>OX387915.1:100000-3096317 GCA_947578465.1 Thera obeliscata
ACCTAACCTAACCTAACCTAACCTAACCTAACCTAACCTAACCTAACCTAACCTAACCTAACCTAACCTAACCTAACCTAACCTAACCTAACCTAACCTAACCTAACCTAACCTAACCTAACCTAACCTAACCTAACCTAACCTAACCTAACCTAACCTAACCTAACCTAACCTAACCTAACCTAACCTAACCTAACCTAACCTAACCTAACCTAACCTAACCTAACCTAACCTAACCTAACCTAACCTAACCTAACCTAACCTAACCTAACCTAACCTAACCTAACCTAACCTAACCTAACCTAACCTAACCTAACCTAACCTAACCTAACCTAACCTAACCTAACCTAACCTAACCTAACCTAACCTAACCTAACCTAACCTAACCTAACCTAACCTAACCTAACCTAACCTAACCTAACCTAACCTAACCTAACCTAACCTAACCTAACCTAACCTAACCTAACCTAACCTAACCTAACCTAACCTAACCTAACCTAACCTAACCTAACCTAACCTAACCTAACCTAACCTAACCTAACCTAACCTAACCTAACCTAACCTAACCTAACCTAACCTAACCTAACCTAACCTAACCTAACCTAACCTAACCTAACCTAACCTAACCTAACCTAACCTAACCTAACCTAACCTAACCTAACCTAACCTAACCTAACCTAACCTAACCTAACCTAACCTAACCTAACCTAACCTAACCTAACCTAACCTAACCTAACCTAACCTAACCTAACCTAACCTAACCTAACCTAACCTAACCTAACCTAACCTAACCTAACCTAACCTAACCTAACCTAACCTAACCTAACCTAACCTAACCTAACCTAACCTAACCTAACCTAACCTAACCTAACCTAACCTAACCTAACCTAACCTAACCTAACCTAACCTAACCTAACCTAACCTAACCTAACCTAACCTAACCTAACCTAACCTAACCTAACCTAACCTAACCTAACCTAACCTAACCTAACCTAACCTAACCTAACCTAACCTAACCTAACCTAACCTAACCTAACCTAACCTAACCTAACCTAACCTAACCTAACCTAACCTAACCTAACCTAACCTAACCTAACCTAACCTAACCTAACCTAACCTAACCTAACCTAACCTAACCTAACCTAACCTAACCTAACCTAACCTAACCTAACCTAACCTAACCTAACCTAACCTAACCTAACCTAACCTAACCTAACCTAACCTAACCTAACCTAACCTAACCTAACCTAACCTAACCTAACCTAACCTAACCTAACCTAACCTAACCTAACCTAACCTAACCTAACCTAACCTAACCTAACCTAACCTAACCTAACCTAACCTAACCTAACCTAACCTAACCTAACCTAACCTAACCTAACCTAACCTAACCTAACCTAACCTAACCTAACCTAACCTAACCTAACCTAACCTAACCTAACCTAACCTAACCTAACCTAACCTAACCTAACCTAACCTAACCTAACCTAACCTAACCTAACCTAACCTAACCTAACCTAACCTAACCTAACCTAACCTAACCTAACCTAACCTAACCTAACCTAACCTAACCTAACCTAACCTAACCTAACCTAACCTAACCTAACCTAACCTAACCTAACCTAACCTAACCTAACCTAACCTAACCTAACCTAACCTAACCTAACCTAACCTAACCTAACCTAACCTAACCTAACCTAACCTAACCTAACCTAACCTAACCTAACCTAACCTAACCTAACCTAACCTAACCTAACCTAACCTAACCTAACCTAACCTAACCTAACCTAACCTAACCTAACCTAACCTAACCTAACCTAACCTAACCTAACCTAACCTAACCTAACCTAACCTAACCTAACCTAACCTAACCTAACCTAACCTAACCTAACCTAACCTAACCTAACCTAACCTAACCTAACCTAACCTAACCTAACCTAACCTAACCTAACCTAACCTAACCTAACCTAACCTAACCTAACCTAACCTAACCTAACCTAACCTAACCTAACCTAACCTAACCTAACCTAACCTAACCTAACCTAACCTAACCTAACCTAACCTAACCTAACCTAACCTAACCTAACCTAACCTAACCTAACCTAACCTAACCTAACCTAACCTAACCTAACCTAACCTAACCTAACCTAACCTAACCTAACCTAACCTAACCTAACCTAACCTAACCTAACCTAACCTAACCTAACCTAACCTAACCTAACCTAACCTAACCTAACCTAACCTAACCTAACCTAACCTAACCTAACCTAACCTAACCTAACCTAACCTAACCTAACCTAACCTAACCTAACCTAACCTAACCTAACCTAACCTAACCTAACCTAACCTAACCTAACCTAACCTAACCTAACCTAACCTAACCTAACCTAACCTAACCTAACCTAACCTAACCTAACCTAACCTAACCTAACCTAACCTAACCTAACCTAACCTAACCTAACCTAACCTAACCTAACCTAACCTAACCTAACCTAACCTAACCTAACCTAACCTAACCTAACCTAACCTAACCTAACCTAACCTAACCTAACCTAACCTAACCTAACCTAACCTAACCTAACCTAACCTAACCTAACCTAACCTAACCTAACCTAACCTAACCTAACCTAACCTAACCTAACCTAACCTAACCTAACCTAACCTAACCTAACCTAACCTAACCTAACCTAACCTAACCTAACCTAACCTAACCTAACCTAACCTAACCTAACCTAACCTAACCTAACCTAACCTAACCTAACCTAACCTAACCTAACCTAACCTAACCTAACCTAACCTAACCTAACCTAACCTAACCTAACCTAACCTAACCTAACCTAACCTAACCTAACCTAACCTAACCTAACCTAACCTAACCTAACCTAACCTAACCTAACCTAACCTAACCTAACCTAACCTAACCTAACCTAACCTAACCTAACCTAACCTAACCTAACCTAACCTAACCTAACCTAACCTAACCTAACCTAACCTAACCTAACCTAACCTAACCTAACCTAACCTAACCTAACCTAACCTAACCTAACCTAACCTAACCTAACCTAACCTAACCTAACCTAACCTAACCTAACCTAACCTAACCTAACCTAACCTAACCTAACCTAACCTAACCTAACCTAACCTAACCTAACCTAACCTAACCTAACCTAACCTAACCTAACCTAACCTAACCTAACCTAACCTAACCTAACCTAACCTAACCTAACCTAACCTAACCTAACCTAACCTAACCTAACCTAACCTAACCTAACCTAACCTAACCTAACCTAACCTAACCTAACCTAACCTAACCTAACCTAACCTAACCTAACCTAACCTAACCTAACCTAACCTAACCTAACCTAACCTAACCTAACCTAACCTAACCTAACCTAACCTAACCTAACCTAACCTAACCTAACCTAACCTAACCTAACCTAACCTAACCTAACCTAACCTAACCTAACCTAACCTAACCTAACCTAACCTAACCTAACCTAACCTAACCTAACCTAACCTAACCTAACCTAACCTAACCTAACCTAACCTAACCTAACCTAACCTAACCTAACCTAACCTAACCTAACCTAACCTAACCTAACCTAACCTAACCTAACCTAACCTAACCTAACCTAACCTAACCTAACCTAACCTAACCTAACCTAACCTAACCTAACCTAACCTAACCTAACCTAACCTAACCTAACCTAACCTAACCTAACCTAACCTAACCTAACCTAACCTAACCTAACCTAACCTAACCTAACCTAACCTAACCTAACCTAACCTAACCTAACCTAACCTAACCTAACCTAACCTAACCTAACCTAACCTAACCTAACCTAACCTAACCTAACCTAACCTAACCTAACCTAACCTAACCTAACCTAACCTAACCTAACCTAACCTAACCTAACCTAACCTAACCTAACCTAACCTAACCTAACCTAACCTAACCTAACCTAACCTAACCTAACCTAACCTAACCTAACCTAACCTAACCTAACCTAACCTAACCTAACCTAACCTAACCTAACCTAACCTAACCTAACCTAACCTAACCTAACCTAACCTAACCTAACCTAACCTAACCTAACCTAACCTAACCTAACCTAACCTAACCTAACCTAACCTAACCTAACCTAACCTAACCTAACCTAACCTAACCTAACCTAACCTAACCTAACCTAACCTAACCTAACCTAACCTAACCTAACCTAACCTAACCTAACCTAACCTAACCTAACCTAACCTAACCTAACCTAACCTAACCTAACCTAACCTAACCTAACCTAACCTAACCTAACCTAACCTAACCTAACCTAACCTAACCTAACCTAACCTAACCTAACCTAACCTAACCTAACCTAACCTAACCTAACCTAACCTAACCTAACCTAACCTAACCTAACCTAACCTAACCTAACCTAACCTAACCTAACCTAACCTAACCTAACCTAACCTAACCTAACCTAACCTAACCTAACCTAACCTAACCTAACCTAACCTAACCTAACCTAACCTAACCTAACCTAACCTAACCTAACCTAACCTAACCTAACCTAACCTAACCTAACCTAACCTAACCTAACCTAACCTAACCTAACCTAACCTAACCTAACCTAACCTAACCTAACCTAACCTAACCTAACCTAACCTAACCTAACCTAACCTAACCTAACCTAACCTAACCTAACCTAACCTAACCTAACCTAACCTAACCTAACCTAACCTAACCTAACCTAACCTAACCTAACCTAACCTAACCTAACCTAACCTAACCTAACCTAACCTAACCTAACCTAACCTAACCTAACCTAACCTAACCTAACCTAACCTAACCTAACCTAACCTAACCTAACCTAACCTAACCTAACCTAACCTAACCTAACCTAACCTAACCTAACCTAACCTAACCTAACCTAACCTAACCTAACCTAACCTAACCTAACCTAACCTAACCTAACCTAACCTAACCTAACCTAACCTAACCTAACCTAACCTAACCTAACCTAACCTAACCTAACCTAACCTAACCTAACCTAACCTAACCTAACCTAACCTAACCTAACCTAACCTAACCTAACCTAACCTAACCTAACCTAACCTAACCTAACCTAACCTAACCTAACCTAACCTAACCTAACCTAACCTAACCTAACCTAACCTAACCTAACCTAACCTAAC
Source organism: Thera obeliscata (assembly GCA_947578465.1). NCBI lineage: Eukaryota > Metazoa > Arthropoda > Insecta > Lepidoptera > Geometridae > Thera > Thera obeliscata. The sequence goes on from OX387915.1 coordinate 105,188, forward strand.
CTAACCTAACCTAACCTAACCTAACCTAACCTAACCTAACCTAACCTAACCTAACCTAACCTAACCTAACCTAACCTAACCTAACCTAACCTAACCTAACCTAACCTAACCTAACCTAACCTAACCTAACCTAACCTAACCTAACCTAACCTAACCTAACCTAACCTAACCTAACCTAACCTAACCTAACCTAACCTAACCTAACCTAACCTAACCTAACCTAACCTAACCTAACCTAACCTAACCTAACCTAACCTAACCTAACCTAACCTAACCTAACCTAACCTAACCTAACCTAACCTAACCTAACCTAACCTAACCACGGCAAACTCCACCAGCAACAACAAAAAACCCTACTTAATGGCCCAGGCAAATCTCCAGAGAAAAGAGCTAGCAACCTATGAGCTGATGATAAAAGCAGGAGAAAGAAAAATTACCTTGGCGCTGCTCCAGGAGCCGTATGTGGGTGGGGCTAAAAGTATGAAGAGCTACAGAGGGGCCAGGATCTACCAGTGCACTGAACAAGGAGAAGGGAACGTCAAAGCAGCAATAGCTGTCTTTGATCAAGAAATCGACGTTTTGCAATACCCGAAATTCACCACAAATAACATCGTAGTGGTGAGGATCCGCACCAGTGCCTGGGAGATCACAGCAGTCTCTTATTACTTCGAGCCAGACCAGCCCATAGAACCGTACCTGGAGCAGCTCAAGAGAATAGAAGAAGAGCTTGGGCCTACTAAACTTTTAATGGGAGGCGACACCAACGCGAAGAGTCCTTGGTGGGGGAGTAAAGTAGTGGACAGCAGGGGAGAAGATATGGCTGGGGCCTTGGAGGAGATGAGCTTGCACATACTCAATGAGGGCAACACTCCTACCTTCGATACAATTAGAGGAAACCAGGCGTACACCAGCCATGTCGATGTGACGGCCTGCACTGAGGACCTGCTCAGTCTGGTGGAAGACTGGAGAGTCGAGGAAGACTTGGTGAGCTCGGACCACAACGGCATCACTTTCAAAATTAAACTCGTTAAATCAATAGGAACTAACGTAGACAGAACAACCAGAATTTATAACACCAAAAAAGCAAATTGGAGTCAGTTTTTTGAAAAACTGGACCAATTTAAAATAGAGGAAAACATCACAAAAACTGAAATAGAAAAAATCAATAGTAAGGAAGAGTTAGAAGAAACAGTAACAAAATACATGAAAATAGTTAAACAAGCATGCATAGAAACCATACCCTTGAAGAAAAAACATGAAAAACTTACCCTGCCGTGGTGGTCCGAAGAACTCGCTAACATGAAGAAGAAGGTCACCACAATGAGACGTAGAATCCGATGTGCAGCGCCGGTCCGGAAAGAAAAGGTCATCCAGGAGTACCTGAAAGAAAAAGAAAACTATGAGGTTGAAGCCAAGAAAGCTCAGATAAGGAGTTGGAAAGGGTTCTGTGAGAAGCAGGATAAGGAGGGACTTTGGGAGGGGATTTACAGAGTGATAGGGAAAACGACAAAAAGGCCAGAGGATCTGCCTTTGGAAGAGGATGGACGAATACTGGATCCGAAGGGGTCCGTCAGACTGCTGGCTGAGACGTTCTATCCTGAGGACACAGAGCAAGGAGAAAGCGAAATCCATAAGCAGACTAGAGAAAAAGCGAACCAAGTAAACGGCTGGAGCCATGGTGAAAAACATGACCCACCGTTTACCAAGGAAGAGCTACGAGCTGCAACAGAGAGCTTTAATCCAAAAAAAGCCCCTGGTCGGGATGGATTCACGGCTGACATCTGCCGCCGTGTCGTGTTCTGCGACCTTGAACTGAACCTCACGATGTTCAATAAATGCCTTGAACATAACCACTTTCCCAACATCTGGAAGGAGGCCACGGTAGTAGTGCTCAGAAAGCCAGGAAAGGACACGTACACAAAGCCCAAGTCCTATAGACCCATAGGCCTCCTACCGGTGATGGGAAAGATTCTGGAGAAGGTGATAGTGAGAAGGTTAAAGTGGCACTTACTCCCTAGAATGAGCCCCCGCCAATACGGTTTCATGCCCCAGAAGAGCACCGAAGACTCCCTCTATGACCTAATGAATCACATACGCAGAAAATTGGATGCGAAAAAACTTATCACGATGATATCACTGGACATAGAGGGAGCCTTCGATAGCGCATGGTGGCCCGCTATCAAAGCTCGGTTGGCGGAGGAAGAATGCCCTGTCAACCTAAGGCGGATAGTCGATAGCTACCTACAAAATAGACAGGTCAGAGTGAGGTACGCGGGAGAGGAGCATCTGAGAAGAACCAACAAAGGATGTGTGCAAGGGTCTATTGGTGGTCCAATACTCTGGAACCTCCTCCTCGATCCCCTCCTCAAAGAACTAGAAGCACAAGGCAACTACTGCCAAGCCTTTGCTGACGATGTCGTTTTGATCTTTGACGGAAATACTGCCCTGGATGTTCAGAGAAGCGCAAATGCCGCCCTCGCTCATGTTCAGGAGTGGGGTGTCAAGAACAAACTTAATTTTGCTCCGCATAAAACAAAAGCCATGCTCATAACAAGGAAGCTAAAACACGACACACCACTTCTGAGGATGGGCGGGGTTGACATTGGGATGTCTTCGGAAATCAAACTACTAGGCCTGACAATTGATCAAAAGCTGACGTTTAATACTCATGTCGCAGAGGTCTGTAGGAAAGCCTTGAACATCTACAAGAAGCTCTCCAGGGCGGCAAAGGTCAGCTGGGGACTCCACCCGGAAATCACCCGCACGATATACACAGCGGCAGTGGAGCCAGTGATCATGTACGCAGCTAGTGCGTGGGCACAGGCTACAGATAAACTGGGAGTGCAGAGGAAACTTAACGCAGTGCAGAGAGGTTTTGCTCAGAAACTGTGTAGGGCATATCGCACAGTGTCCCTCAACTCGGCACTCGTGCTGGCCGGACTGCTACCACTTGACCTCAGAATTAAAGAGGCAGCCGCCCTTTATGAGGCCAAGAAAGGGATACCCCGACCAGCACTAGTGGACAGAGAGGTCGAGCGCGTAGTGCCGTATGCCAAGACGGAGCATCCGGCAGAACATATGTGCCTCGAGTTCATGAGCCTGATAGACCAGCAACAAGTCGATGACCACAATACCCAAGCAGTCCGAATATTCACTGATGGTAGCAAAATTGATGGTGAGGTTGGAGCAGCGTTATCTTTCTGGGACGACGCAGCTGAAACCAAAGCCATCAAACTGAAGCTACCATCATACTGCACGGTCTATCAGGCGGAACTCTTGGCTATATGCAAGGCCACGAGGGTGATCCTCAAGCGCACAGAAACCACTTTTGGCGTCTACAGTGACTCGAAGTCATCCCTGGAGACGATCATAAATCCCAGTTCCTCTCACCCCTTGGCAGTGGAGACCAGAAAAAACATCAAGGAAGCCAAACTCCAGAATAAGGTAATTACCCTATTCTGGATCAGAGCACATGCAGGGCTAGAAGGGAATGAGAGGGCAGACCAGCTCGCTAAAGACGCGGCGCACAACACGAAAAGGAAACCAGATTACGACATGTGCCCTGTCTCATTCGTCAAGCGTCAAATCCGTACGGACTCGCTTGACGAATGGAACAAGAGGTACATGTCAGGTCAAACAGCAGCAATAACAAAAATGTTTTTTCCCAACGCTATTGATGCCTACCAAATCACCAGGAAACTTGAACCAACCAGCGTTACAACTCAAGTTATGACAGGCCACGGTGGGTTCTCCGAGTACTTGAACCGGTTCAAACGCAAAGAGAGCCCATCGTGTATATGCGAACCCGGGAAGGACGAATCAGTCATTCACATTTTGCTGGAGTGCCCCGCGTATGGCCCTGAGAGATATAAAATAGAACAAGAAATAAATGAAGAATTAACAGTAGACAACATACGACACATCATGAAGGACAAGTACAACCGTCCAAAATTTCTAGAATATTGTACTAATATAACAAATAGAGTAATAACAAGAAATAAATAGCATAAGAAAAATATGATGAATATATATATTAAATTATATATATAAGCATAATAAAATAAACTGGCCTTGAAATAAGAAAATAAGCGTACGTACATTTACATTTAATATATCGTGTTAGTTCTAAGAAAGTAGAATGAATAAGATAAAAAACAAAAACCCATAAAAAGAATGAATAGTTTTATAAAAGCGTAGAAAATAGAAACGCATAGAAACAAAATATTAGATTAGATTAATGTACTGTATAAATTACATTGTAAAATCCCCCACCCTAAACTTAAGACTTAAGATTATAATAGAAAATAAGAAATAAAGCAAGCAAAGCCTCTGAAGATAAAAATCAGAGACCATCTGGAAATAAAAAAAAAAAAAAAAAAAAAAAAAAAAAACCTAACCTAACCTAACCTAACCTAACCTAACCTAACCTAACCTAACCTAACCTAACCTAACCTAACCTAACCTAACCTAACCTAACCTAACCTAACCTAACCTAACCTAACCTAACCTAACCTAACCTAACCTAACCTAACCTAACCTAACCTAACCTAACCTAACCTAACCTAACCTAACCTAACCTAACCTAACCTAACCTAACCTAACCTAACCTAACCTAACCTAACCTAACCTAACCTAACCTAACCTAACCTAACCTAACCTAACCTAACCTAACCTAACCTAACCTAACCTAACCTAACCTAACCTAACCTAACCTAACCTAACCTAACCTAACCTAACCTAACCTAACCTAACCTAACCTAACCTAACCTAACCTAACCTAACCTAACCTAACCTAACCTAACCTAACCTAACCTAACCTAACCTAACCTAACCTAACCTAACCTAACCTAACCTAACCTAACCTAACCTAACCTAACCTAACCTAACCTAACCTAACCTAACCTAACCTAACCTAACCTAACCTAACCTTTTTTTTTTTTTTTTTTTTTTTTGGTATCGGGGGGAAATCTGCACACAGACACCTTAACGCACCGAGGGATGCGCTAAGGTAGTGTGAGGTTGACGACCTCGCTTCGTCGACTCACTAAAACCACCCCGTGGCCGGCCTCGATGCATATCAAGGGGTTCCGGGATCTCCAACGGAACGCACCGGTACCCCTCTCGCATTTTGCCAAGAGCACATCCCGGGAATGACACCCATAGCCACCCCCGAAGCTCACGGCGACACTTGCCAAGAGTGTCGCCGCCTTCCCAGAACCGCATGACCGCCAGCCAGGGCCCTCGCCCCGACCAGCTGCTGATCCCAAAAAGGCCCCTGTTTGGCAGGGGCTACCACTCGCCCCCTCTCGGGGCAGGCGGCGCAAAGCTACAGGAAATCCCGAAACCTCTTGCCGCCCCCATCCCTAGCGACCAGTCCCACTGGTATCGCTCCGTGGCCTCCAAACACGTAAGTGGCAAAGCCAGCCAATCATGTACGGGTGTTACGATGATTGGCTGACCAAGCCACCCAGCCCTTAATGGATGGATAGAGAGTTGGATGCTCTCCATCAGACCACTCGCCCCCGTCTGGGGCCGGTGGCTCCAGATTACAGGTAAACCCGCAACCTTTTACCACCTCCTTCCCGAGCGACCAGTCCCACTGGTCTCGCTCAGTGGCCTCCAAACACGTAAGTGGCCGAGCTTGTCAATCATGTACGGGGAGTTACTATGATTGGCCAACCCGGCCACCCAGCCCTTGATGGATGGATGGAGAGTTTCGGGAGCGGGACGAACCAACCCTTCGCTCTCCATCAGACCACTCGCCCCCCACTGCGCCCTTTGCTAATCAAAGGGACGCGCGGGGAAGCCGCCCCGTGTCGGGTTATTAGCCACCATGAAACACTACCCCAGTACTCTGCGGCAGTGTTTCATGGTGTTACCAGGGTGCACCACGTGGAGGTTACCCGACCTCGCACCCCAACCTAACCTAACCTAACCTAACCTAACCTAACCTAACCTAACCTAACCTAACCTAACCTAACCTAACCTAACCTAACCTAACCTAACCTAACCTAACCTAACCTAACCTAACCTAACCTAACCTAACCTTTTTTTTTTTTTTTTTTTTTTTATTTTTTTTTTTTTTTTTAACGCTGGGAAAAATGCATTACGCATCCCCCACCAATGGAGGAGTGGCGGGGGTATGTGGGACTCCCCGGCCAAGAGTGAAGGCCGGTATACCCACTAAACGACCCAGCGGCGCTCCGGCATCGTCTACGCGGAGGGGAACTGGGAAACTGGCAGAGCCTTTACGTCCAGTCCCCCGCCGACGACTGCCCACCTTACGGCGGGCCCGCACAACTCCCTCTCAGGGGAGGAGCGACTGTCCAACCAGCCATCCATCGAGTTGGTGAATGCGTGCAATGCGGGAGAAGGTGCCTCCACCTTACTCCCGCCACTCACCAACATTTGAGGAGAAGGGAGGCGGTCGCCTTCTTCTTCCTCTTCTCTTCCTACATAGTGGGGCGAGGGGGTCTTCCTCCCGCGCGCGCTCTGCCGCTTCCTTAACGGACATCACCCCCTCACAAAAAGAGGCGACCGCTGCCCAGGCCCCTTCGCCTCCCAACATGGAATTCACCACACTGGGAAGCGATAAGTCCGGCCCAATAACGCCTATTAATTCTTGGCGCAGCTCAGACCACGACGGGCACACCTCAAGGGTGTGCTGCGCCGTGTCTTCCGCCGCACCACAATCATGGCACATCGGGCCCCGCTCTCTTCCGATCCGGTGCAGGTATGTGCCGAAGCACCCGTGGCCGGATAATACCTGCACCAGACGGAACGACAAAAATCCGTGTGGCCGCTCGATCCAGTCCCGCAGGACTGGCCCAATTGCGTCCAGTGTTCGGCGGCCAAACTCGGCGGAGGCGAGGTCCTCCGTCCAATGGTGGATGATCGCGTCCCTCGCCTCTTTCCGAACGGCCTCCCGCTCTATAGGGGCGGGGTTCTCCCCGAGCGCCCTTTTTCCCGCCGTCCACTCGTATACTTTGGCGAGCACCCATGCCTCGAGCTCCCACGGAGGGGTGCTCGCCAGAGTGCATGCTGCCGCAAAACCTACCGAGCGGTAGGCCCTTGCCACACGCTGCGCAATGGCCCTTTGGGGCTTGCGGATTGCAGCTGTATTCTCCCTTCTATGAAGGGAGTCCGCCCAGATAGGAGCCCCGTAAAGGGCCATACTCTTCAGGATGCCAGCATACAGTTGCCGGCATCGCGCTTTTGGCCCCCCAACGTTTGGGAGGAGCCACGACAGCGAGTTTGCGGCCTTCAACAGCCGCGTCGACAGCCCACTGAAATGTGGGGTGAACCGCCATTTACTGTCAAGTATCAGGCCCAGATATTTCATCTGGGCCTTCACCTCAACGCTCACGCCATCCACAAAAATGTGGGCATCTGTAGGGACGCGCTGCCGAGGCCCATAGAAGAAAACGGCCTCGGTCTTGTGTAGCGCCACCTGAAGTCCCAGACGTCGGATCCTGTCCGCCACCAGCGATCCACCAGCAGAAGCCAGACTCGCACCCTCTCTGAAACTTCTCCCCCGGGCAATGAGGAGAGTGTCATCTGCGTAGCAAATGACACTCGTGCCCTGGAGGAGAGTTCCCCGCAGGAGCCAATCGAAGCCGATGTTCCACAGGAGTGGTCCTAGGACGGACCCCTGTGGAACACCGGACTCTGCACTGTACCGCCTCAACTGGCCAGTCTTATCCACAAGGAGGACTGCACGGTCCTCCAAATAACTGGCCAGGAGCCTCCGCAGGTATTGAGGCACTCCATGATAACGGAGCGCCTCTAGAATTGTCGTATGGGGGACGGAGTTAAAAGCGTTGGCTATGTCAAATGACACCGCCAAAACCCCGTCCCCCGCCTCCACGGCCTCTTTCGCTTGGCTCTTCAGCCTGGCCAGCGCGTCCACTGTCGAACGCCTCCTTCGGAAGCCGAATTGGGCGTCCGACAGGTTAGGGCCCACTTCCCGCAGGTGGCAATTCAGCCGGTTAGCGACAATCCCCTCGAACAACTTACCGACCTCATCCAGAAGGACGATGGGTCGATAAGCCGAGGGGGAGTCCGCTGGGCGTCCTTCTTTGCGGAGGAGGCATAACTGCCCCTCCTTCCAAGGTTTCGGGAACCTCCCTGCCGTGAAGCACGCGTTGAAGAGGTCCCGAAATCTTTCTTCCATCTGGGTGGTAGCAATAGCTACCACCCGCGCAGGTACGCCATCCGGCCCTGGGGCAGTCTTTTTGGCCCGGAGGTGGAGGGTCTCCACGGCAAGTTCATCTGCCGTTATCGGAGGGATCTCTTCCTCCGGTTCAACTGCTCCTCGCGGGGGGTCCATTACTGGTGGGGTGAAACTGGTCCGGCACGGAAACAAAGTCCGGACTACCCCATCCAGAAACGCCGGCTCGAGAGTCTCCGTAGGCGGGGGACCGAAGGGGCGCAATTTGTTCCGCGCCGCCTTGTATGGTCTGCCGTACGGATCTCGATCTAGGCTCTCCAGCATCTCTGCTCGCGCTGCGTCATCGGCGGCGCCCATTTCTGACTTGAGGAGCTTCTTTGCCTCTAAGTAAGAGGCGTACAGAAGGTCCTCGTTAACGGGGTCTCTCTGAGAGCGCCGCCGACTCCGCGTGAACTCTCTCCGTGCTGCCACGCAAGCGGCCCGGAGACCCGCTAGTCTCTCCGACCACCAATAGACGGCGCGGCGAGGAGGTGGACGGCGAGACCGGGGCATGCTTGAGTTGCATACCTCGGTCAGGGACTCTCTCAGTTGGGCCGCTGCGGTGTCCACGTCCTGGACGTCAGAGGGCGTGAGCCAGTCCTGGACGAACGCCGCCTCCTTTGCTGCCTCACGGTCGAGGCGTGTAAGGGCCCACCGTGGAAAGGGAGTTCGGCCCGAGAGGGCCGTTCTCCTGGGGCTCTGGGTGGAGACAATGTCGAACCGCACATATCGGTGGTCCGACATTGTCTCCGTAAACTCAACCCGCCAGTTTTCAACACGGGCAGCCAGGGCGGGGGAGGCGAACGAGACGTCCACCACTGACCCTCCTGTTCGCCGCACACACGTCTGGACCGTTCCTCTGTTAAGGAGGGTCACACCGGCCGAAATCGCCCAAAGTTCGAGGATGGGCCCTCGGGGATTGCATGAACGGGCCGGGTTGCCCCAAGCTACAGACTTGGCGTTCAGGTCACCCAATACGAGGACCTGGCGTGGCGCCGCCCTGCCAGCTACTGCCGTGAGGATTCCGAGAAAGTTCTCGAAATCTGGCAGAGGGCGGTTTGGGGAGAAATAGACGCCCACCAGGGCTATATCCCCCCACGCAGCGGCTACATATCCCGATCCTCGCTCTAGGAGTGAGAGGGGAGGGGAGTCTGTCGAAGACCGAACCATTAATGCCACCAGGCCGTCTCGATCACCCAGCCATCGAGGGGAAACCGAGTACGGCTCGGTAACTACCGTCACGTCTACCAACCACTCAGCTATGGTCTGCATCAGCAGGCCCTGAGCAGCTTTGCAGCAGTTGGTATTCGCCAACAGGATGCGATGGTCGACTCTATCCATCAATCGTCCATCGCATCACCCTCATCGGCCGCCGAAGGCCCCGCTTCGGGGGCGGCGGTCGCAGCTACGGGCGGAGTCGGTGCCACCTGCGCTTTTCCTTTCTTAGGGGGAGGATTGCAATTCCTCCCCTTCATTATGTGACCCGCCGGGCGGCCACTAGCTGCGCACACTGCACAGCGTGGCGTAGGGGCCTTGCAAGAGACGGACTTGTGCCCATCCTCGCCACAACGGTAGCAGCTGTCCGTCCTATCAACTTTGGACGGACAAAAAGGCCGCGTGTGCCCAAGTCCGAAGCACTTGAAGCAGCGCAAAGGCTGTTCTTCGAGTACCCGGACTCTGCAGGAACCGAACCCTAGAAGGAGCCGTCCCTTGTCGACGACGGCTTTAGCTGCGGTGATGGGGCACTCAAGGCGAAGAGCGCCCATGCCGCCGCGGCCGGGCCTGATGTCGCGACTTTGCACCGCTGCGACGTCACAGCTTCCTATTGCCGCGATCGCCGCCATTACCTCCTCTTTGGTGACCGAGTCATCCAGATCGGTCACCTCTAAGGCAGCAGACCTGATAGGCCTGGCTACCTTAGCCACGTCTGCGATGACCTCTCGCAATTTGCTTGCGAAGAGGTCCGCGTTAGCGCCACCTTGGGCCCCCGGAAACTCGAAAAGTCGAGCCCCAGCTTGGGTCCGACGGCATGCGACTGCTCCGATCCCCAGCTGGGTGGGGTCGGCATTGGTACGAGCCCGCTTGAGGATGGACTCGTATGTCTCACCCCGCTCCGCTGCTTCCGCAGTGAGCGTCACCACGACGGCTGCAGTTTTAGGAGGCACCAGCCGCTTCCTAGCACGAGCGGGAGCCCTTTTGGCTGTTGAGGCAGCTGTGGTGGGCTTTGGGGCGGACTTCTTCCCTTTCCCCTTCTTCTTCTTCCGGCCGGTTGCCTGAGACGGGCCGGAAGTGGGCACGGAGCCCTCTCCATGCCTATCTCCGTCAGGGGCAGGGGCAGGGGCAGCGGCCGTTGTCGTCTTTTTCTTGGCCTTGCCCTTCTTCTTATTCACCACTTCCGTCCACGGCTGATTTGACGGGGTGGTAGACGGCAATTGGGCGTCCTCCCTTTGGGAAGATGGCCCTGGCTTGGGCAGCCTCTTGTCCGCCGCTAGTGGCGGTCGGACACGTTCCTCCGGTAGGAGCCTGTCCTCAATGCCAGCGAAACAGGCTCTCGTAAATGCCCTCTCCTCCATAACCACCTTGCGGATGATATCCTCAAGGTTGGAGGGGGGGCTTTCGTCTGCTGGTCTGGGGCTGGCCCGAGAAGGCTGTGGTGCCGTGACTTCGGCCAGCTTTTTGTGCAGCTGGCTGACCTCTGACTGCAGGCGGTCAACTTTCGCCTGCAGGTGCTGCGTCTCGTCCGTGCCGGTGCGCTGCACTAGTTCCGCGATGATGCCGCGCATGCTTGCGGCCCTGCACTTCAGGGACTTTTGGAAAGTCCCCTTTAGATTGGAGGACTTTGAGGCGACCTCCACTATCTCTTCCGCGTCCTCCAGCGCCATGCGCTCCAAGTCGGCCAGGGAGTGGTCCGCATACAAAACGACGGACTCCCCGTATCTAGACTTGGCCCTCGCAGCGCGTGCTTGGCGCTCTTTGGCGGCAACCTGTTCTTCGAGGTCCTGCTGGCGCCATTCCCGCTGAGCCAAGCTCAGTTGACGCTGTGCGTCTGACAGACCCACGTCGTGGGTATCTGTAACGGCAGAAGGCGTTGAAGCCTTTTTCTTGCTCTGACGCTTGGGGTTGGTCTCCGGTGCGTCAGAGCCAGACCCGCCCTTCAAAAAGGCCCGCTTCCGTCTCTGGCGAGTCGCTGTCGATCCAGCATCCGACTCAACCGTAGCGGATTCGCTGTCGGAACAAAAGTCCGAATAGTCGTCCATCCTCCTGTATCGACTAACTGTGGTTTCCGCGTTTCCGCTCACCACCAGCTCGTCGTTAGTCACGTCCTTGTGTTGGCCCTGAGAAGGGCCTTTAATAAACCGCCCGGAGGCATTCCGCGCCATTATTTTAGGCGTAGGCTTCGCCTGTCTCGTCGATTTCCGGACGGAAGATCGAACCGTGTCTACGCTTGCGTCCGAATTGGACCCAATCGTGGGCACGGTCTCGTCCATACTCCCTATCTCTTCGTCTTGGGTCACACCCAAAAAGCGGTAGTTGCCCCCCCCAGAATACGAGGGGCTGGATGCCCGGTGAACCGGCGCATCGGAGGACTCTCCAACTTGGTTGGTACCTCCCTGGGGTATATGTTTCTTACTAGTCGCTTTCATGTTTGTGGTTTCCTGTTTCGAGGGATGAGGTTCCCTATGTTTTGACGCCCTAGCGGCCGGGTTCCCCCCGACCATGCATCCCCTCGGCGGGCGTCAGACCAACTGACCAAAGTCTATTTTGGGATTCGGTATCCTCCTTCGTACATAACCAAATAAATACATAAATAAGTGAATAAATAGATAAATAAATAACTAAATATACTAAATAATTAAATAAATAAGTAGATATGTATATAAATAAGACAAATAAATAGATAAATAAATATACTACAATATGTTATGTACAAGAGAGACCATAACAATGGTCTCTCACTCCGCTTATCGTCCGGGCAGCAAACCGCCCGGACCCACCATGGGTAGAACGAAGCCTACCCTGCCTCATCACGCTGTGCCCTAAGCTGACCATAGGGACACGCGGAGAGGCCACCGTGTCGGGTTATTGGCCACCATGAAACACTACCCCAGTACTCTGCGGCAGTGTTTCATGGTGTTACCAGGGTGCACCACGTGGAGGTTACCCGACCTCGCACCCCAACCTAACCTAACCTAACCTAACCTTTTTTTTTTTTTTTTTTTTTTTTTTTTTTTTTTAACGCTGGGAAAAATGCACTACGCATCCCCCACCAATGGAGGAGTGGCGGGGGTATGTGGGACTCCCCGGCCAAGAGTGAAGGCCGGTATACCCACTAAACGACCCAGCGGCGCTCCGGCATCGTCTACGCGGAGGGGAACTGGGAAACCGGCAGAGCCTTTACGTCCAGTCCCCCGCCGACGACTGCCCACCTTACGGCGGGCCCGCACAACTCCCTCTCAGGGGAGGAGCGACTGTCCAACCAGCCATCCAGCGGAGTTGGTGAGTGCGTGCAATGCGGGGGAAGGTGCCTCCACACCTTACTCCCGCCACTCACCAACACTTGAGGAGAAGGGAGGCGGTCGCCTTCTTCTTCCTCTTCTCTTTCTACATAGCGGGGCGAGGGGGTCTTCCTCCCGCGCGCGCTCTGCCGCTTCCTTTACGGACATCACCCCCTCACAAAAGGAGGCGACTGCTGCCCAGGCCCCCTCGCCTCCCAACATGGAGTTCACCACACTGGGAAGCGATAAGTCCAGCCCAACAACACCTATTAATTCTTGGCGCTGCTCAGACCACGACGGGCACACCTCAAGGGTGTGCTGCGCCGTGTCTTCCGCCGCACCACAATCATGGCACATCGGGCCCCGCTCTCTTCCGATCCGGTGCAGGTATGTGCCGAAGCACCCGTGGCCGGATAATACCTGCACCAGACGGAACGACAAAAATCCGTGTGGCCGCTCGATCCAGTCCCGCAGGACTGGCCCAATTGCGTCCAGTGTTCGGCGGCCAAACTCGGCGGAGGCGAGGTCCTCCGTCCAATGGTGGATGATCGCGTCCCTCGCCTCTTTCCGAACGGCCTCCCGCTCTATAGGGGCGGGGTTCTCCCCGAGCGCCCTTTTTCCCGCCGTCCACTCGTATACTTTGGCGAGCACCCATGCCTCGAGCTCCCACGGAGGGGTGCTCGCCAGAGTGCATGCTGCCGCAAATCCTACCGAGCGGTAGGCCCTTGCCACACGCTGCGCAATGGCCCTTTGGGGCTTGCGGATTGCAGCTGTATTCTCCCTTCTATGAAGGGAGTCCGCCCAGATAGGAGCCCCGTAAAGGGCCATGCTCTTCAGGATGCCAGCATACAGTTGCCGGCATCGCGCTTTTGGCCCCCCAACGTTTGGGAGGAGCCACGACAGCGAGTTTGCGGCCTTCAACAGCCGCGTCGACAGCCCACTGAAATGTGGGGTGAACCGCCATTTACTGTCAAGTATCAGGCCCAGATATTTCATCTGGGCCTTCACCTCAACTCTCACGCCATCCACAAAAATGTGGGCATCTGTAGGGACGCGCTGCCGAGGCCCATAGAAGAAAACGGCCTCGGTCTTGTGTAGCGCCACCTGAAGTCCCAGACGTCGGATCCTGTCCGCCACCAGCGATCCACTAGCAGAAGCCAGACTCGCACCCTCTCTGAAACTTCTCCCCCGGGCAATGAGGAGAGTGTCATCTGCGTAGCAAATGACACTCGTGCCCTGGAGGAGAGTTCCCCGCAGGAGCCAATCGAAGCCGATGTTCCACAGGAGTGGTCCTAGGACGGACCCCTGTGGAACACCGGACTCTGCACTGTACCGCCTCAACTGGCCAGTCTTATCCACAAGGAGGACTGCACGGTCCTCCAAATAACTGGCCAGGAGCCTCCGCAGGTATTGAGGCACTCCATGATAACGGAGCGCCTCTAGAATTGTCGTATGGGGGACGGAGTTAAAAGCGTTGGCTATGTCAAATGACACCGCCAAAACCCCGTCCCCCGCCTCCACGGCCTCTTTCGCTTGGCTCTTCAGCCTGGCCAGCGCGTCCACTGTCGAACGCCTCCTTCGGAAGCCGAATTGGGCGTCCGACAGGTTAGGGCCCACTTCCCGCAGGTGGCAATTCAGCCGGTTAGCGACAATCCCCTCGAACAACTTACCGACCTCATCCAGAAGGACGATGGGTCGATAAGCCGAGGGGGAGTCCGCTGGGCGTCCTTCTTTGCGGAGGAGGCATAACTGCCCCTCCTTCCAAGGTTTCGGGAACCTCCCTGCCGTGAAGCACGCGTTGAAGAGGTCCCGAAATCTTTCTTCCATCTGGGTGGTAGCAATAGCTACCACCCGCGCAGGTACGCCATCCGGCCCTGGGGCAGTCTTTTTGGCCCGGAGGTGGAGGGTCTCCACGGCAAGTTCGTCTGCCGTTATCGGAGGGATCTCTTCCTCCGGTTCAACTGCGCCTCGCGGGGGGTCCATTACTGGTGGGGTGAAACTGGTCCGGCACGGAAACAAAGTCCGGACTACCCCATCCAGAAACGCCGGCTCGAGAGTCTCCGTAGGCGGGGGACCGAAGGGGCGCAATTTGTTCCGCGCCGCCTTGTATGGTCTGCCGTACGGATCTCGATCTAGGCTCTCCAGCATCTCTGCTCGCGCTGCGTCGTCGGCGGCGCCCATTTCTGACTTGAGGACCTTCTTTGCCTCTAAGTAAGAGGCGTACAGAAGGTCCTCGTTAGCGGGGTCTCTCTGAGAGCGCCGCCGACTCCGCGTGAACTCTCTCCGTGCTGCCACGCAGGCGGCCCGGAGACCCGCTAGTCTCTCCGACCACCAATAGACGGCGCGGCGAGGAGGCGGGCGGCGAGACCGGGGCATGCTTGAGTTGCATACCTCGGTCAGGGACTTTCTAAGTTGGTCCGCTGCGGTGTCCACGTCCTGGACGTCAGAGGGCGTGAGCCAGTCCTGGACGAACGCCGCCTCCTTTGCCGCCTCGCGGTCGAGACGGGTAAGGGCCCACCGTGGAAAGGGAGTTCGGCCCGAGAGGGCCGTTCTCCTGGCCTGGGTGGAGACAATGTCGAACCGCACATATCGGTGGTCCGACATTGTCTCCG
Organism: Thera obeliscata; assembly: GCA_947578465.1. Lineage (NCBI taxonomy): Eukaryota > Metazoa > Arthropoda > Insecta > Lepidoptera > Geometridae > Thera > Thera obeliscata. The sequence continues at coordinate 120,505 of OX387915.1, forward strand.
TAAACTCAACCCGCCAGTTTACAACGCGGGCAGCCAGGGTGGGGGAGGCGAACGAGACGTCCACCACTGACCCTCCCGTTTGGCGCACACATGTCTGGACCGTTCCTCTGTTTAGGAGGGACAAACCGGCCGAAATCGCCCAAAGTTCGAGGACGGGCCCCCGGGGATTACAGGAACGGGCCGGGTTGCCCCAAGTAACAGATTTGGCGTTCAGGTCGCCCAATAAGAGGACCTGGCGTGGCGCCGCCCTGCCAACTACTGCCGTGAGGATTCCGAGAAAAATCTCGAAATCTGGCAGAGGGCGATTTGGGGAGAAATAGACGCCTACCAAGGCTATATCCCCCCACGCAGCGGCTACGTATCCCGATCCTCGCTCTAGGAGCGAGAGGGGAGGGGAGTCTGTCGAAGACCGCGCCATTAATGCCACCAAGCCGTCTCGATCGCCCAGCCAACGAGGGGAAACCGAGTACGGCTCGGTGACTACCGTCACGTCTACCAACCACTCAGCTATGGTCTGCATCAGCAGGCCCTGAGCAGCTTTGCAGCAGTTGGTGTTCGCCAATAGGATGCGATGGTCGACTCTATCCATCAATCGTCCATCGCATCACCCTCATCGGCCGCCGAAGGCCCCGCTTCGGGGGCGGCGGTGGCGGTCGCAGCTACGGGCGGAGTCGGTGCCGCCTGCGCTTTTCCTTTCTTAGGGGGAGGATTGCAATTCCTCCCCTTCATTATGTGACCCGCCTGGCGGCCACTAGCTGCGCACACTGCACAGCGTGGCGTAGGGGCCTTGCAAGAGACGGACTTGTGCCCATCCTCGCCACAACGGTAGCAGCTGTCCGTCCTATCAACTTTGGACGGACAAAAAGGCCGCGTGTGCCCAAGTCCGAAGCACTTGAAGCAGCGCAAAGGCTGTTCTTCGAGTACCCGGACCCTGCAGGAACCGAACCCTAGAAGGAGCCGTCCCTTGTCGACGACGGCTTTAGCTGCGGTTATGGGGCACTCAAGGCGAAGAGCGCCCATGCCGCCGCGGCCGGGCCTGATGTCGCGACTTTGCACCGCTGCGACGTCACAGCCTCCTATTGCCGCGATCGCCGCCATTACCTCCTCTTTGGTGACCGAGTCATCCAGATCGGTCACCTCTAAGGCAGCAGACCTGATAGGCCTGGCTACCTTAGCCACGTCTGCGATGACCTCTCGCAATTTGCTCGCGAAGAGGTCCGCGTTGGCGCCACCTTGGGCCCCCGGAAACTCGAAGAGTCGAGCCCCAGCTTGGGTCCGACGGCATGCGACTGCTCCGATCCCCAGCTGGGTGGGGTCGGCATTGGTACGAGCCCGCTTGAGGATGGACTCGTATGTCTCACCCCGCTCCGCTGCTTCCGCAGTGAGCGTCACCACGACGGCTGCAGTTTTAGGAGGCACCAGCCGCTTCCTAGCACGAGCGGGAGCCCTTTTGGCTGTTGAGGCAGCTGTGGTGGGCTTGGGGGCGGACTTCTTCCCTTTCCCCTTCTTCTTCTTCCTACCGGTTGCCTGAGACGGGCCGGAAGTGGGCACGGAGCCCTCTCCATGCCTATCTCCGTCAGGGGCAGGGGCAGCGGCCGTTGTCGTCTTTTTCTTGGCCTTGCCCTTCTTCTTATTCACCACTTCCGTCCACGGCTGATTTGACGGAGTGGTAGACGGCAGTTGGGCGTCCTCCCTTTGGGAAGATGGCCCTGGCTTGGGCAGCCTCTTGTCCGCCGCTAGTGGCGGTCGGACACGTTCCTCCGGTAGGAGCCTGTCCTCAATACCAGCAAAACAGGCTCTCGTAAATGCCCTTTCCTCCATAACCACCTTGCGGATGATATCCTCAAGGTTGGAGGGAGGGCTTTCGTCTGCTGGTCTGGGGCTGGCCCGAGAAGGCTGTGGTGCCGTTACTTCGGCCAGCTTTTTGTGCAGCTGGCTGACCTCTGACTGCAGGCGGTCAACTTTCGCCTGCAGGTGCTGCGTCTCGTCCGTGCCGGTGCGCTGCACTAGTTCCGCGATGATGCCGCGCATGCTTGCGGCCCTGCACTTCAGGGACTTTTGGAAAGTCCCCTTTAGATTGGAGGACTTTGAGGCGACCTCCACTATCTCTTCCGCGTCCTCCAGCGCCATGCGCTCCAAGTCGGCCAGGGAGTGGTCCGCATACAAAACGACGGACTCCCCGTATCTAGACTTGGCCCTCGCAGCGCGTGCTTGGCGCTCTTTGGCGGCAACCTGTTCTTCGAGGTCCTGCTGGCGCCATTCCCGCTGAGCCAAGCTCAGCTGACGCTGTGCGTCTGACAGACCCACGTCGTGGGTATCTGTAACGGCAGAAGGCGTTGAAGCCTTTTTCTTGCTCTGACGCTTGGGGTTGGTCTCCGGTGCGTCAGAGCCAGACCCGCCCTTCAAAAAGGCCCGCTTCCGTCTCTGGCGAGTCGCTGTCGATCCAGCATCCGACTCAACCGTAGCGGATTCGCTGTCGGAACAAAAGTCCGAATAGTCGTCCATCCTCCTGTATCGACTAACTGTGGTTTCCGCGTTTCCGCTCACCACCAGCTCGTCGTTAGTCACGTCCTTGTGTTGGCCCTGAGAAGGGCCTTTAATAAACCGCCCGGAGGCATTCCGCGCCATTATTTTAGGCGTAGGCTTCGCCTGTCTCATCGATTTCCGGACGGAAGATCGAACCGTGTCTACGCTTGCGTCCGAATTGGACCCAATCGTGGGCACGGTCTCGTCCATACTCCCTATCTCTTCGTCTTGGGTCACACCCAAAAAGCGGTAGTTGCCCCCCCCAGAATACGAGGGGCTGGATGCCCGGTGAACCGGCGCATCGGAGGACTCTCCAACTTGGTTGGTACCTCCCTGGGGTATATGTTTCTTACTAGTCGCTTTCATGTTTGTGGTTTCCTGTTTCGAGGGATGAGGTTCCCTATGATTTGACGCCCTAGCGGCCGGGTTCCCCCCGACCATGCATCCCCTCGGCGGGCGTCAGACCAACTGACCAAAGTCTATTTTGGGATTCGGTATCCTCCTTCGTACATAACCAAATAAATACATACATAAGTGAATAAATAGATAAATAAACAACTAAATATAACTAAATAATTAAATAAATAAGTAGATATGTAAATAAATAAGACAAATAAAGAGATAAATAAATATATAACAATATGTTATGTACAAGAGAGACCATAACAATGGTCTCTCACTCCGCTTATCGTCCGGGCAGCAAACCGCCCGGACCCACCATGGGTAGAACGAAGCCTACCCTGCCTCATCACGCTGTGCCCTAAGCTGACCATAGGGACACGCGGAGAGGCCACCGTGTCGGGTTATTGGCCACCATGAAACACTACCCCAGTACTCTGCGGCAGTGTTTCATGTTGTTACCAGGGTGCACCACGTGGAGGTTACCCGACCTCGCACCCCAACCTAACCTAACCTAACCTAACCTAACCTAACCTAACCTAACCTAACCTAACCTAACCTAACCTAACCTAACCTAACCATTCGCACTCCTGTGAAACTGCCAGGGGACAAGACAGTCCCCAGCCCCCAAAAAACCCCTGACCAGACAGAGAAGGCAGGACCTTCCAGCGCATTGACCAAAGCTTCGGGAGTGAGGCGTAGCATAGGTGAATGGGAGTCGGGTAAAACCGTAACCAAATGCAAGGCCACAACCACTCCGAAGAAGGCTGGACCGGTCCCGTCGGGCAACCGTTTTGCCTTACTGGACTTTCTGGGTGGAAGTCCACCGGCACAGGAGGAGCCCAGATACGAGAGCAGAACGGTTGAGGCAAGGGCTTGCCTGAAGAAGGGAAAAATGCAACTGGGCAGCGCGCGGAACTTAAGGACGGACATAAAAACTGAGGTCACGAAACTGTTAGAGCGGCTGTACCAGCTTGTAAAAGAGGCGGAAGCAGAGGGAACAAGGCAAGGGAAGGATCAAGGAGTGGGTCAAGAGACTGGAAAGAGTGTGGCAGAGCCATTGGACCTGCTGTCGTTGTCCCCGCAAGCGTCGAGGACGGATCAGGCGGTGAAGAATGAGTTGATGGAGAAAATAGAGGAGCACATTAGACTGATTAATGACAGCAACGAGCGTATGGAAGGACTCAAGCAGGCAATGGACAAGCAGCAGAGATCCCTGGAGGGGATGACCTACGCGAGTGTAGCAGCACAGCCCGCTGGGAGGCAGCCCCCCAAGCAAACCGCGCTGCACTCGGTGATCATCACCTCGAGGGACGAGAATGAAACCGGTGATGAGGTCCTTAGCAGGATCAGAAGCGCGATAAATGCTAAAGAGGGGGGGATAATGGTGGATAGGGTAAGAAAGGCTAAGGACAGGAAGGTAATAGTAGGTTGCAAAACCGAAGAGCAGAGGCAGAAGGTGAAAGACCGGCTCAAGAAAGCAGAGGACCACCTGCTCGTCGAGGAGATCCAAAACAAGGACCCCCTCCTGATTCTCAGAGACGTCCTACAGTTTCACGGTGACGAAGACATCGTGAAAGCCCTGAGAAAGCAAAACGACAACATCTTTGGAAAACTCGACGAACAGGAGAACAGGCTTGAGATCCGCTACCGAAAGAAGGCCAGAAATCCCCACACCTGTCACGTGGTGATCAAAGTGTCCCCCAAAATATGGAACTTGATGATAGACGTAGGAGAAGTCCATATCGACATGCAGAGGGTGAATGTAGCGGACCAATCGCCACTGGTTCAATGCTCTCTGTGCCTAGGGTTTGGCCACGGCCGCCGACACTGCAAAGAGAGTATTGAAAAATGTAGCCATTGTGGTGGCCCGCACATGAAGACCGAATGTGCGGACTGGATAAGTGGCCTGGCACCCTCCTGCTGTAATTGTAGGCACGCGAAGCTCGAACAAACCGAGCACAATGCGTTCAGCCAAGAATGCGCCGTAAGAAGGAGGTGGGACGCATTGGCCCGGGCTTCGGTGGCGTACTGCTAAAGGCTCCACCGACGGCAACCCTACAGTTACCCCAACCAGAGAAATACCATACCGCGTTCTCCAAGCAAATCTCCAAAGAATGGAAACAGCAACAAATGAGCTTATGATTGAGGCTGGGAAAAGGAAGGTAGCTCTAGCGCTGCTCCAGGAGCCGTATGTGGGTGGGATAAATAGAATGAAAGGATACAGAGGAGTAAGAATTTTTCAAAACCCCGAGCAAGGAGAGGGCACTGTGAAAGCGGCAATAGCTGTCTTCGACCATGACCTAGATGTAATACAGTGCCCAAAACTCACCACTAACAACATCGCAGTGGTGAGGATCCAAACCAGCGCCTGGCAGATCTCTGTAATTTCATTCTATTTCGAACCTAACCAACCCATAGAGCCATACCTGGAGCAGCTCAGAAAAATAGCCGATGAGATTGGACCTAGCAAAATCATTGTGGGAGGGGACGCAAACGCGAAGAACATCTGGTGGGGTAGCAACACCATAGACGACAGGGGTGAAGAAATGTCAGGAACCCTCGAAGAACTTGGCTTGCAGGTGATAAATGAAGGGGACACGCCCACTTTTGACACCATTAGAGGAGGAGTATCGTACACCAGCCACCCCGACGTAACAGCGTGCTCAGTCGACATGCTGGATTTGGTAGACGGTTGGAGGGTGGTGGATGATCTCACGAGCTCGGACCACAACGGTATAACTTTTAACGTGGCACTCAGAAAAGCGAAAGGGATAAGTGTGAGCAGAACAACAAGACTCTATAACACCAAAAAGGCCAATTGGAGCCAGTTTCATGAGAAACTGGCCCAATTAAAAATAGAAAACCAAATAAATGCAGAGGAAATAGAAAGAATCGCAAGTAAAAGAGAATTGGAACAAGCAGTAGTTAAACTCACAAGTACAATAACGGAAGCATGCGCAAACACTATACCCAAGAAGAAAGCAAAAGAAACACTTACCATACCGTGGTGGTCCGAGGAGCTCGCCGTGCTGAAGAGGAAGTCCGTCACCCTGAAGCGTCGAATCAAAAACGCGGCACCGGCCCGTAGATCCAGAGTTGTAGACGAATACCTGAAAGCAAGAGAAAATTATTTAGATGAGGTGAATAAGGCAAAGACTCAAAGTTGGAAGGATTTCTGTGGGAAACAGGATAGAGAAGGAGTCTGGGAAGGAATCTATAGAGTAATAGGAAGGACTGTGAAAAGACAGGAGGATATTCCACTAATGAAGGACGGTAGGCAAATGGTCCCCAAAGAGTCGGCCAAAACCCTAGCGACTACCTTCTTCCCGGAGGATAATGAGGCAGAAGACGATACTGACCACAGGCAGATTAGAGAAACAGCAAATCATGTAAACGACTCTGTCCATGATGAGTTGCATGACCCTGCGTTTACTACAGAGGAGCTCAAAGCTGCTGTGGGCAGCTTCAATCCCAAGAAAGCCCCGGGAGTGGATGGTTTTACTGCGGACATCTGCAGCCACGTAATAGAGAGTGACCCAGAGACCTTCCTCGCACTGACAAACAAATGCCTGGCTCTCTCACATTTTCCGACCATCTGGAAAGAAGCGACCGTGGTGGTACTGAGAAAGCCAGGAAAGGACGACTATACAAATCCAAAATCGTATAGACCCATAGGATTACTACCAGTGCTGGGGAAGGTTCTGGAGAAAATGGTTGTAGGACGGATGAAATGGCACATCATCCCGAAGATGAGTACTCGCCAATATGGCTTTATGCCCAAGAAGAGCACCGAAGACTCTCTCTATGATCTAATCCATCGAATTAGAGACAAGCTCGATGAGAAGAAACTGATCACCGTAATTTCGTTGGACATAGAGGGAGCCTTCGATAGCGCATGGTGGCCCGCAATTAAAGTTAGGTTGGCTGAGGAAAAGTGTCCGATTAATGTGAGGAGACTAATCGACAGCTACCTAAAAGACAGGCGAGTTAAAGTCAGGTACGCTGGAGAGGAGTACGCGAAGGACACCAGCAAGGGATGTGTCCAAGGGTCGATAGGAGGACCAATAATGTGGAATCTGTTGCTGGATCCACTCTTAAAAGGGCTCGAAAAACGTGGGGACTACGTACAAGCTTTTGCGGACGATGTGGTCCTGATGTTCGATGGGGACACAGCTATGGAAGTCCAGCGACAGGCGAATGCCGCTCTCGCCTACGTTAGGGAGTGGGGTATCAGAAATAAGCTCCGATTTGCGCCAAGCAAGACCAATGCTATGCTAATAACACGCAGGCTTAAATATGATACACCACTCCTGAGCATGGGCGGGGTCGGCATTGGCATGTCGCAGGAATTCAAGATCCTAGGGCTTACTCTGGACAACAAGTTAACATTTAATACTCATGCTGCAAATGTTTGCAAAAAGGCATTAAACATATATAAACAGTTGTCCAGAGCCGCAAAAGTCAGCTGGGGTCTCAGCCCCGAGATCATCAGGATCATATACACGGCAGCAGTGGAGCCGGTTGTTATGTACGCCGCCAGTGCCTGGGCACCGGCAACTAAGAAATTGGGCATCCAAAAGAAATTAAATTCGGTCCAACGAGGTTTTGCGCAGAAGCTTACGCGAGCATACCGTACCGTCTCCCTGAACTCAGGACTGGTACTGGCTGGGATACTCCCACTCGATCTCCGCATACAGGAGGCAGCTGCCCTGTATGAAGCAAAGAGGGGAGTACCCCGACCAGAGTTAAGGGACAGGGAGGTGGAACGGCTCACACCATTTGCTCTTACAATACATCCAGCAGAACACACGTGCCTCAGTTTCGTTAGCCTGATAGACCAGGAAGAGGTGGACGCCCACAACACTCAGGCAGTACGGATCTACACAGACGGCAGCAAGATTGAGGGCGAGGTTGGAGCGGCTTTATCCCTGTGGAGTGGTGAAGCCGAGATCAAAGCCCTCAAGCTCAAGCTGCCAGGGTACTGCACAGTCTATCAGGCAGAACTCCTGGCAATATTTAGAGCTACGCAAGAAGTCCTAAAGCGCTCCGAAAAAACTTTTGGCCTATACAGTGACTCCCGATCAGCGCTACAAACCATAGTCAACAATGGTTCCCTCCATCCCTTAGCCGTGGAGACTCGTGAAAATTTGAGAACGAGTAGAATCCAGAATAAGGAAGTATCCCTATTCTGGATCAAAGCCCACGCGGGATTGGAGGGAAATGAGAGAGCAGATGTGTTGGCGAAAGAGGCCGCGTTGAACAATAAAAGAAGGCCTGACTATGACTTCTGTCCAGTCTCATTCATTAAGCGGCAGATTCGTCTGCAAACGCTTGATGAATGGAACAGGCGTTATAGAGAAGGCACGACAGCTGGCACAACAAAAATGTTTTTCCCGGATGCAGTACAAGCTTTTAAAACCGTCCGCAAAATGGAGCCCACCAGCATCATGACCCAGGTTCTGACGGGGCACGGCGGGTTCTCCGCATACTTGAACAAGTTCAAGTGTAAGGAGAGCCCCTCGTGCGTCTGCGAGCCTGGCGTAGACGAAACGGCAACACACGTCCTATTAGAATGCCCAGTATTTTCCCTTAAAAGATACGAAGCCGAACAAGTCCTAAACATACAGCTAAATATAGATAACCTAAGTTTAATAATGTCAAAAACTGAAATGAGGGAACATTTTATAAAATATTGCATAGAAATAGTAACAAAAGTAAGAAATAGAAATAAGTAAGGAAATTATGTGAACGCATATTTTGAATAATATGTAAGATCAGCATAAAATAAATTAGTATAAGATAGCCCCATAAGTAAAAATAAATATTGTTAAAACTAAGTTAGCGAATAAATAGAGTAAGCTTTTAAATTAGTAAAATACAAAATGTTTAAATTTAATCTTAAGTAAATATAAATATAGTTTAGTACCTTTAGACCCCAAGAGGGTACGATAAGTCTGTAAGCCCACCCGTAGATAGAAATAAAGAACATAGTCTTTGAGTCATTACACGTCAAAGGAACGAGATATAAAAAAAAAAAAAAAAAAAAAAAAAAACCTAACCTAACCTAACCTAACCTAACCTAACCTAACCTAACCTAACCTAACCTAACCTAACCTAACCTAACCTAACCTAACCTAACCTAACCTAACCTAACCTAACCTAACCTAACCTAACCTAACCTAACCTAACCTAACCTAACCTAACCTAACCTAACCTAACCTAACCTAACCTAACCAAACCCCCGACCAGACAGAGAAGGCAGGACCTTCAGGCGCATTGACCAAAGCTTCGGGAGTGAGGCGTAGCATAGGTGAATGGGAGTCGGGTAAAACCGTAACCAAATGCAAGGCCACAACCACTCCGAAGAAGGCTGGACCGGTCCCGTCGGGCAACCGTTTTGCCTTACTGGATTTTCTGGGTGGAAGTCCACCGGCACAGGAGGAGCCCAGATACGAGAGCAGAACGGTTGAGGCAAGGGCTTGTCTGAAGAAGGGAAAAATGCAACTGGGCAGCGCGCGGAACTTAAGGACGGACATAAAAACCGAGGTCACGAAACTGTTAGAGCGGCTGTACCAGCTTGTAAAGGAGGCGGAAGCAGAGGGAACAAGACAAGGGAAGGATCAAGGAGTGGGTCAGGAGGCCGGAAAGACTGTGGCAGAGCCATTGGACCTGCTGTCGTTGTCCCCGCTAGCGTCGAAGACGGATCAGGCGGTGAAGAAAGAGTTGATGGAGAAAATAGAGGAGCACATTAGACTGATAAACGACAGCAACGAGCGTATGGAAGGACTCAAGCAGGCAATGGACAAGCAGCAGAGATCCCTGGAGGGGATGACCTACGCGAGTGTAGCGAAGGCTCTGCCAAGCAGCAGACATCCAACGGGACAAGCCGCACTACACTCGGTAGTAGTGACCGCCAAAAACGAGAAAGAAACCGGGGAACAGGTCTTAAACAGAATAAGAGAAACGGTAAACGCCAGGGAAAGTGGAATAACGGTGGAAAAAATCAGGAAGGCAAAGGACAGGAAAGTGATAGTGGGATGTAGGACCGAGGTGGAAAGACAAAGGATTATGGAAAGGCTCAAAGGAGCAGAAGACCTAAACGTCGAAGAGATCAAGAATAAGGACCCCCTTGTGATCATCAGGGACGTGTTCAAGTTCAATAGTGACACGGATGTCCTGAACGCCCTGAGGACCCAAAACAAGGGGGTCCTTACTGACGACACAAAAGATCTTAAGATGGAGGTCATCTACAAGAAGAACGCGAGGAACCCACACACGCACCACATAGTGATGAGGGTGGCCCCCAAAATCTGGCGACAAATGGTTGATGCGGAAAGCGTCCTTATTGACCTCCAGCGAGTGCAGGTGGCGGACCAATCTCCGTTGGTCCAGTGTTCACTCTGTCTGGGATACGGACACGGAAGGCGCTTCTGCAAAGAGACCGTGGAGAAGTGTTGCCACTGTGGGGGCCCCCACATGCGCTCAGAATGCGCAGACTGGCTCGCCGGTGCCACCCCATCATGCAGCAACTGCATGCACGCAAAAATGGACAGGACTGACCATAACGCCTTCAGTCAGGACTGCACTATCCGCAGAAAGTGGGAGGCACTGGCACGAGCCACGATAGCGTATTGCTAAGGTGGTCACGGGGGTCTTACCTGCACAAATCAGCGCGAAGCCATACCTAGCAGCTCAAGCAAACTTGCAAAGAAAGGAACTGGCAACACAAGAGCTTATGCTTGAAGCAAGCAAGAGAAGGATGGCTTTCGCGCTGATCCAGGAACCATACATCGGGGCCGTTGGCGAAATAAGGAACTACCAAGGAGCCAGAATCTTCCAGTGCACAAACCGCGGTGATAATGTAGTCAAGGCTGGAGTAGTGGTCTTTGACAAGGACATCGACGTATGTCAGTGTCCAGACTTGACTACGCCAAACATCGTAGTAGTCAAGATGCGCACCAGTGCCTGGGAGATAGCAGTAGTATCCTTCTACTTTGAGCCAACGGAGCCCATCCAACCGTACCTGGAACACCTAAAAAAGATAGCGCAAAAGGTGGGCGTAGGAAAGATCCTAATGGGAGGGGATGCAAACGCAAAAAGCACCTGGTGGGGTAGTGAAAAGATCGATGACAGAGGGGAGGATATGGCTGGGACAATAGAAGAGTTGGATTTGCAGGTGCTCAACGAAGGAGATACCCCAACGTTCGCCACGGTGCGAGGAAACAAAACCTACACCAGCTTCGTAGACATCACGGCCTGCACAACCAACTTACTGGACCTAATAGAGGACTGGAGAGTCGACGAAGGCATTACAAGCTCGGACCACAACGCACTACTTTTCAAAATTAGGCTAGAAAAATCAAAAGGCACACAAATTAGTAGAACCACTAGGGTTTACAATAGCAAAAAAGCGAATTGGGACCAGTTTCATGAGAAACTGGCCCAATTACAAAACGAAAATAGCATAATTAGCGACACAATAGATAAAATAGATACCAACATAGAACTAGAAAACCAAATAAAGAAATACATAGATATCATCACAGAGGCAAGCAATAGTAGTATCCCTAAAACAAAAGAAAAAAGTCAAGTCAACTTACCGTGGTGGTCCGAGGAGCTCGCCCTGCTGAAGAAAAAGGTCGCAACCCACAAACGAAGAGTCCGATGTGCAGCGCCAGTCCGGAGGGAGATGGTCGTCGAAGCGTACCTGCAAATAAAACAAGATTATGAGCACAAAGTAAAAAAGGCACAGATAGAAAGTTGGAAGGGTTTCTGCGAGAAGCAGGACAGGGAAGGAATGTGGGAAGGGATTTATAGGGTGATAGGGAGAACAACGAAGAGACAAGAAGACCTGCCCCTAGTTAAAGAAGGGAAGCTACTAAGACCGAGGAAATCCGCCGAAATGTTAGCCGAAACTTTCTACCCGGAAGATACGGAAGAAAGCGATAGTAGTGAGCACCAGCAAATAAGACATAAAGCCGAACAAGTAAATGGTTGGGAGCATGTTGCAGTCCATGACCCACCTTTTACCCCTGAAGAGGTAAAAGCTGCCACTAACAGCTTCAACCCTAAAAAAGCTCCGGGTTCGGATGGTCTGACGGCAGACATTTGTAGGCATGCTATAGTTCAGGACCCGGAATTGTACCTATCACTGGCAAACAAGTGCCTGGAGCAAGGTTACTTCCCCAAGATCTGGAAAGAGGCGACCGTGGTAGTACTCCGGAAACCGGGGAGGGTGAGCTACACGGAAGCCAAATCCTACAGGCCAATAGGGCTGTTGCCAGTGATGGGTAAAATTCTGGAAAAAATGATAATAAACCGCATAAAATGGCACATCCTTCCGAAACTGAGTGACTGCCAATACGGGTTCATGCCCAGACGGAGCACGGAAGACTCCCTCTATGACCTCATACACCATATACGCGCAAAGCTGAAACAGAAAAAACTTGTCACACTAGTATCGTTGGACATAGAGGGAGCCTTCGACAGTGCATGGTGGCCTGTCATCAGGACTCGTCTGGCAGAAGAAAACTGTCCCATCAACCTGCGTAGAGTCATCGACAGTTACCTCAGCAATAGGCAGGTTAGGGTCAGGTACGCCGGGGAAGAGGTCAGCAGGACTACCACCAAGGGCTGCGTCCAAGGATCCATCGGAGGTCCCATTTTCTGGAACCTGATCCTTGACCCACTGCTAAAAGGACTCGGGCAGCGCGGAGACTACTGCCAGGCTTTTGCTGATGACGTCGTACTGGTGTTTGACGGAGAAACGGCGCTGGAGGTGGAACGACAGGCGAATGTCGCTCTCGCATATGTTCAGGAGTGGGGGGTTAGGAACAAACTTAAGTTTGCACCGCATAAGACCAGCGCGATGCTCATTACGAACAAACTTAAGCACGACACCCCACGCCTGAACATGGGCGGGATCGACATTGGCATGTCGGAGGAGATAAAGATTTTGGGGCTCACGATAGACAGGAAGCTCACGTTCAATAGCCATGCGGCAAATGTCTGCAAAAAGGCATTGAACGTGTACAAGAGTCTGTCGAGAGCCGCCAGAATCAGTTGGGGTCTGCATCCAGAAGTCATCAGAACCATATACACGGCAGTAGTCGAGCCGATCATCATGTATGCAGCCAGTGCCTGGGCACCGGCAGCTAGAAAATTGGGCATACAGCGGCAATTAAATGCAGTCCAACGGGGCTTCGTGCAGAAAATCTGCAAGTCCTACAAAACCGTTTCCCTAAACTCGGCACTAGTGCTGGCTGGCATCCTGCCTCTCGACCTCAGGATACAGGAGGCAGCCGCCCTGTATGAGGCAAAGAGAGGAGTCCCCCAGCCGGCGCTAGGAGACAGGGAAGTGGAAAAGATGGCTGCATTTAACGAATCCCCTCACCCGGCGGAACATATGAGCCTGAAATTCGTATGCCTGGAAGACCAACAACAGGTGGACACTCACAGCGATTACGCAGTCCGAGTGTTCACGGACGGCAGCAAGATCGAGGGCAAGGTCGGAGCGGCATTATCCGTATGGAATATGTCCGCCGAGACCAACACCCGTAAATTGAAGCTGTCGTCCTACTGCACCGTCTACCAGGCAGAATTACTGGCCATATTGGAAGCCACGAGGGTGATTCTGGAGAGCTCCCAGAGTAGCTTCGGCGTATACAGCGACTCGAGGTCCTCATTAGAGGCAATCACTAACTACGCCTCAACACACCCTCTCGCTGGAAATATCCGAAAGAACCTAAAGATAGCAAAGGACCAAAACAAAACTGTTGCTTTGTTCTGGGTCAGGGCTCATGCAGGTCTCGAGGGTAACGAGAGGGTTGACACCCTTGCAAAGGACGCGGCCCTTCGTAAAAAGACCAAACCCGACTATGACTTCTGCCCAGCTTCGCACATAAAAAGGCAGATAAGGATGGGGACGCTTGAGGAGTGGGGAAATAGATATAAGGCTAGCGAAACAGGCTCAACAACTAAATTGTTTTTTCCCGATGCCATAGCTGCTTACAAGACAATAAAACATGTGAAGCCAGCCGGAGTACTAACGCAAGTAATGACAGGGCACGGTGGGTTCTCCGAATACTTGGCACGTTTTAAGTGTAAGGATAACCCATCGTGCTCCTGCGAGCCCGGCAAGCCGGAGAGCATCCCGCACATCCTCCTTGAATGCCCCATATTCGGCAAAGAAAGATACGAGTTGGAGCAGAAAATAAATGTTACCTTGACACCAGACAGTGTTTGTGAATGTACTAGTAATAAAAATATAAGAGACCAATTTTTAGACTACTGTAAAACCGTAGCAAATAAGATAATAAATAAAAATAAGGATAAATAAGTTTGCATGAATATACATATTTAAATAATATGTATAAGTTCATCAATAAATAAATATTGTAAAAAACCGTTAGTATAAAATAGGATTAAAAATTAATGTAATAAAAACTGTAGAAATTAGGATTTTGCCGCACTAAACCATAATTGTTAGAAATAAGATAGCACATAGAAACTGTAAATTAGACTAAGCCCTTCCCTGTTGTTTGTATAAGTAGAAATTAAGAAAATGTAATCAGATTTAAGACAACCCCTAGACCCCAAGAGGGTACGCTAAAACTGTAGTCCATTACCTGAAAATAGAATTAAACGAGAAAAAGTCTTTGATTTCGTCAGAGGAACGAGGTATAATTAAAAAAAAAAAAAAAAAAAAAAAAAAAAAAAAAACCTAACCTAACCTAACCTAACCTAACCTAACCTAACCTAACCTAACCTAACCTAACCTAACCTAACCTAACCTAACCTTTTTTTTTTTTTTTTTTTTGGTATCGGGGGGAAATCTGCACACAGACACCTTAACGCACCGAGGGATGCGCTAAGGTAGTGTGAGGATGACGACCTCGCTTCGTCGACTCACTAAAACCACCCCGTGGCCGGCCTCGATGCATATCAAGGGGTTCCGGGATCTCCAACGGAACGCACCGGTACCCCTCTCGCATTTTGCCTAGAGCACATCCCGGGAATGACAACCACAGCCACCCCCGAAGCTCACGGTGACACTTGCCAAGAGTGTCGCCGCCTTCCCAGGACCGCATGACCGCCAGCCAGGGCCCTCGCCCCGACCAGCTGCTGATCCCAAAAAGGCCCCTGTTTGGCAGGGGCTACCACTCGCCCCCTCTCGGGGCAGGCGGCGCAAAGCTACAGGAAATCCCGAAACCTCTTGCCGCCCCCATCCCTAGCGACCAGTCCCACTGGTATCGCTCCGTGGCCTCCAAACACGTAAGTGGCAAAACCAGTCAATCATGTACGGGTGTTACGATGATTGGCTGACCAAGCCACCCAGCCCTTAATGGATGGATAGAGAGTTGGATGCTCTCCATCAGACCACTCGCCCCCGTCTGGGGCCGGTGGCTCTAGATTACCGGTAAACCCGCAACCTTTTACCACCTCCTTCCCGAGCGACCAGTCCCACTGGTCTCGCTCAACTGCCCTTGAAGAATGCTGAAGTACCACTCCAACATTCTCCCGTGTCAGCCCCAGGGTTGCGGAGGGGTAGT
The DNA here is from genome assembly GCA_947578465.1 of Thera obeliscata. Lineage (NCBI taxonomy): Eukaryota > Metazoa > Arthropoda > Insecta > Lepidoptera > Geometridae > Thera > Thera obeliscata. Next base: position 135,984 of record OX387915.1, read on the forward strand.
TAAGTAGTCCCACCACAAAACGACCTCCCAGCAACCCTCGGTCTCCACGACGGCGGGTAATTTTTTAGAGAGGTTTTCTTCCTCGCAGCCCGGGCGGCTAAGCCAAGACCCTCAGTTCCACATTAAATCACGGATGTGACCATGTGGAGTTCCGAGCTCTGGACGCTGGCAAAGAGGACCCTCCTCCAATGCCTACTCGGTGGCAGTGTAAGTGCACGCCGAGCACGTCCCGCCTCACTCACTGCGCCCTTGGCTAATCAAAGGGACGCGCGGGGAGGCCCTATCCCGACAGGCTATTAGTTATCCGAGATTGATTATAAGACTGAAGGAGGGATGTCCGTGTGGCCGGACCAACAGTCAAAGTAATTAATCTCGGACCTAACAGGGTACACCGTCCCGTTACGCTACCGTTCTCACCGGAGCACAGTTGCCCGAAGGCACTAGATCTGAGACCGCCCGTGCTATATCCAGCTGAGACAAGCAGCATAACAGGCGCTCGAGAAGGTTGCCTGCCATCGTACCCCAACCTAACCTAACCTAACCTAACCTAAACTCCCTCTATGACCTAATGCAACACATCCGCAGTAAGCTAGAGCAGAGAAAGCTTGTTGTCATTATATCATTGGACATAGAGGGAGCCTTCGACAGTGCGTGGTGGCCAGCCATTAGGGTAAGGCTAGCAGAAGTAGGTTGCCCCGTCAACTTAAGAAGGGTGGTAGATAGTTACCTACAGGATAGGAGGGTGAGAGTACGCTACGCAGGAAGCGAGTACTTAAAACCGACCAATAAGGGATGCGTTCAAGGGTCTTTTGGGGGGCCACTTCTTTGGAACCTTCTTCTGGATCCCCTCCTTAAAGGCCTTGAAGTACGGGGTGACTATAGTCAGGCTTTTGCAGACGACGTGGTCCTGGTATTTGACGGCGACACAGCCCTAGACGTACAAAGACAGGCCAATGCCGCTCTAGCCTATGTTCGGGAGTGGGGTATCGGAAACAAACTGAGATTCGCTCCGCACAAAACCAGCGCTATGATTATAACACGAAAGCTAAAGTACGATACACCACTCCTGAGGATGGGCGGGATCGACATTGGAATGTCTCAAGAGATAAAAATCCTGGGGCTCACTATCGACAACAAGCTGACCTTCAATAAACACACTGCAAACACGTGTAGAAAAGCCGTAAATATCTATAAGCAACTGTCGAGGGCCGCCAGGACCACCTGGGGCTTAAACCCAGAGGTGATTCGCATCATCTACACGGCCACAGTCGAACCGGTAATGATGTACGCGGCCAGTGTCTGGGCGCAAGCTACTAAAAAATTGAACGTACGAAAACAACTGGACGCAGTTCAAAGAGTTTTTGCCCAGAAGCTCACCAAAGGTTACCGAACTGTCTCGCTCAACTCGGCTTTAGTACTGGGTGGGATACTCCCGCTGGATCTCAGAATCCAAGAGGCGGCTGCCCTGTACGAGGCCAAGCGTGGAGTCCCCCAGCTTATGTTGGCAGACAGAGAGGTAGAGCACATGGTACCTTACAGATTGACCCCACACCCGGCAAAGCATATGAGCATGGAGTTCATAAGTCTGGTAGACCAACAAGCCGTTAATCAATACAACAGCCAAGCGGTTCGCATTTTCACCGACGGCAGCAAGATTGAGGGGAAGGTCGGCGCGGCGCTATCCTTTTGGAATAGCGAAGCGGAGACCAAGAACCTCAAGCTTAAGCTGCCAGCATACTGCACGGTTTACCAGGCCGAACTCTACGCCATATGTAGAGCCACACAGGAAGTCATAAAACGCCCCGAAAGCACCTTTGGTATCTACAGCGACTCGCGATCAGCTCTAGAGACCGTGACCAACAACGGCTCTATCCATCCTCTTGCCGCAGAAACCCGTAACAACTTGGCAACCATCTCACTCCAAAACAAGGAATTAACCTTGTTTTGGATTAAAGCGCATGCAGGGATGTCTGGGAACGAGAGAGCTGACGAGTTAGCGAAAGAAGCGGCACTACACTCAAAAAGAAAGCCTGACTATGATGCGTGTCCGGTCTCATACGTCAAGCGACAAATCCGTCTGGACTCGCTCGACGTATGGAACCGGAGATACAAATTGGAGAACAAAGCTGCTGTTACAAAGATGTTTTTTCCGGATGCAATAGAAGCCCACAAAGTTGTTAGAAAAATTGAACTCACAAGCGTCCTGACTCAGGTTATGACGGGGCACGGTGGGTTCTCGGAGTACTTGACTCGATTTAAGTGCAAAGAGAACCCATCTTGCATTTGTGAGCCTGGTAAAGAAGAAACTGTAAGCCATATATTGTTTGATTGCCCCGTTTTCGGGCTTGAAAGATACGAAGCCGAAAATCTGTTAGACTGTGACTTAAACGCCAAAAACGCTAGTAAACTTGTATCTGATAAAAATATTAGACCCGAATTCATTAAGTATTGTACAAATGTAGCAAAAAGAGTAATAAAAAGAAATAAGAGGTTAGATAATTTATGATTTATATATATATTTGAATATATATAAAATGCATAAAATAAGAAACATGTTAAATAATACCACAAATAGATAAGTACATTATATAAAAAAAAAATTAGGCTCTAAATGAGTTATGGAATAGAAAATTAAGTAGATATAAGATGAAAAATGTACTAGAATTAGTAAATAGCCTGTAAGATCTGTAAATACGCTGTTATAAAAAAAAAACAAGATCTCAAACCAAACCCTACAAAAACCCAAGAGAGGAAACCCATGAGGTAAATGATCTATGTAATTAGACAGAGTAAAATAAATTACAGAAAAATCCCTATCCCATAAACAAGGTAAATGTAAACAAGTGAATATAAAATAGGCATAAAAAACGACTCTGACACTAACTCGTCAGAGGGCAACCAATTAAAAAAAAAAAAAAAAAAAAAAAAAAAACCTAACCTAACCTAACCTGACCTAACCTAACCTAACCCGTAAGTTATCCGCACCATTTACATAGCTACCGTGGAGCCCGTGATTATGTACGCCGCCAGTGCCTGGGCTATGGAAACTAAAAAATTGGGAATCCAGAAACAGCTCAACGTCGTTCAAAGAGGTTTCGCCCAGAAGTTGAGCAGAGCATACCGTACGGTCTCCCTAAACTCAGCGCTAGTATTGGCCGGGATACTCCCGCAAAAAGTAAAATAGACAAATAAGATTATGAGGTCTATAATATATCATGAGAATATATTAACTGACATAAATGTAAATAAGAATAAGCAAATAATATAAGCAAATTAGTACATAAATACTGTAACTTAGATAGAATAAAAATTACCTGACTAAACTAAACAATACGATAGTAATTGATTAACACCTGCTTCTCCTTTTCTTTTCATCCCAAGTCAGAATAAAGATAAAGATATAGAATAAATAAGATAGAAAAAATCTCTGCATACGATCAGAGGCACAAATAGAAAAAAAAAAAAAAAAAAATACGGGTTGCACTCCGGGAGTGCCGGCAGAAGTGAAAACTTGATTATTAACGTAGGAACCCTAAAAGTTGTTTATTTTATCAAGTTCCTCAATGTAGTAAAACCCCAATCAAAGTCCTAAGGAACCCTAAAAATTTTAGCATTATCAAGCTCCTAAGTGTAGTTGAAATTCCAATCAAAGTGCTAAGGAACCCTAAAATTGTTTACATAATCAAGGTCCTAAGTGTAGTTGAAAGTCCAATTAAAGGCCTAAGGAACCCTAAAAGTTGTTTATTTTATCAAGTTCCTCAATGTAGTAAAACCCCAATCAAAGTCCTAAGGAACCCTAAAAATTTTAGCATTATCAAGCTCCTAAGTGTAGTTGAAATTCCAATCAAAGTCCTAAGGAACCCTAAAAATGTTAACATTATCAAGCTCCTAAGTGTAGTTGAAACTCCAATCAAAGTCCTAAGGAACCCTAAAAGTTGACCACTTAATCAAATTCCTCAATGTAGTAAAACCCCAATCAAAGTCCTAAGGAACCCTAAAAATTTTAACATTATCAAGCTTCTAAGTGTAGTTGAAACTCCAATCAAAGTCCTAAGGAACCCTAAAAGTCGACCATTTAATCAAATTCCTCAATATAGTATAACCCCAATCAAAACCCTATACGGAACCCTAAATTTTACGTAAAGCCAAATCCTCAACGGGTCGGAACCGCTAGAAGGGACCTTGTCGCGCGACCTACAAGTAGGTCCTAAATGAAGTAAAACGGCAGACATAGGAGGAGGGGGTTCTGGGGGGCTAAGGGGGGTCACAGCACGGCTCGCTTCGCTCGCCGCGCTGTTCCCCGTGGTCGCGTGGCGGCTCGCTTCGCTCGCCGCGACGCTCCCCCCGGGTTCAGGAAGAGGGGGTTCTGGGGGGCTTAGGGGGGGTCACAACACGGCTCGCTTCGTTCGCCGCGCTGTTCCCCGTGGTCACGTGGCGGCTCGCTTCGCTCGCCGCGATGCTCCCCCCGGGTTCAGGAGGAGGGGGTTCTGGGGGGCTTGGGGGGAGTCGCAGCACGGCTCGCTTCGCTCGCCGCGCTGTTCCCATGGTCGCATGGCGGCTCGCTTCGCTCGCCGCAATGCTCCACTCGAAAAATAAATACAGTAGATCTATAAAATCATGTACCAATGACCACTACTACCTGCCGCGGGCGGCCGCTAGTTCATAAAATCTATAATAGGTATGTACCTATACCTACTACAGTCACGAAAAACGCCTTGGTATGCTTGCTACTAACTATTATCTATTCTGTGACGTTACCGTGTCATAGTAACTACTAGCGTATCTGTAGCGTCTTACGCTTTTTTTCGATCAGGTCACGTGATCCTGACGCCCTGACGCCCTGACGCCCTGACGCGAGTTTAAGATTTTATACCCATTACAGAAAGTGCTCAACGCCGCTAAAGAAGTTTTCACTTCAAAAACCTAACCTAGCTCGTCCAAAACCTTCACAAACCATTGGAAACTTCCACACTTTGAATGGATCAATGGAGTTCCTGGATGCGGGAAAACAACTTGGGTAGTTAAGAACTTCAATGTGAAAGACATCATCATCACGTCGACAATCGAGTTGGCCAGTTGTCTCAAAGAAAAGCTAGCGCACCGCATAGGAGACCTTGCCAAGACCAAAGTGCGGACGATGGCCTCACTTCTAATAAATGGCTTCAGAGACTAACGATAGACGAGGCCCTAATGAACCATTTCGGAGCCATCGTCATTGCGTCTCAGCTGGCCGAAGCCGGTGAAGTCGTTCTCATTAAAGATCTTAACCAGTTGCCGTTTATCGATAGAGATAATCTCTTCGAGACACGGTACAATTGCCCGAACCTTGTTACCAACATCAGCAAGGAATTGTTACTCACGCACCGGAACCCCATGGATGTTGCGTACGCCTTGCAGGAGGTGTATTCTGGCATCTACTCATCGAAGCTCAAGGTTAAGTCCCTGCTGCTGAAACCATACACGGGCGAACCGATTCCCCGAAGTCTTCCCGACACTCTCTTTTTAGTCCACACCCAAGAAGAGAAGCAAACCCTCATCAGCCAGGGTTACGGAAAAGGCTCCGGGTCTTGCACGCTCACGGTTCACGAAGCACAGGGCTTATCCTATGAGACGGTAATAGTAGTAAATACCAGAGGCAAGATAGGGCTACACGACAGCGTCCCCTATGCAGTCGTAGCCATATCACGCCACACAGGTAGCTGCACCTACTACACCGATAACGCCGATGACGCCATAGGGTATTTCATTAAGCAAGCAATGTCTGTGCCAGTTCAGGAAATTATAAACTATAATTTCAAGATGGCAATAAAAGACCGCAACAATGCTGTTTGGAGTGCTCTGGCGGACATGCCGGAAGTTGTGGCGGGCGTCGACGACGGATAGAGTTTCTAATAAAAATATACACAAAATTTTGTAAATAAATAAAGTTTAGCATGCCTAGCAATATGTATAAAATTGTAACAGTAATAGAAACGAAGTAACAAAAGATAGTAGCAATATAAAAATACATATGTAAAGAAATTACTATTTCTTTAAGTTTTGTTATTGTTTATTAAATTCTTTTATGGTTGGTCGATAAAGCAGAAACAATTTACTTCGCTACTGGATAAAAAACTGGATGAGCTAAGGATTGGACCTTTTAAAATTGAAGAAAAAATATCATCTTCAATATATAGAATAGATACAGGACACAGAAAATCCGAGTCAAACCTTTTTCACGTCACAAAGCTCATTCCAGTTCCTAAATAAAGAACCGAGTTAAGAACATGATGTACCTACAACGAGTGTGATTTAGTTATAACTATTATAATAATTGTAAGTAGGTTTAGGTATTGTTACCGAAAATTCCGATGAAATTTTCTGCCCTGGGGGAGGAGTTGTAAAGAAATTACTATTTCTTTAAGTTTTGTTATTGTTTATTAAATTCTTTTATGGTTGGTCGATAAAGCAGAAACAATTTACTTCGCTACTTGATAGATGGCGCTGTCAAAGTATTTGAGTGCACTGTAGATAAAGCAGACGGTTTCGAAGATGGCGTCAGTAAAATGTTAAAATTGTAAAACACGAAAACAATCGGATAATAATGAAATAACTAATAAAGGGAATCGACAAGTGTAATGACTTTTAATGTCGTTTCTTTGTTTTTTCAGGTATGTTTAGTGATTATTGTAAGGTGTAGTTAAGTGAAAAATACAAATGTACAAATAATTTATACTAATAAAACTTTGTTTTTTCAGAGCAACACAAACGTTTATTTCACCGATTCCCTATAAATTACACGAATTGTCTTATAACGAATTGTCTTATATATAAATAATAGTAAAAATAATATAAAATAAATAAAAAATAAAAATAATAAAAAAAAAAAATATGCTAAAAAGATGATATAATAAGTAGTTTAATAAAAGTTTAACTTTAAAAATGAGTGTTAGTGTAACAACTATTGTAATTTTTATATAATAATTCGCATGTAATTAAATAATTCAGCAAATGTAATAGTCTAATTTAGATTTAAAAACCCAACCCCTTTTTCCTTATGCTTCCCTTAATAGTTTGTTAAGTAGTCTAAGTAAATAAAATGTCTATGAAATAAAATCAATAAACAGAAAATAAAATAATAAGGTCTTGGACCAAGTAGTCTATGGTGAACGCGAAAAAAAAAAAAAAAAAAACCTCCTACACTGGCCCATTCATAAGGTGAGGGGCGGGTGTAGTACTTTACTCTTGTCCTTACGTATATAGATAATGTGCCATCTACTAGGTACCGTTTCTATAAAAAAAAATCACAACCTTACCTAATCTATTTTTTTTTTTTAACCTGACCTTACCTAACGCTAACCACGCGAGGAACACGGTCTGATCTGATGCAAATGGTGCTGAAGATTCCAAAAATGCAATACAAATAAAGTGCGATTGTTGCGATCGTTTCCTTGTTCCTTGGATGGGACGACCTATTACCGTTTTGAGGATAAAAAAAAAAAAAATGGAACATAACCTAACTTAAAAAAAAAACCGAACCTAGCCCATCCAAAACCTACCCTGGCCCATTTATGTGGCGAGGGTACTAACACTAAATATTACCGTATTATAAAAAAAAACATAACAATAATAACCTAACCTAACTCATGTCCTTACGTTTATAGATAATTTGTCATCTAGCAGGTACCGTTTCTAGAAAAAAAATCACAATCTTACCTAAAAGACTTAAAAGACTTACAATGCTTTGCGGGTCCAATATAATAACGCATTTAGGGCACTGTTGCGGCTTCCGCGTTACTGTAGCGCGTCTGGTATGTTCACCACGATGCGCACAGACACATTCGACGCCATCTGGCGCAAAAAGACAGCGTCACTGCTATGTAAACTGCGCGGGAGTAGCAACAGCATCCTAAAAGCGATTGATGAAAAACAAAATTGTCCTCTGGTATGGAGACTCATCCAGAGGACTAGATCATTACTAGTTATAAGTTACTAACCCACTTTTTCTGTTTTTGTTACTAACACCATGGACTCTATAATTGTCTTGAAAGATCCACTAACAGAGAAGACCGAGGATGTAGAATTCAAACCACTTTATAGCCTTTTCTTCAGTTTTATTAACAACTTGAGTACTTTATGGATCTAGATACATTAAGCTAAACTTGTACATGGCTATCGCCGAGACGAACTAAGTGGACTTGTCTTGTCGACGGTTCAAAACCGAATGCCTGCTTGAATTACCATTCGCTTGCTTGCAGACCCAAACCATCCCTACTCTTTATTTTTATAGCTTGAAGCTTGAAGCTTGAAGGTTGGAGCTCAAGCAACCGATGGAAATTCAATTACCATATTGATTTATTGATCCCTGAATAATTCTGTATTTTGTAACGGTAACAAAACAAATAATATTTTTATGAACCTAATCATCTTAATATTAATTAATAATACCTTCTATTAACAATTTAGTAACAAAGTCCACACTTCCTGTCAATTAAGGTACCACAAGGTTTCAAATAACATCTAAAACTCATGGAATAATAACAGAAGCTTACAAGTTCGTCCATCCTGATAAACAGTCACGACCTCGTGATAGGTACATAGTTTATGAAATAACACGTTTGTAATGATTCATCAAAACAATAAACAAAGTGACCATTTTGTTAAACATCCACATTTTTTTTTCAAACATTTGTATCAACTAGGTACCAATACGAACAATATACTAACAATATCAATATATTATATACCTTTATATTATTAACTATTCAACTTTATCAATTCAACAATACTTAACAACATGCAAAGAAAATTATCAACAAACCACGAATATTATCAATGAACATAATCAACGAACATTATCATGAACTTTATCAACCTCTTATTATCAATATCTTTAATTATTAACAATCATTATCAGTATTCTAAACATTATCAACAACGTTAATAACGTTATCAACGTTATCAACGCTATCAACATTATCAACATTATCAACATTATCAACGCTATCAACGCTATCAACGCTATCAACGCTATCAACATTATCAACATTATCAACGCTATCAACGCTATCAACGCTATCAACATTATCAACATTATCAACATTATCAACACTATCAACATTATCAACATTATCAACATTATCAACATTATCAACATTATCAACATTATCAACATTATCAACATTATCAACATTATCAACATTATCAACATTATCAACATTATCAACATTATCAACATTATCAACATTATCAACATTATCAACATTATCAACATTATCAACATTATCAACATTATCAACATTATCAACATTATCAACATTATCAACATTATCAACATTATCAACATCTGTCACATCAGTCACATCAGTCACATCAGTCACATCAGTCACATCAGTCACATCAGTCACATCAGTCACATCAGTCACATCAGTAGCATCAGTCACATCAGTCACATCAGTCACATCAGACACATCGGTCACATCAGTAGCATCAGTAACATCAGTAACTTCATTTAAATCAGTCACATCAGTAACATCATTAAAATCAGTCACTTCAGTAACATCTACAACGTCAGTAACATCAGCCTCATGAGTAACATCAGTATCATAAGTAACATCAGCCACATGAGTAACATGAGCAACATGAGTAACATGAGCAACATGAGTAACACGAGAAACATGAGTAACAAAAGTAAAAAAAATCAAAATCAAAATCAAAATACTACAATACTATCAACATTATCAACATTATCAACATTATCAACATTATCAACATTATCAACATTATCAACATTATCAACATTATCAGCATTATCAACATTATCACCATTATCAACATTAGTCACATCAGTCACATCAGTCACATCAGTCACATCAGTAGCATCAGTCACATCAGACACATCGGTCACATCAGTAGCATCAGTAACATCCGTAGCATCAGTAACATCAGTAACTTCATTTAAATCAGTCACATCAGTAACATCATTAAAATTAGTTACTTCAGTAACATCTACAACGTCAGTAACATCAGCCTTATGAGTAACATCAGTATCATAAGTAACATCAGCCACATGAGTAACATGAGCAACATGAGTAACACGAGAAACATGAGTGACAAAAGTAAAAAAATCAAAATCAAAATCAAAATCAAAATCAAAATCAAAATCAAAATCAAAATCAAAATCAAAATCAAAATCAAAATCAAAATCAAAATCAAAATCAAAATCAAAATCAAAATCTAAATCAAAATCAAAATCAAAATCAAAATCAAAATCAAAATCAAAATCAAAATCAAAATCAAAATCAAAATCAAAATCAAAATCAAAATTAAAATACTACAATACTACAATACTACAATACTACAATACTACAATACTAACCATACTGACCATACTGACCATACTAACCATACTGACCATACTAACCATACTAACCATACTGACCATACTGACCATACTGACTATACTGACCATACTGAATAAATAATTATTGTGGACCATCCACACAACACTATCTAGCCCCAAATTAAGTAGAATTCGTGCTATGGTAGCTAGATAGATGATTAAAAACTTTTTTCTTTAAATAAAATAATCGTTAACACAATGTTAATCGTTTAAACAATACTAATAATTGACTTGAAACTAAGACATCATGTAATAACTTGCGTTTAATAATTATTTATTCAATTGTTTATCTAGCTAATCTAAGCTAATCTAAGCTAAGCTAAGCTAAGCTAAGCTAGTCGACAGAAAGTGTAATTGAATGTATCAACAAATGCACACTCATTTGTAGTGTGATCAAAAGTTATAATTTCATCATTGTTATATCCATTTCATCCATTTTTCAATTTAATGCACACTTATTTGTAGTGTGATCAAAAGAAATCATTTCATCATTGCTATCCATTTCATCTATTTTTCTGTTTAATGCACACTTATTTGTAGTGTGATCAAAGGAAATCATTTCATCAGTGCTATAACCATTTCATCCATTTTTCTATTGGTGGTTCACGTCTCATTTATTTTTATTTATTAATAAAGGCTTTTAATATGATTTTATTACTTACATATATAATGGATTTAATACTTATATAATGGAATCTTACTAATAATTGTCACAACATAACACATACTTGCATCGCTCACTCATTTAAAATCTTTTCAACCCTCATTTCAACCCCTTACCATCCTTTTATTTTTAAGAAGTCTATGCCCTTTCTCAATTTTTACACTGTGTACCTAATGTCATTTAAATCAGTTCATTATTTCTGGCGTGAAAGCGCGACGGACAGACAGACTTAAAGTTTAATAAGGTCATCATTAATCTATCTTCCCAGTTCCATTTGTGTTTTAGCTAATGATTATCAACCAGTTTCTACTTAGTACTTTTTTGTTTGGCTATCCGCAATAATAATAATAAAAAGGTTTTTAATTTTGCTGTCATTAATTACTTTTATACTCTTCTAACCGTAATTAAGTAAAATCGCAACATTACTATTAAGATTAATGACTTATGCAGATCGGAAATTCTAGATCTATTCGCTTAACACAAGGGAGACCAGGACAAATTTGCAGCTATTTTCTTCTCCATCAACGATGTAAAATGGATGCAATAGAGCTCATGTCAACCAATATGATACCTCCTCACTATTTCAGCGAAAACTACCCATTTGTTTATAGCTAAGAACTCCGTATTCCTATAAAACACGCGGAACAACCATCTACTCATTTCGATGTCATCTTTTTTTTTTCGATCTTGCATTCTCGACTAGTGATGTGTCTCGTCGCCGTTGATTTAAAACATTTTTACCAATAAAGACACAAAAATCCAGTTTCAAGAACCAAATTGAAACCTGGAACCTAATGCCAGAGGCAACAGCGTTGAAATAAGAAACTCATCACATTTGACAACTGAAACATAGGAGGATCTAAAACACGTTGTTTTAACAACAGCTGACGCAGTACGTGTACCTCGATGACTCACAACATAAAAGACATCTACCGTCTTAACAGACATAGCTAACGCCAGCAAGGCATATGCAAGAAACAGCTTTTTGTCGTATCTTTTTTTTTTTTCAATCATTATTTTTATACGACTAGGCATTGTTAACAAAAGCACCAGCCAGATAGGCTAGGCACTAAAAGATGGAATATTGAAAGGCCTAACAGACCTATCTACTTTCCTGAAAACCGCACGCATAAAGAAAGAGCAATTATAATATTATCTGACCACTAGCTCGTACAAAACGACGGTTTCATCCTTTGTTGAACGTCACTGGATAGCAACTTCCTACGCACAAAAAAAATTCTACCCATAACAAAATTCACCCTGAAAAGGGTATGGATAAAATTGAAACGATGATTCATAAACTTATGTAGTAGGTAAGTTTAATTCTGTAAGGTAGTACTTTATGTACAGATTTAATAGGCATTGAACTAACGATTTATACTTAGTAACAAGCTAATAACGCTTTATTTAGTTAGGTACGCTTAGTTCCAATGAGGTATCCTTGTTTGCAATAAAGTGTTATCTATCTATCCATCTATCTATCTGAACTAGACACACTGCACTTTGGCATTATAACACCCCTTAGACAATCAATAATAAATGAACATGATTTTAACTTATTTACTTTTAACTGCTGAGGCTAATTTTTAATCCCTTCGCAGATTCTACCACTGCAGTTTACCTTTCATAATGAACGATGTTGAGTAAGTTATACTGCAATCGGATAGATCACGGTATACAAAAAATATACTGCATTAACAAAATATTTGTAGTATAAACTCTTGTTTTGTTTTCTGATAATTAATACTAACCGATTTTAGGTTGAAAACGATCCTTCATTCCTACGAAGGATTGGATAATTATGAATTTGTCCAATCGTAACCAAGAGCATGGTAGTCTTAAGTCATTCCAAACCTCAACTGAATGTCATTGTCGCCAAACCAGTATTGTGATCAGCCGAAGCAGAGATCCTTCGCGTCTACATAAAAGTTCTTATACTTAGTTAGATCGAGGAGTCAACGTCATAGACTATTAAACGTTTAGTTGCAAAGTAAGACCTTAAGATTAATTGTGCACCTAGTTTACCTTTCTAGACTTTTAAGTCAATTTTGAAAACCCTGATAACTAGTAAATAAATATTAAGTGTGTGATGTGGTTTCCTACCTATATCATTGTACCTGTCTTTATTCATTACCCCTCCTATTTATAATATCATATTCGTCAATTATTTTCATTACCCTTCCTATTTATAATACCAGTTTACCAGTTTAGTACTGAAGGCAACCTTCAGTGAGTAAGCACGAGGGAGAATATTTTGTTTGTTTGAACCTATATTTTTTTTTTTGTGCGTAATTTTGTGGTGATTTAAATAAACAAACAAGTAACCATCTACTATTTCTCTTAGCGCCTCTATTTCCTAATATTCTTATATTCCTGCTACTGTTCTCACGGTGGCACCTACTGGAATGATATTAATGATAAAACTTGCCCCCACCTCAGACGTCACATCATCTGTCTAATGACCCAGACAAGGTCGCTGTAATCCATTGCATATCCAAATAAATAAATAAATGTAAAACAAAAAACTGACAACGTAGGTACCTATCTTCACCAGAAACGTATTTGAACCTTGGATCACTCCTATTTTCTTGAATAGTATTCGCCATTTGGACAAACTGTATCGATAATTTTAAAAACCACCTTTAGGACAAATAAATCTATACTAATCACAACCGCACTTTTAGAAACAACCTCGATAAGAAACTGAGGGTAGGTACGCACCTACCAACAGGAGAAGACCAGAAGATGTCCCAGGGATACGTACATACATAGAATACCAATTAAATCCGATAGAATTCTTCCACTACACTCCGTAAATATACTCTTTGCAAAAGTGAGAAAAAAAATGCATATCTACCGCTAAGCTCGTAAGCAACCCAAAATCATAAGAACTCCCCTTTTTTTTATATTTCACTTCTTACCCTCTATCGTTATCATCTGAATATTAAGTTTCTGATACAACATTCACACACACACCCTCACATGACCATTACACATTCATGGTTCACACCATTAACCTAAGTCATATATTATTTAATTTAGGTATATCGTTTCAGTTTAGCATCAGTGCTGAATCTACTCTAGTACTTGATGAGCCAATATTAAAAATCTTTGGGAATTGAGACGTGAACTCACGTGTTAATTTTCTACTGAAATGTCTTGCAGTTTCGTTTACTTCATTCTGCTGGTAGCGCTTAACCAATCTTCACGATGTGAAACAGCAGCGAACGGCTACAACTTGCAATCGCCCAGCTAGTCCAGTTTCGGTGTAGTGGCATTGAGTCGCGTTCCAGTGTCGAGTCCAATCTTCTTGATGCTCCATGTCCGGGTGGTCCATGTTCTATTGCGGCCATGGTCGGATGACACACGTCATTCTCCGTTGGTTTCTCCTCGCCGTCGCATGAAAAGAAATATATAAAAGGGATGATTTATTCGATAACCAACTACAGTATTTCTTTTTTATGACAATCTATGGTAGATAAAAGAAATACAAGCAGCGCTTAGTCACATTTAATGTGGTAGCATCACCCAATGGTATCCTTGGCATGTGCGCCACGTGATAACCTATGCATGCATTTAACTTTCCTAGAATAACAACCGCTATCGTGTGGTAGCACTACCAAAGAGTAGCCTTGGCCATGTGTGCCACACAACAACGTAGGTATGTAATTAATAAACTAAAATACACTACAGCGATCGTGTGGTAGCACTACCAAAGAGTAGCCTTGGCCATGTGTGCCACACGACAACTTGTGTATGTATTTACTAAAAAAAAACTAAAATACACTACAGCTATCGTGTGGTAGCACTACCAAAGAGTAGCCCTGGCCATGTGTGCCACACAATAACCTCTGAATGCATTTACTCAACCAAATAAATTATAGCGATCGTGTGATAACACTACCAAAGAGTAGCCTTGGCCATGTGTGTCACACGATAAACTATACATGCGTTTTTACCAGATAATTGTAAGAATTACAGCTATTACTTTGAAACAATATAAAAAATATTACGTACCTTGATTCTACCCACTTCTGACTTGAAAGATCCACTAACAGAGAAGACCGAGGATGTAGAATTCAAACCACTTTATAGCCTTTTCTTCAGTTTTATTAACAACTTGAGTACTTTATGGATCTAGATACATTAAGCTAAACTTGTACATGGCTATCGCCGAGACGAACTAAGTGGACTTGTCTTGTCGACGGTTCAAAACCGAATGCCTGCTTGAATTACCATTCGCTTGCTTGCAGACCCAAACCATCCCTACTCTTTATTTTTATAGCTTGAAGCTTGAAGCTTGAAGGTTGGAGCTCAAGCAACCGATGGAAATTCAATTACCATATTGATTTATTGATCCCTGAATAATTCTGTATTTTGTAACGGTAACAAAACAAATAATATTTTTATGAACCTAATCATCTTAATATTAATTAATAATACCTTCTATTAACAATTTAGTAACAAAGTCCACACTTCCTGTCAATTAAGGTACCACAAGGTTTCAAATAACATCTAAAACTCATGGAATAATAACAGAAGCTTACAGTCTGAATAAAGAATTTAAATTATTATTATTATTATTATTACCTCATATATATTTTTTTTCCTTATCTTACCTTACTCAATATGATCTAAGTTATCATAATTATTATTATCGAGAACCGATGAAAAAAAAAAAAAACCTTAATTTGATAATTATCTAAATAACGTATCAACTTTTACGATTCCTAGAAAACAAAAAAATATCTCAAGCTCACCTAATCTAACCTAATAATTTATTTATACCATACCCCCTCTAAAAAGTTTATTTTATTCACTGGAAACAGTGAATAAAAAGCTCTTTTAATCACTGTTTTGGTGTTTGAATTTGGAACACACGAATAAGGTCAACGTCCATCTCAATACCTTACAACCTCCTTGCGTCATAAATACTCTTGATTTGGTTGGTCGAAATTTTTGACAAGGAGTTTAGCATTGGATTAAAAACTGTTTTGTGTTCTTTGTTGTCATTGTCATACACAAGTTAATTGGCGCTATTTTGAATACTGTTCTTAGTAAGTTATGCAGCAAAAAGCTCGATAATAGTAAATCGATTGAAAATGCATTCTAGGAATGATAAAGATGTGCTGAGTTGTTTGTTGCTCAATTGAGTTGTTGAGTTCATGAAAGAGAAGTAGGTATAGTAGAAAACTTGCATTAATTTATCCTTCTTTATTTACAAATCAAATCAAAATCTAAAATTATTTGTTTTATGTCATATAAGAATAGTATAAACAAAGTTCATAGTTTTTAATCCATTTTCGCTTAAATCTTTCTTTTTCTCGAAGTCATGGTATAAAGTATAATATGCAACTCTTGAATAAAACGGATTTATATCGAGGGCCATGAATCACTCGCGTCGTTTAGGATTCTAACACCATCAATCATCATGAATCACTCCCTACGGTCGTGATTCAGTCGTTAGATTCCTGCACTTGCTCGTGATTCATCTTTGGTCCTCGATTTAAATCTGTCTTTTATTCACTAGTTGCATAATATACTATTATTTATTTATTTTATTATTTAATGATATACCAATTACACCTCTATTTTGTACTACAAAAAGAACAAAAAGAAATTATGGGCTCATTAGTTACGTAGTACAAGAGAGAAAAAAAGTTGCGGTGTTCGGTTCCGCTTGGTATTTAGCGTTTAATGAATAAAATGATTTTTGCTTGTTGAATCATTTCTCAATATTTGACTAAAATTTTTGGTTATTTAAAAATATTTTATTTATGTCTCAAAAAACTTTTTTTTTTCGTGGATGTGTTCAGTATCAGCAGCAAATATCGGCATTTGTTTTTTTGGCAATTACAAAATTTTTTTTTTTTGTTTTTTTTTTAATGTAACTAGCTGATGGAACAAGCATATGGCCCACCTGATGTTAAGTGTTAACCATCGCCTATAACAAAGCAATGCCTCGTAGTGGTGTAGATATCGTATTATCTAGTATCGTATGTAGTAAAAAAAAATTTGGTCGGGAATATTGGTTTAATAGTTTGGCCATGATATCGGTTTCTTAAGT
Organism: Thera obeliscata; assembly: GCA_947578465.1. Lineage (NCBI taxonomy): Eukaryota > Metazoa > Arthropoda > Insecta > Lepidoptera > Geometridae > Thera > Thera obeliscata. The sequence goes on from OX387915.1 coordinate 153,096, forward strand.
TTTTTTTCATCCCATCTATTCAAAAAGAGGCGATTGGTTCCCTAAATAGTGCGCCTAAAGTAACTACTTTAGGCGCACTATTGGTACAGTGACACAATGACTTTTAAATTTGGAATACTATTTAATTGAAAAGTTTGAACGCAATTCGCTACGATGAAATACTGGCTGGTAGTGGTAGTATGAAAAAGTGAGCCTGTAGCCGCGGTTAATAAAAAAAAAATACGTGGGAACTTCTTACTGTATTTTTATTACTTTCTAACAAACTACTACAAGCAATTTAATTATAATACACAAAAAAACAATTAAATATGAGTTCTAGCAGTGAAAGTGATATATTACAAAACCATCAACTAGAGTCTGAAGGTATTACGAATACCCAAGTGATAAATAAGTCAACTACATTTTCTGTTCCCAACAAAACAGTTACAATAAACTTCAAAAATTGCGGAAATGTATCTAATATTAATATAAATTTGTAATTTAGTTATGTAAATATAGATGATTCTCTACTATAAGCTTCTCTTATTTAATTTTCTCATAGAGGGGGATGAAAAGCAGAGTGTGCCACACGGTACCAAATTATTTAACCTTGAGCGACGTACTTTGAATCCTTCGTTACGTTCAGGATTCTACTCTAGGACCCCTCGTTTCACTCGGGATCCTACTCTAGAATCCTTCACTTCACTCTGGATTCAAAAAATCGCTCTCGCCCTTAATACTTCATTTTGGCCCCTTATGACACAATCTACTATTTTAATCTTATTTATTCGTATTAGTCATTTTTAAACATATTTTAATTAAGACGAGTTACAGAAGATGGTAACATTTATGCATTATGCATGGAGCTTTTGAAAGAAAAGGAATGAAAGTAAATGTAAGTAAGACGAAAACTATGGGTTTCAAACGAGATGAAGTATATGTTTTGATTGGAGGAGATAAAGTGGAACAAGGTGAATGAATTTATATAATTGGGGACTTTGTTCAAAACATTAGAGCAGAGTGTGTGTGGAGTGCAGCGCGGCGGCGGCCGGGCGGCGCGGGGCGCGGGGCGCGGGGCGCATGCGCGGCCGGGGAGGGGGCGGCTAGCCCGGCGCGGCGGCGTGCTGCAGTGCGCGCGGGAGGGAGCGCGGCGCACGGCACGCACGGCGGCGGGACTGAAGGCGCGGAGACCAGTGCGCGACCAGTGTGCCGAGCGGAGCCACAGCGGCCGCGCTCGATGTGCCTCTCGGAGTGTGTCTGTGGCTTTTGCGAGTTTACCTGGATTTTGTGGTTTGTGAAGTGTTCTCAAAGTTAATGGAACTATGAATATTAGGTGATCATCGTTTGGCAATAAGTGGCCACCCATCCAGTGTGGCGAGCGGCACCGATCCATCCTGATCGGTTATAACTAAAGTTCGTTGCATGCTCCGTCACCGTCACCGACACCCGATCACGAGGTCACGCGGCCACTGATCGACAGACTATTTCAAAACTAGCAATTTTAAATGCCTACGTTAAAACTATAAAAACACGCGGGCTTTTATTATCTTAAAAAAAAATTACATACTAGATATCATTTTTTTCATAAAAATACCTACATAAGCAGGTGCAACTCACTATAATAATCAGCTACCTGGTTGTCATCGTACTTGCTCTGCTTAGTTTGAGACTAGATAGTGGTGTGTATGGGTTAGGCCCATCATATTTATTTACTAAAAAGTGGCCAAGTGCGAGTCGGACTCGCCCATGAAAGGTTCCGTAGCATCAAGTAACTTAATATAAAGGTTCTTGTAGTTCGTCGAAAGGTAAGTTGCGGTTTACGATTTATGACGTATAAAAAAAAACTACTGACTAGATCTCGTTCAAACCAAATGTCGTTGAAAGTTTGCATAGTAATGTACATCATATATTTTTTTTTTAGTGTTATCTTTCTCTTATTTTAGAAGTTAGAGGGGGGGGACCAACTTTTTTCCACTTTGGAAGTGTCTCTCGCGCAAACTATTAAGTTTAGAAAAAATGATGTTAGAAACCTCAACATCATTTTTGAAGACCTATTCATAGATACCCACCCCACACGTACGGGTTCGATGAAAAAAAAAATTTGACTTAATGTGGTTCACAGAATACATCTACTTGCCAAGTTTCATCAGTCTAGCTCTTACGGTTTCGGAGAAAAATGGCTGTGACATACGGACGGACAGACAGACAGACATGACGAATCTATAAGGGTTCCGTTTTTGCCATTTGGCTACGGAACCCAAAAAATGGAGAATCATCATGTACGTGAGAGTGAAAGGAATTAAATTTGATAAGCGTTATATAAACAGACCCTGGCTCCATCATCAGAATAGATAGCTTTCAACATTATATAAAAATTGAAAAAAAAATTGACAATTAGACAATTGAAAAACAAAATTAGAAGTACTTGTGTAAGTTCATGAGTAAGTATGTATTATGTATGTAAACTATGTACTACTCCACTATAAGTAGTAATATTATGAAGAGGGAATATTTGTGTTTTTGTATAGAATAAACTCGAAAACGATTGGACCAATTTCACCATTAGAATGCTAAATAATATTTAAGAAACCTACATTATTAGTAAGCTACCTACAACTTAGGGTTCCGTAGCCAAATGGCAAAAACGGAACCCTTATAGATTCGTCATGTCTGTCTGTCCGTCCGTATGTCACAGCCATTTTTCTCCGAAACCGTAAGAGCTAGACTGATGAAACTTGGCAAGTAGATGTATTCTGTAAACCACAATAAGATTTTTACACAAAAATAGAAAAAAAACTATAAATTTTGGGGGTCCCCATACTTGAAACTGAAACTCAAAATTTTTATTTTCATCGAACCCATACGTGTGGGGTATCTATGAATAGGTCTTCAAAAATGATGTTGAGGTTTCTTATATCGTTTTTTTCTAAATTGAATAGCTTGCACGAGAGACACTTCCAAAGTGGAAAAAAAGTTGGTCCCCCCCCCTCTAACTTCTAAAATAAGAGAATGATAAAACTAAAAAAATATATGTTGTACATTACTGTACAGTTACTATGCAAACTTCCAACGATATTTGTTTTGAACGAGATCTAGTCAGCAGTCTTTTTTTTATACTTCATAAATCATAAACTGCAATTTACCTTTCGACGAACTACAAGAACCTTTATGTTATGTTACTTGATGCTACGGAACCCTTCATGGGCGAGTCCGACTCGCACTTGGCTACTTTTTATTTTATATTACACCCGTGCGAAGCCGGGGCGATCCGCTAGTATGACGTAAAAGCTTGTCGCTTGATATAATTGTGTAAATTAGCAAGTAAATTAAATAATTTGATTCAAAAAGTTGGTATAACAAATTCTAAGTAAGAGTTTTTGTTTTGTTTTTATCGCATTGAAATAAAAGAAAATGCTTTTTGAAAAGAAGATGAACTTTAATTAGGTACTTAGAAATAATGTAATAATCAGGTGCGTGCGCGACGACACCGAGGTAGGGTCCTCGGGCGCGGTGCGGCGCCATGACGCGGCGCTAGAGTAGAGATGGGTGGGGCGGCGCTGGCGCTGGCGGCGCTGGCGGTGGCGCTGGCGGCGCTGGCGGCGCGCGGCGTGGCGGGTGGCTGCGGCGTGGCGGAGCTGCAGTGCCGCTCGGGCGAGTGCGTGCCGCTGGACGCGTACTGCGACGGCGCGGCGCAGTGCGCGGACGCGAGCGACGAGCCGGCGCGCTGCTCGCCCTGCAACCGCACCTACTACGGGCGCGCCGGCCGCGCCTACGCGCTGGCGGTGCGCGAGGCGCCCAGCGCGCCCTTCCTGTGCCACCTCACGTTCACGGCGGGCGGCGGCGCGCACGGCGACCTCGTGCAGCTCGCCTTCGACGAGTTCCGCGTGGGGCGGTACGAGGCGGGCGCGCTCGACGGCTGCCCCGACGGCTACATGCAGCTGTCGGAGCTGGGCCGCCCCTTCACCGGCGGCTCGTGGTGCGGCGAGGCGCACGGCGCCGCGCTCTACTACAGCGAGACCGCCACCGTCACCGTGTCCGTCAAGCTGTTCCGCGCCAGGCTCGGGGAGCCCTTCGGCTTCCGCCTGCGGTACAAGTTCCTGGCGCAGCGCGACGCGGTGGTGCGGTGAGTGCATCCGCCTCGCTCGCCACGCGGACGGCGCATGGCGCGGCGGGCGGGGCGCTGACGGGCCGCTGTTGCAGGTTCGGGCTGGGCTCGGCGCCGCTGGAGCGCGGCGCGGTGTCCCCGGGCACGTACTGCACGCGCACCTACGAGGAGTGCCACCGCAAGCCGTGCCGCCTGCAGAGCCCCAACTACCCCGGCATGTACCCGCGGTGAGTACCTACCCATGCTCCCCCTCTCACTCGCACTCTCACCGCGCTCACTCTAACGCCTCTCCTCCTCCGCATCGACAGCAATGTGACGTGCTACTGGAGTCTGCGCCAGAAGGACATCCCGACGTGCAAGCACGCCATGATATCTGTGCGACAGGAGTACTCGCATAAGATGCAGATCAAACGCTCGATATCGATGGCCAGGTAACTTTTGGAGGTCCACTAATAAACATAAATTTTACATGATCGCAGCAACCCCCGTGCGTTTATTCATTTATAAATAAGCTGCGAGCAATATCCTGTTCATCCTACTTTATGAAACTATCGGACGGCAGTGAACTCCTGTTCGATGCTACAATGTATCGAAAAACGGTTCTCTTCAGGTTAGGAGCAGGTTAGGATCAGGAAGAAAAATGATCCTGTGAGTAAGTTCGATGGCAATAATAGTTGGCTTCGGGTGCAGCTTGAACAAGACGGGTCGCGTGGTGCGAGCGTGGCGCGACTGCACCGGTGAGCGCGACCGCCTCATCTTCTACGACGGCGCGTCCACCGACGACCCCGTGCTGGTGGAGTACTGCGGCGGGGACTGGCTGCCGCGCGTCACCAGCCGCGGGCCCGAGATGCTGGTCGCCTTCCACTCGTCGCCCTTCAGCGCGCCGCCCCGCGCCGTGGCGCCCGCCGCGCCGCTGAGGGGCTTCGAGCTCGACGTCGACGTCGTCTTCGCGGACTCAGACTCCTTCGACTACGCCAGGTGAGTCCCGGCGCTGCAGCGCGACTCCGGCTAGACGCTCGCTTCGATGCTCCGACTCACTCGCTCGCACCCGCAGGGAGGCGAGGCGCTGCGAGTTCCACGTGAAGGCGTCCTCCGCCGAGGAGGAGACGGACTCGGCCCCGCCCGGGGGTGCAGGGGGCGCAGGGGGCGCGGGGGGGGCCGGCGGAGGCGCGCGCGGCCGCCGCGGCCGACTGCGCGCGCCCGCGCACACGCTGCCACCCAACACCACCTGCACTTGGACCTTCCACGGCCGCCCCGGTACGTTGCCTTCCTCACTCTCCTCGGCTTCCTCCGCACCGAGCTCCGCTGACCGGCCTCCGCCCGCAGGTGACCTAGTATGGATCTACTTCTCGAGCTTCACGCACTACTCGCTCGTGGAGCCCCGCCGCGTCGAGAGCGGCGAGCGCGACGAGGAGGGAGCCTCGAGCACCGCGCCCCCGCCGCGCGCCCCTCGCCCCTGCGGCGTGGAGCTGCGCATCTGGGACGGCGGGGGAGGCGCGGACGGCGCGGGCGCGCTCGGGCGGTACTGCGACCTGGCGCCGGCCCTGTGCGCGCGCGCCGCGCTCGGGAACGCGACGCGCGCGCCGCGGCCGTGCGCGCCGCCCGACGGGTACGTGTCGCGCGGCGCGCTGCTCGCCCTGAGCGCCGCCTCGCGCGCCGGCACGGCCACGCACCCGCTCTCCTTCGCGTTGCACTACGAGTTCGTGGACGCGCGCGTGCCGGGCGCCGCGCTGCAGGACGCTGGCGTGCGCGCGGAGCCGGCTGAGTGCGCGCGCCGACTCACGGCGCCGGGCGTGCTGCACTCGCCACGCAACGCCCTGTGGTTCGGGCGAGGCGGCGCGCGCAGCCTGCGCTGCGTGTACCGGCTGGAGGGCGGGCCGCACGCACGCGTGCAGCTGCGCGTGCTGCGCGCCGCCTTCGGGCGCTCGCCCCGCTGCAGCACGCGTCCGCACGCCCTCACCGGCCGCCCCGCGTGCTTCCCGCTGCCGGCGCCGCCGGGGACGGAGGGGGAGGACCCGTCCCCCCCCGACCCCGACGTGGACCCCGAGGACGAGGAGCCGCTGCGAGTGCCGCACCTCAAGATCTACGAGTCGCCGTGGCCCGGCTACCGGGTGAGCCAGCCCTCCACCCCGCACCCCCCTCGGCTCCGCTGCCTTCTTGATGTAGATGCGCTACAGCATCCCCTCCGGCCGCAGGTGCAGGTGGCGTGCGTGTGCGACAACGCGTCGGCACCGCTGCAGTTGGAGTCGCTGGGCGGTGCGCTGGAGCTGGTGCTGGAGGCGCGCGCGCTGCTGCCGGCGGAGGACCACCGCCACGTGGGCTTCGGCGGCGAGTGGAGCGCCGCGCCCGGGCCCGCGTGCGCCGCCGCGCGCCGCCTGCCCGCCCCCGGGGGACACGTCCACCTCGCCTTCCCGTACAGGTGAGCGAACCCCTTCCTTCGATTCGAGTCGGAACGGCGAAGACGGTAGCTCGTCGACTACTCACGTGTTGTATTGTGCAGCCGGACGCGGGAGTCGGAGTGCGGCGAGACGCCGTTTTTGCTGGCGGCGCGCGGCAACCGTTCCGTGTTCTTGCGCGTGTGGGGAGCCGCCCTGGCGCTGCCCGAGGGCGGAGGAGCAGACCCGACGCCACCCTGCGCCACCACCAACCGGGTGCTCGTCCACGACGCGCTAACCTCCAGGTCAGTCCGATGACGCTCGTAGTTGTGAACCCATGAATCATTCGACGATCCGTGACCGGCGGCGTCCGATCGAGCCGATCGACGCGCAAGACGAAGCCACCGGCCGTGCTCGTCCGACTTCGGACGGCTCGATCCAACGACCGCGGGGGCTTCTTCGACTCCGAGCGGACGGTCTCCGACGGCTCCACGGCCGGGAGGGGCTTTCGCTCGGTGACGATTCGCTCAACCGCGGTGATGTGAACGCTCGCGGCGGTTTCAGGTTGCTGCACGCGATATGCCCCAGCTCGGCCACCTCGGAGAGCGACCCCGCCGTGCACGTGTTCTCCCCCGAGTGGTGGGGACGCGGCGTGAGCGTGGGGACGGGCGCGGGCGTGGGGGGGGCCGCGCTGCTGGTGACGTGGGTGGGGCGCGAGGAGGGCGCGGCGCGGCTCGCCTGGATGGAGGCGTGGCGCGCGCCCGCCTCGCTCGGCGGGAACGCCACGGCGGGCTGCGTGGCCACGTGCGCCGCGCTGCAGGCGTGCATGCCGCGCGCGCTGGCGTGCTCGGGCGCGGCGGAGTGCCCGGGCGGCGCGGACGAGCGCGGCGCCTGCGGGCCGGGCGCACGCCTGCTGGCCGCGCTGGGCACGGGCGGCGCGGCGGGCGCGGGCGCGGGCGCCACCGCCGCGCTGCTGGCGCTGCTGGCGCTGGCGCTGGCGGCGGCGCGGCGCCGGCGGCGCGGGCGCGCGGACAAGCGGCTGCTGGGCGCGCTGGCGGCGGGGCGGCGCCTCACGGAGGAGCTGCTGTACGACGCGTCGCGCGCCTCCTCCGCCGCGTCCTCCTGACGGCGCGAGCGCTCCGTCGAGTACATCCACGTGGACCGAGAGACCACGGTGTGACGGGGCGCGAGTGAGTGAGACGGCGCGCCGTGCGAGTGAGACGGCGCGCCGTGCGAGTGAGACGGCGCGCCGTGCGAGTGAGACGGCGCGCCGTGCGAGTGAGACGGCGCGCCGTGCGAGTGAGACGGACGCACAAGCGCCGGAAGGACCCGTGTCGGGGTCGTCCGCTCAAATATCGTGTAGAGTTTGGTTTAGTTCTGTGACCGTATTGGATCCGCTCGCGTTTACACCGAATTTATTGAGTTAGGCGTCGAGAGTATCGCCCTCGACCGTGAGTTTCGTGATTATCGTCGACGATCTGTCCCGTCCCTCTTCACCTTGTGTTATAGTCACTGAAATAAATAAACGGAAGGTTCGATACGAACCGGATTATCCTACTGCCTTGTTTCATTATTCTCCCTCAGTCTGACATCTCTGACATCTCTGAGAGAGCTGCACCTAACGTTATTATTCAAATTCTTTTTCCATCAACTAGCTCATCTATCGGCTTCTACACTATTTATATGGAACAAGTTTTAGAATAGAACATTTTTTATTGTACACCTTACAAACCAGCTTTAGTTAGGTAAATTGTGTTATTACTTTGAATCGGTAATACCGAGTTAGAACTCAAATACTAAACTAAATTCAAATCGTTAAGTGTTCATGAATTTATGTACAACATTATAATGTGTGAGTGGCCTCTCAGCTATAGCTAGCTAGTTGTAGTGACCCTGCCTTCTGCGCTGTAGGGCGGTGGTTCGATCCCCACCGAGAACACATTGTGTGGTTAACATAGATGTTTGTTCTCAGTTTAGGTGTTATATTGTATTCTAAGTATGTGTATTAGAAAAAAATATATTGAGTATTGCTATATAGTTCTCGCAGTACGAGCTGGGCTTAATTTGGGGCTAGATAGTGTTGTATGGATTGTCATCAATTTATATATTGATGTGGAGAGGAGCTTGTCGCCGCGGCGGCTCACATACACACTCGCGCATTACCACATGCCGCGCTAATAATCAGCCGCTCCCCCCCCCCCCGAGTGCCTCCGCGCCGCGCCTTCTTTGAAGTGACCCTCGTCTCTATACCTCCCCCCCCCCCCGCCCTCACCCCCGCGCGCGCCCGCGCCCGCCGGTCAGCCGGTCGGCTGGCGCGGAGGTAGTACATTCGGTCGGCTCCAGTGGTTCCACTTTGTAAAGGTCATGCGGGTGATACTCAGCCGGCCAGGCTTGGACCCAACTTGCCGAAAGTACTATTTGTCGAAAGTACTATTTGTCGAAAGTACTATTTGTCGAAAACTTTATGCAGCTTTGGAGCTTTAAATCTTTATTCAATTTAAGCTAACTCCCGTAGTTGTTCAGTTTTAATCCGTGAATCGGATGTGCGAATGCTTGTCGTACAAACGTAGTTATTTTAGTAGAAGTTTGGAAACATTCTGTAATGTTCTGTGGTCATCAATAGTGTGGGCACAGCGGCGCGTGTTTACCGCTCGCGTTAGCAATCAGCGGCGCGTCGTGGCGGCCGCACGCTCCCTGTGGACACAGCCACCGGACAGCCGGGCAGGCAGGCAGGCTGGCAGGCAGGCAGGCAGGCAGGCAAGCGGGCAGGCAAGCAGGCAGGCAGGCGCTCGCTTGATTCTATACCTACTTTTAACCGACTTCCAATCAAAAAGGAGGAGGTTCTCGATTTGGTTGTATTTTTTTTTTTTTGTAATGTTTGTTTCCGCATAATTTTGTCATTTATGAGCCGATTTGAAAAAATATTTTTTTATCTGAAAGGTACTGCTTCCAGATTGGTCCCATTTTAATTTTATTAAAATGTTTGTAACTGCATACCTCCGTCATTTATGAACCGATTTAGAAAATTATTTTTTTATCTGAAAGCAAAGGTGTTGCTAAAGGGGAGCAGTGAGAGGCAGCTGCCTTATCGTAGCTTTCTAATGGTAAAACAATTGTCAAAATCGGTTCAGTAGGTAAATCCAGAGATTATCTTTACAACATCACAAACTCCCAATATTTTGTTACACCTTGTGTTACATTAAGGCACTAATAAAATCTACTATTAAAATCGATTCAGCAGATTGGTCATGAAGTCGGTTTCTCAAGTTTTTTAAACTTAAAATTATCTATCTTCTATCTATCCTTATTTATATTAATATTATAAATGTGTTTGTAACTCTGTCTGTCTGTCTGTCTGTCCGGCTTTCACGCCAAAACTACAGAACCGATTGAAATGAAATGTGGTACACTGATAGCTGAGGGCCTGAGAATCATCAGGATGTAGTCGTGTCATGGTGTGTGTGCCATAAATATTATAGACAATTATACATATTATAGACAATCCACACAGCACTAGCTAGCCCCAAACTAAGCACAGCTTGTACTACTTGAACCAGATAGCTGATATAATACTTATATACATTTTTTTTGTAAATACATACTGAGAATACAAAATAAAACCCAGAGGACAAACTTTTGTGTTCACCACACAAATATTTGCTCTCCGTGGAGATCGAACCCACGACCTACGGCTCAGAAGGCAGAGATACTACCAACTGAGCTGAGAGGCCAGTCGAAGCCATGCTCGTACATCTCAACATCAACAGTCAAATATTATATTCATTAGTAACTGTGTTTATCACGTCTCGTCACGACATGTCGCGTCACGTCACGTGGCGTCATGGTACTTGTGCGAGAAGTATCATAACGCCACGTGACGTGACATAAACGAACTTCATTCCTTTTATAACAGAACTGTTACATGTAACGGTAATAAAAGAAATGAAGTTCGTTTATTAAATGCCCAGTTTACTGCTCAGTTAGTTTGATTCGCAGTTTCACAATGCAGGGTGTCAATTCCAGCAACACGGTTCGATTGAGTGATCGTCGAGTGATCGCTGAATCCGCGTTCCATTTTCAAATTTTTCATACAAAAATTGACAACTCACATCGATTTACGCGATCGATCGCTTGAGTGATTTGTGTCTTTAGAATCGACACCCTGTTTGTAGTTTTACGTTGTTTGTAATAAAGCGTTTAATGTGATGTCAGTGACGCAACATCCGCATTATTTAAAGTAAACAGAGCAACCCCCCCCCCCCCCTCACCCCTCACCCCCCCCCTCACCCCCCCCCCCCCCCTCGGGACTATCACATGTCGCATCATGGGACAAGCGTGTGGGACAGCACCGCATGCATCTGAAATACATCATTCATTGGTTGGATATTGTTAATTTTCAGTCTATTATTTTGATTAATTATAGTGAAATCCTACTTTAGGTTCGTATCTGATCGGTTAAGCGTTATTACCAGATTTATTTAATTAATTAGTAGAAGATGATGAAGTGATTCATGCAAACCGGATACACAGGAGTTATGATGCGGACCATGAAGGTATGTACCTAATGAGGATGTCCGTGAGATCCTGTGCTCATGTGTCCGGCGCGGGCGCGGGCGCGGGCGCGGGCGCGGGCGCGGGCGCGGGCGTAGGAGGTCGGCAGGCATCATTGATGTGCTGGTATTGTCGACATCCACCGGATGACGCCCTGATTAGGACTTCACCTTGTAATTGGCTCAAGGAACCTGACGGAAGGCCAGGAGGAGGATATGGGGAGGAGGGATTAGGGTCAGCCTACTACTTTCTTATTTATTTGTGAGCTGTTTCTACATGATATAGTCGTAAAATGAAAACCGTGTTGCTTTAAAAAAAACCGTTTTGCCGTGTTGTTAAAAGCAACACAGTAACTTCATACTATAAGTTTTATGGGGAACACTGTACGCTTCTATAATAAACTTCCGGAAAATGCAACTAAGCTTCCTATTCGGAAGTTTAAAGCCTATGGTAAGAATAATTTAATAAAGAAAGCATAATATACTCTAGATAGCTATATGAATGATAAAACTGCGTGGCCCGATGTCCCGGTCACTCTACCCATAGGAAGCTAACATGTCAATTTGCAATGTCTGTACCTACTATTTCGTATCTTATTTTTATGACTGGCCTCTAGGCTCAGTTGGTAGTAGCTCTGCCTTCTGCGCCGTAGGTCGTGGGTTCGATCCCCACCGAGAACAAATATTTGTGTGGTGAACATAAATGTTTGTTCTCTGTCTGGGTGTTTTTTTTTTTTTTTATTTTTTTTTTATTTTATTGCCATTTCGAAATGGCACTAACTTAAAATAACCTGTTGCTATTATAATGCAACAACATTTGATCTAAATCTATTATTATCTAAATAATAGGTAAATCTATAATCATTAAAAATATTATATGTGATAATTAAATTCAGTTTCATTAATTCAATTTCATTACTTCAATTTCGCCTCATCACTAGCTCTTTAGTTATTTATTTTAAAGGTAGGGTAGGGTAGGTAATAAAAACAACATAAAACTACTTTATTACTAAAATTAATGCCTATCTATCAATTTTATCATTCAGCATAAATCAGCATTGCGCTATTAATAAATACATCATAAATAAGTTACATTGTATTGTATGTATTTACAAAAAAAAAAAAAAATGTATTCAAGTATTATATCAGCTATCTGGTTCCCATATTACAAGCTCTGCTTAGTTTGGGGCTGGGTAGTGTTGTGTGAATTGTCCAGAATATTTATTTATATTTATTTATTTATTTATTTATATAAGCTGTGTAGATACTATAGGTAGTATAACATTGAAGCGTAGCGTGTGCTGTCTTTGAAACGTTTGCCTATAGGTAGTATAACATTGAAGCGTAGCGTGTGCTGTCTTTGAAACGTTTGCTTTTGTATTATTGCATTGCATACGTCTGACTAAGTGAAGTGCCACCACACTGGAACTTCACTGCTATTATTTTAGACTATTTTTGATTTGTAAAAGGATCATATAAAAAAACAGTAGGAACCGAGACGTAGTTTGTTGCCTGTTCTTCTACGCTTGGTCGCGTGGAACTGGCACCTAGACTCACCTAGCTTTAAGACGTTTCAAAGTGATTCTTGCATCGTACTGAATAAAAAATTTTTGAGTTTGAGTTTGATTACCATAATTATGGTCACGGTTTTTTGAAGAGCGTACACGTCTCTCCTGCGAGCCACGCACGGCACGGCACGGTATTTTATTTAGCACCCGTCACCCGTCACCCGTCACCCGTCACCCGTCACCCGTCACCCGTCACCCGTCACCCGAGCCGTCCGTCACAACACAGCATCACGTACGGTGAGGACTACCTACACACACCACAGGGAAGCTATTTTGAGCGAATCTGTAATAAATTATGTAAAATTATTTAAAAATAAATAAGCTGAGCGGTGCCTTCCCCCCACCCCCGCAGGTCGTCAGTAACGAGGTGAGGTCGCGGCTGGTTATTAGATCTCGCGGTGAGCGGCGCCGATCTCTTGCTTTTATTAAAATGTTAGGCCAGCGTCCCGGCAGCCGCCTCCCGCGCAAACAGCGCCTGCCAAATTAATTTTAAACGAATTTTCTTTACGTAGATAACAACGTGATGAGATAGTTATCTCCTGATTGGCAATTTGCCTTAGGCGCAGGTTCATTATTATTAACCCAGCTACATACTATGCAGGTACCGTGCTATCCTTGGCGAAGGGACGACGCACGAATAGGACAAATTCTAATCCGACTGATATCAATAAAACTGCTACAGAGGAGAAACTGTCTTCAACGGGTACGTAGCACGCTCTACGGCGTAGCACGTTCTACAGCATAGTCGCTACGGCAAGCAAAAGCTACGAGAATAAGGAATACGGAGAGCAGACGCTGCGCTGGCAATACGATGCATTTTGATGAATTTCATTCGATATTTAGAGTACATTCTGTGAATTTATTCACAGAATGTAGTCGCGACTACGAGCGGCTGTGTGGCGTGTGCTGTGAAGCATGCGCGTGTGACGAACACAATACACTGCCTTATGTGACGAATGTGTCGAACTATTGTTACAAACGATTGTATTGGCTCTAAGATTCTGACTTCACTTAGAACCAAATCAAATACTTTAAAATAAGTCTGTAATAAAAGCTGATTGAATTCCAAACCGACGTCGATGTCCTGTACTTTTTACAGGAAAATCACAAGTTTCTGGTAGTTTTGGTAATCATTTTGCAGTTCTGCTGCCATCGGTCTGTGCTATTTTTTAAACATGAAATTTTATTTTATTTTATTTTATTTATTAACAAAATTGTAAACTTAGTATCATAGTTAAACTTGTTTAAGAATTACTTTGACTCCCAATGAAGCATATTAACAAAGATCGGCTCGAGTGGCCATACACTTGAGGACACGGGAACAATAGCACGAGTTTATTTTGACTATTACATATCTTGGCTCACTTGGTACAGAAGTATTCATGATTTTATCAGAAGGACTGGGTTCTATTGTTCCCGAGGTAGTGACGTCACGATGTTCCACTCAGTCTCCAAGCCACGTCATTAAGCTCCACAAGCTACGTCTAGTTGTTGTCGGCGGTGACGCGTCTCATAAGGAAACATGCAATCCTAATTCTGACATCGTAGTGAACTTGTGTTTACGCTGACTTCACTTTGGTTAACACCTAATTAACAATTTTAGCAAATTAACTTCGTCTTTTTGAATTGACCACCTTCACAGCTCAGTTGATAGCACTGCCTACGGCGCCGGCGTGTCGCAGTTCGTTGGTTTGATCCCACCATACAATTACAATAGCACAACGCTATCCTATTCGTACATATTATTTTTGCCTATTTTGTTCGTTGAAGTAGCAGCTTACGTACGTTGTTTAGAAAATAGAACCGTTTTTCCCCCGAAGGGTAAAAAACGGATATTTAGGTTTCTGCCGAAGCTTGAACCAGGGTTGAGATTACTACCTATGTAACTCAGTCATTTATAGGTTTATATCGATAATAGCGCCATCTATGTTGTGAAAGTGGAACTAACGGAAGCTACGAGGACAGCGCGTGGCTGCTCTTTCTTCAGTACCTACCTACCTATAGCCGGCAAGGCCTTTAGGTCTGGTTCAAGCTTCGGCAGAAACCTAAATATCCGTTTTTTACCCTTCGGGGGAAAAACGGTTCTATTTAGGTGTTCGTGCCTCTGCTTGAACCAGGGTTGAGACGTGTTTAACCTCTGCCGGCGCTGTCCCAGGCGTACTGTGACATGGTGTATACGCTCCAGGGTTAATAAAAATTTGTTCATATTTTTCTGCATAATAATTATATTAAATATCCTTATAATTAGTAAGCAACATAAAGTAATTCTTGATCTTTTCATTGAATCAGCTTCAACCTTTTATAATCAGATAGTTATTATTACTAGTTATACAGGGGAAAAACAACATGATACGTTGTTTGTTGTAGAAGTTGATGTTGTTGATTTAACATCTCTTAAGTAATGATTAAAAAATGTATGTTTAGATTTCCAATTTCCTCTTCTTAGAACCTCATCAATATCCATTTTTTGATGTGTCCAGTTGTCAGTTGCAACACCTGCCCTTATACTTCCGGCTGTTGATGATATTCCTGCTTCTTTAAAAAGGGTATTTATCCACCCCGCAATCACCGCTCGCGATGCTTCTTTCACGTTTCCTCTCGTCGTGATGAACAGGCTTTTTATCTGCTTTGACTTTCGACGATTCTCAGATAGTAAAATTACTTGTTTTACCCAGTGTATCAGATTAAATCTATGTTTAGGGTGGCTTTTGAGACACCATCCTGACTGTCTATGCGTGGCGTTATCTGTTTTAGACCCATATCTTGGCCAAAATACCATTTTGTTATCATGTTCTTCAAAGAGATCTGATTTTAAGCTAAACAATGTGAGGTCGTGTACCCTTCTACCTGATGCCAATAAGAGTAAAACGCTCGTGTGACGGGATACTGCAAACAAGCTTCCATTATCAAAGTTATAAGCTTCTAGGAATCCTATTAAGTCATTTACTGACCAAGAAAGCGATCTTTTTACTTTTGGTTTAGAGGATAGGATTCCTTTGAGTGCATGAGTTACTATTGGATGTGAGCTCAATCCTGCGCTATGACGAGGGTTTGTAAATGTTGCTACCACGGACTTATGGACCAAGATAGTTTTTGGGGCCAGTTTTACCACTTCATGTAAATAGCAAAGGAATCTTGCTAACTCTGATGGTTGGGGTTCATCGCTTTTAACTTTTTCTTGTGATGCCCATTTAAGCCATCTTTGCCATGCTGGGCGATAGGTTTTTAATGTAGATGACCTCCAAGAGGCTTGTAACAACTTCACTTCGTGATCTTTCCAGCCTAAAATTTCTCTGGCCCAGCCCGTACCTTCCAAACCAACAAATTGAGTTGGTCTACCTTCGCTGGTGGTTGGTTTGTCTGGAGGTCTACTAGATTGAATGGAAGGTTGGGGATTTCCCACGGTGGTTGAGTGGCGTGCCTCTTTATTTCTGGCATCCAGAAAGCCTTGCACCAGTTTGGGGCTACTAGTAGATAGGTCCCTGTTGATGTTTGAAGATGATACAGAACTCTCGGTATGAGAGCTGGCGGAGGAAATATCCACCCTAGGTTGTACTGCCATGATTTGCTGAACGCGTCGGTGTATTGGCTCATCTTGTCGGCGGCGTCTTCGCTTACGTACTTCGGTAATACTGCTGACCGACTGGAGGCGAATAAGTCTACTTCTGGCTTGCCCATCACGTGGAAAATCTGTTCGACTATTTGGGGTTTCAAGTGCCACTCTGGTAGTTGTTTTGTTCTGGACAGACTGTCTGCCAGACCATTGTATGGCCCTGGAATGTAGCGAGCAATTAGGTTGCAGTCGTGTTGTCTGCATAAATGCAGGATGCATTTCGTTGTTTCTAATAGTCTTATGGACTTTGTACCTCCTTGTTTTGTGACATATGCAGCCGCAGTTCGATTGTCCGTCTGCCAGGTTATCACTTTTTGCTGTATTTGTCTTCCTAGACATTTTAAAGTTTCGTAAAGAGCCCACAGTTCTTTTTGGTTGCAGTGCCATTGGCGTTGAGAGCATGTCCATCTTCCCCAGAATTTTTGGCTGTTTGCTATGGCTCCCCATCCGGAATCGGCAGCATCCGTAGTTATGAACCAGGTTGGGTTTGCTTGATGAATTACCGTGTTCTTGTGGGCATTTTCTATCCACCAGTTTAACTCTTCCAAACTTGCTTCTGTCATCGGGAGTTTTTTGTGCGGCTTTAGTTTTAGCAACTTGTTGGATTCGATCTGTAGTCGTCGGCAGTGTAGTCTTCCTAGGGGCACTACAAATGAGGCAAAATTCAATTTTCCCAAGATGACTTTTGCGTCGTGCCAGCTCCAATATTCTTTCTGCAGAAACGTCTGGCTCATGGATACTACCTGCTTTACCTTTGTGTCTGAAAGCATCTTTCGGTTTCTGTCGGTATCCCAGGTTATTCCTAAATATTCTAGGCATTTCGATGGCTCTGTTACGGATTTTCTCTTGTTCACCGACCATCCCAGCTCTTCCAGTTTGTTGATTACCAATATTGTTTGTTCCCTTAGAGTTTTTGGATCTTGATTCACGATCAAAAAATTGTCCAGGTAAACTACAACTTTTACATCCAACGTCTGTCGAAACCAGTGTGCTAGCCAACTTGTTACCTTTGCGAAGGCTGACGGAGCGCTTGCTAGCCCGAACGGTAGGCAAGTCATCTCGTAGATAACCCCTTCGTAAACTAAGGATAGAAATCTGCGATGTGTTTGTACTACTGGTACGTGATAATAGGCTTGTGAGATATCCACTTTTGTCATGAAGACCTTTGGACTTAGGACCGTTGGGATCCGGCAATGGTTCAACAGTCTGAATTTTGGTGCATGTACGAAACGGTTCAATCTTTTTAAGTTGAATATTGGTCTGTAAGTTCCATCGGGTTTTTCTCTTAAAAACATTGTCGACAGGAATCCTGTTTCGTGAGAGCTTAGTTGAATTGCCTTCCAATTCAACATTCTTTTGATTTCGTTCTTCATTCCTTCGGAAGGTCGTGTTTCGAATGATTTTCTGCGATTCGCTAACTTTATCATTAAAGGTTTTTTCAAAAAGGGTATTCTGTAGCCTGATATTATGTTTATTACTGTTTGAGGGGCACCTATCGACAACCATTTTTCTTGGTGAAATAACAGTTGACCGGCTTTGAAAATTTCTGAGTCATGACCTTTTGGCATTTTTCCATCTGTTATTCTGCCCCTTGGCATTTTTATCTTGTTTGTCGTTGTTGGTGTGTTGTGCCCTTTTGTTACCTGAACCATAGGAGGGGTTATAGTTCCTATTGAATTTGATAGATTCCTTCTTAAAACCTCCTTTTTTGTTCTTATAATCGGGTTTGTAGGCCGTTTTTGAAGTTGGGTGAAAGGTCTTCTTGAAAGGAAAAAACTTTTGTATTCCTCCTTGATCTTTTACAACTTGGGTTAGCTCAGGTTCTTGGAACAGATGGCAGTCTGAAGGTGGTATGCTGTGAAGGATTTCGTGCAATGCCTTATTTTTCACTTTATATGTGTCTCTTCTTTGTTGGATGACTTCACCTCTTCGACCACATACATACTGAAGCAAAGCATCAGAATTCTTACGGAATTTGGAGTTATTGCCTAAAAATTCCTGCCCCACCCTTTGTTTGACCTCTTGTGGTAGCTTGTCACAAAGTTCTTCAAATATCTGTCTTTGCTGAAGTAAACCATTGGTAATGGCTCCCAAAATAAGATCCGTCTTTTCTAAAATGTCAACAGATGTCCAACTTGGGGTGACTCCAGCGAACAAGTTGTTAACCTTCAAAGCCGAGAACGTTGGAGTAGCTTGAAACTGCTTCTGTACCTCGGAGTACCGAATGTATTTCCAGTTGTCAGTTCCCAAACGTTGGCATTCCATTCCTTGTTTTGCTAATACGGGATCAGCTTTGGAAAACTTTGGCTCAGTTTCCGTAGTGAAAGGTTTGAAATCAAAAGCTGTTGAGCTGTCTTTTGTAGCTTTGGTTGCTTTGATTGCTTCCAAACGACGTTGAGCACTAGCGATTTCATTTTCTACGACTCTTTCAGCGTCATCCGTGTATTCCACAAAATCTGCTTCACTGGTATCGTTTTCCCAGTTGACCATCGGAGAGCGACTACAATCTGCTTGTACTTCGTCGTCTTGAGTACTATCAGCCATCGAATGTATGGAGGCATTTAAATCTGCTGGTTTAATTGCGTTCTCACATAACTTCTTCATATTACTGTTTGTATCGGACTGCATTTCGAGAATTTTATTAAACATCTCCATTTGTTTTTGCATGACAGCCTCTAAGAAATGGCTGTTACTATGATCCACGGATCTCGCCACATCCTGGCGTTTTGATGGAGGAGACGTCCCTCTTTCTTCACTTCGCCGCTTGGTAGCCGACATAGTCCGATTATCTGGATCCGAGAAGCTTTCTGGACCTTGATGACCTTGAAAGGGGGGTGCTACTCGCGCATTGTGCTTCATAGTTTTCACCGCTCATGATTTTTGACGTTTTCTCACGATTCGTGAGTTTGCCTCGCGTCCTTAGTTCTCGGACGGTAGCCATAAATTCATGGTAAGAGGGTTCATGAACTTTTGCTGCGATTGTGTGAGGTGAATAAATCAGCGCTCTCCCTAGCGGCCAGTTAATAAGTACTTTTCGAAGGTACCGATAGGCTCTTTCAGACAGATCTTTGGCTTCTGGGTAAAAGGCACGCACTAGATCAGTGGTTGGTATTGCAAACCTAAGCTTGCTGTCCATAGCCGACGAAATTTCTTTGCCAAATAAATCTTCATAAGATTGATTGGTCACTTTCCAGTCTTCCCATTCGCAGGGGTAATTCTGTTGAATCGAACGGACAATAGCTTTGAAAGCGGTTGCTTCCTCTTCGTCTTCTGGCATTAACAAGGCCAGGTTTTTCATTGTCAAGGCTGATGTGCTCGCCATAATCTGCAAACCGTCAATAACCCCATTAGTTAAGACGACAATTAGGTGTCATTTGCTACATGCGGTAGGACTACTAAGTAGGTAGTCATAAAATAATTCCACCCGGGGCGGTAGAACGACAGACACAATCTAATATACCAACTGAGGGTAGCGTTTTAGCGAGACGACATGTGTTTTTGGGACGACATGTACTATGTTCGGTAAGACGACATGCGTTTGGTGAAACGTCATGTTTTCGGTGAGACGACATGCGTTTCCATACGACATGCGCTTTTTAAGACGACGACGACGTGGCTGTAAGCACACTTGTGACGGCTTATGTTGCTACCAAGAGCGACCGCGTCTCGTCACTGGGCCTAGGGCGCCGAGCGGAATTATGGTCGTCGAAGAAGAAAATCATTTTAAACTTACCGAATTTTTTGTTTCAATATTATTTTTCCTTTTAGCACTTGTTTTCCGACTGAGTTACAAAAGCGTACTGAAGAAAGAGCAGCCACGCGCTGTCCTCGTAGCTTCCGTTAGTTCCACTTTCACAACATAGATGGTGCTATTATCGATATAAACCTATAAATGACTGAGTTACATAGGTAGTAATCTCAACCCTGGTTCAAGCAGAGGCACGAACACCTAAATTAATAAACTCAGATAAGCAAACTTAGCTCGTTGTTTGCTTATTTGTAGAATAAGGCGAGCTAAGTGGCGTCCGCTCCACAGACGGAGGGCGTCTCTATGCGAGACGAGCGCCGCGTGCCTCTATATAACATCACGAGCCTTTGAACACTCGCCACATAGATCTTGTTCGATACATCGAACACATTTAATGAGCATCATCAGCAGTTTGGCTTTAGTAGGTCGCGGGAGTCGCGAGCGCGGCCGGCCGACCCACGCAAGCCAGTGCACCAGCAGCAACCACACCAATCGCACTCATTATTAGCATTTACTCTGAGTTTACCTAGCAAACTACTACAGTTACAGTGAACTCGGTTGTATTAATCTAGCATCCCGGAAATAGCTAGCGCGATTTCTTACAGATCTTGACGCGGGCGAGTGTGAGTGTGCCACTGCTTTTAGTAAGAAAGTGAAGTACGGTCACTACCACTTTAATGTCCTTTGAATGTTTTATTTTGATTGGTGTTTTACGTTAGTAAATAAAAAAGCTGCCAAGTGCGAGTCGGACTCGCCCATGAAGGGTTCCGTAGCAACAAGTAACATAATATAGTTCTTGTAGTTCGTCGAAAGGTAAATTGCTGTTTACGATTTATGTCGTATAAAAAAAAAACTACTGACTAGATCTCGTTCAAACCAAATATCGTTGGAAGTTTGCATAGTTAGTTTTTAAAATCTTAATTCGGTTCACAGAATACATCTACTCGCCAAGCTTCATCAGTGTAGCTTTTACAGTTTCGGAGAAAAATGGCTGTAACATACGGACGGACAGACAGACAGACAGACATGACGAATCTATAAGGGTTCCGTTTTTGCCATTTGGTTACGGAACCCTAAAAACGCGGTTACGAGTTGCCACCTACCTAAACGCTGCTGAATATGAGAGCCATATTCAAGTGTTTCACTGATCGCCACTGCAGAACGTTTAGAAGTGCACAAGGCAAAAGCGATTTTTCAATAGTGGTGGTTAAACTTATTTTTTTTTTAATTTATTTTATAATAGGTATTATTTTAATGTTGGTATTTTGAGTAAAGAAAATTAGCTTGGTTTACACTTGAGGCGAGATTTCACATCTAAGCGATTTGCGATGGCGATCTGCAGTGAAACACTGTCAAAAATGACAGTGATATTTGAATCGCCATCGCCGTCAGTGCGGTGTCGGTTCTCGAGTGCGTGTCATCAAATAGATGAAGTGAACCCGCAGGCTCCACTTCATCCGAAAACAGCTGAAACATTCAATGATTCAGCTTCCGGCCGCCATCGCCCGCCATTTAATGAATGAATGCAAATTCAACGGAATCCATTTTGGAACCGCAATGAGGATGCTTGGATGGTTTGCCCTCGTCGCAGTCGTGTAGTAGTCATGTTGCAGTCCTATTTGCAGCATGTGCTTGTAAACTACCGCTGCCGTCAATACACGCCAGGCGGCTGCATACAACCATCATTGTGTTAATCTGAACACTAGGATAAAGAAATACAGGCAAAGATCAAGAAATATAGCACTGTTTGAAGAAATAAATGCTAAAATTTTTAGTACCACACAGATGTAAAAACTTATTGTTCGAGAAGGACGGTGAAGGCCAAGTCCAAAAGCTCGAGAGTTAGGGGATGGAAGTGATGACAGGAGTATGCCCTCGATTTATAAAAAAACAATAACTGCATATTCATATTTTACTTTATCACGTAAGGCAGTTCATTAACAAAGCGCGGCGGAACGACATGCAGCAGCCGTTCTAGTGGCGCTATACAATCGTTGAATGGCTAACTAACATGACGACGGTCGTGTGTCGGTAAAGCAGTCGTCTGAATGTGCGGTGATTGCGACCATCTTATGTTTTACAACCAACAAAATAACATTCAGATCTAATAATGATGAACATTGGTAGTAGAGTACGTTTAGCATGCACAGTATCTGTGCTCTCGCCAGAGCTGCAGCGTGGAGGCTGTGCGCTGGGAGCTGGGAGCAGAGCAGCGAGGATGTACCGTCGTTTCCGCTCGTAAGGTTGCCTCGCGTCGGTCGGCAGTCGGCACACTGGCCGGTGTTGCTATGTGTTTGCAAGCCGCGGCGATGTGCTTTGTGTTCGTGTAATGAATGTGGCGGCGCCGACACTTCCCTCCACTGCATCGTATGCTGTCCCTCCTACTGCCCACACTCATGACAAAAAAAATGGCGAATTCATGATCCGCACTTGGTGTGTGGACTGGTTTCCGCAAGTAGGCCGCTGGTGGCCCTTTTTTGCGTGACTCGTATTGCTCCTACGACTACGCGGGAATGGATATTCATTTACCTATTTCATATAATAAGCATGCACGCGGGCGGCGGCGGCGGCGGCGGCGAGTGAGTGTTGCCTCCTCCGCGCGGCGCCATGACAGATGAGCTCGCGGATTAAACGGTGCCGTCGCGACACGTCACCGCCACCATCCATCTTGTATGAGGACGCAACACCGCCGCAATATTATATTACGTTGCGATATCTATCAAGCGCTTATCAACACAATCATGGGTATTTCAGAATAAAACAAAATAATTTTTTGAAAACTAATTTTTATATTATTAGGTACATGACGTGACGTCACTACAATCATGTCGATGCTCATCTCGCTGCATGATGGATTTAGCGAACAAAAAAAGATTTAATAGCGAAATATTCTACGATACAAACAATCAGTCGCTGCCATTTGCAGCTCGATAAAAACATATTCCTGAAATACGCCTCAAATGTAAGCCATCTATTGGCTTCAGCGACGTGCAGCATCCAATCTGCAACTAGTATTTGTCTTAGCATGAATGCTGTGGAGAAGTGACATCTCTGGGCGCGGCGGCGCGGGGGGCCCACCATCACAGATGCGGTCGGTCATCATTTTACGCTGTTTTGCGGTCTTGCATTTGTGTAACGGCGTTGAATAATAATAATGAATTGAACGCACATTCGGTTAAATAAACTGGTGTTCGGTTCAATAAATAATGCAAAAGCGTGAACCAACTCGATAGAAGCTTTGTGTGCGATAAAATAAACTAACAAATGAAGTGTGAGTGAGTTCGTCAGCGAAGAGCCGGAGAGGCGGAGAGTTTGCGTGAGCGAGGAGACGAACTGAGTTCCGAGTGTTTCCGGCACTTCCGGCGCCGACTATAAATCAAACGTACGTTGTGTTTGGCAACGCAGGCCGGCGCGGCGACGCTACATCGACGAATAAATAATTCAACGAGCTACAGCGGCGTAGCGCTCCGGTGCTACGGTGCTACGGCGTAGCATCAAATATTGACGCCGCGCGGAGAACGTAATTCTTCGGTAATGGCGTCCTGTTTTGTTTTAAAGGCAATAAAAGTGCGGTTTGTTCCCGGAATGTAACGTGCTAGAGACCGGCCTTACGACGTGGGACATTATTTATGACACACTTTGTTGAGCTACTACGTAAACATTTATTAATAAAAAGGGTTCAGCATTGTTATTTGACTAGAGAACTCTATAATTGACCGAGCAAGCGAAGCATCGAGTTTGTCCTAAAATGCTTTTGTTCGAGTTGAGAGGCCAGTCAAAGTGCAATATCTGCCTATGCAGATGAACACATGCGTGGAGTCATTTCACTATTGAAATGACTCCACGCATGTGTCCATGAGAAGCAGTATTCAGTCTCAAAGAGTCTTATTATAAATGTCCGAAGGGAGTAGGATCCTTATTTCGTGACAAGCCTAATATATTATAATGACTTCATACGCCACTCTGGCACTCCTATATTCTGCCGTACATTACTGTCGTATTACACACACACACACAGTCATAGTCGTATATAATATAGTATTAATATTATAAATGCGTTTGTAACTCTGTCTGTCTGTCCTCTTGTCCGGCTTTCACGCCAAAACTACTGAACCGATTGAAATGAAATTTGGTACACAGATAGTTGAGGGCCTGAGGAAGGACATAGGCTACTTTTTATTGCGAAAAAAGGGTTGTAAGAGGTTGAAAATAGGGGTTGAAAGTTGTATGGAAGTATCGTCATTTTTAGAGCTAGAAACTTAAAACTTATTTTTTAGTCTGTTGATTTGATATAAAAAAATATGACATTCAAAGTTTGTGCTGGGGGGGTAGAGGGATGGGAGTACAGGGGGGAGTGTGGAGGGGAGGTGCGGGGGGAGTGTGGAGGGGAGTACAGGGGGGAGTGTGGAGGGGAGGTGCGAGGGGGGGTGCGGGGGGGGTGTGGAGGGGAGTGCAAAGGGGGAGTACAGGGGGATTGTGGAGGGGAGTCTGGGGGGAGTGCGGGGGGAATGTGGGGGGGTGTTGAGGAGAGTGGGTGGAGTGTGGGGGGAGTTCGGAGAGGAATGCAGGGGGGATGAAAGTGTGGCGTAGTACGACGCCATATGTCTAAGTTTAGTAAGAGGGCAGACGACTGTGTCACGTGCATGCGAATATGACATTGTTATTTAATTACTGTTTTCTTCCGCTGCAAATTAAAAATGCTACCCCTAGACACTATACCACGCGGACGAGGTCGCGGGCACAGCTAGTATAGTATAAAGTCCGGTGATCTCATCAGCATGAACATGGAAACATCTTTATAAAGGTGTTTCGGTAACGAGGGACTCGCGGGATAATGTTTGCATGTGTCGGTCCCTCGATGACGTCAGAGAGGCGGAGACGCCGCGCCGAGGCACTCCCGGCCGGGGCGTGGACTCCGCAGCGCGGTCGCGCAGTGACGTCACCGTTGTGTTGATCAGTCAGGGGTACAACCACTTCGTTTATCCGATTGCTGTATCTTATCAGTTTACTTAAACGTCTAGTGCATGAACCCATTAGTACGTTCGTTGAACTAAAAGTCGCCTTACTTTTTTAAATGATCATAAGTATAGTGAGTATAATTAAATAATAATAAACAAATAAATATTGTGGATGATTCACACACCACTATCTAACCCCGAACTAAGTGGAGCTTGTACGATGGGAACCCGATAGCTGATATAATACTTGCAATTTTTGACGTGATAACGTCTTATAATTCGATGGAGCCGGCTGCACGCACGGAAAACATGACTCATGCGGCGTTACCTCGCTCTGAGGCGTTCCATTTAAGGCTTGAAGTGTAACCGAGAACGCGGAACGAGCGATAAAGGGGCACGCGGCCTCCGCGTTCGGCAGCGTTCGACATCTGTCTCTCTCCTACTTGAGTGAGCGATGCGTCCACGTGGACAGCTGGATGACGTTGGCACGTTCAACTATTGTCAGTAAATCAACTTACAGACAATTGATTTATATCTTTTTATTGTAAATACATACTTAAAATACAATACAACACCCAGACAGAGAACAAACATCTGTGTTCACCACACAGATATTTTTTCTCGGTGGAGATCGAACCCACGACCTACGGCGCAGAAGGCAGGGTTACTACCAGCTGAGCCTTGACGTCTGTCGCCGTCTATCCGATTTTTGACAATTCTTCCCATCCAAATGCTCTCTGAAAGAAATCGCTCTTAAAAGCGATAAGGCTGCCCATTATACTCATTGTTTTAAATAGTTTCTATATTTGTTTCTTCTTTGTGTACAATAAAGAGTTAATCTATCTTATATCACTACCGACTGTACTAGTAGTACTGACTATAAAATATTCTCTCTTAAAGGCCACTTAAAATTCATAGGCACCATCCGTTATATGCAAAGCCAGGCATATTCCAGCAATATGCACTAAAAACGATGCCAATGATATTTGATTGTAGAGAGCATTAGACGCCGCCACCGCGCCGCCGCCACCATGGTCGCGAGTGGCGCGGGTGGCGCGAGTGGCGCGCGCTCCATCGCCGGCTCGGCGCGCGCTCCGGCCCGCGCGGCCGCACGCGCCCCGCAATGTACTCGTACACACATGCCGCGCCGCCGCCGCGCCGCCACCGTGGTCGCGGGTGGCGCGAGTGGCGCGCGCTCCATCGCCGGCTCGGCGCGCGCTCCGGCCCGCGCGGCCGCACGCGCCCCGCAATGTACTCGTACACACATGCCACGCCGCCGCCGCGCCGCCACCGTGGTCGCGGGTGGCGCGAGTGGCGCGCGCTCCATCGCCGGCTCGGCGCGCGCTCCGGCCCGCGCGGCCGCACGCGCCCCGCAATGTACTCGTACACACATGCCACGCCGCCGCCGCGCCGCCACCGTGGTCGCGGGTGGCGCGAGTGGCGCGCGCTCCATCGCCGGCTCGGCGCGCGCTCCGGCCCGCGCGGCCGCACGCGCCCCGCAATGTACTCGTACACACATGCCACGCCGCCGCCGCGCCGCCACCGTGGTCGCGGGTGGCGCGAGTGGCGCGCGCTCCATCGCCGGCTCGGCGCGCGCTCCGGCCCGCGCGGCCGCACGCGCCCCGCAATGTACTCGTACACACATGCCGCGCCGCCGCCGCGCCGCCACCGTGGTCGCGGGTGGCGCGAGTGGCGCGCGCTCCATCGCCGGCTCGGCGCGCGCTCCGGCCCGCGCGGCCGCACGCGCCCCGCAATGTACTCGTACACACATGCCGCGCCGCCGCCGCGCCGCCACCGTGGTCGCGGGTGGCGCGAGTGGCGCGCGCTCCATCGCCGGCTCGGCGCGCGCTCCGGCCCGCGCGGCCGCACGCGCCCCGCAATGTACTCGTACACACATGCCGCGCCGCCGCGCCGCCGTGGTCGCGGGTGGCGCGGGTGGCGCGCGCTCCATCGCCGGCTCGGCGCGCGCTCCGGCCCGCGCGGCCGCACGCGCCCCGCAATGTACTCGTACACACATGCATTATATTCTTAACCATTGTACTGAGATTACATTGCGTGGCGTCGTCGCAGCATTGCTAAAATGAGAGAGACCATGAAAGCGCAAACCATACCGAAAATAAGGCCCTTGTCACACGCTTTCTCTAGTGTTGAAATCTGACGGGTGAGGATTAGGGGTAAAATGCTTGTTGTATAATTTGTTAAAACTATTCAAAATCTATCCAGCTGAGCGAGTCTCTCCTACACCTGCTACTACTCTTATTTCTCAGTTGTCACCAACATTTAATACATTAATATAAACACAAAAAGCCTTCATTTTTGTCTTTTCGAAATCATCGATATTAGTATAGAATTCGAACTTTTTTTTTGTATTAATTTTATAGTAAATTAAAACACAATTAGCCAGTAGATAATTCCAATCCCGTAATTGTAAAACCAATAGCAAAAGCTTCGATATAAATGGCATGTCTCTGGCCGACAGAAGCGACGGGGGGAAGGGAAGGGGGGAAGGGAAGGGGGGAAGGGAAGGGGGGAAGGGAAGGGGGGAAGGGAAGCGGGAATTAGCGTAATCACGCGGCAACAATCTGGACGGATTTAAAAATCCAATTGAACGCGGTTAATGGACGCGGCTTATGAAAGGGAACCCACTCATTTATTGAATGAAAGCACCAGATAATCTGATTTAGTTACCAATTGATTGAATAACCTTGCTGCGAGTCTTAGCCACCAGTGTACCTATATACAGCACGCGTGACTCCACATTGTGTTATAAATAACAAATTAATAATTTTGTCACATCCAAACATTTCACCCACCATGATAATGCCAAGATAAGTAGTAAAAGAGGCACCGAGGCAGGAGTGCTGACCCGGCAAACGATCCCTCGTACTCAGTTGCAACTTTCTCCTACAAATTAATACTCATTTCTTCGAAACATCACTTTTTAATTAAGTATCACTCGGTAAATAAAATAGGTCTTCAAATTCTCATAATAGCAGTCGTCTACCTACGAGTACCAATATTTGAAGAGTCAAAGTGGACTGTAATAGGTGTTGTCCCGTGACTTGGCTCGGTGAGGGGTGGGAGGGGGGGAAGTGACGTCACCTCAATAACACGCCGTAGCGGCGCTCAGCCTCTTCAACATTTCATAACTACTCGCTTCTCATAGCTCCCCCGGATCATTCGCATCCTGTAGCTCTTATCTCAAGGGAATTAAGGTGCAGTTTGGTTTAAGCGGAACGAGTAAACGGTTCGGTTAGGAGAAGCGAAGCAGCGGCCGTGTTTAGGAATAAAGCAAGAATTAATTATGTATTGTTCGGTGCAAAAACACGGCCTATACAATAAGTTTGAACTCCACGGAGTGCCTGTTAACACGGATACGTTCATACTACGAGTATATCGTAGTACACCTCTTCTTGTTTGGTCTCCTCTAATCGTCAGTTACCTTTGATGTTCAACTGAAATGAGTTGTATGTCCATATTGTTACGGAAGTGGGTACAGGGATTGGAAGGAAACGAACGTTTTACCGAAAGTAGCGATTTATTCGCACTACGAACACGTAACACTGCACTGAACGCGTAGCACTGCACGAAACGCGTAGCACTGTCCGACACTGTCCCCGCGCACTGCGCGTTACACGGTTCAACGCTGTGCTCCGAACACTGACAGTCCACTGAGAGCACTTCACCACTTTGCACTTCACTTCACTGTTCACTGTTCACTATTCACTTTCACTGTTCACTTTTTCCACTTTTCCACTTTTTCTTCTTGTTCCTTTCTTCAGATCACTTTCCACTGAACTGCCCGTAGACGCGCTTGCAGCTCCTTATATACCCGGAATTTCGATTGTCATTTATTGGATTTCGATCGTCATTTATTGAATTTCGTTAGTCTTTCGTTTTCTTCTGTTGGATTCCGATCGTCTTTTCCTTCTTACATCATTTCTTGTTTTAGTCCAGAACTTTCGGTTCTTTATTTGAATTCCTTAAAGAAGGCACTCGCCGCTACTAGAATTTTCCGGTAAGATTTGAATGTCGAACAAAAATCCTCACGTAGTTACGTCAGCACGGCGTCACAATATGTATAGTGGCGCGTGCAGTCACTCGGTGTTCGTATTTTTTATATTAAACATGAGCTTCTCTGATAGCTCTGCATTGCTTAAACATTATTATTACTAATATTAAAACTTTTGTAGGTTCTTGCGTCGGCTTGGTCGCGTGGAGATGGCACCTAGACGCTGCCATCTCCACGCGATACAATATCCGAGCTCGTCGTCTGATCAAAATGTTAGTTTGCGCTTCCGACGAGAATCCAACTACCTCAGCCGCGCCCGCCTCAGGTGGATCAAAGAAGCCGCACTCTAAATAAAACAAGAACATAATGCAAGTGGTTTGCACTATCGCTGAACGAAAACCAGCCGCATGCTCATCGACAGAAGGCTCAAAGTAAAGAGAGCGATGCGCCAGCTCGATACCTTTACAAGTCAATAGGAGAGCGCCAACCTGAATCGGACAAATGTAATTTTTCAATGATACAATCGAAGCCGACAGCGAGCCCGCGCCGACAGCGCACCGATTATATACAAACACAACGCAACCTTATTACAATAACACACGCCGATGACTGTCGATACAGTCGGTGCGCGTAGAGGGCTCTACGCCGTAGAGCACTGTAAAGCTATGCTACGAATTGCTTGGCAACGAATGCCACTTGGCTAGACTATCTGTTTGATGCGTGCTGGTGTTACAGGCGACTTGTCTTGCTGCTATCCGCTTCTCACTCGAAATAGCTGATTAAAAAAGCTGTACTTTCCTGATAAATCAGTCGAGTGACAACAGTAATTTTAAAGCAAAACGTATTATCTCGTAGCAAGAGGCAGGTAGGTACCTCAGTATTACATTAGCTATCTAACTCCGACTTCAGAGAGTTCTCTCAAACTCGCCTAATTTTTCTTGTCGCTCCCGAGCCGGCTCTTAATGACCGCCTTTGAATATTTAAAGAGGCTCTAACAAGACGCTGAGACAATAGCGATGATTGCGACCCCTACAATAGGCTCTGTCGGCCGTACGCGTGTACACTGCGCGCCCGCAAGCAGGCTGTCATCGCATCGGCTCCGGCGCCCAGCAATGTACACGCGAGTGCTTAATATGCGTGAAGTGTACTTAATTACCTGAAGGAGGAAATGTTTGATAGTTGGATTTATTCAAGTTGATGTTTATGTCAGTCGTAGAAATTTCCATTCCAAGATAACTCTGCTCCCTTTGCCAGGAGCCAGTTAGAGGATCCATTTCATTAGAGAAGATAAACGTTCAAAGAATCTTGAGACTTTAATTGTACTGAACTTGGAGCTGTTATCTTTATTGGTATTTCGCTAATTGCGATAATGTGGACAGAATGAAGCGATTTTGAACTTTGAAAGCCATGGCAAGGTAATCTCATGACATAGTTAGGCTTTACGGAAAAACGATTCCTGACAACTTCACCAGTGCGGGTTTGTAACTGGGGATTTTATATGTATACCACATCAGATATTTGCTGATAACTCTTCAGGCCAGCCACATCAAGGCGATAACACAGTAATCTGCGATAACATGACAGCGATACAAGTGGTATAGCTGTCATGTTGTTATCTCGTTGTAGCCGGGCCCTCGCCGCCCCGCGCGTGGGGGCTCGGCGCGCGCCACGGGCCCTACATGCGGATATTACAAAGCTAACACATCGGGGGCTCCATCGCACATGCCCCTCTAATAAAACTCGTAATAAGGGAATAACTCGGAGGGCCCCGCGACCGCAACCGCGACCTCGCGCGCCGCTCTATAATAATGCATAGTTGGTATCGTGTGCTGGTTCGTTGTTGCGGAGTGGCTCGCGTTCTCATCGGTATTGAGGAACTAACTTTTGTCTGCGACTCTAACATTTTCAGTGTTATACTTCCGTGAGACTTGCTGCCATAACACAAAAACAAATATCTTAGTATCCCGTGTCTTCAGACCGAACCAACCTATACTGTATAATAATTTTTTACATCATACATGCTCAGTAAATAGGATTTACTTTAGCGCAAAGAGGCTGTGTAAGTAGGCGTGTGCAGCCCAGTGCATTGTAAATGCGTTCCATTTTCAAATCACTTTTACCGTCATACTATGCTTGATACGTAATGGTTCATTACAGTTCAAGAGTATGCAAACCTCCTTGGTGATGGTTCATTACAGTTCAAGAGTTATGCAAACCGCCTTGGTGAAACAATCTCTTTTCTTACAAAATGATATGAAAACTTTTTATTGAAAAGATATAGTAGCTCACAGATGTGTGCATAAGTGTGCGTCTACGACTGTTTTAGCAGATACCTACCGGTACAAATATTTATTATTTATATTACTTATATTATTATTGTAATTTTATTTTTCTCAAATTAAAATTACATTTTGTCATACCCGAAATGTTGTGTTATTGTTGTATGGTAAGCGTATTTCTGCCGAAAAGCAGCATTGCTGTGTTTCGAGTTGATGGGTATGGGTGCCGGTGAAATCGTATGCTTCAAGTTGATGGTCGTAGGGCAGTGCATTGTAGGGCACGTTCCTGACGTGCTTGACCTACGAGGCAATGCTATGCTATAGGCAATGGTTACCACTTAGCATCAGGTGGGCCATATGTTTGTTCCATCAGCTAGTTAAAAATGTACCTCGCGTGAATGATGTAAAGTAGAATGCTTACCTCGGTCATAAGTAGGTATTGCACCCTCGAACTATATTTGCCCTCGCTCGCTTTGCTCGATCTGGCATCTAAATATCTCGGGTACACTCGATCCATTAGCGCCCTTTGTGAGCTGCGCTCGCACGGGCGCCAAAAAGGATCTTGTTCTGCAAAAGCTCACTTACTGCCCTTGTATAACAATCTACTATTTCATCCCCCTATTTCGGAAAGTGTTTGCTCTTCGATATAATCTGAGCACACAACACAATTACTAAAGAGTACTTCAGTGCAAAAGTGGTAAGCTTGTGAATTCAAAACATCGTTAAACCTATATACTTCTACCTCTATGGTTCCGTATGCTAAATACAACCTTTTTTAACTAGTTAAAAACTCAAACTCGGAACCTTGTTGGTGTATTACTTTTTGTAATTAGCTTTACAGAACGGGCGGTCCGACGACTATTGAATAGTATATGTTGGTGCTGCTAGCTGGTAACGCCGCTCCGCTGCAAGTCTCCGTCGCGTCACACACTAACTTGGGGAAAACTTCTCTGCTCGTGGATTGGAGTTTTATTTCTTTGCGCAAACTCTTTCTTCACTTTACATGCATAATATTCAAAATCGCCGGCTGCCACTTAAATCGCCTCATTGCCGAACAAGTTAATATAAAAAACTTGTCTAAAAACCTATGATGCGTCCACAACAAATAGTGAGGAACAACAGAATGATTCCTAACTACTGACGTCTCTCGTTTATCCAGGGCTCACATCCTGCACAGCGACCCATGCATAGCTTGAACACATTGTCTGACAGAAGTGACTTGTCAACTTGGGAACGTGAGACGTGACTAGATGTGCGCAGGCCTTTACACGTCCAACACACCACCATTTGATAGTTGAAAGTTCCAAACTATCAAAATGTGATGAATACGAGCGAGTTGAGAGCACGCGTGTCGTGGTGACGTGCTAAGCGTGCGTCGGCGGGGGGTGTGGTGCGGGGGGAGGGGAGGGAGGGGGGGGGGCACGCTAACGACACTTGGGCGCGAGTTGTGCTGAAGTCGCGAAGTCGCGCGACACGTCTCTGTCGGACACGTGTAGGTATCGCGTCGCTAGCACCTTCACATTATATTGCAATTAGAGCACTGGGAATACTTGAACAGAGAATGGGAAATTAATATTAAAGTGTTTAATTCTTCTTCTTATCGTGTCGATTTTTCACTAATAACTTTTACAAAGTAGGTGGCTACCTTAATAGCACTTGATGTGGCTTTATTAAGGTCTTCCCTTGTGCAGGTGTTCGGGCTCAAGGGGCGCGCAAGCAAGTGCTGCATGGACTGTGATGGAGCGCCACAGTCGCATGCAGCCAGACCAGGGTCCCTAAATCCCCACTTACAGAGATTTTCCCTGCAGCGGCCTACTCGAGTGCGGAGTCGGTTTAGCGACTTCCACACGGGCCAGGGCAGATCGTGTCCGGGTGGTAGTTGCTCCCGGGGAGAAATGTAATCAGGTGGTGGGGGCTTTTTCTCTTTCCACAGATCACATCTAGTGACTGCTGGATGGTCGTTTGTGGCCCGTGTGGTGCGCTGAAAGCTGTTGCGGCTTTTGAGACGAGCTCGGTTAAGCTGGTGCCCGTGTAAAGAGTGTCGGCTGTCATGCTCTTGTTTGTATTTTTCTGTTGAGCATGCAACCTCTCGCCGCACGCATGGTGGTGAGATGCCTGCCAGAGGGTACAGCATATGGAGAGGAGTTGGCTTGAGACACCTTGTAATTATGCGTATTGTGTCATTAAGCGCTACGTCAACCAATTTAGCATGTGCCGACCTGTGCCATACTAGACACGCGTATTCGCCTGCAGAGAAGCACAGTGCTATCCCTGTCGTTCGTAAGACGTCTGGTGCTGCTCCCCATTTTGTAGATGTTAGGCGCCGTAGTAGATTGTTACGTGAGCTAACTTTCATTTTAG
This sequence comes from Thera obeliscata, assembly GCA_947578465.1. Lineage (NCBI taxonomy): Eukaryota > Metazoa > Arthropoda > Insecta > Lepidoptera > Geometridae > Thera > Thera obeliscata. The sequence goes on from OX387915.1 coordinate 186,644, forward strand.
TTTTTTAACAATGCTGTTTGTAGCATAACGATCTATCCAGCGTTACCCCTAGGTATTTTGGGAAGCTTTCATGTTTAATTGTGACTCCTTGCCAAGTGATGTTGAGCGTTCGGTTGGCATGTCGGTTACGCAGGTGGAAAGCGCAGGTTTGGGTTTTAGATGGGTTAGGCCTCAAACCGTTCGTTTCATAGTAGGCTTCCAGTTCATTCAAAGCACTGGTCAGGTTCTCTTCGGCCTTTTCAAAAGTTGATGTTTGGGTGGTCAAAGCTAGGTCGTCTGCATACAGAAAGCGAGCGTTTAATACCTTGCTTTGGGTACCTAATACCCAGTAAGCTTTCCAATTCGGTAAAGCGTGTTTACCAAGATATTAACCAAACAATCATTTACTACATTTTTGTCAAAAATTTGAAAGATTTACCGCTAGGATCTTGATTCAATTAACGTTAACATAAAACGCGCTTAGAATATGGTAATCCATCTACAACGTTTGACGTCTCCGATACAATGCATACATTATACATGCAGATACTCGTTTAATGTGACGACAGGCATTTATGAGTATTCCCAGATTTTTGACACATGTGACGGCATGTGTCAAAGACCTCGAAATACTCATAATAAGCGTATTTACAACTATTGCAACTTGTTGTTGTGTTGTACGGAGCTAGCGCCTGTGTCATGGGTTCAACAACCTCTTGCTGGGCTCGCGGCACGGTAGGCACCCACGCCTCCTCCACTACACTACCAAATAGGATCTACTGCTACGTTCTAACGGGACGGTTGACTCAACTGTTTAGTTGCGTTGGATACACGCAGGGAAACCTAACACTATCTACTTTATACTACCAGTCAACTCAATGCCATAGTTATTTGTTTGGAAGCGGCTAAATTTGTCAGGGAACACATCCATCTTTTTACGAAAGCTCGAGATATCTACCCGAGGACTGTGAGAGACCCAGATAGAATTGTTTTATCTAAAGTACCAAGAACGACACTAACAGTGTCGTTCTTGGTTCATAAAAACAGTTTTGTAATGTGTGGGCATTATTTATGATAAAATTCCAAAGGACATAGTAGATCTTCCAATGAGAATGTTCATAAAAACTTAAACAGCTTCTAACTGAAAACTCTTTTTGTAGTATCAAAGAGTTTTTAGACTATAAATAAATAATTTTGTATTCTTAGTGTAGGTAATTAAATGGTATGTATGATATTATGTTATTATTTTCCTTAATACTTAATTAAATCATGTTTAATTTTTAGTGACATTTTTTTTAACTTAGCTCTACTTTGACATACCAACATAATACTTAATTATTTATTCCTACCTACCATCCAATTTTTATTTTTTATTTTATAATGTACTTACCAAATTATTTTATTTCTTTTTTGCATGCCGAGTTAAACGGTGAAGTGTGTGAACTCAATTAGTTATAAGATCTGTACTCAACCATTCTTCAAGCAAACAATAAATCATTTCATTTCACAATAGTGCAAACTTGCTGTTTGACCGCGTGCTTAATTTTGATGATTGAGCAAACGAAGCATTCTAAAATTGAATCACGAGCACAGCGAGTGGTTCAAAAGTTTGAATTCAAAGCGTTAGCGATTTAATTTTGTACAATTTTTTTAACTATAATTTTAATGAACTCTGACAGTGGGTCACGATAAAGTCTGTCGTGTATTACAATGTTATTCAGCGAGGCTTGAACTGGCCGCGTCGATGCCAAATAGCTTGGCGCGTCTCGCCGCCGCTCGCTAGCCTCCTCCACTACACTACACTACACTACACTACACTACACTACACTACACTACACTGGCAGTGGTTGCAGGAGAGCACCGTGAGCAGGCGTGCACACAGGGCACGGCATGTGACGTCGGTCGGTGCGCGGCTTCTTGCGCCTTTGAACTTTGCCCTCATTTTATACTTAAAACGGATTTATGTAAACCTCTCTGATTCACTTCAGTACAAACACTTGTGTTTTGAGTGTTTGGGGGATTCCGAGATTTTTGATGGAAGTGTGTAGCTGTCACGGTCATATTATGAACATCAAAACACGATTATCTAAATCCATGATAAAAGCACGAGTGAGTCCATCGCATGCCCATCCATTACATTTCCATGAGGCAGCGACATTCTCAAATAATGAATTATCAATGCGATCATTATCGATAGGTACCTAGTGGTAGTAGAATGTGGTAGTATCTGCAATTGGCGTGGCGAGTCCGAACTATTTGGAATCATGGCGCGTTTGGAGTGACGTCACTGGATGTGAAGGGAGCGCCCGATGGCTCATTATGGTCCCGACGGGCGGCGGATGACTGCTCTTCAAACGGAACGCAAGCAACAGATAGCACACTCCTCACACTCACACTCACACTCACACCTATCGTGCATATGTACCACGTGCATTCAGGCGAAAGGCTTTCAACAAGATTGGCTCCTTATTTACTTGCACATCCAAATTCTTTCACTTTTCATTCAACTAACCGGGCAAAGTGCAGACAAACGGAATAAGGACTGAGTGTGACTCTTTGGGAATATTATAAAAGCTGCAACGAGACAATGTAACTTGATGGAGTCCGTCTAGGTAGTGCTGCACCCGTAGTAGTGAGTGAGTGCGAGTGATTGCGAGTGTGTGCGAGTGAGTCAGCTGTTGCGTCCGCGACAGCTGTCAGTTTGAGCAGTTGGGCGCTGTCGATCGAACTCTAATTAGGCGATCTCGATCACTTTAATCTACGGCCAGCGGGGGCGAGGGGCGAGGGGGGGGGCTGTCATAACTAGCCCATAGCTGGGACAGCAGGTACCTATTACTATGTAGATTGATTGTTCTCCGGAAGTAATGGGGTTGCCGAGAGATCAAGGAGCCTGTCAATAGACGCCGACAATAAAATTGTCATTTTGATAGGATAATCACTTGGAGGAAGATTGTTTTCATCCACTACCTACCTTCATAAGAGTATGTGTTTGTATAATGGCTATTCACGCGGTATGCTTTTTCACTATGATTATATTTATTTCCAAGAAACTTCCCGACTCGTGACTCGTGACGGTTCAAAGAAATCCTGCGTTATGCGGCCTCGTAATACGATAACATAGAAAAGACATTTCCAAATCAGTTTTTAGATTGAATTATTCATGTTATATGAATGGCGCGGAGGCTGTTACCGTAACGTTTTACGTTAATTAAACTGAGAGTTCGCGGAATGTTCCGGATCCGGAAGAAGAGTATTACAGAGAAGCCTGTTCAGTATCGACGTGATTACATTTTTTTTTGCTTATCAGTTATTACTGTTGTGTAATCATGGAGACCAACCTGAGGTAACGCCTCCACATGAAGTGGGATAAGGACAAGGAAATGAAGACAGGTGCCTTGGCGAGACAAAATAGCTTTCCTTTACTTTAACTATTATTTGTTCACTTAATTATTTCTTTGTCCATAACAGTATTTTGGTCTTGCATAGAATATCCTGCAAGCACCCTGGGCTCCAAAGAGTCCACTGAGTTTGTGAATTCAAAACATCAATACTTCTATCTCCATGGTTCCGGATTTATCATGCAACCTTTGCCAACCAAATAACTATTTTCAGGCAACAAATAATTCAATAAGTACAGCGCCTATAGTTATAAATACCTTAGAACTAACATACATGCAACTATATAATTCTTAAAATGAGGCGTGTGTCGTCGCTCGCGCTAACAGCTTTAACAGCACCGCGGCGTCGCCGACAGATTGTGACGGCCGCTATATCCGGAGCTGGTCCGCCTGAAGCCACACCCGCACGCGACGCTGCGCTCGACACCGCACTCTGTACATATAGCCACTAGTACATGTTAGTATGCCATGCAACGGTTCATTGCTCATGCAACGTGGGTGCGTCGACGTTGAAGTTAAGTCAGGAGGTGGTACATTATATAGTTGTACATCACTCGCTCTAAACAAGCTGAGTACGTCTCAACTTCGCCGTTCGAGTTCCTGATGATCCTCCGAAGCTGTGATCATAACAGAACGAGTTAATATAATTTGCATAACTTCTGAAAACTCGTAATGTTCTGTTCCGGGCCGTGTCCTAACCCTTCCCTCCATGATTACCAAAACAATGAAACCCTGCGCCTAAACATAATTGAATAACGTCCGTGATGTGACGCGCCTGATCACCGCGCCATAGAAACGTAACTCCTTCATAATACACCTCCGAGCCACGGCCGCGCTGTTTGACAGACATGGAGAAATGACAGGACAGCCACTTCGATGAGTCGTTCGCTGTCCCGACGCTGTTGAGAGCACTGGTGCTCTAGCGGTAGCTATCCCACCTTCCGATCCTAATGTCGTGGATTCAAATCCAGTTGCGTGCCAAATAAGTTTACCTGTCCAAAAATGTATGTGCCCTATGCTAGTACTCTCAAACGGAAACGCAAAACTTCGTGAAGAAACCGGCATCTCGTAGAGCCTACAAAGTTCAGAAATTTGTCTAAATCAAAATCAAAAGGGTATTTATTCAGTAGAATCAGTAGGATCACTTTGAAACGACTTAAAACTAGGTGAGTCTAGGTACGAGTATACAGGATTATTCATTATTAACTGCAAATACTCAGGAATTAGGTTCAACAAATAGAATAAAAAATATTTATGAAATTATTTTTTTAAAATTTGATCAAAAATTTTTTCAAGTTTTTGTATCAAAATTTTATTTATATTAATTTCTTTACGGCTGTTGCATAATGATTGCCACGGAGAACAGGACGATGACCTACCCAGGCGGTGACTGAATGCAGAGTGTCACTCACGGCGCGCGGGCGCGGATCAAAGGTCAAAATAGGTCAGGCGCCAATGATTCCTTTATCGATTTTCTCGGGATTTTCATAACAAAACTTAAAAAAAATCATTTCATAAATATTTTTTATTTTATTTGTTGAACCTAATTCCTGAGTATTTGCAGCTAATAGTGAATAACCCTGTATATCAAGTGTACGAAAGAAGCATTTAGACGCATGTAAAATCCTTCATCACTTAAAAAAGAGAGTGTCTCATCCGTTCTATGCACCCCATCGTCTAGCCTAATTAGTAAGATGTAGATGTCGCTTCTATGCAGTCACTAGTGTAGGTATGCGGGTGCGGGTCAAACTCGCCTGAATGTGCGTGAAGGCGTACCGTTGTCAGCTTTATGATAATACTTCCGCGTCGTAACTCTGTGATAGCGCGGCGCGACACGGTCGGGCTCCTATGTAGCCATCACTCTGTGACTCTGTGACTCTGCATTGCTGCTTCAAATGGCTCATCACGAAACATCTGATACCTATGCGGTACAGGCATTCTTTGAGACAAATACCTGAGCGGAAGAAAATAATTTTCCATTGATTATCCTAGATTGCTCTACATGATGCCAAATCGAAATTTAGAAATCGAGTTCTCAGTTCGTTGGGTGGGTCACAATTGTGTCACACTGTACCAATTACGATAAATTCAGGCACAATGTCGCGGCAGGGTTTCAGGTGCAGTACTAACGTAACAGACGTGTGGTGACCTTCTACCTTCTACTTGTACGTTACCTTCTAGCATACTTGTAGGTGACTAGTGCGAGGCATGGTGTGGTGTTGCCGTGCTGGGTAGCACGGCGTGGATGTGCTGTCGGCGCGTCGCCCTCCACTGCCGGCGCGTCACGCGCGGCGGAGTGCCTCTCCGCTGACTACGCGTCCGAGCGGGACAATGCCGCACCGCACGGCAATGAAGCACAGTGATGACACTAGTACAACTGGTGTAGTACTAGTCGGTTTATACTCGTAGTGCCGGTCGTACTACACCCGAACAAAACTTACTAGAGTTCATGGAGCCTAGGATAATTCCGCCTTCAGTTGCAAACTTGTGTACTTCAGGCGTTCCGTTCAGCGAGTTAGTATGCTTTCAAACTTCAAATAAGCCATGCACCACGGTACTTTATACTTTGGAGTGAAAATTTCTTGAATTGCTCGAGGTGGGAAAAAATCCGATAGCTCGCGTCAATGTCACGTTACCGACCGCCCGCCCGCCCGCAGCCAACCAGTGAGAGCCATCAGTTCAAGTTTTCACTTCTGTTGACATTCCCAGAGTACCACTGTTTAGAGCCATCAGTTCAAGTTTTCACTTCTGTTGACATTCCCAGAGTACCACTGTTTAGAGCCATCAGTTCAAGTTTTCACTTCTGTTGACATTCCCAGAGTACCACTGTTTTTTTTCTCCGACAGACTGCAAGTACAATAAGCGAATGCTAATACCAGTAATACACAAGGTGTATTGCCGGGGCGCTGTCATTGTACTGTTTAATATAAACTGCAAACATTTATGTTTTACATAGCATGTTGAACTATAACCTTTGGTTTGAGAACCTCTACTCGTAGTATAGCCAACGTAGTTACTTCTGCGAAGGATGGATTGGGATGGCTTTTCAAATGAATAGAAATCTGAGATGTTGACTGCTAGGAAACACTCACGTAACTTAAACGCACGTCAATGTTCAGAAATTCAGTACAGCGACGTACCGGTGACTAAATATTATGAAACTTGACTCACTGTAAGCTGTGCGTGTATATGAGGCGGCCGGTCGCACCGGACGGCCATTGTGCTCCTCGGGACGAAACAGCTTAATAATGCATTGGCGGCTCCCCTGCTCTCAACACTAGCGGCCGCACCCGGCCTGGCTCGCATCATTCAATATTCATGAGAAATGCGGCCGGTGAAGGGAACCGGACCATTTGCTAATCAGAAAGTATGTAAAAGGCGACACGGCCATGTTTGTATGCTTCCTAGTTTTCGCAATACAAAGCTTGCATGCTCTCGGGTGCTGCTTTCAAAGTAACCTACATTTTCTCTTTGCGATGGGGATTGCAAAAATGCAATGTGCTCCGATTCTTCAGGTATACACGCCAGTAGGGCACCACATAGCTCAATGTTCGGTGAACGAGCCGTCGTCGCCGCCGCCGCCCGGTCGCTAGTTATGTTCGCTTTATGTTTGTACAATAAAGACGAACGTCGTTCGGTCAGTTTTACAGTTTTTATGCGATGCTTTATGGTGAACTTCGCGGCATAAAGAGAAAAGTTGTTGCGCAGTAATGTCTTTATTGAGGGAATGAGCTGAATGGCGTCGATCTCTTGCCAAGAGCAGAGGCAGAGAGGACAAGCCTGACCTGACGAGTCTGAGACGGGGACAAGTGAGATTGACAACGTCCCCCCCGCCGAACATCCATGACAAACGAGCCATCATCCCCCCCCTCCCCCTCCCTCACCCCGCGTCTTGCTCCCCTCGCAAGGTCAGAGACATCGATTACAGTATAATAGTGAGGAGCCCACAAACCCCGTTCCATCACTCACTTCCATAGAATTCGCGCGACAAAACGACTCGAACCCATTTACCCGCCTGCTGGTTACACGGCATTCAGAAATAAAACGAAAACTCACTCTCCCCTCCGACACGGTAAAGCTCTAAACACTCTTCTGTCACTGCTTATTTATATCGTACTAGATATTATCATATTTTAATTTATAAACAGTAGCATATTTTTGGTAATTAAACACCTCGCACAGTTCGAGATAAAAAAAAAGAGAAGCTATGAATTCATTATATTATGTTGGGTTACGCTTATAAAATATGAATGTACTTGCTAGCCTGACAGTTTTGGACGAGATATATTGAGATTTCTGTTACTTCTTATGATGTTTATGGTCATACAGGTAATACGCTGGTCACTACCTTCCCCTTACCCCTCACCCCGCGGCGACCCGAGCGAGGGGAGATGTAGGCTAGTGGTACAGCACTGCTTCCATGACAGTGAACAACTGGGTTACTTATACATAACCCGCTCTGCATAGGGGATTTAGTAGACAGCAACAGAAATCGATTACAAGTTGATAAACTTATTAATATTGGGTCGATTTAAATAATGAATTTGATATGATCTTAAACTTATTTTTCAGCTCTCCGCGTGGAAAGTGGCAACTTTCAGCTCGCTGCACGAACCAAAGTTGCTCCTTTCCACCGTCGTCGAGCAGAAAAATCGTATAGGTACACACCACGGGAAGTAAAATAGAAAGCTGGCTTCGCCTCGGTAATCAATTACTTAATTGTGATCTGAGACATTTTTTATTTTACTTCCCTGAGTGAAATATACTATTCCAGCATCGCGTAACAATAAGTGAACATTCGTAGTAGTAGTAATATAGTGTAGGACACGGCAGCAGTAGTGAATCAGCTCGGGTGGCGAGAGGCAATCAATATTGTAGCACGGCGGCGACGACGGCGGCTGGAGGCGGCTGGAGGCGGCTGGAGGCGGCTGGAGGCGCGCCAACCGGCACTTGGCACTTGTCGCCGACGACTGCCTCCGCCCCGCGACATCACTCCTCGAGGCCGCGACATGTCTGTGCGGGAACACATCGACGAACCAAACAAACAAGTGGCGATTTGTAATAGGCGATGGTTACCGCTTAACATCAGGTGGGCCATATTATGCTTGTTCCATCAGCTAGTAGTCTAAAAAAAATGGATCACCTGACAAAGTGTCAGTACATCTGCGCGATGTTTAAACATGGTCGCGGTCGCGTCTCATTTCTATACGAATGTATAGTATAAGCGCAAAATACATTCTATGTCCTATGGGAAAACGTTATTTTTCTAAGCTCCCTTCCCGCAACCTCACCTGTGTGTGTGTACCTACTACAGCATCTCAAGAGCATGCGGCAGAAATAATTAGCTCACAGCTCACGACAAATGTAGAAGTACGTAGCTATGTATGTATTGTATGACTGAGCTCTATGGACTACATGGAGTTAAGGCCGTTATTGAGCCGTATTCTTGATAACACTATCGTTTACACGTTCCGATCGACTCGATGGAAAACAAATTGAAAGTTTATAAAAATATTTCCGAGTCTGGATGGAGCTATCATTCGAGTAGAATGGAACTCGATTAATTAGTTTTGGAGGGCTTCACTTGAGGGGAGTGGGGGGGGGGGTCACTGACCTGCACTATTGTTAGCACTTACAGAAGAATTACGGAACTTATTATGGAGAAGCGGATTAGATCGGTCCGATGAATCGAGTTGATGGTACATACAGGGCGGCCCTTTGCCTCTTACACACCGATTATAACTCATTTATGAACAAAGTACATGATTCCAGTACATGAGATGGAATCTGATAGCGGTCCGTCTTGTAGGGATACCAACCCCTTTAGTACGTAATTCACGACTGTTCCGCGACAAGCCTCAAATGGCACACGATTTACCCGAAGTGCCGTTCCTTGTACTGAAAAATCTCAAGGTTTATCTGTGTAAGCTTGTCGCTGACCTGTCGTGTGTTTGTAATGTAGAGAGCGGAGCAGGTCCGCTGCGGGACGCGGGATGCGCGCGGGACGCGGGCGGGACGGGACGGGAACGTGCCGGGTCCCCTTTATCACAGAACGCGGGAAAAACATGCGAATCCCCCTCGACATCCAATTAACTATCAGATGTAAATCAAATTTGTGTCCCGACGAAACAATAATCCCGGCGTATTCCAGGGCCGCGCCGCTTGCGAACGAAAGTGTTTACCCGCCATGCTGTTTTCACCCCAATTGCCAGGCGCGTAGAGTCGGGGTTCCCGTGATGGGTTCGGCGGATAAAGTGTAAAGTTTGTGGATGGCTTGTACCGGGGTAGTGGCGCGAAGCCCACGCGTTATAATTTAATTTGCAAGTTTAATTAATTTTAACCTTTCGAGAGCGCGATGTTGTGCATTATTCATACAAGCGGCGCGGGCGTGGGTTCGCGTCTCACGCACTCCACGCGTCCTATTGTGTGTCGTCCTCACACACTCATGAAATATCTATCACGTATGCAATAGTTTTATGAAAGTACACATGTACACATGAAAGTACGCACGTAAACTTTATGTCGTAGAACCTCTACAAGCTATTGAGAGTGTAACTGTAACTGTAACTGTAACCTCTACAAGCTATTGAGAGTGTAACTGTAACTGTAACTGTAACCTCTACAAGCTATTGAGAGTGTAACTGGCACCTCGCAGCACTGCAGCCTCTGTAGTAAATTAAAAATAAATACAACTTGACATGAATTCCACGACTGCCGTGGAAGCTGCCCTCTTGGCAAGAGTGTAGTGGAGCTTTATTTAAATACTTAAATGTGTTTGTATTTTCTTTAAAGTTTTCTTTTAAATATAATTCAAAATAAACACTTATACCTACTTATATAAAAGCATAAAAAAGACTTTCTGGTTTCACGTTGGTAAGACGCTCAAGCCACTAAATCGCTACACCCAGAAATTTTTTAAATATGAATATCTTTGCTTCAAATGTTTAGAAGCCACGACCCGAACTAGCCAGTAGTAGACTAGACAAAGACATTTTTAAAAAGTCGGATCGAGAATGTCAGGTATTGTATTTTGGTCTTGAATTGTTTATTTTAAGAAGATATAAAATGTACCGTCCACTGTGCCTGTGTGTAGGGGAGGTCGGTAGGAGGGAAGGGGAGGGGGGGCGGGGGTGGAAGGAAGTCGATGGTTTGGTTGCGGTGTAATTACCGCCATTAGCTTCCTTGTTTGTCCCGAACAACTGAAAGAATTTAATTGTTTCTACTCAACGGGCCGAGTGTTATGGGGACCGACTTGATAATTGATTGCAATTACACGCGTGGTGTAGTACCTCCTGTCGGTGCCTCGTATTGTGAGTATCTGCGGTGGTTACAGCGCTACTATAGGACCGAGCACGGTATCTATTGCGGTATCGGTATAACCGGAACGCATTAAGATTATGATCTCGTTATTTGTAACGGCCCTATGAGGCGTATTTGGATCTAGAACAGCTTCCTTGCCGTCCTTGAGTCCACGTGTTATTGATATTGAAGATACTTGCCGTGGAACTGGTACAAGCTCCGATATTTAGGAAAAAAGTCAGTTTACGTATAATGTTGGTCGAACGTTCAATTGATTCCGCTCCAAATATATCCGCTGGAGCCGACGCCAGGGGGGAGGGTGTTAGGGGGGGGGACCTCTACTACACCACCTCCCTGAGGCTGTATGAAGAGCACTCACGTACTTGCAATGGATTAAACATGACATTCATTAGCAAAAGCACACAATCTAAAAATATTATTGAAAAATTCAGTTACAGCAACAATCGAATACAACATCAGCCTTTTTTCATAGAAATACAGTTTTTCACTTCAACATTTGATTTAGATAACTCGGGTTATGTAGCCGCAACCCATTCAAGTCAGTACGAAATATCCCCATTCCTGTAAGCTCTGAACAACATCAAAACAACAGAACAGATCACATAAAACATTTTCCAATTTTGCCTCGGAATGGAACGCGCAGCCCCCACGCCATTGTCCCGCCGCCGTCCCGCCACTGTCCCGTCACCGTCCCGCCACTGTCCCTACCTTCCAGGGACTAAAAGAACTACGTCGAGAACAGCCCGCAGCGCGTGCCTTACAGAACATGAGCACAGCGACAGCGCTTATAAAACAGCTGAGTCGCAGAAATCATTTAACCTGCGAATTTGCTATGAGTCAAACCAACAAGGCTGACAATAATACTTACAAAAATCATGTTTACTTACACTACACAAATTCGTCCTATATTCTATTAACTGAGGTTATTATAATGGATACATTTTTCTTATTGATTTTATAAAATAACACTTCACCGGTATCAGGTGTCTATTACTACAGAGTGATCCGTGTGTTCTACTAGTAGACTGTGGTGGGTCCCGCAGCGCGCGGCGGTCGTTTGTCACCGCGATACCATCGCCTGCCACCCGTGTCCCCGTGTCCCCGTGTCCCCGTGTCCCCACACTAGCCGCGCTGGCGGCGCATCACTAGCTACCAGCGCCCCCTCTTCTGCACAGAAGTCCGGACAAACCCTCTGCGGGGGCCTTCGGGACATAAATGATTGTGTTGGGTGGACAACGTACAAGATTGCTATCTTTTGCGTTGTCACAAAAACAACATCAACGATAAAACTCTGAGCTATTTCCACGGAACCCCAATTCATTGTTAGTAATCCTCATTTGGCGTATTATATTAGTCGAATCAAATCTAAAATACTCACTCTGAATTTAATTTGAAAAAATGGAATGAAACCATAGCAGTAATTTCATTACGAGCCTGCCCCTCCCCCCCCCCCCCCCCTCCTCTCGTCCCAGTGGTTAGTGGAGGGGAGGTGGGGGGGGGGGGCTAGCGGCGCACATTCGGGCAAGATATCGGCGATTGCAAGATATCGCCGAGCGTGCCCCCCGGGGCGCGGGGTCACGTTGAATAGGTATATTAATGATGGAGCAGGCTGCACATTTGATTTATTTGATCTTTTGATCCTTCGCTTGATAGGGATTCACTTTGTCCTGTTATTATTCTCATTATTCATTCTCCAACTCTTATATCGAAATATAAAAATTGCCTGTTTCATATAGAACCGTAGAATATTTAAACTTGCTACATTTTTTACGTGAAAATAAGTGGAACCTGAGTAGCAGTTGACGAGCCTCGGGTAAACACGGCTAGCACACACAGGCTGGTAGGCACACTATTCATTAGGTACCATAAATTTGTGCGAGGAGACCGTCCATTTACCTCGCTATTGTTCTAGTATTGCTTTATTGTTGCAGTGCGCAACAAATATTGCGTTTTTGTGTCCTCACACACGACCGCGTACATTATCCATCCGCGGGACATCTACACCCCCGATGCTTACATCGAGCCTTCAGCCCCAAGAGAGACCACCAACAACAATGTCATAACAATTTATTAATAAAACTATTTTACAGGTTACAAAAGAAACTCAACCATTGTAAAGAGCAATTCATTTCGTTCAATGTGTTTTTATGTTGTTCAGAGGCGATAATCTGCGGATCGCGTGAAGCAACCGCTCCCATACATAACTTCGTTCTTTTGTACTGTACTTACTACCTACTAGCTGTTCCTACTAGTTCCACTCCGTACAATGTGAGCTTTTACTGAGTTAATACGACTTATTCCAACAATGGAGTGCATAAATTGCCTCTGTTTATAATACACGTCATGTCTCTTCACTTTTATTTTGAGTGTTTAATTTTTAGAGTTAGATATATAGATAGAAAATTCTTTATTGCACTAAAACAAAAAATTGCATTGTACGTACATAGGCGAACTTAGAGCTAGAGAGCATTCTCTTCCAGTTATGCTTTGTGTAATCCGAGCCAAATGGCAAAATGTCGGTTCTTTAACATTCTGCAATGCCCGGGCAACATCGGGTTTAGCGGCTAGTAAATAATAAATGTCGTTAAAGGGTACTTGCTCGTCGCTAACCATCGCTTTTATACCGGAGAGAATTATTCCTCAAAGTTATAATTACTAACAAGACGCGCTCAAAAGAGCCTCAACAAAATAGTGGTCGTAACATCCCGCCTCAGTGCAAGCTGCGAGATTGCATCGTAGACGCTCGTAGCCGCGTAGACACCGCGTAGCACCACCCGCCCGCCGTAGAGCTACCGTAGCACACCTATCTGCTACGCAACCAGTAGTTACGCTTAAACTCGGTTCAATTACCTATATCCGAAAGCTGTTTTTGTATACAGATGTTATGGCAGTTACGCGTAGATATGTCTACGGCGATAATTCGCACCTTACCTCGTGATTGTGGTCACATCGGCGTTAAATGAACACCGCAGTCATTTTCAAAGCAGAATTTCGTAGCGGTTTTGTAACTTGCTTTCGTAGCATCGTCGTAGATTGCGTAGCACCTGCCCATAGCTGCTACCACTGAAGCTCTCTACTATTTAAATAAAATAAAAATACTAAACACAAAAATATTGACGGGTATTTATTCTCTCGCATTTTATAATATATAGTACAAAACGTAAGTTTTATCAGATCTGAAGGTATGTCTTCCATCCTTGTTCTAAGTTATTTTCTTTGATTGTCATACATATACATATCTCGATTACATTTAGATATTCCCGCCACTAGCTCGGTCGTTCATGTGTACTACTGGATGTGTCATGGTCCTCGCGTGGAAGCCTCACCGCGGCGCAAACAAAATGCCCTAAAAGCCTTTGTGAGTACATTTTAAGCATTCATTTATTCATTAGTTCTCGGCAGCCCGAAGCCGAAGCGAGAAGCTGGTATCTCACTTCCGTTCGCAATATTCTGATTTTGTTTCTTTCGTTTCACCAACTATTACTATTGAAATTTACATTTTGCTAACCAAGTTTACATTTCAAACTAAACGCTATATTACTTTAATGTAAAAGTATGCAATGCCAGTGAAGTGCTCGCCAGTTGCAAGTCGAGGAGCATTCAATCGATAAAGTCACAAACAAATGAGGTGAATCATCACATAGAATTCCTTCTTTAGTGCACTTTACATAAAAATAAACTATCTTTCATCCCTTCTAACAAAAACTATAGTATGTCGGTCGCGTAACAGCTTTAAATGTGTTTATGTTATTTTTACGGACGATAAATCTTTCTCTTTATTATTTTACCTCATTAACGAGTATTTTCCTTCTTTTCCTTGTTTGATAAAGATTTCCCTCTTGCCTCCCCTCCCGACCCCCTCCCTCCCCCTCTATCTGCCTCTCATCGAATAAGACTTCGCTCGTCGGCTGGTGTACCGATAGCGAGTTATCTCGACACTTGGTCCAGATCTTGCTCTATTAGCTAATCCCTTATACCTACCTTGTGCACATCTAGATCACCTGCGATGGTGGTCAGTGTATCATTGTCAAATTATCATACTGGCAAAGTTCACGGTAGTCTGTGTGGATGTATACAACACCCTAAAGGCTTGCGCACATCTTGGCGATGGCGATCAGCTAAAATGCTGTCAAATATGACAGCTATGTTTGACAGCGTCTCCATTAAGGTTTGCGCGCATTTAGTTGGCCTTTCTTCTAGGCTTGTTTGCAGTTCGAATGTTAGCTTGCAAAGTGATCTTTGTTAATTTTCTGACCAGCTTTTCGACTTTGAATGGGCTTGTTCAGAGATTTTATCTTTTATGGTCTTAATAACGTATAAATTGTTGCGACATAAAACAAGTTAAATTATTCCCGAACAGGCGCAGAGAACTTAGCCGTAGGTATTTCTAAGCACAAAGTGACTTTCTTCACGAGGTCGTCAGTCCATTGAGTCAGTCACTTGTCCAAAGGTTATTGTTCCTACGAACTATCACATTTATATTAGAGCTGGCAACTTCAATTTAAATAAGAAATGGAATCATCAACTAGAAAGGTAATCAAAGAGGAGTGGATCGGATTGTATTGGGAGAGTAACAGATTGCTGTAAGTTATGACGAGTGATTGAGAGCAGGCAGCCGAGCCCGGCGCTACATCTGCGGCCCACTATTGATCTAAACACTATCATTTAGCTCAGTCTAGCTCCACAGCTAGCTCACCGCATCCTACTGGATAGTGGATGGATGGATGGATGTTTGTTACTCTTTCACGTAAAAACTACTGAATAGATTTTAATGAAACTTTATGAACTTTACAGTGATATAGCTCATCAGAATAACACATTAGCTACAATTTATAAAGATAGTGTAATGGAGAACGGATATAAAACGAGAACGAGGCGTAACGGGAATGAGGCGAGCGAATCCGCGGACGGCTGCTAGTATTTAATATTTGCCGCACGGCGGTTCTACTTATTGGTTCGGGTGTAGTATATACATTTTGTATTTTTTTTTGTTTTTCAGCCTTCTTGGTCCGTGCAGCTCTGGGCTAGGATTTTCCTGCGACTTTTACGATATCGTCAACCAGAAGAGTGCTGCCAGCTGTCAAGTGTCTGTTATCAAACGGGTTAGTGCCAACAATGGCGAGTGTACTATCTGTATGTCCACACGCCGTGGCTCAGTCTTTTAATTAGTTCTCACGAAGCTAAGCTAACTAAGTTTTCTTCATCAAACCATTCCACCTTCAGCCGTTCTACGTTCATTTTCAGCTTTATTTATTTCAGGCCTACTAGTTTATTATATAGAAAATTTTATATTGAAAACTCGCTTCAGGAAAATAAAACTGCATTTGTTGCGCTGCTCATGATAGATATTCATGAACAATAAATATCTAAACTGTTACATATGTAAACATGTTCTAAGATGCTTGGATCGCTCATTTCTATCACATTGAGTTTTTGAGTTGAAACATAACGAATCAAGCAAACACGGAATGTTTAATGTAAAGCACCGCGGCCGGGGCCACTCCTAGTACGGTGTGCTCACAAACAGACTGAATCACATCGAGGACAAGTGAATTATAAATTAGCGAAGCGAGCTCTCCGGAGGGGGGAGGGGGGAGGGCGGGGGTGCAGAGTTTGCGAAGATAATTGTCTGGTTCACCTCCGACTGGCTGTGAGCGGCTTTGCTTGTTCGCGCCGCGCTGAAGTGCCATCCCTCTCAGATATTCTCAAGCGTTTGTTATTTTATTACAACGCAAAGATCCATCCAGCTTGAATAAATTTTTATAGTTCGACGAGCGCTATGCAAACCTTTCCTTGGCAGTTTATGCCGTTAGCTAGATCGTTGGCTGGTAACTATAATATTAAAGCTATTGTCATGTTGACTCTCGTTATTTTTTGTTGCATATTCTCACAATTAAACAATAAAACAGTAACACAAGCGTTCGTTAAAATCGTATTGCATTCGCAGCATCGGCTACGCGCGCTACAAGCAACAGCACGCGGCGACAGCTGCGGCACATGCGGCGAGCGACGCGACCGTGACTTCCCCCCCCCCCCCCCCTTCACCTTACACCCACACCTCCTGTACTACCCCCCCCCCCCCACCCTTGCACCGGACCTCACGTGAGCAGAGTGGACTCATTGTTGATCCAAGATGTTACTATTAATATTCATGTTTGCATTTATTATGTTGTTGTACATTAAACGGACTCGCACTAAATTATATTATAAAAAACTATATATATACTTATTCAAACCATATTATTTTCATCCCAACATCTCGGAAAGTGTATTTTTGCTCTTCGATATCTGAGTGCAAAAGCCGTTTGTATCCGCTAGAGGATAAAGTAAAATTGAATATAGAACATCGTGTGCCTTAAGTCTGTGAATGCACCATGGAGGTAAAGTAAATAGATTTAATCATGATTTCATCATTAAACCTAATTACGTTACCTCTATGGTGCCGAATTTATCATACAACCTTTTTAATTTGTTAAAAACTCAGACTCGGAATCTTCTTGGTGTGCTACTTTTATTTTTATTTCCATTACGCGCGCCTCTTTCTATTTTGCATTTAGTCATTTCCTCGCTGAGGTGGGATGAAAAGTTACGTGTTGCACTCGAGTGCAAAGATTTTTCAACCCGTGATTTTTTGATTCCTTCGCTAACGCTTAGGATTCTAATTTTTAAATTTTAATTTTAGAATCCTTCGCTTGCTCGGTCATCAAGAATGAGCACGCGGTTAAAAAGCAACTTTGCACTCTTGTATAACAAATAACTAATGTTCGCCAGCTGACCATGCCTAGTATTGTTCATGTTATGCATACGTTTCCTTAGTGTTAACTTTATACCGTAAAGCTTGTACTTCCATAATATGACGTCACTGTGTGTGTCGCTGGTACATTCTTGGTCACCTAACGCGGTCGTCCATCCTCGAGCACGTCCTATTCTAACATGTTAATCATACTCGTAGCTCTGCCTTCAATTATCACGTTGTTATTCAAATCTGTAATAACGCAATTAGGCTCCGCAAATATTCGCACGAATGAGCGACGCCGCGCCGCCGCCGCCGCTGTGCACACAGCATTAGCGCGGCGGGCGGGGCGGGGCGGGCGGGATGATTGCCGCTTGTTTGCACACACATTACTGTCTCTTATAATTATTTAACTCGTAGGGACAGCCAGTATTTGCTTCAGCATTTTCAAGTTTTTTTTTACGATTCGGCAATCTATATCGACGACGTGCGTGACAAACGGATTTTGAAAATCATGAAGTGCAAGCACACAGTGCAAATGTGTTTAAAAGTCTTACTAACTAGACCCTTGTTTAGGACTTCCATTGAATGCCAATAGCACAGAAGACAGAGGAAGCTCTGTCTTCTGTGTCTACTCTTCTTACAGGAACAAGATCATTCAGTGCAGCCACCTCTAGGATCACGAATAGCATTTTCATGAAGCTCACGTAAAGCTTGCGCTGGATCGATAGTTAAAGTAGGCTCCAAAGATTTAGGCTATCTTAGATGTAGAGTAGAGCCTTCCGCCCTCAATGTAAGCAATAACTCCGACGAACGAGGCGTCACGTCGAGAGCATCGAGCGCTGCGGATCACTCGTCACGCGCGTCGCGGATTAATTAAAACTTGTTCCCGCTATTCCCATGACAAACATTATCTTTCACTGCCGCCTTCACTGCATAACCAACCTTATCACCTTAAAAATAAAGTCCTTTTGGCTGGAAAAAGAAAATGTCATGGCCCGGCTGTGTTTCTGTAAGCGTGCCGCTGGATTATGCTCGGTGTTGTGTCGGAATAGAGTGCAAAGTGGTGTGCAGGTGGGCGAGGTAAAGGTGCACAATAGGCGTCCTGTTTAAAGTACAGCTGTCGCGGACAAAAGACCGCGGAATATAATGTACTGTGAATTAACAGAACTTGTGTTGAGGCGCCGTGTCCCGTGTCCCGTGTCCCGTGTCCCGTGTCCCGCGGGGTCCTGTATATGCAGCACGGAAGTGAACTAGCTCTTTTAGTTAAAATAAATTACAACTATTCAAACATTTATATTTATTCACTTTACCTGTGATTATATGTATTATTATTATGTGATGCTTAGTAAAAGACCTACAAGTAGTTCACATATGCAATTAAAAAAAATACGACTATGTAGTGATTGATTTTTTAGTTTGGAAATATTTTATTAACCAGCGACGTTCGCTTATTAAAATGTACTATGAGTCATAAGTTAATATAGTTTCCTTAGTGGAACTGGTAGGACCATAGACAAACACAATGTGAGTATGGCTGACCTCGGCTATATTAAACACAAAGGAAGTCCGATGTCCAATATGTACCTGTGTGATGGTTGAGCAAACAGGTCGCGGAGGCCTAAGTCAAGAGAGAGCCTCCCTTACATCTTCCTTCAAAATAATAATAAACGTCTTCAGCGCGTAACCATAAACCAGCAAATAAAGCGTATTTTTGGCGAAAACAGAACAACAGTAACTTACGACGTGAAGAAACAAGAACATAATACAATCTCGACGGTGTCATATTTTATTCTCCACAAAATGTTTATGTCGTGACACACTTTCCCTGAATGCGTGACGTCATCGACACGTCACACACTATTGTTTTTCGTGAAACAACACATTTTTTCAAACAATGTCTCAAGAGGAGGGGAAACTTCATGCGAACTTATTTGATGTGGTTTTATGCGATAGTTCGTAATTGTTGTCGTGCGTTATTATTGACAGAGTTGTCTCATCACATCACTCCCCGGGCGGGGGTGAGGCGGGGGTGAGGCGGGGCGGGGTGGTAGCCACTTTAATAGCAATCGGGAAATAATCGCGACTTAATCGTTAGTTAGGGTAAATAAAGTGATTTTAGATAATTAGTTGCGGCGTTCAACAGCCGCGTTGTAACCGAGCGCTGTACGAGTACATCAACTACAGTTTAGTAACTCGCATCATGTGATTCATTATCGTGGCAACATTACAACACAGTGTTATCTAAATGTGATGTAATGTAAATATAAATATTTATTTTAGCATAAAATACTAAAATAGAAGGGTAATTATGTAAGGTATAAAGGTTAATAAAGTGCAGGTAAAAGGTTGATTGACGACCGACACAGCCTGCACCATGATTAACAGAAGCATATCCTAGAATCTAGATAGTTTTTCAGAACTTCAGGATAATTAGTATTGTCTAAAATTATAATAAAAGAAAAGGCAGGTGCTTTAGTATTTTACGATCGGTATGTATTTGTTTATGCATACAAATACATAATTTCAGAATTTCAGGAGTGATTCCCACACATACATATGCATGTATGTATGGGAATCACTCCTGAAATTCTTACCAAGAGCCTGCCAATGAGCGGCAACACAGCGCCAGTCAATGACCTGTGTAGCCATGGAGATACCAAATACCTGTTTTATGATAGAACACAAAACAAGCTAGCACCTAAGTTCCCCTGTACGCCGTTTCACCACTCGCCAGCTAGCGATGCAGGTACGTAGCACACAGTCGCAGCAGGCGCGTGAGGAACTCTAGTAACCCTCGGTTACTTTGTTCAGAGTTTGTACAGGACGGAGGTAAACAATGTGGGGCCGGATTCTATACCGACATCAAAACGAGAAGGAAGCTACTTTATTAAATGCATACTGTTTGTTGTTATTCCTATAGAGTGCGGTCTGAAACTTTAATGAAACGAATAATTAAATTGGCTTTTGCATGAACGTAGATCACATCCTACTGACATCTATTCGTGGTATCAAAATGAGATAGAAAAAGCGAAGGGTTTAGAAAAAGCCTCACTTTTTTTTTATACAACTATCTGATGGATAAAGCATATGGCCCACCTGATGCCAAGTGGTAACCATTGCCTAAAACAAAGCATTGCCTCGTAGATCACACAGGTCAGGAACGTGCCCTACGATGCACTGCCCTGCGTCCATCAACTTCAGTCATACAGATGTTCAGCCTCACGTGCCTGTAATTTCACCGGCACCCACACCCTTCCAACCTCAACACAGTAATGCTGCTTCACGGCAGAAATAGGCATGGTGGTAGTACGCACCCCCACGAGACACACACAAAGAGCTCTACTACTCACTGAAACTATTAGTCATTGAATCTATTTGTGTGAGGGCGCTTCATCACCTCGATTATAGGAATAGTGTTTTTGTCGTTCGGATACCTTATGATAGAGCCTTCGTCAGCCATGAATCAGGGGTAGTACACTGAGGTTAGTTAGTTTCAACGTTTACCTTTGTTTGATTGTGTAGTCAAGTTCCCAAGGCGAGTACTACCACCTCCACCGACCAACGACTCACACAGACTTATCTTAAGTTTGCTCCGGGCTATTGCTGTATTTAGTGTTTATTTTTAATTAATTATTTAATATTTTCATGCTTGGGATACCGTAGACCTACCACATTGCGTTAAAGCTACCGTAAAGGCATTGTATCACAACATTAAATCAGTTGGCTCAAAAATAAAGCCATAAAAGTACAAAATCAGCAATAAAACATGGCGCGCGATCCACAACCACAACTTTATTAAACTCGTGAATGTTCTCGTTTATTCTGTTACACGGTTGAATGATAAAATTAAATGATGAGTCAAAAACTCTGTTCTACGTAACGTATTGTTGTTGTTTCATCATCTCTTCTTAAACACTTAGCAAAACGAATTAGTCAAACTAGTCGAGCAAAACTGTAAATAACAAACAACTTACAAATAAATACATCAGTGCATCAACCGGTGAGACTATAAATATTTTAGACAATTCACTCGACACTGTCTAGTTCTAAATGAAGCAGAGCTTGTACTTGAAATTGAAATACCTACAATATCCTGTTTTATTTGATGTGGTATTCAATAGGTACAATCAAGATATCTAAGAAGACATCTAAGTATCTAATTCAAAGCAACATTTTTTTTTCTTTATATGTTTGCTTAGTTAATCAGGGAGGCATGTTCATTCAAGCATACCGCTTGAAGACGGCGTGCGTCATCCAATCAAGCACACAAGTTTGTCCATCAACACGACCCTTAACTATCTGAAGTCCAACAAATCGCTCAACTCAATTAAGTGTCTGACGACCGCCGCGCCGGGTGCCTCCATCCATCAAGTCGCGTCGCCTCGCTAACAAGACGCCGTCTCATAGATATTATCGTTCTAACACTACTATACTACAC
Source organism: Thera obeliscata (assembly GCA_947578465.1). Lineage (NCBI taxonomy): Eukaryota > Metazoa > Arthropoda > Insecta > Lepidoptera > Geometridae > Thera > Thera obeliscata. The sequence continues at coordinate 208,515 of OX387915.1, forward strand.
AGATATCTAAATAAGCTTGAATAACATCTGGTGACAAATTCATGGCGACTAGTATTCATAATCTATTCTAATATTATAAACAGGAAAAAATTGTGTTTTTGTGTGTTTGTAATGAATAACTCAAAAACTACTGTGCCGATTTCAAAAACTCTTTTGCCATTGAAAAGCTACATTCACCCTGAGTAACATAGGCTATTTATGTATGGTTTAAGATATTTATTCTCAAAAAGACATACATGAGGTCACTTACATGAGAACATTAAGTATATTATAAGGTAATATTAAAGTATTTGTTAGTGGTTGACGTTCTAAACTAACGTGTTAATTTATTTATACATTGGTCAGGTAGGTAGGATATAGCGTGCGTAGAAAATTCTTATTTATTTATTTAGGAGAGTGTGATCTTGAAGTATATGTTGGCCAAGTTTGAATTTAAATAAATTGAATGACATTGTTTTTTTTATTTCTGAGGGTAATTTGTTATAAAGCTGTGCGCCTGCATAATATTTATGTGCTGAAAAAATAAATGTTCGCACGGGTGTGCGAAGCCGAGACAGGCCGCTAGTAGTTCATAATTATAGAAATGTATGTTCGCTATGTTCCACGACCGCCTGTTTCTGTTTGTCCCTCTTTTAATTTTTTTTTTTTTTTTTTCTTGGCGTTGTTTGTCCTTCTTAATTAGCGCTGTTTTTTACTCGTGTACTATTAGTACCATCTCAGCAAATGTAATTTTTCACGGCATGCACCGGGTTTTACAGTATCTCGTTGTAGTATTCAAATAGAAAACATGGTGACTTTCATCACTATCAAACATTTAACGTATGCACCACACAGTGACGGTAAACAAATCAATCTAAGAAAATAATAGCACATTTATTTCCTGAGTCGACAAACAGCTGGCACGAGATATTGGAACCACGAGTGATAGAGGAAACGCTAATACGTCAGCCGGATGGAGCCGGACGGAGCCGGACAGCCGGACATCGGCGACCGGACGGCCGGACGATCCGGACGAGCGACGGCTCAATGTATGCGTTCGGGAACTACGCTTATTGAATTGGGATTTGAATAGGTCGTCCATGAATAATAAATTATGCAGAATACAGAAAACTCAACGTAAGTACAATGAGTTAGGCTAACTATTGTATTCTGGTCTCTTGATTTCCATTGCAAAAACTTTGTTTTCGTATAAACTAAAATGTATATCATCAAAGTAAGTAGTCGCACTCATGTCTACAGTAAGGGCAGCAGCGATGGTTCGCAAACGTGCGCCTGTCAGGGCACGCTGGAGGAGTGGGCGCGCCCCGCCGGAGTCGGTGACGTGTGACAAGTGAGCCGGGTGCGGGCCGCCCGCCGCCGCCGCCGGAATCACGTGAATGCACTATTCATCGGATCTATCTTACTTTGCCCGACTTCAAACAAGGAGGCAGCAATGTAACTTGTGGGTGCGGGTTTTTTGTTAACACACGGATTAATAGTAGATTATGCACCAAGGGGATAAAGTAGTGTCTTATGTAGCGGGCGCCGTATTGAATCCTGAGCGAAACGAAGGATTCTAGCGTTAACTCCCGAGCAGAGCGAGGGAGTTTAGAGTTAACTCCCGAGCAAAGCGAGGGAGTTAAGACAGAATCCTGAGTGCAGCGAGGGATTCAAGGTCGCCCAAGATGAAGGCACCTTTATCCCCGAGGTGAATACTCTACTTTTCACACCATCTACGAGACAACAAAATGCAATAGTACTAGAATCAAAGAATTTATTAAAATTACATTAACAGTTATTAGACTTATTCAAAACCATTAAAAGTTAAAGATAATGTTTGATACATTAGACCAGGGGGCTAATTCTCGGGCCGATCTCGATCATTTTGAAATTTTATTTTATTGCTTCTTTTCACAACCCCGCACTTTTTGTACGTTTTCCGTATATCGTAGCTGTCGAGGATTTTTCGAAGAGGTCGTTTATGAATTACTCAAGGAAATTATCCATTCCCCCTTCGAAAAGAAGCAATAAAATAAAATTTCAAAATGATCGAGATCGGCCCGAGAATTAGCCCCCAGTTGTGGAAAGACAAAGTTAAGTATGTTTTTATTCGGTACATTTATTGAATTTATTTGAGTATTACTGTTGTGTAAAGCAACAAATTTGAATGTTTTTCAATATCTTGGATTTTAATGTTTATTAGTTCATTTCCACGACAAACACCGTTCACTCCAAAAATCAGTGCTACCTGTAACAAAAATAGGTAGCTAGATAAGTATTTAAGTAGGAAGGTATCTTACGTAAAATATCGTTTTTTATGTAGTTCCCATGGAACTAATAAGTATGTATGTATTACCTATTACATGTTATAAACTTTCTTAGATTTGACTGACACAGTCATGTGTGTGTCAGTTAAAATATAAAAAGTTTATTATTTTTATTAACAAAGCAATCATGAACCTTACGTTTTAGGTTTACAATAATAACTATTACGAGTATTTAACATAAGCTCAGAACATCACATCAGTATAATATCCTACCTACTTACTACCTACTTACTACTTACTTACCTATTGTAAGCATGTAGCTATTTTAGTTACTAAATATTTAATCAATGAGTAGGTAGGTACTTACTTTTGGGGCAAGAAAGCTGTGGTCAGGAGCTTCATTTAGAAACGTTTCCACATTTTGAGCTGTGAAAACTTTTGATTTCTTAGGACGATGTCCGTCTGATTTCCTTTTTAAAAATGCCAATAATTTGGTATATGTATTAATTTGTATATTATTTTTAATGCTTATTGTTGATCTGAGCATCGAATAGATGCACCTTAAGCTACTTGGCTTCTTTGTGCATGATAAATGCTGGAAGTAGACTAAAAGCACTGATTCAGATACGGACTTGACGCTCTTTGTAGTTAACCATTTAAAAAATCATGTACGATTCCTTGGACTTTTCTGGAAGTAGATTGTTGGTAATGCCAATGGCTTCCGATTTAATGTTCTCCGGAGTCAAATCACTATCGTCACTTGAACTTTTTGTGAGAATTTGTAGTTTATTAGGAAAGTTATTTATAGAAAACCAAAAAAAATCAGTATTCGATTCGCGCCTTTTTTTAAATTTGTGTTTTTTTTTATTTATATTCTACTCTCGTAGTGGCTAGTTTGATTTTCGAACAATTAGTATGTTACTTAAAGCACAGATAAGATAATACTAGTCTAGTACCTATAGTAAATGTTCGTATATTCCAAATTCAAATCACATTATTGACTAGTGCGTGATCAACATAGTGACATAATGAAATTCAGTACAATATTAAAGCCCTGCTAGACCTTTAGTCTCTAATGACTCACTTTAGGTTAGTTTTGTATGACATTTAATTTGACATTGTCGAGCAGGTGGTGTGAAAATTATTATTTAGAGTAGATTTATTGACTTTCCTCACCTCGCCAGAGTCTACCCAACCTGCGCCTGCGTCACCTGCCTGCACTACAGAGCAGGACTCAATCTATTGGAAGCTACTCCAGGGAAGAGACACCAGCAGAGCCGAGCTTGTGAATCAAACAAGTAACGAGACGAGATGAGACGAGAAAGGTTCCCACGATCGGATACGCTGAGCACGACCTGCAGGTCGGAACTGCTGTAAACATGGCCGTTACATGTCTCAGTCCTTGGTCGTGCTACTGGCATACGAACAGACTATCTGTTTCATGAAAATACAAAGCCTGCTGCTGTCGAAGCTACGTGTACGTACATAATATCCGGCATCGTAAAGCTAATTCAACCATAAACTATCTGATATTAGATATTTTCCACTCTACTATTTCTCCCATACTTTGGTAAACACGTTAAGGTAACCGACCAGTGAACAGGCCATAAACGATGTTTACGGCGAGGGCGGGCGGCGCGCGGGGCGAAGGGAGGGGCGGGCGGCTAATCCGATCTCAGCCCAATAATATCGTAACCTGCCTCCGCCGGGAAATAGCGAGGAACCGTCGTTAATAGTTATGATTACGATTTAGGGCCTCTAACCTATTCTTGGCGCAAGGAAGGGTGGTCAGGGTCCCCCTTCGCTTGGATTACAATCTGAAATGCCTCTCTAACTGAATAAAACCACATGAGTGAGTTGAATGAGTGCGACCAATCTCTGGGGATTCAAATAGCTCCAGAGCTAACAGCGAGCTCTGCCGTGATTGGCTGGCTTTAATTGGTTATTGGTTGATCCAGCACAAATTGTTGATTTGAACACTTCTCACTCGAACAATATGCCATGATAATTGAGACACAGTTCTTAACACCTATAATATATCGGAGTGGTGAAAGCTGTGCCTTGCCAAGCATGTAGGTACTCGGTGAGGGTGCTCTTTGAAGTCATGATTGTTACTGTTATAGACCTAAGAAACTACTCAACATCAAGTATGTTGAATGCTGGTTCCGTTATCCTCTTATAAACAACACGTGAACGTGACTGAAAGGATGTTTGAATTACGTTTCGTTCGATGAATGCCCAGTGCATGGTGCATGGTGCATGGCTGGGATTAAAGAATCCATGTCGGGCTATACACTATGTAGTGTGACCGCGATGTGAGGGGTGTGTGCGGGGGTGAGGGGGTAGTGGGGGGAGGGTGAGGGGGGGGGGTCAGGTCGGCTCCGGTGCATCGATTATTTCGCGTGAATGAGCACTCGCCAGCCTCCACATGTTCCGCCGGCTCACATACCTAACCACTATCTATGGACTTGAGGCTTTGCATCTACTCAATGGACCTACGAGTACCTCTGCATAAACAGCACAATAAAATCAATGGTTTTTACTTAGTGAATACATTTTTGTAAATCTCGGCGACAGTTCCACACGACCGGCCTAGAAGAGTACGCAAGAAAGTAGTACGTTTTTATTTAAGTGTAGACTAAATAGGAGTCGTGATGGTTTCTAAGAAAATATTGTCACGTTTCTCCGACTAAAAAGAACTCAAATGAAGTCTATTTCAAAGTGGATTCATTAAAACCACTCGCTTCACTACCCCGACATTGCAATAGTGGCCCAAGAGGAAGTTAAGTTAGGACAGCATGTCTGGCTGACTGGCTGTCCCATTCCAATCGTTCCAAATCCGTTTATTCTCATGAATAGAACTTCGCCATCAAAGTTAGGATGTCGTCCCGAGTACCACGTTGGGGCGCCAATTTGAGACATTATTTAGGAAACAAGCAACAAGCATTGATCACTTACTAAAGTTACGATGTTCGGATATAGTTTGTGGCTCAATCACGTAATTACCACTTTAGACTTCAGATTAACTTAGATTTGAAATACTTTCTGCTACTTTTTATTTCGAAATTAAACAGAAAGAATCCAAAATTATATGTTAGCAATGCCTGCTACCGAACCAAGCCACGGGCAGTAACTAGCACTTAATACAATCTCAAGGGTCAAATTGAATCAATGCTCAAAGAAGCTTTTAAAATCATCTGTGACAGCAAATGTTCTTATATTAATTATTTCCGGCTCCCCCGAGGGAGGAACCACTGTCTATTACTTGTAAAGCTATTTTTTGTGTACAAAATAAACTGTTGCGAGAAAAATATTTTACCTCCCGGGAAACCCGAAAACCGAATTACACAGAAAAAAAGAATTTCGAGAAATAAGAAAGAGAAAAAAAAACTAGATGAAGGCAGCTGTTTTTTTCGTTAAAGTTACTACAAAATTACCAAATGAATGATAATAATAAATATTTTAAGCAATTCACGCTACTAACCCCAAATTAAGCAGAGCTTGTACTATGGGAATCAGATATAATAATTATTACATTTATAATGAATACTTAGAATACAATATATAACCCAGACAGAGAACAAACATCTGTGTTCACAACACAAATATTTGTTCTCTGTGGGGATCGAACCCACGACCTACGGCGCAGAAGGCAGCTTCAACACATTGAATCTGAACACAACTCCACAAATAAACGCGGCGTCTACCTGTATGCCTACCACAAGCTCTGTCTGGCTCTGGCAAAAAAATCGGCAAATTTTATCATCCGCACTTGATGTGCGGACAGGTTTTTCCGCAAGTGGGCCGCTGGTGGGCCCCTTTTTGCGTAACCCTTGACACGTGTTGCTCGAACTTTTCTAGGTTCTACGACACGCCGGTTTCTTCACGATGTTTTCCTTCACCGTTTTGAGAGTACTGCCGTAGTGCACATACATTTTTGGTACACGACTGAATTTGAACCCACGACCAATATATAGTGCTCATCAATGCTTATACTGGTTGTGTGGCGTAGGATTTATTTAGTCAACACTCACACAGACTCAAAACCAGAGCCATAGACAGAGCCAGACAGAGCTTATGGTTGATCTGGTGCAAGGCGCCCGCGCCGCGCGCCGTCCCGCGGGACCCACCCGGGACACCACACCTAGCACACGTTATAGTATCTCACTCGATATGAAGAAAACTAAATGCTTTTTACAAAAAAATGCTTGTCTGCTCTTCTAGGGTTCGTCATCAAACCTGTAGGTTGTCTCTGGCACAAGTGCTGTCCAAATAAATCCTACGTCGAAACGTCACACACACTATTGTGTGTGTGACGTTTCGACTTAGGATTGAACACCCTGGTGCGCACTCACACAGACTCAAAACCAGAGCCAGAGACAGAGCCAGACAAAGCTTGTGGTAGGCTTACTAAACGAATAAACAAAAAAATTTAATTAATTTTACTGTATTCATAATGATCACGATAAAAAACACGAATTATAGGTAACTCTTGCGTACAAGCTATGCCTATCGTAAGAAGTAGCGGGTGCCAGTTGCCGTGTGTGTTGTAACCCGTGCTCGAGCCCCGGGCGGGGGGGTGAGGGGAGGGGAGGGGAGGGGTGGGGAGGGGGGGAGGGAGAGGGTGTAACACGCCGCTTCATCTGTATGTGCGCCGGCTCCGGGCGTGTGTTAATGATGCTATCGTATTTGCATACAGTTGTCCACGACCTGATCCTATTGTACTAACTGTTATTGGGATAAATACCTTTGCAAGGGAGTGTACCGAGCCTAGTGCGACTGCGTGCTACCATCACGTCGCTGTGAGTTTATACCACAGTCCTGTGCCTAAGTATACCTGGTTATTGATAATAACCATTAATGTGAGATATTTGAAAGTATTGTTAGTTTTATGACAGATTCTAAAAGTAAAGCCTACATTAACATTTATGGACGTTTCCCACAGTGCCTTCTAGCCCCTCCTCTGACCAGCACAGCAAGTATTTCTGACATATAATTTTATCGTGTCCATTTTTAATTCTTTTTTCTTTTATGCAAATGATAGACAAACGGGATTACGGCCCACCTGATTGTAAGTGGTCACCGTCGCCCATAGACACCAACAACACCAGGGCCGTTAGGAGAAAAGAAGGAGGAAGAAGTTTCTGTTAAGAGAGCCTCATCGAGTGGTCTCTGATCTGCTTCATGAAGCTGTTACATTAACAGCCTTTCTCACTAAGAAGTGTTGAATGACGTCAGAGCGTCTGCTATGTTTCACGTTTGATTGCGTTCTCTTCGCAGTGAGCGTCATAAATAGCACATTACACGCTATCACAAGGACTTAGCTCGTATTCAGTTCAAATGGAAATATGAGCTCGCGGCAAAGCTCATTTAAATCCCTGCGCACGTTTCGCCACGTAATTGTGTAATAACAGCGGGTGTATTCCACAACGGACTATATTGTAGCACAGCTCATAGTGCGAGCTCCTATGTTCCCACTGCAGCCCGGACTCCGGACCGGAATCATTAATATTTAAAAAAAAATGTCATTATCTTATCTTATACCTTTAAACGAGAAAATCTTTTATATATGTATATATATATTTAGGATCTCGGAAACTGAGCCAACAATTTTCACGAAATTTACTATAAAAAGGTTTTCGGGGGCAAAAAATCGATCTAGCTAGGATTCATTTTTAGAAAATGACGAGAAGTTGGTGTTTTGCAATAATCAAACATAAACTCAATATACGACTGTTCCTGCCATCTATTGGCGATTGTGAGCAACTAACTGCAAGCTAGAAGGCGTTGTTAATTAAAAATAAGCCAATAAAGATAGATTCTTCCTGACATCTATTGGCAAATAATAATAATACTATTTTTTTTGAAACCCGAGCGAAGCTCGGTCATACCGGCTCGTATTATATTATCTTTGTTTAAAAATATTATCTTATAATTGAAAAGAATTCTGAATTAATTATTTGATCAGAATATGTTTATAAGACGATAAATGGATTTATGGATTGCACGACTTCCAGTGTCTCTTCAAGTTTTCTGTCGAGGTAACATTGCGCTGAGAGCTCGCACTAACCGGGTAATCCAGGCTCGCATGTCCGCCCGGAGCCGCGACTGAGCAGTTTGCACTCGCGCTAATGACGCGGACGAGTGAGCGGCCAAGTGGTCGCACTTACGTAAATAATTAATTTTATAAAACCAAAATCTTGTGGCAATCTGTATGATCTGTTTCAGTAATACTGGAATTATGGGGCGAACTAGAATTACTACACACATGACGTAATACTGAATCTCACTGAAACAACATCAGAGTTATTAAATATAAATTACTAGCGGGCTCAAAACAAGTGCTTTACAGAATGCGAAAATCAGGGCGAGTTTTCCTTGTTTTTTGCTCTCAAGTTCTGATTGTACAAAACCAGGAACATTTGTAGTTGGCACGAGTTCAATTCGTACGTAAGCGCAGACACAGATATCAATACAAATCCCGGGACATTTAAAAGGGATTGTATGTAAGAACAGTTGCCGATCAGCATCGCTTCCGGCACAAATCTCCCGCTCCGAGAGTAATGGCCGACTTCCGGCGCAAAGTATCAATAAACGGCAGACGCTCTCCTCTCCTCTCCTTCGCCGCAATAAAATGAATCTTACAACTTTTCTTACAATTTAAATCTATCCTTTACTTTGCTCCAATGCTCTTTGAATTCCGTTTTACAAAGAAACTTTTGCGAGATGCCTCGCTCTCATTGCTGCTTGCATCAGCACCTATATAAAGTGAACATTACCAAAGCCGTCAGTGTTTGATATGTTCATGTGTATTTAGTTTTGCTATTTTCTTTACGTACTACAACCAACAACGGAACCAAAATGAACAATGTATTTAATTATAAATAATGTAATCTATCAGGTCAGCTGTCGGAGTTGCTCCGGTTGTGAAGTCATGTTGGCAATTCCGTTTGTGTTCATGTTTCCGCTCCGCCATTCCATCAGGGAATTGCATTTTGCGGGACATTATGTATGAAGTGGATCGGTCGCGCCCATCGCACTGCGATCATTACTGTTGTCTGCTTTCAGCTGAATGGGAAATGATTGGATTCGGTTTGGAAACAATGGTGTTTATTCTGGACCTCCCAAAATGTCAAAGAAGAACGATCCGTAGCCGGTTTCCCGCGATCTTTTCTCTCGATTCTTTTCGTCGGTCCATCGAGACCCCTCTGTAGGTGCGTAATAAATACTTGATCGATAGATTCGGTAAGTGTCGTTATTCGATAGTGCCGCGACCGAGGCCGAGGGCGCGACTACCTAAGAGATAAAAGTCTACTCAGTAAACGTCAAGTGACAACCTTCGTAACAATATCACGAGATATCAGTTACCTCTCGATGTTTCCACAAAAAACCCGACAAATTCAATTATTAGAAGATTGTGGCTCGACTACATCGTGTTACCTCTCATAACACACTCGCAACAAGGCAATTAACATAGTGAACACAACGAATCAAGCCAGCGACATCAGCTCCTCCAAGCATGGGCTCCATGTTCGTCCATAACATCTGATCTCACGCAACAAGAAGTTCGTTCTCGTTGCCACAGAACAAGCATCAGCAATAACTTGTAATGCTATGCTCCCCATCCTCTAATTGTCCAAGGTTTGGTGGATCTTTAAATGATTTCTCGAGTCTCAGTCATCGCGCAGACGAACAAAAAACGAACGAACAGTACGAGATTTAAGTAATTTCAAAATAATTCCTGAGCGACTTATTCGAGGACCAACGATTGTTCCTCAAACAAGAAATTATGACGGATGCTAAGTGATATCAGACGATTCATTTTTGCTTTCTATTATCTACCATGATTGTGCTACAATATACGTCCAATACAAAGAGTATAACTCATGTACAGTAGACAACGACCTGTTCATTCATTACAATGTACATTCTGACGGGCAGAGTCCGAGCAGTGCAGTAGGCCTACCACGAGCTCTGTCTGGCTCTGTCTCTGGCTCTTGTTTTGAGTGAGTGTGAGTGTTGACTAAATAAATCCTACGTTTCACGTCACACACACACAGTATAATACACTGGTAAGCACTCACACAGACTCAAAACCAGAGCCAGACAGAGCTTGTGGTTGGCCTACAGGTGCAATAGACAATGGTAGGACAGCGCCGGCGCCTGCTTATTGCGGATAGGATGGCCGACTGCTTTGTTTACAGATTTGATGACGCGAACAATTGCTATGAATATCAGGAGACTCTCTAATGAAAAATATTAAACGAGTGGACATGTTTTTGGTCTACAATCGAAGGTAGATTGCTCTTGGTACATTTACTGAAAACAACCCGAACCCAAACATGATGACTTTAAAAAAACTCAAGACTTGAATAGTCTTGAGTTTTTTTAAAGTCATCATGTTTAAAACTCTCGATTAAAAAGTAGTTGCTAAGAACATTAACTGCTGGCCTACCATGAACTTCATATGGTTATGGTTATGGCTGTCAAAACTGTGTCAACACATTCAAACCCAAGAAGAAAATGAATGTGTAGGTCAGCCTATCTATACACAATTTGACGGCCAAAGCCATAACCATTTGGAGCTCGTGGTAGCCCTGCTGGTAGCTACTCAATGTTCTATTCATTATGAACTCTGCTCATATTAACAATTACTTTGACGGCGTTTTATTTTTTCATGGGATTGAAACAGACTTATCTCGTGAAATAGTGATGTCCGTCTTCAGAACACCATATTTTTTGTACCTGTGAGGCTCAGCCGGGAGAACAACTTTCACACTTATAAGATGATCGTCTGATGTTAGAATGCAACGAAAGCTGATTATTTCCTGATATTTCCTAATAAACTGCTACGTTATTCCCTCCGCGTGATGATTCTGTCTGCTAAGTACATTGTAAGAGGTACCTACTCGTATGTAAATGCGGACGCGCTGTAAATGTAAATCCCTAAATTTCCATTTAATAACGCGTAACGAATGATACGTTTATTTCGTATTTATTCGGAGTCGTGAAGAGGCTCTGAATAGGTAGATAAGATCTGCGTAAGAACTTATTTACCGTTCGAGGCTTACAACTGTGTGTTCGGTCGCCGCTCGCTACTTCCCAACTCGGGAACACTTGCTAAGTGCGGACAACAATGGAAATGGTATTTCGTTATTGTTGCTTACTCACAGAAAGGCTAGTTTGCTATTATAATAACATAAAAGTTTATTATAAAATAAAATAAAATTATAGAGTTGGGTGAGATCGAAAACATGCAAAGGCAGTAAACGTTGGGGTTTAATCTCTATGTAATTGAAAAAATACACTTAGCCCATTTATTTATTTTAATTTCTTAGGAAAACAAACTTATATTCTAATAAATAATTTATAAAACAACTATGGACCATTAAACAGTTTCCGCATTTCCGCTATGACTGTAGTACTTTGTAGGCCTACCACAAGCTATGTCTGGCTCTGTCTCTGGCTCTGGTTTTGAGTCTGTGGGAGTGTCCACCAGTGTATTACACTGTATGTGTGACGTTTTGACGTAGGATTTATTTGGTCAACACTCACACAGACTCAAAACCAGAGCCAGACATAGCTTGTGGTAGGTCTACTGGTAAATAATAAGGTCAAAATATATAAGTATTTTTATAATATCCTAAAAGCTAACGGTGTAGGATCACTTACTACCTCCGAAAAAACCAATTAACTAATATTATAGTCATCGTCGTACGTCACGCGTCACGCGTCACGCGTCACGCGTCGCGGCGAACCTCTTCGGCAAATTTTTGAAGTTTTCACTTCGGTCGGCATCCCCGGAGTGCCACGATTGTTTTCACAACAACAACTCACAGAAATCTTTTTAGCGTACTCTAAGGTTTTTGAATATAAATTTACCTTCAGTTTAAATCTTTTGCAAAAAGATGGCACACAAAATAAACACATACTACTTGAGATTTCTCTTCTATTTTATTTTATTTGGAAAATTCAGAGAGAAGTTCTGCCACGCAGGTGCTAGGACTAATGAGAACTATGTCACGTCGCGTCACGTCACGACGGCGTCGATGAGTCGGTGTGAGTCGGTGTGAGTCAGTATGAGTCGGTGTGAGCCGGTGCGAGTCGGTGTGAGTTGATGTGAGTCGGTGAGAGTCGGTGTGAGTTGGTGTGAGTCGGAGTGAGTCGACAAGTTCCAGAAGAAGTTGGCAATGTTAGTGTTGGGCGCGTTTACGAGTTGGATGTTTGTTGTTTTTAAAGGCCCGAGTCTCAGAGGATCGTAACGAAAACTTTCAAGTTTTCCTGTTTAATTAAGGTTGGTTGAACTGTACGTTAGTATTATAAAGTACTAAAACGTGCTTGCGGAACTAACATCATTGACTTTGTATGTAAATTCACATCAATATTAGGAACAATCACATCACGTCGCCGGGCTACTAACTAACTATGATCGCCGTAATAGTATATTTCATTACAAGTGCGGGAAGGCTGTCATTGCAAAGAGTTCCGACAAATGTCTACCCGAGCCGAAGGCGAGGGTTGACAGTCGGAACAAGTTGCAATGACGGTTCCGCACGTGTACTGAACGACTATTTTTAATACAGTTGCGAAAAAATGAAGCAATTTAATAAAATACCATTTGCTTTTTAGGGTTCCGTAGCCAAATGGCAAAAACGGAACCCTTATAGATTCGTCATGTCTGTCTGTCTGTCCGTCCGTATGTCACAGCCATTTTTCTCTGAAACCGTAAAAGCTAGACTGATGAAACTTGGCAAGTAGATGTATTCTGTGAACCGCATTAAGATTGTTACATAAAAATAAAAAAAAACTATAAATTTCGGGGGTCCCCATACTTAAAACTGAAACTCAAAATTTTTTTTTTCATCGAACCCATACGTGTGGGGTATTTATGAATAGGTCTTCAAAAATGATGTTGGGGTTTCTAATATCGTTTTTTTCTAAACTGAATAGTTTGCGCGAGAGACACTTCCAAAGTGGAAAAAAGTTGGTCCCCCCCCCCCCCCTCTAACTTCTAAAGTAAGAGAATGATAATACTAAAAAAAATACATGTTGTGCATTACTATGCAAACTTCCAACGATATTTGGTTTGAACGAGATCTAGTCAGTAGTTTTTTTTTTATACGTCATAAACCGTAAACCGCAATTTACCTTTCGACGAACTACAAGAACCTTTAGGTACCTATATTATGTTACTTGATGTAACATAATAAGGTTTACGGAACCCTTCATGGGCGAGTCCGACTCGAACTTGGCTGCTTTTTTCTCTTCTCTCCACGCAATAAGTTCGTCGTATGTATGCATGTAGCGACTTTTTGACTTTTCCGGTAAAATGTTCTCCGAAGCATTTTGTGCAATTATACTGAGTTCCGGTGGTGTTCATTCAAAAAAACTAGGGTCGAAATCGAAATTACTCATTTTGTGCAAATAAACTCGCAAAGACTCACAAAGAAAATTTCTGAAAAATGGCGCCAACCGTAGATTTTTTTTTTTCTTTTCGCTCCTTTCGAAGCAGGCTATAGTACCAAGACCATACCGCCTAGTCTTACGTTTTGTTTTTTCCCTTGAGTTGGGTTTTTTAAAACGTCTTTCGTAATTTTTCTCTAAGTCAAATTTATATCAATAATTGAGCCAACCGTAGAATATAAGCAGAGATTTTTTTTTTCTTCACCCATTCTGGAAGGCAAAGGGTAAAATACCCATACAGCCAAAAACATACCTAAAGGCAACCACCATACATAAAGGCAAAAATACCCATACAGCCAAGTCTTCAGTAGATTTTTTTATTGATATGAATTGAAAATGAAATTTAATGAGATGAAATGAAATGAAACCTAACATAATTCATTCAATCAAATCATTAAATCTGTTAATGAAACAAATTAGTAGCTTCTTTTTAGAAATAATACGTATTTGCATGAATCATAAAATCTTCGATGAATTTTTTTAGTAAAGACTTCATGGTTGGTTTTTCTTTTTAGACATTATTTTGACAGTTGGGAAAGAAAAAGCACTAGTGCGGGAATGGTAAAAAAAAAGCACGCGTGTGTAATAGCCCACATCCCGAACGCTATACGTCCCTGCAATACGCCACTTTTTGAGCAACTGTATTAAAAATGTTATTACGATTGATTCTCATCTTCAACTGTCCCATGGCTATCGCTCTTGCTACTGCTTTTTTTACGTACTAAAGCTACAAACTGTAGCAGTAAGCTGTTGTAAAATAGCTCGTTGCATTATAACCCTTTTCCGAAATTTTCATAATATTCCTTTGCCATAATTTGCTTGCTCGGGAAAGAAACAATATTTAACTTGAGTTCAATAACTGTGAAGTTTGTTCACGCTCGAGGCTCCACCTAATCCGTTCCAGTGCCAGTGGCGCGACCAGTCGAGCCGGCCGGCGACAACTTGTATAATGTTAGCGCGGACAGCGCCGCGCTCCGCAAGGACCGAACTTGGTCCGCAGCTCGTCTTAATGCACAGTCAAACAGCCATCGACAACTAGCAACAAGCTGAACCGACCACTTACCTAAAGTGTATGCTGTTGTCGGGCGGATATGGAATATGGAATATAGCGCTCGGGGAAGTTGGGCTTGCTCCGTGTTCCGAATGTAGGAACAACTTATATTACAAAGTAATATTCGCGCGGTTCTGAACTCGCTAACTTTCCAACACAGGTGTGTTAGTTAAAAGGTGTGTTTTTGAGTTATCTTAATACCTACCTGTGTGTTTTAGAAATTGTTTGCACATTGGATGGCGACCCGTTTCTCTCAAACTTAGTTAGGGACCCGAGGGTGTTTGATTTAGGTTTAAGCCGAGGCGCTTCGTGGTTTCCTAGTAGCGTGGAACCAGCTACTTCCCAACAGCTACTAGCTGATTAAGAGGACCTGGCTTTGAACCCCTGCTGGGCGTCATCTCACGTCGGTCACCCGCACGTATCACGTGTTGTAGTCGATAGCTCCAGTGACCCGTGCTCGCCGCCTCACGGGGCTGGTACCTCCACCTCCTGCTCAGCTAATGGCTGGTTGTCGCTGTTCCTACGGCTCTTACACTGCCACCTGATAAGATACACTGCATCATTTGTTGATGGGATTTCCGTTCGGCTGTGGGGATTAATATAATAGCCGAGTACTTATTACTATACTGATTATATACTGATTCACAAATTGCCTCTATTGCTTTAAGTGATTTTAAACTTTTGAATAAAACTTGAAGTCCAAAATCACGTCCCGAATCTTGTCATTAGGAAAATTTAACAAGCTGCGGTATCTCAAACAATTAATAAGTTGACTCTTCTGGAGACTGACAAAACAGGCCCCAGATTTAAGGGGATGTTCCGCCCCAGTGGCCGCGGTGGAGTTAACAACCCCTGCCTGCCTCTTGGGTTATTTATTGGAGGGGAGCCGCGGCCGCAGCCCCAATTAGCAGACGCCGGATTATCGTGTCGTCTACCCGAGGCCCAGAATCAGGTATTAGATATACTGTCATTATATTGGGACCACGGGAACATCTAAATTGCATTCTACATTCGGAAGATGCTATGCACGTGGTAAAAATGCATGCCGTGTAGTGTTTTTCTATGGACTCGAACACAACTCCTGAAATAGCTACTAGACTCTTCTAAGCGTTAGTTTACCAAAGTAAATCACAAAAACTGCATGGATCTTGTAGCTACCATTAGCTTTAGGATAAGACATGTTAGTAGATGCATTGCTGGAGGGTTCCATGGCATGTAGACAGCTGCCCTGGCGGCGCTGTGGCCGTGAGCCCCTCCTGCCCTCACAAAGTTAGCGACGTGACCGCAATAACTCGGCGCAGTCGACGCGACCAGTAGGTCAAGTGGACGCTTTCAATTGAGTTATACATTTCTGTAATTTCAAGCCAGCCGTGCTTCGAAAAGAAAAATAAATTAAAAAGCTCCGCGTAAGAAGCTCGAAGTCGTTCTAGAGTTCTTGTAGATTTAGAATTTGAATTTCTCTTGCGTGGTAAAGGTTCTATAATGAGGTGACTTCATCCAGTTTGGAGATATACCCTACTGGACGAGCTGGGTCCTTTTCAGCTGTGTCGCTCCTTCATCTCCCTGCCTGTCCGGTTACGTCCACAATTTATGTATTCGGACAGCATTATACGCGATAAAAACTATCTCCATTCTACACACATGCTCCCTCCCCCTGCAACCCCCTCAGTGGGGATGGGGGGGGAGACAGACCTTGCCCCGTCACTGTCTCGGAGATGAATCTCAGATGTTACGAAAATGTTGGTAATTTGTTTGCGAGTTTTTCGGAGGTCGCGGGGAAGTTAAACTGAAAACAGAAGATTAAGGACTCGGGTAGGCAATAAACCAAAAACTTAGTGCGGGCTTTGTGCGTTTATGTTTTATGTTGGTGACACTATTGTACTTACTTTATAAAGCACTTGCAACACTGTGTTGTATCATCATGATACAACAGCGATATGGGCGCTTGGGACTATACTGAGAGAGAGACGCATTTAGAAACTACAACGCACTAGGCTTTGTTGCGAGCTAGTTGTGAGCTGTTCCCAAGGCTAGTGATCAAACAGATCCCAATCAGAGATGTACGTCAATCAGCAGTTGTTCGTCCGCAGCCTGCCTCGAGCGGTGACCGCCGAGCCGTGTGGAGCCTCTGTCCGTGACACATGGCTTGTGTGCGCGTGACGTCACGGGCATGCTCATCCATTGGGCATGAGTGAGGGTCCACTCACCTACTATTCTAAGCTGATAGTTTTCAACAAGAGTATGTTAAGCTATGTATCTGGTTTTTGCTTTTGTGCTTTTAACTATTGTAAAAACAAGTAGTTAAGGTATTTACTTGCGTGAAACTGCGATTATGGTGCATTAGCTCTCTTTTTATAAAACTCAAATTTTGCAAGGATTAGAAACAATTTATTAGTATAAAAAAGCAGGTTCTAAAAATAGTGCCAACAATAAAACGAGTTAAAGTCATCGAGTCTGTTTAAGACTGTTACAAAAATAGTAAAGTCCTCGAGCCGTGCCTCCTCCGACCGGAATAAATAAACAACAGCTAAACGCCATAAAAAGAGGGCGACACCTCTGCGCACTCATAAACGAGTTCCACGACACAACCATGAATACGGAAGCAAGTGTTCGCATCTCGACGCTAACCTCGCGTCGCACTGTTTGCAATACTAATGGAGGCCCACGTGCCAGCGCCAGTGCCAGCGCCAGCACCAGCGCCCACCAACCGAACCGAGATAAACTCACTGGAATGAATGTTAATGAACGTTTGAAATGATATAGCTGCCGAGGAGGCAGGATCGGAGCGCTCTGCCATGCATACGAATGAGCTGCGTCGATGCCAACTCTCTGCCATGACGAACGAGTGAAGTGCCGGGAATGAACCAGAAAAAACTTCCCAAATCAACGCCAGCAGATTTTCTGGAAAGTAAATGCAACAATTCACAGGTAGATAAACAACCCCAGCTCAGTAAGTTCTCCAGAAAAACTTTCAGTGTTCAAAATCCACAACCAGCATGACTTGTTCCAACGCGCGCTACAAAAATACGCAGAACCGATAAAATAGCGCGCAAACAACCAACAATAAGTAGAACGCGGCTGACCTGGATAACTCTGCGCCTCGCACAGTATATGTGGCCCTAAACCAGTACATACACTAGGGACGACGTCATTACTTCTAACTTTGACCTGCTCGACAACGACGGTCCTCTAAATCATCCAAGTTTACTAACATTGCTACAGGGACGCGCTCGAGAATATTGGTAAATTGAAATTAGGGTGAGTGTATCTACTACATGGTGCTCTATTCTGTCGTTAGTGACTCTACCGTATCACAGGTTAACGAGTGTTTTCGTAGTAGGTATATTACCTGCGGTAGGTATGCAGCCAGTTTCTGGAATTTTATATCGGAGCAGCGTGTCTAGGAGGTATGTGACTGGATACTACGCTAGGAACCAAGCTGTGTTACTTTTCTGTTGTTCAGGTATGGTTGCGTGAAATTGATGCCTAGATTCACCTGGTTTATAATTCGTTTTAAAGTATGTTATACAACCGTTTTAAATCAAAACGTATTCTGAACATCGTGTTCACGTTCTGAATGTGTTGGTGAGGGGAGGAGGAGGGTGTACGTTATTTCGGTAAGCGTGCACCATGTGCGTCGACCCCCACTAATATAGATAACATTTTATTTTTGTTACGCACATTGTTACTTTGGACAATCGCATCTGCTGCTTCTCAAATATTGAAAACAATATCGAATAGCTTTTGATGCACGTCTAGAGTCAGCAGGGGAAACATAATTTGTGTGTAGGTAAGTTTTATAATATCGATCCGTTTTTATTATTAACTGTACCAACGTTACTGTGCACTGTAGGTGTGTTGCGGCTCCAAGAATCTTTAGTCCTACAACTTGACATTATTAAACTTGCAAAATGGCGATGAACATACTGAATCCAGTAGCATCCCATGCTACCTAACTATATTTTCGTCGATGTGCAAATAAATAGTTGAAATATTGTGGTCCAGACATAATGTGTGACTCCTTGGCGCAACATGTACAGATGCGTTAGTTGTGCTTGCTCGGTACTGACAGGTAGCGAGTGAAGACGCAGCATTTGCTACTCTGTCGTACATGACTATACTAAAACGTATCTTTTCCACGACACACCAAGTATATCTAGAAGATAATGCTTTGTTGAAGCATTACTTTGCTTTCGTAATGTTTTTAGTCGCAATAAAGAGTTTGTACCTTTGTATCGATTGCAGCGTTGGCTCTGTCATACTGAACCATACACAAGGCCTTAATACTTTTAAGGTACGGCCACATCTGGGTAACATGCTGGCGACAAGCTGCGATATTTCACAGCAATTACAAATATCGCAGCTAATATCTTAGATGTAGCCGTACCGTTAGAACACGTCTTTAGATATACCATGGAAAAAGGAGTGAGAATCGATCTTATCACAGAATACATCCAAATAAGACATGTGCTTAGTGCAATGGCGCCCATGCCTTACAAATTGGAACACATACCGGGTGCCCGCATCATTGCTTCGTGCTCTATGTATATGTATGGGCTACTCTCGTGAATTAACAGTTCCGCAAAGAGCTCTACTACCGATTCAGTTAATAACCTACAAAAGCCCTATATTCCGTCACAAAAGCTAATGTTTTTCAAGAAGCTGTATCCACCATGTGTTGACCGTTTTACAGCGGAGTCCGCGATTTAAAACGTATTTTAGTAGTTGTTAATTTATTGGTAGTGCTAAGTGTCGCATCGATTGTAAGTGCCGCTTTCGTTTCGTGTTCATGTATGGATTAGCATAACGCGGGGAATTCCTATCTCTCCCGGTATTTGCTGAGAAACAGGGAATACGTGAATACTTGATGCGAATCAACTTGCGTATTCCCAAAGGAGGGGGGGGAGGGGGGGCAAGGGGGGGAGGGGAGGCATGACAAATGCGATGTGCATCCTGATAGTGGAAAATCCTTGTGTCAAGAATTATTATCAGTATCTTCCACTTAGATTGGAGCTCGACTATGTATAATTCTCTGGATATATTTTCAGTCATTTCTTTTTAGGCCGTTGCTTATTTTATGTTGTAACACTTTCTGCTTTTATTTTATATTATTGATGAGCTAATTTTACCATTCGATTAATAACATAGCGATACTTTTGATGTTAGCATGATATTACACTTTACATGAACGAAATATATGTTTTCCCGCCGGCTGCGGCGCGCCGTCCCAAGCGAGAGCGCCATCTATCACACCTCTCACCTCCGCTATCTATCATCCTCCATATTAGGAAGTGGATCACGATTCAGTGCACTCGCCGTAATGTGAGTTTTATCGCCGTACAAATAGGGTGGGTATTGGATTGATGGGCGCGGCATGCGGGAGTCATTACTATCAGCAAGCACTACCATGAAACTTGATGTACGAGGACGGCGTCATTCTTAGTGGTTTACGACATCGGATGATGGATTCTGTCGGTGTAATGCATTCTTCAATGGTTCCCGACACGACGATATCAATCGTGCTACCAACAGGGATATCATACTGTATTACAAAGTACCGTACAGTAACTAACTTAAATACCGCTGTCTCTATCAATACGGGCATAGTTATGGGCTCTGAAGATTAATGGAAACAACAAGAATGACCGAGTAAGCGATTTCTTCTGATTATCCTTATTTTCCTAATAAAGATAAGAGTGTTGACTTAATAAATCCCACGTCAAAACGTCACACACACAGTATAATGCACTGGTGAGAACTCACACAGACTTAAAACCAGAACCAGAGACAAAGCCAGACCGAGCTCATGGTAGGCCTACTGCATGTACTTCTGCAAGAGCTGTGGAACTTTACGACAGAAAGTTGTGGTCCCGGTCCGGCGAGTGACGGGGCCTTAGAGAGTTGTGGTCCCGGTCCGGCGAGTGTCGGGGCCTTAGAGAGTTGTGGTCCCGGTCCGGCGAGTGACGGGGCCTTAGAGAGTTGTGGTCCCGGTCCGGCGAGTGACGGGGCCTTAGAGAGTTGTGGTCCCGGTCCGGCGAGTGACGGGGCCTTAGAGAGTTGTGGTCCCGGTCCGGCGAGTGACGGGGCCTTAGAGAGTTGTGGTCCCGGTCCGGCGAGTGACGGGGCCTTAGAGAGTTGTGGTCCCGGTCCGGCGAGTGACGGGGCCTTAGAGAGTTGTGGTCCCGGTCCGGCGAGTGACGGGGCCTTAGAGAGTTGTGGTCCCGGTCCGGCGAGTGACGGGGCCTTAGAGAGTTGTGGTCCCGGTCCGGCGAGTGACGGGGCCTTAGAGAGTTGTGGTCCCGGTCCGGCGAGTGACGGGGCCTTAGAGAGTTGTGGTCCCGGTCCGGCGAGTGACGGGGCCTTAGAGAGTTGTGGTCCCGGTCCGGCGAGTGACGGGGCCTTAGAGAGTTGTGGTCCCTGTCCGGCGAGTGACGGGGCCTTAGAGAGTTGTGGTCCCGGTCCGGCGAGTGACGGGGCCTTAGAGAGTTGTGGTCCCGGTCCGGCGAGTGACGGGGCCTTAGAGAGTTGTGGTCCCGGTCCGGCGAGTGACGGGGCCTTAGAGAGTTGTGGTCCCGGTCCGGCGAGTGACGGGGCCTTAGAGAGTTGTGGTCCCGGTCCGGCGAGTGACGGGGCCTTAGAGAGTTGTGGTCCCGGTCCGGCGAGTGACGGGGCCTTAGAGAGTTGTGGTCCCGGTCCGGCGAGTGACGGGGCCTTAGAGAGTTGTGGTCCCGGTCCGGCGAGTGACGGGGCCTTAGAGAGTTGTGGTCCCGGTCCGGCGAGTGACGGGGCCTTAGAGAGTTGTGGTCCCGGTCCGGCGAGTGACGGGGCCTTAGAGAGTTGTGGTCACGGTCCGGCGAGTGACGGGGCCTTAGAGAGTTGTGGTCCCGGTCCGGCGAGTGACGGGGCCTTAGAGAGTTGTGGTCCCGGTCCGGCGAGTGACGGGGCCTTAGAGAGTTGTGGTCCCGGTCCGGCGAGTGACGGGGCCTTAGAGAGTTGTGGTCCCGGTCCGGCGAGTGACGGGGCCTTAGAGAGTTGTGGTCCCGGTCCGGCGAGTGACGGGGCCTTAGAGAGTTGTGGTCCCGGTCCGGCGAGTGACGGGGCCTTAGAGAGTTGTGGTCCCGGTCCGGCGAGT
Organism: Thera obeliscata; assembly: GCA_947578465.1. Lineage (NCBI taxonomy): Eukaryota > Metazoa > Arthropoda > Insecta > Lepidoptera > Geometridae > Thera > Thera obeliscata. The sequence goes on from OX387915.1 coordinate 230,407, forward strand.
GACGGGGCCTTAGAGAGTTGAGACAGAGGACCCTCCCGTGCTCAGAGGCGGAGGCAAGTCGCACTCTGTATCCTATGAAATGAGAGATTAGTCTGAAAATAATGGGAATCCTGAAATATAAGTCATTTGAACAAGCGCTAAAGCATTAATTATCGATAAGCTGACGACATGCTCTCTTACCTCTGTAAAAATAGGACCATTAAGATTCAAACGCAAGAAACAAACCAGTTCTATAATAAAAAGATGCCCGTAGGGATCTTCTGGCGCATCCAAAATACTAAAATAAGAAATACAACAGAAATGCTAGAATAAGTAATACTACTTTGTATGTAACTACAGTACCAACAGACAGTGAGACGGTTGGCAAATCTCCATGTGATAACGCCGAAGGAAGCTGCATTAATAATAACCATAATTTAGGGTACCGAACCAAACTAGCGAAACGGAACCTCTATGGTACAACTTCCGTTCGTCTGCCTCAATGGATTATTTCCGGTACTACTCAGCCGAAGTTTACTTGGTCCAAACCTGCACGAGAAAATAATCAAAAACTTTTGGATTTTCTAAAGCAAAAATAGGCTGAAAAATAATGGTAAGGCACTACACTGCCTTAAACTATTACCTTTGCTAATAAATTACCGTTCTGTTCCGTTTCCGTTGCTAGCAGTGCTCAAGCTGCTGTATCAATCGACCTCCTCAAACATGAAGTAGCGGCAGGCTTCCACCGCCGTAGGAGGGTGCTTCTCCGCACATGTTGGCTGAGAGCGCGTAAGCCTGGGGCGGGCGGCAAACAACAGAGACCTTTGCTTAAAGTTTATTTTGTTTAGGACTGTCTTGATAACTTTTTAAGTTGGCTTATACAATACAAACAGAACATCTAGCGAACTATCACGTTAGAGAGGATGATAAATAGTAACGCTAACTTCTCTCAAGCCTCGCTAATTAGAGTCAAAGTTTTACTGTTAGAAAAATATTTGGTTTTATCAAAGAAATGTGATTTCGGCTATTTCTTGTGGATGTTACGAGAACATACATGAGTTAGAAGGCGATGGTATCGCACACGCGAGTTCAATCCCTGCCAACGATCGCATCTCTGCCAGGAGCCTTTGTAAGCTGCTCTACTTTTTGGCACCAGCTTCCGTCTCCCTCCATCCGAAACTCAACCTTACACACCTGCACATAAAGTGTAACGCCGCTTATTTATTACCGCAAGCGCAGGTTGGATCTCCAGCTACTGGAATTGAAGTTTTAATGTGACGTTATTAAGGTTCGGAATGGGATGTGAGCGTTAAGTAATAAGTCTTGCAAGTCTAGTTCCGTGTGTAATGAGTGGACGTGACTAGCGGTGCGGGGTGGTGCGGGGCGGTGCGGGGCGGTGCGGGGCGGTGCAGGGTGGTGCGCGGGGGGAGGTGATGAAGTGGCTGCTAGTTCGGCAGCTTACGGCGAGTTCGCCATTACGGAAGCCTCTTTAAATTTGTTCAACGCGGATCTTGGCTGAAATTATGTGTTCCAAATTGCTAACTTAGTTGAATGAGTTTGCGACAATCAGATTGTGCAAAAAAATTGCCATCTTATTTTTGAGACGCTCGCCTGCCTCTGCGTTTATTAAATCCTGTGCATACGTCACTCGAAAGAGAAGTAATCATAAGCAACAACAAAATAAAACCCACTACGGTGCGGCGTAGCAGTTACTACGGCGTAGCACAACATCTCTCTCTATCAAGAAACCTACCTAAACACGTGCCTATTTTATAAAAGGAACTGAAATAAACATTTCAAAACCTTTCTATTGTTAGTTTTGTTCGCCGCACTACAAGATAAATCCTTTTCCGTCGTATTCCGACGGCGCGGGCGCGGCGCGTGACGCGTGACGCGGGTTCGAGCCTCGGGGGACGGCACTCTGACGAGGATTATGGAGATACTAATCTGGTATATTAACGACAACTCTAGCTTTCCTGTACAATAAAGGCCTGCGCACACTTAGGTCGCTGGCGATGGCGATCAGTGAAATGCTGTGAAATGCAAATTTGACAGCGATATTTGACAGCGTTTCATTGATCTCCATCACCAGCAACCTAGGTGTGATTTTACTTACAAAACTCTGTTGAACGATACACATTGCATAGACGCGTGGCATATCTTTCCAATCGATATTGAAACATTCACAAGAACATAAATAATATAAGTCGGAAAAAACCAGCTTATTATTTCCTTGTCCCGAGTGCGCGTACATAATGAATTCATAGCGATCGTAACATGCGATGTCGTAAACGTAACAATAGGATTTATCTATGATTTTCTAAAAACCTGCCACCGTAATATCAGGAGGAAATCGATAAAACAGGGTAAGGTTTCTTAATTCTCTGGCCTACAATACTTTCAAGGGTGACAAATCAACATCGAGCTATGCTGCGCTGTACTGCGCTGTGCTATGTTTGGTCAACTCGCTCGTCTAATATTTGAATGAGGATACAAGCAAACCATGCTGTGCTGCGCGGTGTGAGGCTACGCTCTGTTTCAAAACGCAGCAGTCTCGAGCGAGGCGCGCTACCCATCGTGCTGAGCCGCGCTGTGCCGAACCAAGCTATGCTTTTTATGGAGATAAACGACTACACGAGCTGCTGATTACTTTTATACTGAGCTAAGCAAAGCGCAGCACAGCTTGATGTTGATTGTTAAAAAACCGTAGCTAAAGAAACACAGCGCAGTACAGCGCAACATAGCTCGATGTTGATTTGTCACCCTTAGGCAAGGTTTTGTAGACGTGCTCTTTGAGGCCAAAGCTACAGGCAGGTAACCGCTCAACATACAATGGGTCATCTGATTATTCCGTCAGGGTTTTTTCATAAATAACGTCCGCTATGCAGTGAGTGGTATCTCGTAGATGTTCCCTGCTGGTCTCCGGGCGCGCGCCGGCATCTGCTCTCGACTATTCATAAGAAATCAGACGAAAATTCCGATTCCAATATATTCAGCGCCGCCATTTCAAAACTCGTCTGAGAAATAAGACCTTTGAGAGTTGTTCGTTCGACCTTTGCCCTTTACAAGTACCTACCTATTCTGGTTCATTTAAATACAAAAATAAATGATTGTCCAGTAACAAATGACGATGCTTTGTTATAGGCGACGGCAAGCGATGGTTACCACTTCACATCAGTTTGGACTGAACTAAACATTACAGTTTACCTACTATTAATATCTAAGCGGCTCCTTATACTATCTACTGATAATATGATACTATCTGATACTATCTTATACTATCTGATGATAATTACAATGATCCCTTCAATAGTGAGGGTTCACGGTAGGCACGGTAGGCACGGTAGGCACGGGCGACGTGCGCCTCTACCGAGCTTTTGAACATCAACAGTTAAGGGGCCTTCTCGGCGACAGCGACACACGCGACCAACGCAACGGACACCACTTGGCGACTAAACGAACCATTTTCAAATGAAAGAAAGTCAAAAAAATTCATTATCTATAAATTTGTAAAAACACATCTATCTCTCTCAGCTCGTCGAAGACAAGAAATGTAATTTTTTGTTGAAAAACAGCCCTCAAACATTTCGCCAATATTGATTCTCAAGGATCACGTTGATACGCTGCTAGATGAGACTTATGAGTGCCGTATGGAATGGGATTTCCAAACATTTTTGTTTATTTAGCACGCAATGGTTGGTATTCTTGATTAAAAATAATAACTTCACAGTAGTCGTATAGCTCTTGTGAAGGGCTCGTCCGGGGAAGTACTACCACCATGCCTATTGCTGTGTTTCGGTTTGAAGGGTGTGGGGGCCGGTGAAATTACTAGCACGTGCTGCTCAATATCTGTACTCAAGTTGATGGACGCAGGGCAGTGCATCGTAGGGCATGTTCTTGACGTGCGTGACCTATGAGGCAATGCTTTGTTATAGGTGATGGTTATACCACTTAACATCAGGTGGGCCTTTATATAGTTTCAATATGCGAGCGAATTATTAGAAATAACAATCGGTATGATTCGCGATTAAAAGTCTCGTCTGTCGAGACAGGGCCTTACGTGGAGCACACACAAGGGGAGCCGCGATTGTTGGCTGATGAAAGTCTTCTTTTGCGATTTTTTACCTTTTCATTTACAAAGACTGGGCCATGTTTATTTATCACGCTTTATGGAATTGAAAGGACTTTTGCATATTGAATGCCAGGTACAGTCGCCGTCAGAAGTAGCTTTACAACCGACATCTCGAGGCGCGCGGCCGCGACCAGAAAGTGATGCGTTAAGTTGTTGGCCCTTCGGTGTAGGTAGGTTAGGTACTATTCCTGCTCTTGTTTATACTGTGTACACAGGATAAACAGAACTAGTCACAATTTTTGTATGCACTACACATGCAACCCACATTGTTTTGTTTTATTCAAGTCACTTCACTTCTTCTTGTTTTTTCTCTCAAGCGGGTTATGATTGCCATGACACTGACTGATCAATTTAATTGAACGAATGATGCACCGTAACTAATGTTGCCATTCTCGTCATTTAACTTCTATGAGTCCATAATCAATGTTTTAAAAAAAGTCATTCTCGTTACGCTCAATCATTGTGTTTGTAAAATCAAATAGAAATAATTCGTCGAATGCTATGTGCGATTACTGTATGACTATGTGCCACCTACCTTTTTAAAATTTATGAATGTATTTTTTGATTTTTTTTTTTTGCTGTTGTTATTAATTATATTGTTTCTTCTGAAGTATGTAAGTACATGCTACTATTATTTTAAGGGTATGTACCTGCCTACTGTTTGTCTTATGTACTAGCACTGCTGGCAGATGGACACTTGCATTAGCGGGTAAACTTTTTACTTGCTAAGTCAATTATTGAGTTAGTATACCTAATTATTATTTTTTACTCTAAATTATAAACTTAACCGCATTTATATTATTATGAGCCTTAGTGATAGTGATGAAGAGCTTTTCGAATCTTGTTCTTCTTCTGGTGATAGCTTTAGTAGTATCCCTACATTATCTGAGTCACTTGAATCTCAATTTTCTGTAGTCCCCAAAAACTTTAACGTAGTTCACATAAATGCTCAGAGTATTCCTGCCCACTATCCTGACATGCTGGCGTCGTTTGATATCAAAAATATTCGTGGACGTGGTTAAAGCCTTGTTTACCTTCAACATCATACTCGCTGCCCGGATTCGTACTTATCCGAAATGATCGCATCGGAAGGGTTGGTGGAGGCGTTGCTATCTATCTCCGATCACACATACCATACTCTGTGGTTAGCATATCTCCCCAACCACCACCGTCCAGCGAAGGTGAACATCTTTTCATTGAAGTCACTCTCTCGCACACCAAGGTACTTCTCGGAGTCTACTACTGCCCTTCCTCTAGCATTAACTTCTTTTCATCCTTCGAGCAACTTCTTATCGATTTTTCACCCTCTTTCAATCATACCATTATCTTAGGCGATTTTAACACATGTCTTGTCAAACATGATTACCGTACAAATAAACTCGAAACACTAGTAAATGCTTGTAATCTAACTATTCTCCCTCTTAATGCCACGCACCATTTTCCGAATAGTGCTCCGTCTCTTCTTGATCTAATCCTAGTCTCTTCTCCTAACAATGTTTCTCTTCATGGCCAATATCCAGCGGACGCATTTTCCTATCATGATCTTATTTTTCTTTCATACAAAATACGTCCTCCGAAAGCCAAAGCTCAAACTATCCTGCAGCGTAATTTCAGCGGAATGAATTTGGAATGTCTTCGTGCGGATGCTGCTAGTTTGGATTGGTCTGAGGTTGCTGAAGCGACCACCGTGGATGAAAAGATCTCTCTTTTCAATGCAGCTCTGACTACGCTTTATGACAAGCATGCACCTTATAAGATGATTAAAATCAGACATCTTCCGGCTCCTTGGTTGACACCGGAAATTAAGGCCGTCATGCATTTAAAAAATCTTGCCAAATTCAAAAATAAGTGCCGTCCCTCTGATGAAAACTATTCCAAATATCTAAAACGGAGAAATCACTGCAACAAGGTGTGTAGGGACGCTCAACGCCGTTTTATTCATAAATCAGTAGAATGTAATGACCCTTCCAAAGTTTGGAAATTTCTAAGAACATTAGGGGTTGGTAAATCCAGACTGGACTCTATTCCCAAAGATCTAAACTTCGACTTATTAAATAAGCATTTCTCCTCTTCTTCCAATATCAATGGACTAAATAAGCTTAATACTATTCAAAACCTTTCAACTATACCACCCCCAGATTTCTCACCTTTTAATTTTAGTCAATTTTCAGATTGTGACGTTAAGAGGAGTATAACATCCATTTCATCCAACGCAGTCGGCAATGACAACATTAGTCGCAATATGTTGGTGCCCATACTCGATGAAATCATTCCTGTCCTATCCCATATCCTTAATTTTTCCATTTCCACCAGAACCTTCCCTGATATCTGGAAAAATGCTCAGATCATTCCTCTACCTAAAAAAGCTAATCCCTCCACATTCTCTGAGTACCGCCCCATATCTATTCTTCCTTTCCTATCCAAAGTACTAGAGCGCCTGGTTCACGGCCAACTAAGTACATTCCTTAGCATAAATTCCCTCATCAATCCTCTACAATCCGGGTTTCGTCGTGGTCATAGCACTACTTCGGCTCTGACCAAAATCACCGATGATATTCGTCTGGGTATGGACAATGGACATGTAACTGTGTTGACTTTGCTTGACTTTAGCAACGCTTTTAATAGTGTGGACTTTGATATTCTGCTGGGTGTACTACGCTCTCTTAACGTATCTCCAACGTCTATTGACTGGTTTCATAGTTACCTGTTTGGACGCCGGCAACGCATCCGCATTGATGACACTTACTCATCATGGTGCGATCTTACTGCCGGAGTGCCTCAGGGTGGCGTTTTATCTCCTCTTCTCTTCGCTATTTTTATAAATTCTATCTCCCAAACATTAACTTCCTCCTACCACCTTTACGCAGATGATCTCCAGATCTACACACAGGCTTCAATTAATGACTTGAGCGGAGCGATCGCTAACACCAATAGTGACCTTATGCGTATTCTCACATGGAGCAATAATTTTGGGCTCTCTGTAAACCCAAAAAAAACCCAGGTCATTATTTTAGGCAGTTCCCGGATGATCTCTCGTATAAGTTGGTCTACTCTTCCGCAAGTAGTTTTCGACAGTATTCCGATTCCTTTTAGTGACTCAGTCAAGAACTTGGGAGTTATTTTGGACAAAACCATGTCATGGGAGCCGCATCTAGCCGAACTGAGCAGGAAAATGTTTGCGTCAGCTGCTTCACTGAGAAGGTTAAAAAACTTTTTACCCACATCAACCAAAGTTACGCTTGCGCAATCTCTTTTGCTTCCTATTCTTGATTATGCCGACGCCTGCTACCCTGATCTCACTGAGGCACAACTAGTCAAGCTCGAGCGCCTCCAAAACTTCTCCATTAGGTTCATATTTGGCTTACGCAAATATGACCATGTTTCCGATTTTCGCAATAAGCTCAAGTGGTTGCCTATTCGCTTTCGCAGGAATACTCATCACCTTTCCCTCTTGTACAGTGTCTTGTTTAACCCCTCCACCCCCCCATATCTAAAAGAACGCTTTGAATATTTAGATCATTCACACTCTCGTACCTTACGATCTTCTGTAACTTTACAACTTCAAACTCCTGTCCACTCTTCTTCTTTCTATAAGCACTCTTTCACTGTAAAAGCTATCCGCCTTTGGAACTCTCTTCCTGTTGACATTAGAAAAGCGAAATCCCTGCCCATATTCAAAAAGCTTTTGCATAGCCACTATTCATCTGAATTAGACGGTTCATAATGATTTACCTATGTTGTCAGTATTTATGTACGTTTATATTATTATTTCTATCTATGTACTCACGTTTATAAACTGTAGTAGTCTACAGTATTTATTTATTTATAGTTCCTACTTAAGTACATGCAAATTTTAGTTTAAATAAGTAGTCAAATTAGTGTAGAAGCCCTTATGGCACCGCCTTTTCGAATTTCAATAAAATCCTGTCCATCCAAAGGTTGTCTGGAAGAGATCGCTCATAGCGATAAGACCGCCCATTGTACTTCGCTTTAGTTTAAGTATTTTCGTTAAATATGTAATGTCCTATTCTTGTGGTGTACAATAAAGTGTTATCTATCTATCTATCTATCTCTAGTTGTTAACTTAGAAATGCGATTTAGTTGAAAGCACACCAGCTACGTTGTTTTTTCAAGTCCTATTAAAATAAGTATATGGATACATCTGATGTTATGAAAGAAGAAAAAAAATGAAATATAATTATGTCCACAAGAACAAATTAAATAAACAAAGGCATTTAAAAAAATTGCACACGGTCAATTAATTAGGTCCATAATTGTCGCACCGTGTAGGTCACATGTAGGGGGATCAAAGCTGTTATGAATGTACAGATAAGAAATGTTGTAGTGCTGCTTCGGATCAGTTGCGTTATCTCTAGATAGTTTGTAACGGGCGCAGATAGCCCAACTTTTTCTTGCGTATTTTGTAAATAGTTGTGCTATTTTAAGTTCCTTTGTGTTAATACAATACAAAAAAGTAACTTGCCAAAAGAAAGAAATAAGATATAAAATAACAAAATATGTTATTTATCTGTTTTTGCTCCCTCAGGTTGTAGAGCGAATTTTGTGAATCGTTCGGTTCAGCGCGGCACACGGCACATAGTGAGGGCGAATTTTTGTTTAGTTTTTTAAACGGTATCCGCTTTCATTTAGACACACGACGCTTTCACGTCCCTTTATTTTCCCGGATAGTTTGGATGTTCAAAATATATTGTAATATATTTTATCAAACACTCAGTTATTTCTTTGAATAAAAGTTAGAGTTGAATTTTAACTTGTTCACTCAAAGATATTTTTCACAACAATAAGCCCACCTTTTTTACCTCCTCCTGTTTTCAGTGTCTTTATTCAATTCAATTTATTTCTTTCGAAACCTTAATTGGAACCTTAATAAAATGCAAATATTCTTATGAATATTTGCATTTTAATATTGCTTATATTAATATAAGCAATATTCAAAAGTCACTTATACATTAAAATGTGTTAGTATTTTCCTGAGAAGCACAATAAGTTACCTTTTGCTAGCTTTTGGAATGGAGCAGAACCTATCTCCTGTTCCGAGCGAGCTTATTGATTGCGCCCCAAGCGATAACCATTCTTCGTAATACGTTTTATAGCAGAGCGTCGCCGTGCGGCTTATTAGGGGCTCCCGAGGGCTTCGCTCCCGCGGTTAGGCCTCCGACGCGGTCCGGTGGGGATCACCGCGCTAGGCCCCCTGCTGTTGACCCTGCTGCTCATGAAATACTGTTATATTTGTGAGCGTGTCGATAGCGACGCGACCGCGATTACAATTGTTGTGAATAACGAGCGCGCCTTCCGGCGGAACCCTCGGGGAAGTTAAATGGAACTCGACTCATGATAAATTGTTCATTTTCACAAAAATATCAACATTTTTTTAAACGTACTTTGTCCAACGGTTTTATCATTTTATTGCAGTCCAGAAAATGGTTATTTACTTCAGTAATAGTGTTCATTCGTGGCTACGATCTCTTGAGCTGGACAATATAATAGACGACATTCCCATTTGAAAAGGCCACGCCTCGAGGCAGCCATTCGACACTTCCGGTCTGTTTAAAATCATTCCGGCGCTGAACAAAGGTGTTACCTAGCTCTAAAAGTCTACTTAAATAAATATCGCTGCTTAAGATTTGAGTCTCGCGATCCGCGGCCCACACTCTACCTACATTATGTATGAGAGTTCCCGACCACAGCTTCAAATATCCGAAAGTATACTCTAATCTCAAGGGCGTAGAGTGTGAGTTGCCATGAAGCGACAGCTGGCCGCGCAAATAGAACTGAATGAATGATCGTTGCGTATTTATGAGGATCGATCCGAGTCGTGAGTCGCGACTATCGAGAGCTCTCGGCTCGATCGAGCTCCACTCGGAAGTTTTCATTAAACTTGCAATTAAACTTAGTTTCTGATAACTTGGTATATATTTTTTTAATATAAATATTCGAAACGTTTGCATAAATTATGTCGCCTTTTGCTTTCGAAATCAACCGAAACAAAAAGCAATTAAAAAGGGTCATAAATCTTGTTTAAAAATAATAATTAGGCATCCGCGAGTAACTTCAATCAACTTTCTAGTATAATAGAGAAGTAATAACGAGAGTGCGTCCTTGTCCTTGTCCTTGGGTTGCGCCGGCGCCGCCTCGCGTCGCTAAAAAGGTTGAATTTTAATTCGGTACACGTTAATTATCGCTCCGGAGGCATGTTTGTATGTTTTTCACGTAATATATGCATGTGGCGGTAAAAGCTTTGCGAAAGGGAAATTAATAAGCTGATTTTTTTGTAAAGTTGGTGGTGTAATTCAGGAAAAGAGTTTTTAAAAGTTGATTACGGCTTTGATATAAAAACTCTACTCTCTCACTTTTACTGTTACGCGTGTACGGTGCCACTGGTTTCTTCTCTGTCACTCTCTATAAGTTTGTTAGCTTGAGGTGCAGTAGCTTTGAGAAGACTCTTGATAGTAAACGAAACAGACTGAAGTAATCTCAACGTTTTAAATTCAAAACTGCCTTACCTTGAGTAGAGCTACTCTTCTGAATAAAAAGTAGCTCCATCACCATTTAAAAGGGTCTGAACTCACCTGAAAGCTTCAGTAAAACCAAGGGTTTTATACTATTGGCACGGGTACACTTGGCCTCGGCTTTTTACGTGCATTTCAGCAGTTGAAATATGGATGGAGTGCACTCAGTACTAAAACTAGGCACATTCACTTCCCTACATAGCTTTGTAAGAAGGGTCGTAACACACGATTCATAAGAAACACAATGAGATTGATAAGAAGGCCTCATCGCATCCTATTTCTAGTGAAAAATAAGTCTCTACAAGAACTGATGGTCTGGCAAACTATGAGTAACGGTAAGAGTACTTATACTGTAGTTGAATGTTAGGAGAGCCAACTCCTATGGAGTGGCTCTGCATTCACAAACCCAATCAACTGGACCGGACCGCGAACTAAACGAACTAAGCCACTGCTTACAAAAAACGGCGACCATCATGTGACGGTAAATCTCATAGCGGTGACACAATAATGCCTCGCAGCGGAAAAAAAAATCTTTATGTATCAACCTCAATTGATGTACTTTTTTATGTTTCTGTCTACGGTTAAGAAGTGAATTCAGTGCATTCATAAACATAACACTTCACTATATAAATACAAAAACTAAATTGAGTCGGCAATGTGTGACGTCACTCGTTGGCCCCTCCACGTTGCTTGAATAACTATTTGGAAAAGCTTTGACTAAGTTATTTTTATAGCAAGCAGACCTTTTAAAACTCTGAACAACTTTCAGAAAAAAGAAATACCTACGCTCTATACCCCGATTCAGAAACTCAGTCTTTTTTTGTAAACAAACAAATGTCATGATATGTCACTGTCATAGTGACAACTCAGGGGAGAAAAACATGTTTTACCATGGATCACTATTAGTAGGACCGGCGCGCGGTTTTACTCGTGCAATAGACCTACCTGAATATTACTACAACTACTTACCTACTAGAGAACACTGAAAAGTAGAACCTCATTTTCCTGTGCCTGATCATAAGGAAGTACAAATAAAACAATGATACTATAATTTCATATTTTTATAAATCATATTTTTACCCGCCGGTGCGGGTTGAGGGTCTATGTTTGATACAAACACAACAGCAACAACAACAAGGCTAAAACTTATCAAAAAACTGATAACAATAACAGACAACTATAATGTGAGCAAAAACTTAGGTAACAACGCACAATTAGACACAAGCAGCACACGAGGAACACATTCGACTTCGACGAACGAAAGACGATGCAAGTTCATGACGATTAAAACAAATAAGAACACAAACACAAAATAGAATGGCTTTATAGTGCCAAATTGCACCAACTGTTTCGTAGCCCTGTGATTTACTCCCATGTTAATCAAATGATACCAGTGTCGTAAACTATAATTTCTTCATCATTTAATAACTTTGTTAAAACAATAAATTAAAATATATGAGATAGCAAGAAACCATTACTTTTTCTCATTCTATGGATATTGATTAGGAAATAAATCCTACCTCAGCTACTTTTCAAAATTTTAAAAAATATTATAAAGTACCAGTTCAACATCGTTTTTTTGATATGGCCATACCTTTGTTTACCAAAAAAGACTAAGATTCTAAATCAGGGTATATATAGTTCACTTTAACTAGAAGTTTTTATAGGCATTGAAATACGAGCACACGTAGTATTAAAGTTTGCTTAGTTTGTGACGTCTCCACAAGGTTTCTGTAAGAAAATGGTCGCCTATATTTACGTAAAAACATTAGTGGCTTCTTGTTCAAAAAACATTGTACAATGCAACTTTTTTTGACAAACTACAAAGGATATGTTTTTTAAAATCAATTAGTTGTTAATGTTCTTTATCTGAAATATGCTGATGCTATTATACATAAAAGGTTGCAGGTCCGTCGGTACGCTTGTTGCCCGCGGTACTGCCAGTAACAAAATAAATTAAATATAATAATGTAAGAGACACACTTTCGCATTAATAAATGAGTGTCAACACGCGCGGTCGGAACACGGTTGTTTTAATAATGAGTCAGGCTGTTTAGGCAGCAGCCGTTTGCATATGAGCAGGCATGTTCATGTTCACCCTCCTCAGTGTCCAAGAGTCGTGTACCTTTTGACCTGAAGCGCTCTGACGGCGACACGTCGCAAGGCAACAGCATCACCAACAAACGACGACCGTAATGTTACGCTCGTTATAGCACAATGTTAATATAAATATCGAATCTAGAATAGAGTTGAAAATAGCGCTCGTTTTCACAGCGCTAACTAACACAACAACAACTAAACCTAGCTTTTATAATGGCTACCAGAATTATTGATATCGTTAATTTTTTCAATACTCTGTAACATCCAGACAGCAGAACATGTATTGTGTTTCACACATAATATTTAGCATAATGGTAGAGCTAGTACACGCTAAGCTGTGAGGCCGATACCAGTCAATTGGGATAAAAATGGTGCTCATTGCAAGCACGGTGGTAATATGACGGTGGGCTGTACAAGCGGACGGGGCGCCTTACATATTAATGCGAAGCGCGGCCGACGATGAATTATTCCGCCGCATTACGAGACTCGCGCAAGCTTCACTAAAAACTGTGAATTCCTGATTTAGAAGTTTGTTCGGGTCGTCCTACACTTACCGTACGCTGTGCTTGAACCAAACCTTCATTACATTTGACATTTCCAACGCGTTTTCGTATTAAAAGAATCGCAACGCCGCGCGTTGCTGGGGCATGCCATGAGTCGAGCTCGTCCTGTGCGTCCCTACAGCTTGGACTGCAGTTACAACTTCACAAGTGGGAATTTGAATTGGAGATGTATGCAACAGCAACGGTCAGAGTTTTGTACGATTTTAATATTTTAGTTGGAAGTTCTTTAGTTAATTCGATCACTGAGATATCTTTGCGGTGCGTTGCCTCCGCTTTATTATTGTGCAAATGTAAGTGCCAGTTACAGATCCGAAGTTATCGTCGATAAAAGTTGATCTAGAGCGAATAAATTAACCTAATAATGCACCTCATCTTCGAAAATATCGACAAATCCGTAAGTAGTTTTATCCTGAATTCTAAGCCGAGCTAATTTTTTTCCGAGCTAGTTTACATTTATTAAAACTGGGACTTACAAACGAAACAGCGAATGTTGAGTATTATTTATTAGTTCATACCAGTGGTCACATCATTTAAAACGCTTTCAAACTAGCGTTTTTAACGTATACTACTACACGAGCTTATTCCGGCGTGTTCGCTCGAAACGGTAGTGCGTAGGCAATAAAATATACTGAATACTGTGCGTCAGTTAGTAAGTCAGCCAGGAAGCCTCATTCTCGCTCACCCTTAAGCTTTGGTCTCGTGATCGTGACGCACAGCGCTGCGGTGTGCGGCTTGCGGCGGCGGACACAAAATCTTATGAAAAACGTCTAGAGTGGTCTCTTGTTCCGTCGCACTATGCGTCAGCGGCGAGGGGCAAGCGCGGTGAAGTGGGGAGGTGTACTGCCGCACAGCGCGGCGTCAATCTCGTTTGAACGCTGCGGTGTGCGGGTATGCGTCAAGGTTGACAATATGGATTTTGGTAGCTGCGGCAAAATCAAATGACCACCTCTCCGCAGGGACGGTAATCGCTGCGTCGTGACGTTGCGTCAAGCCGCATACCGCAGCGCTGCGCGTCACGATCACGAGACCAAAGCTTTACCATGCGCGCCAATGTGCCTACGAGTTGCGTGTGTGACAAAACTCCTTGACAAACACCATGCAACAATGCCTAGGTGAAACGTGACGAAAAAACGCTAGTCTGTAACCGCCCTCAGGTCCATTGGTCGCGCCGGAAGTGTGACGGTCGCCATTTTTCATCCCAAAACGAAACAAATCCCTGTGGGGCTATTGAAAGCCGCATGCATTGTTAACTACGAGGTGGATGTTGTTGTTGATGCAGCCTCCCACACCATTTTTGCATTGAATCAAACACAACTTCACATGTTCTAACATAGATGCAAACAATATTATAATGTGTAGACCATGTTATTAATATAATATGTAATTTTCTATTGCAGTTATAACTACGTCTCCTGTTTATTCATAAGGGCGCTTGTACACGCTAAGAAAATTTGCCGTTCCTGCGGCAGACAAGACAAATTCTTCGTGTAGACGACAAGAATTTTGTCTTTTCCACACACGAAAACGCAACAACGTTCGCCGCGTCGTGTCTTGCGCAGATAAGATTTTTTTCGTGCACCGCTGCGAGCAGTGTACACAGTTGTTTTCTAGTTACGACACGAATTCTTGGGTAGACCCGGCGTTTTTTCTTAGCGTGTACAAGCGCCCTCAAGCTCTCTCCACCCTGCGCTATCGGCGCTAAAGCTAAAATCAGTGGATGGTCGAGTATAACTAGTAACTCCATTAACGGGATTGGAAGCTGAGAGATCATAGATTCGCAGCATCAGCGAGCTACGAGCTCTCCAATCTACGATGAATTAATGTCTGATTGAGATGGGAAATCGTTCAACGTACTCCTACCACCACCCACTTTAATTTAGAGCGATATTCTGTCACTATTCTATTGGATAATTTTATTAATATTCAATCAATTCAAATCGACCATGCTCAGCTTCAAATAGCGATGAGTTCTGGTGTCGCGGCAACAGTCGGACAGACGGACATGTACCGGAAGAGCTCATTTTTTCCAAACTTCGAGTGAAATACTAAAACCAGAACCTATAAAAACAGAACACTCATAATTTAGATCGCAGAACTTTTGTATCTTCTTCCTAATTTATGGTTACTGCCTACACAAGTACGGGAAACACAGTAACAAAATATCTAAAGTACATTGTGTATGAGCAGTTTTTCATCCGTCGCCCGTTCGCTTGAAAGTTAGAACATCCACTCGAGTGAATGTCGTACGAGTCGTAGGACGAGCAAAAAGCGTTCGCGAGCTAACTATAAATTATTCAGGCATGCAAAAAAACAACGCTTCGTTGTATGAACCACAGGTGAGGGATGAACAGCTGAGTCATTTACTATGCGTGGTATTAAGAATTTATTTACGTAAAATAATTACAAATACAACATTATTTATTCGAGAAACCAGTTTTACGAAATTACCCCGCACTAGCACTAGACCTATAAGAATTTACAAAATGCGATAGGTGGCGAACAAAATGACGTGATTTAGAAGGATAAGGAACTGTTAATAAACCTAAATAATAAAAATAAGAGCAGTGACTACAACTTATACCAAAAACTGAATATATAACATCTTCAAGTCCAGTATAGATTAACACTGCAGCTAAAATAAGAATAAATCTTCTTCTTCTTTCTAGTTCTGCCCTTATCCCACTTTATGTGGAGCCGGCACAACACTGTCTTCTTCCTCCATTCCCCTCTGTCAGCCGTCATCTCTGCATTTACTCCTCTCTTACTGTATTATATGTTTTCTTTGGTTTAGGTCTAGAATAAGAAGAAATACTAGCATTATTATTTTCGAAATTTCCAACCCCCAGGGCTAATATTCACAATCTTATGCAGCATTACTCGTTAGTGAGCCAGCTGCTTCGCTCGCCATGGACGAGAGACGGTTATTTTCAGCATATTTTCCCATATTTGTGTGCGACACGCGTCGGGGCGGGTGTCGACATAGGCGTGTGACGCGTCTAACGACCGACCTGTGACATTATACAAAATAGAGTTTTTCAAAGACATGGGTACATTCTAAGCTAACCCTGCCTAACCTGACAATTACTCAGACACACCTGCGAACTTGCGACTAAATAATGATGTTCCTTTATGAGTTCTGAATTCAACAGAATCTATTGTTCGCCATAAGTTCGAACGTAAAACATACAATAGATAAGCAGGACCCTCCAATAAGAATAAGGAAGGCGAGCTGCACTTGCTCCAGGTCGAGCGGCTCATAGTCCGGCTTCTCCACCTGCCGGCACTTCAGGCGCTCCTTCAGAGTAAGATCCCTGATGTGCTTCTTGCGCAGTCCACTGGCGACGTAGGTCAACATGAACTTATCGAAAGGTTGAACTAGCACCGAGCCGGAGCGGAAGTACACGGTCCTCATCATGGTGTAGACGGGCTCTCGCAGGGTGTACAGGTCGCTCCCGCACTGCCCGTTCTGGAGCATCCATTTGTAAGTCTTGAAGGTAATGGAGCTCATCATTGTATAATGCTTCTTGCCCTTGCAATTGGTCACCGTATACAAACAATCCAGCAGGTTGTGACAGGTTTGGCTTGACATCGAAATATTATTGATGTTGTTCCATTGCAGAGGCAGGATCAACTGATAGCCTTCGTCGATCTCCTCCGCGGTACTCACCTCGAGACCTCTGATTGGATGAGTATTAACGCTGCACAAAAAAGCTTGGATCGTGTAAGGTAATATGAAGGCGAAAAATAACAGCAAAGATATTATCAAAGATTCCGGTACCCCTTTTTTCAATTTATCGACGATTGTCTTGTTCAAGAAGTATCCGAATACGATCATAAAGTCTCGTGTAAGATCCTTGTCTCGTGACGGAAACAGGGCGAGGAGGTACGCCAGGGCAGTGAATATAACGATCAGGCTGAAGACAAAGATGGCGATGCTAGAAGATCTGTGGTAGACGGCGAGCCACGGGTCATAGACGGACGCTCGCGGCATCACTCGAACCATGTGGTCGATCAGTAATGGGTATGCGTAGGAAACCTTGCCCAACACCGACGGGTCCAAGAAGTATCCCCCTATAGCCCCCTCCACGCGGGCGGCGCGCACCATGCCCAGCATGGCCGTGTACGAGTAGTTCCCGAGCACGCGCTCGAACCGGTCGATCTTGTTGCTCTCCATGAGCTCGATGACGAAGCCGTATTGTTTACTGAAGATCTCCACCATCTTCTGCTCGTATCCCGACTGATCGTTGTCCATATTCAACATGGGAAATATGTTGTGGGCGGCCAATTTGAATCGGCAATCACGTAAACTATTGACGGTTATTGTTGGAAAGATTCGAGATCCTCCGTTATATGTGGAGCACTGAGTGATGGTGACCAGACGCTGGTGGTTGTTGCAGGGCCGGAGCGGATGCTGGAAACCTAGGATGGCGTAGTCATCCACCTCCCTACTGAGAATAGTCACGTTGTAAATGTTGTTGAACACCAAGAGTTGATGTATGTCCGACAAGTTATCTAGATGTTCCATCACTATGATGAACTTAGAGAAGGGAGTCCAGTGCTCATCTTCCAAGATGACATCAAATTCTTTTTTCATGTCGGTGAAGTTATTGAAACTCATCACGTGGATGTTATGGTAGATCTCGTGGCTGGCCCAGGCTTGTGTTCTAGTGATGTAGCGGGCTCCTCTAATGCCGTGGAGGTTTTTCACCACAATATTTTCCCCATTTGTTAAAGATACATCAGACACAAATATCTCCGCCTCTGTGATCGTGGATAGTATTTTTAGTACGCAGCCACTGAGGACTGTATCTGGATCGGTGATGTTGAGGGTGGCGTCCACAGCTACCACTCCACACCACACCAAGCACCATGGTAGTAGCATCGCAGCACCGCCGGCGCCGCGGTCACTGGTTACAGCTGATTGAACACCATCATACTTTTGTAGCCTTTTATATCAGCTATTCAATTAGTAATACCATAAATCAAATTATCATATAATCGGTAAAGTAAATAGATTGCCGTTATGTTGTCCATTCGCTATTGTGATTTAATAATTTTTATAGGTAATACCGATTTCTGACTTTATTGTTGTAAAAATGATGAATTGTGTGACACAATAATGGGCATTTTATAAAGTACCTACCTACTATACTTTGTTTATTTAGATCAAAAGTTAATTTTACTGGAATCAGGGATGTAAACACACAAACAAATACATTCATCGATTTCCCTCACTTGTTACAGGAGACTTAAGACTTAAAAAAATATCAAAATCAGGGTAATTCATTTAATTAAAGAACGACTTCTATTACTACTATTGCTGTCGTTAGTAATAGTAGTAAAAGGAGCACAAGAATGAGGGTAGTAAAGCGCAAGTGCACCGCACGAGGCAGTCGACCCGCGCGCTCCGTCGCCGCCGCGCCGGAGGCACGAGCGACGCTAGATTCACTCTGATAGCAAAAGAGACATAAAATGAAACTGTTGGGCGTCCCACTGGTGGTCTATTTCTAGTCTATTTTGACAAATTGATGAATGGTTGACTTGTTTACAGGAAAAACTGTCAGTACTTTCTGTAATCTCGTAATAGCTCCGGCAGCCCTGTACCACATTACTGTCTCTCTGACTCACTGCCTGGCCTCTCAGCTCAGTTGGTATTAGCTTTGCCTTCTGAGCCGTAGGTCGTAGCCGTAGATCGGTTCGATCCCCAGCGAAAACAAATATTTGTGTGGTGAACGCAGATGTTTGTTCTCTGACTGGGTGTTATATTGTATTCTAAAAATGTATTTACAAAAAAATGTAGAAGTATTAGTAATACATCAGCAATCTGGTTCCCATAGTACAAACTCTGCTTAGATTGGGGCTAGATAGTGTTGTTTGGATTGTCAATAATATTTATATTAGATCTAGGACCGGCGTGATAAAGTGCATATTGCCCTGTCAGCTGCCGCAGAGTGGCACAGACTGCAGCAACAATGTATAATCTGTGGAGCAGGGTCCCGGAGACACTAATGCTGTTAGTCTGTTAGTTTACGCGCTGGTTCCTGCAATTAAGCCACCGGACTCGCACTAAGGCCTCGGCCTCGAATTTAGCGGGCAGCGGGGCGGCAGCGGCGGCGGCGCGGGAGCGGCAGGATTCTAAGGCCTCGGCCTCGAATTTAGCGGGCAGCGGGGCAGCAGCGGTGGCGGCGCGGGAGCGGCAGGATTCTAAGGCCTTGGCCTCGAATTTAGCGGGCAGCGGGGCAGCAGCGGCGGCGGCGCGGGAGCGGCAGGATTCTAAGGCCTCGGCCTCGAATTTAGCGGGCAGCGGGGCAGCAGCGGCGGCGGCGCGGGAGCGGCAGGATTCTAAGGCCTCGGCCTCGAATTTAGCGGGCAGCGGGGCAGCAGCGGCGGCGGCGCGGGAGCGGCAGAATTCTAAGGCCTCGGCCTCGAATTTAGCGGGCAGCGGGGCAGCAGCGGCGGCGGCGCGGGAGCGGCAGGATTCTAAGGCCTTGGCCTCGAATTTAGCGGGCAGCGGGGCAGCAGCGGCGGCGGCGCGGGAGCGGCAGGATTCTAAGGCCTCGGCCTCGAATTTAGCGGGCAGCGGGGCAGCAGCGGTGGCGGCGCGGGAGCGGCAGGATTCTAAGGCCTTGGCCTCGAATTTAGCGGGCAGCGGGGCAGCAGCGGCGGCGGCGCGGGAGCGGCAGGATTCTAAGGCCTCGGCCTCGAATTTAGCGGGCAGCGGGGCAGCAGCGGCGGCGGCGCGGGAGCGGCAGGATTCTAAGGCCTCGGCCTCGAATTTAGCGGGCAGCGGGGCAGCAGCGGTGGCGGCGCGGGAGCGGCAGGATTCTAAGGCCTTGGCCTCGAATTTAGCGGGCAGCGGGGCAGCAGCGGCGGCGGCGCGGGAGCGGCAGGATTCTAAGGCCTCGGCCTCGAATTTAGCGGGCAGCGGGGCAGCAGTGGCGGCGGCGCGGGAGCGGCAGGATTCTAAGGCCTTGGCCTCGAATTTAGCGGGCAGCGGGCGGGCAGTGGTGCGGCGGCGGCGCCAGCTCTGCAGCGGGACGCTGCCGCCCCGCTGCCCGCTAAATTCGAGGCCGAGGCCTTATGCGTAAAATCAAATGGACCCCCCCCCCCCCCCCCCCCCTGCTGCCCGCCCGCTGCCCGCTAAATTCAAGGCAGAGGCCTAAGGTACGAGCCGAGGAGTTGCATTTAACTAACGAACTCGCACTTAAGTTCAATATTTCTTAGAGCAAGTTTGATACGGAGATGATCAAATTGAGCCAAACACTGTCTCTGGAACCTTGTTTTCCCAGTGATATTAAATAAAAAAGAGCTTTTTTTCTTCTTCTAGGTTTCACAAAAAAGGAACACTGAACTGGTTTAAAAAAATACCATAGCTGTGTTTATAATAAAATGTTGCAAGTTGAAACGACATGCAGTATTAGGGGTCGGTCCCCTCCATCAACAGACATTATGTAAAGCCGCGGTCGCGCACAAAGGGACGACGCACTTTGCATAAAACTGCCTCAAGGCGAGCTCATCTACTAGGACATGCAGAGCGGTCATCTATCAGGACAAGAAACGCCGTGCCCGGGTCACGGTCACTGCAGATTTCTTTATTCAGTTTGCAAGAAATTCATTGATATTTGCCGTAGAGCCCGCTCGCGATATAACAGGGGAACAGTATTAAAAGAAACGAGTTCTTAACTTTCCCTCGTTATTAAGGGGCCCTCGAGGCCTGCGTACATAGAGGCGATCGTGATGGCGATCAGAGAGACTGCCAAATATCTCTTTCATATTCACTGATCGCGATCGCAGATCGTTTAGATGTGCGCCAGGCTTAAGTTGTAAACAAGTAAGCAGTATGTAACCAGATTGAAACAAAGCAAACATCTCAAGTCGTCAACTAGACGAGACGAGACAGACGGGCGTCGTGTCGCGTCGGGGCGATGCACACGGGAGTCCAATTACCGACTAATTGTGCGCTACAGACCGAACACATTACACTGAAGTGCACGTCTCGCGTCGCACCGACGAAGCGACGTATCTGTGCGAACAATACATACATTACATACTATTGTAACATTGTGTAAGGTTCGCATTTCACAATTAAACTTATGTTTTATTCATGGATCAATCGCAAGATTCACAGTGTAAGGAAACACAGATGAAAACATTTCCTTTTCCTCGTGGAAATGATTTGAATGTGCAAACTCGCCCGCACACGCGGCACAAAACAACCCCACAATATGAAGCGAAACCTTTCATCTGAATAGAATAGTGCGCCGTGGAATAGCGAGCACTGCCTCTAATCCATTGTATTTGAATAACAAAAGCGATAGAAAGGTCCGAGCGAGCGGGGAGGGCGGGACGGGAGCGGGGGGTGGGGGGGAGGTTGAACGGAAGTGAAGAATGTTAATCACTTTTAGGGTGGAGTTATGTAATTCTGAAGAATGGTAAATTGGAACCCTGTGACGTGACGAAACGCCTCGGCTGTCCGTCTGGAGTCCGGACCTCTCTCAGCCAAGCTCTTAACGTACTCATAGTAACTGCTGAACATTATTTTAAATTTTTATTTGGTTCCCATAGTTCAAGGTATAGAGATTGTCCACAATATTTATTATTTATTTAATAAATACCCGTTAATGTGTGGTTAAATTTTCATACACCACAAAACTGCGACGGCTACCTAAAAAGCTCCAACCGCAAATTGTCGGCTGTTGTGAGCGAGCTCGTGGCTTCACGGATGTCTGATGGCGCTAGGTGCTCGTTGAAAGCACAGCTTTACGAGAGTAAGCACAGTTTCCATCACAAGTCGCGAGTTCTGTGTGTTCCACTCCACAGTTCCACTATGCAGTAGTACCGTCTACTCGCTGTGTATTCTTCGATATGGATTAACTATGTAGTAGAGAACCTAACTCGGTTTTTCATCTCATAGTCTCAATTTACTTCATTTAGACTAGTAGGAACATAAATAATATTTTCTGAATATTTCATACATTCATTTCATTTCATTTATTCATACATTTCATTTATTCATACAATTAACTTAGAATCGTATTTGAAATTACATTATTAGACATGACATAGTACACAAAAAAAGTTAAGTTAGTCAAATAATATTTACAATAAAATGTCAGCAAATAAAATAAAATAATAATAAAGCGAAACATAGTGTTAAAAAAAAACACCAATAATAATTATAATTTAGCACTGTCGCTTCGTCTCGGAAGAGTCTTTTTACAGCCTCCATCATAATGGTCGCCGTTTGAAGGTGTCTGTATTCTGTCGGTCTTATTGTCGCGTAAAAGCATTTGGCCGCGTCGCCTCCAGGCTCCAGGCTCCAGGCTCCAGGCTCCAGGTAACTTGATAAAAGGCGACGCATTTCGTTTTATTGTGTTCTCGTTGCGAAGTGCCACTTAGGGAATATCAATCGAGCAGGCGTGATCTGTTTCAGTATTCAACGAGTCGCGGCACACGGGCACGGCACACACGCTGGAATTTGGTAAATTGTGTGAAAAATTATGTATTAAATGCAAAATTGCAGAATAAATAACACGTTTACAAAATAAATACCCGCCCTATTGAGGGTCTGATTGAGCTGACGAATTCATTTCTGCGATTGAATACGATAATGCTATCCTACTAACTACCTATTAAGATACTTCACCTACCCATGTAGTCCATGTACCCATGCTCTCACTTTGGCTGCGTGGGACTTGTTTTACTATAATTTGCGTTGCCTAAAAATTTTAATATTTCAAAGACTCTGGTGGTTATGATGATACTCATCTCAAACCAAGTTGTTTTATCAGTAACTACTGAGTTTAAAAAAAAAATAATAGAGCTTGTAGATCTAAAACTACAGGGTGTTCAGTTATCTGAGTTAATAGGGTCATCAAAACGACATGGTTATATAACACCGAATAATTCTACAAGTATTACAAACAATCGCAGAAAGCCATGAATGACAATAAAAGTTATGATCGAATAAACGTGTTATCGGCGAAGTGGTCTCTATTGCCACGGGTTTATTGATAACCTAGTTTTACAACGATCGTAATAAACTGATGGCATTTGGTTATAAGTATTGTGGAATATAATACTTACTTTACCTACTTATTATATATATATACATAACACGAAAGGTAATGCGATTTACCTTCAGTAATATGTGAAAGGTCAACTGTTTTAACTTTTGTCTCAGAGTATTGAAGGATTGAAGAGTTATCTAATGTAGAGAGATGAAGAAAAATAGTTTCCGTCTAGGTATGGCCAAACGAAATAGTCAGATATCTGCTGGATTTTTGTTGAATAAGTCAGACGGCAAATGATAATGTTTAGCTAAAGAAAAACTCGCCTCGACAATATCAGTTTGTTCAGTAACTTTATAAGTGCGTATCGGAAAAACTATAAACCAAACAACAGTGAAATATTATGTGAGCGCATAAACATGATACTTGAAACGTTGTGCCTACTCGTGTGTGGCAGTCACGCGGCCAATCTGCAGATCGAAGGCATGCTGGCCTTCGAGCTGAAGCTGCCGGCACATGTGGACCAGCTCCACGCGAGGCCGGCGCCTGAGGACAGCGGCTCCAACGAGAATATCAGTCGAGTGACTGCGGCGCCCGTGATGGAGTGCATCTACCCGTATCCGGAGAAGAAGCAAGTCGATGCTATATTAAGTAACATGATGAACGTGCTCACGAAGGTTAAGAACTTACGATTCTTTTAATGAAAATTAAGATTTTTTTTCAATCTCATGCGATCACCACACCAACTCAACATACTGCTACATGTAGATTGTAGACGCTTTCATAGAATTTGCACCTTTTATGAGCTTAGCACGTTTTAAAAGTTCTGCAGCTCCTGTGCTATTTTATAACTCTTCTATTATCAGGTGTTCGTTAAAACTCACGACTTTTTTACGAACAAGGATCTTAGACGAGCGGACGTCGATGAGGGCGTCAGGCAACAAGACTCCAGGTTCAAGGTCGTCGACCATAAGAACACGCAGTTCTTCGAGCAAATCTATCACAACATGACGCATGAGTTCAGGTATTCTATATTTGTCCAGTCAACGTCCAAATCATCCTCCACCTTTAGCATCTTCTTGACCAGCTTCTTGTCGTAACACTAGTTCGTCGTCCACCTCAAAGAGGCTCACCTACAGCCTAATTGCACAATACTGTCTTATAACAGCTGCAGAGTCCTAACATCCACAACCTGCAGAGCAAAAAGGAGAACTTGGATCGACCGAGTTCCAAAACCAGCAATAGCAAGTATAGTCGACATGAAATGTGAATAAGTGACTGATTTTATAGACCTTCCATTCCATTACCGTCACCCCAAATTTGATTTGATCTGCAAGGAATCAGCCAAATCCGTTTGTTTATGGTCAGTGAGTTCTTCAAGGAGACGGAGGAGCGAATGGCCCGGTCGCGAGACCCATGCGCGCACCAGGAGGAGCTGCGGGCGCGATGGCGCGCGCTGCTGGCGCACGCGCTGGCCGCGTGCCGGCGCGCGGCGCTGCGCACGGTGCGCCGCCAGCTGCGTGGCCAGCACGCGGCCAGCACGCCCGAGCGCGCGCGCCTGCACCAGTTCCTCGCGCGCGAGCTCGCCAAGGTGCGCTCCAGCCAACTCCACCTGCTGTGCGATCGCTTCCAGCTCTGCTTTAACGATCTACTTTGACGAGTTTGAAACGCACGAAGCCATTGTAAATAATCATTTTTTAAACATAAACTTGTTTTATTGTTACAGAGAGTTACATAATTTATGATTCAAAACACTATGATCTCATCATATTGTATTTTAATCACTGCCTAGGTGATGATAATTTGAAACAACATGACAATTTGGTCTCAGAGCACGTTCATCGAGTTCCTACTATGATGATGGTGATGATGGTGATGATAATGCTTCAAGCAAGGAACATTATGCAAAGACCTACTTAGCTATAGTACAAAAAAAGGCAGGAGGAGTTCAATAGTTTAATCTCATTAATGATAAACTATACCGCGGTCAATTGATGTTATTTTCTTTTCCATGCATAAGTTGCTTGGATGAGATCGCTCACAGCAATTAGGTCGCCACTTGTTTTACCAAAACCACCACAAAAAACAAAATCCTGTATTGTGTTTCTATGTGGTGGACAATAAAGAGTTATCTATATCTTCCCATTATCCCTTTTTATGAGCTACTTAGGGCCTTGTCTCAGTAGGATATCGGTGATTGCGCCCCCAGCGCGTAATTCGTATCCCGCTGTCAAAGCGGTAGCGCGATCAAGCGGTCCCCAGGTGCAACACCCTCCATGCTGTCCGACCATAGCTGTATGCATGGAGCCTGGAGGCTCGACTTGATGCGCTGCCACCGCATGCTATAAGCTATCCTAGTGAGATAGGGCCTTTAAACAAAAAGATTAAACTGCATAAAACACTCGGTAACCTTGATAACATTTCAGATAAGTTTCAATATTCTAACAAAAATTTTCGCCGTGAAATAAACTTAAGATTTACCTTTTTCGATAAAGGTTCTTTGTAAGTCGGTACTTATTTCGTAAAAGCTGTGCCTGTAAACTCGGTGCCGAGTTAAGTGCGAGTGAAGTTCGATACTAAAAGGTTAAAAAGGAACCTTTACGTTTTAGTACGTGGTGGTACCGGGGGCAGTAGTTTCTCTCCTAAGGTGTTTCATGTTTTATATTTTTGATCAAGAGAAAAAGGTCTATAAATCTTCTAGGACGATTAAATAGGTCCACATTAAGGAGCAACAAGCCTCCAGGGAGGTGGAAACAAAAAGCACATTAAGAGTCCATCAATCAGGCGCAATGAGCAGCTGATCGCATTGATTCCTTTCCCGGAGATTAGGCCGCGCGGTACACGCAACAGATATTACCAACGCATTAGTCTCTACTTCCTGGGAAGCAGTGACCGCCATGACGGACGTAACACGTTACTAACTACACTAATCAGAAAACGTAGTAGTTTGTGTGGTTTCTATTTAAACGAGAATCAAAATGAAACCTTGATTGCGTCTGCAAATTTATAAAAACTTCAATATTTTTCGTAGAAGACGTTATACCATTGCGCGACCGAGTGTTGCGTCAGAGAAACATCGTTTCGAGCCCATCAAAAATGTTTAAAAAAAAATGTGATACACAAAGAACCACCGCATGCCTGCTAGCAATTCCTCTATGTGTGTACAATATACCTACCAATAAACTACATAATACTAATAAAAGGATGAAATTTAAAAGAATGTCCGAATCAAAATGAAAGCGATCGCATCACGTAAGTAGGTAATGGAACGGATCTGCGATAGAATTGAAGACGCCCGGATTATATTGATCGCCGCCGGCAATGCGTTCCTGCGGCCCGAGACATACCACTACACGGAGGTTTCTTCATGAACAAATCTTGTGCTTTAGTTATACGGTCTTATTCTAGTTACAGGTTCTTAATTTATTTACTTAATCAATGCTATTTACCTTTTTTGTTCACAAAACGAGATTAAACTGATCGTGTTAGGGAGGAATAACGATGAAAAATGTTTCTACAAACATTCGCGTATTGCAATATGCTACGAGAAATTGTACGAGATCGTTAAGAGTCTCAATCTCGAAAATCTCAATTTCCTGTCGAAAAAAGATCTATGTCTACAAAATTGGTATCATCATTTTGGTTTCCTATAAAGCGACCGCCGTTATTAGGTACGTCACGGTACGTGTGTAATCTACAAATCCACGGCCATCAAATAACTATTATTCGTTGTTACGTTGCGTTGGTTTAAGACTTTGTTAATACAATACCACATAATTTGCGTCCCAGTATAATAGGGGAATGCGTGCGACTTATTTTTAATAATATAAGATCTTTAATAATATGAGGTCTACATCATCAGTGAAGCAAATAATGTTTTATGATTATGATTATTACAGCCTTCAAGTAACGGTCACCGTTTGCGAGAAAATCGAGGTTTAAATGAGCCAAAACTGATTTACGATCTTAAATTGAGACCAAATCTCCGTGTAGGTACTATTATGTACGATTATCTACTACATACATGTATTACGCAACGAGTCTGTGACTCTGTGATCACGAGCTCGTTGATTGCAGTGAAAGTCTCTCATCTCATGTTCCTACCTTACTGTAGGTAGTTATGGCATCTGTAAATAAATCTGAAATACGCAGAGATACTGCGGTGGACATACTCGTAGATAGCGAATATTGCAAAAAGCAATAGACGGAACTTACACAAATTCCATGAAAAATGTATGCACGACCGTGGTACATGTATGTGAATATTTCAAGCCCCAGCAATGTATCACGCTACTACAGTGATATAGGTAATATTTTATTTTTCTTTATTAGAAAATCAACAGCAATTACAGAAGTTGGAAAGCAGGGTATAATATAATCTTAAAAAAGGCCAATAACAGATTTTCCTAAGTATTTATTAGAAAAAGTGCTTTACTACCCTCTAGCAGTAGGTTAGCGAGTGAAAGCTATGAAAGCTATGACAAACCATGACACAGGCCAGTAATTCTAAGGCGATAGCGAACTTACGTGCAATCGGCCCGAAGGTTCCTGGCCCTCTGCTTCACATCCTCCGGGATATCCGCGCAGCTCAGGAGAGCGGGACACGCACTATAGACAACACCTGACATTGAGAAAGTCATCTTCAAAAAAAATTACATCCTCATCATCAAAATCTATCTCTCAAGACGAGCCACTGAGCGGGTTTTCCGACTCTTTTCCTCCAGTGCTTGCTACAATATGAGGAAGCTGGAGACATGCACATACATTTTGCAGATCTTGTTGCTGTAGGGCGTCCTAAGCGATTTCACACTCAAGTATTCGTTTGCTTCAACGATTGTCTATTTATAAAATACTCCTTTAAAGGGCGCTCCACATTCTCGCGAGAATCTCGTGAGAACGCGAGAAACACCGCGAGAAACAGGCGAGAAGCAAGGCTCCACTCTCGCGTTCTCGCGGTTTTCTCGCGTTCTTCATGTGGAGCGGCCTTAAGAAGGTATTCAAGATCCGACCTGCCTGATGAAGGTGATAGGCGGCTGGCCAAGCGCGTGGCAGTCTCCGATGTTGGCGCGCACCACTCGCTCAAAGGGCTTCTCCATACCCTGAAACAGGAGTGAGCATACTGTCTCATGATGATGAAACTGATCACTCCAGGCTCATCCTCATTATAGCCGGACATCCATTAAGGGTTTCCTTCTAAGATAAGATTACATTAATTTATTCTGTTCACTTTATCCATTGAGAACAGAGTGGCCTTGTAAGTAATTAATACCCGTCCATTTAATCCATTCATAGATGCTTTCCTTAGAATTTCTTGCTCTAATCAGTGAGTTTCCTACGTCTTTATTTATTTTGTAGCTATCAGGGAGATGGCTGACGGCTGAGCTTTGCGTAGCGTAACACAAATAAATAGTTGGGAGCGGCTTTACTAGATTAGTGTCTAGATACAGCTTTTTATTTATTTATATTTTTTTATTTTATTATACTTTAAGATCACCAAGAAATCATAACCAAATCGTATGATTTAAATCATATTGCGTAAAAATGTATTACCACAACTAGAAGCAAACTAGCTCAAGCTTCATAAGTACAATCCCGAAAACGAACTATATTTTTGTTGTTATTTCCTCGTAGTTTTATCCACGTTGTACTTGACCTACTTATCAGGAGATCAGGGTTGCGCGTACTCCGGGAAACACCTTCATACGTACAAAGCGTTGGGTATACATTCTCATCTACATCTTCTTGACGTATTAATTAGTTATGGATAATTTCTTCTTATCGTGTAACTGATTCTTTCGAACCGAGTGTGGTGAAAGGATTTTAAGGGCACCTCAAAGAGGCTCCTTTCGTGCACTTTTCACATATTTTCGAACTTTTTAGGTTCGACGACATACCGGTTTCCTCACGATGTTTTCCTTCACCGTTTGAGAGCACTGGCATAGTGTACTTAAATTATTGGGCAGAAAACTCATTGGTACACGACTTTGAACCCACGACCTTAGGATCGGAAGGCGGGGCTGCTACCACTAGGGCACCAGCGCTCTTGGTAATTGAGTTCTTGTGAGTAGGCGGAACAGTTGAAAACAAATGAACTTAGTTTCATTCAGTTTTATTTATATTCAAAATTTAGTTGCGATAATAATTTTCTCACAAGTTAACTGCATGCAATATTGCTAATAACATGATCATCTTTTTTTTTTGTCAAAAACGTGAATTAAATACTTTTATTGCGATATAACAGGGGCTAAAACATGACATAAAATAAACTAATTAGTACCGGTGCGGCGCCGGCGTGGCGTCTCCAATTACATTATTCTAATGTAGGTACCATAAACTAATTAGTACCGGTGCGGCGCCGGCGTGGCGTCTCCAATTACATTATTCTAATGTAGGTACCATAAACTAATTAGTACCGGTGCGGCGCCGGCGTGGCGTCTCCAATTACATTATTCTAATGTAGGTACCATAAACTAATTAGTACCGGTGCGGCGCCGGCGTGGCGTCTCCAATTACATTATTCTAATGTAGGTACCATAAACTAATTAGTACCGGTGCGGCGCCGGCGTGGCGTCTCCAATTACATTATTCTAATGTAGGTACCATAAACTAATTAGTACCGGTGCGGCGCCGGCGTGGCGTCTCCAATTACATTATTCTAATGTAGGTACCATAAACTAATTAGTACCTGTGCGGCGCCGGCGTGGCGTCTCCAATTACATTATTCTAATGTAGGTACCATAAACTAATTAGTACCGGTGCGGCGCCGGCGTGGCGTCTCCAATTACATTATTCTAATGTAGGTACCATAAACTAATTAGTACCGGTGCGGCGCCGGCGTGGCGTCTCCAATTACATTATTCTAATGTAGGTACCATAAACTAATTAGTACCGGTGCGGCGCCGGCGTGGCGTCTCCAATTACATTATTCTAATGTAGGTACCATAAAAGGGCGACCTCTGTATGCAAATAAGAGACCCTTGTAGCTTCATTAGGCAACGTTCGTCAAAACTACCCTTATTACGTGGGTAATTTCTGTGCTCGCATTCATAAATAAATGTAAGGTCACACTTTACACAGGCTGAACGAAGGTGAAATTATGTCAATATTTATGATAATAAAATCTTAATTCTAGCAAAAAATAATAATATACCAAATATAAACTAGGAATGTAAGGTCAACTGAACTATCAATCTACAAGTTTAAGAAAAAGTCACATTAGGAACCTAACAATATCTACATTATAAGCATTAAAATATTTCAGTCTTTTGTCTTTGACACTCTACTAAAATAGTCATAATCCCGCTAGAAACTCGCTCCGTTAGACGCTCCGCCTATAAATATAAAGGGCGAAACCTTCCGGTATAAAGGTAACAAGGTACCACTTTTAATGATTGATGCGGACGGAACGACTACGAGGGTTCCTCGCCTCAGGGTACTTCTAACTAAACACAAACTGCCTTTAAACAAGTTGCATCGTCACTTGCGGATATTATCTTTAATTTTTGAACTTTCTGTAAGGTGTTATCATTTTGAGGCTTAGAATGAAGAAAACCTGACTTTTTATCAACTAGAAAAGAGCTGATGATGATATGCCAACGGAATAACAGCTTATCATAGCTCCGTAGTCAGACAACAACTGTCACAGATCCTTCGAATACCAAATGTTGAAGTGACTGCCTTAATAAGACAGCCTGGGCCCATAACCTGTTTAATAACCATTAGCAGTGGACAAGTGGGCCCCTAATAGAGCTCCCTTCAGGACGAGCATGGGACGCATTCTCGGGACGGGCTCCGTGAGATATAGCCACGGTCAACTACCACTTACATCTTATTTAAAGGGCAATCTTCATTACGTTCTAGGAAAGTTTCTTTAAGAATTTACATCTGTAGTCTTAATTGTACGTTTCCAAATTGGTACAACATTAATATACGTATAACGAAGCCGTAGCCGAAGTCCTGTTGACCCACTTTACAGATTTTATTATGAAATCTGGCTCACCGCTTAAAAAATATAAAGCCTTCAATTCGACATAGGTACTGCTCTGGGTAATCAAGAGCACTCAACTCTGGCAAACAGGTTATTTTGAGTAATTGCCAATAAAGCTTAAAAACCATAAGCTCTCCTCAGATAACGAGGAGCTCGGAATATCTCGGCAATACGTTTCCACATAACAGGATGATCCCAATAACCGTCGAGTCACGACATCGCCGCGCCTCGGAGCGACCTCGGATATCAAGCTTATGGACACAAATAGCTTCCGAGCGTGCGGAACCTCCTCATCATTTTATCAGAGGCTGCACAATACTAATAATGTTGCGTTCGAAATGCTGAATATTCATTTCAATGCACTTCTCTACCATAAAATGCACATCATCACTTAACAGCAGGTGAGATAGCGGTCAAACGCAAACCTTTCAGTTTCAGTCAATAATAATTATACATTGTGGTAATGTGAGAGTCTCTTAGGTGATCATGAGTGATTTCATAAGTGGTCATGACTGTGTGAGTCTCATATATGTGGTCATGTGATATGCAATGCGTACCTAAATTACAGGGCCCATAACACGAATACCTTAAAAACGAGATAAATAATATTGTAACGGTGGAAAACTGGGTGCAGACAGGCAGACCGACTATTTCGGCTGCGTTGGCCCTGACTAGCTCAGTTGGGGTTCGATGTTCCTACCGCACAAAAGATTTTTATTCTAAAATAAAATAAATGTTAGAAATCAGTTACAGCGTTTTATTTAAAGAACACATACCTCTTACATGACCTGTACATTAGCTTAGGAATGAAAAATTGAAACTGCACAGCTATGATATCTTATATACTATATAATCCTAAAGTGATCCTTCATTTACATGACCTTAAAGTGAGCTCAAATAGCTACTTAACTACAAATTTATATGCTCAGCTATTAACCAGAATAGAGGTTATCCACATGCCAGACTATCTTTCTTACAAATGAACCTACTACTAATCAACAAGTTACAAATACATTGAACGCTACGTTCTCTGACATGGGATTGAACAAAGAAATTTAACGGGACACCTTATACATATGAGAGGTTTAGTGACCTCACGGGACAACAATATATTCCTTTACATAAAATGTAAGCAATGGCTATCATGGATACATGAGAGGTTCAATGACCTCGTGGAATACATAAAAATCAATAATGCTTATATTATTTACACGGGATGTTTAGTGACCATATGTTCAAACTTTATCCAAACCATAGCTCTCAAGCGAGCACAAATTTATTCAGGGAGAGGTTACTGCTTAGTGTGTCGGAGATGTGGATATTTGAATTTACCAATCCCAAGGCCCCGGATGACCCAATTAAATGAAACCCACAGAAAACTAACTTGTGAGTCACCCCTGGCGTCCGCCTCTAAAATAACCCAAGCGACCGTATTCTGACCGACAGGATGGTAAGATAGTAAAACGCACGACAAAGACGATGGCAATTCCCACGTCAACGAAACCCTACCTATTGACAACAAAAATAGCACTCTCTACGGCAGCAAACAATCTCTTGGCAACAAACAACAGACCAGGACTCCACGGAGAACTGTCCTGACGCGCCTACTCCTTCCGCATAAAAATAAATTGGCACTGGCCCACCTCAGAATCGCCGACGGGCGCTTATCGTTCACGTGCGACGTCACCCACGTGCCCTGCCGCCACGTGCCCTGCCGTGCAGTCGCCGACTGCCCCCGCCACGTGTCTCGCGCCCCCGCACAGGCGAAAGAAAAGGGAGGCGCCACGCAGACGGTGTCAGCAAACTGAAAAATACAAGACAACAGGTTAATCTTGGCAACGTGCGGACACAGCCCGCAGGATGCTGCGTCCCTAAAAATACAACTGATCCTCCCCTGTATGCCCCATGCTGTGTGATGCTTCTCAGATCCCCTACGTACCAGAAATGGGCGCTCGCCCAGCTTGCAGTCGGCTCGTATCGGCAGCGAGAATGCTGGCTTCGTGTGCTGGGGCTCGTCTCTGGGCACGCGGTGATGGTATTCGTTGGCGCAGCTTCGTCTGTAATACCCAAATCTGGTTAGCGAGGACTCCTCCACAAACCCAACGGTGCCAGGGTGCAGCTTTCGTACGTACCGGCGATTCTTCTAGGCTCGGCGTCTTTTCCGTGGAATGCCCCCGGCGGCCCCGCACGCGCCTTTTATCACATCGGCTACCATATACCCCGCACCTCGAGCCACAAACTTCCGCTCAGAATATTCCAGAACACTTGCTCCAATAATCCACGGCATACTCGTCTCTCCGGCCACATTTTTAATGTCTGTAATTGCGAGCTCGCTTCACACATCGACCCAACCAAATTATTTCTATTCACCCGCTAATATAGTTTATTTCTTAGTTAGTTACACTACTCGCCAATGGAGGCACTCGCGTCTTGCTGATGGTGAAAACGTTGTCCTTTTCCAACACAAGCTAAACCCTATTTCTCTCCTTCTCCGACCCTATCGACATGCGACTACTTCGTAACAGATGTCACTAGTAGACACCGTTCGATACGAACATCGCTACCCACAAAAGTGTTGACATCTGTCAAATCCTGTATTTTGCGGCTACTACTTAACAGATGGCGCTCTTCGCCAGCCATCTGCCTAGCCATTTATAGTGTTTCTATTCGTTACCAGAGGTCGCCCTTACAACGTTTCAACAACTCACTCACCAACTTGCGTCTTGGCGCGTAAATTTAAATAGCTCTCCATTAGCTTTCGACTGATACGAAAAACTATTCTGCCAAAATAAATGAAATGCTACAATACCCCCCCGGCCGTTAAAAGTTTCACTACACTTAGTGAAACTGCGCTGCCCTCAGCGCTGGTACTGAAATGAAAAGCTTTATATCTAACTATAACCATATGCACATATTACAACTCAAAATAAACTTGACGAACAAAAAAATATAAGAACAAACCAAACTCCTTATCACTGTTAAAAAAAATCGTACAATTCCTTATCTACTAAACTAGCCTAAAACAAATTCTCCTGTAAAAAAAACTTTATACAATCCTTGTACATTCCCTCCACGCCCGGAGATCCCTTCTACCATGGCGTGGCCTCATAAAACTAGCGGTCTTCTCAAGTCGTCACTTGTGCAGCTGAAACTATCGTTTCGTCCTTGAACCGTAAAATACAAACAAAACTGGCACGTCTTTATCGTGGGAGACCGGCTATCGGAGTGGACCCATCTGCGGCGACGTCGTTATCTGTTCCTCTTGCCTCCCCTTTCTTATCGCCATCCATCCATCAATCTTGCATGCTTCATCTCTCATTATGCGCATCTCTCTCTTACGTACCCCTCTTTACAACCATCACCATTCGCGCCTAGCGATACCCTACGTGGAACCGTGGGTACGCGACCTCTCGCCCGTACGTGTCCTACCCTTTGTGGTGGATACGCTCTGCTCATCCATTCTGCTCCTCACTGCAAGAAACCTAACTCCATCTCACGCCTGGTCCTATATGTAGTCCTTTCACCCGTCTGCCCTTTAGACATACAAACAAACATTTTCCAAAAAAGAACAAACCAAAATCTACAAGAAAAATGAGTTATCATATTTCCTACTGCCTTACAAACCAAAACCAAACCAAATATTTACCTACAGTTCACAACACCTACTGTGGTGTTGTGAAACCCTAAACCTTTAGGTCTTTCATGTGCCAAGACCCTAAAATCTTCCCGTCCATGTCCTCTAACTCGAAGACCAGTGGTGACAGTACCACTTTCACCCTGCATTTCTCGTACTTAGGACATAACTTCGCCATCTTGAACTTTGCCGCGTCGCTGAGCGGATGGGTTCTTTTCCAGACGATGTCCCCTACTTTCACTGTCGCTTCTCTTCTCCTGAGATTGTACGTTCTCGTGTTCGCCTGGTGTGCCTTGAGTATTATCTGCCAGGAGACCTAATTCTCCTGCAAACTTTTCCCTTGGTATTCCAGGCTGACATTTTGCGAAACAACAGGTGACTTCAAAAATATCCACAAAATATATACAAAATCTATACAAAAAAATATACCAAATCTACCGACAACACCAAAAACGGACTGTTCTACCTACTTAATTGTTAGAATCTTCCAGTTGTTGCCGAGGCCTGGTCTCCGTCCTTCCCCTACACTTAGGGCAACTCCTGACTGTGTAGCCTAATTCACCACAGTTATAGCACTTGACCTGCTGATTAAATCTTCCCTTCCTGCAATCCTTAGACCAATGTCCCATGCCGCCACACCTAAAACAATTAGATTGTGGTGTTCCATCTGATTCCTGCTGAGTGGCCACCGCCGCCAGCTGTGATCGCGGCTTGGAGCCCTTGTACGCCAGTGTTGGGTTCAACGTCCTAGTCGATATTCTAGATGGTTCTATGAAAAAATCTGATCGCTGCTTTGCTGCCTCTAGCCTCCTACACTTATCCTTTAGCGACTCAATTGATGTTATGTCTACTAACGCTAGTTGTTCTGTAAAAGATGGCCTAATATTGTGGAGCAGAATCTCTAATAACTCTTGTTCTGGCAGTGGATTCTTCAACCTAGCCACCAAGCAGTTCATAATCGAGAAGTAAATATGACTGGGCTCCTCCACTCCTTGTGTCCTCGCCCTTATTTCTCCTAATAACCTATAATCGTAGTCTATCGGACTAAACTCCTCTATCAACAATGACGACAGCTCGCTCCATGAAGAAACTTGGTCTTTGATGCCCCTGAACCAAAGCAAACCCTGGTCAGTAAAAAGCTCAGAAGCTGACTCAAATAGTTTTCCCTCTCTGGTACCGTTCGCTGCACTAAGTTCCTGCAACCTCTCTAAAAATGACCTGACATCTCCTACTCCATCAAACTTGACACCCCACTTCGCAATCGGAACCTTAGGACCCGCGCATTCTACGACAACTCGTTGATGGGTGCTATCCTTCACTGCTGGCAACACCTCGTTGGGACCTTCCGCCTGTATTGGGTCCCTTCCGTTGATCTTATCAATGAAGAATACAACGGCCAATAACTCCTTCTCCCTTAGTGTCCGTTGCTCCTCACTCTCTCCTTCTGGAACCCTGGACAACCTGAAATAAAGGTGTCCTGCCAAAGCACGAGCGCGCAGAAAACTGCCTTTGTCCTTGGTGTCCTCGTACTCAGACCATTTTAAACCCAACTCGTGCACCTTTAGTTGAAGCAACAAAAACTGTTCCTGTGTTTGGGGCGGAGCATCCGTAACCTCCTCCGACTGAACCTCTAGCAAAAGCTTTTTAAGCTGTTTACGAAGCTTATCCACCGTGGGCTCCGGAGTCTCAGACCTTATGGAGACCTCATATTGAAGTTCCTCCTTCGACAAACTGTGCACGTGGATCGCCGGATCTGTCATCTTGTCTACCTATAATAAAACCACGGTACCCAAAGACAAATGGGAAAACTACCAGAAGCAAACGATGTAAAAAAAAAACTTTTGAAACGAGCCTCCTTAAATAAAAAACGTGCTATAACCATCAAACGTGAAAGCAATTCCTCCAAAATAAACACAATAACGCTAAAAAAAATTTTACTCTATACTCAAGGTAAACATTAGAATGTAGGTCAAGGCAAAAAAAAATTTTTAAAGTTCCAAACGCCTAACCCTACCTCCCCAAAAATAATCTAATGTTTACCCCTCAAAAGTTTCGAAAATCCCAGGTTTGTGTGTGTGTGTGAGGGTGTGTGTGTGCGTGTACGAGAGGACTCGTAAATAAAATTAAACTGTTATAAGTTTCAACAGCTGGTCGCTAACCACAGAAGTGTATTATGGTTCCTAATCCGTTGCAAAACTTTAACAAATATTAGTCTTGCAATATACATACAAAAAACTCTATGCTGATCGCAGCATACAAAAAAATATAACCACAGTAGCACTTTGCAAGACTATCTCCCTAACATGAAAGGAAGGAAGTGCCCAAAAAAAATTTTACATCAGGACAGGAATACACTCTTACAAAAATACACTAGCAGAAAAATACACAGGTGAAAGAATACATCGGTAGAAAAGCACACACAATAAAATTATACACCCTAAGAAAATACACACATGATACACAAAGAACCTAAAATATACTTAAAATTAGCTGGACTGTTGTCTGTTGCCTTGTCTGTTGCTCTAAAATGTTACAATAACGCCTACCTACAGTGGTCACTAAACGCAAAAAAAAAATTTTCAAAAAAAAAAAAAAATCAAAAAAAAAATTTCAAAAAAAACAAATTTTCAAAAAAATTAAAACTAGAAGTTGGGCGCCATTTTGTAACGGTGGAAAACTGGGTGCAGACAGGCAGACCGACTATTTCGGCTGCGTTGGCCCTGACTAGCTCAGTTGGGGTTCGATGTTCCTACCGCACAAAAGATTTTTATTCTAAAATAAAATAAATGTTAGAAATCAGTTACAGCGTTTTATTTAAAGAACACATACCTCTTACATGACCTGTACATTAGCTTAGGAATGAAAAATTGAAACTGCACAGCTATGATATCTTATATACTATATAATCCTAAAGTGATCCTTCATTTACATGACCTTAAAGTGAGCTCAAATAGCTACTTAACTACAAATTTATATGCTCAGCTATTAACCAGAATAGAGGTTATCCACATGCCAGACTATCTTTCTTACAAATGAACCTACTACTAATCAACAAGTTACAAATACATTGAACGCTACGTTCTCTGACATGGGATTGAACAAAGAAATTTAACGGGACACCTTATACATATGAGAGGTTTAGTGACCTCACGGGACAACAATATATTCCTTTACATAAAATGTAAGCAATGGCTATCATGGATACATGAGAGGTTCAATGACCTCGTGGAATACATAAAAATCAATAATGCTTATATTATTTACACGGGATGTTTAGTGACCATATGTTCAAACTTTATCCAAACCATAGCTCTCAAGCGAGCACAAATTTATTCAGGGAGAGGTTACTGCTTAGTGTGTCGGAGATGTGGATATTTGAATTTACCAATCCCAAGGCCCCGGATGACCCAATTAAATGAAACCCACAGAAAACTAACTTGTGAGTCACCCCTGGCGTCCGCCTCTAAAATAACCCAAGCGACCGTATTCTGACCGACAGGATGGTAAGATAGTAAAACGCACGACAAAGACGATGGCAATTCCCACGTCAACGAAACCCTACCTATTGACAACAAAAATAGCACTCTCTACGGCAGCAAACAATCTCTTGGCAACAAACAACAGACCAGGACTCCACGGAGAACTGTCCTGACGCGCCTACTCCTTCCGCATAAAAATAAATTGGCACTGGCCCACCTCAGAATCGCCGACGGGCGCTTATCGTTCACGTGCGACGTCACCCACGTGCCCTGCCGCCACGTGCCCTGCCGTGCAGTCGCCGACTGCCCCCGCCACGTGTCTCGCGCCCCCGCACAGGCGAAAGAAAAGGGAGGCGCCACGCAGACGGTGTCAGCAAACTGAAAAATACAAGACAACAGGTTAATCTTGGCAACGTGCGGACACAGCCCGCAGGATGCTGCGTCCCTAAAAATACAACTGATCCTCCCCTGTATGCCCCATGCTGTGTGATGCTTCTCAGATCCCCTACGTACCAGAAATGGGCGCTCGCCCAGCTTGCAGTCGGCTCGTATCGGCAGCGAGAATGCTGGCTTCGTGTGCTGGGGCTCGTCTCTGGGCACGCGGTGATGGTATTCGTTGGCGCAGCTTCGTCTGTAATACCCAAATCTGGTTAGCGAGGACTCCTCCACAAACCCAACGGTGCCAGGGTGCAGCTTTCGTACGTACCGGCGATTCTTCTAGGCTCGGCGTCTTTTCCGTGGAATGCCCCCGGCGGCCCCGCACGCGCCTTTTATCACATCGGCTACCATATACCCCGCACCTCGAGCCACAAACTTCCGCTCAGAATATTCCAGAACACTTGCTCCAATAATCCACGGCATACTCGTCTCTCCGGCCACATTTTTAATGTCTGTAATTGCGAGCTCGCTTCACACATCGACCCAACCAAATTATTTCTATTCACCCGCTAATATAGTTTATTTCTTAGTTAGTTACACTACTCGCCAATGGAGGCACTCGCGTCTTGCTGATGGTGAAAACGTTGTCCTTTTCCAACACAAGCTAAACCCTATTTCTCTCCTTCTCCGACCCTATCGACATGCGACTACTTCGTAACAGATGTCACTAGTAGACACCGTTCGATACGAACATCGCTACCCACAAAAGTGTTGACATCTGTCAAATCCTGTATTTTGCGGCTACTACTTAACAGATGGCGCTCTTCGCCAGCCATCTGCCTAGCCATTTATAGTGTTTCTATTCGTTACCAGAGGTCGCCCTTACAACGTTTCAACAACTCACTCACCAACTTGCGTCTTGGCGCGTAAATTTAAATAGCTCTCCATTAGCTTTCGACTGATACGAAAAACTATTCTGCCAAAATAAATGAAATGCTACAATATTACTTATTTAACTAACACGTAGTGAGTGCGAGGTGGCTGGGCGCGACAGGGCTCGGCAGCCGACACCGGATACGTCGATAGAAGGTCCCCTTAGGCCACCCCCCCTCCCTTAGGCCACAGATCTTCCTTCATGAATGTTGACAGATGTTCGAAACTACACTATTAACTATTATCTCTCCTCCTTGAATCAGTATCTTCACTGTTGAGGGTCGTGAGGGTTTGTGCAGGACCCTAGTCTGCACTATGTTCCTCCATTGGGTTCTGTCCTCCGCGGCATGGATGGCTTCGCTCACGGAGGAGTCTGTTACTGAGCGCTTAACTAATATAAGCTGCAGCCTGCAGACGGGGGCTTACCTTACAAATCGATAGACAAAGATAGCCGTTTAAAAATGCAGGTATCGAGAATCTCATTCCCCTGATACGTCTCTACCCTATTCGGTTATTTTACAAAAGTTTTCTTCATTTTGGTTATTGTACATTCTGTGTGTTTTATCAATTTTGATAAGAAAGTAAAAAATAATCTTACACTCACACCAACAAGATTCACGTTTTGTCAATATCGTACAACTTTTAATATTTAAGAGTTGAATGCCTTCATTCAATTCCTAAATATTTAAAAAAAAGTTCCGGTTGCGAGCCCAACCGTGTGGTATTGTATCGGAGGAGTGGACGAAACAGTGTAACGGGAAGGGAACCAGTATATTGTAACCAATTGGTTGACAAAGATAGCTATTCACAAATGTGCTATCGGGGTCACCATTTCACCAATGCATTTGGCGAACTCCCAAACGGTAACGTCTACCGTTTTACCTAATCTTACCAGCGGGAATAACCATCTGATCTGATAGCGAAGAGGCTTAAAGTATTGTAATCAGAGGTACCTCTAATATTTTAAGTATAATGTGAGAGAAACCGACTTGCACGAGGAAACATTATCCCTTATCTTACGCTCGTTAACTGACGTCCTATTCGAAGATTTAAGAAGGGCAAGGTGCCCTAACTTTACACAAGAGCAAGAAATCTCTAGGCAATTTCTAGCTGCTAGTTACCTGTTGCATAACTGACTCATTAACCTCTATAGTATGTGCTCTTATTATTATTATAATTCCATGGCTTAGTCAGCTCTGCACGAATTGGCTTTGCTATGCTTAGCTTTCAGGAAGCTGAAAGTATAGGTGCTGCCTATTCCATCTAGAATCCTGCCCCAAGCACTATAGTGTCCTGTAAGTT
The DNA here is from genome assembly GCA_947578465.1 of Thera obeliscata. NCBI lineage: Eukaryota > Metazoa > Arthropoda > Insecta > Lepidoptera > Geometridae > Thera > Thera obeliscata. The sequence continues at coordinate 271,434 of OX387915.1, forward strand.
GCCCCAGACGCTCATGTATGGAAGCAGCAATAAACTGCCACAAAACTAGCCGGCAAAAGCGGCTTGTTTGTCTTTATGCCCGGATGCCCGGCCGTAGGGCAACGAACCTGTGATGATGATGACGTAAAGAAAAGAAGAGAATAACATTTACGCAAGAGTGAGTTGCTGGACAATGTGTAAGTATAGATATTATCGCATTCTCAGATAAGAATTAGAGGTTCAACAAACAATGTAATACAAGGAACAACAGACAACATGACTGAACCACAATCAAGCTCCCCATGGCCTCGTATTATTGAGGGCGGAATTAGACCGATGAGAAATGGGCCAGAATGAGAAACACATGAGAAATGGGCAGCAACAAAAAGTAGTTGTATTATGGAAGTATTCCCGGGGCGGTCGCAAAAGGCCACTTATACACGAGCGCGATATATTGTGTTTGTGCCGCGCGCGGGTAACCCGAGAACATGCGCTCGGTGGCCACGCCGCTACACACTCTCAGGATAAATAATTATTTCATTCTTATTTACCAGATTTGAACATTTACAGAGAACAAAATGCGAGTAGAGTATCGTTTCACTATTGTTTTAGACTCCGTAGACTATGGGGTCTACGGCGTAGAGCCTCTACAATGTCTTTACAATTTTTCAACCCAAAGGGTGCAATTTTTTGAAATCGGTACTAAATTAACGCCTGAACCCTTCAAAGTCACCGCCACAAATACACAAATCTCTGGGCTTGATTATTTTAGGAATTTCGTGATGAGTGAGTCGATGAATGAACTTTTCGTAAGATCCGATGCGCATGTAGAAAGATACTTTAGTAATACTTATTCATTTATTATCCCGAACACATAAGTAGGATACATGGCCAGCTGAAGTTGACGACATCGACCGAGTAACAGCAAACAGAGGTATAAATCACGGTTATAGCGCCGATGTAAACATTACCGAACCAGAAGGGCGCGGAAAAAATATGTTTTTTCCCGCAACTACTGCGCATGCCGCGACCGTGGCCTTTATACATCATCGTAGTTTTTGAGTTTATTCATTACAAAAATACAAACAAAAATATAAATCTTTCCTTTTATATAATAAGTAAGTACTAGTTAGAAAGGTTGCCTAGTTATGTGCCTAGGGAGGTCCCTGTTTATATCTAGTTGGAACAGAACCAGTATAATCTATATATCTAGATACTAACGTACCTTCTCTCTATCTGGTTGGCTCGCTGCAGCAGGGGCCCCCGGACCAAGTTCTTAATGTCCAGGAAGTGCGGGTTCATGGTCTCGGGCGTCAAGCTTATCTCCAGTTTCATTTTGAATTTTCAAATATTGCAATATTGATCGACGATGCTATATTGATGATTGGGTTAGTTTCGACTTGAAAATGTGCGAACGAAATAACGAAGTAACTGACATCATAATTTAGCAAAGGCCCGACCACATCTTGGCGATAACATGACAGCGATGCTTTGTCGCTGCCTGTCATGTTATCGCCTTGATAAGCTTTCATCATACTTCCTACCAATAAATGCGAAAGATACGATGTCGGATGCTTGTGGCATAATCACGCTTTATCCGCTGGAACGATTTGGATGCAATTTGTAACAAATATAGATTGTAACCTCGATTGCATGATTGTAACCTTGGTACACTACCGCTTTTGATCTTTCTCTGCCTTCATTCTCTATCATCACTTCGTCACATCCTTCAAAGCATAGGGTGACAGGTGACGCGCGTTAAGAACGTGTTAGATTGTCTTTATGCTGGTGGCAGTTACTTGATTTGGCTTCAGGGCTGCCGGTCGCGTAATCAAAATCTTGCACGTTCATGCCCCTAGGCACGAGGGTAGGTAAGGTTCCTCCGTAGGTAGTGCACGGGGCAGGCCCGCTATCTCCTCCCTAGTGCTGACCACTCAACAACAGCCAACAGCACAAACCAACCAAAGTTTTAATTTTCTTCCAGTTTACTAAACTGTCCATAGCGACCGCACCTTGCAATCGTAAGGTCGCCGTGGGTTCGAACCCGGTCGTGCACCTATGTATGTAAAACTGATATGCTGCGTGATAACGCTAAATCTACTTTAATATAATGATTAATAAAACAAAGTGGTATATACTACTTATTTCTTTATTCGATTTATAAACGCAACATTTTAAATAACAACCTCTGTATCGGATCCCGCAACACACGATACACACACTTACAAGTGACATTTAATAAAAATGCATACAAAATAAATGAAAATATTAAAAACAACAATTTAGATAACGATATAATAAGACGTAAATCAGAATCTGTCGACACACTTAGTGCACGACATGGCACACACGCGACTAGACACATTCTTAAAGAAAAATAATCTGTATTTTATACAAAAATAATCTGTAAACCAAAATTAAACAAAACATAGAAGTGTTTTCTTTAAAATAAGATGATAAATCACAATGCTGCTTTTAAATCCACATTCTTTTATATTTTACTAAAAAGTTCAAACCACAATGTCTTTTAAATTTCGTACTAATAAATTACATCTAACATTATGCTTCCGTGTTTTTGCTCACATGGAAAAGTATATTTTATTTTGTAATAAAACATATTTTCCTATTCTAACGAGCGGCTTGAACAATACTCTCAATTTCGCAATTACCAAACAACATTACAATATTTACAACTAAACAAGCTGCTATAAACTACATACGAGTACATGTACAATTTTACATTGCTTCATTAAGTTCAATCTCACAAATTGCTTACAATATTAGTCGCACTACGTGTGCTTGGAGTTAAAGTAGGTATTTGCAATACTTTGATGACGCTGAACGATAGGATTATATTGTTGATTCGGTAAAATCATATTTCTTTCGTTTCCACGGAAATGACTTTTATTTATCTATGAAACGAACACAAAGTTAGCGTCCGCTCTTCCTATTCCAAGCGTTTTCTGGGAGAACCTGTCATCAAATCATTCAAAGGTATATGGAATCATAGGACCCTCGCTGGCGTACGGGATTCAGTGAGACAATCATTCCCATCGCTCTGGATTCACTTCGAAGCTACTTTAACCCCGTCGCGGTGCAATGTAGGCAAGTGCGCCGCATTCCACACTCGATCCTACTAGCTATGCTCCCGCCACGGTTCAATAGCGCTGCCTTTAAGACTCGCAGACCACATTTTTTCAGAAATTGATAATCTTTCGTCGCACATCATTCCAGTATTTAAACTCAGCGCTTGTTCTGCAGTCACTAGTTTTTGACGTGACAACGTCTTATAATTCGATGGAGCCGGCTGCACGCACGAAAAAACATGACGTCATGCGGCGTTACCTCGCTCTGAGGCGTTCCATTGCGCGGCATGAAGTGCAAGCGAGAGCGCGGTACGAGCGACAAAAAGGCACGCACGGCCTCCGCGTTCGGCATCTGTCTCTCTCTTACTTGAGTGAGCGATGCGTCCGCGTGGACAGCTGGATGACGTTGGCACGTTCAACTATCGTCAGTAAACCGACTTTACAGACAAGCGATTTTTTTTTACTAATGTGGTGAAAGGATTTAGTGCGTCTCAAAGAAGCTCGTTGTTTTTAAAGGCAGCGCTCGTAATCCGGGACGCTACATGCAGGGGTGGTGATGGCATGGTCCTACGCGTACTGGCTGGTGAAGTTGTCGTGGAAGCGCTTGAAGATGTCGAGCATCTCCCGCAGCAGCGCCGGCTGCGGCAGGATGGTGGTGCGGAAGTGGTAGGTGCCGGGGCGCTGCCCGAACCCGGAGCCCGGCACTATGCAGATGCCTGCCCACACACAATACACAGATCATGATAAGTTCATATAAAAACTATTATTATAAAACATGAAATGATTAAAATAAAAATTACATTTTATAAGAAACTAGAAAAAATAATGAACTCTGTTTTCCACCTGTAGATATTATTACAGGTAGAAAACAGAGTTTAAATCACCAAAAATATAAACAAAATTACCGTAAAAAATTACAATGTCTCTAAAGAAAATAGCGGCCAAGTGCGAGTCGGACTCGCCCATGAAGGGTTCCGTAGCAACAAGTAACATAATATAAAAGTTCTTGTAGTTCGTCGAAAGGTAAATTGCGGTTTACGATTTATGACGTATAAAAAAAAAACTACTCACTAGATCTCGTTCAAACCAAATATCGTTGGAAGTTTGCATAGTAATGTACAACATATATTTTTTTTAGTTTCATAATTCTCTTATTTTAGAAGTTAGAGGGAGGGGGACCAACTTTTTTCCACTTTGGAAGTGTCTCTCGCGCAAACTATTCAGTTTTGAAAAAAACGATATAAGAAACCTCAACCTCATTTTTGAAGACCTATTCATAGATATCTACACGTATGGGTTCGATGAAAAAAAAATTTTTGAGTTTCAGTTTCAAGTATTCCCCATACTTGAAACTGAAACTCAAAAATTAAAAAAAAAAATTTTTTTTCTATTTTTGTGTAAAAATCTTAATACGGTTCACAGAATACATCTACTCGCCAAGTTTCATCAGTCTAGCTGTTACGGTTTCGGAGAAAAATGGCTGTGACATACGGACGGACAGACAGACAGACAGACAGACAGACATGACGAATCTATAAGGGTTCCGTTTTTGCCATTTGGCTACGGAACCCTAAAAAGGATAGCATAAGAGAAGTGATAAAGGAAGTCCACTGCTGGACATAGGCTTCCCTACACGTTTCCAGGAAGAACGATTCTGAGCCCTTTCCATCCACCGACTTCCCGCGATCTTAACAATGTCGTCAGTCCATCTGGTGGGTGGGCGCCCCACGTTTCGTCTTCCTGTTCGTGGTCGCCATTCGAGAACCTTTATTTCCCAACGGTTGTCGGTTCTTCAAGCTATATGACCTGCCCATTGCACTAACTCTACGAGCTATGTCGGTGACCTTGGTTCTTCTAGGGATATCGTCAAGCGACAGGTATAGTATAGTATAGTATGTATGTACCGGTTTCCTCGAGCAGCTTGAAGGCGTAGAAGACATCAGGTGCCTGCTTGGCGGCGGCGGCGGCTTGAATGGCTTTTGGAGACAGTTGGAACTGAGGGAACGCGTACATGGCGCCCTGCAAGCCAAATATAAACATATCAATATCTACATGTAACACTGATTACAAAGAGCACTGGTGGTCTGGTAGTAGCGGCCCCGCCTTCCGATCCGAAGGTCGTGGGTTCAATCCAGTCGTGTACCAATGAGTTTTATTGTTGAAAAATGTATGTGAACTATGCAAGTACTCTCAAAACGGTGAAGAAAAACATTGTGAGGAAACCGGCATTTCGTAGAACCTAAAACAGTTCGAGTAACACGTGTCAAGTCACGCAAAAAGGGCCCACCAGCGGCCTCTTGCGGAAAAACCAGCCCGCACATCAAGTGCGGATGATAAAAATTTGCCGAATTTGCCTACATGTTACATTAACATTCCCAGACAGTAAATAATCAAGTGGCTTCCTCGCTCTTAAATGTACAATCTTGCGTCGGCTTGGTCGCGTGGAACTGGCACCTACACTCACCTAGCTTTAATACTTTTAAGGTAATCCTTGTGATACAGCTGAATGAATAAATTTTGAATTTGAATTGTCTCTGATTTCTTCACGATGTTTTCCTTTAAAGTTTAAGAGTACTGGTATAATGCACATACATTTTTGGATAACATCTGGACTGGCGGGTTGCAATGAGGTGTGTTGTGCATATTATAGGGACCGCTTTTTTAATGAGATGTTTTGCCGTAGTTTGTTATAATAGAGCCGTAGTTTGTTGCCTGTTCTTGCTTCGGCTTGGTCGCGTGGAACTGGCACCTACACTCACCTAGCTCTAAGACGTTTCAAAGTGATTCTTGTAATTCAGGCAACAAACTACGGCAAACTAGTATACCTGTACGACGTTGCACTTGAAGCCTTGCATGTTGTTGAAGGCGGCGGCGATGAGCGTGGCGCGCGCCTTCAGCGACTCCAGCACGGCCGTCTTCTCCTGCAGGAACAGCGGGTACGAGGGGTCGCCTTCGCAAGGGGGACCCGCCTGCACCACACACACACGATTTTTATGAAAATTGCATTTATGTTTTTTTATGGGGTAACTGTTGCTAAAAAAAAATCCAATTACGTAATCTGCAAAACATGTCAAGAAGTTGTAATACAAACATAGCTTGCCATGACGTGTGGAATACGCATCTTTCGGTCTAATAGCGATATTTGTAACGTCATATAATACGTGTATAAGCAGCGGCCTAGTAGTAGAAGTATGAGTAGTAGTAGTACGTACGACGCAGTCGACGGCGCTCTGGCCGAGCGTGGTGGGACACAGCATGGCGGAGATACATTTGTACAGGTTGGCTTGCACCTGCAATCATACACAGCTACACACGACTGACCGATACATTCATAAATAGTCATCTTTTTCTTTTAGGAGGATGGGACTACTGCCTTATCGGTACGTTTACATGGCGCATGGCGGCTCAAGAGAACTTACTGGCACTACAGTCTAAACACATGCACGGACTCAGTAATGCGTCTTGCTTGGAGTTCAACAGTGGATTAAGATAAAAAAAAGTGTAAATTAAAGATAGGTACAGTCGGAATGCATACAATTCGTACAATTTTGCAATTATAATTTTTAGGTTTTTTATGCAAAATAATCATTAAATATTGGAACTTATCAACTAATTTCATGATCTTTAAGTTTTTATTCTGTAAATTGTTCCGACTGTACAATGTACACCCGACCTTACCTTGCTAGTTATCATATCGTAGTAACATTTCATTTTAATCCATTGCTCCAAGACTTGCCACTGGGTTCAGTTTTCGTATTTTCTCATGTAGTTTTGACAGACCAGGGTGCATCGAATGTGTACCAGCTACACTTGGCATATGTGCTATGCCAAGCTATAGTGTAAGGGTGGGAATGGAACCTGCGGCTCGATGTTGAGGAGCTCCATCCATCCGCCGCGCAGGCCGCACTCGCCCATGTATCCCTTGCTGACCGACATGAAGGACGCCAGCTCGATGCCGTCGTATGGAGCGCCCATCTCACGCACCACCTTACAACACAACAATATTATGTACTCGTATTAATTACAACCGTTGGGGAATAAAGGTTCTCGAATGGCGACCACGAACCGGAACACGAAAAGTAGGACGCCCATTCACCAGATGGACTGACGACATTGTTAAGATCGCGGGAATTGTTAAGTCGGTGGATGGAAAGGGCTCAGAATCGTTCTTCCTCGAAGCGTGTAGGGGAAGCCTATGTCCAGCAGTGAACTTCTTCAGGCTGATAATGATGATGCTATATTCATGGGCACTAAAGTGCTGGGGGCCAAGTGGTAGCGGCACCGCCGTCCGCACGCATCCAGTCGTGTACCGATGAGTTTTTCAGCCCAAAAATGTATGTACACTATGCCAGTGCTCTCAAACGGTGAAGGAAAACATCGTGAGGAAACCTGCATATCGTAGAACCTAACAAGTTCGAAAATATGTGTCAAGTGCACGAAAGAAGTCTCTTTGAGGCACATTTAAAATCCTTTCACCACACTTGGTTCGAAAGAATCAGTAAAACGATAAGAAGAAGAATGGGCACACAACTATGTAGTTACAAGCTTAGTAAAGCTTATAAAAGTATAGGATGATGATGCTAAAAACTAATGTAAATATATTTTTTTTAATAATCATGAGCCTGAGGAAGTTCACTGCTGGACATAAGCTTCCCCTGTACATTCTTAGGAAGAACGACTTGAATCTTCTCCATCCACTAACTTCCTGCGATATTAAAAATATATAATCTCATTATACTAATATTACAAGAGGAAAGATTTGTATTTTTGTGTGCATGTTTGTAATGAATAAACTCAAAAACTACTGTGCCGATTTCAAAAATTCTTTCACCACTGGAAAGCTACATTCACCTTGAATAACCTATGCATATTTATGTGTTTTTAAAATAAATGTCCGCCCGTGCGAAGTCGGGTCAGGCCGCTAGTGTATAATGTATTGTGATGCTGTACCTTCTTGAAGGAGTAGAACTTGCTCCCATCAGCGTACACGTTGTCCTGGTACACTTCGTCCGCGAACAGGAACAAGCTGTGTTTGTGCGCGAACTTTATTATGTTCTCGATGTTTTCGCGAGTCAGCACCTATACACAAAATAATACTATTAATACATATTCTTTCATGTAAATCACACAATACTATTATTAATCTATATTTTTTTGTGAAAAATAATGTAATAAATAGATCAAATATTGATGACATTTTAAAACAAACTGTACTGAGTACCAGACTATATCATACCGGGTTTGTAATGTATCATACCATAACGTAACGAGCAATATTGTGCCGACCTGTACAGAACAAGACTATACTGAACTGGACTATAACATACCAAGCTGTACAGTATTAGACCGGACCGTACCCGAGCATACCGTATGGTACTGTACATGAGTATACCAGACGGTACAAGCTTAAAATGCACGTCCCGCTACTTTAGTCACTCAAAGTAAATTGTTCTTTATCACTTATACTACAAGGATCATTTTTAACTACTTTTCTGTGAGTGAACGTCAAGAAAACGTGGTGGAGGGGCGTGCATTTTTAGACTGGTTTATCTATACATGAATATACCGTCCGGTACAGTACATGAGAATACCGGACGGTACAGTATGAGTATATCGTACGATACCGTACATGAGTATACCGGACGATACAGCATAAAAGTATACCGCACAGTAATAGTACATGTGTATACCGTATGGTACTGTACATGAGTATGCCGCGGGGTACAGTAAATGAGTATACCGCAGGGTACATTACATGAGCATACCGTACGGTATAGTAGGTACATGAGCATACCGTACGGTATAGTAGGTACATGAGTATACCGTACGGTATAGTAGGTACATGAGTATACCGTACGGTATAGTAGGTACATGAGCATACCGTACGGTATAGTAGGTACATGAGCATACCGTACGGTATAGTAGGTACATGAGCATACCGTACGGTATAGTAGGTACATGAGCATACCGTAGGTATAGTAGGTACATGAGCATACCGTACGGTATAGTAGGTACATGAGTATACCGTACGGTATAGTAGGTACATGAGCATACCGTACGGTATAGTAGGTACATGAGCATACCGTACGGTATAGTAGGTACATGAGCATACCGTACGGTATAGTAGGTACATGAGTATACCGTACGGTATAGTAGGTACATGAGTATACCGTACGGTATAGTAGGTACATGAGTATACCGTACGGTATAGTAGGTACATGAGTATACCGTACGGTATAGTAGGTACATGAGCATACCGTACGGTATAGTAGGTACATGAGCATACCGTACGGTATAGTAGGTACATGAGCATACCGTACGGTATAGTAGGTACATGAGCATACCGTACGGTATAGTAGGTACATGAGCATACCGTACGGTATAGTAGGTACATGAGTATACCGTACGGTATAGTAGGTACATGAGTATACCGTACGGTATAGTAGGTACATGAGCATACCGTACGGTATAGTAGGTACATGAGCATACCGTACGGTATAGTAGGTACATGAGCATACCGTACGGTATAGTAGGTACATGAGTATACCGTACGGTATAGTAGGTACATGAGCATACCGTACGGTATAGTAGGTACATGAGCATACCGTACGGTATAGTAGGTACATGAGTATACCGTACGGTACAGTACTTGAGTACACCTTAGGGTAGAGTTAGAGAGCGCACCTGTCCGGTGGGGTTGCCGGGGTTGATGACGACTAGCGCGCGCACTTGGGTGTGGGCGCCGGCGGCGGCCAGGGCGCGCTCCAGCTCGGCGGAGGAGAGCGCCCACTCGTTGTCCTCGTCCAGGTAGTAGCCCACCTGCGCCAGCCCGTACTCCGCCAGCGACGCCGAGTACAGCGGGTACTGCGGGATCGGGATCAGCACGCCTGACACACAAACCAGATAGCTACACAACTCAATCACATGTATGTACGTCACTTCTCATACTTACGCTCGGCATTCGCGCTAGGGCCAAAAAGTTTTCATATCATTTTGTAAGAAAAGAAATTATTTCACCAAGGAGGTTTGCACAGCTTTAACTGTAATGAACCATTACTTATCAAGCATAGTGTGACGGTAAAGTGATTTGAAAATGGAACGCATTTACAATGCACTGAGCGGCATACGCCTACTTACACAGCCTCTTTGCGCTAAAGTAAATCCTACTTACTGAGCATGTATGATGAAAACAAATAAAACAGTTAATGTGGTATTAAGAGGGTCTCTCTAGTTTTTTTTAAGAGAAAAATCACGCAGATAACCGTTCCCAGCAATAATTAATAAATAATGTGATTCTTTTTAAAAATTACAAGATATTATCACAATACGACATGTGCTTGAGATACGACGTGTGATGTCACAAGTAATATAACGACAAGGTCACCCGTTAAGAACCCGCTAATTAACAATACACGCGACTAACCTAGTTACTATGCGCTAGACAACCTTGATCAGGGGATCATACAAAACTAATAAATTAAAATTTCAATCAATGAAAATTATAAAATCTTTCTAAAAGGAAAACAGTTACAGTTTATTTTGGGAAATAAAGATCAATGATAAACTGAGTGACGGTCGTCTTGTGCTTATTTAATGCGGAAAAAATGTTTGATGATGAATTAATATTAATGGCGCAAATGGATAGAAACGGAAGCTCGTTCACACTAGTCTTGTAGATTTTGTAGGAAACTGCTTGTTTGCGTACGGCATTGTACGTCATTACTCCGGCATCGGAATCACGAATGTTCGAACACCACAGACTTAAAAACTTGCTACGCAGTATAGACAGGCAGTAACAGGCAGCAGTTTGTTGCCTGTTCTTGCGTCGGCTTGGTCGCGTGGAACTGGCACCTACACTCACCTAGCTGTAAGACGTTTCAAAGTGATTCTTGGAATTCAACTGAACAAAGACTATTTTGATTTGATTTGAGTATCGGGGTTTTAAGCTCCCTAGGAATGTTGGAATTTATTGCCAAAAACCTCGGGGATTTCACAGAAAGGTTCTAGCAAGTGACAGCATCTCTATACATTTTCACCGCCGAGTGTAATTTGCGCGTGACTGATGGAGGAAAACATGAAAAAAACGAACTGTAAATATATCTTCCGATCGCAAACAAGAATGGGGAAATCTAACTTAAATTGATTCTAATAAAAGTTTATGATTGAGAGATTAACTCCAGTTCATGTTATTCGCCATCAGGCACGCGTTAATTACTAGTCAGATCAATGACGTTTTATCTCCATTTAAATGGGTTACTAACTCCTTGGTGAGCACAGTTAGTGATTACGATTGTTATATTGCTGCATACCGGAGTTCTTCCCGTCGACCTTGTTGCAGAGCAGCTGCAGACAGTTCTTGATGGCGGCGGAGGCCCCGCCCGACAGGCAGATGTCCTCCCAGCGCGCCGGGTGCTGGTCGCGGCGCTGGATGTAGGCCGCCACGCGCCGCCGGACCAGCTCGATGCCGTGCGACGCCGAGTACGAGCCCACGGACCCACCGCTGGAACACACACCGCCACACACAACGTCACACTCACTTGCTTAAACCATTTTTAAAGCCTTTTGAGCCGGGAGCCGGCTGCACGCACGAAAAAACATGACTCATGCGGCGTCACCTCGCTCTGAGGCTTGAAGTGCAAGCGAGAGCGCGAAACGAGTGACAAAGAGGAACAATCGGCCTCCGCGTTCGGCAGCGTTCGACATCTGTCTCTCTCCTACTTGAGTGAGCGATGCGTCCGCGTGGACAGCTGTATGACGTTGTCACGTTCAACTATCGTCAGTAAACCGACTTTACAGACAACCGATTTTTAAGATACAACTGGAACAATCATAATACCCAACTGATGTTAAGTGGTAACCATCACCCATAACAAAGAATTGCCACGCAGGTCACGCACGTTAGGAACGTGCCCTACAATCTGTCCTGCGTTCATGAAAGTCTTACCAATGTTATATTACTGTAACGTTATGTTTCAATAAATAACAAATATAATCAACTACTAGCGGTCTCACGCAGCTTCGCCCGCGCGGTAGGTACCTATGACTTTCCATTCCGTATTTTTTTTTTCAGGATAAAAAGTAGCCTATACCTATGCTTATCCAGGATACAAACACTACATAAAATGGTACTTTATACATTTCAAATTCCATGTAATTCCAGTAGTTAGGGCGTTATATGGAAAAAACGGGTGTTTACGGGTATTTAAAAAGTGCTATCGAGGTAGGTATCTACCGTTACTTTCACATTTATAATAACAAGTAAAACTTACTCTTTTTATAAATGAGAAAACTGTAGGTACCCGTGTTTTGTCTAAAATATTTGTGTTTCTATCTGGCTTCTTTATTATTTCATTTCAAAACAAGGGAAATCGCATTCACCAGTCCGCAAATTACTGGTAACATTCCTTCATGCGCGCGTTAATTAATATGCTTATCTCCTCGTATGCCTATTTATAACTGCATTGTTGAGCTAGCCTCTAGGAAGTCTATAAAATGCTAAACAACGTCATAATGTCACATGAAGCATAATAATCATTTGGATTATAAATTTTGTTACCCTCAAGTTTGATACTCATATTGTGAAAGTTTTATTCACTGAGTGCCTATCATAATGTTTTACCGATAAGTAATCTAAATATTGCACATTGACCTTACGTAATTTTTTATTAGAAAACATTGGACATAAGCAACTATAAAATGTATTCGACATCTTATCAACGTATTTCATGCAATAAAAATGTCGTGTACTTCGACTTTGAAGAATCATAATAATAAACACAAGGTTGTGAAAAAATTAAGCAAAATACTTTGTTCCACTTTACGCCTTGGGTAATATAATAACAAACTAGTACAGGGCTAATTCTTTACAATAAAAATAAGTTAACAAATTAACTATGTATTTATATTAGGTGTAAGTATCAATGAATAGGTGGCCAAAACCGGTAGTGACGTACTCGTAATAACCACATCAATCTACCAAATAGGTCATATCCGATGCCGTCATTACTCAAACATTATATTTGATCACATGTGTACAAACTTTTAAGTAAGCTGGGATTGTAAACAAGTTCTCTTCCTACAACCAGAGGGCTAATATGACATTTCTTTTAATTAAAAGTTATTATAAAAATAAGTAATTCATATTATAAAAATACATATTAGACTTAAAAAACAATAAAAATTATGAGATTATTAGACCGAAAATATCTCAAGCAATAGTCCTTCAGACCCGAACCGTAAATCTAGAACTAGCTGCATGGGAACTAACTGTGGAACATACCTAAAAAAAAATTACTGGCACGTGAGGCTAAACATCTGTATGCCTCAAGTAGATGCACAGGAAAGTGCATCGTAGGGCACGTTCCTGACGTGCGTACCTACCAGGCAATGCTTTGTTATAGCCGATGGTTACTACTCAACATCAGGTGGGGCATGCTTGTTCCATCAGCTAGTTATTCCGTTGTATTGAACCGAGTGTGTTGTTGGTAGTGCACGATGTATTGTTGGTTGTGCACGATGTGTTGTTGGTTGTGCACGATGTGTTTGTTGTCTCTTACCCACAGCCGTCGAGGATCTCCTTGGCTCGCTGCTTCACGTCCGCCGGGAAGTCACCCGTCTCGATCAGAACCGGGTGGCTGACGCAGGCCAGCACCTGGAAGTAACTTCTGATGACCTTCTTCTTCGTGTCATATCACCAGTTCTTTCGAATCAGAGTGGTGAAAGGATTCTAAGTGTACTCGACACATCGTTTTTGAACTAAGTATTTAGCTACGACACGCGGGTTTCCTCACAATGTTTTCTTTCACCGTTTGAGAATACTGGCATGCCAGCATCTTTTCTTTCATCTCTCTAGCTAAATATACTTGCTTGATTGGGTCTCAGACCGCCGGGAAGAATCTATCATGGCTTAACGACTGCTATAGCCGAGACCGACCTAACTTGCGCTCGAAGCATGGAAACTATCCTAAACTATCAGATAACCTGTCGCCGGCTGATGATTCCCATGATGACTCATCCAATTGATGACCGCAGTGAAGGTGCAATATTTGCATAATCTGTAAATATTTGTTGCCAATCTGGGTATCACGTACGATACCTCAGTTTGCAGTTTCTAAGACCCGGATACAGACATACATAAAGTCCGTTGAGTGTGAAATCAGGCTATATCCGTGACCTTGAAAGGGCACCGCAGTTCGCATGGATGATACTTCACAGCGGCTGCGCGTCGGCAGATCGATGCATGACATTGAATGACCCCAACAGCCTACTTCTTGCCCCACACAGTCAATGGCGCATAAGCCCATACTTGCATAACTCCAGAATTCTTTGAAACACATTACCTATTCGTAATCCGCTGGGTAATTTAACTAGGTACCTACCTATACAGAAATACACTTTTTTCATTATGTAATTGGTTCTTTCTAGGTTGCTCTGGCAGTGATCTGTTAGAAGTACTTATGAATAGAGCTTTGTACTCGATATTGCGCTGGTAGTTTATAATCAAAGATCAATGATAGGTATTGTCGGAATTAATCTACAACCAACTCGCCATCTTTATCATAGGTATATCAACGGCGTGAGCCTGCAATGAAGAACCTGTTATCGCTTTATGTGTTTACTCTAGTTAGACAATAGACCTAGAAGTCGTCAAAGTTGATTGCAATGAGCACATAGTTACAGTACGGAATAGACTAGCTTCCTCGTGTTATTTAATATACAAAGATGAATGCTTAAAATCTTAAAATCTTGGAAAATCCACTCATAAGTGAGGAAGTGTAGTTGAAACAGCGAGATATTTACCTATCATGATTAAATTTTATGAGTTTTGATTTCCAACATTTCGGCACAGTTGCATGCACCATGATCACGGTTGAACGAATAGAAGAAATGTTATTAGCAGACAAATCGGTCTACCCTCTTTCGCACTCTTATTGGTTTCGACACTACTGTTGGTTCCACTCTCAGTGTTTACTCGAGTGTAGTTAAGTTACCTGTCTGATGAATGTGATGGGCACCTGGCCCATGGCGTGGGCATCCCCGATGTTGGCGCGGATCACCTTCTTGAACGGCTTCTTGGCTCCCTGGAAACCATCGTTTTACTCATATTATAGCTAAGAAGTGAACTAGCTTTAAAGTAACTTTGGCGTAGCGGATAAAATAAATTAAGCAAAGTGCGGATTCGAATCACGCAGCTGCTTAGTCGTTTCGAGGAACGTTGTCAAATTACCGTAGGTTCTAACTGTCATTTCACGATATGTAGATCGATTATTAGGATAAAGCCGTATGCAGGGAGCATAATATATTATGGCGAACAATCTGAGCTTGAGACTCGACTCAGGCTCGAGCATTGTTTCTGCAATACGGGCCACGTACTCCAGATCATGACTAAAATGGTATCTATAGTTGAAGATTTACATTCTGCTTTTAACCATTTTCAAGGGATTTCAAAGTTACTATTTTACATAACGCGAAGAAAGTGTTTAAATTCTGTTACGGAAGAGTACAACTTCCTGATAAATGCATTGCATCGCGTGATTTGGTTGAGTCATGCAGCTGAGTAAATACAGCAGTAATGTACCTCACACACAAACGAATTTCTTCTTGTCGTGTCCTTAGTTCTTTCGAACAAAGGAACTTGCAAACTCATCAAGGTCAATGTCATCAAAATTGAATTTGGAATTTGAGGGGGAATTTCCAACTATCATCTTACCTACCTACATGGTAGGAAATTTTCAGTTACTCATGCCAGAGGAATCAAAACGACTATTACAAATATTAAATAAAGATCTAGAATGATAAAGAATGTAACAAAGAGACCTGAGGATATGCCTACTTGCCTGGGGATTACAAAATGTTACAACTCATATTATAATGAACATCATTCGATAAGCAAATGTATAGTTACCTACCTGCCAGGTATCTGATAGCTGTAACTGTAACGTGTTGTATTATGCAAGTTAGCGACACAATTGAATGACAGGTGGTATGGCTCGGCTGATAATGTCATTATTCAATTGTAAATAAGAGTTATGTTGTCATGGCCTATTGCAATAAATATACATGTTTATTTCAAGGCAAAATAAACAAAACTGTCAACAAACTGCAACTTTATCTCATAACCACAATTGTGACCCAGAAAACTGCATGACATCAGAGTCAATATGTTAACTACGGACAACTTGTTCATTGTGTTCTGCTAACCTGTCCTAATTCATACTCAAATTAAATAGGAATAAATAAATAAATAAATAAATATTGTGGACAATTCACACAACACTACCCAAGCCACAGCCCTAAGCAGAGCTTGTAATATGGGAACCGGATAGCTGATATAATACTTGAATACATTTTTTTTTTTTTGTAAATACATACTTAGAATACAATATAACACCCAGACAGAGAACAAACATTTATGTTAACCACACAAATATTTGTTCTCGGTGGGGATCGAACCCACGACCTACGGCGCAGAAGGCAGAGCTACTACCAACTGAGCTAGAGGCCAGTCAAAATAAAAGATCAACCAGTCAAAAAATGCACGCCCCTCCACCACGTTTTCTTGATGTTGACTCACAGCAAAGTAGTTAAGAATGATTCTTGTAATATAAGTGATAAAGAATAATTTACTTTGACTGACTGGAGTAGCGGGACATGCATTTTAAGCTTGGACGATCTCTACCTTGTTGTATTGTCTCAAGGTCCACTGATTTTTGTGGATCATACTATACAGAGATACAGAAAATGTATTGAGCCAAGTGCACTCATGTTTCTATAGGCTGGTCAATCCTACTCCGAGTATGAAACACAATCCATACGTAGTGCACATTGCATCTTAATTGAGATGGCCGCATTACACAGGTGGATAAGCTTGTGGTTTAAACAAACCACTACTTAAGTTGTAAGCAGCAGGTTTGAGATAAACATTTGTGGCCTTACTTACAATTACAAGGGTTACTTAAGTGTGACGCACTGTTTAAAGTTCGCCCTGTCACTGTTTGACATTACCGGATGGTAAGAGATGACAGTTGCTTAAGCACTGATTATCTTTTGAAAAATGCTTGTAGAAAGTGTGAAAGATCTAAGCAAAATACAGTTTATAGAAAGAAAGAAAGAGTTGAGTAATAGTTTGAAAGCAGGTAGGTATTAGTTGTAATCAGGTAGATAATCTTGTTTAGACAGTTGATAAGAGTTATCTATCACAGTTGTTATGGAACCTCTTTACAGTTTTGGCTTATTACAGGGCTACATAGTTTTATTTTATTTCAATTATTATAGTTGCCTGTGTCTGGTAAGTCTACTACTACTAACTGGTGCTAGGTGGTGGTGGTACTTGGAGTGATAATCCATCAGGTACCCGGCAAACTGGGATCATTATCAACACTTCTAATGGGTGCATAATCTTAGTTCTAATGGATCATTATCACTGGCCTTGCAAATTAACATAGTGCACCCTTACTTTCACTAGTTCATGACACAACAAAGTTATTGATCCACATAACATATTGCAGACATTTTAGGCTACATTTTATAGGCTGGTGGATACATTTAAAAATACTTGATGCCAGTAAAATAGTCCAGTTACCGGTGTTTGCGAGAGAAATTAAGAGATAGAGGAACTGACCTTTTCCAGCTCTTTTTCAATTTCGGCGGCGCGAATGACGAGCGGACCACGCACGGCATACTCCAGCTTCAGGATGTTGGGGTTAATGTTGTCGATAGTGACCGCCTTCGCCATGGTGCGGTAGTTCCAAGGACCGTTCACACAACTCAACACGATGTCAGATCGTTCCGAACGTTGCGCGACGCCGGCCAAAACGCGACTAGCGCCTCTTATCATTTTGAAGGGTGACATTTTGATTATCAAATAAAATACTCTTTTTCGTCACTTGTAGCACTGATGCGCGATAATTTACGTAAATATTATGTTGGAAATCAGGCAAAATTATGAAACACTTTTTCCTAGCTTTAGATTAACAAAGACGTGAACAAAATCGGTGGCTAAAATTATAACATCTGACAAAACCGGTTGCCGTCGCAGCTGATTTGCGACTCGATCGATACCTATTGCCTCGTCCACTTGTAAACAAGAATCCAGTATGATTTCTGATTGTTGCGACAGAATTGATCATAAAATTACAAATTTTACGTTTAAATAAGTTACCCCGCGAAAGGTTATCTGATACGGAGATAAGAGCTACGCTTACGATAAACACCAAACAATGATTTACTATTCCTACAAACACTTGTAACTTTCACTGTTGATTCACATTATTAACAAATCGAAGAGAAAGACTAAATAGGTATGTTTCATACGATATTGTAAAAATCTACAGCCACGAAGATTACGTAAACTTGAAATTTAAATTCAAAGGAAATGGAAATTGAGAGGAATGTTTGTTTTGACTTCTGTTCTGACAGTTTCCCTCTTTGTCATTTTTACGAATTTGACGACTAACGACAAGTGACATTGACAGAAGCACAGTTTTGTTGGCCAAATATTACAAAAACTCTCGTTTTTGTAACATTTGGCAAATCATTTGGACGTAGACAAAAGAAGGAATTTTACGAACTACGATCTACGAAACCTCAGAGCAGCAAACACACGCTTTTGCTTACGCGAAACAATCTATACTAAATCCTTGTTCAGAATCTCCTGAATGCTTTCGCTATAGAAAGTAGCTAGAGAGCTCGCAAGCATTTTAGCATAATTATTTGATCATTTCGATAGGGGTCACCAGATGGGACATTGATTTGATCTAGTCCGCTGAGCTTGGGCCCACCTGTCCTGTGGTCTAGTTAAAATTATCAATTATTTGGCTCACCATTGAATATTATTAATATTATGTGCCCGGGCCCACTGCTGTGCAAAGGCCTCCCCCCCCCCCCATTCCCTCCAGACATCGCGATCCTAGGCTGGCTACGCTTGTCCAATCCGTCCGCCATTATACTATCTGACATAATCTTGTTTTGCTGAAAGTGGTTCCTACCCTACCTGTTAACTTCCTGTTAAGTGTTTGTCTTCTATAATTCATGCATAACGCTACCTTGTCGGGTATCACATAATCGGTCCGCGAATTCGAACTCGCGGCCTCAGGATCGGAAGAGTATAGGTAGGTACCTACGAGTAGCATTAGATACAAACTGTACTTCCATATTGCATTTTCTAATGGCAGAGCTAGTACATTAAAAGAAGTTTAGTTTTAGTTTTACTAGCAGTTGGTAACCAAGCTTCGCTCGGAATTTGTATTTTTAAGAAATCATAAGAGTCATATTATCATCTTTACTAGTTTATTCTTACTGAACAACGCCATCTGCTGGACATGCTTGCAGTTAGTTGCTCACAATCGTCAATAGATGGCAGGAGCAGTCACATATTCAGTTTATGTTTAATTATTGAACTCGGAAAGAAATGATCATTTTCTTAAAATGAATCCTAGCTAGATCAATTTATCGCCCCCGAAAACCCCTGTATACTAAATTTCGTGAAAATCGTTGGTGCAGTTTCCGAGATCCTAAATATATATAACAAGATTTTCTCGTTTAAAGGTAGGTATAAGATACCTACTACTTTTTGACAATGTTGTCGATAAGTTACATAATGTTAATTTTTGTAAGTATACCTACCTATCTTGCATTATACCTAGTCTCATTAGGATCATACATTTTGTATGTTCTTGTGAGAGAGCCAGGTGGAAAAATCCCCATTATAAAACGACTAGCTTTAATTTGAATTTACAAACAGCTTCGTCAATTAATCTATATTTCTACGAGTCAGTAAGTAGTAGGGATTAGAGGTACAGTACTAACAACACCATTATCATTTTGAATTATTTATTTTGCAGATTTTTTCAAATGTATCAGACCACAGTCTAATAATACAATAATCCCAATATAAAAATATCTCATTTCTTTATCCATACCTATAAATAGTCATATTGACCGGGTTTTTTTATATTTATACAATTCAACAATAAATTATTCTTGGGTGATTCGGTCTTCATTGATAAATAAGATTAGGATAATAAATTGTGATGTCTTTGAACCACCATCTTAGAGAATAATATTTACTTTACAGATAAATTATTTGAGAATCAACTACAACATACTTATTTATAATAACTCCGATCATAATGTACATGTCTGATTTATTTACAATCTGTAAATATTTGCATTTTAACAATATTTATGAAAAAAATCTATTAGATATTTAAAAATTACACAACAGAAACATTATCTCACACATGTATGGCATATCGTCAAAGTACCTACTCACAAGAATCTAATGTTTTCATCTATAGACATTACAAAACACAACATAGCTTTACATAGTCTTAAACCGAAATAAATAATTTATTTTCTAGATTTTATTGCTTATTGTCAAATCAATTTAAAACCCTAACGGAAACAACGGCGCTTCTCCTAGACGCATTCTTTACAATTCCTATTCACTTATTAACATGTACTGTGATCATTAAAAAAAATATGACTTCTTACCTGTCACGTATCAGAAATATGGATATAAAAATAGCTACGTGCCAGATAAACAAATGTATCGTAAGATTTTGATGAGTAAAAGCTCATAGTTCTTAATAATCTATATAGATAGTATGGAATGTACAAACTTCATATTATTATTCACTAGTTCCCTTTACTTTAACAGGATAATATTTATCACGAGATGATATGATTAATTCGGTGAAAATAATCAAACTTTACAAAAGAAAACAGAACAGATCACATCCGAAAACATCGACGTAAGCAAGACTTACAATCAGATCTTGCCGGAAGATAAATCAGCATAGAAACCGAAGAAAAACAGAAGAAAAACGAAAACAAAAAAAGATTGTATAAAATAAATTATCAGCTAGATCTAACGAAGGACGGATAGAATATCGGGAATGTAAAAGTATGCCGGCATAGAACAATAACGGCGGAGAGAACGAGCGTTCTCCGTCCCGGCTTGTGATGAACCTTACGTAACGCCCCCGCGTCGATGCTTTTTCAGGTCAGGCGCAGCAGGCGGCGCGGGTCGAGCGCGAGGGGGGCGCGGGGGGCGCGGGGGGCGGCGGCGACGCGCGCGCGCCCCCAGGGTCTGCGCTAGCAGTCGCGGTCCTCCCGCACGAGCTGCGCCGTGTCGGCGCCGGTGTCGGCCGCGGGGTCGAGCGCGCGCGTCGCCCCCGCGCCCGCGCCCGCGCCCCCGCCGCCCCCTGCCCGCTTCGCACTCTTCATCTCCGTCGACGACGGCGATATCACCGCCGAAACCACCTTGTCTTTCAGATCGTCCGGGACCTCGTAGATGCCCGCTGTGGAATGGAACGATACGATAATTTAAACGTTGCACAAGCACCGAGGAGGTCGCTCATGACAAGTGTTGTAATGCACTTACGCAGCGCAGGTTCGGGGTCCCCGGCGGCGGTGGCGCGCGTGACGGCCTCGTACATGGGGTTGCTGAAGTCGCGCCCCTTCCGGGGGCCGGTCTCCTCCAGCGTGTAGGCGGGCTCGGGCGTGGCCACGCCGCCGAACTCCACGTTGGATCCTTGTCGGAAAGATACGCTCTGCGATGACGCTAAGCTGCCTAGTCCACCGCCTTTACCACTGTTCAACGAAAAATAGTGAAATTAAATAATAAGAAAAATTACTCTGACTCATTGACTATGTTACGAGATTGTATAAAAAAATTTTTTTTTATAAGAACCTTTAATAAAACGGTGAACACAGATGCTTGTTCTCTGTCTGGGTGTTATATTGTATTCTAGGTATTTAAAAATCCTTATTAATATTATAAATGCGTTTGTAACTCTGTCTGTCTGTGTGGCTTTCACGCCAAAACTACTGAACCGATTGAAATGAAATTTGGTACACAGATAGTTGAGGGCCTGAGGAAGGACATAGGCTACTTATTATCGCGAAAAAAGTTTAAGGTTGTAAGGGGTTGAAAATAGGGGTTGAAAGTTGTATGGAAGTATCGTCATTTTTTAGAGCTAGAAACATAATACTTATTTTTTAGTCTGTTGATTTGATATAAAAAAATATGACATTCAAAGTTTGTGCTGGGGGGGTAGAGGGAGGGGAGTACAGGGGGGAGTGTGGAGGGGAGGTGCGGGGGGAGTGTGGAGGGGAGTACAGGGGGAGTGTGGAGGGGTGGTGCGGGGTGAGTGTTGAGGGGAGTACAGGGGGAGTGTGGAGGGGAGGTGCGGGGGGAGTGTGGAGGGGAGTACAGGAGGGAGTGTGGAGGGGAGTACAGGGGGGAGTGTGGAGGGGAGGTGCGGGGGGAGTGTGGAGTGGAGTACAGGGGGAGTGTGGAGGGGAGGTGCGGGGGGAGTGTGGAGGGGAGTACACGGGGAGTGTGGAGGGGAGGTGCGAGGGGGGATGCGGGGGGAGTACAGGGGGAGTATGAAGGGGAGGTGCGGGGGGAGTGTGGAGGGAAGTACAGGGGGGAGTGTGGAGGAGAGGTGCGGGGGGAGTGTGGAGAGGAGTACAGGGGAGAGTGTGGAGGGGAGGTGCGAAGGGGGATGCGGGGGGAGTGTGGAGGGGAGGTGCGAGGGGTGATGCGGGGGGGGGGGGGGGTGGAGGGGAGTACAGGGGGAAGTGTGGAGGGGAGGTGCGAGGAGGGATGCGGGGGGGGGGGGTGTGGAGAGGAGTGCGGGAGGAGTTTAGTGGGGAGTCATATGTCTAAGTTTAGTAAGAGGGCAGACGACTGTGTCACGTGCACGCGAATATGACGTTGTTATTTAATTACTGTTTTCTTCCGCTGCGAATTAAAAATGCTACCCATAGACACTATACCACGCGGACGAAGTCGCGGGCACAGCTAGTATATATATATTCAGCTATCTGGTTCCCATAGCACAAGGTCTGCTCAATTTGAGCTAGATAGTGTTGGATTGATATTTGTTTTATTTATTTATTCAAGACCACGCGAAACTAATTCGTTTATATATTATTCCCAACCTACCGAAGAGGGCTGGTTTGCAGTTATTTGGGAATAATTATGTTTTCTCTGATAGAAAAATATTATATTCGATCCTAAAAAAGCATTTTTGCCTCTTAATGTCAAAAAATGACAGCATGGTAGTAGGTACATTACACACAAAAAATGAGCCATTACATTATTATTTTCATGTTGGTGTTGATGTTTGGGTTTTTTCTTTTCTGTGGTAACAACGATCGTAAGAAAGATATCGAGATTTCGCTATATTGTCATGAATACAACTATTGTATTGATCCATCCAAGTTCAAAATTCAAATCAAAGCGAAAAAAAACGCGGGAAAGAAAATTAAAGAAAGTTACATGTTTCGTTTCGGTAAACAATAAAGTCAATAAACTGTCTTGAAAAAATTACACCTTAGTAATGCTGTACGATGACGAACTGAAACCGATGGTAACACTCGTTGTCGTCGGTACCAATCATAATTATCTCAGCCCAGGATCACTCAAGTCTTTCAGCTAACTTTAATTTCCGATATAGATCCGGAAAATCGGCTAAAAAAAAAAGTAAAAATATAGGTTCGGGTCTGCGACTTACAACGGCCTCTTCCTGATGACGAACCAGGCGGCCGCGCCCGCCAGCGCCAGCAGCAGCACCAGCAGCACGGGCACCAGCACGGCGGCGCGGCTGCCGGCGCGCGCGGCCGCCTCCGCGCCGCCCGCCGCGCACAGCGGGCCCGACGCCGGCGCCACGCACACGCACTCCAGCGCGCCGTCCGCAGCCTCCGCGCACGAGCCTCCGTTCTCGCAGCGGCAGATGCGCGGCAGGGGACGCTCCATCTCCACCGCTAGAACGATCACAAACCATTTAAGTATTCAAAACCGTAGTCAAAGTTTACAAGTGCGAGGCGTAGCCACGTCGAGATGAGATTGGCACAAGACCGGCAACAGTGGCACATACAGAGAGAAACTTATACCCAACAACGGGTAAAGATCGGGCTGAGGATGATGAGGAGTCATAATGTAAGTACTTGCAGCGGCTCACCTCATCCTGACTCACTCAGGATCAACTCCAACTCTCTCGCAGTGACTCAAATTACAACTCGCATGAATTCTACTAAGTTAGCTGTTTCATCTTAATACACATCGGGATCTTTTTGCACTATATCATAAAAGCAGAGCTGAAGATCAGAGGCCAACGTATGTTGGAGCACCCGAAGCTTGTAGAATTGTAGATGGAAGGCAGCACAAGAGAAGCGCCTAACCAAGTAGCTAGGCTCTATGAGTGAGTATGAGTAGATATAATACTAACCGGCATCGCAAGCGCGTTCATGTTGTCTCCGCTTGTCGGCGGGCGCGGCTAACGACGCGGGCTCGGGGCAGGCGCAGCGCCGGCCGCCCGGCACCGACAGGCACAGGTGCGAGCAGGCGGCGCCCGCGCAGCCGCCCGAGCCGGACGCCTGCGTCTGGTTGTAGCGCCGGGGGTGGTAAACTGAAATAAAACAATAACTAAATAAATATCTTAAAACGAACGAAACAACCAAACCGGACAATTATGACGATATTTTTTATGCAACTAGCTGATGCCTTCAACCCGGAACACAGCGATGCTGCTTGATGGCAGATTATGGACATCGTGGTAGTACTTCCCCGAACGAGCCCATCTAAGTAGCTCTTCCAGGTACAACTGGAATAGAATAAAATCAACTTACTTTTGACAGCGGACGGGTTGACTAGATCCTGCGAGATAACGAAGGGCACTCCGCGTCCGAACTTGTCCTGGCGCACCAGCTCGCCCGAGTCCCGCGTCACCCAGTACAGCGAGGACTCGAACACGTCCAGCGACAGCGGGTGCTTCAGGAAGTCGCCCTTCAGGATGATCTTGCGGTTGGAGCCGTCCTGGCGCATCATCTCGATCGTGTTGAGCTTGGTGTCGGCCCAGTAGATGGAGCGGTCCATGGCCTGGTCGATGGCGAGCCCGGCGGGGTGGCGGATGTTCTCGGTGACGATGGGGCGGCGCTTGGAGCCGTCCATCCACGCGACCTCGATCTTGGGCGCGGAGCCGGCGTCGGCCCAGAACATGCGGCCCACGAGCGGGTCGAGCGCCAGCGCCGTGGGGCTCTCGATGCCGGCGGACACGAGCGCGCGCCGGTAGCGGCCGTCCGTGCGCGCCACCATGACGCGGCCGCGCGGCTTGGAGCCCGAGCGCTCCGTCTCCGTCCAGTACAGGTTGTCCCCCACGTAGTCCACCGCCAGCGCGCTCGGCTTGGAGTTGGCCTTCATGTCGAGGTCCTGCGCGTAGCCGCTCTTCACCTCGCCGCCGACGGCGCCGATCATGTACGACCGCTTGATGGTCTTGTCGTAACTGTCCGCCCAGAACACGATCTGCTGCTTGGGGTCGTAGTCGATCGCCTCGATCCTCTTCTCCGCCGTGATCACTTCGAACTGCTCGTTCTTGTCCTGCACGAAGGCTCGGATCTCAGGTCCGTTCGAGAACAGCAGCACTACATCGTTTTCGGTCGCCTTGCACACTCCGGAGAGGTTGTCCGCTAATCTGTAATGAGAGAAGTGGTTAGTTTCACCCTGAATGCAACATGTATTGTATCCGAATGCATAGTTTGTTTGCAATGGCGACTGACTTGAACCCGTCCCTGCAGCTGCAGCTGTAGCTGCCGTTGAGGTTGGTGCAGAGCTGGGAGCAGTGGTGCGTGCCGGCGGCGCACTCGTCCACGTCCATGCACTTCTTCTTGTCCGCCGGCGAGATGATCCATCCTTGGAAGCACGTGCAGATGTAGCCGTTGCCGGTGGCCGTCAGGTTCGTGCAGAAGTGCTCGCATCCACCTGCGTAATCGCATTAAACTTCATTCAAAACATCTAAAATGAAATTACGAAATAAACGGTTGATCTACTTTTAAACGGGGAAGGAAAACATCGCAAAGAATTCGATATGTCGTAGAACCTAAAATCAACTTACATTCGTAAGCATGTGTCAGGTGAACAAAAGGAACATCTTCGAGGTGCACTTAAAATCCTTTCTCCACTCTGATTCATAAAAACTAGTGACACGACAAGAAGAAGTAGTAAAAGAGCAAAGGTTCTTCTCGTTAGCACTCGGCATGTTTCTAACTCAGCTGGAAATTAACAAATGAATGGGCTTGGAATGTAATGGCATACCTTTGTCGAGATGGTTGCAAGAATGCACGTGATGGCAGCCCAGCTCGTCGGAGGCGTCTCCGCAGTCGTCGGCCAGGTCGCAGAGCTGGGCGCGCTCGGCGCAGTGCTTGTTGGCGCACTGGAACTGCGTGTAGGGGTCGCACGGCTTGCTGCGGGCCGCGCACAGCGTCATGTTGTTCTCGTCCGAGCCGTCGCCGCAGTTGTCCACGCCGTCGCATACTTGGTACCTGAAGCCAAGCAAAATATACATTCAGACTAGACTTTTAGCCATTTTGCAACCCAGAAACCTAATTATTGCGGAAAAGAGCATTATTGATCATCCTTTTTCAATTTGTTCCTATACTTTTTGTTAAAGTTCCGAATAAAGCAATTTTGATTCGAGTTGAATATCACAAAACAAGGTCACATTTCCATAACGCTAGGAACCTTACTCAGTCTGAACTTGCTTCCTAAACTAAACTGATTGAGCTATTTAGGTTTAGGATACATTATTTGGTCGAGAAGAATTTAAGAGTGTTGACTCGATACGAAGAAGTTACCTGGGGACACATCGATGGTTGTCGCAGTGGAATCTCCGGAGCGTGTCACAGTTGAAGTTGGTGCATATGGAGGTGGCCTCGTCGGAGCCGTCGCCGCAGTCGTCAGTGCCGTCGCACAGGTCCGATTGAGACACGCACAAGTTGTTGGCACACTGGAATCTGTAAAAATCATTACAACATTTCAAGCTAGAACAGAAATTCGGCCAATTTTTAGCAAGCTGCTTGCCTGTACTTTTTACATTTAACAATAGATGAATCTGATGGTAGAATTGCTACCTAAGAATTGCTAATTGGTACTTTTGTAAATTTTGTAACTAATTTGTGGAATGACAAGTGGATGCTTACCTGCTCTCAGGGCAGTATCTCCCGTTCGGGTATCTGGGCGGACAGCCGATCTCGTCGGACAGATCCCTGCAGTCCCGGTCGCCGTCGCAGCGGAAGTAGGCCGCGATGCAGTGCCCCGACTTGCACTGGAACGTTCCATTCTTGCACTTGAAGCCGCCGCAGTCGTCCTCGTCCGTGTTGTCACCGCAATCATCCTCGTGGTCGCAGCGCCATCTCGAGGAGATGCACTTGCCGTTGCCGCATTTGAATTCCGACTCCGAGCACTCGCGGTACTTGTGCTGGCACACGGCTTCGGCCTCGTCGCTTCCGTCGCCGCAGTCGTCGGTGAAGTCGCAGAGCCATTGCTTCGGGATGCATCGCTTGTTCTCGCAAGTGAAGTCGGTCTCAGCGCTACAGCTGGGACAGTTTTCAGGTAGCTCATCTGATCCGTCGCGACAATCATCCTTCCCGTCGCAGAACAGCCACTTCGGAATGCACCTGTAGTTGGCTAGGCCGGGGCATCTCCTCCAGCCGGTGGTGCAGTTCTTCTGTCGGCACAGGTACGCCGGTTCGTCGGAGTCATCGCCACAGTCGTTGTCGAAATCGCACATCCAGAGTTTCGGGATGCATCTTCCATTTTTGCAAGAGAACTCCGTGTCGGTGTTACAAGGTCTGTTGTGGCACATCACCGGGTCCTCGTCGCTGTTGTCTTTGCAGTCGGTGTCTCCGTCGCATTTCCAACTGTCTAAGATACATCTTCCGCTGGATTTGCATTTGAATTCGAGAGCCGGACATTCGTGCGCGCATTCTGCCTCATCGCTGCCGTCGCCGCAGTCGTCGGTTCCGTCGCAGATGGTGGCCGCGGGAGTGCAGTTGGTGTTCTTGCACTGGAACGAGCCGGCGCGGCAGTGCCTGACGGGGCAGGTGTCAGGTTCGTCCGAGCCATCCATGCAATCCTTCTCTCCGTCGCACTTCCAGAACCACGGGATGCACTTTTCGTCACGACCGTTACATCTGTGCTGACCGTTGGTGCAGTTGGCAATGCAGGTCTTCATGTCTCGTGCTAGGTAGAATTGATTGGGGCACGCGCATTTGTACGAAGTTGCACCTTCTTCACCGTAGCCTAAGATGTTCAAGTAGCTGGACTCGTGAGGAGGAGCGATCAGACATAGATGTGAACAGCCTCCATTGTTGTCGCCGCAAGGGTTGGGATAAGGAAGTTGCCGCAGTGGATGGACCACGTGGATGTCGTAGGGCCTATGCGTTGTGTTTCTGAGAATGGTCAAGTTTTCTCCGGAATGTTTGTTAGCTTTGCTGATCGCCTTCAGGTTCCAATCCGTCCAGTAAATTTCGTCATCGAATAAGCTGAGAGCAAAAACGTGGGGAACTTTGGTGCCCGATAGGACGACGTGTCTGTGCCTGCCTTCAAGATCAGCCGAACCGATGTAGTCTAAATGAGCATCAGCCCAGTAAATTCTGTCCGTTAAGAAATCGATGGTCAAAGCGTTGGGCCAAGCGATGTCGTCTTCCCAGTTCAAAACGGTGCTGAAGTTTGAACCGTCCATGCCCAGTTTTCCGATGTAGGCTTGTAGATGCCACGACGAAAAGTAAAGGTATCCGGTCCCAGGGTGGACTACGATCGCTCTAGGGTCTGAGACAGCAGTTCTTAGGGTCTTCCTTCTTGTACCGTCTAACTCCGAAACATCCAAGTTCTTGGAATGCCTGTCCAGCCAGTACAACTTCCTGCCGATCCAATCGATAGCAATACCTTCGAGACCATGGGAATCGTGTCGTATAACCACTTCTTTGGTAGGATGTTCATCCGTGAAGTTTGATCTGTAGATAGTCTTTGCGGACACATCAGCAAAATACATCTGATTGTTTTTCATATCAAAATCTATCGCGACTACATTCATTAGATCTTGGTGCACTAAGTTGTACAAGGATGCGTCGGTGGACATGTTTCTGACGTAGTATTTATTGGTAAAGATAATCCAAGCTTTTTGGTTGTCTTTGCGCTTGCACGTGTGTTCGTCAGCTTCTCTTTCGTAGTACTGTTCGTTACATTTACAGTAGTAAGATCCTGGAGTATTGGAGCAGTACTGCGAGCAAACTCCAGGCGTTTCTGTGCATTCGTCTATGTCTGCGCACGCTTTGCCGTCAGCCAAAAGCTTGTAACCTTGATTGCAATCACAGTAGTACCCAGTTATGGTGTCAATACATTTGTGTCCGCATTGGTTGATTTCTAATTTCGCGCATTCGTCGATATTACAATGTGCCGGCTCATCGGAGTCGTCAGTGCAGTCCGACACCTTATTGCACACGAGCCGTTGGTCGATGCACTGGTCGTTGTTACACTTGAACTGTCCGGTGGGACAAGTCTTATTGTCTTTTTTACAATCGACTTCGTCTGAATGGTCGCCGCAATCGTCTTCTCCATCACATCTGAAGTGGTTCCTGATGCATCTGAAGTTTTGACATTTGAACTCCTGTTTTCCGCATTGCTTATACTGAGTGTTGCAGCGTTTGCCTTCATCTGAGCCATCTCCGCAATCGTTATCGTGGTCGCACACCCAGCCCTCGTTGATACATCTACCGTTGTTGCATTGGAACTGTTCTTCCGAACATGGGGTCGGAGTGGGACAGTGGTGTAAAGTGGAATTCTCATCGGCCCCGTCGACACAGTCTGGATCTCCATCGCACAACCATTTGCGTGGGATGCATTGGGCTCGCGTCCAGAATTTGTTAACTTCGCACGTGTATTCGGTTTCAGCGTCACATTTGCGTTCACTGCATTGATGTCTATCGTCTTCATCGCTGTTATCCAAGCAGTCGTTATCGCCATCGCAGATATAGATCCTCGGTATGCAGTTTCCGTTATCGCACGTGAATAGATCACCGAAGCAGGTCCGTCCCTCCGAGCTGCAGTACTCCGGCGGCTCGTCTGCTCCATCGCCGCAATCGTCATCTCCGTCGCAGTACCAAGTGGCAGGTATACAACGATGGTTCGGGCAACGGAAGCTGTTTTGAGGACACGATCGTTCTGCGCAATGTAGTGGATCCTCGTCGGAGTTGTCGCCGCAGTCGTTGTCACCATCACAGAGCCAGTAAGGTTCGACGCAGATGTTGGTAGATTTGCACTTGAGGTGGTTGGCTGGGCAGGTTGTGTTGTTAGGACAGCGGTCGTGCGTCTCGTCGCTGGTGATGTTATCCTTGCAGTCGTTGATACCGTTGCAAACTTGCGCCATCGGGATACAGCGGGAGTTGAGGCAAGTGAACTCTCCATCGGGGCACGGCGGGTAGACGCAGCCGACTTCATCGGTATTGTCTTTGCAATCGTTATCGTGGTCGCACTTCCAAGACTTGAAGATGCAACGGCCATTGTTACATCTGAATTCGTTGGGCGAGCAGGAGTGGTACGCGCAGTAGTTTTCGTCCTCGTCGGAGTTGTCACCGCAGTCGTCGTCGCCGTCACACGACCACATGCGACTGATACATTTGCCGTTGCCGCAGAAGAATTTGCTGGAATCGCATGTTATATTCTTGGCGACACACATTCGGCCTTCGTTGACTAGTTTGGTGTTATCATCGCATTTGCATTCGACGGTTTTGTTGGGTGCAGGATGGCAAGAATGAGCGCAACCGCCATTGTTGATATTGCACAGGTTAACATCGCATTGTTGTCTGTGGGGACTGTAGATGTGGATATCTCTGGGCGAGTCCTCCAATCTCTTGACCATTTCGACCATGTTAGCGCCGGTGTGTTTCTCAGCTCTGTATACTCCTCGTAATTGTAAATCGGTCCAGTAAATGTAGTTCCGATATACGGTCAATGCGAAGGGGTATATTGTAGCAGATATCAGAACCTCGCGTTCGGTTCCGTCGAGCTTGGACCTTTCAATCTTCTCTCGCACAGCGTCTGACCAGTACAGCATGTTTTCTTCGAAGTCGATAGTTAGACCACTGGGTTGTGACAAGTCTTTATCGTGAATGGCTTTCTTCAGTGATCCAGCCATGGTGGTTCTGTAGATTTTACCTGAAGTGCCGAAACGTCCCCAATCAGTGTAATATAGCGTTCCATTGCAAGGATCTACTACGATTGCTCTAGGACGTTCCACTCTTGCGATCATCACTAGCTCGGATCCATCCAAGTTCATAGCGTAGATTGAATTATTCGAGCTATCGGTCCAGTATACTTTCTTTTGGGTCCAATCGTAGGAAATACCCTCAGGGTTGATGCCTTGGTTGATAATATTCTTGATGCTCGATGAATCAGGGTTGTTCGCAGACATCCATCCGATTCTCGCCCAGGGTCTTATCTGGGTGAAGAATAGCTTGTTATCCGCATAATCGAACTCTATTCCAACGACATTGGTCAAGTTAACGACCGGTTTGAATGGCACTCCTGTGGACTTGGGGTCCAAATTGACCGCGCGGATTTCGGTCCTGGTGGTAAAGACTAAGTATTCATCAACTACGTCACATTTCTTGGGGTTGTTGGCGGATATCTGCCCTGTAGCACAGTCGCACTTGTGAGTCGTGCCCTTGTTGGCGTCGGGAGGGAAACTGAAGCAAAGCTGATCGCAGCCTCCGTTTCCAAGCATCCTGCAAGGGTTGTTATCATCAGTAGGCTGGTTGTTGATATCGAATATAACGATATCTCTCAATTTGGGGATATTTGTCCTGATTTTTTCGGGCATGGACATATTTCCTGGTAACTTCGACGCTTTGTAAATCGTTTGTAGATTTCTGTCGACCCAGTAGACACTTCCCGTGTGAACGGCGATACCCATAGGGTTGGGCAAGTTGGATCGGATGAGTTGTCTGTTACCACCGTTGTAGGATATCTTCTGGATCTGATCGAGTTTGGAGTCCACCCAGTACACGTCGTGCGTCAGCATGTCTATAGTCAGGTCTCTCGGGTTGGATATTCCAGAACTGATAATCGTTTGCCAATTACTGCCATCGAGGAAGGCTTTTCCGATTCGAGGGTACTGCCCGTAGTCGATCCAGTACAGAAGCCTCTTCAGAGGATTCACGGCCAACTCTCTGGGCGCATCCATTATGGTCTTCACTATAACTTTTCGGTTGGAACCGTCCAACCAGCACATCTCCACATAGTTCTCGTGAGGGAACACGTTCGTGAAGTAAAGGTTTCCGGCCACCCAGTCGACGGCCAAGCCTCGGATTCCGTTGCTGCCAATGCCATCTTTGATGATGTGTTGCATCTCCGTGCCGTTCGGTCTGATCCTGAAGATGCCGTTCCAGGGTCCGCGGTTGAACTCCACCCAGTAGATGTAGTTGTCGGCGAAGTGCACGTCAACATGCAGGATGTGGTGGCCGGCGCCCGCCACCGGCACCATGGCCTCGGCGCTGGAGTCGATGCTGTATCCGCGGATGAGGTCCAGCTGGGAGACCACGGCGAACGTTTTGTACGGGACGCAGTTCACCTCGTTCTCTTTCCGGTATCCTATGGAACACGCGCACACTCGACTACCGCTATCGTTTGGAATGCAGATGTGATCGCATCCACCGTTGCTTGTTGCGCAGGTGTGATGGTGCATCATCTTCCTCTTCTGGAATATCGTCAGAGACTTTAGATCCGTCTCGTTGTCGAGAATGGTTTTGATATTGTCGCCGGTAGGGAGGTCTGCCTTGAATATCTTTTCGTGCCTAGGATCCAGAACGTACAGCCTCGAGTCTAGAACGGCTATGACTTTGGGATAGGAGATGGCGTTGGCTTCGCTGAGTATGGTCTTCTGGTCGTTTCCGTCGTAGTTGACGCTGTTGACGGAGGGCGGGTACTGAGTGCTGTAGTATATTATTTTCTTATCGACGTCGATGGTGATGGCTTCGGGGCGTGACGCGATGTCGACCAGGATGATGGGGTTGCTGCCGTCCATGTTGGCTCGCCCGATCTTAGCGGGTACTCCGAATCCTCCCTCATCAGACCAATACATTTTCCTGTGAATAAAATACTTGGTATCAGTTACGGTAGCGTTTCACCAAAACGTTAGGTTATAATATATCTGTTTAGCATTAAGTATTTAGTTTTAAATCGTTTTTCTTTTTCATGTCGCTAATTAATATTTTTCCTTTCTTTCTTTCAATGCCCGACAAAAAAAGGAAACGACACTTACCCATCGGTAGGATCCAAGCAGATTCCCTTAGGTTTCGCCACCGAAAACTTGCTTCCATCATTTGCCATTACAATAGTCCTGTACTTTGCTTTCCCATCGACCCTGACCAGCTCGATATTGCTGGCGATCCTATTGGTCATGTAAAGGTTCCTTCCCAACCAATCGAATGCGATGGATGACGGTGCGCCCACAATGCCGGTGTCTTTGCCGAGAAACTCGACCTTATTCCCACCGCCGTAAGGCATGGTGTAAATCGTGCAGTTCTCGTCGTCATCGGAGTCCCCGGAAATGGACTGAAGCCAGTACAACGTGTGCCCTTGACGATCGTAGTCCAGTTGGACACCACCTGACAATTTTAAAAATAAAAACAACTTTTAGTCACAAAAATAAAGCTACCGGTAGTGAATTACTGAGATGGCAAAATATTTCCCAATCGAGCAGGATATAAGAGTGAGGTGTCGGTTACCTTGTATTCCGACGATCGGCGCCAGTTGTCCGGCGCGGCCGGAGCCGTCAGTGGCCAGGTCGATGATCTGAGAGCCTTTCAGCACCATCAGGTAAGGCGATTCCTCTGCAAAATTAATCATACGTAAGTTTCAATTGACTTGGGATGGAATACAGTGCTACTTCTAAGATGAAGCGGGACAATATAAATCAGCCCGATACATGAATTATGAATGGTGATAGGGTAATAGGTACCTTCAACACACTTTCCGTCGGGCAACAGCTTGAAGCCCGGCTTGCACAGGCAGGTGTAAGCGACGGATCGGTTCGGGCTGAGGAGGCACAGGTGCTGGCAGGAGGCGGCGCTGCAGGGCGAGGGGTACTGCGGCTGCAGCGAGGGGTGGTGCACGTGGATGGAGAGCGGCTGCGAGATGAGGTGCGACACCACCGTCTGGTTGGTGCCCTTGAACTTGTGCGCCGACAGCACGCGGTTGAGCTGGCGGTCCGTCCAGTACAGCGTGTCCTCGAACAGCGTCAGCGAGTGCGGGTGCAGCAGGTAGTGGCTGCCGGCCAGCACCTGCTGCCGGCCCGTGCCGTTGTAGTAGCAGAAGTCGATGAAGTCCAGCTTGGAGTCGGCGAAGTAGACGCGCTGCGTGGTGGTGTCGAGCGTGAGGCCGTTGGGCCAGTAGATCTTGGTGGTGATGATGGCGGCGCGCTGCGAGCCGTCCATGCCGACGCGCTCGATGCGCGGCTGCTCCCCCCAGTCCGTCCAGAACAGCCAGCGCGCGTCCGGCGCCGGGTCCAGACACATGCCGCGCGGCTGCGTGATGTTGCCGCTCAGCAGCGCCGCGCGCGCCGACCCGTCCTGCCGCGCCACCTCGATGGTGTTCAGCTTGCTGTCCAGCCAGTAGATGTTGCCGCCGACCCAGTCGTACGCGAGCCCCTCCACCAGGTCCAGCCCCGTGGTGATGATCGCCTGCGGCTCGCTGCCGCGGTCCAGGCGCGAGATCTTCTTGAGCTTCATGTCGGACCAGAAGATGGTCCCGGAGTGCATGTCGGAGGCGGTCGCGACCACGTTCTCCACGTTGATGGGCACGCGCTCGAGCCCCTGCTCGTTGAGGTCGGCCACGAGGATGGAGTGCCGGTTGGAGATGATGAGGAAGGCGCTGGAGTGGTTGTCGGCCTTGCAGGTGTGGTTGTCGCGGGCGAGCCGGTAGCCGGGCACGCACGCGCACGCGTAGGAGCCCTTCAGGTTGGAGCAGGCCTGCGAGCAGCGGCCGGCGGGCGCGCACTCGTCGATGTCGCGGCACTCGTACGCGAACTCCGAGTCCAGCTCCTCGCCCGCCGGGCACAGGCACAGCGGCCCGCCCGGGGTCTGCTTGCACCCGTTCGAGCACAGCCCGTCCTGGTGCTCGCACTCCGCGAAGTCACAGCTGCTACCTGAAAAACCACAAGAAGAAAACCTTGAAAATTACAATCTTTCAGAGTCATAAGGTACTTCTGATCGGTCTATTTAATCCACGCTAGTCAGGCTATATGCATCAAGAAGTGAGGTTGGAATTGGTTTAAATTTTACCTTCATCGGCTCCGTTGGGGCAGTCAAATTTGGAGTCGCAGACTTGAGTGAGGTTGACGCACCGCCCGGTAACACCAGGACACTGCCATTGACCTTCTGGACACCTGGAAAAAAAAACTCCTGTTTTATTATCTTTCCTCCATTTAGAGATTGGTCGAGTACTAGGTGTTGGTGCGGGCTGGTATGGCGGGTATTACCTGAAGGGCGGCGGCTTGCAGGCGTGGCGGGCGCCCTCGTCGGAGTTGTCTCCGCAGTCGTCGTTGTTGTCGCAGACGTACGCCTTGAAGACGCAGCGTCCGTTGTCGCAGCGGAAGTGGGTGGCGGCGCACTGCACGGCGCCGCATGAGGACGGCTCGTCTGACAGGTCCTCGCAGTCGGGAGTGCCTGCACAACCCGCCAGGTTAATGCATTCATGTACATAGTAGAAAACAGCTTCTCAATTTTTTAAAAAAATAGGCTGATAACTTGAATTCCAGATGTTGTTAAGTTAATTCCAGGTGTTGCAAACGAACACACATAATTAAACGAAAAATCGTTAATTCAAAAACTCAGATTTAGAAAGAGAATAGTTTTTTTTGAGCGCGTTATCTGTATAGAGCTAAACATCATGAAAGCAGGTGGTCAACTCACCATCGCAGTACCACGTGCTAGGTATGCAGATCCCGGAGGAGCGGCACTGGAACTGCTTGTCGGGCTGGCACTGGTGCGGCGCCAGCGAGGGGCAGCCCGCCTCGTCCGAGCCGTCGTTGCAGTCCGGGATGCCGTCGCATTTGTACGCCTCCTGGAATTATCCATCAGCATCATCAAATCCCATCATTCTCAAGATGTAATTTAGAAGCACCTACTGATAACTTGTAAGTTATTTATGAAAAATTGCAAGCAACAAAGTTGTGTGCAACCGAAATGTACACAGTTCAGTTCAGTTCAAGCAAGATTTCCTACCAAAAAGTTTGTTTTACTAGTTTTCGTAGTTATGCATAGAGGAATCGCATCGTGTCCGAGAAGGCAGCAGTAGTGTATAGTAGGATAATGTATGTTACCTGCACGCACTGCTTGAGGTCGGCGCACTTGAACTGCGTGGCGAGGCAGGAGACGGGCGGGCACTCGGCCTCGTCCTGCTTGTCGAAGCAGTCGTCGTCGCCGTCGCACACCCACGACGCGGGGATGCAGTGCCCCGTGCGCGGACACGTGAACTGAACACAACACAACACAACACAACATTACACACGTATTACTAAACACGAGCCGATCACTCGATAAAAGGCTTTTGAGACACATTTGAAAATTGACTTAAAATTATCAGCAAAACCCAAAGAAACCTCCTTCATCAAAATCCATTGGATGTTGATCGTATTTTGGTTGACACCTTGACACATAAAAGAGCACGAGCTGGTCAAGGGGATATTTTTTTTCGAGTAGAGACTTGCAGGTTCAGATAACAATTCAACGACAAACCTGGAAGTAAGCACAAGTCTTCTCCGCGCAATGCGAGCCCTCATCCGAGCCATCTCCGCAATCGTTCTCGCTATCGCACTTCCAGGTGTTGGGCACGCAGCGTCCGTTGTCGCACTTGAATTGCGAGCTGCTGCAGGTGACGTTGACGCAGCCCGTCTCGTCGGAGAAGTCGCCGCAGTCGTTCTCGCTGTCGCACTTGAAGGTGGCGGGGATGCAGCGCCCGGACGCGCATGTAAACTCGGACGCACCGCAAGTTGTCTCTGTACGTAGAACAAACACGACATTATCATTCGTGAATCGATGGGTGAACACTAAATAATCTGGTGGAAATCGCAACTCACAAGAACATGGGATCAAAAAAGCAAATTGCTGTTTGTTGATGATGGAAATGGGAATGGCGTGCGGAGCTATGGTGGCGATATTAGGAAACTATATGGTCAACCCTCCTCCAATCTCGCTAGCATAGCCCACGAACACTCACTATGAAGTAACTAGGAAAACATCAAACTTACTTGTACAATTTTGTTCTTCGTCACTGTTATCCAGACAATCATCGTCGCCGTCACAGACCCAACTCTTCGGGATGCAGCGTTGGTTGTTGCAGGTGAAGTCCCAGGAATGCGGGCAGGCTTGCACGGGCGGCTCCGAGTTGGGGTCCGCGATGCAGGTGCTCTCGTCCGGAGCCAGCTTCTCCCCGTAGGGACACCCGCACTTCACGGTCAACGGATCCGTGTTGTTCCTCGGGATGGCGAAGCAGAGCTTCTGACAGTTCCCATTGTTCCTCCAGCAAGGCTGCATGGGATCTATCTTCTGGACGTCTCTGCTGAACACTTTTACTCCGTACAACCTGTTAGTCTGAGGTTCCCTGACCATGATTTCCTCTTGTTCTCCGGTCAACTTGTGTAGTCTCACGATGGCGTCCAGCCTCCAGTCGGTTATGTACATGAAGTCCTTGTAGATCACGATGGAGAAGGGATGTCTGATCAGCCTCGAATTGACGGTCTTCACGTCGGTTCCGTCTAGTTGGGAATGTTGGACGTGGTCCAGCAAAGCATCACACCAGTAAAGTCTATCTGCGTCGAAGTCTATGGACAGACCGTTCGGCCAGCCGAGGGTAACGTTTTCGAAGACCAGAAGACCGGTTCCATCTGTGTTCGCTCTGCTGATGTTGGCTGGACGATCCCATTCGGAGAAGAAAATATAACCCTTGTTGGGATGTACCACGATAGCTCTAGGTCTTTTCAAGTCTTTCAGGAGAGTTCTTTTATATGTTACATGTCTCGTCGATAGTACATTGAGAGTTCCTTTTCTGGAGTCGATGTAGTAAAGGTTCTTGGACGCCCAATCAACTGCTAAACCTTCCACACCTTCGTTCTGCGAGGCCAGGACAATTTCCCTCGTAGTTCCGTTTCTATGCACCCTGTAGATGACATCTTGGAGTACATCGGAGTAATAGATGTGTTGATCACGCGTGTCGAAGTCGAGGCCGACAAATCTGGCTCTTCTTGAAACAACAGGTAGGATAGCTTCGCTGAAGCCTTCAATGACTGGGTACAGGACTTTTCCCTTGATGAATCGTTGTTGAGAGTACATCAGAAACTCGGTGACTAGATCACAATTCCTCAAATCTGCTTCAAGTCTGTAGCCGATATGGCAGGCGCATCGGTAGCCGAGTCCACCATTCTGCAATGCAGTGACAATGCACATCTGTGAGCATCCGCCATTGTTGTTTCCACAGGGGTTGTTCACCGAGGTTTGCTTGAGAGAATGAACCACTGTTATCGCCTTAGGTTCTCTGATATCTTTCATCTTGTATATCGCCTGGATGCTGGAAGCACCTTCGTATTTGTTCACGGAGCTAATTCCCTGTTTCGTGCTATCTGACCAGTAGACTCGATCTTCGAACAGCGCCAATCTAGAAGGACTCGGCACCTGTTGCCCTCTCAGGACCAAGAAGCGATGGTTTCCGTCATAGTCCACAGTCTCGATGTAGTCCAGCAAGGAATCACACCAGAAGATCCTTCGTGCTATGATGTCGACGGCGATGCCCGACGCCTTGTAGGCGGCTTCGGAAACTATTGATTTCACGTGCGTTCCGTCCATGTTCGCTCGGATAATCTGAAGAAATAAATACGAAAATATAAAAACTTTGAGTTCACTAGTCGTGATTTGGACGTGAGAATTAAACTAACGAGTATTTTCTATAAGTTTTCACTGTTACTGAATGATTTACGCAAAAATTCTTGCACCGTACGTTAAAACCATGCAAGAAAAAGCCTCACCTGGCTGCTATCAGCAACAAACATCAGGCCCAAGGTGGGATCCAGCGCCAGATCCGCGGGGTTGGTGAGGTTAGAGCCGAGCACGATGGCGTGCCACCTGCCGTCCAGCTCGAACACGTCGATCTTCTGTCCGACGGCGTCCGCCACGTACAGCTTGTCTCCCACCCAGTCCACGGCGAGCGCCACGGGCGCCCACGAGCCCGCCACCGCTATCTCCGTGCCGGCGTAACCGCGCTCCGTGAGCGGCGCGTTCAGCTGTTGCGAGTGGATCTGGAGACGAAACAACAACAACTAATTAATATTTATAATTTAGGAGTTTTTCTCACTGTTGGAACAAGCAAATGGCCCATCTGGTAGTGTAACATTGTCTCGCAGGTCACGCACGTTAGGAACGTGCGAACATAAACTCAAAAAGTCGCACTTGTATTTGGAAAGCCTAAGCCCTAAGACGGCTGTATCCCTGCATAAAAGAATCTTACCTTCCTAGTTTTAAGATCGGACCAGAACAGCAAGTTCCTCCTAAAATGGTAGTCCAGTCCCGCCGCCGAGGTGACATTGGCCAGAGTGTGCGGGTTCCTGGCTTGCAGGTCCATCCTGATGATGGCGGCTCCGTGCGCCAGCAGCAGCGCGGGCGCGGCGCCGGCGGGGGACGCCACGCTGCACTTGCCCTCCACCAGCCGGTAGCCCGGGGCACACGCGCATTTGTATGCTGGAACATTACGCATTGGCATCACCTTACTATTTACAAGTGGTGCTCTAGAACCGTAAAACCAAACGTAGGACGCTCCCCACCCGATTGATCTGTTAAGATCGCGGGAAGTCGATGGATGGAGACAACTTAGAATATTGTTCTTCCTGGATGAGGGAGGCCTATGCTCTCAGGAGTGGTTTTTTTTCAAATTGGTCCATATTGGACATTAAATAAAGTAATAATTGATTTTTATTTCATTGTTACTGTGTCACCATAGAACTGCTACAACTTTTTATCCTATTCCATAGTAAAAGTAATTAATGTAGGAACAAATCCAACGGATAAGAAACTCACATCCGAATGTGTTGACGCAGAGCTGATGGCAGTAGCCCCACTCCTTGCACTCGTCCAGGTCGACGCAGGTGCGGTTGTCGGGCGCCAGCGCGAGGCCGGCCACGCATGCGCACGCGCCGCCCAAGGGGGACGCCACGCACTTGTACTCGCACTCCAGCGCCGGGCATGACGCCGTGGCTGGAACCGACGCAAACATACTTTAGTTTGGAGACGGAACCACTTATATAAGAAGAAATATGCATAGTCAACTTGCAACATAACGACGAAGAGATGATAGCAACTGGATGTAAACTACCTGTTTTATCCAACTAGTTGATGGAACTGATTTTAAGTGGTATCCATCACCGAAAACAAGCATTGCCTCGCAGATCATAAGAACTTGCCCGTTGCACTATCCTGAATGTATCAACTTGATACACCAGATGTTTAGCCTCACGTGACAGTAACGCTTTGTGGCGACAGTCATAAGCATGGTGCTAATACTTTCCTGGACGATCACTTCACAAAGAGCTCCACTACTACTACAAACTACTCCGTAACTTTGTAATCTATCAGTATTTCCAATACTCACAGCAAGCAGCCTCCTCGTCCGCATTATCCTCGCAGTCCTTCTTTCCGTCGCAGAGCTGAGACCTGGCGATGCACTTGTGGGTCCCTCCAGCGCCGCCCTTGGGACACAGGTACTTGTTATCGGGACAGGCGATGGCGGTGCAGTTGGCCTCGTCCGAGCCGTCGGCGCAGTCCTTGTAGCCGTCGCAGTGGTACGTCGCGGGGATGCAGAGGGCGTTGGAGCAGCGGAACTGCCCGATGTGGCAGGGGGGGAAGCCTGGAAGCATTGCACCATAATATACCACTGCTACATGCATGGCGCGTGCCGTCAGCCATAGGCACATGAGCCCCGATTTTTTAAAGATATCGAGACATGTCAGTAGTTAAGGAAGTCCGCAGACAATGATCTGCAGTATGTTAGGTACTCACTGCAATGTGCCTCATCCGAGTTGTCTCCGCAGTCGTCCTTGTGGTCGCACTTGACGGACGCGTCCACGCACTTGTTGCCCGCCGCACATCGGAACTGGTCGAGCCGACATGCAGTCGTTATGTCGGGGCAGTCGGTCTCGTCCTTGCCTGATCTGCAGTCTAAATATCTGGAAGGTAATTTGAAATTTCGTATTCTTCGGCTTGTAGTGTCTTTTGAACCAGTCAGTGTGGTGAAAGGATTTTAAGTGCACCTTAAAGAGATTCAAACTCAAATGTTAAGCCAGAACGATATATGTGGCTGAGGTGTTTATGTAACATACCCGTCACATTTCTTAGCTTTCTGTATGCAAGGTCCCTGTGCAGCCATCTTCCCGGTGGCCGTGGTGTCCATGCCGCACTGGAAGTCATCAGGCTGGCACTTGCGGTATGCTGAAATAAAATATCATCGTCAACTCTCAAACTACTATTTATTTACTGTTGACATGGGACGACGGCATGGCACCTACAGATGTTTACAAGAAGACAGGCACGACCTTGCTTACGACAAAGTTTTATGAACATGACAGCTGTCAAGTGCAAACAAATGCGTCGCACGGATTCAGGGCGAAGGAGCCTAGGAGGACATGCAGTACCTACTGTTGTACAACAATGTAAACGTAATTCACCTTTTTGTATTGGTAAAGCGAGTAAAACTACCTCGCTTTATGATATAAAATAGGTACTCAGCAAATTGTGCAAGTTATGTAAAAATGTATAGAGCCTTTGAGCGCACAGAATAAATAATAGTTGAGAGAGCTTGCAAACGCTCTACCTTATAATGGAGTTTAGCTCTGCTTTCAAACGCAGCAACGGACGAAGTAGCTGCAAAGCATTGTGAAGAGAACGATACGTTTTCTACGTCTTATAACACAATAGGTAGGTGAGTAGGTAGAGTGAGGTACAAATTTAAGATACCTACTTATACATACTATAAACGATGCACGTGTGTCGTGTACCTACCTATGTCATTGCAGGCATTCTGAGTACCCAAACCTAAATTACAGAAAATGGAGTAATCTGAAACATTTCCGACCAATAATGGAAAGAAGCAATTTACGAACAAAGTGGTCACGAAAAAATACGCTTCAAGTTATAAGCGAATATAAAACCGATACAAAATAGGGGCAATAAAGAAGGTAGGTACATAATGAATCGGTCAAGTGTGAAACTTTTCCGGGTCAACGAGCTACAAAAACTAAATAATCTGAATAATGTGCTATTTTCCGCAAGGCAGCATAAAAGTAGCGTGCTGCAAAGGATTTCCATATTAGTGAGACGTCGCTCGTATGAATAGCGGCGGTGAATGAGCGGAGCGCGGCATGAGCCAGCTGCTCGTGTGTGCGCCTCACACCTGCACATCCTCATCCAATTACCGCGTCTCTTCATTTTCAATTTTCCGTAAAATGCAAATCGTGCAAACAGCGAGCTTGCATTCAGAGCCGAGCCCACAAAGCCTCCAAAAGAAGCCTTAAATCAAACGACAGGCTTCTATGGGTTTAGCGGCTCAATTAGTGGCCCCTTTGACTTTTTCGTTACTTTGAATGGAATATTAACGAGCTCGATACTTTTGGGTGTTCAAAAACTTCCAGTAAGTATAAAAAATGCGGAATTCGAGAAATTGTTCTTTTGTAAACGAAACCCTGAATGATATCTCGTTCAAGGTTTGTTTGCAAAAAGTGGACCTATTTATTAACAAACAAGAAGACGCTTATTTTTTTCATTTCTTGAAAGGAAACTTGTCTCCTGAGATACCTATTTACTTTCAAGAGTTTTAGATCATTGGTAACTAATTTGAATACTCTACGTTAACTAATGATGCCCGCAATGCCCGGATGAGGCAAGACACTATACAATCATTAGATTCAACCCAAATATACCAAGTTTCTCAGGTTAAAAAACTAGCGGTTTGTGAAGCACACTGACCGAAAGAGTTTAAACCAGTCCAATTCGGCCTGCAAAGAAATCCGCGCATGCATGCAAACCCCGACCTCAAAGCAAGCGCACTGGGATTACTAAGGTACTCCAGGCAGGGTGGTTAGGTAAATACTATTTCTTTAAAATAAATTCAGAAAATGCTAAGCCGCGCGCCACGCTCTGAGACTTTATCATTTCCCCTATTTACGTACGGAGCCCTTTGACACCAGTATTGGGGTTCCACAAAGCCACGGTACAGACCCCGTATATTGGAGGCTAGACGATTCCAACGGATTGAGTCGATTCAAGCTGAGCCTTGGGTGAGTACCTACATACGAGTCGTACGTACCTGTATAAACATGGTTCCTGAAGCACATTTAGATTGACTGGTTTTCCGCAGGCGGAATATTGAGTAGGATCTTTGCATATCTAAAGGCTGTTTTGTGTAAGCCTACTTATGGGCATCTACCGACAAATGCTGATTTAAAGCAGGAAGACAATTCAATTAAATTCCCGACGCACGCGCCTAGTCACCTAGCTTCAATACATGTTACAGTGACCCGGGTGATACTATTGAATCAATGATTATCATTATGCACAATTATCTTGAAACCCCGTCGTTTTCGTCATTTCAAACTAGACACAAAACATCGCATCGATGACGGTCTTAACTCAATTTTGTGCGCTCACAAGTCTATTCACACCCACTATCAAGAAATAAAACGAATAACCGGAATATCCTCTCGATTTCAGCTCCAATTTTACAAGTTCTATCTACCATTAAAAGTTAGTACGAACGAGTTTTTCTTTGTAAGTTTTGATTTTTAATAAAGTTATTCTTATTCTTATTATTATTATTAGTATCTACATCGAGCAAATCTGGTTCGAGCAGCCCCCCAGAGAGCCAGGAACCTGATAGAGTGGCCTGAGCTGGTAAATGCGTATCTAGTCGGCCTGTTCTACTGCAGGTCATTTCTTGATTGCAATAAATCTTTTTCAGTTGCACTGACTGATATCATCAAAGGCTTTTATTATTCATCGATTTGATGACGTGTAAGTAAGTATAGACATGGAAAACTATGGTGACCTCGTCATCAATTACAGATTTTGAACCAAAATATTTTAAAATATTGTTTTATTTTTATTGCAAGGTTCACAAACTGTATTTTATTGTATTCTAATATCTAAAACTTAATTGGCTGTTCGGCGTTCTAGATGCGAACACAGCAAGTAAAGAGAGAGTACAAAATACAAACGCCTGTGGAATAAAACAATAAAAAATCAAATGCACTGAAATTATCGAGCTCGTGACAAATACTTACTATTGTAGGATTGTAGGAACACATACGATACCGCGGCGTGTTCTTGGGCAAAAATGATTTATTCGGTCGACGCCATATTAAATAATCCCTTTGAAATAAAAATAACAAAAGTTGTATTAAATCAAAAAGTATGAATTCCCCACGTTTCCGTATTCGCAACAAACTCAAGACTCGAGAGCTCAATAAAAATAATATAATTGCGGTACATTATAACTTTCATCGAAGTTTAGAATCTCAGAGGTAGAATATTTTTGTGGAGAGCTCGGAGCAAAGTTTGAGGTTCGCATGCACCTTTGTTGAACAAATTATTTGGTATGCATTATTCATCGTAGAAGTTTTTCTTGTTTGCATAACATTTGTGCGAGGCTTTAGTCGAAAAGAAATTAAGGGGGTACGATTTCCATACAAATTTAATTTACACAACTATGGGCGAATAAAGTATTAATGTGCACTGAAATAGCTGTAATAGGCTTTTACAGTGGTCCTTATTACCGGCCAGTTATATAAAGT
Source organism: Thera obeliscata (assembly GCA_947578465.1). NCBI lineage: Eukaryota > Metazoa > Arthropoda > Insecta > Lepidoptera > Geometridae > Thera > Thera obeliscata. The sequence goes on from OX387915.1 coordinate 316,168, forward strand.
TGGAGTGTCAGCCGTTGGTCGTGGCAGTCGGGGCTTCAGAAAAAGAACTAACAGACTTTTACGTCTATTTTGAAACAGTGATGTACAAAATTGACTCTATGCTAGAAGCTAGTACCCGTTAAAAAGAATGACGAAAAAATTACTTTTTTGGTTTTTTATTAATATTTCTGTTATCCTACAGTTTTCTCCAACTTTATATAACTGGCCGGCAATAAAGACCACTGTAAAATTCTATTACAGCTATTTTAGTGTACATTTAAACTTTGTTTGCCCATAGTTGTGTAAATTCAGTTTGTATCGGAATCGAACAACCTTAAGTCACAATGGATGTCAAAATTATTACTATAACAACCCCTGTACATGTGATTCAGCAAATAAATACACTTTGACTTTGACTTTAAGTATATTATATTAGTAGGTAAGGTATACCTAAGATTATGCAGACTTCTAATAGTCAAAACAGCGAGATCGTAAAGAGTAAATAGTTAAAACAGTTAAAAGCTATATCTTTTATTGCCATTAAGACTATTCGACTCTTCGAGTTTCAAAGTAATTAAGTTCAGTCCACTAGACTTTTAACGGCGTCGCTTACAATCTATTACAGGTCTCCGGCATCACTGAAATAAACATTGAGCCGAAATGCCCTATATCTTTGAAAGAGAACCCGTGAAGTGCTGCAACCAGCATCGGTTGACCCCACGCTGAGCTCAACACCCGAACTTCAGCGTGAACGCGAAACGAGAACATTGTTGCTAACTAGTTCCAATTTTGGTTACATCTAGCGCCATCTCAAGTGACAGTGCCCTTTCAATAGCTATGTTTTCATGAATATAAAGCATAGCTTGAAGTATTTTTTTCGTGAAGCTATTACAAAAAAAGTGTTCGAAACAAATAGTAAAATCCGCGATAACAATAAACGAGACGTAGAGGCAAGGCTACGACTGTACACCAAATTTGTAGCGGCATTTGGCAAACTTTTGAGAGTAGACCTTTAGTAACATTATCTATCCATAGAAGCTAGCAGTGAGCTGGCAAGAATGGTTCAAGCGACGCTGGTGGGCGAACCAGAAAGTCCCAACAAGTGGCCAAGTTTTAATGGTGTGGAAATTGCGTTTTTGTTTGTCGTTCCTATCTGATGTGCCTGTTTCGTGTACATCTATTGTCTTCGGTACTCTGTCTTTGGAGACCGACTATGAGATTCACAATTATTTTTCTTCCTACTTTGAATTATTCTAATATGTTTTCTTTTGTTTGATTGTTTTCTGACTTGAGATTGGATTTTTAAGACGTCTTCTCGAGGACTTGTAATTATATTTGTAACAGTCGCAATACGAAGCGTGGGACGCCCTCCTTGTGAAGATCGCACAAAGTTGTCAGAAGGACCAAAATAGTTCTTCCTGGAAAAAAATGAAGGGGAGAAATATGTCCAGCAGAGGACTTCATGGATAGACTATGGATAACTATGTACCTTTTGGAGTTCAATCAACCCTTTCTTTCAACGTGGCATGAAGCCTATAGTGCAACCCACGAACACGAACGAGACGTAAGGATTTGGAGGTTCCTATATTATGTCCAAGGTTGAATGTTGTGAAGCACGGCTCTCGGTATCAGGCTGTTATACTTTTTAACTCACTACCTACCGACTTGAAAAATATAGATAGCCCTAATGTTTTCAAAACTAGACTAACTAGTATGTTGTTGAAATGGTGTTTCTACAGCATTAATGAATTCTTGACATGTAATAATTTAGAATAGTATAAGTATAATTTCAATTCTTAATATTTAATTTTAAATTTATTTGTGTCATTGTTATATTATATTTAGTTTTAAGTCATATTCGAATACGATTTTAATTGCTTAATGAATAAAATAAACTGAAACTGAACTGAAACCTCTACATACCTAGTGAAATTAACTGTCAATTGGTCTTAGTTGGATAAAAACCACACCAGAGACGCCGATATGAGATTTCATTTTAGAAGTCTACTTGGATTACACACATGATGGTGAAAATGTATGCTCTTGCAGAGCTGGATTTGGAAATGTAGAAGTTTATCGGAAGTTTGGCAAGAGTTGGGGCAGGATTTCGGAAATTCAGTACCTATTCACTTTTCTAAATCCAGTTATCGGCTCAAATTTTTCAACTTGTTTGGATGACACTTTACCTTCATTACCATGATTGGTTACTTGCCTGTAACGTTGGTTTCACTTGATAAACAAGAACAAAGCAGCTTTTTAATTTTATGTTCTTTTTCTTTTATTATCATTAAATACTGTATTATGCGTTGTTAATTTTATGTTGTGTTTTATAAGCACATAAAATTTTGAATTTGAATTTGAAAAAAACATATTATTAGAATAGAAATATTTGTTTTTATTGAGCACACAATGACGAGTATAACATAATAAAAAAGAACAAAGAAAAGAAAATTAACGTGGAACAATATTGTATTGGATGGAACATTATTAATACAAACGTAGTAAAATGTAATATTCTGAAGTGTATTTCCAGCGATGAATCAAAACTATGTGATACTGGTATCTTGTAACAAACCGGATGCCGCATGCCGGTGTAATAGGAAGGAAAGTGGAGGATTATGAAATGGAATCGTATTATTGGATTACGCGCATTCAAGTGTGCCGTGCGAGCCGGACTGAACATTGCACCAGCACACGCACTTGTATTCACTACACTTATTGAATTACAGGAATTGCTATTTAATAGTTATTTGCAGAATTGGCCATCCTACCTAGTAAAATAAATTAACTAAAATCAAATTATCAATGCATTTGTATATTACATCAAAGTACAGAATAACCACGCGTATACTTTATTTAATTTTAATTTAAAGTTAGCTTTTGTTGTTATTATGGTATTGTATGACAGGTGTCGTGGCCCTGCCTTAGGCGCCGAAGACTGTTGGTTCTATCTCCACCGAGAACAAATACTTGTGTGGTGAACACAGATGTTTGTTCTATGTCCGCGTGTTGTATTGAATTCTAAGTATGTACGAGTATGGATTTACCAAAAAAATAGATAGTGTTGTGTGAGTAGTCCGTAATATTTATTTTTATGTAGGAAAAACATTGTGAACATAAAAAATATATTTTTGATTTGATTCGATTTTTTAGCAATGCGTGTACAAAACAAGCTCTTTACCTCTCACAGTGGGCTAACAAGCCCGCATTACCGGCAACAATACGCAATTGGTGTACATTACACGGTCGGTATGGGACGGGCGCCTCTCCCGCGGTCCCACGTGCTCTCAATACCCACATTTTGCCGCCTAATTACACGCACAAGTCCACTTACACTCTGCTAAACGCGTCAGCCGTCATTTAGCGAACGCAATACTGGCAAAATTTACTTTAGCCGGATATAAGACTCTACTTTTCCCTAATAATAAAATAAAAAAATCATATATTTGGATGTTACTCTATCACGCCAGTTGCACCGATTTGGATGTAACTTACTACAGTTGGTGAAAGGAATACTTATTACCTGCAGGGCTACCATGAGCTCCATATGGTTATGGTCATGGCTGTCAAAATTGTGTGAACAATGTCAACACATTCAAACCCAAGAAGAAAATGAATGTGTGGGTCAGCCTATCTATACACAATTTGACAGCCATAGCCATAACCATATGGAGCTCGTGGTAGCCCTGCTGGAGTTGAAATAGTAATGTTGGCAAGTTCTTATATTTATCTCTAAAATATTCCAAAAACAAAGACTTGAATAAAATTTTGCATAAAAATATCCGGTAAACTAGCAATTCCACGAGCTTAATAAATAGAACGTTCCTCGGAACAACATCACGTAGATCTTATTATCCGTCTGGAGAGGCTCCAAGCGTCTCCGAGCCAGGAGTGCCGGCGAGAGAGCACCCTGCCTCACCCTGAATTGGCTTACATTTAAAATGAGAGTTATTTCAATGCAAGATGGTTCGAATGCTGTTGAATCTTGATTTTAGGTGCTTGTCGGTTTGTGTTGTTACAACTACGTACTCTCTAAGATACAGACACACCTAGACAAGTAGGTACAAATGCCAAAATATTCTAAAGGCCTGCGCACACATAGGCCGCTGGCGAATGCGATCAGTGAAACGCTGTCAAATTTGACAGCGATTTTTGACAGCGTTTCACTGATCGCTATCGCCAGCGAACTAGGTGTGCGCAGGCCTTAAATATCCATTGAAGCCTCAGCGCTGATCTTAAAGCTCATAAATCAAAGTGGTATGTTTAAGAGAATACAATTATTTGGTCTGTGGGCCTGCGATCCGATTGTCGCATGCTCGTTGAGTCGCGGAATGAGACGATCGACTCACAATAACCACCAGATAAGAGAACAGCTGGGTGCCTCGAGATAACTCATGAATATTGACTTTTGATAAGATGAGCTTTCTACATGAATATTTTGTGTAGATGATAATGTTTTGTACTTTAGAGATTCATGCTGCCTGATGGACAAAAAGCTCCACTTTGACTTAGTTAAGGAGCTTATTTCAGTACTAATAACAAGCAAGACTTTGTCGTGTTTTATTGTTTTTTGTCTTAAAGTCAAGGCAAATCCCCATTTATCACTGGACCACTAGACGTACGGAGACGAGGCATCCATTCATGGTTGATACACCTTCTTCCCGCTCTAAGCGCGTCGCCTCCACTTTTATAATGCGGACAGTCAAAGAGTGGAACTCGTTGCCGGCGTCTATTTTTCCGAATACCTATAGGTAATTTGGAAGTTTTCAAAAAAAGAGTGAATCTTCTAGGCATCATCACTTAACATCAGGTGAAATTGCGGAAGCGTTAGCCTATAAATTGTAAAAAAAAAAATGACGGGTTGCACTCCGGGAGTGCCGGCAGAAGTGAAAACTTGATTATTAACGTTGAGCATGTTTGATATTTTGGAATGGTTAGGGGGGGCTTGTTTGTTATTTGGCACGCTGTAACATACACGAACATTCGCGCAAGCGCCCTGCGCTGCCTAAACGAAACAGTAGGCCCAGGCATACATTTTCGCCGCGCCGTAGAGAGGGGATAGCTGTCTACTCTCCATCCGTCTTACGCTTTTTCGATCAGGTCACGTGTCCTGACGCGTTGACGCGAGTTTAAGATTTTATACCCATTACAGAAAAAGTGCTCAACGCCGCTAAAGAAGTTTTCACTTCAATAATAATATTTGCTGACACTTCAAGGGTTTCAATAAGCGCTTCATGGAGCGCGGTCAGGTAACGGTGATGATACTCACTGCAGTCCGCCTCGTCCGTGCCGTCGACGCAGTCCACGTGCATGTCGCAGCGGTGGTGCGGCGGGATGCAGTACGTCTTGTTCCACACGTACTGGCCGCAGGTCAGCTGGCCGGCCTCGCATTCAGGAGGCGCTGCGGACAGAACAACACATCTATTCAACTCTCCTGGATCTACTCTTGGCGATTCGCAGCCCGCTTCGATAGACAGTGTCGTGAGGTACGGGGGAAATGTTGACGTTGTATAATTTATCTGTAGGGCTACCATGAGCTGTGTCTGGTTCTGTCTCCGGTTCCAATTTTGAGTCTGTGTAAGTGTTGACTAAATAAATCCTACGTCAAAACGTCACACACACAGCATAATGCACTGGTGAGCACTCACACAGACTCAAAACCAGAACCAGACATAAAGCCAGACAGAGCTCATGGAAGGCCTACTGAAATAGATGTAAAGACCTGTTCACTTATACAGCAAGGATAAAAATATTAACCACGGAAGACACTCCAAGACTGGAGACGAATATTTTTTTAAACTTGTATTCGAACCTGCATTCACGTTTCGTCTAGCCAGTCGCAGAGTCACAAAGGTTGTCTTTTAAACACGCTTCAGCTCGGAGAATACTTTTTTTGACCTTATAATATACAGATACTGTGACGAATAACGATTATAAGTCATCGCTTCAGTAAGGTAATAATATGTTGGTGTGAGCTGATTCCAATTTGCTAGATAAATTAGGGCAACTTAAGTTCCGCGTCTTATTATCTGCTCGGCGCAGACACAAATCCTCCAGGATGCTTATTTCGTTGGAGACAGTCCAAGACTGCAGCACATAAGTTCCGCAACTCTGTTTTAATTTGAACAACAGCGGTCGAATGTAAAGGAAAACTTTTGAGTCGGATTCAATAGTCCAGCATCGGTCTACAGAAGACGTCGCCAACTTTCCACCAAAATGACGGAAAGTTCCGATCAGAAAGATGTTCGATCGACGGAAAGGTGGTCCGATTGTTATTACACAAGTTCCGAAATGCTGAATTATTGGGTTTCCGCTGTCAGCTCGATAACACGGGTCGGAGTTTGCCTAACTTCCTATTATTTTCATTTCGAACGTAATCATATTTTACTTTCAAGACTAGACTTCCTTTAATAAGTTTTGACTTTGTTATGTTTGCAAACTTAATGATTTGGAAAAGTTTTCTTTGAATAATCAGGTATTTTTGATGAAAACAACCAGCACATTTATCTTCTCCAACATAAATAACAAAATACTTGGAAGTTTATTTTGCTAAAACCCACGTACTTATTAATACAATGAACAATGAAATATTTCATCGTTCAAGTCAGTATCAAGCCGCTTCGGAGTAGGTATATCAAGTCCAATAAACACTTACAAGCCCACAAACAATTCATGCATAAACCATTACAATACAATCGCTTAGCGGTAAGCAGTTCTCTCTGTAATCAATCAGCTTCTGAAAGAAGCCACAGTACAGTTTACACAGTACAACAACTTTTACTGGCTACATTTGTATTTTTTTTTGCCTTGATAACTCACAAACGCACCACTTCCGCAGAAAGGTGCTTCATACGCCCTTTAAAAGATAAGTAGGTCCCATACTCCGCCCATGTTTGAACGGTCAGCCGTTTTATTCTTATTTAGCCAAATAGTTTTATTTGTTACGAATATAAGTGAGCAAGTTAAGCTATAAGGAACTTGAAATGGATCACGCATTTATAAAGACAGCATATTATTTGTACACATCCACATCAAGACGCATGCATGCATGATCCCTTTCGTAGATGACACACTAGAGGTGATATACTATGACAAAGCGAAGGGTCCTTTAACAGGTGAGGGTGTGAAACCATTCCATGGGAATTGAATGGAGTTGGAGCTTGAAGTTGGGCTCGTCGCGGCTTTGTTGAGAATTGATTTAAGACCTCCTGCTCTTCGTATTAGTGGAGTTTCTGAGTTTCGCTTTCCGTTTTTGCGACAGAGGGAGATTTCTTAGTGATATTAATATGTCATGTATTTTAGATTATGTATTCGATTTGTATTGAGAGTGTATAATACAGGATTTCTACACTCACTTTAAGATTAATTTATGTCTGAAAAATTGTTTATCCCTGTTTTTGACGTCAAAGTTAAAAACACGTTGTAAACACGTGGTATAGACGTTTATTTTGAATAGCTTGAAAAAATATATTTTATCCCAAAACATTTGTACTAAAATAACGTGTAGCCTCCAGGTAGGTACATACATACAAAGGTGTTCACGCCTGGCCGCCCAAATAGTTTGATTGAGGGCGGGCGGAATGATGTAATAACTGTGTGATTGGAAGTGGGCCGGAGCATCGAGCCTGTGTTGTCGACGAGTTTAAGGAAAAGAAAATATTTTCTACCACTGCCGAAACTAAGCAAAATATACCTGCCACCTAACACAAAACGTACCAACAAATCATATTAACTCCACGTGCCAAGTGAAATACTACACATTTTTTTAGGAGAAAAATCTTGAATACTTGAATCATCAAGTGGTTCTACCGTTAGCAATCATTAAAACTACGCACGTTTGCAAATAAAAAGTAGTAAATATGCACAAAAATAGAAAAGGCGAACTAGTCAGGAATATGTTATTTGAAATAGTTCGTAAGCACGTCTTTATAAACAAAATATTTATTATAATCTGGTTCGATCCTAAACTTTAGTTCAAAGATATCGAAAAACCGAGCCCTATTTCAAGCTCCTCGCCATTTCACTCCATCGGGAAATCTAGAGTCGGACAGAAAATTGCAGCGTCATTTCTTACGAGGTGCAAGACCTAAAGCCGGCCACTCACTCGGGAGCTCACAGCAAGCACGATCGATTGCCGAAGCTGCAGGACTTCACGAGACTAGCTCACTTTAAGAAACGAACCTCAATGTGAACTATTACAATTGAAGAAAGGTAAAAATCGGACATCTGTTAAAATTTTTACTTTTTAACATGTAATTTCCATCATGGAAAGCTTTTCATTACTTTCACAAGTATTCTTATTTCTAAGCAGTCTAAAATAAATAATCGATACTGGATCTTGGTAATTTTGCATACATACATAGAAATAAACAGACATAAAATATAAATACATATCTATGTGTATTCTAACAAAATAAAACGTTAAGGGTTTACCCCTAACGTTTAGATAGGAGCAAGAATTTCAAAATGTCTTAAGTACCTTACAGGCCACGGTTATATTAAGCTACTCTAACTCTCAGGTGTATTTAAGTGCCACAACCGATTCGTACATAACATAATGATCATGACAGACACCATTGTTTTGTGGAAAGTCAAAGCAAGTTGTATCACAGGGATCACTTTGAAACGTCTAGCTAGGTGAGTCTAGGTGCCTGTTCCAGAACAAACGCTATAATTCCTATTTAAAAACGCCCACGTTCACGTTTGTAAAAAAAGAACAGTGTAGCTTTAACCCTCGGCAAAATGCCCGCAAAGCGAACACAAAACAGCCTGTAATAGTATTCGAAACTTCCCTTGTTGTTCACGTGCGTGGACAAAGATAAACAAGTTATTCGCTAACAAACCTCGCTGGTGTCAGTTCTATTTTACTATATGAGATTAACTTAATTTTACAGCCCTAATATTAAAGCTGTCTAAGTTGTTTTAACTAGAAAAAGGATAATCTTTTTAGTGCTGTCAAGTTTGGTTAGTCTAGAAAAGTGAAAGTAAAGTGTATTTTTTTTTGATACATTAATTGTTTTTTTCCTGTCGTATTAACCTATTGCCAAAGTATATTTATTGCGTAATCAATATTGTAAGACAACTGAAAGAGTACATCCGCGTGTATGTAATAACTCGTACTCTGTGATTGTGTGTGTTTTACGGGAAGGGTAAAGGAGCATGTTCCCGTGGGCGAAGAATGCCAGCACAGAAGTGGCGCTCTCTGTCCCAGGAACAATGTGTGTGTTAGTTTGCCGTTTAAACAGCGGATGCAGGTTCTATGAATAGATTTTAACGCTTCTATTCACTGAAATGAAATATGCTCACGACGGTCACCGTGCTTTGTATATTTCAATTAAATATCTAGGTATTCAGAATCCTTTGGAGTGTCTTATGGAAGTTTGAAGTGTTGTGGGTTCGAATACATTGCACTACTCCTAAAAACTCCACTGTTACATAGACATCCCTTATATAGAAAGAGGTTAGGGTGCTGTAGTCAGGAAATGGATAACAGCCATCCTCGTTAGTTCGCTAAACTGTTACGTACTAAAGGTGATGGAAGGTTTATGATTGATTTCGTTTTGCTCAAAATCAAAATAAAAGCAGCTTTAATTACAGGACAGTTAAAAATGTCAGTCGTAAAGGGGAGGCAGAGTAATATACAGCAACAGGCCTCCCAATAAAGGCGACATTCACGCGTCATTAAAACTGGCGCGATATACATAATGTTCGCGCGATCACGTTTAAATAATCGCGGCCATTAATTCGCGTCACGGTTGCTGTTTAACAGCTGAATTATAAATTGTTAAATGTTTTGTTCGGCTGGATGTCGACCGCGCCGCGCCGGCGACATCGGCGGCGACAAGGCAAGTAAGACGGAGTTGAGCGAATCTGCTTTGCTTGCGACTTGCACGCACACTTACCACCTAGACTCACTTAGCTTTAAGACGTTTCAAAGTGATCCTTGTGAAACTATTGAATAAATACACATTTCACTTTGACTTTGAATACTATCTGTATTTTCGTTCTTATTTATTGACGTGACGCAAGACACGCAACATAATGCATGAGCGTAATATGATTTGTGCCAGAAGAAGTGAACTTTAAATCTTAGCTTGTACAACTAGTTGTTGCGAATGAGTGAGGCAGCAGTGTGTCCGCTCCGCTTGCGGCCGACATTAGGCATAAATTGGCGAATGTTTTGGTTGTTATTGTGGTTTGGTGTCAAATAACTGTGATGCCTCATTGTGCTGCGAAGCGTTAAGTGGAGCCTAAATATCCGATTGCACGAATTAGTCTAACCGCCTACTTATACATCAATTTAACAAATTAATTGCAACGCAATTGCAATAGTACTAAAGCGTAGTGAGTAGTGGGGGTGCGTACTACCACCATGGCTATTCCTGCCGTGAAGCAGCATTGCTGTTTCGGTTGAAAGGTGTACTGAAATAACTGGCACATGAGGCTGAACATATGTATGCCTCAAGTCGATGGACGTAGGGCAGTGCATCGAACGTTTCTTACGTACATGACCTACAAGGCAATGCTGCGTTATCGGCGATGGTTACCACTTATAATCAGGTGGGCCATATGCTTGTTTCATCATCTAGTTATATAAAAAATCACCCTCAAAATGCATCCATTACACGGATAACATTACAAAGGTTTCTCATGTTATTTTCCGTAATGTCATTTGGCTGTCGTGATTTTTCACATCTGCATTTTGATTCTATGTATAATCAAAAAATGCTAAAATTATTAGGTCCTAGCGAGATATCGGCTGAACTGTTGACAGCATAACAAGTTAGCAATGACAGAATGACAGGACCTGTCAGCATTACATACCTACATTACATTTACTTAATTTGACAAATGCTAATCACACAAGCAAAAGTAATGAAAGAATGACAGGACCTGTCAGCATTTTATATTTTCTTTGACAAGTGCCCATCACATCACTCAAATGGTGTTGACAAAATGCAAAATAGATAAGGGGTGTCCCTAATGTGCCTTAACTTGTATTAAGCCGGGAGTTGTCCTTATTCGGGGTTTGATTCAATGTGATTGTTGTGTTTTGTTTAATCTACTTAAACGACTTTTGATTTGCTATTGTATGTGTTGCGTTAGTTTTAGGAATGGATCTTGTGACATCTGAATAAACAAATTTAATTTAATTTAATTTAAGTAATCTGATCCAAAACTTGTAGGGTGATGGAAAACATTAGACACGGTGGTGCCGGCTTTGAATAGAAGTAATACACCAAGGCATGGCACAAAAGAAGCTTCATCGTGAGTGCTTATATAATAAAAAAATGCACAAACTTTTCTATCCATTAAAATTAAGTTAACCATACCAGTGAGGTAATAGGTAGGTCAACGACCTCCGCGACCACAGCACTGTCCCGGGAGGCATGAGCGACAGCCACTCACGCCGTAGCGCTACGTAATAATACGTTTGCCACATCAATATAATTATTATGGGTTTAATTTGAAATGGTTGTTGGAATACTCTTAGTATGAATATGAATACTCATAGTTGTCATCATAAATACATACATACATACATACATACATAAAATCACGCCTTATTCCCATGGGGGTAGGCAGAGATCACGGATTTCCACTTGCTACGATCCGGCGAGCAAACAATTGCATCAGGCGAGCGTGAATGGAACTGCTGGAAGGGGAAGACCTAGGCGCATGTATCTCGATCAGATCGCAGACGTTTTAGAGAAAGGCCAGGTTAGGAGTACCCTAAACCGACGAGCATGTATGAAGAATGTTATGAGAGTGAACGAAGCGAAAGAGGTGTGTCAGGATCATCATAAATAAGGGAGAGGATATCTGTTGTACTTGGGGATTAGTCGTGAAACTGTTGATAGCTTTTCTTCTGTGATCTTAAGAGCCTTAGCTCACCAGGATACCACGGTTGCGCCGCCAGCGGGTGATTTGTAAGGCACCATCAAATCGGTTGCGCAACCAAGCGGACACCACGTGAAATACCCTCCATGCAGCTGTATACATTTTGTTGTTGGCGCGACTCGCATCCTGGAGAGGTAAGGCTCTCATAGTAAAGTAGATGACGGTGGTACACTCACGGCAGTTCTGGAACTCGTCTTCTCCCTTTTCGCAGTCCCGCTGGTAGTTGCACACCCACAGCGCGGGGATGCACTTGCCCTCGGGACACCGGAACATGCCGCTCGGGCATATCGTGTCGCCTGCAACAAACATTTATAACATCAATAAACTGAACAACTGTTGGATAACCCACGGAAATGTTGCTCAACAAATTCTTACTATAGAAAAATTCTAAAAAGATCCTAAACCTCTCTATCTGATATGCTACCTATTTCAATTAGTTCGCCGAACATAACTTTAGAAAGATAATATTATTACTGTTTTTGTACCTACCTACTTACTTTACTGCTTACATAATGTAGATTCGAATTGGTTAATGTATAAAATACATCGAATAGCTTAAGATAAACAATATTGTAACTGTGAGTCTAAGATTAAATAAATAAATAAATAATAAATAAATAAATAAAACAGGCCCTGGATAAACTAGACTAAATATAAAATATATTTTAGATATTAAATAACGAACACATATTTTCTAGATATTTTATAGTTTGTGGTAATTGTTTGGACTACTGAACTGTAAACCTACAATAGACAGTGTTAGAGACACCTATTGACTTTTACCTTTGTTTTCATACACAGTTAAACATTTATATTCTAACTCAAATTCAATAAAATTTTATTCATTTCAATTACAAGTATTACTTTGAAACGTCTTAAAGCTAGGTGAGTCTAGGTAGCTCGGTCAGTGGCTCTACGATTTAACATCTGTTCGCCTCATCTCAGCTAGACTCGATGCTGTTAGTGGACCTACAGACGAGTGGAGCTAGTAATCAGTACATGCCGATGACAGACCCTCGACCGACTGACGAGGGTGCAGTAATGAGACTACCTGCAACTTGACGCCAAACCACACGGAAAATATGTTCCTTGATGAAAATAGTGATGAAATATGAAGTACTCGTACTTGTGCTCAAAGGGTCTTATTAATAATCCTGGCGTAGCGTTGGACTAGTTGATCCGTGTTTTGTCTCTTGCATTGACATGCAATTGTCAACTCGAACAAATGTGACAAAACACGATTTTAACTACTCCAGCGTTGCGCCGGGATTATTAATAACACCCAGAGAAACTTACAAATTAAACAAATATTTATATAATACAGAAGAAACAGTTGAGCTATCTGCAGATCGTTACAAACGATCTAGAGATTGCTTTCTTGTGCTTGATTTATGGAAGTTACTTAGTAAAGAAAATCACGGTATAATATCAAAATTATCAGAATAACACCGGAAGTATTTATAGGAAAACATCGTTTTGTAAATATTACGTGTTTAGGATTGAAGATAGCATTTCGTGTTCAAAACAATTAAAGAGCACAAGTTAAGTTAATAAGTCAAATAAATTGCGTGAATTTCTAATTCAAGGTGAGGAAGTAACTTGTTATAGTAGTTTATGCAACTGTCATATAATGAAGGGTATTAAAACACGAGTGTGAGTTTATGAAACGAGCGCAGCGAGTTTCATAATAGTAACGAGTGTTTTAATACCCCTGTTATATGCAGTTGCATACACTACTTTATCTTCACTAATGCAATTAGTCAAACAACAAGAGTAAAAGCTGACAATAGTTTATTTATAATAATTGTTCAAATTTTGGATGGTACAATTTTGAAAGTTAATGTTAATTATTGATCCAGCAGCTGTAGCGGTCGCGGGGCAAGCAGTAGAGCTCGTAGACGGAGTCGGAATATTTATAATTACTTCATTCGTCTTGTTTTCTATACTGTTCAAGATCGTATTTGAGACTTGAATTTTATAAATTAAAGAATCATCAATGTAGCATTCAGCCACAGTAGAAGACTTCCACCCCCCGCCCGTGTCGTTTCAGTGCGGTCAAATCACCACCGCTATCTATGAGAAGGGTCGCCGAGGTGCGCCGGAAGCAATGCCCCGTGTACAACGCTGGGTTAGGCAGATTCAAAAAACTTGCGATAGTTTTTCCCAGAGCACCAAATTTATTAATACCAGTTTTTTGATCGACGCACTTCCCCGATCTATAGCTCAAGAAAAAGGCAGGGTTTCGACAGGGGGTGGGTCGAAGTTCCATGTATTTTTTACATACGGCATAGCAGTTGCCCGTCACAACGAAAGAACGATCTATTTTCGTTTTTATTTCGAAACTTTCACCATGATTGTACTGTCGTCTATGTTAGAGACTTCATCGAACTGCATATTGTATAGCTCTTGCCTTCGGCATGCCCCCATCATGCCGAAGATTAGTGCAACCTGTAACAATAAACGATACAATAAGCTTGAGGTACATAGCCAAGGCAAAAACTATGATTTATGAAGTAGTAAAGTGTAGGTACCTACTACCTAATTTATACACAAAGTGCTTAAACGGAGTGTCTAGATAACTTGCGTGTGTAGTACGTAAGTACTACGTAGATTAAATAACAGAACTAAAATACACTTACCTTTTCAAAAAGATACAAAATATCTGGTGAATCTTCTCTGTCACAGTGAACTTGCCGCCATTTAAATCTAACCAATGAGAGCGCAGCTGCGCGCGCAGGGCCAATCAGGAGCGAGCGCGCGCTGTTCTTTTTTTATTTAATTGGCACAAGATCTTACCAAAGAGTTTTGTGTATGTAATTTTAGTAGTTTCGACGAAGTTTTCACGTATAACCCAACTGTTTTGCTGTTTTGAAAAGCCAGCCTAATTTCAAAATTTTATACAACTTGTATGAGGATTTTGACTTAGGGCTCGCCAGGTTAATTGGTCGCGTTTTATTGATGTTATAATGAGATTTTACGATATCGATGTGGATATTATACCATCATGTGAAATTGCTTAAATTGAGTGTTTTGTTGTCTGCACTTTAACAGTAGTAATTATAAGTCAAGTATTGGAAACATAAGTAGAATGTTACAACATTAGTGTAGATAAAAGTTAAACAAACACACATATACTACTTAGCATCACTTTGAAACGTCTTATGAACTGAGGTGCCAGTCTTTCGTCACCAAAGCCGAGTAGGTTGTTACTAGTGTTATTAAAAAATGCTAAGTTTGGCTATAAATACAGCCGTGTTTTTAAAGATAAGTAACCGGAGAAGACGAGTTCTGAAGGTTTCGCGTCGCCCGTATATAAACGCCCGTCTTCGTTAGAACATCACTGAACGTTCCATTTCCTGTAACTTATGTTTATCACTTTACTTACAGACGCGAAGTTACCTTCATAACTTTCAAAAGTTGCCAAATAAATTAGTGAAAAGTTGTTGACGCGTTCAATTTAATATTTATTCGAAACATTAATTTGATTAACTGGACGAGTTGCTCCTAATGGATGGAACACCGTGAATTCACAAAATTTACGTGGAAATGTTAATAACCGGAACGCTGTACGAGCAATAAATAGGCTCCAATAGGCATAGGCAGGCAAATAGGTAATAGAAGTTTTACCTCTTACGTAGTCAATTTTTTATGCAGTTGGCAGTAGAATTAAAATTACTTGTCTCTGTCACCACAGAGTGACCTCCTCGTAGAACAAAATTGTACCTCAACTAACTCTTTTTTTACTTCTACTATGTAATCACACAAGCATACGACCGGTGGGTCGTATGCTTGGTATGTATATTAGGTGTAATGGAAAGCGTTTCTTTGGACGCTTGTAATACCAGAGGCAAGTCTTCGGGAAGATTGTAGGTGCACCGAACACTTAGAAAAATGTGAATGTGCGGAGCCGCTGTCACACACGACACTATCTAAGCCCCTGTACCTACAGACATACTTCGCATTGATTTACTATGTTTGTTGTTCTGATTGGATTAATTAATCAATTAGTACGTCCATTGCCTGGAACTAACCAGTATTTGTCAGCGCACTCTCCATATTACCCGAATTCGAAACCAAATATTACAATTTCGGCCATAATATTTATTACATTAAAAGGGAATAACTTTTTATTGTTTAGAGCTGTAGTTATTATGTATTAATTAAACACACATAATATATAACGACGATAGCCGGTGGGCTGATGACATAATCCAAATTGCTGGGAAAGACTGGATGTCCACAGGAATGGACAGAGAACAGTGGAAGAAGATGGAGGAGGCCTTTACCCAAAAGGGGTCCACTTCTCATAGATTTAAGAAAACTAACAATAAAACTAACAACTAGGATAAAAATAAACACTAACACTTTACTAACACACAAACTGTAAAACCTAACATTAAGAGATTTTGGAAATAAAAGGCTAAATTATTATTATTATTATTAATATATTACGACTGTGACATACGAGTACATCTCCCAGCGTTCTTTGTAAAATTGACGGGTCGAGCTAAAAGAAACGTTGAAGCTTTCTGCATATATTTCTGACGATTTTTTTTATTTTTAGAGTTCAGTAGAGTAGTTTTTACATATTTATAGTTTTTTTCAGGGTCTAAGTATTTCACCCAGCTAAAATATATATTTAATTAAGTAAAATCTCCGTTTAAAGCATCCGTCGCGTGCAATAAACCTCTGAAACTCAGTTAATATAATCAGGTGTTCAGTGAAAAATTACATTAAAATTACTGTCAACTCTCAAAGTACCGTAATTAGATTGAGTTGACGGTGATCGAAGGTGTCAGGAACAATATCCTCTGCCTGGAGGCTGGTTATATAAAAGCTCACGAAAATATTAGGCGTTCTTTTTAACATCTTTCACCATCATTACTTACCACTAGTATTTAATTTTTGGGATCCGTTGAGCTATCTCTAGATCGTTTACAAATAGCTCAGCTGTTTCTTTTGTGTTTGTTTTTTCTGTAAACAGTTGTAAGTGTTTTTTTTTGTTAACAGTTAACTGTAAGTAACACTGGAACTTCACTGCTATTATTATGTTTTTTCTTATTTGTAAAAGGATCATGTAAAAAAACGGAAGGAACCAAGCCGTAGTTTGTTGCCTGTTCTTGCGTCGGCTTGGTCGCGTGGAACTGGCACCTAGACTCACCTAGCATTAAGACGTTTCAAGTGATTCTTGCGATTCTACTGAATAAATGCACTATTGATTTGATTTGAATTTTCTTTGTAAATTAATGAAAAAATATTTACTATAATCTTTAAAACTACAAAGGCTGAGATAGCACGCGTTTCACGCAAACGAAGTCGGGTGTAGATTTCGCTATTAATATAATATTCCGTGTCTAGTCAGAGTATCGGCTACATAATCGAGTTAGCTCAGTTGGCTCAGCAGGTCTGTTAGCTCAGGTAGTTAGCTCGGGAGGCGATCGTCTACAATTTGCTCGCGATCTTGACAAGCGTTAATATACGGTAACTTGCTCTTTGGCAAATTCCAAGATATTTCTTACATTAATAAAACAGGTCACTTATCTTATCTCGTTTAATACAATACAATATTTTTATTTCAGAAAAGATCTTATTTGTTAGCACACAGAAAAAAAATCTTTAAAAAAAAACAGCTTTGTAACTAATTTTATTTAAAAGACCTAATAGCTCAGTTGGTAGTAGAATCCTCAAAAGATAATCTACAGATATTTTTCAGTATCTGCACAAGGTATAATTTAAGGCTAGGGCGCTATTACAAATGTCCGCCTAAATTTAAATAATATTACCATTACATCCAAATACCAATCAATATAGACGAAACATAGATGTTCGTGTATCACAGATGTTTCTCCCAATTTAATAAATAAAAGCACTTTGTATCACAAGCACCGTAGAACCGTGGCCCAGCACGCAAGCTTCAATAAAACCAGAAAGAGGAGCCGTAAAGCTTGTTAACCAGTGGCATCGTATCGCATCGCTTGTTATAGCTTGTTTGTAGAACTAGAGCAGGTTTATGTGCCCTATTAGAGACACACGAGGGCAACACTATTAAAGTCGCCGGGAAAGAAGAGATATCGTCGGAAATACATTGAAAGACTTGGTAATGCTCAGCCGAACGAGATAGGAAAAGAGACTATTTTTTCAAATACGTTCCTTGAAAGTAAAACATAAAAAAATACTTTATTTCAGACTTTGGATTCATAAACATGTTCTATGAAGTGAATTAAAGGAATCGGTCAAAAATAAACTATTCAATAGAATCACAAGGATCACTTTGAACCGTCGTAAAGCTAGGAGAGTCTAGGTGCCAGTACCACGTGACCAAGCTTAATGGATACCAATGTGGACCACAAGTAATGTCCTGGTGCAGAAACCGTTCGCCACATTAAACAACCCTTAAGCATTATGTTAACGGTCGTAACAAGTGACGTTACATTGTGTTTAACAGCCTTGCATTGAAACGGTATTTGATAGCCGTGTAACATATAGTTACGTGCCACTAAAGCTATATTGTTTTGATAAAAATAAACAAAATTGTTTCTACTACAAAACATGATATGAAAAACACAGTTGTAATTATGTAATTCGCCAAGAAACGAATGCCCTGCTCTACAAAATCAGCGTAGCGCGGAGCTACGCGTCCATGCTCCGATGCTACGCCGTAGACCCTCTACGCCGGTGCAGGGAGTACAAAACTATGCGGGAACAGATGGATGAGTTAATAATTCTCTTTGGTTTATCAATTTATATCTATATATATATAACTCAAAGGTGACTGACTGACTGACTGACTGACTGACATAGTGATCTATCAACGCACAGCCCAAACCACTGGACGGATCGGGCTAAAATTTGGCATGCAGGTAGATGTTATGACGTAGGCATCCGCTAAGAAAGGAAAATGGAAAATTATTTTCCAAAGAGGAGAAAAAGGGGAATAATGGTTATAAGAAAAATCAACGCACAGCCTAAACTGTTAGCCCTAGAAGCATGAAACTTAGAAGATGTATTCCTCTAATAGAGCAGAGGTGCACTAAGAAAGAAAATAGGAAAATTCTTTCCCTAAAAGAAGAAAAAACGGAAAATGATTTTAAGAAAAATCACAAAAAATAGCTTTACAAAATACGCAAAAAAAATCTGGCACCAGGTTCGATTACACACAAAGGTTCACAAACAAACCGATGATAACCACTACGACAAAATCGCGGGAAACATCTATCATACTTAAACTAAACACTGTTGAAAAAAATCGGCTCCAACAGCACTCACCTTAAAATTCAAATACACTCTAAAGTACAAGCTCAAATCTATGGTAACTAGCAGTTGGTCATGTCAAATTAAAAAAATCTGATACGATTATACACCAACACGCATACGAAACCCCAAATTAGCCACTAATCTATATATATATAACTCAAAGGTGACTGACTGACTGACATAGTGATCTATCAACGCACAGCCCAAACCACTGGACGGATCGGGCTAAAATTTGGCATGCAGGTAGATGTTATGACGTAGGCATCCGCTAAGAAAGGAAAATGGAAAATTATTTTCCAAAGAGGAGAAAAAGGGGAATAATGGTTATAAGAAAAATCAACGCACAGCCTAAACCGTTAGCCCTAGAAGCATGAAACTTAGAAGATGTATTCCTCTAATAGAGCAGAGGTGCACTAAGAAAGAAAATAGGAAAATTCTTTCCCTAAAAGAAGAAAAAACGGAAAATGATTTTAAGAAAAATCACAAAAAATAGCTTTACAAAATACGCAAAAAAAAATCTGGCACCAGGTTCGATTACACACAAAGGTTCACAAACAAACCGATGATAACCACTACGACAAAATCGCGGGAAACATCTATCATACTTAAACTAAACACTGTTGAAAAAAATCGGCTCCAACAGCACTCACCTTAAAATTCAAATACACTCTAAAGTACAAGCTCAAATCTATGGTAACTAGCAGTTGGTCATGTCAAATTAAAAAAATCTGATACGATTATACACCAACACGCATACGAAACCCCAAATTAGCCACTAATATAACATAAAATCACAAAAAATAGCTTTACAAAATACAAAAAAAAACACTAAAAAATTTTCAGCTACCGCAGCATTTGTCACCAGGTTTTAATACACACAAATGTTTACAAAAAAACCAATGATAACCACTAAGACAAAATCGCGGAAAACATCTATCATACTTAAACTAAACACTGCTGAAAAAAATCGGCTCCAACAGCACTCGCCTTCAAATTCAAATACACTCTAAAGTACAAGCTCAAAACTATAGTAACCAGCAATTAGTCATGTCAAATAAAAAAAATCTGATTCGATTATACACCAACACGCATACGAAACCCCAAATTAGCCACTAATATAACATAAAATCACAAAAAAAGCTTTACAAAATACAAAAAAAAAACATTAAAAAAATTTCAGCTACCGCAGCATTTGTCACCAGGTTTTAATACACACAAATGTTTACAAAAAAACGATGATAATCACTAAGACAAAATCACGGGAAACATCTATCATACTTAAACTAAACACTGCTGAAAAAAATCAGCTCCAACAGCACTCGCCTTCAAATTCAAATACACTCTAAAGTATAAGCTCAAAACTATAGTAAACAGCAGTTGGTCATGTCAAATTAAAAATCTGATTCGATTATACACCAACACCCATACGACACCCCAAATTAGCCACTAATATAACATAAAATCACAAAAAATAGCTTTACAAAATACGAAAAAAAAAACATTAAAAAAAATTCAACTACCGCAGCATCTGGCACCAGGTTTTAATACACACAAATGTTTACAAAAAAACCGATGATAACCACTAAGACAAAATCGTGGGAAACATCTATAATACTTGAACTAAACACTGCTGAAAAAAATCGGCTACAACAGCACTCACTTTCAAATTCAAATACACTGAAAATTACAAGCTCAAAACAATGGTAAATAGCAGTTGGTCATATCAAACTAAAAAAAACGAACTCAAATATCCACGCGGACGAAGTCGCGGGTATCAGCTAGTAGATAATAATTGGTATCGAACTAAATGGTAATTAATTAATGATTTTGACTAAAAACTGCTGCAACTGCTAATAACATTCAGAAAATTTATAAATTATAGCATGAAACCAATAATTTCTAAAATGTTTGATTATTAGAAGAATATAAATAGATTATTTTTAAATTTGTAAGCTATACCTACTTATACATACCTTCATGTTAGATTGTACGTATAAACACAGATAATATATTGAAAGTAAGCAATTCTCACTTCTCCGTCAAATAAAACTACCGTCATTTACCCAAAAACCATTGGCCCGCGCAAATATAGCCTCTAACCCCCTGGGAATAAGATCGAAGTGATCCGGCGAGATTGAATGGTTCTCGTCAATCCGGTTCATTCGTTCATCGGTCTGTTGAATAAAAGATGGCGTCCAAGAGACAGGGAAATAAACTATAGTAAAAAGACGTACCTACTAGGAGGTTGATAACAGTAGCTACTCGTAGTTGATTATTATTAGGTAGTGGAGTGGGTATGAAACTAACCTACCTACTTTATTATTTGTGTTGGATTGTATTTTATTTTAATTACAGTTTTTTTTGTGCCTATTCATTATTATGTATTATTACATTATGTTTTAGTATTATGTTTGTCAGTGTTCCGTTCTGTGTATGTTAAAATGTTAAATAAATATATTTTCTTCTTCTTCTTTTAGTTGGAACTAAGTTTAATCGCGAAAAAATTTAAAATCGAAATATGCCTACGACTGCATCTATCTATGGAGATTATTTATTTACAAAAATAATCTTTAACAATTGAGAAAGGCTGAATTTTCTTATACAGGCGTGTTTTAATAATTATCGACTATAAATTTTATTGGGTAGGTACTGACTCGGGTTAAAGTACAAACTTTTGGAGCTGAAACGTATTGAAAGAAATAAAATGGCTGATTTGAAGGCTTCATAAACCTCAGCGCGGCGCTTACAGGCGGATTCTAATTCAGGTGAGTGCTGTTTTGTTGGCACTTGGCCTCGTCTTACGCGAGTTATTTGGATTCTCGGCGGGAGTGTGGCGGAGGTCATTATTTTAAGTAACTTTATAGTAATAATGACTGTACCTTTTGGATGTAATTGAACTTGAGTGGTTTTTTTACAAGTTTTTAGTAAACCTTGGCCCTCAATCTGAAAGCATCCGACTTACATAATAATATGGGTTTTTTTTTAAATATTATCAAGATTTAGTGAATGAATAATATATTTTTTTATCAATTATTAAGTTTATGTTCATCTCGAGTGTAAAAATGTACCAATATTTATTAATGGTGAGAAATAAAATAACTGAAATAATACAATGCTTATATTTTAAAATTGTTCCCCACAGAATGATGTCCGGAATGTATTGTTCCTACTCGTAGTTTCGTTCTGTCCCGTTTATTTCAAAAAAGTTGTGCGTTGTTTCACAAAAGTTAAGGCATCATGCAGCGCATCAGGGAACGGGAATTACAATTATTTGTAAAACAGAAAAACTAACTTTTCAAATTTGCTTTCAATTCAAATTTAAATGGCCACTGATAATATAATCGTGCACCTACCCACCGCCCCTTATAGAATACCTACTAACAGGTTTACAAACAATGTTTATTTTCAACTAAAAATGGTTTCCACTTGAAGACGCCTTTCGAGCAGTTCAATCGTTTTTCTACCAGCTACATTTTTTATTTAATCAGTTGAAAACTAAGTCGTTTTCAACTGAATAGAAATTGTCGTTCCCCATTCTTCATCCCTTGAATAGCTTACCCTCGGAAGGCTGTACTGTCTCAACTCTAATTAGTAGTAACTACCCCACAGTTAAGACGTAGGTACTAGAGGTAGGTAATGGTTGGTCGTTAGGGATCTCCAATGAAATCTTTACAGGCCGTTTTGCAGCAATTGTCGCTGAAATAATGGAAAATCTATATTCTTGAAACTGCGGTTAATTGAAGTTTAAGAAGTAGCTTGAGTTTTTGAAAAATACTTCATTTTCAATAACTTAAATGAGCAGTAGCAGCCTGATCATGGGTTCGAACTCGGTTGTAACAATGGGTTATTATAGCAGCCGTTTTTAGAAGGTGTATTTCAGTTCATATTATTGACTTTGTCTTTGATTGATGAAGTACAAGCTTTTGGTCTTATTTCGTATGAATAATGATGAACGATTAGGAAATATAACAACGGAAGGTCGTTAGGTAAGGAATCTAGTAACTCCGTAGGATGCGACAAAATAATGAATGAATAAAGTAAAAGACATGTTTACGCAAAGGTACAAAAAGTTCCACATTTGATTTGATAAAAACAAAAGGTATTCTAAGACGTTTTAAAGTGATATTTGTTATTTAATTTTCTTTCTTTATTCGTTCAGTCAAAAGATACTTCAGCTGTTTCATGATCATTATCAGCAGCCTATGTCCAGCAGTGGACTTCTATAGAGAAGTCCACTGCTGGACATAATTATGCCTCCCATAAAGTTCCAGGAAGAACGATTCTGAGCCCTCATCCACCGACTGTTTTACCCCGATTTTAACAATGTCATCGGTTCATCAGATGGATGGGCGTCCTACTTTTCGTATTCCGGTTCGTAGCCGCCATTCCACCAACTAAATTTCCTCAATACATTCACGGTCGATTTGTATCTGATCATATATTCAAACGTGTCATAAATACCTCCATACCACCTGTGGATTCCCCCGACACGCGAGCAGAAGGGGGTTGCAAGCCCTCTTACGTCACCCCTCTGCTCGCGACCCCATGGCGAGTGTAAGATAGAAGAGGGGGGTAACTGATATCCTCCGTTTCTTCGTTTTATTTATACAACCAGCTGATTTGCCACCTGATGTTAAGCGGTAACCATCGCCTATAACAAAGCATTGCTTCGTATCTATTTCTTCACACCCATACATTTTGAGGTACACTCTCATAATCAGAGATTGAACTGAACATTCTCCTAAAACAGATCAATCATTTTGTCAATTATCTGGGTAATTAGCAACCAGTCCTTAACTTCTGCCATATTGGATTTTATTTAGAATGCTGAATCGCCACACGTCTCATAACCCCAGAATAGCATGTCGCCACGGTACTGGTTTGATTGTTTGGCTGAATTTAAACTGAATTAGAACATAATATATTTATTCAGTTGTACAAGGATAACTTTACTATTTATTAACTAGGGAGAGAAGAAATAAGAGAATCTTATGTCTTCTCTTCTCTATTTTGAAAGACCCGAATTCCCCTCAGTACCTAAAATCCAAATTTTCTTACCTGTCTGACGGTCATGATCGTAACTTAAGGTCTACAGACACACTCTGCTTAGCTACTCCAAAACATAGTTCTGGCTTTCGCCGGAATTCTTTTGAGGTGGTGGCTGTGGGTCTGTGGAATAAACTTCCCCTTAGCATAAAAAAGACGTCCACAAAACCCGCTTTTAAATGTCTTGTCCACGATTTCTACTTTAATTCTACCTCGTGATATGTACTATATTTATATATATTCATGTATTATATATTAAAGGGTAGGTATATATTCGTATATTTATTTATTTCTATTATCTTATTTTATATTTATATTGTTTTTCATAGGTAGGTATTTATTATTATTTTTTATAGGTATGTTGTACGTAGTTTATAGCGATTAGGTAAGTTTCGTTAGGTTAATCAAAACTGTTTTCACTACATTTTATGCACGCCAACCTCTTTATTTTTACCTGTCAAGGTTGGCTGGTAGAAAATGCTGTCTAGCATTAAGCTCTCCTATTGTCACGTATTTTTGGTGCAATAAAGAATTAAATAACTTTGAGTCGTCCTAAGTGAGTCTCGGTGCCAGTTGTACGCGAGCCTAGAAGAACAGATTACGGGCGCCACACTCCCGGGCCCCGGACACCAGTAGGCCTACCATGAGCTATGCCTTGCTCTGTCTCTGGTTCTGGCTTTGAGTCTGTGTGAGTGTTGTCTAAGTAAATCCTACGTCAAAACGTCACACGCACAGTATAATGCACTAGTGAGCACTCACACAGACTCAAAACCAGAGCCAGAGACAGAGCCAGACAGAGCTCATGGTAGGCCTACAGTTAATGAATATAATTGAGAACAAACACAATAAGCCTCTGGCGTATTAAGGTTTGCAAATAAACAGGATAATAAAAGGCATTTCAGCCGACACGTCCGCCCCCGCCCCCGCCCGCCTTCACCCCCGCCCGCCCCGGCGACTATCTGTCGGATGCACAGTACAATACTGTAACAGTGAAGCAAATGGGCGGTTTGTTAAAAAAATATACAAGTTCCACGATACTATGAGTTGCAATAATAAACATAAAAAAATAATATACAATCAATTGAGGACTTTCTGCTTTTTTATTTGAAGTCGGTTAAAAATAGACAAATATATATCTGGATTTTTTATTAACACTAGAATTTAAGTTATTTAGAACCTAATGGATATCAATTAAAGTGAATTGATAATAGTATTCAGGAACCGAAAGACAAAAAATAATAGAGGAGGCCTATGTCCAGCAATGTACTTCTTCAGCCTATCATGATGATGATGATAGTATTCTTGGGTTGTGGTTATCAAAACGAGTACATGAGTGGGTATTAAGTCTAGTGAGTGCTGTACTAACACAACAAACCAACATTGTGTATCGCGCTAATAAAGTTTTTTAAGAGATCATTGTACTCGTAGTAGCTTCAATTCAATGCGTCCTCTTTCTACATGACCCAGTTCAATTCTGGTATGTTCACCACGATGCGCACAGACACATTCGACGCCATCTGGCGCTTTTGCGCATTCAGACAGCGTCACTGCTTAGTAGACTGCGCGGGAGTAGCAACAGCATCCTAAAAGCGATTGTTGATAAACAAAATTGTCCTCTGGTATGGAGACTCATCCAGAGGACTAAATCATTACTAGTTATAAGTTACTAACCCACTTTTTCTGTTTTTGTTACCATGGACTCCATAATTGTCTGAATAACGAATTTAAATTCTATCTATCTATCTATTCAGCCTGTATGCACCCACTGCTGGGTATAGGCCTCCTCCCTAATACGCCACTCTCTTCGGTCCTGTGCCAGTCTCCGCCATTGCTGCCCAAACACTCTGACAATGTCATCCGACCAACAATCAATTTAAATTATTATTATAAATTATTATTATAATTCCCGTGAATCCTCATCTGGATTTTATAAGTAAGAAAGACGTTAGAAGGAATTCATAAAAATATTAGCACATTGTTAATTTGCCAAGATGTTACACTGTGTGGTGGTAGGTACATCCCGGAAGCTGCGGAGCGCGGGAAACGCGCCGGGTTCCGCTGACGCACTTCCGGTTGCACTCTGACTTTACACCACCGACCTACAGATTAACGTGACCGAACGTGAGTTTTAAACTCAGTTATTTAATTTTTATATTTCGGAGGCACATTCTTGCAGGATTGGAATATTGTAACATTTACAATTCAAAGTTACTAGTTTTCGTCCGCGGCATCAATAGTATGGATACTATTGACCGCTAGTGCTGTCTAAATAAACGTAGCCTAGATACTATTTAAGATTACGAACTATGACAGCAATGAACACCAGCTCGGCCAACATTCAGATGGGTGACTCTATAGGCCGTTCAATAATCTGTTACAGTCTAGTTATAGTTAGGTTATAATGAAATTCTAGGAATTCAACCCTTCTGAGGCGCTAAGTTACGATCATGAAGGTTGACGCTGAAGCAACCATAGCTTAAGAAAGGACCAGCGACCCGCCAGCACAGAACAATGCAATAAGACGTTAGCTATCTTATAGTTTAACCACTGGGCGCTGGTGAGGGCCACTATGATTTCACAGCCACAGGACATAGTGCTGAGCTGAGCGGATAGCGATAAGAGTTTAATAGGCCTACGCCATGCGCAAGGCCATGCGCCATAGTGTAGTAACAAAGCTTTAGAATCTTTACGACTTCAGATTTGGTACAGAAATTGCTGCTTTCATAACATACTTAACAGTGTGGAGTGATTGGTAGTGACGCAGTCACCTATTGTATTGATTTGACTCAAAGATAAAATTTACAACGTAAACCCACTTATTTGATCATACGATAGTGATTTTCGAATCCAATTTTAATGTAAAGGTTTTGAATTTGGTGAGTCAATTGCTCCATGTGCATGTCTCCAGCTTCCTCATATGGAAATTGCGAATTCTGAAAACGCCAACATTTAAAGCATAATTGGAGCAATCATTGATTTGAAGGAAAATTTAGCAGCAAAAAAAACAACGACTCTATGAGACTTTATAGGTGTGTTAGCTGGAGAGCGGCTCCACAGCTTCCTCATTCAGTGTGGGCAAACGGCTAACGATAGAGCTATATAGTAAACGCCAAATTTTAGAGCATAATTAGAGCACCCGGCATAAAAAAAATCAAGTCTCTAGCTCGAAAACTCTTTGAGTTAGAAGACTATAACAACGTGTTTGCTGGGAAGCCATTTCTCCAGCTTACACATGTGGATCTCAGGAATGGCTATAGCTAGAAAGTTGCTTGATATCTCCAAATTTAGAGCAAAAAATATCATGGATGCTCCAAATATTTCAAGTGTCTAGGTTCAAAACTCACCGAGTTAGAAGCTTTGATGACTGTGTTAGCTGGAGACACGTTTGTCTGGCACGCACATGCTACATCTGAGGATCTACAATAGCTACAGATTCGGTTGACGTGTCCAAACCGAGCTATGAATTAGAGCACTCGGCTCCAAAATTTTGGACTCTCTAGGACAAGTAGTTTCCTAGTAATGAACAAAAGAACATTTTGCCGCCAGAATTTTCAAATGTATGTTCGCACCCGTAAAAATGCGGCGTTGCCGCTCTGAAAGTTTGGTATCAGCGTAGGAATTTGAACGTTATTCGGTTTATTTTAGATCGCGATACGAGTCATTTTCGTATGCGCTTAGCGGTTTTGATTTCTGAAACCTCAAACTCATATTTTCTCTTTTTGTTAGGTTGAGAGCTTTCTCTCTATCTATATGAGAATTGTGTGTTGCCCGTTCTTGTTCGTTTTATAGTTTCTTTAGTAATGCGTGTCTTTTAGGTATTCTTAGAAAAAAAACTTTATTTGGTTCTGTAAATAGGTACCTGCTAGGCCAGTGTTGATGATTCTACCTACTCTGCCTGTTGTTAGCCGTCTGTTCTCTGTGTTTTACTGTATTCAGTCAGGTTTTTATGAGCGTATCGAGTAAACCAGGCGGACGGAAAATAGGTATTTACTGCGGCTTGCTAGTTGTGTGCGTACTGACGCACACTTGCCCCCTATCACTTGCCATCTCACCAGATGGCAAGTGATAGGGGGGGCATCTCACCATGTTGTGCCGACCCCACCTGGTGGGTAAGGGCAGGAAGAAGAAAAAGCACTTTTTGGGGTTTTTTGTTTCATTTTCAACTATATTCCTATATTGTGAATTGGACATAAGTTTTTGAACCCAAGATGGCGGCTTCATTTTTTTTCTTAAAAAATGGATATGGGTATCGTTTAATAGGTTTTTGGGGGCTCTGGTTGTGAATTCGACAATAATTTTTGAATCCAAGATGGCGGCTTCATTTTTTTTTCTTAAAAAATGGATATGGGTATCGTTTAATAGGTTTTTGGGGGCTCTAATTGTGAATTCGACATTATTTTTTGAATCCAAGATGGGGGCTTCATTTTTTTTCTCAAAAAATAGATATTAGTATCGTTTAATAGGTTTTTGGGGGCTCTGGTTGTGAATTCGACATTATTTTTGAATCCAAGATGGCAGCTTCATTTTTTTTCTTAAAAAATGGATATGGGTATCGTTTAATAGGTTTTTAAGGGCTCTAATAATGAATTCGACATTCTTTTTTGAATCCAAGATGGCAGCTTCATTTTTTTCCTTCAAAATGGATATGGGTATCGTTTAAAAGGTTTTTGGGGGCTCTGATTGTGA
This sequence comes from Thera obeliscata, assembly GCA_947578465.1. NCBI lineage: Eukaryota > Metazoa > Arthropoda > Insecta > Lepidoptera > Geometridae > Thera > Thera obeliscata. Next base: position 345,034 of record OX387915.1, read on the forward strand.
ATTCGACATTATTTTTTGTATCCAAGATGGCGGCTTCATTTTTTTCTCAAAAAATGGATATGGGTATCGTTTAATAGGTTTTTGGGGGCTCTGGTTGTGAATTCGACAATATTTTTTGAATCTAAGATGGTAGCTTCATTTTTTTTCTTAAAAAATGGATATGGGTATCGTTTAATAGGTTTTAAATGGCTCTGATTGTGAATTTGACATTATTTTTTGTATCCAAGATGGCGGCATCATTTTTTTTCTCAAAAAATGGATATGGGTATCGTTTAATAGGTCTTTGAGGGCTCTGATTGTGAATTTGACATTATTTTTTGAATCCAAAATGGCTGCTACATTTTTTTCCTTAAGAAATGGGTATCGTTTAATAAGTTTTTGGGGGCTCTGATTGTAAATTCAACATTAATTTTCGAATCCAAGATGGTGGTTTCATTTTATTTCTTAAAAAATGGATACCTATGGATATCGTTTAATAGGTTTCTGGGGGCTCTGATTGTGAATTCGACATTATTTTTTTATTAAAGATGGCGGCTTCAGTTTTTTTTTAAATTGGGGCTCTGATTGTGAATTCAACATTAATTTTTGAATCCAAGATGGTAGTTTCATTTTATTTCTTAAAAAATGGATATGGATATAGTTTAATAGGTTTTTGGGGGCTCTGATTGTGAATTCAACATTATTTTTTGAATCCAAGATGGTTGCTTTTTTTTCTCAAATAAATAATAATAATAATAATAAATATTGTGGACAATTCACACAACACTACCCAGCCCCAAACTAAGCAGAGCTTGTACTATGGGAACCAGATAGCTGATATAATACTTGAATACATTTTTTTTTTTGTAAATACATACTTAGAATACAATATAACACCCAGACAGAGAACAAACATTTATGTTCACCACACAAATATTTGTTCTCGGTGGGGATCGAACCCACGACCTACGGCGCAGAAGGCAGAGCTACTACCAACTGAGCTAGAGGCCAGTCAAATAATGGATATGGGTATCGTTTAATAGGTTTTTGATGGCTCTGATTATGAATTCGACATTATTTTTTGAATCCAAGATGGCGGCTTCATTTTTTTCTTTAAAAATGAACATGGGTATCGTTTAATAGGTTTTTGGGGGCCCTGATTGTGAATTTGACATTATTTTTTGAATCTAAGATTGCGGCATCATTTTTTTTCTCAAAAAATGGATATGGGTATCGTTCAATATGTTTTTGGGGGCTCTGATTGTGAATTCGACATTAATTTTTTAATCCAACATGGCGGCTACATTTTTTTTCTTAAAATAACGGTTTTTTGTATAGTTGGTTTACTTACGATAGTTGAACGAGACAACGTCATACAGCTGTCCACGCGAACGCATCGCTCACTCAAAAAGGAGAAACAGATGTCGAACACTGCCGAACGCTGAGGCCGTGAGGCCGATTGTGCTTCTTTGGCACTCTTTCCACGCTCTCGTTTGCATTGCGTGCATTTGGCTCCATTGAATTATAAGACTATAAGATATAAATGATATCTATATCCATTTTTTAAGAAAAAAAAAATGAAGCCCACATCTTGGTTTCAAAAAATAATGTCGAATTCACAATCAGAGCCCCCAAAAACCTATTAAACGATATCCATAACCATTTTTTAAGAAAAAAAATGAAGCTGCCATCTTTGATTCAAAAAACAATGTCGAATTCACAGTCAGAGCCCTCAAAAACCTATTAAACGATACCCATATCCATTTTTTGAGAAAAAAAATGAAGCAGCCATCTTGGATTCAAAAAATAATGTCGAATTCACAATCAGAGCCCTCAAAAACCTATTAAACGATACCCATATCCATTTTTTGAGAAAAAAAATGAAGCAGCCATTTTGGATTCAAAAAATAATGTCGAATTCACAATCAGAGCCCCCAAAAACCTATTAAACGATACCCATACCCATTTTTTAAGAAAAAAAATGAAGCTGCCATCTTGGATTAAAAAAATAATGTCGAATTTATAATTCGAGCCCCCAAAAACCTATTAAATGATACCCTTAACCATTTTTTTAGAAAAAAAATGAAGCTGCCATCTTTGATTCAAAAAACAATGTCGAATTCACAATCAGAGCCCTCAAAAACCTATTAAACGATGCCCATATCCATTTTTTATGAAAAAAAATGAAGCAGCCATCTTGGATTCAAAAAATAATGTCGAATTTGTAATCCGAGCCCCCAAAAACCTATTAAACGATACCCATATCAATATATTGTGAAAAAAAATTAAGCTGCCATCTTGGATTGAAAAAACATTGTCGAATTCACAATCAGAGCCCCCAAAAACCTATTAAACGATACCCATACCCATTTCTTAAGGAAAAAAAAGTAGCAGCCATTTTGGATTCAAAAAATAATGTCAAATTCACAATCAGAGCCCCCAAAAACCTATTAAACGATACCCATACCCATTTCTTAAGGAAAAAAATGAAGCAGCCATTTTGGATTCAAAAAATAATGTCAAATTCACAATCAGAGCCCCCAAAAACCTATTAAACGATACCCATACCCATTTTTTAAGGAAAAAAATGAAGCCGCCATCTTGGATTCAAAAAACAATGTCGAATTTATAATCCGAGCCCCCAAAAACCTATTAAACGACACCCATATCAATATATTGTGAAAAAAAATTAAGCCGCCATCTTGGATTGAAAAAATATTGTGGAATTCACAATCAGAGCCCCCAAAAACCTATTAAACGATACCCATACCCATTTTTTAAGGAAAAAAATGAAGCTGCCATCTTGAATTAAAAAATTAATGTTGAATTCACAATCAGAGCCCCCAAAAACCTATTAAACGATACCCATATCCATTTTTTGAGAAAAATATGAAGCCACCATCTTGGATTCAAAAATTAATGTTGAATTCACAATCATAGCCCCCAAAAACCTATTAAACGATACCCATATCCATTTTTTGAGAAAAAAATGAAGCCACCATCTTGGATTCAAAAATTAATGTTGAATTCACAATCAGAGCCCCCAAAAACCTATTAAACGATACCCATATCCATTTTTTGAGAAAAAAATGAAGCCACCATCTTGGATTCAAAAATTAATGTTGAATTCACAATCAGAGCCCCCAAAAACCTTTTAAACGATACCCATATGCGATATTTAAGAAAAAAAATGAAGCCACCATCTTGAATTCAAAAATGAATGTCAAATTCACAATTAGAGCCCTAAAAACCTTTAGAACAATAGGTATCTACGTTAACAACTTTTGAAGAAAAAAAATAAAACATTTTCCGGAATAGAGCCCCCCCACTTTTCTTCATAATTATTATATTTATAATATTTCCTTTCGCTTTCCCGTGAGTATTTACTGCAGCTCGCTATAGATAGTGCAACCCACGAAGGCGCGCCCCACTATTCCTCCTAACCGTTTATAGTATATGTGTGCAAGCTTCCGTCAATGTTTGAGTGTTATCGGTACACACTAATTACCTATGAGTGCACACGCACACTACAATTAATAGACTACGGTTGGCGACTGCCGCTCGGAGCAAACTCCCCGCACCCCGCGAGGGGCGCGTCTTCGTGAATTGCACTATCTATAGTTATGTACGTACTCACAGACACAATGATAGTTTCGCACGATGCCATTTACACCTAGTGTGACAAGAGTAGGTAACTCATGATTTGAAAACATTGTTGGTTAGTTGAGAGACTTAGAGATATAATTTCATGATATTTAAAACTAAAAATAAAAAATCTGAAGTCAGGTTTCTTAATAAATACATATTTAAACTTAAACTAACCATTATAAAACTTTTCTTTGGTGTTTTTTTGTTTCATTTTAACCTATATTCCGCTTCTTGAGCTACGTAATGAGTGTTTAAGACATGAATCCTAGGGTAACTATTTACCAGGCACGGGCAACACACAACTCCATCCGACTAACGTTCAAATTCCTACGCTGATACCATACTTTCAGAGCGGCAACGCCGCATTTTTACGGGTGCGAACATAATATTTGAAAATTCTGGCGGCAAAATGTTCTTTTGTTGATTACTAAGAAACTACTTGTCCTAGAGAGTCCAAAATTTTGGAGCCGAGTGCTCTAATTCATAGCTCGGTTTGGACACGTCAACCGAATCTGTAGCTATTGTAGATCCTCAGATGTAGCATGTGCGTGCCAGACAAACGTGTCTCCAGCTAACACAGTCATCAAAGCTTCTAACTCGGTGAGTTTTGAACCTAGACACTTGAAATATTTGGAGCATCCATGATATTTTTTGCTCTAAATTTGGAGATATCAAGCAACTTTCTAGCTATAGCCATTCCTGAGATCCACATGTGTAAGCTGGAGAAATGGCTTCCCAGCAAACACGTTGTTATAGTCTTCTAACTCAAAGAGTTTTCGAGCTAGAGACTTGATTTTTTTTATGCCGGGTGCTCTAATTATGCTCTAAAATTTGGCGTTTACTATATAGCTCTATCGTTAGCCGTTTGCCCACACTGAATGAGGAAGCTGTGGAGCCGCTCTCCAGCTAACACACCTATAAAGTCTCATAGAGTCGTTGTTTTTTTTGCTGCTAAATTTTCCTTCAAATCAATGATTGCTCCAATTATGCTTTAAATGTTGGCGTTTTCAGAATTCGCAATTTCCATATGAGGAAGCTGGAGAAATGCACATATTGCTCCTTTGACTTAGATCCGCTACCGCTTATCACCATGCCACCGTCACAGCAAAGAGCGGTGAAGCAATCTCGTACACAACAAAATAAATGTGCGCTTCCTCGTGGGATTGTTTTTAAATTTCGTTACTCTGTGTCTGTGTCCGGCTGTGATTCTGTGAATAACACTTAAATATCAACTTTATTTATCTGTATTTATGGTAGCACATACCGAATATAATAATACGAGACAAGGGTCTAACTTTTCTTACCTATAAAGAGCAAAAAACATTTGAAAAAAATGTGAGACGTTAAATAGTTGGTTTAATGGTTGGCCTCACAACTCAATTGATTTCGAACGTTTCCTGAGCCGGGTGTACGTAACATAACTTATAATACATAAACCCTTATTTATAATTTACAGTACCTATGTAGTATTTACAAAAAGTATTCTATCTTATTCCGTATGAACGTCTACCATTTCATAATTTTTAGAAGCGGATATTTTTCATATTTTTGATCGGTCGTGCTTCATATGACTATCATCCGATACAGAGACCATAATGTGAATGGGTGTATTGGGAGGCAGGTGAGATGTCTTTTATAAGTGTTCGTAGTAAGGAATTCTGGGAATTTGAGGATTCAAAGGTAATGGCGTGCCTCGTGTCGAGTGTAGCGTTTCTTTGATTGTTTTCGTACTTGTACTTATTTGTAGCTCATCCTTTTTAAACCCGACGTACAAGATCTGATCATGAACATTTCTCAGTATTTTCAATTACTTCGACATAGAAGCGATTTACCAGGAAATACAACATTTATTTATTTAATGTATGTGTGAGGCACTTTTCAATGTAATATTAAGCTTTTGAAATCCAAAGATGAAAAGTTTATTGGCATAATAAATAGGTTTATAATTTATTTGTGTAATGTTTTGGTACTTAAATTATGTAGTTGTTACTTAAGTGTTGCCTGTACTTGTCACTTTAATATTGTAGCTTAACTATATAAATTCAAAAGGGCTCATCGTTCGGGAGAAACTATCAATATCGTAAGGCCTCCTTCACATCACGAGGCAGTTACAATAACAATAATTCTGTGTGCGGCTCCACACCATAAGTATTTAGATGGATCGTAAATCTTCAGCAGCGCTGTGATCCAACCTTAGGGGTTGGTGCAAGGGGTAAAATTACGTAATTTAACCATTTTTGCCATATTTTCAAACTTACTGAGTAGCCTAGGGCGATAAGACTGCCCATTGTACATTAGTATGTTTTAAATTATTGTTACTTGTTTTACATTGTTAGTTTTAAGGTGTGCAATAAAGAATTTTCTATTCTATTCTAGTTTGTGAATGCAGTTTCAAATATTTGTGATACTTTTATCTTTTTTGAACCCAGATAAATAAACCCTTATTTTAACTCAAAGGTACTCTTACCGTAGAAACTCTTAACACACACCAATCAAACGAGCCTACAATTTCATACAAATTGAATGAATGGTCAAACATACAATCATCCAAAAATTGGTCCAAGAAGTCTAAAAGATCTTAAATCCCTCAAAATAAAAATAAATATTGAAATCGCTAGGATCACTTTGAAAAGTCTTAAAGCTAGGTGAGTCTAGGTGCCAGTTCCTCTCGACTGGACATTAGAGCCACGATCAATGATCTCCGCTGCAGCTGATGACTCAGTCCTCAATGCAGCTCGACTGACTCCTTCAGCATATTCGTTATGCATGCTCTATTTGTTCCACGTATTTATGAGCATGCCGACATATTTGGCGTAAATAGAAGGGTGCCGAATATTCGCTGACAAATCATTAGACTGCTCGGGTATATCCCTTATTGATATTTACCACTTGTTTTGGACCACCGAGTAAACGAGCAAGAACATAACTAATAGTGATGGACAAATTGGTAAAAATAAATATGGCTAAGTAATTCAACTTTGTATGTTGCGACTCAATTATTCCCGACAACAACATCTGGCGCTTTGGGTATAAAAAGGGTACAAAAATGTGACAAGTGTGAGCGAATGTATTAATAATGTACAGTTATAACCCGACTACGAAGGGTTGTACTCCGTTAATTTAAGTAGGTAAGTAGAGTTGCTCAGTCTAAGACAAATACTCTTAGTAACGTCTTCTCATCAGGTTGTTATAGCCGGTAGTATTGTAACTGTACGTGGAGACAAATAAAAGCATTGTTGAAAACGCCCGTTTCAGAATAAAAGCTATCTATCTCAAATAGTAGACAAAACAAGTTGTCCGTCTAAATTGGATCGCCGTGGACGGGAAACCCATCTGCTGGGTTTTCACTCTATTTTAGTTGAATCGCATATCGCCTGCAGGTGCCTAGCGGACATGTGGCGACGACTATGGACACTATACTATTTACATACAAACTTTGTTTCACCAATTTATTTTTGATGCGATTGACGGCGGAGGACCTTTCATAGGTAGATATAATTTGACTTTATTCTGGCGGCGAGCTGGATGAACTAATTAACATACTGTTGTGGACTGTACTTGAGTATTTCTACTTGATTTGGAGCGACTCATATTTTGTTTTTTAAAATCCGTGCCAGTGAGAGGAAAAAAAGCGTGGCATTGGTGGGAGTAACCCGTTTTTCGTTCATAAATATTTATAAATTTACAAAATGGAGGTTTGTAATTAAATTTAGTATAAATTCGATGAGTGACAATTAGGTTGGGAAGGGCTAGCAGCTGACGGTGTTTTGTATGATTTAGCTCACATTTTTTTATCTTTTACAACAAACATTGAGAGCTTAGTTCGCGTCGGTTGCCTGACAGCTCGATATCGGCACTCGAGCCTGAAAAGGTAATAAAGTCATCGCTCCTCCTGCTATTTCAGTGGAAGCTATCAAACGGCAGTCATCTGGCAGGCGACGCGGCGACTCGCCGCTCTCGGGTTTTCCATCAAAAATGCCATTATTGATAGCACCTATCTCCGCATACATCTCCGTTTTCAAAGGCTCCATTTTATTTCTTTTCAGTGAAGCACTGACAAGACGCTGAATCGCATCGCGTTCGTGTCATTATGGAAATTTCTTTGTCACCTTTTCAATGGAGCTCCAATATTTATGATGTGATAAATAATGTGTAAATGGAAAATCTCGTTTATTTACTTACTTATTTCCGTTTTTACCAAATGACACTTACTCTCAGTATCAGGGTAATTTTATACCTAACCAACAACTAGTCTGTTATAAAAGAAAGACTTTAATTACTACGGTATTCTTCCACAAACCTCAAAATAAAATGAAACTACCATTACTAGAGATCATAGTCTCAGCAATCTAATAAACAGCTTATCTAAAACATTATTCGTAATATTAACTGCTTTTATAGATCACTCAACAACTGTAATTTACAAACTCAGCTAAGTATTTATCCCAAGAAAACGTTAATAACAGATCACGATCTAACTAACTTTGTTTAACAAAGTAAAAATAAATTACCGATATCAACAATAGCTGGACCATTTAAGATGCGGTTGCGATAGGCTGATAAACGTTGTTTAAGAAGGTACAATTTACTGTCCGCAGAATATAAATTGCGTGTGATCTCAAGCGAGAATCATTTTAGGGATTTGCGGATTCAAGTGCGATAAAATATCGCTAGGCTTAAGAATCAAATAGGTTAAAATGATCTACGACAAAGAGAATGGCTAGGCGTGTTCTTACTACTTTGCGTACCATTTGTTAGTTGCACAATATTTAATTTAAATATAATTTAAAACGTAACGAAAATAACTACACAGATAGAAAAGTAGTTTATAAGGTTTTTATGAGATAGCGAAAATAAGTAGTAGCTCGAAGAATAAATACGGGCGACCCGTGGTTGCACGAAAAGTTAAAAATAATACAGGTCCACATACTCCACTGTGAACCAGTATAGAACGTTAGAAAAAGAATCCAACAGGTGTACACAAACTTGTTCGTTTTAAGGTCTTTGTGTTATTATTTCCAGTTCCACAGCTTCCTCTCACAGTAATGAAAACAAAAACCCCGAGCAGAGAAATAATCCCACTACGCCACAGAGACACAAACACACAGAGACTAGCGCCCTCTACTGACGTACCTTTGAAGCGTATTTTTTTTAGGAATTGCTTTGTGAGACGAGCCTTCGCCCGTCCATCGGCGCGTCCTGAAACATGATGCACTTGTTATTCTATGTCAGAGCGGGTTCGGACGGTGCCAGTGGCATGGGGCCGGAGGCGGCACCTTCCACACTTGATCTGTTTAGGTATATTTTGTCGGGGTGATGTCGTTATTCACACAGTACTGTGACAACTGGTGAAACAGCATCGAGGTCTTCATTTAGAATTGCATGAAAGCAGGCTTCCGCCAGCCTCGAGGCTCCCACGACACATATAGACCAGGCAGTACACGTTATGATGTACTAGTTCTTATGGGTGTATATTGCTAAAAATATAATATCCTATTACTCTAAAAACAACTGTATATTATCAAAAAAAGGGGTTGCCTGTAAAGTCGGTTTACTGACGATAGTTGAACGTGACAACGTCATAAGCCGCAATTATCGTTGCTATAAACAATTGACACCACATTTACTTTTCACTGCACTCCATACTTGACGAAAACATGTAAAATGTATTATTGTATAGCAGCTGTCTACGCCGACGCATCTCGTTCCGCGCTCTCTTTTGCATTTCAAGCCATAAATGGAACGCCTCAGAGCGAGGTAACGCCGCATGAGTCATGTTTTTTCTTACGTGCAACCGGCTCCGTCGAATTATAAGACATTGTCACGTCAAAATTCATTTCAGAAGTTCATGTTTGAAGTCCTAAATCGGTTTAATAAACGCTTCACCTGCCGTTTCCAGCACTGGCGGGTATCGCGAGCAATAAAACAGTACGTACATTGGAGTATTCGTATTAGCATAAGACGGTGTTTTAATACTCGCGTTTATCCGGATCGACGGCGTCGCTGGGATTAAGGATATCTTGATCCGGACAGCTAGGGCTGCCACAACCTTAGGTTTATAACTCAAACTTGCGTATATTTAAATCATAAATTATCTGTACCTTAAAAAACAGTGTCAAGGGAACGAAAGAGCCTTTTTGTTACACCGCATTTAAAAATCTTTTACTACAATTGTTTCGAAAAAACCAGTGGCACTATAAGAAGACGATGAGAAGACCTTAGTGAAGTTCAAGTTTTCCAAAAAATAGAGAGTGGTCTTGATGTCTTTCGATAAAGTTATGAATTTTGCCGAAAATGATTTCTATACTAACATTATAAAGAGGAAAGATTTGTACCTATTTTTGTATGTTTGTAATGAATAGGCTCTAAAAGAACTGGGCCGATTTAAAAAATTCTTTCACCATTAGAATGCTACATTCTTCCAATTTGACATCCTATTAGGGATCCTTGGCAAAATTTAAACAATGAAACCGAAGGTGTAGAAAAATGAGTCTTAAAATGTCTTTCGTCGAATGCGCTGCCGAAACTATTAGCGATAGAACAAAATAATGTACAACAATATTGTCTACCCCGTGCGAAGCCAGGACGGGCTGCTAGTATTTAATAAAGTTATTTTATAAATCTTAAAATAGTCTTATGTAGATACTAGGTAGGTACCTAATCTTGCTAGCATAAACACCACTTAGAACTCAAAGGAGGAAATTCGCAAGTCAATAGCAAGTCCGTGTAGTGCACCCGCTGTCAGCACAGCTAAGTTCATCAAGAAGGCAGCGAGGCAGGCCACTGTCAATGTTCAATATTATAATAATTTTGAAAACCTGGTTGATGACTATGTAAAAAATAAATAAATAAATTACGGCACCTGTTCTTCTAGGTTTAGTCGCGTGGAACTGTGCTACGTAGACTCACCTAGCTTTTAGACGTTTCAAAGTGATATAAGTGAATTAATAAATTATTGATTTGAAGTACTTAACCTCGATTTAACGGCGAAAGTGGGATTTTTCAATTTTCATTTAAATATTTCTTTGCTCAATTCTGTCAAGTCACGAAATTTGATTTAGCCGATTCGCAAATGCCAAAAGTAATCCATACATTGCTTCTTCTTCTTAACGTGTCATTAGTTCTTTCGGAACAGTGTGGCGATTAGATTTAAGCTCTTTTGAAGCCTCAAAGAGGCTCTTCTTGTGCGCTTGACGCATAATTTTCGAATTAAGCTGCTATGGCACTTGATACGAGTGAAGCATCAGGTAGTTAGTATCATGTCGTATTCTGTGTCCCGCTTAATATTTAGAGGCTGCCGATTCCTGGTGGGCGGACGTGACGCTGCAAATTTTCACCTCATTACAGGAATTTTACAGGGATTTCAGAAATGTAACGAATAAATTTATTTTTCGGCTTATATTTCACTCTCTTTTGGGTCGTTGATTGAGTATGGCGCGTTAATATTTATGGGGGTAGCTGTTGTGATTTAACTAGTCATTACTTTTTTATTATATAAAACTGTTACTGTCTGCCTTGGAGGAAAACTTCAAATTTTTTTTTATATGCGATGGCAATAATAAAAACTGAGTAAGGAGTTATTTTTAGTGCGACCAAGGTACGCTTTGGGTCGCTGAGCCAGCAAGATAGCATTGCGGTGGCGCAGTAGCTGACGCATCAAGGATACAGTCGTGGGTTCAATTTGAGACCTAATTGTACCATACTTCGTGCAAATAATTTTTTTTTTTTTTTTTTGTCTAAATGTGATGATTTCGAAATCTTCATAAGAATTTACATAATTTCATCAAAGTCCCAATCCATATGAAATATGACATAATTAGTTCAAGTTAAACTTTCAATCCTACTTTAAAACGAGCTGCTGAAGAGTAATGCTTTCTTAAAAAAGATTTAATAATCTAAAAACTCGGCTTCAGTAAAATATTTCATTTTTTTTTTTTTTTATGTTAAATGATAGACAAACGGGCTTACGGCCCACCTGAACCCTGAAGGAACTTTTATACGTTTTTCTTAAACCTATTCATGTTATAGCTGAGGGGAAAGACCTCTGGCGGCAGCTCATTCCACAATTAAATATTAAGCTGTGATCTCGCTGGAATTAGCCACTTTAAGTTATTCATGTTTATACGACAAATTTCAGAATTATGGCTTTTAGAAGAATGTTTTTTGGAAACAAAAGGAATTTTGCCTATCAAACCACAATGAGCCTTTATAAATAAAATATGGCTGACCTAGATGTATATTGTGAAGAGAGGCCGGATGTGGCACTGACAAGCCTTATTACGCCTACTATCCCGATAAACTTCTTCACGTTGATGATGATGACTACTAGGTACGTTAGTTATCACTTCCAACTATAATATACATACGTCTGAAGTCAAGTTTATAATTATTGAAGTGAAAACTTCTTTAGCGGCGTTGAGCACTTTTTCTGTAATGGGTATAAAATCTTAAACTCGCGTCAGCGCGTCAGGACACGTGACCTGATCGAAAAAGCGTAAGACGGATGGAGAGTAGACAGCTATCCCCTCTCTACGGCGCGGCGAAAATGTATGCCTGGGCCTACTGTTTCGTTTAGGCAGCGCAGGGCGCTTGCGCGAATGTTCGTGTATGTTACAGCTAGCCAAATAACAAACAAGCCCCCCCTAACCATTCCAAAATATCAAACATGCTCAACGTTAATAATCAAGTTTTCACTTCTGCCGGCACTCCCGGAGTGCAACCCGTCTTTTTTTATATTCAATTCAGTTTATTAACTTATTTTTATAAAGCTACATTGTTCGATGCAGGTATCCATCCGGATATCAGTTTTAGCATAAAATAACAAAGTTAACATGACACTGTTTCCATGAAGTTTAATAAGGAAAGTTGCAATGTGAGTCCATTGCTAGAACATGGCGCTACGGAGACAGCTGGTACACTCCACATTCAGCTACATCATTTATATCGCTCGCACATGTCACTGGCGATGTCAAAAGACTAAACAGGAAGTTTTTGAATTTGGATAAACTACCAAAATAACAATCGTCACAAGTCGGCCCTACTTTAACTGGCTTTGGAAAAACAGATGGCCGTTTTTTCCCAAATCATCTGAAACATTTTCAATCAAATCAGAATATCACATAATAAACTTTAACTCCAACTGCTAACACTTTGAGCTAGGACCTCAAGTAATGTTGGTTAAAATACCACCAAAATTACACAACAAAACTCGGAATAACACCAGAAAAACAATTAAAATCAAAAAGCTATGTGACTTTCCAAAATGACAGAAAACGAATCCAAAATAACAATTATCTTGAAGAAAAAGATATAATGTCGCTGGTGTGACTGAATGACAGACAGACCGGAGCAGTCATGGAAAAGGAAGCAGCGAATGACAAGTCATAAATAAGAGAAGATAAGGCCATCGATTATTGTCCAACAAAAACGATTATACCGAATCGCTTGCCACAAAAGCCCTCGTATAGTAACTCCGTTCCGTGCTGCGTGCAATGATAGTAGAGCATGAGCGTCTTGGAGGAATTACATATTATTCGGAGCAACTGAGGCGGGCGGCGCGTGATTACACCAATTAGCTCACGTACCCGCTTTAGCTCAGTTTAGCGCTCGTGTGTGCGATTACTAAGTTCCTGCACATTTCTAGGTAAATTTGAATTCTGAATCGTCCTACCTGGTATTCCAAACATAGGTATTAAACTCTTCTTTGAATCGAAACTCGACCAAGAACTTTACTCTGAGAGGCTAGTTGAATAATTTGTTATTTCGATGATAAAACGCAGTTTAGAAAATAGTAGGTACAGGTATTGTAAATTGACTTGTTAGCTTCCGATGGGTAGAGTGACCGGGACATCGGGTCACGCCATTTTATTACTAATATATTTATGATCAATACAAGATTTAAGTCGAACGAGGGGTGGAAATTGAGTTAGGTTCGGCTAAAGTTCACAATGCCTAGGCATCGAATGCGACTTGACCTTATCTTCAGCATTACTTATCCAAAAGAATCGGTCGATTCGGATTGCTGTCCCAAACTAACATCCACCTAATACGATTTGACGGTCGCAACAATAGAGAACCAAGATAAAAGTTTACAAGAGAAGTCTCAAAGAGTATTTTTATTAGAAAAAGTAAGGAAACAAGCATAAAACAACTGAAAGTACGTCCACCGAGGCCGTGCTCTACGCGGCTTAACGTTCGTCACAAGACGTAAAGATCTCATGTACCTGTAATTGGCATAAATAAAAAAAAACATTATTGATTTTTTTCAAATGCATTTGATAGCTCACGATTCTTAACTTGTGTGATACTTAAATAGAAGATAAGTGATATTAATAAATTCAAAAATCTGTTCAAAAACAAAATCTGTTAAAAAGATATTCAGCGTGTCAATGGTGCCAGCGTCTTGGGGACGCTACCGTCTGGTACTAATTTGGATCAGTTGAGCTATCTCTAGATCGTTTGTAACGGTCTGCAGATAGCTCAACTGTTTCTTGTGTATTTTGTACATTTTGTGAGTATTTGTTTATTTGTAAGTTTCTTTGTGTAAATAAATGTATTATTATAAATTGAGTGTTTTAGGTGGGATATGATTATTAGACACGAGCCTGTAATAACCTATATAACAAACAATAACATTCTCGTCACGGGTCTATTCGGCGCTCGGCCGCTCTCTAAATACAGATATTATTTATATTCACGACAAGAAAATATTTACATATTGTGGGACGCGAACGTTCGGACTGAATTATTTCGTAATAGTACCTACGACTGTTCATGGTAAGGCTACACACATCATTATGAGGATTCAAGCCTTTTCTATGGTCTGAATAGGTCTATAGTCAATTATTTATTCTTTTTGGCGTTACCCATGCAGGTATAAGCACAAATTAGTACTGCCTGATTCTAAATTAAAAATACACAGTTCATAAAATCCCCGAACAAATAAAAGATGTAGAAAAGGATAGGACATTCGAATATAAATTAAAGGACTTATTGATAAAAAAATGCTATTATAATTTAAATGACTTTTTCAATGATACACTGCCTGCGTTATAATAATAATTTAATTGACTTCAATAGAACACTAACTACTAGCTTTTAATTTATCTACTTTTTCAGACTTCGGCCCGCTTCCGCTCCAAATTTTGCTATGCCCTGAACATTAGGGCCTATTATGTATTTACCATTTTTAACTTTAAGACCTCACCATGTAACATAATAATTGCAATAAATTATATGAGTATGAGTATGAGCTTTTGTGAAGCAATCATTGTTCCTGTAGTTGAAAATCCTGAATGACGAATCTGATATTTTTTTAAATGGGGGTCAAGTTACCCCTGAAACTTTTAGACTATAATTATCTAATCAAGGAAAGCCGTCGTGTTTTCATTGTTTTGAGTTTTCAAATCAATAGTTTCTGTACGAATTTTAATACAAATAATTGAATTTTTGATATTTCACCTGACCGTCGCGTGTGTTTTCGCCTTACAACTGAATATATGCCTCATACCTGAAACAAACATTGAAACATTTCAGTACAAGAGTCACAGAAAACAAAAGTATTCTTAAAACAGTGTAGAAGTTCAAACGAAACGTTTTTGGTTGCTCGTTAGCAAATTCAGTAGATTTGTGAAGTACCTAGAAATAATTAATAATTCAGGGAAGATCTCAATCACATAATAAGTGAAAAGATGATAAAGATACGTACAGATTCATAAGATATCGAACGTCTGGAAATAGAAGGAAATATGATTAGAGCGTGTCTAAACATGTTGAGGTGGAGGGGGTGGAGGGTAACAATGCCGCGTCTGAAACGTCAACTCCACACAAAAGGGCTCGACGGCGAGCCCCTTTAACTCGTGAGAGGCTTTCTTTTATCATACAAAAGCTTCATTTTTATGTGGATAAAGTTTTTGTATCACTGATTTGCTATATTATATGGGACTTTCTTTTAAAAATACATTCATAAGAGCCACTATAAACAAAAATGTCCAAGTCATCTATTGTTAATATTATTACCTTATTGAGTTTTTTGTATATTTTATTAGATCTCATCTTCTTAAAATTTTATTTTGATCTTTAAGCACAGAATTAGTTACAAAATTAACTTATTTGTTTTTATCGTTAGGGTTTTTGCTTTATTTTACTGTTGCAAATATAATATTCAGATGTTATGTAAATTGCAGAACATCATTTTTAGCAACGCTGACTATTTTACAGTTTCAGAACTACAACATATAAAAGCGATGCGTAAATAAAAATTTGCATAAAAATACAATTTTTCACAATATCTATCGAGGTAAAAGCGGGCAGTTATTACAAAAAGAGGAGCAATTACTGGGAAATCGGGCCTGACGTACACTCCCCACGTGTACGATCCTTTTGCTCCTGCTGCAAACGACCCCTTTGAGAATCACAAATGAAACGAAATCCTAAATGAAAGGAACTCGGTCACCATCTTTCAAAAGAAATTTGCGATGGCTGCATGATTACATCAAAATATTAAATTTTGCTCATCACGCTACAAAATAACCCCTGTGGCTTCCATAAATAAATACTGATTATTCCAACACTCTTTAACATTTGCATTTTATTGTTACGTAGTTGTAGTATAGTTCAGCCGTCAGCTAACCCAGCACCACGTAATTAGTTTTCCCATTTTTCACAATTTCGTCGTGTTTTTCAGTATTTTGCGCGCCGTAGCCGAGCCGCTACATTCCACTCATAAAAATGTAAATAGATTCGTCGAGAGAGGGATAGTCACCATTCTTATAATGTGTTGTGTGTTGTGCTGCACTTTTTAGAGGAATTTTAAATTGGACGTTTGTTAGTGGAACAGCGTAGTTAGTGGCGGTGAAACATCGAAAAGAGTATAAAAACGAAGTCTAAATTATAACGTATCGAACGCCTATTGATTTCCTGGTCTATCAATGAGCCGATGAATATAAGTGCAACCCCTAGTTCCGAGTAAATTCGTTTTAATAAAAAGGCTCAGCTAAAACCGGCTGCGGCACAGTCGTCCAAAATTATCAATGTTAATTTTATTGGAAGCGATTGAAAAGAATTAAATCAGGCCTTTTATTGGGCAGTTGGAAATAACCGGCCAATTTCCATAATATAATTACTAGGCTCCGGTTTTTGACAGGACGGGCCTTAAAATAACCGACTCCCTTGACTCCCAATCCCGATGCAAATTATGGTTCGTGCTGTAATTTTTAAAACGATTTGTTTCATGTTCCGTGGTTAGGTCCTGACGTCTGTCATAATAAACAACATTTTGCGTGTAAATTAGACGAGAGCTGTTGATCTGAAGCCTTGCGCACATCTAAGCGTCCTGCGGTGACGATCAGTGAAACGCTCTCAAAATGACAGCGATATTTGAGATGTGCGCAAAGCTCTAGAGGAATACTTCGGTAAACCTAGTTTCCGTAAGTTTATTTTGATTTAATTTTGATGTTGAACCCCACTCATTGCCTGCCACTTACAAATGTCCTGGCGACAGTTCATCAAGTGACGGGTTGTCCTACGCTTCATCATTAATGTAATGAAAAAAACGGTAGGAACCGAGACGTAGTTTGTTGCCTGTTCTTCTACGCTTGGTCGCGTGGAACTGGCACCTAGACTCACCTAGCTTTAAGACGTTTCAAAGTGATTCTTGTATCGTATTGAATAAACGCTTATTGAATCTTGAATCTTGAATCTTGTAAAGCAAAAAATAAAAACAAATTATTCAGCTCACAATTGTGACATCCACTCTTGAGTTCACTTGAGGATGTAAGAACATCAAACACAACATTTGGCACAAAGCTACAATTTTCAATATTTGCTAGTCGTATACGTAGGTACGTTGCAAGCCCCTCGCCGCTGAAATACTAATTGCTGAAACCAGTTGCACAAGTGATAACAAAAGGAAATCACCGTTATTTTTCAGCTTAGCAAAACGAATCTCAGCATGGTAACCTTTCACTTTTCTTTCCTTTTCTCTCGTACAGCGTAAGACCACGGTGTATAATAGGCTGTGCGAAGCATTCCATCAGTCAAGACTTGGATCTCCGAAAACCAGCTACTGTTATAGCATTTCCGTAAAAACTTGCTCGGTCGCTTGGATATAGTACGCTAAAAAAACGTTGGTAAAAGGTAGAGAGAATGTGTTTGCCCATGCAAATCCCGCACCTAATACCACGAGTTAGGTGCGGGTTTTGCATGCGCAAGTACACCCCCTCCACCTTACAGCGTTATTTCTACGTGACGCTTACTATACCATAAAACACGAGGCGTAACTTGCTTGCTTTCCTTATTCCTTACCTAACGGATCAACTAAATTAAGCAACGTTCTAAGCGATTACCATTTGGATGGGTGGCCGTTAATGTCATTTACCTAGCGCTCCTGTGCCAGCTGTATTGGGGTTTGAGTCCCGCATAAAAAATCCTAATAATGTTAATCGCCGGGTGGGAGTAATGGCCAATAGCAAGGTTGGCTAAACCTTGATGCGTTATTCAACCTCTCGTCGGAGAAGGTCCAGGGTTCAAAAATAACTTTAAGTTTACAATGTTTTGCTGCTTTATAACGTCCGTCAAGACGGCCACCGCTACCGAGGAACAAGGGTAAGGTAGGGTGGTGTATGTGCGTCTTCGCTCACTGTCGGCCGCCAGTTTGGATTTATGACGTCTGCCTCCACGGATTAGGCAGGTTAGTTGAGAATAATTGCGGACCATTGCACACTAGCTACTGCCACAGGCTTCACTCGCCTGAATGAATCAAAAGTTGCGTAATAAAACATCATTTCACCGTCGTAAAACTCCGTTTCTTTTATGGGAGAACGATTTGAATGAACCTTGCAATTTATATGGTTCGTAACATGTAAAAGCATAGACGCGGCTTTCGTTAAAAAAAAAATAACAAGATTCTACAAGGTAGAAAGACGAACAGGCCTTGCCGGGATAATGATGCGAGTAATCAGCGCCACCACGCAAGCGAAGCCGCGGGCAACTTGTTATTTAAAATACTTTAAAGGCAATTTTTTTGATCTATAAATTGATCCAGCGTATAAAATGTATGCATTTTATTTTTAAGCTTTACACAAACAAGAATTTTCATTTTTTATTCCAGCATTAGCGTTATTTCGTATACATGGAAAAATCAGCCCTTAAAAGGATGATTTACTCACTACCTAATCCAAAGAAAACTCGCACAATAAATCTTTCTTGACAAAGAGTCGTATTAATAAACTACAAAACCAAGCCCATCCTTAAAAGCTCGATGAACACAAAACAAACCCTCAAAAAGGCCTTCACAAATACCATAAAATTAAACTATAAACGATAATGCCGCTGTAACAGGGGAAAACCCACTTAGAAGCAACGACATTAAGGTGTTATTTAGAAGGGCATCAAGTAGATTGTATGGCTCGATTAGTATTATGGCATTGTTCGCGAATTGAGTCGTTGGAAAGTGCTGAGAGATTATGACCATACTTTTTCTTACTAAGAAACTAGGCCCCTAACTCGAAGGAATAAGGACGAAATTATAGCAAACGCTTTTTTTATAATGTTTATTTTATACGAAAATCTTACAACATTTACATATCATTTCAATATGGAAATTGAAAATTATTTCAAGCATTTTGTTGTCTGTCTTGCTAACATATTGCAATAAGTAAGACAAATTGTAATTTAAAAAACAAATACTGAAAAGTGTAAAGCTTTTATAAGTTCACGGCAATCTAGAGAATTGTTTGAGCACACAACCTAAGGAGTTTTCAATCAGAACGGAATGGAGCAAACAAAGAATCCGGATGAGCGGAATCCTCCGCAAACACGCGACCACTCCGCCTAAAGACTAATTGAGCGAAAAAGTGTCTTCCACGCCCTTTTCACATGTACCCGGCTGAACGAAAACAAACAAAACAATCTAAATTATTGACAGGATTGACTTTACCAGTAATAATGACAAACATGAAACAGTGACTTTTTCGTGTGTTGTTGTTTTATAGACACTTTAGGAGTTAGTTAACCCAGCTATTCTAAGCCATGAGGGAAACCTATAGGCTTATAAAAATATCTGTAGCCTAGTAAGTCTGCAATATCCTGGTACAGTAGCTATCTTTCAGATCCCTTCCCTCCCTTTTTTTCTAAGAGCCCTTAAGGATGTCTAAGAGGATAGTAAGAGGTCCGTCTAAACTCTAAAGTCTAAACAGAACATTTGGCCCATGCTCACATTTAGCAGTAGGTAGTCCATCATCTTTAGCAAATTGTAATGTGTGTATGTACTCGTATGTATGTAAATCAAAACCGGCTGCAGAACGGAGCTGATTGCCAAATAAACGTAACGACACGCGCGTCTGCAGGAGAATACTGAGGACATGGAGACCAGCCGCCGGAGCAAGCAGCTCGCTCACTCATCACATCGTGTCACGTTGTTATCACATTGTTACAATTTAACCTATGACATCCCACTGCTGGTCCTTCTAAGTCGGCAAGATCTTCCCTAAATTTTTCCGCTCCTGTTAATTGCCAAGTACCATAAACCAATCGAGCAATCGAAGAAGAATCGAAATCGAATAACGAATTCTTCGTTTCCAGTGCGTACCTACCCATAGAAAAAACTTAAACCGCATCTTTGATCTTCAGGCATGGTAGATCTTAGTAGCAAGTACCAAATTAAGTCTTGTCTATGTGGTGGTCAGAAGAACTAACTACAACAAAATATTACATTTGATACGAACATACATTTTTCAGGTGAATTTACAAGTGAATTTATTGTCCCCATCGAACGCCAGCGTGTGCACTCTGCAGCAATGATTTGTGTGAGTGAGCCAGCTGTTCTACCCATAAGACGCGAAATAACTCACGTCTGAAATATTCCAAATGTCTCCGGAACGAGACGAGGGAAGTGGAATATAAATTGTTATAGCCATTACAGCGCCGAGTCGCGAGTTCCCGCTATATGAGTTGTATGACGGATGGAGTATATGCCGAGCCAGCGGGATCTACGAGCTATCAGCGAGCGCTATCACTGCTTTCACAATGGAACTTATTCTTAGGAAACACTACATCAACTCAGCTCAGTTGGTAGTAGCTCTGCCTTCTGTATCGTAAGTCATGGGTTCGGTCCCCACCCAGAACAAATATTTGTGTGGTGAACGCTGATGATTGTTCTCGGTCTGCGTTTTATACTGTATGCCGAGTATGTATATGCCTGTGTGGCAGAACCAAACCACAACCCAAAGCGCAGAAGGCGGATCAACTGAGTTGGGTGACTAGTCATAATAGCGAAAAATCGTTTGGTAGTCCATTATTGGAGCAAGTCGAACAAACAGTTCACACTGGATAAAGCAAACCTCGATGTACATGGTCCTACCAGAGCCCAGTAGCCGCCAGGGACACGACTAATTGGTTTGCTCAGTGCCGATAGTGCCTACAATGTCGACAGTGCCGGCAATGCCGATACAGCAACCCTGCGGCGAACTACCGATTTGGATGTTTGCTCGTCGAAGACGTGTCTGTAGACTGGTACTTGGGGAATTATTATCGGAAACGTTCAAGTCAGTTGGGTGAGAAGACGTTATATCTCGTGTTAAATGGATTTTGGACGCGAGGCGTTAGTGAAAGTCGGGTGATTTTCGTAATAATGACCTTTGACGATCGTTTTTGAGCATATCCCTATGAAGTCTCTCAGGTCCGATGTGGTGTAAAATCTTAGAACAATGTGTAGGGTGATTCAAACCGTGTTATCGCTACATTACGCCTACTATAGCGTTCCTCGTTAATAATACATAGCTACTTAATCTCCAAAGATTAGCGTCCCATTTCCCAATCTCTCCCAAACGGTAGCTAACAAAGTACGTTTTCATTAGGATTCCGCACCACGGGCCCCGTGGGCAAGGGCTCATTGAAATGGAAGGAACGTTCACCCTGGTCAGCGGCCGGACAGACTAGTGCTCGGTTATAGTAGCTCGCCGTGAATACAACAGTAGGGAAAGCACTAGTTCCTATATTCTGAGAAGTCGAAAAATTACACCGCCCAGTAACGCGGTCGCCAAATGACCCTTGTGTAATAAAGAACAAAAAGATAGATAGAAAATTATTTATTGCACAAATTAAAAGTACTGTACACAGCTAGATAGCATTATCTACCAGCTAATTTTTGGGTAATAAGGAGATAGGTTGGGTAGTGCACATATAAGATGAGGGCTTATCTACATACATTGTTTATTTTTGTTTAGTATCTACATACTAAACAAAAATAAACACACACAAAGAAATCCTATCCTAAGTCAATGCCGTGACAAATCGTATCATGTGAATAACCTTTGCGGCATTGAACATTATATTTATAACTAACAGGCCTGATATATTTTTTAGCTAGATATACTAGTCGCTTGCATATTGTGAACGCTCCCTGAGTGCCCCCCGAGGCAGAGAGGCCGTTTTGCAGAGATTTATTCTCACAATCGAACTGTTTAGGAATACGGCCTATGCCCGATTATAAGGCTGCTTACGGCCAACTTCCATTATTGAAGGGTTTATCCGACTACGAGGCGAGGTGGCTTATATTCTCGTACCTATGCCCACAATGGCGCTAGTGCCTTGTCTCGATGCCTATCAGGAAACCATTTTCTTTGTATTCCTTGACAATTTAAGTTTGTAGAATGTGGAATCATATGGCAATCGGATAGGGTTTCTAATAAAATCAAAACGGCCTTTATTTAATAGAATCACCTTGAGAAACGAAATAAGACTAAGTAAGTATACTCTTGTACAATGAAGAACCATAACATAATTAGGCTAAGATGATAACCAAATCAGACATTAGCATCTACCGACAACTCGTCTTGTGCTCTAAATCGTTTCTCTCCTTACTCGTCCGCTAACGCATATAAATATAAGCGTTCCGGTTTTTTGAAACTGCATAAAAACTCAGACTAATACCAGCACAAACACTGAGACTACTATACCCAACCGAGGCGAATGATGATGAAGTGGTCCAGGAGAAAATCCTATTCGAGAAGCGACAATTCATTTTAGAGAAGGTTACTTATGCAACAGAAAACCTGTCTCTGTTCAAACAAAAGGTGTCTTGAACCAGCAATGAACGAATACAGGTGGAAAGAAAACTTCCAGGTACCGCGATACAATTGATGATCAATTTAACTTTAGCTCTAAGTGGTAGAGTTCAGTGGAACTTGGGGTTTCTATTCCATTTCCTTCATTGACCCCTTTAACTTCTTTAATAGATTCAATAAACTTTGTCCAGCGAAGCACAATCTTTTAAACGACTTTTAAGTGACTTAGCGTTTAAACGATTCAAAGTGATTCTTTTGATTTTATCATATAAATTGAGATTTTGTGAAGTGATATCAAGAAATGACGTAAAAATTATGAAGATTAATTCTTAAAATAAATAGAAGGTATTATACCCGCGTGATGAATAAAAGTTATCTTAAATTTTTCAAGATCGGTTCACCAGTGCAACGTTATTATAGACTGATATTCTAATTAAAAATATTAGTATGGTTGGATAGAAAAAACTTGCACCTTCATTTTAAAATAAAAGTTTTTCAAACGAATCCTTTATAAGCCGTAGGATTAGCCTGTACTTATTAGTTAGTAGAGTTGGAAAGTAGTTAGTGAAATCGCTGAGCGTGTTTTCAGCGCAATTCTTGGTTTAGCGTTCATTTTGACCCTTTTTATACAGAAGTTTTAAAAACCTCTTACTATTATTTTTTACTATGAAGTTTAATCCAATTATGTGGGTTTTGGGCTTTTGGACAAATTAATTACGAGTATTTTTTGTTTCGTTTTAAACAAAAATGAACCAAAATCATCAAAGGTCATATTTTGACATCACATTTGACAGCAATACAGTTATCGCTATCACTTATCGCATCTTATCGCCTAGATGTAGCCGTTCCTTACTTCGCTTACTTTTTATAATGTAATTTAAAAAGAAAGTTATTTTTTAACTTCAACTTTCGAAGCTATTTACAAAACTAAAACATAAATGTCCTGCACATCTGACATATCCCTCAGGTTTTTACACTCCCCTTCCTCAGGTTGGACACCCCTCCCTCAGACAAGCCCCGAGACCGAGTTGTTCATACTTGCACCCCTCTTTTTGCAGGGGTTAGACACAAACACGGGCAAAACAACTGCCCCGCAGACACAACAAGATAAAACACATCTCTGTGGATTCTAACAAGCAGTGGCCGTATTTAAAACAAAAACTTCATTTTATTATACTCTCTGCAACCTGTTGGCAAGTAACAAAGAAGAAACCGATGGAGCAAAAGCCAAACATTTAAAGAGGATCTAAAATTAACCCTTTGGTTAACTATTTCGTGATCAAGTAGCAATAAAGGTAGCCCTTAAAGTTTTTCACCCATTACTAATAGATGGCAATAGTTTAAGCTATCTATCTATTCAAAATACTCGGAATCAATTTGCCGAAAACCTCAGAAAATAAGAAACAAAACGTCTCTATTTGGGTTTATTCGACTGGTTGCAAAATGTTAGATTTGCGTCAAAAAGGCGTCAGGAGCCGTCGCTAATTCCAGTGAATTCGCCTCTTTGATCCAAATTGCTCAAAGTGCCACAATCAGACGCTCCCCCGTTCGATTGGTACCTACCACTTTTATTAGCTCTGCTTAAGAAGGCAGTTTCTTCATCATGACGGCCGTAATGCAACTAGTAACCGTAAATGGAACTTTAGTTCGTATGTATAAAACTCTAGAGACGTAAATCCCGTAAATATAATTGTACTGTTCGGCTTTATAACGGTCGTAACATCAGTCTAGCTATTATAGAAACGGGAGCTTAACCTCTTAACATTCGCAAATGGATGATTCTGAGTATAACTTTAACGAGTAGAGTTTCAGTCATTTTTATTGAATCTGAACTGGCAGGGGTTTTAAGATTTATCGTTGTAAGTCTTTACGGCAAAGCGCAATGTCAGGAGGCGACTGGAGTTAATGCGACAGCAAAGCTTTCCAAAACGTTTTCAAATACTAAATGGAGATGGCTCCGAAGCATTGCAATGTAAGCGTCGTCTTCAAAGTTAAGGTGTACGGGCTCACTAATGCGATTTGCCGCGGCACTGGCACTGGCACTGGCGCTGGCCCTGGCTCGTGATAAATTGAGGATATTCCTGACACTCGCTCCGGAAGCGCTACGCCAACTTTGTCATTGATGCAGTTTACTGTGCATTGGTGAGTTTGTATTCAGTAACGTAAAGTTGAGCGGCAATTTGAGATAGGTTCGTTTATCTTTCTTACTCAAAGTATATTTTAATAGGTCAATCAATTTCATGTTTTTTTTCTGAAATTTTTTTCAAAAGTGACTGAAGGAACTCAATATTTCCTGATTCGCGTTTAAAGAAGTTAGTAATTAAAGAAAAAAGACTACGTTGATTTCAATAGAAAGACACTAATGACTTTATTTATAAGTTATTAAATTAATCGTGCGTGGCCAAGCCGGCCTAACTTTAAATATTTACTAGTGTCATGAAAATAACAAGCCAATAACGAATTGAATGACGACAAACAGGCAGCCGCCAGATAGACCGACGACATCTTAAAGAACCCGGTAAGTCGGTGGATATAAGCTCAAATACTTCTCCCTAGAAATATAAGGGGAGGCTTAAGAGTATATCCACTAGTAGACTTATGAAGGTTGATGACGAAAGAACGAAGCGTCATGGAAGTACGTTCTGAACAAATGAGTAGCAGGTAACAATTGAATTAGTAAGCCGAGTACGAACTCCAAGCAACTCTATAAAACGGTTAGGGAGTTCCGCGCTCGGCTCAAGTTGCGACTGCATCAGTGACAGCTCAAACTCGCAACTTCCACAGACTATAACTATACCACAGACAATGTAAAGTTGACTGGTAGCAGAGTCTACGCAAGGCAACTTAGCGCGTGACAGATGACGAAAAAGATAAATAAAATGGACTGGAAATTTCAGATCACAAACTTGAATGGGGCAATCTAATTTCCATTGCTTTTATTTTTCTTGCGAGCAATATCTACTTCTTGTAGTTAACTTCTACCATGAATATTCCTTTTCCGTGCTAGCGTTTAATGCAAGTTTACATTTATTAACCGACTTCCAATCAAAAAGGAGGAGGTTCTCAATTCGGTTGTATGTTTTTTTTTTTTTTTTTTTTTTTTAATGTTTGTTACCGCATAACTTCGTCATTTGTGAGCCGATTTGAAAAATTATTTTTTTATCTGAAAGGTACTGCTTCCAGATTGGTCCCATTTTAATTTTATTAAAATCGGTGTTGCCATTTTTTTTTAAATAATTTTTTTAATGTTTGTAACTGCATGCCTTCGTCATTTATGAACCGATTTAGAAAATTATTTTTTTATTTGGAAGGTTATTTTTACGTCCAGGCTGTCCCAAACAAATTTCATTAAAATCGGTTTAGCCGTTTGGCAATGAAGTCGGTTTCTCAAGTTTTTTAAACTTATAATTATTTTGTGAAATCAAGTTAGTTTTTGAAGTGAAAACTTCTTTAGCGGCGTTGAGCACTTTCTGTAATGGGTATAAAATCTTAAACTCGCGTCAGGATCACGTGACCTGAACTCGCGTCAGGATCACGTGACCTGATCGAAAAAGCGTAAGACGGATGGAGAGGACGTTGCCGTTCCGCTCGACTGACCGCGCCGTACCCGGTGTGCGACGTTGCCGCTTCGCTCGCCGGCCGGCACTGTTGCTACGATGGGGGCGGGGCGGCGCGTGCGGTTCGTGCATCTATTAATGATAAAAGTGATGAAGAAATAGCGATAGAAAATGAGTGAGTACTTTATAAATATACTAGATGAAAATTTAATAAGTTTTAATATGAGCGGCAAGTTTTCACTTCTGCCAGCACTCCCGGAGTGCAACCCGTCTTTTTTTTTTTATATTTTTGCCAACTGTCACACGCAGAGTTATTTTGCGCGGACTCTAGGACGCGCTTGAACGTAATGGAATAAAGAACATTTGAAGTTTGGTGAACGCTTGGTGAATAGGGTTAAGGTACGGCCACATCTAGGCGATAAGTGCCTGTCAAATGTATATTTGTCAGAGATACGGTATCGCTGTCATAATAATAATATAACGCCTAGAAGTGGCCGTACCGTTAGGGTTAAGCTTCAGCTTGGCGGCTAGGTATCCTGTTATGGTACATAATCATGCAAAGGTTCCCGAGGAGTAAGAAAGATAAGGTTTAGGTACGAAGCCAGAACTCCTGAATATATAGCTGTAAGCACAAAGACGATATAATTACCACAGGCTTTTGATAAACGACTTAAGGCAAAAAACTGTTGCCGCTAAGAATGGCTGACCGTTATTTTAGGTATTTTGGTATAGTAGTAGGCAATAAATATTGCATATCGGCTAGCCTTTTACGTGGCAGAGCCTTTACAGGTGACAGCCTCTCGTACACACATACCAAATCTGTCATTTCAAAGTCACTGCTTAAACTAAAACTAATTAATGGTTTATTTACAGTTATAGTTTCAAATACTACGAGTACATTAGCTACTCGTAGCAACGCAAATGGAACTTAGTCCTTACTTAGCACTCTTAACGCCTCCGCACATCTAGGCGATGGAGATGGCGATCACGTGAGACGCTGTCAAATTGACAGCGATATTTAGCAGCGTTTCAGCTGATCGCCATCGACATGGCCTAGATGTGCGCAGGCCTTTAGCAGTAAGTTGATAGTACAGCAAACAAGTTAAGTTGGCTTAGCGACGCGATTGTTTAGGCAATATTAGAGATTACAACAACATTAGGTATGGTGTATGGAACACAACATGTTGAACTATAGTGGCGGTAATGTAAATTTTCGTCGATTTCAACTTGATTTGTCCAACGTATCACGATCACATACTACCTTTTGAAACTGAATAGACAGAATACACCGACAAGTTAACGTCACAAATTATGTCAAAATGTGTTCATGATCAAGGCACTGGTGCAAGCGAAAACCGACTCTAAGGTGACGAACATTTTCATACCGCGACTGTACAACCACTGTTGTTTAAGAACAGGTAAGACTCAGATCTCATTTGAACAAACTGAGAGCATAAAGACGACTTCGAAAGATTACTTAAGACAAAACAGCCAACATAATAGCGCCTAAAAATCCTTTCACCACACTGATTCTAAAGAACTAGTGACTCGATGAGATGAAGAAGAATACTTTGTTTCAAAGACCGGTACGTATCCTGCACCACAAATATAATTACCTCGAATCTACTATCGCTAACACTCTCGACAGTTTTTAATTTTCCGAATCAATTCGTGCGCAAATCCCTCAGAATACGTACCCTCATCCACGAACGTCAGATGAGTATACAATATACATCGTATGTGCCGACGTATACACACGTCCCGGGTCTATCGACGTGTATACACGTCTGTGTCTATCGACAGCCCACGTCGGCGCTAAGCCCCGCAAATTACTTCGCCACAACTTAAATTGCACTCACGAGGGTTTCAACTCAAGTGTTTTCATCGACTCGATCGACAAAGCTCGATCGACTGGGTTGATACTGTTGCTGAAGAACTTGCTTTCAGCTAAATGAGCAATGTCGTTTTGGGACTACTACTGTACTGTACTTCTTTTAGAGACTACTTCTTTTACTTTGGTGACAAAAATTTGTATGCCGCTTGCCTGAAAAATTTCGCCTGCTTCTGTATGATGGTTTGGTGATTGTTGTAGCTGAGACCGACAGATTAACTTTCCCACCGATACATGGCGGCATTATAGTTTCAGCAGGGGACTATAATATTTTTTAAAAGATATAAAAAATAAAGACGCAAGGACTACCTTGCACTACGGAAGCAAGAGAGAGAACATAGACTTACAAACATGAGATTTCAAAGAAAAAGTTTATTTTAGTATGGAACTACGGGAAATAAATCTTCGAGTCAGTAAACATGCAATCAAGTGAAATTGCAACTATTCACAAGACAACAGGGTTCCTAGTTCCTGGTCCAGGTATCAACTCGTAGATCTTAAGACGTTAGCAAATGTCCTTATAACAGTGAAATATTCCACAAAGGCAGTGCATCTTCCTTTGCTGTAATAAACAGCTGTTTGTTTCCATTACCCCGCGTCAGCAACGTTGCGGGTAGCCGTGAATAATTAATAATATGAAAATGTAGCGTCGTCGGCGCTCTCTGTTGCGTTTGCGAGTTTTCATTGTTTGAATTGGAATGAATGTGATTTTTCTTAGATACATTTTATAAAGTGTGAAGAATAGAAGAGGCTTATAAACAGAATTTATACAGACTTCGGCACTTCTTCTTCTTTCCATATATTCTTTTGTCTCCCTCTACCAACATATCCATCCACATTCATGCTCATCACTCTTCTGGTCACGTGATTCTCATCCGTCCTCATGACATGCCTGTACTCCCTGTGCCACGTTAGCCTGTCACTGTTGGTAAATAAACCAAGCACCACTATCCTTAAATCGTTCAAAGCAACTTTTTTCGTTTCTGTTATACTTTTATCGATGTAAACATATACCTTCCAGATTCTGTCAAGATTCTATAATTATAAAACGTTAATTGCAAAGCTCTTCGCTATTTTCATGAGTCCCAATCTTGTGTCCAAATCGTGTGATGCGAAGCACTGGGCCCATAACCTCACCACTGAATCCAGGCGGTACTGTACCATTGGCAGCGATTACAGCTCGCGACGCGACGCCCAATTTGCATTTAATTCCTCCGGCAGCCGTTAACAGTATCTCCAGGATATTAAATAGCGACAGCATCGTGTACTTTAAAATGAGATGGAAGAACGCGATTGAAATAAGATAAGTTGTTTTACGTCATGATGCACATCAATCGATAATACAGAGCATAAAAGAATAGGCTTGTCTGGTTGTGTTAAGCCTAATGATATAGGCATGATTTAAAAAAAAGTATCTGATAGTAATGAATCGATTTTACTTCATAGCGGTGTTCACCTAAATTCACTCGTGCGAAGCCAGGTTTCCCTAGTTACAGTATATAAACAAAAACTTCCGATGTTGATTGAAAATACAGAATTGAGAAGAGATTGCTTACAATCACAAAACACAAATTAACTGTAAATCTACTCCCAGTACCGAAGATCACGTTTCTAAACACCTCTATTCCGGTTTGATCCGGTTGGATTCGGTTAAATCTGGTTAGTTGTTGGCGTTGGGGGCTAAGATGAGGTATTTGTCGCTGGGGCAGAATTTATAGGTAAAGGTTATGCATCGGACAAGCGCTGGATGTATTTAAGCGGGATTTAGCTTGATAATATAGATAAGCTTTGCCTAGTCCTTTTAATATTCTCGTTAATTGTTGTTTGATGGATGCTTATTTTTAAGTTTTAAAATACACACCATGTTGGGCGCCAATCATTTTAAAACAATGGATTTTGGATGAACTTTTGTACAATTATGAAAAGAATAAAATAAACTATTGATCGTTTGACGACATTATGATACGGACCGTTAAGTAAGACAGTTGCAGCTTTTTCTATAAAGTACTAAATATAAGGCAATCCTGTCAGTAATCCGGGTTCTCAAGCTTTGATTGAATAATTAACATAATTTACATTTGCCGCCAGTTGTGGACTGATTATGGTGTACTAATGTTATCAGTTGGGAGACCACACTGGGTAATATTTAATATTCGTGCTTTTTACGATGATTTGTAAATCTACTATGGTACTGCGGACTTTAATACATATTGCAATTGTGTTTTTATGTTTCTTTCACTTGCCTCAATTAGTTTTTTCAAGTCAAGTCACTGTATTAAAAACATGATGTGCTCTTCTGCTAATGTGCTCATGATGACATTTGTCAGTTTTGTAAAAAAATATATATAAGAAAGGTCCTACATACATCTCAAGAAAATAAAATATGTATTCTTCCCCGAAGATATACAACGGTTGAGTGAGTGAGGCAAGTCCCGGAATAATAAAAACATTATGAAACGGTGTACCAATCCGTCACCCTAATCCGGACGCTGCCGGACGGATTACAGGCGACATTCCGGACACTCGGCCCATTGTGCGGGATCTACTGATTGATTCCAGTTTACGCGGACAAAGTGATAACTGATTAGACGCGTTTAGCCAGACTCATCATGTCGATCCTTTGTGTAATGTCTTTTGGACTAGTAACGTCATCATTCCTACAAAAGACAATGAATACGAAAACATTCTGCTGGTTTAACAGAAATATCCATATAGCAAAAAAAGAGTATTCAGGGATTAGTGCCCCTTGCTACGATCCACGCATTTATCACTACAAAACCGCTTGCAACATATGCAGTAACATTCGATGTTGCAATATCAGTTGCGAAAATTTTCAATAAACATTTTACAGCCGAAATAAATTGCCAGCACACGTGTTCGCAGCTTATTACATCTATCTAGGGACAAGTTTAGCAAGAATCTAACTTTGCTTGCGGAAGGATCATAAAATTTAAGCGCGTCCTCTTGACGTCCCGAGACGTTGTTGAAAGGAGTTTGTTCAAAAATTGTGTTACTGGGTTAAAACATTGTCATGTTCTAAATACTGTTAGGTACAAGTAATGTTATTGTTTAATTATCCAATTTTACGAAACTGAAAAGAGAACGAAATTGCATGTTTATTTCCGTTTTCGCCATAAGTTTCTGTCATAAAAGCGCCATTTACAAGTTAATGAGATTCTTCAGATTGCACAAATTAATTTGTTACGACTCCTTTACCGAGATATAACTAAAATATATTTTCGCTGGAGCGTGCCTGGATTTACATAATCTAAATAGCAAGACAAAGGCAGTATCATCCGCGGGATATTAAAAATGTAAGTGGAAACAAAAGCCATGGCGGCCATTATTTTCCCGTAAGCCCGCGAGCCGCTAAATAACATAATACGCGTTTTATGAAGTCTTCTATAGGATCACTTCACTCATCAAAAGATTAAAGCTGATTTAATTGGATACTGACTTAGATTTTAATTTATAAGCGAATAATTTACTTTGTACAAAAATTAATTTCTTCCTTCCGGAAATTATTGCTACATGTTTAGGAACTTTCTTCTAAATTCATTGACACTATCCAAAGAGTTTCATATAAAGCCATTATTAAATTGTAGCGTTTTGAGTTAGCATTGGTCGCAATTCATGAATATTTAATACCCCAGTTGTAGGCTGTATTCGAACTCATTGGTTTTCCCCGGGGGTTTCCACTTTTACATTCTATCATATAAACGCATTATTTGTATTGAACTATTTCCTTCGTCATTACAAAATAAACCGTTTAACTACCAACCAGATCACATCAGTTTTGATTCCTCACGTTCTCAAAGTAAATTCAAAACTGTCGAAAATAACCTCGACTTTCCTAAATTATGGTTGGAAGTGGAAAGTCGGAGAACCCCACGCCAAACTTTAAATTGGATAATATTGGAAGTGCATAAACTTACATTGGGTTTAAGTAAGTGGGTATAATCAACTTCAAATTGCGAAAGCGAGACTTGAGACGTCTCAGATATAATTCACATGGTATTTATTTAATTATGTAAAAAGATTATGATTACACTTCGAAGTAAGGTAATTCAAATTAGCGTTTGAAATTACAGCATATTTTCTTTCATTAAATTAGTACATTGACATTGACACTTATCCCTCGCTGAATATTTGCAAAGATATACTAAAGATAATCATAAGTTCGGAGATGAAAGCACAAGTTGCCCGCGAAGTCATTTGCAGCGAGAAGATGCATTCGGCTTTACAACATAGCGAACACACACAGATGATTGATTAAATTCCCTGTTTTTGTGATAAACGTCTTGAACCACATAGTGGACATTATTAATTTCAAACTATGCTTTTTGGTCCACAACACAGTTTATAAAATTTTCTATTTATACTTTTATTTTGCGTAGAGAAACCGACTACGGGGCGCCCTAAGTATGTTATTATGCTACAATACTTGGAAATCAGACGGGCTCCCACAGGGTAATTTACCCTTTAATGCTTGTACGTAACCGGGTTTCGTAACCAGCTACGTAGGATTTTTTTTAGTTCATATCCGGGTTACCAAATAATAAAAAAGTTTTGTCTTTAAGTTCTTATTTCGTTACCGGGTTACGAAGCAAGACTAGAATCACGTGTATCGTGTCCTCATTCACCACTAGGAAACTCATGTTCTAACACTTTTCTTTCACGCATCCACTGATTTGATCGTGTGGTTTGTTGAAAATTGTTATAATGGTAATGTGACTTATTCTAAGATAATCTAGATTCTAGATGATATGAACCGTGTGTCTCCTTGGAGGAGGTGTTGTTTAGCATTCTGCCGGCGACAGGTGGCAGCACAAGTTAGTGCGCTGTTGACCCACTTGCATGCCGATTGGAGCAGGTACAAGCGCGTTCGCGTTTACACACGTCACGACACGGTTTTTATAATTCAAAAGCTCATTTGGAGTGCCAAATGAGCTTTTGAAAACCTTTATATTTAGTCCAGATTTGTAGATTTTTTTTTATTTTAAAGAATAGATAGCCGAATTGTAAACCAATACATGGTACACTTACCAATGGATAATAGAATGCCAGCGACCTTGTTAGTTTGATGATACGATAAAATGTACATACGTGATTCTCATATTTAATGTGTTATTTCCGTGTTCAATTTTGTTATAAATGTCCCTAACTTGCAACCAAACTACAATCAGATACCGTTTAGCACGCTGAGCACCAATTTACCTCATCCACGTCATTTCAATGTCACTGCGCACGTTTTCTCGTACCGGAAGCATTTACCGGAAGTTCAGTGGACACGCGCTTCCGCCCTTATTGGTGGCGCTAATTCTACTGCTGGATTTATTGTGATTGAGTGCTATTTGCAGATAATTGGATCGACTGGAAGAAACGAACTGACAGAGCTTTATTAGATGTTGCAAAATTTTAATGCTATATTTTTTTATAGCTATAAAACTGTTGGCCTACTACTGGCTCTGTCTCTTGCTTTGGTTTTGTCTGTTGAGTCTGCGTGAGTGCTCACCAGTGTATTATACTGTGTGTGATGTTTCGACGTAGGATTTATTTAGTCAACACTCACACAGACTGAGAATCAGAGCCAGAGACCGAGCCAGACAGAGCTTGTGGTAAGCCTACTGGTTTATGCATGAATATTACGACATGTTGGTATAATTACGAGTATAAGAAGCGGAAAGATTGCTTTGAAAGTGATTCATGAAAATGATATGCTCTATCAATCGCAAGTGTTGTCGAACTTGTTTTGTGCAAACTGGATGTTCACTTTACTAGCATGTTTTCAATATTTGTGTCAATTTACTACAAAAATAAATTTCTTATTAGATTTCCAAGGGTCTCTATTTTTGCGTTCAAATATAAAGGTCTGTCTACCATGCCGGGTAGTACAGTAGGCCTACCATGAGCTATGTCTGGCTCTGTCTCTGGCTCTGGTTTTAAGTCTGTGTTAGTGCTCACCAGTGCATTATACTGTGTGTGTGACGTTTTGACGTAGGATTTATTTGGTCAACAATCACACAGACTTAAAACCAGAACCAGAGACAGAGCCAGACAGAGCTCATGGTAGACCTACAGAGTTAATATTCCCGTCAAATGTATTGGTATTCTTTCATGTAACTTTTACACATTATGCCCCGCTCCTTGGCATAAAGCGATATAGCTCACAGACTCCGTAACAGTCCCCATAGATTGGCTTCACACGCCATCACCCCCGGACAATGCTCTGAGCTTGTCTATTCTCATAAACAGTGTTGCCAGCTTAGCGTCTCATAGCTTACAAAAGGTACATTATACCTGCGCCGTGTGGCTTTGTGGTTATTGTACTATGATGAATTCATCCGGTTTATGTCCCGAAGAAACTTTTTATTTCTTTTCTTATTTACATAACTATTATTTTTACATAAATTTTTCGTTATATTTTCAGGTTTTTGAACAACTTTCGTTTTTATAATTTTTCGATTTTCTTGATTTTGTAGCGCGTCAAGCATGTTCGCTTTCTTCACTATTATTCGCTCGGGAGTAGCCTCCTTCTGGAATGGCATTAGAAATTCTAAAAATGGTATTTAGGCCGAGAATATAATATACATATACAGGTTTTGGCTCTCGGTACACCAGGGCGGAAACCACAAATAAGTAGTTATGGTTCTTAGTTTTTTTGCTTTTACGTATTATCTAATGCTTGAAATAAAAAGTGCATTTTATTATTGTTAGGTATTATTATTTAACAGTTACAAAATTGTAATCTGGCAACAATGTTGACATCCAATCGCGGTCTAACATCTATTGTTTCTGGATGCATTCGCCTTTTCATGCTCCCTTCTGCTATAAGCTAAGCTCCCTTTGTGCAGCTTGTCTAGCTTGTAACGAAGATGAGAGCTGTTCTAAACTGAACCTTGTTTGAAGATTGGACATGCAAAGCACTAGGTCTCAAGAAACGGTGACCGACATAGTTGCATATTCCTGTAAGTACGGTCCAAGTCTAGTGATGGTTTTTATAAGACTCCAAAAATAGCTGTAAGGTCAAAATGTCACTTGCATTTTTTCCGACCTGCAATTTTTTTTTCATAGTGGCGGTGAGAGCAGGTGACCTAAATGATGTCGATCCAGTAGCAATGCCTAACATAACATTTGCTTTACTTCTAGAGTTCTTTAATTAGTAAGCGTATTTCATATTCCTCTAGGCCTGTAGTAAAGTAAAGTAATACAAATTGTTTTAGACATTATTACAGAAAACATTTACGGTCACCATAATACCGAGGCCGTTTCTTAGGAAATCGTAGCTACTCGCAAGTTTTGGACAAGGTTCGATATCTTGTTGTCTTATGATCCAAGTTTGTGGACTTAGTTCTGCTCGTTGATCGGTGATAGGTAATGTATATTATCTATTAAAATAGTTTTAATTTTGGAGACAAGAATAATTATTGAATCTAAATTACAAAGTTTACAAACTTTAGTGTCTTTTACCGTATTTAAATAAATTATTTAAACTCTACCAAAACTGACTTGTATTCTGAAATTAAAGTTTCTAGTCTAGATGGAGTTGTAGAGAGTTTGAGAACAAAGGCTTTGCAGGTAAGTGGAAATAAGTGTAACAAAGTAATGCAATATTTAGATAAAAGCAGTTTGCTGAAGCAACAAGTGACTCTCATTCGTCTTTGTACAAACAAACTGAGTTCACGTTAGATGCACCAACTTATAACAAGCATTCGTCTCGCTGGGACCCCGCCCCCGGGACAATGGACATGGGGCCGGACCTAGAGGCTAGGGGCTAGGGGCACCAGGGGCACAACGCTTAATAACATGCAGATTAAAATTGTTGTGCCATTGAACAGAGATTAAAAACGTTGAACGATTGATAATAACTGTATCAGACTTATGCTGCCTTCCTAAGGTGCGTGGTTCTGCAAATCATCACGCACAGCGCACGACGACGCACGGCAACGCACACAGACAGGGCTCCTGTGCTACCGCGCACCTCGGCGCACGAGACCGTTCCCATGGTGTGTCGTGCGAGCTGATCCGCCTCCGTGCGCGATATCACACACCGGTGGGAAGGGGCTATTAAACAAATTAAAGTTCACATTTTGATTGATTTGAGCGTTTGCAAAATTTCGCGGGTAGAAATGGGTTACACTGGCACAGGATCGAGGTAGATGGCACAAACTAAGGGAGGCCTATACCCAGCAGTAGGTGAATTCAGGCTGAGGATGAGGATGATAATGGGTAGTTGCTACATTTATGGAAATTCTCACAAAAAAAAACCGTTTTTTAATAATAACTCATAACTTTTAGGATGATATAAAAACACTGTGATAAAATTCCATTATTTATGTGCTTTGCTATGGTCAAGTTTGTAGATACAGCAACGTTACCTATCGTATAATCCTAGGAGTTTTCCACTGGGGTACCATAAGAACCGATTTCGTTCATTTATTGCCTGAATCCACCCCTGTGTAGTGCTCAGTGTATTCGTACGTGTGGACGTGGTATTGTCCTTTATATAGCGTTTTCATTTTAACTTTTGTCATGTCTCTACGATTTAACTTTTAATTTCAACAGATATTACAGTCTGTTAGGCACGGTGTACACTGAACCGACACTGAGATTGACGGCTTATGTTGCAAACGGGATTATGGAATTTCGGCTTACCTTTTATAAACATGAAAAAACTTCTTCATCTTTAATTTTCTAAATCTCTAATCTTTTCCAAAGGACAAAAATTGCGAAAAGGCACTATTTTCCAACCTGTTAAATAAATGAAGACATCGCTAATAAATATTAGAAAGTTGGGTAAATAGGAAACAGTTCTTATTCATAATGGTCCTCTAGCAGCCATTTAGCTTAGCAGACTGAGTCTGTTGCCATCTCTATTTGTTGGCATAAAGTGTGATAGGTGACAGTGACAAAAGACTTTTATCGAACTGCAAAAAAGTATTTGGCATTATGAATGAAGGGGAAAATGTACAAGACGCATTTTATTTTTGTTGATCGTTTTATCTGGAAGTTGCTAACTAAAGCATAGGTTCAGTGGACAGCGTCCTTTGCTGTAACAATCATAGAAATGTGTTTATTCTGCGGTGCAGTTGTAGTTTCTAATTAAATTGCTTTCAACAGACAACTTTATACAACTGTTTCATGCTCTTTAATTATGTTTATTATGTTTGTTCTGTCTGGATCTTACAGTTGGAGGTATTTCATTAGGCTTGTAGTACAAGTTAGTTAAAGTACTTGCAAAAATATTACATAATATTTTTCATTACTCATGCTCTGAAAGTAGGTCTGAAGTTGCCTGAGGGGCCTAATTGAAAGTAAAACTTTCAGCCCTAGGGAGAATCGCTTTCTACTGACAGCTGTCAAATTATAAAAAAAAACAAGTACGTTTTTATTCAACCATGTTCCAACTTTCTAAAGTCTTTCTAACTGCAAGGAGGTCGTTGAAATTCCAACTTTTTATTCAGCAAGTAGGTTGGAAACCCATTACAACGGTAAGAAGTTTTTATAAAGTCTAATTAAAGCGCAATGTAAAATTTTAATAACATAAAGATAGTATTAAATAAATAATATATCTTCTAAATTACTTGATTAATATATAGCTTCAACTATTTATTTAAAATAACATAGATTTGAGCAAACAATTTACAACTTTTTAAATTATGAGAATGAAAATAATGGCTGAATAATGCTGGCGAACCGAAGCCGAACGCCCGCCAGAGAAAAAGAAAAAAAAAACCGGGAAGGCGGCAATTCAATCTTCATTTTCACTAATTTTTCTTTCATGTTTTTATTTTTACTTTCCTTGTATTCGTAATGAAAAGCACAGTGTTTACCTCGGGTGAAAGTCTTTTAAGTCCCTCAAGCTCCATTGGCGCCCTCGCTATCGCTCTGGCGCCAAACCCGTCTCGGGACTCAAAAAACGTGACTTTCAACACTCGGGTAACAATGTACTATTAAACATACTACAAAATGTTTTCACAAAGGTGAAAAAAAATGACGAGGAAAAAGAATGTGAAAAATCACCGTAAACTATTTTAAAAAAGCAGCCAAGTGCGAGTCGGACTCGCCCATGAAGGGTTCCGTAGCATCAAGTAACATAATATAAAGGTTCTTATAGTTCGTCGAAAGGTAAATTGCGGTTTACGATTTATGACGTATAAAAAAAAACTACTGACTAGATCTCGTTCAAACCAAATATCATATATCTCGTTCAAGTCAAATATCGTTGAAAGTTTGCATAGTAATGTACAACATATATTTTTTTTAGATTTATCATTCTCTTATTTTAGAAGTTAGAGGGGGGGGGGGCAACTTTTTTCCACTTTGGAAGTGTCTCTCGCGCAAACTATTCAGTTTAGAAAAAAATCGGTTGTCTGTAAAGTCGGTTTACTGACGATAGTTGAACGTGATAACGTCATAAGAAAATACTGATGGAATGGTTGCATTTTTCAAAAGAATTTTTATTAATATTTGTTTGATAGATATTTTGTATGGATATAATATAGATATGGAGGTCTCGCGGACTCGCGGACTCGGACTCGGACTCGGACTTGGACTCGAACTCTCGGACCCGGACCCGGACCCGGAACCCGACCGAACCCTTACCCTTACCCTCATTTACCCTTACCCTCATTTACCCTTACCCTCATTTACCCTTACCCTCATTTACCCTTACCCATTACCCGACCCGGGCTCGGGCTCAGGTAAATGGAACGACGAAACGACGTAACGACGCATGAGTCATGTTTTTTCGTGCGTGCAGCCGGCTCCATCGATTTATAAGACGTTATCACGTCAAAAACGATATTAGAAACCTCAACATCATTTTTGAAGACCTATTCATAGATACCCCACACGTATGGGTTCGATGAAAAAATTTTTTTTGAGTTTCAGTTTCAAGTATGGGGACCCCCAAAATTTATAGTTTTTTTTCTATTTTTGTGTAAAAATCTTAATGCGGTTTTCAGAACACATCTACTCGCCAAATTTCATCAGTCTAGCTCTTATGGTTTCGGAGAAAAATGCCTGTGACATACGGACGGACAGACAGACAGACAGACAGACAGACATGACGAATCTATAAGGGTTCCGTTTTTGCCATTTGGCTACGGAACCCTAAAAATGTGAACTGAATAAAAGGTACTTATAGCTTATTACTTCTACAAGATCCTCCAAAAGGCGAAACAAATCCTGAAAATGCCTTTTTTATATAAAATTCAAAGATTATAAATAAACAATAATCCACAGTTTCCCGAAACCACGTATTGTGTAAACGACAATACAGACGTGGACATGACACAGTGCAAATCGGATCAGTAGAGCGAGTGCAGTAATCAGTCGCCACGCCATGCGCCATGCGCCACCGGCCGCGGCCGAGCGCCGCTCCCACGGTAATGAGGACACAGTGCACGGACATTATTAGTACGCTAACTACAATGCAACATACGGAATGCATGTCAGCTATGCTCTAATGAACCCTATGGTTTTTGAAACGTACAAGAGTTCACTAAAATTTGTTAATTTTCAGAGAATATTCATTTAAAAAAAAATATAACAACCTAAGTAGTAAAAAGGAAAAATGGGAGTCAGGCCGGAATCATTTAATTTTGAAAAAAAGACAAAAAACTGAGTTTTTTAGTTTTTTTTGTTTTGGCGTAAATAAGGTCCAGGCTGTCTAGAATTCTCATTTATTGCGAAAAGGTCCTTAAAAAAATGTTTAAAACTGTTTTGAAAGTAAAGAAGAATCAAATACTCACGAACGCAAGACAGACACTAAGTTCCGAAAGATACAGTAGTATTTGAACACCATAGGAATTGATCTACTGGGAAACTATGAACTGTGTCATTCCACGCCACCGAATTCTTAATTATCTTTATCTAGCTGGTTAAGCTGACACCCAACTGATGACTGCCATTAAATAATGTATTACAGGAGAAGCGTAGAGCCTCGCACTCTCCCTGTCCGAGAGTGGGTAATAAACTAATAAGGAATTTATTTATTTATTTTTAAGGTACCTATTTATAATAAGAGCTCATTTTTATTATTAATCGGCAAATTGTTCCCAGCTTGTCTTCCGACAAAGGCCATTTTATAAATAAGAGCACATTATTATAAATACCTTAAAAATAAATAGTAAATAATATTTTATTTTGTATTTCTATTTTAAGTAGGTACACTGTTGTGTGTTGCCGGAAATAAATGATTTATTATTAAGGAATAATCTGTAGCTGTGATTTTGCCATAATGTAGACTTCAGAATCGTTCTTCCTAGAAATGTAGCCTGTGTCCAGCAGTGGACTTTTACAGGCTGATGATGATGATGTCTCAGAGCGGCCTAAGATCATCGTCACTAGAGTTGGCCAGCACATATCAATCTTGCTTTAGTGTATAATTTTCAGCGGTATTTTTCAGTAAATAGATGTCGTAACTTCCTGTTGTCAGTAAATGGGGCCCATGGCCTTGCGAGCCGACCACCGTGACAATGAAACACGAATACATCACATTACAATCACATTCCACTACATATAATTATGTAACATACTTTGCGTAGCTTGGTTATTCCAAACCGATTAAGCAACGTTCTGGGCAGTTACGAGTTGGATGGGTGACTGCTAATGGCATTTACTTTCGCGTGGTTCCGTGCTTTGGAGAGTAAGTTTAGCTGGCATTACAGTTGGCTCTTTACTTTTAGGGTCTTATTAATAATCCTGGCGTAGCGTTGGACTAGTTGATCCGTGTTTTGTCTCTTGCATTGACATGCAATTGTCAACTCGAACAAATGTGACAAAACACGATTTAACTACTCCAGCGTTGCGCCAGGATTATTAATAACACCCTTAAGAGCTTTAGCATAATAGTGGTATATCATTGCTTATCAGCTGAATTAAAACCCTATAGTGGTAGCACTTCCCTGAGGAACTTTTTTACAAAGAGTCCAACGGTCTACTCTACTTTACAAAATAGTAATTTCCAATCGGAGCATTTCTCTTTCTTACTACTACTACGCGACTATATTTATATTTGCACAAGGATATTAAAATGCGAAATATTGTTGTTCGGTATTAAAGTATATGCCGCGCCGCCGGTTTGCGCCGTTGTCTACCAGTGTCCCCACATCGTGGTGTTGTCTACCACCGGCCGAGGGTGTGGTGACGAGCGGACGCGATTATACGTAGAGGTGTGAAAATATACATATTCATTCAAATAAATATGTTTGGTTCATAACTTCGTCCAAATTGGTCCCATAAAAATTTCATCAAAATTGGTTCAGCAGTTTTGGCCATGAAGTCGTATTTTCAAGTTTTTATTATTCTAAAGGGGGTTCCCAATTGCCTGTTTTTAGTTAGTCCTACCAAGGTTACTCGGCTGTCCGGATCTACACTTTCTGATTAATTACAATAAGCAATAAAAAATAACTCTATTAGTAACACAATCATTAAGAATTTATATCTTGGCACTAACAAGAAATATCGCTCTCCCGCTACCTCTCACCACTCAATCCCAGCCGAACTACAAGGAACGAATATTAAAAGCCATCCACGAAGAAAATGTTGGCGAAATGCAGCAGCGCAGCGGCGCGTCGTCGGTGCAATTTTTAAAATTGTCCCTCCCGCTCTTACCCCGCCGTGGAATTAGAAGAATTTAATTCTACCCGCATCTGCCTCAATAATATGAGGAATTTTTAATTCGAATGCAAAATTAATTAGATTTTATTATTACGAGATACCACTGGCTAATGAGAATTATTGCCATAGCGAACGAAAGAATATTGAAGAGGAATATGATAATCATGTTTCTATTCCCGATATAAAATAGAATAAATGGGGATTAATCAGAATAAATAATTATTACACGAACAAAAACACCATTCTTGCCACAATCGGAAATCCAACTCGTACTTTTCATTTTTACAGCACGCGACAATATTGGAGGGCAAGACTTTTCCAAATCTGCTTTATTCTCCACAAGTCGTGTTAGAGTCGTATTTCGGAAGCCATTCATCAATCGGCATCAGCTTGGAGGTGGAAAAGTGTATTGTTCCCGCCACGACCACTAAATCTGCCGCACATGCTGCCACCGTGCCCTAGAAGCTACTGATGCTGGATGTGACAAAAGGCATTTATTCAGTTAAGTTACAAGGATCAAATTGATTAAGTGAATCTAGATAACCGTTACACGACAAATTTCGCACTGTGACCTATGTAAAATGTGTCTCGGGCCACGGCGCTGTAGGTAGATTAGATACTGATGAACAATACAATATTAAAAGCTAGCTTTTAATTTATTTTTTAAAACTTCGGCCCGCTTCTACTCCATTTTTAACTTTAAGACATTACTATGTAACATAATAATTGCGATATCTAATATGAGTATGAGGAACAAAAAAAGAATAGCCCTATCTTAGTGTTATTTTTTTTTTTTGTTTCCTCAGTTCTTACAACACAATACCCTAAAATTTATCGTGGATTCATAGATGGTTTCTCTGTGTATTCAATGCAGAAGAAGTCCATCCAGAGCGCCGAGATCCAGGTGGCCGCAGGAATAGCGGCGGACATCTGCAATACTGCATCTGAGTTATTGCGAATGGAATATTGATGTGTTCGTAAAGCGGCACAGACGGACTACTTCAGCCTGCTTTGATATATTGGAACTCAGCCTTTTAGGAATTAGCATTACTGTTATAGCAAAATTCATAGCTCTAAATAATTGTATGTCCACCTTAGACTCATTCCGACTGATGAAAGTTGAACTTTAACAGACGTTTAAAAAACACACATAATTTTTGACTTTGATTGGTTTCCATTCAAACTTTACATAGTTTGGGAAATTTTCCGTGGGATATTTCACGTTTCAAAGTTCTTTTTCAAGTAAATGAAGTATTTTTGACTTTGATTGGTTCCCATTTAAACTTTACATAGTTTGGGACATTTTCCGTGGGATGTTTCACGTTTCAAAGTTCTTTTTCTAGTAAATGAATAATTTTTGACTTTGATTGGTTCCCATTTAAACTTTACATAGTTTGGGAAATTTTCCGTGGGATATTTCACGTTTCAAAGTTCTTTTTCAAGAAAATTAATAATTTTTGACTTGGTTTGGTTCCCATTTAAACTTTATATAGTTTGGG
Organism: Thera obeliscata; assembly: GCA_947578465.1. Lineage (NCBI taxonomy): Eukaryota > Metazoa > Arthropoda > Insecta > Lepidoptera > Geometridae > Thera > Thera obeliscata. Next base: position 388,298 of record OX387915.1, read on the forward strand.
ACATTTCTCCTTTGTGATCTTACCTAAATAATAGTTATCTCAGCTCAGTGACTCCTGCCAGGACGAATATTTTCTACGAGTTACTTGGCATGCATCTGCCGATTCCGGTAGTTGCAATTTCCGTCCAAACTGGACGGCCACCATCTTGGAACTGGTATCTAGTATGTTATTCATACGTTTCCATGAGTATCTAGTTTCTAGTGATGGTCTGGAGCATCATTTTATAATTGCTATTCGTCATCTCAGAAGAGTAATTACAATAGAGAGATTAGTTGGCGGATAAATGTTGCTCTGAATATGCACACGTGTGGTTCTTATTCAAACAATTTATCTCTTACCAAAAAGATAAATAAAAACCTAAAAATTTTACCCCACTTCTATGAAACCTTCATTAAAATAAGAATCGTTCCCCATCAGCAGCAATTGGTGACCCCGACAACATGGCTGATCTACGAGACGAGACGTATGGGCCTATTACCGCCAAATTGGGATCACTTGTCAAAATTAGGCTAAATAAATCGCCAAACTCGATGTGTACTGACAGGGTCTTATTGATTGCGTGATTCTATTTGCGTTCCCAATAGATTCCGAATGAATTATTCATGCCTTGGTGAATAGTTTTTTTTCTTCTTTGCATATTACAAAAGTTAACCTTTAATGATACTTAGATAAAATATTATAAATTATCTCTGATTTTAAGTACCTGAGAAGTTGCTGAGAAGACTGACTTACTTCTTCAATCCAAACTTTTTTTGAAAAAAAATATTTTACCAGCCAATGAGCATGAGTATTCTGATCTGAAATGACGTAACCAGACGAAGACTATCTTTTGTAAAAATAGTAGGTATACTTGAGCCAAACAAAATATTCCTATCTGTCTGGACAACTCTACACGCAAACGTATAGTAGTAAAATAAATAAATAGATAAATAAATATTGTGGACAATTCACACAACACTACCCAGCCCCAAACTAAGCAGAGCTTGTAATATGGGAACCAGATAGCTGATATAATACTTGAATACATTTTTTTTTTCTTAAAGAGAAGACGATTCTAAGCACAAGTCTTTATTCGTGACCATACGCACCACCACTATCGCATACGAACGAAGGAACCCAAAAGATAACAAAATCAAGGTTCCATCGTTAAATAAATTCAACCATTTAATCCGATCTCTCTTTGTGAATAATAACGACGTGAAATTCAATTATTCCCTTTGTATTTAGTGCGAAAAAATATTTTTTGCAAGATCTCAGACACTTTGAGGAAAGTTAGCTTTTATTGAATTAATTTTCGGGGTCCCTTTACGTAATCCATTCAGGGTGTATATTTTATTTATTTAAATGTTAGGCCCAGTGTCCACTGAAGCGGAGTGGGGCCGGATTCCCAACAATGTATTAATTTAGATTTTTCCACATTGCTAGTATGCTGAAAGTTGTATAGTGAATAGTAATAGCGGCGGATTGGTCACATTACTATTATTAACCCATTTGTTCCGCTCACTGTTTCAAGAACAAGGTCATCTAAAGGCTGATCGAGTCGAGTCGAGTAGTTCCCCTGTGGTTTTCCTGAACGAGAAAAATATATTCCTTCTGGAAAACTGCGCTGTAGATAATCTAAAGACGGACAACATACTATAATATTATAAACAGGAAAGTTGTATGTTTGCAACGAATAAACTCATAAACTACTCGACCGATTTCGAAAATTCTTTCACTTTTAGAATGTTACAATATTCCCTGAGTATCATAGTATTGATTACTCAGTGTGCGAGCGAGAAGCTGTTTCGCGGATGTCATCGTCTTAAACGTAAAAAGAATAGTGAATTCGTGATGATCGTCGTCATAAAAGAATATGAATGCCAGTTCCAAGCGAGCAAGCCTTGAAAAACAGACATGAAACTTAGGTTTCCCCTTATTTTTTGTATGATTCTTTCTAACTCGACTGAAATACTAGAAAACTCCGAACTAACCTTGACAGATCAGTGAATAGGGAATTCAAAATGGCCGCTCATTCATGCACAGCAAAAAACAGGCCTTTGCATCTATTGTAGATGAATTATATCGCGTCAGGGGCAACTGGTGATTAAACAAGCCCTACTTGCACAACAATGACAAAAAGTAAAGGACAGATATAGTTATTTTTCATACTTAGCAGTTTGCTAACTTATTTGTTTTGTAAAACCTTTTTCGAAGTTCGGTCATGAGCCCAGCAGTAAAATTCAGTGTACATCAGGAACTTTACCTGTAACAAGATATTTGAAACAATTAAAATATGATAAATTCCCTCAGCCTGGCTTCCCCGAGACCCATATTAAGTTTATTGAACCACATCTCCCACATTAGTAGATTTCATTAACGTAGGGTATAATTTATGGGTATTTTCAACCCTTGATAGGGTGCGTAATTGAAGAACCCTGCGTAAGGTATACCCTATATGTCAATAGCGAACATTTCCTGGCATTCAGGGCGATTTTCATAATCTGTTAATTTATTTAAATGAATGTAAGCGGGTCCTTATCCCGTGGCTTTAAGACTAACTTATGAGTATGCGATGATTGTGGCTGCGATTATTTTTATAAAGCAGTCGTCGGAAATAGTTTTATTGAACAGAGTTTCTGAAAAGCAGTTCATCCCTTGGGTACGCTCATCAGGCCTTGTGGCTTAGAGGTGGCCTAATTGTGGCGGTGCGCCATTATTGCCTAATCCTAAGAATGACCTAACAACTACATGAACCCTTTTTGAAAAGGTTTCCAAGTTTTTGGCATTTAAATAAGTCAATAACGAATGTTGACGAATGAGTGACTGTCTGTCTTCAGTCACGTGATTTTACTGAATAAATACAGGTTTTTGTCGTAGGCATGCGTAACTTGGTCCGCCTCAAAGTAGTCGTTTAGTGAATCTTCCGTCAGTCATTGGGCATTTTAGCACACACTTGCCCAATGCACCTGTTTCGTCAATCTTTCCTCTACACAAACAACTGTAGGCCTACCATGAGCTCTGTCTGGCTCTGTCTCTAATTCTGGTTTTGAGCCTGTGTGAGTACTCACCAGTGCATTATACAGCGTGTGTGTGACGTTTTGATGTAGGGTTTATTTAGTCAACACTCACATAGACTCAAAACCAGAACCAGTGACAGAGCCAGACAGAGCTCATGGTAGGCCTGCTGTAAGAAAAATATACAACGAGGGTGAATAAGGTTCTTCCATCAGCTGTGCCACCTCGACACGATAACACATTTTTATGACAAACGACTCTTTTACGACATTATAAAAATGCTGATAACGACCTAATTACACAGATACAGAAATTATTTATTGCGAGAGTGAAGCTGTAGGTAGGGGCTGTAGGGGTCTCATGCTCGAGAACATTCCATAACATCATTGGATGACATCGATTAAACGACAAAGTAACATTTTGAAACTTCCTCTAGGACGTTCCGAAACTTTAGTTGACCTCTTGAATTTCTTATCTTATTTTGACCCCAAAACAAAAAACAAATGTCCTGGTTTGAGGTCAAGATGAATTGGAGTCTCATCTCACATGTAATAAGGTGTTATCGCAATTTGGATTTGTTTGCAAACTTCCAATTTAAGAAACCACACTACACGTATTTACCGACTTTTATCAAGCTCTTATAAAATCCACTTTCCATCTTTAGTTAGATAAAAACGTTTTACGGTGACGAATGATGAATGATGATTGTCGAATATTTTATAAATATTTATTTATTAATTCAATGGCTATTACACTTTCTTCAATTAAGCTAATTGCTTTATAATTACCACGATATTTTAATATAGTCGGTATAATCGGTTGGGGGGCATTTTAAGATGAGTAGTTGCCATTGATGTTTAGCTCATCGCTACTGCTAAGCACAAAACAATTTCAATAATATATTCACGTAAATCCACTAAGCCAAACTAAAACACAAGGCAAGTAATGTATTATTTATTCGGTAATGCTTAGGTAAACTGTACTTAGGACAAGTAGTTGGGTATATGGTAGTAGACAAATGAGTTCCAAGTTTGAGTTTTCTCGCAAGACGGGCATGTTTCAACTACATACCCCTGTCACAATTTAATAAACTAACTTTAGCTCCGGAGATGGTGGCGCAGATTTCATTAGTCAGATTAAATCTTTTCGGAAAGGTTTTCTTCTTGTTAATGTCGTAGGTAGATAGGAAAGTACTATAAAGCAAGGTTGGTTATATTAAAGTGCTCATAGTAATCTATATTATAAAAGAAAGTCGTGTTAGTTACTCCACTTATAACTCAAGAACGACTGAACCGATTTGGCTGAAAATTGGTTGGGAGGTAGCTTAGAACGAGGAGAAGGACATAGGATACTTTTTATCCCGAAAAAATAACGGGAACGGGAACGGGCGAGCGAAGCCGCGGGCGGCCACTAGTATCGAATAAAGTATGTCATCGTTAAATAAATCTTAACCAGTTAAGACCTAATGTTCAAAAACCCTTCGCATTGGAAGCGGAATATCACATCGTTATAATAGCGATACTACATAAAGCAACACTAAAATCGATACCGTGTAAAAAACATCATAAAATAACAAGATGATACCATATTCAAGGTCAAAACATAAAACCACCTTAGCAAAACAACATACATACGAACGATCGTATTATAATAGTTAGTGTAACTGTACTACTCCAACGCATTCTTGCGAAGCCTGGCACCTCATGGTACGGCCAGCCACCGCATTACACACGCAAAACACAACTCTATAACAATTCCGACAAGGTTAAAATTACTATTCACACGTCCAACCGAACATAGAAACAGATAAATATGAAAAACGAATTTGAACTTTAAAATTTGAAAGATCACTCGAAGACAAATTAGGCAACGAACGCACACATTCAAAACATCACGTAAACCTAAATTAAGTTCTATGATTACTCTAATAGGGTATACTTAGCGTGTCAGGTAATGCAGTGGCAGTGTAAAGGTGTCACAGGTATTGAATTAGCGAGTGTGTGTGAAGTAACGGTGTGCATGTGTGAGAGACAGACGCAGTATTGAGTTTGATTGATGTACAAGCAAACGCTTTTTGTGTTCATTCAAAATACGATTTGAATAGCCATAGGATAGCTTGAGGCGTGACTGTGCAAGTATTCTCTCCACGGGTGGGACATAGCACATCATCTACATAAGTACCACACCCACAGGCGAAGGTCTCCGAACAACATACCCACACACAAAGCACTGGTGTGGGTCCACTAGTGGTGACAGCCCCGCCTTCTGATCCTAAGAGTTCAAAACTTCGAACCCACACCTTATTATGTACCTTAGAAGTAGAAGTTAGTTTCGGGACTCTGACCATAGATAATAATAAACACAACCTTCATTGAAACTGGGCGCCAGATAAGCTCTTAGAAAAATGAAAGTAACATTGAAAATTCAAATTAAACCCGCATAAAATTCATTACTTTTCCTGATAAGGCTGACATTGATATTGCAAATAAAAACAATTTATGCGAAATAGTTAAAACACTTCACATTCGTAACATAGGTACTCATTACATTACATTTGAATGCAGCTAATGGAGCCGTCATGTTTGACATTCACTTCTATTTGTCAAATTCAAACAGCGAAGCCTTTAGGTTATGTTTTTCTAAGAATTGAGGAAAAAGGGATTACTACTTCTAATTTTCGCACCCCATTAATTCGAACGAGGACGAGGAGTAAAGGTTATACTTTCAGATTCAGGTTCCAAAATTAACGATAACTCAATCCGAACTCAATCTCAAAGTTATATTTATAAAAAAAAAATATACATACATCGTTGAACATGCATTAGTTGTATCTATTTCGATATTTGCCTACATACTTACTGACCTAGACCTAATTTGATGGAAACCGTGAGCTAACTCTAATAATTATCCTTTATTTAAATACAAAAACTATGATTTCAGTAAAACCACAAAATAAGAATAGTACCTAGGTAAATAAGCACGTACCTAGATAATAAATAACTAAATATTTACTGTTAGTTGCTCGTTCTATCATTACAAACGGCAAAGCACGAGAATTTTCCATATTTAGTGATTTACTGACCACTAGTTACGCTCTGGGATTCATATTTTACAAGTAGTATTTAAGTAAACAACACAGGCATTTGAATAGCATGTATTCTAGATTATTTATAGACAGCGGGCTACTTTATTCGGGCCGTGGTGGGTTTGTTTTGAACCTGTGGTAGTCGCGTGGAACTGGCCCCTAGACTCGCCTAGCTTTAATATGTTTCAAAGTGACCCTTGTGATACAACTGAACAAACAATTTCTGACTTTGACATCGCCATACCGCGTAACCATTATTAATGAAAACAAAACTTTGGGATTGTTTTTACAGTCTCATTTTGGTTTCGCGGTAAGACACCCGATTCCAACATGGGACACATAATAAATAGCTCTGATTTTGAACCTTATGTCAACGTCATCCACGATTACGGACGTCATGACAACTATTAGCTGTGACTATAATCTAGTGTAATTCCACAAGTGAATTACCGTCCATGCAGTAGTTTGAATATGAATTAGCGATGAAGGCGCGCTGTATAATCATATTGCATCAGTCAACGTCAGTCGCAGGCGTCAGTCTGTCAGTCTGTCAACACAACATTGCATCACAGGCTGTATGACATGCGATAGAGTTAATTGGTGAGGTACGGGAGCTTCGAACCTACATTATGATATAAGCTGCTTTCTAATGACTTCAAAGTTCAAGTAAGTGACATCAAGCTCGTACGATGTAGGCAATTCTAGTTACGAGTTATAGGGCACATAGTACAAGCTTTGCTCAGTTCGGGGCTCATCTAGCTCTGTGTGAAATAATTATTTTTTTGTTTTTTTACAGGCTTGTTTATGTAAAGTCGTAAATGTTAGAACGTTCCTTTTTGAACTTTTAACTTGACAAGTACCAATTCGCGAGTGTTGGCGCCCACCGGGAGCACTCAGGACTCGGGAACTCAAATCTCAATGGGGTTTTAATTTATGGGGTCCATTTGGAGCTAATTTAAATTCAAATCCGTACCTTTTCGCTGTGCCCATGTTGAATTTGAAACGTTTTAGTACATTTGAGAGCAGGAGGTGTAAATTAAAATTAAAGGTCTACAAATCTGCGTCAGAAGAGTCAATTAGTTGCACACACAGAAAATCCCAGAGCGTAAATTTTTAAGATTAATATTATAATTTTAAATAACGACTTCCACGTAATTATTTTTTCGTTGTTATTTAAGTTTTACCAGCCCGCTGACTGATCCTATGCATAATCAAAATCTGACAACATTTTCTGCAACTTTCATTCCATTTCATAAAATGTCACTAAAACCATAAATTAGCTTAACATAACGCAAAACATACCGACCGTACTAATGAATGAACTCACCGAATCACAAGCCGATCCATATCTCACACTAAAACACTCCTATTTCTATTACAACAGAGTTCGAAATCCATGTATAGATATCATCTAAACATCTCCAGTGCCAAGCGAATCTAGACCTTGTGTAGTGTAGATATGGTTGATAGTACTTGTGTGATAGCAAGGAGGTGAAGGCTTTAGTACCGTTGCTAGGTTACGAAGGCTCCGGGGTCGTTGACCCTGCGTGCGCGCATGCCTCGTGGGAATATGATCTTTGGCGTGTGATTAGAGATTGACGGCGTGTGACGAATGATTCTCTTATGGTGAAGGTTATTGGTGAAATTTTCGCTTTGTGTCACTTTTGGGTTTTGAAGAAAACTGGCAACGACGGTTTCATGACCGTCCATTTCATTCACAAGGATCACTTGAATCATCTTTTAAAATAGAACAATATAAACTCACAAGAATCACTTTGAATCATATTATAATCTAGGAAAATCTAGGCGCCAGGTCCACGCGATCTACAAAACAAGAAACTACTAAGTAACTATTATTTCGTCAGGATCATGAAAATTAGTTAAAGCCAAAGAAAAGTGGCTAAGTAAAACCTTATAATAAAACAGTTTTTATTATACGCCAGATAAAGCTAGCCTACATGTCTCATCCTTGCCTTTTGTTGGTGAGCTCGTCTGAATTGAAACAAGATCATTACTGTACTCGACGGGAGACAGCGAGGAGGGGGGGGGGGGGGGTCAGACGGAGAGGGGTGAGGGGGGAGGTGGACAGAGGCCAGACATTACTTTTACTAGAAGTCTGTTTGATATCACGTAAAATTGATATTTATTCAATAGGAATTCTCTGTAAGGGTGTTTGTGTAGATCTAGAATAATCTCTTTGTGATATTATCTGTTTCGTTTATATACGGGGCAAAAGAAATACTGTTGATGATATTGGACAGTATAATGGTCGCCATAGTGCTGTAATAACAGTAGGCCTACCACAAGCTCTGTCTGGCTCTGGTTTTGAGTATGTCTGAGTGCTCACCAGTATATTATACTGTGTGTGTGTCGTTTCGACGTGAGATTTATTTAGACAGTACTCAAAGAGACTCAAAACCAGAGCCAGAGCCAGACAGAGCTTGTGGTAGGCATACAGTCCCTATGAGTTATTCGTCGAGTGTGACTAGAATCCGATGGCGCAGTTGGTTAACACATCCCTCTGCCAAGGGGAAGGGTTTAAATACCACTTGGCTTGTAACTTTTGCATCAATATAAAAATCTTTCTAAAAAAATCGGTTGTATGTAAAGTCGGTTTACTGACGATAGTTGACCGTGCCAACGTCATACAGCTGTCAACGCGGCCGCATCGCTCACTCAAGTAGGAGAGAGACAGATGTCGAACGCTGCCGAACGCGGAGGCCGTGCGTGCCTCTTTGTCGCTCGTTCCGCACTCTCGCTTGCACTTCAAGCCGCGCAATGGAACGCCTCAGAGCGAGCATAACGCCGCATGAGTCATGATTTTTCGTGCGTGCAGCCGGCTCCATCGAATTATAAGACGTTTTCATGTCAAAAATGACCTCCTAATATGAGTTATCTTATTAGGGCCTTCAGCGCTCTAATTTTCTAAATTAAACCTTCGCTTATTTATGAGTGAATAATAAGGAAAGCTTACATAGTAATCGCGATAAGACCCGCCCGGCACAGAAGCGCACGTCCAAGATTATCGACGGCTGGATGGTAAACACGCGGCAACAGGCGCGCCATACGTGATGTTTGAAGAGCGCGGCAAGCGAGCCCGATCCAGCTGTTACCGTGCTGTCTGTTAGTACGTGGCTTCAGGCTAAACATGGCGTTTTATTCAATATGTAAATATGGGATATTGGAATTGATAATTTTCTATTCATTCAGTTACAATAATATTAGCAGCGGGTATGGGCATTAAGCCGCGACTGGACCTCACTCTGACTCACCTTATATATTCTCAATTCTCAATCTTTTACTTACGCTGATGACTGATGATACCAGGAACTCTATTTTTTTTTGTTTTATTGTGCAAAATTTCTCACTATCCATGTTTTTTTTTTATATTTTCTTAAATGCAAGCCAAATCTAGTCGTTAAAAAAACCTGCTAACAGAGCATGTACGTTTAAAATTAGTATAATTTTGTACCCTATTCCATCATCATGACAACATAACTTCAAATTCACAAGACAAGGTATCAGGAAGTCAGAACTATCTTTACAATCATAACAGTTATCCCTAATTCCATCGAGGTCCATCAAATGTACTGTTTATTGTTTACCATGTTGTCTATAATAGAAGTCATCCCGAGCCGAGACCAAGCCCGCGGGAACAATAACCAACCTTCTTTATCGCATTAACAATGTTACTACATATTTTCAAAGTTCGCGGCATTTTTTAGCCGGAAAAACCTTGATTATCCTAATTTTTCTTTTGACGTGACAACGTCTTATAATTCAATGGAGCCGAGTGCACGCACGAAAAAACATGACGTCATGCGGCGTTACCTTGCTCTGAGGCGTTCCATGTATGGCTTGAAGTGCACGCGAGAGCGCGGAACGAGCGACAAAGAGGCACGCACGGCCTCCGCGTTCGGCAGCGTTCGACATCTGTCTCTCTCCTACTTGAGTGAGCGATGCGTCCGCGTGGACAGCTGTATGACGTTGTCACGTTCAACTATCGTCAGTAAGCCGACTTTACAGACAACCGATTTTTTTTATAATTTTATAAATTCAGAAAAAAAAACATAAATACACAGCACCGTTTTTGTTCCTGAAGCTACATAATTATTGTCACTTCCCTGGCTAATATCAATATCGCACATCCGTACGGCGCGTTCGAAATCATGACTCCGCTGTAAATAGCGTTGAACAAGCTCATTTTCATTACATAAAAGCCAACTGCTACATTGTCGCGGTAAATGTCGATGAATACCGCAATTTGTGTCCAACACCCTTACCAGAGCCTTCCGTCTCGTTCGCACTCGGACACTGGGAATATTTCCCGTCCTTTTCGCGCATTGTTATTTTTTACACCCGTAGGAAAATGCATCCTCGACGACCATCTCGTTAAAGGCGCAAATAAGAGAGCTCTTTAAAATTCTAATATAACTGATTTTATACGTTCAAGGAAAAATATTCATGGCTGCAGATTTGATTTATAATTAAATGAATTGGGGTTGTAGCGAGGGTGCATTGGAAATCGGTGAGTGCTGATGTAAAATAGGCCCCTTCATCACTTTCCGCGGATGACGTAAGAGACATTAGTTTATTGACCAAAAAACCCAATTTTCACAATCAACACAATAGCTCCCACAAAACTATGCACGTGTATTTTTATTTGGAACTGTCAATATACCTATCACTATAATAATTCAGTTATTCAGATGAAATCAACCTCGTATAATGAGTTTTTTTAACAAACATGCACCCTTTGCGCGTTTGAGCCCTTCAAGCTCCCGTAATCAGCGTAACGAGGGTCCCATAACTTTGAGGCCCTCTAATTACGCGAGTGACGTCACAATCACAAAGGAATCAGGACAGCCTGCGCAAACAGCCATTATCAGAGTGCAGCAGTTGACCTCTTCCGCCATTTCTAATGATTAGGGTTGCCAAGTCAAGCGGCTTCTGCTCATCGTGGTACAAACAAATTTGAAAATGTTGATGTTTCACCTCTTCTCTAGCCTGTTTTAATGCGCCATTACTACTTGAAATTCGACATAGACATTTGATATTAAAGTTTATCACAGGCTGCTATCACAAGACGAGAAGTAATGACTTTTTCATAAGAAATTTACCTCTGAATCACTAATAAATGAAAACCATCAGAGTATATTTTAAATTAAAATATTGTTGACACCCCTAATGAGGAGCCATAGACGCGCGCCGCCATTCCTCCGCCATTCCGCGCGTTACGGCGCCAAGGGCGACACTGCTAGTCCAGTACCGCCGCGCCGGTGTACATGCATGCTGATGATGATGCATTCTTCTTCTTCTTACACGCAATAAAAACAATGTTGTCATCCCAAAACGAAGACTGGCCAAAGTCGGTAAAAGCTTCCTATGTAAAAGCATTACTTTTTTTAATAAGCTGACCGTAGATACACGAAATCTAGATTTTAGACAGTTTAGCGCTAAAGTAAGGACATTTCTATTATTAAAAAAATCATATTATACTATTGACGAAGCCTTGGCTGATGATTTTAGTATGTAATAGTTCTTAGCCTATGTAAGTTAAGTACCTACCAACTTTTTTATTTTTATTTGTAATTTGTATGTGAATTTCTTTGTTTATTTTTATTTGAAAGTTCTCTGAATTTGATCTGAATTTGTATAATGTGGTTTGTACGTCATGTCATGCCGTGGCGTGGCGTCATTGCTACAGACATTTCTTTCGTTTCCGTACATACCTAAATTCTCAGAAGTTCGAACTACTTTTAGTAGTTTGAAAAAAGTTTTTTTATATACCTAAGAAGCCTAGATTCATAAAATGTTAATGAATATTCAAAGAAAACATACGCGACATTCACTCTTTTTAGCACAATATTTTTTTTTTTTTAGATTATTATGCTGGTAGTACTTTTTAAGGTAATATACGCGATAAATACCCGTGTAGTAGTTTTAATATTATGCTGTTATTTGATGTGTTTTTCATAAAATGGGCTAATAATAGTAATTTAGGTTAAAGTAGACAAGTAATGGACGATAAAGTTTATTCCAGTTCATCTCCAGTTCGGCGGAGCTAAAGCCTGTGCTCCACTCACATTGAGCTTCGCAATTATGCAGACAAGTAATTAAACCCTGCACCCACTGGCCGCTATAATTGCATTTGCAATTTAAAACTATTTGTGGACGAGTCGGGACGAGTCGAGTGCCGGAATTCTGAACGTGTGGTTACGACTGATCGTGTTACCTTTTTGTTTTTGCGAGGTTTATTAATAGTGGACTAATGGAGTTTTTATTAAGAAAATGCAGTTCAGGATTGCTTTGAAGTTCTGAATTAAAAAAAGTACTCTTCTTTTACGAGAATATTCGTTCGGAGCTTTGACATTTCAAAAGGGAACCCATTCCGAACTTTTATTAGTGCGAAGCAGATATTTATAAGATAGTAATGTACTGTACAGTGTTCTTTAGCAGTAAAAGTAACGTCAAAAATAAGATTATTAAATGCAATTTTATTAACGAAAAAAAAAACACAAAATTTTAAACACAGGTACAGTTTAACTATTTAATCAATCGCTTCATTCAAGCACGTTCATAAAAAATACCCAAGGCCACTTCTTTCAAGAGTAGGGTTAGCAAAAAAGCGTCCTGCAGCGAGTAAACGGCAATTAAACGAGTCATTAACTTTTTGTGCGCACCGTACCGTGAGTTTCTTGTCTGTGTACTTTGGCTATTAGCGGACAACATCATAATAGTTTTAGAATGTGTCCAAGAAATTCAAAGGAGGATAAAATCACGTGTTTTTCATCATCATCATTGTTGACATGGCTCACGGCTCCTCCATACCCTTCAGTGTCACTAAGCACTTGTTGAAATTACCTGAAACAAAATAAAAGCTCGAATAAGATATTGCACTCCTTTGTTTTAGTTCTAAATAAAGCAAGTGACTAGAAAGATGTATTTGATTGTGTTGCAGTCAAAAGTTTGATACTATGAAATTACTGACACGTGAGGCCTCTGCATGCCTCAAATTCATGGACGCAGGGCAGTGCATCGAATGGCACGTTTCTGACGTGCGTGACCTACGAAACAATGCATTATAGGCGATGGTTATCGTTTAACATCAGGTGGGTCATATGCTAGTTCCATCAGCAAGTTAGTGGTTTAAAAAAACTACTATTCATTTAACATCTAACTAGAAAGGCACTGCGTTACAACCTCTCGACCATATTGTCAACAGTTCACACAGCCTATCTTGATTTTACGAAACGTAGTCCTCGTTATTTGACGACCAGTATTAAACCGCTATGGAGCACCTACATAACCGAGGTCTTGTGGCTCGTCGGTCCCACTTAAGCGTTCTAGGGTGGCGATCAGTGAAATGCTGTCGAATTCGACAGCTATGTAGATGTGCGCAAAGGTTTATAGTTTTCCGAAACGAGGTGAATGGTATGACCTCATGAGTTGGGAAAAACTTTTTAAGCTACTTAATTTATAGGCATTTGCTTCTAACGGCTGTAGCCGGGATAGTGTCACAGATTAATAAAGTTACTTCGTAACAGATAAATCACTCCAAGGAAAAATGACAATACCTACTGCTATAATAACCTACTCCCTCTAGTAGCTAGACGTTGCAAGCCAAAATGAACCAAAGCTTACGAACATAAAGTTGACTTTGCTCTGTAGGTGCGCGCCGCCACGTGCTCAGCGTAGATTGTCAGGGCTGCCTCTTTCGATATATATGTCAGTAGGTATTTGCAGTAAACTTTATAATTGAAAGAAAAAGAATTTCTTCTGTTTTAACATGTTTTATTTTTTAATTATCAAGAAATTATACATAACTTACAAATGTTTTATTTTGATGTAATGTTTAATAATTTTTTTGCCTTGGCGAAATTCTCGGTTATTAAACTTAATTGTGGAAAATATTCTGAATCGTATAAATAATTTAAGTAGGTATTCTTGTGGGAAACAAGGGCAAGGGGAGTTAAAAGGAATATTTTTTAAAAGATCAAGGAGCTTGCGACCGGGTTTTTGTCTCATGTTAATTTCAAAAATTTTAACAAATGTGATTTCTAGATTTTTTACATAATCGTAAAAGGAATTTGAAGGTACTTTTAAACTTCCATAAAAAGACGATGTTTTGTTGAAAGCTTTAAAATGAATGAACAACGAACGTCGGGCTACAAGTCCGGTAACACAAAATATTTCCTCGCGTACGAACGCTCCGCGCGGCTGTCGGCAACCCACTGAGAAATAGGCAGTCGACTGCCCGGCGGTCGGTAGGTACTTATCGCGCGCAAGTACATGGAGTGAAAGAGGCCTGATAGTGTCCTCTTTAAAATAGAGAAGCTGATACAAAAATGACTTGCAATTGGTGACCATTTGGTAATCAATTTAGACGGTGAACGTTACCTATGATTTATTAAGATAGGAACACCATCAGCAAGCTACGTCACGGACTACTTTAAGCTGAAAAGTTTCCATAGTAAAAAATCATCATCAATATAAAATGCTGACCGTTAGATGACGGCAGCCGACTACTAAGAAGCCGAGACTTTAACAGTATTGTCGAAGGCAGCCATTCACCGCCCTTCGATTCTTTGCAATACATAATTGAATTAATCTGATTGCCTATTTGAGAACATTCCAGAATATTTGAGAACATTCCACGACATTTGGGAACGTTTCGAGAGTATTGACTTTATTAGCGAGTTTATTATACACTAGCGGCCTGTCCCGGCTTCACACGGGTGGAAAATGTTTTTTTAAACACATAAATATAGCCTATGTCACTCAGGGAAAATGTAGCTTTTCAATGGTGAAATAATTTTTGAAATCAGCACAGTGGTTTTTGAGTTTATTCATTACAAACATACACACAAAAATGCAAATCTTTCCTCTTTATAATATTAGTATGGATATAGATAGTATAGATTTACTGTTTACTCGACTTCAAAAATAAAAGAAGGTTTCAAGTCGATAGATTTAAAAAAAAACCCTGCTATGCCGCAGAATCAAACCAACTTATGCATCTCATCCAAAATACCAATCTTGACTGCATCTCATCCAAGAAGGAACCAACTTGGAATCCAAGCAAGCGCAAGCTAGAGTAATCGCCATAGTATCAGTGCAATCCATTGAACGGGTTCGATCGTGCGGATCTCGAGCGGAACCCTAATGGATGCGATTGTACTCGCGGATCATTCGCCGTCGGAACTGATCACTGATCATTGATTGCACTTTGATTCTTAGAATACTGCTGGCCGTTATTTATTACCTTTTTTAAGTTACCTAAACTAACTTATTCTAAACCTTTTTGAAATAGTCAAAGAACACTACGTGTTGATTAGATTTGTAATATTATTAGGGTACATTCTTAGGGTACATTTTTTGCACTCAGAGACGGCTAAAGCAAAAAAAGCAAATAAAATAAAATTGAAAAAAAAAGTATTGTAGACAATTCACACCACACTATCTAGCCGTAAACTAAGAAGAGCTTGTACAATGAAAACCTATTTTTTTAAATATATACATAGAATACAATATACCCAGACAGAGAACAAACACCTGTGTTCACCACACAAATATTTGTACTCGGTGGGGATTGAACCCACGACCTACGGCGTAGAAGGCAGAGCTACTACCAATAGTGCTGAGAGCCATTCATAATAATGATAATATTCGTATCTGACAGATATCGTTAGGCACATGGCTACATGGTAAAATCAGTCGTAAAAGGATCACCCTACCCTAAGCATCACACACGCACCAATATCATGTAATAGGAATTTAATGTAGCTTTCATGGAAGTGGGTCCAGCCGTGATGGACACACAAACATTAGGATACGCCTTCCTGCTTATTTCCGGAAAATTCTCCAAAATAATGCCTACTTACGTATGAAAAATGGCTTCAGAATTATCATCATAATCATTTATTCATGTTGGGAAAATAGGTATTATGGGGTAATAACGTCCATTACATGAGCCGAGTTGGGGTAATACTATGGTTATGTCTTTATGCTAATTAGAATTAGGTACCCATTTATTTTTCAATAAACCTACGTAAAGTTACAACAGTATAAAAAAAAGCTTTTAAGGTATTATACAGATGGAAGTAGGATTTACTTAAAATGCATTAAAAAAACGATAAAAACTAACGATAAAATAAAATAAAATAAATGCCTAGCCTAAAGGCTAAGGTTATAAGTTAGCAATTATATCGGCCGTGATATGGCGGTCAATGTTGTTTAGGAATCAGTCTTTCAATTAGAGATTTGTTCCTAGCGCGGAGTGGTCATTTTAATTAGTGGTTTCGAGTCTGCGTCCTGATTTGACCATTTGTTTACACTTGCAGGCCGATAGAACCTCACTAAGGCGTAGAAGAGCGGGTTCGATGCCTGCGTCGGAACAAATAAAATATATTTGCGACGTGTTTTTAAGTTTTGATATTGTAGTACGACATAGTGATAACCACGAGTTCAATTACCGCTGTCAAATTTGACAGCGTTTCACTGATCGCCACCGCAAAACGTTTAGATGTGCGCAAGGTTTTAGTTGTACGATAATTTTATTGTTCCTATTTTATTGTGCCTATTTTTATTAAAATTAACTAGAAATAAACCTCCGTGTGTAGAATTATGAATATATTCAAAATCACATAACTAAATCACGATTTACACGTCCCATTACAATCACAAGTTGGATAATAAATCAAATTACCAATTCCCTCGCGAACTATCACTAATTAATACCGCGAATAGCACTTATAAGGCAACCTGTGAAACGGACACCGCCATATTACACCTCAGTCAAAGGTTCATAATATTGGTCATAATAGTCATTTATTGATAATATTCATTATAAGCCAATTGGGTACCTATACATTTATTGTACAACATCTCAACATTAAAAAATAAAATTTTAGAAAAGAAATACATACTTAAATAAGATTCTAGTAATCTATTTAGATGTAATTTTTTACAAACGTACACGTAACTTTCGATTGCATAGTCAAAAATATTGTTCACAAATATTGTTCAGTAGTATCACAAGAATCACTTTGAAACGTCTTAAAGCTAGGTGAGTCTAGGTGCCCGTTCCACGCGACCAAGCCTAGCCTAGAAGCCTAGATCTATCTCTACTTAACGTGACTCATAAACTGTCTGCATCAACCGGACTAGGACAACGTCTAAGTCTTATGGTTTACGTCCGACATATACCGTCCACCGCACCTTAGAAACAAGTTAATAACTAACGTGACGCGTTATTACTCTATTCAACTATAATGATTATATTAAGACAATTAACAGAATAGACAGCGTGGCGTGGTTTGCCACCCGTCACATTCATCACCACGCAAGAAAAGCCCAGGAGGTTACCTTTCAGTACTTCATTATTTAACATATAATGAAGACTATGCTAATGACACTCTTCAAACGTAAAATATGAATAACATCATTGAAATAATCGAGGTAAAACATGCGTACAACACCATATTATACATGGTGGTATTGGAATGTTAGGTGATGAGGGCAACGAGACGTTAAGGGGCCCGCGGAAGACAAGTTTTCATACAAACGTAATACCAAAATGATTACGAATTTAAGCAGACATTCACTATATTATTGTAATAATTGTATTTGTTTAGTATTTATCTAGGTTCCTGAACCGTTTTTATTTTAAATTACATACCTCAAATAAAATTAACGCCAATCACATTTTGCAATCATAAAAATGTGTAAAATGCGATTGGTGTTTATTTCATTTGAGTTAAGTAATTTAAAACAAAAACTGTTCAGGAACCTAGATTAATACTATACGAATACAGTTATTACAATAATATAGTGAAAATCTGCCTAATCTAGTTAGGTAGTGGTCATAATGATACGTGTGGTAATTTACTCCCACTGCACCCCTTTATTAAGGGTTGAATATCAGGAATTCCTTTCTTAGTACACAGAAAGGAATTCCTGATATTCAACCCTTAATAAAGGGGTGCAGTGGGAGTAATTTATTATTTATGTTTATTTATTAAAATACGTTTGAAAGCACTGACATTGCGCTCTAAAGTTCTAAAGGTGCCCGTGACGTCATGCGTGTCAGGTTCGGATATGAAAGCCTTATTAGAGGCTAGTTAGAGCGATATCCCACAGGACACGGCCGTAATTACAGTCCACTTGTATGCTAGTTGGATTAGCCGCTCCGAGTGCTATATCCAGATATGTATTATGGATGTCTCTTGTACAGTCGCGGTATGAAAATGTTCGCCACCTTAGAGTCGGTTTTCGCTTGCACCAGTGCCTTGATCATGAACACATTTTGACATAATTTGTAACGTTAACTTATCGGTGTATTCTGTCTATTCAGTTTCAAAAGGTAGTATCTGATCGTGATACGTTGAACAAATCAAGTTGAAAATCGACGAACATTTTCATTCCGCCACTATACAGTCAGATGCACTAGATTCTATACATTTAATATCTTTCATAGTGGCACAGTATTGTAATGGACATTTACAGCGCGCAAACAAAAAATTTATAAAATTGTTTGGTAATTCCTAAATTACTTATTGACGTCACGGCAGGTGGTGGCTCTGCCTTCTGCGCCGTAGACCGTGGGTTAAATCTCCACTGAGAACAAATATTTGTATGGTGAATAGATATTTGTTCTCTGTCTAGGTGTTATGTTGTATTCTTAGTATGTATTTACAAAAAAATATATAAGTATTATATCAGCTATCGGGTATCCATCGAACAAGCTATTGTGTAAGATTGTCCACAAATGTATTTACTTATCCCACTAACAAATCCAAATTACAAATGCGAAAATTTGTATGGATGGATGGATGTTTGTTACTGAATAACACCAGAATGGATCTGGATGAAATTTGGCACAAAGATAGAACACACACAAAGCACAAGGATTGTCTGGAATAGCACATAAGATACTTTTTATGCCAAATAAATTATAGTTTGAAAAACTAAAAAAAAATGCTTTTATAACTAATTGAACTAAAAAGTTAAAAATAAAACTGTAATAATCAATTGAAAAATGTATATTATTGTACAAAAAAGCGTGGGGTTCTTTTTATAATAACTTCAGATATAATAGACTATTGATAAAATATTTACAACAATCAAAACAAGCTTACAAACATACATACAGGTGAAGCTAATAAAAGCGTTATAAAAAGTAACAGGAACGAGGCGAGCGTAGCCGCGGGCGGCCGCTAGTACATAATAATTGGGAAAGCTTTTGCATAGTAGAACTCTAGACGATGTTTTGATAATATTTTCTAGCAGCTTAAGTACCACAATTTACATTTAGCAAAATGATTGTACAATTATAAATCCTTGCACAAATATAGGGCACTCCACAGGGCCGTATTTCACCGAGATAGGGCCGTGACAAATGGCCATCTTTGTGTTGTATGAGTTATGCGACCCTATCAATTGTTTTAGAATCTCCTATCGTCTTTACCATTGTACGGCTGGAATAACTGTACTGGAGACAAAAACTTTGGAGCTAATTTTGAAAGATAATTATTCCATTGTATTGTAATACAGTTAGAATCAAAAATCTTGATAATCATTCTCCATCCGTAATAATAGTTGAAATAAATGAAAAATAAAGAAAATTAGACGAAATTTTAAAGGTGTTTCATTAAATTTAGCAAATTATTAGATGTTAAAAAAAAATTAAAGTAGATACCATTTAGAAATTATAAAAACTCATCAACTTGTGATGTTGACTGTACCAGTATTTCTTAGTTTGGAGCTACATAACGCTGAGTCCAGTCTTTTAATTTGTATATTAATAAAAAAGGTTAGAAGGAACGAGAATGCTAAGCCGAGTAAGCTATACTAAAATTTCGGCAATTTTTTATCATCCGCACTTGATGTGCGGGCTGGTTTTTCCGCAAGTAGGCCGCTGGCGGGCCCTTTTTGAGTGACCCTTGACACGTGTTGCTCGAACTTTTTTAGGTTCTACGACACGCCGGTTTCCTCACGATGTTTTCCTTCACCGTTTTGAGAGTACTGGCATAGTGCACATACATTTTTCGACAGAAAAACTCATTGGTACACAACTAGATTTGAACCCACGACCTTCGGATCGGAAGGCGGGGCCGCTACCACTAGACCACCAGTGCTCAGGTAAGCTATACTAACTCCACACCGGTTTTATAGATAACGGGAATAGACACCAATATTCATTAGAAAGGTCCCGCCACAGCCTTCATATTCGTATGGAAATTAACGGGGCTGTAAATCACAGGAGGCAGGTTTTTCATTTGGAGGCTCCTACCGTGTGACAGGGGTCCAACCAGGGCGGGTGCGGGGGGAGGTTTAAATGGACTGCAGTTTGGAACAATTGTTAAAGGGTTTATTATAGAGAGAGGGTTGAATCAAAGGTGACACGAAGAATAATATGTAAAAGTTTTTTTTATGTAAAAATAGTATAATTGTAATATTTAGAAGTTAAGTCTTGCGCACATCTAAGCGTTCTGCGGTGGCGATCAGTTAAACGCTGTCATATATCGTTTACATATTATAAATATCTGAAATCTTTTTACACCAAAATAAGTAATTTTCCCGAAATTTTGACTTGCCCTTAGATAAATGCAATTCCTTTCCTTGTTTTTTGATACTTCCTACATCTTATAATGTGCGTTGTAGTTTGCCCCCATACCCTACCTCCACCCCCTGCCTGAGTCCTCTTTCTTCCCGAAGACGATGTAATCTCACGTTATCACATACCAAGTTATGAACGACGTGTAATTTCTCCGATGACAGCTTAATATTTAATAAAACCCAGCAATTTTGGTGCTTAAGATCGTAGTAAGGTAAGATTTGTCGATAATTCTAATATTACACCAACCAAGAGTGTCAGTACACAAAAGGCATTCTAAATCCGCAGGAAAGTTCGAAAAAAATGTGTATGTCTATTTCACAAATTCGCAACTTTTTGTGTCTTGAATTTAAGAGGTTTCTCGGACTCAAAGGAATCCGCGCAGCTCATTCAGAAACCAACATTAAAATCCCAAAAATTCTGAATAAGCTGAAGTCCATTCGCCGACAATCAATTGAGGCCAATCGCACAATAGAATTGTGCCTCGTCAAACACGTAGGGTAGGTACCCCCGCGAATAAATAATTGTTTTTCCAAGTGGTCTCATCAATGGACCTTTTTAACTTCTCGCTAAATTATATTTGTTCTTTTTTGGCTCGCCGTCAAATCTTGCTATTCTGCGGCCGCTATACTGACGTCAGTTTACACACAGAAAACACAGACTCAAGCACTTTCGGTCTAAGTCAAAAGGCATGTATTCAATAAAATCATGCCTTAATCTTTGTTGAATCTTTGTGTGGTTGAATCTGCTCTACGCGACCATAAATTAAAAAGTTAAAAAGCAATAAAGGGAATTTAATTTTACGACCCATAAATAAATCACTAAGTATTTCTCTGGTTTCTAACCCTATATGTTCAAGTCTAGATTTCCAGTTTAAATCGCGAAACAAAAGCTTCTGCTTTGATCTGAACTGGTATTGTGATAATTTGCCCAGGGCCAAGTTTTTAATTGAGCAAAAGTTGTCTTCCGCAATATGACGATGGTCTCTTTATAAGAAACCTGGGCCTAAATGATATTTGTTCGTCGTAATGGTGCCTACTGCTCTGATTCGACTCTAAGTGGCTCCGGGATCATTTATTTTCAGAGTGTTTATTTTTGACGTGAAATGGACTTTTTGAGTGTTTTCCTAATGTTATTAATTTGCACCATTATGACTACGTACAAAATAAGGTACCGATTAGGAGCCTGACCCTTGAATTATTTACGACTGAGCCTTTTCGTGCTCACGATATGACTTGCCGGTTGGACAAGATCTACCCTCAAAATAAACTTTTTTTCAACATAGTTTCAAATAAACACTATCACTATTTGTCATTAGTAAAAGCCGGCATGTGGTTAAGGCGTTTTATATTATGACAGATTTTCAAGGAGGGAAAACTGACATTTATTTATTAAGCCCTGATAAGACAGCTAGGTCCTACCTTGAGAGTTGAAAGGGCTAAGCGGTTAATCGAAGTGACAGTCATGGGTTCAAATCCCACTCTGTCGCTACCTTTAGAGATAATTGAGATGATCTTAGATATACCAGATTGCAAGTGGGTCGTGATCGACGTGTTCTGATGAAGTGATTCCGCTCAAGACAAGACAAATAGAACATTGTCATTGATTAGCGCGGAGTGGCCGGTTCGAGTCCCACACTGACGGCGGATGCACAGCGCACGCAACAACAGCTACACCACTCAACACAAGTAGCCAGGGTTTTAGCATCTAGTTAGATTCTAGGTTAAAAATAAATTTTTAATTGGAAATTTGATGAGTGCTTCCGCGAGGACGACTGGATTGATCACAGTGGCTGTTGAACTTCCAAGTACATACTAGAAATAAGCTTTAAGGCTTCTTCGACACCTCTATGGACCCATGGCCTCAGCCTCATCGAGGATAGATCAATGGTATATAAACACCAAACGCCATTAGACATACGTTGTTCCCTGTATCAGAAAGATTTCTTACAGATTATGCCAAAATGATTCCTACCGCGGGAACCTCACATCTACCACAACGCGTTGGTATATAAGATGGGCAGCGGTTACGCCAGTGCGCTGTGCCGGAAGTCTAATCAATTCAATTGCTGGACATCAGAGCCGCGATGAGGTGCCAACGGGGTCACTGACAGACTGCACCGACCTCACAAATTGTACTGCACGCCGACCTCAACACTAGTGATGCATAAGGGGGGTCATTAGGTCCAGTTATCATTATCAGCCTGAAGAAGTGCTGCCCAACAGGGGCCTAATTCTCGGGCCGACCGAGATTTTCTAAGCGATTATTTTATTTTTGGCATTGCACAACCCCGCACGTTTTTCTACGTTTTCCGTATATCGTACCTGACGAGGCTTCTACGATGAGGTCGTTGATGAATTACTCAAGGAAAGCTGCCATTCTCTCTTCGAAAGAAGCAATAAAATAAAATTGCAAAATGATCGAGATCTGCCCGAGAATTAGGCCCCTGGTTTTAAGCCTTGGCCCATTAACTGCCAGCGACCTTGTCAACAATCCACTGGGTCCCAGGCAGAATTTGGCGCTAAATAGTATCATCATCATTACTATGAAGAAGTACTCAGCTGGCTGGGTTTATGCCGCATTCGTTTATTTCAAGTGAAACCGATTTTTAGCTTTCTCTATCTACTTCCGGCCATCTTCATAATCTAAGATTTCTTACTTTATTCGAAAGTCACAATTACAAAGGGTGTTAATCGTTATGTATAAATATGAATTTATCTATATCTGGATCTAACAGAAACTGATTACACACGGAAAAGAGGAGATTCTCTTTAAAACATACTTTTAGAAGTAAGCTTTTAAAGAGATCCAGAGAAATCTCTTAAATAGAAGCCCCAGGCAGCCCTTTCAGAGGCTTTTCCAATCTCTATACAAAGTGGAGTTATTAATCTGGCTTACAAAACATATTCACAATTCATATTTTGTAGGGTGACTATGCAATGTTTGTCAATCGGGACAGTGGAGCCTTTTGGAAAGAAAAAATATATTTATACTCTATTTAGAACAATATTGCCACAACCAAAGTTACATTATATGACGGCTTCGTCAAACGTCAAAACAGTTTGGAAATAGCTCGGAAGGTCCGATTGGGCGAAGGTAACGTTAGCTAGTAGCTTATAGAAGTATGTTTCTCCTAAAATACAGCAATAAAGTCTACATACATCAACTTCTAGGTAGGTAAAAACAGTAATAACTTCACTTTTGCCGAGCTATGTCGTAATGGAAAGATTGCATCAGAGCCAACTTGAGGAGCGACTGGGCCGGAAATTAAATCAATCCACGGTGCCTATGCTATCCTCTCAGAAGACAAGGTATCGTAGGTATATTAGCAGACACAATAATTGTATTAACTGTTGTCATTTAAAAAAACACGCAGTTTTCCCCCAGCGTTGTCTAGCCATAACAGGGTGTAAAAAGCTGCTTCCGCATTCTGATTGAGCATTCAGTTACATTAAATGGTTTTATCTTTGACAACGATGAGATTATGGTGGTTTACATTTTCTTATAGTATAGACAGGAAAAGGAAATAAATCTGAAAAGAATATAAATATTGAGATATTGCAATAGAGCAAGAAAACTTGTAAAATAATATAAATTACGTGAAAAATTAAATGAAATATTTAACTATTGACACAACAGGTAGCACTGGAGCGGACCATTACAGGAGGAGGAAAACCTCCAAAAAGTAAAATAACATGTTTCCTACATTACAAAAGAGTCGAATTGAGTGAAATACTAATTCTAATTCTAATTGATTTGGGGGAATATGATCTGCACTGACGTCCCGCGATGGGGTGTATTGTGCATTATCCCCCTGCCAAACCTCACCCCAGCCAGCCCAACTCCTTAAAATAACGGAGAAGGACTTTGGGTTGGTGGCAGCAGTGCTCCAGTAAACCTGATGGTGACACGGATGTGGATGTGGAGGGACACGACTCAATGAGTTCCCTGAGCCCTGTCTTGGACCTCGCCTCTTCTGTTGCGGAGCAGTGCAGTGCCACATGCTCCACAGTTTCCTTGTCCTGTAGGCAGCCCCGACACAGGTCGCTGTCTGTAGCTCCAGTTTTCATGAGGTGGTAGTTTAGGTCGCAATGGCCCGTGATGATTCCTACCATTAGTTTTAAGTCCTCTCTTTTCATTTTGAGTAGGTTTGTTGTGATGTGCTTATCCATCGCTGGCAGCATCGTTTTTGTGTGTTTGCAGTCTGATCTGCGCTCCCATTGCTTTTGATGTTCCTTGTGGGAGTACATCTTCAGTCTGTTCCTTATTTCTGCCGATGGGGGCTTGCAGAGGCCTAGGTCATCTGTGGTAGGTGTCTGCTTCGCACCCTCTTTTGCTAGGGAGTCGGCTTCATTGTTCCCTGAACACGAGCCATGACTTTTTGTCCATTTTATTTTGACAGTATGCATTTTAGCTAGTTCTTGTAGCGCAGTGTGGCATTGTGCGACTGATTCTGATCTTGTATCGGATCTGCCCAGTGCGTTGATGAGTGCTGCGCTGTCTGTTGTAAAGATTAATATTGTCCGTTCGATTGCTATATCCGCGCTCGTCTTAGACTCTAAAATTGTAAGCATCTCTGCTGCTGCCAGGAGAAGCCCGAGAGTTTCTGCCTGGAAAGCAGTTGTTGTGTTGTTGAGGGGTTGCGCGCGTGATAGCCCCATTTCGGGGCAGTAGAAACCGCAGCCCGCTCCTGCTTTCTGTTTGGAGCCATCGGTATAAACGTGATAGATGTTGGAGGTCGAGATAGGATCTACCGTTCCTCTTTGGCTTTCTATTTGGTACTTTTTGTCCGTTAGGTATGTCGTGGCTATTCTGTCGGTTCCCTTTACGGCCTCCGGGATGGCTTGTATGGCCTTGTCCAGAATTCTTGAGTGGTTTGTTGGTTTACCACTGCTTTTCCACTGGTTCGCGGATCTTATCCTTAACGCTGCTGCCATCGCCTCCTGTTGTATGTGGAGATGGAGGGGCGTTAGCCCTAGTATCATATCCAGTCCCGCAGACGGTGTGGATTTTGCGCAACCGCTAATCAGGGCGCAGGCGAGCCTTTGTACCTGCTGCAACTTGCTGATTGTGGTGACTAGGTTTGTTCTGGGCCACCATACCACTGCACCGTAGGTTAGCACTGGCCGTACCATGACCGTGTACATCCAGAGACAAAGCTTGGGTTTTAGCCCCCAATCCTTGCCAACGGCGCGTCTGCACTGCCATAGTACGTTTGTGGCTTTTGTCGTTACATGTTCTAGTTGTTTGCCCCATAGGAGCTTGCTGTCTAGCCATATTCCGAGATATTTTACCTCTTTGCTGAGAGCCAGTTTGGTTCCAAAAAGAGAAGGTAAATTTAGATTTGGTAGCTTCAGCTTGCGAGAGTGAAATACTGTACAAGTTTAAAAATCCTAAGGGCTTGTTCAAAGGACACCGCGGGCCAGTGTTAGGGTGTAATTAGCATGTTTGTGCCGCAAATGATGGCTGCCAGCGATTCGTTAGTCGCGGTTTGTGGATAACTACCACAAGGCATAACCTGAAGCGGATAAAATTTATATATCAATCAGATAAAAATGTGTATAACAAATACACAATAAACAGTTGTATCTACCTAACTTTAAGACGTTTTAAAGTGAACCCCTGCCCTTAGAATTCCTAAATAAAAATATGTCAACAGATAAACATAAATCAAGCTATTGCTGCCTTTTAACAATTGATAGAAACAAAAAGTTACATCTGCTAACTTTAAGCAGAATGGGAAAAGTTTTTTTATGGCAAAACATCACGCACAAAAACGTAATTTTTCCATGACAATGTGATGATGTTGTCCAGCCGGTTTCAGCTACGGAAACATATATTCATGACGATGTCTTTACGCTCGCCTCGCTTGCCTACGCACTGTTGCTTTGCCGCCATGTTAATTAAGTTCTGGCTATGTCCTGTACCAAGCCCCATACACTCAAAACTCGTATTTACGCGGCGGAGGCGGGACAGATCAAATATGTACCCGAAAGCCCGGGATTTACTTCAGTGTTCGCTCAATATTTATTTACAACTGGCAACACACTTTTTGTTTCCCCCACGCGTGCGTACCGACACAACATCGCGAAGACGGACAACCAAGACATTCCGCTTATTTGGGACATGTTTTGAACTTGACACGTGTTTTCGAAAGTTGTTACTTTACACCTTTTAAGTTATGTTTTAATACCCTTTTTCATGAAGACATTTATGCTTTAAGCTTAATAAAATGCAAATGAATGGAGATCCCACGGGACAATCTGCTAATTCAAGACAATCTTGGCGTTAAATAATTCATAATTATTATTCATGTGGATTATCGCCGTCAAGAAATAAATGCAAAATACCTGGGGAATTACCAGAATCTCGAACGGAAGTGGAATCGCGAGGGAGGCTTTACTCTTCAGCCGAAATATTACCTGGAAAAAGATATTACCTTGGTTAGTATAACATTTAATACATCATTACCATCATTACTACATCAATTACTAATTCTGAATCATTTAGAAAGAATGGATTCAAACAAGGATTTTATCAAACAAAAAATGTTGTAGTCTTAAGATCGTATTGAAAAATAAAAAGGTCTTTGATAAACCAGTAACTACTGGATGTAAGTTTATTTTATTCGACACGTAGTTTTCAAACTTTAGTGTGTTAGCAACATCCTCGAAGATACATTTCCTACTACATTTCTTAGAACGGTAATAAAAAATCATCAGCTACATGCGAAACCTTTTCCCCAAACTTTTTAACAAGATGAGTTAAAACTACAAGGTTAACTTTAGTGTAATACATTATTTCCGATTAATATTCGGCTTACAGGTAACTTAGGCCGAAAATGTAAATTAAACACGTTTAAAAAAATAAATCAATTCAATTCTAAAAATCAATGAGAATTCATAATAACAAAGATTTTTATAATGCCCCAAAGGTTACGAGCCGAGCGGGATTTGAACCCGCAACCTTCCCCTTGGTACGGGGCTGCGCTGACCACTGCGCGAAATCAATAATAAAAATATAATTCATAATTAATTAACAACATTTAAATATTCAGTTAAATTTGAAAATCAAGCAGCATAAAATTTTAAAATAGGACAGGATTAGACAGTTACTGCTACCGTAGCAAATAACAAGCATGGTAAAGCCGAATTTCGGCTTCAACCTCGACCGAAAGCTGTGACCTGCAATCGGTCAACACTACTCGGTGAGTAGGACAGCAATGTGCGAGCGAGACGGCTGCGCGATGGCACAGCCTGGCACGAGTGGTCCGCACGCTGACATGCGCCTGCCCATTACAGGTTGTACGGCCTTTGACGTCACCTATGCATTTTGAACAGTTTTGCTGTATGATATGGGGAAGTTTCTTTCCTATGTTACCACAGAAGAGTTATTTCAATTCTAATGTTTATTTCTCTGCCAAACCTCATTTTAAATCACTGTTCTAGTCGTCTTGATAAGTTATTGCATAATATTGCTAATTATTATTGGGTTTCATACTTCGATTGACGCACTTCATAACCTTGTTTTTCCTTTAAGCTTATTGCGTTTATAATTATTTTCTTTTCTGTGTGCAGCATGAACCAATCACAATATTGAATTGTGATTGGTACCGTGAAAACGTTCAACGATTAAATATATAGAAAACCGTCCGACAATGCGAAAAGCAAATTATGAACTGTCGATAATCGCAAGAGTATTTTTCAATCAGTCCTCTCCTCGCCACAATGGCGGAGTGGATTCTAATCCTCGGAGCTCAGCGAGGGCGGCGCGCGGCGGCGCGCTGCAAGGCTGACTGAAGACACTTTTTAATGGAAACGTCAGTCCCATTCCTGTTCTTACCTATCCCATTATAAGCCTTTGATTGCTTTCCGATTACAGATGGATTACTGATTGCTGTGTTAAACGCTTAGTAATATAGAATGAGTTTGAAAAACTTGAGAAACCGACTTCAACGCTTAACTATAAAACCTATTTTGATGAAACTTCAATGAGATTATTAATCTTAAAGATTAATCTCATTGAATTGGAGATCTGGAGATTGATGGATCTGGACTACTTTCCAGATAAAAAATAATCTAGAAGACTTTTCACATAAAAAAATATTTTTTCATAACGTCGCTTATAAGACGAAGTTATGATACTCGTATTAAAAACATTTAAAAGAATTAAAAAAAATGTAACCGAATTGAGAACCTTTTCTTATTTTATTTGAAGTTGGTTAAAAATAATGAGGTGGTACGCTGCAGCGTGGCATCATTTGAAAAGCTTTATTTTTAAACTAGGATTAGAATCTTTAGAAATGTAAATAGGATCTCGAATCTGACATAACTAGTCCTTCTGGTCGTATTATTCGAGTTTTAGTCCGTGCTTTACTATACATACATATGTATAGAGTGAGAAGATAATGTAAAGAGGATATTAAATTTATAGTTTTAAATGACCGCTCTGAGCACCTAGGTACTTCACTTACTAAAATGTTCACGGTAATGCGCCTCTAAACTTGACCATTCGCAAACAAATGGCGTCGTTATTCGCATCGAGCGACATTGTTGCACCTGCTTGGACTAATGTAAAATGCATTTGAGAATCGCATAATACTTGGAAATTATGAGTGAGTTTCATAATCTTTAATAGTTTAGGGAATAAGTGTTAGGACAAAAAAAAATCGGTTGTCTGTAAAGTCGGTTTACTGACGATAGTTGAACGTGATAACGTCATAAGAAAATACTCGCGGACTCGCGGACTCGGACTCGGACTCGGACTCGGACTCGGACTCGGACCCGGAACCCGACCGAACCCTTACCCTTACCCTCATTTACCCTTACCCTCATTTACCCTTACCCATTACCCGACCCGGGCTCGGGCTTAGGTAAATAGAACGACGAAACGACGTAACGACGCATGAGTCATGTTTTTTCGTGCGTGCAGCCGGCTCCATCGATTTATAAGACGTTATCACGTCAAAAGTGACCCCCATGCTTAACTAAACATGAAATCAAGAGCGGAATAACAAATCACTCGCCGCTCTTAGGATTCTAGTCTTTTATATATTCCGAAATATAAGAGACATTAGACACTTCAATTAGACTTTTAAACATGTTGACGCCAATGCCCAAATCGACGACGCCCTATTGACATAAAGTTACTTGCCAAAAATCCAATGACAAAGCTGCTAAAGAAAGAATTCTAAGAAGATCTTTTAACCTTTTAAATTATTATCCTCAAATGAGAGCACACAGGAAATATCCAGCTTCATTTGATAAGGAATTCAAGTGACTCACCGCACTGTTACAAAGAAATCCAGTATAGATAGTACTGAGAGAGACACTGTCAACATTAGTAGGTATCATTAATTTGATTACCAACTGCTATGCTATGTAGAAATTTTCTGTGTGTCATAAATAAATAAAAACTGTTTCTTTATTTCGTTGAACGACAAAACAGATGCAACTAAAATTCACGTTACAAAAATCGCAGCTAAAGCCAAACTAATAAATAGCGTACAACGTTGAATTGAACACAACGCAACGAGACCCCGAAAACCATTCTAAAACATGTTCCGTCCTGTTCGGAGCAGCTGCGAATCCAGCCGTTTTGGCGCCAAAATCGGCAAATTGCCAAATGTATCGCTAAATTTCTTATTGCGCTGTTTTGTTGGCTGTACCTGTGGTCTTTGAATATCTGACGAAATGAAATACAGAGTACTCAGAAATAAGACAATACGCAGGATAATTTACACAAAAATGTAACATATTTATTTAATAAGCGATTAAATAGACTCACTTTTTTCATACAAAGACAAAAAATCCAAACAGAATGCGAAAAAGCCAGACATGTCTCGGACTACCGTATTTATATGGTCAACCTACTAGTATAATTGAAAGCGCGGTCAAACTAGGAACTTACCGAAAATCGATATTAGAATAGAAAGAATCTGTTAGTAAATTAGTTGCTCCCAACAATCCCGCGAAACGGCACAAAAATATTCCTCAATTCTAGTTAAAAGACTCCAGTAAATTCTCGTCAGCTATTTTAAATTACGAGCTTAGGGAAGTTTGATTTACGGCACCGTCCTATTGCGGCTCTGGGGTCTGCTTTACAACTTTACAGGACCTTTTTGGGGTTTGTTCTGTAGAGTTATGTTATACACATTACGTGTCACGTGTCATCAGGATAAAGAAATCTCCTAATAGATTTCCAAGAAGCACCATAAGAAATACGCTTCCGCAGAGACATTAGTGACTGCGCATCACGTATGTTTTTATTTTACAATTTAGGCATTTTATTGTTGGTGTTTTATTCCCGCTGTAAAATGTTCATTGTTCCAAGAGTTGGAGCGCTGACAAGTCTCGCTGACGGGGATAGTTCACAAGTTTATTGCTGACGCGTTTGGTGACTTGTACCTATTGCTGACAGTAACACAATACTGTTCGCGGCACATAAATATAACGAACCAAACAGAGAACTGGAAAAAATATTATTGTTTAGCGGTAGAAGGTAAATTGTGACGTTAACTTTTAGGCCAGATTTTGCCCGTGGTTATGCTTTTACTTTGTACTAATATAAAACATAGTCTTAGCTATTAAATGTACGTACAATTTTTTTTAATACTTTGCACTGGCGCTGGAAACATTATTGAAACGTTATTGAGTCACACACAGTCATCAAAGTCATACTTTTCGTATTTTATACATAGAAAAAGTGAGTTCAATACTCTCGAAAGGCCTTGGAAGTTATGCGTAAAATGAAGACAAATTCTTTCAACCATTTTAATACGAGTATACCGCCAACGATGATAATAGACGCCTGAGGTCTTAAACTAATTGAGATATCCGAGAATATTGAACTCGGAATTGAGTGCTGTGAAAATTGAAATGATCTGGCAAAATGTAAGCCGTGCTGCCTGCAGGTAGACAGGTCGATTAAGAGCTCTAGATTTCTATTTAGATTATTGGCAGAACTGCGAGATATCCTTTAATGAACTATGACTTCTTTGGGCGGTTTTTATTATATCATAGTAACGGCATCCATCAGATTTAAATATTTCCATCGTTGTTTTTGTAAAGTCAAAACTACTAGACATCTGTTCGTTGCCAAAAAACTGTATATTTGCATACAGAGAACTTCCCGCGCTCACTAGCAGCCTGCTAAAGCCAGCGGTAAAATGAGCGGTTTTTGAAAATTATTTCAGCATTTTAATCAGTCCCAAAAAAACTATATGTTTATGTGGGGATTGCCATATTTTTCGCTTTTTACCAGGCTTGCAACCACTTTGGAAGCAAACATGTTTTTAATCAGAATTCAATTTTATCAAATACAATTTATGCTGTTTGATCAATCCGTATTTAGTAACGGGATGACTAAGAGGAACATTTGACGGCCCATATTAGGATATTCTACTCTAGCATCTCATAAATAGGCGAGCGTCTAGTGACTGTAGAGTCACGGAATCTATAGCAGTACCAGCTTTTAGAAGTTTCATTTCGGTTACTCTAAAATCGATGATGCAATTTATAAAGTACGTGCTCCATGTCACCACTTAACCAATTTATTGCTGGTCGAAATCTAACTCCAAATGTTTGAAATTCGAAGAACTCTCTACTGCCATAGAACATTTTCATTCGTCTATGCCTCCACGCAGTACTATTTTGTACGTGTATGGAAACTACTGAAGATCACGCAATAGTTCATTTCACAGCGAGACAAAATCCGGAGTGATACAGCCCTGGTGGTGATTGGTTGGAGGCTTCTCGTGACATTTAGAGCCTTCGGTCATCGACCTCTTAAGCAAGCTGTCTGTAGCAAGATGCTTCGATACAGTCTCTTCCAATTTAAATATGTTTTAGGGATTTTCGAAAAAAAATCTGCATCAAGTTTTGTGCTGATCAGTTGAAAAAGGCTACCTGTATGCCAGAACAGACAGACAGACAGCCAAAATAAATCATTTTTGACCCATCACGAAACTAAGACGTTGCGTATTTTCAACTAATAGCTCGACGTGGGGTTCAAGATTTTCGATTTACAGATGTTTTGTTTAGGCATTTATGTTTATATCGTTGGCTTCCATCCATAACTTTATTGGATAGACACAAGTTGTATCATAGAGAGAGATGGTAGACAGCGTAAATGATGAAGTCGTGAGCTCATGTCAGCTTGTTTGGGGCTATTTGACTGATGCTATCTACAATGATGCCTCCATTTAAGGGCACGTTTGAGGGCACGTTTTTTCTGGCATCTTTATATTTATTTGTGATGCAGGAGTGTTCGTACACGCGACAGGTTGCAAGGCCATCGTCGCTTTAAAAATAACTGATTTCCTAAGGGTGAGAACAAATGAGAAGATCATTAAACTCGAAAATGCCATCAAAATGGTAGTAATCGTAAAATATAGTTCTTGCTAAAAGTGAAAGTGTTCCCACGGATGCGCAGACGCAGATTACATTACATCGCTAGTTGATGGTAGGTATGTATGTGTACGTATATTTATAGTTATCTAGTAGGGCACATGGAGAAACGAGTGGTTTATATCATGCCTATAAGAATTATTTATTGTAAAACTGTGTAAGGAGATCTTGGGTAGGCATTATGAAACATTATGAAACATACGAAATTGGGATTGGATTGGGTTGGGAGACATTATGAAATTATGTTCCAACAGTCTACCCACTTTGAGCGTACAATATTGCTATTCTCTATTATTTTAAATAACTAAAATTAACAAAAAAAACCATAAAACTAATCAAAAAGTTGTCAAGTTGTATCAAATCTCTCTTCACGTGGCACTAGTTCTGTCAAATCAGTGCGGTGGAAGGATTGTAAGCGCGCCTCGAAGAGGTCATTGTTTTGCGTCTGCTTGTCAGAGCACTGTGGTCTAGTGTTAGTGGCCCCGCCTTCCGATCCGATGGTCGTGGGTTCAAATCCACTCGTGTACCAATGAGTTTTTCTGTCGAAAAATTTATGTGCAATATGCCAGTACTCTCAATACGGTGAAGGAAAACATCGTGAGGAAACCGGCGTGTTGTAGAACCTAAAAAAGTTCGAACAACACGTGTCAAGGGTCACGCAAAAAGGGCCCACCAGCGGCCTACTTATAAACCTGCCCGCACATCAACTACTTGGTACTTGGTACTTGGTGAGCGGACTGGTTTCCGCAAGTAGGCCGCAGACGGGCCCTATTTGCGTGACGGGTGGTGGTCTTGCTAATTCAACCACCCGATGTCCTCCAGGAAGGCCAGCAGCTCACGGATTCGCGCGCATGCCTCCCTAGGCGTCTTTGGTGCTCCAAGATGTTGCTCTCGTTGAGGCGCCACACTGCTGCACTCCAGGAGTACATGCGCAGCAGTTTCCTCTGTGCTTATACATCCTCTGCAAAGAGGACTGTCAGTAACACCTAGTGTAAATAAGTGCTTGTTTAGTGAGCAGTGTCCTGTGACAATTCCGACAATAAGGCGGAGTTTGTCACGCTTCAGGTTGAGGAGCTTTCGGGAGTATCTCGGGTTAAGAGCCGGGAAAGCCTCCTTCGACTGCCTACAGTCCTGAATACTTGCCCAGTAGTCCTGATGTAGTTTAACCGTTCTTTTGCGGATCCAGGAGCGAATCTGGCTAAAAGGGAGGGGAACTCCTGGCTCTGGTCCCGCTGTCCGCATTTCCGAGCCTCTCCTGGCCAGAGCGTCCGCTTCGTCATTACCTCTAGATCCGCTGTGCCCTTTGATCCATTGAAGGATGATGCTATTGGTCTGGCTTACCTTTTTCAGTAACTCATGACACTGTAGTGTCAGTCCAGAGTTGTATTCGTACCTGTTCAGGGACTGTAGTATAGCAGCACTGTCTGATAGGATTCTGATGTTGTTACCAGTTACCAGCCCGCACATCAAGTGCGCATGATAAACTATAAACTTGCGACTGCTTGTCCTCCGACTTCGAAGCACGGAAGCGTTTAGCACTTCATACTCGTAATTCCATGGTTGGTTTCATAATTCTTCGTTCATCCATGGTCTTATTGCTAAAGTAGGTTCGTGCGATTATCGTCACGCAATCACTTTAGTTCTGTCTGTCTGTATCTGTGCTCGTGTCAAATGCAATAATCATTAAATAAAATATAATATAATAAATAACTATGCACAAAGAAACTTACAATTAAACAAATATTTACAAAATGTACAAAATACACAAGAAACAGTTGAGCTATCTGCAGATCGTTACAAACGATCATTAAATTACTGGAAAATACTGTTAGAATCAAAATAAAAAATATGCTCAGCTTTAGTAGGGCTGGGATTTACCCCGAGTCAAACTAAAGATCTTGAATCAATCTAAAATCTTCCTAAGAAGATATTTAAATCGTCTTACAGACTAGGTGTAACCCAACAATCTAAGGTGTAAAGAGATATTTGTTACTTGCTAGTGTAATTGTTCATTGACTGAAAATGATATCCACCTACTAGAACAGCGAACGCCTGAAGTCCATCGATTTCAAGGCAATAGCACCAATAGTCTGGTCGAATGCTTTTACTTGAATAAATTCGGCTCTATTCTGCCAGCCCATCCGATCTCCGACAAGGGATTACGAGTATTTACGCAAAAAGTCGGAAAACTATGAATTTTCTAAGGAATTCCAAAAAATGGTGCTGTCATTTTTATTTTACCTTCTAATCTAACAGCCTGGGGGGTACGTTTTTACAGTTTTTGAAGAGGATTCAAACTGATTTGTGGGGTTTCCTACCAATTCAAAATTCAAATTGAATTCGAATTCAATGAAATAATCAATAATATTCTGCTTAGTTTGGGGCTAGATCGTGTTGTGTGGATTGTCTATAATATTTATCAATGAATAAAAATAGCGAGCACAAATTTTAAGCATTGTTTAAATAGATAAACCTAAGTAGTAACGAATACCTAAATGTGGTAAAAAATCAAGAAAACAGCCGGTTATTCTCAGCTATGTCGCCGGACGTGGGGCACTATAGGCCTCCCACTGAAAGGCCTGGCCGATTAATTGGCCAATATAGTGGATTCGTCAATTTCGGCCCGACTCATATATCCGATTGTCGACGATGAAAAGTCGACTTTTAAATCATTGGGTTCACAAGTGGTTTACATAATTTAAACTGTGTGTATATTTAAGCTTTATTAATGTTCCAGCCAAATAGGTAAACACGTGTTTAAAAAAAAATAATGCATTTAATTTCCTTAACTTTTCACGAGCGGCGTTGCTACTGCAAAACAAGGCGCATTTCTCGAAATGAAATGTTTGGACGTATCTCTGCCTACATCCTCAAAGATCTTGAGTATAAGAAATTGGAGATGGTGCGCTTTTATAAGTGATCCATGGAGCTTTATGCAGTCGGTTACTCATCTCAGGAGATCGTAATCAGCATCATTCCCGTTGCAACC
The DNA here is from genome assembly GCA_947578465.1 of Thera obeliscata. Classification (NCBI taxonomy): domain Eukaryota; kingdom Metazoa; phylum Arthropoda; class Insecta; order Lepidoptera; family Geometridae; genus Thera; species Thera obeliscata. Next base: position 424,393 of record OX387915.1, read on the forward strand.
CAGCTAGTTTTAACGTTGAATTATACCACCCAACAGTTTATTTAAAACCTTATTACTTTATATTAAAATTTTCTGATCGGTTTTCACAATTGTTTTTAATTGGCTCATTATGAAGCGACAGTTTAACTTCAACGACAGGTTTTAAAATTAATTGTTTGTTTTCGAATGTTATCTTTCGTCCGCGGAGTCAAACAAGTTCAGATACCAGTTTACACGTGTTGTAATTGGCATACTTTTGGGAGGCTTGCCATTTACCTTGCAATTCTTCTTTAATTTTCATTTAACATTTTCAACAAAGTCTTCCGAGTGTAGTGTTTTGCTCGTTTCTAACTGAATAATAAGTTTAACAATGTTCTGTTCGGTCACTATTATGGAGATCTCAGGACGGCCTAAAAACTACACCACTATTAGTGTTGGCTCAAACTAATAAGCATTAGCATCAGAGGCGCGCTTGAAATCTTTTAACCACACATCATGTTTGAAAGAATCAGTGACACGATAAGAAGAAGCATTTGCATCTTATAAAAAGTCTACTGCTGGAGGCCTTAATTCTAGACTAAACTTTATGTCAAATTTGACAGTGTTTCACTGATCGCGATCGCCAGCGACCTAGATGTGCACATGCCTTTAGAGTTCCCTCAAGAAAATGTTTCCATTCATTTACATTTTTTTTTTTCATATCCATACATCAAGCTCCCGCTACCTTCACAGCAGACTTATCAGTACTAAAGTAAGAAAAATATCTAAGAATTCTTAGTTCCATTACTGTAGTGCACTTTATGCACTTACTCGTCTGTGCAGATGTGAACTCACTCTATCTCAAGACCTCTCCAACAATACTGTTTCTAGCAATTTGAAAATGTATCGCAGCACAAGTAGCATCATACGGATAAGCTGCGTCATTCAATACTCTAGGTATTGTGTCTGGATTTCGGGAACGAATAAACATGCATATTTTAGTACCAGTACTCTTTGTGAAGGTCTGGTCCTGGGAAGTACTACCACCATGCCTATTTCTGCCGTGAAGCATTGCTGTGTTTCGGTTTGAAGGGTGTGGCTGCCGGTGAAATTACTGACACGCGAGGCTGAAAATCTGTAAGTCTCAAGTTGATGGACGCAGGGAAGTGCATCGTAGGGCACGTTCTTGAAGTGCGTGACCTACGAGGCAATGCTTTGTTATAGGCAATGGTTACCATCAGGTGGGCCATAAGCATGTTCCATCAGAAAATTGTATAAAAAAACATGTTTTAAAATAATAATACAAAGAGAGCGAAGAACGGTCCTAACATGTACATGTACCCTGTTTTAGATATGAAAGGTAAATGTCGTACACCGCTATACTACAGACGCAACAATACGACCTCCGCTTTTAAGAAAAGCGAACCTTACTGCGAATACTTTAAAGCTTCCATTACACTAATGCACTTATGGCACAATGTCTGCTCTATCTCCACATCACTTCAACAGACTGAAGCAGTTTCATATTATATTTCAAAGAAGATATAAACTGCATCATATTTTTGAAAGAGGGTACTATCTGGATGTTTTTACATTTAAAAACAGACCATAAGCCTTCCACTTCACCGAATAAACTGTTCCGAGTGTAGCCGGGGCGAGGACGGAAACAATCGTATGCATAATGCATCTATAAGCGAACTTGTCCGAACTTGGTTTGGCTTAGACCACGAACACATTAAGCCCGTCACACACATAGCTATAATACATATTAATATGCCGGGCGATAATATAAATTAAGGTTTAATTTGGTGACGTCATAGATATATGTTGAAAGATCCACTAACAGAGAAGACCGAGGATGTAGAATTCAAACCACTTTATAGCCTTTTCTTCAGTTTTATTAACAACTTGAGTACTTTATGGATCTAGATACATTAAGCTAAACTTGTACATGGCTATCGCCGAGACGAACTAAGTGGACTTGTCTTGTCGACGGTTCAAAACCGAATGCCTGCTTGAATTACCATTCGCTTGCTTGCAGACCCAAACCATCCCTACTCTTTATTTTTATAGCTTGAAGCTTGAAGCTTGAAGGTTGGAGCTCAAGCAACCGATGGAAATTCAATTAACATATTGATTTATTGATCCCTGAATAATTCTGTATTTTGTAACGGTAACAAAACAAATAATATTTTTATGAACCTAATCATCTTAATATTAATTAATAATACCTTCTATTAACAATTTAGTAACAAAGTCCACACTTCCTGTCAATTAAGGTACCACAAGGTTTCAAATAACATCTAAAACTCATGGAATAATAACAGAAGCTTACAAGTTCGTCCATCCTGATAAACAGTCACGACCTCGTGATAGGTAGTTTATGAAATAACACGTTTGTAATGATTCATCAAAACAATAAACAAAGTGACCATTTTGTTAAACATCCACTTTTTTTTCAAACATTTGTATCAACTAGGTACCAATACGAACAATATACTAACAATATCAATATATTATATACCTTTATATTATTAACTATTCAACTTTATCAATTCAACAATACTTAACAACATGCAAAGAAAATTATCAACAAACCACGAATATTATCAATGAACATAATCAACGAACATTATCATGAACTTTATCAACCTCTTATTATCAATATCTTTAATTATTAACAATCATTATCAGTATTCTAAACATTATCAACAACGTTAATAACGTTATCAACGTTATCATCGCTATCAACATTATCAACATTATCAACGCTATCAACGCTATCAACGCTATCAACGCTATCAACGCTATGAACGCTATCAACATTATCAACATTATCAACGCTATCAACGCTATCAACATTATCAACATTATCAACACTATCAACATTATCAACATTATCAACATTATCAACATTATCAACATTATCAACATTATCAACATTATCAACATTATCAACATTATCAACATTATCAACATTACCAACATTATCAACATTATCAACATTATCAACATTATCAACATTATCAACATTATCAACATTATCAACATTATCAACATTATCAACATTATCAACATTATCAACATTATCAACATTATCAACATTATCAACATTATCAACATTATCAACATTATCAACATTATCAACATTATCAACATTATCAACATTATCAACATTATCAACATTATCAACATTATCAACATTATCAACATTATCAACATTATCAACATTATCAACATCTATCACATCAGTCACATCAGTCACATCAGTCACATCAGTCACATCAGTAGCATCAGTCACATCAGTCACATCAGTCACATCAGACACATCGGTCACATCAGTAGCATCAGTAACATCAGTAACTTCATTTAAATCAGTCACATCAGTAACATCATTAAAATCAGTCACTTCAGTAACATCTACAACGTCAGTAACATCAGCCTCATGAGTAACATCAGTATCATAAGTAACATCAGCCACATGAGTAACATGAGCAACATGAGTAACATGAGCAACATGAGCAACATGAGTAACACGAGAAACATGAGTAACAAAAGTAAAAAAAATCAAAATCAAAATACTACAATACTATCAACATTATCAACATTATCAACATTATCAACATTATCAACATTATCAACATTATCAACATTATCAACATTATCAACATTATCAACATTATCAACATTATCAGCATTATCAACATTATCACCATTATCAACATTAGTCACATCAGTCACATCAGTCACATCAGTCACATCAGTAGCATCAGTCACATCAGACACATCGGTCACATCAGTAGCATCAGTAACATCAGTAGCATCAGTAACATCAGTAACTTCATTTAAATCAGTCACATCAGTAACATCATTAAAATTAGTTACTTCAGTAACATCTACAACGTCAGTAACATCAGCCTTATGAGTAACATCAGTATCATAAGTAACATCAGCCACATGAGTAACATGAGCAAGCAAATCAAAATCAAAATCAAAATAAAATCAAAATCAAAATCAAAATCAAAATCAAAATCAAAATCAAAATCAAAATCAAAATCAAAATCAAAATCAAAATCAAAATCAAAATCAAAATCAAAATCAAAATCAAAATCAAAATCAAAATCAAAATCAAAATCAAAATAAAATCAAAATCAAAATTAAAATACTACAATACTACAATACTAACCATACTGACCATACTGACCATACTAACCATACTGACCATACTAACCATACTAACCATACTGACCATACTGACTATACTGACCATACTGAATAAATAATTATTGTGGACCATCCACACAACACTATCTAGCCCCAAATTAAGTAGAATTCGTGCTATGGTAGCTAGATAGATGATTAAAAACTTTTTTCTTTAAATAAAATAATCGTTAACACAATGTTAATCGTTTAAACAATACTAATAATTGACTTGAAACTAAGACATCATGTAATAACTTGCGTTTAATAATTATTTATTCAATTGTTTATCTAGCTAATCTAAGCTAATCTAAGCTAAGCTAAGCTAGTCGACAGAAAGTGTAATTGAATGTATCAACAAATGCACACTCATTTGTAGTGTGATCAAAAGTTATAATTTCATCATTGTTATATCCATTTCATCCATTTTTCAATTTAATGCACACTTATTTGTAGTGTGATCAAAAGAAATCATTTCATCAGTGCTATCCATTTCATCTATTTTTCTGTTTAATGCACACTTATTTGTAGTGTGATCAAAGGAAATCATTTCATCAGTGCTATATCCATTTTTCTATTGGTGGTTCACGTCTCATTTATTTTTATTTATTAATAAAGGCTTTTAATATGATTTTATTACTTACATATATAATGGATTTAATACTTATATAATGGAATCTTACTAATAATTGTCACAACATAACACATACTTGCATCGCTCACTCATTTAAAATCTTTTCAACCCTCTTTTCAACCCCTTACCATCCTTTTATTTTTAAGTAGTCTATGCCCTTTCTCAATTTCTACACTGTGTACCTAATGTCATTTAAATCAGTTCATTATTTCTGGCGTGAAAGCGCGACGGACAGACAGACTTAAAGTTTAATAAGGTCATCATTAATCTATCTTCCCAGTTCCATTTGTGTTTTAGCTAATGATTATCAACCAGTTTCTACTTAGTACTTTTTTGTTTGGCTATCCGCAATAATAATAATAAAAAGGTTTTTAATTTTGCTGTCATTAATTACTTTTATACTCTTCTAACCGTAATTAAGTAAAATCGCAACATTACTATTAAGATTAATGACTTATGCAGATCGGAAATTCTAGATCTATTCGCTTAACACAAGGGAGACCAGGACAAATTTGCAGCTATTTTCTTCTCCATCAACGATGTAAAATGGATGCGATAGAGCTCATGTCAACCAATATGATACCTCCTCACTATTTCAGCGAAAACTACCCATTTGTTTATAGCTAAGAACTCCGTATTCCTATAAAACACGCGGAACAACCATCTACTCATTTCGATGTCATCTTTTTTTTTCGATCTTGCATTCTCGACTAGTGATGTGTCTCGTCGCCGTTGATTTAAAACATTTTTACCAATAAAGACACAAAAATCCAGTTTCAAGAACCAAATTGAAACCTGGAACCTAATGCCAGAGGCAACAGCGTTGAAATAAGAAACTCATCACATTTGGCAACTGAAACATAGGAGGATCTAAAACACGTTGTTTTAACAACAGCTGACGCAGTACGTGTACCTCGATGACTCACAACACAAAAGACATCTACCGTCTTAACAGACATAGCTAACGCCAGCAAGGCATATGCAAGAAACAGCTTTTTGTCGTATCTTTTTTTTTTTTCAATTATTATTTTTATACGACTAGGCATTGTTAACAAAAGCACCAGCCAGATAGGCTAGGCACTAAAAGATGAAATATTGAAAGGCCTAACAGACCTATCTACTTTCCTGAAAACCGCACGCATAAAGAAAGAGCAATTATAATATTTTCTGACCACTAGCTCGTACAAAACGACGGTTTCATCCTTTGTTGAACGTCACTGGATAGCAACTTCCTACGCACAAAAAAAATTCTACCCATAACAAAATTCACCCTGAAAAGGGTATGGATAAAATTGAAACGATGATTCATAAACTTATGTAGTAGGTAAGTTTAATTCTGTAAGGTAGTACTTTATGTACAGATTTAATAGGCATTGAACTAACGATTTATACTTAGTAACAAGCTAATAACGCTTTATTTAGTTAGGTACGCTTAGTTCCAATGAGGTATCCTTGTTTGCAATAAAGTGTTATCTATCTATCCATCTATCTATCTGAACTAGACACACTGCACTTTGGCATTATAACACCCCTTAGACAATCAATAATAAATGAACATGATTTTAACTTATTTACTTTTAACTGCTGAGGCTAATTTTTAATCCCTTCGCAGATTCTACCACTGCAGTTTACCTTTCATAATGAACGATGTTGAGTAAGTTATACTGCAATCGGATAGATCACGGTATACAAAAAATATACTGCATTAACAAAATATTTGTAGTATAAACTGTTGTTTTGTTTTCTGATAATTAATACAACCGATTTTAGGTTGAAAACGATCCTTCATTCCTACGAAGGATTGGATAATTATGAATTTGTCCAATCGTAACCAAGAGCATGGTAGTCTTAAGTCATTCCAAACCTCAACTGAATGTCATTGTCGCCAAACCAGTATTGTGATCAGCCGAAGCAGAGATCCTTCGCGTCTACATAAAAGTTCTTATACTTAGTTAGATCGAGGAGTCAACGTCATAGACTATTAAACGTTTAGTTGCAAAGTACCCACCTTAAGATTAATTGTGCACCTAGTTTACCTTTCTAGACTTTTAAGTCAATTTTGAAAACCCTGATAACTAGTAAATAAATATTAAGTGTGTGATGTGGTTTCCTACCTATCATTGTACCTGTCTTTATTCATTACCCCTCCTATTTATAATATCATATTCGTCAATTATTTTCATTACCCTTCCTATTTATAATACCAGTTTACCAGTTTAGTACTGAAGGCAACCTTCAGTGAGTAAGCACGAGGGAGAATATTTTGTTTGTTTGAACCTATATTTTTTTTTTGTGCGTAATTTTGTGGTGATTTAAATAAACAAACAAGTAACCATCTACTATTTTTCTTAGCGCCTCTATTTCCTATTATTATATATATATACTGTTCTCACGGTGGCACCTACTGGAATGATATTAATGATAAAACTTGCCCCCACCTCAGACGTCACATCATCTGTCTAATGACCCAGACAAGGTCGCTGTAATCCATTGCATATCCAAATAAATAAATAAGAGTAAAACAAAAAACTGACAACGTAGGTACCTATCTTCACCAGAAACGTATTTGAACCTTGGATCACTCCTATTTTCTTGAATAGTATTCGCCGTTTGGACAAACTGTATCGAAAATTTTAAAAACCACCTTTAGGACAAATAAATCTATACTAATCACAACCGCACTTTTAGAAACAACCTCGATAAGAAACTGAGGGTAGGTACGCACCTACCAACAGGAGAAGACCAGAAGATGTCCCAGGGATACGTACATACATAGAATACCAATTAAATCCGATAGAATTCTTCCACTACACTCCGTAAATATACTCTTTGCAAAAGTGAGAAAAAAAAATGCCTATCTACCGCTAAGCTCGTAAGCAACCCAAAATCATAAGAACTCCCCTTTTTTTATATTTCACTTCTTACCCTCTATCGTTATCATCTGAATATTAAGTTTCTGATACAACATTCACACACACACCCTCACATGACCATTACACATTCATGGTTCACACCATTAACCTAAGTCATATATTAGTTAATTTAGGTATATCGTTTCAGTTTAGCATCAGTGCTGAATCTACTCTAGTACTTGATGAGCCAATATTAAAAATCTTTGGGAATTGAGACGTGAACTCACGTGTTAATTTTCTACTGAAATGTCTTGCAATTTCGTTTACTTCATTCTGCTGGTAGCGCTTAACCAATCTTCACGATGTGAAACAGCAACGAACGGCTACAACTTGCAATCGCCCAGCTAGTCCAGTTTCGGTGTAGTAGCATTGAGTCGCGTTCCAGTGTCGAGTCCAATCTTCTTGATGCTCCATGTCCGGGTGGTCCATGTTCTATTGCGGCCATGGTCGGATGACACACGTCATTCTCCGTTGGTTTCTCCTCGCCGTCGCATGAAAAGAAATAAATAAAAGGGATGATTTATTCGATAACCAACTACAGTATTTCTTTTTTATGACAATCTATGGTAGATAAAAGAAATACAAGCAGCGCTTAGTCACATTTAATGTGGTAGCATCACCCAAGGGTATCCTTGGCATGTGCGCCACGTGATAACCTATGCATGCATTTAACTTTCCTAGAATAACAACCGCTATCGTGTGGTAGCACTACCAAAGAGTAGCCCTGGCCATGTGTGCCACACGACAACTTGTGTATGTATTTACTAAAAAAAAACTAAAATACACTACAGCTATCGTGTGGTAGCACTACCAAAGAGTAGCCCTGGCCATGTGTGCCACACGATAACCTCTGAATGCATTTACTCAACCAAATAAATTATAGCAATCGTGTGATAACACTACCAAAGAGTAGCCTTGGCCATGTGTGTCACACGATAAACTATACATGCGTTTTTACCAGATAATTGTAAGAATTACAGCTATTACTTTGAAACAATATAAAAAATATTACGTACCTTGATTCTACCCACTTCTGACTTGAAAGATCCACTAACAGAGAAGACCGAGGATGTAGAATTCAAACCACTTTATAGCCTTTTCTTCAGTTTTATTAACAACTTGAGTACTTTATGGATCTAGATACATTAAGCTAAACTTGTACATGGCTATCGCCGAGACGAACTAAGTGGACTTGTCTTGTCGACGGTTCAAAACCGAATGCCTGCTTGAATTACCATTCGCTTGCTTGCAGACCCAAACCATCCCTACTCTTTATTTTTATAGCTTGAAGCTTGAAGCTTGAAGGTTGGAGCTCAAGCAACCGATGGAAATTCAATTAACATATTGATTTATTGATCCCTGAATAATTCTGTATTTTGTAACGGTAACAAAACAAATAATATTTTTATGAACCTAATCATCTTAATATTAATTAATAATACCTTCTATTAACAATTTAGTAACAAAGTCCACACTTCCTGTCAATTAAGGTACCACAAGGTTTCAAATAACATCTAAAACTCATGGAATAATAACAGAAGCTTACAATGTATATTATAGCTGCGTGTGCGGTCACTTGAATATTTGTATAGAAAATATATCGTAATACGCCTCGCCTCGCAACGTGTGTGACGGGCTTAAGGCGGGACTAGCGACCAGTCCGGGCTCCTATAGCTCAGATCTAGCAGTAATATGTCATTTAAAATATGATCCTCTTTTTCTTATGTTACGTTTGAAACCAGTGTTTAAAGATAAGTGTCTCTCTGCTTTGATAGCCAATCAGAGAGACACAGACATACTGTTTTTGGTATCAGGTACGTGACACCAAACAATTGGATGTATAAAGATTGTTATTACCATCGGTTACTTCTTCGGAGAGACTTGTTATTGCTGATACATTTAAGTTTGTTGATGATACATTGTTAACATTTAAGTGCGAATCAAACAGTCCAATCAACTCCCATATTTAATATCAGTTCCTGACCACTATAAAATTGGCAGACGCTAGAAATTTGTGCTCTCTCAAGCTTATCCAGGTTGCGACATGAATACTCGTCCTTCTTATAGAACCAGTTTAATATATTAAATCATATTTCGTTCGTATAATTTTCACATTAAACATGAAAATAGTTTATCAAAGTTGTGCAGAAGGCTGAGAGCGCCGTAGGAGTCATAAATAATGCTCTATCAGAGCTGGAGGCTTGAGCGTCCTCGCGGGACACCATACCAGCACTCTGGACACTTTGACACCTTTCGCCTAATATACTGTTTGAGTGCACGAGCATAAACTGCTAGATAATTTTGGTGATATAGGCTTCAGCCTGTCCAAATACCGAGAGTATTTTTTTAAGGATTCTTGTAGAGCTCTGATGACGATCCGTGGTGATGTAGACGACTCAAGGAATCAAACGCGCTAGTTTTGATTTGTAATAGCAAAAGAAAACATGATGACTGCACACACTTAAGTCTCTGTGAACCAACACAAACCCTATCTATCATTGTAATCTTTGCTTTATCCGAATGTACTAGAACTATTCTCTTACAGTACGTACTCTACACATGCACCACGTGTGTAGTCTAGTCTCTAGTTCCGGAGGCTGGAAGCTGGAATTTGTGCAGTTTGCGTGTAGTCTACCTGTACCTTCGGGACTTCGATTTGAGCCTGCTGCTGCTAAGTGCGGTATTTACGTGGTAAATTGTAAAATCCTTTTGCTTAATTACAATTTGCCATTTTTCTAAACTAGGCTCATCAATACTTCAGGGTGATAAAACAGGTATGGCATCATGACAGGACTCTTCACAGCGAAAGAACAAATATTCAGAGGATTTAAAAAACTTTGAAGAAAATGCACAAATGTTGATACAAGGAGTTGAGAGCGCGAATTGAAACAATAGAAGTTCACAAACTACCGATATTTGAGTTGTTTTTGTTTCAAGTTGGGATTTTAATCATAATAAAAGTAACATATAGTCGACATGAATCCAAAATCTTATTTCACAGGAATCTTCTATTCAAAAATTTAAAAAAGATAAAATCAGCATGGTAGACAAGGCGTGTAAGGAATTCCATGGAATAACGGCCAATATTATAAAATGACAATAAAACAAATATTAATGAATGTTGTGAATTGTTGCTACGACTATAAACTGGTTAAAATACCAATCTATCTGACAATCTAGCAGCCAAGAAGAATTTAAGGAAAGACCTAAGAAATATGGCGTGCTGTGGTGCAAAATAAATAAATGTACAAATTGAACATGATAAGGCTTATAAAATCATGATCAAGTTGTAAAGGCAGCATTATAATAATAACGTACTGAACCAAACAACCACGAATGCTAAGAATGAGACGAATAATTGCTCAAAGGAACCTTGACATTATGCATATTGAATTAGTAGTGGGGTCATCCATGTAGAAATATGTATTTTTTAAGAGTCAATAAAGTGTAGTTTGGATATGATTAATGTATTCTTGATGTATCAGAACACAGCCAGAGAGTTTAAAACTTGTATGTTGCAACACAATTGGATATTTCTTATTCACTATCGATACTTAGCTTACTGATAATAAAAGACGAAATTAAAATTGTCTCAGTCATGTTTCCGGTTGAATATTGAAGAAAATATCTCTAGAAGTTTACCTGAAACAACGACAAAATACATTTATATCTTAAGGTACTGAAAAGATTTGTTCACAGTTAAACTTTTGAAACTTTCATTACCAAAATGAAAGCAAAGTAATATGCCAAAACTATAAAGGTAAATATTTTTCTTATCTAAAACATGCGCGCTACTTTGGCTGAGGCCCTAATGCTGGCGGAAGGGAAACTGCCCCCAGATGAACCGATAACATTCTTAATTTTGTAGGAAGTTGGTGCATGGAGCAAGTTCGATCGTTTGCAGCCACAATAAGGGCGCTTGTACACGCTAAGAAAAAATGCCGGGTCTACCCAAGAATTCTTGTCGTAACTAGAAAATAACTGTGTACACTGCTCGCAGCGGTGCACGAAAAAAATCTTATCTGCGCAAGACACGACGCGGCGAACGTTGTTGCGTTTTCGTGTGTGGAAAAGACAAAATTCTTGTCTTGCGCAGATAAGATTTTTTTCGTGCACCGCTGCGAGCCGTGTACACAGTAATTTTCTTGTTACGACACGAATTCTTGGGTAGGCCCGGCGTTTTTTCTTAGCGTGTACAAGCGCCCTAATAGGAACGGCACAGATGCGAGCTTCAAATTCATGTCCAAACTCACAAAACTCAAAATTGTGCAAGTGAAGACAGGATCATGTGGAAGTGGAACACACTCAGTGCATTGCCGCGGCCCGAGGCGAACATCGAACTCGCATTAGACCAAATGCGCTAAACATATTTCACTTTTTCCTCAGAGGTTAGTCTTCGAGTTTTGCGATGGGTGATAAATGGTTTTGGTAGTTAGGCTTCAACCGTCTTATTCGTAAGCGTAGTTGGACCGCTGTTTAGACAAGTAAGGAGAATTTCAATCTTACTAAGGAAACTAAGTACCAAATACGTGGCACGTACGTTCGTTCAAAAGGTTGAGTAAAGCTAACTCTTGTCTACGTGGCGTTCCATGAAACTAAGTTCCGACGCATTCTCTCGGGCATCAACTCTCGCCCGTATATGTTATTTAACGGAGCAAATTCCTACAGCAAACAAATAACTTAGGAGCTGTGTACGATCAGGAAACTAAATAAGAGCATTTAATAAGCTGACCTTGTCAGAATCGCACCAAATTCAGGCATAAAGTTAAACATTTACAATATAACATTTGTTTCCGATTGTTGTAAAAGTTTGGGAAGCACACTTATGCATATCACCTTATGTCCTGTCAAACGTTTATGTTCAAAAGATTTAAGGTATCAGACCGGTCAAGGCTTTCGACCATGCATTGTTTTCGGTCCAAATGTTTTGTTCTCATAAAAAAAGAAAGACTGTATGACAACGTAACAACTCATTGACTCTATCAAAGCCATGTTCATGATACTCGATTGATTGATGGTGTAGGTGTGAAGACTTTTGTTCTATTTCAATATTATACGTACAGTTCACTAGAGCGGAAACCGTATACAACCGTTTATTGTTTAAGTTTAAGGATATTCGATTTCGGAATCATTCACCAAATGCCGAAACTGACAAAACAACGAACTTACTTGAAACAGATTAAATTGTAAATTCCTCGAATTCCTACCGGGCTCTCTCGTATTTGATTCCGTGTTCTATGCACGGCATTTCACTGCATGCTGTATTAGAGCTTGTTGGCTACTCATTAGCAGTGAGCGCATTTCATTAGTAAATCTGATTGTCGACAACTTTGTCTATTTCGACTGTATCGGAATAGATTTTAGTACAGCTCCGTTATTAATTAAAAACTGTGATGGAATTTACCTGGGTTGTAATAGAAGAACCGAGAGAAGTTGAGAGAGTAGAATATAAAGCTTAGAAAGTTAATTCTAATAAAGGTGTTCGATACATCGAACACATCTCATGAGCATCATCAGCAGTTTGGCTTAAGTAGGTCGCTCGTGTCGCGAGCGCGGCCGGGCGATCCACGTAAGCCAGTGCATCAGCAGCAATCACACCAATCGCACTCATTACATTATAGCATATACTCTGAGTTTACCTAATTAAACTACTAAGTTAAAGTGAACTCGGTTGTATTATTCTAGCATCCCGGAAGTGGCTAGCGCGATTTCCTACATGGTCCTTCGAGCCGTTCGAGGATTCATCACGCGATCGTAATCATACCGTCGCGCGTCGAAAACCTCGAGCTTACCAGCATCCCGTGGATGTCAGTGTTCGTTAGCTTGACAGTGTGTTTATTGGAGAGCTAGCAACATCATCCTGAACCGGCGAGCGACACGCTCCAAAACAGCAGCAGCAGTGAGCGAACCGTTCCCGCCCCAGCATCAGCAACCGTGGTCGTGGGGGTTTACCCGCGACTCGCCAGCAGCAGCTTTAGCCAGCACTGCAGTGGGGAGCAACCCACGCAGAGCACCATCCAGCATCAGCATCAAGCAGCTTACAAGTAAGAGCGTTCCGTTTTTTCATCGAGCTCGTCAAACATAAACTGACAAAATGGATGTTCTCTACTTCCAACAAACCGAGTTGGCGGAGAGCATCCGAAAAGTCCTTGTTAATTTTAAGAAGGACAGCAGCGATCGTAAATCAATTGAATACGGTAAAACAAGATTAGACCTTCTCAATGCACATTGGAGAGAGTATGAGCTTAACCACGAAAAATGCATACCTATTGAAAATAAAGGTCATAAGTACTTTGTCGATTCTGAGTATGAGCGAACGAAAGAGTCATATTTAGAAGGTAAATCCACAATTCTTAGGTATTTTGAGCAATTAGGCCAGGAAGGGAAACCTGCTTCCCAGGCTGAAGCAGGACCGTCACGCGGCAAAGAGCAGCAGCGGCCGCGGACTCCAGCACCACCAGCACCTGCCAGTGCCACCACACTCCATGCACACCATAGGCCGCAGGTGGAGGAGAGAGGCATCGCAGGCAACGTAGATGCGATGCTACGCAGGCAGCGAGTTAACTTCAAAGCCTTCGTGAGGACTGTAGATGGTATAGACCTAGAGTCTTTCCGGGAAAAATGGGAGTACGAAGACGCCCTGCGAGTGTTACAAAGTCGCTGGGCGGTGGTGGATCAATGTCATTGGGAGATCATGCTTGAGTTGGAAGAAGACGAAGCGTACGAATACAACTACAACAAGCATGAGCGCACCTACAACGGCCTGAGAAAAGCTATCAGCTCGAGGATGTGGTCAACGTCATACCGCGACAAAACCACTCCTCAAATGGACATTCCGGCCTTCTCAGGTAACTTTCAGCAGTGGGTGTCGTTCAAAGATCTCTTCGATGAAACGATCCACAACAATCCATCACTATCAAGCGCTCAAAAGATGCAGTTCTTAAAGAGCAAAGTTAAGGGTGAAGCTGAGCGTTTGATACAGCATCTTCCCATCAGCACGGGCAACTACACAACCTGTTGGGAAATATTGAGACACCGATTCGATAACAAGAGAAGCATATTTAATTCGTACGCAAACACCATCTACAATCTTGCCAACATACAGCAGCAGTCGTTCGCAGCAATCAAGCGACTTCATGACGTCACGCTAGAGAGTCTCCACGCCATTAAGAACCTAGGTATCGACACTACGTCATGGGACCCTCTACTTGTGTACATATTATCACAAAAACTAGATAATGAGTCTTATTCCGAGTACATAGAGTCTTTGAAGAATACGCGGGAGCTACCGGTACTTCAAGAGTTTTTGGACTTCCTCGAGAATAAGTTCACCGCTCTAGAGTCATCTCGTCGACGACAAGATGTAACAAACAAAACAGCATCATCTCAGCAGCAAACATCAACTTTTACAAGCCGTAAATTTATTAAACCATTTACAGAACGTAAAAATAACAACAGGTACGAAGTTACAAAATCATTACACGTGTCTGAGTCAGCAAGTAAGTGCCCTCATTGCAATTCCGATCATCGTTTAATAAATTGCAAAACATTTCTCGAATCAACTGATGAGCAAAAAATATTTATTCTAAATAAATTAGATTTCTGCAAGAATTGCATTTACGATCACGTCGGAGGCAAATGTTTTTCAACGAAAAGATGCCATAAATGCAATGATAAGCATCATACCATTTTACACGATTATTTTGCAACTCAATCAAAACCTACTTTTAACTCGGGCAAAGGTTCGAGACAAATTAAGGAACGTGAGCATCATAGCAGCAACAATATCAATGTATCTCATCAAGATGAACCTTCAGAAATTTTGTTAGCAACAGCTTTAGTGAAAGTTACCGCAGCAGATAACACCCAGCACGTAATGCGAGCACTGATCGACCAGGGCTCGCAGGTCTCTGTAATCAGTGAGAGAGCAGCACAACAGTTAGGACTCAAGCGAGAAAACTGCAAAGGGGTTATTTGTGGAGTAGGAGAGCGGGAATCCATTTGCAAAGGGAAGCTTAAGATTACGTGTCAATCGACTTATACGGATTTTAAGTTTACTACAAACGCTTTGATTTTGAGCAATATGATCAAAAATCTGCCAAACAAGACATTTCCAAAACCGTCGTGGAACCACCTAGCACACATCCGCTTAGCGGACCCGGATTTTAATATCAGTCACCCAGTTGACCTTCTTCTAGGAGCCGAGGTTTACTCCAACATCATCATGGAGGGGATAATCCGGGGACAGGCTAAATCGGAGCCTTTAGCGCAGCAAACTCAGCTCGGATGGATGCTATGCGGCGGTGTGAAAACATCTTTCCAATGCAATGTTATCCTAGACAACATCGAGGATATTCATCAGTTTTGGAAGATTGAAGATATTCAGGAGCAAAACGAAATGTCGGTAGAGGATCAAGAATGCCTGGATTACTATAAAGCTACTACAAAACGTCTAGATAGCGGACGCTACGAAGTTAGATTACCAATGAAACCAGAAATGAAAGAGAAATTGGGATCATCTAAGGAAATAGCTATAGCCCAATTCAAAAATTTAGAGCGTAAGTTAATTAAAAATGAAAGTTTATCGAAGCAATATAAACTATTCATCAGCGAATATGAGCAACTCAAACATATGAAGTTAGCGACTTCAAACAGCATACATAGGGCGGAAATAGAATGTTTCCTACCTCACCATGCCGTGCTAAAAGAAGACTCGGTTACAACTATATTACGTGTGGTCTTCAACGCATCGGCTAAAACTTCTTCTGGACACAGTCTCAACGATCTGATGTATAAAGGTCCGAATCTACAGCAGGATTTATTAGAGATCATTCTTAAGTGGCGACAATATCGTTTTGCATACACTGCGGACATAGAGAAATGCTTCCGGATGATTTTGGTCAATGAGCAGGACCAATACCTACAACAGATTATGTGGAGAGCGCATGAGAGCCAACCTATCAGGGCTTATACATTGAGTACCATTACATACGGGACAAAATCCGCTCCGTTCCTCACAATGATGACCATCCGTAGGTTAGCTGAAGACGAGCAACAAAACTTCCCTAACGCAGCAAAATCCATCAATGAGGAGCTCTACATGGACGATTGGGTCTCGGGGGCTCACAGCATTGAAGAAGGGAAGAAAAGGATAGAAGAAATGAACGCGTGCCTTAAAAGCGGAGGATTTTTGTTGAGAAAATGGTCCTCCAACGATAAGCAGCTATTAGAAAAAGTAGAACAAAGCAAAAGCAATCAGCCACCATTGTTTACATTTAAAACAGAAAACACAGCAAAAACGTTAGGTATACAATGGGACTCCACCGAGGATAAGTTTACTTTTCAATGTGATCTAGCAAATACGGAAACAACGAAACTAACTAAGAGGATGCTTTTATCAGAGATCTCCAAGATTTTCGACCCCTTAGGGTGGTTAGCTCCGTTGATAACCAAATTGAAATTATTATTCCAACAAGTCTGGCAAAACTCAGAGGCTCAGTGGAGTCATGAAGTTTCACCAAAAATTAAAGAAGAGTGGAGCCAGTTGAAAAAAGACATAAACATCATAAATCAGGTTAAAATTCCTCGGTGGCTAAAAAGCAAAAAAGGTGACGTCATCGAACTACACGGGTTCTGTGACGCATCGACGAAAGCATTCGCATGCGTGGTTTATGCGAGGATCGTCACAAATGAATCAGCGTCAGTAGTGCTGACCGCGGCAAAAACACGGTTAGTACCTAGCAGCAAGGCCGTTACATTACCGCGATTAGAGTTATGTGCGGCTGAATTACTGACAAATTTAATGACAAAGATTGTCAAAAGCATCACCAGCTTCACCGTCGTGACTTACGGTTGGAGTGATTCAAAGGTAACACTCAGCTGGATTCAAGGTTCTCCGGAGCGCTGGAAGCCGTTTATAGCGAACCGAGTGAAGAAAATTACCAGCACTATGCCACCAAAGTCTTGGCATTACATAAACACCAAAGAGAACCCAGCTGATGCAGCAAGCAGAGGACTGACGTCAACACAGCTGATAGAGCATAAGTTGTGGTGGCAAGGGCCTACCTTTCTATCCGTACCTAACTTCGAGCTAAAAGAACAAAACATGACGTTTTCTACCAACGAAGAGGTTAGAAAGCTAGTGAACGCAGTTAGTAATGTCATCTCCGACAGCAGCAGCATCATCGAAGATTTACTTGATCGTTACAGCTCGTTTACTAAAGTCACTCGGATTTTTGCATGGATACGACGGGTACTGACCCCTACTGTTTGTAAACAAAGACAGCCGATGTACCTCATGTTACCTGAGCTTAGATCAGCAAAACTAATTATAATAAAGCATGTACAGCGAATTGAATTTAATGAAGACATCGAATGCTTATTACACAATAAAAAAGTTTGCTCACAAAGCAAGATAGCTAGTTTAAACCCATTTTTAGACGAAGAAGGGATTTTAAGAGCTAAGGGAAGACTCAGGAATGCCAACATCAGCACAGAAATGAAATTTCCGATCATAATTTCATATAGCGGCAGATTAACTGAACTTCTTATAGAGCAAGCGCACGAACTCACATTCCACGGTGGACCTCGGCTTACCATGTCTTTTTTGAGACAAAGATATTGGATAGTCAAGGGAAATCGAGCGATCAAAAAGCAGCTTCTAAAATGCGTAACCTGTAGGAAACAAGCACCTGTAAAATTACAACAGATTATGGGTGACCTCCCGGACTTTAGAACTAATCCAGCCCCTGCATTTTATCACACAGGGGTAGATCTCACCGGTTTCATTCCAGTGAAAGCGAATAAAGGACGAGGAATAAAAACAACGAAAGGCTATGTAGTATTGTTTATCTGCATGGTTACTAAAGCAGTACACATAGAGTTGGTGTCCGATTTGACCAGTGTCTCATTTATAGCAGCGTTGAGGCGAATGGCAGCACGTCGAGGAGCACCTAAGCATATGTACTCTGACAATGGGACCAACTTTGTGGGTGCTAATAAAATACTTCAAGAAGAATATCAGCAGCAAGAAGAAATTTTCAAAGAATCATTCCATAGAGAAATCACAGAATTGAATATAGAATGGCACTGGAACTGTCCTTCTTGGCCAAGTGCTGGAGGGATCTGGGAAAGATCCATTCGAAGCTTGAAGCAGCATCTAAAAAGAGTCGTAGGTGAACAAGCGTTAACCTTCGAAGAATATAGCACCGTGTTGGCGCGAATTGAAGCAAGCCTGAACTCGAGGCCTCTCTGTCCGATATCTGAAGATATTGAGGATATTGACTTCCTTACGCCAGCACACTTTTTAACCAGCAACGCAGGCCTGACAGTCATAGAAACAGCCAATGACGCCAGGACTAGGTGGCACCTAACAAACAAGATTTTCCAAGACCTGTGGAAGAGATGGAAAGCAGAATATCTCAGTCAGTTATCTGTTCGCGGCAAATGGTTAAAAGCAAAAAGAAACATCGAAGTCGGGGATTTGGTAACCATCCACGACGATAACTACACATCAGCGAAATTTCCTGTGGGGAGAGTGATAGAAGTACACAGCGGAAATGATGGTTTTGTAAGGGTAGTGTCTCTCAAGACGAAAAATGGTATAATAAAGCGGCCTATCATAAAATTATCAATTTTACCTATCGAGCAAAACAAAGGCACAAATGCCGAAAAGGACAGCAGCAAGCTAAATGAACCAAAATCAGCAAAGGATAGCGACCGAATTGGCACCAAAAAACGTTCCCAATTTATCAACATAGCTTTATCATTAATATTTTTTATGAGCATCATTTCGTCCGGTGAATCAGCCAACATAACACAATTCAGCAGCAATCAATCATTGTACTACGATCCAACAGGGAAAATGCATTTAATACGCGATCAGTGGAAAATTGTATCTTATTATAACATGCAACCTTATTGGCAAGGAGACATGGCGGTTAATACATTCACCAAATATTTAGAACAGACATGTGATAAGGTCAAAGAAGCGAGCCATTGTAATATGATCTTATTACAAGTGAAACACGATTACAGCGAGCTACAATACTATAATCAGCATTTCGGCGAGCGGTCAAGGTCTCGTCGTGGACTTATCAATGCAGTCGGCTCTATAGCAAACACACTATTTGGAGTACTCGACCAAAGTTTTGCGGATAAATATCAGAAGGATATTGAGCTTGTCAACAGCAACGAAAAGCATTTGATGCAACTTTGGAAGAATCAGACATCCGTCGTAGAAGCGGAATACAACGTTTTAAAGCGAACGGAACAAGCAATACAATCTCAGCATAAACTTATGAATAAACATTTAAACTATCTTGATCAAACAACTAAGCAACTTCAGAAGGAGTTTGAAAGCATGTCTATGATACAGGAGTTTACTCTAGCAGCAATGGCGACTACAAACATGATCCGAAACTTGAAGCAGATACAGGATACACTCATCGATACTTTGACAGATATTTATCATGGCAAGATAAACTTACATCTGTTAACACCAAAGCAGCTAAACGACGAGCTTCAAATAGTTTCTAGTCACATATCGAAAGAGCTTACGCTACCTGTAGACAATATACAAATCAACCTTTATAAAGTTTACCAGCTACTGAAAGTTAAAGCAAGAATGAGCAATGATTACGTCATATTTGAACTTAGCTTGCCTTTAATCAGCAGAGACAGCTTCCATCTATATCACTTGATACCAGTACCTCTACAAATCGGTAGTGACATGATCAGCATCAGTTTAGTCACCGATTTCATAGCAACCAACCTTATGAGGGACTCTTATATACCAATCTCAAGCATCGACCTGCAGGGCTGTGAATATCAAGACGAGACATTCTTCTGTCAGCTACAAGGGCCCGTCAAGCATTTGGGCCCAGAAGAAAAGTTTTGTCAAATAGAACAGATGGATACCTGCAAGATCAAGAGAGAAAGCTGCAAGAATAAATGGGTTCAGTTACATAACCCGTCATTCTATTTATATTTCGCATGTGATACGTACTCGTTAACGATCATATGCGACAATGAAACACGAGTCCGCCGAGTCAGCAAGGCCGGGCTTATCCAACTTTATAAACAGTGCATCGCAAAAGGTCGTGACGTCACTCTTTATTCATACCTACAACAACATACGCTCACACTCAAACCCGACTTAGTACTTACTAACATAGCTCCAATTCAACATCATACGTTTAACACAACCTTACCGTTAGTTGAACCATTCCAAGATAAATATCTCAATACGTCGCTGCAGCAGCTCGGTGACAAGATCAACGCTATGAAAGAAGCAGCTCAACAAGACGGGACCCTTACTACGCATGATGTGCATCAATACGCTATATCATACAGCGTATTAGCAGCAGGCGTCTTAGTTTTCCTGTGGTTCCTGTGGAGGCGATACAGACAAGCAGCAGTCAGCTCGACTCCAGCCGCGCCCGCATCGGGTGTGGCGCCGCAGCGTGACTACGCACCGCCAGCGCCGCCGCCGCCGCCGCCTGCGCCTGTCCCGCCAAGGGAGGCGCCCTCAAGCAGCGAGAGTGTTAGTGCGCGTAACGAATCCGTAACCGAACCAGAGTGTAGTGTTACCGGGGCCGTGCGGTGGTCCAGTTTACGTAAAAAACACAACAAACAATCAGTGTTTACGATAGATAGGGATTAGTTAATACGCAATCAGCAATCATCGCCATTACGAAACATTGTTCTAACATTCATTAGACTAAGCATAATATTGTTTCACCTATCTTTGTATTACTAACCCCCTAAAGTGTTACGCCTCATTTCATCTCATTCGGCATTCCTCCCTCGGGAGCATGTTCGATACATCGAACACATCTCATGAGCATCATCAGCAGTTTGGCTTAAGTAGGTCGCTCGTGTCGCGAGCGCGGCCGGGCGATCCACGTAAGCCAGTGCATCAGCAGCAATCACACCAATCGCACTCATTACATTATAGCATATACTCTGAGTTTACCTAATTAAACTACTAAGTTAAAGTGAACTCGGTTGTATTATTCTAGCATCCCGGAAGTGGCTAGCGCGATTTCCTACAAAAGGTGCTCATCCACGTAGGTCTAAAATTGGAAGTTTAATATAGGTATACTATTCTCCTACAAAGGGATCAGAGAATTCCAACCCGCAAACAAAATTCACAAACTAACTTCAAACCCGTTTCCAACAGTTTTATTTTGATCCGCAACAATTCCACTTTGTCTCTTCGGCCGTCCATTCCAAGGAAGTTTATCGTTCATTCGGTCACCGTTCTTTGGTAAATTGACAAAATAAAAGCCCCTAGTGGTGAGCGGATCCAGCGGTTTCAATTAAATAGCGGTGCATTCTATTTGCAGTTTGTCTACTTTTGTTCAAACGAAGTACTTTATTTTTGTTTCCTTTCGATTAAAACTTCGTCGTAGATAGATAGATAGATAGAAAATACTTTATTGCTCACCAAGACTTAGAAATAGACAACGATATTTAAAATACTTAAAACTATTTGATGAACAATAAGCGGTCTATTGCTGTTCAACGTGGGAATGCAGCCAGCGTTCTTGGCACCATGCCTCATGGACACCCACATTTGTTAGATTTTTAAGGTTTAGTTTTAATTAGTTTTAGTTTTTTTTGTTAATATTATGAATTTTTGTTTTGTTGTTATAAAATTAATAAATGTTTGCAGCGGTCTTACTTGCCATTGTATTTATAATATTTAAAAAAAAACACAAAAAGCATAACGCAATGTTCTAAACTCATAATTTTGTCCGGATTTATCATTTCATTAGATTACATTTGATAACTAACTTTGTCATCTTGGCGCCCAACGTGGGACAATAAAAATCTAAATATATTTTTAATTTAGTTTTCGAATATCACGTCAATTATTAATAAGACCTATAGCAGAGCAAACTCAGATGTTATCATTTGTATTTTCAGTTAGAAATATTATTTTATATAATTGGCGCCCAACACGGAACTCGAAAGTATTCCTTCATGCGAGTAAAAAAACGTCAGAGAAACTCAAAAATTATAGCATTGTATACGAAAGCATGTCCAGGGAGCTATATCTAAAGTTAGAGGGAAACTCGGTGCTTCGGAGGAGGGCAGAAGTGTGCTGCATAATGCAGGGTTGTTAGCCTCCCGACAATAGCTTTCAGATTGCCGACTTTGAAACTTTGGAGAAACTTCGGATTCAGGATTACCACTACTGTTTTGTATTCCACTTTGTAACACAGGATCGTGTGGAACTTTCGTGAAGTTACCCTTTCGGTTTGTATTTCCGATTGACCTTGAAACGGTTGAGTTTCAGAACTTCCTGCAATAGCATTGGCTTTTTTATAAGAAAAAGAAAATCGCCAGAGATAAGACGAGTAGCTACATCAGCAAGGTCCTGGAGCACACTCAGGCGGCGCCAGACAAATCTGACACGGGACAAGATCACGTTAACGGCTAACCATATTTTACGCTCAACATTTATTGAATTTCATATAAAATGTAAAATAATAATGTCCGTGTGCCTAACATAAATTTATTGACCGATTCATTGCAATATCCACTGGTGTCGGTAACATTTTGGTTTCATAGATACTTTATACTCTGATTTGCCAATCTAGTAGAAATATCTGCAATTTTATCGCACAGCAAGTTGCTGTTAACAACTGTTCAAAAATTAAACAGTTTGCATAGTTTACGTAGTAACTTGTGTAGTTACTTTGATGAAAATTGACGCAGAAGGTAGGAAGATTTAAAACATAAGAACGTTCAACTTTACCAACTTCATGGAACGAGTAGTTCAAACTACTTTAAACAGAAGATATTTCTCAGCTAATTAAGTGGAATTCTTCGTGCAAACTTTCTGATAAGCAAACAAACTGAAACCACGGCATAAATAGTAGTTTAACCACACTTTAGGGTAGTTGGTACAATTGTAAATAGCCGGCTTAAGCGTAGAGCTACTTCGAAGTTATTTCAACTTTGCAAAAGTAGGAAAGTTGGACAGTTCAGTTAACTTTAATTGAGATGTCTGTTTAAAATTACCGTAAGTGCCATGTGGGGGATGGAGGGGTCAGCTGGCCTACCATGAGCTTCATATGGTTATGGTTATGGCTGTCAAAATTGTGTCAACAGTGTCAACACATTCAAACCCAAGAAGAAAATGAATGTGTTGGTCAGCCTATCATATATACACAATTTGACAGCCATAGCCATATGGAGCTCGTGGTAGCCCTGCAAGAATCAAGACGCTTATCTTTCCATTCTTCATGAACTACTTCTAGCACAAAACTGCATGTCTACTAACGTTAGCAACCAAATACGCTTCATTCAAACATCAAAACCGTCTAATGAAAATATTTTAGTAAGAAATAACAAAAGCTTGTATATATAAAAATATAATTCGGACCTTCCCAATGAGGCTGTTACAGAGAACTGCAACCAACGATCGTACTCAAAGTTGGCCACTCGTGTCGGTGGTCAACTTCAATTCTCTCTAAGAACAAGAAGGAACAACTTCTAAAAAAATGCGACCGTCATAATGAGACAGTCGAAGAGTTTTAGTTTTAAACTGTCGATCGGTTATTAGGTATCGTTTGGCATTTGTGGATCCGGGCAACGCTTGAAAACGAAGTTAATTTAAAACTATGAACATAGTCCCTTCAAACTGAACCACAGTGATGATGCTCACACAATTTCAAAACAGAATATGTCAATACGAATGTGTAGTTTAATGTGACCTATCTCCGCTAGGTAACTTTCAGCATATGACGGTCTGCGTTTGACCGAAACCATGGTCTAAGTCACGCGCACTTGACTCTGAGATGTCAAGTTTTTGCCCTTAGCTCGGACGGTCCAGAGTTCCAGCACTTGAGGTCTTGAGGTCGAATCCTCGAGTGTTACTTAAGTTACTTCAGGCATTCCAAAAGTTTCAGAGAAATGATAAGTTCTTTGAAGAGGTTTGCTGATTAATTTGAGAGAGATACAATTATCAAACGATATGTTATCTGGGGTTTTTTCCTCATCATGATCATCAGCCTGTATAACTGCTGAACATAGCCTTCTCCTACAAACCTACAAGAATTCTAGGGCTTAGGCCTCCATACACAAACCCCCAATCTGTACAATGTCGTCGGTTCATAGGGTCCAAGTTTTTTTATTCTAGTGAAGAGAAACCAAGAATTTACCAAGTAAATAAACAGATTTTTGCAAATATTGACTAACAACAATGAAACAGGGGCCTAATTCTCGGGCCGACCGAGAATTTCAATGTCCCTTAAATAAACATTAGCATTGCACAACCCCGCACTTTTTTACGTTTTCCGTATATCGTAGCTGTCGAGGCTTATAATATGAGGTCGTCGATGAATTACTCAAGAAAATCTGCCATTCTCTCTTCGAAAAGAAGCAATAAAATAAAATTACAAAATGATCGAGATCAGCTCGAGAATTAAGCCCCTGGTTGGGTGCTTTAAATCTGAAGATAGCTACATAGCTATAAATAAACTTTATAAGTGTTATTATCACCTTGATAAATATTCCCACACATGCATGTCACGTTGCCAACTAACTTTTAACTCGCAACACTAAAAGCTCCGCCATCCACACTTCATGTACCGAAACTAATTACTTTTCTAGTTTAAATTAAAGTTATCACTCTTCGGGTGATGTTCAGTGACGTCACTATTTAACGACACAATTCCATAAAAAAAAATACAGCCGAATTGAGAACCTTTTTCTTTTTTTATTTGAAGACGTTTAAAAGTTATTTTAGTGAGAAAAACTTATGATGCAATTGGATCGATGGTAGTACATAAAGATCAGACTATACACTGCTAACTCTTATGTCCTTGCAGTCAGCGTTATTTAGCTTATTTTTCTTTGTTTTTAGGTAACTTGAGCTGTATCCTACTGTAGGCCTACCATGAGCTCTGTCTGGCTCTGTCTCTAGTTCTGGTTTTGGGTCTGTGTGAGTGTTGACTAAATAAATCCTACGTCAAAACGTCACACACACACACAGTATAATGCACTGGTGAGCACTCACACAGACTTAAAACCACCAGACACAGATAGACCAGAGACAGAGCCAGACAGAGCTCATGGTAGGCCTACTGTACCATCTACGCTACGGTATAAACTCACGTATAATCATCACAATTCGGCATATCACTGTCTTAGGAAAGATTTAAATGCAATATAGGCTTTCTTAGCAGCACCTTTATGATGCTCTTGACCTAGTCACCTTAACCAATAGCCCATAGACCATCCTTTGGCCACAATCTCACCTGATGATAAGCGAAGATGTAGCCGACGACGAAGCAGAATGGTCTAGAAGACACCTATTTACTCTTGCCTTGAAGAGGCCCAGATTGTAGTGGTCAGGAAAACCAGCCGACGGCAACGAGTTCCATTCCCTGGAGGTCTATGTCAATACGTTACATGGACAATACATTCTAAGACCACAGCAGTAACTCGACGGCACTTTACGGCAGCTTATGGTCGTTTTTCCTAAACCTCAGCTCTCTTACCCTTAAACTTTGCCCCTAAAGTTGAAACTACCTACATCTGCCCCAAGATTAAAGCCGCGTTACAAGCACCAGGTGGTAAACCCTAACTTGAAGGCCACTTGACCTCTCGGCTGGCCTAAGTTGTAGGATTGTTCGACAGTTTGTATCGTAATGGCGCTTTGGCTTCGTTTAATGGAATTAACATTAGTTGGAAAACTGTTTCATTACGGAAAATAAATACTATGATATTTTAGTTTTCACAGAAGGTCGAATGCTTCCGTCTGTTTGTTTATAAAGATGCGGTATTTTAAAATCTAAACTGTTCTTGCAGTGTGAATGTTCTACCAACCTCTGCTATAATTCGTAGTGAACATTGGCTATTACACCGAATAGGCACTTTACGAACTTTTCGCTAGTTATCCTTTAACCGTCATTCCAGCCGGGATCCTCTCCAAGTTGCAGACCGTTCGTGGTTAGCGACATCACTGCGGAGTGCGGTCGGTTCCATTTCCATTGGAACTGAACACTCGGCTCCCTGATTCGAACCTACACTATACACTTTCAGTGGGATCATGAATTCTATAATTAAAGATTTGCCTATGTCATACACATTCGCCATATTTTCTTTATTCAGTTTTGTTTTAATTATCAACTGTTGGCCTACCACAATCTCTGAATAGCTCTGTCTCTGCTGGTATTGAGTCTGTGTGGGTGCTCACCAGTGTTGCGTGTGACGTTTCAACGTAGGATAGATAGATAGATGAAGAATTTATTTGCCTAGAAAACACACACGAAACAAGGAATTACAAGAAAAATATAAAATCAAAGCATAAGTAATTAAAACTAAAAATACAATGACAATGTAAACTAAAAAAACAATATATGAAATGGCCCAACAACAACAAACAAACAAACAATGAATGAATAGGACTTATTTAGTCAACACTCACACACACTCAAAACCAGAGCCAGAGACAGAGCCAGACAGAGCTTATGGTAGGCCTACTGAAGGATAGCGGGCTATACCTATCACACTTACTGGTTGCACAAAATCAATAAATTTGATGCAAAAACTCCATTTCCGGATCAAAATCTATTCCAATATCTAACGGTCTCCCGAATTTACGATACAAACCAATCTAAATGCATTGGGTTTTTTATACATTACCTTTAAACTAACGGTGTATGTTGCATACATTGATGAACGATGTATAAAGCTGACATAGCGCGATGCGTTCGATGCCTGTATTGCCGAAAATATTAAAAAAGGTTTGGAAGGTTTTTTGGTGCACTACGGTTTTAGCCCCTGATGTTATCGGAAGATCTGTCTGGACGATTGTAAATAATTAAATAACATACCGAATGAAATAATAACGTTATGAAATAATAAAGTCGCCACGGAATGACATCATCAGTACAGGACCTTACCCAAACATTTTTTAATCCATCCATATGTAAGTATTAAACACTCATTATGTATTGTCTGTCACTGTCATTGTGACAAGCACTGCCCAATTACAACTCTTTCATTGCAAAAATTCATCACGAGTCGCTGAGATATGACTGATCAATTTTGCCAGTGGCGAGTAGTGAGGATATATTAACATCCGAAATGGACAGATGCCATTCATTAAGAAGAAGAAGAGATATGACTGATGCTGTCTTTATGACATTATGTCACTATGGAGGCTGATTATAAAACCTTATTTTTGCAAGCAAAGGCGTGTTCAAACGCTAGCTTAATTTCCCAAGCTAGGTATTTCTCTGCGTAATTAAGTGGGAACATTTAATTTCGTTATGCAGCCCATCTCTCGGGGATGTAAAAAGGGTAAAATAAATAAATTAGGGGCTTATGATTCATCCGACCTGTCTGTCAGTTGAAGCAGCTGCTTTTCATGTTTTTATTTTTGACAAAATAGCATTTAATTTAGACGAATTTTATGAATGCGAAAGCTTTGCGAGGCACAAAAAGAGCATGCGAGTGAAGCAATTTTGATATTATGTTAGCAAAACGGAATGAAAATGCTTGCGTCTGCAAAACACTACTGTAGTTACTCTGAGTTTTGCTCGATTAGTGTGAATACTTTGTTTTTTGTGTCTGGCTCTGGTTTCGAGTCTGCACGTAGTGAGCACTCACACAGGCTCAAAACCAGAGCCAGACAGAGCTTGTGGTAGGCCTAAAGATTGAGTAAAAAATCAAGGTAAAGGTGACCACATGAAAGAGATAGCCCAAACAACGAATTTGTATTATAGTCACTTTTATCCAGCGATAGCCGCAGGGGAAACCAGTTTTACAAGTTTTAGGCAATCAATATGTTATTACTCAAATTGTGACGAATTGGTAAGTGTCCGCCAAATCTAGCTAATGCTAATAGCTTAATTCCATAAAAAAACATCAAAAACACAAAATCACACATACGAAGACGCTTGATTTTTTGCTTTGATAGCCTAAAGCACCCAGTTGTAGATTTTTGATTGAGATATATACTTATTTATTTAATTAATTAATTAATACGGTCTACATTTCGACCACTTACACTAGTTAATTAATACTAAAACTAAGATTAAAATAGCATACAAAAAATTACAAAATCAAAACAAAATAAAAAACATAACATAAGATCAAAATTACCTACAGCTAACAAATATTTGAGATGTATACAAATTAAATGTCATAACACAATTAATAATAAAATAATCAACATAAAATTAAATTATATAATAAATTAACGTCAAATACATGCTTACCCTTCCTTACATCATTCTTTTTCACTGTGTCTCAGACATACCGACACAAGATTATTCCATTCGTCCGAAAACACATCACAATCAATTTGTGAATCAATTTGATTGTCAGTCAGGAGTTTATTGAGGGTGGTGGTGGTGGTGGATATGGACTCTTCTGTCAAAAGAAGAGGAAAGGTTTGTGTACTAATATTTCACTTGAATAGTAGTAGTATATATAAGTAGGTACATAAATAAGCACAAAGCATTAAAGCAACCCTTGAATCCACAATCCAGCTAAGTAGTTGGTGTTGTTAACGTGGAATAAACTAGAGAATTGATGGGCGGCGCGAACCGTCACACGCACGAGTTAGCGAACTTACGCCTGGCTCTCCTGACTACCGGCGACCGCATTATTACGGCTGCTATAATTTCAATCCCCATCTGCACATTAAGGGTGACAAATCAACATCGAGCTATGCTGCGCTGTACTGCGCTGTGCTGTGCTACGTTTTTTAACAATCAACATCAAGCTGTGCTGCGCTTTGCTTAGCTCAGTGTAAAAGTAATCAGTTTGGAGAAAAGATGAGACAGCAAAAATACGTTACGTAATTAAGAGTTGTTGTCTCATCATTTTTCCATGCAAAAGAGAGAGACCCGTAGGCGAAACTAAAACAACATTTGGTAACGAAATGTCTTAAATGCACTGGGACTTTGGGTACAGAATACAATATACACCCAGACAGATAACAAACATCTGTGTTCACCACACAAATATTTATTATATGGGGATCAAACCCACACCCTCCAGCACAGAAGGCAGTGCTACTACCAAAGTACCAACTGAACTGTCAATAACCTCTTTTTTACGAAGTAGGATAAACAATTGTCGTGGCCGAGCTAAATCTCTTTAACCGATAAAATATGAGTTAGCTTACACATACCAGAGTTAAGTTTACTTTCTGATAAAGAACCGGCTGATTGAATTTAGATCTTATACCAAGTGAAATGAGTTGCATAATCCCTTGACTGCTCACAACAGTAGGTGATACTGATAACAAACGCAGGTTAAGCTTATTTTTAAGAGGTTTGTATTTTAGCGGAAATTAATTACATTTAACGTAAGAATATGTATGCACTTTCTCTTTTGTTTTTTATTCTAATGTAAACTTAATAGTTTATTTAGGATCTAGTTATTGTATCCTATCTAATAAATAACATATCAATAGAAATCAAAACAAAAAGGACTCGAAGAGCATAACTCTATTTTGCGAGCTATTTAAGATTTTTCATTGCTCATACTCTGAAAGTAGGTCTGAAGTTGCCTGAGGGGCCTAATTGAAAGTAATACTTTCAGCCCTAGGGAGAATCGCTTTCTACTGACAGCTGCCAAATTATAAAAAAGTTCTATTTTATTCAACTTTGTTCCAACTTTCTAAAGTCTTTCAAACTGCAAGGAGGTTGTTAAACCAAATTCCAACTTTTTATTCAGCAAGTAGGTTGGAAACCCATTACGACGACGGTAAGAAGACAAAAAGTCAAATCTTAAAAAGTCTAATTAGAGCGCAATGTAAAATTTAAATTTAAATAACATAAAGATAGTATTAAATAAATACTATATCTTCTAAATTACTTGATTAATATATAGCTTCAACTATTTATTTAAAATAACATAGATTTGAGCAAACAATTTACCATTTTTTGAATTATGAAAATGAAAATAATGGCTGAATAATGCTGGCGAGCCGAAGCCGAAGGCCCGCCAGAGAAAAAGAAAAAAAAACCGGGAAGGCGGCAATTCAATCTTCATTTTCACTAATTTTTCTTTCATGTTTTTATTTTTAATTTCCTTGTATTCGTAATGAAAAGCACAGTGTTTACCTCGGGTGAAAGTCTTTTAAGTCCCTCAAGCTCCATTGGCGCCCTCGCTACGCTCTGGCGCCAAACCCGTCTCGGGACTCAAAAAACGTGACTTTCAACACTCAGGTAACAATGTACTATTAAATCATTACTGACTGTACTGTATAGTAGGCCTACCATGAGCTCTCTGGCTCTGGTTTTGAGTCTGTGTGAGTGTTGAATAAAAAAACCCTACGTCGAAACGTCACACACACAATATAACACACACAGACTCAAAACCAGAACCAGAGACAGAGCCAGACTGAGCTAATGGCCTACCCACAGACTCAAAACCAGAACCAGAGACAGAGGCCTACCATTCGCTCAGTCTGGCTCTGTCTCTTGTTCTGGTTTTGAGTCTGTGTGTGTTAGGCCTACCTACAGTACCTTATAAACAGCTCTGTGTTATAATGTTCTAATCTAAAAATAAAATCCCGCGGGGCAACAAAGTGTTGGACCCGTCGAGGTGTTAAACCGAAACAAAATTAATTGAAAGCCTATCATCAAATCAGTCTTAAACCACAGTGTAAGCAAAATCCAGAAGTCTAACGCTCTTACTAGAAGCCACACCTGCCTGTGCTTGGGATAGAAGGCACAGGTTTTTTTTGAGCAGTATTATTCGTTGAAGAAACTTGTAACCTGGAGAGATTACCAGACAGGCGCACATAAAAAAGCATATTAGCTTGGAGGTCACGTGGGATCTATTCATCTCGCCTTCCAATCTAAAGCTTATGAGTACGAATATGTTTGAATCTGGGAGCGCATCAACGTATAAGGCCTCTGCCTCGAATTTAGCGGGCAGCGGGGCGGCAGCGGCGGCGGCGCGGGAGCGACAGGATTCTTATACGTAAAATCAAATGGACCCTCCCCTGCCCCGCCCCGCTGCCGCGCCGCCGCCGCCGCCGCCCCGCTGCCACCCCGCTGCCCGCTAAATTCGAGGCAGAGGCTTAATGCTTACAAAAAATAATAAGCGCGTATACCAGTGTCACTATTTATGTCAAAGAAAAATTGAATTTTCAAAGACTTTTCTATTCTTTTGGGACTCGTTTTTTGAAGCTTCTGCGAATGTAATGCTTTTCTACCTAATTTGAGCTTAAACTGCGTAATACCGCTAACCATGTAACCATTCATTTCGCCTACTGTTAGCGCAGTACTGTGGTCGCGTCGGCAATATCAAAATCGCGCGAATATCTAATCCGGCTCTACGTCAAACGATATTAATCGTCTCGTCGTGATTGGTTAATACAGGGGTGGATGGAAGCTTTTATTAATCTCATATAACATGGCGTCAAAATAATAAATTGTACCGGACATTTTTGAACAGAGATTAACGCTGTTGTGATGAGATCGAAACAGCTTTTTTTGTAAATAACAAATTATGACATCTAGACAAACAGTGTGCACGTCTCCAGCCTCCTCATATGGAAATTGCGAATTCTGAACACGCCAATATTTAAAGCATAATTAGAGCAATCATAGATTTTAAGGAAAATTTAGCACCAATATCATCAAATTTGACCTTTGACCCAGGTGGAAATTGAGCCCAGAGAGCAGTGCTACTAGCAACTCTGAGTGTCAAAGAAAAGACATGTGTGTGCACTTAACCCAGCATCCATCTTATAAGTAATCTTAAAGTAGTTAATAGGTATCAAATACCGAATAACGTCAATATGAATAGAGATAGAGTATCTTTGTCGAGTACAGTGAAAATAAAATGAAATTGGAATTTATATAAGTAGACATTTTATCCGGGTACGTGAGCTGACGTAACAAATTAAGCAGTAACACACGCAACAGAGCACGAAGCTCTCGATATTTATAGATGTACACTAGCCTTTAGTAAGTTAATAGCGTTGTAACGTTGTAACCGCCGGGGTCACCAATCACGGTTAATAACACACGGCGGTATCGCCAGTCGTACGGTATGCTACGGTATACGGTACGGCATTAAACTACGCCTAATGTATTGTTATGTTCCCAGTTACAATGTTATGTAAGCCTTTATAAAATAAAGAGGTTTCAGAATTTTATTTTAAACAACAAAGGATTTAATTATTTTTTGAGGATTGAGGTTTTGTTTCATTTTATTTTTATTTTGATGCTCAATGTCATAGGAAAAACAATAATTTTATTTCATATTCATATTTCAAGCTTTTGAAAATCGGCTGGTACTTTCATACATAATGAATGATGTAGGTAACACAGACACACGCACATAAGGATTTCAATTATCTTGGATGACTACTGATTTAGATTCCTTATGATTTACCAATTAAATGACCTACAAGAACGATGAGTCTTCTAACCATGCTGTAATTTATACCAGGCACGCTGTAATTTTTCCTTGCAATAATAGTCTATGTAAATTTTTCAAATAAGCAGGTGTCGTGCCGCCGCCATCTTAGGTTCGCAGTAATTATGTCCGTTCTGACTAGAATTAAGATTCAGTGCGCTATGAACTAGCTGCTAAGTTTTTAAAGAAAGTATTCAGCCATTAGAGCGGTAGTTTAAAATGTTAATTTGATTATGCAGAATATGCAGCGCCATTCCTCTTTTAAGCGCTCAAATAAAAATGTAGCGAAACTTTTGTTCGGGACAGTACGAAACTACATAGTTGCAGAATACTAAAAACAATTGAATGAAATTCCGCATTCTATTCGAATTCGGATGTGGAGGCAACAGTGAAATGATACTTGCATACCAATCTATGAAAAAACTATTAAATTAAATTCCGTTGCAAGGTCGGTCCAGCGAAACTGTTAATACATTTTTATCCCTTGCTGTCACAATTTCAATATCTTGCATTGGATGTTTTACTTTGACAGTGACAGTGTGAACGGTGTCTACAATTTTTTTTTGTTCAACTGTGATCATGGTGCATGCAACTGTGCCGAAATATCGGAAGTCAACTCAACAAAATTTAATCATGGTAAATATCCCTTTGTTTCTTAAAAATAGTGTCTACCAAATTGATATAAAAACGTTTTGAAATGAATAAAAGCGTGAACATTTGCGGGGACTTATAAAAGCGGTATTTCACCGGTAATACGGCCGCCATTACTGAAATCACCGGTTGTCAGAGTTGACTGCACGACATTTAAGACGAATTGTTGGATGCGATATATGAAACTGCAGGCACTTTAAAACTAATGTGCCTTTGTTAGATATTTTTGTCGAATTGAATATTTTTTACTTACCACTTCTTCACCATTTCATCTTCATAGTACAACAATACAAGCACATACCTGAAACAAATAATAATCAAATGAATACTTAGTAAAAATCCAATGATAAAATGAAAATAAATTAAGCGATGTATACGTACGAACAAACCCTGCCCAATGGACAAAATAAAATAATCCCTTTAAAATATCGCAATAAAGTTGCAGTTCTTATAAGCTGTTACATATTTTCATTTCGCCCGTTTATTAAAACGATAAACATAAACCGGGATAATCCGTCGTCCATTTCTACCGTAACCGTTAATCTTCTGCAATCCGATTAAGGAAGGCGTGAATCGCCGGTTATTACAAACCTATAACCAGACTAGATAAGCAATACCACCTCGTCTACAGAGCGTGAGCCGACCACTACTGGACTTTAAGAGGAACTTTTTTTTTTTTTTACAATTTATAGGCTAACGCTTGACCGCAATCTCACCTGATGTGTGATGCGATCGACGGTGTAGCGCGCTCACCTAGAAGATACCTATTCACCCTTTTTTTGAAAGCGTCCAAATCATAGGAATTCGGAAAAATAGACGCCGGCAACGAGTTCCACTCTTTGGCTGTCCGCATTATAAAAGTGGAGGCAAAGCGCTTAGTGCGGGAAGAAGGTGTATCAACCATGAATGGATGCCTCATCTCCGTACGTCTAGTGGTCCGGTGATGAAATGGGGATTGAGGGACCAAGTTGAAAAGTTCCTGGGCACACTCCCCGAAATGTATCCTTTAGAAGACCGATAAGCCAGCTACTTTACGACGATGCTCGAGACTAAGGAGTTTGGACTCCACCAATACATCGTCGCCAATGAGCCTTTTTGCTCGCCTTTCAATCGATTCCAGGGCCTCCAGCTGGTATTTACCTTCAAATCATTAGCCTGCCAGGCTGGCATCAAAACATCCTCCTAGGGTAAGAACAGTTTATAAGTTTTTTTTTATAATTCTTTAATGCACACGCAGAGGCATTTACAAATAAGTGATAACAAAGTTTTTCTTTTTATTCTTTTTTTTTTAATACAACTAGTTTATGGGACAAGCATTTGGCTCACCTGATGTTAAGTGGCAACCATCACCTATAACAAAGCATTGCTTCGTAGGTCGCGCGCGTCAGGAATGTGCCGTACGATGTCTGTCTGTCCATCAACTTAAGACACACAGATTTTCAGCCTCATGTACCAGTAATTGATGCCACATCTTCCTCAACAAACCTAGAAGAACAGGCCAGAAACTAGGACTTGGCTCCCTTTTTTCCCACTTTGTTAACTAGTAAGTGGTAAACACAGGTATCGCAAGATTAGGGTAATTTACAACGCCTAGCAATACGGTATCCGTGTTTCAGTAACAGGCAACGTGCATAAACCACGTGATTAACTAGCTTTGATTTGGGATATCGCCAAATGAACGGCTAAGCTGCTTGTTTAGTCGACTAAACTACAGCTCACAAAAAGGTGTTTAAGCACTGGATTTATAGCCACAATGTTGGTGATGGTTGGAATTTCCCAATCCAATGGACAAAGCGCACATCTAAGCGTTCTGCAGTCACGAGTGGATATAATAATATGTGGTAAATTTAATTTGTGGCCATATACCGCCGAAACGAGTGAAACGCTGTCTGCGGTATTTGACAGTGTTTCACTGATCGCCACCGTAGAACGTTTAGATGTGTGCAAGGCTTTAGATATTTGGGAAATACGAAATAGCATATGAAAATATGATGAAATGACAGCTCCTATATTATAGAGATCGCGGAAAGTTGATCGATGCATAAGGCTTAGAATCACTGTTCCTGGAAATGTTGGGAAGAGAGGTTTTTCCAGTATTGGAATTCTTACAGAGACTTCAACAACGCATTTATTATTTTATTCTGGGAACCAAGCGAGCGACCGAAGACATGTAAAGTAAAGCTATTAGTTTTGAAAAAGATGTTCGAATAAAATTTTCTTTTTCCTCGGTAACCTAAATAAATAATTTTCAAGTAAGTACGGCGGTTATCTCAAAACCATAGTCGTTCAATACAAAGGGCGAATCGCCCTCTTTGGGCTCTTTGGGGGGTTAATTGCACGTGAAATGCGCGCTACCGGTACTATCCGGTATATTCTAATAGTTAGCTACCGGTATTTTGATGGTGGCATTAGAAGGGTTGAGTGGGTTTTAGGGTTATATCCACCGAGCTATAATAAAAGTGGGGTAAGATAATATTGGAAGTTATCGTCACATATTGGTGGGTTTCTTATTATCTTGTGAAGTGTACCTACTTTACTTACCTAGCTAGTTTTTGTTTTGTGTTTTCTTTTTGGTCTCCGCGGATTACGTCAGTGACCTTTTAACCCCAGGA
Organism: Thera obeliscata; assembly: GCA_947578465.1. Lineage (NCBI taxonomy): Eukaryota > Metazoa > Arthropoda > Insecta > Lepidoptera > Geometridae > Thera > Thera obeliscata. The sequence goes on from OX387915.1 coordinate 460,770, forward strand.
ATTATGCAATTAAGACTTTGTTTTGTGAACATCTTATTACAGGAAACTGTACTACAACCGCAACTAAAAAATTACAAAGCAATTTCCAACGCCGGAATCGAACCAGCACCTAAGCTTTATGAGCCCCTCGCTCGATCGCCATTTAATTGATCATCAATAACGGAAAGGATAATTATTGAAATGTCGAGTAGTTTTTTTAACATTTGGGGCATTAGATGGGATGAAGGATTAGGATCGTTAGAAATTATTCATTGTATCTGTCGAACAATGGTTTTGCTAATTTGATGTAATATCACAAACTAGCACAAGCTTAGATACGTACTGAATACTCAATACATTTATTGCATACACATGGTTTAGTTTAGTTTAGGTGGTATATTAGGTAGGTGTAGGTATTCTTAGGTGTAAGTCAGTATCACATAATATATCTCCATACGTATTTCTCCATTCAATATTTAATACCTAGTTTACACTAGAGTTTTGAAAGTTTACTACTAATGAAAAGCTATTAAGAACATTTAAGTAGTCAATGTCTGCCTCGCAAATTCAAGCTGTGCCAAAATTTTATCTCGATCGGTTCAGTAGTTTAGACGTGAAAACGTAATAATCTAGAATCAAGCAGACGACCGTCGCGTCGGTTTGGTTTGACACAAAAAAACTTACAACCCATATCAAGTTGAAGGCACAGGAAAGTGCATCATAGGGCACGTTCTTTGCTTGAACTGCAAGGCCATGCTTTTTTATAAGTGATTTACACTTAACATCTGCTCGTTCCACTAGAAGATCTCATAAAAAGACACAGGCATAGTCATATCACCCCACAGGATTACTAACAGGAGTGGTAAGGTCTCGTAACAAGGTTATTTGATTTGTTTCCTGCGTTTCTCTCCATAACAGGCGTCTCGAGTCTCGAGTATGAAGACAAACTATCTTTTACTGGCTTTTATTATGATCTGTCGGCTGTCGTCGGTGTGGATATGAAATATCAGTCATAAGACTGAGTACTGTATGTCTTATAGTCCCTTCCCACGGTGTGTGATATCGCGCACGGAGGCGGATCAGCTCGCACGACACACCATGGGAACGGTCTCGTGCGTCGAGGTGCGCGGTAGCACGTAGCACAGGAGCCCTTTCTGTGTGCGTTGCCGTGCGTCGTCGTGCGCTGTGCGTGATGATCTGCAGAACCACGCACCGTAGGAAGGCAGCCAAAGTCAAAGTCAATATTTTTTTATTCAGTACGATGCAAGAATCACTTTGAAACGTCTTAAAGCTAGGTGAGTCTAGTTGCCAGTTCCACGCCACCAAGCGTAGAAGAAGATATAGTAAATAACTCAGCTATAATAAATACTATAACTAAATTTTCTAGGTTAGAGCATTCTGCTTTATCTGCTTTGGTAAGAGATGATGAAGTAAATAATTAATCGAAAATGGCAAGACCAGAAAATACCTATTTTTTAAACATGCGCGGAAATATTGCCATTACTTTTGAATATAGAACACGCGAAGTATCATATTTACGTAGACTGAAAAACCAAAATCACTTCCCGGCGCGTTCTCGCTCCTGCAATGTTGTATGAAACGGTGTGCTGTTTGAATTTAGAACTCTTTCATCTATCGTACACATTGCGTTCTCGTGGCTGTATAGCCACAGATGCGTTTACCTTTCGGCGCAAACTGAAAAAAAAAAAATGGCGGTAAAGCGGAGTTCGTTGTTATTTGGTTAATGAAAATAAAATTTATTATGTAAAAGACCCTTTTTTATTTCCTTGCATTTTTTTAAGAAAAGCACTATATGTACATATATGCCTCGGCCGAAATGGCAATTGCCTGTCTCGTATCATTGAAGTCCTCGCCTGCGGCTCGGCCTTCAAACTCATACTCGACCTGCAATTGCCTATTTCGCTGCCTTTGCAATAATGTACTATTTAGTGCGTAGCACAGATATACCTATATCGTTGCCTATTTACATATAAAACATATTTTCTCATTTATATTTTTAGTAAAATATGTACGGCCCAGTTGCCTGGGGTTACATGTGGGTTAAAATGTAAAACCTATTACTTTAAAAGGGAGTTGTGTCCAACTTTTTTTACAGAAAAACGTATCCAATATTCCTTTCAGGTACATAATGCTACAAAAACATCCAATTCGTTGAAAAACAAAATAGGATCTCATTACAATATTGTTCTTGAAAGTATGTACACGGTATAAACTCACACTCATACAACATTAGTAAGTACAACAAACAACGCGAGTAGGACCATTATCTTCTGTATTTGCTGAAACGTTTCTATTTGCTGAAAGATTTGCATACCGTCTAGGGCCGTTATTACCGTCTGAATAGCTAGGACTCTTATCTGAGGAGTTGAGGAGGTATAGTTCATGTTATCCATTTCTTCTTTATTTTGAACAGTAGCGTCATATTATCAGTCTTTGTGTATTGTTCAGAGATGGCAAAAGTTTTAGGCCTACTACAAGCTCTGTCTGGCTCTGTCTCTGGCTATGGTTTTGAGTCTGTGTGAGTGCTTATGCCTATGCAGTGTATTATTTATAATACTGAATGTGGGACGTCTCGACGTAGGATTTATTTAGTTACTCAAACTAAGCAAAAGCGTTTTTGCTGCTCTGAGACTCAAACAGACTCAAAACCAGAGACAGAGATAGACAGAGCGTGTGGTGGTTAATAACTGATGCGATCTATTTGAAAGTAGTCTTTTAAAATATTTGACTGGCCTCTCAGCTCAATTGGTAGTAGCTCTGCCTTGTGCGCCGTAGGTCGTGGGTTCGATCCCTACTGAGAACAAATATTTGTGTGGTGAATGCAGATGTTTGTTCTCTGTCTGGGTGTTTATTGCTTTTCAAGTATGCATTTACAATAAAAACATATTTAGTACAAGCATGGCTTGATTTGGGGGCGATCCATACCATCTATCTAAGTATTGTATGGATCGTACAATATCTATTTATTTATTTGAAAACCGTCTTATAAAATCTTTTCTTAGTAGATTGGCTTGAAAATCAATCGCCATTTTGACATGCAAATATTTTAAAAGTAACGTATGAATACGGTCGTTGGACTCATAAAGATACAGAAGCAGGTTTGCTCGTGACTCGTGAGTGACCAACCTTGGACGGAGTTCAAAGACCACCGGCACCGGCCATAGGCATGGCTTGGCGGGTGTTGTAGCTGGGACCAACTAAATTAAGGTACCGATGAAATCTACTGGCTGAAGGTGTCATCATCGGAGCCTCGCATTATTATTTCTTTCTAATATTCTGTACTTGTAGATCTGCCTTCTGTTGGTGGTAGATCTGCCTTCTGCGCTGGAGGGCGTGGGTTCGATCTTCATCGATGTTTGTTCTCTGTCTGGGTGTTATATTGTATTCTATGTTTACAAATGGTTATGTCTTGGTTCCCATCGTAGAAACTAATATAGCGCATTTTTTGACATATGTGGAGATGATTAGAGCTGCTTTTTTGCCGTTTGAAAGAATTTGAGCTAATAATATTAAAGTACCGATTCAATCTCACGATCTCATGACAGGAAGGTAGATCTTCAAGCCCACCAGTGCTCACAAAGGTGTTAATTTGTAGTAACACAAAAAGAGCCTCCGAATTGACCCGTTTACCGACAAATAAAACTAACCTTCTGACGAAACGCAGTAACGGTATGGTCTACCATCACCGCTGGTGCAAGGTGGAAGCGGAGCGGACCTGTAGGCCTACCATGAGCTCTGTCTGGCTCTGGTTTTGAGTCTGTCTGAGAGTTGACTAAATAAATCCTCCGTCAAAACGTCACAAACCCAGCATAGTGCACTGGTGAGCACTCACACAGACTCAAAACCAGAACCAGACAGAGATTGTGATAGGCCTACTGAAGACCTGGCCAAACATTCACTTCAAGCGATTCTATTACTACACTGAAAGTTACTGCTGACTGAAAAACTGTTACAAAAATAATGCCCACCACAGAGCATAGAGTATTTTTTGTCAATTTTTGCAATATAATCAATCACCAACAACATTAAAATGCATAAAAGTGAGCAGAGCACTTAATAGCGTTCGCCCCGGGCTTCAATGAGAGCAAAATACTCTAGGCAGCAACCGACAAGTCTTAAAATGTGTGGTCACCTACCCGCACATTAAAGAAATAGGTGCAAACTCATCACATTTCAATTTAAACGCTGTATCTTTTACCTTGGACATCACCAACACGGTAACGGTTCGCAGCGCACGCGCATTCGAGAGTGGCCCCTCTCTCCCTCACTCTTCGGAGTGCGAGCGAGATGCAAGAACAATCGCCATTGAATTGTCTGGGAGACAGCCAGTCTAATGAGCTGGCTATTACGGCATTATACCAGGTATGGTGATAAATTAAATGATACGGTATTGGGCAGACTTTGGATTGGATCTCTGATGGATTGGGGGGACAATATGGGCGCTGATTGAATTGTATTTAGATCTGGCCGAATTTATAACTTGTTCAAGGTTTCAGAGACACATAACTCAACCTATCACAAAAAGAAAGTACATCTGGGCCCTGTTTAATAAAGCTGACAATTCGACATATAATTATGTCAAAAAGCGACAAAATTATGGAATTTTCGCGCTTAGGCTATTAATATAAGTGACAAATATGTCACAAAAGCGCGACAATTCCACAATTTTAAAGCTTTTTGACATATAAATGTCGGTTTGACAGCTTTATTAAACAGGGGCCTGAAAGTAGTTCACAGGCATTATAATATTGTAAACACTTTTAGACTTAAATAGTAGTAGGCAACAAATATTGCACATCGGCTAACTTCGGCTTCATAGAGCGTAGTGTGCGTCAGAAAGAGATAGCTCTCTACGAAAGCTGAAAAGCCGATGTGCAATATTTACTGCCTACAACCGTACAAGTCTTTGGTGTAGAAAAGACAATTTATTTATATCTAGTAGGCCTACCATGAGCTCGGTCTGGCTCTGTCTTTGGTTCTAGTTTTGAGTCTGTGTGAGTGGTCACCAGTGCATTATACTGTGTGTGTGACGTTTTGACGTAGGATTTATTTAGTCAACACTCCCACAGACTCAAAACCAGAACCAGAAACAGAGCCAGACAGAGCTCATGGTAGGCCTACAGCTAGACATAACGACAGCAAAGACGCGGGTAGCCGCTAATCCCTAATAGCAATATGGATGAAGAGGAATGCTGACGCCGCATACAAAGCAATTGTTTTCCCGAATCCGTAAGCATTATGCTGATCCGTTATTTCGTCGGTATCTCATGCCATTTGTGCGACACCATCTTTGTTGCTATAAAAGGAAAAGAATCACAGGATTAGACTGACTTAGTTCTGCCCTAATTTATGATAAGATGATAGAGAAACATTCAGAGGATCAGCGTATTATTGGTTTTAAGCTTACGCCCATAACTCGTAGCCAATTCGCTTTTATAGGGCTTTTACGAATATGTATACAATTAATTATATACAAAACAAACAAGTTTAACCCAAATCAATCCAGCCCCATACGTGGTTGAACAAAATATCCTGTTGATTATGTTTTGATCAATTTAAAAAACATAAAGCAAATGATTTGTAAAGGTCTGCAGATAGCTCAACTGTTTCTTGTGTATTTTGTAAATTTTTTGTAGATCTAATTACATTTAATGTTTGGAAGTAGTTAGAAACCAATTAATATAAATATGTTGATCAATTTAATCTCCAATTACAAAATATGTAAATCTGTATCCGTGAAATAAAAAGAGCTGGAAGAAGTACCCTGTTTAGTAAAGTCAGAGGTTATATGATTCAAGTTCATCGTCATTTATGTAATGTATGTGTTGAACTCGTCAGCATGGCATGGAGCGTGGCTGGCGGCGTGCCAAGCATGCCGCTTGTACCGGAGATATACGGACAGGATACCGGAGTTATCTGGCGATGCAAGCCCTCTAACTATTGCAGACAATATTTGAAAGCGTGTTTTGAGGTAATGTCGTTTTTATCAGTGATTTAATCACTTATTCCTTGCAGGTAACTGACATCAGACAAACAGTAGGCCTACAACAAAATCTGTCTGTCTCTGGTTTTGAGTCAATGTGAGTGCTTACCAGTGTATTATACTGTGTGTGTGACGTTTCGACGTAGGATTTAGTCAACAATCACACAGACTCAAAACCAGAGACAGAGCCAGACAGAGCTTGTGGTAGGCCTAAAGTAATCTTCGAGGATTTTTTTCCTCGAAATAAATGTTTATTTAAAAGGATTTTTCTTCGCAGATAACCGACTGTTTGAATACAAGGTGTTTCATGAATTAGTTTTCTGTACTGTCTGACTTTTTTTTTACCTACACTACTTTAGTTGTAGGTGCAGAAAACAAAGTCGACCTCTGGCCTCTAAACACCACTGTGGCACAGCTGCACCAAGTAGTGAGGGTTCGTTTCCGGAAGAAGAACAAATGTTTGCACCTGCGATATCTAGGTACGGTTGTAGGCAATAAATATTGCACATCGGCTTTTCTATTTTCGTAGAGAGCTATCTCTTTCTGACGCACACTAAGCTATAGGAAGCCGAAATCAGCCGATGTGCAATATTTGTTGCCTAATACTGCATGTTGGTACCTACTCATCTTTACTGACACCCACCTACATCACCAATGAAAGATAAAACCGGCCAAGTGCCAGTCGGACTCGCGCACGAAGGGTTCCATACCATTAACCGTACAAAAACAGCAAAAAACCATGCCTGTTGTATATTAAATATTTGTTTTATTTTATTTATTTTTAAAGTGAATATGTAACGAAATAATCCAAATGAGTATACGTGTTGAAGTTGATTTGCCCAAACCCCATGAGCAATTGTGGTTCTGTCACAAAAACCTCCCCATTTATTCCGCGTTTCCATTAGCGCACGACGTAATTAAATTATTTAAATGTGAAGCTTTCGCCTCAACGCAAATAAAAGTGCTAAGCCAATTACCATAGCGTTTGTAGCACAAACAATCACAAAATTGAGTTTCTGCTTTTGGGAATATACTTGGAATTTTATGGGGTATTTGTTTGGAGATTTTGTTATCAAAGAAATAGGTACTCCATAAAACTTTATGTTGCGGAGTTAAAATACTGAGTTTATTTCAGTGAAAGTTTTCGATTTAAAATGAGGCCTTAGTATCTACAAACACGGAAATTGAAATGGATAAAGCACAGTAGCTATACTTGTGCTATGGACATTTTGTCTGGATCGCATGAAAGATATATTATTATTATTATTATAAGCTTTCGACATTGAGGTCTGGGTAGCCCGGTACGTAGGGTTTATTTTTAACTTTCGTGAAAGAGCATCAGCTTCCCAAGTACTAAATAATCTCTTTGACTGGCCTCTCGTCGTCTTGGTCGTGGGTTCCGTCCCCGCAGAATACAAATATTTGTGTGATGAACATAGATGTTTGTTCTCTGTTTGGGTGTTATATTGTAAGTACGTACAAAAAAGTCATATATCGCCTTTCCGGTTCCCATAGTACAAGCTTTGCTTAATTTGGGGCTAGATAGTGCTGCGTTGTTTCCATAATTATCTGTTAGCTTGTTATCCAGCCAGCTCATTTTTCTTAAACAGTGGACCCCATGGTCATCGCCAGGAAGTGCCATCATCCAGGCACCGAAGGTTGGACATGATGGATCACAAGGGCCACTCAATAATCGCTTAGCGCAGACATCAGCTGCGTTTTACTGGGCATATAAAACGGACGGACAGATTTACGAGCCTCCACTCACTCAGACCTATCCTCTGGCCAGAAGGAACAACTATAAAGCTAAGCTTAAGTAGTTGAAAACAACAATCAGATCATTTATTAAGACGTTTCAAAGTGATCCTTGGGATACTAAACTAATATGACTTTCACTTTGAATAAGTGACGAAGAAGATTGATTTTTGGGATGAATTTTGTTGTTAAAATACCAATTAGTTTTGTAAATTGAGTGCTTAGCGATAAGCAGCCTGAAGAAGTCCACTACTGGGCAAAGATCTCCCCACAATCTCAAATCAGTAGGTCTACCACGAGTTCCATATGGTTATGGCTATGGCTGTCAAATTGTGTATAGATTGGCTGACCCACACATTCATTTCTTTTTGTGTTCGAATGTGTTAGACACTGTTGACACAATTTTGACAGCCATAACCATATGAGGCTCATGGTAGGCCAGCATACTTCAATAAGCTTGTTTTGTAGAAAAAAGTTTTTTTTACATGAAAAATTTCATCCAATAAAACCATTATCGCAATAAGTCCAGTGATCGTCAACTACCGGCCTTATCAGCACCTACCTGCAGCGAAAGGCTACTGAGCTCAAGTCGGAGTAGATCATAGATTACACGCCTAATCCAATGACGTCACTACCGGAACACGGACTTTCATTGACTGCACCTGATGATTTGGTAGATAGCTTTGCTTTCACGTTAACACGGGTTTAAGTCAACATTCTGGCGCAGCGTATTAGTATTGCTATTCAGCGTGGCAATGCCGCTAGCGTCTTGGGGACGCTGCCATCTGGTACTGGTTTTGATCAGATCAGTCAGACCTATCCCGAAAGGACTGCAATTGAGTGATGATGATGATTACACTGCTGCATCTGTATTATAGTGAGTATACCTTCACTATAATACAGATGCAGCTTGATTTTTTTTCTAATAGAACAGTTTTAAGTAGATCCCTAACGAGTAGTGCTTTGATCTCGAAGTTTTATTACCAGTGTACTTACTTCCGTTTTGAACACGCTCGTAACATCTACATATTTGGCTCCATACGATAAAAAATCCCCATAAGCCATAGCAGGCGTTGACCTCAGCTATGCAAATATCGAGGCACATTGTTTTGGGTCAATAACATCGAGGCTTGCATGCTAATTCAATTCACAAATATGACTGAAATATTAACATCTACTTAGGTACTGGCTAGTGTGTAAATGGGAACTAGCAAAATTATTAAATGCTAAGAAAAATTCCGAATTTCAACCCCAAATTTAGTTTTCTCAATTTTTCAGACTCAGAATTGTATAATTTTTGCTGATGCAGACATATAAACCTTCGTGGGAATCAATCTCTGTGGTTACTAGAAGAGGCGTGACGTGGTGAGATAAGGTGTGGAGGTACTTCTAAAATAACAAGAATAGCTTTAAAACTAACATCACATTACTAAGTAATTGTAGGTTACAATCCTACGTAATAAATAAGAACAGTCTCGAAGCCTAGAAGAATAGACGACAAACTACAATACCTAACATAAACTACTCAAGATGATCAGTAATCAAAGTAGCAGACACTCTAGTAGTACAGGAATGGCAAGTGGTGGTCTGTCAGTTCGTTGGCACCGGCACCACATACAGTCGGACGTAAAATTTAAATAATGGGAGACGAGTCTAATCACGGAGAAAGGATGTGGCGGACAGTGTGTGGCCCAAAGCTCGGATCAAGGATTTCGTATTTAAGCTTGTATTCAATGAAAAGCTGGTCTAAGCTAGTACCATCTGATGATGGATTAATGTCTTGTGGATATCTAGGTCACCACACCAGTAATGGCGAACAGTGGCAAAGATCGTAGCAGTGTGTGACAATTCAACGTCCCTTCCGAAGCAAGACAAACTTAGTCATCCCCATTCTACCATCGGACCACTAGACGCACGGAAATGCGGCATCCATACTTGGTTGATGTTGCAACTGTCCGCACCAAGCGCTTTGCTTCAACTTTTATGTTGCGGACAGCCAAGGAGTGGAATTCCCTGCCGGCGTCTGTCTTCCCGAGCACCTACAAATTGGATGTTTTCAAGACAAGAGTGAATAGGTATCTTCTAGGTAAGCGTGCCACATCGTCGACCGCATCATCACTTAACAGCAGGTGAGATAGCGGTCAAACGCAAACCTATAAATTGTAAAAAAAAAAAGTTTTTAGGATGTGTAGAAAATTATGCTTGCACACAACTGCTTAGAGTCAGGTTATCAGTCACTGCTGTGGTACCCATCCATATCAACAGAGGCAGACTCTAGCTGCAGAGTCCTTCACTCAGGTAACCTCTTTCTCAACTTCTTTCTCGCTCACCACTTGTAACCCATTTAGCCCCTCACATCCCAGCTACAGTCGTCAGGGTCTGAAGTAAATCGCGTCAGCTCATCCCGTGTGTCCCGCATGTCGTCAGTCGGCGACACGGGTTGCAAACGAATCAATCAATGGCACTCCTCAATCACTGCCGCCGTCGTGTCGTGTCGTGGTACTGAGTTGTCTGACCGCAGACAACCATCTACTTTATCGACCCTTGTCTTTGCTACCATTTGACATATTGTTTCTTCAGTGGAATTCTTACTAAAAGAATGCATTTGGAACGTTCTAGAAGGCCCCCAGACAACTTCGCAAGAGTTGATTCTATTTGTGACCCATTGCAAAACATTTAAAATAAAGATGTCTATTAAAAGTATTAGGAAATCACATCTCATATTTTTCCTAAACAAGTTTAATTATCCAATACCTTCTTACGTTGTGCAACATCCTCGTAATTCCCAAGAAACCGTACCTGTAACAAGAATTGCACTCTATTACTATGGAGATAAGGTATTTAATATAAATAAAAAGTGGTACCACTTGGTGTCAGGCATGCAAGTACACATACTACAGCTTATTCAATGACATAGGAAATTATGACGTAATGACCGGTGTTAGTAAGACGTAGTTAATCTCATATTAATCGAAGTGGTGGCTAATTAGATTCATAAGTCGTGATACATAGATATTCATTAGATCCAGGAAGATGCTTTCTGCATATTCAAACCAAAAAAACAACAGCCATTTTTTTGTTTTAGTTGTATTGACCAAGCGCGTGCCGGACCACGCACGGATGCTTACAAAAAGGTTTAGAATCGGTCAAAAAGATTCATTTCCATGTAAAATTTTATTTGTAGACGTATAAAAATAAATCACAATAATAATAATGACTGGCCAATGATTCACGAATAATAAAAAAAAATATTTGACAGGAGTCATGGCTCAGTTGGTAGTAGTCTTTTGCGCCGTAGGTCGTGGGTTCGATCTCCTGCAAAAACAAATATTTGTTTGTTGAAACACAGATCTCTTCTGTTCTCTTCCTGGGTGTTATGTTGTATGTATAAGTATGTATTTACAAAAAAAAAACTATTTTAGTATAATACCATCTATCTGGTTATCAAGTTACAAGCATACTTCACAGTCTTTTTTTACAAATAAGGTACCTATGTGAATTAAAAAAGGCTTTGCAATTTGATGAAAACCCATAAAAAAGACGTAAAGGAACAGGTGCAGTCTTCCAGTCGGCTTCACCGTTGGAATCCTTTCGAGCCTGGCCGAGCGGCAACGGCTCCAATAAAAACATTATATTTAAAATTGTTTCTTATTGAATTAAACCAGATCTTTTTAAAGGGCTCTTATTTACTGCTGATTTTTAATAACGCTACAACAGAACAGTGGTGCAATTCTAGCAACACAAATCACTCAAGCAATCGCGTAAATCGATGAGAGTTGTCAATTTTTGTTTGAAAATTTTGAAAATGGAATGCGGATTTAGCGGGCACTCAATCGAGCCGTGTAGTTGGAATCGACACCCAGACACCATTTTAAAGTAATTTACAACTTTACCAAATCTTTAGACCACTTGTGATCACGAGTTGAGGGAAAGATGATTACAGTAAGGAGTACTTAGCTGATTTATGTCCTCAAGGCCTCCTTATCATCGGTCCATTAATGCACAATTACCTGTCTAATTGCTAGTTGTACGTGACGGATGACAAACAGACAGACATGACGACACAGCAATGTTCTTTGTTTAAATACTTGTCAATAACGTACGGAAAAACGTGGTCAGTCAAGGCCTTGCTTTTTATCACAAGGCGAAGTACCGTTTGTCACTAATATTATTGTCCAAGAGTGTGTATGAGTTTGAGTACTTTAATGTTTTAATACCAGGGGGAAACCTCAACCCGACCACAAATGGTGCTTTAAAGGTGGAAGAAGACCATAATAAATCTAGTATTCTAGGAACGGCGATGATCAAGGATTTGGGCTAGTAGACTAAGAGGATGGTACCATAGTTGCTGGATAAGCCAATTAATACTGGCCAAATGCTGGATATCAAAATACTGTCCCAGGTATTTCATGATCATAATAATATGGGCTTGGGTATAAAGTGAACCATGCTGGAAGCTTTATAAAAGACGAGAGAGTAGAGTATTTTTGGCATAACGTCATCTCCAAATTAAAATTAAATCTCGCCTGATCATCCGCAATCACAGTCGTATCAAATGTCGGTAAAACCTGTAGCCATTATAGTTTCGTCTTCCATAAACCGGTCTCTACAAATAGTTGGCACACCATAGCATTAGCTATAATGAATCGTTTTTGAAACAAAACTCCTAATTTAGAACAATGCGAGGTGCCACAGGTATTGTACGGCCGTATTAAAGGTGGAGTTCCGATCTCTGCGACATCGGCGGCCGGCGACCACGAAAAACGACCGTGTCGCCTTGGTGCCTGGCAGCGAGAGAAGCTTCAACAGCTTCAGCTTTTTTCTTTGGTTTCAGCGATTCTTTCTGATAAACCACCAAAGGACTAGTCTTAGTAAGGCTGCCTAGTGCGCCTAGTGGGGTGATGACCAACCGCACCAAACTCGCAGATCACTGGTTACCTGACATCAGTTATCGGCAAGGAATATGCGTACAAGTAAATCATCTCACTTTTGAAAATATTAAACTTGATTGTATTGTCAATTTAGTAATCCTAGTAGTCCAAGTGTCTTGCATTTTCTAGGGTTATTCACAACCGCGAGAAACTCTGCGCCAAAATACATCAAACGATGTGGTTTTTATTTTGTGTTAAATTCATGGGTCGCGCAAGGTCGCCAGGGTACGAATGCTACCTTTACCACGTCAGTATTACCACAGTCTATAATGTAGTACGTTGTGGTGTGCGTGTACAATAGATGGACCCAATTCTACAACAATGCCAACGGGATTATAGTCCGCTCGGAATAATGGAGTACGCTTATTTTAAGCTATAGTGTACACAGCATCATGCAAGTTCGTTTGTGTTGGAAGGAACACCGGTGATGGATATCTTAAGCCGCCAGTAGGCTAATGTCATGGCTTAGCTATTGATACTGGATAGCGAGGCGCTCGTGGTAGCTTAAATTGTATGACCGTCCACAAATGGATTGGGCTACGTTCAGCGCTGTCACATTTGGATGTGTAGCCGCTAGTGGTAGCTACATCCGAGGGCGTGAGATCAGACTGTAGCAGTGGTTAAGCGATGATGACCTTCAAGTGACCTAAAAATCTTTATTTGATTTTAAAACCCATAAACGCTTGACAGGTATCACAGCTCAGATGGTGGATCTGCCTTCAGCGCTGTAGGTAGTGGGTTCGAGTCCATTTGCCTGTAGAGATATTAAGTACGTTAGTTTGCAAGCTGTTTTGTGTCTGGGAATTACAAAACGGGTAAAATAAAAAAAAGACCTGGTATTATTAAAAGAAAGTACTTACATGATTTTAGTAAAATCTTTTCTTATTTTGGGGTTAGCCACGAGACCGTGTAAAGCGTTCACCGAGTATTTATTAAATTTTTGATGCATTATTTAAGCTAGACATTTTAAATATTTCAACGCAAACAACTTTATATTCTCTTTATCTGAGTCAGTGCCTTTGAGAGAGTAGACCGACGTGACCTCAGCTGTTTAAATACTGGCTGCGTTATTAGCAAGCTCGCGGGGATCAACCAAATATGATGCAAGCAAATATTAAATATATGATGGACCGACGACATTGTGAAGGTCACTAAGTTAGATGGGTGCTTGCGTTCGTTTGTACAGGAAATCTTATGGAAAATAGTTTTCGGGCATTCAGCCTAGTGTTGTCTCTCTGTTGGGCAAAAGTCTATTCCATTTTCTCCACGATCATACTCTCTCGCTGTAGAATCAAGGTTGCCACGTCAGTGGTTCCTTGGGGGAGGACGTCATCCTGTGACCCTTTCTACTTTCACATAAATATCACCATCTGAATAGAATGTGAATACAAATCTGCTGGAAGTGCACACTTTTTATGCCCATGATATGCCCGAATTGCCTTGCGTGGGAGTAAACATTTTGATTTATATGCCAACAACAAAATGGTAATACCTGCCTCTTTAAACAAAGTTTAGTTAAAATTTATCTCAAAAGATAATCATTATTTGGATGGAGTTGCTGTCTACCATTTGTTGTTGCTACATCAATCTCACAATAAAATGGCAGAGTTGAGCCACTGTGGGAACTATACCGACTTCAATAACTATGAATAACTTGAGCTACGTATTATAGTACTAATGACTTGGTGCGAATCTAAAATATGCACAGTTTCATCATCATCAGAATGGGATATTTTTGCACATATTTTGGGAGAGATCGCTATAGTCACCACGCTTGCCGGACGGATTGCTATGGTAACTGCAGTCTGCAGTATGCATGTTACGATACTCAAGAGTGGCTGACTTTCTGCTGGTGCGATCAAGGGATTGCATGGAAGTCGTAAGATTTCCACAAGAGGTGATGGAGAAGTACTGCAGAGCTACCGCGAGCTCCATATGGTTATGGCTATAAATAAATAAATAAATATTGTGGACAATTCACACAACACTACCCAGCCCCAAACTAAGCAGAGCTTGTAATATGGGAACCAGATAGCTGATATAATACTTGAATACATATTTTTTTGTAAATACATACTTAGAATACAATATAACACCCAGACAGAGAACAAACATTTATGTTCACCACACAAATATTTGTTCTCGGTGGGGATCGAACCCACGACCTACGGCGCAGAAGGCAGAGCTACTACCAACTGAGCTAGAGGCCAGTCGGCAGAGGCTATGGCTATCAAATTGTGTATAGATAGGCTGACCCACACATTCATTTTCTTCTTGGGTTTGAATGTGTTGACACTGTTGACACAAGTTTGACAGCCATAACCATAACCATATGGAGTTCGTGGTAGCTGGTCATTGCCGATTCCACCACGACATTGTTACAAATGCACGTATTTAGTACTTCTTTACTTTTTAACCAACTTCATATAAAAAGGAGGTTCTCAATTCGTTTTTTTTTGCCTTCTAATCCGATTTGCCAGTCACCATCAGATTAAGATCAAATTGTGCGGTCATTATTGTTAAAAATGCTAGTTTGAGAAACCATCTCAGCTAAGAAGTGATGACTATACTAATTAAAACCAAAACAAATAATTTTCCAAATTAGCAACTCTGATATTCTACATCCGCCCCGCTGTCAAACCAGTTACAGTGTCAGCAAAACATCAACACAAATATAATAAATGTGAAAGTGTCTGTCTGTTCATTACGTTTCCTCGGCTAAACCACTGAAAATCTGTATGAAACCACAAAGGCAGCGAACGAAGTCGTGGAGAAAAGCCTAACAAATAAAATGAATAATATAATAAGGTTCATTGAATGAGAAAGAGAATTGTCACATCGCGCTATCTCGCTTCCCCAGCTGTTGATACAATATAATCAGGCGAGTGTTTTGTTAGTCCCGTTACTAATTATTGCGGAAGAAAACTCAATTCTGTTGCTTTTCAAGTCTGCTATTATTTACCCATATCTATTGGAGTTCTATGCAAATATATCTGTAAAGAATTTGTTTTTTTCAAATATAATATATTTTTTTAATTTATTCGAAGACCGCTTGTTGTTAATTTTGTAGTGAAGATGTTGTGTTCTTTGTTGGTTCTTTCGATTCGTGTCAAAAAGCATTCACATTTCATTTACAAACCTCCCGTGTTAATGAGTTACTAATTAATCAAGAAAAAGTCATTACTCATCAGAACTAAACGCTCTCATCGCATAAAATCAGAGCCAAGGTCACTGAAACTGTCTCCGCACAAAATATGAGCTTCAAAAGTGAAATGCTGATGGTAGTTTTGGTACAAATCGTGTCACCGGCTATGTAGGTCGATCCGCGACTACATTCTAGATATTGCACTTTCAAAACGTCTTGCAATTTTGTACACTTTGTTCTTGCATTCGAAATGGAATGATTTTCAGGCACTATTTTACAGTGAAAATTGATTTTGGTTATGAGGTCTAGCCTTTTGTTGCTAGAAAGTGCGACCGCGATAGATACTCTTGTTTTTGAATGAGAATAAATAAAAAACCGGACGAAACAGCTGGACGAATTTGATCCTTATGCACTGTCCCCTCATACCTTTTAATTAGTACCTACTAACAAACTAAGAGAGATTCTTTGAGGAAGTTTAGGAGAGAGAGCCATGTAGATTTTCGTAATTATTATTTATCGAAATACTTTTTTAATAACCTAAACCTTTTTTAACACGCTTTTTGTGCAATAATATAAATTTTTCAATTGATTATTACAGTTTTATTTTAAACTTTTTAGTTCAATTAGTTATAAAAGCGCGTTTTTTTAGTTTTTTAAACTATAATTTATTTCATTCGAACTGAACCATGAAATGCCTTTACCCTGACTGTTTGCCATGACAGCGCTGACACCACGGCATCAAAACATTACCGAACGGTTCATTCAAAGTCAAAGCCGGTGCAAGGACAGCCTCGATTGATTTCATTGTGTGCGTACGCGCCGCCATTGCCACCGTGCCGGCCCGTGCCTGGCACGGACCAGGGCTGCCTGCCACTCGTGGTGGCTAGCAGGTAAACAGGTAAAATGGCGTCGTCATACAGTGAATCTTATTTGTCTACTGAGTCGATATTTTAATGCATGCATCCTCTAACATGAGGGACACGTAAATTTGTTGTTTTCGTGTTTATTTGAAGGCCTGCGCACACCTAGGTCGCTAACGGTAGCTATCAGTGAATCGCTGTCAAATATCGCTGTCAAATTTGACAGCGTTTCACTAATCGCCGACGCCAGTGATCTAGGTGTGCGCAGGCCTTTATTGGATGTCCTTTTAATAAATATATAGTCGGTTGAATTCTTTACATTTCAAGTAGGAAGGTGCGAGTGTTATTCATGATGATGTTTTAACAGTATTCGTTAGATATTTGATTGAGATTTATAGCACTAATAAATCTTTATTTTTCCTGTTTGTTTTTGTCTTATAAACTAAGGTCATTCCTAAACCAAGGTTAGCCCGCCTACAAGGTTAAATACAAATGATTTAGCATCTCTTGACACTCGGTCAACTGTCGGACATTTAATTTTATTCTCAAGTTTTTAAGTAAATCACTGTGTGTGAATAATGTGAATGTAGATGATAGATACATCCTGAATATAGATAGCAATGTTATTCAATGGAAAAGTAAGTGATTCTACGCAAAACAGGCGTGGCTTGCCTCAAAACCAGTTCAGCTATCCTCCACGTTCAGCGAAGGTGAATACCCTTGTATTTACGCGGGATTTTAATTACATTTCTATAACGGGGCACTCCATTAATATAATAATCAAATGATCCAATCTACAAAAAATTGTAACTAAATGCAACGGCGACAAATGAAACAAAAACGTACGAATACTTTATTAATTATTTAAGCCCTGCGCACATCTAGATCGCCTGCAATGGCGATCAGTACATCGCTGTCAAATTTCGCGATAGTCGACTGCGGTATTTAACATCGACATCGTACAGCTGATCGCCTAGATGTGGCCATACCCTTAGTTGGTAATTATATCGTATCAATGCATAGTAATATAATAGCCTATAGACAATAGTAGATAGATACCTATCTACGTATTCATGGGAGTGCCTACCTCATTTACAAATGTATGAATGTCCTAAACTGACATTGGAAGTATTGAAATGGAACATCTGCGTACATAAGCCAATGTGTCAGTCAATACAATATACAATCGTGATATCATTCAATAAATAATAACAGGCACGGTAATAAGTTATTTATTAAAAAAAAAACAGACCTTTGCATCTATAGATGATTTATATTTTTTTTTTGACGTGATAACGTCTTATAAATCGATGGAGCCGGCTGCACGCACGAAAAAGCATGACTCATGCGTCGTTACGTCGTTTCGTCGTTCCATTTACCTGAGCCCGAGCCCGGGTCGGGTTATGGGTAAGGGTAAATGAGGGTAAGGGTAAATGAGGGTAAGGGTAAGGGTTCGGTCGGGTTCCGGGTCCGGGTCCGAGAGTTCGAGTCCGAGTCCGAGTCCGAGAGTCCGCGAGTCCGCGAGTACGCGAGTATTTTCTTATGACGTTATCACGTTCAACTATCGTCAGTACAGACCGACCGACTTTACAGACAACCGATTTTTTTATGTTTATTATTTTTAATTTAAATAATAAAGTGGAATCAAAAATACCTGCTAATTAAACAAATATGACATTTAAAAGACCTACTACAATGCCCTTTAGAGGAGCGCCAACGTGGAACCACCCTCCTATTTGGAAGTTTCAGCATCCAGGAGTTGAAGCTAGGGTTAATAACGCCAACTAGATGCCCTTATTAGAACGGAAAAATTACATAACAATAACTATACTTAAACCAAATGTTTGAAATACATAGCTAACTCGAAACTTAAAAAGTGTCTGTTAATAAAATAAAAGGCATGGCATATCAAAATTAAAAATCTGTAAACTGTGTCACTTTTATTTTAGGCAACCCTATACAAATTCGACAATACAAGAGCGAGTTAGTAAACTACGCTGTAAGTGAATATGAACGCAACTTGCATTTTGTTACTTTGCGTTTTCATAACAACAGTCGCGTTTCTTGGTTTCTTTATAAACTTTCGTTTATTCAACACTGGACACGTGATAATAACAAAGCAGTGAGCCTTTTGACGTGAATACGACTTAAAAATGCCATCACACAGCCACACCCATTTTGTTTTTTTTTTATTCAATCATCATCAGCGTTGACCGTCTGTGGTGGTTGATAGATAGAAACCACTTAATTGAGATATGTTTTATATCCACAAATGCATTTACTTTCAGACAACATTGGAATTAACTGGATTGGACAGAGCAATCAAGAAAGAAAAACATTACATTTGTGAAACAGTGCAGTGATTGATAAGGTACAAAAAATATAAAGTGTGTAAGTGTATTATAAATTAAAAATTAGTATTATAAACGCATCGACCGGGTGCGGAACACAATGCTGCGTTCGATGACTGGCATCGCCGACGTTGGGAGCAAAACAGCTAAGCTCAAATGGGAGTGGGCAGGCCATGTAAGCAGGATGCAACCCGAAAAGTGGGCAAATATCGTCACTCCTTGGGTGCCTGAGGACGGGGCCGACCGAGAAGACGTGGGCGAGATGATCTCGACGATCAGAGGAAAGATTGGTGGGAGACCGCTAAGGATCGGGACGAGTGGAAGGTTTTGGGGGAGACCTTTGCCCAGCAGTGGGACAATGTAGGTTAGATAAAAAAGTGTATTATAGTAAGTTTAGTAGTTTATATAGTTGATTAAGTATATGCTAACTCACGACTATTGTACACTGTGTAGCCTAAGCAGTAAGCAAAGCACCTAACCATTGTAGTAGAAACGTGACCAATTCCGAGTTATTATAATAATTCAGGTGACCGTAATCTTTGGCACGCATCATTAGCATTACATACAGTACCTTAGCTACGTAGTAGGCAAGGGAAGAGTACATAATAGTAATCTTAATTTATTATATAAATATCCAACTAATTTTTTTTAAGTCTTATTTTGATGTGACTTACGTTACGGTGCCGTAACTTGTTTATTCAGTAATAATGTTTATTTCGTTTTTTGTCGAAATTAACAGATCTGGATAGGTACCAAGAAGAATTAGTGATGCCAGGTTAGAATTTTTGCTGTGGATGTGTAACTTATATACTTATCACTATTATTGTTAACTAAAAAAAGATATAAAATAAAAATACATACTAAGATGATATTTGAATAAAAGCTAAATTTCTGGCAAAACAATCTGGTTAAAATTCGTTTTCAATTTTGTAACACTTTGGAAACGAAAATGTATGTCAAATGTTACCAACCTCTGCGCAAGAGCATTCACGTTGAAATCTTCGCGTGAGAAATGTCAGAGCTCACCAATGATTTACTGAGCAAAATGAACTTACTTAACTTAAAAATAAGGTTTAAACTCGCCCGAAACCCTATTCCTTGTATTGCAGTGATTTGCCGCGGCTCCGCTCGTTATATTGGTAATGACAGCCATTACAAATATTATTCTACCGTTTAGTTTCAGAAAGCTTTAAATTTTCTTTTTCTCGTTTGATAACTTTCTATAACAATAAAGCATGTTAACCGAAATTGCGAAAACTGATAATATTTCTATGTTCTATTCAAATTCAATTAAATAATTGTCAGAGGCATAGCAAAGTAAATGATTGGAAAAGCCGCATTGACTTACCGCATTGATTCTGACCTTGTAATGATAGGTTTACTAGATTTTAGATCAATGGCGGATCGTTCTCGAAACTCTAATTAAACTTTATCAATCACTGCCCGTCATTAATCAGCTGATACGAAACAATTTCAACTGGTTCAAAGTGAGAGTGCGATTTTTCGCTCGACTCGGCAACTGGGGAACTCGGGATAGAGGGAAGTTGAATTAACCCTCGACTACTTAAACTGTCCAAGTTTTAACTTAGCGAGGCGCTCGTAGATACCTAGATACCCTGACTTTACGTTATGTCGATTGAAATGTTTGAACTATTACATTTATAAAATGTAGTAAGGTATGCCAGCAAATCTGAAGATATATTAAAAAAATCGCTTAGCAACCGCCGCGGCAGCACTAATAATTTTCCACCAAGAGCACCCATCCACGTCCAGTCAATGACCTCAGCACACGACACTTTCATTGCATATCCAACCATTACGTTTCCTCTCCCATCAAGCTCAAAACCCTTCTTTCGGAACCGGCAACGAGTGTTGAACTTGCAACATTTGATGGCAAAATTACGTTTTGGTACGCAGCCTGCTCAGGCAGTTGACATTCTTTGCTTGACGGCACCGGCGGCGTGACGTTTACGAGGTTGTTTTTTGACATTGACAATGCAGTGACTGATAACTGTTTATTTTATGCAGGCAGAATGTTATTGCTATTTGTATGGATGACGTGGTTCGCATATTACACACATTCACACATATTATTGTTATCATTAACAATCTAAAGATGCAAGTCTTGTTGTTTGCAAAAAAGTATCTGTTTTAAAGTTTTTAGGTTTCGACTGTCGAGTCTACTAATGTAGTATTAGGTACTTTACTTTTGAATACCTTTGAAGTTAGTGCTAATTTTGAAATACTGACTCGGATCTCAAAACGAAATAAAAATATTAAAATATTAATTAATTAAAAATATATCTAAGTCTAAGTCCAAGCGAATCTCCCTAATCCGCATAGAGTAATCTCCCAGGTTGCTGGATGAAGCAACCTTCAAACCAGGAAGATTTTCTAGATGTTTCCGATGTGCTAATATTTTTTACAAAGTTTTGCAGCACGCGACGTTCGCGTGAATAAAGCCGTAACAGCACTTTTCATTATAATTGCCGATTGCCGACTATCAATACTTCCCGTGTTATGAAATCCGTAACATCACCCACTCAGCTAATCGATTAGTTTTCTTTTTGAATTGCTGGATTAATCAACAATGTTAGAAGCATAATAGGGACTGTTACTTATTTCAGACTGTTTCTTAAAACCTCTGTACTTAAGGTAAGTTTACGTTATTGTAGAAAAACAAGCATGACATGATAAAATGTAGCAAATTTTCGTAATTTGTTTGACATTCAGTTTGACCGAACATAAAAGTCGCGTATTTGAACCCGCAATTTTATTTCTTCTGTTTAGCATTATGTATACCTAGCCTACAAATTCTATTGATTATTAATTAAGCATTTCTCATTACATTTTTGTAGTGCATAAGTTTAAATAAATACTTTAGTTCACAATAATTATTTAGTTACAATATAAACAACAAATATTAATAGAAGAAAAAAAAAACAAATATTGAAGTAAATAAAAACGTGAAACTTTGCTATTTAAGGAAGGTACGAAGAGTAGCACAAGTAGTTACACTCTCAGTGGACCACTCGTAGTATGTGCTATTCTGTCACTGGTTGCGACTAGCGGTTTGACAAGTTCAAGGCAAAACCCGCGAAACTTGTTTAGCGACATGTCTCTTTCGCACCATACTGGATGGAAAGAGATGGAAGATGTGCTTAGAAAAACGATTTATGTTCGGGATATACGCTGGCTGTAGGACGTAGGTATTTGACGGTATGGTTTCATTTTATGGCGTTGGAATAATTAAATTATTATTTTGTTGAATTCGAATTCTTAGAAGTCTTAAAAAAACCCTGTTCTTATTTATTGTTATGTTTGATTAATTAGCATTATGAATGAAAAGCGTTTATACAATTATCCTAAACTCGTCAATTTGCGACACACTTGCGACACATTTTACTTTTGTAGTTTTCTATTTTATTTACCTGTACAAGTTCACCAATAAATAAATTTGAAATTTAGCAAAAATATCACCTGTATAATTATTAACTTGTAACTTTAAGAGAAAACTTTAAAACCAAATCAATTAAATTGCCTAGGTACTAACCAATGTAATGATAGACAGCTTATGCACTCGCACAGTAACTTTTATGATTTTTGTTTCACAGTTTCTTTTCTTACAATAGTTGGTGAAAGTGCGGCAATTCTCAAGTTTCATTGTAAGTTTTATCGCCGTGTCTACCCACTTTTTAATAAGAGTCTCGTTGAAAATCTTACTTTTTATATTTCTGAATAACTTAGATGGAGGAGCGTCTTCCTAAGAACTGTTTATTTATGCGAGGAAATGGTTGAGTTCCTTATTTTGTTATATCTTTTGTCATAATGTTTCCTGGTTTTTATTTTAGCTTTTATTGTTCTGAAACTTCTCCCTTTTAGAGTTAAACTTATTATGTGAAGGGTTGTTATTTTTTTGAGGAAGTTAGGAATTTTTTGTTCGTTGTCTTTTTGGGTAAAATATTGAAATGAAATTAATTATATGATACTAAAATTAGACCAAGTAAGCCAACACGAAAATGGCTAAAACACATAATATCCATTTTCCATCTTATTCCTCTAAAGACTAGGTAGGGTAGGTACTTACTTACAGAATGAAAAAAAAAAAAATAAAAAAAAAAAAAAAAAAAAAACCTGTAGGTCATTCTAGCAGGTTGTGTCTGCCTGCTTAACAAACCTGACCAATATTTTTCTAGATTGATAAGGTGGAGTTAGGTTAGTCCTATGACTACAAAGAAATCCAGGCTAAAACAGTATTGCGTTTGCTCTTTTCATACAAAAATTGGCTAAATTAGTGATTGTTCGCGTATAAGTGAGGGCAATACTTACACAAACACGATTAAAACGTTTACCAAACCGCACACAAGAACTGACGACCCTATTTCATGTAATAGCGGTCAGCACAGCAGTAACAAACGTACTTTCTTCAAAATTGTTTGCACAAGAAACGAGATAGTTTTACTCAAACTTCGAAAAAACTACTCACTATAACTGGATTTTATTTAGCAATCTTTACCTACCTCATCATCATCATCAGCCTATGTAGTCAACTGCTGGACATGCTCACCTGTACATTTCAAAGAGGAACAATGTTTAGTCCCAGAAGTTCTATTTGATTAAATGTCGTAGGTTTGAAGCTTCTGGGTTTGGGAAATATTAAAAACGCAGCCTTTCTATGCACGTTACATTGTTGATAAAAAAGGTAGCTAGGTAAGTATCTATAATATTAAGTAAAATTATGTTGCCGGTAAACTGGTCTGCGTCTGCAATATCTAGCATGCAAAGTAGCGGGAACAAACAAATTCTAACACCTAACCATCCACCATATACCGAAATAATACAAATTTGTTTCAAAAATGTCAAGGATTCAATTCATGGACAGTGTGGTTAGGTCTCAGAGCCGGAAGTAGTATATTGAGCGAGGAGCGCGTCGACGCATGGACTTCCGGCGCGAATGGTCACGTGCTACCAGAACGTTCTTTCTTACTTTACCAATTGTATTTTATGTGCGGTTGATTTGCCCACTCACTCATTGCGCAGCACAACCAAGCAGCAACCTAGAAACTATATGTAAGTACCATAGTTTTCGATGGTTTGAAATACCTAGATAAGTAGTTAATTAGTCCATAACAAAAAAATATTAAGATCGTGTGTTTTTATTTTAGTCCCGGCGGCTACGACATCTTCTTCTTCTTCTTCTTCCTGCCCTTATCCCACTAGGTCAGGTCGGCACAACATTTATTTTTATCCATTCTCCCCTATCATTCACTTCTTTCTCGGACATAATCATCTCTCACACAATCCATCCATCTTTTCCTAAGCTTTACGTTTATTACCAAGAAACCCTACTAAATAATAATTTAGGTACTGTGAGGCCATGTCACTAAACTCTGTTTATTGTGAGAGTCGAAATCATTTTGCTATCAAATGCCGCTCGCTATAAATTAGATAGGTGGGTAGGTATAACTATAAGCAAGCATGCGCCATAGAAAAGACATAAACGAGCGCTTGCAGGTTTCCACTAGTGATATTTTATACTGATTATTAGAACACCATATTATTATAATATATATAAATAAAATAAAATAAAATATGATAAGTAGGTAGGTACATCGTGTTATTCTATGTGATGAAAAAAAATGATTTACGCATTGAGATGATTTACGTGTTTAGATTACATAGGTACCTACTTTAATATTAAGAACGTAAATATGTTGAAATAGCCTCACGATTTTAATTCCCAAGCACGGTAGATATCCTATTTCCAGGTACCTATCTATAACTACCGTGGTAGGTTCGCTATGGTACCAAAAACTAGTAACGAGTACCTACCAGGTAGGGCACGGGACTTTTAGTAATGGTAATAGATACCTACTTGGAATATCCTATACTGGGTATCTAGGTAGGTTCTTGGTATTCTGTGGTGGCAGGCAGAGGCAGGAGGTTCAATGTACTCATCCTCAAATGAAACCCATAGATAACCGTGGATAGGTGCCGTTTGTCACACCATTCAATCCATGGAATAATTCCGATCTACGCACACAATAGCAAACTTGGCTATTGTCTACGCTTTTTGTGATGCAAAACCACTGGAGAACCATGCGATATGAATTATCATTCAATGGTATTTTCGACGGCAGTTTAAAAAGCAATTTTGTTGCTATATTTTTACACTAGGAATCCCGCGCGACTTCGTTCAAGTGAGGCTATTTTCATACAAACTTAATTGCACTGCATAGATGTTGAAGTTCATCAACTCCTTCATATTAAGCACCAATGCAAAGTACTCAATGCTAGTTTATTGAAGGTTCGTTAACTGCTAGTAGAAGGTGGCCTAGGCAAGGCAACCTATAGATACCTATACCAGATACCTACCTGTACTTTACCTGCCACTTTAGCCAGCCACAAATTGCAGGTTTGACGAATTCCTTGAATTTATATTGTCCGGAAAGTAGGTAGGTACTTACCTAAGTACTTATACAGAATGATAACCTACCTAATGACTAATGTAGGTACCCAGATAGATAGGTTATGAAAAATAAGGTGCTAAGTAACACACTTTTTACCATCAAAATCCCGACTTACCATTTTTTTTTTAGAGAATTTTCGCGTAGGTAAATGTATTTAGATTCTCCTCTCATCAACTAAGGTCGAGATAAACCAAAACCAAACCTAAGCGAAGTTTAGCTTGGTAAGTAGTACGAAAGTAATTTACTTACCTCTGCTTATCTTCCACGTCACTACGTTCTTGTAGGAAAGAGGCACTCAACTCACGTAAACTTATAAGATCTAACTGTTTTGAGTGAAAACTGAGCTATTAACTGCACAAGACCGTAGGTATTTACTTACTCCAGACTTTTGAAATCATAAAAGGTACCCACATGTCGCCACAATTCAAATTGTGGACTCAAAAGCGTCGAAAAGTTTCAACTTTCATCATTTCACTGACCTGATAAATGTGTAGTGTCGAGCTGCGCTGCCGCCGCCGCCGCGACCAGCAGCAGGCAGAACGCCAGCCAGGCGCTCCGCATCCTCACTTCACAAACCACATCAACACTACACAAAACACACAAAGTTTTTACGAAAGTAGGACTCGCTGGGAAAGTTTTGCTGTGCTGGCGCGCGGAGTACGGACGTTCGAAGCGGGCGCGGGAGAGCGACTGACTGAACGAACGCGTCGCGAGCGCGAGCGGAAGCGGAGCGAGCAGAGAGTGGAGAGCGGCGAGCTGAGCGGAGCGGGGGCGACTTGAGCGAGGCAAGCACATGCAAGCAAACGCGGGCGGCGAGCTAGTTGCCGGTTGCCGGCCACACTGCCGGCTTTGCATGCTTCGATGATGCCGGACGATGCCGGCCGGCGCCTTCGACGCGCGACGGCGGCGGCATGAGGTAGTGTGTGGTAGCCAGCAATCTTACTCAATTTCCAAATATTTTAGAAGATCGTTAGTTTTCAAACTTATATTTCGGGGAGGCGAGGCGATAATGTACATCATATTATTATACACCCCGTTATTACAATGCCAGTTATGCCACAGACATGGATGTTTGAATTTGCTCCTGTGTTTGTTTTTTTGTTCTGGCACTGGATACTGGCACAACACAACTCACGTTGTGTTGTGCCACAGTAAGTAAGTGCCTTTACGGATTCTGCGCTCCTCCCTGGTGGGAGGAGCGTGGAATCCTTATCGCTTTGGCTCGGCTTCGGCTTGTTATCAGCGGACCCCGGGAGGGCGGCTGTCACAATGTGGCTTGTGCACTGTGCAGCCGTAGCACCACGGGTGCTGAGGGCGATTGCTTCCGGGCTTCCGGGACGTGCTCTATGCGAGAGGGGCACTGGTATGGTCTCGGTGCTGCCACGTGCCAAACCAAAATATCTGGGTTTCCTATTCTAAAAATCTGTATAAATCTGTAAACGATAAATTGAAAAATAAACAAACATTATTTACTGATGCAATTTAATGCAAAAAAACACAGAACAACGCCACAAATTCAAATTCAAATTGTTTATTTAACATAAATGCATCCTAAAGGTGATATCAGACGGTTCACTCGAATGATTGTTCACTCGAGTGAATGCTTCATTTTTTTTTCATTCTATGTTCACACGGCTTAGATGAAATGATACAGAAATGAACATTCATTGTTCTTTCTTTTAAATATGTCATCGAATGAAGTCGTACGTCTTGGAATTAACTTCGTCGACAACGTGATGTCCGTCGGCTAAAGGACTCGAAACAAAATGGCCGAATCCGAATGAACGTTCTCTCAGTGTTCAGACCGTTCATTTCTCGTTCATTCGGAGTGGGAATGAAAGATACCGGATGCCAATATCCAACACTGTTGGATCGGTTCACTAATGAATTCATTCGGCACTCGTGTTTCATTTTTTGTTCAGACATTTCATTTCGAGTGAAATGTACCGAATGAAAGGTGAAAATGAACAAAAAATGAACCGTCTGATATCACCTTAACAGACACTCCAAAGCGATACATTTATTACACGAGCACTTAACATAATATTTTATACATAGAAATTTAATAACATATACTTAACAAAAACAATATCAAAAACTCACAAAAATTAACAAATTATAATATTGCAATATTGCAATATTGCCACGACTGACTTCTATGCTTGGTCGCGTGGAACTGGCACCTAGACTCACCTAGTTTTAATGCGGCCTCCAGACTCCCGCGAGATTCACGGCGTGAAGTCGCGCCGTGAATCGTGCGCGAAATCTCGCGCGTACGACGTCGGCTACACATTCACGCTAGGTTCACAGTATAGTTCGCGCACTCGACCACGATGGACCCCGAAATTGCTGCTGCGGGACTTCTTTGCGCATTAGCGATTTATAACTTTGACTGGCCTCTAGCTCAGTTGGTAGTAGCTCTGCCTTCTGCGACGTAGGTCGTGGGTTCGATCCCCACCGAGAACAAATATTTGTGTGGTTAACATAAATGTTTGTTCTCTGTCTGGGTGTTATATTGTATTCTAAGTATGTATTTACAAAAAAAAAAATGTATTCAAGTATTATATCAGCTATCCGGTTCCCACATTACAAGCTCTGCTTAGTTTGGGCCTGGGTAGTGTTGTGTGAATTGTCCACAATATTTATTTATTATATTTAACTACGCTTCTGTCAAGCACAAGCTAGTTAAAAAGAAGCGCAGAATTGGATGATGACGATGTCCCTGGTCTTGGTTCCATAAATGTAGACGAAGGTTCTGATTGAATGTATGGATTGAAATCATGTTTACGCTTCGATTGTAATAATGGATATCTTACACTACCGCTCTCGACACTCGACGACGCACGACTGAGCGGCCTGCGAATATGTAGCCAAGACAAGTTCGCGGCAAGTTCGCGGCCCGCGAGCCCTTTGTCGCGGGACAAAATACCGACAATTTTCGGGGAACGAGCCGCGAAGCCGCGAAGAATATGCGAATCGGATCCACACTCATGCTTCGCGGAAGTTTCGCGCCTTCGCGCGCGATCCGCGCGTGAGTGTGGAAGGGCTTTAAGACGTTTCAAAGTGATTCTTGTATCGTATTGAATAAAAGTTTATTGAGTTTGAGTGGATTTGAACCCACGACCTTATGATTGGAAGGCGGGGCCGCTACCATACATCTAGGCCACCAGCGCTCACACATTTCATCGATTGATACATACAAATAAATTCATACCTACGTAAACATTACTCAATAATTAGAAGAAATTTTAAAAAAACCTTCACAGTCGATTCCTAGATGGCGTTACACGTGGAGGGGGAGAATGGAGTAGAATAGAATGACTGCACGGCCTTTGCCGTTGTATTTTTCTTCAGTCTGTCACTGACACTGATGCCAGATGTCAAACCAATGTTATGTCAAGTTTTGTTCAGTTGAGCTAGCTAGGTCGAATAGAAGTTAATAGAACTTAAGCATGATAACTTTTGTTTGTCTCTGTTTGTCTTCATAGCTTTCTTATTTTTTTACTACTTCTGTCTTTGTTCTACCATCCTACATGCTAAATTGCTAATTGTAGTTTATTTTATGACAGATGGAGATGGATTGGATATAAGATGGAAGTTGGAACGGAGAAAGAAGCAAACCTGGAGTTGCCAAGCAGGGAACGAGCGTCGAATTGTTAGATTAATATTTATGATTTCTTTTCGTAATCTAAATGGAAAAGGATGGCCTAGATTCAAATGAAATCAAAATGTCTACCCCTGAAACACCTGACCTTCTGTTCTTCGATACATTTTCCCATGATACTAGCGAGGTAATTAACTTCGAACACAAACATCAACGCAAACACAGTGCAACTTCATCCGGTCATATTATTGATTTCAGGAGCTGAATTTGGACCTTGTGCAGTTTCCGAAATCTGTATATGTTCGGGAAATCCGTATAATTCCGCTGGGGGCGAGGGTGGAAGGTGATTTTCCTGGAGGAGTGAGACTGGGCGCGACAAATCCAACCAAGTTCCAGATAGATTTCTTTGTGAATGATCTTAGCAAGCCGGGAGCGTCGACATTCGAAGCGCTGGGCAGCCTGGAGTACTGCCAGAATGGACAGATTCATATGGAATGTGGGCCTGGCTCAGATCAACCACAAATTCCTACTGATGGGCTTGTTTTGAAGGGTGAGTTTGAAATACCTATCTAGGTTCTAGTGGAGTCTTTGTTTAAGCCATTTGATCTTAAACTTCTTGTGAATTATAAGTGCTTTCAATCTTCCTAAAAATAAATCATTCATAATTTATGAACAAAGTGGGACCAGCAACAGGCATGTGCATTAAATACCTGTATCTCCTAGGGATCTTTACTTAATTGCAAACCCATCACAAATATTCTAGGTATGATGGGAAAAGCTCATAGCCAATAAAATTACAGGTCTGACAAAATATAAGCAGCTGATAACTTTAAATAGCTATCATATTTGTATACTGTGTACTATTGAGTGTTTATTTGTTTGTTTATTTATTTAATCTTAGACTCACAGTTACAATATTGTTTATCTTAAGCTATTCAATGTATTTTATACATTAACCAATTCAAATCTACATTATGTTGGGCAACGTAAGGGACTGACCAAAGAAGGGTACAGAAGGGTAACGGTTAGGCAGAGATGTGAATGTTAAGATGGATGTGTGGAGTGACAAGAATGGACAAGATATGGTATGAGTACCTATATCAGTTGTATGAAAGTAGCAGCAATTACAGAAAAGTTGAAGAGGAACAGGCTGGTGTAGTTATGAGAAGGGATGAAAGGCATGTGACTAGGAGATGAATGAAGATGGATATGTGGGTAAAGTTAGGCTAAAGAAAAGATGGATGAACAGTGTGAAAGATGACATGTCTCACACTGTTCATCTCACTAAGTTGGAGTGACACCAGTACACCACCCCGGAACTTAATAAATTACTATTTCTTTTTTAAAAGGACCATACAAAGTAGCGGTATGAACCAAGCCTTAGTTTGTTGCCTGTTCTTCTAGGCTTGGTCGTGTGGAACTGGAACCTGGACTCACCTAGCTTTAAGATGTTTCAAAGTGATCCTTGGATGACAACTGAATTAATAAATTTTTGATGATACCTCCTGTGATGTAATAATGAAAGAATGTAATAGGTCTCCGATGTGGGAGCCGATTTGTAATAAAATAATCAAATGTAGGGCTATCACTAAAGAAATACAAAGAACAAAAATATTCGGGCGCCAGATAGCCTACTGCTAATAGAAAAATAAATTTACCTGGATAGAGAGAGAGTCAGACGCGTCACTAGACCTTTAATCTAAGGAAAGGGGGATAAAATAGAACACTGTAAAATTTGGGAAAGATGGGGTTTATTCAAAACTTTTTGTTATGTCCGTGGAATCTTGATAGTTGTAAATTTAAGTTTATATCCAAAGGTTACTTCTTAATTATAGTTATTTTATTTAGAGTTTACTATTTAGCCTAAAAGTTGTACGCTGTTGTTACTGCATCGAATGAATGTTTAAATTAAAAATAAAGAATTGTTTGAAATACCTGTTGGTTTGAGCTTTACAAACCCATAAGCCTAATACGAATCGTCCCTATAGTAAAACCATGGAGGCCGAGGTGAGTGGTCCGGTAGGGGACTCCGGTTGCGAACCAGCTTGGCTCCTCCGTAGTGTTCAGCAAGGGGTCAAAATGAAGGGTGAATGAATGTAAAAAGGGGACTAATATGACTCAGCTCCAACGCGTGGTCATTTCTATAAATTTATGTTCCAAGGATAAATTTGAAAACTAGAAAAATAGTTTTAAAAAATAGTTTTTTAAAAAATATAAAAATAGCGCCGAAGAGCTAGAACAAAGAAAACAAAGAATAATTACCAATTTATCCAAATAAGAAACGAACGTGTGCTTTTGTTAAAGAATTTGTCAAAATACATACCGCTATTTTTTCTTATAAATGTCCCTTTATGAACCAGGGCGGCATGATGAAGAAACGATGAAGATCGTGTTTAAAATCTAAAACAATTAAAGACTTCCATTAAACTAACATTCGAGGTAAAAATACCACGAGATTCCAAAACTCAAAACTCACCGAAAGAACCAAATTAACGGATAAAAATCCAGAAAACTAATTCCAGTATTGTTTCACAAAACATGATAACAATATCTATTAAAATCAACCTGATTTTTACAGATTAATAATTTTTAAAATAAAAATTACGATCCGACATTGTTGTTCGTCAGACCGGGCGGAGAAAAAGCAAAGCCTGCTTCTTGATTTACACCAAGCTAAAAAAATCGCTTTCGAATCTGTCAACTGAACAGCGCTGCTTCCTTGTAGTGTCAGCTGTCACTGTCATTACTGTATTATGACAGACACGAAGCTAATATTCCAAAGAAGAAGAATAAAGGCATTGAGTCCTACTTTACGAAACGTAAACAAACGAAATATTATTAATTTCTTGAACAAAATTTATCAGCACCTGTAACGGCGAAAACGACTCGTTACATTACATACTATCCCAAAAAAATAAAAGAAAGACTACTTTCTTTTATGCCAAAACATAAGAAAAGCATCAAAACAAATCCAAAACGTTCAAAAAATTTAAATTTAATTTAATTGAAACTCTACCAAAAATATTCTAAAGACTCTACCAAAAATATTCTAAAGACTCTACCAAAAATATGCTAAAGACTCTACCAAAAATATGCTAATAATACAAAATAGAACAAACCAAGAAAACGATCTTAGGCTTTTTGCTGTAGAAATCCGACTAGAATCTTAAGACTCTAGGAATCATTCAAACAACAAAGCAAAAGAACAAAAGAAAATGATAGATTTTCTTAAAACAATACTATAACTATTAACTCTATAATCTACTTTAAAGTGCGGTTGGACACCTTCGTCGCCGACTCTTAAATTCCGAAACTCCTTTATAAAGTGCGGTTGGACTCCTTCGTCACCGACTCATAAATCCCTAACTTCTCCACTCGCTAAAAACGAGGAAACCCTCACAGCAAAGGCTGTGCAAGTTCAAAAATCACAACACCAAAAGTGTGTGGAAAAAA
Source organism: Thera obeliscata (assembly GCA_947578465.1). NCBI lineage: Eukaryota > Metazoa > Arthropoda > Insecta > Lepidoptera > Geometridae > Thera > Thera obeliscata. The sequence goes on from OX387915.1 coordinate 493,322, forward strand.
TGAGAAATGTACTGTGATCGGCGTAACCCTACCAAAATTTCCGAACACAGACATCCTACCAAAAACGTGTAAAATTTGTCTATTGTGATTGGCATAACTCCACCAACTTACCAGGCACAACAGAACAAAAAAAACATAGAACCGGAGGAAAATCCGAGAACTAAGGAAACAAAATATTTGCATATTGTGATTGGCATATCTCCACCAACTTACCAGGCACAATAATACAAATCAAATTATAGAACTGGATGAAGGTCCAAGAACTATCTAAACAAACGAAACTATAGAACCGGAGGAAGATCCGAGGACTATCTAACAAATCAAATTATCACTTTAGGGGTCCGCACCAAATGGCAGAAAAAATCCCAATACGTGAATGTCAAATCAGGGTGGTACCAATTGTTGTCAAATCCGGGAAACTAAACTATGAACAACACAAAAATACCCAAAAAACATAAACATTTAGGTTGTGAGAACAACACGAAACGTTCTAAGCAAACAAATATAACTAAGTTGTATAAACAACACAAAACAAAACAAATTCAAGGACAAAATATCCTCTAAACAAATTTACAAATGTACATAAGATCTTTTGATGTTGGAAAAATGAATGTGGTGAAACAAAATTACCTAAGCTTTAATTTAGAACTTTAAAATCTCAAAATTTAATGTTGTCGAAGTTAACCATACACTACATCATCATACAAGGCCATAATCACACTAACCTTTCATACATCAATTCTCATTCTTCTCATACAGAGGCCTAACTCCTAACGTTATCAAACTCAAGTTTAAAGTGTAAATCCAAAAATTAGTATTTTATAATATCTTTAACATGGTAACGACCGGAAGTATTTTTACTTAAATCTTTCAAAATATAGACGTTATCAGAAACTTTATCAATAATTTCACATTTAACAAACTTAGGTGCAAACTTAGCCGAAAAATATGCCGGGGCACTAGATTGAACAAAACTCCTTCTCCAAACAATATCACCAACAGCAAAAGAAATGGCTTTCCTCCCTATATTATAATAACGCGCATTACGCTTATAAGCTTTTAATAAATGAGCTTGAACTTTAACATAAACATCACCAAGTGATTTAAGAGAATAAGCAAAAGAATTCCTTTCTCCCATCTCAACTGGTGACAAATTTTCTAAAGAATTACTAAAACGGTGTAAAGAGGCATCAAAAATGAGTTCTCTTCCAAACATGAGAAAATTAGGTGTAAAATCAGTGGCAAGACTAACACTGTTATTCAAAGCTAATTGAACATGAGGTAAAAATTTTGACCAAGTGCGTTGATCATCTCTAACAAAACATGAGATACAAGTTTCTACCGCTTTATTATACCGTTCCACAGGATTATTCTGAGGGGTATACAATGTATTATAAAAGATTTTAACAATATTGTAACTTTTCATAAATTCTACAAAATATTTAGAAGTAAATTGAGTTCCATTATCACAAACTAAAATTTTAGGACAGCCAAATTTAAGAAATATTTCTTTTTCAAATAATCTACAAATTGATAAGGTCGTAGCTTTAACCAAAGGAAAAATCCAGCAAAATTTAGTGAAAACATCAACTACTGAAAGTATATACTTATGACCAGAATAACTTTTAGGCAAAATTCCTATTATGTCTGCAGAAAGCATGACCATGGGATGATCTACTTTTTTAGGATTAACCATAATACCAAAAGGGGGGAACGTACTATGCTTATACGCTTTACAAATATCGCAAGATCTAATATAACCTTGAATATCATTAAACATTCCATTCCAAAAATAGTGTTGTTTTAATTTCTTTAAAGTTTTATGAATTCCAAGATGACCTGAATTAATATCATCATGATTGGATCTAATAGTATCAATTATATTTTCCTTAGGAATAACTATTTTCCAATTCAAACGACTATTGGGATTAAATTTACTTTTACAAAACTTATACAAAACATTACTTTCGACTCTAAAATTTTTATATCTAGTAGGAAATTTTTGACAATTAATGAACACTTTTTTATACCAAGAATCTTCAATATCTTCATCGGGGGAAACGATTTGAATGGGGGCAATTAATAATGACGTGACTTCAATTCTTGACAATGCATCAGGAACTAAATGTAAGGAACCTTTTTTATGAACAACATTAAATGTAAATTGAGAAATTCTAGCAGCCCAACGTGCTAAACGTCCGCTTGGATTATTCAATTTTAATAACCATTGTAAACTAGCATGATCAGTAATTACTGTAAATTCCATTCCTTCAACGTAAGGTCTAAAATGTTCTATTGAATCTAAAATCGCTAACAATTCACGTTCCGTGGTACTGTAATTACGTTCGCATTTGTTCAATGAACGGGAATAAAATGCAATCGGATGTTGATTACCATCCGCGTCTTCCTGACTCAAAACACTACCAATTCCAACAGAACTAGCGTCGCAATGTAAAAAGAATGGTTTTTCAAAATTAGGGCATTGTAAAACGGGTGAGGTAACTAAAACATGTTTTAATCTAAGAAAAGCAATTTCCGCTTCATCATTCCAAATAAGAGATCTTTTAGAATTCTTGCTACCAGCCGTCAATTTAGTAAGAGGAGAAGCAATATCAGCAAATCTATCAATGAATCTACGATAATATGAACATAAACCAAGAAAACTTCTAAGTTCTTTAACAGTTTCAGGGCGAGGAAAATTCTCAATGGTATCTAATTTAGAAGGATCGGTATGTAAACCTTTACTATCAACAATATAACCAAGATAACGAAGTTTTTCTTTGCAGAAGGCACATTTCTTTAAATTAACTGTTAAACCAGCATCTTTAAGAGTTTTATAAATTTTATTTAAATATTCTATGTGATCTTTGAAGTTATCAGTAACCAAAATTAAGTCATCTAAGTAACAAAACAATACATTTTCAAATTCAAATCCAAATAATTTATCCACTAGCCTCTGTAATTCAGCGGGGGCGTTAGTTAATCCGTAAGGCATCCTAACAAATTCAAATAATCCTTTTCCGGGCACTACGAAGGCACACTTTTCACGCGAGGATTCTTCCAGCGCTATCTGAAGAAAAGCTTTAGAAAGATCAATAGTTGTAATGAACCGAGCTCCTCGCAAACTATCCAGTATCTTAGAAGGATACGGAAGAGGATAAGAATCTCTAATCGTAATTGAATTTAAACGACGTGAATCTAAACATAATCGTGTACTACCATCTTTCTTCTCAACAGCCAAAACAGGTGAACTCCAAGGAGATTTAGAAGGTTGAATAATATTTTCCTTAAGTAAAACTTCCACTTCATCAAAAAGTTCCTTTTGTTTAGCAGGACTTAACGGCCAATATCTTTGTTTAAACGGTTCTCCAGTAACATTAATTTTATGTTGGATCAGGTGAGTAAGACCTAAACCTTTCTTTTCATATGAAATATCTTCAAAAAGTGAAATTGTTTTATCAAGTTGTTGTTTCTCAGAAGGAGCTAATTCAACAGCTGAAGTAACTGAACAAGTTTGAATTTTATTATAATCATCAACAAAAACTATATTTTTCCATAAATCTTTAGCAAGGTCAAATTTTATCCAAAAGTCAAATCCTAAAATAAACTCATAATCGAATAAAGGTATAACCATGAATTTAACAATTTTTGTAACATTATCGCAAGTAACTGGAAGATTAATAGCACCTATAACTCTCTGAGCAGATCCGTCCGCAGTATAAGCAGAATCGTGAACAGACTGAGGTATATGTTCCATCTCATAACCCAATTCCAAAAATCGCTTGTGAGCATTCGCACCAAGAACGCAAGTATTAGCACCACTATCTAATAATCCTGAAAATTTTTGATTACCAATAGAAAATTGTAAAAAAGGTCTTGAATCGTTATTCTTAACAAAAAGTACAGGTGAAGCCTTATAAACGCCAAAAAAAGTTTTTAAATATTTTAACCAATCAGAAAATTCTTTTTTAATAATGGTATCATCCGGTTTAAGACTGTGACTAACAATTTTCTTCATCGAGTCAGCCGAAGTTTGCTCAGAAACTGGTACTCGATGATGCCTAATCAGTTTTTTGACTCCGAAGAGTTTTTCTTTTCCGAATTGCACACATCGCAAAACTTTGTGATAACACCCAATTTTTTGCATTTAAAACAAACCATACCAGGAATGGTGGTACAATCTTTGTAGGTATGTCCAGGAGACTGACACTTCAAGCAAAGGGGGTTTTCAGTTTTAACAGCACTAGACTGAATCTTCTCCACCTTGAAAGGCTTAAACTGTTCCTTAATAGACTTCCTATTAACAAAAATCTCTAATTCTTTTCCTAAATTCATAAAACAATCTAATGAAGAAATATGTCTACCTACCACATAAGGTGTATAGATCGACAGCATGTTGTGCTTAGCAATGGTAATGACCACAGACTCCGAAATAGGGGTAGCAAGACGACTAGCCATATCCATAAGTTCAGTAATGAAGTCCGGAAGCGACTCACTAAGTTTTTGTTTTCGAGTACGAAGTTCATACTCCAGAAAGTAATCGAATTCAAGCTTATCAAAACGCTTGAGCAACGCAACCTTAAGCTCAGACCAAGAAGCTATATTAAATCGAATGGTACGGAACCACTTGGCGGCAGAACCAGAAAGTAAATCCGAAAATGAACCAACCAACAAAGACTCATCGAAGTTTTTGTACAAAAAGTATTCCTCAACCTGGGTAATAAACTCACGAACACAAGTTTTCCCTTCAAAAATAATCCGGCTTCTCTTCAAGTCGGGCAACTTATTACTTGAAGCAGGCAAATTTTTTCGAACAAAATCATTCATCGCATTAAAAGATGGTAAGTTTTGACCAGCAGTAGAAGAACTATGAGCAGGCAAATCAGTATTCAAGAAAGGATCCGGGAACCCTGTCATTCCTACACTCTCCATGTTCAATGGAAGCTCCACAGAAATCGGTGCGGGCTTATTAACTATCGAACCCAATGTAGTGTGACTATCCACAGAAGTAGATGGAAACTGAACCGCTTTATCCATGATAACTCACAGACAAAAACTCCAAAATCAAAATGTTGTAGAATATTTCAATGTAAAAGTTAAGTCAAAATTTTTTAAATATTTAAAGTGTAAAAGTTTATTTGTTATTTAAGTTTTAAATTATTTAAGTTAAGTTGTTTAAAGTCAAATTATTCAAAAGATGCAATAACCACTCACAATAAAGTTATAACTAATATTAACTTATAGAAATGTAAAGGAACACTTCCTAAAGATACCTTAAGAATACAATAAAGGTTCACTTAAAACATCCGTAAACAATTATCCTTATTTTTGTATGGTGATACAAGAATATTTAGACAGCTTTGTCTAAATCATTAACATCAAGCGGGTAATGTATAACAAATTCATAAAGTTCACTGTAGAAAAGTACACATAAACGGATAAATAACCTGAGTTATAGTAGTTCTGTTAGAGAAATAACATTGCGCAAAAAAGGCACAAATGTATAAACAAAGTTATCAAATTATAATAATAATTGCACTAAAAAGTTTCTAAAGAAATATTACCAAATATATCAAAAATTGGTTTTTACAAATTCACCAAAAAACTGTAAATGTTGTAACAAAGTTTACAAAAAAGTAAGATGCAGTAACAGACAGTAAAACCTCAAGAAACCACTTCAAGTCCCTGTTCGCTGTGCGACAATTGTGATGTAATAATGAAAGAATGTAATAGGTCTCCGATGTGGGAGCCGATTTGTAATAAAATAATCAAATGTAGGGCTATCACTAAAGAAATACAAAGAACAAAAATATTCGGGCGCCAGATAGCCTACTGCTAATAGAAAAATAAATTTACCTGGATAGAGAGAGAGTCAGACGCGTCACTAGACCTTTAATCTAAGGAAAGGGGGATAAAATAGAACACTGTAAAATTTGGGAAAGATGGGGTTTATTCAAAACTTTTTGTTATGTCCGTGGAATCTTGATAGTTGTAAATTTAAGTTTATATCCAAAGGTTACTTCTTAATTATAGTTATTTTATTTAGAGTTTACTATTTAGCCTAAAAGTTGTACGCTGTTGTTACTGCATCGAATGAATGTTTAAATTAAAAATAAAGAATTGTTTGAAATACCTGTTGGTTTGAGCTTTACAAACCCATAAGCCTAATACGAATCGTCCCTATAGTAAAACCATGGAGGCCGAGGTGAGTGGTCCGGTAGGGGACTCCGGTTGCGAACCAGCTTGGCTCCTCCGTAGTGTTCAGCAAGGGGTCAAAATGAAGGGTGAATGAATGTAAAAAGGGGACTAATATGACTCAGCTCCAACGCGTGGTCATTTCTATAAATTTATGTTCCAAGGATAAATTTGAAAACTAGAAAAATAGTTTTAAAAAATAGTTTTTTAAAAAATATAAAAATAGCGCCGAAGAGCTAGAACAAAGAAAACAAAGAATAATTACCAATTTATCCAAATAAGAAACGAACGTGTGCTTTTGTTAAAGAATTTGTCAAAATACATACCGCTATTTTTTCTTATAAATGTCCCTTTATGAACCAGGGCGGCATGATGAAGAAACGATGAAGATCGTGTTTAAAATCTAAAACAATTAAAGACTTCCATTAAACTAACATTCGAGGTAAAAATACCACGAGATTCCAAAACTCAAAACTCACCGAAAGAACCAAATTAACGGATAAAAATCCAGAAAACTAATTCCAGTATTGTTTCACAAAACATGATAACAATATCTATTAAAATCAACCTGATTTTTACAGATTAATAATTTTTAAAATAAAAATTACGATCCGACATTGTTGTTCGTCAGACCGGGCGGAGAAAAAGCAAAGCCTGCTTCTTGATTTACACCAAGCTAAAAAAATCGCTTTCGAATCTGTCAACTGAACAGCGCTGCTTCCTTGTAGTGTCAGCTGTCACTGTCATTACTGTATTATGACAGACACGAAGCTAATATTCCAAAGAAGAAGAATAAAGGCATTGAGTCCTACTTTACGAAACGTAAACAAACGAAATATTATTAATTTCTTGAACAAAATTTATCAGCACCTGTAACGGCGAAAACGACTCGTTACACTCCTTTTACCTAATTATTTGCTAGCATTATTTTGTAAAGAGATTTTTTTCTGGGACAAAACCTAGTTTTAGATTTTCTTAAGTGATTTATGCACTGATGAAGTGTATGCAAATACAGTCAACAACTGAAGTGGATAACAGATTCAGTTTGTTATAAACTGATGATGAGAGATTATGAGCCAAAGCAAATCTCTTCTTGGAGTTATTTTAGTTTGTTAATAATCAATTTCTAAGTCTGACTTATATTAAGATTCAGGTTTCATACTTTCAAACTCATTATGTTTTTAGGTTGGTATACAACTATCACCTTGGCAGTCTATGGCAATCTCACCCAAGTGGTCCCTGAGAGCCCCATCGGCGTCAATCCTGCGCCCTCAGTCCCTCGGCCTGCCATTGTGAGGGAGCCGCCCCCAGTCCAACAACCCCTGCCTCAAAACCCAGAGTGGACGCAGGAATCACCAAATCCTATCCCATCGTACACCGGCAACATAGTCACTGCTAACCCAGATACTTACGGGCCGAGTAATTACCCCGAGAACTATGATGCTTACAGGGGTGAATACTATGATCCTAATGTGCCTAAAGATCCCCGCACCTACCACCATTTGGAGGAAACAGAGTGGGATAAGCGTGCCCTGAGCTGCGAGAGAGAAGATAGATTGAGGCGCAGCTCGCGTTCCATGGAGTTAGACAGAGAAAGGAGGGACGGGCGGAGCAGAAGACGGTCTCAGGACAGACGTAGTCGGGAATCTTCTAGATTGCGAGATAGGAGTAGGGAGCTGGAGCGACAGCATTCTAGATCTCGGAGTCGGGATAGAGAGTACTCCGCCAAAGAATATCGGCCTCCGAGCCGCTCCAGATCCAGAAGTGTTAGAGGGGCTTCGGGGGACCGCGACTGGGACAGGGGATCGTACAAGAAGGATGAATACAGGCGCCACAGGGACTCTTCCTATGATCGGTCCCGTGCCGGCTCTCACGACAAAGACTCCGCGTCCTATGAACGAAGATCGCCTTACGATAAACGCTCGACGTCTTACGAACGCAAACCTTACGAGAAGCGAGGAGCATCTTACGAGAAGCGAGAGTCGTCATACGAGCGACGCGCGCCTTCTTATGAGAAAGGCAGTCCGTACGATAGGAAGCGTCACTCGCCGTACACTCGCATCCGAGGGTCTAGCTTCAGCAGCCGGTCTCCCAGTCGAGATGACCCTAGGAAAAGGCCTAGGACTCCGCCCGGAGAAACGCGCAGACCTTTATCCCCTAGAGAAGGTGAAGTGTCCAGTCCGATCAATTCTCTAAGGTCCGAAGAAGCAGGGGAGTTTGATAGGAAGCAAATTCCAAGAGTGGATTTTTACCATCAAAGTTATCGACACAAAGATCAAATTAGAAGTCCTTCGCGAGAAGTGGAACCGGCACCTTACGTTGAAGCCCATACGAGTTTAGTTACCGTTCCTATTGTAGATAACCCTCCTAAAGCAATAGAGTCTCCGGTCCATAATCCCGATGAAGAAAAGTCTGATGGAGAACAGTTTGAGCCAATTCTATCAGATGAAGACATCTGCGACGACCTCGAAGGCGCGGCCTACATGGACGTGGACTATGACGTCAATGAATACTGCGGCGTCGACGATATTATAAAGTACTATAACCCATTCAAATGCGAATGGAAAAAATACAGATACATGAACACAATACACCTTCTTGGAGATAAAACAGCAGATTCAAAGGATGTTCTAACGGCATCTTTTGAAGAGTTATGCGAGGCCAGTAGTGACCTTTTCAAAATAATGGAGTTGTTGAAAACGTTTAAGAAATCGGAGCAGAAGATTTCGATCAACACTTTTACAATGGTGGAAAACTCGTCGCGCGAAGACTGGGTCCATCAATGCGAACAAGTGTACGTGTCGACCGCGAACCTCTGCAAAAGCACAGACATTATGCTTAGAATATTCCCGACGGAAACTTTAGAAACGAACCAAGATTTTGATGAAATCCGCGAGCTGCTTCTTACATTTACAAAAATCGGCCTCAATTTTGACTTCGCTTTAGCGCAGCAGCAACCTACATACAAAATCCGACACATGAAATGTGGCATCCGCCTCGCCGAAGCCCTGACTTCTCACCGGCATAACGAAACAGTGGTCAAATACTTGCTCAGTATTGGCATAGATCTCCCGATGCTGCTGCTAGAGATTTACTCTAAAGAGTACATGGCTCTGAGTATCCGCCTGATGATCTTGAAATCTCTGAACGGCTGTCTATCTTCAAAGCGGGCCATAGACAACTTCATGAAACCAACTGTCTTTCCTAAATTAGATAAAAACGAAACAGACAGAAAAGCGAAGAACGGGTACCAAGCTCTGATTGGTGTAATGCAAGGCAACCCTCTCACCAGAATCAAGTTTTCGATCAGCGCTTTGATAAAGAAGCTAAACGTTTACGAACTGTTGGGAAAGCTACACGATTTGGTGATAGGGATCGAAGATAAGATGGAAAACGGACAAAAGCATGAAGCGGACCTTTCAGAAAACGATGTTACTTTCATAGTAGCCGGGTTAGAAGAAGTCTTACATATATATAGAACTCAGTGCTTTCACATGTCTCAACCGAAACGATTCCTCCCGGTTTCTGCCCAGTTCGAGATCAGCAAGGAGTGCTCCAACGAAATACTACTGGAATTCTTCAATGTACACGAGATTCTCCAAGTCTGTCTCTACATATTGACATGTCCTTCCACATCTAACAATCTAGTAGTAGTAAGTCCAGTTCACGATCTAATACACGAACTAATTCACTCCGAGAACGGAATCAACTTCCTTTACGGGAACATGGAGCTCAGTGAATTACTTTTCAAAACTTTGATTCAACCTTATGGCCAAAACCCTGATGAGTTCATCTACCCTCACGATTTGAGCAACTACACCGAACTGCAGGTTTTGGGACTGGAACTTGCTTATAGGCTCAAAGCGTTGTACCATTTAAAATCAATCTGCGACTTGCAAGCGGGGAAGGAAGATGAGAACGAGTTGATAGACAGACTGCAATCCTTGTACTGCCTGAGTTTCGGAAGCGTGGGGAAAACTGCCGTCCCCGATGTTATCGTGATGGGCGATAACGCGGATTGTCTGATGGACGTCTTCGAACTGGACGCCAAGAGTAAAGGAAAGCCGGAGTCACCGGCGAAGCAAAAATCTCCAGCGAAAGGTTACGCCATCGAACTCATCGTCTCCGCTATCCGATTCTCAGCGCACGTCCCGTTCCTCAAGAGATACGGCCAGAGGCTGATGGCCGTGTCGAAGGATCACGACAGGTTCGAACCGAGCGTGTCCAGCGTGCTGCAAGAGGTGATCCCCTTCCTCAAGCCGATAGAGAAAGCTTCCGTCCTAGCGGGGGACGACATGGCGGAGCTCGTCGAGATCGTGAAAGCGTGCTCGGAGCACGCGCCCGACCTGCCCGGCGAGCTCACCACCTGTCTCCGGATCCTGAGGCACTTGTGCATATCGGACTACGACAAGAACGTGACCGTAGCCAACGAGAGCGCCGCGGAGGAGTACGTGGAGCTCAAGTACAAGTACAACGTGCTGCAGCTGTTCTCGCTGGACGGCGTCGCGCACCTGGCCGCCGTGCTGGACAAGCTGGCGGCGCGCTTCGACCAGCCCAGCATGCACACCGCCGTGCTCGTCTCCGCCAAGGGGCTGCAGCTCGCGCAGCTCATGCTGCCCTGCCTGCGCCTGCTGGACGAGATGCTGGCGCGCGTGGTGCGCTGCCGCGGCCCGCGCTTCCGCGACCTCAGCGCCGCGCCCGTGCTGCTCAACGCCTACGGCATCCTGAAGACGTTCCCGCTCGGCTGCGTGGGCTATCGCACGGCGGCGCGGGCGGCCGAGGCGGCCGTGCGCGCGCTGCTGGCCTACGCGCAGCCCATCGCCGACGACGGCCAGCACGGGGACTCCATCCGGCGCGGGCCCTGGACGGCGCTGTGCGCGGAGGTGATCGCCTACACGATGACGGCGCCGTGCACCTTCGTGCCGGGCCTGCTGGCCTTCTCGGAGCTGCTGCCGCTGCCGCTGCCGATGCAGACGCGCGCGCACGTGGCGCCGCGCGAGCTGGAGGACGCCGCCAACGAGCGCCGCCTGTGGTCCGCGCACCTGCACGCGCTGGGGGACCAGCTCGCCGACATGATCCAGGTGATCTGCACCTCCGCGTACCGGCCCGTCGTGCACATGCTGCGCCGCGTGTGCGTGCAGCTCGCCGACCTGGCGCCCAACACGGCGGCCACCGTGGCGCGCGCCGCCGTCGCCGCCGTCGCCGCCGAGCTGCGGCCCGGCGAGCCCGCGTCCGGCAGCGCCGCGCGCGTCATGGGCTTCCTCGCCTGCCTCGTGTCGCACGCGCCCGTCAAGTGCGCCGTGCTGGTCGGCATGCGGGCCGGCGGCGGCGGCGGCGGCGTGCAGCGCGCGCTGGCCGGCGTGCTGGCGCGCGCGGGGGCGGGCGCGGCGCACGCGGCGGCGCAGGAGTTCGCGGCGCACGCGCTGGCCGCGCTGTGCGACGCGGAGGTGGCGCTGGCGCCGGGGGGCCCGCCGGCCGCGGCGCTGCCCGACGAGGAGGCGCTGGCGGCGCTGCTGGACGCGACGGCCGACTGCCTCGAGTCCGCGACCAAGACGTGCGCGGTGGCGCAGTCCATCCTGCGAGCGTACTTCGCGCTGACGGAGCACGAGCCCGGGTTTCGGCAGTTCCGGCGGTTCGTGACGCGGCGACGGGATGCGCTGGGGCGGTTCTTCCGGTGGGCGGCGGAGGGCGCGGGCGGGGGCGCGGCGGAGGAGCGCGCCGAGTGCCTGAGCGTGTACATGGACCTGGTGCGGCTGCTGCGCGCGCAGGAGCCGGAGGGCGGCGCGGGGGGCGGGCGGCGCGCCGTGCTCACAGCGCACGAGATGGCAGACATGCTGGCCTACTCGCCGGGGGACCTTGACCATCCCATCATGAAGCTCGAGACCATCTTGAAGGTACATCATCTTTGCATTTCCTAATATTTACCTGTCAATATTAGAAACTTGATCTTTTGAATTATATTTTCCAGGAGCGAAACGCGGAAGACGACGTCATAGTCGCCAACTTCATAACCTCCCACCTCGTGCAGCTGGAGGCGGGTGTTCCCCCCGCGCCCCCCGCGGCCGAGCCCCCCGAGGCGGCGGGGGGCGCGGCTCCCCTCTCGGCGCAGTTCCTCTCCCGCTGCGTGCTCGCGCCGGGGGACACGCCGGAGGACCGGCTGACGGCTAGCTACTGGCTGAACCTGCCGGTGGTTAATGAGGAGGATGATGTCAATGAGAACGAACTGGTAAGTCATGATGATTCTCAGCCCCATTTTCACCCCCTGCCCATCCATTTAGTGCCATGTAACACGATCTGAGGCCGTCCTAATGCACCTCTGGACGTATCCTGCTCTGCAATGGAAAGCATCGTGCATTGTTTACCTACTTCCTCAGGCGGCACAATACCTCAATAACGTGGACGGAAAGATGGACTTTGAGTCGTAGGCAGCAATATTGGATGTTGCATGTGGATACCACGAAGCAGGACCCCGATCAACGCTTGACCCTTTCTAATTCTAATTGTGTTGGGGAAATAAGATCTGCACTGACGTCACGCGATGGGGTGTATTGTGCATTGTCCCCCTGCTAAACCTTACCCCAGCTAGCCCAACTGCTTAAAAAAGCGGAGTAGGACTTTGGGTTGATTGCAGCAATGTTCAAGTTGACCCAATGGTGACTCAGATGTGGATGTAGAGGGACAAGACTCGATCAGCTCCCTTAACCCTGTCTTGGACCTCGCTTCTTCTGTTGCGGAGCAGTGCAGTACTACATGCTCCACAGTTTCTTTGACCCTTGACCCTCGTCTACGTTTAACCGCTGCTGATGTTGTTCCAGGTGGTATGCGACCTGGTGGAGATAGCGAAGAGCCAGCTGTCGGGGGCGGGTGCTGGCGGTGGGGGTGCTGGCGCGGGCGCGGGCACGGCGTGCGGGGGCGAGGCGCTGTGCGCGGCGGTGCGGCGGCTGGCGGGGTGCCTGGACGCGCGGCAGCTGGCGCGCCCCACGGACGACAAGCGCCCCGCAGGTCTGACACACATCATGCATGTAGAGCGCTGCTGGCACGGCGTGCGGCGGCTGGCGGGGTGCCTGGACGCGCGGCAGCTGGCGCGCCCCACGGACGACAAGCGCCCCGCAGGTCTGACACACATCATGCATGTAGAGCGCTGCTGGCACGGCGGTGCGGCGGCTGGCGGGGTGCCTGGACGCGCGGCAGCTGGCGCGCCCCACGGACGACAAGCGCCCCGCAGGTCTGACACACATCATGCATGTAGAGCGCTGCTGGCACGGCGTGCGGCGGCTGGCGGGGTGCCTGGACGCGCGGCAGCTGGCGCGCCCCACGGACGACAAGCGCCCCGCAGGTCTGACACACATCATGCATGTAGAGCGCTGCTGGCACGGCGGTGCGGCGGCTGGCGGGGTGCCTGGACGCGCGGCAGCTGGCGCGCCCCACGGACGACAAGCGCCCCGCAGGTCTGACACACATCATGCATGTAGAGCGCTGCTGGCACGGCGTGCGGCGGCTGGCGGGGTGCCTGGACGCGCGGCAGCTGGCGCGCCCCACGGACGACAAGCGCCCCGCAGGTCTGACACACATCATGCATGTAGAGCGCTGCTGGCACGGCGGTGCGGCGGCTGGCGGGGTGCCTGGACGCGCGGCAGCTGGCGCGCCCCACGGACGACAAGCGCCCCGCAGGTCTGACACACATCATGCATGTAGAGCGCTGCTGGCCTACTGGTAGTTCGGCAAGTTTCGGCAAGTTTATCATGCGCACTTGATGTGCGGGCTGGTTTTTCCGCAAGTAGGCCGCTGGTGGGCCCTTTTTGCGTGACCCTTGACACGTGTTGCTTGAACTTTTTTCAGGTTCTACAACACGCCGGTTTCCTCACGATGTTATCCTTCACCGTTTTGAGAGTACTGGCATTGCACATACATTTTTCGACAGAAAAACTGATTGGTACACGACTGAATTTGACCACGACTTAAGGATCGGAAGGCGGGGCCGCTACCACTAGGCCACTGGAGGTCAGGCTAGAGAGCACTGGTGGTCTAGTAGTAGTGGCCCCGCTTTCCGATCCGAAGGTCGTGGGTTCAAATCCACTAAAGGAAAAAGCCGTGAGGAAACCGGCACATCGTAGAACCTAAAAAGTTCGAAAGTTAGATTCTATAACGTGCACGAAAGGAGTTAAAATCCTTCACCACACTTTTTCGAAAGTGGCACGATAAAAAGAACACAATGCATCATCTTATTGTTGGGCAAAGGCCTTCCCTTCACTCGGCACGATCTCGTGCCACCACTTGACTGTGCCAGTCCCTCTCAAAGCCGTCCAGCTCGTCCCACCATCGTCTACATGGAAAATTTCCTTCTGCTCGATTGATCTAGCACAGACTGACAATAAAAACATAATTGACTAGCCTCTCAGCCGAGGTGGTAGGTCGTGGGTTCAATCTCCACCGAGAAGAAATGATGTTTGTTCTCTGTCTGGGTGTTACGAGTATATTGTATTCAAAGTATTAATTTACAAAAAAATACAAGTAATATATTTATCAGCATTCTGGTGCCCATAGTACAAACTCTACTTAATTTGGGGCTAGATAATGTTTATGGATTGTGTACAATATTTATTGATTTATAACAATGTTAAGGATTATTAAATGATAATAATGATTGAACCAAGGTCACCGACATAGCTCGAAGAATTAGTAAGTTAAAGTGGCAATGAGCAAGCCATATAGCTCGAAGAACCGTCAACCGTTGGGGAATAAACCCCAACCACCAGATGGACCGACGACATTGTTAAGATCGCGGGAAATCGGTGGATGGAAAGGGCTCAGAATCGTTCTTGGACTTCTTCAGACTGTTAATGATGATGATGATGAATAATGATTGTATGTTGTTCCAGTGGCGTGGTCCCGCGTGCGCGGCGAGTGCGGCGACGCGTTCCGCTCGCGCCCGCCCAACACGTCCCGCCCGCCCTCGCTGCACGTCGACGACTTCACCGCCATGCACCGCTACCCGCACCACAACCATCCGCATCCGCATCCGCACGCGCACGCGCATCCGCACACGCATCCGCACGCGCATCCGCATCCGCATCCGCACGCCAACAGGTCAGACATTGTATTAAGCCTTGCGCACATCTAGATTAGATTTATGACACTTTTCAATGGAGAACTGTCAAAAAACCTGTGCTTGAGGCTCGACCCAGACTCAAGCATTGTTTCTGCAATGCCCGTAGGCCCGTAGGCCCGTAGGCCTATGTTTGCATTTGAAAAATGTATTATTTTAGGATTTAAATGTTTCATATTTTTCTCTTATACAGGGTTATTCATTATTAGCTACACAAACTGACAGGGCCTAATTTTTGGGTCGTGAATATTGGTTTGGCCGAATCAATTTAATTCCTAAACTGATTTAAGTTTTTGTATCAAAATTGTATATCAATTTCTTTACGGCTATTGCATAATGATTGCCACGGAGAACAGGACGATGACCCACCCAGGCGGTGACTGAACGTACAGTGTCGCTCACGGCGTGCGGGCAAAATAAATCAGGCGCCAATGAATCCAAAGGATATTCTTTATCGATTTTCTCAGGATTTTCATAACAAAACCATTTCATAAATAAATTTTATTTTATTTGTTGAACCTAATTCCTGAGTATTTGCAGCCAATAATGAATAACCCTGTATAAACCTTACTCAGTTCGAATGACACCCGTGGCTCCACGATATAGCTGGAGTGCTCACATATATTACACACTACATTCGTACCATCACTCTCTTAGACACATTTGACCCAGTATGAGTAGCAAATAGAGATCAACCAATCTTAAACTTCACGTCCCACTACTTCAGTCAGTCAAAGTAAATTGTTCTTTATCACTTACTTCACAAGGGTCAATTTTGAAGTACTTTGCTGTGAGTCAACGTCAAGTAAACGTGGTGGAGGGGCGTGCATTTTTAGACTGGTTCATCTATACTGGTATGTTTGTAATAATAAGTTGTTGTGTTGGTGTTAAGGGGCGGCATGCGTCGCGGCGGGGGCGGTGGCGGCGGGGGTGGGGGAGGGGCGGTGGCGGGTTCGGATCGCGGCCGGTTCGCCTCCGCCGCACCCATGCACGCGCATTACAGACATCTGTGAGTATATTTTTTTTACACACATTAACATGTTCGGCTAATTCATCATCCGCACTTGGTGTGCGGACTGGTTTCCGCAAGTAGGCCGCTGACAGGCCCTTTTTGCGTGACGCTTGACACGTGTTGCTAGAACTTTTTTAGGTTCTACGACACGCCGGTTTCCTCACGATGTTTTCCTTCGCCGGCTTTGAGAGTACTGGCATAGTGCGCATGTATTTTTCGATAGATAAACTCATTGGTACGTGACTGGATTTAATCCCACGATTTTAGGATCGGAAGGCTGGGCCGCTAGCACTAGACCACCAGTACTCTCTTCTCATATGTTATAAATACTACGCCTAGGACGGACATTGGCCCCTCTGCCAATCCGGGCTTCCGTACCACACCGTCATTTCAAGTCTTCACGTTAATCTGGTTTTAGTACGAACACGCCAATCAGGAATCTGCTAATAGTGTAAACACTAGCTTAAACTATCGTCATCGCTTACCACTGAGTGACAGGGATAACTTTAAGCAATGTTTCAAGCCCAAGTAACGCTTGTAAGTAAGAGAATAAAAACTACAGTTTTTGGGCGTTCTTGGATCATTCGCAGATTCTGAAACCGGTCGCCATTGCATCCATCTTGCATTTATTCTGTTTCACATTTCGTCTCTATTTTTTTTTTCAATAATTCTGTATTGCATGTCATGTAATTAATATAATTATTGATGTTAAAATTGATAGTTTTCTCTCTTTAAATAATAGCTTTTATATTTATATCTTACAAATAATGTGTATTCCAGGCGCGGTCGCGGCGCGTGGGAAATGGGCGCGTCACACTTCGGACACTTCCCTCCGTCTTCGCAGTACATGATGGGTGAGTTACTGTACTAGATACATTCAATACCTACACAAAGTAATCGTCTCTAAAAGCTTAAAAACTTCATCGTTTATTTAAAAATATCTCTATTAAGTCCGTAGATATTTGATCACCACAAAGACTGTTGTTTCTTACCTATACAATTCTGGGTTTCAACTGAATCAGTCAGTGGGTTTGTAGAGGATAAAATACCTATTTTATTTGTTCTACCTTCTTTTCAACAGATGGCGTTACTAGTATATATTCCCACTGCGTTCATTTACCTCAATGTGTACACTAGTAAAGTAGGCATACTAGAACAACTTTATCATTTTACTCGAATGCCGAAGATGCTATTATTCTAGGCAACACTTTCGCATTTATAAATTGTGATGTATGTGTTATTATCATCATCATCAGTCAGACAAGTTCACTGCTGGACATAGGACTCAATTTCACTACACACGCTGCATTTTTTATAAATAAATATTATAGCCAATCCACACAACACTATCTAGCCCTAAACTAAGCAGAGCTTGCTTTATGGGGACCAGATAGCTGATATAATACTTATATATATATTTTTTTAAATATATGTACATACTTTATAACTCCCGAAAATAGAACAAACATCTGTGTTCACCACACAAATATTTGTTCTCGGTGGGGATCGAACCCACGATCTACGGCGCAGAAGGCAGAGCTACTACAACCTGAGCTGAGAGGCAAATCACATTGTCGTCTATCCATCGGACTTACAGTCTTCCGGTTCATGGTCGCTATTCGAGAACCTTCATTCCCGGTAGTCTGTTGTATGTTTCTTTTGTATGTTCTTGTTTATCTTTTGTATGTTACATTTGTATGATATCTTGTTTATTTCGCAGGTGGTATGGGCTGGGGCGGCGGACGAATGCCACGCGGCCCGCGGCATCGTAACTTCATGCGATAGATCTACTGCGTACACGATATACATTATACTTGTGTCAGACATTTGAAGTTAAATCAACGAACAATGAAATAGTCGACTGTGCGTACGCGACTGCAGTCCATGCACGGTAGGCATCTCAGATCTCAGTAAGTCTCGAAATCCTAGATGAGTCAATGGGGTAGGCAAAGGCACGTCTCAAGATTTAACTGCCCATTAGGTGACTAGATGTAGATTTATTACTAAATAAAATCAATGTCTAAATATACCTTTGTTTGATTTATATCAATTAATTCAATATTTTCTTCGTAAAGGCCTGTGCACATCAAGGCGATCAGATGAAACGCTGTCAAATATGACAGGAATGCATAAATGGGATTAATAAAACAAATGACAACAATTTAGAAACAAATCAAGTTTATTTATCAAGATGAAAAAGATGAAATAATAAATGAATACATAAGCTTATGAACGGATCCGTAGCTCGCTTATACACCTTACCGCAAACAAATCAAACTCACTATACAATATACATACCAATTATATATTACATATACATAAACGAAAACAAACTATCATTATCATAAATCGCATTTTCAACTAAATCATATTAAAGATGTAAAATTTACAATTACAATTATTATTTAACTCCACCGACAATTTCCCATAGCGTTTCCTAAAGTGTCTTTGTTTTTTTTTTCTTATTTTCGTTTAATTCATTAAATGATAAAACATCTCACTATAATAGGTTTATTTACATGGCCGTAGGGCCGCAGTCTGTTCCTTGTATAAAATTATCACTCGCGACATGGCACGTGGTGGCCTCGGGGCCTCAGCGGTGAGCCGGGGCCCTCGGGGACCCAGCCCGCGGGGCCCTAGTCGCCCGGGTGCTCGGGGCACGATCTGTTCACCTCGAACCATTGGTCTATACACCTGCAATTAGAGAAAACAACAGTTAGTTTAATAATACGCAATTAGTGATAAAAAGTAGCTACAACATAAAACATCCACTGAAGGTTTTTGAATTTAATTCAGAATTAAGATTTGAATTTAATTCAGAATTATTGATATCATGGGTTGGTTGGGTTCTCATAGGGTAGTTTTGTTGTATAGTGGCGGTATGAAAATGTTTGTCGATTTTCAACTTGATTTGTTCAACGTATCACGATCACATACTACCTTTTGAAACTGAATAGACAGAATACACCGATAAGTTAACGTCACAAATTATGTCAAAATGTGTTCATGATCAAGGCACAAGCGAAATCCGAATCTAAGGTGACGAACATTTTCATACCGCAACTGTACAAGTAGAAAAAGGATTTGAACCCATACCACACCTCAACTCAATAATCCTACAAAGCAACAGAAAAGCTTCCAAATAGGTGTAGTCCTCAAACCAGTGCACTTCTCATAGCACTTGCATTGTAGATAGGATGTATACTTGGAGTGGAACTTATCGCCCTATCGAGGGTGCCTTTGCCTCACAAAGGGCAAACAAAGCCTCGATACTCGGCCTAGGAGAGATCTGGGTCAGTAGATGGCCTGTCGCTACGGAAACTAGAGGCTAACCTAAACAAGCTTTGCTTTGCAAGGTTGTTACAACCATTTAAAAACCACTTGTGAACTAACGGCGCCTATATTATCTATGAGGTAAATCAAAGAGATTATTGTGTGGTGAAAAATTATTCAATGCGCCTCAAGGAGGCCCCTTCTCCTTCCGGTATACCTCCTCCCAGTAATCATTTAAAGAATATATTTTTAAGGAGGAATAATTTATGAACGAGATTTAACGAACATGCCGGCTCACGATGTTTTCCTTCACCATTTTGAGAGTACTGACATAGTGCACATACATTTTTCGATCTAAAAACTCATCGGTGCACGACTGGATTTGAACCCGCGACCAATAGACTACTATGAAAACGGCTGATAGAACTGATTCTCCAAGCGAATTTCTTGGTTTGCCTGTTTATTTCCTTAGACTCACTTAGCTTTAAGACGATTCAAAGAAAGTCTTGTGATACAAGTCGCTGAGAGTTAGATGCTCACCCCTTGTGGTAGATGCAGAGGCACGGTAGACGCGCGATGGTGTCTCCGGCTGACAGCTCCTCAAGGCAGATCACGCATTCCCCCTTCGGGTCGTTCAGCACGTCCTCTGTACACACACATTTAACATGTTATTAGACAATTTAGGGAAGCCACAAAGATTTTTAATGTCCCAAAAGTTAAGAGCCGAGCGGGATTTGAACCCGCGACCTTCCCCTTGGTACGGGGCTGCGCTGACCGCTGCGCCATCGGATCCTCGATGAATAACTCTTAGGGACTGTTCGGCACAAACGCGACCGTGGCGTTGCGTTGCGTTGCGTGCGTGGCGGTGGAATTTAGGGATGTTTCTTCATTTTGGGTTTCGATGAGATACTAAACTGAAGTTTCAATTGGACATGTACACTACATCCATTGGAATAGTTTTTGTAATAGACATCGTGAATTTTCTGCCTCAGATACCTAAAATAATTGTCATTTCAATATAGGTTACAAGCTTATCTGCTAGAATACCAACAGGTTTTTCACCATGTTAGCCTTTGTTTTGAGAGGACATAATATAATGTACATTTAGTACATTATAGTAGTGAGTGAGTGAGCTGAGTGTTGATGTTGATGTTGATCCTCACCATTATATGAGAGGCGCGGCCTCGTGAGACACATCACGAGGTGGCACTCGATGTCGTCCGGCAACACGAACTTGCTGCAAACTGGACATTTTATACCTGCAACAAACAAACATCATTATTTAAAGATTAATGCACTTTTAATTTTCCTATCGCGAGTGAGGTCCGTTATAGTAAAGGGATTTAAAAATTACGCTTAATATCATTGAACTGGGGGTTAATAGTTTGTAGCTCGCATCGGTAGCAGTAGATTTAAAGAAATCTAAGGATTGCAATTTTCTCGAACACGTTCATATAGTTTAAATTCAAACCCGCTTTAGCTGGTCTACATGAGTACTGGTAGCAGTACCATCGCTTTATAAGCAGTAGAATGCGCATTGTACGGCCGCCGCCGCCTCGGAACACATTACTCAGAAGGTTATCGCCCATTGTGCCAGCACACCGTTTTAAAATGTATTTCGTGTACCGATCGCTATTGAATTGAGCAGGCCCAAATATGTAGTCTAGTCGCAGACATAGATTGAACTGGAAACCGCTCTTTGCATGCCACTGTATCCCATGAGTTAAAGTAAGATATGCTCTTTCGTAAACTGCTGAACTCAGACGTGGTGTAAAATTAAGTATCATGCTTGGTTACATTACATTTCATCGATTTTGAAACACATGCGGTATCCTGTGCCCAAGCTTACTGTAGCCCACGTTTACGATAAAGTCACTCATTGTGATTTTATCGCAAATAATAATGTGGCACATTTCGTTTTCACACCGGCCTTGCGGTATTTTGTACAATCTATCGGTGGGTTTAATCAGCTATTATAACTACTATTCAAATAGGTAGGACCTAAGTTAAACTAATAAATAGGAAACTAAGTTAAACTAATCTGGTAGTACTGGTTATTTCATGGTCACTCTTCTAATGACTCAGTTGAGACGTTTCTCTGTACTCGACGCATCAAAAAATAAATGAAGGTTAATATGCTAGTTTGTATGATTTGGGCAAGAGCTAGGTACCACCGTGGGAAGTGGATTGAACTCAGAGCAACGTAGCTCTAATTTGGTTTGCCCCTGCTTATTACACTTGACTAGTGGGATACCCGTGACTTTGTTCGCGTGACCTTAAATTTTAGCTTTATTATTATTTATGACGAACCTTGTGTTGTCCTCCAGGGCAAAGGCCTCGTTTTATCCACTTTAGCAGCAGAAATACGTACGATGATAGTATTTCCTCGGAGAAACTTTTTCACAGAGCTCTTCTAGTTATACCTACTAGGAGTGTAACCTTGGTGGCTGCCAACCACTTAGTCACCTAAAGATTTGATATATTTAAGACTAGCAACGAAGCCCGGCGTTGCCCCGATAGAATACATGGTATGTTCTAGAAAATTCTAGAACATTCTGGCAAAATTTAGAATTTAAGAAAAGTTTTTATGTGATAGAAAAAAACACCCACAACCAACCACTTCCACTCCTTCCGTCCAAACTACCTTACAGAAGGAAACCATGGGGTATCTGCCACCTCAACGGGGGACTTCCAGTTGGCGGTGATAGAGAAAACCCTGAACGTACGTACGTACGCTTATCATTTTATAGAAGAAACCAATTCATGAATGCAGCATGTCCGGCCACATAATGGTTCGGTATCTGTTATCTGTGCGCGTTATTTGCTTGAGGCAGTCGACCGCGTAGTTCTGCGTGACCAGACTTTAGACTTCCTAATTCCACATAGCCGTACTAAGTGTTATATAGTCTGTGGTGAACTCTACCGACCGTATTGTCTAGCAGGCCAAGCACACAAGATTATTTTATTTGTTACGGTCACCTTTAAGCAATATACAAAACTCATTTGAGTCATCAAACGCGATAGGCCGCTTGCGGGCCCTTTTTGCGTGACCCTTGACACGTGTTGCTCGAACTTTTTTAGGTTCTAAAACACGCCGGTTTCCTTCACCGTTTTGAGAGTACTGGCATAGTGCACATAAATTATTCGACAGAAAAACTCATTGGTACACGACTGGATTTGAACCCACGACCTTCGGATCGGAAGGCGGGGCCGCTACCACTAGACCACCAGTGCTCTCCTATTTGTACTTAACGTTTTAAGGATTTGTAAGAAATTCGATAACTCATTACATTTATCGAATATCATTTCAGAATTTCAGTCAACAAAGAGAGAGAAAAACGTCCCGTTATTAAATATTTGATTACCCGGCGTCAAATACCAGTAGGAATTTAAATCGACCGCAACCTCTCTCAACCCTCTTTTGTTCCATCACCAAAGAGTTGCCACCCTGTTATTTAAGAAATCTTAGCTTTTTCTTTACGGCTGTTTTTCTTTTCTTTTTTTACATCAGCACTATGTTTACAACGCAGCGGTATGAGATGGATGTGTAACAAGCGGTTTAATCGTTCACTCTTCTAAACAACAAACAGGGTGATCATTTAGAGTGCTTTGTTACACATTCTTTGATGGGGCACTAGTGGTCTAGTGCCAGTGATAACAGACACCTTTCTGATTATTATCGTGGGTTCGAAACTGGTTTCTATACCAAAGGTGACTCCGACTACCAAATTGCCTGTAATCATGTTAGCTCGTGGTTTTCTATGTTTAGCGTCAATATCGACATCGTACGTTACGTACTAGAAACCCATGATGAAGAGCTTTTGAAGGCCTGTTTGTTTATTTCACTCAGAACCATTAAGAAGTGGTATGTTTTTAATAATATTTGATTAAAAATATACCACTTCGGTAAATTGAAAGGCAGTGAAGCAGACCGCGGCTAGGGCGAGCCAGCGAGCCGCGGCTACCAGTTAACAACAAAAGGGGGGGGGCTCGGGGGTGAATCAAATGTTTCCGAGAGCTCGCGCGGCATAATTGACTTGTAACCTCCCCTGGGGAGAGGTTAATGCAACGTTTCTTTGTTACGAGGTTAATTTGCATAGCACCGTTTTACGGTTATACACTAAGCGTAAAATGGACACGTAATGCGAGAGATGAAAAATATAACGAAATATTGAGAGTTTTTCTATTATTCTCTATATATGCCATTAAACATGCGTCGTATTCACGTATACACGGGCAACGCCGGGTTGCGCTGCTAGTTTTACATAAAAGTAACTGGCCTAAGCTGCCTGAAAGCTACTTTCTCAGCTTGACTACAGCATTGCATTTTGTATGCTACAGATGCCAAACGCCGACGGTTTTACAGGCAACATAATTTGAACTTACTCTAACTTACCTACCTTTTATTTTATCCACCCAATTATAAACACAAAAGTTATAAGTTATATTATTAATTAGTTGTTTAACTGTTTGTTTCTATGTGTAAGAAAATACGTTTTCTTAAACATGCGCGGAAATATTGTCATTACTTTTGAATATAGAACACGCGAAGTATCATATTTACGTAGACTGAAAAACCAAAATCACTTCCCGGCGCGTTCTCGCTCCGGCAATGTTGTATGAAACGGTGTGCTGTTTGAATTTAGAACTCTTTCATCTATCGTACACATTGCGTTCTCGTGGCTGTACAGCCACAGATGCGTTAACCTTTCGGCACAAACTGTAAAATAAAAAAAAAATTGGCGGTAAAGCGGAGTTCGTTGTTATTTGGTTAATAAAAAATAAATTTATTATGTAAAAGACCCTTTTTTATTTCCTTGCATTTTTTTAAGAAAAGCACTATATATGCCTCGGCCGAAATGGCAATTGCCTGTCTCGTATCATTGAAGTCCTCGCCTGCAGCTCGGCCTTCAAACTCATACTCGACCTGCAATTGCCTATTTCGCTGCCTTTGCAATAATGTACTATTATTTTACGTATTTAAGCACGTTGAGAGAGAACGAAATTAGCGGGAACAGCTCGAGTTATGGAATGAAATCAATTTACCGAAAACGTCACTAATACCTGCAAGAAACCTATATCCTGACTGACGTTATGAGGACGATGTCTTGGGTAAAACCCGAAGATTGGGTGAATAAAACGATGTTCATATTTGTTGTATTCTTGGAAAAAAGAGATTTCTGCTACCATGATTGAACCATGTGAAAATAAATCATAAATAAAATATACATTAATATTTCGCAAGTTATATATAATGCGCCTTTTTATCGCATGGAAATAGGCATAAATTCACATTTCGCCATAAAACACCGCGATGGCGTCAACTGGTCGTAAAAATAAAATACGGCTGAAGAAAAACCTTTGAGCGTGCTGAAGTGCAAATCTTTAATATTTATACAAGCAATTACGGATTTATAAAAATAAAGGTATCACGGGTCAAGCCACCCATCCAATCTACTATCCTCACATGAGAGAGCGGTTTATTCACGATCAAAATTGAGTATTGTTCAAAGTTCTGAATGCTCATTACATGAGAGGTTAGGCTAATTGTTGTGACTGAATCTATTAAGTTAAATTGTGAAAGCCCTTGCAATTAATTTAAAAGATTGCAAAACTCTTGCAACGCGTCTCTGTAGAACACCGATAAGTGCAGTGCGACTATAGTGATTGGTACGATCAGTAGACAGAATCTGGAATCAGTGTGGTCAAACGTTTAGAGTCCCTTATAACATTTTATACTAAACCTGCTTACAAATCTGCGTGATTATAATAATATCGGCCCGCTTCTCCAGTATTGCAACACCCTTACAGGGTAAATTATGTATTGATTCAAAAACTAGTTCTAAGATCTGACACTGTTATATTTACATACATACTAAGGCAATAAATATACTGAATACTGAATACTGTGCCTCGCAAGGACTCTAGGTATATGAGAGTGTCAAACAATTGCGTGGTAATTCTATACTTTTTTTAGACGGGTATGTAATTCTACACAGCATAGCGATACACCAGGGTCACTTGCTATAGGTGTTACCCACCACATTTGATTTTGATGTCATAGCAAGACTTGGAAAATGTTTAAAGCCCCCTTCCTTTTATTTCATGGGCTATCCTCTTGCCTGTAATTACAAAAGCGATTATTAGAGGGTACCATTAAAAGTTTTCAACTTTCGAGTTGAAGACCATTAAGAAGGAATTAACACTTATGCTTTAACTTTTCTGAAACCCTAATAATGGGGAAGTCAAGCGTTCAAAGTTTAAACTTTCAGTGGGTGGTATTACTTGAAGTAAATATGTATTTTCACATCCTACATGTAAGAAAGATTTTCTCGATAAAACGGAGTTTTGAATTTATAACACTAATATTGCCAATAAAGAAAATATCTCCATTTTGTTGGCAACGGCAGACCGGACAGGTACATTTTGGTTTTTACACGGATTTTGGCCTCCTACACAGGAATTAATTTGAATGGTATGTCTCCAGAATAACTACACAACTTCTGTATATTTTTCAGTCATGACATGGATTCCTATCTCCTCCTTCTCCTGATCATCATACCCTCAGCCACGGCGTTCGTGGACTGCCGCACGGCCTGCCACACTTGCCGTGAGAAGAAGCAGCATCCTGAGGTCTTGGAAGTGCACTGCGCGATGTGCCAGGAGTGCAAGGAGAGACGACAGGAGAGGATGTTAGATAAAGCCAGTGCTCAAAGCTATTTTAGGGAAGGTTCGAGTACTACAGGTGGGTTGTGAACTGTATGTTTTTAGTTTGTTGCTATCCATGGAACCTAGTCTATCGACATGAAGAATATTAGAGGATCATGCTTTTGTGGGTTGGGACCAGCAAGATTAGTTAAATCGAACCAAGTAGGTAGCGTTGCAGGAGGTAAATACAATCCAACGAACGATACGAGTTACGATGCTAACCAAAAGCTTCATATTTCAGAGAGCATAATACTTCAACACTATCCAGAAACTTCGCATTATCCAGAAATCTCAAACTATCCAAAAATATCACAGTACACCGAAACTCCGGACCCAGAAGACTGTCCCACCCAGCCGCCCTGTTCAGATTCCGAGGAGTACGCACCTCCTTCGATACAGCCACTGGCTTTGACTGAAAAGATTCCTCTAACCACGACTACAACTACAACAACGACAACAACCACGACGACGACGACGACGAGGAAGCCATGTTCTACCTTCAGACCTTGCAAGAAGCCACCACTACCACCACCTCCTCCGCCACCGATCTTGCCTGTAGTGCCAATCGCACCACCTTTACTTTACCCTGTACCAGGTTGCTACATGCCTATGCAGATGCAACCCATGTATCCCTGCCTACTTAACCCTTACATGGGACCACCAGGCCCCATGCCTCAAGGTGTTATTCCCCATGGTTTACACATGAACCAGGGAAAAAACTATCATAATTATGGGCAAGGAAGGGTAATGAACAGCTACGAAAACCATAGAAGGTATACCGATAGTAATGAAATTAAAGAAAGTTATGAGAATCACGGTATGTATACTCCACGCCAACTAAGTGCGGAGAATCATGGCGGGTATACCGAAAGCCACCGATCCTCGGAGAGCTCCAGTTCTGAGCACAAAGGTGGCTCGGTAGTGGTGATAAAGAGCACGCCTGCCACCATGAACTTGAAAGCTCAGAAGAAGGAAGACTTTGTTTATATGTACGTTGGTGTTCCTAAAAGTATTTTAAAGAGCTGATTGACATTGACTTCCTAAAATATAAAATGTTAGCTACAATTTCTAGAGTTATTTGGGAAAGTCAATAGCCGGTCCTTTCCGCCGTAGTTCACCTGGGTTAACTACGATTTATTTGCCAGAGATACACCTAGGTGACTATGGCAGTTATACATCCTTGCATCTATTATTGAAGGTGGGATGTTTTATTCAATAACATGATTGCTTAATTTAATGAGTCAAGTTCTGCTATTAGTTTGTAAGCAATCAATGATTAGTATTCGTTTTGGGCCTAATAATGTAACAGAAATGTACACGATTCAAGCACCAATCTGTAGTGACAAGATATTTGAACAGGATACACTAATAATAGAAGATAACACGTCGTGTAGCGTCAGCAATCTCAGGGTATTCCGACTGTACTTAGAATAAGAGAGACAAAAACTTCTCTAATACCGAGGCATGTGTTCTTGGCCTAAATAATTCCCTCTTCATATGTCTAGCGTACGACTAACGACGTTGTCATGGCACCATACTGTAGCTTCATTGGGCATGGTTTCATCATTTTGTGAAAAAGATCCAGAGGAACACGATTTCTTCCTAGAAAAGCTAGAAGTTATTTATTGAAACGCGCGTTTGCATCACTGCTAAAAAGTTAATTCTTTTTAGAGAAATATTCAAACAAATTGAGTGGTCAAATAAATAAAAAGAGTGCTCAGTTTCAGAAAATCTGTAGGCAGAAATATGTGTACATAGTAAATTTCCGTACTTTTTATGTGGACTGTAGGTAAAGTTACATATTCCCGAACTGACATCAGATTTGTAAGTGTAACTAATCGTGTGTAAATACGATTAATTGAATGTGTCTATTTCTGGCATGATCGATGGCACACAACTTGAAACTTTGTTGTCGTACATACAGAACTAATTGTTCATTTGTTGAGCGAAAATGTATTTATTCGGATGAAGTATTTTCAGATGTGCACATTGTGGTAGAAAATAATGATGATTATCCTAAAACAAAATCCACAGCTGCAAGGCTCCCATTATTTAACAGGAAAAACTGTTTTGCTCCGTCTCTATTAATATTACACAAGACTTAAGTAAATATTTAAAGAAATTTATTAAACTATCATCATTTGGGAAACAAACAGTTTTATCAAACATGCAAATACTAAAATTTCCTAGTTTTGTTATTTTCCTGTATCAATTTCCTCATACCGACTCGTACCATCAAGTTTGTGTCAAAAACATGTAAATTTACTAATAGGTAGGTAAATACAGTGTTAAAAAAAATAAACACAAGTTTGCACGCTACTACAGGTACTACGTTACACAGGAGTAGGGGTAACTACAACTATCTAAGCTATGAGACCCGTCTATTAACGTCGTCGTTCCCTGTTAATCCGGCTATAGCAGTGTTTTATAGCTTACGACCTAATTTAATTATAGTTTCAGACCTTTTCTGTCGGTCGATATTGGTAATAAACATTCTAATATCAGTGATGGCATTACATGAAGTTCGGTATTTACGATCTCTGGACACATTATGCCATAATGTTATGGAATCGCGTATATCAAGATATCGATGGTAATATCGATAACTGACGTTGTGCTATTCCATCACTAGATTAACTGGACTTTACGATAACTCGTGTTTCAGTTTGATTGCTTCAAGGCCTGCGCACACCTAGGTCGCTGGCGATAGCGATCAGTGAAACGCTGTCAAATATCGGTGATCGCTGACGCTAGCGACCTAGGTATGTGCAGGCCTACATTCAAATATAGATGGGATTATTTTTATGAAACGACGGGATATTTACCATGATTAAATTTTTCTGAGTTGACTTCCGATATTTCGGCACAGTTGCATGCAACATGATCTCGTATGAACTCCAAAACGGAAAGAACAACTCAGAAAAATTTAATCATGGTAAATATCCCGTCGTTTCATAACAAAAATAGTGTTAAAAACCATGATAGTTTCAAAAGTTATATAGAAGGGATTTTCATTTTAATATTGGAAGTGTTTTGGAAGTAACATAGCAAGGATAGCTGTTTCATTTGAATACCAGAAAACTCAAGCACTATACTGAGTAAATTATACAATAATGACTAAATATTCAATTCAGTCAGCATCAGCACGATCTACCCCCACCCAAACTAACCAAAACTTGTGAACCAGATAGCTGATATAATGCACCGGGAATTGAATTAAAGCAGTAACAACCTACAGCACAAAAGGCAGAGCTACCACCAACCATTTGAGGTGAGGTGGATTGTAACACTTTTAAGGCATATCTTGATATAAGGCCCATGTAGAAGTAACATTACATGTAGCTTCTGTTTTCGGGGCTAGTCTTTCTACACCCTATTTGAGTGGTAATAATTCCAACCGCAATGACCATCGATCTAATTAAAACAGCAACAGATGGTCGTAATATCTACAGCGATAGAGACGTTACGACTCTTGTAGGTACAGGTAATAAGAGTAAGGGTACTTGTTTAAAATCAGACTTGTCATTAGCTGACTCGCAGGTTACTCCAGAACAACGTCTAGTCGTATTCTACATTCTAAAAATGTTTGAAATTGACGCATACACTGAGGTCACAATACGGCGAACACCCCCAAATATGGATGAGGTTTGTGTCCAGAAGTGGACCCTATCAGACTGATGATGACGCATTCTATAGAAATGGTCAAGTTCTGTCAATAAAATTTTAAACAGTTCAAATGTATTAAGAAAAAGATTAAGGCATAGACAATCTTTAAAATACGATCAACAATAAATAGTGACTAACCTGAAGAGGAAGCAAGATGAAATAGTAATAGTTGACTGTGTTGTCTGTTTCCTTAAGTCGGGTAGTAAACTGAGGCAGCTCTTAAACTATTAAACCCTAGAAGGCAATCGGTTCTATTCTATAAATCTATATACTTTAACACACTATTCAGCGCGCACAAAGGCTTTAAATGTTGCTCCTGTGCTTTAAATGTTGTTTTCATTACTCATACTCTGAAAGTAGGTCTGAAGTTGCCTGAGGGGCCTAATTGAAAGTAAAACTTTCAGCCCTAGAGAGAATCGCTTTCTACTGACAGCTGTCAAATTATAAAAAAAAAACAAGTTCTATTTTATTCAACCATGTTCCAACTTTCTAAAGTCTTTCTGACTGCAAGGAGGTCGTTGAACCAAATTCGAACTTTTTATTCAGCAAGTAGGTTGGAAACCCATTACAACGGTAAGAAGTTTAAAAAGTCTAATTAGAGCGCAATGTAAAATTTAAATTTAAATAACATAAAGATAGTATTAAATAAATAATATATCTTCTAAATTACTTGATTAATATATAGCTTCAACTATTTATTTAAAGTAACATAGATTTGAGCAAACAATTTACCATTTTTTAAATTATGAGAATGAAAATAATGGCTGAATAATGCTGGCGAGCCGAAGCCGAAGGCCCGCCAGAGAAAAAGAAAAAAAAAACCGGGAAGGCGGCAATTCAATCTTCATTTTCACTAATTTTTCTTTCATGTTTTTATTTTTACTTTCCTTGTATTCGTAATGAAAAGCACAGTGTTTACCTCGGGTGAAAGTCTTTTAAGTCCCTCAAGCTCCATTGGCGCCCTCGCTTACGCTCTGGCGCCAAACCCGTCTCGGGACTCAAAAAACGTGACTTTCAACACTCAGGTAACAATGTACTATTTTTGCAGTGAACAAACACTTGACAAATATTGGCGTAGATTTTAATTTTTCCTATTATTTCAAAAACGAATGTTCTTCTTAAAACTGTATAGGAGAACCTTAAACAAACAATAAGTACATTTAATTTAATTTCTTTGTCTAGTGCAGCGGTAGACTTCTACAGGCAAATGGCAGATGAGTAGCGACTATATCCAAGTGCGATAAAGAGTAGTGGTAAACCCGGGCCTTAGGACCCAGTACATATATATACCTTTAAACGTATTCAGTATATTTATTGCCTTATTATGTATTGTAACGGTGGAAAACTGGGTGCAGACAGGCAGACCGACTATTTCGGCTGCGTTGGCCCTGACTAGCTCAGTTGGGGTTCGATGTTCCTACCGCACAAAAGATTTTTATTCTAAAATAAAATAAATGTTAGAAATCAGTTACAGCGTTTTATTTAAAGAACACATACCTCTTACATGACATGTACATTAGCTTAGGAATGAAAAATTGAAACTGCACAGCTATGCTATCTTATATACTATATAATCCTAAAGTGATCCTTCATTTACATGACCTTAAAGTGAGCTCAAATAGCTACTTAACTACAAATTTATATGCTCAGCTATTAACCAGAATAGAGGTTATCCACATGCCAGACTATCTTTCTTACAAATGAACCTACTACTCATCAACAAGTTACAAATACATTGAACGCTACGTTCTCTGACATGGGATTGAACAAAGAAATTTAAAGGGACACCTTATACATATGAGAGGTTTAATGACCTCGTGGAATACATAAAAATCAATAATGCTTATATTATTTACACGGGATGTTTAGTGACCATATGTTCAAACTTTATCCAAACCATAGCTCTCAAGCGAGCACAAATTTATTCAGGGAGAGGTTACTGCTTAGTGTGTCGGAGATGTGGATATTTGAATTTACCAATCCCAAGGCCCCGGATGACCCAATTAAATGAAACCCACAGAAAACTAACTTGTGAATCACCCCTGGCGTCCGCCTCTAAAATAACCCAAGCGAGCGTATTCTGACCGACAGGATGGTAAGATAGTAAAACGCACGACAAAGACGATGGCAATTACCACGTCAATGAAACCCTACCAATTGACAACAAAAATAGCACTCTCTACGGCAGCAAACAATCTCTTGGCAACAAACAATTACTGACAATTATTGACAACAAAAATAGCACTCTCTACGGCAGCAAACAATCTTTTTGGCAACAAACAATTACTGACAATTATTGACAACAAAAATAGCACTCTCTACGGCAGCAAACAATCTTTTTGGCAACAAACAATTACTGACAATTATTGACAACAAACAACAGACCAGGACTCCACGGAGAACTGTCCTGACGCGCCTACTCCTTCCGCATTTAAAATAAATTGGCACTGGCCCACCTCAGAATCGCCGACGGGCGCTTATCGTTCACGTGCGACGTCACCCACGTGCCCTGCCGCCACGTGCCCTGCCGTGCAGTCGCCGACTGCCCCCGCCACGTGTCTCGCGCCCCCGCACAGGCGAAAGAAAAGGGAGGCGCCACGCAGACGGTGTCAGCAAACAGAAATGGGCTCTCGCCCAGCTTGCAGTCGGCTCGTATCGGCAGCTAGAATGCTGGCTTCGTGTGCTGGGGCTCGTCTCTGGGCACGCGGTGATGGTATTGGTTGGCGCAGCTTCGTCGGCGATTCTTCTAGGCTCGGCGTCTTTTCCGTGGAATGCCCCCGGCGGCTCCGCACGCGCCTTTTATCACCTTTCCTACCACATCCCCGCACCTCGAGCCACAAACTTCCGCCCAGAATATTCCAGAACACTTGCTCCAATAATCCACGGCATTTACGTCTCTCCGGCCAGCATTTTTAATGTCTGTAATTGCGAGCTCGCTTCACACATCGACCCAACCACATTATTTCTATTCACCCGCTAATATAGTTTATTTCTTAGTTAGTTACACTACTCGCCAATGGAGGCCCCTGCGTCTTGCTGATGGTGAAAACGTTGTCCTTTTCCAACACAAGCTAAACCCTATTTCTCTCCTTCTCCGACCCTATCGACATGCGACTACTTCGTAACAGATGTCACTAGTAGACACCGTTCGATACGAACATCGCTACCCACAAAAGTGTTGACATCTGTCAAATCCTGTATTTTGCGGCTACTACTTAACAGATGGCGCTCTTCGCCAGCCATCTGCCTAGCCATTTATAGTGTTTCTATTCGTTACCAGAGGTCGCCCCTACAACGTTTCAACAACTCACTCACCAACTTGTGTCTTGGCGCGTAAATTTAAATAGCTCTCCATTAGCTTTCGACTGATACGAAAAACTATTCTGCCAAAATAAATGAAATGCTACAATACCCCCCCGGCCGTTAAAAGTTTCACTACACTTAGTGAAACTGCGCTGCCCTCAGCGCTGGTACTGAAATGAAAAGCTTTATATCTAACTATAACCATATGCACATATTACAACTCAAAATAAACTTGACGAACAAAAAAAATATAAGAACAAACCAAACTCCTTATCACTGTAAAAAAAAACGTACAATTCCTTATCTACTAAACTAGCCTAAAACAAATTCTCCTGTAAAAAAAACTTTATACAATCCTTGTACATTCCCTCCACGCCCGGAGATCCCTTCTACCATGGCGTGGCCTCATAAAACTAGCGGTCTTCTCAAGTCGTCACTTGTGCAGCTGAAACAATCGGTTCGTCCTTGAACCGTAAAATACAAACAAAACTGGCACGTCTTGTCGCGGGAGACCGGCTATCGGAGTGGACCCATCTGCGGCGACGTCGTTATACCTGTTCCTCTTGCCTCCCCTTTCTTATCGCCATACATCCATCAATCTTGCATGCTTCATCTCTCATCGTGCACATCTTTATTCTACATACCTCTCGTTGCCACCATTCACACTATTGACCATTTACGCCTAGCGATACCCTACGTGGAACCGTGGGTACGCGTCCTCTCGCCCGTACGTACCCTACCCTTTGTGGTGGATACGCTGCTGCTCATCCATTCTGCTCCTCCCTGCAAGAAAGCTAACTCCGTCTCACGCCTGGTCCTATATGGTCCTTTCACCCGTCTGCCCTTTAGACATACAACGAAACATTTTCCAAAAAAAACAAACCAAAATCTACAAGAAAAATGAGTTATCATTTATTCCTGCTGCCTTACAAAACAAAACCAAACCAAATATTTACCTACAGTTCACAACACCTACTGTGGTGTTGTGAAACCCTAAACCGTTAGGTCTTTCATGTGCCAAGACCCTAAAATCTTCCCGTCCATGTCCTCTAACTCGAAGACCAGTGGTGACAGTACTACTTTCACCCTGCATTTCTCGTACTTAGGACATAACTTCGCCATCTTGAACTTTGCCGCGTCGCTGAGCGGATGAGTTCTTTTCCAGACGATGTCCCCTACTTTCACTGTCGCTTCTCTTCTCCTGAGATTGTACGTTCTCGTGTTCGCCTGGTGTGCCTTGAGTATTATCTGCCAGGAGACCTAATTCTCCTGCAAACTTTTCCCTTGGTATTCCAGGCTGACATTTTGCGAAACAACAGGCGACTTCAAAAATATCCACAAAATATATACAAAATCTATACAAAAAAAAATATACCAAATCTACCGACAACACCAAAAACGGACGGTTCTACCTACTTAATTGTTAGAATCTTCCAGTTGCTGCCGAGGCCTGGTCTCCGTCCTTCCCCTACACTTAGGGCAACTCCTGACTGTGTAGCCTAATTCACCACAGTTATAGCACTTGACCTGCTGATTAAATCTTCCCTTCCTGCAATCCTTAGACCAATGTCCCATGCCGCCACACCTAAAACAACCAGATTGTGGTGTTCCATCTGATTCCTGCTGAGTGGCCACCGCCGCCAGCTGTGATCGCGGCTTGGAGCCCTTGTACGCCAGCGTTGGGTTCAACGTCCTACTCGACACTTCAGGTGGTTCTACGAAAAAATCTGATCGCTGCTTTGCTGCCTCTAGCCTCCTACACTTATCCTTTAGCGACGCAATTGATGTGATGTCTACTAAAGCTAGTTGTTCTGTAAAAGATGGCCTAATATTGTGGAGCAGAATCTCCAATAACTCCTGTTCTGGCAGTGGATTCTTCAGCCGAGCGACCAAGCAGTTCATAATCGAGAAGTAAATATGACTGGGCTCCTCCACCCCTTGTGTCCTCGCCCTTATTTCTCCTAATAACCTATAATCGTAGTCTATCGGACTAAACTCCTCTATCAACAATGACGACAGCTCGCTCCACGAAGAAACTTGGTCTTTGATGCCCCTGAACCAAAGCAAACCCTGGTCAGTAAAAAGCTCAGAAGCTGACTCAAATAGTTTTCCCTCTCTGGTACCGTTCGCTGCACTAAGTTCCTGCAACCTCTCTAAAAATGACCTGACATCTCCTACTCCATCAAACTTGACACCCCACCTCGCAATCGGAACCTTAGGACCCGCGCATTCCACGACAACCCGTTGATGGGTGCTATCCCTCACTGCTGGCAACACCTCGTTGGGACCTTCCGCCTGTACTGGGTCCCTTCCGTTGATCTTATCAATGAAGAATACAACGGCCAATAACTCCTTCTCCCTTAGTGTCCGTTGCTCCTCACTCTCTCCTTCTGGAATCCTGGACAACCTGAAATAAAGATGTACTGCCAAAGCACGAGCGCGCAGAAAACTGCCTTTGTCCTTGGTGTCCTCGTACTCAGACCATTTTAAACCCAACTCGTGCACCTTTAGTTGAAGCAACAAAAACTGTTCCTGAGTTTGGGGCGGAGCATCCGTAACCTCCTCCGACTGAACCTCTAGCAAAAGCTTTTTAAGCTGTTTACGAAGCTTATCCACCGTGGGCTCCGGAGTCTCAGACCTTATGGAGACCTCATATTGAAGTTCCTCCTTCGACAAACTGTGCACGTGGATCGCCGGATCTGTCATCTTGTCTACCTATAATAAAACCACGTGTAACGCAGCGTTATTTACAAGCTCTATGATATAGATAGAATACCTTACGTCCGTTATGTCACCTGTCATGCACAGTGTGGTGTCAGCGAGTTGACAGTTGGAGGCCGGCTTTTGGGGGGAAATGGATGGACGTCAGAGAGGTTGGATCTAGGGTGATGTGTAAAGTGAAAGATGATAATTATGATGTTCTACATACTATCCGAAGAGTTTTAATTAGTGCTACATAATCGAGGAGGGAGACTTCTTACAAGTCAGAAGATAGGATGAACCAACGGGCCTACAAGCCGTTCGTGCCGTGATAATTTATGATAAAGATATCCAACAATTTTCAACAACAATTACGAACCATCGAGTTACAATGTTGTTAGAAAGAAAGAATGAAAAACAAGCTGTACACGACAAGAAATAAAACAGTAAAATGTGACAACGTTAGTAACAAAATACACAGAGCCTGAGCAGAGTTACAAACCTGGAAACGTGAAGCTTGGTTACTGAATTGTTTTGAATGATAAAATGGACAAAAAAAAAAATGTTGTGCTGAGTTACACAATATTATGGAGCTTAAAGTTGGAACTCATCTCAGCAAGCAAATAGACCTGGTGTGGTAAGACAAAATGGCATTGATGGAAATTGGTAAATATAGTATTTCATTAATAACAATTGCAAAGATTTGATATTATTATATATTGATGTTGACTTGAGAAACTGAATTTTGTGAGTCGGAGAATATCCGAGCAAATATTAATTTTAGGCCCAGAGATTTAGACTGGTAGACAATGCTATTAGCATTAAGTCTTCATATCACTAAATAGTTTGTGTGGAAGTTTTAAATGAATAAATAAATAATTTTGTGGGACTAATAGCAAGTTATGGATATGTAAGTCTGTTGAGAATTGGTCTGAGGCCACAAGTTATCTGAATTCCAAGCGAGCTTCAGGACAAAATTGAATGTTCAAACTGCTATGACAAATGGGGTGTTCCTAATAATAAATAATGGTATAATTTATTTACTCTAGTAGAGTATGAGTTCTGACCTCTCCGAGTTTGGGCTCTAACAAGTGTTTAAATCTTTGGGATCTTGTGACTCGAGTTCATTCCTTCAACCCGCCATTCCGTCCACCATTAAAATAAGAGTACTCGTGATAAAAATACTATTTACCTGTAAGTTACTATTATTTGAATCATTGGGGCTTTGCGGTGATTGTTCAAATATTAATTATTATTGAAACTAGCTGAAATAATCAAACCGATTGAACGATGAACCTTTGAATGATTATATTGAAATGCTACTTCCCACATTCATGAATATGTTATTTATGAGATATTGCTTACCTTGTGACACCATTCGTTGTGAAGTGTTTCATTAGTGTGAAGAATTAATGGAAGAAGCTGGTACAGACTTAGCTAGGTACTTTACTAATGATGATTTTTTGTATGGCCTCCTATGTATACTAAAGTTATATTATCTTGATGGATGCCATTTATATCTGAATGGAACTAAAAACATAAAGACCAGAATGATGTATTCAGTTAATATTTTAAGTTCTAGAACATGGGTGACAAGTGTGACAACTGATTGAGCCAGAAAGAGACTGATGCCGCCCGCCTACGACGTGCCGGGCCATGGGCCTCTCGTGTACTGCGGCCTGCAGGGCGTCGCCTCGCTGCTGGCGGAGGTGATGCCGCGCGACGAGCTGGCGCACCCGCTGTGCGAGAACCTGCGCGCCGGCGACTGGCTCGCCGACTACATCGCGAGCCACGTGGAGCGCGAGACGCGCTACCTGGTGCCCGCCTACTTCGCGGAGCGCGCGCTGCAGCTGTACCGCGAGGCGCTGGCCCGCCTGGCGCCAGCCGACGGCGCGACAGGCTCGCTGTGGCGCGCACCTCGGTGCAGCTGGCGGGCGCGGTGCCAGGTGTGGCGCTGCCCTGCCCTCGCCCGCGCTGCAACCCGCGCCCGCGGTGCGACCTCACGCTGTCAGCGGAGCTGCCTCACTTCGCGGAGGGGTACATGCGGTGCTGAGGGCGCGACACAGGGAGCGCTGGCTGAAGGAGCCGCCGTGAGGGCAAGACAGGCATACGACATTGCCGCCCAATACTTGATCGAGTAAAGACATGACCAGCATACGACCTTGCTGCTCACTTATGATTAAGAGAGGGCTTGACTGGCATACGACATTGCCAGTTGATAACCCAGAGAGGACCTGACTGGCATACGACATTGCCAATTGATAACTCAGAGAGTGGCATGACTGGCATATGACTTTGCCGCCGCTCAATATTTATTTGTTTATGTGTTACTGGTATGACTTTGCCAATTGATAAACATTTGACGGCATGATTGGCATACGACTTTGCCACCGTCCAATGTTAACTGAATAAGAATCTGATTGGCATACGACATTGCCAATTGACTTGACTGGCCTACGACTTTGCCGCCGACCAATATATAACTTAATAAAATAAGGATGGCATACGACCTTGCTAGTTGATAACTAAGGAAGGGCAATTATCATATGACTTTGCTGTCGCTTAATGCTTGACTGAATGAGGGTAATAACGGCATACGACTTTGCCAATTGATTATCAATAGAGACCATGACCGGCATACGACGTTGCCACCCAATTCATTATTTAATGAGAACTTGACATGTGACCTGGCTATACAATAAGGAGTGGCCGCCCTATTGGTGAACGAGTAAAGACAACTGACAAACGATATTGCAGCCCAAGTAATTATGTGAAACATGGCATACGACTTTGCTATCCAACTTGTAGTTGGATAGCAAAGCTTGACTTGCGACCTTGCCGCCTAAAATTGTAATTATGTGAAGGAACGACGGATGCATGATTTTGCCGTCCAATTGTGATTGCAGGCGGATTAATAATCTTATGATTAGTTAATGTTGAACATAAATGAATGCGTCAAAGAACCAAGTGCCATTATTTTAGTGGCATGCAACAGTTTATTTATTCTTTACTGAACACAATATATAGATGACTTAGAGGCAAATAAAGTGGTTATATACAGAGGCGGATCTGCCATTTGATTTGACTTTGCCTAAGGGTTAAATAAATTGATAGCACTGAGAAAAAAAAGGTGATAAAAACTGATCTGATGGATTGTTTCTTGCTGAAACAGCAACCATATGTGTATACTGGAATTACGGGTACGATTATTGTGGTTGGACTTATATCTCGATGGGTTGGAAACTTTTTTGTTACAGATTCATGCGAAACAAATTATGTTGCGAGACTCCTTGAGTGAGATCTGATAATTTTGTTCAATCTATGAACGTAAAACTAAGATTGATTGGAAACTATAAAACCAGCAAAAATTAAATTAACAGGTTGACAACAATAACAAGATTTAAAATACCTTTATATTAAATGCTTAGCTTTATGTTCTGACTATACCTTGTTTTAAAGCAAAATTTGAGAATGGCATAATCGAGATTCAGCCTGTTAAATTACAGAGACAAGCCCAAATATTGATCCTAAATATTTTTGTGAATTTGTACTTATGGTTATAGCTTAGGCCATGACTTTTGGTTACTTGAATTATATGCCTTGAAGACTCCTTGCGACAATTCGACTTAAGCAGTTAACTTTCGAGTAAGAAAAAAACTTACTATATTGAATGTGTATGGAGAATACGCGATAAACATACATAAAATGATATGGGACTGGAAAATAATTAGTAATGAAAACATCTGTGATGAATTAACTGAAGTAAACCGTTGGGACATCATGTACCTCAAAAACATAGAGTTGAGATAGTACACATTTAGTTGAAAATGGAAATTTTGAGAATAAGAACAAAAAAAAAAAATACAAACAAGTAAACGAACAAGATTATGCTGGGCTTAACCATGACATTCTCTAAGGTACCATTAAGTATAACTTTGGTGACCTTTCTGAAGTAGCTGATAGTAATGCTCAGAGTATTTGGATAAACAATGAGTTTTATTTATAAAGTTAATTCTTCGGGGCCTCTATTGCTTTAAATTTATGTGGATGACGGATCTGAAGGTTGTGATGCCATTAATATTGGATTTAGTAAGACACCAGTCAATGGGAATAAAATATATAAAAAAAAAAGAAATAATAATAATAATAATAAAAAAAAACAGTTGTAAATGTGTGTGTAAGTCACAACGTGAAGGAAGTTATTCCTGTTTCAATACAATGGGTTCTCGGTGAATAAGGATTGTTAAACGTAGAAGCATCGGTCATGTTTTGACTAAGATGATTACATAGACCAAAGAAAAAAATATTGCCACTTAGCGACTAGTAAGTAGGTGCATGAAAATCTGAACATGACTGATAGTTAAATCTCACTATTCCTGATACTCGTGATACCTACTATAAATAGGACTATCATTGCGATACTTCGCGATTGACGAAAATATTATACAAAACTTAATGGACATTGATGATAAAAATAATAATATTGGAATTGTTAAAGTAAGATGTTGGTACGCCAAGACTAGATAAAAGTTATTTGAGTAGGTACTACTGTAAATTGATGAGGCTTCAGTTTTAAGTTACGAGCAATAAGCACTTGTCTGGGTCCTGATCTAGTTCCGTCCGATTGACTTTTCAGGCTCACATAATGTTAGCTAAGTTATTGATGATATTATTGATGATTATGATGATGCGATGTATTATAGACGACATACAGACACAGACAGGTATTTATTTGCACATTAAGAAAACATTAAAGACTAATATTGTATATTATCAAAATCATAAAGAAAGATATAGGTAATTACAAATATTAACAGCGAAAGAGGTTGTATGAGCTAGAGTATGCTACTGCAGCAAATCGGCTCTGGCTCAGCATTAAGCTTCACCACCAGCGGCAGCTCAGCGCCGTTACTCTGCCAGAACCGTTAGATGTGTTGAAAGGAATGTAGGTAGGTATATTAAAAACTTAGCTGAAATTCTTGTGTACCAACAAACGATTTTGTGTAGATGAGACTAACTGACTATATTGAACGAAGGGACTTGTTCTTTTAGGATGGCCGACTGTAACGATGCCATTCTAAAAGCTATGGCTTTACTATGATCTTAACGTAGGTTGTCAATCTGTCGCTGTCATGTAAAGGTGTCAGAGTGTTTCGCGCGCATGGATCCAGGAAGAGAAGGATAAAGACAATAGAATAGAAAAGAATAGTTATTTGTTATACAAGAGTGCAAAGCTGCTTTTAACCGCGTGCTCAATTTTGTTGACTGAGCAAGCGCAGGATTCTAAAGTTTAACCACGAGCGTAGCGAGTGGTTTAAAAGTTAGAATCCTAAGCGTTGGCGAAGGAATCAAAAGAGCACAAGGTGGAAAATCTTTGCACTCGAGTGCAACACGTAACTTTTCATCTCACCTTCGAGGAAATGACTAAATGAAAAAAAAAAGAACATGGCGCGACTAAAAGTAACACACCAAGAAGGTTCCGAGTATGAGTTATTAACAAATTTAAAAAGGTTGTATTATAAACTCGGCACCATGCAGGTAGAAGTAAATAGGTTTAATGGTGTTTTGAATTCACAAATACAGCAAGAAGGTTACGAGTGCGAGTTTTTAACAAAATAAAAAAAGGTTGTATGATAAGTTCGGCACCATGGAGGTAGAAGAAAATAGGTTGTGTATTCACAAAATTATTGAACACGATATTCTAAATTCAAATTTACTTTATCCTCTAGCGGATAAAAATGGCTTTTCCAGTCAGAAATTAAACAGCAAAAACACACTTTCAGAGCTGGTGGGATGAAAAATTCTTTATTGCACACCTTAAAACTAACAGTGGAAAAAACAAGTAACAATAATTGAAAACATACAAATGTACAATGGGCGGTCTTATCGCGAAGAGCGATCTTTTCCAGACAACCTAGATATAGTTGTATAGCTAGCGGTGTTTTGGTTGGTGGAATATTATAATGGTTGCGATGTTATCAATGGTGAACGAGTGTTTCATAGTTGTGTCCCAATCAAGAAACGACGTTTTACAATACGAATCTGTAGCCTACTTGGTTATTAGTCTTATTGCTAAACTTAAATGTTTTGTCAAAAGTAAATGAATAAACTAAGATTAGTTTTAAATACTCAAGTAGTAAAACACAAAGTGATAATTAGAGACTAATATTGTAAGAACTTTTGGAACCAATTATATTGGTATAATATCTAGATTTTGAATAAACTTTGATTAGATGAGCATACTCAAGTAGCAAAACACAAAGTAGTAATTAAAGACTAATACCATTAAAATTGTAAGAACTTTTGTAATCAATTATATTGGTATAATATCTAGATTTTGGATAAACTAAGATTAGTTATGCATACTCAAGCAGTAAAACACTCATTGATAATTAGAGACTAATAACATTAATACTTGTTGTAATAACTTTAAGAACCAATTAGATTGGTATAATGTCTAGATTTAGGATTGTAACACCAGGCTGTGAAGCTTAAAGCTTTTCCAAAGTGGAAAAACATGTAAACATAATGTGAACGAAATAGTTGATATTATAGGCGAACACATGGTTATTGGATTAATATAATCGCTAGAAATACTCAATAGTTTAGTTCGGAATACCAACTATTTTGTGTGGTCATAACTGACGACCACTCTGCTACTTCGTACTGGACGAAGGGACCGTCCCAAGTAGGATGGCCGACTGTAACGCAGCGTTATTTACAAGCTCTATGATATAGATAGAATACCTTACGTCCGTTATGTCACCTGTCATGCACAGTGTGGTGTCAGCGAGTTGACAGTTGGAGGCCGGCTTTTGGGGGGAAATGGATGGACGTCAGAGAGGTTGGATCTAGGGTGATGTGTAAAGTGAAAGATGATAATTATGATGTTCTACATACTATCCGAAGAGTTTTAATTAGTGCTACATAATCGAGGAGGGAGACTTCTTACACACGGTACCCAAAGACAAATGGGAAAACTACCAGAAGCAAACGATGTAAAAAAAAAACTTTTGAAACGAGCCTCCTTAAATAAAAAACGTGCTATAACCATCAAACGTGAAAGCAATTCCTCCAAAATAAACACAATAACGCTAAAAAAAAAATTTTACTATATACTCAAGGTAAACAGTAGAATGTAGGTCAGGGCAA
This sequence comes from Thera obeliscata, assembly GCA_947578465.1. Lineage (NCBI taxonomy): Eukaryota > Metazoa > Arthropoda > Insecta > Lepidoptera > Geometridae > Thera > Thera obeliscata. The sequence continues at coordinate 536,437 of OX387915.1, forward strand.
AAAAAAAATTTTAAGTTCCAAACGCCTAACCCTACCTCCCCAAAAAAAATCTAATGTTTACCCCTAAAAAGTTTCGAAAATGCCCAAGTGTGTGTGTGTGTGTGTGTGTGTGTGTGTGTGTGTGTGTGCGTGTACGAGAGGACTCGTAAATAAAATTAAACTGTTATAAGTTTCAACAGCTGGTCGCTAACCACAGAAGTGTATTATGGTTCCTAATCCGTTGCAAAACTTTAACAAATATTAGTCTTGCAATATACATACAAAAAACTCTATGCTGATCGCAGCATACAAAAAAATATAACCACAGTAGCACTTTGCAAGACTATCTCCCTAACATGAAAGGAAGGAAGTGCCCAAAAAAAATTTTACATCAGGACAGGAATACACTCTTACAAAAATACACTAGCAGAAAAATACACAGGTGAAAGAATACATCGGTAGAAAAGCACACACATAATAAAATTATACACCCTAAGAAAATACACACATGATACACAAAGAACCTACAAATAACTTAAAATTAGCTGGACTGTTGTCTGTTGCCTTGTCAGTTGCTCTAAAATTATTTCAATAACGCCTACCTACAGTGGTCACTAAACGCAAAAAAAAAAATTCTAAAAAAAAACAAAAAAATTTCAAAAAAAAAAAATTTTTTCAAAAAAAAAATTCAAAAAATTTCAAAAAACAAATTTTCAAAAAAATTAAAACTAGACGTTGGGCGCCATTTTGTAACGGTGGAAAACTGGGTGCAGACAGGCAGACCGACTATTTCGGCTGCGTTGGCCCTGACTAGCTCAGTTGGGGTTCGATGTTCCTACCGCACAAAAGATTTTTATTCTAAAATAAAATAAATGTTAGAAATCAGTTACAGCGTTTTATTTAAAGAACACATACCTCTTACATGACATGTACATTAGCTTAGGAATGAAAAATTGAAACTGCACAGCTATGCTATCTTATATACTATATAATCCTAAAGTGATCCTTCATTTACATGACCTTAAAGTGAGCTCAAATAGCTACTTAACTACAAATTTATATGCTCAGCTATTAACCAGAATAGAGGTTATCCACATGCCAGACTATCTTTCTTACAAATGAACCTACTACTCATCAACAAGTTACAAATACATTGAACGCTACGTTCTCTGACATGGGATTGAACAAAGAAATTTAAAGGGACACCTTATACATATGAGAGGTTTAATGACCTCGTGGAATACATAAAAATCAATAATGCTTATATTATTTACACGGGATGTTTAGTGACCATATGTTCAAACTTTATCCAAACCATAGCTCTCAAGCGAGCACAAATTTATTCAGGGAGAGGTTACTGCTTAGTGTGTCGGAGATGTGGATATTTGAATTTACCAATCCCAAGGCCCCGGATGACCCAATTAAATGAAACCCACAGAAAACTAACTTGTGAATCACCCCTGGCGTCCGCCTCTAAAATAACCCAAGCGAGCGTATTCTGACCGACAGGATGGTAAGATAGTAAAACGCACGACAAAGACGATGGCAATTACCACGTCAATGAAACCCTACCAATTGACAACAAAAATAGCACTCTCTACGGCAGCAAACAATCTCTTGGCAACAAACAATTACTGACAATTATTGACAACAAAAATAGCACTCTCTACGGCAGCAAACAATCTTTTTGGCAACAAACAATTACTGACAATTATTGACAACAAAAATAGCACTCTCTACGGCAGCAAACAATCTTTTTGGCAACAAACAATTACTGACAATTATTGACAACAAACAACAGACCAGGACTCCACGGAGAACTGTCCTGACGCGCCTACTCCTTCCGCATTTAAAATAAATTGGCACTGGCCCACCTCAGAATCGCCGACGGGCGCTTATCGTTCACGTGCGACGTCACCCACGTGCCCTGCCGCCACGTGCCCTGCCGTGCAGTCGCCGACTGCCCCCGCCACGTGTCTCGCGCCCCCGCACAGGCGAAAGAAAAGGGAGGCGCCACGCAGACGGTGTCAGCAAACAGAAATGGGCTCTCGCCCAGCTTGCAGTCGGCTCGTATCGGCAGCTAGAATGCTGGCTTCGTGTGCTGGGGCTCGTCTCTGGGCACGCGGTGATGGTATTGGTTGGCGCAGCTTCGTCGGCGATTCTTCTAGGCTCGGCGTCTTTTCCGTGGAATGCCCCCGGCGGCTCCGCACGCGCCTTTTATCACCTTTCCTACCACATCCCCGCACCTCGAGCCACAAACTTCCGCCCAGAATATTCCAGAACACTTGCTCCAATAATCCACGGCATTTACGTCTCTCCGGCCAGCATTTTTAATGTCTGTAATTGCGAGCTCGCTTCACACATCGACCCAACCACATTATTTCTATTCACCCGCTAATATAGTTTATTTCTTAGTTAGTTACACTACTCGCCAATGGAGGCCCCTGCGTCTTGCTGATGGTGAAAACGTTGTCCTTTTCCAACACAAGCTAAACCCTATTTCTCTCCTTCTCCGACCCTATCGACATGCGACTACTTCGTAACAGATGTCACTAGTAGACACCGTTCGATACGAACATCGCTACCCACAAAAGTGTTGACATCTGTCAAATCCTGTATTTTGCGGCTACTACTTAACAGATGGCGCTCTTCGCCAGCCATCTGCCTAGCCATTTATAGTGTTTCTATTCGTTACCAGAGGTCGCCCCTACAACGTTTCAACAACTCACTCACCAACTTGTGTCTTGGCGCGTAAATTTAAATAGCTCTCCATTAGCTTTCGACTGATACGAAAAACTATTCTGCCAAAATAAATGAAATGCTACAATACCCCCCCGGCCGTTAAAAGTTTCACTACACTTAGTGAAACTGCGCTGCCCTCAGCGCTGGTACTGAAATGAAAAGCTTTATATCTAACTATAACCATATGCACATATTACAACTCAAAATAAACTTGACGAACAAAAAAAATATAAGAACAAACCAAACTCCTTATCACTGTAAAAAAAAACGTACAATTCCTTATCTACTAAACTAGCCTAAAACAAATTCTCCTGTAAAAAAAACTTTATACAATCCTTGTACATTCCCTCCACGCCCGGAGATCCCTTCTACCATGGCGTGGCCTCATAAAACTAGCGGTCTTCTCAAGTCGTCACTTGTGCAGCTGAAACAATCGGTTCGTCCTTGAACCGTAAAATACAAACAAAACTGGCACGTCTTGTCGCGGGAGACCGGCTATCGGAGTGGACCCATCTGCGGCGACGTCGTTATACCTGTTCCTCTTGCCTCCCCTTTCTTATCGCCATACATCCATCAATCTTGCATGCTTCATCTCTCATCGTGCACATCTTTATTCTACATACCTCTCGTTGCCACCATTCACACTATTGACCATTTACGCCTAGCGATACCCTACGTGGAACCGTGGGTACGCGTCCTCTCGCCCGTACGTACCCTACCCTTTGTGGTGGATACGCTGCTGCTCATCCATTCTGCTCCTCCCTGCAAGAAAGCTAACTCCGTCTCACGCCTGGTCCTATATGGTCCTTTCAGCCATCTGCCTAGCCATTTATAGTGTTTCTATTCGTTACCAGAGGTCGCCCCTACAACGTTTCAACAACTCACTCACCAACTTGTGTCTTGGCGCGTAAATTTAAATAGCTCTCCATTAGCTTTCGACTGATACGAAAAACTATTCTGCCAAAATAAATGAAATGCTACAGTATGTAAATATAACAGTGTCAGATCATAGAACTAGTTTTTGAATCAATACATAATTTACCCTGTAAGGGTGTTGCAATACTGGAGAAGCGGGTCGATATTATTATAATCACGCAGATTTGTAAGCAGGTTTAGTATAAAATGTTATAAGGGTTATTTATTATTACACAACGTAGATCAGCTGCACAAATAGCAGAAGACTTTTAAGGTCAGAATAAGAAGAATGCAAATAAAAAATGTGCGGATTTTAAATGGTAATAAAAATGTAAATTGCTTTTACGGACACCGTCCTAAGGCATGTTAAACGATGTTGTAAAAATGGAATTGGTTTCTGTGTAATTGCATAGACATTGTAAGTAAAAGAGTAATTTCAAAGTAAAGTGATGTAACCTCTTTTTCTGATCCATGGGTTCAAATCTGCAGCACAATCATCCGATATGTAGATCGCAAGACGCGAAATGCAAGCTAAGATGGTCTGTCTGGTGCTAATCTCATAATAATAATTTTACCACAAACCGTGAATGACTTAGTTTTAGCAGTACCCATTATTGGTGCACACTTGTTCTCTTAAGGCTTGCGCACACCTAGGCCGCTGGCGAACGCGATCAGTGAAACGCTGCCAAATTTGACAGCGATATTTGACAGCGTTTCATTGATCGCGCAGTTTACCGGATAATATCAGCCGAGCCGTATCAGTCTAAAATAACAATAATAATAAAAAAAACGATGCCTTGAATTCAAAGATTCGAAATAATTGAATTTGCCTTTTGACTTTACTTGCATAACTGAGTTATAAGAATAACTAAATTGGACTCTGATTTTAACATACCCAACTCATTTTATGATAGAATTTTGAAACTAAAACAAACTTCTCGTATTTTTATAGGATCAATATTGGATATTGCAGTTACCGCTCTAAAAGCTCTGCAGGTTTGTATAAATAACGGTTCGTGCTTCAGCACAGTTAAAGTGGATATTCGATAGAGCTGCAATGGTTTTTTAGATTTTGTTAATACTACTCCGAGCTTTTCATATGAAAGCCCTCGTGGTGAACTAAACTTGATTATTCCTCGCCAATCGGGTTCGGCGTGGTCACTATTTGGATGACCGCTAGTGATATTTATTTTGTTTGTGTTTCTATGGGCAGTGTAAAGGTCTGTCTGTATCAAAACTAGGACATAACAGGCACTTAACTGAGAAAGCAACAACACAATGCTTAAGTGCCCCTCAGGCCACACGCTACAAGTGCCCTTTAAGGCCTAGTGCCACGGTGCCCACGCGGCCCTAATGGAACTGTACATACACACATACATACCTCTCGTCGCTTTGTACAGACACTGTACAGTCTTATTAACTTCAAGCAGTCGACTGATGGTCGATTTGAGACATCATCACTGCAGTGCCAACCAACTTGAGGCATATGTTCAGCCTCACGTGACAGTAATTTCACACACACCCTTCAAACCGAAACACAGCGAACTATGGCAGATATAGGCAGATATAGGCATGGTGTTACTGCCCCGGACGAGCCCTTCACTAAGAGCTCTGCTACTAGGTACCAACCACCCTTCTGCACTCTGGTCCGTGACTTTGAATTGTATAAATTACGATTATTAAATGTCCTAGCCCAGTGATCAGATCATACACGGAAAACAGTTGCAAGGGTAAACCATAACATATAATTAGGAACTATCTTATAAAGGAAGGAAAATGTATAAATATAATTATAGCGCTGACAGAACACCACAATGTAATAATACATTTATTTATGGGTGTGTTACACATAAAGCGATAAGGCCGCTTATTGAATCTCCTATTTTTCTGAACCTCTATTATTTATACTCAATACATTTCTCGCACATGGTTTAATTTGTACATCCATAGTTCTTAGGTGTAGTTAATGTAGATATTACATGGACCCTGCATATTATATGGGTATAGCAACATAGAGGCGAGCCGAGGATTAAATGAGTTGATAAATAGAACGTATGATAGATATTGTTTATTTGAGGTTAACAATGAAGATAATCTATCTTATCTTTAATTAGTTGACATCAATCATTAGAAATACAATCTAATCTAGCATGTCACTAAATATGAATAATCTTCATTGAATATATCCTATTAGCAAAACACATAAGGGCACTATCAGCATAAGGGTACTATGCAAGTGCAGCCGCATGCAAAAGCTAATTTACCATAAAGTATCCTTCTAGGCGGCCTCCTCATTTGCGCTCCGTAGGCGCCCGAGTCCTGCTCCGCATCAGGTACGCACGTACCGATGATGATCCCCATCATTCCACACTCGCCACCAACATCAGCGCACTATCACCTCATATCCACATCACCGACACTTCGCAGTTCGCACGAATTAAATAAATTTTACTAAAAAGTTCGCATCAAAAAGTTTACACTAGTCTTTTACACTTCAGTGTCAGAAAACGGCACAACAAGATGTTTGTCCTAAAACTTTTTTTATTTCTAAGATCGTTCAAATGATTTTGAAATTGGAACGTTCGTTCTGAGCGACAGTTGCAATGTTACTGGTGGTTGTGTGATGGTAATCACTCGCAGCTGACCAATGAGGTCGCGAGTTCGCGAGGCTCCTGTCATTCGGCACGCGAGTTGTGACGTCAGAACCGGCCAGCGGTCGTCACGTTTCTATACATGGCCTAAATTATTTTTTTCTGTTTGCAAATAGTTATGGTATAAATAGAGTGTGTTTTCACTCGTTCGTTGAGTGTGGAATATGAAATCAGTTTCCATGAAAAAGGGTGACCTTTACCCATTTCGATTGAAATGCCGAATATGTGCTACGTTAGAATCATTGTTTAAATTCAAACATGAACCTTAACGGACACTCCAAAACGTTACATCTATAACACAAGTTCATAATATAATACACAAATTGAACAATTGCAACGAAGAACCAAAAATGTAATCCTGAAGATATAAATACCATATAAATAAGCTTCAATATCTCCCTCACAATATTTCAGTGTACTTTTTACTATTTGGTTTAAAAAAGAATGAAAGCGTTTGAGATACGCGTAGGTAAGTTTCTTTCGATCTTGTAAGATTTTTTAGTATGTCAAACAGCGTACGATTTTCGTAAATTTCTCTAGGGAATTAATAATCTGTAAATTTAAATCAAACTCGTAGAGATTCATTGGCATCAAAAACCTATCAACCTACTGGTTTAATATCAGCGATTACTATCTATTAATAACCATCTTTAGCCGCTGATACCCTTATTTTAGTACACAATAACCTTATAGCAGTCAACGTCTATAGTGATAGTCACGCCAAGCCTATATTTCAATTGAAATGTTGCTTGACGTGGCAATATACGCTCAGTGTGGTTTGACCCTTACTCGAAATGAGAATCAATATCACTAATTGGTTTTGCGGTGGTGCTCACATAAGCTTTACTTTTAAAATAATTACAGTTTGTCAACGTATGAACAATCAACTACTACTATTAACATTTAGAAATACTATAATAAGAAGTAGAATGCTTTCTGATACTTTGACGCACAAAACGAAACTAGTTGTCATGGATATGAATTCCTTAGATATAATCACAGCAGAAAGAAGAGCTAAGCAATAAAGCACGTTTTAAGCAAGGTACCTTAGGTCCTGAATAAATAACGTTAAAAGCGTGAAAAGGGTAATGTTCCAGAGTTGCTTTTGATTTCGTAACGGCATCGTAACATAAATATGCATCAGCGTTCCTCCTTTTACGATTTGCGCTTTCATAATTAAGGACACACCTGAATCAACTCGGGTACATGATTTATCTTCCACATTATGCTTGTCTGCACTCAATTTTGCGTCTTTATGGAGCACTTGATAAGAAACATTTTCATCACAAAATGTGTTACGCTTTCAGTACCTATTTCTGTCATTAAGTAGCGATGTTCTCATTCTCTGGTATTTGAAAGGTATGGTTGCCGGTGCAATTACCTTCATATCGGAATACAACAATCACTGCATCACTGCTCGACAACAGAACGGTGGTACAGAAGTACCACCGTACCTTCAGACGTACCGTTCTCACAACAAGTAACTACTTGCAAAAGACAAACAGAGACAAAAAGAGAGATTACTTATTCCCATGTAATACCGGATAAGAAAACCACAAGTTCAAGGGTAGTGCTGTCGTCATAAAATACAAGCTTAAGCGCAATGACGTGGAAACTCAAATTCTCTCTAAGCGTTGCGTGCGGCTAATCTAAATGAACACTTCGTGGTTTAACCTTCCAGTTTGAATGCCAGAGATCCTGAAATCACAAGTTGGAATAGTATTTGCTCAGGGTCTGGTTTCGTGTGTAATGATAGAATGAACTACATGAAGTTGTTATTAATATTACACGTTAACAAGACCTTTTCTGTTGGATAGTGTAATGCTTATTTAAATGCTATTTTGCTTCTGTATTGCCTACGTCTCACTAAGTTGGAGTAGCACCAGAATGTAACTTCACTCCTATTTTTTTTTAAATTAATAAATATAGATATTGGAGACAGATAATTGGAATTGAATAAAAGTAACGTAAAAGTTTTATACACATAGAAGCCAATATTAAACAGAATCTCGGCTTCGATGTTATCCTTCGAAACGGTAAAAACCATCTGCGTTCATTGAAGTTTGTATGAAAATAGCGCCATTCCATTAGAACCAATTCTTAAAATAGTTTTAATTTATATATTGGGACAATTAACAGGTCATCGCCTTAATTGAAATGCGATCATTACATTTCTAATACCCCTAACTCAACAAACTCACATGCACATCCAGCATAAAAAGTCACGGAAAACTAAACAAAAGTTAAGGGGAAAACTATCAAATAACCGTAGCTGGGCTTAATACAAATTAGCGGTACGTGTTCGCCGGCCCTGGGGTATAATGATCGTTAGTAGCCGTGTTACGGGCGGGGGGTGAAACTACCCCTGTGGTCACGCGAGCTTGTTGAATACTTTGCGGAGAGATCTTATCGGTTTGGCACACAAAGTATGATATGATTTGTTTATTTACGGAATAGGGCTGCTTTTCGCGGCCCGCAGTGTATAAGTTTTATAATTTTTAGATGAGCCGAAAGAACAACTTTTCTTGTGTTTCGTGAACAGTGAAAATTTGATTAAAATGCCCAAGATAAGTGATTTATTACTCGTACAATCCCCAAAGTTTGAAAATCTTTCCAATTTTCCTTAGTGCAGATAACGCGTAAACTAAAAATAAGAAAACCAAACCATTAGCACATTCTCGAACGATACATCACGTAGATACATTACAAAGTTGGGAACTCGATCGCTTTGATTCACTTCCCGTGATTGGTAGCTGTTCCCGCCACTCTGTTGGAGTAACAGGTTCGCGTGGACCTCTCGCCTGGAATGTCATTTATTCGTTGCCTATTCCTCTGCCATTTCCATTTTATTTTATTGTTACTGTACAAAAATCATGCCTCCTCGTCGGTCGCATGCAGGATTAATTGAAAGCCTTACTAAAAATGCATTATAGCAGTCTATTTCGATACGTATTTCTGGGGTTTTCAGAATCCCCTGCTATATACAACGTGTATCAAAATATGTGTACTATCCCGAAGGGGGGTGAATTTCCACCCCCCGGGGAACAACTTTTGTTCAACGACTTTTCGAACTTCGATTGGTATCTCTGAAAAAAACTGCAACGAAGTTTCAACATGAACAGCTGACTTTATACAAAGTGTCAACCCTAAACTCAGCTACAGAGGTAGTAGGTAGTAGTAGTAGACCTACGGAGGTAGTAGGTCAAGGGGTCAAGGGGTTACAAGGATAGGGTTGTCAATTTATTTAGGCATTATGAAATTAAATATTTTTGTATGGGAAACTGAAAATCGGAATTTTTAATTTTCTCCCCCCCACAACTGATCACCATTGTGGTCTGAAACCCCCCACCTTCGCATAGTACACATATTTAGATACACCTTGTATACTATATAGCAGGGGAATAGATTTGGAATTATAAAAAGTATCATCAGATTATCTCTTAGAAAAGTTATAAGTAATTCCGAATAGTATCACTCCGAGTTATGGAGTCATTAATTCATGAATAGAGTTGATTCCACGCAATCAGTGACTCTATTCACATCCATATTATATAGAGGTCGTTGTATCTCTTTCATCAAACATTTATTTATATCTTTATGCAGAAATGAATACATTTAGGTTAGAGATGAGAATGAGAGACGAATGAAATTGATTAAGGGTAATTTAACGCACAAAACAGATAATTTTAAGTTAGTATAGAACTGAGAGTTGCCTTTTTGCGTTCATAGAATTAATAGAGAAATCAAAACATCAGATGACGCCTCTAAAATGATAGTCGAATACCATTAAGAAACACTAATTCAACCATGGTTGAATTATTTGTCATCGCCACTTCTTTTGTGCTCTTTGAATTCCAGTATTTCAGTAAATATGGTGTACCAGACGTACGGTGTACTGGACGAAGGTAGCAACAGAATGGTGGGCAAGGGATGCTCAAAGTCTAGAGGCAGACCACCCGCCCGTTGGTCGAACGACATTGTTGCGAGTGCTGGGAATGAGTGGATGAGACTCGCGAGGGACCGGAAAGAGTATGGCGCAATAAAGAGAAGGCCTGTACTCAGCAGTGGCTGCAAACGGGCTGATGATGATGATGGTGTACCAGTCTATCGGATGAAGCAGTGTCGTCCCGATTTATGGACAAAACATCCTGTTTATCACACCTATTCAAATCCCTCATGCGATACGTCTGTGATAGTGATTTCTATTGTTATCTGGTTCAGTCTGGCTCCAATCCAGCGCGCGGCACATACTCCGTCGCCTGCAGAGGACACAACGCAACGCACCATTGACAAATAACAGGGCTCTGCATCGCGTTCGCACGTCACAAGCGGATTAGATGCGGTGCAGTCCGAGTTAGAGCGGTTTGAACCCTACATTGAATGAAATAGTTTCATGACTATTGCCCAGCCACAGTCCAAGAGTTTGCGCGTGTGTATGGATGGTGTCGTAAGCACCGCTAAAGTATAAAAAAACATTTGACCAAGGTTTAGGAACTCTACAGGGAAACAAATGACCTAGGTATCTACATACTTTTTATAAGGCGTTTCAAAACAATAACATATTGAATTTTGGGTGTAAAACTGTAGTCGCTGGGACTCGGAGCAAACCCTTATAAAATGAGAGTAGTTCTGTGACGTCAACCACACAGATTGTATCTAATAACGGTTGAGCTACAACTTTGCATCGCTTCAGCACTTTTACATTTTTGAAGCGGGTCTACATTTACTTAACTTGGATATTCTTTAAAACATGGCAGCTAAAGAACAGCAACACTAGTACTTAATGCCTCAGTCTCAAGCTATGTTTTATGTTTAGGCGGGCAGTACCCAAAATTATTGTAATCTAGTTCATTAAATTAAATGTTTTTCTTTCTTTCTTCTATGCAAGCAAAGGTGAGCAATTCGGCTTTCTAGTGTAATGTCGTCGTGTGTAGTGAGCACTAGTCTCGACGGACGACAATCCGTATTGCGACTAATAACCCCTTCCCACCATAGGAACGGTTTCGTGCGCCGAGGTGCCTGTGCGTGATGATCTGCAGAACCACGCACCGTAGGAAGGCAGCATAACGGACACACGTACTTTAAAGGACTCGGCCAAAGAAAACGAATCTCTCCGACTGTAGTACATTTTAAACTCTAGTAATAAAAGTGCTGTAAAAAGGAGGGTTTCCAATTTAAAACAAGTTTAAATTGTAATTTCAGAGGTATTGTCCGGGGACAATGGAGGGACATAGCTACAGCAGGTTCTAAAAGCGTTTGATTGGAATTCCAATTGAAAACGTTCGATGGTAAACAATAATGCTGCAGTTCACCAACACAATGTTACTTTAAACATCGGTTACGTTCACAATTGAATGATCAGTTGATCAGGCTGTCATATATGTCGTGTATCTAATGTACGAACGGCCTTCTTGTTACCTTATCAAAAGGCTGGGCTGAAACCAGCTGAAACCTGTCACTTAAAACCATTATGGGTTGCTAACTTCCATCCATGGCTTTACTCGTACGATAAAATAGTAGCGTGTTTCATGTGACAAGAGGAACGAAATGTAGTATTTTAATGTTGAAAGAATAATATTTGAAATCGGTCCAATAGCTTAGTAGAGTCTTTATTCGACTTGCTGTCGACAAAATATATTGGGTACAGTGTCCCAATTGACACTTATGATTTTAATATTTTTTTTACTGTCGATTCGGGCAGTCATCATTACACAAAATACAAATCCCTCTTTGAAATATTTGTATGCATTTGTGTATTAGGAAAAGCGCTAATATTTTAAAACTATTCATATATAATTATAATAGCTTCAGGTCGTTGTTGATTGGTAGTTGGGTTGGTCAATAAGCATTTATATGCAAAAATTGTAGCATTGTCTTCCAATGTGAACGCTAATGGAGCAGTTGGATCGATTTTGTGAATTATTGGCATGAAGAATGAATTACGAAGCTTTGTTTTAAAAAATGCGACTCGTTCACAGACATGTTTATGACTGGGTGGCACTCGAACCTGTGACCATATCCTTTGCTAACTGCTCCACAACTAGGCTTTAATAAATTGATATGTTCTCAAAAACTGACATTTTAATTAAGTTTTTAACACGAAGGAAAAAATAAATTACGCTAATATTTAAACGGATAAGCCACTTCAATATCATAAACAATAGCGAGCCCAGACAACTCATCGCAGGTTGCATTTGCCACGGCGTAAGGGCGGAAATGATCCCCCCTGCGCCACTTCGCCTGAAGAATAGTATCCTTTATTACTGGAACCACAAGGTTCATTGTGCCTCAAACTACTGCGACCAGTCGAACCAGGAAATAAGCCCGCCGTGGGCGTTGAACCCACATTACTGCAGGCTGACAATAGGATGGAACTCTGGAAGCCGTTTTAGGGTGTCTGCGTAGAGGGGCGCTACGAGTGTGCTACGCTGCTACGAGATTGCTACGATAACTTTCCCATTATTTTACTTATTTAATTTTGAAGATGGGTAGTAGCCATGTTTTCTATATCTTGAATTCTTTCTTTGGGAAATTAATTATATTATATGATTCACCTCGGAAAAAAATATATTTGAAATGTTTAGAAGGTGATTAGGGGAAATGCAAATTATTGTAAATAAATGAAAACATTTTTTCTTATGGTCACTGATATTTTTATAGGTACTCTGCGACCTATAATAAAAGAACTCTAAAAAGGACTACAAACAATCAAATAAACCAAGGCCCAGCCACATAAAACTTAATTTTAATTTTTAATTTAACATCCATATCAGCTTAGTAGCTTTATGTATATCGTACGATTCTCCATCACATAAAATCACGATCAAACAAAAACTGTTTCACTGCATGCATGAAATCCCAGTTTATTCCAAGCAATTTTACATCGTATGTGCAGGGTGTAGTGTTACATTTTGAATGTGGATATAAAACATCGTAAATTGAGGTATGTTTTAGGCATTCACCGATCAATACCGGTACATCACTAGCTATTATATTAGTGACCGAGGACTATAATCAAACTGGTGATACATATTTAAATAGATAATATTAATTAAATTGATAGACACAGGTCAACATCAGGTGCTTGTTCCGTTTCTTAAATTAATTCACAAGAATGACTTCTAGTGACAATATAATAGGCCACTCATATGCGAGTGGCCAGGCCATCTTCCGAACCAATAAATTACGAAGCCCACGCTAAATCAATGAATATCTTAACGTTTTGTTTAAAAGTAAAACCTTTGGTAACATTCGAAGCCCCGACCTCCGTATCAAAGGTACCGCTAGGCCACCACTGCTCGCGATATTGAAATTAGTTATTAATATTGAAGGGAATGGATTGCGTCTGTTTGTCTATTCACGACAAACGACTGATTGGATCGGAGATTTCCATCTAGATAGCATTTGTGGGAATTATTAAATATTCAATCAGGTCGTTTCATGACCAACATACAGACAGACGAAGGAATTTGTGGTAAATTATTCATTTTGATTTAAGTTTAGCTGGGAGAGTCTCTCAGTTGATTTTTGTATGGCTGTCAGTGAGATCAGAACTCAACGCTTCATGATTGCAAATTCTGACCACAGTAGGACTCATGTTCTAAATGTATTTATTCCTAAACCAGCCACCATCAGCCAGTATCGTATTCCATATACTTTTATAATAAGACCTATAAATACCTACTAACTTTTAAAAAACGTGAATACACGTAATAAGTAATAACATATAAAAAACTCCACCAGAACAATTTGCAAGGACATGACACTCGACTGCCTAGAACACACAACTCCAGTAACAAACCGCCAAAAACAGTGCAATCGAAAGCCTTGTCAAAATATTACACGAAGGTATAAAATCCACGGAGCGACTTGGCGCGTCCGGGCGCGAGCGGCGCCAGCCAGCTACTGACTGAACAGCCAGTAAGCAGCCCAGCTAGCCAGTGCCAGCAAGCGGCACAGCCAACCCTCGACAGAGGAGAGGAAAAGCGAGGAAGCGTAGGAAATATAACATGCAAATCGGGACGTTGAATAGTACAATACGAAACCTGTGGTAACGTACAATTCTATTTACATTTAACCGTTGGAACTGTATAATGGTAAGCGTTTATGGGTTTTGCACAGGTTGAACGAAAATAATAATGATTTTGCTATCTAAAGTACAGCTTATATTCAAAGGATGTGTTAACACGGCCACCAGCGTAGCAGATAGGAGCAAAGCGCTGGTCTTCCGGTGGTTATGGCTATTTTGTGATGTTAGGGTTAGGCAAATAGGGTTACGGCTCACCTGATGGTAAGCGGTTACAATCTCCTATATTAAAATTATTTTTTAAAATTATTAGGGACTTTCATCCACATCTATGGTGACATCCATAATATAATATATATAATATCCATAATTGAACTTACTCTATCCAATGAAAAACAATTGGGGGTTGAAGTCTAAAGTTTACAAATACACGAACCAAGCCACTTTTATTCGAATTTTCTTAATCTGAAGTTTCATCTATTTGTTTGTAGTACCGCAGCAAAATAGATGGGACTTGTGAATATTTTACGCAAGTTTAGAGATTGCGAAAGCTTTTCGCCAAAAAAATGGAGATCCATAAATACTTAAGTAGCCAGGAAAGTATGAATAATACTAAGAGATCCTCTTAATACTATGAATGTGAAAGTTGAGAGTTAAGGTTAATTTGGATGCTTGCAACTCAATCACGAACCGATTTGAATGCAACAATTTAATTTGTTGCAAACAATCGCGCTCGTTTTAAAGCGAAGTTTTAGGTGTTTTTATCCAGCTTCCATGCAAGCACAACCACAGACGGGAACTAGTATGAATACAGAGACAAGGAAATTGTGTCTCGAGGCGTCTTATTGAGTGACGACTTCCAATGCTCTTGTGGTTTTCCCTAAGTGGATTTTCTTCGTGGCGTGCCCCAAGGCTTTCCAGTTTTATATTTAAAGCCATTACGCTTGTTAGAATCGATTTAATAGTCGCTACGTTCTTAGCAGCTTTGTTCAAATGATTGTAGACTGAATAAAATTTAAATAACAACTTCTTCTTCTTATCGTGTCACTGGTTCTTTCGAACCGAGTGTGGTGAAAGGATTTTAAGTGCGCCTCAAAGAAGCTCCTTTCGTGCACTTGGCACATATTTTCGAACTCTTTAGGTAATAACAACTGGTTGTTTCGTTCGTTTCCCTTCTTAGGCATTCTAAAAGTATCTTTAGTGGGTGGTAGGTGGTACCAAGAAATAGAAGCGGATGTCTACCGTACCGTACTGGTGATGAAAATGGTAGAATGTATCTCTAATAACAGGAAATAATCGTGAGGAACTAGTATGGAATACCAACTGCTATAAAATGTGCAAATATAATGTTGGAACGTGCTCTAAAGCAAAAATTGCAGTAACGAGGTTAAAAGCAAAAATTCACCCTATGCGACGCAAAATCCAGTCTCCATCGACTCACATTTTCACAAAAAACCCTGATCCTTAGGTAAGTGAACTACCGTGAACCCCTCCGTCAACTAACGGGATTACAAAAAAACTCTCTCTACCCCATTAGCGTCCGAAAAGCTTTGCTGAAAAACCTGAAATAAACATTTCCGTAAAAACTAAAAACACAGCTACATTTTCCGGCAGACTCGTTATTTAAACCGCTCTACGTGTTTATTACGGGCTATGTTAACTTCCGACCTTTTCGTAAACTGTTCAACACATATTTAGTGCTACGAAAACTATCGTGAAAACGTTAAATTTCTGGTACTTGCTATTTATTTTGTAACAGGGCGACAACCTTCTTCTTATCGTGTCACTAATTCTTTCGAACCAAGTGTGGTGAAAGGATTTTAAGTGCGCCTCAAAGAGGCTCCTTTCCTGGACTTGACACATAATTTCGAACTTTTTAGCCTCTACGATATGCCGGTTTCCTCACGATGTTTTCCTTCACCGTTTGAGAGCACTGGCATAGTGTACATAATTTTTTGGGCAGAAAAACTCATTGGTACACGACTGGATTTGAACCCACGACCTTAGGATCGGAAGGCGGGACCAATACCACTAGACCACCAGTGCTCTAGGCAATATAAACAGGGTTTTGTATTGATCTTACTTATACATTACCTGAAGATAAACAATGCCTTAACTACTGCCATATTTTTCATTTCGTCTACAGTCTTAAAATGCATTCTTTCCTAATTAAACAAAGCACACAACCCTAAACCCACCTCCCACGTCCAGACTCGTACACAACGATCGTATCATACATACTACAATAATTCGGAGCGTTGGATAAACGGAACATAAATTCTACATCCGTTTTCACTACACCCACGATTTGAATTCTCAAAGCGCCACTTCTACCCACCTATGTTTACGTAGGGAGAAGGTTGCTGCTCACATCCATCCTAAGAAAAGTAAAATAAGCGAAGATTCTTTAAAAAAATACGTAATATTACAATATAAATCAAACGAAAAGCAGCAATTCATGAATAAACAAACGAAACGTATGGATATTTTGAGTAACATGGCGCTGTACTACAGCGACAACTCGACTGTGTCTCGCATCTTTTGTAGATGATGTATATAGCATCAGGGGCAACTGGTGATCACTCATGCCCCTACTTACGGGACGCTATAGTGCCTGGGACAGGATTTTAGATAAAATAAGCTTGCCCAGCACCTATACCATCCTGACAGCTTAGTCGGCCTAATCCACAGGAAAGACATGGGCAATACGTGCGGAGCTGACTAAGCCACGGGTTTCCTCACGATGTTTTCCTTCACCGTTTGAGAGCACTAGCATTGTGTACATAAATATTTCGATAGAAAAACTCATTGGTACACGACTGGATTTGAACCCACGACCTAAGGATCGGAAGGCGGGGCCGCTACCACTAGACCACCAGTGCTCTAAGTATTCAGTTAGGTTACTGAATTATAGAGCCTTTTTCCATCCAAAGATAATAGCAGGAATAAAATTAAAAACGAGGAAAGCCGTTGGCGGCAGACAGCTAGTAACATACATATTATATGTGGACATTCATATCTACAAGGTAGTACAAGGTTATATTTGAATAAATCAGATTTTTCTTAAATAGCCTCAAAGGTTTGCTGTAAGAAAACTCTACTCAGGGTTAAGCTCGCCTTTGTACCTACATGTCCTCTATTTCTGTTCTTTTCCTATTTTTGTATCGTGTGCAATAAAGAATTAAGAATAATGCTAATATAAACTCTTCTATTCTGTAGTAATGTTAGCAAGGGTAATATAGTGTTAATGTTTACCAGTATAGAGCCCGTTCCTCCAGTGACGTCATCGTGCATACATACACAGGTGTGGTGTGGACCACTTGCACCTACTTGCACTAATTGATCTTGCTCACATCGATGACGTCACTTGGTATAGAACAATGTTGGCGCGAATACCTTCTCGCGAGACGAATTACACTCATAAGGATTAGGATTAGCCAAGTAATCAATCTAATCTAATCAAACAAAGAAATATATTTATGTATAAAAGAAAGTCGTGTTAGTTACACTATTTATAACTAAAGAACGACTAAACTGATTTGGCTGAAAATTGGTGGGGAGCTAGCTTAGAACCGGGAGAAGGACATAGGATACTGTTTATCCCGAAAAAGCAACGGGAACGGGGTGTTACGGGAACGGGCGAGCGAAGCCGCGGGCGGCCACTAGTAATTAATAAATACACTTTACAAAACAAGCCATTATAAAAAACTAAACAGATATCAAAATATGCAAATGTTTGGCCTTGGTAGGCATCGAAGAGATAACCTATAGATAGCGCCTAAGGCAGATTTCCTAAGCTGTTAAGCCGATCAGATAGTGAGTGTGGGTTTCCGTTTATTATCAGCAATATTTCAAACATAACATTGGTATTTTACAGTAGATTTACTATCCGATTACTTGAATCGGATGGATCTATGATTTCGAGATGATAGATCTCGAAAGATGGAGAGATTTCAGAATCTTTCTTCCAGCAGGCCGATCATGTAACTTTTGTTGCAATGGTTTCAATCAAAATCTTATTGAAACTGTCAATTTACGATCACGTATTAGTTCGAAAATTGGCAGTTTCAATAAAATTTTTATTGAAACCATTGCAACAATGATCGGCCTGCTGAAAGTCTATATGTCCAGCAGTGGACTTCTGATGAAGATGACTTGAAATAAGGTATGATTCTGTTTAAATAATTCAATACGAGCTAGTTCATTAAATAATGAGGTCGAGAGCTCTCTTCGCTTTGCATTTGAATAGAAGTAAAAGGGTGTGTGATGGTTGCTAAGCGAACCATCGCACTGTGCCCCAACCCCGAGCATACGGAACCCGCCTCACTGTCACTGTCATGTGGTCAGCATGACGGAAACATCACGTTTCATATAGAACACATTATTCACCTGAAATAATTCTCCAGGATTTGGGTGTACTAAAAGTAAATACAGACGTTACTTATTTTTAAGCGTTGCTTAAAATGTACATTACTTTTACATTAATCTAAAAAAAATATAAATAAATATTGTAGACAATTCACACAACACTATCTAGCCCCAAACTAAGCAGAACTTGTACTATGGGAACCAGATAGCTGATATAATACTTATATATGTGATTTTTTTTATTGTTAATACATACTTAGAATACAAAAGCAAGGTTGTTATTTAAAAAAAAATATGGGGGCTGTCAAGGTCAAAAAACTAAGTAAATAAAATCACAAGTATCGCTATGAATCATCTTATCAACTAGGTAAATCTCATCCAGTTCACTACATTCTACTATCTCTCATCTTGAACTGTATAAAATCAGTTGAATCAGTACTAATAAACCGCTTAATTCTAACTGTACATATTTACATTCCATCAACCTCTCAGTAATTAAATTTCCATCTCAGAAATAACGCGCCGCCAGTTACAAGTTAACTGAATAAAAAGTTGTAACGAGGCATTGTACAGGAAATTGCAAAGTTGGCAAAAGTAATAAAGTGGCTTGACTCTCGTAACTCAAAAACAACTCAACTATCTGAAGACCGAAGTTTTTTAATAGGGCTGCGGGCTGCGGAAGGCACGAGCCGTCCAATTAAGTTGGCCGACTGAATTGGAAATATAATTTACATGAAAATATACATGAAAGTAAGCAGTCGGAATGACTGTATGAGTCTTCAGGCAGATCTGGATAGGCTAGGAGACTATTATGCGGATAATAGAATTGGTGTCAACTTAGAAAAATGTTCATATGTTTCGTTTACCCGGAAAATACGACCAACCTTGCATGAATATCTCATTAATGGTACAAAAATTTGTAAAGTAGGTTCCGTTAGGGATCTGGGTGTTAAGATAGACTCTAAACTCACTTTTTCAGAACATATAGAGGCAATTGTTAATAAAGCTTATAAAAATTTGGGTTTTATATTGCGTGTCAGCCGCCCCTTTTCTGATACTAAATGTTTAAAAGTTTTGTACTATTCCTATGTCAGAAGTATTCTTGAATATTGCAGTTCTATTTGGAGCCCTCAATATATAACCTACACTCAGTGCCTGGAGAGCATACAGAGCAAGTTTGTAAAGCATCTCAATTATCGGCGTTTCTGTAATTTTGAAGATTATCAGTCAGCGTGCCTTCATCACCATCTTACGACTCTTGAGCACCGTAGAACCCTTGCTGATATGTCGTTATTGCACGGTCTATGTAATAATTATATCGACAGCTCACAACTCCTGATGAAAGTGTTACGCTTCTGTGTCCCAACCACCCGAACTAGACACACTAGCTTGTTTGCCGTTAAGAGTACACGCACTAACTATGCCCAAAACTCACTTGTCTGTCGGTTACACAGAAGTTACAATAAAAGATTCAAGCAGGCTGATATTTTCTTTAGTAGTAAGCAAAGTTTTAAAAAAGAGATTCTTAGAATTCTCGAAGGGGGATTCTGAGAATTCTCACACCACGGATATAATATATAGTCTGGATATATGTGTATGATGCGTGTATGTATATGTATATGTATGTTTATATACGTATGAATGTGTATGTATATATATATGTTGATGCATGTATGTATATGTATGTGTATGTTTATATACGTATAAATGTGTATGTATATATATATGTATATATATATATATATATATATATATATATATATATATATATATATATATATATATTGTAGTCTTTATATAATATAGTCGTAATATAAAACTATATATTATCAGTAAAATATTTCATTTCATTTACTCTATTTCACTCTTTCAAGCACACCCACACTCACACAAACACACCCCCATACACACACCCAACCACACATATTTAGGTATACACACACTGGTTTCTCCTGTGAAACCTGGACTCTTAAGAGGCTTGTGTAATCAGGAGAAGCCAAACATACACACATGCACTATCGCCCACACTACACTCATACATTTAAATTTAGTTACAACCAACCAACACTTACCTACCTACTTTGTTCTTTTTTAGTAAGCAATTTACCTATGTATTTCTGTTTAGTGATAGTCGTTTTCTCATATCTGTTTTGCACGAAAAATGTAAATCCATTATTGGCTGTAAGTTATATTGTAAGATATGTTATTTAAACCTTAAGAGCTGTGGATTTTGTTAATAATAAAATAAAATAAAATAAAATAAAATTTTGGCCAGGCTTCATATTTTTCTCGCACACTCATGAATCTTTGAAGCTAGTTACAACAGAGTCCGCGAAAGATGCGCGTGACAGATGGTAGAAAACATTAAATATTATTATCGTCCCACATGAATGGGGAAATCAAACTTGCATTGCGTTAAATACTAGTTTATATTTGAATTGGGTTTTTTTTTAATTTTCCAGACTCTTGTAACGTGCAGAGTTATCTTGAGCGGGGTCTACTACAGTTGCACACCACAAAAACTGTTCAGCTATGGAGTTTTCAGTAAAAACTTTTTCAGGATAGTTCAACATCCAATAAAAAATTTCATAGCGAAATAAATCAGGCCAGTTGTAGAAGATTTTTATTAACTGATCTTCGAATAAGCGAGTACTCTCATAAATCCAAGTAAGTTAGACGCAAACAAATAGGAAACTTGAAGATAATGGCCTCTGAGAACACTATAGTGCTTTAGAATTTACTTTAGCTATTGACTGGAGTATAATGGATGCTTTACGGTTTACAATTTTTGTTATATTACGTGAAAAGTGTTAGATATAGATGTGGATGGTGGTTATAAAAGAAGAGGTAGACCAAAGAAAAGATGGATGGACTACGTCGAAGATGACAATCAAGAAAAGAGTGAGCACTGAGATGACGAATGATAGAGGTGAGTGGAAGAAGAAAACCTGTTGTACCGACCCCACTGAGCGCGTGATGAAGGCAGGGAGATGATGATGATGAATTTATGGTTGAAATGTTATTATTATTGTTGTTAGTAAAATCATCAGGATAACTTTTGGTAAGACCGATTGTGAAAAAATTTTAGATCTCTTGTTTAGTATTTCAGGTTTAACGATGTTTTACGTAAAAGTAAAATCCCCATTCTAAATATAGTGCATTGTAATTCTAAATCCTACTTCAGCTCAAACCGGTGAGTTCCTACTTTCTAACCACTATCTCACCAGCACGAGAAACAGCATAACAAATGTACAGCAACCAACATAAAACAAGGTATAAACAAGCTGAAATACAAGGGCCCTTAACGTTGCAATCACAGTAACAGCAATACTTTCCCCGTCCAATCTTATAAAATCACGCATCACACAAAATGGATAACATATCCCTTATCCGGGGAAAACTATTTCGGCGAAATGAGGCTATGAACCTGGTGAGTTAGTAGGATGTCAAGTCATATTTGTTTTGATAGAGTTTTTGGCTTACAGATGTGATGGACGAACTAAATCTGTGATTTCGAAATTCATCGTGCGACAAAGCCCGCTTTTGTTAGTTCCCAGTGGAGGATTTTGTAGTACCATTTACAAGTCTTCATAACTTTCACGCTTGTCATTTTCCTGGAGATGGACCTATGTTTTGATTGTTTCAATACTATGGTGTCGGCACCGTCAAACTTACTTCCATTTAGTAGAAGTAATCCCTTATCCTATGTGATTCAAGTATGGCTCATATGTTTTTATCTTTCTTCATTTAGTGTCCTTGTTTTTACTGGTTTTTGTGTGCTTATGTAGTAAATAAATAAATGTCTATGTCATACAAAATGTCAACGAGTGATGTGGATAGGTCGGCGCTTCACTAGTTGACTACGCTAGCGCCTCACGTTATTCGCATAAAACGCCTGCAAAGCAAACCGCCAGACTACACGTCCTAGCTGACGCCCGTTGGATGCCAAAGCTTTCGCTTAATCACGTTTGGAGAGCATCAAATTATGTGAAGTTGTGCAGTTCGGCATCGAGGCCCGAGTCCCGAGGCTGCTGGCTGCTGGCACGGCTCGCAGGCTGCCTGCCAAGCCGCCACCGCGCCGGTTCAATACCCCTAGGAATGCAACTAACCATCTCACTGAATTATGCAGCTTATGAAATTAATTTGAGCTGACGGCCCTTTGGGTACAGTACAACGCGAGATTGCTTCATTTCAGTTTAGCTTCAGGTGAGATTGCGCTAACTTTTAATACAATATGGGGTTTACTTTCGAAAACTCATTTGCTAAAGTTTTAGTGCTTGAAATGTTCGCAAACGCTCTTTTGCAAGCAACTCTCTACTAATCTCTACACTAATCAAATAGCGAAAATAAGAGAGTAATAGAGGAAAAGATAAAAACTTATAAGAGTCAACACTCTCCCAAATTTTAGTACACAATAATAAAATGTAGTACAAAGTAATGTCATAACAATATAAACTCTCATAAACTTATTGAAAGTGTGCAGGCACTACAGTTACGGGCATTCCTTTCAGCTGTGTCGTAAACCAGGGTCGGGTGTATTGGACCTTTGTGCGCTGTACGACCAGCTTCTGTTGGTCATTGGCGACAAGCACTATTGTGCAGACGACACGACTCTTGAAACTAACCATGTAAAAATAAAGTGTACCCCAAGTTTTTTAAAATCATTCATACTAGTACTCAGAACAAATAATTGGTATTATAAAACTTTCAGATTTTTAAAGACTCTTGAATTAAATGAAAAGACCGGAGACAAAACGAAAAGTCAGTAACCGATAAGGTGATGATTGTCATTGTTTTACATTGATATCGTATCGATTAGTATACAATGTAAGAGTACGATATTTTCCACAAAGTTAAATTGTCCACCGACAAACGCTGCTATGTCGTCAACAACAATGCTATTGAAGATTCTCCATCACACTGTCGCATTCATCTTCCACTCGCGAAGGAAAATGACCCTCAATGTAATTGGAATTTAAGAGGGGTGATTGAGAAAATGTATTTAAACCGGCAGCTGAAGTGGATTACCTCGGAATAGGATGGCTCGCTGAAGGTCCGCATAAATAACTAATTCGCATCTGTGCCTTTTATGGGTCTGTCCCTAATCTAGTCAAGTTACTTCTGGGTGGAAAGGAGTGATGGAATATTCATAGAAGCAAGTTTATGGCTGCTCAGTCATCATTATCATCGTTTAAGAGCAGTCCACTGTGCTCACATAATTTATGCCGAAGCTTTTGTGTCTACTTGATTTGGGTCGTCAATGGGGGTTTGCCATGGTCGCGTTGGTATGCGGATTGATGGCCGCTGCATTAGTGTTGAGTACTCAGGAGATGCTGCTGCCCAGTCCCTGATCGCGTTTATTTTATTTAGCTACGATTTTCTAAATACGAGTTTTCTAAAATACCTCATTCGTTACGTATTTTTCGAGGTATTTTGATGCAATATTCAATACGCAAAAATATCTGTATGCAGAGGTCACAAACCTGATTTCACAACGCAACACCTTCACATTTTGTTATGTTAAACAGTTCTTACCTGAAACAAAAATAAACATATTTTTAACGATCAGTTTGTCTGCTATTTTAAACACATTGTGGGGAAAACAACTAATTTGGAGGTAAACTGATCGCTTAATTAGAACCTGATAATGCTGTAGTAATTTAGTGATATTTCGATACTTTAAATTAATTTTCAAATCCGCTTGTGTTTTGAATAAATTATATCGAAACATCAGTTAGCACTAGTAAAAAGATACCTTATTCGGATACAAATCCGCTTCTCTACCATGAAAAACGATAAACAAACATTCGTATTGACATTTTCATTTACAATGCGCGGCAGTGATCACTGAACTGTGGAATTGATACTAAGTTGCCCCGCAATGTAATTTAAAATTCTAATACAAACCTTCGTTTATCTTTTTTCATGTCGAACAAGGATGCTGACGGAAAATTGCTGTAATCTTATAATTATAGTCGTGGGCTTAATTATAATCATGTTATGGTGATTCCGTATCATTATGTTTTTCCTTATCATCAAGTCTAAGTACTACCGGAGTAAGATTATCTACCAGATACTATCTAAACAGGCATTTACATCTATTGTACATGATGTATACAGCGTCAGTGGAAACTTACACTCATTTACTACGGGTCAATAATGGAAATGGTTTTTATATGGAGTTAAGATAAAAAAAAAATTATGAACCTAACGAAAGAATCACTTTGAAACGCGTCAAAGCTAGGTGAATCTAGGTGCCAGTTCCACGCGACTAAGCCTAGAAGAATGGGCAACTAACTTAAAGCTTAGCTACATTCAGAATAACAGAAGTAACCCACACTAATTAGTTTATGCTTCAACAATCCACGCAAAACCAAACATCATGGTCACACGAGCTACTCTTCACCAAATTATGAACTCTAAATCAAGGGCATAAGGTTCAAACACCTAGTTTTAAGTACCTTCAATATGTAGCGCTCTAGGTTCTTAGTCATAAGCTCTAAGTCACTGGCATAAGGTTTAAAATAGTAATTAGATTGATGTTGACGTCATCGGAGAATATAAACGGGAAGTTAGTTGAAGATGGATGGATTTATAAACGCTGATGGTGATGGTATGGATGAAACTATTTCTGGATCGTATTTGCGTACAATCGTTTTTTGTATCTTTTCTTAATCGCTTTTCGCGGCCAAATGCGACTTTACGTACAAAAAATACATAATAAGTAAGAGGCACTAGAGTTGGTTACTAGCCCATTCAAACTTACTTGTCATTGCTTAGTAATATAGGAATATTTACCATACCTAGGAAATACAGTCATGATACTTATTTAATTATTTTTTTATGTCCACAATTTTATTAAAAGATCTTCTATGTACAGACAGCTACACTTTATTTTTTTATTATATATGTATAGATTTATCGTGTTCAATGTAATAAAACTGGCGTCTAACAAACAGTATTTCACCTCCATTGTAACAAAAACATTGTCCATGAAAGTCATTGAACGGCTGTGCATTCGAGCATCGGACCGGAAATATAGCTTCCCTCTAGCTACCCCCTCGCCGGAGACACAGCTTCCGCTCACGATTTATGCGGAAGTGTGAGGTCTAGGGGCAGGGGTTGAGAACCTAACACAAAAGTTGGAAACTATGAGTTGAAAATGAAACAGGCATCACACTAAGATACGAAATGGTAAATATATGTGATCACTATATACACTTTTGACATCTATGTACTTTCCCATACCATGTTTTTAAGCAAATAAACGAATGAAATGAAATGATAAATAAACACTAAATAACACTGGCGCTCGTGTTATCTGTGAGGTACCTAGTATCTAACCTATCTTACAATTATACTACACAAACAGAGGTCAAATTAATCAAAACACGATTTTAGAGCCACGCTGATAATCAGTGGTCTCTGATCGTTGAATAAAACTGATTCAATACTTCGATCCTCAGGCACGGTCGACATCGTCCAGATCACTTAACATGAGGTGGGTCAAAAATGATAAAGCTTTTTCCATCAGAAGAGAAGAAAAAAAATATCTTTTAGCAATTCGTATCAAAAACAAAACAAGTCCCACATCTATCCATCCAACCAGTTTTCAATTATTTATGTATGTAGTTCCGTTACACCTACCGTTCCCCACCATCCGCCTCTCTAATTACTTAGACAAAACAAATAATTTGAAGCAAAACTTGTTTAATTATTCACAACAGCACGTTTGAACACAAAGCTCTGGAAAACAAAGGAAGCGGAAGTAAAGGTGCGCCACCCCTGTCTATGTCTAGTGCTAGACTCTCAGCCCCGACGGGGGTGTCTCGACGTTTCGATCGCGGCCGACGCCAGGTGGGAGACATAGTGCTACTAGTTTTATTTTACGAGACATACACCCATGCATACTAAAGAATGGGAATGGTCGCGTGGAGCTGCCACCTAGACTCATCTAGCTTTAAGATGTTTGAAAGTGATCCTTGTGAGTCAAATGATTTTCGACTTTGAAGGGTGATCAGGGATAGACCAGCAAATACATCTAATTATTAATCAGGGAACTAGGTATCAAACAAACGCATTAATTGTGCACTTAACTAAGTGCTTAGTTTGGGGGACAGATTCATATAGATAATTAAGAAAAAATTTCCATACTTGTTTTTGACAAGCGTAAAATATAGTAAATCTTTACTATACTAAAATATTGCTATCTAGCAATATTTTTATGTTTTAGTCTTTTATCAAATCAAATCAAGAGTTATTTATTTTATGCCACGTAATAAGAGTAGTACCTACAAGAGTAATACAAAAAGGAGGAACAATATAAAGGTAACATTCACATTAAAATGTGCCGTCACTCAGCATATAACATATAATAACGCTGGTCTTCCGTTGCACCAGTCACTTAGTCAGGGCAGTAAGGTAAGGACCTAAGGACAATTAGACGTCACCTACAAATTAAAATTAAAAGCCTGTCATAAGTTAAGCAATGCTTAATTATTATTCTCTACGGAGACAAAGATTATTCTGAGAAGTTATGAAGCATTTAAAAGTAAAAGGCTTTACCAAAACAAAGCATTAAACAAATCAAAGTAAAGTTCCTCGTAATTTTGTCGAAATAATACTACAAAGGTAAAAAGCAACTTTCTAAGTGAAACAAATAACGCAAACGGTTAATTGACGGACAACCTCAAACGGTTTCTGCGAAGTTTGTTTTGATTGGAAACCCTTGTTAGTAAACAAAGCGCCGCGTTCCAGCAACATCGGCGCGGAGTGTAATATCCGCAGAGTTCGGCGTCGTAAACAAACCGAGCCTATCATCTCCCAGTGCTCAATATTTCACCACCTACGCATTCGTGGGAGTAAGCCTGACCCATATTCCGAAACAGCGCTTGAGTCTGAGTCGAGCCTCGAGCATAGATTTTATGACAGTTATCCATTGAAAAGTGTCAAAAATCTGTGCTTGAGGCTCGACTCAGACTCAAGCACTGTTTCGGAATACGGGCCTTAGTTTCTACCAAACTGTTAATATAGAATTTAACTGGTTCGAAAGAATCAGTGACACGATCAGAAGAAGTGCAACTCAATTTTCGAGATTATTTTTCTTTCCTTTACATTTAAACTGTGCAATTGGTTAGAGAGAAGTTAGTGACTTACGAGTATGTAATAAATGAAAAAAGTTTAAAAAATCCTTTAGATTACGCAACAAATACGTGGTAGGTGTCTATGGGCTACGGTAGCCACTTACCATCAGGTCAGGTCGACTAAATAAGTATTGTTTCTGGACGAAGAGAAACATGTCGGAGAAAGTGCTGGACATAGGCCTCCCCTACACCTTTCCAAGAAGAACGGGTCTGAGCCCTTTCCATCCACTGACTTCCCGCGATCTTAACAATGTCATCGGTCCATCTGGTGGGTGGGCACCCTACGTTTCGTGTTCCAGTTCGTGGTCGCGATTCGAAAACCTTTATTCTCAAACGGTTGTCGGTTCTTCGAGCTATATGACCTGCCCATTGCCACTTCAAGTTACTTATTCTACGAGCTATGTCGGTGACCATGGTTCTACTACGGATATCCTCATTTCTGATTTTATCACGTAGTGAAACTCCCAGCATAGCTCTCTCCGTACCGCGTATAATTATGTACTAGATCGAAAAATAAATAAATAAAATACAAATACAATTGTCGTCAGAGTCCGTATTTCAGATGAGTTCAGGAACAAACAGGTAATGATCTGCATCGCTGCTGGCTCGGCTCCAAGCGCAGGCTATGAATGCGACTTCATTAAACAACGCTCTCGTACATTTACTTAATCCATTGCAACTACCGAGCCGAAGCCGACACTTAAATAACACTTACATCAGATTCACTAAGTAAACTCATATACAGTTTGTATATTTTGTCGTAAATGCTTGTTCACAAGCGCCAACTCTTTCTGAAAAGCAGGCTCCAAATTTTACTTGAAATTATCTAATACTTCTTATAAAGAGGAATGATTTGGTTGTTTGCATTGAATAGGTTCTGAAACTACTGGGCCGTTATGAAAAATTATTTCACAGACAATATTTTCAAAAAAATTAGGTAACCTTACTAAAACTTCAATAATGTAGCCCAAAGTAAACAAATTAGCCATAAAATGTCGGAAACTATTTTGGTTTATAGAACAAAAAAAATGCAAAGGCAGTGAATTTGACGTTTTTACTTCTTTTTTCTAAATTACACCCGTGCAAAGCCGGAGCGGCTCGCTAGTGACTTATACTAAAACGATCCTACAAATAGGCATTTCAGGAGATGACGAATTTTATTCAAATTATCAGTATTATTCACACGGACCACATTTAGCGTCAACCGTGCGAGAGACCACTCACTTTGTCATTTCAGCGTGCCATTGCGTTGTTGTGGTATGAATAGTTAGTTAGCCAGTAAGTAACCTAAGTAAAGTTGTTGCTAGTGACCTGTATTCATTGGACTCGAGTATAGGTTACACTGTAGCCACCTGGAAGCCTCTGAACTGCGCCGCATTGTGCATGTGCACGGAGCTTTGTTCCCGCTACACAATGTCAGTCGCATGCTGAATGGCGTTGTTATCGATCCAATTAGCAATTTTAAAGACCTCATTGTGGAAATATAATGGGAATGGGAGCCAAGGCCGTGCCTTTGATGTTTCCTGTCGTATGTTTATTCATATACATAGGTGTTTCATGAAGCCGTAAAGCACAGCGTCCCGTATAAAGGGCAGGATATAAAGGTGCTTCTGACGCTGCAGAAATCAGCAGCCTGTTTACTATTTTTTGTAAAATGAAGATAGAAGCAATATTGACAGAAAGACAATAGGTGACAAATTGTCAGCCACTTGCGGATTAGGATGGCATGTTATAGGAGGCCTAAGAACCAGCAATTGATGAACGTTCTTGACGTGCGTGACCTACGAGGCAATGCCTTGTTATAAGCTATGATTACTACTTCACATCAGGTGGGCCTTACGATTGTTTCATAAACTAGCTGTATAAAAAAAAATACTTAGGCTAATGTCTAGAATAGCGAAAGTTCAGAGTAATATGAATTCCAAAACCTTTGTAAAATTTTACAAATTGCGTTCTTTCAGTCGAGAACATTACGTACTTCACCTAAAATACTGTTGACAGACAAATAAATAATGAATGAGTCAACTTTTTGAGTACCTAATCAACGAGAGAGGTTCCAATTAAAAAAGATCTCTCTGCAACATGAATAATGAAAACCGCTGAAACTCTCAGCTAAAATGTGGTTGCTTTAAAGTTCAAAC
Organism: Thera obeliscata; assembly: GCA_947578465.1. Classification (NCBI taxonomy): domain Eukaryota; kingdom Metazoa; phylum Arthropoda; class Insecta; order Lepidoptera; family Geometridae; genus Thera; species Thera obeliscata. Next base: position 566,402 of record OX387915.1, read on the forward strand.
TAATTGCAGGAGTTGTTTGAGCTGTTGAACTACCCTTAAGTGCACATACGGACTGAGATTGGCAACATTTAGGCAGACCATCCATTTTTACGCGAAAATATGAAAAGTTCTGATGACTGTAGTCTCTAGACACGGTAGAAATCCTTTTAGATCTCTTGGTATGTACTTTAGACCAGCTGAAGATTTTTCACGTTGTCTAGGAGGAAAATTTTAAAAGTTTTCCTTTTTGAATAATAACTAGACTACTACATTTATCACGGCATTTTCGAATTAAATTTTCACAAGAAAAACAAGCGCCGTTTATTAAAAGTTATACTCTCCTTAAAATCTACCCCCTAACCCCAAGTAGGAGGGGTGATGAACGATTTAATAAATTCGCAACCACGCCGCGCCGTAGACTGGGGTGTAAATCACTTGTTATGATTTAAAGAGCTTAATTTGGAAAACATACGAAGAATGAAACAAACGGCTTCAGAACTCTTTCTCCAAGACCCTGGTTAGAGCAACTTCAACCAGGTCGTTGACTCCACACAAGGTCAACCAAAAATAGCCAATTAATACAAGAAACTAACAAATCATTTGTAATGTAAATTGTGATGAATTGTATTAAGAATATTTTTGTTTTGATTGATTAAGTATCATCAATTCGAAGGTCAAATAATAAGATCATTGAACTGGGCCTAAGACAAAAAACATGGAAAATAACATTTAAAATTCGACTTACATATGTATTAGATTAGGTAGTTTTCTGTCTGCTGCAAAATATATTCGAAATTTTATTTGCCACATTAATGAGGTGCCAATACATTCAGAGGTTAGTTGATATTCAAAAGTAATAAAAATACAAGTCATACGTGTTTCTTTCTTAATTAATTCAGACAAAAAGCATAGAAACCTAAAAAATATTATAGGTATACTATAAACAAGTGGTGCTCAACCAGTACCTTATTGTGTAAAGACCGTTGCAAATCTCAAATCTATAGATAGCTCAGATGATGCAGATGGCTTCGAGGCCGTTGTCTTAACTGGTCATCCGTAGCTTTTATTTTATCTGAGCCTCCCTTGGAGTGCCTTATAATGTGTTTTTAATTTCATATTCATATTCATTTATTCATTGTTTCATGTGTATTATAGGTCTTAGGGGGTAATAACGTCCAGAACATGAGCCCCGCTGGGGCATTACAATGGCCTTACGGCAAAATTAAAATAAATTATTTAAATCTAGGTAACAAACTTCTGTAGAGAATCTAGCTTAACAATAAAATCTTAAATCTATGTATGACTATTTGACTTGGACGGCTTGGTAATATTTAGAGGTAGGTAAGGTGTAGTTTTTAAATCTCGTCTTCCATAAATTCCTTAATGCTGTAGTATGATTTATTGATGAGCAGTTTTTTAAATTTTCTTTTAAAAGTGATATTTTCAGCTTCGTTTTTAATTTTATCTGGGATTTTATTAAATATTACTATTGATCTATAGTAGGGACATAGTGTTTTTATACATTTCTAATTTGGGTGCAGGGAGGACAAGCTTGTTTTTCCGGCGAGGGTTTTTATTGAATTCAAAATAGTTAATAATAGTTAGTAATTTACAAGTTGTAAGTGAACAGAATCATTTGCATTTTTTTATTTATATACTACAAGCCTGATGCAACAAGCATATGGCCTGCTCGATCGAGTGGTAACCAATTAACCATTGCTTATAACAAAGCATTGCCTCAGGAAGGTACCCTACGATGCACTACCCTGCGTCCCTCATCTTCCAGATTAAACGCCGCAGACAGATGAGGACAGGCATGTGAGGCTTACAGATATTCAGCCTCACATGCCAGTAATTTTACCGGCACCCATACCCTTCAAACCGAAACAGCAATGCTGCTTCACGGCAGAAGTACGTCCTCGGACAAGCCACACACAAAGAGCTCTACCACTATTATATTTTGACGTCATCCAATAGTCTCTTTGATGTCTCGTTGTTCATATTTATGAACAGCATCAGCGTTCCGAAACAATTGTTTGAACAGCCTGATCTCAATTTGAGCGTAAAGTTCAATGAACACAAACGATTTAAATCAGAATTCCTCGTTTTAAATGCATCGTTCGGATTACCCGAAAATCCAGTTGATTACCTCTGCAATAACATTGGCTTCAATAGCTTTGACGCTGAACCGGCCGATTGGGAGTTACATAGTCGGCTATGCAACTTCCAATTAAACGAACCGGTGACTGGGAAACGTTCGACAAATCTCGTGGGTGACGTCATTAACGGCAAAACCCTGGTGATTTTCATCCGGCATGGCACCAGATAAAGGATATTGTACATTTCGGTACCATTTATGAAGAAAGGGTGTTGCAATTTCGTAAGAAACCCGTGATGATCTGTACCCTGAGTCCGAGTTTGCAACCTCATTTCGTCTACCAAATGTTGTTTTCGTTTCGCCTATTTCTCTCTATTTCAAGGAGAAAAGATGAGACAGCAAAATGAGGTTACGTAGAAACGATCGAAACGAGCTATTGTCTCATCAATTTTCCATACAAAAGAGAGAGACACGTGCTCACACGAAAACAACATTTCGTAGGCGAAATGTGGTAGCAAAACTCCGACTTCGGGTACTGATCAAAAATAGCGTATAGGTTTCAGTCATAGCTGGGACTGGGACCGACAGCATCGTCCTTTACAGATGGACGCGCTTAGAAAAATAAATAGCTGATCGATAAATATTAGGTCTTTACCTATGAAATTGCCGTTTTGTATGGAATAAGTAAAAGTACTTTTTTTTTTTAACTTTTTTTATTTCTTTTATTCAAAGTTACCCATGCAATCGACGCATTTTTGCCAACGCATCGGCAGTTTATTAATGCCCTTCTTGTAAAATTCAGCTGGACGGGAGGCAACAAACTCTTCAAAGGCACTTTGTACTGCCTCTCGGAAATTGAATTGTTTACCCACTACAAAGTTCTCTAAATTTTGGAAAAGGTAATTAGTCGGTAGGTGCAAGGTCTGGTGAGTATGGCGGATGAGGGAGAGCTTCCAATCCCAGCTCTTGCAGCTTGGAGACTGTCTGATGTGCAGTATGGGGGCGCGCGTTGTCGTGAAGGAGCAGTGGGGACGACCGATTGACCAAAGCTGGTTGCCGACGTGCAAGCTTCTCCATCATTGTCTCCAGTTCTTCACAGTACACATCTGCAGTAATGCTCATGCCGTTTTGTAAAAAGCTGTGGTGAGTCACAATCGCCTTTAATTCCTCATTGTTGACCAAAGTCTCCGGACGACCACGAGCTTCATTTTTCAAGTCAAAATTTCCATAACGGAACCGAGAAAACCAATAACGGGTTGTGCGTTCGTTTGTACAGTTCTCTCTGTAAACGTTTTTGATGTTACGTGCCGTTTGTGTCGCATTGGTGCCACGACGGAACTCATATTCCATAATTACACGAATTTTTAAAGTATCCATTATGACGAAAAATGTTCAAAAGTAATGAAAATACAACGCTAATCAATAAACAAAAGACTGATTTTGTAAAAGGAATGTCATGTTTTTAAAACAAAATTAATTTGAATTTAAAATACAAAGCCATTCCAAACTTTTTTTCTATTTGAAATGACCAGTACTGAAGAACGGCAATTTCATAGGTAAAGACCTATTAGCAAAGCACCTTCAGAAGCGCTTCGATACTTTTGCTCGAATGTAAACGCCACAAAAGATCACAAATCAAATGTTTATCGTACTGAACGTGGCTAAATCATCAGTAATAGCCCCTTCCCACCGGTGTGTCAATAAATCTATTGAGTATTGAGTATTGTGTGATATCGCGCACGGAGGCGGATCAGCTCGCACGACACACCATGAGAACGGTCTCGTGCGCCGAGGTGCGCGGTAGCACAAGAGCCCTTTCTGTGTGCGTTGCCGTGCGTCGTCGTCGGCTGTGCGTGATGATCTGCAGAACCACGCACCATAAGAAGGCAGCATAAGAGACGAACAGTCAGGAACGGGATATTTCCTTTGTACGTTTCAAAATAAATAATTCAATAAGGGGTCAAAGGATTACCCATTCCAGTCATTGCGAGTTCTTTCTGTCCTCGATTGTGTACTGACAACGGCGAAAGTATATGAACTTCTGGTTTGTAACTCCAAATGTTTCCGCAACCGCTTTCGGGTTGGGTTGATTTATCATGAGGAAGTTGAGATGGGACTTTACAAATTAGTTTAATTGAGCAAATACATTTCATATACCGCTGCGTGGCGTGATATATTTAACCTTTCTCTTTCTCATATGTAGCCGAAGAAAAATTGCTTCGAATAAATAAATATAAATATTGTGGAAGGAGCGAGATGAGTGGAAAGAACTCTGCCCAGCAGTGAGACAGTAGACCGGACTGAATAAAAAAAAAAAATTGTGGAAACTCCACAGAACACTATCTAACCCCAAATTAATGCACCTTTTTTTGGTAAATACATACTTAGAATACAATGTAACACCCAAACAGAAAACAAACTTCTGTGTTCACCACACAAATATTCTTATCATCACTTATCGGTGGGGATACCCACAAACTACGGTGTAGAAGGCAGAGCTTGCTTCTTTCTTTCTTTCTTAACACAAGCTCTGCTTAGCTTGGGGCTAGATAATTTTGTGTGAATTGTCCAGCATTATTTATTTATTCTTTACTTCCCCTGAGCTAAAAGGCCAGTCAACTTTGTCAGTGTAATTTTATCGCCGACTGTACTTATCCTTGCTACTTGTATGTTATTTATGCAGTCCGTTTTATTTAAAGCGTATTCAAGTTGTCAGACTTCGTAATTTGTGAAAACCTTGAATGACATATTTTTTTTATTTGATATAAAAAAATGTTTTTGGAATGTCGCGACCGCCAAAAGGTCCACCACGGCTTGAACACTGCTTCAACAGACATTTCAACATACCCCCGCAATATACAGCACTTATAAAAATGGCATTATGACCATGCATTGCTCCATTTGCACGGCAGAAGTCAATTCAGTAGGCCTACCATGAGCTCTGTCTGGCTCTGTCTCTGGTTCTGGTTTTGAGTTTGTGTGAGTGTTGACTAAATAACTCCTACGTCAAAACGTCAAACACACAGTATAATGCACTGGTGAGCACTCACACAGACTCAAAACCAGAGCCAGAGACATAGCCAGTCAGAGCTCATGGTAGGCCTATTGATTTTTTATCTCAAAGGGGTAGACTGAGGCACGCCCAAACATTTCAACCAAGCCCGCTTTTTCCGTATTTGGTTAGTTCAGTTTATTCAATGAAGCAATCTACGTTTTGTAACGATAAAAGTGATTCACGATAATTACTTTAAATGATTCATGAGCTAAAAAGGCTATAAAAGTAACAAATATGCAGAGATTATTTTATTATCTTACCATTTATCTTATCTTTGAAATGTTTTAATGATGAGATTACATACAAATACAACACTAAGTACTTTCTAATTACGTACACACTAGAACTATAAGATAAGTTAACCATCTTTATATTCCTAACCTATGTCGTACCACTGATAGGCGAAGACCTCCCCCAAAGAAGATGAATTCATTGACTCCCAGATGTGACATTTTGATTTTTTTTGCAGCATGTTAGTTTATGGTTGTTCGATTCCGATACAAACTGAATTTACACAACTATGGGCAAACAAAGTATAAATGTACACTGAAATAGCTGTAATAGAATTTTACAGTGGTCTTTATTGCCGGCCAGTTATATAAAGTTGGAGAAAACTGTAGGATAACAGAAATATTAATAAAAAAATACGGGTTGCACTCCGGGAGTGCCGGCAGAAGTGAAAACTTGATTATTAACGTAGGAACCCTAAAAGTTGTTTATTTTATCAAGTTCCTCAATGTAGTAAAACCCCAATCAAAGTCCTAAGGAACCCTAAAAATTTTAGCATTATCAAGCTCCTAAGTGTAGTTGAAATTCCAATCAAAGTGCTAAGGAACCCTAAAATTGTTTACATAATCAAGGTCCTAAGTGTAGTTGAAAGTCCAATTAAAGGCCTAAGGAACCCTAAAAGTTGTTTATTTTATCAAGTTCCTCAATGTAGTAAAACCCCAATCAAAGTCCTAAGGAACCCTAAAAATTTTAGCATTATCAAGCTCCTAAGTGTAGTTGAAATTCCAATCAAAGTCCTAAGGAACCCTAAAAATGTTAACATTATCAAGCTCCTAAGTGTAGTTGAAACTCCAATCAAAGTCCTAAGGAACCCTAAAAGTTGACCACTTAATCAAATTCCTCAATGTAGTAAAACCCCAATCAAAGTCCTAAGGAACCCTAAAAATTTTAACATTATCAAGCTTCTAAGTGTAGTTGAAACTCCAATCAAAGTCCTGAGGAACCCTAAAAGTCGACCATTTAATCAAATTCCTCAATATAGTATAACCCTAATCAAAACCCTATACGGAACCCTAAATTTTACGTAAAGCCAAATCCTCAACGGGTCGGAACCGCTAGAAGGGACCTTGTCGCGGACCTACAAGTAGGTCCTAAATGAAGTAAAACGGCAGACATAGGAGGAGGGGGTTCTGGGGGGCTAAGGGGGGTCACAGCACGGCTCGCTTCGCTCGCCGCGCTGTTCCCCGTGGTCGCGTGGCGGCTCGCTTCGCTCGCCGCGACGCTCCCCCCGGGTTCAGGAAGAGGGGGTTCTTGGGGGCTTAGGGGGGTAACAGCACGGCTCGCTTCACTCGCCACGCTGTTCCCCGTGATCGCGTGGCGGCTCGCTTCGCTCGCCGCGACGCTCCCCCCGGGTTTCGGAGGAGGGGGTTCTGGGGGGCTTAGGGGGGGTCACAGCACGGCTCGCTTCGCTCGCCGCGCTGTTCCCCGTGGTCACGTGGCGGCTCGCTTCGCTCGCCGCGACGCTCCCCCCGGGTTCAGGAGGAGGGGGTTCTGGGGGGCTTGGGGGGAGTCACAGCACGGCTCGCTTCGCTCGCCGCGCTGTTCCCATGGTCGCATGGCGGCTCGCTTCGCTCGCCGCAATGCTCCACTCGAAAAATAAATACAGTAGATCTATAAAATCATGTACCAATGACCACTACTACCTGCCGCGGGCGGCCGCTAGTTCATAAAATCTATAATAGGTATGTACCTATACCTACTACAGTCACGAAAAACGCCTTGGTATGCTTGCTACTAACTATTATCTATTCTGTGACGTTACCGTGTCATAGTAACTACTAGCGTATCTGTAGCGTCTTACGCTTTTTTTCGATTTTTATTATGAACTCTACGTTGTAGTCTTAGGGTACATTTCTGCAAAAAATCCGTCCTACGCTTTTTCGATAAGGTCACGTGATCCTGACGCCCTGACGCCCTGACGCCCTGACGCGAGTTTAAGATTTTATACCCATTACAGAAAGTGCTCAACGCCGCTAAAGAAGTTTTCACTTCAAAAACTAAAAAGTAATTTTTTCGTCATTCTTTCTAACGGGTACTCGGCATTGAATACGTGAATGAGCTTAAAACATATGTCTCAAAATAGTCGTAAAAGTCTGTTAGTTCTTTTTCTGAAGCCCCGACTGCCACGACCAACGGCTGACACTCCAACTTTATATAACTGGCCAGTAATAAGGACCACTGTAAAAGCCTATTACAGCTATTTCAGTGTACATTAATACTTTATTCGCCCATAGTTGTGTAAATTAAGTTTGTATGGAAATCGTACCCCCTTATAGTAAACATTCAAACACGATTTGTAAAAGGATTGTTAGTGAATAAATGAAATGAAATGAAATGAAAGACTTCCAGCTTTCCTTATCCCGAGCCTCAAAGTTTTTTTATATTTGTGTAAACTTTATGAAACATAGTTATTCATATTAATTTATTAAGTTTTAAACCAGTTAACTGATTTTCAGCATTAATTAAAATGTCTAGATTGACCGGCCTGTTTCCACCCAAAAATTGTTATGAGTTTTAAGTGTTACTTTTTACTCACTATCTTCGTTTGCTAGACACGCTTGCATTAATCCGATGAGTCTTGGTGATTGGTATGAATAACTTACCTGTAAAAAAGAAAGGAAAATAAATAAGTGATATTCAACAACAGCTAACTAAGATCTCCACAAATCGAGCAAGCTGCGGAATCATATCGAATTCACTTCTGTTTTAAAACCGTAGTTTCATTGTTTAGTACTTTTTGAGCAGACTTATGCTGCCTTCCTACGGTGCGTGGTTCTGCAGATCATCACGCACAGCCGTCGACGACGCACGGCAACGCACACAGAAAGGGCTCCTGTGCTACCGCGCACCTCGGCGCACGAGACCGTTCCCATGGTGTGTCGTGCGAGCTGATCCGCCTCCGTACGCGATATCACAGACCGGTGGGAAGGGGCTATTAGATTTATAATTAATTATTTACAGCAAGTTACTCTTTGACTTGCTACTGTTTACTCTTCGAGTGAGTGCAAAGCGCTTAGTCAAATAAACTAAATTCAGTCGTGAAATAGTAGTTACAAATTGTATTGAACGCTTGATTTTACGAAAATAAGAGGCAAATAAGCTTAGAAGTTGGAATTGAAGAAAAATAGTGACTGAAAACACCAGCTTCTAATTTCGCCTCAGAATATTAGCCGCTTTGCTACATGTGGAAACACCGACTGCACTCACCTATGATTATGAAGTGCATTACGCAACAATATGACGTGCGTGCGTAAGCGCATTGTAGCCGCAAACATATGATATCAGCACTATTATCTAGCATCTGGATGCTTCATCTAATTGTGCTTGTTGTAAAGTGCTGTTGTAATCACAGATTCATCTATCACGGTTAATTTAAAAGACGTCCGCTACTGACTACTCTCTTTGTAGTTTTTAGTTTCAACTTCAAATAGCTCCTTCTAACTTTCGAGAAAAGTTTCTAGTTTTGAAGATCTGGTATATTCTTATTGTAATTGTTTCTGTGCTAAATCACGTTTGATGTTATTAACCCCTGAACTAAACAGGCCAAGACGCACGCTTACACCATGAGCTGGTTAGAAGCCGGTTAAGGAAAGCATTAGTACACGAACTATCGATTGCGGCCCTAATCCATTTAGAGCTAGCTCGTTAGTGAGAACACTGCTTTACTGATCCAGCGTTTACTCGAGCAGTTATGTTTTATCTTGGCTCTTTTTTGAGACCTACTCGTAGACTCACCTAGCTTTAAGACGTTTCAAAGTGATCCTTGTGATAACATTGAATAAATACATATTTGACTTTAGTCACAGCGTCGATAACGTTTCACTAAATGGTATTGGGAGATATGACGTCAAAGACGACGATCTCCCAGACTATCAGATCTTGAAGGTTATGCTCTTTGCCGCTCTTGCATTTTATTCATTAAAGCTCAGCATTTTCTCATCTCCCAAGACTTTAAAAACTGCTTAAAAGATAATAATCTGCATCAAACGATGGCAATATCATAAAACATAACCGCTCAACTTATCTCGCCAATCCCATGAAACGTTAAGCTGTAAAATAGGAATAAAACGGGAATAAGTTGGGATAAATCGTCGAGCAGGGAGTAACGCAAAGCTAGGTTAGACTACGCTAGTGTTTAGTGTTGATCTAGTAGCTCGCATAAGACTGTTTACATGCAACAGCGATGCAAACAAGCTTTTGTCGCGATTCAGCCACAAATGCTGCTGCAAGTTGCAGAGTATTTCCGCTCTAATACATAGATGAACTAATTTAATTATGGTTCAGAGCTATTCGGATGGACGACCTACTGTCTGAAGGCTACATTCAACTGTTGGTCTTTGCTATAGCATTCGATGAACAGCAAATAGAAATTTGAGCTTCCGTTGGAGAGTTACGCGACCGCAAACAATATCTAGTCTAGACAAACATCTCGGTCATCATCGAAGAAGGTCACGGCCCAACCGCAACCACCGCACAAGCTGTATCGCGTCACTGTCATCTACCACTGCTCGCGCTAACACTTTTTAGTCAAAGATTCTTCGAAGTCGTCTCATAGCTAGGTGAACAAAATTTCAACGGTCAAGCGTGCTTGCAACTAACTAAAATACAAGCCTCGTGTGAAGCAGCCGTCGTCGTTAAAGCGTCGCCGGTAATTGCGGCTCCAGTCAGGAAGTACGTCCGCGCTTGCATCAGCAAAGTATTAGAGCAAAGAATGAGGGTGGCTAGCTAGATCTGCCAGGGTGCCTTCAGCATCACAATACGTATGATTCAGACTGTTCAAGTCAGGCCTAGTGCCACTTCTTCAAAATAAAACGAAATTATTTGAATTCCTTTGTCCATGTCTGGGGATGACATGAGTGAGTTTATTTTTCCCTGTACGGTACCAGAGCCATCTACTTAAAGATCTATAACTATGGCAAAGCCAAATCCCAAAACACAAAAGACCTTACCCCGCCAGATAGTTAACACTCCTTGACACTATTGCGGTGACGAATCAGCCTTTTGTAACATAACAACGTAATTGCAAGTAATTTGAAGCCGTAATTCACAATTTAGTTAGCTGAGGTCAGCGTCGCAGATTACTGTAGAAAACATACTTTTTCTTGAGAAAAAGCGACGGAACAATCAATTGAGGATGCTGAGGGTTTACGGCACCCCACACAACCACTTAGAACGTGCCCTATGTGTCATTGCACTACGTTCATCACTCTGAAACGTAAAGGAATTAGGTCTCATGTCGATTCTTGCACCGGAATCTTCAAATCAGAGAATCACTGCCTGGCGGGAAGCATAGTTACGGACGGTGGTAGCACCAGACGACCTCCTTCACAAAGAGCTTTACTAAATGAAAGAAGTCAAGTTAGAAACGAGAGACAGAGCTACGCTAAGAGTGCTCGCGCATTGTATCTATCTACTAGCAAACGCATTGCAAGGACCTACCCAGTTGTTTACCGCTTACCACGTCTGGGATCATAAACCTGATGCAAAACAATTGTATCCAATATCTCAAGCCGTTTTTAGAAGTAGCAACAAAGAGGAAGCTACCAACGCATCATCGTTTAGTAGTGGGAAAAGAGAAACATTCGCGTTTCTCAACAAGAGATATGGAAGGTCCATTACTCCTCATCAATCCTGGACTTTATTGCACCACTCGGGCCCGGAGTCGTTGACTTCAGGATTACGCGAATTATTTAGGTAGGACATTGTCCTCTAGTGCGGCTCGTTTATTTCCGTGCTTCGTCAATCGTATCACTATTTACCAGTTCTTTCGTTATTTAGCGTGAGGTCAGTGAACGACTAGAAGTGCGACCGCGAATGCGAAATCGTAATAGGAATCTACGAAGACCACAAAATTTATCAGCCATGATTCTTATCACTAATTTTGGTTTCGTGATAAAAGGCGGCGACAGGTCGAGCCACTGAGACGAGCTCTGACTTTTTAAAAATAAAATAATAACAAGTAAATCGTGTAGGTATAGTTTTTACTTTTTAACTGTTTTCCACTGCGTGAATGGAACCTGTGCTGTATGAGACCGCCCACTGCGTCAGAGTCGATTGATGGGTGAAAGTATACGGAGTTTGAACAAATAATCACTGTACACTTTGAGTGCACAATCATATCAGACAAGTCTCTAGTACCTCAAACACTGGAAACAAAAGCGAGGACTTGCAAATATGATAAGGTTCAGATATAGTGAGCTGCCTTCGACCGCTGAGCACGCGTCATCGAACCTACAAAGCGGCGTCAACGCACCATCAAGGCAACCTGATTGAACCAACGAGACCTACCATTAGTGGAACGCTGATGATGGAGGAATTTTTAAACGTCCAGCTGTTTATGATCAAACACAGAATCGACATCGTCATCGAGTTTGGTGAACCATTTAACACAACTGCTATCTTTTCCCAAACGAAGCATGGTAATGGTGGTAATAGTGTGGGAACCTGCAAACAGAATACTTCAATACATTTTTTAGCTAAATACAACGCAGAAGGTAGCGCTACCAGTTGAGGCCTGTCGTGACATGATTAAACGTGCTGTTCACTTCTAAAAATAAATAACACCGATGTTTACAGATATAGAGCTGACACATTCACAATGTTTTCCTTAAGTCCTTTATTTACCTACACCCCATAATTTCGGCGTAGTTCATTGTTAGGTGTTTGTTTCTGGCTATGTGTTTATCTGATACACTAACATGTACAGGTTATTTAACGTAGAATATAGAATAGATTGTGCATAACACTTCGAAGAAACTTGGTCATATTTTGCTTTTTCAAAATTTATTTTTGCTTTTTCAAAACTTAGGTGTATTATAAGTCGAGTCAACCGCAGACTTTCTAAAACAAGTCTAGTGAAGTGGGCGTGGTGCAACTGTTACAAAACATACATAATCTCTTCTGAACCTATTATAGGCATTATATTAAAGAGAAAGTAAATTTTGAACAGAGCATCGATATGTGGAGTGTAGAGGATATGTTGAAATGGCAGAGAGGTAATAAATAATTAAGTAATTTTAGTAAAATTTATAAACCCAGCCGGATATTCTCAGAACATGGAAACGGCTGCATGAATTCCTAACAATCATGCCATAAATATTTTTTTAACAAACAAACTCATTCAAATCGGGACTCCAGCAAGGTAGAATGACAATTCGCGTCTTAGAGCTGGTTAATACTGGATGAAATAAATAGAAAATCAGCATCAAAAGTGTATTTTGTTCAGTAGAATCACAAGGATAGCTTTGAAACGTCTTAAGCCAGTGAATCTAGGTGCCAGTTCCACGCAACCAAGCCTAGAAGAACAGGCAACAAACTACCTGGTTCCTACCGTTTTTACCGATGAGAAGCGCTCAGTGGCGCGACTTGGAAGGACGTCCAGCAGTAGAATAACCAAGGTTGATGATTACGATAAACACGCGTTGATAAAAATCTGCACCCACCGCAGACATAGTAATCGAAAACAAACATCATAGGGTCAATAGCATGTATATGGCACACTGCTGGTTGTTTATCAAAGCGATATGTTTATCAGTAAAAATAAGTTCTTTCGAGAAACGTCACGTTTATCATGTTTTTAAATTTCCGCATAAAAATAAAAAAGTATGTAAATGCGCTCTGAAATACTATTTGTTGTGTTTTAAAAGATAAGACCCAGCTGTGAGTTTTACAATCTAATCTAGGATCAAAAAGTTGACGGTAAGATCATATCGAACCAGTTGCCAATTGACTGACTGACTGGTTGAGTTTTTATGAAGGTCTCCGCTATGTCCTAGCGACCGCTAAAGCCAAACCGAAGATTACCATGTTTTTTCGAAGCAAGAAAGCGCTCGGATATATTCTCGGCATGGCACCCAACTGGGCAATAAATGGTGGCGTGTTAATATCCAGCTGAGAAATACAAGTCTGTTCAAACTAGTTTTTGATTTGTAGATCAGAGGCAAACCTACTTTGTATTTTTTTTATCTAAGAGACGAGCGAGAGTTGATATTGCTATTATATCATCGGAACAAGAAACTGCTTAGAAATCTGACTGGTTCACCGAATGGGCACTAGAAACTAGAAAATTACATAACTTCCACGAGAAGTAATATTCATAAGTGAATATCAAATTGATATTATGTATACCTAACCGGGGCTTCGTAAGGCTTACTCATTTAATGGTAGTTAGTGATATCATAAAAATGTTGATTCACGATAGTGTAGCTAACTATAATACTATAGTAGTAGTATAGTGTATAGTTGTAGTTTCTGAATAATCTGTGGTAGAGTTGGGAACTAGTATAATATCATCGATCGAGTGAGAAACACGTACTACCGATAACTTTATTGATATCAGTGTCTCTAACAGTACTATAAACTACATTGTTTGAAGTTATGTTATGAGTTTGCGATAGTTTATCAATGTCCGTTACATTAGTGTTGTAATGGTTATCATAACTATTATTGAAATTAATTATGATTCTTGGAAAGTTTGATGCATGGCTTGATAGTGATACCAACTTTGTTTCTGTTAAATTGTGTTCTAGAAATTAACGTGTCTCTTTGATTGTATGCGTCATGACATCAGTTGACACTGAGGCTAGATGACTCCAGCTAGAGGATGCATCCGACGTGATTCTGTTATCAGTTTCTGTCCACAATGTGTCACCATCAACTACATTTCGTAGAATAATAAATGATGGGGTCACATCTGCTGTTGAACGGCTATCTCTGCATAAAAATTGCATAACCTCAAAGTGGCCTACATGGCGTTGAACTATCACCATTGCTCTGAGACGTCTCATGTACCCATCCATTCCCTCCAATTTGGAACATAACAACAAGAGAATGAATGTAGAACTTCTCCGTGCGAACTCTTTTTAACTAAGAGCTCTCCTACTTAATAATTAGTTTTAATTAATTACACACTTTTGTAGTAAGATTGCTTATAATTATACAATTTACATTTTAAAATATAGAGCCAGCTAATCTTTCTACTTAGACACCTGAAACTTGGAAGTTGAAACTCCTTTGTGACTGCCCAACGATATTGAAGTCATCGTATCAAATGCCCAATGTCAAGCAAGGTTAAATTGTCTAGACATCTCGGGCAGGTACAACAACAATAAGTATTAAATCGTCTGACAGCAGAGCTAAGATGATTTATACGATTTCATGACCTTCTACTTAAGTCGTAGTAAGTTGACCGAGCGTAGCGTTCGAACCACAAGCGTCGCGAATAATAAATTCAATCTACCTATAAACCAAGTTTCAATAGTATGTAGTACAGTCGCGGTATGAAAATGTCACCTTAGAGTCGGTTTTCGCTTGCACCAGTGCCTTGATCATGAACACATTTTGACATAATTTGTGACGTTAACTTTATCGGTGTATTCTGTCTATTCCGTTTCAAAAGGTAGTATGTGATCATGATACGTTGAACAAATCAAGTTGAAAATCGACGAACATTTTCATTCTGCCACTAAACATATGAACTGAAACTCGAGCATTGATTTCATTTTAGTACATGCCTTTTACAACATACCCTTGAGATCCCCCAACCATAAGCCTCGAATCTAATTACGCTATCAAACGCACGCTAGGTGCTTCTTTCAACCAAAATACTGGTACTGTAGCGTTCTGATAGAACAGTATACCGCCTACGTATTGGGCTAGATATGGCTTCAGCAAAGTCAATGCGAAGGTTGCTGCCAACATGTGCTTCGCTAATGAGATAGGATTTAACCTAATATTAAATTATAATTTGCAAACAAAACATTACCAAGTACCAGATATTAATATGACACTACTAACTAATAATGAATTTACTTATCTGTAAAAAGATGAGCAATAGAAACTCTGTTGGTTTATTAGGGACAGAAAGAATTTAGAAAACTTTCACATAGGCCGCAATAGTAAGTCTAGAAAACTCTTTAAGTAAACCGCTAATTTAGCTGCTATATTTTTGTAGTTAGACAGCACATTTATGTCATGGTCAATTTCAGTATTGCCAGACTTTTGACTGATCTAAAGCTATGACTAGAAAAACAGATACTAAACCAGACTGCTATAACACCAACTTTTTTCATACATATAAAACTAATCAAACAAAGTGAATCTGAAGACACGAATACAAATGTAAATGTTGAACACAACATCCTGTTATTGGAACCAGCATTAATGCACATAAATAAAGTTGATAGGGACGTTCACCTTTGCCTGTTATCGTTGAAAGGTATTTAAAACTTATATATGTCCAGTCTGGGTTAAATCTGACATAAGAAATAGTTATTTTGTTCTTCCGAAGCATTAATCAATTAGTAATTAGCTATATCATATTTCAAAATTCTAAATATTAATATACTTTTTTAGGAGACTTCCGCATGACCGAATTCCGGGGTGTCGTAACAATGTGCAAAATTAAATATACGATCCCAGAATTGATGCTTTATTCATTTATATTGTAATACTTTTCTCATATCCTCCTCATAAATAAAGTTGTTATTTGGTCATAATGGTGTAACATAATTATCGTATTACTCAGACAATTTTAATATTTATTTTTGGGTGTTTTTATTTATAACCTCTTCTTATTGTAGTAAATCGGGATATTATATAACATGGTTTGCGTGCAAAAGCAATTTTCCATGGTAGTTTATATTGAACTAAATACACTTCTGGACACATCTATTGGCCCACCTTGTATTTTCAGTTTCGTTTGGTCCTAGCTAAAATTGTATAATAGGTCGAGCAAAAAGTTTTGATGCAGTTTTGAACCTGGCACATTCACAATTTCATTCAATAGTCTTTTTTTGAATTTCGAACACAGAATTTAAAGAAACAAATGACAATTTGGAGACTGTTTGTTGATATTAAACAATCGAATACTAAGTAAACTTGGTTTTATTGGTTTACTTGGATTTAATTCTTGAAAAAGTGATTGATATCTTTGGTTTTGCAACAAACATTACTTATTCTTAACATTAAGGTGAGGTTCTATCAATAATCTATGGATACTTCACCTGAAGTCGCCGCTCAAGCTGTGGCACTTATTCAGGCCGGACACAGCCAAAGAAACGTGAGTGCTCAACTTAATTTAAGTCGATCTGCGGTCCAAAATGTTTATCGGAGGTACCTAGAGACTGGCGGCTGTGTTCGTCGCCAAGGAAGGCCACGATCTCGGATCACAACTGAAAGGCAGGATCGATTCAGCTTGAGAAATCGTCACCTTACCTCCATTGAGATACAAAACCAACTTTGTGACTTCCACGGAGTATCTGTGAGCGCTCGAACTGTTCGGAGAAGGTTAAAAGAACGCGATATGGTACCACACAAGCCAGCTAATGGGCCCAAACTAACGCGAGCCCACCGAACAGCGCGCCTTCATTTAGCACGCAGTCATTTAAATTGGACACAGCAAGATTGGAGCCGTGTACTCTTTTCTGATGAGTTTAAAATTGTGTTACATGGCAATGATGGAAGGAAGAAGGTCTACCGACGTAAGGGAGAGCGTTTCGCACAATGCTGATTTGAAGAGAGGGTTGCTTATGGCGGTGGCTCATGGACTGTCTGGGGCGGTATATCCGCGAGCGGCAAAACTCAACTTGTGGTTGTTACAGGACCACGGCTGCCAACATTAAATGCTGAAAGGTACATTCGTGAGATACATTCGTACAAGGTAGAACCTCACGTGATACCATACGCGGACTATGTGGGCCCAAATTTCCTTTTTATGCATGATAATGCAAGAGCCCATGCGGCCGGCATCGTCAGGGAATATCTTCGGGATGTGAACATCACAGTTATGGACTGGCCAGCCAGAAGCCCAGACATGAACCCCATGGAGCACATGTGGGACGAGCTAAAAAGACGTGTTAGGGCTCGTCAGCCAGTTACCCAGACGATGCAGTAGTTGAAAACTGCCATAGAAGAGGAATGGGAGATGATCCCTCAAAATTTCATAGAGCGGTTGATAAACTCTATGCCTAATCGTATAAGAGCTGTGGTAGATGCACATGGAGGCAACACGCGTCATTAAATTAAACCTTTATTTGATAAAACATGTTTTTTATTCAAAAATCAATTGCCTTTAACAAGGCGCTTACCCGACTTGTTAGGCGTAGCTCCATGTCGTATGGTATTCTGAATTCAAATTTAAAACAATACCATCGAAAAAGATGGTAAAATGTATCAGGTTTAAAACTGCATCAACAGTTTTTGTTCAATCTAGCAATCATATTTCGGTAGGGGCCATCGAAACCTAAACTCTAAGGTGGGCCAATAGATGTGTCCAGAAGTGTAGTTCGTAGTTTGTAAAATTACATTATATTGAACTAAATAGTTTGTGACTAAATCACGCTGTAACGGCTGGATTGATTTACATGAAACTAGAGTAGATATACCAGTATACTCACAGCTAGCCTAAAATGAAATACAGGCGTGAGCAGAAGCTGTATATACATATTTGTTTTATTAATTTTATAGTGTTTACTACACTTAAGGAAATCACAAAGATTTTTATAATGTCCCAAAAGTTAAGAGCCGAGCGGGATTTGAACGCAATGTGACATCTCTCGTCGATTCAACTGAATGCAACTTCGGTTATCGAGCAGGTTAGTTGACTATAACGTCAAAACTGTAGATGGAGCAACGGTCGCGTTAGTGCCGAACAGTCCCTAAGAGTTATTCGTCGAGTGTGATTAGGATCCGATGGCGCAGTGGTCAGCGCAGCCCCGTACTGAGGGGAAGGTCGCGGGTTCAAATCCCGCTCGGCTCTTAACTTTTGGGACATTATAAAAATCTTTGTGATTTCCTTAAGTGTAGTAAACACTATAAAATTAATAAAACAATTATGAAAAACGCAAGGTGACATCTCTCGTCGATTCAACTGAATGCAACTTCGGTTATCGAGCAGGTTAGTTGACTATAACGTCAAAATTGTAGATGGAGCCACGGTCGCGTTAGTGCCGAACAGTCCCTAAGAGTTATTCGTCGAGTGTGATTGATCCGATGGCGCAGTGGTCAGCGCAGCCCCGTACCGAGGGGAAGGTCGCGGGTTCAAATCCCGCTCGGCTCTTAACTTTTGGGACATTATAAAAATCTTTCTGTATATACATATAGCAAAAATAAAACAGGTCTACGAATAAAAACGTCCCAGAGTCACAGTGCCGACAAAAATTGAGAATTAGTGAGCAAATTAAATCAAATCAAAAGTGTATTTATTCAGCGTAACTAAACCACCCAAACGTATTAGCTGACTAGCAATGACTCAATGCTAAAAGCGGTTGAACTTCAGACATCAAAATGTTTAGTTAGAACGTCCCGACCGCGGGGCACAAGCTGAATTTAATTAATTTATTCATTAGGTACTATGTAACTTTTATAGTCAGACAAAATGCAAAAGTTACTTTTAGGTACGAAATATAACATAACAATTTGCTTTGATGCAGTGTGACGTGTAAGTCGAATCTAAAATGCAATGCTTTATAATGTTGGCGCCTGGCGGAGTAGACTTTAGCGGCAGGAGGTCAATATTCTTTCAACAAAACTTCAAAATTCAGTTGAAAACATACTTTATTTTCTTTACGATAAGGTTGGTATCGCAGTCTTTCTCTGCCATTATATTGTAGCCTCTGGTAAGCGGATCTCCTTGAAGCCTTGTCTCACTTCACTGATTACTATAAATACACCACTTGAATCGAAGTAACCTGACATTTTGTCGTATTGCAAATTTTATCGATATGTAAATGAATTTGGATCTTTAGGTGGTAAAAAGCTCTTAACGTGAAAGTCTTATTGAATGTCAACATGGAGAAACCTTTTCGTAATCCAATTCTTTTTTAACTGAGTTTCATTATCGTTGCGAAAGCAACGTTCTTGATTCCAATGGTCAGTGATCATTTCCAGTCCACCTGCTAATAGATCCTAACTTATAAAAAGTACTTCGAGTATCTACCTCCCATCGTTACCATTAATCGAGTTAGTAAACCCACAAACAAACCCAGAAGCAGGTGCCCGCACGATCGGCGTACACAGTAACATTAACACTTTCGACATGGGTGCTAACAAGCTTAACCTTGACAGCAAACATTGTAACGGCTCAGATGGTATGGTTAGGCCAACTTAGGGTTGCCATGGAAAATCGGCTTACTACTACGATTTCAAATCTTGGTAAAATGAAACCAATGATAAAATTCTTGGCCTCAACTCATTGTCAGAAGTCAGCCTGCCTAAACCAGTTCTAATAACAATTCAACTTATCGAAGACTCGCTAATTTTTTCGTTTTTTTTATATTTCTGTGACACTTCGATATAAAGAGCGCAAATGAATATTGACGTCTAAAGTAAATATTAACCGCCCTACGGTGATTGTGCGCTACTTTCCAAACTTTCACAAATCCGACAGCCCTAATCAAACTGCGCAGAAGCATGTCCGACATCCGGTGACGACAAGATGATTCAGAGAACAAAGAACTTAAAACGAGTGGTACTCCAAATATCAGCAAGTGAATTATGTGCCGATTTATTACTCACTCAGGAAATGAATGATTGAAACTCGAAATTGAAAAGCATTTCGAACATGAGAGATTTTACAAGCCCGATGCAGCATGACGTTGAATTAAGCAATCAGAGTCAGCAAGATGTGAACTTTGTGCAAAAACACCTTGAACCATGCTTTAAAATTCATGTAAGTAATCTTTAGCTCCATTTCACAAAGAGAGTATGAAACAGAGTAATATTTTCCAAAATGGAAATAGTGTTTTGCTTTGCAAGAAGTATTTTGCTTTGTGATAAAAGAGCTCTTTTTTGGTAAATTGCTAATTTATGTGTTTGGAAAGTGACACACCTAATACAATCAATCTCAACTCACAGGACAATATTGCAGAGAAAGTTCGTAGATTGATTAACCACACTTTCTTAAAATATTGCTACATAAATTTTCTTGATAAAAAAATATATTAAAATAACCACATCGTTATACAAATGAAAACCAAGACTGCATCCACTGTTCCTGGAATTTTATAAAATGTACAGCACGATTCAGTAAACATCTTATTAGTCGCCATATACTCTAAAATTCAACCATAGCATAGACCAACTAACATGCATGTTTACTTAACACGCATGGTCTGTTTATTCAAATGGTGGTTATTCGAAACAGAAACAGATAGTTTGAAACGGTCTTACGTCGAAAGTTTTAAAGCAACTGTTGGAATCTTAGAAATGTCATGTAAAATATGAGTAACTTCAACTTGGGTTTATACTTTTATAGGTAGTATATAGTTTATAGGTTAGGAACATACGGTATCGTTTGGTTTTAAGTTTTTTTGTTTTTTTTTTACAATTAGTGCTAGCTGGTAGGATAAATAGCTTCCTGGCTTCATATACAAACACTATAGAATACTTTAACATTAACACAACAAAGGAATTTTCCTTTTGTGCGAAGTTTTTCAAGGCTAAGTACATGAACAGAATATGCAAACAGCACAAAGCCGGTGTAAATAAATATTCATTGACGGAATCGTCAGTATTCATTACAGCGCCTATTCTACAGCCATTGTTTGTAATGTCGATCACAGATTATTCCGACTCAAATCTAAATCCCAAAATGTTCGAACAAACGAGATCTGAATCGTTGGTATTAGTATCCGTTTACAATTCTTACACTTAACCTTGAGCGGTAATATCTACAACGTAAATCTGAAAAACACTTTCAAAACCAATTTACTTTAGAGAATAGTGTTCTTTTAGGTGCGAAACTATTCAGCTTGGCACTGCTACTCAGTTTTTAACTTTTGCAGTGTCAACGTTTTCATTTATTTTAGAACCCTTGTTTTTCTGTTCCGAATAAACACATTTGAATTTGAATTTGAGCTTAAGTATTTTTAAACTGCCCATTATCTTTTAGTTAAACGATTATCGCAAAAGAAGGCGAGAAGAACGAAGCTATTACAGTGCTGATGGAAAATAAACTAGCGGCCTAATGTGGAACCCTGTGGAACCCGTTCTGGGACAAGTGACCGGTCTGCTGCAGACAGCGTCCGATTGTGTTTGCGAAACGTACACAAACAAACCGGCTCCAAGCCTAGAGGCGTTGACATCACTGCGATCTAGTGATCTAGCAATACTCAAATGCTTATGCAAAAACCAATTCAGTCCACTGAAAACCAGCGCTGCAAGGGCTACCGTGCCCTTGCAGAAAATGCTGAGTGGTTTTCCTTTTTTGCTGTCATCTCATTTAAGTTGAACTGTACCTTTTAATTGAAGTTGACGCAATAAATGATTTCTATTTCTATAATTCAAGACAATTGATTAGTACAAGACGATAGATCGTTATAATTTAATTTCTCTCTTCGTGTGAAATCATCTGAACCGCGTGTGTTGCTAGAGATGATTTGCTTGTCAATTATTATTACATGAATAATGCATCCTTCTTTACGCAGACTAATTTAATAGTTATGAGATTCTGAAATGAAAATATATACCGTTTTATTGCAAGACGCTCCACAGGCAGCTTATAATCTTAAAAAGCGTTTTCATGACAATTATTTCTGTAAACTGATATAATATGGTTGTGACAGCTAAAAAAAAACATACATACAGCCGAACATAGAACCTCCTCCTTTTTGGAAGTCGGTTAAAAAGATTGCCAAGGAAAGACATCCTATTAATGGTGCTTATGATATTGATCTAATGACTTCAGAGGCCCATGGTTAAGTATACAATAATACCGGGTTGGTACCTGAGGTAATGACTTGTAAAACAAGGTCTAAGAACTTGGTAACTCGTTAAATGAAGTAGCCATTCTAGATAGAAAAATGGTTTGTTGCTCAATAAAATTAGTCATTGGTAAAATAAGCAATGCTGCATTCTTTATGCCATATCTGGCAGACGAGCGAGCCGGCCCGTCTCCTAGAAACACCTGCAACACCAGTAGCAAAACTGATGCGCTGCCAGCCTTTAAAAAACATAGACCCTCATATTGTAGGACCCTATGTCTAAGCTCCGAGGGAAAACAGCAGAAAGCAGTTCTTTGCACAACTTACTCGTGCGCGGCAAAAAGGTCCCCGAAAAACGAGCTATTGTGGAAAACCAGCCATTCTGATGGTGACGATGGAATCTGGTTCTGCGGCGTGTGGTGTGTTGAAGGAAATCAGCCACGGGCACCAAACCAAACAGCTCCTCAGAATAATCCTCATTGAATAGATAGACGATAGAACACGCATAGAGAACCACCGTCTCTTTAGCATTTATAGCCATCAATTATTTATTATTTAAAAGGAAATATAAATCTTAGAGAACATCACTGCGCAAGTAATAAAACGTTTATTTACATACATAACTAAATGATCTCAACTTATATTATACTTTGCTTGGATAAATAAATCTAGGCATATAAAGATTACATAACCCACGACGGCAAATGAAAACATCTAGATGTTGCTCACAGAACATATTATTTATTGCAATTATTATGTTACATGGTGAGGTCTTAAAGTGAAAAATGGTTAATACATAACAGGCCCTAGATCTGATAGTGTTTAGTAAGTATAATAATTTATAATTTTACAGTACAAATATACAGTTAACATTTAGGAGTCAGTTTTTTAAAGCCTTAATTATGATTGAGTGAAAGTTACGCTAAGCATTCAAATTTTTTTGAGAGTTCTTTTACGAAGATATTTTACGAGAAGCTCTATGAGAGCTATGATTAACTAACTAACTTAACACTTCAAAGAAAAGCGCAAAATGACTCAAGCTGAAATTACCTTCTAAGAAGGAAGTGACAGCTCTAAGCACCAGTGTGTAGTGTAATTACAGTGATATCATATAAAGTGCTCAGCGTATAAAGCCACGTTACGACTGCAGATGTGCATGCATTATTTCAAACAAGATTCAATTTCAGACTCCAAGCGAATAAATACTTTATGTCTCCATACCGGTTCAAATTGTATATTAATTAAATTATTGCAAATAACATTGAAGCAACACATCTGTTATCCTAGAAGAATTTAATGAACCATAAACAGAGCGCAAAAACAAACTATTGTCTCAACTCACCGATTTCTTTTCTCGTATACTGTCTATCTCCATTGTGGGAGTTGGTGGTTCCGAAGGCCTGACCCATTTTTCCAGATTTATCACAGCACTTGAGATCACAATTTGAGAGCAGAAACGTCAAGTTTGACAATCAGCTGTTTATTTGTTGTGTCGTACGCATGCGCGGGCTCATGTCACTGCGACCGGCGCGCCCAGTCGCGTCTCGCACTGTACTGAGGCGTCGCGGCCCGCGGACCGGTGACCGATAAGCTGTCTTCGATGACCTACATTTAGCGCGAGGGAGATGGCCAGCTTCTGGCGGTGCCGCTGCAGAGCTGGTGGTGCATCCGCACCGAGACACGGTCTGTTTACATCGGGCGGGCCCACAATGATGTTGATTTCAATGCTGCTGCATTAACTACACGCTTTACCATACATTACCATACATGACAGAGATTGATGCAGTGGAACAAGCTGACTATACTTGTCGACATGTTTGAAGCGAGCGGGATAACTTGTAACGTACTGCGGCACTTGTAAACGTTAAATTTGAAAGATCACGAACACAATTTAAGCCTTGCGCACATCTAGATCGCTTGCGATGGCGATCAGTGTATCGCTGTCAAATATCGCACTGGCAAATCAATGTCATCCGCGGCAGTGTGTGCGGAGGTATGCAAAACCATATGATGAAACTGTGTGGTCATCTGGTCATATATCAGTTAGGCCATAGCCATAGCTTGTTCTATCAGCTAGTTGTAAAAAAACACTGACCATCGCCATCGCAGATCGCCTAGATGTGAGCAAGGCTTTACAGTGAATGTGTTCTGGTTCGTGATTCATTAAACATGCATGAAATTTTCAAGAAATCGTGCAAATTTTCGGAGATAAGTAATCTATAGCTGTCTGAGAAATCTAGTGCTTCTCGGGCCAATGTCCGTTTTCACCTATACAATTTGAATGTTATTCGACCTTTAGAGTATGCATAGTATTTTGTACAGTCCATTTACCTTGATTACTGGAAATCAACGTAAGGTAGAAATATATATTCAATGTCAACGTGTCAATACCAAATGTAATTATTGCTATAAATGTGACGGAGTTGTTTATACAAATAAAGTCGTACATACGCAGTACCATAAACTTGAAGGCACTATCAAAGACATTGAATATACTCGTAAATACATCGTTCACCTTGTTACTTCGCGGTAAAGGTGTAACTAATATCACACGCACCGTTTAACTGATACTATTATTATGTTTCTAGCGGTAAACTAAAAAGTTCTTGCCTTTCAGAATAATGCAAAATAGTCTGAGAAAGCCCCGTAATATTTGAGAACAATTCTTGTGAACTTGTCTTATAGCACAAATCTCGACCTTCGTGAGATGGCTAATTAGCGAAATTAGACTTGAGTCAACGGAACATAGGTACTATATCTTTGAAAAGAGGACGACCGACATTAAAAACTAAGAAAGATAAATTTCGGGACCAAAGCTTTGTTCAGAGATAAAGTTGTATTGGGGCTGTTGTTTTCCAGAACTAAGTAATTGTGAAACATGAACATGAAGTTACCGTTATCTAGCTCGTTAGCATACAAGAAAATAAACACAATAACCGCGATACATTACTACTGTTGATTTGCTGTTAACGATAGTTGAAATTCATTAAACAATGACTAGGACTTTTTATTTACTGACGATTTGATAAAAGATTACTGACGGGAAGTATCTGAGTGGAAAGGAACAGCTAATGTGGCCCATTTTGACGGCTACAGTAGACCTAAGCTTATGCCACAAAATTGTGTTTTTTTGGTTCTGTTGGTGGAAATCATCTTCTTTTATTAATATTTATAATCATTGTATGGTTATTTCACATAGCACTATCTAGGCCAGATTTTTGAATTGTTTTTTTTTTTCAATTTATATATTGTCTATAAAATATAACGTTACAGATGCGACTGAACTTTTTGTGGATCGAGGTTTTGCGGTGAGAATTAGAACATTGAATCAAACGTTTGTGGTTTGAAACGATGTTTTAGTTTGACGACCTACAATTGAATCGAAAAAAATTGAATTCAAAATTGTGTGTTGTGTGTCCAAAATAAATGTATTTTCTTTCTTTCTTTCATTAGAACGTTCATGAAACTCGATGACCTCTGCTGGCGTGGTGGCGTCGGCAGGCGACTGTCTGGCTGCACCTGCTATGCGGATGGAAGGATCGATTCCCGCACCAGGACACTAATGTTTGCATGGTTTCTAGCTAACTGCATCTGAGCATTATTATGACAGTAATTTACAAAAGCCTTTGAGTGGTCCGAAATCAGGGCTGATGTTACGATTATTGTTTCTCTAAATTAGACTTTTTTTTATGTACAAGATAGGCAAACGAGCTTACGGCCCACCTGATGGTAAGCGGTCACCGTCGCCCATAGACACCAACAATACCAAGGGTGCTGTTGTTGCGTTGCATGCCCTGGAGGAGTTTTTAAACGTTTTTGACGTGATAACGTCTTATAAATCGATGGAGCCGGCTGCACGCACGAAAAAACATGACTCATGCGTCGTTACGTCGTTTCGTCGTTCCATTTACCTGAGCCCAAGCCCGGGTCGGGTAATGGGTAAGGGTAAATGAGGGTAAGGGTAAGGGTTCGGTCGGGTTCCGGGTCCGGGTCCGAGAGTTCGAGTCCGAGTCCGAGTCCGAGTCCGAGTCCGCGAGTCCGCGAGTCCGCGAGTATTTTCTTATGACGTTATCACGTTCAACCATTGTCAGTAAACCGACTTTACAGACAACCGATTTTTCTTGAAAGCTCGGGCACCAACTGCTAGTGTTGAATTTAAGAGGGAACACCTCTGGTGGTAGCTCATTGCACACTTTATGGGTATGAGGAAGAAACGATCTCAAGAAGCGAGCTGTACGAGAAACCCATGGATCCAGAATGTGTGGATGAGCACGGTCTCTATGTCGAGAAGAGCGGTGGTAGAATCTTGACGCGGGGATGATGTCAAATAGCTCATCAGAGCATTCTCCATTGTAGAGGCGGTAAAACACGCAGAGAGAGCCAATATCACGGCGATTAGACTAATATAACCTGATATTCAATAAACAGAAGTAGCTGATTACACAAGCCAATTAGTTCACTGGCATCAGTTAGAGCCAGTAATTACACAATTAACAATGCCTTGTCATTAGTCATGATTGGATGCAATTCCAATTGCGGTTTGCGTTCCTGCATTTAATATTCAATTGGTTAGAGATTTGGAGCACAAATTTACCATCAAGCCAATTCTATACACCAAATCCGCAGAGGCATCAAGATCATCATACAAGTGCAAAATCACATGTGCTCTGAAAAATATTTATTTGTACATTCTTCCTTCAGCACTTTCGCTTATGTTTGTAGATGGGAAGGAATTAAAGGATACCTTTCAGAACTGAGAGCACTCAGTCTTCTATGTCATGTGTTAGGCTAGCATCGCCATAGCACTTTGTGCTGTTTTCTCAAAAGGATTATTTAACGCTGTTACCATAGTACCATTGAAAATTACATGATTTTCATGGTTTGAGATTTCTATGTCAGAAAATGTATGTACAGTCGCAGTATGAAAATGTTCGCCACCTTAGAGTCGGTTTTCGCTTGCACCAGTCAGTGCCTTGATCATGAACACATTTTGACATAATTTGTGACGTTAACTTATCGGTGTATTCTGTCTATTCAGTTTCAAAAGGTAGTATGTGATCGTGATACGTTGAACAAATCAAGTTGAAAATCGACGAACATTTTCATTCCGCCACTATACATTTTTTCGGGCACATGCACACTTTTACCAGTTCAATTTGCTGGTTGAAAGCAGATTAGATTTAAACATGTATATCTACTATGAATAATCATAAAATATCTCGAAATAAGTGATTTCCGTGAAATGGAGTCACACTCCTGTGACACTCCTGTGTGTGGCGTCCCTCAGGGTAGCATCCTCGGCCCGAGCCTATTCTTAATTTACTTGAATGAGCTTTGTTTGCACGAGCCTTACCATGGAGAAACTTTTAGCTTTGCTGACGATACAGCGCTGGTGTATTGGGGAGACACTTGGGATCAGGTACGTGAGTGCGCTGAAAAAGGCTTGCAGAGGGTCATTTTGTGGCTGCGTAAAAACCAACTTTCTTTAAACATAGACAAAACGCAATATGTAAAATTTTCTATTAAAAAATCCCCAAGTCCAAATGATATGACCATCCGTGCCCACACTTGTAACGATTACGCTTCCCTTACCTGCCCATGCATCGTTCTGGAAAACGTGGAAACTATCAAGTATTTAGGTGTCACCTTAGATAGTAAACTTAACTGGGGCCCCCATATTGATCAATTATCAGCTAGAACTAGGCGTCTTATCTTTACGTTTAAGCATCTGCGGCACGTAGCAACATCCAAACTTATGAAAACAATTTATTTTGCCCTAGCACAATCGGTTATAGGTTACTGTATCTTGGTCTGGGGGTGTGCATGTAAAACCAAACTCATAAAGCTAGAACGAGCGCAGAGGTCGCTACTAAAAGTAATGAACTTTAAGCCCTACCGTTATCCTACACATCTTTTGTATAGTGAATGTGAAATCCTGTCCGTTCGCCAACTATTTTTGCAGAGACTTATTACTAAACAACATATACCTAGGGTGTAGAACCCTATGACTCTAATCTTCAAAATGTTACGAGAAAAAAAACCATAATATTTAAAACTAAAAAATGTAATACCTCATTCGCCAGAAGACACCCATATTTTTTAGGTCCCCTTGTCTATAATAAAGTAAACCGTATCCTAGACATATATAACCTCAATTATTTTAATTTATCAAAAACAATCCGCAAATGGCTACTACAACTAAATTATGATACAACGGAATCACTTATAATATCTTTAAAATAAATTAGCAAATAAATATAAATTAAAAAAAAAAAAAAAAAAACCTATTTGATAATATGAACGACCTACACAATTACAATATTTACAACTACAGTATTTGATTCATCTTTCTAGCAACCGTTCATTATCATCTAAAAATTGCAAGCGGTCTCTCGGACTATAACCACAACTAATTACACACACTATTTTACTTCCATTCTTTGGCAACGCGAGCTTGATACTGTACCTACACTACTACTACATGCATCATCATAAACACACACTATCATGACCTACACTAAAGTTACACCCACACTAAAAGCAGCGTTTTTTTCTCTCCTGTGCTAATTAGTGCATAACTCACACCGACAATAGTTTATTAGCGACCCAGGTACCTACCCTCATTCCTCCTTGTATTACCTACCAAGTGTAGCACGGTGCTACTTTGTACCTGTGTGTTTCTGTGTGATGATACCTACCTCGAATAGTAAGATATTTTACATTTGATGTTGTTGCTGCCTGCCTTATATGAATAGCGGTGTAAACCTACCTGCCTAGCCAGGACTTAATTATTGGTTTCGCTTACCTACTTACCTACTGGATGTCCTCTCGATATAGTTATGTACCTTTATAGTATAATATAGTATAAGTACCTTTATAGTATAAGTTTTTCTTTTGATTATGTAAGAACCTGCGTAGCCTACCTGGGTTTTCTACCTATCTTAGATTAAATCAAAATCATTATATAAACTCCTACCTAATACTAGCCTACCCGACTCCTACCCGTCCAATGACAATTACGTCACAGTACATGTTTACATATTTTACTAACCGAAGGAAGGTTCGAAAACCACAACACAGGTTTTTCAACCTAGCGTGGTTTTTGATGCCACCAAATCAAGTACATGTCAACTCTTACCTACACCTATTATAGCTACCTATCTAGTATAATGCTACCAATTAAGTATATCTACTTGGTATTATTATAGTTACCAAAAGCATAGACTAAATTCACTCATAAATACTATGTAACTGATGTGTGGCAAAATAAATTTCATTTCATTTCATTTCATTTCACTCCGTTACTTTACCAACAATTAGCACTTGAGTACTTGAGTCGAGTGAACTGAAGACGAGTTTCTGTGAATACTCAAGGCCTGCGCACACCTAGGTCGCTGGCGATGGCGATCAGTTAAACACTGTCAAATTTGATAGCGATATTTGACAGCGTTTCATTGATCGCCATCGCCAGCGACCTAGGTGTGAGCAGGCTCTAACTTCGAGAAACTATTGTCAAAGACGACGTCACGGACCGCTAGGTTCTCAGACTTACGACTTGGCCCCAAACTGTAGCTTACCTGAAACAAGTACAGCCAAATTAGTGAACGGTACCGAGATCTACTTACGTGTGTGAATCATCGTTTTGTTTTTGATTACTTTTAAAACTTAAAACTAGTTAACAGTACCCATATGGATGATACACATCAGTAAAATGGTATCGTAATACACACAAAATAGAATAAATGCGGGATGGATGAAATGGCGACAGGTCTCCGGAACTACGTGTGATCCAAGACTTCCCCTTAAACTTAAGGGTAAAGTGTACAAGACGATCATAAAACCTGTAGTAATGTATGCATCTGAGTGTTGGGCAGCAAAAGGGACGGATGAAAAAAAGATACATGTGGCAGAGATGCGAATGTTGAGATGGATGTGTGGAGTGACAAGAATGGATAGGATACGGAATGAGTATATCAGGGGAAGTTTGAAAGTAGCGCCAGTGACAGAAAAACTGAAGAGCTAGGTTGGCGTGGTACGGGCATGTCATGAGGAGGGATGGAAGTCTTGTGACTAGGAGAGTAATGAGAGTATGGATGTGGATGGATATGTGAGCGGAGGTAGACCAAGAGAGGAGTGAATGCAGAGATGACGGCTGACAGACGGAAGTGGAGGAAGAAGACATGTTGTGCCGACCACACATAAAGTGGGATAAAGGCAGGAAGAAGAAGAAGAACATCACACAAAATATAATGAATACAGGTATAATAACAAATTCAAATGACTCGAAATTTTATATATTCCTCTACTAATTGGAATCATTCCCTTTATGATCGAACTATCGCCAATACTCCCCTATTCGCATCCGTTTAAATCTCATACAATTTTGAACGTTGAACTCAATTCACTTCGCATATTTTCCATTAGTCCGATCTAGTATTTTGTTCATATTTATAGAAAATTCATATTTGTTTGCACAAGTTTCTCTCAGAGTTCATTCATCTTGCTCGCTTTACATCGAGTAACGTTCACGTCTCAAGCGCCTATAAATAACAACATGCTGAATGCGCCTACAGATTTTGCAATACTACATTTTACGGCGCATTGCTGAAAAATTTACATCAGGCGCTGCACGAAATCTGTATAAAACTAAGTTTTATCCAAGATATGGTACGGAATTGAATTGAATATAAATCATTATTATCATTTTAACTGTGTTTTAAAGATTCTACAGACGTGTTATTGCAGTTTAAAGCCAACAAGGATATGATAAGGAAAAACAACAAAATCACATACTGGGTAAAGATAGTAAGATTTATAACATCAGATAGCAACCTCGTGGGGCTCCAAGAGTTTTTATCGCACGTAGTTGCATGCGGTCGCCTTATCGTTACAACATTCTACTATTCTGAGGTTTCACAACAGAATTTGGGATGTTCATGCAGAAATGATTTGTTACCACTATCAGATAATATGACTGTATTTCTGAAGAATAAACAAAACAATAAACCTATGACCAATCAGGTACATATTATGTTCATAGTATTTAACAATATTTTTTTTTTTTGGTGAATTTTTTAAAACACCGCAACTTAAAATAAACAAACATGTATTAAGAGTAACAAAATAATGGTAAACTAGATGAACTGGCATCATCAGACTGTTGTTTTAAATCTCGTCGCCCATATCCCGGTTCAACGAACAGACAATTCAATCCGTCTTCGTGAATCGTGTCGTAAACCATGTTGTCCCTTCCTTAATGACCTGTGAAACTGTTACCTCCTGATTTAGGAGCTATTCAACAAAGGTCCTGCTTAGATCTATTCTTTAGTAGCAAAGTTCGCCGTCATAGCTCTCAGAAATCGTAAGTTGAAGTGGCAATACAGCTCGTAGAACTGACACCCGTCGGGGAATAAAGTGCTCGAATGGTAACCACCGAAGACAATTTTAAAAGGTGTTTTTGACGTGATAACGTCTTATAAATCGATGGAGCCGGCTGCACGCACGAAAAAACATGACTCAGTCGTCGTTACGCCGTTTCGTCGTTCCATTTACCTGAGCCCGAGCCCGGGTCGGCTAAATGAGGGTAAGGGTAAATGAGGGTAAGGGTAAAGGTTCGGTCGGGTTCCGGGTCTGGGTCCGAGAGTCCGCGAGTCTGTGAGTCCGCGAGTCCGCGAGTCCGCGTGTCCGCGAGTCCGCGAGTCCGAGTCGGGTCCGGGTCCGGGTCCGGGTCCGGACCGGATTTTCATTCAATTTCATTCAGATTCATTCAGTTTCATTCAGTTTCATTCAGTTTCATTCAGTTTCATTCAGTTTCATTCAGTTTCATTCAGTTTCATTCAGTTTCATTCAGTTTCATTCAGTTTCATTCAGTTTCATTCAGTTTCATTCAGTTTCATTCAGTTTCATTCAGTTTCATTCAGTTTCATTCAGTTTCATTCAGTTTCATTCAGTTTCATTCAGTTTCATTCAGTTTCATTCAGTTTCATTCAGTGTCATTCAGTGTCATTCAGTTTCATTCAGTTTCATTCAGTTTCAGAGATTGTTTCACCAAGCTGGTTTGCATAACTTGAACTGTAATAAACTACCCTTTACCGTCACACTATGCTTGATAAGTAATGACTTATCAAGCATAGTGTGACAGTAAAGTGATTTGAAAATGGAACACATTTACAAATGCACTGAGCGGCACACGCCTACTTACACAGCCTCTTTGCGCTAAAGTAAATCCTACTTACCGTGCATGTATGATGTAAAAGCAATAAAGGTTTATAGTTGCACTGCAAGTGTATACAAGTGTACCATGACATGTTGCCGATCCTACTGAAAATATGAAATAAAACCTCATGCATGTTTTTGAGTACCTACAATTATTTTATTTCAATTGCAAGTAGGTAATCATACTAATAGGTATCTTCCGGGAAAACATATAGACATAGACATAAACATTTATTTATTTACTACATAAGCAAAGCACACAATATAATCCAGTACATATTAATAACAATGCCTAAATTATAAATAAGAGTAATATGTAGTAATATGTTGTGTTGTGAAAATATGGGTCATGACGAATCCGATGTTATTTTTCTGAATGTGTATATATATATTTACTAGCAGTTAGTGACCGAGCTTCGCTCGGTATTTTTTTGATAACTTAGGTACTTATGAATGATGAAAAAATAAGAACTGGTTATTTAAAAAAAAACACGAGTGCAAGTGTTTTCGTAGTCCTTCAGTTCCAAAACTCGACAATAGATGGCGTTCTCTGTGAAACCCTTGAGTTCTCAGGTTCTCACAGAGCTTAGTTTTTGCTTCTGAGCAACAGATGGCGCTAGGAGTAATGATATTACGAAAAAGTTGTTTGTTCTAAACTCCGAACGCCGATATTTTCTAGAAATAAATCCTAGCTAGATCGATTTATCGTCCCCGAAAACCCCTGTATACTAAATTTCATGAAAATCGTTGGTGCCATTTCCGAGATCCTAAATATAATATACAAGATTTTCTCGTTTAAAGGTGTAAGATATATATATATATATATATGTATCTACATTATTCCATAGTTGGTCATTTAATAAATAAATAAATAAATTCAATAAAAGGCATGATGATTACAAATATAAAAAAAAAACTTTCCTTCCATTAGCATGATATGTTTTTTGGGTTACTGATTATATGTATAAGTATGCGGGTTACAAACAAATATCCAAATAAGAAATAGTAAATAAACATACTTCGTTTTCCTTACCAGTTAAATACCTGATGCGTCTACAACTTAAAATATAAACTTGCACACATACACTGCAGCTATATAAATTTTTTTTTTTATTTTTTTTTACTTTAGTACGTCATTTTAAGTTAAAAAAAATAGGTAATAGGTATACCAAAATCAACGTTTTTTGTAAGTATTATAATAGTATATTATGCTACTAGTGAACAAAAGATGGATTTAAATCGAGGACCAAAGATGAATCACGAGCAAGTGCAGGATTCTAACGACTGAATCACGATCACAGGGAGTGATTCATGATGATTGAATGTTAGAATCCTCAACGACGCAAGTGATTCATGGTCCTCGATATAGATCCGTTTTATTCAAGAGTTGCATACTATACTATATACCATGACTTCGAGAAAAAGAAAGATTTAAGCGAAAAAGGATTAAAAACTATGTTACTTTGTTTATACTATTCTTATAATATGACCTAAAACAAATATCCCACTCACTCACTTTCCATCAGGTGTGATGGCAGCCAAATGCTTAGCTATCTATATTAAAAAAAAAAAAAAAAAATTGATTTGATTTTGTTATTTTGCATAGATTGTTGGCCGTAGGTTATGAAAAGGAAACACATGAGTTTACAGTACATCCATGTATTCGACTGACACACGCCGGGTCGCAGCCCCGCTCATCCACGACGCCTGTCATGTCATCTGTCTGTCATCATGACATAACATCCCTCCACCCTTAGATAAAAGTTATGAACCTTGACACCAAAATCCAAAAACATTGAAAAATTATACTTCTCAAGAGTTATACCTAACACCACATACAACTAGAAAAACTTCCTATAATCTACACACTTGCGTGTCCTTTTTGGTGTCACACTAGTCGACTTAGTAGGAGCTGGTTCTTCACGTGAAGCTTCTTGGGCTAATGCAGTTGGAGTGTGCCAAGCATTGTCATCAACAACCACAGCTGCCCGAGGTACAGGAGAACTCGCATGTCCCCGGACTGGCACCTGCAAGTCCTCCGACGCAGAGGAGGCTGTACTCGGCTCATCACGCAGAACGACTGCTGGCAGAAACTGCGGCTCTAGGACTGACTCATCCACAGAACTGTAACCAGCCCCTTTAAACTTCAACAGTTGATTTGTATGTTTCCTCATTACAACACCAGAGTCACTAATTCGCACTTCAAACATGGAGTTACCAAGTTTTTTAATAACAACACCTTTCACCCAGGAGTATTTTTGCAGATTTGGAATTTTTACCAACACAGTTTCTCCATTATTAAAATTTACTTCACGCTTTCCATCGTAATACCTAGTTTGCAAGGACTGTTTATCCTTCACTACTGCATCGAGTGTAGCATCCGATGAGAGAGGTTTGTTTGATGCAATTAAATCAAACCTGCACCTTAATTTACGCCCAAATAGTATTTCAGCCGGGGATTTATTGGTTGTGCTATGAGCTGAATTTCGATAACAAAACAAAAATTCTTGCAATTTACATTTTAAATCTTTCTGGTTGCTACCAGACATTATAATGGCTTTTAATGCTTTTTTTTACAATTTTTACACTACTTTCTGCTTGCCCATTGCTCATTGGGTGATAAGTTGGGGAAGTCAGATGCACAATGCTGTTCCTGTTGCAAAAATGTTTAAACTGTTCAGACATAAAAGAAGTTCCACTATCAGTGCAGATAGTGTGAAATAATCCAAATCTTGACATAACTTCACACAGTTTTTCAATAACAATTTGAGTTCCATATCCCGTGGATACATCAAAACACTCAATCCATTTAGAATAGGCATCAACTATCACCAGGTAAGTACGACCGTTAAGAGGACCTAGGAAATCTAAGTGTACCCTATACCAAGGTTGCGGTGGAAAAGGCCATGTAGTTAGCGGCGCACGGGGAGGCGTCTGTCTAGCCACTATACATATTTTGCAAGACGCAACTACCGTATCAATATCCGCCGACATATGTGGCCACCAGAACCTAGACCTTGCTTCTGCCTTCATTTTAAAAGTGCCAAGATGACCAGTATGGAGTTCACACAATATCCGTTCACGATAAGAGTGTGGTATGACGATTCTATACCCCCTGAGTAGACACAAACCTTCTGTTGCTAATTCTTGACGGCATGAAAAATATGGCTTCAACCTATCATCATTTATTGTAGGAGGCCAACCATTCATTACATATTCATAGACACGAGACAGAATCGGATCACTTTTCGTACCGTTCACGATGTTTTCCCTTGTAAAGAATTTTGGTGAATCAAAGACGAAATTAACGTAAGTTGCCCTATCGACAAATGGATCTTTGTCAACACAAGTTTGTTGATCTATGGTTGAACGACTTAAGAAATCTGCCGCGTTATGAGCACTGCTAACATATTCAATGACAAAGTTATATGAACTCAAGAAAATGGCATATCGTTGCAATCTGTTTGCCGATACCTCAGGAACACCTGTCTTAGGATTAAAAATAGATAGCAAAGGCTTATGATCTGTTCTCAGAACAAAAGGGTTTGAACGGCCATACAAATATTGGTGGTATTTTTTTACACCAAATATAATAGCTGTTGCCTCTTTCTGTATTTGACTGTAGTTCCTCTCAGCCTTACCTAATGACCGCGAGGCATAAGACAGTGGCCTTTCTTTGCCGCCCTCTACCTGTGATAAAATAGCACCTAATCCAGTAGGAGATGCGTCTACTGTAAGAATGAGTTCTGCATTAGGATCAAAGTGAGCTAGAGTTTTATCGGATGATAACTGATATTTTATTGTTGCTACTGCTTTATCGTGAATGTCTGTCCATTGCCAGCGAGAATTCTTTTGAAGCAATTCATGCAGAGGGCACAAAATTGATGAGGCATTATTGACAAAAGACCTATAATAGTTCACAAGCCCAAGGAAAGACTTAAGCTCCGATACATTGGTGGGAGTTTTCGCATTCTTAATGGCATTTACTTTATCTGGGCATTTATGCAGACCATATTTATCAACAACAAATCCTAAGTAAGATACTGAGTCTTGGAAGAGGGAACATTTTTCTTTTTGTAACACCAAACCAGCATCTTCTAACCTGTTGAACACTTTTTTTAAAGTTTCAATATGCTGAACATCAGAGCACCCCGTTATCAAAATGTCATCTTGGTAAACTAAAATGTTATCAATACCTGCTAAAATAGACTCCACTGTCTTTTGGAAAACCGCTGCCGAACTAGATAAACCAAAGACTAATCTTTTGAATTTGAAAATTCCTCTATGAGTATTAATGCAAGTAAGCATCTGTGAGGGCTCATCAAGCACCAATTGATTGTATGCCTGAGACAAATCAAGTTTGCTAAACTTTTTACCCCCATGTAGCTTTGCGAACAACTCTTCCATCCTAGGAATAGGATATTGGTCTATGAGCAGTTGTTTGTTCAGTGAAACTGAGTAATCAGCACAAAGTCTTATGCTACCATCATGTTTCAACACTGGTACTATTGGACTTGCATATTCAGAAAAGTTAACTTGTTCCAAAATGCCTAAATTCACCAATCTATTTAACTCCTGGTCTACACGGGCTCGAAGGGCAAAAGGTAAGGGCCTAGGCTTGAAAAATTTAGGCCTAGCATCTGGTTTCAAACTCAAACTTACTTTTGTAGTTTTGCAACACCCCAGGTTGTCAGAAAAAAGATGTGGGTATTTGGGCACAAATTCATTCAAAAAACTACAAGAATTAATCATTGACACTTTCAAATTAAATTTAGAGAAAAAATCCCTACCAAGCAAAGGGACCCCGCCAGTACTAGCAACATAAATATCCAAGTCATTACATCTAAAACTATACGATACTGGCAGAGTGACAATTCCTAAAGTACTTATGCTAGTACCGTTATACGCACTCAATATTAGTTTGCTGGGTTTTAGGGGTGACTGAGAAAAATGTTTATTATAAATCGACCGCGGAATTATGGTGATAGGAGAGCCTGAATCTAACTCGAATTCTAAGTTAACTCCATTTACAAGAACAGATTCGTGCATGGGTTCCCCATTAACTGAGCGGATATTGGATATTGTTTTAAGGCACTCACCATCATCATCCGATACCTCTTCTTCATTGGAGCTACACTCGATGAAATTGTGTTTAACAACATTCTTTTTTGGGCACATCCTACGCAAATGTCCTTTAACACCACAAATGGTACATTTATACTTCACAAACTTGCATGTAGATATCTCATGACCCTTATAACCGCATGCCGAACAAGGATCTCGTTGTGCCCCTTCCGATGGTGTAGTAGAGGCGCCGCTGCGACCGGGCACCGCTGCTACTTTGAAGACCGGCGCTGGCGCGTCCGCCGCTGCCAGTGGTGTGCTGATACCACGGGCTGCTCCCAATCGCGCACAGCGCAGGGCTTCCGCAATCGAGATAGCTTTACTAAGCGATAGTTCTTTTAAGGGCATAGTGAACAGCTTGTCCCGCTCGCGTCCCGGCAGCATGCCGAGAACAAATCGGTCTCGTAAAGCTTCATTCAAAGTTTCAGCCGGAAATTCGCAATCCGTAGCCAGGCCTCTTATTCGCGCTGCCCACTCCATCAGGCTTTCATTTTGTTGTTGAGTCGAACTATGAAATAGAAATCTTTCCGCAAAACCACATTTGATTGGTTTGAAATGATCATCCAACAATGTGATTACTTTATCAAAGCTCAAAGTTGCGATTTTCTCTGGCAACGCCAAATCACGGACTAACTTGTACGTATTCTCTGATAGACTGCTCACGAGGATAGCACGCCGCTTCGTTTGTGCTTTATCCTCCTCGTCTGTAATCTCATTGGCGATCAGCCATTGTACGAGACGGTCTTTATAGACTTCCCAATCTTGTAGCTCATGGTTAAATACACATAGGTTACCGACCAACACTTTCGCCATCTTCCACTTTTTTTAAGAAGAACAAGATTTACACACGTAGATACAGTAATTTGATTATTCTTCATTGACTCGTCGCCATTGTTATTTTGCATAGATTGTTGGCCGTAGGTTATGAAAAGGAAACACATGAGTTTACAGTACATCCATGTATTCGACTGACACACGCCGGGTCGCAGCCCCGCTCATCCACGACGCCTGTCATGTCATCTGTCTGTCATCATGACATAACAGATTTGTAAAAAAGCGGCCAAGTGCGAATCAGACTCGCCCATGAAGGGTTCCGTAGCAACAAGTAACATAATATAAAAGTTCTTGTAGTTCGTCGCAAGGTAAATTGCGGTTTAAGATTTATGACGTATAAAAAAAAATACTCACTAGATCTCGTTCAAACCAAATACCGTTGGAAGTTTGCATAGTAATGTACATTATATATTTTTTTTAGATTTATCATTCTCTTATTTTAGAAGTTAGAGGGGGGGGACCAACATTTTACCACTTTGGAAGTGTCTCTCGCGCAAACTATTCAGTTTAGAAAAAAAAGATTTTAGAAACCTCAACATAATTTTTGTAAACCTATTCATAGATTTACAAAAATTATGTTACGTAATTATGTACACGTATGGATGTGATGAAAAAAAAAAATTGAGTTTCACTTTCAATTATGTGGACCCCCAAAATTTGTTGTTTTTTTTCTATTTTTGTGTAAAAAAATAAAAATCTTAAAAAAATATACTATTTAACATGACATTCTATTTAACGCTAATGAAAATCGTATGTCAGCGTTAAATAGAATGTCATGTTAAATAGTATATTTTTTTAACACACTTAAATTCGAATTAATCTCAAATGTATAGTCTACAATTAGTCCTTTTGCGATTTTTAAAATGTCACTTAGTTATTTAGTTATGAATTTTTTTAAAACAAATCTCAAATTTTCGCACGACCCGCTCTTAATGCGGTTCACAGAATACATCTACTCGCCAAGTTTCATCAGGTTAGCTCTTACAGTTTTGGAGAAAAATGGCTGTGACATACGGACGGACAGACAGACAGACATGACGAATCTATAAGAAGATAAATGAATCTAAAAGAAAGATAAATGTAAAAGTTTTTTACTATACCTATTGGCCGACCTCTCTTTCATAAACTCAACAACTCAATTGAACAACAAACAACTAAGCAGATGTTTTTCATTCCTAGAATGCATTTTCAATCGATTTGTACTATTATCGAACTTTGTGTTGCATAACTTACTAAGTACAGTATTCATGATAGCGCCCTTTTTAGGGTTCCGTAGCCAAATGGCAAAAACGGAACCTTTATAGATTCGTCATGTCTGTCTGTCCGTCCGTATGTCATGGCCATTTTTCTCCGAAACCGTAAGAGCTAGACTAATTTAACTTGGCGAGTAGATATTTTCTGTGAACCGCATTAAGATTTTTACACAAAAATAGAAAAAAAACTATACATTTTGGGGGTATACTTAAAACTGAAACTCAAAAAAAGTTTTTGACGTGATAACGTCTTATAAATCGATGGAGCCGGCTGCACGCACGAAAAAACATGACTCATGCGTCGTTACGTCGTTTCGTCGTTCCATTTACCTGAGCCCGAGCCCGGGTCGGGTAATGGGTAAGGGTAAATGAGGGTAA
The DNA here is from genome assembly GCA_947578465.1 of Thera obeliscata. NCBI lineage: Eukaryota > Metazoa > Arthropoda > Insecta > Lepidoptera > Geometridae > Thera > Thera obeliscata. The sequence goes on from OX387915.1 coordinate 606,326, forward strand.
GGGTAAGGGTTCGGTCGGGTTCCGGGTCCGTGTCCGAGAGTCCGAGTCCGAGTCCGAGTCCGAGTCCGAGTCCGAGTCCGAGTCCGAGTCCGAGTCCGAGTCCGAGTCCGAGTCCGAGTCCGCAAGTCCGCGAGTCCGCGAGTCCGAGTCGGGTCCGGGTCCGGGTCCAGGTCCGGGTCCGGACCGGATTTTCATTCAGGTTCATTCAGTTTCATTCAGTTTCATTCAGTTTTATTCAGTTTCATTCAGTGTCATTCAGTTTCATTCACATTCATTCAGTTTCATTCCATTTCATTTCAAATGTGTTGCTAGAATACAAGGGCAATAAGTGAGCTTTTGCGCCGCCCGCATAGGGCGCTAATGGATCGAGTGTACCTAGAGATGGGCAGAGGGTTTAAACCCAGTTGGGCGAAAAGGCCATAAACTGGACAAATAGGGCAAAAACGAATTAACGTCCTTTTAAATGTCCAAAATCAGGGCGGAAACTCTAATTAGTCAAAATCAGACTTTTTCATTGAGTATTCGTAAGATGTACCTGTTTAAACCATTTTAATATTAGAACAAATAGTAATTGACAAAAAAGGAAGATCTCACTGAAAATAAAAAATGTATTTGTTGCCAAATTACAGAATTATCAGCAGAATCACAGTCGGTCGGTATTATTTAAATCAAAATTTTACCGCACATGGTATTCGTGACTCGTGCCTGCTAATCGCTGTCACTATCGTAATCATCATCAACCTTTTGAAGTCCACTGCTGGACATGGTCACTCCCATGGCGCGCCACTGAGCCCAGAGTTCGGTTTGACTCTTCCTATCAAGTTGCTGCCCGCCACTCTGCATAAGTCATCGCTCCATCTAATCTGAGGCACCTACACTACGTTTGCCTAAACGTGGTCTTCACATTATCGGTTCTTCGAATCATGACCGGCCCACTGCCACTTGAGCTTGCTAGTTCTTTGGGCTATGTTGACAACTTTGGTCCTCTATCGAATGACCTCGTTCCAGATCCTATCTCTGAGAGAGACTCTGAGCATAGCCTTAACCATAGCTTGTTGAGCGACTTTTAATTTATGAACCCGTCAGTGTCCACGTGTTATTATAACTGGTAGGACGCACTGGCTTTCGTTTTTGAGCACTGTGGGATGGGTTACTAGAAGAACTGACGAAGTTTCCCAAATACCGCCCAACCTAGCTGAATTCTCTTACTTACTGCTCCATACTGTACTATCATAATAAAGTCAGGTTTAATTCATATATTCTGGATGTAGAAGTTGATGCTTGACCATTGCTTCTCCATTAGGTTCATATTTGGTTTACGCAAATATGACCATGTTTCCGATTTTTGTAATAAGCTTAAGTGGTTGCCTATTCGTTTTTGCAGGAATACTAGTCTCCTTTCCCTCTTGTACAGTTTCATGTTTAACCCCTCCACCCCCCTTATCTAAAAGTTAAACTAATCTCAACGCTTTGAATACCTAAATCTTTCTAACTCTCGTACCTTACGGTCTTCTGAAACTCTACAACTTCCTGTCCACTCTTATTCTTTCTATAAGCACTTATTCACTGTACAAGCTATCCGTATTTGGAACTCTCTTCCTATTGATATCAGAAAAGTGATATCTCTACCCATCTTCAAAAAGCTTTTGCACAGCCGCTATTCAGTTGAATTAGGAAGTCGCTACTTTCGTCAGCCTATATGAGATCCGAACGGCTCTCAAGCAGCTAAAGAGTAACAAGGCACCGGGGGAAGACGGAATAACGACAGATCTTCTGAAAGCAGGCGGAACGCCGATATTTGAGGTTCTTCAGAAGCTTTTTAATTCTGTCATCCTCGAGGGTACGACGCCTGAAGCGTGGGGCAGGAGCGTAGTGGTGCTCTTCTCCAAGAAGGGTAATAACACCCTCTTAAAGAACTATAGGCCCATCTCTCTGATGAGACTATCTGACTATCTTAGCCACGTCTATAAGCTGTTTCGAAAGTAGTTACCAATCGTCTGGCTCGATGATTCAATGACTTTCAGCCTCCCGAACAAGCCGGGTTCCGGAAAGGCACCATAGACCACATCCATACGCTACAGCAGATTTTACAGAAGACTGAGGAGTATAATCGGCCACTTTGCTTAGCGTTTGTGGACTATGAGAAAGCCTTCGATTCAGTCGAAACCTGGGCAGTGCTACAGTCGCTCCAGCGGTGTCAAATTGACTATCGGTATATCGAAGTGTTGAAATGTATCTACAGGAATGCCGCAATGTTTATCCAACTTCAGGACCAGAGTACAAATCCAATCCACATGCAAAAAAGGGTGAGACAGGGGGATGTCATATCTCCGAAACTGTTCACCTCGGCACTGGAGGATATTTTCAAGCTCGTGTCCTGGACAAGGTATGGCATTAACATCAACGGCGAATTCATCACTCACCTTCGATTTACCGACGTCTTCCAGTCTTCCAGCAACTCCGCCATTATGACTAAATAGTCATAATGGCGGAGTCGCTGGAAGGCACAATGCTCAGAGACCTCAAAATTGTCTCCCAACAGGTGGGTCTAAAAAAATGAACATGACCAAGACAAAAATCATGTCTAATGCTCATGTTAATTTGGGTCAAACGATCCAATTAGGTAGAGCCAACTCCGACAAAGAGGTCAGCCGACGAATCCAACTCAGATGGGCAGCGTCGGGAAATTGCGCCACATCTTGTCGCAGGTACCGCAACGCCTCAAGACAAAAGTCTTTAATCAGTGCTTCTTGCCAGTGATGACTTACGGAACTGAGACGTGGTCGCTAACTATTGGGCTCGTACACAAGCTCAAAGTCGCGCAACGAGCTATATATAGAGAGAGCTATGCTGGGAGTTTCACTACGTGATAGAATCAGAAATGAGGATATCCGTAGAAGAACCAAGGTCACTTAAAGCTCTTAGAATTAGTAAATTGAAGTGGCAATGGGCAGGTCATTTAGCTCGAAGAACCGACAACCGTTGGGGAATAAAGGTTCTCGAATGGCGACCACGAACCGGAAGACGAAAAGTAGGGCGCCCACCCACCACATGGCCTGACGACATTGTTAAGATCGCAGGAAGTCGGTGAATGGAAAGGGCTCAGAATCGTTCTTCCTGGAAATGTGAAGGGGAGGCCTATGTCCAGCAGTGGACTTCTTCAGCCTGATGATGATTATAGATTAACTTAAAAAAAACCTTTTTAGTCATTTGAACTTAGCATTGTGTCATAATTTTTGAATTTTGCGATATTTTACAATAAAAATATATCCGCCCTGTTTTGGGACGTTTACTGGGCGTAAATGGACGTTTACTCGGCATTTACTCAATACGTCCATAAATGCCTAGGCAAAAACCCATCTCTAAGTGTACCCAAGATATTTAGATGAAGCAAAAACTAAGCTCTGTGAGAACCTGAGAACTCAAGGGTTTCACAGAGAACGCCATCTATTGTCGAGTTTTGGAACTAAAGGACTACGAAAACACTTGCACTCGTGTTTTTTTTTAAACAACCAGTTCTTATTTTTGACGTGACAACGTCTTATAATTCGATGGAGCCGGCTGCACGCACGAAAAAACATGACTCATGCGGCGTTACCTCGCTCTGAGGCGCTCAAGTGCAAGCGAGAGCGCGGAACGAGCGACAAAGAGGCACAATCGGCCTCCGCGTTCGGCAGCGTTCGACATCTGTGTATTTTTTTATGACGTTATCACGTTCAACTATCGTCTGTAAACCGCCTTTACAGATAACCGATTTTTTTTATACAACTAGTTAATGGAACAAACACACCTGATGTTAAGAGGTAACAAAGCACTGCATCGTAGGTTACGCACGCCAAGAACGAACTCTACGGTGCACTGCCCTGCATTCATCAACTTAAGGCATACAGATGTTAAGCCTCACGTGCCTGTAATTTCACCGACACTCGAACCCTTCGAACCTAAACACAGCAATGCTGCTTCATGGCAGAAATAGGCATGATAGCTTGGGTAGTAGGTACTTCCCCGACGAGCCCTTCACAAAGAGCTCTACTACTACTTAACATCGGAACACATTTCGCATCACATTTTGCCGAACCATAGAGAACTATAGAATTACGGTGACATCATAGCCATGTCAATTTTATGTGAAGCAGCGTTGGCTTCCAAGAAACCAGATATTTTATTAACCTAGCAATATCCTTAGTAACCCTAACCAAGTATTGCAGATGGAGGCCACGAGTTGAACAAAGAAACGTCCACAAATAACCTCATACAAGGACATATCGAGTCTCATCGCCGATTCACAGCTCTCGGGGCACTGACCGGACGTGTAGGAAGGTACTCAAATTGAGACATAGGTAGACATAATGCAGAAGAAAATAATATTTACATTAGAGCCTTCTATAATAAATCTAACTGGTTGTGAGTGCTCAATTTAGTTGGTGACGAGACGTAGACAGATGTCAGTAGCAAATCAATAGATTATTTTTTCGTCACTATGAGCTCAGAGCGTTTCAACTCCGAAATCAGATCCTAGAAAATCACAATTTGGCACAATAAAAGTGTAAGAGATGACAAACGTAACAGAAAGAATAATGTACTCCCATTAAATCTGTCATTCTCTCCAGTGTAATACACCACCAATCAAACCTACGAATAAAATAACCTACGATATCCGGACGCGGTGACCTTGTAAAAACGTCCGCAAGTTATAAATTTGAAACGTAAAAACTAGAATTGCAATACTGGCCACGAATTCAACTCTCATAATATGTCAAACAAGTGGCTGTGAATTAATGGCGTTTTGTTTATATTCAGCGGTTTAGACTGGAGACAAATGGCAATACAGATACCCTGCAGCTGTCGCGTACCTAAGTATACAAACATATAAATGCACAGGACCATAGTGGTGGTTATAACTTATTGTGCATTGTTCGCCCTAGAAAGTGTTGGCTTCGTATATCTCACCAGCTAAGGCACTATCTATCTTCCATCATCAACGATTGTAATGTCTGTCTGCTCTGTCTGTACATACGGAACTAATGTTTTTTCAGGTACCTTGTTGCGAGAGACAATTATGGAAGCTACCAGCTTTGGATCAACAAGAACTAGAGAATCTTTCAATACTCCTTCAGGGATTGAGTTCCGAGAATTCCATTCTCAATAACACAACCTACAACATAGATTTACCCAAAGATACCAAAGGTGTGATAACAAAGGTGGACCAACGACATTTTTAAGATCGCGGGAAGTCGATGGATGGAAAGGGCTCAGAACCGCTCTGCCTGGAAATGTGTAGGGGAGGCTGATGATGATGATGAGCAAAGTTTTAAGTTATATTTAGGTTATATGTAAGTAAAATTTGCATAATATAACCTAAATAAACAACAATAATAATAATGCTACTTGACGTAGAAGACACATTCCCTCCTTTTTAACACGTGTCATAACAAGCAGGTTTCCCAAAGTTACCAACCCGAAGCAAATATCGAGACAAGACAAGCTTTCATATTAGAATTGCAAAGCAAACATTGGGCACCGTTCATTCAGAAGTTGGCAAACCGTCAGTACAAGCCGTCTGCACGCGACAGCTTGGAGAGTTAGGGAATAGCGTAGAGTGGAACCAAGTTCACAATCCTGTTTGGAGATTTCAACTAACAAATCTTTCCTAATACAATTCTCACTCACATCATGCTCTTTCCTAAATATCCCATTGTTCCATTCCTATATTATGTCATAGTACATATGACATTTTCTAGTACCACTGAATACTGCAATGTTGATCGGGTTTGTAATACTGCTATGTATTTTGCTTGTTTTTGAAATAAAAAACACTTAAAAACACAAATATGTACATAGCAATGAAGCGAAATAGCGATGTACTTTAATCAGTTAGTAAGTATAAGCATTCGAAATACTAAATTGGAGAAAACTGCATCAAAACCCCGACAAGATCTAAGCTCTTAAATTTAAGAAGAATAACTATGAGTGTTAGTAACTTAACTATTTACATTATACAAAACGATCTAGCTATAGAGAAACTACAAAATTCAGTTGTGGTTAATAATGTGGTAGTTTGTGACTTGAACCATCGAACATCTCTAGGCAGCAAACATTACGTACGACGCGGGGAAGCGTCCATGTTTATTATACAGCGTTTACAGAAGCTGTTGTGTTTGCAAAGCTGAAGTTCTAGCCCAACGTATGATGTTGGGCTTTCTACTTACACTTCCTTTACCATCAGCTGCACTATTTAAGTTTTATCTTCACTCTATGAATTTTTCAACATCTACTAAAGTTTGGTTTCAGATCAAAAACAAATAAAGTACCTACACCATAAAACATAAAACATCAAAATGATTTCAATAAAACATGTAAGTAATGAAAATTCTGTAACTAAATAAACAAGATATTTCCTGAAGTTGTTCCCAAGAGCGAGTAAGATCTGATGTCGTATTAAAATAATACTGGCAGCGGACTGCTGTTATGTTGGTGACACAGAGCAGACGGCATGACATAAAGCTGATTACTGGAACAATGGTTGCAGAGCAAAAATAAAATAAATATACCGCAGCGAGCTCATCATAAATTATGTTATGTTGTAAAAGATACTTACAAATGAAGGAGCAATTCTTGGATAAAAGCGATTGATGACTACTGACAGGAAATACAACACATTCTTCATTATTATTAACCTCTCTTATTTTGCTTATTATTCATACCACTGGATAATGTCAAACGGTGACAGGGTTAAACTTTAAGCAATGATTAAATTTAAACTGAGTTCACAAGTATGACTATCAGGCAAAAGCGCAAAATTTTGAATGTTTTAGTTATACACGTTTTGAGTATAGGAAAAAATAGACCTTTGATTAGACATTGATAGAAGTACCTCGCTCTAACTAAGCATATGGCTTGTGTGAAGAAGCGAGGGCTCTTCCTCTGGCTATAGTCATATAGAGTCTAGTAAACATTATACTCACATAGTAAAGTGTAAGTAGAACTAAACAATAACCTTACCGCTGCTTACGTACTAATTCCGTAATACTAAAGACCTAAATTAAATAATTTTATTTAAGCTTAGAAAGGAAAATTGCTAGAAAATTTATTGATAAAGACGCTAAAGCTAAAACGCATTATTTTCTATAACTTTTCAAGATCGTCTGTTCGTGGTTCGAACCGTGACGTCAACAAAACAGGAAACTTCGAATCACAATCATAACAAGATATTTCTTTCAGCGAGCGGGTGATTCGAGTCATTCATTCGAAGTAGGGATGGATAAAGGGATCAGTGAAATATGTAGAGCCAAGTCAAATACGTTTTGTTTTTGTACTTTTAGGCTTTACAATGACGTTATAAACGCGAAAGTATAGGATTGATTAGCATAAAACTGACCTAGAAAAATACTTATTTTTATCCAGGCACCACTCGACGCGAGCAAAACACTACGGGTGGAAGCCAGTATGATTTTTTTATAAGCAACTATAGTTTATCGCTTGTAATATAGATTTACCACAACATTTCTGTAGTGATAGATTGTGCTCAAATGGTAGAATCTATTAATTCATAAATATATTATTCACTAAGTGGCTCATAAGTTGCACGACAAAAACATCAAATAAACCCATTTACATAAATAAAAATATAATGTGCCAATAAAATTTGCAAAAGTACACATTGAAAGTGATCTTAACCTATTTATTACCACTGATGAAAACGAATTGCTTCGACTCGTTTTTTCAGCCGATTAAAAAGCAAATTAATGAACCAGCTCTCTACTGGCTTCTGGTAATTTAGAAAATAAACTGTAGCTTTAAAAATAAACGCTAGTAGTACCAAGGTCGCATGAAAAGATTGATACGAAATTACAAACAGAACCGAGTAGATAGCAACTGTTACTTTCACGGAGCCAATAAATAGCATGTTCAAACAATGGTGAGGATGGTTTTCTAATAAATATATTATTGTGTGTGACTGACATGATTGTCTTCTTAAGAATTTATTGACGTTACAACGTCTTATAATTCGATGGAGCCGGCTGCACGCACGAAAAACAAGACTCATGCGGCGTTACCTCGCTCTGAGGCGTTCCATTTAAGGCTTGAAGTGCAAGCGAGAGCGCGGAACGAGCGACAAAGAGGCACGCACGGCCTCCGCGTTCGGCAGCGTTCGACATCTGTCTCTCTCCTACTTGAGTGAGCGATGCGTCCGCGTGGACGGCTGTATGACGTTGTCACACTATCGTCAGTAAACCGACTTTACAGAAAACCGATTTTTTCTTTAAAATGTTAGATGCCATAATTGGTAGCGCGTAGTTTTGCATTCAGGTTGTGTGGAACTTAGCAGTTTATTTGATTTTACAAGGAATTCGGTGTGGGTTTGCTTCCAGTTATTCAACGATTTAAACACCCACACACAAGGAAAACAACCAAATTCTACGAAGAAAAGGGATTTATTTAACGAAGGGAAATATTTATCATCTACAATGAAGAAATAGGTTATTCAAATTCGTCAGTCAGAAACCACTTAAAAACACTTCAACCGAAAGAAATGGATTCCCATTTAACGTATACAACGCGATCAGTTGAAATCAAGTTCCTCTTTAGTTGCCGCATGCTTGAAAAATATTGTTTGAATTGCCAAAGTGAGTAGAATGGATGAAAGTAGATAGTTACACCCTGTAAAAGATTGTAAAAAAAAAATATATGCCGTTATTGTTTTCTTATAAATCAAGGGACTCTTTTCACGACTTTTCCCTAATTCTCGTGCTTTCGGACTTCTTCAGCCATCACCGCCCTTCTCAAAAAAACACCCCGGATATCATGCAGATAATCCTACAGATTTCAATGATAGTGAATATTTACAGTAATCGAGGTTTTCTGATGGGGATACAGGTTTAGTTCGAATGAATCTTCAAGTTCCTATCTAAATTGGCTCTGAAGAACTAATAAATTTGGACCATCTCACTCGATGTATCTCAGATAAAAAAATGCAACCCCTAAACATTATTTAATGAGAACTGAGCGAAAGCCTCGTCAAGTAGACGATCCACCAAGATTTCAAACTTGGCTGAATGGGTCAGCGTAGGTAGTAGGTACGCCCTACTTTAAAGTGGGCTATTTAAAAATAGATCTAAAGACATGCCAAAATAAGCTCAAGATGACAGACAGGGTAAACACTATTTATATAGTGTTATGAAGTTACAAATTCAATAATTAATATTTGTTTTGTTGTATCACTGATTCTTTTAGCTTAGCGTGGATCATTTTGTGACAAGGGCAGTGAAAAGATTGAGTATGCTCTGGATTCACTCAACTCAATGCATCACACTTTTTTAAGTCTTCTTCCGCGCCTATTCCACTTTTTGTGGTCGGCCGTCGAGTCAAGTTTTTTCCCCCTTATTTCCATCAGCTGCTACGTCAAGCTCAATTTATTCATTTTTTGACATTTAAAATGTTCTTAGACTAATCACATTTTCAATGACACTAGGATACATTTTTTGTCAGTCTACATCTAGTCACCTCTTTCTTACACAAGTTTAGTAACCTTTCATATAATCCATCAAACTTTTATTGGTCTACTTATGCTTACAATAAATGCCAGAGATAACTTTAAATATCATCTATATTTGCATAGTAACTTATTTCACGTCTTGCTCTTTTATCTCTACAAAGTATGGAAACTTCAGAGCTTCAAGTTGTATGACAAACGACCTAGCGAAGTTAAGCGCTCTTATAGTGAGGACGCTTTGCTAAATCACTTTCAAATTGATATTGAAGACGTCGATTGAGGAAATAGTGGATCAGATGAAATTTATGGGACACTACTAACAAAATGATTTGTTGGATAAAAATGAGAATACAATATATACCTACCTAGTATATTTAGATCACTATTTGTTATGGCTTTTGTCTCGCTTTTGTAGTTCAAATTCTCAAAGTCATTATTGACAAGATTTTTAACTGTAAAACTATGGAGTTTATGAAAAACAACGAAAGTTTATAATAGTTTATAATCAAAGATTCATGCCTTAACATTAGCAACACCTAGCCTAGAATCATGACTGTCCTAGAAACCTGAAATGTTGATCCATAAATTTATTCTCTTTTCAATTTAAGCGCTCTTATATTTTCAAAGGAAATACATTTAAAGTGTGTTTGTTCAATAAATATTTTCGTCAGACATTTACTGGACCGAATTCAAACAAGTCAAGGGGTTGAAGACTCCGACATAAACAGCACACAAAGGTGCCTGACGCCAAACATTTTGGGTAAGATAAAGATCAATCTTCTTATCTTGATAAAAGCTGCGAATCCAATAAAAATTTAAACAAAACAATAAAATACTAGAAGGTCGATGTATTGCTTTAGCTTCAAAATAATAAGCATGTAGACATTATGCTCATTTTAAATACAATACAATCATTTACTTGCGAAACACAGGTTAAAAATGTCAGCGCAATATACAGGGCGTCCCACGCATACAGGGTGTCCCATAAGTCAACGTCCAGCCGAAAACAGGTGATGCGCCAAGTCATGACAGTTATCAGAAAAATATAAAAAAAAATATTCGTTGTGTAACTTTCGAGTTATGAGTATTTAAAAAAAACAGGAAAAACTGACACCCTGTGATGATCTTTTAAGTCCTGTGACTACAAATATTAACTTTTCATAAAACTTTTTTCTGCAACGTAAGCATGAATAACCCTTCTGTAAATTACAATTCAAAATTAAGCCATAACTGCCTCAGTTTTCAATGAAATCGTGGAGTTTTGGCCAACGTTTCATTTCAGATAATTACATCACCCAACTTTAACCGTCTGTACCGCAAAAAAAATGTACTACACTATCATGGCATGTAACTTTAAAAATTGGCGCATTTATCCAGGATTCCAAAATGGTATAATACTTGCTAGAGTACTCCTTAGTTTTGGAAATAAAAAATGTTTTTTCAACTAAACCGGATTTCTAATCAATTTTATTTCAATAGATAAAATGTTTGTACCCTTTAAATGATGGACTTAAAATGCCTACTCTGTGTTTTTAAGTGACTCACAATTCACAGGTAGAAGTAAATACCATTTCGAAAATGCAAGTAAACAGATAGATCCATCCACCATCTTGTCGAAAGAGTAAGGGCGCTTGTACACGCTAAGAAAATTTGCCGTTCCTGCGGCAGACAAGACAAATTCTTCGTGTAGACGACAAGAATTTTGTCTGTTCCACACACGAAAACTTTTCATGTCTTCCGCAGACAAGACCAATCGAAATGTGTACACGACCCGATTTTTTTCGTGCAGTCGTCAGTCGAGCGTAGGGCGCGCAAGTAATAACAAGCACAACAAAAACTACCTCGCTGGGCTGGCTCAACCCTACTACACCGCCCCCAGCCGCTCCGCAACAACGTTCGCCGCGTCGTGTCTTGCGCAGATAACATTTTTTTCGTGCACCGCTGCGAGCAGTGTACACAGTTATTTTCTAGTTATGACACGAATTCTTGGGTAGACCCGGCGTTTTTTCTTAGCGTGTACAAGCACCCTAATAACCATGGGTTTTCAAGTAGTTTGTTAGTTTTAGGTAAAAGTTTGAAATAAAATGCAATCATAGGATTACTTCAATAGTGATTTTAATCTAAAGTTTGCCTTCGCCCGTCGCCGGTCTTATTACATGGTTATTGACGTGACAACGTCTTATAATTCGATGGAGCCGGCTGCTCGTACGAAAAAACATGACTCATGCGGCGTTACCTCGCTCTGAGGCGTTCCATTTAATACTTGAAGTGCAAGTGAGAGCGCGGAACGAGCGACAAAGAGGCACAATCGGCCTCCGCGTTCGGCAGCGTTCGACATCGGTCTCTCTCCTACTTGAGTGAGCGATGCGTCCGCGTGGACAGCTGTATGACGTTGTCACGTTCAACTGTCGTCAGTTAACTGACTTTACAGAGAGCTGATTTTTTTTTAAGGAAATGTAGAGCTTGCATTATTGCTGAAGGCTAACAGTTTGAACATTTGCTGTAAATCCTTGATGTAGTTAAATTAAAATCACGATTGAAGAAATCCTATGATTGAATTTTATTTAAAACTTTCACCTAAAACTAACAAAGTACTTGAACACCCATGGTTATTACTCTTTCGACAAGATGGTGGCTCTATCTGTTTACTTGCATTGTCGAAATGGTATTTGTATTTGTACCTGTAAATTGTGAGCAATTTAAAAACGCAGCGTAGGCATTTTAAGTCAATAATTTAAAGGGTACAAACATTTTATCTCATGAAATAAAATTGATTGGAAATCCGGTTTAGTTGAGAAAACATTTTTTATTTCCAAAATTAAGGAGTACTCTAGCAAGTATTATACCATTTTGGAATCCTGGATAAATGCGCCAATTTTTAAAGTTACATGCCATGATAGTGTAGTACATTTTTTTTGCGGTACAGACGGTTAAAGTTGGGTGATGTAATTATCTGAAATGAAACGTTGGCCAAAACTCCACGATTTCATTGAAAACTGAGGCAGTTATGGCTTAACTTTGAATTGTAATTTACAGAAGGGTTATTCATGCTTACGTTGCAGAAAAAAGTTTCATGAAAAGTTAATATTTGTAGTCACAGGACTTAAAAGATCATCACAGGGTGTCAGATTTTCCTGTTTTTTTTAAATACTGATAACTCAAAAGTTACATAACAAATATTTTTTTTTATATTTTTCTGATAACTGTCATGACTTGGCGCATCACCCGTTTTCAGCTGGACGTTGACTTATGGGACACCCTGTATATGCAACATGGAGGGAAAGTAAGTACCTTGAATATTGTAGATGGAACATTTTACTGAAAGAAGACATTATTTGAATTTAAACCATTCAAACACACTTTTTTTTTACTCTATTAAGTATGCCTATTCCATTAAAATCTTCTTTAACATCTTCTTATTAAAGAACCAATAAGTACTTAGGCTACATTCAACACATAGTTAAAGCAACATTCTTGCTGCCGTCCAGTTCAGTCCAGGGTATTTAGCACAATTCCGAACAATAACAAGTTTACCAGCGAGTGCACTCACCACCCTGGCTGGCCACACAACAATGTACGGTGCATCAAAAATAGCTAGTTAGCCCAATTCCGCAAGGCCACTTTATTTTAGTAGGAAAGTGATACTCTTAAGGCCTGCGCACACCTAGGCCGCTGGCGTCGGCGATCAGTGAAACGCTGTCAAATTTGACAGCGATATTTGACAGCGTTTCACTGATCGCTACCGCCAGCGAACTAGGTGTGCGCAGGTCTTTACAGTCATATTCCAAAAGTAAAACACGCTTTCGGCTAACAGACATAGGTACAAAATAGAGAAAACGTTCAACCCTTGCTAACTCTTACAGACATATTCCAGAAGTAAAACACGCTTTTCTACCGACATACAAAACAGATACAACGTTCAACCCTTGCTATAGAGCTAGCTTTTTAATAAATTATGATGTGTAAATAGGCGATCATAGAAAAGTAATATAAAAAACATAACATAACAAGTAACATATAAAGTCAGTTGCAAAATAATAAATAGTAGAAAAACACAAAAAAAACACAAAGTAATTTGGGGAAGGCCTTTGCCCAGCAGTAGACCGACAGGAAAAAAAAATAGTTTAATAAAATACATATTTGTTTGCTACGATGAGGTAAATTGTTATTTTGTTTTGTTGTATAACAGTTTGTCTCAATTCAAAATAAAGTTATTTGATAAATAAACAAACAGTATTTTTTTGTTATTTCGAGCAAGTTAAGATAAACGACTCATTCACTCAACTGCAATGCTTTAAATTTCCGATTTTATGGAAGATTTTATTACTGGGCCACAAAAATCTTAATAAAGTGAGTATTTTGATCTTACCAGGAAAGGTCTTTGAACTAATCTTAAAGATAAAGACTGGATATTTGAAACGCATGCAGGGAAGCGTAAATAAAATTGTAATGGGTTGCCTAGTTCAAGGTCACATTCGATCAATTAATGTCAAGGTCGATCTCAGCTCAACGAATGATGGATGGCTAGTTCTTTAAACAGGTTTGAAATGGCTACTGAGATACCATTCGATCGATCAAAGCAGTGGGTGTAATAAAAGTTGATACATTACAATTTGAGTAGTAACCGATATGAAATGTGAAAATCCGGTTTCCACACATCAACGCTTGAATGCTGGGCTAAAATGATTTTTGGAACATACTAAATTCGATTTGGATTTCAAATTGTGTGCGATTGGATCAATTCTTTCAGATAAAATATCAAAACCGCTGGATATAAAGTGTCGACGTCAAATAAATGATTGGTTCTTCGCGAGTGAGTCCAAATAACAAGAGTAAACAACCTTTCGAGTGCCGGCACCGAACTCATAAATCATGCTGAACAAGTAGACATCACAATTATACCGTCAGTTTTATATAAATCTAACCAAACTTGCCGGTTGGCGTTTTGCGTCAAATAATAAATTGCAATTTGGCAGCGCTCCAGTATATGGTGTAAGCGATGTGTGTACCTATTATTGGATTAATATGAAAATTTTATAGAAAAATATGGTTCAATAAATCATGCTATTCCGTTGTAAAGCTAGGTAATACTATCTAGGAGTATTGCTGCCTTTCTGCATTACCTATCTTTGAAAGTTTACGAGTTTTACAAAGGAAATATTGTATCTCTTTTTTATGACAAGCAATACAGCCAGAAACTGAAAACGCACGAGCCACCATCATGTCTGTTCACACACCTTTAAACTTCAGTCTAAGGGCTCAGCTTTTAACAACCTGTACTTCATTTCTCTTGTTGTCTGTTACTGGTGCTCTACGTTCGCGTATTGTCTATTCAAAGCATAGAGAAGTAAACATGTACAATACTTATTGTTTCGCACAAGATGGCTTCCCTATCTACAGCCGGTTCAAGAGCATGGCTGAGCCGAATAAATCCTTGACAACCTGACGGCAACTAAGACAAAGGTGGCGAAAGGGGGTGATGTATGGCAACATAAATATCAGGCAGCAAACCTACAGTACGCGGCACACCAGGGTGCACCAGTAAATAGAATAACAGCCAGCAATAAAACAATGATGTACTCTTTGAAATTGGTATCATTCCAGACTTGGATTGGTCATTCTCAGAAACTGTGTTTACTATATGCAGTTTACCGAGATAAAGACGGTAGCGGACTGCTTAGCTCGGCTAAGGGATGTCAATGCGATCTTTGAGTAGAGTGTAATCAACTTCAAAATGGATTTTAATAACAAAAATGTAATTCGATGACTTTTGGTCGAAAGTGGCACCCGAAAATCTTCTACTATACAATAAACAATCAGCTTATAGTGAGAATGAACACGATGAAGGATTTGGGAGTCTCTTTCGATCGGAAGCTGACGTTCCATGACCATATAACTGCCTTAACTAAGGAGTCTTATAGGCGCCTAGGTTTTGTTTTTAGAAACGTCGACGACTTTCAGAATGATGGTGCGATATGCCTAATTTACAGTGCACTGGTTTGAAGTAAGCTAGAAACCAGTGCGGCTATTTGGAACCCTCACGAGAGTACATGTACGCTCTCTTACTAGAAAAAGTCCACGCTTTTCAAATATGTGGTTTGGTCTGTAAAGTGCTCCGAGGAAAAAGAAACGGGGTGCGTTTATTTTTCCTAACCTGAATGACGAACTGTGTCGGTTCTTTGTCCCAAACAAATACTGCAGGAATCGCAAGCATAAGCTGTTTGCAGTGCCTGCATCGCGTCGAGCGAGTACGGAGTCGGGCGGGAGGGCGATATTTGAAAGATAACTCAAATCCTTACAAGCATGTTAACGTGCCCCGCACTGTAATATCAGCACTGTCACGTGTCACGTCTAGCTGCTCGTGAAATACGAAGTAATTACTCCAGTTCACCTAGTCCCGATCCGCAATCACCTACATTGAGTACATACATTAATCGTGTTTAATTACTTCTGAATTTCAGATGCTGCTGATTGCGAAATAGGTTTTCGGTGCGCTGATATTAAAACCGAAACCACAAAACCAAAACGATTGCAAATCAAAACATTTTGGTAATTTTGTAAATTGCTTGATTGACTTATTGCCGGTTCAAAGATCACGACGCGACGGCGACCTGCTGATATAATAATTGAAATCAGCTTCGGAGAATTCAGAGATACTATTTACTGAAAGAGAAATCGGTTCGACAGCGGAGTATTAAATAATATTTGTTTTACAGTGTTTTTCAAATGTCATATTTAGTTAGAGTATATTAATAACTACGTAAGTATTTGAGTATGTATTTGGATCGACTTATAACCTTATATTACAATTGAATGAGAAACGCAATGCTAACTAATTCTAAATTAATAATACTTCGACATGCAATGTTTTCACGTTAATTTCCGTTTGAAACCATCGAACTAAACATACATTCAAAGTAAAACATTAGGATCAGGAATATACCATGCCTATACCGGCTAAGAATAAATAATACAAATTAGGTAAAATTAATAACTGTACTTTAAAAGCTAAGTTCAAAGTAAAAATACTGCGCCAATTAACTAGTAAATTAGTTCGAAGTGGAAACCTAATTGCAAATAACTGCTAAAAGAAGGTTAGGTAACACTTCGGAATCGTAGGTATATACGTTTGTACCCGAAGCCAAGTGAGCAATCCTGACTCTAACCGAGCCTAAAAGGGTTTGCGAATTGGAGTTTGAAAATACCGAAGTCAAATGTAAATTTCTGTCTCGGCCATTTTAGTTAATAACTTGGGGACTTGGTGCTGGGATTTAGCTTCGATTGCAATAACTGAGAGTAGTAATTGGCAAAGAAGATGTATTATGGAAATATGGTGTACATTCATGAAGAATTTTGCAATAAATATTAATTAAATTATATGTATACGCATTTTTTATACAATTTATTATTTTATATAATTACAACGTTTTAGATCATAGTTGACAGTAGGTTTATAATAATACTTGTAATGTTACTTTTGCACATTCGCCAGTAGTTACTTCCTTCATAAAGAATAATATCTAACGACAGTGAATAAAACTGTTCATTAACTAGTTCAATATACTGACGTCGGCATAATATGATCATGTTTATATTTAGCTCGAAAAACGTTAATCCAAACATATACAAGTATATCGGGCGCTGTGTCACTGCCAAGGAAACCGTATTCTTTCGAGATAAATTAATCTCAGTGCTCTCTTCTATGCACTGCCACTCGGTTCTGCCCGCGGTTTTATGTCTCTTGCTAACAAGTATAATTATCTTTCTCAAAACTTGTACCGTTGGCGAATTTTAGAACTAAACTGTACAACTGCTGGGTTGCCTCTTATCATAATATTGTCACGTTAATCTGTCTTTCCTGAATTCCATATCCAGCTAAGCTACGTAGAGAACTTGGTCAAAAACTCTTTTTATTTTTCATATATTTTATTCAACGCGGACACATATGATACCTACCATCTGACGGGAGGCAAAAAGTCATGCATAATAATAATGTAAGTTCTTACAACGACGAGTATCTACATAAAAATATCTGACCGGTGGTGGCGGCTGTGTAAACCAACAGATGCTTTGTAATCATACTTGGTAACATTCATCCATGAAAAACCTTGGAAATAACTATATTTACTAATTTCCAAGTTTTGGTTGACTGGCCACATAAAGTTTTAGAAGTTGGAGTAGTGGGATGAAAGGAATCAGCGTTCCTTGAAGAGCTGAAGAAATCTTGAAAAGATTTCTGTAAAAGAATCTTTTGTTTGATAAGTTGTCTGCCTTTGAGCTAGAAATGGCAACGAACGAATCGTTACACATATTTTGTTGAAAATAAAAGCACATTTCTGTACTTGAACCTTGTTTGAATCGAAGATCAAAAACATCAATACATTCTTATTTATAGACAAAAGAACAGCAGATCGATCCGTTGGTCACAGGCAACCTTAAGCTTGTATGTTGAGTAGGCTAAGAATAACCGGGTCCGCACGAAGACAACTCTGGCCTTCAGATTCAGACACTGTTTTTATACAATGGC
Organism: Thera obeliscata; assembly: GCA_947578465.1. NCBI lineage: Eukaryota > Metazoa > Arthropoda > Insecta > Lepidoptera > Geometridae > Thera > Thera obeliscata. The sequence continues at coordinate 624,346 of OX387915.1, forward strand.
CGGTACTGCAGTCCTGTCCTGTAGCCACTACAAATCGGCTTGCTATTAAAACGAGCTTTTTATGCTCACTTTTCCTATCATATGCGTTATTATCCCTGACTCGATACTGAGTGATCGTTACTTTGTCAGAAGGAAACACCGATAATGTTTGAAGATTGTTTTTTTACAAATGTATAATCATTCATCAAGGGTGTATGTTTTCGTGCGGAGTGAAAAATGCACAATAATGTATTCCTCAATCAGGTTTTATGTTTCGTCAATTGTCACTTTGTTCCCACAAATAACTAACAGACGCTGTAAATCTTGTAACGCTTCTCCAGAGAATTTATAGTTGTGGTAGGTTAGTTATGGAGCGGTAAATTTCTGGTTCAGAAAGTTTTAGATCCTCATTGCTAAAATCATTTTGTTTATTGGTTTTTTGTTAACCCATTACTTATTTTATTTTACAGTAAAACACAGGATATTTATTTTTTACTTGCAAAGGTGTTCTTTCTTTCTTTCTTTTTTCAACCCTTGCAATTTGATTTCAACTAACGTCCATTTTGAAATTTGTTCATTGTTAATCAAGTTTTCCGGGAACTGAATATTTTTCACAAATTCCGGAAAATCTGAAATAAAACTCCCAATAAACTCTTTTGGATGTCATCCAATCCTAAATTGGATTTAGTCTCTCGAAGACAATTTTTAAATCCTCTGTTTCGAAGAGCTGGAGTCCGGAAACAGTTTGATTAGACCAATGACCCATCCCTTCCACCCAAGGTAGCCACTCACGCTTGGTCACTTGACACACTATAGATAACTTTTAATTCTTGCCAAGCTTTTGAATGTGAGAGCAATAATCCAGACTGGCAGAGAGGAATGGATCTTTGTTGTTAGTAACCGCCTTTGTTTTGACTAATTGAAACGCTATTTAAACACGTACTGAAACTGTTGACTCTTCTTTTATTTTGAGAAAATAGCGTTAGTTTACCTGAAAACATGATACGTTGTTTTCGTACAATTGCGTTTTAGCATTACTGAAGCCTATGGATTGTAGCATCGATTGACACATATTATCTATTTGTATCACAAAAGACGTTCTTTCACTCAGCTAGAATAAAAGACATTGTACATTCAATTGCGTTTCACATTGCCGGTAAGTATTCCTCTTTGTGATTCCCTCCGAGTCGTACTCTTGTTGTCGAACGTTTGCGTCTTGTTCCAGTGAGCTGGAATAAGTGCCAATGTCAATGAATTACACGAGAAACACTTTTGAGAATTGACTCAAATAGAACAGAATATTCTTCTAGTGGGTGATAAAATATGTCCTTGACTTTGTGCTTTGGACTGTCCACTTTACACCCGCAGAAATACTTACTGCATACATTTTCTATATTCAGATATTTGAGAAAGCAAAAATATTACAAGCAAGCCTACTTTATCTCAAATTTTGTCCCAGAAACTACGTACAGTACAGTCGTAAAAAGGGGTCATGAACAAAAAATTAGTAACCCTAACCCTAGTTTGGTTTGATGTGGTCAAACCTAAAGCATCATGAGGAGCTGGCAACCATGATTAGGTTCACAGACCTGCAGAACAAGATAGCTGCTAGATAAACATAAACTGGCAGATCTCCAACCGGGAATCGAACCAGAAATGTGATCGCTCGATACTTTTGCAATTGTGTACACAGGAGTTAGTTTTTTCATCCTGATTAACACAGAAAAATTAGAGATTTATGTGTGTGAGCTAGTGGTCTTAATTTAGGGCGGTGTTCTAGCAAGCTTATAGCATACTTTGCCCAGAGTCTATACTAAAACCTAAACACACAGATGAAATCAGAGGGAGGTAATAACATTTCAGTAATGCTGTTCATAACGTTGTCTTTATCACTCTGGTCGCCTGGGGCTCGTTTTCGCAAATAGGATTCTCAGAAACCTGAAACGCTAGTTTAATAGCACAGCCGTCTAAATTCATATTCATATCACCAATAACTATGTCAATATTAACATCGTCGAGGCGTATGCGCATCTCCATGTTACTTCAGTTTAAAATTAGCTATATCACGGAGCTTTTGGATTCAATATAGCTAAGATTTGCGTGATCTATAACATATAAGTTTTGGGTACAGATCATCCAGTTTCGTCAAGCATGTATAAGCTGTCCAGACACGTACTTCAAGCTTGCATGCCACAGATTTATGCAGTGTATGTTTGAATGGCTTTAGAGTGAAATGTACTTTTGTACTATTTGGTGTGTGGCGCGCGTACGCACTATTTAAAGATGTGGGACAAGTCAGTGGAGCAGTTGAACGATCCGGATACAGACGGGGCAGTGCCAAATAACCGCCAGGTGGCAACAGAGTACTGTTTTAGAACTATTTGATTGCACCAGATCAATACTCTTACAAATAAACGGCGACCGTCTTTAGACGTGTTGAAAGGACACGTATATAGGTAAGAATTCAATAATGATTGCAGGTTAAGATCACAGGTATAATACGGCGGCTTCCTAGTAAACCAAGGCTTAGCTTAACTTACCTAGTTCTATAATGGTGCTACTTGAGCCATTAGTTTTTCATAAAAAAATAACTAAGTATAGTGTTAAGGAATATTTGAGTAATAAATTAAAAAAAAAAACTATTGTATTGCCCTGATATTTTACTCCATTTGCATATTATTATGTAGTAACGTTGAATTAATTTAGAGCGGAGTTTTTTGTTTATAAATGTATTTGTTTCTGAGTATGCTTAGAATACAATATAACACCCAGACAGAGAACAATCATCTGCGTTCACAACACAAATATTTCTTCTCGGTGGGGATCGCACCCACGAAAGAACGGCGCAGAAAGCAAAGCTACTACTAACTGAGCTGAGTTTGAGGGCCAGTATTTATTAAAAGTATCACTGCGACTTTTAGATGCAAGTAAACGGCAGTATCGCTGCTACGGCAAAAACGCACGTTTGTAACGCTGCTTATTGCAATCTGCCCTATAAGGGGCTAGCAGCTTCACCGATCAATAAAAGGCGTGTTTTATCTTATTCCTTTACAAGGTCTAGTCTACGTCTGACGGGAGGAAACTCTAAATATAACAACGATAATCCTGTTCGTTTTAGCCGACCCCTAAATGTGTCTATCAGACTTTCCACATGACTGAAAACGGCGTTCATTTTCTTTTGTTGTCTAAAATAATCTCAAAAAATAATATCCCCCATTGTTCGGAAACCGGTTGTAAACTTATGATTTTAAATTCTAGCAATCCTCCTTTTCACTTTTTTACGTTTCAGAACCTTTTAGCAAAACCTATAGAGCAGGGATTCCCAAACTATTTTGGACAATAGACCCCTTTTCCAAAATGAACAGTTACCTCAGACCCCCATGGCCAAATTACCTAGGTACTTTTACGATCAACCCCCTTATTCACAATGGTCCGCTATCTTAAAACAGCTGCTACAGAGTGTTATTTTTCATAGGTCTCTCTCGATTTAGGCCAATAAAAGAAGACAGAGTGAGTATTAGCAATGCTTTAAGTTAGCAGACTATTATGAATAAGGGGGCTTGTTTTTAGTTTTGTTCCTATTGATACAAAATACCTAGGTACTAAGGTACTAATTGGGAAACATTGCACTTGGTTAAGTGATTTAAGTTGACTTCATTTTCTCATCACAATTTAACAAAATAAACGTACGTTGTACGAACTTGAGACTTGACATTACTACAACAATGCTATTTCCTACAAAAATATTAATTATTCTTAGTACACGTAACACAACATAAACAATACAGTACCTACCTATCTTAAAAGTTTGAAATAAGAACTTGTGTTAATTTTTAATAGGGGTCGATTTTTAGACCTCGTCGACCCCCAAAATCAGTTTTCGTTTATGTCGACCCCTAGGAAACCAATTTCGACCCCAAGGGGTCGATATCGACCACTTTGGGAATCCCTGCTATAGAGGTTGCCGTACTCATAACTTTGAAGTGTTTTTTTAACGATATTCAGAATTTGCATTTGTAGAGACTGCAGATTCACATGCATGAATTTTCAAACATTTTCACGAAACCTTGCCCACGCGTAGTTCGCAACACGTTACTGTCTTCTTAAATACCAACACCTCAATGTCAGCGGTTGGAAGAAAGTTACGAAACACGGCAGCATCAAATGTTTTTAAAGAACCGTTCTTGAAAGTAAAATTAAATGGGCTCAAGATAGTACCTGACTAATTCCGAAGCATGGTAGGCATCCTTTCAGTTCTCCTGGTATCTAGTATTTAAACCCTTGAGGCTGATACCCAACGGGGTAGAACGATTTACAAATGCTATGAGATTGGGACATGATGAACTGCTGATTCGAGAAACTTGTGGACCAATTCGAGAAACAAGTAAGGATACTTTTTATCCGAGTAGGTAGCAGGTTCCATACGCAATGCTGCGGGCGGAAGCTAGTAAATCATAAAACAGCGGGCCAGAGTAATGAAGATTCCAAAATACTCTCGGAACGCTAAACTTACGAAACCAGAAGGAACAAATAAAATAAATATAACTTTGCAAGGAAATTGATAGAATGTTTTTGGGGAAACGCCACAGGGCTGGGAATTACGAATATGTCTTCATTTCAAACACTGAAAACGTTTCAGTCAACAAATACACAAAGATCTTTTGTTAACAAAGACTTTGCACGACTTTCCACTGAACTTTACAAAGGTAAATACCTACCACGTCGTACCCGACCTACAAATAAAAATCATAAACTGGAATTACATTTTTTAATACGTTTAGTTCACTGGTCGTTTTGATTTTAAATCTCAATGCTAATCAGACGTTTTGTATATTAGACGTACGTTAAGTTTCCTATGCGTATCAAAACGTCTACTGCATTTTTAATATAGCCTTTATCGTCCTTATCGACGTATCGACTACTAGATCTCCATAGCCAGAGCCTCCTCCATTAATTCCCTTACTTTACCGAAACAATAAAACTGTTTCATTGATCAAGGAGTTGCAATTTCAGAGTCGTCGACACACTTGCTTGGCGGGACTCTCGTTCTTGGCGATTGACGATACACATCAGTCTTCGCAAGAGCAAGGTCGCAACTGAAATCTCTTTAAGTTTTGCAAGGTCTGTTTCTGACTTTATTGTATCGAAATGTCGCATATTCAGTAAATAAACCTTAATTTGGCTTCTGCACTTTTACTCACCAAAATAAAACCGAAGTGGGATAAAATGGAAAAGACGGTATAAAGTTAAACAATGTCAAAGAAACATCTTGATAATGAAATAGCGGATTTGTTTGAATCAATAAAATAAGAAACCTATTTATATTTGGCAACCCCGTCACAGATGTAGATCATTTCTTAGTAACTCATAAAACATGTTATTATAGTCCAGTCCAGTGACGTAGGATTAACTAGTTTCCGAACATTAGCTGATCAGACGGATACTAAATTTCAAATAATATAAAGAAATGCTATTACATCTGTGTATTTTGATGTTGGGATCGTCTAATTCTCCTGTTAATATAGCTTCGGAAGATTTTCAAAAAAGTCTCTTGATCAATTTTTTTATAAGCTCAGTTGCAGTATTTTAATACAAAGCTTATTATGATTATGTATTTATTTCAACTTGCAACTTTTTTTGTCGTCTGAGTCTAGAAAAACATCAAAGAAAATGAAGATTTTCAATACATATTAAAAAGCAACTCAATTTAGAGTTGAAAAATATTACAGTTACCTACACGATCTACCCATGCAATTTTGACAATAACAGTAAGTAGGTCTTAACTTAAAGATGGCACAAACAACAAACCATGACAAAAGAAACCGCCATATCTTTTAAAGTTTCGCCATTACCCGGAAACCACTAAACATTTCGGAAACAAGTCTTTAAAATTATTACGTACAGTTACAACTCTAACCTACATTACAAAACTGAACCACTAAATTTAGCTAAGCGTTCTAAATGCTAAAATTGAGCTCCGCAGTAACTATGCGAAAAGTGTTTTAAAAAGCGAGCTTAAATTCAGACCTCATTCCGAAAGTAACGACAGATTAAGTTCAAGCACGGCTAATGGAAAAGTTTTTATTTATTTTTTGGAAATCCACTATGCCTACAGTTTATATTTTAAGCTGACTGACCACGTACTCGTAGTAAACTGAATAAATTAGCAGTTGCTATGAATAAGTTTACTACAGTTTACTGCGCTCCAAAACACAAATCACGGATATCCTCACGCATGCAGGAAAATTAAAGTGGGGTTGGGCAGGCCACGTCTGCCGCATGTCGGATGCGTTATGGGCTAAATCCACAACCGATTGGACTCCTTAAAACGGGAAACGACCTCGCGGTAGACCACGGCGAAGATGGAGGGATGAAATGGACGCCTATCTTAAAGAATGGTCCAAAGTGACACTAAATAGAGACGACTGGAGAGAAGGAAGGCAGGACTTTGCCCTGCAGTGGGACACCACCATCATAATAATAATAATAATAATGAATAAGTGTCCAAGAAAAGTAACCAAGGCGAATTTCATTCAAAAACTATTATTCGGAAACTACCTACCTAGTTTCCTACCGAAACGCCTCCGTCCGTTCCTTACACAAAAGCTTCAGTACTTGTTCGAAAAAAATCTATATTTTAGACATTTATCCGCTTATTTATACCTACATGTATAGGTATTTCAGATATTTTTTTTTAATTTCTAAGACATTAAAGCTAATTTCAAACAAAACACAAACCTTGCGCTGTACCGGCATTTTCATACTTCGATTTCAATTTGGCGGCAGTTGCCTTCGCGTCCGACCTGACGGTATCCGTCACTGAAGGCTCTCGAGCCGTCGAGCTGTGAGTGGAAGTCCTGAACGATAACGTTGTGGAGAACGACGACGAGAAGTTGGAACCGAGCCCCAGGCCGAGGGTGGTGCGGTAACGACGGCGGTACATGACGTGTGATTAGTGCGACGGTCCGGCCACGACTGAGGACTGAAAAGTACTGAAAGCTGCGTGACGTAGGCGCAACCAGGAACCGCCGGCGGCGTCCCGATTTATAGACGGGAGCAGCTGATCTATGACGGGAGGGCTAGACGGCTGCGCGTGTGGCAGCGACATCTAGCGGGGAACGAGGCTAAATAGGGAATTGGATCAATTGTATTCATTCACGCTTTTTTACTTCTGGTAAGAAAGCACATACCCTTCCAAGTCACACCTGACTGAGAGGTCAGACTGAGTAGTCCATTTTTTTGGAATCTCAACAATGTAATGTTAAGATTTCTATAATACCTTATATTTTTTATAACCAAACAGAAGACAACTAAAAACATATTAAGTTAATGTTCTTTTATTTGTTTAAAAACTTCAATTTAAACTCCTGACTTTGGTACTTTAATAAACACATAATGGACCGCTTTAGAGTATAAATAAGGATACATTATAGTCTTATCAGAGCAAAGGGTAACTTCATTGTAATGTATTCCATAGGAATAGTCCTGGAGCATAATGGATATTGAAACTTTGCAGTCCGAATGATTATTTATTAATTTCATTGTTAAAACACTCACTAACAGAAACCAGCTTCTGGACTTTATGATCTCGGATCATGTGGCGATGGGCAGGCCACATGATTCAAATGATAAACTCAACTAGCTTGTATCATCCTTGAGATTGAGACTAGAATACTATCCATTGCATGACATTTCATGCTGATCCCGAGCACAATCTTTACACCGCTTCCTACCTGTTTATACAGGCTTGGTTGTGTGCAATTGGTAGAAGTTAGCACAAACTTTATTATTTTAATCAAATAAACACTTATTTTTAAAGTACTTGATATTTGTCTGTATACTATAATTATATGGAAGAAATGGTTATTTATCGTGATTATTTTGACTGTATTCTTTTACTAAAATAGAATAGGAATATATATAAAAGCGAGCTACCAAAACATTATTAAACAGTGTATCCTCGGTCAGGTATCCTTAGTTATTTTTCCCGTTGTCATTGAACATTACAGACACATGTACCTAAAAATAGCTCATGTGTAACAAAGAATGGCATTATTATTGAGCTCGGAACCATTGTGTATTATGTAAGGTGCATTTGTGCTTATCTAACTAGTTATTTTATCTACTACAAAAGTCTGTCATTAATATTAGATAGATAGCATTGTACTGAAGAAAAACCAGAAAGTTTGTGATCATTTTTCTAACAAAAATACACTAATCTACAAAAGCTGTAAAAACCAATGGAACCTTGTCATCCAATCCAAAATAACTACATTATATTTGTTTTTGTAAGTTAAGTTAGTATAGTATAGCATTCTGCAGATATTGCACAATACATAACTTGTGGTGGCTGGTGGGTGGCAAGGCAACGGAGATTTCATCATACACTTAGAATATGTAGTGGTTGTAATCCTTTTTACGTTAATTTGTCAACAAGTACTCACCATTCAAAGACCAGATGTGCGAGGGCAGAGAATGGGCTGCATAGACTCGGCCCAGCGCCAAGGAGGTGCCCGGCACCGGCCCCACTTCCTCATTGGAGCTGGAGTCGGTATCCGGGCTGGCGGCGGGAGACGCCTCGTAGCTGGCCGAGTTCGCAGGGATAGCTATAGCTTCATGCGACGCGTGCAGGTCTGGCACTGAGGACAGAGAGCGCGCGCGCTGCCTGTCGCTCGACACCTGGATCCCAGGTATAGCGCGCAGCAGGCTGAACCCGGCCCCTCCCGAAACTACCTCCGAGCTCGAGCTGGTCGAGAATGTCCTCGTTCGAGGACTCTGCCCTCCGTTGGCAGTACTCGCCTTTGCGCCCATTTCGTTACGCAAAATCACCTGTCACCCACTAAAAGAGGCTCACAAACGCGCGCGACTCCAGGCTTCGATAACGAAGGAAGACATCGTACGCTGCGCGGATTTTAGGATGATTTGGACACGAAATTACACTTCGACAACAAACACAAAGTAGGTACGTCGCGAAATTGTAAACAGCCTGCATGCACCTTTGCAAAATTTTGACAGCTTCCGAATGTTTTTTTTTTGTATGCCCCATAGGCCCGCGTAGGCTACAGTTTTCTAAATCAAACTATCTCGTCTCTTGAGGGTCGAGGGCCAAGTCAGAAATCAGAAATCAGAAATATTTATTGCATAACTGTTGTACAGAATAGATCTTAACCCGCCAACGGCTTAGACAATTTAACCTAAGGACTTGCCTTGCATCTATTCAGCCTAACAAATTTTTCTGCCATATTTTGAGGGGGACGAGGAAAGCACACACTGAAACGAAAACGACACACATTCAAACGATCGTAACACACACAACAATTATTTGTGTTGTTATGAACGCACACAAATACAAATTTTTAACACTAGTTCAAGTTTACTGTATATACAGGTGACACACATTCAAAATCAGAGAACCACAACAGTGATGCCGTATCATCATTTTATTTTACCCTATGTTAAGTATGAAAGAATGTAAGGCTTCCGAAGTCAGTAAGATTTATTTATTAAAATATTCATTCTGAATATTATTTTAGATTTCATGGCACTAATGGTCGTCGGGTATTTATGTTCAAGACAAACAATATAAAAATTACTAGCAGTTGGTGCCCGAGTTTCGCTCGGTATTTTTTGATTGGTAAACTGTTGTTGTGAATTATATTTAAATACGAATTACTTACATACTGATTAAATATTAATATTTTTCGATCTTACCGACATAATAATAAACTCCACTACTCGTCAGTAGATGGCGTTCTCTGTCCCATTAACTCATGACTTAATCAACAGATGGCGCTAGGAGTTATGATTTTATGATAAAGTTGATTATTTACTTTACGATTATGGAGATATTTTCTAAAAATGAATCCTAGCTAGATCGTTTTATCGTCCCCGAAAACCCCTGTATACTTAATTTCATTCTAACTATATTTATTCAAAACTAGACTAAAGCAGCTTTTGTTGAAAGGGTGTTTTTATTCTACTGATGATTTTATAAATATGGTGTGACATTGCTAGTATTATTTGATAACAATTTCTTTGATAATTATTTAATTTATGATATGACTCATATTATTTTTGCTTATTATGTACTATTTTTCAGACACAAATGTATAATTGTTAATGAATGAATATCACAGGCAGACTAGTTCATTTCGTTCAATTGATCTGGACTGGACAACACTAAAACTACAGCCAGCTCTCCTAGGATGCCATGAGGGACAAATCCTTTATTGTATGTTACTCATTACTTGCACTAAGAACCTATTTTTACCCCAAATCTCGACAAACTACATCTTGATTAAGTTGGCAGCATTACTACTCAAAACTGACACTTTCATAGAGATTGATAAATTTTCTGGGCTTAAAATCAAAGATATCGATGTTTTTATTTGGCCTAAATAAACTTATCATTTTAGAACCAATATGGGGTCAACCTCAGAATAAGAGCGAATAAGCTGGAAACTCGTATACACCGTCATAAAGGTGTTCTAAAAGTTATTTCAAAAATAACATGAAATTCTATGATGACTACGTTAGTTTTTCAAGGTAAAAGGTCACAAAAACTATCCATCTTATAAAAGGTGGGATAAATAAATGTTTGGAACTAAATTTGTGTCAAATGCTATGCTTTTGGATGTCCGAATACGCAAATTGGCAAATTTTATCATCCGCACTCGATGTGCGGGCTGGTTTTTCCACAAGGTATAAAGTTAAAAGTTTTTTAAGTTCCTAAATTGTTCAACACCTACATTGTTAAATTAAACAAGTAGGCTACGTAATGTTATGTATAAAATAACACGTTACAACTTCAACACAATCCGTTGGTGCACGACTGGATTTGAACCCACAACCAATCAGAAAGCTAAGACAAATCTACTCGCTAGAACACCCGTGCTTTTATCGATATCGATAAAAAACTGTGTGTAAACATTTATCCACCTCTATCACTAGTCTCGCTACCGGAGGGCGGGGTTTTGATGTCTCGGGCCTGTCAGGTCTGGAAAAATTCAAAGCCAAATCGACATATTATCTAAATCAGTAAGGTCAAAAATTCATTTTTGAAATGCCAAGTATCTCGTGAGGAGTTCATAGGTACGTCATAGGTAGTCTCGTTACAATTTTAAATTTTTGCTAGTGACTAAAATTGCTTGGCAATTAGAGATTATTTCGCAATTATAGTCTATTTCATTTTGTGATAAGGTTGAAAATTAAATGCGGATAATTGACGGCAGGAAACTCGAGGCAGGAAAAAAATAATTACATATGAAATGTTACACCATCCTTTTACAAGCTTGATGTGTATGACTTCCTATTACACACTGCAACTGCACATGTTGGCATTTTTAGAAGAGGTCCTTTCACCGCGATACCGATACTGACACTGATAAAGATCGATTACGAAGTGGTTTTTATAAACGTGCTAGATATGTCAGATTCATTAGTCTTGTACCTTTTGGCAGAGGGGAAGATCCATGCAAGGCAGGTCCTGATCTAAATTGTCTAAGGCCAACGGTGACGTCGATTTGACTTACATCTTCGGTGACCCCGGTCTCACGCACCGGGGTTTTCAATGGAAGATTTTTCAGAATCTAATACTAACTGACAACTTTTTTTATTAATTATAAATTATTTGACAATAAAACAACCATACTTAATGAATCACAGCCTCGTTTATTAACTTTTTCTTATGATTAGACAACTTCACATAAAACCTATAAAATTAGTTAGTTTTACACATTATCGCTTTTCAAACATTTTAAAACACAACAATCAACATATTTATGAAACTTTTGAAGCTTTTTCAGTTTCTAGACTCTCTAAACTTACTTAAAATAAACAAAAAATGACATCCTACCTACAAAAAAAAACAACAAAAAAAACTATGAAAATCACTTTTCTTCAGTCAAGCAGATACTGCAATAAGGCACTATATAATGCTCAAGACACAAATATTTCTTGCACTTGTGGCAAGTGATGATGAAGGTGAAGTCAATGACAGTCTGTCGTCATCAAGCAGTTCATGGAGAAGTGGTTCTAAACAATACTGTTCCCTTTTCTACGACACGCTGTAACAAAGTTTATATTTGAATCAGGATGAAGAAAAATTTTGTGGTATTACGATAAAATTGATAAATCATGCAATAAACTTACTGATTATAAAATAATGCAATGACACAATAACAAAAGTAAGCAATAAATGCACATAAACCAGACAAAAAACGGAAAATCAATAATTTAACTCTGCATGTTTTACTTACATATTCGGTGACCCCGGTCTACCGCACCGGGTTGGCATCAAAACTCAGGAACTTGCGCCCACTCCAATTTCGTGGGCTGATCTAACGGTGGGGGAAGGGAAATCAGGCAGCTACTCAAAATCGCGACAAAATTCTGCGGCGGGGGAAAAAGTTATTCGAATTTTTCAAGTCACCCGGTCTCACAGACATATAGGTCACCGTTCCCGGGTTAATCACTATGGCTAGGTAGGTACAGTTTTCACAGTCCAAATAAATTTTTGGTAGGTCGGGCTCTTTTATTATTCGAAGGCCGGGAATCCGGAATACAGTACCACAGGTAGATCCAATACGCTATCTGACTGATCCCAGTTCAGTGAAACTAATTTAGTATTACAAGAAAGATAGCTTGAACTGCATTGCCTTGACTTGTACGTAGAAACAACTTTGTTCTACTAAACTATAAATTTAACTTATGTTGGATACGAAGATGCACCGTGTGGGGTCTTTTATCCAAAGTAGACCGCAGGCTTAGCACCTTTTCAGTCTGGGGGATTACTTTCATGTTCTGGTACTTCTAAATCTTCGATCTATCCTCCAAGTCTAGAGTAAAAGTTGTTTCCATACTTTATTACCAATTTCATTCCATGGCATTCCTCCACAGTCCAGACCTACCTGAAAATCTGGTTTTCAAAATGTGTCATTGTCATTATCGCACTGCCTGCCACTGCCACTGCCGTCAAAGTCACGTCAACGTCATCAAATTCTCTGTTTCCTGAAAGTTCTTGAATTCTAGTCTGATTAGTTTGATTTGGGAATCTTGGGATTGTTGTGTTGATTGTTTTGTTGTGTTTTAGGTTTACAATTGGAATAATGGATGTGGAATAGTGAGTGTGGAAGGGTGTATGAAACAAAAACTGAACTATCGATTAGAATAAGATTGCTTCAAAAGTAAAAATCGATCAAAGTTTTGTTAAAATGAATAATCCAGCCATGGTCTCGGCTACCGTAAGTATCTATTTAGCTGTATCCTAGCTTTAGCGTAAAGTGTTGTGAATTCAAGCAGTGCATTATTTAGCAATCGATTAAAACAAATAATTCGGTCAGAACTACCTGTGTACTTCTAGTAATTTTTGTAAAACTATACCATAACATAAAGCTGTTATCATTTGCCATTACTTACTTTAAATACCAAATCTTCATAACTTCATAACAATTTGGCTTTCTATTAGATAGTTTTTAATAGAGCAGCAATTAATAACTTAATAACACCTAATGTCAAGAAGGAATTTCTATTTCCTGCTTGCCTAATGTGGAATATCTACCTACCTACCAATAAAACGAAGTTCTTTTTTCCTGTGCTCTTACACCCTATAAATTGTACTCTTGTTGGTGTATTGCAATTTGCAAAGTAAACTCTGTATGATTGCATGCTTTGCAACATTTTGTTGCGTGACAGTGGAAATCCTAGTATGAGTATGATTTCTATTAAATCAATCGGTTTGCACCTCAACCTTACTGTGAGTGCATTACTGGATACATGTATTATGTAGTGAATTTGGTGTAGTTAATTTATTACTTATACAAAGTATTAAACTATTTAAAAATAAGTAACACACTAGATGAGCTTAAATACAGGAAAATATATTGGTAAACAATATTTATTCCACACTACCTAGTCATAAGCCAAGCTGGGACTATGGAAGCCAGATAGCTCATTTAAAACTATTTTACTTATTTTGCATAGATACCTATCTAAAGCTTATCAATCTCATGAACCAGTACTAGGTATGTGAGACAGATAGCTGATTTACTTTTTTCTTAATCTGGCATTTCTATTAAGAGCTTATTATAAGAATCAATGTTGTCATTACTCTACATTCTTGCGTACCTAGAAAGTAAAACTAAGTAAAAGCTTATCATAAGGTTCCATGTTGTCATTACTGTGCGTCGATTCCGGCAATACGGCTCCATTGAGTGTTAGCTAAATCCGTGTTCCATTTTCAAATTTTTCAATCAAAAATTGTCAACTCACATCGATTTACGCCTGAGATTCCCAACCTTTTTCTTCTCATAGACCACTGTCAAAATTTTGCTAATTCCGGCGGACTCCCTGCCCTGCAGCTATGTACATAATATTAACTATATTCCCAATCTAAAAAAATATGGAGATTAGATCTAGCTATAGACATTTGCGTTGTGGTTGAGTTCCTACCATGAATAAACAGTTTTCGAAAAGTTGTTACAAGTAACCGTCGCTAAACTTCTTAAAACTATGATCTGCCTACATTGATATATGAATTCAAGCCAACATTTTAGTTCTTCACTATCGTAACCAGATACATTTTCGTGGACCCCTGGTTACGAATTGTGAACCCCCATTTTGTTATCACGCCATCGTAGACCTCTGTTAAAGTCTACCTTGGACCCCTGGGGGTCCACCCGGACCACGTTGGGAATGAATGATTTACGCGATCACTTGAGTGATTTGTGTTGTTGGAATCGACGCCCTGATCCCCAATCCCACATAATGCTTTGTAGCGTTACCATTGTACACATAGCTAGCTACATGCATATTGTTTATGTTTTAAAGCTTATAAATACGTGACCGCGCGACAAATTTGATACTCTATCGTAAGACAGTCTATCGGAACACTCTTTCGTAACACTCGCTCCTAGCGCGGTCACGCTAACTAACTGTAATAATTATTTGTTTTATGTTTAATTAAAAGAACACATTCAAAAATAAATCTTATTATTTAGCAAACATCTTCCACACGAAATATACGGAGATCAAAAAGCTAAATTGGTGACCCTGTCGTGAACATTTTTTCTGGTTTGAATTCACGTATTATGTGATAACCAGTAAAAGTGTACTAATTAAACGTGAAAGTGCAAGTGACTATTTTAAATTAAATTCAGTGGTTTGTGCCAAGTAGTAGTTTTACAATGACTACCACCTCCGATCACACCGAGCTTAACATGAAGCCTGGACCGGAGGGCGCGGCGTACGCAGCGCAGGCGCAGCCATCCACCGACAGCCTCATCACTGTTGTCACCATCAGCTCCAGGATATCCACCTTCTGGACCAACCAGCCGCGACTCTGGTTCCACCAATTCGATGCCATAGTCGCGCCACAGAAAGCAGGTGACTTGCACAAGTTTCAGTTAGTTATAGCTAAGCTGGGTAGGGACGAGTTAGCGCAAGTAAGCGACATTTTAGAGAACCCACCCACAGACCATAAGTATGACTGTATAAAGGCCCGCCTCATATCAGCTTACGAAGAGTCGGAGACCAAGCAGCTCCAAAATCTGCTCACGGAAATCGAACTCGGCGACCAAAAACCGTCGCAACTACTGCGGCGGATGCGCGAGTTAGGTCACAATAAAGTACCAGAATCTACTCTCAAAATATTATGGGTGAACAGACTACCACAAAGTGTACGGCCCGTAATCACTGCATGCGACACGGTTGACCTTGAGCAGGCGGCCAATATTGCCGATAAAATTATAGAAACTATGAGACCTGCGGATGTGTTCCAACTCCAAACACCATCATCATCATCATCGACGTCTGTAACAGAGCAGCTAAAAAAATTAACGCTTGAATTAACCGCTTTGAAAAATAAATTCAACCAAATAGATAACGAGCGGCGAGAAGGCGGTCGATCAAAGGAGCATCATCGTAGCACCAGCAGATCACATTCACATGGTAGAGGTAATTTCATCAAATATCAGAATCAAACTGCTGTTCCTGGTGACAGCGACTTCAAATGCTACTACCATTTTATACATGAAGATAAAGCCACCAAATGTGGTCACGACCAATGTTGCAAAAAAAGGTCGTTAAACTAGAACAGGCTACTAATGCGGCGAGTTTAGTTGCCGATCACACATATCGCCTCAGTGTTACGGATTATAAGTACGGCTACCGTTTTTTAATTGATACCGGTGCCGACGTATCCGTACTTGCGTGCAAAAAACGCCCAAAACAACAACCAGACGACTATACACTATATGCTGCGAATGGAACGCCAATATCAACATATGGAGTGAAAACATTAACTCTAGATCTTGGCCTCCGGCGCCCAATGCGTTGGACATTCATTCTAGCAGACGTACAACGGTCAATCATCGGAGCAGATTTCCTAGCCAAAAATCAACTATTAGTTGACCTACACGGCAGAAAACTAATAGATAAGCTGACCAACATTTCCAAGAATATACAAGCAATTTCGGATAATTTCCCTACCATAAAAGTCGTCAATACCACAGATAAATACCATACACTACTGTTGCGGTATCCCGATATAATTAAACTAGAATCATTCAAATCGATTCCCAAACACAATGTGCAACACTATATTTGCACAAAGGGCGCACCCGTATATGAGAAAGCGCGACCCTTAAATCCAGCCAAATACAAATTAGTAAAAGAAGAATTCGAACGAATGATGGAGTTGGGTATATGTAGACCATCTACTAGCCCATGGGCAAATGCACTACACGTCGTCAATAAAAAAAACGGCGAATTACGTCCGTGTGGCGATTATCGTCGATTAAATGCAATAACAGAACCCGACAGATATCCAATACCAAGATTAATGGATTTCACATACATTTTAAGGGATAAAACAATCATGTCTAAAATTGACATACGACGCGCATACCACCACATACCCATCGCACCGGAGGACATTCCTAAATCAGCAGTAATAACCCCCTTCGGATTATTTGAATTCTTAAAAATGAATTATGGTTTACGCAATGGGGCGCAAAGCTTTCAACGCTTCATAAACAACGTCATGAAAGACACAAGAAATACTTTCTGCTATTTAGACGATATATTAATCGCTTCCGAAAACGAGGAAACGCATTTAAAAGATCTTGATGAAATATTCAAACGACTAAATAAATTCGGCATAACAATAAACAGCGGAAAATGTGAGTTTGGCAAAAAGGAACTACTATTCCTCGGCTACCACGTCAGCTGCAATGGCATCAAACCGAACCAAGAAAAGGTAAATGCCATAACAGACTATTCGCAACCCGAAACTATCCAGGAACTAAGACGATTTCTTGGACTCATCAACTTTTACAGAAGCAGTATTCCTAAAGCAGCCGAAGTACAATCTGTGTTAGAAAAATACTTACACAATTCTAAGAAGAACGATAAAACTAAAATCGTGTGGACACCAGAAGCCACAGAGGCGTTCAACAAATGTAAACAATTAGTAAGCGAAGCGGTACTACTAGCCCATCCAGATTCCTCAGCAAGTTTAGTGCTAATGACTGATGCTTCAGACAGCTGCATGGGAGCCGCACTACACCAATCAATCAACGGCGAACTTCAACCACTAGGTTTTTATTCAAAAAAACTCACTACAGCTCAAACTAAATACAGTACCTACGACAGAGAACTTTTAGCGATCTTCATGGGTATTAAACATTTTCGTTATATCATAGAAGGACGAAATGTTACAGTAGTGACCGACCATAAACCTCTTACTTTCGCCCTAACAAAAAAAGAGTCGAAATCCGATTCACCAAGACGCTTACGTCAACTTGATTTTATCGCGCAATTTTGTAATGAAATAAAGTACATAAAAGGAGAAATGAATGCTGCTGCGGATTTCTTATCAAGAATAGAGGAAATCCATTTACCTGATATCTTCGATTATGAGCTGCTGTACCAGAGCCAGATCGAAGATGCAGAGTTACAGGAGTTAAGAAATAAAAATAATTTACAATTTAAATCGATTATCATGCCATACTCGGAACGAGAACTAATATTTGAAATATCAACATCGCAAGCTCGTTTATACCTACCTACAACATTCCGAGAACAAGCTCTCTTATGTACTCATGGAATAAGCCACGCAGGAGTAACTGCAACAAGACGCCTTATTACACAACGTTATTTTTGGCCCGGCATGAACCACGATGTCGCTAAATTTGTACAAAAATGCATAAAGTGTCAAAAATGTAAAGTCCAAAGACACACAATTACACCACTTGGAGAGTTTGAAAATTCAAATCGATTTACTCATGTTCATATTGATATTATCGGACCATTGATACCCTCCGAAGACTTCACATATTGCCTCACCATCATAGATCGTTTCACTAAATGGCCTGAAGTCATACCCATTAAGGATATCACAGCCGAAACAATAGCAAATAAATTTGTAGAGCATTGGATTTCAAGATTTGGCTGTCCAGTAAAAATAACAACTGATCAAGGTAGACAGTTCGAATCTCAACTTTTTACACAATTAACAAAAAGACTAGGCATAGAAAAAATCCACACTACAGCATATAACCCTAAAGCAAACGGACAAGTAGAGCGCATGCATCGCACACTTAAAGCATCCATCATGTCACGCTGCGACAACTCTAATCAATGGGTGAGAGAGCTACCTATGGTACTTTTAGGTCTTAGATCAACTATAAAAGAGGACATAGGATTTAGCCCAGCGCAAATGACCTTTGGAATGCCTATCCGTCTACCAGGTGATTTTTTCGTACCATCAGAAGCACATATTAATGATGCTGAGTATACACGTAATTTAATGGAAACATTGGCTACAATACAATCAAGTGCAAGAAAGCAATCGGACCATAGAAAAACTTTTGTACATAAGGATCTCACAACTACGGACTACGTCTTTGTTAGAAGAGAAGTGAAAAAATCACTAACTCCACCGTATGAGGGACCCTTTAAAGTAATAGAACGGAACCCTAAATTCTATACAGTTCAAATAGGTTCTCGAAAAGTCGTTATTTCGCTAGATAGGCTCAAACCAGCTTACGCTATTAACTACACACCTAGCAACGCGACCCCAGAAACAATAGTTTCTCAGAGCCCGACACTTGTTGAAACAACAATGCCACTAAGTAACCCAAATAAAACACCTCGGCTACCTGATGAAATGGGTCCGCCGAAATCTGATGTGAGAACAACAGCTCCAGTCATAACGAGATCCGGTCGCATGGTTAAAAAGACTGTGCGGTTTGATATTTGACTCAAGCTTATCAAGTGCTCATTATTACCAACAGCGAACAATATCGCGGTTATAAACAAAGATCATTCAGGACTACTCATTCACGCACTTGGGAACAAAGGGACTGGCCTATTTACAGCTACTCTACACTTCAACAGTCGGCATCTTACGCCAGCCGCGTAACGCACTCAGCAGGGGTGCCATGTAACCACTTGACATCGGCGGCGGTCAACAAAAAGTGTTCAAGTATAGTATAAACAGTGATTAACAATAACAAAAGTGCAGTGCGCGTTTAAGTATCTTTGTTCTAAAAAGAGACCTTTTGTTTATCAAAACATTAGCCACAGTGTACGCTATAATTACCATGAACTCTATATCACTTTAAGTATTAATATTATTAGTAGGAATCTTTTTATGAGATATTTTTTTTTAATGTTAAATTACAATTATGTTAGTTTGTATTTGTAACAAGTTTACAAACTTTAAATTTTTATTTTATATACCTACTTTTAAAATTATCTTATAATTTTTTTTTTTTATGTGGGATGTAGATGTAGCGTTACCATTGTACACATAGCTAGCTACATGCATATTGTTTATGTTTTAAAGCTTATAAATACGTGACCGCGCGACAAATTTGATACTCTATCGTAAGACAGTCTATCGGAACACTCTTTCGTAACACTCGCTCCTAGCGCGGTCACGCTAACTAACTGTAATAATTATTTGTTTTATGTTTAATTAAAAGAACACATTCAAAAATAAATCTTATTATTTAGCAAACATCTTCCACACGAAATATACGGAGATCAAAAAGCTAAAGCTTGTTAAGTTGTTTGCTTTGCACGGCTTGTGCTGACGTAGTGATGACGCCATTACAGCCAGCTGTGCCGCAGGTGCCGTTGTTGGATGACGACACCATCGCCTTCGGAGACGAGGACAACACCAATAAACAGCTTCCGTGAGTAGCATTCTACTATTATCTCTATGAGTTATTCGTCGAGTGTGATTCGAGTCTAGGCGCAGTTTTTTAATCGCATCCTCGTGTCAAGGGGAAGATCGTGAGTTCCAATGCCACACGGGGTCATAACTTTTGGGACAATTCAAATTGTCCCAAAAAAAAAAAAGTGATCATTCAACAGATATTTGTTCTCTGCCTGGGTCTGGATATTCTGCGTCTATTTACAAAAAAATATATACTCAAGTAATTATATGAGCTATATCTTTCCCATAGTACAAGCTCTGCTTACTTTGGGGCTAGATAGTGTTGTGTGGATTGTCCGCATTATTTATTTATCCGTTCTTTCGAACAAGTGTGGTGTAAGGATTTTAAGTGCACCTCAAATAGGCTCTTCCCATGCTCTTTGACCACATATTATTCGGTCTTTTTATTAGGGTTCCGTTGCCAAATGGCAAAAACGGAACCCTTATAGATTCGTCATGTCTGTCTGTCTGTCTGTCCGTCTGTCCGTCCGTATGTCACAGCCATTTTTCTCCGAAACCGTAAGAGCTAGACTGATGAAACTTGGCGAGTAGATGTATTCTGTGAACCTCATTAAGATTTTTACACAAATATAGAAAAATTACTATAAATTTTGGGGGTCCCCATACTTGAAACTGAAACTCAAAAAATTTTTTTTCGTCAAACCCTTACGTGTGGGGTATCTATGAATAGGTCTTCAAAAATGATGTTGAGTTACATCGTTTTTTTTCTAAACTGAATAGTTTGCGCGAGAGACACTTCCAAAGTGGAAAAAAGTTGGTCCCCCCCTCTAGCTTCTAAAATAAGAGAATGATAAAACTAAAAAAAAATATGTTGTACACTACTATGCAAACTTTTAACGATATTTGGTTTGAATGATATCTAGCCAGTAGTTTTTTTTTATACGTCATAAATCGTAAACCGCAATTTACCTTTCGACGAACTACAAGAACCTTTATATTATGTTACTTGATGCTACGGAACCCTTCATGGGCGAGTCCGACTCGCACTTGGCTGCTTTTTTTTTAAGTTCTACAACACGCTAGTTTCCTCACGATCTTTTCCTCTACTGTTTGAGAGTTGTCAACTACGCTAGTGCACATATATTTTATGACAGAAAAAACTTATTAGTGCACTACTGGATTCTAACCCACATCCATAGGATTGGAAGGCGGTATCGCTACTACTAGTCCACCAGTGCTCTTACTCTTAGCACAGACACCAGAAGGGCAAGTCCCAATTAATTCATTTTGTCTACGAAATGTTGTTTTCGTTTCGCCTATTTGTCGCTCTCCTTTGTATGGCGAAAAGATGAGACTGCAAAATACGTTAAAGTAGAAACGATCCAAACGAGTTGTTATCACATCAATTTTCCATACAAAAGAGAGAAATACACGAAAACAACATTTGTGGTAGACGAAATATGGTAGCAAAACTCCGACTTCATGTATTGAGCACTGCATGAATGAAGGGATAGGTATGGTGATAGATATAACCTGCTCGTAATGAAGTCCTTCATTCGGCTCCTGATCTGATAATCTCATGAGAGACTGGGGGGTCAGGTACCGAATTAAATATTAAATACATTTAATCTACCTACCTACCTATACTAAAGCTGTGTTTGTTGTGTTGCTTGTACATACTAACATAGCCTAAGATAGCCTGTAAGTTTACTAACACAAATGGAGCACAAAGTTGTCTGATAAATAACAATGTTTGCAGGCACCCGTACATAGTGTTCTTCCACTGGGTGTTCCGCAGCGCTGCCATCGTGGTGTACATCCTGTGCGGCTGGTTCTCAGACTCCTTCATCGCGAGCTTCGTGCTTGTCATAATGCTGCTGTCGGCGGACTTCTGGACTGTCAAGAATATCTCTGGTAACACTAACTAGTGGAATACCATTTGTGTTAGAAATCATCAGTCGACGTAGGTTTCCCCTTGTATATTAGCCTGAAGAACTCCTCTGCTGGATTCCTTCATTAAATTTCTAGGAATAATGATTCTGAGCCTTCTCCATCCACCGACTTCCCGTGGTCTTAACAATAAGACAATGTCATCGTTTCCTTAATGTTGGTGGGCGTCCTAACGTTTAATTAGTTTATTTTATTAGTAGTAATAAAATGGAATAGAAATGACTAATTTTGCCTTACGCGTGATTCTTAAACTTATGATTTAGAGTTCAAATTTTAGTTTGAAATTAGAATCAAGTACCTACGAGATAAGTACTAAGCTACCCAAGTAGCAAAAGCTTCTATAACCAAGGCATTTTATCACCAAACAGTGATATAGTAACCCTACAATGGTAACCATTGTGACTGCTTGTACTATAAAGGTTTTTAACAGAGCGTTTTGATTCTATAAGATTAAAGAGCATTTATGTTCTGTAAGTTAGCTCTTAAAACGCTTACAGGACCATACAAAAGAATCTTTAAAGTGTTGCACTTTAATAGATATGAAAAAAGCCATGATGGTACTATTTAGTACTATAAATGATCTTACTGACACTTGTATGTATCTATTTTGCACTAATAATACGTAAAAATAACTTTTACAGTGCTAGTATTGTAGCAGTATTAAAACACTATTACAGGATCAATCTGCACTATAAAAGTACCTTGCAAAACCATTACGTAACCTGTAAGCTTCGTAAGAGCTCCTTCAACATCGCTATGGGGTTGATATGTAAAAGTAATGAACACTCTTCTATAGTACTAAATAGCACCATAGCGACTCCTGGTGCAGTTGCTAAATAATTTAAATTCTAAATAGCTCTATTGGTGAGTTTTTGTTACTGCTACAAGACTAAACCGTGATATAAATGTACTAAAATCAATAATTAAAGGGCTAATTAGATCTATACTAGATTTTCAGTGTCAATTATATTATTATTATTTCTTCATGAATCCTGTATTATGTTTCTGTGTGGTGAACAATAAAGAGTTATCTATCTATCTATCTATCTATTATATCACTAGTATTGGACATTTGGACAACGAACCCTAATTCGCTTGTGGTGAAAATAAGATGGCTGCTGTTTTTTGCCTTGATAGCACATTAGCAGCACGGCTGGAGCCAATATGAACTATAGCAGCCATAGTCGGGACAAGTCCTTATTTTATTAATTAAAATTTTATTAAAACATAAAAAATATGAGGGCGCATCGTCAAATTTTAAATCAGCATAATGATTTTATCGATACAATTATTTTCGCAAGTGCAATTTATGGCAGAGTTACATTTTTTAGTATGTCCGTATTACATATTACGCTAAGCAAACATGGCAAATTACATAAAGAATAATATTTTATTTTTATTTGATAATAAAGATCACTGGAATCGTTTAAGGTGCAATATAGCACTATAAACATGTTTTGGTTATTTTAATAGTGCAAATTTGTGATATAAAAGTTGCAGACAGCACTATTTTAGTACTAAAAAGCGTTTCTCGACACTTTTACATTTCAACTATAGAGCTGATTTATCACCGTAAGAGCCTTTATGTAATGTTTTTATAATAAATCAGTGATAAAACTAGGGCCTTTTCGGGGTTTTGTAAACGTTTACAACACCATTATAGTACTAATCTTGAACACTAACTAGCACGCTCCAAAACGTTCTCAGGTCTTTTATAGTACCAAATTTTGTTACTTGGGTAGAAACTTAAAATTTGAAATATTCTGGTGTCCCAGTTACAATTATTTTTTCTGACTTTACCAGGATGCCTATTTACGCAGATTTGGTTGAAGCTTTTTATAATTATTTTTAGGGTTGCAAATTAAAAAAATATCTCTTTTTAAGGTCGCCTTCTCGTCGGTCTAAGATGGTGGAACTACGTGGATGACGACGGCAAATCCCATTGGGTGTTCGAGGCCAGACAAGTAAGAGTATAAAATCATTGTCGTGATCACTTGATCATTTAAAAAATAAACCGGCGTACTTTACTTGTGAGTACGCTCGTATTTATGAGTGGTCCGATATACTTTGTTGCACCAATATTCACTTCACTGGTCAAATACCTAATGGCACGAAGCGAATCACGTGACTAACTTGTACCTATCTTAATGACTCTAAACTCAATAAAAATTTATTTATTTCAATTCCAAGATTCACTTTGAAACGTCTTAAAGCTGGGTGATTCTAGGTGCCAGTTCCACGCGACCAAGCCTAGAAGAACAGGCAAAAAACTACGGCTTGGTTCCTACCGTTTTTTTATATCCTTTTACTGAAATAACGTATATTTCCGTAGAACCGAGTGAACCAGAACGAGAGCCGCTTGTTCTGGATGGGGCTGATCCTGTGTCCGCTGGTGTGGTCGCTGTTCTTCATCATCTGCCTCTTCGGCCTGCGCTTCAAGTGGATGGTATCATTCAGCTCACACATTCAGCCTGGTGCACTAGTGGGGGGCAGACACAACCTTGGGATCTGAAAGGGGGTGCTAAGCCCGACAAGATATTTTAACGTGTGTCGTTTCTTCTATCCCGCTTTCTATCTGTGTTTCATTATTGATTTCGTCTGCGAAATACAAAATAGAATTTTTATATAGCTCCAATAAATTTTTATCTTTTAAATTTATATTTTTTAATTACCGCTAAGGATCGGGACGAGTGGAAGGTTTTGGGGGAGACCTTTGCCCAACAGTGGGACAATGTAGGTTAGATAAAAAAAAATTATAAAATTGTGGTTTGTGAAAATCCGTGTTGGCATTTCAGGCCCGCAAGACAAGACAGAGGGCTTAAAAGTTTTTGCTTGATGCCATTTTCTTCATGATGTTAATTCCACATATTGTGTGTTCCAGCTGGTAGTGCTGATAGCTCTGACGCTGACGGGCGCCAACCTGCTCGGCTACATCAAGTGCAAGTTCGGGGCCAAGCAGGACCTCAAGTCGGCTACCACAGAGTTCATGAAGAAGCAGGTATGTTATACTTTATTCAAATGTAAACAAATCTCAGTTAAAACATTAAAATCGTTTGATAATTGTTTGATTGTCCAGCGACGCGAGCTTCTAAATAGACATATTAAATTAGGTAGGATGCAATAGATGTGACTTCTATTCCCGACATAATATTATAGTAGCGTAATGTAACGTTAAGGAACTTCACTGCTATTATTTTAGATTATCTTTGATTTTTAAAAGGATCATATACAAAAACGGTGGGAACCGAGCCGTAGTTTGTTGCCTGTTCTTCTAGGCTTGGTCGTGTGGAACTGGCACCTAGACTCACCTAGCTTTAAGACGTTGTTTAAGTGATTCTTGCAATTCAACTGAATAAAGACAATTTTGATTATGATATGACTCGGTGCTTATGTAGGTATGTTTGTTTGTTCCCAGATCCTGCAGAATGCTACATCCTTCATGTTCACGCAGCCCAGTCCGCCCAACGCTGGGAATACAGGCGTCGTCTAATAAATATCATCATAAGCTACTTTACCAATAAGAATTTCAACATTGTATGGAAATAAGTTAGGTACATGTAATTTAATTTAAAAATGTACCTAATATAGAAACATGTAAATATGTTTGATTTGTTATTAAATTATTGTCTAATAGTACTTGCCTATTATTTTAGTAATGTTAGACCCTTATCAAAAACCTTAGTGCTGACTACGGTACTGACGACACTACATGAACCCACTACTCCGAAAAGTATAGTTACAGTCCTAATCCTGTAGGAAATACTACTGACTTTTTAAGATTACTACGTGCAGTCAATAAATATTGTCCACAATATTTATTGACCCACACATCTAGCCCCAAATAAAGCAAAGCTTATGCTATGTGAACCAGATAGCTGATAATTATAATACTTAGGAGTAGGACTACGATGGGAGCATAAAAATAGTTATAAAAATCTGCGGTTGCAAAAATATGCTCCAGGTGAGGCTCGAACTCACAACCCCGGCATTACTCACGAGCACTGTCTTATAAGTACCGTGCGCTAACCAATTGCGCCACTGGAGCTACGAACGGCAGTCTGAAAGTAGTAGCTAACTGCTACGACTCTTTTTTCAGTCAAATAACATTCTTTTTGCGATAGCAGCGTCAAATAAAGAATCGTGTTCATTTGCTATTCGTTGAGCGAGCACAGTAAAAATTTTAAAAAATATTTATGGCCCAAATAATTCATCAAAGTAATATTTTTGCAAAATCCTAGTAAATAATATATATTATTAAGTTGACAACTGGACAAATTGCGAAAAACGAAACGAAAACACAGCAGCAAACACAATAAACAAAAGGCTGAATCTATTAATACAGGTACTGTACGAACAATTTATAATTATTAATACGGTTACCGTACGAACAATTTATAATTATTAATACGGGTACTGCGGGGGGAGGGGGGGGCACCATTCTCGAAATGAAGTAGGTATAAAAAAAAAAACCTAACAACCTACTGTTACTTTAGTGACTTATAACGGAGTGCCCCGAGTTTGAATCTGGATTTTTAAAAAGTCAAAGTCAATAATTTTTTATTCATTACGATGCAAGAATCACTTTGAAACGTCTTAAAGCTAGGTGAGTCTAGGTGCAAAACACTTTACAGTCGCTTAAAAGGCGTAGTAAAGTTAAAATTTAGGTTGCCTTTAGTATTGTTAGGGAGGAGGAGGGACGGGGGAAGGGTCCTCTCTGCACTGACATTCACCATTCTTGAAATTAAGTAGGTATAAAAAAAAAAAACCTAACAACCTACTGTTACTTTTGTGACAGACAGTCGGGGTGCCCTGAGTTTGAATAATATCCGTACGAATAAATATAATTTATTCATCCAGCACCCGTACAAATAGTCACTTCCTAAACAAAATGGACTGAAAACGTCACCTGAGTCAATGTTGTGATTTGTAATCGTAATCGTAATGAAGTGTTTTTATGCAGCTAGCCACAGCTAGCACTGCTGTAGGCATATGATTCAGTGCTCTCATAGTGCTTATTGTCTTTGTGAATCGAATGGTATCCAAAGATGAGTTGGTTCGACACCTCGGGTCTGACAAACCTCGCTAAGACTGCGCTGAAGGAGGCCCAGAAGACTATCGACAAAGCCTTGGATATTCAGGACGAGAGTGGCGAGGAACAGGACGATGACTCGCCGAGTCAGGAGCAGCCTAAGGCGCCACAAAGTCAAACTACAACACCACAAAAAGACGACTTCTTTGCTTCATGGGGCCTCACAGTTAGTGCAGAAAGTGACACTGCGACTCCAACTCCAGTAGTTGTCACCGAGAGCCCTTCCAAGTCGTCCAACAACAACCAAAGCATGTGGGGCTCCTTTGCAGGATCCTTCTTTGAACACCCCAAAACAGATTCGGCTATAGTGAAACCACCAAAAGCAAAGTCTATGGATGTGATTGCAGATACTCAGTTTGGAAGCCATGACGACCTGTTCTCTAGAAGCCAACTGGTTATGTCTGATAGTGAAGGGCTTGACAACAAAGTTGCCAAGAAGGATGATGTTGCTCAAGAAGAAAGAAGAGACTCATCGCGGTCTAATATCCTATCGCTGATGTCCAGTAGGCACAGCTCAGACTCAGTAGAAGTTCTCTCACAGAGTCTTAAGACCACACCTGACTCGGAAGCATCAATCCATTCAATATCCCAATGCAGTAGTGGTCAGAAACATAATTCAGAGTCTGTAGAAATACTACCAGACAGTCTTGTCAGTCCAAGTTCAATAGAATGCCTCGGGTTCGATAGCTATACCAGTGATAAAACTAGTAGCACATCTTCCATGTTATCTCCAGAAGATATTAGTGATAAAAAGTCTACGCCCTTTGGAGATTGTACAGAGAAAGCTGAAACAGCAGATTCAGTCAGTTTAGTGGCAGATGATGATGAAGACACAATGTCGTACAACTCTGTATCTGAATGCACTGCACCGACCGTCCTAGACACTGATGACAAAGTGAGTACTTTCCCTAAATCAATTAAAAATGAACAGAGAAAAGATCTGGAACGAGAGCTAATGAATTTAGAACAGGCTATAATCCCACAAAAGTTAATAAACGAAAACTCTTCAAATGATGGATCCTCAGACCGAACTTTAAATGCAGATAATGATAGTCTAAATCTTGAAAATACTGTGGAAGATAAAAAAGAACAAGAGGATATTTTAATGGAAAAGTTGAGTGATTCATCTTCCTTTTATAATGTTAATGTATCATCTGAAATGGTGCTGTCACAGAACTCAACCTTTGTTGAAGTAGACAATAAGCATTGTAGTTCCCACAGCAGCAGTGCTGCTTCAAACAAGGACGGAAGCACAAAAGAGCGGACTTCACCGGTCAGCTCTGACAGCAAGAGTGATATGGTCAAAGTTGGCTCAGATCGTACATCAGGCCATACCTCCGGGGATGAAGTAGAAACAGCCACATCATCAGACATAGAGATAATACCCAGCCCAAACGGAGAAGGCTTTAGTAGAAACAGTCCTGCAAAGTACAGTTTTAACAAAAATGGAAAATTTGATGGCGCCACATCTCCCAATCTTGTAGATCTAGTACTTGGTAAGTCATTGGCAACCAAAATCCGAGGTCACACAAGGGAGTTATCCGAGACCTCCATTCAAAGTAATACGAGTGATGAAAGCCAGGGTTCAGAGAATGAAAGGCTGATGAGGAGACTGTGCGAGATGGCCGAGATCCTGGACGCCCGGGAGAACAGACTGATGGAGGTGAGTCGGAGTAACGCGGAGCTGGCCGAGCACAATGCAGAGTTGAAGACGCAGGTGGATTCTCTCATGGTGAAGCATGAGGTGGGCGATATCAATATGATAACAGAGGATTATACACAGAGGATGTCAGCTTTGGAGAAGAAGTTTCAGCAGGCTATTAGAGAAAAGGTAAATAATGTTTTTTATCTCTCTGATTTACATGATCGCAACTTGAGATCTATTGATACTTTCCTTCTGGCTACCCCTAAGCATTCAACATCTTTCCGAGGCAAGTCTTTTGAGGTGGCGGCTGTAGGTCTTTGGAATGTGTTCCCTATTGACATCAAAAAGGCTCCCAATAAGTCAGCTTTTAAGCGTCTGGTTTATGAGCATTTCCTAAAGCAGATCTCATTGGACCTTAACTAAAAAGTATTGTACCATGTTGTTAATTTTAATATCTAAGCTTTCCTTTTTTTTTATGTAACCACGCCAACGCCATTCCTACCTCTAAGGTTGGCAGGTAGAAAATGCTTAAAGCATTAAGCCCACCTTTGTTAAGTTTTTGTGTAATAAAGAGTTAAATATATACGATCATGCACAGGTAAGGTAGTCCTCTTGGGCATACCTCTTCTACATGATGATAGCGCTCTTTGATTTATTCCACTGTGGGCCGGCAGATTGTGTCAAGGCTTAGGTAAGGATTAGGTAACCTAAGAACTAAGTGCATCAAATACAGGTCAAGTCATGATGACGAAAAACATTTTGAACTTGTGGTCGGCAAACACATCGTGACTGATACTATCTACAGAGATCCTTTGAATAAACCCATCAGATTCATCAATTATTGTCTTTATCTGTAAGGTCGTAAAATCGTTGTTTGATTGTGCTTGTGATGCCGCACGATATCTAAATGATGTGTGCATCTAATCTTTATTTAATTAATTCGATTAGCATTGATCATTATCACGAAGTTTTCCTACCTAAGTACAAATCATCTTGATAGAAAATAAATCATTTCAGAACGCCTGATTTTGTTGATTCTAGCTTAGTTCCTTTCAGCGTCGCATTTTTAACCGACTTCAAATAAAATAGGAGGTTCTCAATTCGGTTCTTTTTTTATGTTGTTATCGCATTACTTCGTCGTTTGTGAACCGATTTGAAGAACTTTTTATCTGAATTAGGTAAATACATCCAGATTGGACGCGTAGTATTTTTTGTTTGTAGAAAAACTGTCTGGGCAAGTTAAAATTAACTTAATTTTATTCGTCGACGTAATAGGCCACTGAAAATCATCAGGGTCACCAATCCGCCGTACCAAGCCTCTTGACTACGACCATTCCTCCCAAAAATGAAGAAGGACTATTTCCAGCAGTGGACTTATCCAGCTAATGATGATAAACAGCGTGGAACTGGCATCTAGACACACCTAGCTTTAAGACGTTTAATAGTTATACTTGCGATTCAAGTTGTACTGAAAAGATATGGGATCCTTCAAAAGACGGGTTAACCTTTTCCTAAAAGGCCAGCGCATTAGCAACGCCATAAGTGTTATAGGTATTCTATGAGCGATGGTGACCACTTTCCATCAAGCTGTCAGTCATGCCTTTTTCATTCTAAGCAATGCAATGCAAATAATTCTAAAGGAGTAAAAGTTATTAAGTAGGGATCATGTTTTAGGATAACCTAAGAAAGCAGTTAGACACCCTAAAGTCCAAGAACTCGATGGACCATGAGAACACATTGAAAGAGAAGGACGAGATCATATCTCAGCTGCACGAGGAAGGAGAGAAGCTAGCCAAGCAGCAGCTGCAGCATTCCAACATCATCAAGAAGCTACGAGCCAAGGAGAAAGACAATGAACAGCTCATCAAAAGTCTGAGGTATTAAAAAAAACTAGGTTATAAAAAAAAAAATGCGGACAATCCACACAACACTATCTAGCCCCAAACTAAGCAGAGCTTGTACTATGGGAACCAGATGCTGATATAATACCTGAATACTTTTTTTTTGTAAATACATACATAGAATACAATATAACACCCAGACAGAGAACAAACATCTATGTTCACCACACAAATATTTGTTCTCGGTGGGGATCGAACCCACGCCCTCAAGCGCAGAAAGCAGAGCTACTACCAACTGAGCTGTGAAGGCAGTCAAGAGCTTTGAGAATGTCTAAGAGAGACCTAGAGGCACATACTAACAATAAGAAAACCTTTTAGCCATTGTACTTTTGTACCGAAGTCAGGCCGAAGAAATCGGGGTCGTCCGAAAGCGCGATGGGTCGACGACATAGTAAAGGTCGCAGGAAACAACTGGACAAGAGACGCACAGGACAGAGGAGGTTGGCAGAAAATTAAGGAGGCCTATACTCAGCAGTGGGTGATACCAACCTGAGATGATGACTTTTGTACCACTAGTAGTATCTGCTACATAAACTACTTAATATTATAATTGAAATATTTATTCTAACTTGTGCGGGTTTCTTTCTTCGCTATGTATTCCTTCGTGGTTTGAAAGCTTTGGTCTGTGTAATTATTTTTTCGATTGTAAAATCGGTTGGTTAGAATCTTTTGTGACCTTATTGAATCAAAACAACAAACTATGACTCCCTTTTTTTCAAATAAAAGTTTAAGCATGCAACAATGTGACATTTGCAGAGATAAAATAGCGGAACAAACGGCTGAGCTAGAGCGGGTGAAGAGGTCAATGGCCGCCAAGGAAGAGCTGGAGGTCAACCAGATAGAAGCCGTCTACAGGCTCACCACCACCAATAAAAAACTTGAGACGGAACTTAACGAGGTAATAAGAAAGAAAGAAAAGAAAGAGAGAAAAAGAGTGTAAGCTGAAAATAAAATAAATAAAAATTAATTACCACTGTAAAAAGGATCTCTATTTAATAGTTTAACGATTTGCCAATAACAGGATACGTACGATAAGGCATGTTGAATTGATTTCGGAGCTTAGTGCCGACTTTCGCACTTTTTCGCATAGGTACGTCATACATACAAATCATTTTGAAATAACGAAATTATTATCGCTGTAATTATGTGCTCATTATTTGAGTTCTCGCCTCTGTTATCTGCGTAATAATTTCTTATCATGTGCATTACAATTATGGAGTTAATCATGTCATCATGTCGGTTTTAGAATTTTGGAATTGGCACCTAACTTTATGACGTTACAAAGTGATCTAGTTTTCGATTAATTTGAATAACAGCTAATTATGAGTTTAAACCTTCTAGATAGCTTAACAGATCCAAATCAGTGCCAAACGGAGGCGCCTCCTTAGGGCTGGCTCCATCGTCACTCGTCACGCTGAATAGCAACGCTGGTGTGCTGCGCCAGATACTCGTACCAGCCCTTGGTGACGTGTCGCTTCGACAAGATGATAACATTTGTGTTTGCCGTTCTATCAGACACGAAGTGCGCTAGACGACGCGACTCAACGTCTGGACAGCTCTCGCTTGTCGCTGGAGGCGGCTCGCTCGGAGCTGGTGGAGCTGCAGCGCGGCTCGGGCGAGCTGGCGCGGCTGCGCGCGCTGCGGCCCGCGCTCGACGAGCGCGCGCGCGACGCGGGGCGCGAGGCCGACCAGCTCAGAGCTGAGCTCAACCAGCTCAGGACTGATATTGTTAACGGTGAGGGGGTTTTCTTTCTGTCGTTCGGGGAAGCATATTGTTAGTACCCCATGTATTTATAAAAAGTATGCACTGCCTTTTAGTAAGCGTCATGTTTTTGGCCTTTTAACTTGGGCTGTTATTGTTTGTGCAAGATTTGAATATGGGACTGGATTGTATTGTCCACGAAATATCCCACTAATTTATTTATATCTCTTAGTATTTCCAAGTTCCTCCTTCTGCCTTGTCTTGATGAAACAACCTGTATAATATCTAAGTGTCGTTAACTATCAAGTTAAGAATGTGAAACAATCATTGCTATTCCAGAGGAGAGACGCTGGGTGTCCCGCGAGGAGGCTCTCCGACGCGAGCTGGTGTCTGCCAGGGAGGCTTGCGCCGCGCTGGAGGACGCCGCGGGGGGGGCTGGCGTGGCGGGGGCTGGTGCGGGGGGAGCGGGGGCTGACGCGGCGGGGGTGCTGGCGCAGCTGGCGCACCTGCAGCGAGCGGCCGTCGATAGGGACCGCACGCACGCCCGACAGATAGGTAACTGGCCTCTACGACTGGCCTCTAGCTCAGTTGGTAGTAGCTCTGCCTTCTGCGCCGTAGGTCGTGGGTTCGATCCCCACTGGCAAAAAATATTTGTGTGGTGAACATAAATGTTTATTCTCTGTCTGGGTGTTATATTGTATTCTAAATAATGTATTTACAAAAAAAAATGTATTCAAGTATTATATACTCTGCTTAGTTTGGGGCTGAGTAGTGTTGTGTGAATTGTCCACAATATAAATAAAATAAAATAAAAAAAAAGAAACTTTACTGCTTTAAAGCAGTAAAGTTTACATTTCACAGCTTCTAGTTTAAACTAGAAGCTGTGATTTCCCGGCATAAAATAGGGCTGGATGTGATTGAGGATGTTGTAAAAGGCAACTAAAGGAATGCATCAGGAGATAAGCAGCATCATTTCCAGAAGTATACTCTAATTTGTCTACTTATGTAATGTGTTTCTAATATGCCTGCCAACCATGGTAAAAATAGGGAAATGGGGGATGGCCATATCCTTATTTCTGCAAGTTTTTCTTAAGTAAGTCATCATTATGTCAATTCATTTCAAAGCGATTTTTATAACTAACATGGAGGGCAGAAACTTTGGCTGCTATCACATCGGATGCAAAGTATAGATACAAGTCATATGCTCACTTTTTTTTTATTAAATATTGTTTATATTCCAATAACTTAATTGTTAACATTCCAGCGGAGCTAGAGAGGGCGGTAGTGAAGGCGGTGGAACGGGAGAAGGTATCCCTGGCGGATGCGCTCACCCTGCGCGATGCGCTGTGCACGGCGCAGGCGCTGCTGCAAGACCTGGAGGAACGGCTGCAGACCCTCACGCAGCACGCCGCCCAGTGGGAGCAGGCCTGCAGCGCCAGCCGGGAACTGCTGGACAGGTGACCATTACCACTTTATCATGACTCTGATACAAGTAGTGGTTCAACCCGAGATGAGATCTTGCGATGTTTGCGATTTAGACTGAAACCAATCTTACCTGAACCACAACCTGAACTTACTTACTTACTTAGTTTTATTATAACACAAGTACTGGACGTTTTATCATCGTTGCGTTTGAGGAACCTATGCAACAATAAAAATGGTTTGAATTGTGTAATTACAGTTACGAGCTCTTTTCACTCCCTATTGCCCAAAATTGATTCTAGACAAAGGCATAGACAATAATTTCTATGTACAATGAAGAACTTCAGAAGGGCAAGTCCAACTTCATTTTCGTTTACGAAATGTAGTTTTCGTTTCGCCAATTTGTCTCTCTCTCTATAGCGGAAAGATAGACAGCAAAAATACGTTACGTAGAAACGATCGAAATGAGTTGTTGTCTCATAAATTTTACATATAAAAGAGAGAGACACGTGCTCACACGAAAACAACATTTGGCAGACGAAATGTGGTAGCAAAACAGCGACTTTAGGTACAGAAGCTAATAATATTGTATCGATATTCCAGAAAAACCGCTGAACTAGAGAGCACAAAGTCAGAATTCGAGGCACAACTGGCAACTCTAAAACAAAAGCTGGATGATGCAGAACAACGGTTAGCGGCCGAGAGCGCGGCCTTGGATGTGGAGAGGAAACGAAACGCTATACTACAGGTACGTTGTCGACCCTTACAGCTCAGTTGGTAGTAGCTCTGCCGTCTGCACTGTAGAGCGTGGGTTCGATCCCAACTGAGAACTAATATTTGCCTCCTGATCAGAAGGTATGTATGTGCAAGTCTGTATTATAATGCCGTGTCTGTCTCCCTTCCGATGCAATGTGTGTGTTGAATTTTGTACCTGAGTATCCAGACATTTTGAGATCCTGACTTTTTGCTAGCTAGACGTTCTGCTATACGTGTGATAGTTGGACGTTTTGCTTAATGGAAATTTTGCTAATTAGACTTACTGCTCATTAGACCTTTTGCTCTGTTGGACATTTAGCTACTTAGACAACAAATACAAGAGGCAAATATTTGTGTAGTGAACATAGATGTCTCTGTCTGGGTGTTATATTGCATTCTACGTATTTATTCACAAAAGTATTATATTAGCTATCTAATTCCCATAGTACAAGCTCATGTTTTGAGGAATGTCCACTATTAAAAAACACAGAATTTAAGCAAGCACGCCATTATCCTTCAGGAAGATCGTATAAAGGCGAACTATTGACCCTGACAGAATGGTCTTATATCATGTTTTATTTTTTCCAGGAACAACTGACGTCTCGAGCTGAAGTGTCTCCGCCGCATTCCGTGGTTTCAGATTCACTCTCAAACTCGTTATGGCAGTCGGTAAGTTGCACTATTTTTTTTACTATGGTATATAAAATAGTATAGGGCCCAGTATTGAACCTTGGGCTACTCCTACTTGTATGTCGTGGTTTTCGAGCTGTTTCCCTATCCTTTATCTGGAATATTATTTGCGAAAAGTACATGGTAAAAGAAAGTAATAGTTGAATATTTCAAAAATAGGGGTATGTGGAAAGGGTGAGGCAGCAAGCTCTTTAATAAGAAGAGTCACATGTCAAACTTTATCAAAAGCCTGTTTGGTAACCAAGAAGATCGCGACTGTCTTCGTTCTAAAGATTTTCGTATCTGTTCGATGGCCTTATGTGCGACTGTGCCATGCTTACATGCCTACCCTGTTGTTGTAGATAGAGTAATATGATGGTATTGTTTAGGAGGAGAGCGGTTGGTCCGGCGGCGGCGGGTACACGGGCACGGCTGCGCTTCAGGTGGAGGAGGCGCTGGCGCTGGCGCGGCGGCGGGACGGCGAGCTGCAGGCGCTCGTGGCCGCCGACAGCAGGGCACGCCGGGAGCGCGCCGTGCTGCAGGCCACGCTCGCCACCACGCAGGCCAAGCTCGACGACTGCCAGGTAACGACATGTTCTTACACTCTTCTTTCCGATCAGAAATTCATTTGACTTATTTACTTACAACGTTTTACCCTCTAAATTTGGAACCGTTCGTATCAGCCCCATGTTCTTACGGCCGACTCGCAACCAGTCCGATCGGAGTAACTTAAGGTTGCTCGTACTTTTTTAATTAACATCTATTTTTGTGCGATTTGATACTCTAAAAGGGATTCTAGCCCCAGATTATTATTAATTCCAGCCGAATAGAATTAATGAATTTTACAGATTCTAGGATAATTGAGCCTTGATAAATAAATCTATTGAGCAAAAAATGACCCCCTGAGCGTTTTGTAATTCGCGGCTCAACGGTTTAATGTTTATTGTGGTGATTGCAGAGTGTACAAGAGCAATATGACGCTCTTCTCCAGATGTACGGCGAGAAGGAAGAGCAGGTGGCGGAACTGAAGCTGGACTTGCAGGACGTGACGCAGCTCTACAAGGCGCAGCTAGACGAGCTGGTCGCGCTCAAGCAACGCGCCGACCGATAACAACACAAGCATTTACAACTACCCTCATTATGTATTAAAAATACTTTAAGATACGATTCTTGTCATGTCACTTCTTTTGAACCAGTATAGAGAAAGGATTTTAAGTGCGCCTCAAAGAAGCTCCTTTTGTGCATTTGACACATGTTTTCTAACGGTTTAGGCTCTACGACATGCCGGTTTCTTCACTCTGTTTTCTTTCGCCGACTCAAAACGAGTAATCTCAAAAGATTACTGGTGTGTACATCAGTCTTTGGACAGAAAAACTCATTGGTGCATGACTGGATAGCTTGACCGATTGCAACACGGGGCCGCTACATAACGCGCTTGAAACGCTAAGACGCTTGAAAATGCAGAGTCTAAAAAGTTGCCAGCATTATTTTTTGCCTGCTTGTATTATATTCTACTACCTTATTTGACCACATGTTTTTAACAATGTTGTTGTCTCTTTTGTTAAAAAGTAAAACAGTATAATGAAGTTATTTCAAGGATAATTCACCTCTACTCATTCACTTCTTCATATTTAGGTTAATGTTCCTTCAGAAACTTATTTAAACTATTACACGGGTATTTATCGTGTATATTACCTTATTTGAAACGTCGGGAAATAAATAAAATAAGGTAATATACGCGATAAATACCCGTATATTAGTTTAAATAATGTTCCTTCTATATTAGGGTATTGATGAATGCTATGGTACTTATAGTATTGAAGATTGAATTCAAATAGAATATTACAACTAAGGTTTTCGCCAATATTGAAATAGAATGTACCTAGATATAACTGCTATTATAATAGTGCGACAATGTGCCTATAATTGAAAAGATACTTGTTAAATTATCAGTTCCATTCAATATTAATCTTTGAGATTTGTTTGTATGGTGTGTATATAAAAAGCTGTATTATATTGTTATGTTAAAGCTATTCTCGTTTATGTAAATATTATTTTTTATTAACAATAGCTG
This sequence comes from Thera obeliscata, assembly GCA_947578465.1. NCBI lineage: Eukaryota > Metazoa > Arthropoda > Insecta > Lepidoptera > Geometridae > Thera > Thera obeliscata. The sequence goes on from OX387915.1 coordinate 661,715, forward strand.
AAAGTGCACTTTCTACTAAAACAAAATAAAGTCTTAAAAAAAGCCTTATTATAGACAATAGTGTCATATCTTAATAAATTCTGTTTATTTAAAATAATATAATATAATCACAAGTCAAAATCTCTATGATTTCATTATGTAAATAGTTTATGTACAGTTAATTGTTTTATATTCGTTAGCAATAAGGGCATTATTAATAGGTCTACTGCAATAAACTATGAAAGCAGAATTACTATCATAAAAATTCTAATTATTGAGTGTTAGTTCCTTCACATTTTATCAAAATGCATATTATGTTGTGTAAATAAAACATTTCGAATTTTATTACGTAGTTGTCTTAAATTAATTGAGAGTTCGTGCTGAATTCCAGGAATTGCTGCTCATCATGTTCCTTATTGCTTGAATGAGTGCTTCTTTAGTAGTCTACTAGTCAAAATACTTAATTACCTAAGCAAAGAAAATGGCCCAAGAGTCTTAACTGCTAAATAAGGACCACCAATCCAGTATTAAAAACCGCATTAGAGTGGGACGACGGCGTCTGGTCTGGTTTTGAAAATACTTTATTAGTGAATAGGTGAATGTACACCGTCAAAGGCGTCGAATGCACTGAGATTGTGGTCATTTTATATATAATCTATAACTGTTATACAAAGAGGACCTAATAGGAAAGGACTAATAATAAAACCACAAAAATAGCATACACCATTTATTAAAATTAATGAAGAAGCGATACAATTATACTACAGGTGAATGCAGTTTCAGATTTCAGCGAGTAATTGCTGGGCATAATTTATTAGGTAGGTACAAGTTTTAGATACATATTTCTGCAAAATTGAGTAAGGACTACTTTAGTAGGATGCAAGTACAGTCAGCGGCAGAAGTAGATTAACAGTTACAGTTATTTTCTGCCGAGTTTTTCTGGGTTTAGCCAAGGAATGGTAACTTCTGACTGCAGATAGACTCAAGATCTTGAATAAAATAAAGTTCAGTTGCATAATGGAACTTTATAAATTAGAAATGTTTATCTAGTTTTGTCGATGACCGTACCACCAGTTTGTTATCAAGATAATTTTAATTCCTGCCAAAAGTGCTGATAAAATTCTTCATAACTTATATACCTGTCCAGTTAGAAATTATTTCCTTTAGGTAGTTAGTTGTTGAGTCCACAAAATAGTTTGAAAATGCATTCACCTTCACACAAACACACATTCGCTAAATACATAACATGAATGGTTAGAACACACATACATCGATCATACACAGGAGTGAGCAGATACATACTAATATGATTATTAACTCATTTTCTGTAAAATAGTTGAGACTGGAGATTCAGAATATGTATAGAGTAAAGCGAAAGGGGCTCATTCGAAATTGGGATTCCGGATTCAGGCTTTTTTGAAATTCGATTTACATCCATGAAAAAACTAAGCAAAAATTTACAATTTCGGGATTAAATTGGTTAGTGAATCATTTGTCAATATTGAAGTCAACATTTTTGTAAGTTTTTTTAGCTGATTCTGATGAACGCTCATAAGTTACTATCGATATTATTGTTTCTTTGTGTGTGTCAAACATAGCCCTTTCAGGATATGTACCTACTGTTAACCAGTTTTGGGAATAGGACATCCCTAATTGGATCAATCAACAGGACACATCCCTAGAATAGGAAGAAGCAGAAGAAAAATAAGATGGCGTCTCTGCGGAACTGTATTGTTAGTAAAACAAAGTTGTAGTTGTTTTTCGTCAACATAAACACTACATACATATTTTGAATCTCCTCACATAAATATTAATGTTCTTACAAGAGACGTGGACTTTCATAATTAACATCGAACAAATTGAATAGAAAGCTATTAGGTAGTACTTAATTTTTAGGTATAGCGCAATTGTCTTAACAGATACAGAATTCTCCTACAGAGAATAATCATTTTTACAGAAAGTGTGTGCAGAAACTTCAAATGTAGTTGATGATTTATACGACATTTAAGAAGACGAGTTCGCCTACCAATCGCAAGGTCAACTTTCTACAAGCGTAGAAATTAATGAGGATTTTCAAAAACACTAAGGTGCTACTGCAGACATTTTCTCTAAGAGATATTACAAGACTTATTGGTAGCAATATGTATTAATTTTATTTAATACATAATATAATGTAGTCTATTTCTAAAATACTGTTAGCTACTTGATATTTAGATGAGTTCAAATATTAACTTTTTTTATTAACGTAAGTATTTGCTTTTAACACATTGAAACGTCACTAAGGTAGGTCGTAATCATTATCCAAACTAAACGCTATCGTAGAATTTATGTTTCTATTATGTTCATAAAACATTTGTATTTGAAGATACAGTGAGGCTTATAAGTTTTTTATAGGGTCCTATGTCCAGTAGTAGACTTCTTCAGGCTATGATGATGATGATTTGAAGATGGCGCTCTCTGTCCATGTCAAAGTTTTACAGAAAATGAATTAAAATTGTTAAGTTCGTATTATAATATAATGATGTTACAATATTTTGTTAGTAGATGAGGATGAAGTTATAGTTTTTGATAAGAGATAAATTCACTACTGTATTGTTTAAACGATTTGCTATGAAATATCTATATCGGCAAGTATTTTTTCCGTGATGTAATATTAGCTGTAATGCAGTAATAGTTCCAGAAAACATGAACTTATTCAACGAGATATCTATTGATAGCGATAATGTCACAGTGAATCTACCTCCGGCATCTAAATGCCCATCAAAATATTAGTAAAGTTAATCTGCCTATTTAATGCATTTTTTTGTCGTTTTATATTTTTTTTTATAAAAGCCTTAATCGTCGAATCTATTGTATCGAAGGCATGCAGATGTTCGTAGCCTCCATAACCTCATGTTGATAAGACCGAAGTCTAAACCATTACTTAACTCTCAGAATGAAGACGAAACTAAAAACCTTGAGTTTTACCTATCCTACCGGCCCGATGCGTACGTGGGATCGACCTGGACTCATGAATCCAGATCGAGTCGTACCGACAAGTCGCTCGTCGCATCGTTTGGATACATTCTGCACGCGAAATCCTTTCAAATCGGTAGAAACCGGAATCTAGTATAACGGGAGTGAGCGCGTTGTAAGATGTAGAGAGTGTGGGGGCTAGGACTACTATGTAATCTGTGGCGATCGACGACTGTAGGTTTGCAAAGGTTAGCATTTTAGAATAGCGTCGATCGCAAGTCCGAGCCTGGCCCGCCAGTCGTCGCCGCAACCGTGTAACGATCGGTTCATACAATAAACGTGGAAAACATTAATATCGGATTTTCTCTTGGCACGTGGCACACCTGCCACACCCAGATAGAGACCCCCATCCGACTAGTGCTTCTCCCCAAGTATATCTCAACAGTGATCACGTCAGGAGTTACCAACAAGTGGTGACCCCTGTGAAAGTGAATAAACAGTATAACGGAGTATTGTGAAAAAAGTGGCGGCGATTCCCTCTCGACACACGTCCGGTCTCGAGAGGTAGTATAAAAGGATAAGTTTCAAGGTCAAAAGTGACTATAAGGTGTAAAAGTGCGCAGACATGTTCGCGCAAACAGCAGTTCCCCTACCGGCAGTGAGCGGAGAAAATAAGAAAAGTGAGGAGAAAGACATGGCAAGCACGTCCGAGCTGGCGGCCATAACCGTGTCGGCGAGAATTCCAGACTTCTGGAACGACATGCCTCGTTTATGGTTCGCGCAAATGGAGAGCGTCGTGGCATCGCAAAAACAAGGAGACACCGTGAAATTCAACCTTGTAGTATCGAAATTGGGACGAGATGCTCTACAACAGGTCAGTGATATTGTATTCGCTCCACCAGAGAATGATAAATATAAGACATTGAAAGACAGACTTTTACAAGTATATGAAGAGAGTGCCGAAAGGCAGTTCCAAAAATTAGTGGGAGAGATGGAACTAGGCTCCCAGAAACCATCGCAATTATTAAGACGAATGAGAGATTTGGGAAGAAATGCGCAAATATCCGAAAATACACTGCACAACCTGTGGATAAGTAGATTACCATCATCAATAAGAGCAGTACTCACAGTAAGTCAAGATCAGGATTTGGAAAATTTGGCAAAAATCGCAGATAAGATCAATGAGAATTTGCGAGCAGGAGAGATTGCGGAAGTGAGTACATCCAGCGACAAACTACCAATGGGCGAAATAGTAACACAGATACATAAGATGAATTTGGAAATAGCAGCACTACGAGAAGAAGTCAGAGGACAGCAAGAACATCGGCGAAGCGCGTTTAGAGGGCGTAACAACAACGGATACAGAGGCAGGTCGCAGCAGAGATCGCAAAGTAGAACACCACAAGACCCGAATTGGCTCTGCCGATTCCATTTTAAATATAAGAATAGAGCATGGTCTTGTGAAAAGCCCTGTGCGTGGAAGGTGACTACAGCGCCGTCGGGGAGTCGTCCTGCTACGCCGGAAAACTAGATGCGGTACAGTCAGCGGCGGGAGGCTTCGTACCGAGTGGCAATCACCGTCTTAGTGTATATGATAAGAAAAACGGCATAACCTTCTTAATTGACACCGGTGCAAACGTTTCTGTGTTACCCGTAAGTAAAGTGCATGCAACGCAGCGTCGCGAGTGTAAATACAGACTTTTCGCGGCAAATAACACCGAAATTAAAACATACGGAACTACAGTGCTAGAATTAAATTTAGGTTTGAGAAGAGCGTTTAAGTGGACATTTATTATTAGTGATGTGAAACAAGCCATTATTGGAGCAGACTTTTTAAAGACTCATAAGTTAGTTGTAGACTTACATAATAAGAAACTTGTAGATTCAGTTACATCGTTACAAAGTAATGGGACCGTCAGTAGGTATGATGAAGCGTCTATCACGAGCATACAGGTAAATAATCCTTATCGCGATATATTGGAAAGATATCCGGAAGTTACTAAGCCTATAAATTTTAAAAAGAAGCCGTTGCACTCTATTTACCATCACATAGAGACAACAGGCCCACCCGTTTTTGCCAAGGCACGTCCGTTGCAACCTGATAGGTATAAAAAAGTTAAAGAGGAGTTTAGCCTCATGCAGGAGTTAGGGATTTGCAGGCCTTCCAAGAGCCCGTGGGCGAGTCCGCTGCATGTGGTGCCCAAGAAGGACGGAGCCATAAGACCTTGTGGAGACTACAGGCAGCTGAATGCAATCACCAAGCCCGATAGGTACCCGGTTCCGCGGCTACAAGATTTCACCTATGGATTGGCAGGTAAAAAAGTTTTTAGTAGGATAGATATAAATAGAGCTTATCATTTGATACCTGTGCACCCTGACGATGTTGAGAAGACAGCCATCATTTGCCCTTTTGGTCTGTTCGAATTTGAAAAGATGGGATTTGGGCTGAGGAACTCAGCACAGACGTTCCAAAGATTCATGAATAGTACAGTGTTGAAAGGTATTGAGTACATGAAGGAAAATGAAGAAGAATCGTATTTGTTTTGTTACATAGATGACGTCATTATTGCATCAGATTCAGAGAGTATAAGCAGAAAACACGTGACCGAGCTGGTTAAGCGATTTGATGAAGTTGGTGTGACCATAAATTTGAGTAAATGTTTATTCGGTCAAACTGAAATTGATTTTCTCGGTTTCAGGGTAACGGCGGAAGGAATTCAGCCACTGGAGGACAAGGTGAGAGCTATCAACGAGTACCCCAAACCGGAAACCGTTGAGCAGCTAAGGCGTTTTCTCGGTATGTTAAATTTTTATAGATCGCATGTAGTAAATGCAGCTCATATTCAGGCAGAACTAAACAAGTTTTTACATAATTCTAAGAAGAGAGATAAGACGAAAATTGTATGGACATCGGAAGCAGAGACAGCATTTGAGCAATGTAAACTTAGCCTACAAAGCGCAGTTACGTTGTCACACCCTGTCTCTAACGCACCTTTATCACTCATGACAGACGCATCGAATACAGGCGTAGGTGCGGTATTACAGCAGAAAATAGGAGAGAGTTGGAAACCATTAGGATATTTTTCTAAGAAACTGACAGACGCACAAAAGAAGTATAGTACGTACGACAGAGAGTTACTAGCAATATATTTGGCATTAATACATTTTCGTAATATGGTAGAAGGTAGGCAGTTGACAATTTTGACAGACCATAAACCATTAACATTCGCGTTTACAAAAGTAGGTACGGATAAAGAAACACCTAGAAGAACCCGTCAGTTATTGTACGTAAGCGAATTTACAAGCGACATACAGTACGTGGGTGGTGAGGCAAACCAAGTTGCTGACGCGTTATCACGTGTCGAGTTCATAGAATGCCCAACCGTTGTTGATTATAAAGAGTTAGCTGAGGCACAGGAAACGGATACTCAAATTACACTCATGCAAAGCGATTGTAATAACAAGTTTCAATTTAAAAGAATGACATTGCCAAGTAGTAGTGACCTAATTTATTGTGAAATCTCAACGGAAAATGCCAGACCATATCTTACAGAACAGTTCAGGAAAGTAGCTTTTGATTCAGTACATAATATTAGTCATCCAGGAAAAAGAAGTTCAAGGAAGATGATGACTCAACGATTTTTTTGGCCAGGCATGAACAAAGATGTGAACAATTGGGTGAAAACATGCACTCAATGTCAAAAAGTTAAAGTTAATCGGCATGCAGTATCTAATTTAGAAAGTTTTCCAGATAGTGATCGTTTTGAGCATATTCATATTGATTTGGTAGGACCACTGAGTCCGTCTCAGCAAGGGTATCAGTATTGTCTAACTATGATAGACCGTTTCACTCGTTGGCCGGAAGCCATTCCTGTTGCGGATATAACGTCCGATACAGTAGCTAAAGCCTTTTACGAGAATTGGATTTGTAGATTTGGATGCCCGCTTAGGATAACAACTGATCAAGGAAGACAATTTGAGAGTGAACTATTCAACAGATTAATGAAAATGTTAGGAATTAATAGGATACATACTACGAGCTATCATCCGAGCTCGAACGGAAAAATAGAGAGGTGGCATAGGTCCATGAAGGTGGCATTGACTTGTCGTCTGACTGGTAATACCTCATGGGTCGATGAGTTACCATCGGTATTGTATGGGCTGAGAGCAGCATGTAGAAGCGACAGTGGCATAAGTGCAGCAGAAATGACACTTGGTCATTCATTGAGACTACCAGGAGATTTTTACAGTAAGGTAAGTCTAGCAATAAGTGATAATTATAACTTTGTCGACCGACTGCGTAGTATTATTAGTAATCTAAAACCGCAGCCTCGACCAGTTAGTAATAGTAGGAAAATATTTGTTCATGAAGATTTAAAAGATTGTTCGCACGTTTTTGTTAGAAATGACATGCTTAAAAAGTCTCTTCATCCTACGTACGATGGCCCATACCGCGTGTTATCTAGAAAAAATAAGGTATTTGAGATTCAATATCCAAATAGGAAATCATACGTGTCTATTGATAGATTAAAACCAGCATATTTGTTAGATGCTGATAAGTTAGTAGAAAGTACGGAAAAAGTTATAGAAGAAAGTGTAAAAAATCACGAGAGTGTGGGAATCGAACCCGCACCTCGAGCAGAAGCAACGCACCGCCAAACCAGCAGCGGTCGTGTGGTGAAGCTACCTGTTAGGTTTAGAGTTTAGGTTACGCGTCCATAGTGAGCTGAGCGATGCGATAGCGATACGCTCATAGTACTTTAGTAGAGCTTTCAAGCAAATAGGAATATAGCGCGGCATCGCAACGCATCGCGCTGCTAGCTGTGGGACAATAGGTTTAGAATAATTTTTGCAACTCATAACTTAGAATGTTCATGTATTTTATTTTGCTTTGAAAACATTTTACTGTACTAGTAATATAATTTTGCCAATAATGTAGTTTTGTGACCCAATAAAAAGTAATAATGCAACTTAATGATAGAATATTAGAATAAAAATTGCACTATATAGTTATGTTTTATGAATGTTCAAGTATTAGGGTTCAATAGTTTTAAAGGTTTAATTTTTTTGTGTAAAAAAAATTTTTTTTTAGAAGGGGATGACTGTGGGGGCTAGGACTACTATGTAATCTGTGGCGATCGACGACTGTAGGTTTGCAAAGGTTAGCATTTTAGAATAGCGTCGATCGCAAGTCCGAGCCTGGCCCGCCAGTCGTCGCCGCAACCGTGTAACGATCGGTTCATACAATAAACGTGGAAAACATTAATATCGGATTTTCTCTTGGCACGTGGCACACCTGCCACACCCAGATAGAGACCCCCATCCGACTAGTGCTTCTCCCCAAGTATATCTCAACAGTGGTGACGTCAAGTTACCAACAGAGAGCATCGGGCCGTAACATAAAGAGCAATCTTAAGATGTCGGTCCTCGTGCCGACGTCGCCCCTTCGAGCGAACTCTCCTCTGCAGAGTCCGTGACGTCACGCGTGCGCGCGGGCCGCTCGGCGCAGGCGCCGCGTGCGGGGGGCGCGGGGGGCCGCGGGGGGAGGGAGGCGGGGAGCGTCTCCCCTCTCGCTCACACCCACGCCATCCAGCCTTCGTACATCATGCACAGATTGTCAGAGTTCGTCGCTTCCTTTATTATGTAGTCCACCTGGAATGGATAAAGTTGGGATGTCAGAAACAGACTGAAACGAGCTTCCTTAGCATCTATTGAAACAGACGATGGACGCCTACAACAAAGCAATGCCTCGTTTGGTCACGCACGTCGCGAATGGTGCCTTGCTTCCACCGAAATCTTTCAAATCGGTAGAAAACAAGTTGGCTTGAGGCATACAGATGTTCAGCACGTGTCAGTAATTTCACCGGCACCTACCTTTCAAACTGAAACTCAGGAATGCTGCTTGGCGAGAGCAATAGGCATGCATTAAACATCACACCAAATGTTACTTACGCACCGCCACACGCCCGCGCCACCGCCACCGCCACCGCCACCGCCACCGCCTGCGTACCTGTTCCTGCAGCGTGTGTCGATGCGTGTCGAGGTCGCGGCCCTCCAGCTTGAGCCGCACGCGCCGCCACACGCCCGCGCCACCGCCACCGCCACCGCCACCGCCACCGCCTGCGTACCTGTTCCTGCAGCGTGTGTCGATGCGTGTCGAGGTCGCGGCCCTCCAGCTTGAGCCGCATGCGCCGCCACACGCCCGCGCCACCGCCACCGCCACCGCCACCGCCACCGCCTGCGTACCTGTTCCTGCAGCGTGTGTCGATGCGTGTCGAGGTCGCGGCCCTCCAGCTTGAGCCGCACGCGCCGCCACACGCCCGCGCCACCGCCACCGCCACCGCCACCGCCACCGCCTGCGTACCTGTTCCTGCAGCGTGTGTCGATGCGTGTCGAGGTCGCGGCCCTCCAGCTTGAGCCGCACGCGCCGCCACACGCCCGCGCCACCGCCACCGCCACCGCCACCGCCACCACCTGCGTACCTGTTCCTGCAGCGTGTGTCGATGCGTGTCGAGGTCGCGGCCCTCCAGCTTGAGCCGCACGCGCCGCCACACGCCCGCGCCACCGCCACCGCCACCGCCACCGCCACCGCCTGCGTACCTGTTCCTGCAGCGTGTGTCGATGCGTGTCGAGGTCGCGGCCCTCCAGCTTGAGCCGCACGCGCCGCCACACGCCCGCGCCACCGCCACCGCCACCGCCACCGCCACCACCTGCGTACCTGTTCCTGCAGCGTGTGTCGATGCGTGTCGAGGTCGCGGCCCTCCAGCTTGAGCCGCACGCGCCGCCACACGCCCGCGCCCACCGCGCTGCGCCCCGAGCCCCCGCCACCGCCACTGCCACCGCCACCGCCACCACCTGGAACACATAATAATATAGCTGTTTAAGTCCGTTCATTATAAAAATATCATAGCAATAGTTTTCAATTCAAATCGTAATTAGTACCGGCTTCTGAACTAGATGTCGCTGCTAAATTTGTAAACTCCCGTTGTAATACTTCCACTATTCTTAGTAAATATTACCTTGCTTAGAGGTGACGGCCATCTGTCGCGTCAGCTTGTTCCTGGTCCAGTGCTCGGCCGGCCACTTGTTGTGCACTCTGTTATTACATACACACGGTTATTTTATATTATATTCACTTGTACAATACTCGCATTGTATACACGATGCGATAGGAGAGGCCTACGTCCAGCACCGGACTTCTACAGGCTGATAATGATGATACACAATGTAATATCACAGTCGTAGTAGTCACCTAGTAGTAGTGTACTGTGGACAGCTGATTCCAGTTGGAAATGTTTTATTTTATTTTGTGAGGGTAGTTCTTAAAAAAAAATATGTCAACGTACGTATTTATTTCTCTCATTCATAATGCCTGACATCTTTTAGTGGCTTGCTAAAAGTCTCTTGTCACTGAAACTTTTATATCAGCAAAAAGAGATGCTAACAAAATTAGCGGCCTGCTAAGCAAAATTACTGCTATATTATGAATAATGTCGGTAAAATTACTGGCACGTGAGGCAGAATAAGTAGATGTCTCAAGTTGATGGATGTAGGGTAGTTAACAAAAAAAAATAATTCAGTTGAATCACAAGGATCACTTAGAAACGTCTTAGAGCTTAGTGTAGGTGCTCGTTCCACGCGATTCCATTGCATCGTAGGGAACGTTCCTCACGTGCGTGACCAACGAGGCAATGTTTTATTATTGGCGATGGTTCCCACTTTATATCAGGTGGGCCATCGCTTGTTTCATCGGCTAGATGTATAAAAGAAATGAGTCCAAGAATTGGGAGGCGATAATGTACATCATGATATTGTACACACTGTTATTACGATGTCAGTTAAGCCACATGTACACTGTAGTAATTCAAACATTAATTTTTACTTTTTTGTTTTGGCACTAAATACTAAAACTTGTCCTTGATACCGACTAGGATTGGTTAGGTTATGTTAGAACATAAAAATTACGCACAAGGCGAGCAAGCAGAGCAAGCGAGCCGCAGCAGCGGCCGTCGCAGTGCCGGAAAATGTTTTTTTTTTTCAATAAAATCAAAGGCTCTTTAGAGCAATTATTCATCGCTAGATAAACAAAATTTATAATCGAAATATTTATATGCTCCAGTGCACACGGGCCTTAACAATTTCCGAGTAGAAAAAAAGTGGCATCGTTTTAACAGTGTGTACATTCACTAGCCGTACATTAACCAGACCCCAAGAATGTAGCAGTCCCGTTGTTGGTAAAGTATACTCACTCGAGCAATGCATTCTTGAGCACGGGCAGTTCATGTTGTAGCGCCTGCGCGGCCGTGCTGGCGGCGCGCACCGCCCCCTCGCCCCCCGGTATGGCCCCCTCGCCCCCCGGGCCCGCCCCCTCGCCCCCCGGCCCCCCCTCGCCGCAGATAGCGGATATCGCGCGCAGGTGCTCGGATACCGCGCGTTCGAGGTTCAGGTACTCGGCCGCTGGGTTGTGGCCCTGGAATTTAATATAATATGTTTAATTGCATTCCATTATATTGTGATGGGTGGAAAACGGAATTTAGACTAGGTTTAATTTTTTTTTAGGACAACCATAAAGCAGTACTACCACCTATTACTATTTGTGATGATAAAAGCCTTTAAAACTTCACAAAATACTATCAGGAAATAAATTTCTTTTTTTTAGGTCACTGTGTACGTGCTCGTACAATCAGCATCCAATCCTAGGTGCAGTATACTGACGTCATTGACCGGCTGCAGTGCTGCGAGCGGCCCCTTCACGTGGTGCAGGAGGTCGTCCCGCAGGCCGAGCCGCGGGCCCAGGCGCGCCGCCGCCCCGCGCGCCGCGCGCCCCGCGCCCCGCGCCCGCGCCGCCAGCGCGCCGCCCTCGCCCACCAGCGTGGCGCTCATCTCGCGGAGCAGGGCTGACACGTTGTCCACCTGACAACACACATTATTATTGAGGAGCTGTCGAACACCCAACTGTATAATACATGCCACTAAAGATGAGATCCCCCATCCCAGTCCTTAGATCCGCGTATTTGATTATTTCTGTTTCCCTAATTTTTTATTCAAGTAAAATAAAAAAAAATGGCAAATGCATAAACCCATGCGACGCCAAAAAAAAAAAAGATGAGACCTGGCAGATAAGTGGTTTGACTTGCGCAGTAAACGATTCAAGGGTCTCTATAACGGTATGAGTGGAATTGGAAGGCATCACGAGATTGTACACCACGTTATTACGATGACTAAAACATAAAAACTACGGACAAGGCAAACGAGCAGAGCGAGTGTATCGCAGCAGCAGCCACCGCAGAGGCAAATATTTTTTTTCCCAATAAAATCAAAGGTGTCCTCTTCAGAGCAATTATCCATCGCCAGATAAAAAAAGTTATGATTGAATTATTGAACTGCTACAGTGTACATGGGCCTCAACAATTTGATAGTGGAAAAAAGGATTCGTTTTAACGGGGTGTACATTAACTGGTAGATTGCGGTCAAACACAAACCTATCATTTGTAAAAAAACTTCTCGCTCGCACATTTAAATATAACTGCTGTTGTTTCAACTAACCCACGACTCATTAACATCTTTGTAAAGTGTACAACAAAAGCGTGCCAAATAAACCAACATCTTTATTGTTGATGTCCTATACACAAATCATACTGACCCACTGTGTGTCGATGTTCCCTTCCGGATGCAGCATCTCCATGAGCGACTCCTCGATGGGAGACACGTCCAGCGAGTACTTCTGCGTCAGCGTACATGCCTGCGACCAAATAATAAGAACTTTCATTGTATTGTATCCGCCAAATTGACTGAATTGATTGAATTGAAATGGGATCGGGATCAAAATGGATACTTTAAGTTTTGTCACTAAAAGAAATCATCAACTTAATAAAGAGGATTTTTAAACATCCTGAAAGAATCCCAAAAGAAGATATTTTTTTGGGAATCGTCAATTCTTTGACAAAAGTTCGAATGTAAGTATCCTATTCTACTAATATTATACATGAGAAAGTGACAATGTTCAGATTTTTAGACCACTAGATTTACGGCCTAAAGCGCAGAAGGCAGAGATGAGAGACCAGTCAGATACGTACCTTCTCCCAGTGCGCGAGCGCAGTGATCATGGTCCTGCAGAGCTTGTTGTTCTTCTGCTGGCGCGCGTGCGGCGCCGAGCGCGCGTGCACGGCCAGCGCGCGCGCCGCCCCCGCCAGCCGCCCCGCGCGCGCGCGCACGCTCGCCCACGCCGCCTCCAGCGCCGCCAGCGCGCCGCCCAGCGACGGGTTCGCACCCACTCCCCACTTCACTCTGCAATATTACATGCTGATGAGTTATATTAACAGAGGAGGAGATACAATGCTACCCTGTGGAACACCGGTTGCTTTGTTACAACGAATAAGCACCGATCCTGCAAAAGTAACTTTGCATTATCCGTTTCTTTTCGTTTGTACTCCATTACCGAGGCCTATCAAAATAACTGCAAAGCCAGTCATTTCATTTGGGCAAATCAAAGGAAAGGTCGAAGTTGATAGTATTGAAAGCATTAGTCAAGTCCACGTATAAATAAATATTGTAAGAATGTTTTTCTGACATCGGTGATATTGTCAAGGACATACCTTTGATGAGCAGCGTTAAGCAATGTCTGTGCCTTCGTGTTGGCGGCTACTAGACGTTCCGTGGCTAACACCAGCTCCTTAGAACGTCGCGTCAATAATGTACACGTTTCCTGTCCATTTCCGATGAGCTGTAAAATATGAGTAATTCATTAATACTTTGATCACTGTGGCTTCGTTGCAATTTGATAGCAATGGTGAGGACGTAGTCATAAATAAGTAAGATGAGCCTGCCTCTTTAGCAAAAACCTAAAGAGGCAGGCTGATCAACCAGAGAGACAATGGCTATGACATCGTTAATTGACTGCAGACCACCTTCCTTTCCTAGTTCTCACGCACCCGTCTTCTCGTACCAAGAGAGAGAGAGAGCAGTTCAGCAGGAGTCAGCAGATGTAATTGTGCGAGTGGGACAATACCTCGTTGACGGCTGCGGCGCGATGCGCGAGCGCCCTTGCGGCGGCTGCAGCGCGCGAGTGGTCGGCGTGCGCGCGAGCCGCCGCGCCGCGCCGCGCCCGCGCCGCCAGCAGCGCGTGTGCCGCCCAAGCGCCGCGCTCGCACCCCCCTCCCCCTCCCCCTCCCCCTCCCCCGCCGCTACCCGGGCCGCATGCCTTCTCGCACAGAGACTCCAGGGGAACCGACCACATCGCACCTGTACACACGCAAACCAAATCTTTAGTCACTCACTCAAAAATATGTTGAAGGTATGGTTCCGATCTCTGCAGCACGCGGTGTCGCGCTAGTTTACTCAGGTCGCGCACACAAAAATCATATGTTAGAATCAGCACGACGGCGACGGTGCTGCTCAGATCCGAATCATACTTTTATTCAGCTGTATCACAAGAATCACTTTGAAACGTCTTAAAGCTAGGTGAATTTTTAGCTTCGTTGCATCGTTCCAAGCTTAGAAGAAAAGGCAACAACCACTCACCGATCTCCTTCTGTTCAACTTCAGCTCGTAAGTCGAGTCTGCGTCGGCGCAGTAACGCGCATATCACGCAGGCGAGAGCGCGCGAGTGGACGCCCAGTAGATTTCGTGATACAAACTCTGCTGTGAACCTAAAATCATAAAACAATCTGATAAAGTTGTCGTTCACTTTGAGAGTCGTCATTTTGTCTCGACTACTTACATACTACGGAGGAAATTTATTAACTGTCTTTGGTGCTATAACTGTCGATAGGCCATGACAAAGAGCTTTAGGCGGCTTAAAACTGTCTAAATTACTAATGGTAGTTGACACACTAAACAGTAGAAAGCAGGGAGCTGTGCTATTCCAAGGTCGTGGATTGCTTGGAAGCTGTGAAGAATAAGATGCATCAAGAGGACAGGCACAAGCCATTGGCTTCAACAGAGAAGTAATAATGGTAACATAAGCCTGGACAGCAGATTCTCGAAGGCTGCTCGCTTAAGAGCACAGCCTAAAAAGAGGAAGCTCCACGTACCGTTTGACAGGTTTGAGCAGCGCCGAGTCGTCAGGCGCGGGCGCGGCGCCGGCGCGCGCGGGGCACGCCAGCTGCGCGCACACCGCGAACACCTCCGCCACGCACTGCACGCGACGGACCAGGAACACCTCCTCCAGCACCGCTCGGACGGACGGACTTTGAAGGGCAGCCTGGATACAAGTTAGACAACTTATCAAAACAGCCTCAGAGTCACGAATAATCGATAGGCAAAATTTGGTCGTTGAAACGAGATTTCTTCATAAAGAAACTGCGTTTTATTGAAAATTCATGCCAAAATCGCACCCCAGTTCATGAGCATGTTCGAACAAGGGATGTGATGTTTACTGAGGCCAAGAGCAACACGAAATACAAACTCTGTAAACTCAGATACCGTATAACGCACTTGACTCACAACTTATAAGGATGACCCAGGCATTTGATTATGTTGACCATAACATTTTGCAAAGAAAACTTGAATTCTACGGCATCAGAGGTAATGCCCTGCAATTAATAAAATCCTATTTAGAAAATAGAAAGCAGCGTACACAAATAACAAAGATTGACTGGGAAACAAAACGTGAACAGGTTTATGTCTCCGAGGAACGTACTGTGAACTTTGGCGTTCCACAAGGGAGTGTATTAGGCCCACTACTGTTCATAGCTTATATTAACGATTTGCCCAATACCACCGTCCAACCTATGTCATTATTTGCAGACGATAGTACTGCAACTATAACATGTAATAATATTGACTCATATAATCAAGACATCAATTTAGCATTGACATCGATTATCCAATGGTTGGATAACAATAATTTGAAAATAAATCTTAATAAAACTAAAATAATCCATTTCAGACAACGCGATACTGCTGCTTCCATAAATCTTGACATACAATATAATAATAATAAAATCGAAGAGGTATATACCACAAAATTTTTAGGAATCCACATTGACCAAAAACTAAATTGGAAGCCACACGTAGAGCACCTCTGCAAAAAAATTAACAGCCTTGCATATGTTTTGTATAAACTATCCCCAGTTGTTAATGAGGAGGCCTTACTTACTGCATACCATGGCCTGATTGCTTCAAATATTCGCTATGGTGTAATTTTCTGGGGCAACTCTACGGACGTTGGAATAGTTTTCAAACATCAAAAAAAAAGTATTAGAACGATGTTTCGCCTTAAAGTTACAGACTCTTGCAAACCTTACTTTAATAAGTACAAGATCCTAACTATACCTTCGCTTTATATTTTTGAAACGGCCATGTTTGTCAGGAACAATCCGGACCTATTTTGTCGGCTGTCTGATGTCGTTCCTCGTAACAGACGAGATCAAGATAAGGTCTGCGTCCGTAACTCTAAAACAGCACTAATGCGCAAAAGCATCTTCTGCATGGCTTCATCTGTGTTTAATAAACTACCGTTATCACTAAGAAAATTTCCGACTTCGTTGTTTCAGAGGAAGCTGAGAGCAATACTAGCTGACAAATGTTATTACACTGTAAATCAATTTATGACGGACGACCTACTGACAAACATTACAATTAGTTGATTAGTTTTTTTTTTATTTTTTTTATTTCATTTCATATCATTTACTTAAATTATTATTGTTATTTTTTTATCATTGACATTTATGACAATGGTAGATAATTTTTTTTTGTTAGTTTTTAAGTAACATTGTTAATTTAAATTTTACATGCCCATAAGGGCAGAATTACAATGGATCTATGTATAAAAATGAACCATTAACAACCCTGTACCTGTAATTCTGTAAATAAATCCACTTTGACTTTGACTTTGACTTTGATAGTTTTTACAGCTAAGAGTCTTGGATCATTGTTTTCTTTTTTACCAATAATTCTATCAAAAACTGTATAACGTGTGATTGTGATACTCATAAAAACCCAGCATTATTAAGTACTTCTTTAGCTACTTCAAGCTATCTTTCATTATATTGGACTAAGTTCCACTTACCGACATATGCATAGCGTCACTGATATGATCGATCTTCCTCCAGGCTTGCGGCACGGGGATGGCGAGGTGGTCGGCCAGCTCACGGCTCCTCAGCTCCACCACCGCAAAGAGCCCGTTGAAGCCCATCAACAGCATCCGACCGGAGTGAACCTCCTGGTCCGGAGCGGTGGTCAGAAGGGCTTCGTAGCGGGATCGCAGTTCACCTGCTACCGCCATAGCCCCGCTTGCTGGAGACTGGAAGATATGAAGAATTGTTTTTGAGTCTTCTGTTTCGATACGATACTAATAGTAATGCTATAATTATAATTTCCAGTTGCATAACAGCTCTAGACTTAGACTCTAGACATAACATTACATCCATAACATCTCGAATATCTTACCTCCATATCCATAATCAAATATCTGAGATGTATTTCAAGCTGCGCCAACAGTTCGTTCAGCTGCATCGGGGTGCTCATGATGACGGCGTTCAGCTCGTTGATCATCATTAGCGTAGAGGGGTCTTCCGAGTGAATCTTCTTCAACGCATCTGGGAGGATAATGGTGCTGTAGTTGAAATTCAACTGCTGCAAGTCTGCAAGGAGTAAGTTTGCGCTTCGTACGCATTCTACTGCAACCGGTAATGTTGGATCCTCGGTTATAGCTGTCTGCAGAGGCGGTAATGCTAGCAGTTCTACTGCCTGCGTTGAAAGCAGGCTCATATCATCAAGGAACCACTCTCCTTCTCTCGAAGTCAGATCCACGAGGCAATCTCCAGCACTCTGAGCTCCATTTTCAAGCATCAGGTACCTTCTATTCAGGTTGCAAAGCATCCCGATTACGACGGATTCTAGCGATGATGCGGCACCGTCTTCGGTTCTCACCCAGTTGACGATATTAGCCTTCGCTTCCAAGTACGCTTCTTGCGCCAGTGCCAAAGCTTCTGGACCACCTTCCAGCTGTAACCTTTCAGCAGTTTTAGCTAAATTAGCGTTGGCTTCGACGCAAAGTGCTTGCAGCCTGTAACTGTACGCGATCAACTGCTGCGATGCTTCTCCTTTATTATTATCTGCGTTGACTAATGCTGTAACCTGGTTGGACATCTCTCTGCATACTTCCGGGGACTTACTTTCCAAAGCCGTAGCTAAGAACTTCCTGAACATGACTATGCGGTGGTATTCAGTGTGGCTTTGAGGGTAGTATTGTGACACAGCTACGAATTGGGTGAGTAGTTCTAAGCAGGATCTGATGAGATGAAGTGTTTGTTTCATTGCTTGTTTGAGTTCAGTTTCTGCTTGCTCGCATTGTGTTATCATGGTGCTCTGTCCGGCGTTAGTAAGAAACTCCTTGATGTGATCAAATATAAACTTCTCTTCCTCTTCAGGTGAAGCGAACTCCTGAATCCAGTTGAGGAGTTGTGGACCGTTCAACACTTCAGTTGTGTTTGAGAACGTTTCTATCTGCGTGTCGAAGTCATTGAGAATCTTCACCAAGGCTTTCATGGAGTCTTCCACGGCGTTCTTCGCTTGTTTATACGAGGAGTACTTTTGAGAGATGGCGTATAGCGGGTGGTTGTTCAAATTCGGTCCGTAGGCCTCTATTTCCTTGATCAATGCCATTTGCTGATGACATTTCTGGAGTCTCGTCTCCACTGATTTCAATTCTTCATTTTCCTTAAGCCAGTTATCGCAACATTGCCGTATTTCGGGTAGAACCGCTAAAAACTCGTCCCTGAAACAGCATTTTTTGAGTTGTCATACATATTTTAACGAGTTTGATTTGAAGTCGACCTCTTCAATAATTCAGATTTA
Organism: Thera obeliscata; assembly: GCA_947578465.1. Taxonomy (NCBI): domain Eukaryota; kingdom Metazoa; phylum Arthropoda; class Insecta; order Lepidoptera; family Geometridae; genus Thera; species Thera obeliscata. The sequence goes on from OX387915.1 coordinate 680,450, forward strand.
AACAGAAAGTTGGTAATGTACACCGTAAGTGCTTTCAGAGGGGGACCGGAGCGGTCAGGTAAATTTTGTTTTTATTTTTATTTCAAAGGCGGTGTCGATGAATGTACCAGGTTGTGGTTTTAATAAAATCTATATAAGGGATTATAATATAAAGCATTGGTTATCAGGATTTGGGTTTTGCAGTTTTGTTTTCATTCCTATCACAGTACTTTAAGCCCAGGCGCTAACATCTTATCACAGCTCCTCTGAAAATACGAATACACTTTATATTTATAGTAACGTGAGCATAATATTTATTGTTCGTGAACGCCATCCATCGTACACGTAAGCACCGGCACAGATGTGTACGTTCACATGTTGTCATGAATTTTATTGCTGCACTTAATATTTACCTTTCCATATCAACTTCTTCCTGACTGCAAATAAACTTATCATACCTGTTTCTGTAATAAGTTAGGTACTCAAAAAAGTTTGAGTACCTTTAACTTATTACGTACTTACTACGTAATAAGTTACGTACTTAGTACGGTCACCGCTCAAGTTATGTGCCGCTACCTATGTAGCGGCACATAATTTGAGCGGTGACCGTTATTGTGCAGAAATCAAAAATAAAAGGTACCTGAGGAGCTAGCGGAATGAAGGGCCGGCGTGCGTAGCGCTGATTGATTCTCCAGTCGCACTCCGCTCTCTGTACCAATAGGACACTCTGCACACATCCACACGTCCAGTGTGTGCGACATGGCACACTACGACTCATGCGCAGCGCGTATCGCTCACCGGTCAAGTTATGTGCCGCTAGTTATAACTATGCATAAAACCCCAGGCGGAAGTACGAGTATGTCGCAAAACTCACGTGAGATCCCCCAACTGCTGCTTGAGCTCAACCGCTCTGACTGCCATCATGTCCCTGGCCGCCCGCACGTCCCGCTTCCCCTTGCGGCGCCTGCCCCCGCCGGTGCCTCCCCCCCACTCCACGAGGGGGTCGTACACGAAGGCCTCCAGCAGCGTCAGCAGGGTCTCTCGGCCGCGACGCATCGTGCGGAGGACGTGCTCACAGGCAAGGCGGAAGATGCCCTGAAATAAAAAAAAAAATATTTAAAATATATTTGCCAGATGTCTCACGAACTGGAATTCGGGAGAGGCCTATGCTCAGCAGTGGACATTTCTACGACTAAAATGATATTAATGGACAGGTTAAGCGTCAGATTCATTTATTTTATTCCAGTAAGACAACATGGTACACAAGGAAAAGTCAAAATAATAAATTAGACAGTAAACTTAGTGTAGTTTGTCTGGTCTTTCTTAATTGTAAGAGAAACGGAATAGAAATAATTAACAAAAGATGGTCTGGAATTAACAATAAACTCAGGTTTAATTCAGATTAAGAGAACAGAAAAGAAAGCTAAAGCAATAAAGAACATACAGTTCACACTAGAAGGCAGCAATTGTAATAAAAGTAACATACTAATTAGGCACGGATGAAATAACACTACACAAGTCCGGCGAAGCTAAAAACTCTTTTATTCCCGAGTCGGAGTGGTTTCCGTAATAAGATTCCCAGTCAGTAGTTAGGAGCAAGATAAATGAATAATAAAACAAGCTCAGCTGACACTGGCAGTCGCAAAGGGGACATAAAAACCACATAATTGCTGGTTTACAGTCCGTGCGTGCTTACACCTCGTAGAAAGCAGGCTACAGGCGGGCTTCAACTGGTCGGTGACATTTTGGTAAGAAGCAACAGTTATTCAGAGACCAATGGTACAATAATCATTGAAGCAGAAAGTAAAAAGGCTGTACCTTTAATAGGAATCCAGTGTTTGGGCAACACAAGTTACGAATAACCAGATGATGATTTAGAATGAATTAATAAATAAACAGATCAAGTAGGTAAACATCCTTCAGAAGTTGCTGTGCCAAGCAGCGTAGGCGACACCGATTACCTGTTTGCTTTGTAAATGCAACCTAGTTTCGGGCATGTACGACTATGTGGTTAGAATTGCTGAGAGATTTTAGCTCCTTAAAACATAGTTTGTTACCACCAGACTTTTGATGTAGGTATTTAGTCTTATATGCGATGTAGCTCATTTGCTAAGAGCTACAGCTGCTTTTACTGAATGTTTCAGAATACTTAGAGATACCGTGACTTGAATAATGAAACATAACATTACAGATTCCCTATCCAAAATCGGGAAATTTATATTCGTAAAATACTGAGATCTCGAAAGCTTTATTTCAGAATTTCAATGGAAATAGTTTTAAACTTAGAGAATAGGCCCCGTTACTCGGCCGGTAATAAGATTTAGTTTCGTGGAAGTAGGTCGCGCGATAGCAGAGACTTCGAGAGTTCTACGTTCAGCTCCTCACGGCTCGGAGGCAAGGCTCGGCATCCAATATCAGCTGATATCATTCAAATTGATATTAAAATTGAACATCTGCTCCAACATTTTTACTCTCGGTAACTGGCAACAGCAAAAATATCGCCTATAAAAATATAAAGCAGGACAGATTTTAATTTTTCGTTTGAACGCACTGATGTAATCAATACCGTTTTTGCAAGTAAAATATGGGTACACGAGCTGGATGTCAGGTAGGTATGTTAACTCTAGGATCGGAAGACTAGCAACCAAACACCATACAGATCTGATCAAAGATCTGTACGACGAGTCGGTCTACAAACAATATGGATACTCGTAACAAGGTTTTGAATTCTAAGTTTGGGTACGAACATTATAAAATCATCTTTTTTGTTGCATGTTCGGTATGTACGTACCCAAAAAAAATAGAGATGTGTTGATGGTACTAAAACAATTTCATTTATTTATTTATTCACAAACAATTATCAATTGTATTTGAAATAATCTTAAAACTAACACAGCGAAAAAGGAAAAAGTACAAAAATAATTAATAATGATAATTAAAAAATAATACCAATAATCACATATCATGCCGCTAATAAAACTATTCACAATTATACACAATATGTCAAAAATTCATCTGTCGTATAGAAACACCCTTTCAGCTCAGCAATTAACAAAATGTTGTAGTAACTTTAGTAATAAATCATTGTAATACCATTGGCCGATGCCGTTGCTTCTTTGTCTTGGAAAGGTCGTTGCTTTGCTAAATAATGTATTATTTCACGTTTCGCTGGTATTTTCATTACAATAAAAATTCAGATACATTATTAATATGAAGAGCTTGTCGATACAGTGTAAGCACATTCCCTAAGCCTCCTGCCGCTTGCTATAAAGCTGTGTACACACGTACAGTACAACAAAGGGAGCTCGCTCGCCATTAAGCTGTTTACACACAGCGTATTGCAACCCAACTTCGCAACTCCGTATTGTATGCACGAACAAACTTTTTACGGTTAATTAACCTGACTTAGTGCTTACAAAATGAGATTAAATTTTAACGACCTCGCTTGATGGTAAAGTTAGCTAAGACAAGTTTGAACATGGCGCGGAGAAAAATTAAATTAGGGAATTGGGAAATATTTTATTCTCAAGAAACTGTCAAGTCGGCTATCCTTGTCAAACCCTTGTAACACGATAGAGACAGCATTAGTTAACAACTATTCTGAAACAGCTTCTTTTGTCTAAAATTGCGTCGTTAATTTTATTAAATCAAAAATAAAGAAGTAAATACTCGGTATAAATAAAATCTCTTTTAATGGTACTAAGGACACATAGAAGCATGACTAGTACCATTGATGGTACAAATCAATGGTACTATAGACACCAAGCGCAGTGCCCCGCATATTAAAAGTCAACAGCATATCTCAATTATTTTCATAAGGTAGCTTTTGGTGCTTTATTGATTGGAAATAATAAAAATGCATTTATTCAATTTTAAAAACAATAAGTCTGAGATCTTGGTAAGTGGTTGAATCACGTTAAAATGTCTAGACGTTTTAACTAAGTTCAAGGACTAACTCCGAATATATTTGGAACGGACAGTTGAGCAAGGCCGTGAGAAGAATCTAGTCTCTATTATTAAATCCTGAAACAAAATTACGCTGCCTTTTGTAAGTCCCTTTTAAATATTCGCCTCATGTAACGTCCTCTATTTTATAAGATAAAATAAATGTTACAAAATTCTAACGTAAAGGCTTTAAATATTACCTACTAGAAGGCAGCCGTGCGCTTCTTTGTGCCGTCACAAGTATTTCACATGCGCCTTCATACCACGTACCCACAAAGTGACGTGTCATTTTGAACATCGTGTTCCGTTTTACAAAAATTTCGTTGTGATTTTCAGTTTTAAAAAGAGAAAGGGCACATTTGTGCCAATATTTATAGTCATCTCGTTGACCACATAACTATAAAGACTTGATAAAGATGTGTGCAGTGTAAAAAATAACTATTCGTCCGTTTTGTCCGTGGCGACTCCGATATAGAATCCCTACAACATCTCCCGTGAATGTCGTAAAAATATAATAAAAATAGTAACAATGCAAAGCTATTCGTCTCCATCTAGCCTGAAGGGTCAAGGGTGAGCCGGGCCAAGAGTTACAACGTAAGTTTGGCACGCACGTGTGAACTAACCTATCAACATCATCATCATCAAACTGAAGAAGTCTACTGCTGGACACCATTCATTTCCAGGAAGAATGTTTTTAACCTTCTCCAATAATCAAAACATTTCTTGCCTTCCACCGAGCTCTTGCAGTCTTCAGAATGTCTGTCTCTGTCTCTTCTAATTGTATGTTCTTATTTCAAACATGATTGTATGATCGTTCATGAATAAATGATATGTCTTCGGTCCATCGGGTGGGGTGCGTCTTTCTCCGGTTCGTTATTTATTAGTAGGATAACATAGTTATGAAACATACATAAATTTTCCCTGATTTTACATAATTATTTGGGTCCTAATGTGTTGCTCTGTTTCGGATTATGCCCATAAGCCGCGTGTAAGCCCTCATCATAAATTAAGAGGAATATGATATTTCGCAGGGTACTCTGTTAAATTAATGGATATGAAAGTTGCACAATGTGTTGATAACGTAGTACTGAACAGTTAGATGCACTCATTGTAATGTTGTCTGGATTGTCCATGAATGCTTATTATTTATGGTTTTCGACATAGCTCGTAGAATTAGTAAGTTTGAAGTGGCAATGGGCAGGTCATGTAGCTCGAAGAACAGACGACCGTTGGGCAATAAAGGTTCTCGAATGGCGACCACGAACCGGAAAACAAAACGTAGGGCGCCCACACACCCGATGGGACCGACGACATTGTCATGATCGCGGGAAGACGGTGGATGACCTGGAATTGTGTAGGGGAGGCCTATGCCCAGTAGTAGGCTTCTCCGTCTGATGATGATGATAATTTATATGATTAATTGGTTAGGTAATTCTTGCATTGAACTCATCAAAGTGTACTTATTCAAAGTAAGTAATTCTTGAATTAATGAAATGATATCGTTCGAAGTCCAAGACAAAGGGCATTTATTCATTAAAATCACAAGGAGCATTTTAAATATCTCTTTAGCCAATAGTATTTTTATTTAATTTTCAAGAAAATGGTTCGAACGCAGTCCATGTTATTGTATGTTCTATACCTATTTATAATATAGACACATAAAATTGGAATGATATTGATATTATTACGCACTCCGAGTTTTTATATTAGATATATAAAAACTCGGAGTGCGTAAAGGCAACTTTTTCATCGGGTATCATGCGAACGAAGCCGTGATCGAAAGCTAGTCATGAATGTATCCATATATGTATGATGTATGTTCCAATTGATATTCACTCAAAAATGCCAGTAGTTACATAACCGAAGTTCACGTTAAGCTTAATACATTCGAGGTTGCCAAAATCACTTAAAACAACTTAGTTAAGATACACAGTTCTATAACAGAGTTGTAAGTGATCTTTGAGCATACATTTACATAAGATACTCGTAGTCCTAGGAGCTAAGCGTATCCAGAAACACGAATATTTGGACCTTTTTATGTCGCCAGATCCACATATCCCTACTGGTAGGGAAGAACGACTTTTTCCATGTATTATTACTAGGGGGGAAACGTGGATTCATTCTTCCATGCGTTTCTACTATGTCGTAGTACTATAACTACTCTTCTTCTTCACTCTTCTTCTTCTTATCGTGTCACTGATTCTTTCGTACCAAGTGTGGTGAAAGGATTTTAAGTGCACCTCAAAGAGGCTCATTTCGTACTTATAACTACTGTAGCCTATTATCGTCACTTATTATTTTTTGTCCGGTACAATAAAATTATTACGAAATAAAATTTTGTATTTAGTAGTTATAACGAGTGACAGATTCAGGTTAACTTTAGAATAAACAGTTAATGACCTGGAATAGCACAATGATTCCTCTTTACCACTCGTGTACAGCCACGGGCAGAATTTGTGAATCTAAGGTACTTCTGAAAAAAGAAATACATAATCAGGGAGGGCCTTGTCGCTTTGTAAGGGTAATTTGTTACACGATACACGTGCTGGGATGTAACATTGAGTGTGTTAGATACAACATCCAACTTATTTTCAATTTAAAGTAAACGTACAACTTTATTCAAGAGAGAGAGAGAGAGTTTATAACTGTTTTCTCTGTGAAGAGAAAATGATTTGAATGTAACTATTACTCTCGTAAAGTACCTATTACTCCACGAATAAGGATATATGCACACTAGACCAGACCGTACGAAAAAGTAACGGGTTTATTGTTTTAGAAGTAAGGTTAAAACTAGGTTACCTCAGAAATAGATTCCGTCATAACAAAACATGGATTATTTTACATTTCTATTAATTTAGGAATTATTTAGGATCTTATAAACATGAGAGTTTATGAAATCCTCACACTAGCACGCTAAAGTTTGAATGTATTTTACGGTACACGGTTTGAGGCTGTTTATTAGTGTAAAACCATCAAGGTATTTGGGCAAAAATCATCAGTAATTAATGTTTTGACAAATCTCATTTACTCTTATAAGGCCTGCGCACATTTAGGCGATGGCGATCAGCTGAAACGCTGTCAAATATGACAGCGATATTTGACAGCGTTTCAGCTGATAGCCATCGCCCAGATGTGCATAGGCCTTTAGTAGGCTCATGTTTTTCACCAAGCCATAAGATCTAAGACGTTATCTATTTTATTTGCAAGTGTTCACCCTTTGCGGTACAGTGGACGGCGGCCTCAAGCCGGCACAAAGGGTTCATTTATTCATATTCACAAGTACGTCCAATCGGGGCCGTTCTCAAAGAGAACTTGCAACACTCCGTCAGCGGTTTGTGAATTTTTCAGTGCAGAGGAAACTACTTCCGAAGCGGGCGCGGGTTCCTGATTACAGTCCGCTATTCCGAGTCCGATTAAATTTGCATACCACGTGTACTTTAATCATTTGTTAGCAAAAAGTTGTGATGAACAGCTTTGGGGTACATTTCTAAAGAACTGTCTTTTTAACCGACTTCCAATCAAAAAGAAGGAGGTTCTCAATTCGGTTGTATGTTTTTTTTTTTTTTTTTTTTTTTTTAATTTTTTTTTTAAATGTTGGTTACCGCATAACTTCATCATTTGTGAGCCGATTTGAAAAATTATTTTTTTATCTGAAAGGTACTGCTTCCAGATTGGTCCCATTTTAATTTTATTAAAATCGGTGTTGCCATTTTTTTTTAAATATTTTTTTAAATGTTTGTAACTGCATGCCTCCGTCATTTATGAACCGATTTAGAAAATTATTTTTTTATTTGGAAGATTATTTTTACGTCTAGACTGTCCCAAACAAATTTCATTAAAATCGGTTTAGCCGTTTGGCAATGAAGTCGGTTTCTCAAGTTTTTTAAATTTATAATTATTATGTGAACAATGATTTATAGACTACCATTTTTTTTTAGTTTGTTCCTTATTGCGACACTTAGACCACCAACAAGCGTCCTTAAAGTCAGCCTTGTCGTGCCAATCACAGCGACATTCACAAATAACGTAGAAAATACGCAATCCACCCAACTTCCCATTCCGAGAATTATATTTATTGCTTTCTTTTACATTCCTGAATTTCCCATGTTATTTGTTCAGTAGCTAATTTATGTCACGTATCTGCTCGTCACTGAACGAGATAAGTCTACGACCCTATATACCCGCATTAAAGCGCCTTTTCTGTTTATCATTACCTACATGAGTATGGGGTGATATTCGCATGTGCCACCTACACATTCTTATGTCCACCCCTACTAAGAACGCTCATGACAGGACAAGGACTCTCGCCCGTAATTAGTGGAAACTACAACTTAACCCAGAACACACTGATCATGCAAACATTTTTCCTCTAAAATGAAGCAAAATAAGAAGAAGACTTGTTCATAAGAACTAGTGACACGATAAAACGAAGAAGATTGACACAGTCACCCGTCAACCTTTTGAGTTCGTTACCTAATCAGATAATTATCACAAAGAACGGTTCCATGCGGTTATATAGCTGAAAGGTTTCAGCTCAGAATACATTTCAAAGGAATAAAGAACGAGAACCAATTCCATTTGAGATCAAGACTACATCGGACTACGGTGTGCTACGCCGCGTAGCAATCAGCTACGGAGCTACGCCGTAGTCCTGTGGTACGGTACATTATTCTTACCTAATATTACAGGTTTTTCAATAAGCTACCGACATGATATTAGTATTTGTTCTCGAAGGGGAACCACAATGATGGTAAGTAGAGGACAAAAAATTAAACTGTTACAATATCAATGAAAATACTGTGTTTACGCAATGTTACTAACAAGCTCTATTCAAACATGTAATTCCATGAAATCATAATAAGAAATATCAGATTCTAAGGAAAATACTAAACTTCACAAACTTCGCCTACAATTTCTGAGCACAAACACTCTCATGAAAATAAACAGTCACCGACAGAAGTTAATGAATTTTACAATAATGAAGACAATATACATATCTGGTCGTACCTTTGACTAACCCCTCCCTTCTTCAAAATACTTCGAGTTAGAAAATACTTGGTACTAAGAGAACTGAAGAGATATCTACCGTATTTTGGGTTTCATACAGCTGTTTTTTATCAGCAATATGTTACATATATGTATGTATGTTTTGGTTAATAGTTCCCAAATCAATATTTTTTTGGTATTTAATTTTGACGCCGACTGTACTCATATTATTACAGAATCATAACCAAACAAACCCAAGTCGTTACCGAGTACAAAAAGCCAGTTAATAATGTATACAAACAAGAGTTTACAAGATGGATGAAAACATAACAATGAATACATACTCGTAGATATGCTTATATTATACAAACACTGAATCTTAAAGACGCTTTCTTGTTGAAAAAGGAACGGGAAAATAAAGGTAAAAATAATGTACAGAGCAGTTAAAATTGCAGTAGTAGAGCTTTTAGTGAAGGATTTGTCCGGAGAAGCACTACCTCCATGCCTATTTCTGGCAAAAGGTACAGTGGCTACAACCCGCACTTAAAATGTGCTGGCAGTAGCAACCTTGCCTTTTACATTTCAAGTTCGAACGATTGATATGTTAAGTTATATTGCGTGTAAGTCCAGTCAACTAACCGCGTGTACAGTGTAACTCAAAACTTCAATAACTTCTCCCAATAAGTAAAAGGAAAACTTCGTACAGAAATCAGCGTTCAGCTCCAAATGAAGTAAGTCATCCTTCTAATGGAAAAGGTCATCTAGAATAAGATGATGGTAGGTAAAAGTGCAAGGCAAGTGAGAAAGTAAGAGACCGAAAAAGGTTCCCGTAAAATTGATTGAAAAAGATCGAGTTCCATAGCAAAGTTTCCAACCTAAACCACTTTCACGGAAACAATGTAGGACTGAGGAAAGTTCCGCAAAGTCCGAGGTAAATTAATGAGTGGAGAGAGTGCGCGTATCAGCGGCCGCAAGAGTCGCGCGACTTCGCGACTTGCGACCTGCTCTCGCCACTCGGGGCTCTTAACTCAAACCCGACGACGGCGACACTTCATTAAAACTTCCACTGACTCAGAATAGTAGCGGAAACGTAAGTCTATGAAACAGTACGGTAAGAATGCATGCCCCAGTGTGGTGATTGTGATCAAAACCTAGTCGCATCTGTCAGTTTTGACATTATTTTGAGCAAAACGAATTGAAACAAAACTTATCTTTGACAAGAAACGATTGCAACAAGACCGGATGTTGACGCAATAAACATGAGATAGCGAATAGGAACTTTGCTTTGTAAAACTAGTACGATAACAGTAGATAGATAGTCGAAGATAAGGTCGAAAATGATGGCAACTAGGTATGTGATTGTTGTTCCTTGTTAGTATCATTTATTAGTTAGTATCAAACTTTTGATAGCAACAGAATTACACAATCACCAGATCTACCGTTTCGTTTAAAGTATTTTTTTCTTTAAGGTGCTTGTATTCTGAAAAACAGACAGAAATAGACTCTCGACTGTTATTCCAATGCACGGTAGAAATCCTCAAGATATTATTATCTAAGTCTTAAAAAAATATATTTAATAGTCCATAAAAATTAGATAAAAAAAATATGTTCCAATGCGTATTTACGATGGACAACAAGTTGTAAGTCTCCAGACGTGTTCGGAGCTTAGTTACTGGTTTCATCGTAAAGCACTGTCCAAGGACTATACAGCCCAAGGTTTAACTTTCGAAAGTTACTCATTTAGTTTCTAAACTCTTCCAGAACCGTGATGCACTTACCTTGAAGCATTTTACTCTGGAGCGTGGCACAACCGGGCCACAGATTAAATAATTATAAATAAAAGGTTAGGATCCTTAATGGAACTATCATGTGAGAGATGTAACATAGGAACAAACAACACACGTGTCACAGGTTCTTTCGAACCAAGTGTGGTGAAAGGATTTTAAGTGCGCCACAAAGAGACTCCTTTCTTGAACTTATATTTACGACATGCAGGTTTCCTCACGATGTTTTCCTGTACATATATTTTTGGGCAAAAAAACTCATTGGTTCACGACTGGATTATTTGATCCTTAGGATCGGACGGCGGGGCTGCTACCACTACACCACGAGCACTTTATCTAACGATTTTACCCCTTCTGCATGTATAAACTGAAATAAGACAATAAATAACTCAAGAGTCAACATATCAACATAATAAGAATTAAAGTTCTGACTGATATATAACCTACAGCTAAAATTCTATTTGAAATTAGGAATGGAATTAAGAATGTTTTTGAAGTATAGTGGCGGAATGAAAATGTTCGTCAATTTTCAACTTGATTTGTTCAACGTATCACGATCACATGCTACCTTTTGAAACTGAATAGACAGAATACACCGATAAGTTAACGTCACAAATTATGTCAAAATGTGTTCATGATCAAGGCACTGGTGCAAGCGAAAACCGACTCTAAGGGACGAACATTTTCATACCGCGACATACTAAAAAACCTTTTTTTGAAAGGTTGCATCATAAGAGGCTCAATAGGTATTGCTAACCCCTTTAATACTGATCTAACTGATCCGTTTAATACTATGGAAAACCCAACTCAGAAAAACCGCGTGCAAAGACGCATGAAACAACTAGTTCCACACTAAAAGTCGACGAGCACCTGGCAGAAAGTTATCTTGTGTAACGCGCGCTGAGGGAGTCATAAACCTGTGGAAGGTTAAAAGGCAAATTAAATAAGGTTCGTGTAAGTTTCAAGTTGAACAGCGCCAACTTAGCTCATGAAAGCCATTGTGTGTGCCGCAACAATGTATAATTACTACAAATAAATCTAACCACGTCGTTGTTACAAACTGAAAAAGTTTTAATTAGTAGTTTGATTAAAATTAATAAACATTTGGCATTTATATATGAAAAGTAACAGCTCTTGTATGTGGTTTTACGTGTCTGGCCTCTCACCTCCCCTATCCTACTAATATAATAAACTAGCGATCCGCCCCAGCTTCGCACGAGTCGTAGCGTAATGTCATATAGCCTTCCTCGATAAATGGACTATCCAACACAAAAAGAATTTATCAATTCGGACCAGTAGTTCCCGAGATAAGCGCGTCCAACCAAACAATCAAACTCTTCAGCTTTACAATATTAGTATAGGTGTGAAGTTTAGATATTTTTCAAGTAATCTCCGCCGTAATAGCTGGACCGATTTTATGTTAGAAACGCTGTCTTCCCAAATCTTTATTCGCACTACTCCTAAAAGCATCACAAGACTAATTATTATAAGCTATCCGAATCACTTTCCCGTGCTTCAAATCCCAAGAAACTGCAATTGTGCGGCAGCACTGAAGTAAGCCTCGGGTACACTTGAGCTGTCCTCACGGGCGAGGCTGACGACCCGCGCGATGCAATATTCATAGCTCGCTGAATAACTTACAGTGGAACTTCACGGATTGCAGCTCCAACTATACCGTTTTAATTAAATGGACGCGCTTTTTACCTCAGTTATACGGCAGATGGCTTCAATCATCGTTATCATCAGCCAGGAGGAGTCAACTGCTGGACAGTTAGGCCTCCTCCATGCACATTCGAAATGTAAACGAACCAAGGTCACCGACATAGCTCTTAGAATTAGTAACAATGTCGTCAGTCCATCTGGTGGGTAGGCGCCCACCCACCAGATGGACTGACGACATTGTTAAGATCGCAGGAAGTCGGTGGATGGAAAGGGCTTAGAAGCGTTCTTCCTCGAAATGTGTAGGGGAGGCCTATGTCCAGCAGTGGACTTCTTCAGGCTGATGATGATAATGCACATTCGAGAACTATTTTCAGTTCCCTCTACCGTCTTCCCGCGATTTTATAATGTTGTCTTCCGAAAACGTAAGTTTTTTGCCTGTTCTTTTAAATTCTAGGCTTTGGTTATAAGGAACTAGTGCCTAGATTCACCTAGTGTATTCGTAAAAACAAGGTTAATCTAGGCGTTCCTAGGTAGTTCCGTCATCCAATCGTTTCCGTTTACACATTGTGTAAGTTGTCCATAATTGCTTTTGCAAAAGTTCGTCAAAAATCTCCTAAAAAATTAAGATAGATATACACAGCAAGCCGAAGATTGCCAATAAGAGTCAAGTTAGCACTAGTCTAGCTCAACGCAGCCTTGGATCTCTGCTCTGGAGAGTTTTGGAAGGGCAGCGGAAATATTACTTCATATTTCCTCGCTAAGATCTGAATATCAAACAACCTTTTACATAAAACCTTAATTAAATAAATGAAAACAAGAATCATAGAAATCGTTAATCTGTTATTGTATTCTGTTGAAACATGGAACATTAGATAGGTATTTGTATGTAAGCGATGATGGAAAACTTATCGTAATAGAAGAAATTGAAAAAGAAAAAAATACGGGTTGCACTCCGGGAGTGCCGGCAGAAGTGAAAACTTGATTATTAACGTAGGAACCCTAAAAGTTGTTTATTTTATCAAGTTCCTCAATGTAGTAAAACCCCAATCAAAGTCCTAAGGAACCCTAAAAATTTTAGCATTATCAAGCTCCTAAGTGTAGTTGAAATTCCAATCAAAGTGCTAAGGAACCCTAAAATTGTTTACATAATCAAGGTCCTAAGTGTAGTTGAAAGTCCAATTAAAGGCCTAAGGAACCCTAAAAGTTGTTTATTTTATCAAGTTCCTCAATGTAGTAAAACCCCAATCAAAGTCCTAAGGAACCCTAAAAATTTTAGCATTATCAAGCTCCTAAGTGTAGTTGAAATTCCAATCAAAGTCCTAAGGAACCCTAAAAATGTTAACATTATCAAGCTCCTAAGTGTAGTTGAAACTCCAATCAAAGTCCTAAGGAACCCTAAAAGTTGACCACTTAATCAAATTCCTCAATGTAGTAAAACCCCAATCAAAGTCCTAAGGAACCCTAAAAATTTTAACATTATCAAGCTTCTAAGTGTAGTTGAAACTCCAATCAAAGTCCTAAGGAACCCTAAAAGTCGACCATTTAATCAAATTCCTCAATATAGTATAACCCCAATCAAAACCCTATACGGAACCCTAAATTTTACGTAAAGCCAAATCCTCAACGGGTCGGAACCGCTAGAAGGGACCTTGTCGCGCGACCTACAAGTAGGTCCTAAATGAAGTAAAACGGCAGACATAGGAGGAGGGGGTTCTGGGGGGCTAAGGGGGGTCACAGCACGGCTCGCTTCGCTCGCCGCGCTGTTCCCCGTGGTCGCGTGGCGGCTCGCTTCGCTCGCCGCAACGCTCCCCCCGGGTTCAGGAAGAGGGGGTTCTGGGGGGCTTAGGGGGGTAACAGCACGGCTCGCTTCACTCGCCACGCTGTTCCCCGTGATCGCGTGGCGGCTCGCTTCGCTCGCCGCGACGCTCCCCCCGGGTTTCGGAGGAGGGGGTTCTGGGGGGCTTGGGGGGAGTCACAGCACGGCTCGCTTCGCTCGCCGCGCTGTTCCCATGGTCGCATGGCGGCTCGCTTCGCTCGCCGCAATGCTCCACTCGAAAAATAAATACAGTAGATCTATAAAATCTTGTACCAATGACCACTACTACCTGCCGCGGGCGGCCGCTAGTTCATAAAATCTATAATAGGTATGTACCTATACCTACTACAGTCACGAAAAACGCCTTGGTATGCTTGCTACTAACTATTATCTATTCTGTGACGTTACCGTGTCATAGTAACTACTAGCGTATCTGTAGCGTCTTACGCTTTTTTTCGATTTTTATTATGAACTCTACGTTGTAGTCTTAGGGTACATTTCTGCAAAAAATCCGTCCTACGCTTTTTCGATAAGGTCACGTGATCCTGACGCCCTGACGCGAGTTTAAGATTTTATACCCATTACAGAAAGTGCTCCAACGCCGCTAAAGAAGTTTTCACTTCAAAAAAAACCTTTTTAAGCCCGTCGCTGATCTATCGTGAGTTACGTGATAAGGAGATGGGGTAGTTCAAACTTACTTTAATTTTGTATGCAACTACACTCATTGGGTGTTATTAATAATCCTGGCGTAGCGTTGGACTAGTTTATTCGTGTTTTGTCACATTTGCTCGAGTTCACAATTGCATGGCAATGCAAGAGTGAAAACACGGATTAACTAGTCCAACGCTACGCCAGGATTATTAATAACACCCATTGTGAATAAATACATTATGCTACGAAAAAGATTCGACGAGCTACGCCGTAGACGTGCTACAAACTGTAGACGTGCTACGAAGTGTAGACGTCCTACGAAAATCTAAATATTCAGAGTAGAGAATCACACATTAGAATAACACAACAAATGGTAGTCATACACAAAAGTCAGATCGGAAAATGTTTCAAAAGTATCTAGTGAGTGAAATCTATCAACTTGATTAACATTTACATTGATATACGTTACATAATGTAGTAAAAATAATAAAAGACAATGACCAATGATAAACAGATTAAAAATTACGCAAAACCTTGCATTTCTGATTATTGCTGTACACAGCAAAACGCTCAAATTGGTACACCATATTTCTAAATTAAAAAAATTATGTGTGGCACGATGTCCACTTTGTGCACAGTATTTTTGTAACAGTTAAGGTGAGCTCAAAGACTGGTCGAGTTGAGCGTGAGTCGAAGCGAGTTTACATCCTGTATAATAGATTGCTGGTTTTCTACAGGATGCGTCGAAATAACGGTATGGGTGTCAGTGCAATAACAGGCTCGAGACTTCATTACTTATTTATTTATCTGACAACTTTGTGGTCCATTTGCGTTAGTTGACTTACAGGCTATGTTAGTATGTATTTTATACAAAATACAAATACAAAAATATTTATTCGAGAAAACCTCTTGACTGACGAGCTCAGTGAGCTAATGTATTTTTATAGTCAGAGTTAACCAACAATCAACTTTCAGCAATTTAAATCCCTTTTTCATATTAAATAGTAGGATTTTTGTATTTATGTATCGCAGGGTAACCGACAAGCATTATTATGCCTGATAAGATATGAAAGTCCAGTTTATGTTTAAGACTTGTTTTTGTACACGCTGTATATTAGAGCGCTTGTAAAGCCGTATGTGAATTCGCAATCGTTATACTCTTTGAGAGCGTTTCGGGCATTTTCGTTAACCGAGCTACCTTTATTTTTGGGGATCGCTCGCTCCCCTTTGACGGACTAGGGAATAGATTGAAAGGATTATGTGGTTCGATACCGATTTAAAAGTCCAAACGGTTTAAATTTTAAAGGTTGAAGTCGTTAAGAATGTTTTTTACATTCGTTGTGTCAATCGGTTGAATTAAAGCCATTTTATATTATTTTTTTAGTTAAGCCTTAGTTTTTGTTAGGTCGTGGGTTCAAATCCAGTCCAACCAATGAGTTTTTCTGCCCAAAAATTTATTTACACCATGTCAGTGCTCTCAAACGGTGAAGGAAAACAATGTGAGGAAACCGGCATATAGTAGAACCTACATAGTTCGAAAATATGTGTCAAGTGCACGAAAGGAGCCTCTTTGAAGCGCACTTAAAATCCTTTCACCACACTTAGTTCGAAAGAATCAGTGACACGATAAGAAGAAGTTAAGCTTTGTGATTAGTACACCAGTTCACTCCTAGGTATCTGTATCTTCGATCAGCTATAAGCAGACATTGGCAATCACGCGGTAACCATGAGGTTGTCCTTATCTATAATAGAGCCTTCCCGGGCGTCCGCTGCACAAAGCCACCTGAGATTGGAGATACATATCTCAGCCTGTTGATAGATCTTACCATGTTCCATCTCAACCCTGAGGTAGATCAAAGACGTGAGCATATTACGAGTGCTGTGCAGTTTTCATTTGCATAACTTATCTAAAAAGCCTGCTTTAATGTACAAAGGTGCTTTATGACTGGCTTTAGGCGTGGGTTTGATCCCCACTGAGAATAAATATTTGTGTGGTGAACATAGATGTCTTTTCGATGTGCCTGAAATAAACAAATTTTATATATTTACTTTTATTTGTAATGCTGTCTGGTTTGGCCGCATTATTTATTTATTTATTTTATTCAAAGATAAGGTAATTATTTTACATATAAATGACTGACATATTAAAATTGCAATGATTGGAGAGAGGGGGGAAAAATAACTTAACGTATAAAGGGACGCTCGGTAAGTCTGACTGGAAACCACAATGGGCAATCGAAATCAATAAGAATCACACTTAATGTTTTTTTGATTCAACCCTTACAAATTTGAAGTAAAACCAAAAATCAAAACAGTTTTATATTTAACGAAATCCTCGAAATATGCCACATCTACATGAATTCAGTATCAATTCTCAATTAGGGTTAATTTAAACATACAAAAGCTCATTCTCGGAGCTAACAAAGATTCAATTTCTAATGAAAATACAACTAACGAGATTATCATTATCATACTCATAATATTAGCCACGCACATACAACTCCACTAAATAGTAAAGTATTAAATGAAAGGGAATGAATTCTCATAAAATAAGGCTTTAATTTGTTTTAACAATTCAATTATAATAACAAAGGCTTTGAAGGTAATAGCGGTCGTGAATAGAATTTGGAAATTAAAAAGTTTTAACTATTCAGAAAGAATACCTGTCTATGATGCTTTGAACAAATTTAAATTAAAAATGTTTCACGATGTTTCCCTTTACTATTTTAAAGAGCGTATACAAATAATACTAAAGCTATAGAAAATAAATAATAGTAAAAAAATGCTGAAATTTAAAATATATATATTAATAAAATAATTTTCAATAAATAAAAAAATTAAGGGTAGTGTGATTAACAAAATATATTTATTAAAAAAAATAAGATCAGGAATTTTATATCTTTCAAACGAGTAGGTTTCAGTGCGAGCGAGAAGACTATTTACTTCTTCGACAGCTGTCTTCGCCTTAATGGCAGATATACCGCCCAACAGCCCAACATCAGTTGTGCCGTTATTTTCTCTCGTGACGTCAACGGCTTTTCTAAATGTATTTTCTCTCTTTCTTTTCTTTTTAATCCAAAATGTCATAGGCACTCTCATAAGTAGGTATCATGGTCCCTAAAGAAAACTCCAGCTGGCAAATAATTCCACGACCTCCGAGCTGCGACTACGGGTTCGCTCTTAAGCCGAACAGTGCGCAACGGTGATGTTTTCGTAATAGGGCTCTTTGTGAAGGGCTCGCGTCCGGCTAGATAGTCCGTCAAGTACTATCACCATGCCTATTTCTACCGTCAAGTGGCGTTGCTGTGTTACGGTTTGAAGTGGGTGCCGGTAAAATTACGGGCACGTGGGGCTATACATTTATATGTCCTAAATTGAACGGCACAGGGCTGTGATCGTAGGGCGCGTTTTTAACGTTCGTGACTTAGGAGAAATTGAAAGAGATTAGTTACCACTTAAATTCAGGTGGGCATGTTCTATCAACAGTAACGAAAAAGCGGTATAAAAAACACAAAAAACTCTTCCTTTGGAGACACGAGACCTTGAATGCTCGTAATTGATAGGAAAGCTGCAATTAAAAGTTTCAGATGGATGGTAAATACAGCTTTTAGGAGTTTATCCGAGTCCAGTTCACTCACGTGTAGGCGTAGTATTACCTTTTGGTTACCAAGGCTTCGTAACTCGCTAAATAAACAGTCAAAAATACCAGTTACAGTAGATTTTTCCATAGATTTTTATGATCCTCATACCTTGGAGCCAGGTTAAGGGAGCTTTCTCCCGCGAATAGTCAGGCAAGAATGATCTACCTGCTGTGGTTTTCCCTAAGGACTATAGTTTAGGGTTCTTTAAAAAGCGCGTTTTAACATTTTTATAGGTTCGGCAACGCGCTTGTGATTCCATAGACTACTGTAACCGCTTTCCATCGGGTTGTTGGAATATAAAAAAGCAGCCAAGTGCGAGTCGGACTCGCCCATGAAGGGTTCCGTAGCACGACGAACTACAAGAACCTTTATATATGTTACTTGATGTAACATAATAAGGTTCCTGTAGTTCGTTGAAAGGTAAATTGTGGTTTACGGTTTATGACGTATAAAAAAAAACTACTGACTAGATCTCGTTCAAACCAAATATCGTTGAAAGTTTACCTAGTAATGTACAACATATATTTTTTTTAGTATTATCATTCTCTTACTTTAGAAGTTAGAGGGGGGGGGACCAACTTTTTTCCACTTTGGAAGTGTCTCTCGCGCAAACTATTCAGTTTAGAAAAAAACTATATTAGAAACCTCAACATCATTTTTGAAGACCTATTCATAGATTACCCACACGTATGGGTTCGATGAAAAAAAATTTTTTGAGTTTCCGTTTATGACGTATAAAAAAAAAACTACTGACTAGATCTCGTTCAAACCAAATATCGTTGAAAGTTTACATAGTAATGTACAACATATATTTTTTTTAGTATTATCATTCTCTTACTTTAGAAGTTAGAGGGGGGGGGACCAACTTTTTTCCACTTTGGAAGTGTCTCTCGCGCAAACTATTCAGTTTAGAAAAAAACTATATTAGAAACCTCAACATCATTTTTGAAGACCTATTCATAGATACCCCACACGTATGGGTTCGACGAAAAAAAATTTTTTGAGTTGCAGTTTGAAGTATGGGGACCCCCAAAATTTATAGTTTTTTTTCTATTTTTGTGTAAAAACCTTAATGCGGTTCACAGAATACATCTACTCACCAACTTTCATCAGTCTAGCTTTTATGGTTTCGGAGAAAAATGGCTGTGACACGGCCGGACAGACAGACAGACAGACAGACAGACAGACATGACGAATCTATAAGGGTTCCGTTTTTGCCATTTGGCTACGGAACCCTAAAAAAGATCTCTTGGTCCTGAAATCTCCAGCCTTCATCGCATCAGAATCTCGTCATGACTATTTGCTTTTTATAATTTTTTATGTGTTTTTTTTTTTTAAGTAGGTAGGTATTCTTGTGTACTGTATAAAGGTCAATAAAATGCTTTTCTTTCTTTCTTTCTCTCGTCACATTTTTTTGCTTTTTATTCTGTGTAGAATCAATAACAATAATAGAAATAAAAATAGAAGTACAATTATTGTATAACGTTACTTCAATATCGCAGTTTCTTTTGCGTTCACAGCAGTTATAAGAGTACATGAAACCCTGAAAGTTTCCTTTGCGTAATTTCTGAGTCAGTTTATTTGTATTTTTATGAAAACGCGTGTTTCAGGCCGGCGCGATACCGTTACACCTATTAAATGTTACAGCATTCATATTTTCAGTTAAAACACGTACGTGTATGGATACAGTGTATTAGATAATGGTTTAGTGACTGCTTCGCTGACAATCATTTTGAAAGCAAACGAAACCGCAGGTGGAAGCGAGTGAATCAATCCGGATACCCTCGGATCATGAATTTATGAATTTTCAATCTGAAAGTAATTTAAACATGAAGCGAGTCGAACAACGCTGAACTTTGAGTGCCACTTGTCCATTCGATGTCAAATATCTGTTTAACATTTTGCCTTTTTTATTCGATGTATACTTCTGTTCCGAAACTACCTATTATTACCTACTATTGGATTGTAAAAGTAGATTTTTTGAGATAAAATAAAATTAATAAATATTGTTGATAATCTACACAACACTATCTAGCCCCAAACTAAGCAGAACTTGTACTAAGGGAACCAGATATAACACATAAACACACTTAGAATACAATATAACAGTCAGACAGAGAACAAACATCTGCGTTCACCACACAAATATTTGTTCTCGGTGAAAATGAATCTCACGGCCTACGGTGCAGAAGGGAGAGAAGGGCTAAGCGTTTACATTAGGGAGGGTATCCTATACCCACATTCTTTTGAATTTATCTTGTTGTACAAACCACTAAGTAGATCGATATTTTAATCAACTGATTTCCATAAACTTTAATAATTTACCATCCAAGTTGGCAAGTTTTATCATGCGCACTTGATGTGCGAGCAGGTTTTTCCGCAAGTAGGCCGCTGGTGGGCCCTTTTTGCGTGACCCTTGACACGTGTTGCTCGAACTTTTTTAGGTTCTACAACAACGCCGGTTTCCTCACGATGTTTTCCTTCACCGTTTTGAGAGTACTGGCATAGTGCACATAAATTTTTCGACAGAAAAACTCATTGGTACACGAGTGGATTTGAACCCACGACATTCGGATCGGAAGGCGGGGCCACTACCACTAGACCACCAGTGCTCCCTAATTTACCATCCATTTTTTATATAATATTTTCTATTCATATTTCCGTGGTAGGTAATAATAAACCGTCGTATCTCATTCCTGTTGGACACACAAACCGCCAGTAGTGTGATTTAGGGTTAATATATTTTCACCGTTTTATTCAGCATCACCAAAATATATGATACCATTATAATATATTTTTGTTTGTAATCTCAAACGGGAAAATGTTTTTTTAACAAGTTTCCTTATTTACTTTTGTATTCGTTACAGATGAAATATATAAAACTCCTTTGATCCTGTTTTATTGCACGCTTTGCAAATAATTTTGTGACTCAGTACAAATTTTATCAAAGATCTTCCACAACACAATTAACCCGAGTGCCTTAAATAAATCCCTTGAACTTCGATTCTTAATTTAATTTGATTATTTTTATACGTTTATTATAACTAGGTAATAAATGGAGGATGGAGAAAATTAGTTGGACAGAAAAAATTACGAACAAAGAGGTCTTAGGGACCTCTTTGTTGTGTCAAGTATACTTGAAACGATACAAAATCGAAGAGGAAAAATCTATGGACATCTTCTACGACATGACATCTACATAAAGAACATCATTGAAGGAAAGGTTGAAGAGAAACGGGGAAGAGGAAGGCCAAGAATTAGTTACATGAGCCAGATAAAAGAAAAAGTCGCGGTCATGTCGTATAAGGAAGTCAAGGAGGCCGCATTCGAAAGACTTAATTGGAGAAAACTGCATCAAAACCCCGACAAGAGCTAAGCTCTTAAATTTAAGAAGAAGAAGAATAAATGTTTGTCTTTGTCTATCTTGTTGCTTCGTGGATATATTCTAGAAGCGTTGTCGTGGCCGTCACTTTTATTTATGGTTACCTTAAAAAGATGTACTTAGGCGCTCCTTTTTCCGGATAAGCGGATTACGGATATAATATGGTGATTATCTACGGTAAATTTTTACTCCGGAATATAATTAATTTTGAAGAGCGATAGCCGTAACTTCATATGGTAACCAAACTTCAACTTCAAATCAACTTTTTATGGTAACCAAATGGCCCATATAATAACCAATGAAATAAGAAAGAAAGAAATGTTTTTATTTAACATAACATCGATACACAGAACAGAACATTGATAAATTTAATACTAAAATAAGCACAAAAAAAAATGTAGTACAAATAATAGAGTAGGTACCTAATAAAATGGGTACTGGCAGAGACAGTAACAAAACAATTTCATTACATTTCAATTTAATCAGCATTAGAACAATAAAATGACGATTTCGTTCAACAAAATCAAGTCATCGTGTTCATCATTTATACAAATAACATAGTTGTCAAGTGTTAATCCCGCTGTGGCAGCCAATCAACTGGCAGAAGTTCGCAAACATCTAAAGGTACAATCCAAACGCGCCGACAATGACGCGCGACTGGGTAACCATTGCCTATAACGAAGCATTGCCTCGTAGGCCACGTACGTCACGAACGTGCCCTACAATGCGTCCTTCAACTTGAGGCATACAGATATTCAGCCTCACGTGCCAGTAATTTCAGCTACATCCTTCAAACCGAAACAGCTATGTTGCTTCACGGCAAAAATAAACATGGTGGTAGTACTTCCCCGGACGAGCCACACACAGAGTTCGACTACTAGAATTTCCCGAATATTATCCTAAGGATATTTTTATTTACACGGTTTTTTCTATCCTTTCTGCCATCGCCGGCGGAATGTGTCGTGGGTTCAGATACAAGTGATCTCGGCCGTGTGTGTGCTGCCTTCCTACGGTGCGTGGTTCTGCAGATCATCACGCACAGCCGACGACGACGCACGGCAACGCACACAGAAAGGGCTCCTGTGCTACCGCGCACCTCAGCGCACGAGACCGTTCCCATGGTGTGTCGTGCGAGCTGATCCGCCTCCGTGCGCGATATCACACACCGGTGGGAAGGGGCTATAAAACCCAATGAACATACTAATTGAATAATACTGGGGTCTATACTTTCGATTCGTATAGAATTTGTTTAATAAACAAACCAGTGGAAAGTTTTTTTTTTTTTTTTTTTATTAATAATAATTATCCTGGACTGAAATTTGATAGGCAACCCATATAGAATATATTTATTGGCATGTTTAATTAAATATAAAATACGTTTCATTAAATAACCAGCTCGATGAAGGTCCTTCTATAGCGGGATCCTATACTACCCCTTATGATTGGAATGTCGAGTGCACCGCGTGCGAACATCGCGCTATTGACGAGAGACATGTATTATTCACGCGCAACGGTTGGGAACTATGCACGCAGGCTGCTTCAATTGGATTTTACGTTGGACGAATATCTTGATAACTTATCTCTAGTAGGCAAGAGCAAATACTCGAGTTAAGCTTGCTCTCTAAAAATGAGCGTTTTTACGTCAAACAGGCATTATACCTATAGATAGATAGAAAATTCTTTATTGCACAAATTAAAAGTACTGAACACAGGCGAACTTAATGCTAGACAGCATTTCTACCAGCTAATCTTTGGGTAATAAGGAGATAGGTTGGGTAGCGCACATATATGATGAGGGCTATCTATAGTTGGTATAATGTATGATGATCTCATAAAACGTTCGATAGTCAGTTAAAAGGGCGATAAAGTTTTTAGCGTATTTTATCATACTGTCCCATTGTTTTTCTCAAGTCCTGCACCAAATGTGCATGTGCCAAATGTATTAATTTCGCACGTGTCAATGATTACGCTAAAGCCCTGCGCACATTTAGCGCGATGGCGATCATAAAACGCTGTCAAATATGACAGAGATATTTGATAGCTAGATGTGCGCAAGGATTTACAGATCTTCGAGGTGTTTGAGAGTAAGTGTACTATATCCAAGGATTACAACCCCAAGCCCAGCTTATGTACAGTCAAATCCAGAGGTCTGGAGTCGGGGGTAGATACGGAAGCGCACCCCGCCTCGCGTCCCATTAGACTGCATGCATTATTCAGTAAGTTATGCACGTAACGCTTCTGCGTAATCCGCCAGCTATCGACTAAGCTACTTTACGTGCTTCAGGGCCGATTACAGACTTGTGATAGAAACTACGCTGAACGAAGATAAACATATTATACACCACTATTTAGTAATTACCAAAAAAAAAATGCCGATATTGGTTGCTGTTACTGAACACATCCACGAAAAAAAAATTCAAGTCATAAAAAAAATATCCCTAAATAACTAAAATTTTTAGTCAAATATTGAGAAATGATCAACAAGCAAAAAACATTTCATTCATGAACGCTAAATACCAAGCGGAACCGAACAGCGTAAATTTGTTTCTCTCTAGTACTACGTAGTAACTAATATGTCCATAATTTTATGTAGGATTTCTGAAAATTTTAACATTTAATAACTTTGTCATTTTATCGAAACTAAAAATTCTGATTGCACATTCATAATGTTCTACCCCTACTACATTACCCTATTTTTTTTAGTAGTTACAAAAAAGCGGTGTATTTTCTCACAGTCCAATTATACAACCTAATAAAAGCATAATAATGCTCTGAAAGCCATCTGGTAGAAGTCATCGATATCACGCCCGCCGGGACAAGACCCCGGGGTTGCGCTGATTGGCCGCCTTTGTAACCGATCAGTAAATATTGCATTTGAACTGTAGCCTAGTTCGAACCACAAGGGATCTAATTCTCGGGCCGACCGAGATTTTCAATGTCCCATAAATACACATTGGCATTGCACAACCCCGCACTTTGTCTACGTTTTCCGTATATCGTAGCTGTCGAGGCTTCTACGATGAGGTCGCCGATGAATTACTCAAGGAAATCATCCATTCTCTCTTCGAAAAGAAGCAATTAAATAAAATTGCAAAATGATCCGAGATGAGCCGAGAATAAGGCCCCTGATTGGGGGTCCATGGGCACAAGTGTATTAATCTACAATCTACGCACTGGCTTGATATGGTATCAAAAACACTTCGTGCTACACATAAGTGAGTATTCTGCTTTGGTAGAGATACCTTTATTGTTACCCCAAGGGCTGGCGAATATCAAGATCAGCAAATGAATATTGCAAGACTTGACAATGAAGTCGGCGACTTGTCAAAAAAAATTAAGCTTGAATAAATCATCCAAGTTTACTGATTTCAAAACAAAGAATGAAAAGCCTGATGAGTCAAAATCAGATGTGTCGAGATCTCGCTATATTATCAACAAAAGAATCGCAAGTTAATACATTTTACATACGTTACTAAGAAATTGTCTATACCGATCCGAAAATCAGAAAATAGCTTGCGTGATCCGCCCACAAACACCAAGCTTATAACCAAAAAAATAAATTATAGTAATGGTTTCATGTTGAAATCTATAATCCCCTCGGAATTAACATTTTAAGAAGATTGCGAACACGATAATTGGGTTCTTTTTGTGTTTGTCCTCCGCCACCGCAAAATAATGGAATATTCAGAGACAGTGTAGGCGTTAGTAGAGCAACGACATGCCATTATAATATTATGAGATTTCGTAATCATGGCATACTCATTTATTATAATTCCTCAGAAGTTGTATCAACCTCAATGATGTACGCCTCCAGGTTAGCTGAGGGACTATTTAATATACCAAAACAAGATTTCTTAGAACTCGTTATACAATTACATTACGGGGCTATGGAATGATGTCATAATTCTGACGAATCGCAAAGTCGGTTACCTGTCAATGTTATCTCGAAACACAACACAAAAAGACTGTAAAAACCATGATTTGCATGATTCCTAATATCGGTACGCATTTACTATTGCAACACTCTCACTGGATAAAATTTATTTATTTCATTTCATTTGTTTATTGCTTGCATGTACACAAAATATATAGCATTTGTTCTTAAATTAGCATAGTCAGTACATGCACCCTGTTGGGCACTGCAATGTCATAATTATTATAATACAATTTGCATAATTATGGACAAAATCAAATACTTAATCATTATACATTAGTCAAAAGTAGTCATCATGCGACCAAGCCTATAGAAGAACAGGAGTGAAGTCACAGGCATTCCAATAGTGTGGTAACGGTCCAAAGGTTTTTATTATGACATAATTTCCTCATAATGGACGACCTTCCAAAGACAAGACCAAATACCATACCATACACAATATAGATCCACCTATACTATTACCATTTACTTGGATTGCAATTCGCCAGTGTGTCCATGACAGGCTTGGCATTATCGACATATTTAGGTCACTGTCGATATTTGGGACGATACCAACATGGCTCACTAGCCTAGCCCAGCATAGGTTTCACATACAAAGCCTTTGTTATGCTGACAAGCAGTGAGCTGTATGAACCAAGTTATATTAAAACAGAAAAACATAACACGCGTAAATATGTTGTTCGTTTTTGCTGATAAAAATATGAAAGAAGATACGAAATTCTTGCGCCATTACACATTCGTAAGAGGTGGCAATAGTATCTCATATCAATGGGTAATGATACAAAACGAGTAAGAGTAAGTCTTCTTATTATGTCACTTATTTTTTCATAACAGTGTGGTGAAAGGATTTTAAGTGCTCCTCACAGAGGCTCCTTTCGTGCACTTAATACATGTTTTCGAACTTTTTGTTCCTATGAGATGCCCGTTTCCATGTTTTCCTTTACCATTTGGGAGTACTGGCATTGTGCACATACATTTTGGGGCAAAAAAACTCATTGGTACACGACTGGATTTAAACCTACGGCCTTAGGATCGGAAGGCGAGTTTACAACTAGGCCACAAGTGCTCTGTATAAGTAAGTATAGAGGTACATTATTTCTGCGCGAAAGAAGTCACAGTAAAGGCTAGTCTAGCTGCTAGACGGTAGTTCCAGTCTACGAACTCTAGATATGTTTTTCTTGGAAGTAAAAGTTAATCTACTAGAAAAAATACGATACGAGAATCTAGGTGACAGCGTCGTTATTGGAGTCCGGATGCTTTGTATGTGTGCAGTCAACATACATTCCATATCATGTTTGTAGTAATCGCAAAGTCACAATAAAGATATTATCGCGATTTCTAACATGCCCCAAATATACCTTTCAGGGTAACACTGAATCAGCTAGAACAATAAGCAGGGGTATGAACACTCGACCCTGTAAAATTAGTTTTCCAAATGGATATTTCGTAATGTGCGCATTGAGTCGATCTCTAAACTCTATGAAGATCGGATGAACGGTTCAACAGTTATAATTGGACAAACATGCGACATCTAACCGTCAATTATCCCTAGATTCATTCGCTCAACCCGGTGCACGTCTAGGCGATGGCGATAGCGATCAGCTGAAACACTGTCAAGTATGACAGTGATATTTGACAGCGTTTCAGCTGATCGCCAACGCCTAGATATGCGCAGAGCTTCAGTCAACTATGGTATAAGCACCATGAAGATAAAGTTCATACGATTACATAACAGAGGACCTTCGGCTGAAACATCAAGGCCGGTCATAATATGGCCTGTATCAGTTTTATTAATCGTTTAGATACGTATAATGTCACGATGTAATAGTTTGCTTCTAACCTTCTTATGCATAATTGCTTGATAACGTTGTTTTAGGTATCAGACGTTATTTTCTGAAATAGTTAAATGTCTTGTATAATGGATTTCTTTTACAAAGAATACAACTAGTATTAAAACTGTATGAAAAAAGCCTAGCATTTTACCCAGACAGAAATCAAATATCTATCACACAAGTAGATAGATGAAAAATCATCGTTGGCGTTAAAAGTGAACTGTAACGGGTAAAAAGTTGGCCCTCGACACTGTATACATAATTTTGAATAGTGCAAAGGCCTGTTCACTTAATTCGCATTATTAAGAAACCGAATCTTGTTCGCTCAAGAGGGCATTGCTACTTTGATCTGCAAATAGTCTCCGTAACGATAAAGATAAAAAGTGTTTTCGCAAGGAAGCAGGAGATGGTTGACGAGTATCGGCGCCGCACGGTTTAATACTAGAGTTCAACATCCCGGGACCTAAGGTTATTGCAGTACACGTGAAAATTCGCGTCCGTCCCGTCTGAAAGGTCACGTCTTCGTCGCGTGTTAAAACTATACAAGATCCTGAGATAGTACGGAAGGGACGAAACACGGTAGAAACTAAGCTCAGTTGGTAGTCGCTCTCCGTTCTGCGCTATAGGTTGCTTGGTTTTGTATACAGCTTACCTGGTTCCTGCAGCTTTTTTTGGGGCTGGATGATGATGTCCACCCAAAACATTTTTTTAGTATCTATTAATTTACCTGCAGTGTTACTAACAGAAAAAACTAAGTAGGATGGGATTGACAGGCACGACAGATGAATGAGTTCTCGTATAGTCGTAACCGTAAGTCTGTGCCATTTTTTTTTTCTTATAAGTGTATGAGAAACTTTATTTTGCAGAGCAGCTCGCAACGAGTTGCTTTGTGAGATTTTTTTCAAGCATTTCTCCCGACATCCCTCATCAAATATTAGAGCATTTTCTTGTGGCCTAATTGGGGTGGAGCAAAAACTCGGGCACGTCTACTGGAAATATAAAAAGTAAATGAACAAAGACAGGTTGGAGTCACGTCTCAGACCCGTCTCAGGGAAGCAGTATTTTTGCCACGTACAGCTTCCACTTAGTAATGAAAAACAATCAATCCTACTATGGCAAACCCACTCAAATATAGGACAGGTCCATATGTCCAGCAGTGGATTTATTGAGGCTTATGACGTTGAAAAATCACGAGCCAGGAAGCGACAACCTAACGTGATTTGTCGCTTCCTGGCTCTTGCAATCTTTAGGCTACGAATAAAACCTCAGGGCGTCTTAACCCTAACTTCTACTCCGTCGCCAATGCAGACCACTAGTTAAAAACCTTACATAGGTACAATTACGCTTGTCTAAGCAGTTGTCTATATCAAGCTCTTTAAATCAATTTTCCTTTGCCAATCAATACACAGCTTTTAAATTGATTCCTGTTCCGTATTTTTCGGAGTCTCCGTAATTTTGATCGAGTAAAACTTCATTCAATCAGCTCAAAATAATCTGATTGGAATTTATCTGCTGTTTGTTTCAGTTTGTTTCGCTCCAGACCTTTACCGTTCTCGCTTTGAGTACTAAAATGTAGTTATTATGTACGAGACTTTTTTTACAAACTTTAAATGAAAATAACATAACAAAACAAGCAAAACACTCGCCCGATTTAACTTACAATAACAGCTACTACTAACAATGGTCATTGTGAATGTGAAAACATTAGAAGATCTTTACAAAAACGTAACAAAATACGTGCTTACAAAATGTTCTACAATGTAGCTCCAATCCCGGCAGATTGTATCCTCATTTCACGAAGAATAGAGACGTTGCCTATAGCCCAATATTGTTAGCTAAGCGCTTTAGGCTGTGTGTACGTGTTTTAATATAGCATGGTCCAAGAATATTACTTTTCTCTATGCTACTTGTTTACGATAACAAAAGCCGTAAATTAACAACTTAATACCAGCTTTGATTCCGTTTCGAATATAAGGTGTATTGTCAGTCTTTTTTAGGGTTCCGTAGCCAAATGGCAAAAACGGAACCCTTATAGATTCGTCATGTCTGTCTGTCTGTCTGTCTGTCTGTCTGTCCGCCCGTGTCACAGCCATTTTTCTCCGAAACCATAAGAGCTACACTGATGAAACTTGGCGAGTAGATGTATTCTGTGAACCGCATTAAGATTTTTACACAAAAATAGAAAAAAAACTATAAATTTTGGGGGTCCCCATACTTCAAACTGAAACTCAAAAACATTTTTTTCATCGAACCCATACGTGTGGGGTATCTATGAATAGGTCTTCAAAAATGATGTTGAGGTTTCTAATATCGTTTTTTTCTAAACTGAATAGTTTGCGCGAGAGACACTTCTAAAGTTGAAAAAAGTTGGTCCCCCCCCCCTCTAACTTCTGATGAGAACTAACGATGAGGGTGTTTTTCCTGATTTAATGAAACCTAGTAAACTCATTCCCCTGTTCAAATCTGGAAATGCAAATGACCCTGCTAACTATAGACCTATCTCAGTATTGCCTACGCTAAGTAAAATATTTGAGAAAGTTATTCTTACTCAGTTGTTATCACATTTTAACCTAAATGGGATACTTCATAGCCACCAGTTTGGATTTACGAAAGGTCGATCAACGACTGATGCTGGTATTCTACTCTTAAAGCACATATATGATGCCTGGGAAAACTCACAAGACGCGATTGGGGTATTCTGCGATCTTTCCAAAGCTTTTGACTGTGTAAATCATGCTACATTAATATCTAAACTTAAACATTACGGCATTCTAAATCGCTCCATTGACCTAATACAATCGTACTTGACTGATAGAGTCCTTAAAGTTGATGTGAGCGGTGAGAGATCTTCTGGGTCAGTTATTGACATGGGGGTGCCACAAGGTTCGATATTAGGTCCTTTCTTGTTTCTAGTGTACGTAAATGACCTCCCTTTTTTTGTTAAAAAACTATGTGAAATAGTACTATTTGCTGACGATACCTCATTAATTTTTAAAGTTGATAGATTGAAGGCTAATTACGATGACGTTAACGCATCTCTGTCGCAAATACTTAACTGGTTTAACGTTAATAATCTTTTACTTAATGCTAAGAAAACCAAGTGTATTAAGTTTACCTTACCAAATGTAACTCTCCGGCCAACTAATATTATACTTAATGGAGAGTCACTTAACCTTGTAGATTCTACTATCGTCTTAGGACTTAATCTTGACAAAAAATTGCAGTGGGGACCGCAAATCAAAGCACTTGCTGCCAGACTAAGTTCGGCTGCATATGCAGTTCGGACTATAAGATGGCTCACTGATGAAGCTACAGCTAGGCTAGTTTACTTCAGCTACTTCCATAGTGTTATGTCTTACGGTATCCTTCTCTGGGGGAAAGCAACTGATATTCAAACTATATTCGTTTTACAAAAAAGGGCCATACGTGCCATCTATAAAATGAAATCACGAGACTCATTGAGGGAGCGATTTAAGGAAATTAATATCCTCACAGTAATTTCACAATATATATATGAAAACTTACTGTACACTCACAAACACATCTGTAGCTTTCAGAAAAATTGTGATTCACATAATATTAACACTAGAAATAAAAATAAACTTTATATTCCCAAATTTCGTTTACAGAAGGTAAATGGGTCTTTTATGGGGAACACTGTACGCTTCTACAATAAACTTCCGGAAAATGCAACTAAGCTTCCAATTCGGAAGTTTAAAGCCTATATTAAGAGTAATTTGATAAAGAAAGCGTACTATACTCTAGATAGCTATATGAATGATAAAACTGCGTGGCCCGATGTCCCGGTCACTCTACCCATAGGAAGCTAGCATGTCAATTTGCAATGTCTGTACCTACTATTTAATATCTTATTTTTATATCTGTGTAGATACTTTATTATAACTTTGAAGCGTAGCGTGTGCTGTCTTTGAAACTTTTGCTTTTGTATAATTACATTGCATACGTCTGACTAAGTGAAGTGGCACCACACTGGAACTTCACTGCTATTATTTTAGACTATTTTTGATTTGTAAAAGGATCATATAAAAAAACGGTAGGAACCGAGACGTAGTTTGTTGCCTGTTCTTCTACGCTTGGTCGCGTGGAACTGGCACCTAGACTCACCTAGCTTTAAGACGTTTCAAAGTGATTCTTGTATCGTATTGAATAAACGCTTATTGAATCTTGAAAATCTTGAATCTTCTAAAATAAGGGAATGATAAAACTAAAAAAAATATATGTTGTACATTACTATGCAAACTTTCAACGATATTTGGTTTGAACGAGATCTAGCCAGTAGTTTTTTTTTTATACGTCATAAATCGTAAACCGCAATTTACCTTTCGACGAACTACAATAACCTTTATATTATGTTTCTTGATGCTACGGAACCCTTCATGGGCGAGTCCGACTCGCACTTGGCTGCTTTTTTTTTATGACAAAGCTGGCAGACGAGTAGACGGGCTACCTGATGGAGAGTAGTCACCGTCGCCCCAGACACCTGCAGCACCGGAGGTACTGCTGATGCGCTGCCGGCCTTTAAAAATGGCCTTTAATGTCAGTCAGTAAATATCGAGCTAGACAAACGGAATAAAAAAATTCACCGATTGAAATAAACGAAAAAAGATTGAAACAAAATAAGCATACGCATTTAAAATCCGTTCACCGCACTGATTTGAAAGAGCCAGTGACACGATGAGAAGAAAAAGACAAGATAAACAACAAGGAAAGTAGTAATTTTACAAGTAGTAATGTATCTGCCCGTAGATGCATTCTCATTAGATTCTGAATCAGTTCAGAGCACATCACACAGTCCGGTATCGCCAGCTGACCTTTATAGCGACGAGCGTCAATATCTACTCGCACAGACAACCCGCATGAGGCTAATTTCACGCCATCCCAAGGTTTCTCCTTTGAGAATATATAAGGCTTAGATGTGAAGTGCCCAGAATAATTGGCTAGCTCACTTTTTAAATGTTTGCAAGTTTTAGCGTTCACATTGGCGCCCAACGTGGTACAGAAATGTAAATATAAATAAATATAAAATAGCAGGGATGTAAACATCAGACAAGATCCAATATCGTCGGCAGCGAGGCGTAGATTTGAATAATGTCCACTGATTCCCCGGAGACACTGGCATGCAGCTAATTTCACCGCCACCCCGAGGGATCTCTTTGACACTGTAAGGCATGAAATGTGGGTCGACTGAATTCTTTTTGCTCTACGCTTTTCGCAATTTGCTGCGCTATTCATTAAAAATCAGAGTAATTAAAGGCACACTTTATCAGTGCTAAGCAGGTTGGTTTACGATGGTGACAATTTTAAGGCTCGTTAAATTGGCGCCCAACGTGGTGCAATTTGTGTTCTGAGTGGGACTTAAATTACATGAATCTGGGTAAAGTGACGAGCAAGCATCAAGCTTTTTCATTGCTTTGGTTATTTTATAGCAAATTTTTACGGGTCATTTTTTTAACTCAGTCTTATTTTGAAAGCCGGAAACTATGGACAAATAATCCCGCTTTTTAACGATTTGTAGTTGAAATTTACATTTTCCCGACATTTTCTCATGATGTACGCCAATATAGTCGCGAGACTGATTGCTACGTCTGAATTTCAACTCGTGCTCTGCATAATAAAACTGGTTACATTTTGTAGCTGCGTAGTTGCAAAAACAGTGTCATGGTGGAAAATGTTCTTGGAAACCAAATTACTTCCACATAGTTCTTACGTTCATGCTGTTACATTTTGTTTCTTTATGCCTGAAAGCATATTATCAGTCTAAAACAGATGCTCAGATAACTGCAATAACAGATGTAGTAGCAAAGGCAATCGATTAAAGCCGACTGCTGCCCTCGACCTCGCAATCGGGTCGAGCACACTAACCAACAAATATGTAACTACTATTCACATTCACTAAAACATATTTATCGATACTAAATCATCAGTCTGAAGACGTACTGCTGGATAGAGGAACGTTTTCCATTCACTATGTCGTCGGCTCGTCGGTCAATCGTATGCTTCGTCTTTCGGTTCGCGGCCATGTCAAATAACTATCTGAAATGAATACCAAATAAGCGTTCATCCGTCCATAACACGGGTTAATCTACTTTTACCGATGGATCACGATTGCGTTCCCCTTATTTTCTGGATCTTTGAACATCTTACCTTACGTAATCAGCACAAATTGCACGAGTGTGGAGTTTCACTATGTGTGGGTGTGTTGGCATAGGGTTCGATATCAAAAGGCACAGTTTCTAGATATTGCCAACGCGTGGATCCAGGCAGCTCGTTAAACAAGGTTCAGGGTTGGGTGCAGTACACTGCGGTATTGTAGCGCTGGATACAATGGTGATTGGAGAGGGGATATGTTTTAAAACGAGAAAAAGGAACAATGTGGGTTGTGAGTTGAAAGGGAGTGTAATGAAGCCACTGTACCACATCTGAGCCTCTACGGAAACTAGGATTATTTTTAACAACGTATTTAAATGAAACCATTAGGCAAACTGGTGTTACCCAAAATCGAAAACAGTTAAACCATACACAACTAACTTTTACATAACTTTAAGGGGCAGACCGCCGTCGACGGATTTCTCGCTTACTTTGATCTTTAGCCAGATATAAAAACACTGAACTTAATTACAGAAATTCGCTGGCAACTATAGATAGTGCAATTCACGAAGACGCGCCCCACCAATTTTCGGTTGAGGGGATCGCGGGGTGCGGGGAGTTTGCTCCGAGCGGCAGTCGCGAACCGTAGTCTATTCATTGTAGTGTGCGTGTGCACTCATAGGTAATTAGTGTGTACCGATAACACTCAAACATTGACTGAAGCTTGCACACATGTCATATACTATAAACGGTTAAGGAGGAATAGTGGGGCGCGCCTTCGTGGATTGTAATATCTGTATCTTGCAATCGGATTGCACACAGTTACGCAAAAAATATTTTTGAATAACACTTTTTCCTGCAATTTTTTTTGCAACTGGTTTTATCTAAATAATAATTATAGGTAAAAAAAAAGGAAATCTTTCAATAGGTCAAAGTGTGCGAACGAGAAGTACATCAACGGATATCCTCGCCTTAATGTTACAATAGGCTTTCGCTAAATCGTGTCAGGATGAGTTTGTTTGCAGGCGATAAACTTTTAACCCAATAACAGACTGAAACAGGTTTTGCGATTCCGCTTTTAACACAATACCAAATCGGCAGTGCTATTACCTAAGAATAAGCAAAAGCGATCGCAGTCCCAGTAATATGAAACCATGTAATATGTTGACCATGTGAAACTTTGCCTAAGCACTTATTATTTGTATCTTTTTTTTATGGTCAATAAACATATTTTCTTTCTTTCTTTAATATTAGTCGTTGCACGAGAAACAGCGGTAGCGATTTCGGTAAGATTTGTTTTATCACCAAACAATGGCTTCAATTTTCTGTTTCAGCTATCGCTATTGCTTGTTTTTAGGCAATAGCCCTGCTGGGTTTGAATGCTGTATCCCAGCCTTGAACTTTGCCTAATATAGTACTGCTCTACACGTGGCATGGATACCCAAATAGGCAGTCAATTTATAACAATAGTTTTGCCTTTTAGATGGAGCTGAAATTTCCATAAATAAATAAATATTAACGGCTATTTCACACGAAAAGATTTAACCCCAAAACTAAGCAAAGCTTTTATTTTAGTAACGAGAAGACTGCAAATAGTTTGAGTCGAAAGTCGTGAAAGTTTATCAACTGCATTTTGAAGTTTAACACACCAAACTTTGCTTCAATTAACATAGTTTATAAGACTAGTTTATATGGACTAGTTAGAGGCATATCCAGACATAATGAGATACCACAAGTTTATAGATAGAGATAACCATTTAACATCAGGTGGACCAGGTATAGATAGTTCCATCACGATTTATCATAGGAAACAAAATTAATACGCAATGTGACCCAGCCCTAAGCAATCACGAATGAAAATTACATTAACATTGATATCATTTATGCTGTCTAGGCACATAGATAATTAATCTACGCTATGCATATATAAGATACACAACACTGTCTGTCAGTTTGTTATGTTAAACCAGCCGATAATATCTTTTAACCAAAAAATCCTACGTTATAACGAAATCTACTGAAATCGACTGGCCTCTCGGCTCAGTTGGTAGCAGCCTTCTGCGCCGTAGGTCGTGGGTTCGGACTCGGACCCCATCGAGAAAATATATTTGTGTTGATGTTTTTTTCTCTGTCTAGATATTGTATTGTATTCCAAGTATGTATTTAAAAAAAATGTATATGAGTATTATATCTGCTATCTGGTTCGCATAGTTCAGTCTCTGCTAAATTTGGGTCTAGATATTGTTGAGTGCATTGTACACAATATTTATTAATTCTAGGAGGATGCAGTCGCGGCCAAAAGCTAGCATCACATGAAATAACAATTAGAACAGATGTAATCTGTAGGGACAGGTCGGCGAATTAGCATCACGCGACTGACTCTGAATCACAGCGTCATGAATATTGAAATTGATTGATGATAATGACGAGCGTGGTATTATGAAAGTTCATTAATAAATGTAATACATACCTAAGCATTTTATGAGAATATGTGTGCTAGAAAACTGATAACCTACATAATTTTGAGCCATCATTTCGTTGTTACCTCTGCCTATATATTTAAGACGTTTCAAAGTGATTCTTGCAGTTGTATTGCATACATTTTATTGAGTTTGAGTTATAAAATTGCAATAGCTCACAGAGCACGTTACGTTTACTGAATAAACGCCATTTCTTCAGTTGTACCATGGATGACAAAAAGTCAAATATGGATTTGATCAATAGGTCACAAGGATCACTTTGAAACGTCTTAAAGCTAGGTGATGCTATGGATACACCGCAGATTTTTTATTTATTTGGTTCGGAGCAAGAAGTTCCTCTCCATGTTACCTCGTCACGATGATATTGAACTATGTATAACGTAGTGAATCAATTTTGTTTCTTCACAGAGCCTCAAACATTAAAAGCGACCAAATTCAACAGTTTACAATTTTGTCCGTACAATAACGTCGTTTAGTGAAGTGTAACAATAATAGTGCGGCCTCGGGTACTCGCAAACACGTAAACACACATCCCATGCTAGCTCATGAATTATTTACAGCGAGTGTGTTCGTTCGTACGAATCCGTTAGTAAGGGTGGTACGCTCAGCGACAAACGTAGAAAGAACGAGAAATCTGGTGACAACTGAGCTTTAGACCGACTCAATGTCTGCGTCATGGCAGGAAGGAAACATTTTCAATCTAATACTGTTATTACAAACAACCAAGATTAAAATAAATATAGGTAGAGTTGCAATGATTCCTTCATCATCATCAGCCTGAAGAAGTCCACTGCTGGACATAGGCCTCCCCTACATATTTCCAGGAAGAACGATTCTGAGCCCTTTCCATCCATCGACTTCCGCGATCTTAACTATGTCGTCGGTTCATCTGGTGGGTGGGCGCCCTACGCTTTGTCTTCCGGTTCAAGGTCGCCATTCGAGAACCTTCAGATGATTCCTTCATATACAAAAACACCTTTGTTCTTCGACCCAGTTCCGCGGAGTTCCAGAGAGTGAGGTAACGCCTGGTATCTCATACGAGCAGTTCGTTCGGAAAAAATCTTGCCTTTCCACATCACTGCCGCGAAGACTGGGTTCACACATTTAAACTGTTTTGAAACACTAACCTATTTCAGATCAGTAGCTCTTCAAATGTGGTGAGAAAATTCTTACCTGAAAACAAAGAAAAATGGTTGGTTACATAAAATATATCACACTATCAAATGGCTCTCATTTTCTCTCTTCTTCTCTCAATTTATAGATCAGGTCGCGCCTCACTCGCACTTGCCAGTTTCGACAAAATCAACTGCGACAAAATCGTGAAGTTTCTCCCAGAAGAAACCTTAAGTCCTTGTAAATTCAGCTCACAAATAATAGTTGCAGTCGGCTTAAGGTGTTACTAACTTTTGTCCGCGAAGCGAAGTTGGCCCATTGTTATTCAGAAGGAGGTTCGATTTCCACTCCCCTCGCAGGCTGCGTGGTTAAAAAGCCATTACTGCGATGTCCAGCTGTTTGTTTTTTAACTTTAAAAAATACTTGACTGCCCACATTCGACGCGAACTTTTCAAAAGACGTTTTTTATGTTCCAAATCACAGTTTTATTACAAGTTTTATCTTTTTTGTCTGAACCTTGCTTCTCTGCTCAGAATAATCCAGGTTATATTATATTTATACTATTACACGGGTATTTATCGCATTACACGGGTATAAATACCCGTGTAATAGTATAAATATGTTTTATGATCGCGAAAGTTTAAAAAGGTTATATTAGCCTAAGTTTAGGCTTCCAACGCTAAGCGAACACAAAATAAATGTTTCATTTGATTTCCTTGTATATAATATGGAGTTAAGTAAGTTACATTATGATTAAAAAGCCAACCGCAATTTTAATCAAGACTACACAAAGTCGACGGCTGAAAGTTTCAAGTGAAGCGATACGCCGTGATGTATTCCCATCACGTCGGCTTTATTGCTCACTGTCGGTGGAAGTTATAATTCAAATAAACATAAGTGCCAAGTTCCGTGGAGAAAGTACAAATTCTAAGTCCCTTAGGTCTGCTACCAGCGGGGTTTTGACTGATCGCGACAAATGGGCTATAGTCTAAAATTTAACGTTCTGTGGCGCTCAACTAAGCCCTCTCTACGTTCGGTTTAAGCGATTTTGCTGGTGCACGATTCCGTTTCTTACGTCTGCAACTCGTTAAATCTGTCGACAAGCACTTACGTGCCTGTGACCTACATTCTTAGCACAAACATTGAACTCGAGCATTTATTTTACTGTCTTTTTGACGACTCTCACGTCCGGGACGCCACCCAGCACGTGAAACGTGAACTAAAGTTATCGATCAAAACATAATTCGGGTCGTCAACTATTTTATTCGTGACATTGAAATAAATATCGAACAAGTGGGAACATGCGAGGCAATAACCATTTGTTTGGCGCCCCAACGTGGTGCTGGCGAATGAAACGTGTGAAACTGTAAATACCCTCGCGTGTAATTGGAATGGGTGCTATGTAAATGTCTTGTATTTATCCGATGCAACCCATTTAGGCATAGACAACCGGAACTGTAGCTATTTCAGTGAACACGAACGTCAATGCGGTTGTGATAACTCGGCCATCCGTCTCAATTGGTATTCAGGTCAATTCCACTGTTACATTCTGCGCATAAAACAGGCTCTGTATCATAGAATAAATAATGTAACTTACTTAATCAAATAAGAAAAAGCTTTTTTAAGAGTCCATCTACGGAATAACATTTTCGTCCAATAAACGGTTAAATGAAAATTTGCCCTAAATGACATTATTCTAATTAAGTTTTAACTATTTCTTTAATTTGGGCAAAACATTTATCATTTTTTCAATGATTAAAATGAAAAAGAACAGTTGAATAGCTGGCCGGCTACAGACAAAACAAACTTAATAGGCGAAACTTACAAGCCGTAGAATTAATCTCCTAAAATGTTTTAATTAATATGAAATGAACCTGACTTGGAACATTTAAAGTTAGGTTTAATTGTCGAGTGAACTTATATTTATAGCTGCACCTTTTAAATCGTAATGAGCGTTGAAGTTTGGTTTCAATTTAAATTGCTAAAGTTAAGTAAACATTGCAAATTGAAACGGTTTTTAATGGGCACATTTTAAACAATATTCCGTGGCAGGTAATCCACTAGCGCCAATAATTCCAGCTTAAGGCTACAAGAGAACGGACGATTCTAATAAAATTTTATTATTCTGCATAAAAAGTAAAGGGAGCCTTTTTAGGGATTATTTAGAGCAAGTTTATTTCGGTTTATTTTGTATTTAGTCAGTGAATTTGCGTGGAAGTTATGAGAATTGGACATAGTACTCATTGCATGAAACATTTAATTAGAATTTAAGCCGTATTTAAATTCAAGCACTGTTGGTTTAATTAGACATGCTCATAATGCTCAATTCGAATGCCTCTGCTCTAAAATACAAAAAACCCATTAAAATCGAGTCCATCCGTATAACTAACAAATTCTCACATCCTTTCATTTCCGCCAGTTTGCTGTACTATCCCCCGACGACGGTCAGCAATAAGTAGCCGACAGACAGACGGCCCGTGATCTGGGTACATAGCAAACTGGTCATTTCACCAGTAATGGCCCTAAATACGACGCCAACTCTTTATATCGCTCATTTCGGGATAACACGCCGACGTGAAGACGCGCGCTTCGTACCAAATTGGATGTTTGAGGGTCCATTTTAAGGGATGTTGTAACATGATCGTATAACTGAGATAACTCTGTGGTATTTCTGTACAGAAATAAACATAATATTGCCATAATATTGCTGGTGTTCACAGGCTGAGTTAAGTCTTTACATTTGCTTATTTAAGTACGTCTATGTAAGTATGTACCTGTGTCGTGGCGTTATACAAACGAGCCATTCTACTGGACGACCGAAATTCTTGTTCTAATGACCGGCTCATCACTATTCAGTAACATCCTTCTGCATCTGCAGCGATAATGGATTTTTTCCACTCAGACCAAACCAATTATCCCAACTTAATGAATAAATAACTGTATTAGCTTAGCTATAACGTATTACCTGACACCGAGGCCTCGTGCTCAATAAACAAGCCAGCCAAATTCGGAGAACCATTAGCAGCAAGCAGCATTACAGCTGAGCTGATGGAACACATCCATTAGATAAATTCAGGAGGCGCAATTTGTCACGGCAGCACTGCTGTCGGACAGACCGCAGCCAATCGCAATGCTTTTAGTATATGTATACCCGTTTTATACTCCGATACATTGTGTATTGTAATTAGTATCACTATTTGAATGTATATTCGATATGTTCCATATATTGATCCAGCACTGTTAAATTATGGGATTTAGATAAAGGATTCCTTACAGTAGATAATGCACGCAGTAGATGGTCTGTTTATCTTGCATAAAAGCTTCACTAACTTAAGGCACCTAGACTCACCTAGCTTTAAGACGTTTCTAAGTGATGATGTTTCTGTTTTGATTTGATTTTTGATAAGCCTGTGGTTTAATGAATAAAACCTTGACTGATTCGGCTATAATAACACATTTCGTGTAAATTAAAGAATCATGCTCATGGTGAACGATAATGTATTGATTAATCTATAAAAGATTTATTATTATGTTCAGCTGATACCCAGTAATATTTCCACCATCAGGCAGTGTTTCGATTCCAAATTGAAGGGCAAGGATTCCGGTGAAATTGCTTCGAAAGTCTCAGGGTCGCTCACTCACACAATACGATCACGTATGCGGTTCAATGTCAAAGTGTTTTTTCTGTAAATAGGTTACAACTAGCTTATTTAGAATTCCGACAATAGTTCACACAAAGTGAGGAAGGTTTTATTTTACGATAGGTATCTTTTGTTTTTATTGTTGAAAATGTTTGCCTAGTATTATGTTATTTTGTAATAACTACCAATACCTAGTAACGTTGAGGACACCTGTTTCCTATTTTGCCGAACGTTGTGTGCTGGAAGTTGTGACAAAATTTTTACATCGCCGGGTGTGTCACCTGTATAGATGATTTATAATTTAAAAAAAAAAGACGGGTTGCACTCCGGGAGTGCCGGCAGAAGTGAAAACTTGATTATTAACGTTGAGCATGTTTGATATTTTGGAATGGTTACTTGTTTGTTATTTGGCACGCTGTAACATACACGAACATTCGCGCAAGCGCCCTGCGCTGCCCCTACTCTCCATCCGTCTTACGCTTTTTCGATCAGGTCACGTGTCCTGACGCGCTGACGCGAGTTTAAGATTTTATACCCATTACAGAAAAAGTGCTCAACGCCGCTAAAGAAGTTTTCACTTCAAAAATATAGTTTATAGATATGAGTTCATGTAAGTAAATGCTGTAATGTTCAAACAAGCAAATTTTAGGTTCCAATGTGCACCTGACTGCCTTTTTAGACATGGTCACGAATAATGAGCACCGAGATATGTGAGTTAATCTACTTTATTTTTTATAAAGATTACAGTTGTGATTCAAATCCAAATATTGGAAGTCAAGCCAAATCTGATTCCGTTTGGCCCAGTGCTTGATACCAGAAAAAGGTAGAGTGATTAGTTACAAGTACATACTGGTTATTGTAAATATTTACGTAGGTACACGAGGATATTACAAAATACACTATTTCCTCAGTATTGTTGTGTAGTTTCGTTTATTTCGTATTTGTTATTTATACCGAGACCTTTGACTTCATCCGGATGAATTTCTTTGTTTGTCCTAAGGGAATCGTGCTCCGCCTTTGACTAATGATATTTCCACGAAATATTTTTGGTGTGTTTAGTAACTCATATAATATTCCAGAATTTTCCAGCTCAAACAAACGCAAAAAGCTTTTATCTGTTTGAACATCGCTCATTATCTAAAATCGTCTCGTCTAAGTTTTACCTGAAAATTACCGAGACACTTCAACTTCGCCTATTAAAAGTTATTATTTTGTGAATCGTTAAATCATATTTTTTGACCTCTTCAAATCCAAGGACAAATAGTCCAAGAGATACAAAATGTACGTAAAGCAAAGTCGGCTGTCTTGTATGTTTCTTTATTTCGCTATATTACTTAAAGCATGCAAAGCCGGGGATCAATCATAGTAGAAAATACTCTGTATTTGATCCATTTATTGGTTCCTAAACGTGCTTTTAATAAAATTGCGCACATTAAAAGTTATATAAAATATCTGGACCAATAAGCCGGCCTTATAAAATTCTGCAATATCAGCGCTCGTGTATTTAATAAACATTTCAGTTTACCGCCGAACCCCTATAAACGGAACCGCAGAAATATCAGAGGAATACAGCATTAATTATGCCTCCCACTCCATGTGGCGGCGAACATTTTCATTTGCCTCTGGCACTTATGCCATATTACCTACCTGGTCCACATTAACACTTATTTATCCTACAGTGTAGCCATGAAAACAAGAGGAGCTTTTACTAACAAATAATAATTGGACCAACTCTTCTTTCTTGCATCATTTTTGAGTACCAACAGATCGGTGACATGCCCAAAGGGTCTATAATATATTTATAGTCTATTTTAATATTGATTAACTTACTTAGACAAGCGAGTATGAAAACTACCCTCAAAGGTTTTGTTTATGCAACCATAAATAAGGTATTGTGAAACGCGCCTGAATACAATGCGCCGTCACTCGCGCGGCACAATTTGCATTTTAATTCCTTTCCACTCAGTTTTAATGGACACAAACATTCGACAGACTGTACATTCTGATATTGTATCCATTAAATACATTATCAAACGATACTG
Source organism: Thera obeliscata (assembly GCA_947578465.1). Lineage (NCBI taxonomy): Eukaryota > Metazoa > Arthropoda > Insecta > Lepidoptera > Geometridae > Thera > Thera obeliscata. Next base: position 723,446 of record OX387915.1, read on the forward strand.
GCTCACAATAGACAAACAAATTAAGTATTACTACTAGTATTACAGTATTAGTAGACTGGCTTCTCAGCTCAGTTGGCGCGCTGCCTTCTGCGCCGTAGGTCGTGGGTTCTATCCTCTCCGAAACAAATATTTGTGTGGTTAACATAGATGTTTGTTCTCTGTCTGGGCGTTATATTTTACTCCATGTATGTATTTACAAAAAACAACCGTATTTAAGTATAAATCAGCTATCTGGTTCCCATAGTACAAGCTCTGCTTAGTTTGGGGCTAAATAGTGTTGTGTGGATTGTCCGCAATATTTATTTATATTTATTTTATTTATTATCCAGAGATCAGTGCGCCTTTAACTATTTTTATAGAATCTGAGAATTGCATTTGAATTAAACACATTGAAAATGAATTTAAAGTTATAAATCTATTTGCCACGGCTCCAGATGTACTGCACCATAAAGGGAGCTGTTGATACTCATAAATAAGTCAGCAAATAGCAATGTTCATTTATCTAAGTGGTGGCGGTACATTTTGGAGTTTCTTACGTTCTGATATTGCAGCGAAGGTAGTAAAGTTGCAGAATTTCAAAGTTCAGGCCAAATTTATGACGACTTCTAACATAAACCCAGTTATTTATAAAATCTTAGAATCTGCCGGCGACGTGGCGGTCTAGATCTCCCTTCTCATTTTGGATAGTGTCTCTTTTTTTCATGAAAACTTAAAGCTCGGTAGATCTGAACTAGGTCCACCTACCTAACCTTTTCCTTTTGTTAAAATGTACGGTCCGCACACTCTGACAGTACTTAATCTTCAATCAGTAAAAACTCCAGTAAACTTTAAGGTTGTTCGATTCCGATACAAACTGAATTTACACAACTATGGGCAAACAAAGTATAAATTTACACTGAAATAGCTGTAATAGAATTTTACAGTGGTCTTTATTGCCGGCCAGTTATGTAAAGTTGGAGAAAACTGTAAGATAACAGAAATATTAATAAAAAACCAAAAAAGTAATGTTTTCGTCATTCTTTCTAACGGGTAGGTACTAGCTTTTAGCATAGAGTCAATTTTGTACATCACTGTTTCAAAATAGACGTAAAAGTCTGTTAGTTCTTTTTCTGAAGCCCCGACTGCCACGACCAACGGCTGACACTCCAACTTTATATAACTGCCCGGTAATAAGGACCACTGTAAAAGCCTATTACAGCTATTTCAGTGTATATATACACAATACTTTATTCGCCCATAGTTGTGTAAATTAAGTTTGTATGGAAATCGTACCCCCTTAACTATTATATCATTAAGAAACTATGATTAAAAGATGGTATGGTGAGTCGCGAGGTATGCTTGATGTTGATGACCTAACACGAACTGATTTGATGAATTCAATGATTGGCGTAAAGTGCGTTGTAAGCGCACTTTAAGGAGGTCACTGTGAGTACGTGCTCGTACATAAAATGTATATAAGTATTATATCAGCTATCCGGTTCCCATAGCTCTGCTTAACTTGGGGCTAGATATATGTAGTGTTGTGTGGATTGTCCACAACATTTATTAATTACACACAATAATGATTATTACGATATTTAACTTTCGACGAACTACAATAACCTTTATACTATGTTACTTGATGCTACGGAACCCTTCATGGGCGAGTCCGACTCGCACTTGGCTGCTTTTTTTCTATCTCTAATCTACAAAGTTAGCATATATGTTTTTCTCATTTTGATTTTATGAATATAGCGGTTAATCCATACTAATATTATAAATGCGTTTGTAACTCTGTCTGTCTGTCTGTCTGTCTGTCTTCCTGTCTGGCTTTCACGCCAAAACTACTTAACCTATTGAAATGAAATTTGGTACACAGATAGTTCAGGGCCTGAGGAAGGACATAGGCTACTTTTTATTGTGAAAAAAGGTTAACAAACCTTTTAAAACGTTATAAAGAGCATCACTTTGATGTTTCTATCTCACTCTTACACTAAACCACTTCGCCAATTTTCACCGAAATTTGGTACACAGATAGGCTAAAGCATTAGAAAGGACATTTAAGCAACTTATCAATGCAAAACACTTTTTGTAAACATCATTTTTCATGAGAATTTCGCTTTTTTTGAAGAAATTCGACGACTTTGATCTCGAACTTTCTGTGTGCTTACGTGACTGACTGACTTTTTTTCCACTTCACTGATCACATGCCGACACACCGATCGCAATTAAACACGAAGCACATAAGCTACTTATTAATGCTAAACAATTTGTGAAAACACCTTTTTTCATACGATCCTCGCATTGTTGCGAATTAGTTTTTGTTTTTACGTGCTCAGTGTTTGCCGACCAGTGTTGCCACCTTGGCTTTTGAAAAGAGGCAGTCGGAAAGGCTAGAAAGATCTAGATTTAGCAAATTTTGTCAACAAAAGAGGTGCTAGAAAGGACTAAATAATAAAAAATGCAAAGGTTTACAAATTATTTATATGAAATGTATTAAAATAAAGTGCATAATCTAACAATAATTAAGTTGTTGTTGTTAGTTATTTGTTGTTGTGGTGACTGGCCTCTCAGCTCAGTTGGTAGTAGTTCTGCCTTCTATGCTGTAGGTTGTGGGTTCGATCCCCACCGAGAACAAATATTTGTGTAGTGAACACAGAAGTTCTTTTTTTGGATTGGTAGATCCGTCATTTTTTATTTTGTTATCTAACTGTTAACTAAACTTTCAAAACATGTAGGTACACACCGTATGTATCAAAACTGAAGACACAAAAGTGTTCATTTCGCTCGCCTAATAGTCGGTATAAAACTAGAAACAAACTTGGAGAATTCTCCAGTCAAGAAGCAGAAATTTTTGCATAGCCTATCTAGGTATATCAATTAATAATGGTCATAAAGTGTGAACTGACGATATCTATACTACATTGAGCGCATTGTTTTATAACTTAGTAATCGAGGTGCAAAGTTTTCGTATCGATTTAAAAGGTCTAGAGTTTCGGGCTAAATCATGAAAAATCGAGTTTACCAAGAGTAAAAAGTGCTAGATCTAGCCCGAAAAAGGCTAAGGTGGCAACACTGCCACTGTGTGTGTGTGAACTGTCACTGTCATGTAGGTTTGTACTTCACTTCGTAAAGTCTGTTTGTTTTTTTGGTTCCATGCATAGAAGAGAAAAAGCGCAAGGTTCGATGACGAGACGAATATTCATCGAACCTTGCCTATGCGCTTTTTCTCTGCTTGCTAAGCGGCGATTATGCGAAAGGAATGGGTATAGTTGCGTAGTCGCCAAACTTTTAGCGCCATCTATTGACAATTAGTGTAACTATACTACATTAGTTTGGGACGGTTCTGTCTCATTCAAGAAAGTTCTGCGCGTGGTTTGTGCTCGAATAATGAGACGAGTTTATAAATACAGGACCGATCAGATTGCCAGATAGTTTTCTATAAGCTACGGAAGTGTGATGTGTACTTACTGTAACGAAGCGTGAATACTATGTAGAAATAGAGGTTTTGTTTGCCAAACTCCTAGCGCCATCTATTAACGAGTAGTGGAACTACTACGTTAGCACAAGTTTCGGATGGTTCTATCTCATTCTAGAGAGCGCGTAGATTGAGCTCGAATAATGAGACGAGTTTATAAATATAAGACCGACTAAGCTACGCTAAGCTCTGCAGTGGAACACTGTGAGTAGCTCATTAAAGTATTGATGCATAATAAGTGTTTTATTTGTGAAATAATTAACCTAAATAAATAAAAATGCTACCCAAAGACACTATTCTACGCGGACGAAGTCGCGGGTACAGCTAGTTAAATATAAATGCATTGATTAAAATACAAATATTGTACAAATCAGGTTAACTACCGATAATGTTTAGGCTCGTGTAGTATCTAAAGACGTGGGAGATACTGAATTCTGAATTGAATTTGTTTATTGTGGTTTACCGTGAGCAGTAGTATCCGCGCGGAAGAGTCCCGTAATTTTAAAACTCTGTGTAAGTATTTAGTTGAGCCAGTATTATCTTATCTGTGGTTGAGCTAAGCTTGAGATTTTTTATCTGTAAAAATAATCCAAGTATTTTTTGCAATCTAAACATCGTACGACCACACACTTAAATTATACGCATCTTATTTAAAATTGCTCTCACAAACTTTGGTCATTTATCACTAGTTCCAAAACTTCGGTTTATCGTTGCAACGATCTAAAATCTTGCTTTCGTTTATTCGTTTAAAGTTTCAATCAAAAATACACATAGACCAAACTGTGGTGCACTAATGAATTTAACCGTAGCAAGCCAGATTATACAATCAAGCAGTTTTATCAAGTTTAGGAGTTGCCGTGTTGCAATCCGAAATGCAAAGGAACCTAGGTCATGTTTTGAATCTAGTTTTCATCATAATAAAGTTGACATTGCTCTGAGAGCAGATAAAAGTGAAACAGACCATGTTATTGGTGGAGGCTTCCAATCGATAGTTCCGGGTGAAAGTGAGTAAGGACGAGCTGGCTGGCCGCCAAACGAACAAGGTCTCTGAATTCACCAACAGCTGAGATTCGACGTGGCAGAGATTTGTGGGCCAATGCTAGCCGAACCTTGACAATGAGAAGATATGAGGGCAGTGTCTCGTAACCAAATTTATAGAGGCCGGTGTGAATACGTGAGAACTTAGCGGAATGGGGATGATTTATACCGCAATTTATAGATAGATAGATAACTCTAGGGGTAGGGCGCCCACCCACCAGATGGATCAACGAAATTGTTAAGATCGCAGGAAGTCGGTGGATGGAAAGGTCTCCGAATCTTCTTCCTGGAAATGTGTAGTGGAGGCCTATGTCCAGCAGAGGACTTCTTCAGGCTGATGATGATGAGATAACTCTATATTGATTACCATGACAAACTAGCTTAGTAGGATACCGGTTAAAAATAAACAGTCACAGTAATACAATGGACGGGCTTTTTGCTAACAGCTATCTCTACCAGGCAATCTTGGGATGGACAGAACTGAACATTAACAAGAGATGGACGAAGAGATTGATGACGGTAGCAAGATATTAGATGTTAACCAAAAAAATAAAATAATTACGATATTGATATTTTTTTGATGACATTAATATAACCAACAAATAACAATAACACATCCTCAATTATTCAGTATTTTAACATGACAATCGGCAGAAACTCGGCCACTCAATAAAACAAACTTATTATGTCCCCTAGAATGAGCATTATTCGCTTCATTCCGATCATATTACAATCATTTGTTCCTTCAGTAAAAGCGACAGGCTGCGTTAATCCGCCAAATACTCCCTCCACTTACCCATCGAGGATGGAAGCAATTTTAAAGTAGTTAAAGTCGAAATTCGTCCATGATTGGTCGTTGCGACCGCAAATCTGGGGCGTTTACGAGATGGGATTTAAATTGGAGCGCAGTGACCCGGCTAAGTCCTCATGTGGAGCTCCAGGCTCCGAGAGCAGCTACGAGTCAACATGGCAGAGCTCAACCAGGCAAGAGCTCTCGTTCGCAGCCTACTAGTTTTCTTGCAGAACACGTTTCGTACATTATTGACGTGATAACGTCTTATAAATCGATGGAGCCGGCTGCACGCACGAAAAAACATGACTCATGCGTCGTTACGTCGTCGTTTCGTCGTTCCATTTACCTGAGCCCGAGCCCGGGTCGGGTAATGGGTAAGGGTAAATGAGGGTAAGGGTAAATGAGGGTAAGGGTAAATGAGGGTAAGGGTAAGGCTTCGGTCGGGTTCCGGGTCCGGGTCCGAGAGTTCGAGTCCGAGTCCGAGTCCGAGTCCGCGAGTCCGCGAGTCCGCGAGTCCGCGAGTATTTTCTTATGACGTTATCACGTTCAACTATCGTCAGTAAACCGACTTTACAGACAACCGATTTTTTTTTTAAACTCGCTGACATATTCTATTAAATTATAATTGGTATACTATTCCGCTACTCTTTCAGAGTTGAGTAGTGATCTGTTATACACCACTATTTTGTAATTACCAAAAAAAAATGCCGATATTGGCTGCTGATACTGAACACATCCACGAAAAAAAAAATTTTTTTTTGGACATACCTAATTTTTTTTTTTTAAATAACCAATATTTTTTGTCAAATATTGAGAAATGATTCAACAAGCAAAAATCATTTCATTCATAAACGCTGAATACCAAGCGGAACCGACGGGCGTAATTTTTTTTCTCTCTAGTACTACGTTACTAATGTGTCCATAATTTTATGCAGGATTTCTGAAAATTTTAACATTTAATTACTTTGCCATTTTATTGAAACTAAAAATTCTGATTGCACATTCATAATGTTCTACCCCTACTACATTACCCTATATTTTTTTTTGGTAGTTACCAAATAGTGGTGTATTATACCGAGCTGATCTGAGCTGTTATATTATACAAGAAGAGTCCTGGTTTCTTGTAGTTCATAGCATGTACAACCCCCGCAAAGGAATACAATTATTCGAGACAGAAATAAAAGCTGTATTTCCAGCTCGTGAAATGATCCTGTATCCAGTCCTAGCACGAGATTAAACATCAATTATTCAGCAGTGACGTCACCCGCTGCAATATTCTGAGCCGAATATGGTTTCTGAAGCATGAAGCATATTACACTCGATCATGGAATCAACTTTACAGCTCAGTAAAGTAAACAGCTATACAGCTCAAGTGTTCAAATAAACCTGCACAAATCTATCAAAACGTGAACAAAGTGATCACATTGACAGCAGGATAATTATTAACATACGCAAATCGAATGCTCGAATGAAACTCATCAACTCCTACAATGTATCCTCTACCTCCTACTCCTTCTCCTAAAAAAGGAGGAGGAGGTTCTTGATTAGGTTGTACTTTTGTATGTTTGTTATCGCATAACTCCGCCATTTATTAACTTATTTAAAAAAAACTGCTTTTTTATCTGGAAGCTAATGTTTTTGTTTTTTTTTCTGTTCGTGTTTCGTGTTCTTCCAGATTAGTCCCATAGAAAGTTAATCAAAATTCAGCAATTTGGTCATAAAGTCAATTTCTCAAGTTTTTAAACTTATATTATTAGTCAGTGTAAAGCTAGTTTTGCTCATATATATTGTGAAGACTATTCTGCAATACGATTGTACGACTACATCCATCATGTTCCAGTTACGGTTTGGTACTGTTATTGCGAAATTCTGCAATACACGAGATTGACGACCGCCCTTTAACCTGACTATATAATTCAGCAGCTAGGTGGACCTTATGAAGAACCTCTAGTAACCCCAAAGCCAGAACTGTAGCCAGGGTTTCATGTAGGGGTAAAACGATGATAAAACTTTCAGCGAAAGCCAAGCAGATCATCTTTTAGGCTAGGTCGTCTCAACTGGCACCTAGATTCACCTTCCAACCAACTTTAAAACCTTCCATAGTGATCCTTGTTGTGAGTTAAAGCAGACTGCAGGAAAAACATGGACGCGGATAGCGAGAGATAGGAAGGAGTAGAAGAGCTTGGAGGAGGCCTTTGCCAAAAAAGGGCAAACAGATAATGATAGTGTCGATGTCGTAGTGTAAAATATTAATTAAGGCTTAAAATAAATATATAAATAAATAAATAGTGATCCTTGTGATTCTTCATAGAACAAAAGTCCAAAAGAACTTTTCAAGAATGTCATTGCGTTTTAGGGGCCCCTCAGCCGTAGGCAACATTGAAGTGTAGTGGTGTATACATAATTTCGTCTCCGACCCCATTTCGACCGTCTAGCCACATCCCTGCTCATAGTGAAACATCGCGGTTTTTCGGGAATAAATAATGTGAATTCTTAACTTGTTGTTCTATTTATGGTTGAACTTTCACATTTAAGGCAGTCTGGTGGATGTTTCATTAGGAGTTGAAAGCCTCTTTGTAAATCTTATTTTTTTACTTTTCGTGTTATGAAGCTTGTAAAAAATGCGAAAAAAAAATTTTCCGAGAATAAACCAAGTGAACGAATGAGTGAACTTCGCTTCCTTTTGTTCACGTTTGCATTTTCTTTTTAACAATGCCATACTAGATTTATGAGAAGTGGGTTTGAGACTGGTACCTAGGATCTGCCTAATTATTTTTGAGATTTTAGTACACTATAAATAAAATTTATTTTAAATTTTTTTTGAAACAATATATTTTTGTTTGAAACAATAATCTCATTTTTATCTGCGCTGGAATAATTAATGGCGTATTCAGTTTTTTCATCGACGAGTGGAGCTTACGGTCTCGGACACATTCCGGTTCAACCAACTCGCATCGAGCCGTTCTGCGGAACGATTTAATGGATATTCCAAGTCTGTTCAAATAAAAATACTTTAAGTGTTATTTAATTTGTAGCCAACAAGTGCATTGAGATTTAGTAACTGACTGACTGGTTTTGGATAATATTCTAGCAGTTATCTGCAAATATAGATAGATAGATTAACACTTTATTGTACACAAAGAAATACATACAGAAACTATTACAAAAATAATCAGTACAATGGGCGGCCTTATCGCTAAGAGCGATCTTTTCCAGACAACCTTTGGAAGGAAAGGATAGATAAAAATCGGATAGACGGCGGTGCACAAAAAGTTTTTAAATACTATATTCAAAAGAGAAATACAATAATAGTAATAACCAATATCTGCAATACCAACTACTGCAAAAGGTGCCGTGCCACAAACAACCCTGTGACTTTGCTATTCGTGAAAATGTCTCATACAAAAATGCTTTGTTATATGGGATGAAATAAGCGAATCGTGTGGGAATTTCGTGTCAACGGACTACAGAACAAAGCCGTCGCAATTTTCCAAGCTATTACAAAAATAAACGTTTTATAAACGGCTCTCAAAGGATATTATCTATTCTTGAGGAGAGCGAACTGCTTCTAATCACGACACGCGACACGAAAGTTTTCATTCATGACACGCACCAACAAAAGCTGGACAACACAAATAAAAAGACAGACAGAATAGTTATCACCACTGAAATAATAATTGAAAGATCTTACTTACGTATGTTTTTTATTTGATATTACTTTACCTTAACCAACATTGCGATTACCAGAAAATCAGATGGCTTAATATAATTAGTTGACTTAAAGTCACATTTTAGCCATGAGAACCAACATCTGTGTTCACCACTCAAATATTTGTTCTCGGTGAGGATCGAACCCACGACCTACGCTCACAAGCTAAAAGTCTATACTCGCCACTACTCAGACAATAATAAATTTGCATTTTAATCGCAGCGTCGCCAACACCCTTTGTGAATGGCGAGAAAAATGAATGAATTAAAATATGAATCTGCATAAGTCAGTTTATCCAGTCTGGTAAAGTAACATGTCTAAGGTGGTTGACACTGAGCTGGCATGTTTCTAGTGATGAGGGAAGCCTGATTGAAATTCGTTTAAAAAAAATCGGTTGACTGTAAAGTCTGTTTACTGACGATAGTTGAACGTGACAACGTCATACAGCTGTCCACGCGGACGCATCGCTCACTCATGTAGGAGAGAGACAGATGTCGAACACGGAGGCCGATTGTGCCTCTTTGTCGCTCGTTCCACGCTTTCGCTTGCACTTCAAGCCTTATATGGAACGCCTCAGAGCGAGGTAACGCCGCATGACGTCATGTTTTTTCGTGCGTGCAGCCGGCTCCATCGAATTATAAGACGTTGTCACGTCAATAACATACTGACCAATGTCTTAGGAATTCGTGCAAATCTGCAAAAACATTTGGTTAGAAATTGGGAATCTAGAGAGAAGCAAGCTTTATTTTATTCAATAAAGCTTGCATGTCATCATATAAATAGTAAGGATCCCATTAGAATTCGCAGACTTTCAAAATTTCCCCGGCCTAGAATAATGAATTGCATCCGGGAATGCCTATTTTACTAAGGGTCACTAAGGGTGTGGATGCCGGTGAAATTACTGGCACATGTGGCTGAATATCTGTATGCCTCAAGTTGATGGACGCAGGTCAGTGCGTCGTAGGGCACGTTCCTGAAGTGCGTGACTTACGTGGTAATGGTCACCACTTAACATTATGCCATATGTTTGTTCCATCTAGTTGAAAAATAAAATTGCAAATCTTGTGAACATTTTGTCTCATCATAAATATCGAAATATCAAATAATATAAGTTTCAGAGTTCCGAGCAGACTATCTGCAAGTGTCATCATAACTCGATCTTTCATTTCAAACTTGTGCATAGTAACTTTGAACTTCACTTGGCCGTATTCCAAAATAAACGTTGAATGAGCATTTAATCAAGTTCAACTTGAACTATCGAAAGTTTCTCTGTGTTATCTAGGAAAGCCATTTTCAGATTATTACTGCTCGCCTGAATCATTTCATTGTTGGCCAAAGGAATGCTCCCATCTCTCATTTAATAATTTCAATCCCGTGCTATTGTTTCTCAGTGTTCTGTCTTGCGACCATGCTTATCGCACCACCATATCGCTTGTCAGATTTCTTTAAATATAATTAAATATTGTGGACAACCCACACAACTAATCTAATCTAATAGCTGATATAATACTTATTTGCATATATTTTTGTATATACATACTTAAAATACAATATAACCCAGACAGAGAACAAACATTCACCACACAAATATTTGTTCTCGATGGCAATCGAACTAACGACCGACGGCGCAGAAGGTAGAGCTACTAACAAAACCCACAACCGAGACGGCGCAGAAGGCACCAACTGAGCTGAGAGGTCAGTCAAAATTATCACGGTAGCTTAGACTATCAGCGGTAGGTACATCTTTTTAGCCCATATTATTGTGGTAAGTATTTATATTAATTGGAATTGAATAAGCAAAGAGACCAGAAGTATCAAATGCTTCCCTGAAAGTTTTATTACAGCTACGAGTGGAAGTAAAATTATGCAGACTCTATATTTTCAAAAGTGTGTGTTTCATTACGGCCGTTATTAGACGGCGGCAGTGTCATAGAATAGAAAATGACACGCAACTCTTTGTTCCAGGGCAAAAACTCGTGGTTGAATTACTAATCTACCATCACGGTACGTGGAAACATAGTGTAAGGTCATACTCATACTCATATTATTTATTGCTATGTTACATGGTGAGGTCTTAAAGTAAAATATGGTGAACACATAATAGGCCCTAATGTACAGGGCATAGCAATATTTGGAGCGGAAGCGGGCCGAAGTCTGAAAAAGTAGATAAATTAAAAGCTAGTTGTTAGTGTTCTATTGAAGTCAAGGAAATTATTATTATAACGCAGGCAGTGTATCATTGAAAAAGCCATTTAAATTATACTAGCATTTTAATATAAGTCCTATTATGTGATGTTTAAGTGTATATGCAGTAGAATAAAGGCTTTTTTATTTTATTTTATTCATTTTATTTATTATTATGTGGCAGTTGGCTTGGAAAACCCATGAGCGTCATTGAGAGTCACCGCTTCTTTGGAGAGCAGGCATGTAGCCCGGCCGCTTGGGGCCATATTTTCCAACAACTGTTCTCCACTTTAAAGTTCTCACGCCCGGGGAAAGTGCTACGTAGCCCGCTTTTGTCGCTGCATTCCCTGATATAGATCTCGAATGAGAAAGCACTATGAAGGTTCACTATGTTTTTTTTTACTCACGACAACTCAACAAGGAAATAAGTAATTTATTGCAACTTTATCTCTGTCGATATCTGATTGTTTTGTTGGGGGTTGCTAGGTTGAACTATTTCTTTCTATCTATTCTACATAAAATGTAAGTCAAAAAACACATGGACAGGGCAGAATCACTTAAATCGTATAATTGAATCGAAGTTGACTAAACTGATATCATTGAAGGTCTTAAAGATACATGTATGACAAGAATTGTTATTGGAAATGACAAAATCTTGTAACTGTGTTCGTAAGTCGGCCGAAGGTCTCCAAATGCAACAGTGAAAGTCAACATAATGTAACTGCATAAAACTAATAATATTCAAGTAATTTGACCATAGTCACGCCTGAATCTATTAATTAATTTGACCATAGTCACCAAAGATTATATTACAAAACGTATTATTTCGGTGTAATTTAAGCTTCTAAGATATTAGGACATACGATACAACAGATTCAATAACGTGTCTAAATCTAGATTTCGGAGAGCTATAAATCCGCAAATTTATCAAGTTTCCTGATATAAATCTAATAACAAGTGTTTTCATAACAGACACAGATTATAGATAGTATTCACGGAATCAACAACTTCATTAAGTGGGATCTAGAGTTGGTTGTAGAAAATTAACCAACGTCACGTGGATAACCCTTAACCCGCAATGGCTGTATGTAATTAAAAAAATAGGAGATAAAAAAGATGCATAAAAAAGAAGTGAATACAGAGATGACGGCTGATAGAGGAGAATGGAAGAGAACATGTTGTTCTGAACCCACATAAAGTGGGATAAGGGCAGGAAGAAGAAACAAGATGAAATCATCGAAATGAAACTTACCTTGGTTAGCACTAGGGTTATAGTCTAAGATCCCTAGAAGAAGGACCTTCACCGAGCTGGTTATTTAATGAAACGTATTTTATATATAATTAAACATGCCAATAAATATATTCTATATGGGTTGCCTATCAAATTTCAGTCCAGGATAATTATGATTAATTAATAATTAAAAAAAAAAAAAAAACTTTCCACAGGTTTGTTTATTAAACAAATTCTATACCAATCGAAAGTATAGACCCCAGTATTTTTATTCAATAAACATACCGGTGCAAGATGCTAGTATCGATTTCCCTGTTTATACCTGGCTACCCGAGAGTTGTGACCGGAAAAAAATAGGCAACCTAACGTTTGCATATTCTATGGGGTCTATACTTTCGATTGGTATAGAATTTGTCTAATAAACAAACCGGTGGAAAGTTAAAAAAACATTTTTTTATTAAATTAATAATTAATCATATCCTGGACTGAAATTTGATAGGCAACCCATATAGAATATATTTATTGGCATGTTTAATTAAATATAAAATACGTTTCATTAAATAACCAGCTCGGTGAAGGTCCATCTTCTAGGGATCCTATACTAATAGGTCTTTACCTATGAAATTGCCGTTCTTCAGTAATGGTCATTTCAAATAGAAAAAAAGCAGCCAAGTGCGAGTCGGACTCGCCCATGAAGGGTTCCGTAGCATCAAGTAACATAATATACAGAAAATAAACAGGAAACAGGTTCTTGTAGTTCGTCGAAAGGTAAATTGCGGTTTACGATTTATGACGTATAAAAAAAAAACTACTGGCTAGATCTCGTTCAAACCAAATATCGTTGAAAGTTTGCATAGTTACAACATATATTTTTTTTAGTTTTATCATTCCCTTATTTTAGAAGTTAGAGGGGGGGGGACCAACTTTTTTCAACTTTGGAAGTGTCTCTCGCGCAAACTATTCAGTTTAGAAAAAAACGATATTAGAAACCTCAACATCATTTTTAAAGACCTATTCATAGACACGTATGGGTTCGACGAAAAATTTTTTTTTGAGTTGCAGTTTGAAGTATGGGGACCCCCAAAATTTATAGTTTTTTTTCTATTTTTGTGTAAAAATCTTAATGCGGTTTACAGAATACATCTACTCACCAAGTTTCATCAGTGTAGCTCTTATGGTTTCGTAGAAAAATGGCTGTAACACGGTCGGACAGACAGACAGACAGACAGACAGACATGACGAATCTATAAGGGTTCCGTTTTTGCCATTTGGCTACGGAACCCTAAAAAAGTTTGGAATGGCTTTGTATTTTAAATTCAAATTAATTTTGTTTTAAAAACATGACATTCCTTTTACAAAATCAGTCTTTTGTTTATTGATTAGCGTTGTATTTTCATTACTTTTGAACATTTTTCGTCATAATGGATACTTTAAAAATTCGTGTAATTATGGAATATGAGTTCCGTCGTGGCACCAATGCGACACAAACGGCACGTAACATCAAAAACGTTTACAGAGAGAACTGTACAAACGAACGCACAACCCGTTATTGGTTTTCTCGGTTCCGTTATGGAAATTTTGACTTGAAAAATGAAGCTCGTGGTCGTCCGGAGACTTTGGTCAACAATGAGGAATTAAAGGCGATTGTGACTCACCACAGCTTTTTACAAAACGGCATGAGCATTACTGCAGATGTGTACTGTGAAGAACTGGAGACAATTATGGAGAAGCTTGCACATCGGCAACCAGCTTTGGTCAATCGGTCGTCCCCACTGCTCCTTCACGACAACGCGCGCCCCCATACTGCACATCAGACAGTCTCCAAGCTGCAAGAGCTGGGATTGGAAGCTCTCCCTCATCCGCCATACTCACCAGACCTTGCACCTACCGACTAATTACCTTTTCCAAAATTTAGAGAACTTTGTAGTGGGTAAACAATTCAATTCCCGAGAGGCAGTACAAAGTGCCTTTGAAGAGTTTGTTGCCTCCCGTCCAGCTGAATTTTACAAGAAGGGCATCAATAAACTGCCAATGCGTTGGCAAAAATGCGTCGATTGCATGGGTGATAACTTTGAATAAAAGAAATAAAAAAAGTTAAAAAAAAAGTACTTTTACTTATTCCATACAAAACGGCAATTTCACAGGTAAAGACCTAATATTAGGCACTAGGGTAATAATATAAATTTACATATTAATCAATCTAACGACAAAGCTGAAAGTTAAATCCGACCGCAATTCAGTCAGTCCACAATGATCCACCTTCGCCAATACAGCCGCAAGTCATTATAGAACGGACGATTGGATTGCATCTAGCGAGCCCGCGGGGCATCTAGTTAATTCCGCCGACCACAACACAGATAACTTGGTAGTCGCTACTGGCTCGCACTAAGGGAAGCTTTAGACGAGCACAGTGGCTTGATCTAGTCCCATAGCACTAGTCCTAGTGTCGAGGATAAAAACTACGACTAAAAAGAACTACGTCATAGCTAAGGAGTTAGTACAACTAGGAACTTAGGATTTCGGAAGCACAGCTTTTAATAAATGCTGAGATTCATCAGCCATTACTATGGTCGTTGCTGTCTAAAGAATGACAAAGAAGAACGGTAAAGTTTTGCTTAATTTAATAAACAAATATTGTGTACGATCCACAGAACATTTGTTTATTATAAGATTAAGTCGCCCCAAATAAAGCAGATCTTGTACTATGGCAACCAGCTAGCTGGTTTAGTACTTATATGTATGCATTGCATACATTTTTTTGTAAATATATAGAATACAATATAACACCCAAACAGAGAACAATCATGTGTGTTTACCACACAAATATTTTTTCCCAGTAGGGATCGAACCCACGACCTACGGCGCAGAAGGCAGAGCTACCACCAATTGAGCTGAGAAGCTAGTAGCCTATTAATATTTCCCAACGAGAAAAACTCGACTTGGGATATACGAAAGATATTGTCGATGCCCAGTAATTCCTAAATGCAATTAGGCTTAAGTTATGCCACTTGCTAGCTAGCCCAGCAACGCCAGCGCCGGGATTGGAACCAGCGACCCGGGTGCTGATTGGTAATTAACGTCGACAACAGCGCCACGCGTGGTGATTTGCGAGCAGCTGTAACAAGTCGTGCGGCGGTCTGGCAAAATGACAATATGATTATAGGAAACACCAAACAGTCAATTACTTCCCCCAGTCTCCGGCAGTTCCGCTATATTCCAAGCGTAGGTGGTGGCTACAATAACCGCGGGACGCCGCGCCGAGACAACGATCGCGGAAAGTTAATGAATGAAGAGAGCTCTATAATGGTTCATCATGTCTACCATGCCTGGGGATTACAGTGCTGAGCCTATTTCATTTCTGACCGCAGATTAGGGTGGTGCCTTTTATGGTATCTAACTAGTTATGACACCCATATCTGACTTAAATAAGCACCGACAGAATTGAAATTGCATATGCATGGCTTGCTGTGAGGAGGACGTTCGATTTTCACCTCATGATTTTGACAACGAACTCACGAATAAACCCTAAGAACAGTAGACTGTTCTGCACGAGAATGTGTAGGTAGATCTACCTTCACCATTCTCGTATAATAGTTATCGCTTTACACCAGCAGAGTTTGGCTGAGCTAATTCTAGACGAAACCACAAGCTAGTATCGCTAAAATAACCGATAAATCAAATGGAATAGCTTTATCTCCAGATGCCAATGAAACTATTCTCAGCCGCAATCATCAATACGATGTGCGAATCTATTTATTATACTTAGAAAGTTTAAGTCTGTTGTTGGATTTTCCCAAACATAATTCATATCGGCTTTAGGAATGTGGTGTGCCAAACACAATGTGTGAGATCCATGAAGAGTTTAGTCAAAATAAAATTTAGGTTATGATCCTATGGAGTTGTTGATTTGTAGAAAGAAAGCCAATAATTTTTTATTCAGTACGATGCAAGAATCACTTTGAAACGTCTTAATTAAACACGTTAAAATTTGAAAATATTCCATCAAAATAGTTTAGGTAATTTTACTTTAGGGGGCTTTGTTTGTTTTCAGGTTCGTGGTCGTCATTCGAGAACTTTGATTTTCCAACAGGTTCTAAAAAGATTACTTATTTGCAAATACTTTGGTATGCGTAAAAAAAAGGTTTCATTATTTATAGTTCATTAAAAATGGCTTTTCGAACAATACAGCTCATTTGTACCAACATGTAAGTTTGAGGCACAATGGAGTCAGGGCTCGATCCAATACGTATCGCAAACGCGCAATGAATATTAAAATGTTTCCATCCATGTTTCCAATTTAGCAGTGAGTACGTTTCGACAAAAAGTAGCTATATCTGACCACTTTCATTTGCTAGTAACGAGGCGACTGACAAATGAAATTGTATATTCACAGTTCACACAGTAGTTTAAATCAATCTTCATATACACGAAATAGTTTACGATATGACGAAATTGATAAATAAATAATTTAAGTTTAAAAAACTTGAGAAACCGACTTCATTGTCAAACGGCTAAACCGATTTTAATCAAATTTGTTTGGGACAATCTGGACGTAAGAATAACCTTCCAAATAAAAAAATAATTTTCTAAATCGGTTCATAAATGACGGAGGCATGCAGTTACAAACATTAAAAAAATTATTAAAAAAAAAATGGCAACACCGATTTTAATAAAATTAAAATGGGACCAATCTGGAAGCAGTACCTTTCAGATAAAAAAATAATTTTTCAAATCGGCTCACAAATGACGAAGTTATGCGGTAACAAACATTAAAAAAAAAAATAAAAAAAAAAATAAAAAATAAAATAAAAAAAAAAAACATACAACCGAATTGAGAACCTCCTCCTTTTAGATTGGAAGTCGGTTAATAAATATTGTAGACTACCAACACACAATATCTAGCCCAAACTAAGCAGAGCTTGTACTATGGGAACCAGCTAGCTGATATAATACTTAAATAAATTTTTTTGTAAATACATACTTAGAATACAATATAACACCCAGACAGAGAACAAAGATCTAATATTCACCACACAAATATTTGTTCTCGGTGGGGATCGAACCCACGACCTACGGCGCAAAAGGCAGAGCTACTACCAACTGAGCTAGAGGCCGGTATTGATGTATAGACAATGAGTGTTCAGATCAGTCATGATAAAACCTCGGATCAAATAAATAAATTCCTGTGTATGCTTATCATGGTGATAAGTTTTTTTACAAATAAACCCCACGGAACATGTTTATAGAAAAAATCTAGCGCTGGAGCGGAGCTACCAGTTAGCGATGGAACTATTGACCTAGAACAAATAAATAGCACCCCAATAACTTTAACGGGGGAAGTTGTGTTAGAATGAGGTGGGAACACGTGATGCATGGATTAGGAAGATTTGTAATGGCTGGTTTAAAATAGTACTAGTGAACCGTGACTAGTGAAAATACTACCTTTATTA
Organism: Thera obeliscata; assembly: GCA_947578465.1. NCBI lineage: Eukaryota > Metazoa > Arthropoda > Insecta > Lepidoptera > Geometridae > Thera > Thera obeliscata. The sequence goes on from OX387915.1 coordinate 741,308, forward strand.
GTGGTGACTATGAGACTGATACAAGAGTAGACTCCAATGCCATTGTCATGTGCCATTCTCTAGAGGGAATGGCACAAAAAAAGAGAAGAATAAAGATGTCAGTAGAAAAAAAAGAAAGAAAGAAAATACATTTATTTTGGACACACAAGACACATTAACCCCGCACAGAGTAACAATAAGACAGACATTTAACAAGTACATAACGAAACCAGCTAAGTATACAAAACGTAGGTCGACAGTGATGTGAGTAGGTAAAGAACATGATCGAAAGTCAAAGTCATTTACTCACTTCAATTACAATAATTTAAAGCTAGGCCCTAAACCTCTTGCCTAACGTCATAGACCATTTTAATAATCATAATTGCATCTCAAGATGCAACTAGCACTGCATGAGCCTGTGACGTCCATTAATACTGATCGCCGTTCTAATTGGCTACGGCCAGCCCTCAGGCCGAGTGGTCACCCGAGATACTTAATAGGCAATTATTAACCGAGTGGCCAGTTTCCAGACATTATGAATCAGACCATGATACTACTATTGATAAAGCACTCCCACTAATAATAGAAAAAGGCGTGTTTATATTGTTGGTTACTCTGGAAAACTGCATTGTTCTGATGGACTTTGGTGGAGCGAATATTAAAATGAAGATTACCCACTTTCGATGAACTTGTTTTGAAAAATATACTTTTCATTAATTTAAGTTGGCTGATCCTCTGAGCCAGAATGTAAGGTTTATCGTGCTCGTACGACTGAATCGATTTTGTTATCATGTTGTTGCCGCTCCTATCGATGGTAAATTAATTTGCTGTTTACATTAATTTATAATCGGCGATAAACAATTCAGGTTATATTAGGGAGCTGAGGGGAAAACTTTTTGCAATTTAATATTTGACAATCATGATCGACTTAGCTCCGACCTTCTAGAACTTTTTTAATATTATCAACTCCTTGAATCTTTTGGAGGCATATTCATATAGCTTTAGGGTTATTCCTTAGTCTTGAGTAGACTTGTCTGCAAATCTAAAACCGAACTGTTCAAAACATGACTGCATAAAATGGACCGTTCGAGCATCTTCAAATTCTGCAAGCTTACAACCAGAAACCGGTTAAAGTAAGAAGCTAAACGCTTTAAGAGCTGTTGTGCACAGCCACCGACCCGCTCGACGCTTGAGCACTCTTTAAGTGGAGCTTCTTGACACTGCCGGAGCAAACGCACACATTTACTGCGAGATCACTATTTAAATCACGCTGTTTCTGAAGTTTTAAGCATATTAGAACTAGGGTTTTACAAGAAAGAAAATTTCTAAAGTCTAATTCATGAGATTTTATATTATTGAGGTTTGTGATTAAGGCAAAGACAATCATGTTAGGTCAGCGAGATGACCAATGGCGAATAAACCAATGTGGGAAACAAAAGGCTAGTACAGACAGGTTTTACAGGGAAAGCTCATCGTGCATATAAGAATAAAAGCGTAAGGCACATTTTCAAAATACAAAAAACAAAAGCGGCTAACCTAAACCGCTGTGTTCATAACAAGAAGAGTTACCACTTCAATAAGAAGTAACGAGGTCAGGGTAACTAAAGGCATGATGGTGATGTGCGCTGTGGTATACGTAAGCAGATTCTGTGGGTTCAATAATTAAGATAAACCATGTTTTACTTGCCTTCGGTCTTTACAATCACACATTTGAAATCAACAATGTTTTATTTAGGAAAATCGCTAAAATCACTTTGAAACGACAAAGCTAGGTTTACGAAAGTAAAGCTCTCAATAAAAAAAATGTCTGGGCAAATTTTATGACGTAATTTTTAAACTACGGGCTCCGTACGACTGAGGTCGACAGCATCCCAAGCACGAATCCTTCAGATATGAATTAACGCCACTAGCGGTCACCTAATATCCTCTTTTAATAAATAATTTATCTAAACAATCTATACGAAGTCACTTAGCGAAAGAATAGAGAGCTTTTAAGAGCCAGCACATGTCATGTTTCCTAGTGAGTTTTAATACTTCGGTAAAATAAAGGTTCATACAAAAAACAGTAGAAACCAAACCGTAGTTTGTTGCCTGTTCTTCTAGGCTTGATCGCGTGGAACTGGCACCTAGACTCACCTAGCTTTAAGACGTTTCAAAGTGATCCTTGTGATACAATACAATTGAATAAATAAATGCTTAATTTTGTGCATGTTTCTAAAGGTAAACAGTTCTCATTCCGAGGTGTGTCCTTGAATATTTTCTGGCGACATTATAATCTCGCTTTGTTCCAAGCCCCTCAGAGGTTTCCCTCTACATAATTACTTGGAATTTCTAGGAAATTGTACACAATCGTTCAATTAACCTTTTTTCGACTTGAATAATTCTTTTGAACGAATGAAACCCTTTTCGTAAAAATGAAGAATGTATTTTTAGGGAAAATGTTATTACGTAATAGTCTTCATCGATCGTTCTGATAACTTTACATTAATTTGTGTAAATTATGAACCCTGGATACTTGTTCATTGGAATAGACATGTAAACAGGCTTTTGCATATTTTATAGATTATTTATACACCGCATCGTCAGGTCAGGGGCTGCTTTTCTCTCTCGCCCCTATTTAATAATAAATATTGTGGACAATACACACAACGCTATCTATAATACTAATACTTACATAATTTTTTTTATAAATACATACTTAGAATACAATATAACACCCAGACAGAGAACAAACTTCTGCGTTCACCATATAAATATTTGTTCTGAGCCGCAAGTTCGATTCACTATTGGAACAGATCGGATCGCATTGTGCATATTTAAAACAATAAATTATAGTTTAAAAAACTACTAAAAAGTTAAAAATAATACTGTAATAATCAATTGAAAATTTATATTATTGTACAAAAAGCGTGGGGTGCTTTTTATAATAACTTCAGATATAATAAACTATTGATAAAATATTTACAACAATCAAAAATCAAGCCCCCCACGCTTTTTGTACAATAATATAAATTTTCAATTGATTATTACAGTTTTATTTTTAACTTTTTAGTTCAATTAGTTATAAAAGCGGTTTTTTTTTAGTTTTTTAAACTATAATTTATTTTTTACTTTTTAGTTTTTTTTCCATATTTTTTTCATATTATTGCATTTTCATCGACCTTTGACAGGTGCGCAAAGTTTGAATCAAATCTGATCGTTCAAAGTAGGTTTTTTTTTTATTTTTTTTCTTTCTTTCATTTTTTTTTTTTTTTTTTTTTCATATTATTGCATTGTCATCGACCTTTGACAGGTGTGCAAAGTTTGAATCAAATCTGATCGTTCAAAGTAGGACAAAATCGAGCTCAAAGGGGTCGGTTACATACATACATACATACATACAGGTGAAGCTAATAAAAGCGTTTTAAAAAAATACATAGTTCACTACTAGATTCGAACCCACGACCTTCGGATCAGAAGACGGGGTTGCTACCACCAGTCCAGACAAATAGAAGTAAGATAAATCACATACTTGTACCGATTACTATTTGCATATAAATTAAGAGAATCATTATTGCGCAAACAAAACATAATTTCAGCGAATACAGACTTATGAGTTCACAGTACTCCATATTCGTACAGGAATGTGATATATGGCAAATTGTAAGCCAGCGACGACGGTACATAACCACAATAAATGCTATTTTATAGGAAGAGGTAACCGCCTGACATCAGGTGGGCCACCGATTCGTTTCGTCCCTTTTTTCATAATTATAAAATAAATTAATAATGCGGAAAATCCAGACAACACTTTCTAGCCCCAAACTAAGCAGAGCTTGTACTATGGGAACCAGATTGCTGATATAATACTTAAATACTTTTTTTTTGTAAATACATACATAGAATACAATATAACACCCAGACAGAGAACAAACAGAGTTCACCACACAAATATTTGTTCTCGGTGGGGATCGAACCCACGCCCTCCAGCGCAGAAGGCAGAGCTACTACCAACTGAGCTGTGAAGGCAGTCGAAAATGAAAGTAAGACGGGTCTAAAAACTTCGTTACCAGCTCATACGAACTTAATTAACGAATAACCGTATAATAAAGCCCACGTGCGTGTAAGTAGGCATATTGTTTTCAATTACTGTTAATATAGAAAAAGGAAAATAAGGAAAAACTCGAGAAAATAAGAAACAGTTATTCGAGACCTTTCCAAAATCAAACGAAAATCCGTATCTAAATGGTTTATCATTTTCTGAGGCTTTAGATAATTTGAAAATGGCATTCATAATACTTCAGACTTATTGATGCTGACTAGCTTTTTAAATCTGGTACAAGCTTTGCTTACTTTGGGGTAAGTAAGATAGGGTTATGTGACACGTCCCGCCAACATTATTAGTCAATATGATGCGTCTAAAGATAAAGTTCCTTTAGTGCTTCTACATAAACAGGTTTTGTAACCAGCTAAGTAAAAGGAATGTTTTTTCTAGTTCGTAACTGGGTTACTAACCAATAAAAAACTTCTGCCATTCAGTTCTTAGTTCATAACCAGGTTATGTAACTTTAAGCTTTGTCCTTTTTAAGGTGGGGGTACGTGCTAACAAGAGGTTTTCTACATGTAACTCCTCTTTAAATAATGAATATAAATGTACAAAAAAAATATATATTGCTTATTAGACCCTAAACTTTAATTGGTACGTTTGAAATAATTCTAACTATAATAATACTATATGAAAAAAATACTCGAAAGTGAGGCATTCTTTCTTTAAATTTCGTAACTACTCCTAGACGGCACAACATTTTTGTTTTTTTATTTCACCCAAAAAAATGTCTGATTTTTCTTTACAAACGCTACGTTTGAATATTTGATCTAATGATTCGTTTGGATACAAACAATTATTTCATGCATTCGATACATAACGGAATAAGCGGGTCCGTGCGCGGGCGACGGGCGGCAGTGTAGCTCAGACCATCGGACGTGGAGGTTGTGTTTCTCGCTGCACCGCTCGCTTGCATTACAGTGTCCCGACTTTCGCATGGACGATTTAGTGTTAGTTTTTTATTAGAGTATGTAGTCATAGTCATTTTTATATCTAAGTTATTTATTTTTCGCGCTTGGACGCTTGTTATAATAAGTCTAGTTTAGTGGTTTTAATAGTGAAGTTTTTTTATTGTTCGTGTACCTACATACCGTGTGTGCAATAAAAAATGCCGAAGAAAAGTAAGGCGAAGAAATCCAGAGCTTTCAAAGCTGCTACAATGAATGAAGTCATGTAAGTACCAATCTTTACTCAGCAACTAAATACCGCATAGGTATGTGTACCTACCTAGTTACTTAGTGTAAAACAATCACACCCAAGCACTAGATTATCTGTATGATTGTTGCTTGTACCTTATATACCTAGGTACATAATAGGTACGGTTCTAGGCCTGCCTGCCTGCCTACCTCTATGATAAATAAATATTATAGACAATCCATACAACACTATCTAGCCCCAAACTAAGCAGAGCTTGTGCTATGGGAACCAGACAGCTGATATAATACTTGCATATTTTTTTTTTAAATACCTACATACTTACTTAGAATACAAAATAACACCCAGACAGAGAAAACATTTGTATTTATCACACAAATATTGGTTCTCGGTGGGGATCGAACCCACGATAATGCCTCAGTACGGTGTGTGATAGGTACTTACCTATCTCACACACCGTCATCAGCCTAAATATATCCACAACTGTTCATAGACCGTACATACATTTCCAGGAATAACGATTTAGAATCTTCTCATTTCATTTCGTCGGTCCATCAGTTGGGCGGCATCTTACGATTTTAGGTAGGCACACAACTCTATTTCAAATAAAAGTTCAGCCTAGGGAACTTGCCTAACAGAAAAGTTATTTTAGAAATAACTATGGGAATAACCATAACTATTTTTGCATTACCTACTCGCTTGGCGAGTAGATACAGTACCCCGAGTCTGTGATGTGTATTTTGTGCTTTGTATATTTTTCTCACAACCAAAACTACGTATGCGTCATGAAAACGCCGCCGCTCTAAACGCGACCACACTGTATAAATATTCGAATACTCGAACAGTGAGTGTTCGGACCACGTACCTACGTATTCTAGCTATATATAGTAGCATAGTAATTATTTCTATTGTATGTTTATAGTGCGAAGTACAATAAACATACTTTAGCATACAATTTATCTTACTTACTTTTATATTTTTATTTTAGAAAATCGAGGAAAGCGAAGTTACAACAAGGAAACGATATAGCTGTACAAGAAGTACCAGAAACAAAACGCTTACAGTAAGTACCTTCTACGTTCTCACTCATATTCATATCCCTCACAAGAAGTCTCAAAAATAAAAGCCACCCCAAGAATGTGGGCATGTTCCTACCTACTGAGTATATTTTTGTTGTACTTTACCTTTGGTTCCTTGTCGTTCCTTCACCGTTTAGTGCACATATATATTCGGACAAAAAAACTCATTGGTGCATCGACTGGCCTCTCAGCTCAGTTGGTGGTAGCTCTGCCTTCTGAGCCGTAGGTCGTGGGTTTGATCCCCACCGAGAACAAATATTTGTGTGGTGAACGTAGATATTTGTTCTATGCCTGGGTGTTATATTGTATTCTAAGTATGTATTTATAAAAAAAAATATATAAGTATTATATCAGCTATCTGGTCCCCATAGTACAAACTTAGTTTGGGGCTAGATAGTGTTGTGTGGATTGTCTATAATATTTATTTATTATTTATGTCTGAATTTGAATTGAATTGGATTTGAACCCACGACCTTATAGTATCGGAAGGCAGTGCCGCTTTTACTAGACCACCAGTGCTCACTGCTGTGCTGACCAATACTGACTGAAAATGTATAATATTTTTAGATGCCCGGATGAAAAAATTGAGGAGATATCTACCGTGCCTGGGGTTCAAAGTCCTGAAGCTGTTTTGTTTTCGGATTCAGAAGAGAATGCCGATAGTATTCAACCACAGGTAAGGTACCTACCTACCTATTAGTTGATCTATAGCGTAGGTACATAATAACTCCAGTGCGCGGCGCTAATGAGGGTCGAATGCAGGTAGCGAATTATCGATGACATGTTAGGACGCGGTGCACATTCCTATCCCTATTGACGTTTATGGCCCTACGATTCAGTTGGTAAAGTAGTGACTATAGTCATGCTCTACAATAATTTTATTTTTTCATTTTAATTTTTTACAGGTGGACCATACAGAATCTGCACAAGAATTTATCATTGAAGGACGAAGAATTATAAACTTAATTTTTTTTTACAAGAAGTTGCAAGAAATTTCAACACATGGACCTATGAATTGTGGTCTTGGTTGCGTCGAAATTGTATCTGAAAAAATAGCTGGACTGCATTCCAATTTGAAATTACAATGCAAACTATGTAATATGATGTTTCATGTATCCAGTGATGAAGACAGTGGCATGAATATTAATAATAGTGCCGTTTTAGGAACTGTTGCGATTGGTTGTGGATATTCTCAACTACAAGAATTATCTGCTTCACTTGATTTACCTCTCATGGGGTTTCAATTATACCAAAAATGCCATGCCTCAGTTACTAAGATGTGGAATGATATCTCAATGAAAACAATGAAAAATGCAGGGGATGAAGAACGAGAGGCAGCAATAGCTGAAGGGAGAACAGATGCTAATGGAATACCTATCATTGATGTTTCAGTAGATGGATGCTGGAGCAAACGAACATACAAAAAAAATTATTCTGCACTATCAGGAGCAGCCGCCATTATTGGTAAAAGAACTGGCAAAGTGCTATATGTAGGAGTAAAAAATAAATATTGCTGCATTTGCGCTCTTGCGGAATATAAAAACGAATCACCCCGTGAACATACGTGTTTCAAAAATTACTCCGGTCCGTCAACTGGTATGGAATCCGCTATCCTTGTCGAGGGTTTCAAATGCTCGATAGAAATGCATGGGCTTATATATGGAAGAATGATAAGTGATGGAGATTCGGCTACATATTCAAAACTAGTGGAAACTCGACCATACTCAAATGTAACTATTCAGAAAATAGAATGCAAAAACCATGTAATGAGAAATTTATGTAACAAAATAACCCAACTTAAAACAGATACAAAATATCCGATACGTTTTAGGAAGTATATAACTGATAAAAAAGTTATTATTATTCGATCAACCATAAAAAAGGCAATGGAAAAATACACTTCCAATTCAGATGCCGAGAAACGTGTACATGTTGAATTCCTGTACAATGACATACTGTTGGCTCATAGTCATGCATTTGACGATCATAGCCGTTGTAAACAATACTTTTGTAACAAAGTTGGGGAGGACACTAGTGACCAGGACTTTAAAACAAGTAGTATTTGGAGCAAGATTTGCCAAATTGTATCGTACGTTGCCGCTCATGCACCAAGCCTTGTACATAATGTGGAGAGTAATAAATCAGAAAATTTTAATAGCATAATTGCTAAATTGATTGGAGGGAAGCGAATCAATTTTAGTTTGAAGGGATCATACGAAAGTAGATGCAAAGGTGCAGTTATATCCCACAACACACGTGCATTGTTGTCAACCACATTCAAACAAGCATCAGGTAGAAGTCCAAGAGGAACGATCAAAATTCTGGAACGAAGAAGGCTATCGAAAAGAAATCAACGAAAATACTATAAAAAGAAAAACAAACAAAAGTTTTTTAGAGGGGAAGATATAAACTATGGAGAAAATTGTGCCCGAGAAGACATTAGCCCCGAAATGATGGAGAAAAACAAAAAGACATTTCTGGAAAATCTTAATAAAACAAAGGAGGAGAGAGAACACATTGAAAGGGAAACTATTTTACAAAGCGCATCAAGCGAGTGGCTTGAATTGAGAAGAAATATATTAACTGCTTCTAATTTTGGGAGAATAGTAAAACGACGTGAAGATGTCAGTTGTGGAAACCTTGTGAAAGATTTGCTGTACAAAGATTGTATAAGCCACATCAAATCAATCAAACATGGCAATGATAACGAAAAGATTGCAATAGAACAGCTTTCAAAAGAAGCAATGGCTCAAATAGAACCATGTGGCTTATTCATTGATGAAAAACTATCATATTTAGGTGCGAGTCCTGATGGAATCTGCAAGAATAAAAATATGATAGTTGAAATTAAATGCCCTGTTTCTGTGTACAAAACAAACTTCGAAGAGGCAGTCAAAGAAAAAAAAATCCCATTTTACAAATTTAAAGATGGCACCATCCAAGTAAATAAAAAACACAACTGGTACTACCAAATACAAGGACAACTTCATATAGCAAAAAAAACAAAATGCCTGTTTGGATTGTGGTTGGGCGAAAATATCCCTATGCAAAAAAATATAATTGAGAGGGATGATCAGTTCTGGGATGAAATAATGGAGCCCAAACTGACAAAATTTTATTTAAATTGCGTTTTGCCAGAACTCATTGATCCTCGATTTACAAGAAAAATGTCAATTCGTGATCCACCCTATATAAAAGAAGCAATAGAAGCAAAGAGCTCCAAAAACAGCGTTCCAAAAAAAAGGAAAGCTGAAAAAGAGAATATAGAAAATAAAATCATAGAAAATAACAAACCAACATGCTCTCAGATTGGACCAGATAGTGATACTGAAGAAGAACGACCAGAAAAAAGATTGTATGTATTGAATGAAAGACAATTAAACATTGAAGAATTTTAAAAGTAAAACTGTTTTATTTTATCTATGATGATGAATGTTAGGTAATAGGTGCCCAACTTATAACCCCAATAAACTTACTATGCCTATCCGCTTTGTTATTATACACTCTGCTTGTATAATAATCCAAGCATACCAGGCCTAATAAATACCTAATAAGACTACTGCCAAATTCGTTTAGAATGGCTATAATAAACGAAACGCGTAAACACCAGAAGTTTCATGACATTTTGGTCGCGAGAAAAATTATACTACAGAATACTCGAACTATACCTACTCGCTCGGCGAGCAGGGCAGGCACGCGTTGCGGGGTGCTATACCTACTCTCCTCGCGAAGGGTATAGTTCAAATAATATGTAGTACCTAGTATTATTTTTTTATTTATCTTGCAACCTAAATGTGTGCAACCTAAAACGTGACCACACTGTATGAATGTCGCACTCTCACTAAAGTACCTAGCTAGACAAACAGTCAGCTTTTCACTCAAACGGACCGTGAACCAGTGAATCTAATGCGTACCTGTAGGCCTACCACAAGCTCTGTCTGGCTCTGTCTCTGGTTTTGAGTCTGTGAGTGTTGACCAGTATATTATGCTGTGTGTGTGACGTTTCGACGTAGGATTTACTTAGACAACACTCATACAGTCTCAAAACCAGAGTCAGACAGAGCTTGTGGTAGGCCTACAGGTATAATGATAACGATGGAATAGGAATACAATCTATATTATCTTACAATTTATTTACCTTTGAGAGAATTCCACGCTAAATAAAGTTATGCGCGCAGAACCAGTTCTACCAAAATATAGTGAAGGAAAACTTCGTACGAAATCAGCGCACCTAAACCAAATTCGAATAAAAGTGAAGCTATGGGCACGATGACGCGGCATACTGCGAAGAGCGCGAGTCGAACAATGCGCGCGTCTAAATGTAGCGGGGAAGCGCGGTTGGCGCGGGGAATATATTTGACTCCGCCCAGATCGCCAAGGCCGTTCACTAATACCACAGCCTTAAGGCTTTTTGCCAGTCTTTTTATACGTGCTCCTTATGGGTCAACTATACGCAAGCGGCAATCAACGCCCTGCGCGTACAGTATAACAACGCTTTCAGGAAGTTGTTGGGACTGCCGAGGTTCTGCAGCGCATCAGGCATGTTTGCTGATGCTCACACAGACGGTTATCATGCCATTATTCGAAAGAGAGCCGCCTCGATGTTAAGCCGCGTCCGGAGCAGTTCCAACAGCATCTTGCGCGTTGTAGCGGACCGGGTGGAGTGTCCTCTAATGTGGCGGCTGGTTCAGCTTCACATTCAGTAGTCGTAGGTCATATTTGTTATTTTTGTTTAATTGTATTTATTGTTACTAACACTTTAACTTTGTATTTACTAACAAATTATGGATAATATGATCTGAAATAAATTAATTGAATTGAATTGAATTGTAACAAAAAACCCTTCGTAGTACCTGGTTACGAAAACCGGTTACGTAGACGCACTGAAGGATAAGGTTATCCTCAAACCAAATCCGGTCACCAATTCAAAGTTTAATTTAAAGTTTACAGACTTACGACTACATTTTCACAAGGCACGGTAGGCATCCCCATAAATAAAAATAAAAAGGGCTTACGACTGTATCCACAAACACGGTAGAGATTATCGATCGACCCCTATTTCGCATACACACACGAAATACAAAAATGAGCGAGTTTCAGGAACGCTTTTCGCAAACTCAATTACCCTGGGAACGCGAGACGACACTGTGCCTCGAGTGACCTACGACCTACAATCATATTACGCTAAATTGTATTCCATCATAACAAGCCAGCGGTGAACTTCTTACGTCATTCAAAACTGAAACTTAAAATACACTTTAATAAAGGTACCAAGCATTTTCAATTCAACACCAAACGTTTGTATACCTACTCAACTTATAAAAAAAAAACTCACCGTAAGCCCCAAATAATTATAAAATAAATAATATTTTTGAAGCTTCACATTACTTTTTGTGCGTATATACGTATTTCTATGTTATTTGAAGGCTTTTGTAAAATATTATAACAAGTATAAAAATAACGAAGAATGAAGCTTTTACTAGACAGTGGGCAATGCATATTATAAACAATGAAAGGAGCCAGACATTAGTCATACAAATCAGCTTATATGACGTATGTAAAGTGAGCGCTGTCTCTCGATGCAAAGCGCTTGCACAAATACATTAAGAGTAAAACAGCGGTGGAAGCGCCCGCGGGATTCAATCGCCGACTACTTTATTAACGCCTAGATGCAATTGCGCCGTTTGAGAGTTAGTAGTTTTTTAGTATCATATTAAAACAGTGTTTTTATCCTACTTCTATCATAAATGTAAATGTATAGATGAGGCTAACCCCACATAGCAATAACGGCCAGTACATTTGTTTCATTTCACGACCGTCTCCGACCAATTCCAAAGTTTTCCGCATAAAATGCCAACTTTATATAACATGTAATGTTATTTATGTGGGTATGTTAGATAACAGTAACATTTTGTGTAAACACTAAAACTCTTCATTCATCAAACTTCGGCAAGCCTTGACCTTCACGATGACACCAATAAAACGTACAGTCAGTTACAAAAACAGCTATAATAATAATAAATAATGCGGACAATCCACACAACACTATTTAGCACCAAACTAAGCAGAGCTTGTACTATGGGAACCAGATAGCTGATATAATACTTAAATACTTTTTTTTTTTGTAATTACATACATATACATAAAGCAATATAACACCCAGACAGAGAACAAACATCTATGTGCACCACACAAATGTTTGTTCTCGGTGGGGATCGAACCCACGACCTACGGCGCAGAAGGCAGAGTTACTACCAACTGGGCTGAGAGGCCAGTCAATCACTTTTAATAATCTCCATACTCTCTCGAGGCTTTAGCATTTTTGTAAGTAGGATCTTACAAAAATGCTAAAGAACCCAAGCGTTATTTATTTGTAGCTACGTGGCCGTGGCATATTCATTAAAATAACTTTCGCTTAGAAATTTTCGAGAATATTAAATGTTTTTGGGCGTTTTCATTTCCATCTAGCCGAAACTGGGCTGGGAACGTGATACTTGATAGAATATCTACTTAAATGGTTCAACTCGGAAATCGATCTCGATACTTCGCAGAGAATTACTAATCGGACTGTTGAAAAAAAGATCATTCATATGTTTTTATACCAAACAATTTTTTGACGTGACAACGTCTTATAATTCGAAAAAACATGACTCATGCGGTGTTAACCTCGCTTTGAGGCGATCCATTTAAGGCTTGAAGTACAAGCGAGAGCGCGGAACGAGCGACAAAGAGGCACAATCAGCCTCCGCGAGAAATGGTGGTATCGGTACCCATACCTTTCATTTTTCCTAAAAAGTTACACAATAAAAGGCGAGTTTATAATGAACCTGTAAGTTATAACAAAAGCTTTACAAAAACAACTTCATAGAAACGTTAATTAACTGAAATGTTAGAAATGAACAAACAGTAAACTAATCATCGTTAAACAAAAGACGCGCAATATGTAGTTTATTTGCTTTGAATTAACAACCCGGGTTAACTTAAACAGCCTTAACGAGAGGGGTGCAATTTCGCTATGCAAATAACTTGCATAGCATTGTTAGAGAAAAAAACGAGCGTACAAGATATGAAACTCCCGTACAAGCGTGTGCTTAGAAAAATTATAAACACTTCTCGTCTACTAAATAAACATTTCTCGTCTTCAAGCAAAATTGATTTGCTTGATAAAACCAGCACTATTAATTTTCTTTCTTCTTTGCCAACACCTGATTATCCTTGTTATGTCTTTAGTCAATTCACCGCATGTGATGTTAAGAAGAGCATTTTGTTAATTACATCGAACGCTATGGGGGGTGATAACATCGGTAGGAATATGTTAGTTCCTATTATCGATGTAGTACTACCAATGATCTGTCACATCCTTAATTACTCTATAACATCTAGCTCTGTTCCCTTTTTGTGGAAAGAAGCACTAGTTATTCCGCTTCCTAAAAAGTCTAAGCCCGTTTCCCTTTCTGATTACCGCCCTATTTCCATTCTTCCATTCCTTTCCAAAGTCCTTGAACGCCTAGTCTATAATCAGCTTAGTTCTTTCCTTACCACAAATAACCTCCTTAATCCCCTTCAATCTGGTTTCCGACCCGGTCATAGTACTGTAACCGCACTTGTAAAAATTACTGATGATGTACGATCGGGCATGGAAAATGGACGCCTAACCATTCTGTCATTACTAGATTTTAGTAATGCCTTTAACACTGTTGACTTTGACATCTTACTAGGTTTGCTTCGCTCCATTAACATATCTCCATCGGTGATTGACTGGTTTCGCAGCTATCTGCATGGACGCCGGCAGCGAGTACGTGTTGACGATTCATATTCGTCCTGGTGCTGTTTGTCTGCTGGTGTACCACAGGGTGGCGTGTTATCACCTCTTTTATTTGCACTTTTCATAAATTCCATCTCACACCAACTCACTTCTTCCTACCACCTCTATGCAGACGATTTACAAATATACACTCAAGCTCCGCTTGGGGAACTATCTCATGCCGTTTCCTGCATTAACAACAACCTTGTTCAAATAAGCAATTGGAGTAAGGCCTATGGACTTAATGTAAATCCATCTAAAACGCAAGTAATCATTCTAGGCAGCTCGCGTACAATTTCCAAAATTGACTGGCAATCATTACCACAGGTTGAATTTAACGGCGTAACTGTTCCTTACAGTAAGACCGTTAAAAACCTAGGAGTGTTTATGGACAGCGGCATGTCGTGGAACTCACAATTGGAATTTGTGAGCCGTAAACTTTTTGCTTCCTCCGGCTCGTTAAGGAGGTTACGGAACTTTCTTCCAACTGCTACCAAAATTGCGCTTGCACAATCCCTTCTTCTCCCCATCTTAGACTACGCAGACATCTGCTACCTTGACCTCACGCAGGGTCAGCTCGACAAGCTTGAGCGTCTACAAAATGTCTGCATTAGGTTTATTTTTGGTCTCCGGAAATACGACCACGTATCAGAGTTTCGAGCAAAACTCAAGTGGCTCCCAATTCGCCTTCGCCGGAATACTCACATCCTTTCTCTCCTTCACAACATCCTCTACAATCCTTCCACTCCCTATTATCTGAAGGAACGTTTCGAGTTCTTACATTGTCAGAATCCTCGAACTCTTCGCTCCTCAGAAAACCTCCGCCTTAAAACTCCTTTGAATAGGACAAGCTTCTATGCCGATTCCTTTACCGTCCAAGCTGTCCGTTTATGGAATTCGTTGCCGGTCTCCATAAGGCTATCCCCTTCCCTAGCCGCGTTTAAAGCTGCAGTCAAAAACTCATATCTTGAGTCATCATCTTAGATTGTTCAAAATGATTTGTCATTATTATGTATATTCATCATGCTATGTAGGTATGTGTATTATAGAAACATATTATAACTGTTTGTTTATAGAATGTATATACTGTATGTATTTTATTTAGTAGGTAAATATGTATATATTTATTATATTTATGTATGTATGTAGTCTATATATTTATTTACTTGTGTATGTAAATATCTTTATTTTTTATTATTTCTTAGTGCACCCTAGCCAACCTTCTTATTATACGTTTCTCTCCATCCAAAGGTTGTCTGGAAGAGATCGCTCTTCAGCGATAAGACCGCCCATTGTACATTAGTGTGTTTAATTACTGTTTTTCCATTGTTAGTTTTAAGGTGTGCAATAAAGTATTTTCTATTCTATTCTATTCTATTCTAAACACATTCATCTTCATTCAATCTTTTTTAGTGACACTGCATTCAACAATACTCAGAAAGCCTGTTTTTTCTGACCAACAGATCGGGAAGTCATTCAAGAGTGGACAGGTGTCTTCTATAATGTCCTGCTCCATCGTCGGCTACATCTTCGCTTACCACTAGGTGAGATTGTGGCCAAAGGATAGTCTATCTATCTATAGATCTATTCAGCCTGTATCTACCCCCTGCTGGGTATAGGCCTCCTCCCTCTTCTTTTTCTTATCGTGTCACTGATTCTTTCGAACCAAGTGTGGTGAAAGGATTTTAGGCGCCTCAAAGAGGCTCCTTTTGAGCACTTGACACATATTTTCGATTTTTTTAGGTTCTACGATATGCCGGTTTCCTCACGATGTTTTCCTTCACCGTTTGAGAGCACTGGCATAGTGTACATACATTTTTTGGCAGAAAACTCATTGGTACACGACTGGATTTGAACCCACGACCTTAGAATCGGAAGGCGGGGCCGCTACCACCTGGCCGCCAGCGCTCTCAAACTGCCCAACTACTCCGACAATGTCATCCGACCAACGAGCGGGTGGTCTGCCTCATGGTCGCTGTGCGTCTCTTTGGCACCATTCTTTAATCGCCGTTGTCTATCAGATAGTCTGATAGGATAGTCTATTAAATATAAAAATAAAAAGCCTCTTTTGGTGTTGGTTTGGCACCCAAGTAACCAACACCAAATAAAAAATAAATTATGTTGAAATTTTAAGCTGTATCTTTAGTCCTGTTAGGTTATACAAAGTTGGTTTCAGTTCTAGATAGTTCCCATTGGGCGGGGCGGTACTGCCGCGCTGCTATTTTGCTTCAGTGGAATTTTCGTAGCAATTTTCGACGAACAATGGCATCGGGTTAGCAACTGGGATAAATAAAGTAGCGAAAGAACAGATCTCCTGAGCCGTATTACAGCTGTACAAAGTAATTTTTTTATATTCCGCTATTTTTGAAAATAGCGGTCCATTTTGTTGTTGTTTTTAGATTTTATCTACGCTTTGTACAATACATGAACAACATTTTTATTCCAAATTTTGTTCATGTTTTAGGAAAACACAACGGATTTATTTCAAAAACATACAGTTAGATGGTAATCGCAGTGAACAAGGTCTATCTTTTTTTTGTTTCGCAAAACAAGAGAATCATATTCCAAACGTCTCGTTAATCTTTGTTTCTCCAGTTTCCTGTATGCGCGAGAGCTAAAATCAAAATGATCTTTATTCAGAAGGCCACAATGTTTATTTTGGCGTAAAGTGATAGTGCAAGTACAAATGTATAAACCATTCTGTGACAATACATTCGCGTTTCAGCACAAACAGCGGAAGGAAGTAAGCTCAAGTACTCTAATCCTACAGAATGCTGCCTATATAGAGCTTTATGAAACTCTGCCAAAAATTAAAGTAAATAAAACTGTAATAATCAATTGAAAAATTTATATTATTGTACAAAAAAGCGTGGGGTGCTTTTTATAATAACTTCAGATATAATAAACTAATGATAAAATATTTACAAGAATCAAAATCAAGCACGCTTTTTTTGTACAATAATATAAATTTTTCTTTTTAGTTTTTTTTTTCATTTTTATTCATATTATAGCATCGTCATCGACCTTTGACAGGTGTGCAAAGTTTGAATCAAATCTGATCGTTCAAAGTAGGACAAAATCGAGCTCAAAGAGGTCGGTTACATACATACATACATACAGGTGAAGCTAATAAAAGCGTTATAAAAAAAAAGTAAACAGGCCTTTGCATCTATGTCATCCTTTGTCATAAACATCAAGGGCGACTGCCCATGTCCCGCCCTACTTACGGGACGATATAGTGCCTGGGACTGCATTTTAGATGGAATAGGCTTGCCCAGCACCTATATCATCCTGACAGCGTCGGCCTAATCCACAGACAAGACATATGCGTGTGGAGCTGACTAAGCTGTAGGTTTCCTCACGATGTTTTCTTTCACCGTTTGAGAGCACTACTAAAGCCCGCGGCAAAATATAAACACCACTTATTTGCCATCTCTTACCAATGGACAAGGACAAAACAGTGAAAATGGGTTTAATAAATAATGGGCGTTTATAAGTATTGGGTGAGTTTGTCCAAATATGGGTACTTGTTAACAAGTCTATATTACGACGTTTAATGGTGTCCCATTATATATCAATGAGTCTACTCCACAAAACGATAAATGAATGTCCTTGTTACAAAATAAAGTTACATTGCGTGATATCACTGGAGACTCGACTTCCAAGCATCATGTCGCGAACCGAGCAGTGTAACTAAAAACTTCTTTAAGGCCTGCGCACACCTAGTTCGCTGGCGGTAGCGATCAGTGAAACGCTGTCAAATACCGCTGTCAAATTTAACAGCGTTTCACTGATCGCCGACGCCAGCGGCCTAGACGTGCGCAGGCCTTTACATACGAATCTTCGTTTATAGTTTAGTAGCATCATAGTTCAAGTTGTGAAATTATCTGGAGACATATCTCCTGGTGAGTACTTGGCTTTATTAATTGTGTCGCCAGTAGAGACTATGAATAATCTCATAAATCTACATACAAATAAAACTATTCGAATGATCTTAAAGATTTGGTCGAAATGAAGACGCATAAAATAAGTTTTTAAGCCGTTCAAAATACTGCTTGTTATTTCTGCAAAACTCTATATACTTTGACTTTGAAAGTAGCTCTGGAAAGTCATAACTTTTATCTCGTTAGCTCAGTAAAGAATAACAGTTTTTAATCACTTTCCGAGGCACGCCTGAGCAAAGTCACGTGAAACAAACAATATATTACCGCGAAAGCTATTTGTACGAAGACTTTCGACTATAAAATGCGGGGGTTTTATGCAAAATGTACAGAGAAAAGGGATGGAATAATTTTCTTGGTTTTATGAGCGGAATAATATAAACTAGTTTAAAAGTTGCCTGTAAAAAAATACAAGGGTTATGTTTATGATTTTTGTTGCCACACGTTCTAAAAATAAACTCTTATTTATAGTTTTACTTCAGTGGTTTGTATGTCCACAATTAGCATTTACATCATTGGAAGGTACGTTAAACTGCAGTCTAGCTCCTCAAGTTGTTTAGCCCTGATCAATTTGAGTTGGCTTATGTTCGGCCACTATAGCTCGTATGAACGTTTCAAGAATTATTTAACAAAAATACGAATGCGAAATTCACATTCAATCAGTCAACATAGACAGATAAGATATTTTGATGTTTTTGAAAGAAAACTAGAATAACAATTTCAAAATCTCGAATAACTCTTATCTACTGTTATATAGAATCGCAAGTACAAGCTTATTTTTTGCCAATAAACTTATTTCAAGGCTACCTTCTATTTATCCAGACAAACAAAGCCACGGGCTGCAGCTACGTAAATAGCCCACACGAGTGGCAAGTGTTGTGTTTGTATATTCAATGAAGCAAGTATTCGTTGAATAATTCCAAGATAGTATCCCGTCCTTTGAATATGAAGTGCCCGTCTCTATTTCGGATTGGCTGGAATATTAATGTTATTTAGAGACTGAACACCTACCCAATGGACCCTTCAGTATCACTTCGAAATATGAATGATATTCTGTAGGTAAATACCTGTCGCCAAATTCCCTGGAAACTGCGTGAGAAGGTCAACATCAAAACTGTAAGGCTAGATCCACACTGACGGCTGGCTTGCGCCTTTAGCCTTGCGAGTTACCTAACGAGTAGCATAATAAAACGAACGTTCAAGAATCTTCGCTCGGCGGCTACGCTAAGCGCGCAGTGTAACCAGAGGGCTCATTCTGAGTTTTAATAGTACATTGTTACCTGAGTGTTGAAAGTCACGTTTTTTGAGTCCCGAGACGGGTTTGGCGCCAGAGCGTTAGCGAGGGCGCCAATGGAGCTTGAGGGACTTAAAAGACTTTCACCCGAGGTAAACACTGTGCTTTTCATTACGAATACAAGGAAAGTAAAAATAAAAACATGAAAGAAAAATTTGTGAAAATGAAGATTGAATTGCCGCCTTCCCGGTTTTTTTTTCTTTTTCTCTGGCGGGCCTTCGGCTTCGGCTCGCCAGCATTATTCAGCCATTATTTTCATTATCATAATTTAAAAAATGGTAAATGTCAAATCTATGTTATTTTCAGTAAATAGTTGAAGCTATATATTAATCAAGTAATTTAGAAGATATATTATTTATTTAATACTATCTTTATGTTATTTAAATTTAAATTTTACATTGCGCTATCTTATTAGACTTTTTAAACTTCTTACCGTTGTAATGGGTTTCCAACCTACTTGCTGAATAAAAAGTTGGAATTTGGTTCAAGGACCTCCTTGCAGTTAGAAAGACTTTAGAAAGTTGGAACATGGTTGAATAAAATAGAACTTGTTTTTTTTATAATTTGACAGCTGTCAGTAGAAAGCGATTCTCCCTAGGGCTGAAAGTTTTACTTTCAATTAGGCCCCTCAGGCAACTTCAGACCTACTTTCAGAGTATGAGTAATGAAAAATAATTTTGTCGTTAGCTTAACTCAAAATAGCTTGTTGTTAGCTTCGGTTTAATATGGAGGAACCTATAAGCGCCGCTAGCTAGATTGCGAGAACTAATGTTTTTACGTAGCGTTCGTTAATCATAACATTAGTTCTCGCAATCCCGCGAGACGACAAGTCATTTTGCGTTAAGCTAACGACAAAATGTTGTTAAAACCCAGAATAAGCCATCAGTTGCGAATATTCTTGAACGTTCAATTAAGCTGCTCGCTAGACTCTAAGCATCAACTAAGCCACCCGTCGTCAGTGCAAACATAGCCTTACGAAAATTATCGAATGTGCGCTCATATTACGGTGCGCTTTGACGGTAGAGTACGGCCTGTAATCTACATATATTGTGATATTTTTATTGCCGGCTTTAGTTAGATATGGCAAAACCGTCCCAACAAGTAATGTTTTCATTATCATTTGTTGGTATGATCTTAAGGTTTACTGAACCAATACATACTTCGCGATTGTCTTTTATACAAACCATTTATTCATTCGCATCCAGCAAACACTCATCCTTCGTTTCGTAGCTCATCACTTAGGATACACAGAGAGATTTAAGAAGTTAAATCTAGTCCTATTTACATTGTACAATGATCTTCTTGTCGTGTCACTAGTAAGTCGAAAAGGCGTGGTAAAAGGGTTTAAAGTGCGCCTGAGAGGCTCCTTTCATGCTTTATTTTGTACAATGATACGATATGGCAATATTTTAAGCCTAATTTTAATTACAAGTTTCAGAAGAAATATATTAGTTTACAAAACTTAAGACCGACCGACTTAATGGCCATACTGCTGAACTTTTCATGATATTTCTATGGATATTTTTTTTTTATGTAAAAGTAAGACAAACGAGCTTAAGGCCCACCTGATGGTAAGCGGTCACCGTCGCCCATAGACACCAACAACACCAAGGGTGCTGTCGTTGCGTTGCCTACCCTGGAAGAGTTATATGGGATATGGTATAAAAAGAAAATTTTCCAAATTGGCTCATAAATGACGAAGTTATTCGATAACAAACAAAAAAATACAACCGACTGGACAATCTCCTTTTTTTTATATGAAGTCGGTTAATTAAACCAATAAAGCTTGGTATACCTGCAGCGCTACCAATATGTGCTGCGTGGTTCTGCAGATCATCACGCACAGCCGACGACGACGTACGACAACGCACATAGAAAGGGCTCCTGTGCTACCGCGCACCTCGGCGCACGAGACCGCTCCCATGGTGTGTCGTGCGAGCTGATCCGCCCCTCCGTGCGCGATATCACACACCGGTGGGAAGGGGCTATAACACAGCACCAAATAAAGTCATAAATAATATTATTAATAGATTGCGTGCCGACGGGCGATAAGATTCGAAGCCGCTATCAGCCGCAATTACAACTAGAAAAACACTCGACGCGAGATCATCCCTGAATTATGGCTCTCAATTTAACCAACGTGTTTCGTTGTGAAGCAGTAGGCTCTTTTTCTGGCATGTCATTGTCCAATATGACTGCAATCTATCAACTACCTACTGTTACGACGAAAACTATTCAATGATTATAGCTACAACTCTGTGTTCCTTTATTACACGGCAAACAAATTCCTTCAGGGTAGGCAACGCAACGACAGCACCCTTGGTGTTGTTGGTGTCTATGGGCGACGGTGACCGCTTACCATCAGGTGGGCCGTAAGCTCGTTTGTTTAACTTTTACATAAAAAAAAAAAAAAAAAAAACAATACAACTACGCAGAGACGCCATCTTCTCCTTCCTCTGCTTCTCATACTGTAGAGGTGTCCCGTTGTTTGATTCGATTAGGGATGTCCTATTCCCAGAACCAGTTAACACAACACTACATAGCTGGGAATAACCCATATAAAGAGCTTCTTCGAAAGTAAGTTGCCTCTCTGCGTCAGCGCACTCGAGACTGCAACGGAATCCTGCAGATAATTGTTTCCCGGCTGGATTGTCCCATCCAAGATAGATGGAATGAAAATCACAATGGGATTGGACATTTTAATTTTATAGTTATATTTATCATCTTTGACATTTTATTTTAATTTTATTCTAATTGTGTGTTATTTTATTGTATACCTACATTTTGTATTTGTATAATCTGAAATAAATAAATTCATACAAAAGATTCTGGCTAGAAATGAGCGTTGGATCCCATCCGGGCACTCGTGAAAAAGTTTACTATTCTATACGAAAATTATTACCTAAAATTTGGTTAGAATAAAGACAATGACGATTAGGCTTCATTGACATAATTCAACTTAATATAAATTATCCTAAAGGACCATTCATTTGTCTTCCATGAAGTCATCATCATCATCTCAGCCCGGTATCACCCACTGCTAGGTATAGGTGCTCCTTTATTTTCTGCCTTTCAGTCCTGTGCGTCTCTTGTCTGTATTCATAGTAGGTTAGGACATTGATTTATTTGTATTTGTATTTTTTTTTCTGACTGCTGTTTTATTGATATGACATTTAATTATTTATAGCGTTAGTAGAATGAAATTTTTATTTTATTAGGTACGTTTTTAATATAATTTTATGTTGTTTCTTACTTAAATGGCATGAACCCAAAATTTGCATCCCATCATATGGGGAATGAGTGACACTTATTTATTATTTTTAAGATCTTTCATGTATACACTTCATTGAGGCAAATAAATGATTATGATTACGATTGTCCAAAAGTAGAAGTTTTTGCCAGAAGTAGAAGTTGAATATCTGACTACTTAAATGCTCGGCTTGCTTAGGCTTGACTCCTTCAGGTTGATGATATTGATGATGACGAGAAACACAATAATGTTCTTTTCCGACACGAGCAGCAAGGTTATCCTATTCGAATAAAAGTGTGTTATAGGGAAAATTGTTTTGGGATATTATAACAAAAAGCGTCCTTGTCCGTCGCGACGGCTTCCGACAAATCCTCAAGGATTCCTGATGTATGTAAAAACCAGCAGATGAATATTATATTAATTCCATGACAAAATGTAAAAACTTTTCAAAAAGTGCCAACTATGCCGATGTGTTTTATTTCTATTCACAACTTTGTTTTCAAAGACATTTTTTTATAGTGTTAAATAAAGATGGTGAAACAGCCCTAGTATGAAACGTGGCTTAAATAAAAGATTCACTTTGTGATTATGTGGCTAAAATAAATTTGATGTGGCTCTATAGACGTGGAGACTTGGTAATATCAGGTAATTATTTACTATGAAGGATTGTAACGGATGGCTCAACAAAAGGTTGAACGAATCTCGTCTGCCTAAAATAATGGTATTACCTCATAGACCACGTCCGCCTCTACTTGCCATAAAAACAGCTATTCCTTCAAAAACACGCTCTTAATCTATTCTAATTAAGCTGGTCAACAAAAATAATTGATAGGTGACCATTAGTGGCATTTTCATAAGAACTTTCGAGCATAGGAAGGCAATGATAAGCTAAGGCACTCATAAACCTCAGTGACCAACAAAGAAGTAGGCCACTAGCTTATATGAACTTACGCCATCTCAGTAAATTTATCAACATCGAAGATTTATAACAAAATCAAAAGAAAGATCTCGATACTTCTAAACCGTAGATCGTTCGTAGCGATTCGTAGACGTCGTAGAGGATCTACGAAAGTTCGTAGACGACTACGCGCTCGGCCGAGTGGAAAGAAGAATGGATTTATGTTGTCTAGCACAAATAGCTGACCTACATGTGCTATTGTGTTATAACGAATAATATTCTATAATAGCAATATACTTGTATTTGCAATGTATTTGTATCCGGTATTCATTTCCGGTGTATGAGATGGTACAATAAAATAGCATAAAAGAGCTTTAGGAAGTTTCTATGCAATTAATCGCTTATCGACGCTTTCGCATACTGTCGACTTTTTTAATCTTTATCAAATCATTAGCGTTTAGGGCGACTTTTAAATTAAATCTATTATAGTATAGTCTAGTATAGTATTCTTATTCTGATGCCATGAAGGAATGTAATTTCAAATATCCATTGTACTAAAACTGTGTAAACTTACATGGTGCTTGAATGTTTGGCACTTAACCAAGTTAATTATCCATCCGAGCGCCACAGATCAGCCCAGCTACGAGTTCTAACTTACAGTTTCACGCTCTAAACTCATTTGCCGGGGACTGTTGAAGATGAGACTCAGTTATCTGTTACGAAGGTAGCCAAGAACCAATCCAAAATTTTCTTGATTGAAAAGTAGTGATGATGATGACTAGTAGGTAGCCTTGGCCAAAGAATTCCAGGAAAAACGATATCGAGCCTTTTCCGTCCACCGAATTCTCACAATGCCTATTACGAGTATTGTTACAACAAGCCATGAATTTAACCGAAGATTTATGATGAGAATAGGATTTAGGATTTGAGGGTAGTCAAAAGCACGACCAATCAATAAACGCTGCAATCAAATTAACTTTGAGATTAGTCAGTAGAACCACTAGATGTTGCGACTACATAAACGATTGAGTAGGCTCTAAAAGTGTAGCACTCCGAGCATAGAACCTTCGCGACCTCACAAAGGAAGTCAGTTGCAGATGGCTGGCTTTGTGCGGATTGTCGGCGGCAGGTTGCGGCGCAATCGCACTTGTTACTTTGTAGGCGAGACTTTAACTTTAAAGATCTACTGTTATACACAAGTAGTTCTATGAGCCGAACGGAAAAGTTTCCTCTCTCAAGGAAACCACCAGGATGTTTCATCTTTAAGGAGCTTTCTTCTTCTTATCGTGTCACTGATTCTTTCGAACCAAGTGTGGTGAAAGGATTTTAAGTGCGCCTAAAAGAGATTCCTTTCCTGCACTAAGCAAAGCCAGGAGCTAAGGAGCTTTGATTTGATGAAAAGTATTTTTTTAAAAAGAGGTGGTTTGTAATGTAAAAAAGTTTGTATGGAAGTAAATTCACGCGAACACAGTCACGAGGAATAGTGTATTATGCAAACCTTCCAAAACACGGACAGGGGTACAAGACGACGAGACTGAGGCAGCTACAAGCTTCATAGGTAGCCTGCCTGCCTGCCTTCAGTTGTCCGTTCTGTGTTTTGTGTGTTTCATTGTATTTGTCTTACGTATACCTACTTATGTCAAATAAATGTATTTTCTTTCTTTCTTTCTACAACTGAATCAACTGGCAGTAACAGAAGTAACTACTTTAAGAGTTAAAGGGTTTCTTTTCGTTCGGGACCGTAAAAAGGTAAAGAGATGTGTAAAAAGTTTTGATGACACTGCCCCGACCTGAACCTTTACAATACAATAAAAAAGCACCCAAGTGCGAGTCGGACTTGCCCATGAAGGGTTCCGTAGCATCAAGTAACATAATATAAAGGTTCTTGTAGTTCGTCGAAAGGTAAATTGCGGTTTACGATTTATGGCGTATAAAAAAACTCTTATTTTAGGAGTTAGAGGGGGGGGACCAACTTTTTTCCACTTTGGAAGTGTCTCTCGCACAAACTGTTCAGTTTAGAAAAAAACGATATTAGAAACCTCAACATCATTTTTGAAGACCTATTCATAGATACCCCACACGCATGGGTTCGATGAAAAAAATATTTTGAGTTTCAGTTTCAAGTATGGGGACCCCCAAAATTTATAGTTTTTTTTCTATTTTTGTATAAAAATCTCGCCAAGTTTCATCAGTCTAGCTCTTACGGTTTCGGAGAAAAATGGCTGTGACATACGGACGGACAGACAGACAGACAGACAGACAGACAGACAGACATGACGAATCTATAAGGGTTCCGTTTTTGCCATTTGGCTACGGAACCCTAAAAATGGATTCGAATATTTAATCTCTTTAAAATGCCAGTTCTGCACAAGAAGTGACAATGATATTGGCTCGAGAGATACATTTACGAGTAGGAAGGAAGGTCGTGGGTTCAAGGTCTCGTACGAGGAAGAAACATTAAGCTTTGGAATGAGTGTGTGGAACGAGCTCCGGCGCTTCTCGTCGCGTCGCGGTCCAGCGCACGACTCTGGGCCAAGCAGACCGGCGACTAATGACGCTAGCTTGCCAGGAAAGTTTTCCAATCGGTCAGTGGCCCTGGCCCCCACTACACAAAGGTTAACTGTATGTATTAACTCAACATCAAGCCAGCAACCTTGTGCTATCTGGACCCAATACTATGGTGAAAACTACAAGCACCATGGAAACATTACATTTCAACAGATAACAAACACCGCGATGCAGTAATCAAAAAGGAACCAAAATAGGGCGTAACTACTTCTACAGGTCAGAGATCATCAACCGGTATTTTCGTATGAGCCTATGACCAGCTCCATTGACGGATTATAAGCTTCATTTAGGCCCAAGAAAACAACAGGTGACCGTTTCATTCGTCGGTCTGCACGCCCGAGAAAAACATCTCCGAAGCGGTTGTTTTGAAGGAAACTCGTTATCTTTATTAGGGGTGATATTGGAGTTCCTAAAGGGGTTGGGGCCCCCACATCTAGGTGTAGGAGGGTAGTACTAAATCCACGAGAAAAAGGGAAGGAGAGAAATGAAAATAGTTTTGAAATTCCTGTTCTAAAAATGTGACTTTTAGTAATATCTAAACAAACCGTTGAACAAAATACTAAGTACAGCATGTCTGTTCATCTACTTCCAAGCCCTAGAAACTAGGCAGGCATGCTAGTAAATAAAGAGCCATAAAAAGCTGTAGCCTAGCTGCCATTGCTTTCAAGAAAGCCTCAACTCATTTCGCTCCAGTAAGGCTGGTTTATGGGCTCGCGTAAAGGCTCGCGTCACACGCACAAAGCCAACATGAAGAGATGCCAGATTTACTTACATGTAGCATGAATGCAAATGTGTATTTATAGCCGTAAAACAATAATAAATAACAACTAAGCTGAAATGGAATTGGGCTGGTCATGTCTGTCGTATGCCATGTGAGCTGAGGATAAAGATTACCACCAATTGGCATCCTGAACCAGTGATGCAACACGGCAAAGCAAATTAGAAATGTGACCCAGGATCACGATGTAGGAGCTTTTGCCCAGCTGTGCCGATCCGGAAGGAAATAATAATGCCCCCAAGAATCATATACTACGGGTATATAGCCGAGCAGGTTAGGAGGCGTCACAAAATACATACCATGCGATGCATGAATATATTAGTGTGGAGCAAGGATACACCCTATCCATAAACTGCCACGATGAACGGTCACTGAGCCGATTACCATGAAAAGGCTTGCATACTTGATTATTGGGTTGGGGCAGGCTACTTACTGTTCACTTATTTTTAACGGGTAAGTATTCTAAAGGGTCAGAAGAATAATGTTTTCGCATTAACCGGCGTTGGTACGGTACAAATAGCTACTATTTGTCATGTCGGCCAAGTGCCGGTATAAAGGCATACAATTTTTATTATGCCACGATATCTTTATTACGGGTTTGAAAACGCTATAAAAGAGTGATAACGACCGTTTATGTTGCTAACTTCATCTATTTCGGAGCTAGGTTTATAGTCATTGATTTTTATCTGAACAGTTGTCACTTCATTTTACACTGGCAGAGACCTCGAAAGGACCGCAACGGGGCTCAGTTGAGCTTATTAGTTCAAGTTTTGGAATAATAATTGAGATTTAAAAACAATACACATTATTCAAAGAGTAAACAATCTAAATTACACTTTTAAAAAGTCTCTCTTTTTAAAAGTTGTGTTAAATAACACTATGAATTTATTCAACATGTTATACTTTTAACGTTTTAAAAATACGTTCTGAAAACTCAATTTAAATATCTATGAATCTTAAACCGCGTTGATTGTAGACAGATCATACCTTTCTTTTAGCTAAAAAAGTTGATGGTATTTACCTAGAAGCAAATATTTCTTTTCAATTCCACAGCGAACTTTAGCAAATCCTTGGAAAGAAATTTAATTTGGCTTCAATTTAATTCTTCCCTAAGTCCCTGTTTTGAGCAATATTGTGGAGAAGGCAGGAAGTTGGTCCGACTTTGTCCGCCGTAATCGGTGTGAAATGGTTTCCAGCGGCGCACCTCGCTCGGCACAAGTAGCCGGTCTTGGAATGTAATCCCGTGTTCCTAACCAGTGTTGCTCATTTAATTTCGGCCCACAGTGCCCAATTTGATTACACTTTAATCTTGCGGGGACGAACTGGCGGAAAATTGTCTTGTCAAATGTTAACTTTTCATCGAGTGCCGAGGGAAAGTGTACAAAATAAAAGAGAATTATTAGGTTGGTGTGGCCCATGAGGCCCATGAGGTCCGCTCGCTGCTTTATTATAACTTTACTGTGCAAATTTACTAAGAATCGATCCCCTCACAAGCACTTTTTTTGTAAAAAGTCTAAGAGGCCAAGCAAACCAGTCCTCTTTAAGTCAGAGGACACATATTAGGACTTCCCTGATGGACGTGGATACTGTTAAGTAACGTTACATGCAGTGGTTACTGCTCAACATTAGGTAGCTCTTTACATACTCGGAATATGATTGGTAAGCTGACATGTTTCCTGCGTAATGAAGTTCAAACTAAGAAGTTTAGTCTAAAAATGTTTCTATAGCAATAATTTTATTTCGATACAAACCAATAACTGGGCTGACTCATCCATTCATAAATACAAACAGATCATTGTATTGGCACATTATCATATCTACACACTCTACACATACACACAATTGTGTAAATAGTAGGTACGTTTCTTTTCATTAAAAATCTACGACGAGATGCTGACATGTTTGTGTTGTGTCGTGTTAAGAAACTTCATAATCATGATTTGAAAATATGGTAATTACTTAGGTATTTGAATTACTTTTAATTTCATTGTAACCCATCAATAAAAAAAGAGTACTTTCGACTCGCCCCACCATTATATGTGTGGTCTAGTCTACCGTATACGAAACGTGTTATAAAACGTGTTTACTTATACCTTTACTAAAATAAATTGTATAGAGGGTGTCGGACTACGCAAATGGAATGCTTTCGAAGTTAGTATTACTTGTAGATATTGGTTTTATGTTATATTCGAATGTATCTCTTGTAACTCATCATCACCGGAGATTATGTTCAACGCGAACAATTCATCAACTCACAACTAGAATACGAGTAGTAATACCAAAAAATATATAATTCTGTGCTACATCAAAACATACAAACGTTGCGACATCCTAGTCGCGTTAATGTAAAAAGTGCTACTCCCTGCTTATCACAAAGATATTTGTGTTCAATCTAATACCCACATTTCTGGCATTCTCTGAATTGAATTTGGCACCTACATGTAGATATTGAAGTATATTTTTCGCCACGTTCAAGTTTCGATTGGTCAATTTGCAATGAAAATTCAGCCAACACGTGGAATATATTTTGCGGTTTCAGTCTGTAGAATCTCTCTGAAATAGACTCAAATATCAAGAGTCATAAAATAGATAGTGCATAGGATGATACGAACCGTAAGTATATAGAAAAATAACGAAATAAATATTGTGGACAATACACACAACACTCTCTAGCCCCAAATTAAGCAGAACTTGTACTATGGGAACCAGATAGCTGATATAATACTTCTATACATTTTTTTGTAAATCATCATCATCAGGATGATGCATATTTTTTTTGTACATACATACTTAGAATGCAATATAACACCCAGACAGAGAACCGACTCTGTGTTCACCACACCACATATATTTGATCTCGGTGGGGATCGAATTCACGACCTCGAAGGCAGAGCTCTACTATCAACTGAGCTGAGAGGCCAGCCATTATAATTTGTAACTTCAAAAATATTAGAATCGAAAACTTCACTCGTAAAATCTGATACTCATAGAGCTAGGAAACCTAATGATTAGGCAACATTTGCCCAGCAGCGGGGCGAGATACAATAGCAAACAAACTACCAACCTGGTCTGACGATATCACTCCAACTAGAACCCATACAACAAGAAATGTTGCGCAAAATGCCGGAAATTGAAAACACGGATTCTTTGTACGAGTTAAATGAATTCAGATTCATTTGTAGCGGTTTAATGGATTTTAACTCGGTGCGATGAATAAAAATTGGCTTGTGTTTCCGATGCTTTTAGTTTGTCAGGCTCAGGTGAACTATCTCGAATAGGTCGGGAAATTGTGTGTTTATTTGTTTAATCAAATTCCACACACACAACATTTAATTGGTAGTTTCATTTTGGTTTGTCTTGTAAACTAGGTAAGTTCATATTTAAAACGCTGATAATGCCAAAAACCTGGAACACTACCAAATTCAAACAAAGAATAATAATGATAAGCAGAGCAACCAGTAGTCAGTAGTAGTAGTCTGTTATTCTGAACACCTATGACTCGGATGTTTTTAAGAGAAGAGTGAGTAGATGTCTTATAAGTAAGCGTGCTACACCGTCGATTGCATCATCACTTAACAACAGGTGAGATTGCAGTCAACGCAAACCTATAAATTGTAAAAAAGTCTGATTGATAAAATGTTCTAACAATACCAAATGATTATCAAAACAAAAGTTAATTATTTTGTTAAATCAGATTGGAAGAGGAATCCAATTCAGTAATTTTACCCAAACGAACAAAACTAGGTCAACTTATTTATAATTCAATGCTCAGGCTTTTAGGTTTTGTGTATATGTACATGGTAAACTTTGACAGTCACAAAGACAAATGGCCGGCAGTATCAGAAACTATGTAACGTATGTATGTTCGAATCTATGGAATGCCTCCGCTATTCAACGAACTATAGAAAGGACCGAACATTTAGCTGATAGAGCAAACTTTTGGGTTTGTCCCAAATTATGTTTCATCAACCCTATTTCATTTCAAATCGCATACGGGTTGAGAACTTTCCATTACAACAAATTCTAAATATTAATAAAAACGACCAGGTTTATCAAAAATATTTCGTCTGCAACTTTAAAACCCATAAAAGCACTGTACTACAATCACCTTTACAATTCTTATTTCTTTAAACTCCAACGGGGGAACCCCTCCAAGGGGATGATCAACCAGCCCGCGCCGAGCCCAGTCAAGCAACGAACGTAAGCATGGCATTAGGCTCATGCCATTGACATTGGCAGTAACATTTGGCCGCGAGCCAAGGGCGGCAAACACCATGGAAACGAACGAGGTCACTGCCTCAACCACTTTCCACTTTACCCCGACAAACCCCCTATTACACACCTTAAGGGGGTAGGAATAAGGTCACGCCAAAGGCAAAGGCAGTTAAGATGGAGCAAAGTCACTACTTGCTCAGCAACTTTTTTAAAGTGCCATGTGCGTTTTATTGACTCGTTTATTAGAGGGTCCGGGACGAATGGAGAATAAACAATACTGAAGGTTATTGTAACACAACCGTTTCTGCCAACATTTATGTTCATCAAGAACGTTTACATTATTTTGTGTCATTCATAAGGATTGTTACACCACGTTGGGCGCCAAAACCAGCGTTCTGAATCGAATGTTCCGTTGACGAATATAATTATAAATACGCACAATGGCACACAAGCGATTATCTGATACTTTCACAATCTTGGTCCCGAGCGAGCCTGACCACGCGCAGCCTAACGGGTAGTTTGAACTTCTTTAAAGTATATTGGCTTTATAGTACGTAGAGGTGTACTGATAAAATACACCTTGAAAACACCCTCTTTTGAGGTGCAGCAAGGATCGTAGTTTCTATGAAAACACCTCTATTCGAACGATGTCACGTGGGATTCCACTGATTGTATGTAATACTACACATACCTCGGTTAACAAAGTGTCCAGGAAATTGCCATTCACTTACCTGTAACAAAAACAACGATAGCGTGAGATAAGTTATTATTTAAAGGAACTGATTGCACGACAAATTACTAAGATGGTGTAACATAGAATTACAATAGCAAGACTGCTTTGCAATGGATGTTGTAAGTTTTATGTTAGGAGTCTATTTTTACAATTATGCCTAAGGCTTTATTAAGGCTTTTCATTTCTGAAATGTCGGTTTTATGTATGATACTTTTCAGAATAGCTTGACCATTTTCTCTATTTATAGCCTTCGTTTTCTATAAATCTATTGTTGCCTTAAAAGCAACCAAAGACTGCAACATCTTATAAATCTTCTGCAAAGTTTTTCCAATTTTACTCCACAGATACTTTACCTGGACTCACATGTATTACAACATGAATAGCTTCAAGAAAAACGTTAAGAAATTCCTTCAGGGTAGGCAACGCAACGACAGCACCCTTGGTGTTGTTGGTGTCTATGGGTGACGGTGACCGCTTACCATCAGGTGGGCCGTAAGCTCGTTTGTCTAACTTTTACATAAAAAAAAAAACATGTGTTTTCAAATCTATTTCGCTTTTAGGATTAGTTTGCACTGACACAAGCTTTCGGGATTAATTTGCACTCGTGCTTTATCCAAAGCTTGAGATTGTAACATAGCAGTTAATGGACTTGCACTTGACATCAGACATCTTGGCAAATGGTTCATTCTTCATTTTGGCTATGAGATGGAATGCATAAGGACTGCCTAATTTATGGTTCAAGTCCTCGTATCTGGGTGACGGGCGCGATCTTGACATTAGCAGTGTCCCTGGCTCGCTGGCCAGGAGCCAGGAGCCAGGAGGGAACCACAGATGTGTCTTACTGTAATTTAGCGTAAATCGATAACATTGTCGTCGTATCAGCTTCAATGAGTGCCACGTCAACGGTTTTAAAATTGAATTTGTTTTGGCGCTGAAAATTGTTGGTCTGTTGCTTTTGTTTTGTTTAAAATTAATTAAACCTTTGGTTCCAATACAAATTAATTATCAATAATTAAATTTCCCTGACGTTAGGTTAATACGGTTTTCCCATCTCAATTAATTTTGGAATTTATTCAAGAACGTACAATGCCTGAATGTAACAATTTTAGAAAACTATACGACCAGTTCTTATCTAATCTACACTCGTGGAGCTGGGCAGGGTGGCCTGATGCCAACTCAGGTATCGTAAAATATCCCCAACTTGTGAGCTCGTTGACCTGATGTCTAATCCATAATATGACGTCATTGCATGAATGCTACTTGGAATAGTAAATCTGCATTGGCAACTAGAGAGAACTTAATTCAAAATGAACTAAATGGAAAATTATGAGTTCAGCAAACAACAATTTTCAGTGCGACCCACAGAATATTGTTTTAATCAAATTGTACATTACTGTTCTTCAATGGTATTTTTTACTTTGTTTACAGAATGAATAAATATTGGGATCCCCAAAATTTATTGACAGACAGACAGACATGACGAATCTATAAGGGTTCCGTTTTTGCCATTTGGCTACGGTACCCTAAAAACGACTTTCTAACATTCGGCAAATACGACTAAGTCCGAAGATAAACAACATCGCTCAAAATAAATCTGTGGCAGCACAGCCTCCAGGATCTCCTGAGGGCCCGACCTTCTATGCCCTTACTTGAATAATGAATGAGAGAGATTAATGAGCCAACCTGGCGGTTGCCAAAAACGTGAAAATTCCCTGATTAAAAGTGCCTTCGGGAGGCAACGCAACTTCTAGGCGGGGGTTTTAACGATAAATCGATAAACATTACAAGACTTAGGATCAAACGTTACATTGATCGATCGCTAGGTTAGAAACAAAACAAACAAAAACTACTCTTTTCTACTACTACATTCGTCGGATGAAACACATCTTGCCACGAAAATTGAATTTTACCAGATACAAATCGTCTAATCGAAAAGTTGATCAGTATTTTTATATAATAAAAGATTGTAAATAAGGTACGAACTAAAATAATTCAAGTAAGGTTGTTAGAATTGCTAAACTGACCGGCTTGCTTTCTAAGCAAATAAACAAAGACAGCAAAGAGAGTAGGTATATGCCCTCCAACTATGTTTACGGGATTACAAAAACAAGGTAAAATAATGGCACTCAGTTGACTTTCAGATGTTACATGGAATTTTTGTTTTAAAAGCGTACAAAAACAGCCAAATTCTACGTTCTTTGGCAATGTCAAATTGTAAATGATGGCGTTATTTCCATAGTAAATTAATTGTGAACCAAATGGAAAGCAAAATAATGATCTGAAGCTGACAGTATTTTGATTTGGAATCTTATTAAGAACTCGATTTATTTATAGTTAAATTCTCCATAATATATTAGTCACAAGTACAGAACAGTTTGTAGACGTATAGGCGGGGATGAAAAACACAACGTAATTTAAAGGGGAAGTGATACATCGCCTCAGCGGGGAATACCGGCCCTACCCATGCATGACACTTCGAGAGCGGCTCAGTAGGATAGTTGAGTTTATACTCATTAGATAAATTATGGCGAGCATTGTGATAAGCAGCCTCAATATGATTAAAATAATGTAAAAAGTAGTTGTTTTTCCTTCACAATAATAGTACTCTCTATGACTTAGGTCTACGAAATAAGTTCTTGAATGCTAACATTTTGATTAACTGGTGCCTGATGAAGGTTCGTAAGAACCTGTAGCACAGGTCCCCAGGCATATCTTACTATAGTAGTACCTTCTGATGATATTTATCAAGGCAAATTTAAGTCAGAAAGAACCTTAACCTTACATACAACTAATAAAAACGTCTTGTTGAATACAAAAAAATAGCTGAACTTTGACAAATCTAAGCATCAGAAGTGACATAAATATTCCTCACACGACTAAAGGCGCCCAAAGTCACAACATTATGTATTTTGTAGAATAAACACGTGATGCGAAAATCAAAGTAGTTCAACATGATGATGATGAGTACCTACTGTAAGCATTTGTATTCGACACATGCACCGCGGTTTGATCGATGTACAGCATACAGTCAACCCCGGTATTAATATTGCTCCAATATCGCCCTTATGACGTTGATTCAGAGCTTAATGCCTATGAAATATCGAGGCAGGGGTGTAGGTTGAACACTAACCACAGGTGTAGTTGATAGACTCATTTGGGAGAAAATTAACATGCTCGTTAACAGGTGATACAAAATCATAATGTACAATAACATAGTGAACAATGTATAACAAGAACACACAGTAAAACGGGACAGTAAATCTATGGACGTATTTGTAAATCTATTATTTTGCAGGACTGGCGAAAAATATGTACTGAACTCCAATCCAACCGTCAGCAAACATACAGGGTGTCCCATAAGTCAACGTCCAACCGAAAACGGGTGATGCGCCAAGTCATGACAGTTATCAAAAAAATATAAAAAAATATATTTGCTAAGTAACTATCGAGTTATGAATATTTAAAAAAAACAGGAAAAACTGACACCCTGTGATGATCTTTTAAGTCCTGTGACTACAAATATTAACTTTTCATGAAACTTTTTTCTGCAACGTAAGCATGAATAACCCTTCTGTAAATTACAATTCAAAATTAAGCCATAACTGCCTCAGTTTTCAATGAAATCGTGGAGTTTTGGCCAACGTTTCATTTAAGATAATTACATCACCAAACTTTAACCGTCTGTACCGCAAAAAAAATGTACTACACTATCATGGCATGTAACTTTAAAAATTGGCGCATTTATCTAGGATTCCAAAATGGTATAATACTTGCTAGAGTACTTCTTAGTTATGGAAATAAAAAATGTTTTTTCAACTAAACCGGATTTCCAATCAATTTTATTTCATGAGATAAAATGTTTGTACCCTTTAGATTATGGACTTAAAATGCCTACGCTGCGTTTTTAAATCGCTCACAATTTACAGGTACAAGTAAATACCATTTTGACAATGCAAGTAAACAGATAGGTCCACCATCTTGTCGAAAGAGTAATAACCATGGGTGTTCAAGTAATTTGTTAATTTTAGGTGAAAGTTTGAAATTAAATTCAATCATAGACCGATGTCGAACGCTGCCGAACGCGGAGGCCAATTGTGCCTCTTTGTCGCTCGTTCCGCGCTCTCACTTGCACTTCAAGTATTAAATGGAACGCCTCAGAGCGAGGTAACGCCGCATGAGTCATTTTTTCGTACGAGCAGCCGGCTCCATCGAATTATAAGACGTTATCACGTCAAAAACCATGTAATAAGACCGGCGACGGGCGAAGGCAAACTTTAGATTAAAATCACGATTGAAGTAATCCTATGATTGAATTTTATTTCAAACTTTTACCTAAAACTAACAAATTACTTGAAAACCCATGGTTATTACTCTTTCGACAAGATGGTGGATCTATCTGTTTACTTGAATTGTCGAAATGGTATTTATTTGTACCTGTGAATTGTGAGTCACTTAAAAACACAGCGTAGGCATTTTAAGTCCATCATTTAAAGGGTACAAATATTTTATCTATCGAAATAAAATTGATTGGAAATCCGGTTTAGTTGAAAAAACATTTTTTATTTCCAAAACTAAGGAGTACTCTAGCAAGTATTATACTATTTTGGAATCCTGGATAAATGCGCCAATTTTTAAAGTTACATGCCATGATAGTGTAGTACATTTTTTTTGCGGTACAGACGGTTAAAGTTTGGTGATGTAATTATTTTAAATGAAACGTTGGCCAAAACTCCACGATTTCATTGAAAACTGAGGCAGTTATGGCTTAATTTTGAATTGTAATTTACAGAAGGGTTATTCATGCTTACGTTGCAGAAAAAAGTTTCATGAAAAGTTAATATTTGTAGTCACAGGACTTAAAAGATCATCACAGGGTGTCAGTTTTTCCTGTTTTTTTTAAATACTCATAACTCGAAAGTTACACAACAAATATTTTTTTTAATATTTTTCTGATAACTGTCATGACTTGGCGCATCACCCGTTTTCGGCTGGACGTTGACTTATGGGACACCCTGTATACGCAAGCTAAACTTCTAAGAGTATTCTTTGTACAACTTTCTGTTTTACTAGCTGCGTTTTCCATTGTGTAACGCAAACACAGCGCGAGAATAATGAGACTGTATAATTGAAGGGTAGACAATAGTAGCGAGTCCGCTACGCTACTATTTATTCTGCATACTTTGTTAATGATGCCGGGAAATGGCTGGGATAATAACAGGAGAACCCACTACTATATTCCTATTTATTCTGACTAAGTAGTTATATGGATAACTAGCGGCCTGTCCCGGCTTCTCACGGGTGGACATTTCTTTTTTAAACACAAACATAGCCTACTAGCTGATACCCGCGACTTCGTCCGCGTGGATATTTGAGTTCGTTTTTTAGGGTTCCGTAGCCAAATGGCAAAAACGGAACCCTTATAGATTCGTCATGTCTGTCTGTCTGTCTGTCAGTCTGTCCGTCCGTATGTCACAGCACTTTTTCTCCGAAACCGTAAGAGCTAGACTGATGAAACTTGGCGTGTAGATGTATTCTGTGAACCGCATTAAGATTTTTACACAAAAATAGAAAAAAAACTATAAATTTTGGGGGTCCCCATACTTGAAACTGAAACCCAAAAATTTTTTTTTCATCGAACCCATACGTGTGGGGTATCTATGAATAGGTCTTTAAAAATGATGTAGAGGTTTCTATATTGTTTTTTTCTAAACTGAATAGTTTGCGCGAGAGACGCTTCCAAAGTAGAAAAAAGTTGGTCCCCCCCCCTCTAACTTCTAAAATAAGTGACTGATAAAGCTAAAAAAAATATATGTTGTACATTACTATGGAAACTTCCAACGATATTTGGTTTGAACGAGATCTAGTCAGTAGTTTTTTTTTTATACGTCATAAATCGTAAACTGCAATTTACCTTTCGACGAACTACTAGAACTTCTAGAACTCTATGTTATATTACTTACTGCTACGGAACCCTTCATGGGCGAGTCCGACTCGCACTTGGCCGCTTTTTTTTTAGTTTGATATGACCAACTGCTAGTTACCATAGATTTGAGCTTGTACTTTAGAGTGTATTTGAATTTTAAGGTGAGTGCTGTTGGAGCCGATTTTTTTCAACAGTGTTTAGTTTAAGTATGATAGATGATTCCCGCTATTTTGTCGTAGTGGTTATCATCGGTTTGTTTGTGAACCTTTGTGTGTAATCGAACCTGGTGCCAGATGCTGCGGTAGCTGAATTTTTTTTAATGTTTTTTTTTTGCGTATTTTGTAAAGCTATTTTTTGTGATTTTATGTTATATTAGTGGCTAATTTGGGGTTTGGTATGCGTGTTGGTGTATAATCGAATCAGATTTTTTTAATTTGACATGACCAACTGCTGATTACTATAGTTTTGAGCTTGTACTTTAGAGTGTATTTGAATTTGAAGGCGAGTGCTGTTATGGCCGATTTTTTTCAGCAGTGTTTAGTTTAAGTATCATAGATGATTCCCGCGATTTTGTCTTGGTGGTTATCATTGGTTTTTTTGTAAACAATTGTGTGTATTA
The DNA here is from genome assembly GCA_947578465.1 of Thera obeliscata. Taxonomy (NCBI): domain Eukaryota; kingdom Metazoa; phylum Arthropoda; class Insecta; order Lepidoptera; family Geometridae; genus Thera; species Thera obeliscata. The sequence continues at coordinate 779,628 of OX387915.1, forward strand.
AAACCTGGTGACAAATGCTGCGGTAGCTGAATTTTTTTTTAATGTATTTTTTTGCGTATTTTGTAAAGCTCTTTTTCGTGATTTTGTTTTAGTGGCTAATTTGGGCTATCGTATTCGTTGGTGTATAATCGAATCTGGTTTTTTTTAGTTTGACATGACCAACTGCTGGTTACTATAGTTTTGAGCTTGTACTTTAGAGTGTATTTGAATTTGAAGGCGAGTGCTGTTGTAGCCGATTTTTTTCAGCAGTGTTTAGTTTAAGTATCATAGATGATTCCCGCGATTTTGTCTTGGTGGTTATCATTGGTTTTTTTGTAAACATTTGTGTGTATTAAAACCTGGTGACAAATGCTACGGTAGCTGAATTTTTTTTTAATGTTTTTTTTGCGTATTTTTTAAAGCTATTTTTTGTGATTTTATGTTATATTAGTGGCTAATTTGGGGTTTCGTATTCGTTGGTATATAATCGAATCTGGTTTTTTTTAGTTTGACATGATCAAATGCAAGTTACCATAGTTTTGAGCTTGTACTTTTTTTTTTTTTTTTTTTTTTTTTTTTTTTTTTTATACAACAAAGTTAGCAAACAAGCATACGGCCCACCTGATGGAAAGTGGTTACCGTAGCCTATGGACGCTTGCAACACCAGAGGCATCACTCGCGCGTTGCTGACCCTTTAAATATTTTAAAACGCCCTTCTTGAAAAGCCCCATGCTGTAATTTATAGGGAAAGCCTCGGCAGGAAGAGTATTCCACAACCTTAGAGTGCGCGGAAGGAAGTTCCTCTGGAACCGGACGGTACGCGACCATGCCGGCTCCAAGGTATGTGGATGAGCCCTCTCCCTATGGCGAGCAGTCCGATGATAAAATGAAGATGTGGGCATCATTTCGAACAGTTCTTCAGAACACAACCCGTTGTACAAGCGGTAGAACACACACAGGGAGGAAAAGTCTCTCCTCAGACTTAAGGGTTCAATACCGCTTGTGAGCATGGGATCATCAACTATTCTCACAGCACGTCTTTGCACCGAATCAAAAGGACCAAGCTGGTATCCAGGTGCTCCTGCCCAGAGGTGACAACAGTACTCCATGTGCGGTCGGACTTGCGACTTATAAAGAAGCAGTCGGTGACCTGCACTGAAGTACGACTTCGCTCTGTTAAGCACCCCGAGCTTTTTGGACGCCAGCTTTACCTTGTCTAATAGATGATTGCGGAACTGAACGTCACTGGAGATGTCCATACCCAGGATCCCAATGCTCGTAGAGATGGTAAGGGTCATGTTCTGGAATTGAGGGGCCACAGTGAATGGGGTTTTTTTCGCAGTGAACGCGCAAACTTGTGTCTTAGTAGGGTTGAACTGAACCAGGTTTTGATCTCCCCAATTGGAAACTCTGGTTAATGAACCCTCTATTTCAGACACAAGTTTTCTTCGGCTTTCCTCCACCATGGAACGAGGGATGCTAGCACGGCCCGTGTAAAATGTGTCCCCAGTACTGTCGTCCGCATAGCAATGAATGTTATCAATGGATAACATGTCGTTGATATGCAGCAAAAACAGTGTTGGGGACAACACAGAGCCTTGCGGGACGCCAGCGTTGATGTCCATGCGATCGGAGCAACCACCGTCAACTACGGCTCGTATGCTCCTGCCGGACAAAAAGCTGCCAACCCACTTGCACAAACCCTCAGGCAGTCCATAAGATGGTAACTTCGATAGAAGACTCCGGTGCCAGACCCGATCAAAGGCCTTCGCTATATCTAGGCTGACAGCCAATGCTTCCCCTTGACTCTCAATGGCCTGAGCCCAACGATGTGTAAGATACACTAGAAGGTCACCAGTCGAGCGTCCGTGGCGGAAGCCATATTGACGGTCGCTGATCAAGTCGTGTTCTTCTAGGTATCTGAGGAGTTGCTTATTAATTACACGCTCCATGACCTTAGAGAGAAGGGAAGTTATAGCAATTGGCCGGTAGTTTGATGGGTCTGATCTATCGCCCTTTTTGGGCACCGGGTGGACGTGTGCAGTCTTCCACGAAGATGGAACCTGCCTGGTGGAGTATGAAAGCTCGAAAAGGCGCGCCAGAATAGGACACAGCTCTGGAGCACACCTTTTCAAAACTACTGCTGGTATACCATCTGGCCCGCTCGACTTATGAATATCTAGAGTGAGCATCTCCCGCCTGATCTCCCGTTGTGTAAAGGTGATTTCCGGCATAAAAACACCGCACCACGGAACGGGAGTTGGCACAGCTCCTCCGTCATCCAAAGTCGAGTTGGAGGCAAAGAGATTCCCTAGAAGATCGGCTTTCTCTTTAGCACTATGGACCAGGTTACCATCAGGTTTTCGAAGTGGTGGCAATGAAGATTGACAAAAATTTCCTTCGGCAGCTTTGGCAAGCGACCAGAATGCACGAGTCCCAGATGGGTAACGTGCTAGCCGCTCACCAATTCTGCCGATGAAATCGAATTTGGCCCTGGCAACTACTCTCTTGTTGAACCTTGAAGCAGCATTGAGTTTACGCTTCACATCGGAAACATCTGAGTCCTCACCAGATCGAGCCGTGGTCCAAGCCTCATATGCTTCTTGCTTGGCCAGCCTGGCTTCTCTGCAAGAGCGATTGAACCACGGTCGCCGTTTCGCCCCCGCAGCCACAAGCCGGTTAGGAATGAAGCATTCCATCCCCACCAAGATGGTCTCAGTAACAGCCGCGGCGCAAGTATCAACGTTTTCGGATGTGAAGCAAAGCTGCTTCCACGGGTACGACGCGTAAAATTCACGCAGTCCATCCCAGTCTGCTGATTTGTAGTGCCACATTTGACGCCATTGTGTTGGCCGAGGAGGAACGGGCCGAGCACAAGGCACTTCTGTCCGGACAAGACAGTGGTCTGATGACCCAAGTGGAGCATCCACTGAGATGAAGTATCCGTCCGGACGCGTGGTCAGCAGAAGGTCCAACAAGGAGTTTGTATGACTCTCAATATCTGGGATTCTCGTTGGAGAATTTACCAGCTGAGAGAAGCCATAGGCCAAGGCAAATTCATGAGCAGACCTTCCTGCGAAGTCAGTGGATCGAGATCCAAGCCATTCAACGTGGTGGGCATTAAAGTCTCCTAAAATTACTAACTCCGCGGAAGGATACTGCTCGGTTGCTTTGTCAACCGACAATTGCAGATGCTGAATAAGTCGGCTAGTGTCCAAATCTCCACTGTGAGACCTGTAGAGGCACGCATAGATACGGGTGTGGCCACCGTGATCCAAACGTACCCATAGTACTGACAGGTCTCTGTCTTCAAGGCCGTGAAGACGGCGACAGCAAACATCCTCCCGAACGTACATACATACCCCAGCACGAGGCACAAAATTGTGCTCTAGCTTGTACCCAGGGTAGTGCAGATAAGACGTGTCGGCGGGCTTGGATATTTGCGTCTCCGTCAGAAAAAGAAGGGTCGGCTGCGCAGACTCAAGATGCTGGTGAACTGCATTGAGGTTTGAGTGTAGGCCTCTGATATTGCAAAAGTCCAATTTCATTGTGGACGAGGATGCCGCTGAAAAACTACTTTTCTTTTTACGAGCCATTCATGTTTTTTTTTGGTTTTAGGGGTAGAGGGGTAAGGGCGTTGGGGAATTGTTGTGCTGACAGCACAGTGAACAAAGGGCGCAGTGACATTTCGCAAGAGGCTGTGGAGGTTTTGCAGTTTGCTGGCGCGGCGGGCGGAAGGGCCCCCGGTCCCCACCTGAAGTAGTGGTCGGGTCCACTCCGGTCTCCTTCGCCGGCACGACCATCACTCCAGGGACTTTACACATGCTGGCGATTCAGCCTCCCAGGGCGGAGGTTAGAGTATTCCCTGGGTTCGGGAACCCGTTCAGCCTGCGGGCGGCCAGCGGACAGCCGTTTCACCGGGTCTCCCTGACCGCCGCGCCAACATGCCGCGCCTACACACAACCAATGGCGGTATACTCACCGCTGGTCCCCCAGCTGTCAACACAGCCATTCCCCAAAAGAGCTCTGGCAACCTTACTCACTGCAGGAACACAACACTAAATGAATAGTGTTATTTGACTGCAGTCTTCTGTAAGGCGGAGGTACTTCCCCAGGCGGGCAGCTCAAATTTGAACGGGAGACTCCCGTTATGCCCTACCTCCTATAAAGTAAAAAAGTAAGTAAAGTACTTTAGAGTGTATTTGAATTTGAAGGCGAGTAGCTGTTGTAGCCGATTTTTTTCAGCAGTGTTTAGTTTAAGTATGAAAGAGGTACCCGTGAACCTTTGTGTGTAATCGAACCTGGTGCCAGATGCTGCGGCAGCTGAATTTTTTAAAATGTTTTTTATTGCGTATTTTGTAAAGCTATTTTTTGTGATTTTATGTTATATTAGTGGCTAATTTAGGGTTTCGTCTGCGTGTTGGTGTATAATCGAATCAAATTTTTTTAATTTGACATGACCAGCTGGTTACCATAGTTTTGAGCATGTACTTTAGCCGTTTTTTGAAGAGGTGCGGTGTTTAGTTTCGGTATGATAGGTGTTTTCCGCGATTTTGTCTTAGTGGTTACGGTGGGGGTTATGTAAACTTTTGTGTGTATTCAAATTTGGTGACAGATGCTGCGGTAGCAGAATATTTTTTACTGTTTTTTTGCGTATTTTGTAAAGCATTTTTTTGTGAATTTTCATGAAACTTTTTTCCTTTTTTTTCTTCCTTTGGGGAAATAATTTTCCGATTTTCTTTCTTAATGCACCTTTGCTCTATAAGAGCAACACATCTTCCAAGTTTCATGCTTCTAGGACTAATGGTTTAGGCTGTGCGTTGATTTTTCTTTAAACCAATTTTCCCCTTTTTCTCCTCTTCGGGAAATAATTTTCCAATTTCCTTTCTTAGTACACCTCTACGTTATAAGAGGAACATACCCTCCAAGTTTCATGATTCTACGACTAACGGTTTAGGCTGTGCGTTGATTGTCAGTCAGTCAGTCAGTCAGTAACGTAAGAGTTTTATATATTTAGATCTTACTCAGGGCGAATGTAGCTTTCGAACGAGGTGACGTTCCCAAAACCTCGTTGTGGTGTCAGTTTTTTTACAAATTGTACCCCACTTTATTAATTCCCGAAATTCCTCTCTTATTGGACCCCTTTACTGTTAAAGAGAGCATATCTTCTAAATAACATGCTTTTAGGACCTATGGTTTAGCTGTGCGTTGATTGTCGGTCTTTGATTAATCAGTTAATTATTGCTAACCATCAACCCGAAGTTCTACAGCTTCCTATCTACTTAGCTGAACTGATAGATAGTCTGACCCGAGATGATTATTATCACATTAGGGGCATGTCACTGATAATTGATTAATGGTGGTTATTACACGATTTATTTCGCAAACTAGGGTTTCGGGGCGAAGGGATAATTAATCAACTATAGCCTAACTATTTATGAGTATATGTGGTTTAATAGATTTGTAAGACATTATAATTGTGTAAGATAGTGTTCACATTCAATTTAATTACTGACATCTTAAACCTTACCACATTTCATGCAATTAATTTCATTACATTTCATTGGATACTGCATTTTGATCCTCTTAATGTAAATGGGTCAAAGCTGAATTCTAAATTATTCCCTTTACGTCCATATTTATTGTATGTCACATTTTACACTATCATAGAAATCGTTAAATCAAAACCATTAATGACAAATTAACTCATTACCATTATCGAATGGTAACTACGTGTATAATCTAATTATGCATTAATGAGAAGACAAACACGATACACGATAGCACCATAACACAAGCAAACAAACCAAGACACACACAAACACATCTGATAAAAGACTTGTTCATTGATTAAAATGGTAGTTTCTTCAAACTGTTTCAAAATGTAACTGCAAATTGTTAGGGCCTCTTGTGTCTTCTTAATTAATATAATGAAACGCAGTTGTAAGTCTCGTGTCCATTTCTTTATTCGTACACGGCAGGAAGAGAGTAACAAACTTAGTCTAGGCACGCCGTCGTGAGAGGGCGCTGCGATCGCTCCGCAGATGCGTTCGGATACAACATTCTTATTGCTAGTACGTTTGGATACTTAACATCCCCCCTCAATTTCAGAATGTTAACCCCTCTTAATAATTTTCAAACTAATTTTTTAACATTTTAAACAGCAATACTAAAATCCCAAATAACAACGTTCTGAAATTGCTCCAAATACAAAATTATAACAATAATAGGCTTTCTTAATTACCTAGAACATATCTAAACTAAATTAACAATTTTCTGGCTAAATTTAATCTTATTTCTAAACATCCTATAGTTTTCTAGTATTTATTTCTGTTATCTATATAATCAGTTACTTACTCTGAAACAAAATAACTATTACAGTACAAACCTATATTTCAAGCTTTTACAATTTTATCTTATTACATCGTTATCTTTCACAATTGAATTTAAATTTTAATAAAGTTATATTTTTCTACAATGATTGTTTTATTTTAATTTTAGTTTTTTCAAGAAATATTCATGTTTGTTCGATGACAAAGCTTTTGTAAAAATGTCCGATACATTATCCTCTGTTGATATGTATGATACAGATACAATTTTCTTACTTATTATATCCTTAATAAAATGAGCTCTTATATCTATGTGCTTTGATCGCTTACTATTTTCAAAACTTTCAATTATTCTAATAGCACTCTGATTGTCTATCAATAAGTTAGTTATGATGGTCTTTTGTGATAAAGTCAAGTCAGTCACAATGCCTTTTAAGTATATAAGCTCACTTACCGCTATAGATCCAGCTACATATTCAGCTTCTGCAGTTGAAAGGGCTACTGAGGTTTGTTTCTTGGAGTACCAGTGAATAGCATTACCGTGGTAGAATATTACACAACCGCTGGTACTTTTCCGATCAGTTTTGTCACCTGCCCAGTCCGCATCAGAGTATGCAATCAGCTGTTCTGAGTTATTAGATCTACTATATACTAAACCTTTGTCCACTGTAGCTTTTAGGTACCGTAGAATCCGCTTTCCTGCTTTCCATAGACTTTCTGTTGGTTTATCTAAAAATCTGCTTAAATATGACACAGCATAAGATATGTCAGGACGACTATTTGTAGAAATAAACAATAAACATCCTATAAGTTCCTTGAATGGTACATTTATGATTTCCTGGTTATCTCTTTCTTGAGTAAAGTGCGACTCCATTGGTGTCGCCACTCCCTTGCATTCTGTCATGTTAAATTTTTCCAAGATTTTCTCTATCATCTTTTTCTGTTTTATTTCTATTATGTTCTTCTCTCTAGATATCTCTAACCCTAAATAATCATGAACCTCTCCTAGGTCTTTAACTTTAAATTCATTTTTCAATTGGTTTAGGATTTGTTCTCCCTCTCCTAGAATTAAAATGTCATCTACAAATATCAATAACCATGTCTTATTTTTCTTATAAAGACAAAAGTCATATCCGGATTGTTGAAATCCATTTGCGATCATAAAATCATGAAATCTCATGTTCCAACACTTAGGTGCCTCTTTGAGACCATATAAAGCTTTGTTTAGTTTCAATACATTTCCTTTGCTCAGTTGTAATCCTTTGGGGCATTTTATGTAAACATCATTTTCTAATTTTCCATTCAAAAATGCAGTTGGTACATCAAGCTGCTTTAATTTCAAATTTTCTTGTACGGCATGACTCAATAATGTTCTTATAGTTGACACTCTTGCAACTGGTGAATAATATGTTTGTTCTAGTCCATTTTGTTGAAATCCTTTCGCTACAATTCTTGCCTTTTTTGTTCCATCTTGTTTTTGTCTAAAAATCCATTTTGTATCTATTGCTTTTGCTCCTTCCGGTAGAATAGCTTCTTTCCAAGTTTCTAATTTACTGTGCGCATTTAATTCTTTGTTTATTGCTTCTTTCCATTCTCTCTCTTTCATTGCTTCTTCATAGTTCAGCGGTTCCCCTGTTATTAAACAATAGGCTATATTCAATTCATGTTCAATTTCTTTATCATTTAATTCTTTTGGTTGTCCTTTTTCTCTTCCATCAGCGTTATCATATAGATATTCTGGTCTTTTTATCACTCTTCCTGATCTTGTTCTTTTTTCGATTGGTGTTCCTATTTCTGTTTCAAGTCTTTTGCTGTTGTCTTCATCTTCTTCGTTTCTTGTCTCATAATTCTTCTTTTGTTGTCCTTTCTCTTCTTCTTTTTCTATTGGTTTCTTTCCATTCTGATCTTTTTCTTTGATTATTTCTCCTTCTTCTTCTTCTTCTGAATATTCTTCATCATCGCATCGCTTGTATATGTATTTGTTGCTCTTCTTTTCAACTTCTTCTGTTTTATATTTTATTTGCGTTTCATCAAACCTTACATCTCTGGACAAAACTATTTTGTTTTCTTCAGGGTCCCATAGTCGATATCCATTTATTGTGTATCCCACAAATCTCATCTCCTTAGCTCTTTTTTCGAATTTTCCTGGTTTAGGAACTTGTACCACCCATGCTTTTGATCCAAAAACTCTTAGCTTTGATAGGTTACTTTGTCCAAATCTTATATTAGCTGGAACTTCATACTGTATTGATGATGATGGGCATCTATTAATCTGGTGCACTGCACACCTTACAGCTTCACCCCACAGATGTTTTGGTAGTCTGGTTTCAACCATGAGTGTCCTTGCTTTGTTGTATATTGTACGGTTCATTCTTTCTGCCAACCCGTTGGACTGTGGTGAATATGCATTTGTGAACTGTAATTGTATACCTCTTTTGTTGCAATAATTTATAAAAATATGATTTTTAAATTCGCCTCCATTATCACATCTTATTTTCCTAACCTGGTTGCTTGTTTGTTTTTCTATAAAATTTATATACTCAATTAATTTTTCTGTGGCTTCACTTTTCTTTTTCAGTAAGTAAACTGCACAGAAGTGACTGTAATCATCTATAATAGAATGAAAATAAACCTCACCATCATTTGTAGGTGTAGTGACCGGGCCTGAAAGATCTGTATGTAAAAACTCACCTGTGTATCTGGATGATGTTTTCTTTACAGGTTGGAATGGTAAACGCGTTGCTTTACCTTCCATACATGGTCCACATGGAGTGTTGGAGTATGGCAGCTTCAATATGGCTAGGTGCTTCCTGTTCGCATGTCCCAGTCGTCGGTGCCACAAGTCATCAGATGTGCTGCTAGACATACATTGCTGTGAATTTAATTTAAAGTCAATAACATAAAGTTTTCCTAAAACTTGACCACAAAGCTCATGATTTTCATCGTAGATACTGACTGCATTTCCAGAAAAATTTACATTTAGCCCATTTTCAATTAATTTTTGTACTGATAATAAATTATGAGATGAACCCTCTACAATTAAACAATTTATATTGATAGTTATATTACTGTATCGCACTTTTAAATTTCCCCGTTTTTTAGCAATTAGATATTGTCCGTTCGCTACATATATTTTGATATAGCTGTTTAAATTGACCACTTCGGTTGCATCACTCAAATGTTCTCCACTTATTAGATGATCGGTTGCTCCAGAGTCTATCACAAAACGAATGTCACACTTGTCCAAGTCCGAGGTAAAATTAAACGCACTGGATGCAGTGAATGACATATCACTGTCCTCTTGAGCTGCATGTCCATAGTGAGAGCTCCATCCTTGTCCCTGATAGCTGCTCCGTCCTCGACCTTGATAGCTGTTCCGTCCCCTGAATGATGATCGTCCTCGTCCGTTGTGTTGTCCTCGTGCATATGCTTGCTGTTGCTGACCGTACCTCTGTGCCTGTTGCCCATGCTGTTGAAATTGTTGTCCTCGCCCATAGCTCTGGTTCCAATGGTATTGTTGTTGTTGTTGCCGACAGTCTGCTGCTCTGTGTCCAGGTTTATTACATGAGTAGCAAAGAAATGCTGAAGTTTGTTCTGTTGGGTCATTCTTCGATTGTCTCACTTTTATTTCTGCATCTAGGAGTCTTGCTTTTGTAAATTCCAGTGTCAATGATTTTTCGGTAGAAAGAGTTTCGATTGAGGTTATGACATGTTCGTATGTAACCGGCATGGCGGATATCAATTGGCAAACTTGATCTTCTTCTGAAATGTCGCATCCCGTCGCTTTTACGTCGCTCACCGCGGCATCGAATCTGTAGTAAAAATCTTGCAAACTTTCTGTTTCTCCACATTTTATGGTAATCAATAACTTTTTTAAATGAAGCTTGTTGAAAATGCTTTTTCTTTCGAAAGTTTCCTTTAACTGTACCATCATATCTTTGGCACATGAACACTTTTTTATGATTTCCAGGTGTTTGTCACACAGACATTTCGCTATTATAGATCGCGCTTTCACATCATCTTTCGCAAATTTGATGGCATCTTTTGTTGCTTCCTTTGTATCTTCATCTAATGTGTAGTTCACGCCTTTTTCTTCTAATATCAATCCGATTCTGAATTTCCAATTACTAAAGTTGGTCTTCTCGGTTAATCTCGGTAGGGCTTCTTTCTCGTTCATCTTTTCTTGATGTGGCGCAGTGGAAGCGTATGTTATGGCCTCTTGTGTCTTCTTAATTAATATAATGAAACGCAGTTGTAAGTCTCGTGTCCATTTCTTTATTCGTACACGGCAGGAAGAGAGTAACAAACTTAGTCTAGGCACGCCGTCGTGAGAGGGCGCTGCGATCGCTCCGCAGATGCGTTCGGATACAACATTCTTATTGCTAGTACGTTTGGATACTTAACACAAATAAAGCTGATGTTAACAGATAATTCAATTTGATCTTTCATTATAATCATACGTATTTTAGAGTAAAAATTGTAAAATGATACCTAGAAAGATATTACTTACAATAAGCCGAAATAACTGTTTGTATGGTCATCACTAATTGGGTGCTAAAACGAGGCCACATCTGGTCCCACGGGATACGAACATGGAATATTAGGAATGTTTAATTAAAGCCAGTAGGTACTCGTCGTCAGTTACTACAGCTTTAAAAGGGCCAGTAAAACCAAACAGTAAGACTATTATTGATAAACGTGCATGATAAAAGCTTTATGTGAGTATTACGATTCTTGTGCGAGTGCTCCGTTCTTCCAGGCGCGCCATAAATTCCTGCTTATGAACAAATGCAATCTCGGTCTTCGCGCAATTTATTGCTAACCTGAACTAATTAACTTCAGCTGTGTCACATTGTTAGTAATTTCACGTAGCACATACGTTTGTATTACCTAAGCCACAGCTTTCCTGAAATATATTACCTAGCAGGATTACAAAGGATTAAAATAATGTCGGTTCCGATTCAGTGTATCGAAAGTAATTGCTGACAGTAATTGGCTTTCCAACGAATTATTATTCAAGTTTTCGGAACATCTGTGATCTATGAACATTTGTGAGTCTAATAAGTCTATAAAGGAATATTGTTTCAAAGAAAATGTAATAACATCTTCCAAATATCAGTACAATAAAAAGTTACTGAACTAAATTACTTCAACATTCACAGAACAAATAAAAAGCATACCCTTTGTCACAGATGCTAAGCCCGATAATGCCTCCAAAGACCTCGAATTGTGAGTTGAGGCGCCGCCAGCGTCCACCGGCAGTCGCGTGCTGGCAGCCGAAGCGAGAGAACGTGCGCGTCGCTCCCCGAAACCCTGCACTTTCACTTTCGGAAAACTTGTACACAGTGCGAAAATATACTCCGATCAAAAGTGTATGTTTAACGATGTAGCTCTGTTTGTGATGATCAACAAAAACGTACCGTTGGATCCGCAACAGCAACAGCAGCATAGAGGTAAATATTAGCGGGAATCTAAATTCTTTGCGGCCGCCTCGAGTGTTTGCCGAGCAATCAGAGTCCGTTCCATCGTTGATTTCGTTTGATAATTTACACACAAGTTAGCGGTGAACTGGCGGGTAAGAAAGCTCGCGCGCAAAATTTCACCTCTGGGTAAATATTAAGCAAAGCATTCGCATTACGTATTCGGATTTTTTCGAGAGACTGTAGGCCTGAACCGCGGAAATTAGGGGTTAATTCTCTACAATTACAATTTAGGACGTCACTACTGCGAATTGGTGAGAAGTTGCGTTCAAGTCGATATGAAAGTGATGCCAAGTGATATCTGTCCACCGTTCTGTGCCTATCGCAGATATGAATTAAAAGCCCTTACTGCTAGGCCGACTTGCTTACGTAAGCCAACACTCCCCACCTCCGCTTATGTAACTGGCCGATTCCGTAGGACTTTTATTTTCCTTTTCAATTTTAGGGAATATTGAAACTGAATAAACTATGAAGGAATGGATAAAGGAGCATTTTTATGTGAATAACGAAAGCCCCCGCAGCGCCTCGCATCGTTCCGAGATGTGGCTGAGTATAATGTTTCTCGATCCGAGAGAATGTTTATTTAACTGTCAAAGCATTTTTGCCCTTTTAATGGAGAATATTTGGTAAACCATTAAAAGGCCAAAAGCCAGTAAAGGTTATTTGTAACATTGATTTCCTCTAATATTTTGTAAAATTTCAGTCAGTTTTTGGTGTTTCTTAATTATTGATGATCATAACTCTGCATTATGGTGGTGGACTAATCAAGATAAATCGTACTTTCAACCAAGGCTAATTCATAATATTATTATATACATGATTTAACCAATTTAACATGAGGATCACGCAGTGGACTGCATAATTGTCGATCTAGTAGGTATAGATAGGTAGATTCATACCGACTTTTATATTATTTCACCATTATCATCATTATTTTTAGCCTGCCAGGCCAAGTTAAGATATTTTCTTATTTCGTAGCTGTTTTTTTATCACTGAATAAATAAAATACAAAACAAAACCAAATCAAAATAGATAGACGATCGTATCGTTGAATACAGTATTATGTGATCTTGTCTATATTTAGTTTGCTATGTTTAGTGAAAGTTTAGTTAGAGCACTGCTGCTAATGGAACCTGATGCAGTCCATTGCAGTCTCCACCCTTAATTGTTCACATTATCAAGGCAGCCATAAACTCGAGTTAGTTCTCCATTCCTCACTAATGGCGGCTTGATGCAACCTTAGCTAAGTAATTGAATTAGCTTTTATCGATAGGAGGTGATAACTCTGCAATTTTACTTTTAGCAGTTCTTGTCTTGGCTCTGGGTTTTCGAGGACCTACCCAATAAGTCTTATCGTCTTACCAACCCCTCCGTCCTTTGCAATTAAGAGTTATTATCAGTTGGTACTTTCAGGTTTTACGGCCGACTGTGAAATATGAGAGATTATAAAACTTAACTCTTTATGACATTTTTAAGTTCACTTCGGGTTAAGATTTAAAAATATCTATCAGCATTACATCCGAATTAGGAATTATATATTCCATTACCCAGGCCTATCCAAAACCGCCCTAGGGGGTGCTTCCGTAAAACGAGCTCGTATAACTCCTAAGGGCCCAAGCTGACCGCACTAAACACACACCTTTACTCCGTATCGGTTGAAAACGGATACCATCCTGTTTCGAATGACCAAAACGCCCTCACGATAAGGCAAATGACACATTAACGTAATAGAACTCTCTACAGAATAAGTATATCTATCACTAAAAAGAAAACACAAAAAAAACTACTGATATATTTGGCTTACGAAAGTATGACCATATCCTTGTTGTCTACGTAAATTAGTCTAATATCCTTTAGTGTTTGTTTTAATTTGCGTCATAAGTAGGTATATATTATATTATAATATATTTGAAAAAAAAAAAAAAAAAAAAAAAAATATGCTATAATAGGTAGTTTAAATTTTAGGTACATCAGGTTTTACTTTTGTAAACCGCCGTTCTTCTAATTTTTGTTAATCCTGTCCATCCAAAGGTTGTCTGGAAGAGATCGCTCTTAGCGATAAGGCCGCCCATTGTACCTTTATTTGTAATGGTTATTTTAAATGTATTTTTTTTGTGTACAATAAAGTATTAATCTATCTATCTATCATAATATCACCCACACGGTACCGAAGCACAAACTTACTCAGGAGTTTCGTTAATCGTACGCTTTTTAAATATGGGCACGAAACATCGTATAGAAAAAGAAACATTTCAATCATTATGACAAAGAAGGATTAAGGTATAATAAATATTACTATAAAAGCAATATATAATAAATATTGCTACAAAACACAAATAGTACACAGTCCAATGGAAAAGCCAATTTCAAAAGCTTATCCAGTATCAGACAAAGCAATAAGACAATCAACGAACGAATCTGGTGGCACAGCGAGAGATGGCCATTCCGGGGAACAGTCAATAACAGACGAGATCGAGCGGAATCCAATCGGCGAAGGGGTCATCAGAGTCATCACTCACAATTCGACTGGCCTAATAGCTCAGTTGGTTAGCCCTGCTTTTCCCTTTGTAGGTTACAGGTTCGAACCCCACCAAGGACTAAGTGTTTTTGTGATGAACACAGATGTTTATTCTTTGTCTGGGTGTATTAATAACTACTAAGTACAATTTAATCAAAGTACCTACATAAGTAGTATAAAAAGACTCTTGCAAGTGTTATGTGGTATGAACTGCGTCTGAATGTAACTTTTGAAATCTCAACACGATTTGAAAATGCAAAATTCAAGCTTCGTACCTTTAGTTGGTACAGAATTTGTACGTATATCCAATTTACAAGTTTACAATAGAAGAGATAAAGGAATCGAAGAACCATCCGTGCAAGAGTACAATCTGAAATAGCATCTAACTTTCCACTGAGTGAATAACTCCGGTATCTTCAGACAATAGGTACTCCCAGTGGATAAGGAAAGTTAGATATTGTCTGTCGAAGGTTTGGAGGTCATATCAGAGTGTAACTGCATGCATTGCAATGTTTTTCTATTCCATAAATAGAAATAATATGCAACCTATTTGCAATGTAGAGTGCATCAAATTTTCGGTCATAAAATAAATCTCTCAGAATTCCATGCACGTCAATATTCTAGTAGTTCTAGTCTATTTAGAATTCAGTTTTATCGACATAAAACATTTCAAAATTTTAGATAATATGTATATTTGTTAGTGTAAGTGGACTGAAGTATGAATATCTTTCATCCATGAAAAATAAAGATAAATGCTTATACAAAAAGTTCTCTGGGGAAATAAATTAAATATTAAAACAGGTCAAATGATCTACCATAATATTATACGTCTATAAGTAAAAGGCCCTAGTCTTGACAATGTACACATGACTAGGGCACACCTTTAAGCACACAATTTCACACAACGCAAGTGCTCACAATAATAGAGTGAAAGACGACACAATGGCAACTGAGACGGGGACCACTGTGGACTTTGACATCCTTAGGATTATGATACATGAAGAATATAATGTTACATTTTGCTCGAATATAACATGAAAGGAATTCATTGAAGGAACGTGCTTCGTTCCTCTAAAGCTAATAGGACTCCAAAAATGTATCGTGTTCGAGAAATGAGGATATTTTGGGAACAATTGAATGGCCCAACCAAGACACCTGAGCTTACGCAATGCCATATAGAGTAAATTGCTAAGACTTGTGAAGTAAGTGTATAACTGGGTGCCCTGAATAAATAAGAACAATAAAGCTAATAGAGCTGCAAGTACGTTTAATAAAATAAAGAAACTTGAATCAATTCAAGCAACCCCAGGGTGCTAAAGCAATTCTACGCGTCTCCCACGGGAGCGTATTCGTACCAGAGATTTATCCGATTTTCGATTTAAGCGAAAGAGAATTAAAGATACTCTATGAAAGAACCATTGCAATATGTTTTGCAACAATATTTCCAGTTCCTAGAAACTATATCATTCATAACGAGACTTCTTTGGAAACAATTGTATTTCTTTTGAAGTATATTTCCTCAGACAAAAACACGAGGATAAATTAATTTCTATATCTGAGCTACCAGTGGTTTAATTCTTAAAGTCAAGGTTATACTCAAGATTAAATGAATCGCGTGACATCCTAAAAAGACGAAACTCGAGTTTGTTAATTGCAAGCGCAAATGAAACCAATGTCAAAGTCTTCTCAGTCATTAACGCGTACAATTTACCAATTGAAATTATCAAAAAATACCGCAAAGTTTCCCACAAATGTTAGATCACGCTGGTCGCCATTCAAAGTCGTTAAAAATTATAAGACAGAACAAATTATACCTATACCTACGTCTCAAGGCACTTGAAGTTATATCATATGTTTCGATGAGTATATCAATAAAAAAACAAAAATAATAATAAATCATTTATTTCAGGCAACAAGTAACTAAACACATTCAGAGCCTATAACTATACCTACCTAAAACTAAAATACAATTATAAAAGAGTATGCAAGAGTAACAAAAGTTACGCTTTATACGAAACTACTCAAATATACCTTCCCGGATCACAGACTATATTAACTCCAAGTTTTATCCAAATCGAATCGAGCCGCTTCGGCAGGAATGAGTGTCAAATATTTTAACATAAAAATTTTCATTTTAATAATTTTGAGGATTTATTTTCAAAGAAGCAGCCGTGGGGCTCTTGAGCTCTTCAAGAATTGAAAGCTTCTTTGATTGAGATGATAGGTGCTCATTGCTCATCCAATTTGAAAAGTGGATCCATTCAGAGCTAATCCAAATTCAATTTTTAAGTTTTTGATTGAATTCTCTCGTTTCCAATTTGATACTTTGCTCAAGATATTCCTGCACAATCAGGGTCTTTAAGCGTGTAAGCTTTTTGGTACCTAATTTTTTATTTTTCAATATTTTCTTCGCATAAAAGCCCCATCTTTTAGATTCAAACAAAGTTGTATCCGTTC
This sequence comes from Thera obeliscata, assembly GCA_947578465.1. Lineage (NCBI taxonomy): Eukaryota > Metazoa > Arthropoda > Insecta > Lepidoptera > Geometridae > Thera > Thera obeliscata. The sequence goes on from OX387915.1 coordinate 796,391, forward strand.
AATTATTCCAACAATTTCAATGAGAGTGCCGATGTCAAAGCTTTCTCAAAGATTTCGCCCGCCTTTTTAGTGTCTGAGGCGAAATGACAATACTTTAGATTGATGACAATGATACAAATTATCCGGATGTTTTGCTGTTTCGATTTGCACTTTAGCGATAAAAACAGCTATAATCAGACATAATAGTAGATATAAATATTTTTAGTAACACGTTTGGAAGGCAATAAGGTGCCGGCTAGTAGCGGAATCAATGGCGGTGCGGATTGCACTGGTTTCATATAAATCTTACAACGTTTACATCCATATCCATACCCATATAGTAAAAACATAGTTCATTCATGATTCAATTATCCAGGGTCCATTATGAAACGTGCTGATGACAAATTATTCCCGGCGAATGGAACTGTCCGATACATCACTGTGTTGTGCATTCGACAATGCAATTGAATTTACAATCTCATTCCATTATTCCATTTACGAAACGGCCATTCTAACTAGTCGAAGTGATATGCCAAGTATTGGAGCAAATCGTATAACTTGAAGCGACATAATATCCTGTCTGGACTGATTTTGCAAAAATCCGAAAGCACGTTCTAAATAATTGGATTTCGAGATATATTTAATTTCAGATTTAACATTAGTTTATCTGATAGCCATCAAATTTCTTGGTGCTGACACGTAAATGGCAAGAGTCCGAACAACGACCTCTGGCATCCCTCCCTAACCCATAATACTTATCGTTATCGCCCACATTTTGGGAGGTAATAAGGTATACCCTATTTCTTATTTTTAAATCAGCGCTACAGAATTCCTGGAGGAGGATTTATTGAATCCTTCTGGCCAAATATAATAAATAGCTACCTCCACTAAACAAAATAAAAATGAGATAACCTATTTCGTATCACAGGTAATCAAGAATTTTATACCTTCTTATTTGTAGACTTTTGGTAGTGTTTAAATATGGTGTAAGCATTTTTAAATCGTTGATATCATAGTTGGAGTTCGATGCTATATGTTTGATTTGAATTGGATCACTTGAAGTGTTTGATCTACTGGTTAAGTGGTTACTCGTTTAATGTATTTGATGAATGTTAAATGTGTTTGAAGAAATTAAACGTATCAAACATATTTTCCTATCATATGAATCAATATGGATTCATATAATTATTTTTTGCTTATTATAGTTATTATTTCATTAAGTTATAAAAAAGCAGCCAAGTGCGAGTCGGACTCGCCCATGAAGGGTTCCGTAGCATCAATTAACATAATATAAAGGTTTTTGTAGTTCGTCGAATGGTAAATTGCGGTTTACGATTTATGACGTATAAAAAAAAAACTACTGACTAGATCTCGTTCAAACCAAATATCGTTGGAAGTTTGCATAGTAATGTACAACATATATTTTTTTCGGATTTATCATTCTATTATTTTAGAAGTTAGAGGGGGGGGGACCAACTTTTTTCCACTTTGGAAGTGTCTCTCGCGTAAACTATTCAGTTTAGAAAAAAACGATATTAGAAACCTCAATATAATTTTTGAAGACCTATCCATAGATACCCCACACGTATGGGTTCGATGAAAAAAAAATTTTTGAGTTTCAGTTTCAAGTATGGGGACCCCCAAAATTTATGGTTTTTTTTCTATTTTTGTGTAAAAACCTTAATGCGGTTCACAGAATACATCTACTCACCAAGTTTCATCAGTCTAGCTCTTATGGTTTTGGAGAAAAATGGCTGGGACACGGCCGGACAGACAGACAGACAGACATGACGAATCTACAGGGTTATTCATTATTAGCTGCAAATACTCAGGAATTAGGTTCAACAAATAAAATAAAAAATATTTATAAAATGATTTTTTTTTAGTTTTGTTATGAAAATCCCGAGAAAATCGATAAAGGAATCATTGGCGCCTGACCTATTTTGACCTTTGATCCGCACCCGCGCGCCGTGAGTGACACTCTGCGTTCAGTCACCGCCTGGGTGGGTCATTGTCCTGTTCTCCGTGGCAATCATTATGCAATAGCCGTAAAGAAATTAATAAAAATAAAATTTTGATACAAAAACTTGAAAAAATTTTTGATCAAATTTAAAAAAAATAATTTCATAAATATTTTTTATTCCATTTGTTGAACCTAATTCCTGAGTATTTGCAGTTAATAATGAATAACCCTGTATAAGGGTTCCGTTTTTGCCATTTGGCTACGGAACCCTAAAAAGGATTGAACAAAAAATATGTTAATTTTATATTCAGGTACTTACTTTGTTTCTAGAAATAGCAAGACAATAAAAATATATGACTCACGAATATATCAGTATACCAGGGAACCAACACGACGGGCTTCAAAGATTTATACTTTCATCGTCAAATTGATTTATAGAGTTGTTTAATAGCAGCATTACAATCCTAACTTTTGGGCGTAGGTTGGTTCAGATACTTTATTTTAACCACACCCAAGCAAATCACCTGAATATCATTCCACAAAACTTTTCCTTACAACTTCCCGAAATAGCGTCAAGTAATCGACCTTGAGATTGTCATATTACGGTCCTTAGACTTTTATCATCCACGTTCGCGCCGTTGTCCAAATTCACTGGATATATTCATGAAAATTTGACTGAACATTTACCACAATGCCTGAAACGTTAGGGAGGAATTACCCCACATTAGGGGGTTCGCTTAAACCCAAATTCGTACACTATATTTTCTGCTAACAAACGCATTGTTAACGCAATTGGGGCATGCAATTACAATGTTTATTGTCTCGGTTGGTATCGCGTGAGAGATATGGATATCAATAATAACACTATGTCGTACGTATTAATAAACATTCTGTTTTATGGAATTTGTTTGGTTGTTATTACATTGAACTATCATTCTGAAATCACTGGTTCATGTAATGTGTGTGTAACATCAGATAATGTGATTGAAGAATATGAGACGCGGATTTAGACATAATATTTTCATTCCATAGTTTGCACTGGCACCAGACATACAATATCGAGTACGAATTGTTTCATTGTATCCCAACGGAAATGACAAAGGTCCGTAGGCTGTAGTAAACAAACGAACTCTTACCGGTCTGATTGAACTACTCTCATTTTAGTAAGGTACTTTATCGATTAATATGAATTCATTTAAAACTTTGCTTTCGGTATTTTTCCAAATGGGATGTGACCTATTTTAGATATCCCTTAATGTATTTAAAACGTTCTACACTTTTTGGGTACAGAACGCGTTCCCCTAATTGTTTCTTTAAAAACTCGGCAAAGGAATGTTTATTTTTAGAACTGAAATAATTGGTGTACCTAATTCATTACCACAATTAAACTCATTTACGAAGTTATTGAAATAGTTGAAAGAATTGTTTTCGAATTAAATCCTCCCTCTTTAAAGGTCGCACGCAAAGCGGGCACGCTACATTACGTAAAGGTCGACGCAGACTACAGAGCATTTCTATTGATATATTCTGTAGATAAATAACAAGGATATTTCCATAAACATCCTCTTCGTATTACACTAACCTTAAATTGAATAGATAAATCTTCGAAGAAAATGAGATACGATAGATATGATAGAATGTTATAAATACCGACCACAAGACACACGATTGTTTACATATTAACTACCTACATGAAACTGACAATTCCGTTTTTTTTTATACAATGGAAACATTAAACGATGACTAATCCAATGTTTAATTTGAGACAGATGGGGACTTCTAGACATTTGGAATAATTTTTTTACAGACTTGTTCGGATCAAAATTATTTTTTTGTTGAGCTGTGTGCTGCTGTTGTTAGATTAGTTGTACAATAGACATAATCATCATCATTTTCTTGTCCTTATCCCACTTAATGTGGGGTCGGCACAACAGGTTTTCGTTCTCCACTCTCCTCTATTAGCCTTTACCCATGTCATCCTTCACACAATCCATAACGGGGAACAATCGAACAATAGACATTAAATAATAAAAGAAGACGGTAAAGTAAGCGATCGATCAAGGCTGAATACTCGAGTGAAGCAGATCCTGCACTGCTCTAAAACTGACAATTGCTGGCAATGATTAGGCACCGGAGTGGCATATTAAGTGCTGCCATTGGACACTAAAGGGCATTCTAAGTTAGCTGTGCGAGTCTGTGACTGGAATACTAGGCAATTGTCGAATGCAATTTGTTGGCAGTAGTGCATTTATATGAATCAGCCGAGACATTTGTATCCCTTTTCTTTTGAGCTCGCTCTAATGTCGCTTTTCAGTTCTTATCTTGCCTTTTTAACCGACTTCCAATCAAAAAGGAGGAGGTTCTCAATTCGGTTGTATTTTTTATTTTTTATGTTTTTTTTTATTTTTATTTTTAATGTTTGTTACCACATAACTTCGTCATTTGTGAGCCAATTTGAAAAATTATTTTTTTATCTGAAGGGTACTGCTTCCAGATTGGTCCCATTTTAATTTTATTAAAATCGGTGTTGCCATTTTTTTTTAAATATTTTTTTTTAATGTTTGTAACTGCATGCCTCCGTCATTTATGAACCGATTATTAAATTCGGTGAACCGATTATTAAAAAACTGCATTAAAATCGGTTTAGCCGTTTGGCAATGAAGTCGGTTTCTCTAGTTTTTTAAACTTATAATTATTATTGGAATAAAATACATTGTAGAAGTCCAAGATTTAAAAAAAAAGATAGGATATAAATTCTTTATCTGAATAAAAAGAACAATCACGTTAGCATAATAATCTACTCAGCTCTGTTGCGGTGTCTGTTTCACACCAAAAGTCGATATAGTTAAGAAAAGGATAAGTGTCAGTAAAGCTCGGAGATTGCCCAGTTTCATTTTATCTCAGTAGTTTATTCCAAAACTTGTAAATGTCGATCTCCACATTTGCATTTTAATCCCATCATCCCAGTATAATGAATTCCATGTGAACAGCTCTACCTACCCGATGACACGTAAATTATTGTACAAATTGCAATTTCCTATCAGTCATTGTGTGGCTTGACTTGTGCCACAAAGGCTGGTCTAAATTGTAAAGCGACATTGACGTTTCATTCATCAAGCCAGCAGCGTTTTGTTTATCAACATGTCTGTCGTATCGTACGAGACTTCCATAATTACAGTTCTGATTTTAGCCTAGATTTCTTTAGTTGGTTATTGAAATTCAAACTTTGCATATATTTCGAAATATTGGTACTGAAACATTAATTAAATCACGAGTAAAGCCTCCGATATATTATGCAGTTTTCGAATAATTCCTCTTCGTATTGATACATAATGCCATTAAATGGAGTATCGCATGCACATGGCATTAAATGAGACGGATGGACTCTGTACAGTTCGCATAATTAACGAAATTAAAATCCACGAAACAAATAAATGTTTTGCCCCTGAAGAGGACTGTATTGATAAATTAAATGTAATGAAGCGAAAGTATGTACCGGGCATAAATCAGATCTCATTTGAAATTCTTATTCTCCCCGTCAGTTGGCCCTAAACGAGCGAGATATTAATTAACTTTGACAGTTCCATTTAGTATAAATATTTCGTCGGCAAGCAAATACTGAGAAAAAATTAGATGAAACACTTGTGACTTAACATTCTTTTTGCGACTATTATGGCTATTAAATAGCGTGGTAACAGCTCTTACAATTCTCAACCACAGACTATCGTAATTTGTAGATAGCCGACCTTCGACTTTACTTTTAGAATTTTGTTCCAGATTAACTATTTGTTATAGAAAACAATTACAACAATATCTGTAAAAAACTATTTTTATTGACTAAAGGTAGTATAGCATACCTACTAGGTTTGTCAAGGACATCACCTTGAATGGTAACAAAAACTCAGTCCATTTGGAGCAGCTTTATGAACTGGCTGCGGCCTTCGTCTGAAAATAATTCATTTATAGCGGCACGGCAATCGATTAGGCAGCAGACAGACAAAGCTCTTATATTGTCGGACATAAATTATTCATCGATGGAGGTCAGGGCATCGGAACAGCGCTCACACCCGTTACCGTCCCACTAGGGCCCTTGGAAAACCTCATAATGTGATTTAGATACGCGCCAACTGGAGCGCAGCAAGCCCCCGGTAAAGTAATTTGTGAGGACTACGCGCTCTAGCATACCAAATAGCGTCATAGAGCGCGCGCGCCCGCCGCTATTTGTGCACGGCACTATGCGATTTTAAGATCTCCCCCGGCCCCGTCGACAGGTACTGCGCTCCAGCTTAACGCAAACGCAAATAACATAACTTCCTTTGTTACAGGTATTCAGTGCGGATTCTTGTTGTGAGTGACGGAAAATGTGCGGACTGTGCGAGTGGGAGCAGAACGTGCATGTGTGCGCGACAGTCCCGCGAGTATCGTGCGACGCCAACAGTTAAGAGAATGCGCGCGTGAGATTCGACCACGACGTCGAACCGCTCCGAGTGGACGCTGGCGACCACAGCCAGCGATGTTATGGACTTTGCAGTCGGCAATGAGAGCGTCGGGTGGCAGAACGCGACCGAGGCGCGGAAGACGGCGGCGCCGGGCTCCGACAACTACTGGGCGTGGAGCATCGTCGACGGCACGCTCATGCTGCTCATAGTGAGCGGCAACACGCTCACCATCCTCGCCGTCACGCTCAGCCGGCGGCTCTCCTCGCTGGTCTCCAACCAGTTCGTGCTCAACCTGGCCATATCCGACCTGATGGTGGGCCTTACCCTGCCTTACCATCTCGTCTTTTACCTCGACGAAGACTTCGGTAGAATGAAGTGGTCTTGCCTGATGCGGTTTATCTTAATAATCTTGGCGTGTCTGGCGTCCATTTACAACATCATAGCGATAGCTGTAGACAGGTGAGTCGATTCGTACGTAAATTATTGTGTCGAGTAGTGATTCTAAAGCTTTCCGAGTATTAAAAGGTATAAATAACTAGGTTCAACGTTCATATTATCACGCTTAGGTACACACACGGTTCAGGTGGTGGTGGTACTAATGGTGCGTCTGCATTCGCGTTCCAGGTACATCGCGATAGTTCACCCGCTCCACTACAGCCGCTACATGACGAAGATAGTGACGAGGCTACTCATGAGCGCCACCTGGTCGGTGGCTCTCTGCATCAGTTGTATACCCATATTCTGGAACGACTGGGAGGATGGTGTATCGTGTGAAATGAACGAAGTAAGAGAAAAGATGTATCATTAAATAATAATGAGTAGTAATTAGTAAACAATATAAATGTACCTAATTAATTTGTTCATAATACCGGACACTTTTTAATGACTTATCGGTCTGCTAAACTAAATGACTGTTATAAGACCATTATTATGAACATGAAGAAAATGTTATCGTGAGCCGATGAACATAAAATAATATTTATAAATAGAATGATGGTAGAATCACAGTCTTTAAAATTGTTTGTTTCCGCGCTACTCGTTAAAGCTCTCTAAGAAGGATTAAATCTACTAAACAATTGATTTTAACTTTTTCCTCAAACTATTTTCAGGTAGTCCCGAAATCCTACACCACGACGATTCTAGCACCGATGTTCTCACTCATCTGGGTGGTGATGTTCATCCTGTACTGGCGGATATGGCGGGAGGCTGCGTGTCATGCACGACGCATGCGAGCTAATACCTGCTGTCCTACTGGCACCAATGATTGGAAGAGCATACAGGTAACCAACTATTCGCACAACGCTTGATATCTTCTGACTACCCACAAATGCCTGACTATCACACGAAATTCTATAAATTTATTAAAAAAAAAAAAAAAAAAAAAAAACATACAACTAGCGCTTGGAACTATCAACCTGGGGCCTAATTCTCGGGCCGATCTCGATCATTTTGAAATTTTATTTTATTGCTTCTTTTCGAAGAGAGAATAGATGATTTTTTTGAGTAATTCATCAACGACCTCTTCGCAAAAGCCTTGACAACTACGATATACAGAAAACGTACAAAAAGTGCAGGGTTGTGAAAAGAAGCAATAAAATAAAATTTTAAAATGATCGAGATCGGCCCGAGAATTAGCCCCCTGATCTTGTGGAACGTGCCCTACGATGCCCAACCCTGCAACCATCAACTTGAGGCTTACAGATGCTTAGCCTCACGTGCCAGTAATTTCACCGGCACCCACACCCTTCAAACCGAAATACAGCAATGCTGTTTCAAGGCATAAATAGGCATGGTGCTACTATTTCCTCGGACGAACCACACACAAAAAGCGCTACTATTACTAACATAATTTAATTTCAGTCAATTTAATAATATTTTCGTCAAGCTATATTTACTGTGTCCTAGCATAGGGCAAGCTTCGTAAACCTACTTAACTTTTCGAATGTGGTTAATTATGACTTTTAGTATACCTATATATTAGTCTACTATACATTTCAAGCATAGTTCTAGTAAAAGTTGTTAGGTATTCCTAACAACAGATTAAGTACGAGTATAATCTGTTCTAATACAATTTTTATTACGTTTCAGGTCGTACTACTAGTCCTCGGGTCATTTTCAATATGCTGGATGCCGTTCGTGGTGGTGGCATGCGCACAAACGCTACCCGTCATGCCGCTCGACAACCACATAGCGTACAGACTGACGTCATCACTCGCCATGTCCAATTCCGGGATCAACCCACTCATCTACGCGTGGAAGAACGCAGGTTTCCGAGCAGCATTCGCGAAGCTGCTGCGATGCAAGAAACCAGATACTTCCGAATACAGGGGATCTCCGGCTCCAGAGAGGAGGAAAGGCTCAGTGGCGCTGAGAGAGAACTCTCTCACGCACTCGAATGCGCCGAGCACCCTCGCGAGCTTCGGAGGCAGACCAGCAAGGCTTATGTACGTGGAAAGAGAAAGTTCGGACACCTCGAGGTGCCGAATAATAGAAAATGCAGGCTACGTGGACTCCGAGAGAGGAGACAGCAACCCTTCGTACGCGCCGGACGGACCCACGCCGGTCCATCGGCCGACCAGCCGTCCCCCGGACGTAGTGTAGTGTATTCAATGAACAATAGACGTTTGTGGGAAACGTGAAACGCTTCTAGTATTTAAAATTGTTAGTGACTGTAGGTACCCTTTCGCATCTAGGTACCTATTTCAATCTACGCTCAAGTTTTTAAAGCTTTATTGTTGAATTTTTATTGTGAGATTATAATGAGTTCCCTGCCATAAGAGTTATATCAAGAGATTCTCTGACAATTAAAAATGGAAATACATATGTAATTATAATAAAAGATGTTCTATGTAAAATTAAAATATAATGAAGACCTAATTAAATAGTTATTCTGGTTATTTTATTCATTACTCTTTCCGGATTAGGTACTTTACTTACACTATGAGTCTTGTCTTGCCTGAGGACGATGCATATTTTAGTAAAATATTTTTAAATGCAGTTCAAAATTATATCAGCTTCGCACGGGTTGAGAAATTCTAAGGCGAGCTCATATTTATAAACTTCTTTTTTCTAAATGACACCCGGGCGAGTTGGGGCAGGACGCTAGTATAAAATATAGCCTATGTTACGATGGACGATGTAGGCTAAAAATGTTACTCAGGGATAACGTAGCTTTCTAATGGTGAAATAAGTTCATGTTCATGAAATAAGTTCAACATGAGACGCCAACCCAGTGATGATATTATGAACCAGTTCTTTTAAATTATTCTACACATGATTTTTTCGTTATGTTGTGCAATAACACGTTACAACACATGGGCAATGTTTTAAGATAAATAAATAAACTCACCTCAACACCGCTAACTCCAAGAGCTGTCATCAAGTTGGGCGTCATCCGGAAAGGCACTTTCTCAGGAACACGCAGCGTCTTGCCTTTCTCGAAGCACACGTTATAGTCAATATGCACTACTTCACCTGACGTCAAGTCCACAAGCACATTGTCCAAATGTCTATCGCCTAAACCTATAATGTACCCGATGGTACTCATCACGGCAACGGAATAACTGTACCGACGAACCATCTGCCACCACTGTTCCGGAGTCACACTTCCGCACCACAACTCTCGCCAGAGCAAATCTTTCGGGGTTTCCACTGATAACTCTTGCAAAACTTGCTTCAACACTGACACCGGCCATTCTTTCCTGTTCTCCGTCGATACACCAGCTTCTTTGAGTAAAGGATGTAGTTTATTGTAGAATAGTTCGGAAGGACGCTGCACGTTGACAGTTTTGTTTGTCTTCGCAGACAGCATTGCGGCTTCTCTGTTCTGCCATCGCTTGTACAAAGCGAACAGCGGCGTGACGTTGTCCACCCAACTGATCAGCCCAGATCGAGGTCCTAATGGAATGACAGAGTAGTGTCGCGCTCGATACGTTTGATTGTCGTTGTTTTCAGAATCACGAGCCATCATTGTGTTTGTGATGGAGAGTAGCTGCATTATTCTCTCGTCAAGATGCAGATCTTCCAAACCCTTGAATAAGTATGTGTATGCTTTGCCATCCGATCCATAAAATACCAGCTTCTTAGGGCGGGTTTTTGTAGGTAAAATAGCGACGTTATTTTCTATTGACCTGATAGTGATTCTGACTGTTCGCTGATTGGTATGCACTCCTGGCATAGTTATAACCGTATCTTTGAGCTCAGCTAACACAGGGCTGATATCAGACATCCTCAAAATGTAAGAAGTCCTCTTATTTACTTTCTGTTGAAGCTTGATCTGAAGTTGTTTCAATGGAGCCCATGATTCTTGTGGCTTTTCCGGGTTTACAGGGTTTCTTAGTTTATCGATGACGTCAATGATTAAAGACTGGAATTTGGTCTGGAACGTAACTTCATGTGGTGTTTCAGGCTTAGCTGAAGTCACGCGGCTAAGCTGCTCTAACACGTAAATTACTGGCTCAAATATTATTCTATGTTTCTCTTTAATCAAATATTCTTTTTCTTCGGCCAATAAGCTCACATTGTCTTTTACTTTAACTATTTCGGCTTCCATTTGAGAAAGCCGTTTAATGAAATCGGAGTGGTGTTGCGCCAATGTTCCAAGGCATAATTCGTCCCACAATAAGGTTATTCTTTGTAATTCTTTAACTAATAGCTTAACTTGAAGAATGGTTTTTGGAGCTTGCTTTGACAATGTTTTAACCATGTCCAGAAAGCAAGAATTGAGTTCGTTGTTTATAACTTTGTCACTCGCAGAATCATCTAGATCTTCGTTTTCCTCTAGGCTCTCAGCATCATGAGCTAAGAATGATCTTACCATGTTTAGATCGTACAACTCGTTTTGCTCGTTTTCTACAGCACCAACGACCGCTGGAAATGTGATCAGATGTGGTGTATCTTCTGCCAATCTACAAAGCAAGTCGGACACACATTTTCGGACGTAGGTTTCAGGGTGGTTAAGTCTTGAAAACAGTTGCGGAATAATGACTTTCCAAGGTTGAGTCGGCGTGTTTGCCAATCCTGACTCAAGGACAGTTTGCAGTTCCATCGCATGTTTTACAATTAAACGAAGCAGCCTCAATGTAGCATTGACTACAGCATTCTCTCCGCTATGATTTATATAATCTGCAGAGCATATAAGCTGAAGAAACTTAAAGTATGCATCTGCAGATAGTTCAAAATAAGAGAATACTCTTTTTTGGGCTTGACGCCAAATATCTACCAGCATAGCAAGATTTACAGCACAAGCGTTGCTTAAGCAGGGCACCGCACGTAGTTGACTTTCTATCATTTCTGATGTGTTAATCTCGTTCCAATCGATTTCTTCGTCGTCACAAGTGGCTTTCGTTTTGGACAGTATTTCGCACACAGCTTCAAAGTCTTGAGGTGAGAATCCGACGTCTGACATCATGACACTTTTTATTTGCAGTTTATCATTTTCAGTTAGTTGCTCACCTGTTTTTGAGCTATATTCTACCATCTTCCTTCCCCATCTAAAACACCAGCCTGCGAAGCTGGCCCAAGCCTTGGCCAATCCAGGACATTGATTAACGCCAAACTGCAGCAACTTTCCTACAGCAGAATCAGATAGTGGGATAACATTTTCTGATACGTTGTTGTCTACCAAGCCAATTTCAGGCAAGGCTGATACAAATTTCCTTAGTGGCGATTCATTTTCTAGAACATTTTCACTTTCATTTTGAACCCATTTGGATAGAGTTAGTAACATCCGCGTGCCCTTTTCTCGCAACTCATAGCTCTGTTCTCCCATAGCTAGCCTTTGAGAAAATCCGAGGGAAACGCTAGCGCACAAATTGATTGCCCTCATTTTCGTTTCTTCCTTATTATAAGTCAGTTTGCAGAGTTCACTCAATGCGGTTGCATTATTAAGAGTCCAAATGTCTAAATCGTACGTGTTCGCCGATATGAGAAGTAGATCGCTCAAATCGTCTAAATTATCAACTTGACCCAGATATATTTGAAAAGCAGAGTTATGTTTAAAGTGTCTCAACAGCTCTCTTTTTGACATGACCAAGTTTGCATTTTTCCGTGCACTTTTAATAACATCGAGGCGAAGACATTCCGCAAAGTAAATATTTTCTTCATTTGGGTTGAGCTTAGTAAAGTACTGATTCCACCAAGATATTTTGCTCAAATTTTTGAGCTCAGTACAGTATTTGTAATCTTTAACAGCTGATGGCTTGAAAGGGTTATTTATAGCCTTACCGATATCAGAGATTTCTTTCAACCCATGATTGGCCAGCTGTAGCACAGCGACTTCTTTTAGAAAATGTACGGAATTACTTTTTGCGAATTCTTCCGTCACCGAGCTGAGTAATCTTTCGCAGTATTTCAATAAGTCTGTATATTTTCCCGTATATTCGTTGTGGTAGATATTCATAGCTGTGTAAACGAGAGTAGATTCAATCTTGTTCAGCAAGCCTTGATAAGAACAAGTGTTTTTGTGGATTTCATTGCTTTCATGATCCAAAATATCCCAGTTACTAAGTTCAATAGGAATCTCTCCATTATCGTCAAATTGTTTTAAATCCGTAAATGGATCCCATTGAGTGTTGTGCATGTTTTGTTCCACACACTCTTTCCATGTCTGCATTTCTTCCCAGTTGTGTATGTATTTGTAGCTTTCCATTATTTGTTCATCGATAAATCGACTGCTTCTAGTGTCCAATTGGAATGAAGTCTTTTCTTCTTTTTTCTCGTCTTGAGTTGATTTTAAGTTTATAATTTTCTTGTAAAATTCAACTGCCAACTCATGCCTTGAATTTGCCTGCTCTGCGGCCCCTTTAAGCCATATAAACTTCTTGTCAAAAGTTTGTTTTATCCAAATGTAAAGGCCATGCAAAACTTCAGGTTCTTCTAGTTTTATCAGAGCACGAGCAACGCTCATAGTTATAGCTTCAATGTCAATGTTGGTATTTGAGTTAGCGGCTGTTTGTAGAATAAACGAAGCGTGGTACACAGACGCACCATAATGCCCCGAATAATAGCTCACAGCCAATGCCGCTGGGCGCACTCTGTTCAACCATTCCCGACATGTAGATCTATTCGTGTGAAAGAATGTTTTTACTGGCTTACCGACGACTGGCAATACGACAGCAGTACCTTCGACTGCGTTGTAAATATATTTCTCTAAAAACATCATGAACTCTGTCACCCAGCGGGCTCTTTTTTGTTCAGCCACAATTATCTCCACCAATTTATGTTGATTGGTACCTTCATACTTGGACTCTGTTGAAGAAGTGTCTCTGGCGATACATTTTACTGCTGTTTCTATTTTCGTAAAAGTTTCTTGAGGTTTTCCCAAAGGAGTTCTAAGTTTTAATGTAACGCAGGTGTGAGCTAATTCTGAAAGCGCCCACCCGATGCAAATCGATGAAAAGTTCGTAGCACATTGTCGGAAGAAAAATAAGTTGTATTCTTCGTCAGATTGTATAGGCCAGGAGTTTAAAAAGATATCGGATAAGCACTTCTTGTCATCATGGACCAATTGAAGGAGGTAGTTAACCACCACTTTGAAGTGTTGATTCGACATATTCGAAAATGATCCCCGTATTAGATATTCCTTGAAGGAATTAGATTTGGTATCGCTGTTCAGGATTCGCATGCTGGTTTTACGACTTGAAAAAACTTTTACCAGTTGATTATCTAATTCCAGTTGCACTATATCCCATGGTAAGTCAAACAAAACATCTTTGCATATTTTGGAGACCTGTTTATTCTGGTTATCAATATGCAAAATACACAGTACTGCCATTGTTTTTAGGATCATTACGTTCCACGTCACGTAGTTCTTTAATAGATGTCGACAGTTCTTCATCACAAGCAGGACTATTCTCGGATCGAAACTGTACCCCAGCGTCAGCATATTAGTTAGCAGAACCATAAACCCTTTTGATCTGCTGACCATGTGCAGATACTTATCCAAATGGCCAAATACATCTGAGGTCCATTGTAATGCCAACAATAATGTCTCTTTCGGCATTTCGTCATCGAGTATCGAGCTCAGGGTATTCAATATCACCGTGAGATGGCCAGACGTGGGACTGGACCCTGATACCTCACCGATACTTAAGTTCGACAATCCAAACATGTCGCTGGCTCTTTGTTGGTTGTTGGTCACCAATTCACTTGATGCCACAAAATGGTTATTCTTTTTACAGTGGGAGTACAGCAAATACAGGACTGAAAACTGCAATGCTGGTGCAGATTTTAACAGGTTCTCATTATTAGGGCACATTTTAATTGCCAATAATTCCAAAATACTTGGCTGCAAGGCCCACATCCCTATGATGGAGTTGCTGGCGTTAGCAAGCTCGGAGAGACACTGCAGGTAAAATATCACATTCTTCTCAGCGTCAACCTTACTGATGGTTTCAGTGTACTCTGCTTTTATGATATTAACATCGGGTATCAATACTGTGTATGAGTTTTGGATGTCCATCAACACATACTTGTAAGTTTCTTGTAGAAGAGGGATGTTCTTCAAGTTCAGCAAATTGTTGTAAACTGTCATCACACTACTTTGTATTTCGGAACACTCAGAGAAGCGCAGAGGACGTAATAAAGATTCTGGTCCCAAAATTTGAGTTATGAAGTCAATAGAAAGGTTTGAAGCTATTTCTTTAATAGTCACAGAAATCAAGACTACCACACTGAGACAAACTGTGGAGTCAATATTAAGGTAAATTGTCAATTCTTTTGTAATAATGGAAAACAACACTGGCATGCATACAGTACTCTTTGACTGTAGATGTTTCAATAATAAGCAAATGCATTCATTACCTGCCAGTATTAACTCTGTATCCACTTCATCCTGCAGAGTATTTGTCAAAACTTGCAGAATTTTTGTCAATGCTTCAGACAAAAATGTCCAGGAAATACTTTGGGACACTGTGGGGTTTAGTAGAGAACCCAAGCTCTTCACAACAGTGTTAAAAACATTGAGAAATGCTGTAATCTTCTGCAGACAATCTTCATACGAAGCTGGGTCATCCTTTTCTAATTCCAAATCGTTGGAATATGTCACCATGTCCTCTATAAATTGGTTGAGCAAATTTACAGAAAACCCTACGTCAGCTTGCCAATGTCGGCTCAGTTTCAACATTGACTCAAGTGCAAAGTCTTTTATCTTCTTTGGTTGGGCATTGTCCACATGCCAGCCAACCAAAATGTCAACTGTGTCCACAAAGTGATTTGCAAAATGCTCAGGGTATGAGTTTGATATTACAATCACCGCATTTATAGCAGCTATGAACACCTCAGGCGAGTCAGTGCTCTCAATAATTGTCTGTAGTTTGTCCAAAGTCATCTCTGCAAAATCAGCTAGATGAGTTGTCTGAAAATCTAGTTGGAAAGTCTCCGTGAAAGACAGTATGAGCAAATGCTTGATAGATGTGTTATGCACCCCAAAAATAGACGATACCCAATCCATGTGCTTTCTAAAATCTGGGCCCATCACATAGCCTATTCTGCCTAACACCACAGCCGCTCCTTCCTTGGTTTCAGGGCTGGGTCCATCGTACAACACATCCAGGAGTGAATCCACTAATATTTCGTATGCCCTACGTATGTAGTGGGTGTTATCAGGAAGCATGATGGCATCCTGAAGTTTGGCACAGATAACAAGTGATTTCTCGATGTCTACCTCGGCACACAGCCGCCGCAGCAGCTTGGATATGCGTGGATCTTCTGGAAGGTTCACCACAAGCTCTGGTCTTTCATAGAATTTACCACCGCCTGCTCCTTGGGACCAGGAGTCGTTGGCCCCTTGTCCTAGCGATTCGTTATATTTATAGGGATTATCGAGGGGGTCGCGGTCGCCCCGAGGCGGGAAACCTCCGCGGCCCCTTCCTCCGCCGCGTGACGCGCGAAACTCGGATCCACGCCCTCGGGACCGAAAGTGGCCATCCCTGGTGGGTCCCCCGAATGACGAGGACGCATCATAGGAGCTAACATAACCTCTGACCCTCTGGTGATTGGTGTTTTCTTGGCTGGGTTCTTCCCTCTCCAGAGCGTCGGAGTTCTCCGGTCCCCTGGTGTTTTTCACTTTACTATTTACAGTGGTGGATAGCATCACTAAATATTTCGTCAAATACGTAAGTGTAACCGCACATGGCCATAAAATTACGACAAAATTCTAAACAAAACATGAAAACTCCACCAACAGACACACAGCGAAACTATGAAAGTGTGACACACATCATTTTTAGTGAGTGACAGTGACATTTTGCATTCGTCAAACCTATACTGTAGACTTTTGAACGATTATTTTTGTTTCGTTTTGGCTAAATGCTTGCGAATAAATATGGTAAAGCTGGAAAAACTAAACTTAGACCATTTTGAAGCAATAATTTTATATTACGATGCATGTGAAACTGAGATTAGATTAGTAAGAGAGACAGAAACAAGATGCACTCACTTCGCTGACTTAACATAGTTTTTGAACGGCGTTTAAAATGTCAAAAAAGCTATAACCTCACTTTCCAAGTTTCCATTCTTGTAACATGTTTTGTTTACTTATTACTTCTTTTGTGGGAATATTAATAACATTAGATCTCTAGCAGTATTATATTCCTTGCTCTAGCACGATCACAGAGTATTCCTAAATATAATAGTTTCTATCGAGGAACAATTTTTTTAGGAGAATTGGATAAACAAAATAAACGTAAAAACGTGGATAAACATAATGAAGTCCACTAATAAACGGTTACTCCCCGACTTTAGAGGTATGTAATAATTATACTCCACATCCACACTTATCCTCCGAGCTCTTCACCATAGTGAGTTGTATTCTATTTGCTGGCACATTTCCTAAATCAATTCTTTATTTTCAGCTGCTGAGCTTAAATTGAATGAAGACTCGAAGTACCCACACACAGTTTATTTTAAGGAACACTCAGTGAGAGAACACACAAAAGACAAACCATCAGGACGAACTTTGTTTGTGGTAAATATTCCACCATATGCTGACGAAAAAGGGTTAGCAAACGCATTCCAAGAAGCTGGTATGGTACAATCAGTCCAACTCTGTCTGAAGCCAAATACTGCTGAACTTAGTACAGACCTATTTACACTTAGTACAGAAAAACCATCATTCAGGGTCGCATACTTAATCTTCAGTAAAGTGATAGAACTGGATAAGGCATTACAACTCACAGAATTAAATCCAATGAACTCAGATAAACACAAAATACTGACTGGCATGAGAAAGTGGATGGCACAATACAACAGTTCAATACTGACCCACACAAGTCTCAAAGAAAAAGTGGAAAACTTCATGAAAAAACATGATGAGAAAACAAAAGAGGCTGAAACTAAGGAGAAGGATTTGGAACAGGAGGATGACGAGGGATGGGTAACTGTCACCAAACGAGGGAAAGTTCAAAGTTTTGCACGCTCTGAGAAAGTAGAAAATAAAATAATGCAAAAAGAGGAGAAAAACAAAAAGAGGAAAGAATTGAAGAACTTTTACACTTTCCAAATTAGGGAATCTAAAATGAAGCACATTGTTACATTGAGGCAGAAGTTTGAAGAAGACAAAAGAAAAATTGCTCAAATTAAACAGAGCCGTAGGTTTAAGCCATTCTAAAATAAATTCATGCTACAATATGTATCACAGCTTTTATTTTAAACTTAAATGATTAACTATCAACTAACTATCATTAACTGTCACATAGGCTGGTGGGTTTTGATGATGATTCTGAGAAGTCTGTTCTCCGGCAATGTGTCCATGTTTGCCAGAAGGCTGTTGATGTTGCCATAAATGCAGCCGTTAGCGAGGGCCACTTGAACCGATTGCCCTATTCTGTCCAGACAATTCTGAAATGGAAAACTCATGTTTAATACTGTTTATTTCATTGCTTGAGATTATAATTTAGGCAAACCATGATGCTCCAAACTGAAAGCTTAGAATAATTAATTATCTATCTAGCAAAATAAAAAGAAATTGGTTAGAAAAAATATTGATGCATGTACTACGTTCTACACCGCGCGCGTCTGATAATCATAGAAAAAAACAATAACCTGTAATCTCTCATCTGTTTGCAACTTCCCTCCTCGGCTCACCACCTGATGAGCATAAGCCTGCACCCTGCCCATCAGGGTCGCTATCAAATGCGCGCTGATGGCCGTCGGAGGCCCCATAGGCCTCCGCCCGGCACGAAGACTGTTCAACACTCCTAGATGCAGCTTCGTGTAAAGCTCTGGCTCCGTAAGACGTTTGTGCGTGACTTGCTTGATGGTGCGCTCAGAGTCATGCTCAATTTTAATGCGCTTTAAGGGTGTTGTAACCTCCACCATTTCTGTGTCTGAAACAAAGATAAATTGAAATTGAATACATAATTTAATTTACTAATTAATTGGGGCATTATAAAGGCGACAAAACCCTTTAAAATAGAACACTCTCTACGATATAAATGTGTTATAGACAGTTAACAAGTCAGCCTCTTTCCTGAGTATTTGTGTGTTGCAAACAGGACATAGTATTCAAATGACTTGTCCCCAATAGCCTAAATACTTTGTTGTCTGCACTGCTTTGAAGCAGAGCCTACCTTCATCATCCACGTAGAGTGGTGCCAGTGCGCACCAGTGGATGAGGCCGGCGAGTGGCGTCACTGCAGCCATGGGAATCGCGCCCGAAGGCAGAGCTGATGGGTTCAATTGCGCCGACATGCAGAGAGCTGGGTTTGTGTACACCTGGAAAAGTTTAAGCAATGTGATGGGATTGCCACAAGATGCCCCAGTATTTTATGAAAGAAAGTCAGCAACAAGAGATAGCATATAAGCAATTTTAAACCTCAAACATATTCCATTTAAAACTCGGTCCCTGGCACTATAGCGTTATGTAAATAGGGTCATGAGGGAACAGTTGCCCCTGATGTTGTTTAAATCAACATTCAATACTAGGAATGATTGCAGACTGCAATTGAATTAAAGATCTAGTATGGAATCACACCAGGCTTACAGGTTATGGGTTTAATCATTAAACAAAGCTGTGCCAAACTTGTATTATACCAAATTTTCATCTTTTTCTACCTGAACTCACCCAAGAAGTAACTACTTCCAACAAATTCTTTGGAGGCATCTTCCTAACCCCTTCAATATCTTGCATAAACAGTTCTGTAACAGCTGTTATGAAGTTAGCCACAAACTGGGGGGCTGTTGTGGCTAGCGACCGCAGTGAAGCCTGGTTAGATGTGTTGAGGTAGAAATGATCTCGAATGATGTTCTCTACAAGTTGAAGAGACTGTGATGATGAGCAGCCCATCTGCTGAAGCCATACACCTACTGCTAGAAGGACCTGAGAACCAGCAAGAGCATTATGTATGACCTCTAAACTTAAACCTCAAAGAATTCTCAGCCCGCCCAAATTTGTAGTTTTTAGTAGTTTGAATAATTTTTAAATAAGGTTTCAATTTGTGCAATATAATATTTTAAAGATGATTTTTTTATCAAGTGGACCATCAAAGAACAATCAAATAAGAGCTTTAAAAGGTTTCAAAGCCATACCCCTAACAAGAGTTGATATAGGGACTTACAGGTGTACTCGATGCAGATACACCCATACTGGCAAGAATGCTTAAAATCTTGAGCCTTCTCAGTCCTTCCATGCCGCCAAACATGGACAGAAACACCGTATTTTTTGTAATCTCATTCGCGCACGATCCCAGGTATTCGCACATAACGTCAATGAGTTGCAACTCTTGCAGAGGGCTCAGGGCTACAGTGCGCCGAGTGCCGCGCCGGTCCGTCTCACAAAACACGAATTCAGCGATGATATCCATTGCCACGTCCAGCTGCTTACTGGATGGCGCTCCGCGGCCCACTAATAATTGCTCTGGAGTTAAACAAAGTCATTGACAATATAATTATAATAGAAAAAACTCAAGACTATGGAAACTTTAGTTCATAAAGAGTTCTTACCGATCCTAATGAGAGCTTCTTTGGCACAATTTGGGAACTCATATTTTCTCAAAGTATGCTTTAGATCTGATATCGACATTTTATTTTTACAAGTACTCAGTTTTAAGTAAACAGAAATAATTGCATTTCATACCGCAAAGTAGCGATGGGCGATTACTACTATATTTTATCGAATTAGTCGATTGTTCGGTTCAGTCGATAAAAGTCGATAACAATTGAAACTAGTCGATTGTTATCGACTGACGGCGCGTGCGGCGTGCGGCGTGCGGCGCGCAGCGACAACGACTAGCACCAACTTTAACTACTATTTGCCGCGCGGTCACGCCACGCAACCACGCAACGCACCTAACTACTATTTTTGCCGCGCGGTCACGCATTCACGCAACGCACCTAACTACTATTTTCGTGCGTACTACTGAATCAGTAGTTACAAAAGATGGTGCGTCGGGCGTGCGCTGCGCTACAAATCTATAGATTAAGTCCGTGCGCCGCTACTTAATGCAGTTATTATGCGATTTAAGTTATTACATTAATTAATTTTATTTTAAAGTATAACAAATTACGAATAGAAGGGTAGGTAAAGAGTTTCTTACTAAGGAAAACATAGACTAGAATAAAAATTAAGTAAAAAAGGTACTTATAGATACTTGTTTGAAATATATTTTCTTACAGAAAATCAACTTATAGCTAGAAATCTACCTTCTAACATAATTTTGGTAACTATACTTTTTACTTGACAAGGTCAATTTTACATTTCTATAAAATGTATATTCATAATATTAAAATATACTACCTACGTGTTAACATTAAATGCAAGTATTATTACTTAGAAACAATCGACGCAACACCGTCCCGCCCCCGCATGCACCGCCCCGCGTGGCCTTCCGCAGCGCAGTTCACCGCACCGCACGCATACTTACATGTAATAGTAGTTAGTAGTTTGTCGATTGTTATTCGAATAACCATGGGGAGGAACTACTAAATCGACAATCGAATGCGCAGTAGCGCAATTTTCGATTTATTCGATTGTTTTTTTTGAAGCAATCGCCCATCGCTACCGCAAAGCGCAAAAGAAACACAATCAAAACAGATCTTATTTTTTTTTTCCTATTATTTCACAACAATCGAGTTTTGTATTCACCGCTCTTCGGATTTGGCTAAAGAGCTAAAGCCATACTACCTCTTCTCCACGTACCTTTCTATCTAGAAGTTGTATGTTTGTTTATTAACTTTGTGTTCCCGGTTGTAGGGTTGTAGGCTGTTGTAGGCAATAAAATAAATATTGCACATCGGCTTTTTCACTTTCATAAATCTTTTTCTGAAGCCGAAACTAGCCAATGTGCAATATTAGTTGCATAATAATGAATAAGTAATTTATAATCCTTGAGTGTGTACAGTAGAGTACATATTAGTCCTTCGCTTTTCAAAAAGTATGGTAGTGGCACTGCAAAAGAACAATTATTATTATTCCTTTTCGCTCCTTTCGAAGCAGGCTATAGTATCAAGACCATATCGCCTAGTCTTACGTATAATGTTGGAATTTTTAAAATTTACGTCTTTCGTCAGGCCGCCATCTTGGAAGCTCTCTGCAAAAGAACAAGTAGTCAGCATCAAAACAAAAATAGATGATACATTTCTGTCAGCAATCATTGCCAACGTTGCCAACACAGCCTTTTATGTTGCCAAATCTAGCACTATCTATAGCTACACGTAATCGTAGTATTATGAGAAAAGATTTGTATTTTTGATATTTGCAACGTTCTCTGGATTATTTTTGAATGAAGTCAAACAAAATCAGGGTTAAATGTTCCTACCCCCTTTTTTCTTAGACTTAGCTTAGCCAACCCATGAATATCAATAAGAATAAATTCATTGAGTTGAGATCAGTTTGATTGAGCTATCTTTAGATCGTTTTTAACGGGCTGCAGATACCTCAACTGTTTCCTGTGTATTTTGTTCATGTTGTAAATACGTGTAAGAATTGTAAGTTTCTTGGTGTATGCAATAAAAGTATTTATATAATCTGTTTCTTAAAATTTGGTAAGTTACACAAGCATAGATTTAGCATTAAATATTTTTAGAGTTGGCAGCACTGGTTGGTTACGCTACTTTCGTTCGCTCGCCGCCAGCCGCCAGCTAACCAAGCCAGCCGTAGTTTCGTGGATTTTCTCGAATTTGCTTGCTTTTGAGCTGTTGTAGGCATTAGATTAGGAGGTATCCAAATCGGGAAAACACTTGTAAGAATGGAAGTAATTGTTGCTAGCGTAGACCATATCAAATTCGACATCGATTATGCACTGGAAGAGCAGTATGGAGCCCTACCTTTGCCCTTCCCTGGAATGGACAGTAAGTCACCCTTTGCTTCATATTTTTGAAGCTGCTATGCTATTGCAAAGATTTATTTCCTAAATATGTTATTTTTCAGCATATTAATAGGTAACTTGTGTATAATAGATGATTGTTTGATTTTAGAATCGACGTCAGCCGTCTGCGAGTTCTACACTCAGCTCGGAGACTGCAATAACGGTCCCCAGTGTCCCTACAGACATGTCCGAGGTGACCGCACTGTCGTTTGCAAGCATTGGCTGCGAGGGCTCTGTAAAAAGGGAGACCAGTGCGAGTTTCTTCATGAATATGACATGTCGAAGATGCCAGAATGCTACTTCTATGCTAGATTCAATGCATGTCACAATAAGGAGTGTCCCTTTCTGCATATAGACCCTGAGAGCAAGATCAAAGACTGTCCGTGGTATGTGGTGCTAGAGTATTTATTTGTTATGCACACAACAATACAGGTGAACATGAGAAACCGACTTCATAGTCAAATGGCTGAACTGATTTTGATAAAATGTCTATGGGACCAAACTGGAAGTATTAAAAATATTTTTTTATTTTTAGATAGAAAATTCTTTATTATACACCTCATAAACTAACAAAAAGAGTATTTAACACATATTATTCAATAAATGTACAATGGGCGGTCTTATCGCTATACAGCGATTTCTTCCAGACAACCTTTGGATGGAAAGGAACTAAAAACTATGGAAGATTAGCTGTATTCACTTAAAACCATAACTTTAGTAAACTAGTTGGCTTTGCAATCTGCACTGTAGGCCATTGGGTTGATCCCTATTGATGTGCGGCTGGTTTTTCCGCAAGTAGGCCGCTGGTGGCCCTTTTTGCGTGACCCATGACACATGTTGCTCGAACTTTTTTAGGTTCTACGACACGCTGCGTCGGTTTCCTCACGATGTTTTCCTTCACCGTTTTGAGAGTACTGGCATAGTGCACATAAATATTTCGACAGAAAAACTCATTGGCACACGACTGGATGTGAACCCACGACCTTCAGATCGGAAGGCGGGGCCACTACCACTAGACCACCAGGCCCCTATTTAATAAAGCTGACAATTCGACATTTATGTCACAAAGCGACAAAATTGTGGAATTGTCGCGCTTTTGTGACATATTTGTCACTTTTATCAATAGCCTTAGCGCGACAATTCCATAAATTTGTCGCTTTGTGACGTATATGTCGAATTGTCAGCTTTATTAAACAGGGCCCAGTGCTCTCTTATCCATATCCATATGTTTCCAGGTATGACCGTGGCTTCTGCCGGCATGGGCCGCAATGCCGGCATCGCCACGTCCGCCGCGTGCTCTGCTGCAACTACCTGGCCGGCTTCTGCCCCGATGGCAAGACCTGCAAGTACATGCATCCCCGCTTCCAACTGCCTGCTCCGCCCGACCAGAAGGACAACGCAAGAAGAACCATACCTGTTTGTCATTTCTGCTCGGGGGTTGGGCACAAAGCTTCTACATGTCATAAGATGCCTCCTGATGTGAGTGTATATATTGATGTATATTGTGTGATTGTATATGACACTGAGTTATACTGATAGGGCCTTATTAATAATCCTGGCGTAGCGTTGGACTAGTTCTGTGCCTCCTGTGATAGGTGATACAAGTCAAAAATTGACATTTTACAGGAGAGCAAAAACAAGGTTAAAAAAATTCTAGTTCATTGACTAAGTAGGCTAGGTTACACTTAAGTACTTTCTTTTGTAGATAAATATATTCACTTTCATTGTGCATTTTAATTTTCGGGGTAAATATTATAGTATTGAAGTAATTTATTAAAAACCTGTGAGATGTACCTTTAATCATTTATAAATATGTGAAAATAACGTGTTAAATGATACAAGTTCAGTTAAATCATGTTGCACCTATAATATTAATAAAATGTGGTCTTTGTGTAAACAGATATACAAGAAGTGAAACAATTGAATAACTCGTCAGAATATGTTTCAAACACAATGTTGCTCAAACAAATGATAAAAATACTACCCCAAAGATTAGATTGATTTACTTCTCAGTGCCTTATTTTGATAATTTACTTGAATTGTATCAGTTAGCTAAAATTCTAGCCTTTTTATAGATGTGTTAAATGATACAAGTCAAGTTAAACCCTTCATTAAAATACCAATTCATTGTGTAAATGAATACATTGTATTAGAAAAATTATTAAGGTTTATAAAACTTTTTCAAAATTATGAATTTACTTGTAAATAAGGCACAGATATATCAAAATTATGAACAGAAGTAAATTGAGATCTTTTTGAATGCAAGAAGCTGTGAACTTGACTACTAATAAAAAATGGCAGAGATCAATTTTTACGCAGGTATCACAATAAGCAATGTAAACCTACTCAGTACAAAACATAAGATCACAACCACTGTGTGAATCCTAAAAAATCAAAAAGAATCAATCATAACAAAATTATAAAACACACACTTGCTCTTTAAACACATTAAAGGCAGTAATTCTAATCTATAAGATGGGCAAATCGTCGAAAAAATTAAAGAGAATAAAAAAGTACGTATGTCCTGAAAAATATACTGATCAGTAGATGGACTAAAGCTATATTATAACATAGTTTTAACAATGAGATAAAATAGCAAAATCCTTATAGTAGATCTTAAAATTACTCATACTCAGAATCATCATCATTGTCCGGAGCAGAGTCTTTGACATCATTCTTGTGGCACAGACTTCTGTGCTTTATTTATGAGAGCGCACATAATACTCATAAATAAAGCACAGTAAATCTAATAGATCCTTCTACTTTTGGATTGAAATTATAATCTTTTAGTGGTAGGCTTTCAGTACTTACTTATTTGTTGTTATCATATCGCAAGCTTTATCCCGCTTAGAACAATCTATTCTCATGTACTCAACATTCTTGAATTATTTTTTAAAAGATAAACGGGATATGTTTTCTTTGACATACAAAACAGATCAAACATTGCACCACAGAAACTTTTCATTGTCTGTATTGGTTTTTGTAACAATATAGCATTGTTTAAAAAAAAATGAAACATTAAAACATATCATGAGTAATCTCGATAACAGTAAATTTTGCAGCTGTCCGCACTAGCTGGTACCAATCTCTTGGCAAGTGAATATAATACTTGTGTGCTTCTTCTTACCCTCAATTTTTCTTCCAACTAACTCTTGGTGTTTGTCAGCCTCCATGTGAGTATGACGGTCATACTTAATCGTTTAGTCGTACCCACTAGAAATTTATGTTAAATAGATTGTAATTGTAGTCATGTATGGTCAAATTGAAGGTCCAAAAGTTGTCACTTGTATGCGTCGATCTGTGGCGAGTTCAGACGTGAATAAATTCCCTCAAGGCTGCTGCGACACTAACGCCCGTGCATCTTCGCTAAAGATATATGAATAACGGCTTAACTTTTTTGCTAACTTTATGCTTAAGCTTATTTTTATAAGTGACTTTTGTAAATTGCTTCTAAACAAATCTGCTTTCTTAACTAACAAAACTTTTAACTTTTTATCAGCAGTAGTTTGGTTTGGTCATCAACTTTTTGATTGTGCAACCAGTATGCTTGGTTACTGTGATAAAAATAAGGTTAAATTTCGTGAAAATCACTAAACGAAAAGTGGTTGTCTTTGTAAGTTTGTTTATCAGCTTAACTTAAACAGTCTGTTTAATTAACTGCTATTCGTTTAAACACCCATCTATATCTCCAACCCCGCATCACTTTGTCATGTGAGCACTTGTATCATTTAGCACATCTTTTTATATATAAAAATATGATGATTTGGTTTGAGGTTTAGATACTATTCATATTATATTAACTCACAGTTAAAAATGTATTTGTGTAGAATGATGTAAGTCGAGATATATCACTTATCACATTAGTTAGACACACATTTAGATTTGGATTTGTAGGTACATGTTGAATTGTACCCTAATCAGTATTGAAAAAAATCGGTTCAAAATGATATGACTCTACCTATATCGAAATTCACGATACGTATCCTGAAAAAATAATTGTGCAAATGAATATAATCGCTCTTATACCACGAAGCACGAAAAACAATGCGTGGAGCCATCACTTAACGGGGTTACAACTTGACATATATCTATCTTCACAATTTTTTTGCCAAAATCCTGTCAGTTATATCACTTTGCACCAAATTATCTCCGAACCTATAGCAGATAGAAGAACGTGAGTTAGACCCAAAAATTCTACAATTTTTTCTGATCATTTCTATGTAAAAATCTCAAAAAGGGTACAACTCGAGATACATCACTCATCACAGGAGGCACAGAGTTAATCCGTGTTTTGTCTCTTGCATTGACATGCAATTGTCAACTCGAGCAAATGTGACAAAACACGTCCAGCGTTGCGCCAGGATTATTAATAACACCCATAGAGAGCACTGGTGGTCTAGTGGTAGCGAACCCGCCTTCCGATCCTAAGGTCGTGGGTTCAAATCCAGTCATGTACCAATGAATTTTCTGTAGAAAAATGTATGTGGACTATGCCAGTACTTTCAAACGGTGAAGGAAAACATCGTGAGGAAACCGGCGTGTTGTAGAACCTAAAAAAGTACGAGCAACACGTGTCAAGAGTCAAGAGTTACGCAAAAAGGGCCCGCCAGCGGCCTACTTGCGGAAACCGCACATCAAGTGTGGATGATGAATTTATGAATGTTTGTGATTGTATAAATTATGTAGGTACCTACCTAAACCTATTAAACTGCAAACCTAACTATATCCGAAGCTTATTCCTGCCCTTATTCCACTTTATGTAGGTTTGGTACAATATGTTCTTTTCTTCCATTCCCTTCTGTACACATTTCGAACTTATTGTGAGTTTAACCTTATTAAACAGGAAATTAATATTATTATGTATTGTGTAAAGACATAATCAGAATCTGTTGTCTTCCAGCAAAGAGAAGCAGCTCAGCGCCAGGAAGAGCAACGCCTCCGCGCGTTCGGGGTGCACCGGCCCCCCGGCGCCCCCCCCGGGCCCCCCGGCCCCCCCGGGCCCGAGGGGGAGCCCAACGGCACGGGCGGCATGCCCCCCAGCCTGCCGCCCAACATGCACGGCCCGCGCATGCCGCGGCTAATGCACAAGCCCTTGGAAGAGGTGTGTATTCTTAAAAAAAATCATTATTTACTTGATTCTTTAAAGTGACAATGTCTAAAATACGAAAAACACAATTTTTTTCAAGTATGAATATAATATTGTAATTAAGTATGATTTTAAGGAATATATTTAGTGTTTGAACTAATTTTGTTTTGTAAGTGGATGAAAACTACACTGAAAAATTGTTTTGCATCTTTAATCTTAATTATGAATTATTATCATATTGAAATGATAACTTTGAATATGATTTCAGGTGACATGCTTCAAGTGTGGTAACAAGGGACATTACGCAAATAAATGTCCAAAGGGACATCTAGCATTCCTCTCCAGCCACGCTGGCAATCACCAGAATCAACATCAAAACCAACAGAATCACTATAACCAGCACCAACATCATAATAATCAACAACAAAATAATCAGAACCAACAACAAAACAATCAGAACCAAGAAAATAATCAAAATCAACAAAATAATCAAAATCAACAAAATAATCAATTCAAAAAACCTGCATAGCAGGTTTAAGTATTTGTTAATAATTGACATCAAAGGGAGTAGAACTTAGTGTACAGTGAGCGTCAAAAGTAGATTGGCATTTGTCATTCAGTTAAGATAGAAATTAGGAGCTTTTTTATAACGCTTTTATTAGCTTCACCTGTATGTATGTATGTATGTAACCGTCCTCTTTGAGCTCGATTTTGTCCTACTTTGAACGATCAGATTTGATTCAAACTTTGCACACCTGTCAAAGGTCGATGACAATACAATAATATGAAAAAAAAATAAAAAAAAATGAAAAAAATAATAAAAAAACTAAAAAGTAAAAAATAAATTATAGTTTAAAAAACTTAAATCAAACGCTTTCATAACTAATTGAACTAAAAAAATAAAAATAAAACTGTAATAATCAATTGAAAAATTTATATTATTGTACAAAAAGCGTGGGGTGCTTGATTTTGATTGTTGTAAATATTTTATCAATAGTTTATTATATAATCTGAAGTTATTATAAAAAGCACCCCACGCTTTTTTGTACAATAAAATAAATTTTTCAATTGATTATTACAGTTTTATTTTTATTTTTTTAGTTCAATTAGTTATGAAAGCGTTTGATTTTAGTTTTTTAAACTATAATTTATTTTTTACTTTTCAGTTTTTTTATTAAAGATCAACTTTGTGCCACAAGTATTTGCAAACTGAAGTTGCAATATCTTTAAAAAATCCAGGGAAAAGGAAAATTTACTAACTCAAATCGCCAATCTAATTTTGATGCTGACTGTACCAATCCAGTGTAAATAATTTACAGATTTTAATTTGAAGCTGAAAAAGCATCTTTATTTTGTTTACTTATTAAGTTACACTACACGCTCTGCTAGTAGGTAGGAAACTGAAATAAATTATGCTATAATAGGATAGTTATGTAATGATCCTAGAATTGCAATAAGTAAATGCCTTATTCAGCAACTTTTGTACAAATGAGATAGATGTATGAAATTATAGGTAATGAAATTGGTATATTCCCGGACATTTTCATTTAACCAGTTTCAAAGTAGGCAGGTTACTAGGGTTTCCGATTTCTCGAGGTTTTTTAGTTCTCGGGTGTCGAGACTTCTCGAGCCTGATTTCTCGGGTCTTCTCGGGTTGTCGAGAAAAAATAAAATACGTCTAAATTTTTGTTTAATTAATAAAAAGAGTCTTTAATTTAACTGTGTTTATTAAAAAAAACAAGTTCTCAATAAAAAATCAGCTCAAAACAAAATTGCTAACTAAAAACAATCATACTTCTTCTCCGTAACATAACTAATCTCATCTCACTAATCTGTAATAAAAAACAAAATCTCTGTTAACAATCAGCTTAAAACAAACATCTTAACTAAAAACAATCATACTTCTTCTTATTATAACTAATCTTTTAACGTTGCCCGGCTGGCTACTTGGGTTCTTGGGGGTTCAGGAAGACTGCAAACACTCACTGGATGTTCAGAGGTATAATGAAATATAATAGACACGAATACAATGAGAAATACAAGGATAAAACAATATAACACGTAAAAGTAATGCGCGGACAATGATCTTTCGCGGTATCGCGCCGGCCGTCCCGTTTCACCCAGCGTCCCGATAGGTGGCGCTGGGGTCGTTTAGTTTTTAGGAACGCACCGCTGAGGCAAGCAGGTCGCTGCAGTCGCGCAGTCCACCCATATATCCGGTGACCGGCTCAGAAAATAGATGGCGTGCTACATACTCCCCCTCCAAGTTGGGAACACGTCCCGGGTCCAGCTTGGGACTTAAAACAGTACAGCGTGGTCTCCCTCTGCGCCTTTTGGACCTTACTGGGACATTGGAGTTGAACGGAGGGCTAAATAGGGTTAAATCCCTATGGCGCTTCCCTATGACATTGTCTGAATGACGAGGAGCGTCTGATACCTCCTTGCGAATGTCCTGAGACATTTTCAACGGGTCCCTAACGTTTGAGAGAGACAAAATTGAAGTTTGCAAGGGCCTACACGAAGGTGAAGGCTCCCCCTGCATTTTAAAACTGTTGCCATTGTCTTGCAAAGAATTGGACTGCTGTCTACCATCATCATCGCCTAAGAAATTAGCGGCAGCAACGGATGAAATTGACCTGGTTGGATTTTCATACTCCATTGGGTATGTGACATGGTCACCCGAAAAGTACCAGGTGGCAGCATGAAAATCAAGCACAATACCTGCGGCTACCAGGAAATCCATCCCGAACAAAGTCTCATTATTTTGAGCATCAGGGAAAATTGTGAATTCTAAACTTATTGACCTTTGTGGGGTTATTCTTACCTCCAAGGTAGTGAGAAGGATATCTCGAGTGCGCGCGGAACCATCTGCAAGCCTCACCCGTTGAGTGGCCTCCCTACACGGGTGGTTGTGCTTTAGCAGTTGTTCATAAAGCAACGCACCAGCAATACTTTTTTTAGCGCCTGAATCTAACACCCCCTTGCCCCTAATACCTAAAATCTGGACACTTAAAATGGGCCTTAACCTAGCCTGGTGCTCAATAGAATCACTCAGGGGACCATTTTCAACATTAGTATTCACTGTCGAAAAATGTCCTAAATTTTTCATGGACACCCTACTTTTTGTGAACATGGTCACACTACTTTTGTCCGTAGGTGTAGGCATTTTGGTGTGTTTACGTTTGAAAGGCAGATCTAAATGGCGAGTAGATAGATCGCAAGTACTAGACCTAACCTTTGACCTAGACGCGTTGCTATTTTCGGTACCGAAAAAGTGCAAAGGGAGAATCGCTGTAAAATCGGTCGGAGTGTAATGAACTTGTTTGTGTTTACTACGGACATGAAATGAGTTGGAAACTATACTTGGAAGGGAAGCTGTAGGTATGGAGCTTTTGAGCTCAGTACGTTTTAGCGTACTTACCGGTTCATTGACCCTACCGGTCGAACGTTCGGATACAGGGGTGGACCGTGCGACGTCTACGGCGTAGTAATCGGCGTTGCACTTTGTACACTGAGACCGCGTTACACCAATAGCGTTACACCCATAGCAAGTAACTATAGCTTGCGTATCACTACCGTCTTTGTCCAGTTTTCGTTTCAGTTTGAGGCACTCGTCACGTAGATGTCCGTGTTGTTTACAATATATACAAAACCGATATTTATTTAAAGAAGACGAAGTATCGCCGTCGTCGATCACAGATCGCGGCGCGGTAACATCGCGCGGAGAGAGACGCGCGGGAGCGCTGGCGTAGCTACGCGGCGCCGCGACGTCTCTGTTGCTATGCGGGCTGCCATCGGCGCGCGACGTAGGAGATCCGCGTATCGCACGCGGCGTAGTCGGCGCGTACCGTTGCGGTTGCGCCAGCGTTGATCTACTGGCGGGGGCTTCGCCCGCGGTAGATGATGATGACGGATCGATTGAAGTACCTCGTCGGTTCTGGAACTCGTTGACACTCTCGTCGGTAGCATCCTCGACGTGTCTCGCCTTGCGTAGTAGAGTGTCAAACGAAGTTACTTCGTCTCGGCGCAGGCGCTCACGAACTCGACGGTGTAAAAGGCCGTAAAGCATATCTAGCTGTACCTTCTCGGTGACGTCTCCATGTGGAAGGCGGGCCAGTAGGGCTCGAGCCTTGGCGACGAACAGCTCGGTTTTCTCTGAGGGACCCTGAGACATGCCGAATAGCTCCATGTAGATGCGATGAGGCGGTCGACTGTCACCGAAGGCACTTCGTAGTGACGTCAGGGCTTCGCTCCAGGAGGTGATGGTGTGCTTGACGCCCTGCCACCACACAGATGCAGCTCCTGTTACCAGCATGGATAATCCTCGTAGGGCGTTGTCGTCTCCAACGCAGGCGCATTCCTTGTAGGCTTCCACAGCATCGATAAATCCATCGAGCGAGTCGCCGCCGGGCGCTCCGCTGAACCTCGCAGTACATAGCGCGAAGGTTCCGAGGTGAGCGGGCGCGTAGGCCATGGCGGGCGACGGCGCCGCCGCTGGCGTCGGTGGTGACGACTCGTGACGAGTGAGAACTCGGTCGAGAAGGCGTTCAA
Source organism: Thera obeliscata (assembly GCA_947578465.1). NCBI lineage: Eukaryota > Metazoa > Arthropoda > Insecta > Lepidoptera > Geometridae > Thera > Thera obeliscata. The sequence goes on from OX387915.1 coordinate 828,713, forward strand.
ATGCTGTGGCTTGCGATTGCTGAAGCGTCGCCATGATGGAAGCCATGGCGTTCATGTCGAAGCTTGGTGGCGTCGTCGTCGGCGCCGGCGTCGGGGACACGGGCGCGGAATCTGCTTCGATCGCATCTTCAAAGTCAGATAGACGACGTGATTGTCGGCGCGTACGTGGCATTGTAGGTATTTTGTATTGTCCGGGGAATTCACTACGACACTTATCGTTCACAGTTCGCGTTCACAGGCCCTCGCTTGGGCAGCCAGTTTAACGTTGCCCGGCTGGCTACTTGGGTTCTTGGGGGTTCAGGAAGACTGCAAACACTCACTGGATGTTCAGAGGTATAATGAAATATAATAGACACGAATACAATGAGAAATACAAGGATAAAACAATATAACACGTAAAAGTAATGCGCGGACAATGATCTTTCGCGGTATCGCGCCGGCCGTCCCGTTTCACCCAGCGTCCCGATAGGTGGCGCTGGGGTCGTTTAGTTTTTAGGAACGCACCGCTGAGGCAAGCATGTCGCTGCAGTCGCGCAGTCCACCCATATATTTGGTGACCGGCTCAGAAAATAGATGGCGTGCTACAATCTTTAATAAAAAACAAACATCTTAACTAAAAACAATCATAATTTTTCTCATCATAACTAAAGATCACTCACTAATCTCACTATGTGGGTGGTATGGTATGGTATCACAATTTTTGGCAGATTTAATGTAATTAAATAAGAGATATCTATCTACTATTAATATCAAAATGTTTATTTAAACTTCTCGATGTCTCGACTTTTCTCGAGCTGAATTTCCCGGGTACGAGACCGACCAATTTCCCGGGAATTCCCGGGACGAGAATTCCCGGGAACAAACACTACAGGTTACCTATACGTATTTGAAGTTCCATGTGAGATTTCGTTAAAAATAAATAATTAAACATTAAATTGGAAGTCTGATTACAATACATTATCTCCATGACTAACCCCCGAATACTGAAACGCAACTCAGATTTAAGCACGTCTCAAGCGACGAATATTTGACAGTTTTCAATGAAAATCTGTCAAATATTCGTCGCTTGAGACGTGCTTATATCTGAGTTGCGTTTCAGTATTCGGGGGAGAGAGATCCAAGTTCACGCAACAAACCCGATGCAGGTTGCATGGGATTTAAAAAAAAAACAAACAGATTGCGGATCGGTACAGAGACGCGAGCCCTTTCGATCACCATTTGGCCAGACGCCTACGGCCTAGAAGCCTGGCTGGTATACCACGCTTGGAGGATATAATTATATAATAGGCAAGTACTGGAGAAAGAATATAACCCTTCCTTTTTTGTCTTTATTTAGTGACTTATTGACGCCAGTCATTTTTAGGGTTCCGTAGCCAAATGGGAAAAACGGAACCCTTATAGATTCGTCATGTCTGTCTATCTGTCTGTCTGTCCGGCCGTGTCAACCATTTTTCTCCGAAACCATAAGAGCTAGACTGATGAAACTTGGTGAGTAGATGTATTCTTTGAACCGCATTAAGGTTTTTACACAAAAATAGGAAAAAATACTATGAATTTTGGGGGTCTCCATACTTGAAACTGAAAATCAAAAATTTTTTTTTCATCGAACCCATACGTGTGGGGTATCTATGGATAGGTCTTCAAAAATGATGTTGAGGTTTCTAATATTGTTTTTTTCTAAACTGAATAGTTTGCGCGAGAGACACTTCCAAAGTGGAAAAAAGTTGGTCCCCCCCCCTCTAACTACTAAAATAAGAGAATGATAAATCCAAAAAAAATATATGTTGTACATTACTATGCAAACTTCCAACGATATTTGGTTTGAACGAGATCTAGTCAGTAGTTTTTTTTTATACGTCATAAATCGTAAACTGCAATTTACCTTTCGACGAACTACAAAAACCTTTATATTGTGTTAATTGATGCTACGGAACCCTTCATGGGCGAGTCCGACTCGCACTTGGCTGCTTTTTTTGTGCTTAAATTCACTCAACCCTTGGTCGCAGGCAAGCACAGACCCCCTCCATAACTATACTCTTTGGCACAGAATAATGCAGCAAAGCCTTGGAGGAATTAGAAATGGAGGCGTCAACGTTTAAATCCACGAACAATATTTTCTGCCAAAATTGACGGGGGACGAGGTAAACACGCATGGCACACGCGCATAGCAAAATCCTATTCATGTAAACACACACATTGACAATCCCGCACACGATCTGAAAATTTGCACACAGATAAAAAATATAACGTAGTTACGCAGTGTCAAGACTCACATTAGGATAATCTCTAGTGATGGGCATTCAGTAAGACCGGTAAATTGAACGATGAATAAAATAATGAATGAAATGGGTTTTTAGGTACAGGTAATAGTGAGCGTTGTGAATACGTTATGCACAACAGGTTTCACATTTTGTAACAGTCAGAAAATAAAAGAACTGAATTTAGTTGTTATATTTTATTAATGGTTATAAGTTTGAATCAATAGTTCTTAACATGTTATAGCATAGTACACATAAGTTTAACTTATGTGTACTATGCTATACTATGCTATACTGTATATGCTATACTGAATAATTGAAAAATATATATAAAGTAAATAAATAAATATTGTGGACAATTCACACAACACTACCCAGCCCCAAACTAAGCAGAGCTTGTAATATGGGAACCAGATGGCTGATATAATACTTGAATACAAGTGAAATCACATTTCACACCACAGCGAAGTTTGTAGTTCTGCCTTCTGCGCCGGAGGCGTTGGTTCGATTCCCACCGAGAACAAATATTTGTGTGGTGAACGCAGATGTTTGTTTGCCCGAGTTTGAGAACTTTGTGTAAAATGTTCCGAGCAAATCACACTCGTTCTTGTTGCCAAGTTGTTTTTTGGCCAAAAAATTTTGTCCATTCTTCAAGCAACAGGGTTTTTTGGAAACCTGCACAGGACGTAAAAGAAATATAAAATAGGCAAAAAAAATGTTTTCACTACGCCCACGACTTTATTTTTGAGGATGATATCATGTCCTATTTTATACATTGATGAGTAGAGGGTTTGATGACTGGTACCTAGGATACCCATATTGTGGGATTTGTGAATAAATGTAATCCGATATTTCGTGGCGGCAGCCATCTTGGACCGATTTTCATCAAAAATAGCTAAGAACACTCCCGACTATTCACCTTTCAAACAAACAAAAAACTAAATTAAAATCGGTTGATTCGTTCGGGAACTACGATGGGACCGACAGACACACACAGACACCGCAAACTCATTACATCCCGTCGTTTTTATGTCGGGATTTAAAAAGCACCAAATACGTAATTAGACAACACATTATGTATTGTGATAATAATTTAACGTTTATTTTATCATTCATTCATTCATCAATTTCATTCAACTTTTCCCAACACTATGCCTTCTACCAAGGTATAATCTTTGACAATACTGTCGTAATACTGTCGCTAATCTGTCGCAACCGGTATTTCTTTTGAACTAAAATTCTACAAAATTACAAACACAATTGACAAAATAATACTCCCTTGTGGTAGGAAATACCATGTTCCCGGAAGTTTGATGTCTCTGATCGTCTTTTACAAGAAACTACCATGCAATTCACCATTTTCGCGGAGCTCCACTTCGCGACATGAAACGACACACAATGGCTGCGGTTGCGAGTGAAACAGTTTTATTAAAAGGATATGATCGAGATCGGTATATGACCGGCAGAGGGGAAAGCCCAGGGGGGCAATTCTAGACCAGTGACTTTTTTGTCACGGTAGATATATATATCACAAGAACTGTCAAATTTAAATAGACATGACATTTTCAATAGATATCGTATTCCAGAAATATCACTATAGACATTTATCGAGCGAAGGCCGTTAGATATGTGTCGAGTGGTGAGTAGTAGTCGACATTGACATCTCTAATATACTTTGGGTGACTTTGGGCTTTTTTTTTCTTTCGGTCTTTGGAGCAGGCTAGAGTACCAAGACCATACCACCTAGTCTTACTTTTTGATAAAAAGTCAATGATGTTTACTTGTTTGTAAGGGATTCAAGTTAGGAGCGAGAACGCGAATAATGCTTTCTCATAAACCTACAATAAGTGAGGAGTGATTGAATTTAGCTCGTACTTAGTAATTATTCAATGGCGCAGTTAGAAGAGCAGTCAATCAGACAGTCAACGTCTATACTTGTATCCGGGGTTCAAGCTTCGAGAGAAATATTCTTTTTGCATTGAATGGCCATCTAGTTGATAACCTTTGAATTAAAAATTCAAGTCATTGGAGTCCTTCTCTTGGGTGTAATGATCCTGACAATGAATATCTACAACACTTCATAGACAACTGACCATAGATTACAAACAACAAAGTTTACAGTTTTATGGTACATAACGTACCGTGTGTTTCCGGAATTAATTATTGTAACTAACGTTTTGTGCGAAAAGTCCATTGATTACTATCTAATGAAAATGAATCTATTATAAACAACAACAAGAACGCATTATAAACGCCGTTTAATAGGAAATAATGTTTATTTGAAGACAATAATAAAGTTAGTGCTATCGAACTATTCTATCGATAGAAACGGAACGTAGATAAACATGAACAACAACGGGATAGTCTGTGGAAGTTCTAAGAATGAACCTTCTTTCTGACATCTCTTTATTAAAAGTCTAACGTAAAAGTCTAACGGTGGCTAGAATACGCATTTTAGCGCGGTTCGATATTATCTTCGACAAATTTGGTGATATGACACTGCTTTCACGACATTTCAAATCTCTATTTCGAGCGTTAATCTCTAAAAGTCTAGAATTGGCCCCTGCCTTGACATCTCCAGTGCTTTTTCTATAGTTAATGGAATCTGTCCATTTTACCTTTTTGATCTTGCTTCCATCCATTCATTTCGTTTGTCAATGTCAAATAATGTCAATGTCATAATGACGAAGCGAGCGATTGGGACAACAGTCAACAATGACAATGTCATTGTTGACTGTTGTCCCAATCGCTTCGGCTTCGCTTCCCTTCCACTGTTGCCGTTTTAGCATTTTTAGTGCTAAATTTAGCATATTTCACGACTCTTTAGCATGTAAATTTTGCATTTAGCATATTGCATATTTTGCATCACAAGCCCAAACCGACGAACATGACGATGATTTAGGAATATTGTTTGATTCTGATTAAAATGATTAAACGACCAAAATGTTCTTTAATATTAACCTGTCCTTTTTCCTGTCCTTCTTATCCTAGTAACATCAGAAATGTGGCAAATTGTGTAGATACCTATAGTATTTTCGTTCACTGAATGCCGAATCGGATGAATGATGGATTTTGCTAACATTTGGTGCGTAACGATACTTTAGAGCCTATAATAACATGTTAGGCTACTGTTCTACCAAAAAATTGTACAACATTTCTAAGGTTAATAACAAAATTAGGATTTTAGCATGTTTTTTAGCATTTTTAAATACAAAAATAGCATTTTTTAGCATTATTTGGAGCAAGTTCTAGCATTTTCTCAAAATAGAAAACGGCAACACTGTTCCCTTCCTGTTCCTCGCGCGTGCGGCGTGCGTGTTTACTCTTGATGATCTTCCGGTGTTTCTTTGCTAGAGTAGCTATTCGGGAAAACTTTCTTCGTGAAATAAATTTAATTCCTCTGATTCACAAGAAGGAATTGGCTTCTACCAAAGTCTCACATTCATCTGATTTCCTCAGTGAAGCGAGAAATCGCCGAGAGGTTGAGTTTTAAACCAACGCCCCAGTAACCACAAATTTTAAACATGGTATGTTGATAATTATATTCCATAGAGATAGCCAGATCTAAACGATGCCTACATGACTTCCAAATTGTAGCAAAGTACCTATAAAATATAGTCTACAGGATCCGGAACACTGAATATCCTAAAACACGTTGTTTGAGGTTATGTCGCCCGCGATGTTTTGATCGACGCCGCCGGAACTAATCTGTCTTTATCGTTTCCAGGCTGAAACCGAAACCGCAGTGAACCCCAAGGCGTACCCCTTGGCCGATGCGCCGCTCACCGCTAAGATCCTGAACTTGGTACAGCAGGCCTCCAACTATAAGCAGCTCCGTAAAGGCGCCAATGAAGCTACGAAGACCTTGAACCGAGGTCTCTCTGAATTAGTTATAATGGCGGCCGATGCGGAGCCTCTGGAAATTGTATTACATATTCCAATTCTGTGCGAGGACAAGAATGTGCCATATGTGTTTGTTAGGTCCAAGCAGGCCTTGGGCCGTGCATGTGGAGTTTCCCGCCCAATCATTGCCTGTTCCATCACTATCAATGAGGGCTCTCAGCTGAAACCTCAAATTCAGGGCATCCAGCAAGAAATTGAAAGACTATTAGTGTAAGTGTTGGTGAGAAATTATCATGTTATTTTTGATAATACAATAAATTTAAATCTATATGCAGTGGTTCATTATTTATGATTTACTGGTGAGATACTATAAGAATAGTTAGGAAGTAAAAATCTATTTTTATCATGATTCTATTTATGAAAACTTACTGATGAAATCCCTGGCCTGTTGTAAATTAATTTGGATGATAACTTGTATAGACTCACAAAAATATATTTGAAAATTAACATAATTAAATAATAAATTTCCTTAACATTATTAGCTCTACAAATTACAAATTAATATCACATTTCAAAGAACTTTCTAACTCTTAAATTCCAGTTCTCTTCCCATCTTGATTCTTGAAATATTGTCAGTTCTCTCTTCATTTTGCTAACAATAATATTCTGTTCATCATTGTTAGGGAAGTCTTCGAACCAGCTGACAATCTGCTTTGACAACTCAGCACTGTTTTTGAAGATATAGCCATTTTCACCATTTTGGACTAATTCATCCAAACTGCAAAAAAAGAAAATTCGGAATATACATAAAGACACTTAACCTTCAAGAATAGTCAGTTGATCAATATAAAACAAACTAACCATAGAAAATCAACTGCGCAGACTGGCAAACCAGCACCAAACATGTCCACCACCTTCATAGGCAGGTCTAGTCCTGAAGAGCTAGTGTGAAGGCAGACTCCCAAGTCAGCACTGGCCACCATAGTCGGATAATCAGCTGCTTCCAACCAGGGGGTGATGACTGTCACATGCTGCCAGTTCCTAGCTCTGATGAGGGCTGCGTAGTGCTCTTTCATGGGACCTTTGCCCGTTATCACACAGATGAGTTTGGGTAATTTTTTTGTAAGGTTGTATGTAGTATCATAAACTGAAAAAGATAATGGGATTTCACAAAATGCATAGTAGTCCAGTTACTAAGAGTTTGATGTGTCTTAATCATTTTTAAATAAAAATAAAAACCATTACTTGCTACTACAGGCTTTTTCAAAAGATAATCAGTGTTTATGCAACTGCCATCTCTTACCTTCCGCCGGTAATGTCAAACAGTGACAGAGCAAACTTTAAGCAGTGTGTCACGCCTAAGTAACGCTTTTTTTTCTGACACAATTTGTAGTCTAGCTCGGTAGATATGGTGGAAGTAGTCACTCAAGCTTGTAAACAACATAAACTAGTTTTTTCTTATCAACAATAATAATTCAAGAAGCCCAACCTTGCAATGCCTCCATCAGTATAGTAAAGTCCTCATCCTCGGTCCAACTTGTGCTGCTGAACAGTAAACCAGGCCGGTTCTGCCTACTTGTGACTACCCCATTCATCACCTGAGTGAATGCAGTGCATTCCCCTGCAGGCTGGTTCAGTGCCTCCTGACCCTGACATCCAAACTCAGGGTATTGCTGGGAAATCTTCAGGAACCAATCATGTTTTTCTTGTATGGATATTGGGTGGAACATTTTTGGGGGCCTGTCATACAGGACTGTTGCTCTGAAATGAGAACATAATGGATAAGAATTGCTATGATCTTTGTAAAAAAGTAATGGGTCTCAGGTGCTATTGCTTACATTATATTCCAGTTTTGTAACAGGTCTTCTCTCATAGCGTAGGTAACACAGAAATTGTGCTCAGATGATTGCCCAAACCATCTTTCCACACACTTTGAGAATTTAAGCAGGAAGTGATCCTCTGGTAATGACAGAGCCATTATGGAGTATGCATAGTTATGCCAGTCTATTATGAACTTTGTTCTGGTCAACAAGCAGTAAATACGGCAAACTGGGAGTGTGGGAATAGCTGGCGGGTTCTGGCATAGCACGTAATCACATTTGCCAGTAACGAATAATGTTAGCAGAAGACTGATCGCCTGCCATAGCGCTTTTGCTGCGTATCGGACTAGTTTCGGCCCTTTATCAAAAACTAAGGGGTTCAGCTTAGAAATAGTAATGTTGGGGTTTTCTAGGATTTCTGTGAGCGGCTTAGACTCCACGTATGCGATGATATTCACTTTCAAACCATTGCTCGCGAGAGATAGAGCGTGATACTGCATACGAGGACTTCGTCCGATGTCACCAAGAACTACAACTTTAGCTGTCTTTCTTTTTAGTTCTTCTGCCATAGTATAGACCAGAAATACTATATCCTGTTTTATTTTACTTTTACGGCCTACGATATTACATTGCCGGTTCGGTGGTGGTGAATGGTGTGGTGAGTGGTGTGCGTGCCGTGTGTTTACAGTCCGGCAAGTATAACTTGGCGGGTCTGAAGCTAGCCGTTTGGCCAATCTTCCATCAGTCATTGGCCATTAACGATCGAACAGCTCACTTCAGACCCGCCAAGTTATACTTGCCGGACTGTAACTGTGTTTTATAGAAAACAAAGTTGAAATATCACTCACTGTCACTGGGTTATGTACAACAAAGATTGTACAGTCCGGCAAGTATAACTTGGCGGGTCTGAAGCTAGCCGTTTGGTCAATCTTCCATCAGTCATTGGCCATTAACGATCGAACAGCTCACTTCAGACCCGCCAAGTTATACTTGCCGGACTGTAGTATGTTTACAAATACCTATGCCCGCCTATGCCTGCCAATATGACAAAAAATAAAATATTGTGACTATTGTCAATGTGGCTTGAATTGAATGAATGTTCAAAACGTAAGACTAGGCGGTATGGTCTTGGTACTATAGCCTGCTTCGAAAGGAGCGAAAAGAAAAAAAAAATGAATGAATGTTTTGTAATACTGAACATTCATTTTTTTTTCAAAACGTAAGCTAGGCGGTATGGTCTTAGTACTATAGCCTGCTTCGAAAGGAGCGAAAAAAAAAAAAAAACATTTTTTTTTATTTTAATTTGATTTGTTGTTTTTGCTTGTCTTGTTGTTGCGTGTTATTGTGTCGTTGGTTTTAATTTAAAAGCTATGTCTAGAATATTGATAATAAGGCATTTACCTTCGGCACTATCATTGCAAGATAAAGAGAAGCTTCTCAAGCATTTTGGAGCCAATCAAGTGTGGGAAACTTCACTAAAACGCAATTACTTATTTGCATCTTTCAACAGCGTCGAGAAGGCAAAAGAATCTCTTGGACGGCTTCATCAATTAGAAATAGCTCACAGAAGATTAGTTGTCGAGTATTCGTTTGAGGAAGAGCCAGTTGCACAAGCAAAACCCGAAACAGAACAGAGCTCTAATACTACAAAGCTGGTCAAAGAATTTCTCCGAGTTTTGAACGCATGGAATCCATCTGTAGATTTTTATCAGCCTCCACCACCACATTTAAACTACAAATACCCAAATATAACCCCTGAAGTGGCTATAATCATCATTCACAGCTTATTCACACACAAACCATTGTATACTCAAACATTGCATCTCATGAATAAAATGTGCCTCGATAGCCCTTTCAAAGAGAATGCTACTGCATTCACATTTTTCAAAGAAACCTTTAGAAAATTCTTCATCTCCGAACCGCCGCTGCCACTAAGCGAGACTGAATCAGAGATATCCAGTGATGAAACTGTGAAAAAGATCAGGCCAGTACCTGCTGTTGTCAGAAGAAAAAGAAAACTTCCTATTCCATCTAGGAAAATATCAGTTATACCTGCAGCATCAGCTCCAAAAGCTAAAAAAATTAACCAAGAGGAAGTCTTTGAACCTATCACTGCCCTAGAGCATAAGAAACCAATGGAAATATCTATTGTGGTCAATCAGGAGTTGAAACCCAGTGAGGAACCAGATCTTATAGGAGAGTTGGGCAAGTTTGATAAACCCAAGCCGACCACAGAAACTGTAGAACCAGTTGAGGAGACCGAGCAGCCAGTATTATCTAAAATGGAGCTTATTAAAAATAGATTGTCATACCGTGATATGAAAGCACTGCCCGTCTTCAAAAACTACCATCCAGGGGAGCCTTCAATGAGACTGTACATAAAGAACTTGGCTAAAACTGTGACAGAGCAAGATATAAAACGAATTTACAAGCGTTATGTTGAAGGAATGACAGATGAGGAGCTGACCGGTTTTGACGTAAGAGTCATGCAAGAGGGTCGAATGAAGGGACAGGCATTTGTGACATTCCCTAATGAAGAAACAGCTGAAACCGCATTAAATGAGAGCAATGGTTACCTACTGAAAGACAAACCTATGGTAGTACAGTTTGCTAGAGCAGCCAATAAAAAAACTGTTGAATAAGATATTTTTATTTTCATTGTCAAATGCAATAAATGTACTGTCTATAACTTTAAAATGATTGATAAATCAATCTTAAGTAAGATGCAGGAAATCAATTTCAAGAAAACATTTAATTTTATTACAAGTTCATAATTTCAATAGTGTAATATTTCTCAGGTTCCATCTTGTTTTCAGATATCTTCATTTTCTGTATTTGCGCAATAACATCACTGCAGTTGTGTAAGCCTTGGATTTGAGCCTTAACATTTTTCTTCATACTGGTCAAGATTCTAGTCACTTTTAAATCCTTTGATATCAAATATTGTTGGTAGAATGCATCCATAACCAATGTCAACCAGTCACAGAGTCTGCTTTCATCATTCAAATCCAGTGGCTCCTCTGAGTCAAAGAGCACCATTGCAATATACCATAGCAAGAAGAGCGACTCGTCAACAGTCAATGCTTCTCTTAGGTGGGGTATCACCATTGCATCACATATTGGTATTCTAAAGATTGAGTTCAGTAATTTATAGTCATCTTCAAACATGTTTTTAAAATTATCTGTTGTGAAATCCAAGTTCTTGGGATTCAGCCGCCTTACTGCATATCTGAATAAAGTACCCATGACAGACTCCGGTAGATCATTGAATTCATCCAGTAGTGATACTAATTGTTCATACTGGTCTTCTTTGATCATATCTGGTATGATCTGAGCACAAGCTTTACGTTCCGTTATACCAAGCCTCATGGCACTCTCTTGCAATATACTGAGTTTAGTTACGGGCTCGGCATGAACATTCCAGTTTGCAACCTCAGGAGTAGCATCAATGATGATTGCATGGGAGCCTAGGAGGCTGGATAGGTTTCGTTTGGTTTCTAAAGTAAATGGAAGCATTCCAATGTGATTTGGAGCTTCAAGCACAATTCTTTTATGGTAACAATAGAGTTTAGCATCTTCTCTGTACATTTTCATAGGGTATCTGCATGATCCAACACCAAGGCTGTAGTTGTAAGCTACTATTATAGCACCTTCTTGGTTCTTGTTGCTCCCAAAGAGAATGAGATGGTTCTTTCCCATTCTAGCTACTGAGACCGTTGAGTTTGTTCCTATCCAGGGTACTGTGCCAATTACTTTCCAAGTTTTTGTGTATGTGTCAAATACAGTAAGTTTTGCATCATTCCCTGCAAAAGGAAAAAGTCATTGAATCACATAAACCTACAATATTTACCAACACAATAGATTAATCTGAGCACACCAATCTTATTCAAAATACTTACACAAAACATATACATTCTGTTTGTGCACAAATTTTCCAACTACTACAGCATCATCAGCATCCGTTCTTATTATTTTCTCTCTGTTGAAATTTGACTTATCCAGGTCTCCCAATTCATCTCGGAGAGAGCAGCTCACTATTTCAAAAGCTCCTTCATTTTGAATTATATAGCAAATACAATCTGTTGCATTAAATTTCCAGCACGCTACATCTATGATTTGATCTGATTCTTTTAGAAGAGATTTGCTTTCATAGGTTTTTCTGTTTTCGATTGCATACGGAAGGCTTGCAGAGTTCCCATTGGTAAATATCAGGAGCGGTGCTTCTGTGTTCCTCGGGATAAGTTTCAGAATGTTGATTGGAAACTGAAATTAGAGAAGATGAAATAAAGATTTTTTACAAAAAGTAGTTATTATTATTATTATTATAGCCTTTAATAATCCATAAAGTAGTTAATGAACATGATATTTAAGATGCTCACCTTATATTTTTTGAGTTTATCCAAATTCGTGCAGTCTTCCTCCCATGTTTTTATGGTGTTGTTATTGAAAATCCCAGCATATTTATCCTGAGTTGCGTCATATATAACGGGGGCCGTGATGTGGTCCCGAGAAGTCCACCCACTGACTTGCTTTTGGTCGGAAAGCTGAAAATAACGAAGAAATAAACAAGTACTTTTAGGTTATGTTTACATTTTAAATCTGGAAATTGTCTCCGCGAATGGGCATTCGCCAACTTATTTCTACATAAAACTCTTTCTCGAGTGTAAAATAATATATAAAAGCTAGAAAATACCCTGTATTTATTGACAACGTTCCGCCCCAGAGTGACGATCACATGTTCATCCTCTCTAGCTTCTGCAACGCCCAGGAAACTCTTCTGATCAATAAGCGGGCACAGAATGTAGTAATTATGCAATTTAGCCATTATTTACTGCTTTGTTCAGGAATTACTTTAATGCCCGCCTTCCACTGCGAAAGGGTAATGAGCGGAAACTGAGCTGATGATCTGAGCGGACCGGAGTAAAAATAGTTGTACACTTCCACTAAGAAAGAGTTTCAGATTTTGCCTTCCACTGCCAGAGGGCTTTGCGGAGCGAGTGAGGTGGGAAATGAGCGGGGTCGGATGAGCGAGTTGTTGGCCTTCCATTGCCAGCGGCGCGGCGATGAGCGAGGAGCCGCAGAAATATCTCAGTGCCGGCGATCCACAGAGGAAGCAAGTCGCGTGGTATATTTTGCGATAACGATGTCTGACGATTCCAGTGAAGAGGACTACGTAAATACTATAAATAAATGCTTGCTACTCTACCATTATAACGAAAAAAAGAAGCGTAACAAACCAAGATTCTGGATAAGCGACCATATTAGAGAGAGACCTATCAAGGGTGAATTGATGCGGATGTTCTACGATTTACAGGACGAATATTTCAAAAACTATTGACGGAGGTGAGCTGAGTCCGTTCAAAACTCGCGTGCGACGCCATGACGCAGCGGACCCATTTTAACTCGCTCAATCCGTTCCGCTTTACTCGCTCGCAGTGGAAGCACTTGTATGAAATTTTGCGTTGCGAGTTGAACTGGATCCGTACGGAGTCCGTTGGAAATCCGCTCAACTCTGCGACCAATTTTGTGACTCTTTGTACTCTTTTGATCCGCTCAGTCCGCTCATTTACAGTGGAAGCACTTCTATGAAAAAAGCCGTTGCGAGTTAAACGGAGTCCGTACGGAGCCCGCTCCGCTCGCAGTGGAAGGCGGGCATAAAGCAGATGAACCTAGACTCATCCTCACGAGGAGCGGAGTCGGTCGAAGCACTTTGTAAACAAACAAATCTAACCACCAGTGTTGCCAGATGCGAAAGTTGAAAATGCGGTAACGGTACTCCAAAAACGCGGATTTTCAACAAAAAAAGCGGAATTTCCTGTTTTAACGTTAGGTCGATTTTTCTCACTCAGTTCATAATCGTATTACAAATCAAAGAGTTATGTGAAGTAAACTTCCTTTTCATTGCTCATACTCGGAAAGTAGGTCTGAAGTTGCCTGAGGGGCCTAATTGAAAGTAATACTTTCAGCCCTAGGGAGAATCGCTTTCTACTGACAGCTGTCAAATTATAAAAAAAAACAAGTTCTATTTTATTCAACCATGTTCCAACTTTCTAAAGTGTTTCTAACTGCCAGGAGGTTTTTTTTTTTAACCTGCACTGGCCCACTGCTGGGCAAAGGCCTCCCCCAAAATCTTCCAACTATCACGATCTTCGGCGACTTTCCACCAATCCTTCTCCAGAGCTTCCAGATCGTCTCGCAATCGTTTTTTGGGTGGCCACGCCGCGCGCCGTCACCTTCCGTCCTCCGGCACCCAATGAGTCGTTATGTTTGCCCACTTTTTAGGGTCCATCCTGCTCACGTGGCCCACCCACTCCCACTTGAGCTTGGTTGTTTTGCTCTCTACATCGGCAATGCCAGTCATTAAACGCAGCATTGTATTTCGCACCCGGTCGATGCGTTTAAGGCCGAGAATGCTGTGTTCCATTGCCCTCTGGCAAATCTGCAGTCTAGACTTCTGTAACTCAGTCAATGACCAAGTCTGGCAAGGAGGTTATTAAACCAAATTCCAACTTTTTATTCAGCAAGCAGGTTGGAAGCCCATTACAACGGTAAGAAGTTTAAAAAGTCTAAGAGCGCGATGTGAAATTTAAATTTTAATAACATAAAGAGTATTAAATAAAGAATGTATTTTTTAAATGACTTTATTATTATTTAGCTTCAACAATTTCTTTAAAATAACATAGATTTGAGCAAAAAAATTACCATTTTTTAAATTATGAAAATGAAAATAAAGGCTGAATAATGCTGGTCAGCCGAAGGCCTGCCAAAGAGAAAAAAAAAGCTGGAAGGCGGCAATTCAATCATCATTTTCACCATCGAGATCTAAGTACTACGTGATGATTTTCACTAATTTTTCTATCATGTTTTTATTTTTACTTTCCTTGTATTCGTAATGAAAAGCACAGTGTTTACCTCGGGTGAAAGACTTATTTAAGTCCCTCAAGCTCCATTGGCGCCCTCGCTACGCTCTAGTGCCAAACTCGTCTTGGGACTCAAAAACGTGACTTTCAATCCTCAGGTAACAATGTACTATTACTTCACAGAACAGAAACAGAAGGTGGCTCAGGGAGGCACAAAAGATATCACTCAAGTTCAGTCCACATTCTTCACAGTCAGTGAAAAACTTGTAGCTCGATCTGAACTTGCGCGTGTGCAACTTCATAACACTGTGTACCAACATGACAATAGTGATTTGACAACATAAATTTCACGGACTATATGGGACAGCGCTATACTAAGAAAAGAGATACAAGTATTTCTGTCTTGCTTTCTCGTATAGCGCTGTCTCCTACCCAACCTATCTCCCTATTACCCAAAGGTTAGCTGGTAGATAATGCTATCTAGCATTAAGTTCGCCTGTGTACAGTAATTTTTAATTTTGTGCAATAAAGAATTTTTTATCTATCTATCTATCCTATTTGGCGTAGTTTTGGCAGGAATGTAGAGCCCGCTATAGACATTTTTTAGGTTCTTCTATTTGAGAGAGTAAACGGATCGGTGCCCATAAAAATCTCTTTAGTGGGAAGATAATATTTTAATCCTCATGTCCTATCAAAGTCGAAAAAAGTGGAACCCCGCTGGCTAAAGGCGGATGGCGGATCCATTGTCAAAAAGGCGGTGTAAAAAGTGGAAAAGCGGTATGATCTGGCAACGCTGCTAACCACACACTGACATGACACATGCATGACCCACATTTTTCTACATTTGACATCTGACATTGGCAAGATTGCTTGTCGAATCGAATGAATGACTGACTGCAGAAAAAACGTAATGCTGTGCATGCATGTAGTGCTGCCAACTTAGCACTTCTAGAGCTAAATTTGGCATATTTTCACGTGAGCTAGCACAGTAAATTTTTCTTAGAGCATAATGCATAGTTTTTTGCCTTTTCCTGTCCCTGTTGCCCTTACCCGCACTTTTCACCGAGACGATCATAAGCACTAGGGGCAACAAGTCGTAGTTTTATAAGTTTTACTCGAACTGATCAGAGTAAGACACGTAGGCGAAACGAATTGTTCAAACTGATCGAGTAAAACGGCAACTTGCCTTTCTGGTTCAAGAAATCAAGAGTCTGTGAAATACACGGTTGGTTGGTTATTGGTTTGGTTGTTTGTTGAGCGAGGGGAAGTTCAAGGTTACATGAGCTATTTTTAGTAGTATGTACGTTATTATGTACTACTAGCGCCAGCGCGCATTAATGCTATGCCCACACAACTGACACAACACAACCGTGATACCGCAAACGAACGCATATCATAATCGCGAACAGTTAAAAAGCCTGACTGACACTCGATTCCCAAGCTCATTAACAATTTTGACAGAAAACTTACAAGATTTCTGTCAAAATTCCGTCAAACAAAATTGGATTATCTATCATTACGTTAGCGAGTTCATAATCTAGTTTGTTCAACTACTAAATCTATATTACAAAACCCTGTGACTTGTTCCGTTCCGTTCGTAGTTTGGTAAAACGTAACGTGTAGCCGTCGTGCGTATGTAGCGATCGATTATCTTTGGTGTGGTTGTGTGTTGTGTGTGGCACACAACTTGTGTGGCCGCAGCTTAAAAGTTTACGTCATAAAAATAAATAGATCAAGTGTTGATTTTACTGATTTGATTTGATTCCATTCCATTTGGAAATCGGCAGCGTTCGAGCAATCATGTCCACCGTCGGCAAAGTGATCAAGTGTTCTGCGGCGGTTGCGTGGGAGTCTGGCAAGGAGTTGTCCATCGAGGAGATCGAAGTAGACCCGCCGAAAGCCGGAGAAGTTCGCGTGAAGATCACCGCCACCGGCGTGTGCCACACCGACGCGTACACGCTCTCCGGCGCCGACCCCGAAGGCGTGTTCCCCGTTGTTCTAGGACACGAAGGCGGCGGGATCGTCGAGAGCATCGGCGAAGGAGTCACCTCCGTCAAACCCGGGGATCATGTAGTCCCGCTGTACGTCCCTCAGTGTAACTCCTGTAAATTCTGCCTCAACCCTAAAACTAACCTATGCCAGAAAGTCCGCCTAACTCAAGGGCAGGGACTCATGCCCGACGGCACCAGACGTTTCCGCTGCAAAGGCAAAGAGCTCTTTCACTTTATGGGATGCTCGACCTTCAGTGAGTACACGGTCGTAGCGGAAATTTCCATTTGCAAAGTGGCCGACGGCGCGCCTCTGGACAAAGTGTGCCTGCTCGGCTGCGGCGTGCCCACCGGCTACGGAGCCGCCTTGAACACAGCGAAGGTGGAACCCGGTTCTAACTGCGCCATCTTTGGACTCGGAGCAGTAGGCCTCGCTGTTGCATTAGGCTGCAAGGCTGCTGGCGCCAAGCGTATCATCGGAGTAGACATCAACAATGATAAGTACGAAGTGGCTAAGAAATTCGGGGTTAATGAATTTGTGAACCCTAAGGATTATGAGAAACCTATTCAACAAGTGCTGGCAGATATGACTGATGGAGGTCTGGACTACACCTTTGAGTGCATCGGTAATGTCAACACTATGCGGGCTGCACTGGAGGCCTGTCATAAAGGCTGGGGGGTGTCTGTTATCATTGGTGTTGCAGCATCAGGTCAGGAAATCAGCACACGGCCGTTCCAGCTGGTCACAGGTCGGACGTGGAAGGGAACTGCTTTCGGAGGCTACAAGAGCAGAGACAGTGTCCCCAAGCTGGTGGATGAGTACATGGCTAAGAAATTGCCTCTGGATGAGTTTGTGACTCATAATGTGTCACTTAAAGAAATAAATGAGGCGTTCCACTTAATGCACGCTGGCAAGTCCATACGTGCAGTGGTTCATTTATAAGTTTTGACCTAAAATGTGAACTTATGAAGCATTTACTCCAAACTTGAAGCTTTTATATTCCACTTAGTAATATCAAATATTACTCTGTAATAAACCAATGGTACTGTGTAAGTCTAAAAACTAAATTATAATATGGGTACAAATATTTTGTTTTCTTCTAAAACACCTCCAAAGATTTCTTTTATTTAGCTATCATGATGACCATCATATTTTTTTTACTACATCTTGCCTATCAATTCATGATGTTATATAATAGGCAGGCAATGGTTTAAAAATTTGTACATAACCATTACATGGTATCACCATGATTATCATTATCAGCTTAGCAAGTTTAAAGGTCATTTGGTACATGACATAACATTTTTATATACCTACCACTTAGACTTGGCTTCCAAGTGGTAGGTATAAAAAAAAATTATGTACCTAGCCTAGGTAAAAACTGTCTAATTGTAATCCTATTGAACTAATTAAATATTACTTCAATACGATTTATATCCGAATGATAAAAATGGTAGATTGTTTTCATGCAATAAAAATACGATTAACAATACAACTTTTAATATTTTTAACAAAATGTACAATTTTTAAATAGATTCATCTTTTTCTTTACAACATTATTATAATACCTCATTGGTTGATAGGTAAGCTAGGTAATAGGTACTTTCACCTGTGGCTTTTCGTGATATCGTGTGTATGTACAGTTGGCTATTATACTAAGCTGTATACATTTCACATCTTTCAAAAAGCCGTCAAGTCAAAAGCATTGCAAGAAATATTTACAAACCATGCAAATAGTCAATAATAAGAATTCTAGAACTAATTTTCAATATTTTTAAATTTTGAGTATAAATATACCATTACATTTTAAAAGTGATACAATGAATACAATACATAATATGTGGCTGTACCTTATACCTAGTCTATAATTATTATTATGCAAACTGTCAATCTTTATTCTTTATTCATGTCTTAAATCTGTTAATCACATATCTATTGAACCACAAACATCTCTACTTTTCTTACTATACCGTATTATATTCTTAGGACTTATGGGCATTAAAAAACCTAGTTATTGTTGGTGCATGGTTCTGTTATTTGTTTATAGTACTCTAGGTAGCTGTCGCATTGTTCCCCTGTAACAAAATAAACGATTGTTATAAAATACTAGCGGATCGCCCCGGCTTCGCACGGGTTTAATTTAGAAAAAATGAGGTGAAAAATGTGAAGTTACTGCCTTAGAATTTTTCCACGCGATTACAGAAATTTTATTTTTATCAATAATTTTCAAATCGGTCCAGTAGTTTCGGAGCCAATGAAAACAATATCAAACATTCGAAGTTACAAATGAAAAATAGGTACATGTCGTGTCAATTCAACTGATTTCTATATCTTGTAGTAATTGCCTTGTGAATGTCTCATAGCGATGATGAGACACGAATTGTATACGTTCTAGTGAAGCTGACTGTACCTAGCAACTAACAGGAATTGCTCAATGACACGGGATGGTTATTGTTAAGCTATATGATGTGACCCACAGTTCACACCATGACATCTTGCGTCAGAAAGGATAAGATACAACAATGTTAACGACTTATTTGGCCCCATGATAAACACATGATAAACAAATATTTCGGATAATATCTTTACCTAATTCTATAACAGCGTAGGTAGTTATGACCGTTGGTCTTAAATGTAATGATATTGTGGGAACATACAGTACGCGCCGCCACCGACGTCTGCGTCGTGCGCGCGCGCAGCTCCACTGACGAGCGGCACCCGCCGCGGAATATTTATAGTTGCGCCGTCCTGCTCTAACTAGAGTGAGACGTCCCAAACGGATTCTTATTGGAGCTAGTAAAATTAGATGCTCCGTGAATGAGTGTTAATCTTAGTGAAAATATTGTAAATATTATAAGGATAGTTTTCTTAATAAATTATGTTCAGTTAGCAACTTGGCCTTTTAATTAGAATCCCAATAGGAACCCTCAGCTAGGAAAGTGGTAGGAATCAGTAGTAGGTAGGCAGCGTAGGGCAGTCCATAGCGACCGCTGAATTGCATTACAACCGCACGCACCACCTCTAGGTTCATCTGTGCCCTTCGGCATATGTATAGGTATCTGTACCTCTACATGTTGGTGACCCTCGACGTTTGAAGAACCGAAGAAATTCAAGAACAGAAGAACCGAAGACCGGAACACAGAAGAACCGAAGAACCGAAGACGCGCAATGGAAGACGCGAAGATCGCTGGAACGTCTGAGGCGAGCATCAGCGCCGGTCCCAGTCAAGTCACGGCTATTCAATTCGACGTGTTGTCTAAGCAACTGGAGAAGCTCACGTTGCAAGTTGTCGAATTACGCAACCGGGAGAGATCGCAGTATCAACGTCCCTTGCATTCACGTTCACGTTCCCGCTCAAGCTCTGCCAAGGAAATAAAGGAAGGAACAGGACTGTGTAAATTCCACTTACGCTATGGTGATAGAGCGAAACGATGCGAACCACCGTGCGCCAAGATAAATTCAAAGTCGGATATAGAAAACACGCCAACCGTGGCCGAGGTCGGCGTTGTCCCCACAAGCAACCGCCTATGTGTCTACGACCGCAACACAAACCAACGTTTCCTCGTGGATACAGGTGCCGATATATCGGTCCTAGCCTGCACAACTGCACACAAGAAGAAGCAGATTTCAAGCGCCTACAATTTATATGCAGCAAATG
Source organism: Thera obeliscata (assembly GCA_947578465.1). Lineage (NCBI taxonomy): Eukaryota > Metazoa > Arthropoda > Insecta > Lepidoptera > Geometridae > Thera > Thera obeliscata. The sequence continues at coordinate 849,141 of OX387915.1, forward strand.
GGACGCAGATTAAAACGTATGGCGAGAGCAGTTTGCAGTTGGATTTTGGGCTGAGGCGGAATTTTCGTTGGACATTTGTGGTAGCAGATGTGAAGACATCTATATTGGGAGCGGATTTCCTTCGTCACTTCAAGCTGTTGGTTGACCTACACCGCAAGAAGCTGATTGACCAGGTCACGGAATTATCCATCGACGCCGTACAGATTGCCACAAGCCAAGAGACCGTCTACGTCATAAGCGAGAATCATACGTACCACGACATTTTGAAGAAATATCCTGACGTACTACGCCCGATGTCACTGAAGACTCCATCAAAACACGACGTCGTGCACCACATTGAGACCACGGGTGCACCGCTTTATGCACGAGCGCGTCCATTGCCTCCTGACAAATATAAAGCCGCAAAAGCCGAGTTTGAGCGCCTGATGGAAATGGGAATTTGTCAGCCGTCGAAGAGTCCATGGGCGAGTCCGCTGCACGTTGTGAAGAAAAAAGATGGAAGTCTACGTTGCTGTGGAGATTACAGAAGACTGAATGCTGTTACGCAACCAGATCGGTACCCGATACCGCGAATTCAAGATTTTACGTATCATCTCCATGGCAAGAAGATATTTTCAAAGTTGGACTTGAAAATGGCGTATTATTGGATACCTATTGAAAGAAAGAAAGAAAGAAAATACATTTATTTGACATAGGTTCTAAGTACATAGGTGTAGACATACATAAGTGTTCACAACATTTAACAATAGTAAACTATGCCAAATAGGCCCCGACTCAGCTTTTTGCTGCCTGACAAGGTATCATCTACCATGCCAAGCAGCGCTGGTTTTCAGGCGGAGCCCTTTGCGAAGAGGTGACGTCACATGAAAAATAACAAATAAAAATAAAATAAAAAGGGAAGACTGTCAAAGGATAATATATAAATGAACTGTGTATTAAATTCTAATAAACAGATAATAAAATACAATATAGCTACATAAATGATACTTACAATATACTATCATAATTATTATCCATCTCATGTTTCGACTGTTTCGAGGTGTAGTTATTGTCTGTGGTACGTGTGGTGTATCTGTGACGTGACGTGACGTGACGTCTATGCGCGCGCGCTTGCGCTGCTTATACAAACAAAGTGAAACGAAAACAAACATCGAAATAAATAAACACAAACCAAACAAGAATTATCTATTAAGAATTAACTATTGCGGCGGAGGACGCTCAGAAGAGTGCGATTATAACGCCATTTGGCCTTTTCGAGTTTCGCTGTATGACCTTCGGGCTTCGGAACGCCAGCCAGACATTCCAGCGCTTCATGCACGAGGTACTCCGAGGCATCACGGACTGTTTTGCATTCGTGGACGACATATTGTTATGCAGCGACACTGAAGATAAGCACAAGACTCTACTTCATGAAGTTTTGAGCCGCCTGGACCAGTATGGAGTTACACTCAACGTGGATAAATGCGAGTTTGCCAAGTCCAGGATCAACTTCCTGGGTTACGAAGTAACTGATGAAGGCATCAAACCAACGAGAGAGCGCACTGAAGTCATCTCAAGCTTTCCCCAGCCGAAAACCGTCTTAGAGCTACGTCGTTTCCTAGGAATGGTGAATTTTTACAGAGACTGTTTGCCACGTCAAGCCCAGTATCAGTGCGAGCTAAACAAGTACCTACATGACAGAAAGAAGAACGACAAGACGCCAATTGATTGGACGCCGGAAGCCGAAGTAGCCTTTCAGAAATGCCGCCAAAGCATCGTGGAAGCTACAACTTTAACGCATCCAGTATTGAACGCTCCACTCAACATCATGTCAGACGCATCGGATCACAGCATTGGCGCAGTGCTACAACAGCAAGTGGGGAAGACGTGGAAGCCGCTAGCATATTTTTCAAAAGCGATGAGCAGCACGCAGCGAAGATACAGCACGTACGATCGCGAGTTATTAGCTATGTACGCCGCTATCAAACATTTTCGTCGTCTCATCGAAGGATGTGAAGTCTCAATACTCACGGATCACAAGCCGCTGTCGTTTGCTCTGTCACGACCGCCAAGCAGCAGTGACACACCGCGACGAGAGAGACAGCTACAATTCATCAGCCAGTTCTGCTCGAAGATTGTGTATGTGGAAGGAGAGAAGAATACTGTCGCAGACGCATTATCACGGATTGAAGAGATTCGATGTCCTTCCAACATGGACTACGACGCTCTATCTAGAGATCAAAGAAGCGACCAAGAATTGAAGCAACTCAAGCTACAACCGAATTTGAAGTTCGTTGACGTCACTCTCCCCGGAATAGACCAGCCAATCACGTGCGAGCAGTCAACATCAACACTACGACCATACCTACCTACGGCACATCGTCAAGCAGCTTTCAAAGCGCAACACGAGCTGTGTCATCCAGGCATACGGACTACAAGGAAGCAAGTCACATCAAAATTCTTTTGGCCTTCAATGAACAAGGACGTGACTTCGTGGACCCGGAACTGCCTTGGCTGTCAGCGAGCGAAGATCAATCGACACAGTGTCACACCACTGGGAACGTTTCCCGCCTCTGAACGCTTTGAGCACGTTCACATCGACATCGTGGGACCACTCCGGCTATCTCAAGACTACAGATACTGCGTGACGATGATCGATCGTTTCACCAAGTGGCCGGAAGCTGTACCAGTACGCGAGATAACAGCGGAAGTCGTTGCCCGAGCACTCTACGAGAATTGGATCGCAAGATTTGGTTGCCCTCTCCGGATATCTACGGACCAAGGAAGACAGTTCGAGTCGTCACTATTCAACGCACTGATGAAGAAATTTGGCATCACTAGAATACGGACCACACCATTCCATCCGCAGTCAAATGGTCAGATAGAGCGACTCCACCGCACGCTAAAGGCAGCACTCATGGCAAGAGGAGTAACTACGCAATGGAGTGAAGAGCTACCTACTGTTTTACTCGGACTACGGACAGCGCTACGTGAAGACAACAACTTCAGTCCAGCGCTACTTACATATGGATCGACTCTACGCATTCCTTCAGACTTCATTGCCCCATCAAGCTCGAAGATTGAAGATGCTGAGTTTGTACGACGCCTCACCGAAGCCATGGCGACACTAGCGCCAGTACAACGCCCTGCCACAACGACTGCAAGACCGTTCGTGCACAAAGATTTGGCGACATGTACGCATGTGTTCATCAGGAACGACACAGTGCGAGCGCCACTCACACCACCATACGACGGACCATTTCCCGTACTACAGAAGCACAGCAAATACTTCAAGATCCAGTTACCAAGGCGAGTTACAGTGGTATCGTTGGACAGACTCAAACCAGCATACATCTGTAACGAAGAAGCAAGTTCGACGCCAGTCAGCGAAGCTCCGGCTACAACGACACGGCCTGCAGCACCTCCGTACGTGACCAGATACGGCCGGACCGTCAAGAGATCCGTACGCTTCGCTTGATGGGGGGTACTGTGGGAACATACAGTACGCGCCGCCACCGACGTCTGCGTCGTGCGCGCGCGCAGCTCCACTGACGAGCGGCACCCGCCGCGGAATATTTATAGTTGCGCCGTCCTGCTCTAACTAGAGTGAGACGTCCCAAACGGATTCTTATTGGAGCTAGTAAAATTAGATGCTCCGTGAATGAGTGTTAATCTTAGTGAAAATATTGTAAATATTATAAGGATAGTTTTCTTAATAAATTATGTTCAGTTAGCAACTTGGCCTTTTAATTAGAATCCCAATAGGAACCCTCAGCTAGGAAAGTGGTAGGAATCAGTAGTAGGTAGGCAGCGTAGGGCAGTCCATAGCGACCGCTGAATTGCATTACAACCGCACGCACCACCTCTAGGTTCATCTGTGCCCTTCGGCATATGTATAGGTATCTGTACCTCTACAATATGTTTATTCGCTTGAAATATGGTTAGGACTTAGTTATCACTTTTTGTCGTGACAACGTCTTGATGGAGCCGGCTGCACGCACGAAAAAACATGACTCATACGGCGTTACCTCGCTCTCAGGCGTTCCATTTAAGGCTTGAAGTGCAAGCGAGAGCGCGGAACGAGCAACAAAGAGGCACAATCGGCCTCCGCGTTCGGCAGCGTTCGACATCTGTCTCTCTCATAATTGAGTGAGCGATGCGTCCGCGTGGAAAGTGGACAGCTGTATGACGTTGTCACGTTCAACTATCGTCAGTAAACCGACTTTACAGACAACCGATTTTTTTAAATAATATGTAGGCTAATGCTTGACCGCAATCTCACCTGATTTTAAATATGGCATAATAATAAATAACTTTTGATTTGAAATGAAATGATGATGCGGTCGACGGTGTAGCGCGCTCATCTATCTATCTAGAATAATTCTAGAAGATACCTATTCACTCTTTTCTTGAAAACATCCAAATTATAAGTACACGAACTTCAAAATTTACTATTTCAGTGGCCATGACATGACCACCAAGGTCAGCTAACACATTTTGTTTAGTTCTTTCGTACTTTTAGACCGGGGAACGTAAGTAATTTCCTATGAGTTCGTCAATTCGTTCCAAGGTTGCCCCAAGGCTACCTCATCGTGTCACTGGTTCTTTCGAACCAAGTGTGGTGACAGGAATTTTAAGGGTTCATCAATGAGGCTCCTTTCGTGCACTTGAAACATATTTTCGATATTTTTAGGTACGACGTGCCGGTTCCTCACAATAAGTTTTCATAGATGTAGATTACTGTACATAGGTATCTTATACCTTTAAACGAGAAAATCTTGTATATATTTATATATATATTTAGGATCTCGGAAACTGCGCCAACGATTTTCATGAAATTATGTATACAGAGGGTTTCGGGGGCGATAAATCGATCTAGCTAGGATTCATTTTCAGAAAATGAGTCTGTTCGCTAAAAAAAAACTAAAAACATGAACTGAATATGAGACTGCTCCTGCCATCTATTGACGATTGTGAGCAACTAACTGCAACCATGTCCAGCAGATAGCATGGTTCAGTAAGAATAAACCAGTAAAGATAATAATTATGACTCATAAGATTTCTTAAAAATACAAATTAACGAAAAAAATTCCGAGCGAAGCTCGGTTACCAACTGCTAGTTATAATATAATACATGCCACTAATGATTAGAATTATGATGATGTAAACGATTCAAGGGTGTCTTTATGAGTCTCTTTATGGTCTCGGTATGAGGTCTGAGGCGGGAAGGGGCTGGCCGTCATCGGGAAGCGGAAAGAGTCCGGGAAAAAAAGAAAGAGAGAAAAGAAAAGAGCTCGCCAATTCTCAACTTTCATGGCACTGTACTAGAGAAGAAAGAAGTCGCGTGCTAGGTTTGTGAATAAGATATCAGGCTTATATTTTCATTGTTTTTTAGCAATAAGCGATAACATGCAGTTTATTGATAACTGATTTTGTAGGTGAACTGTTCAGCTCGTTATCTAGATACCTATACATGCGAAGAGGCGTTGTGTCAGGTGAGTTATTTGACATCATCATTTGAGATTCTTCTTCTTATCGTGTCACTTGATTCTTTCGAACCAAGTGTGGTGAAAGGATTTTAAGTGCGCCTCAAAGAAATAGAAATATTTATTTAACGTCGCAAAACATCATGGTACACACAAAAAATATACAATAAGCAATAAGTGACGAAAAAAAGGCTTCCACTCAGCATTTGCCGTAAAAGCGCTCCTTTCGTGAGCGTTCCAAAGAGGCTCCTTTCGTGCACTTGACACATATTTTCGAACCTTTTAGGCTCTACGATACTGTTTGAGAGCACTGGCATAGTGTACATAGATTTATGGGCAGAAAAACGGGTTGTCGATATAAGTGTATTTTCAGTCCTATACAAATACATACCTTTTAAAAAGTGATGTGATCCCCTCAGCCGTTCGTTCCTATTGTAGAGCGCATGGCAGACGGCCACAAAGGCCCCGGGGCCCGCCCTCTGCGCAGCGCCCAGCAGCTTCCGCGGGGGGATGGAGCTCCACACGCTACCCCCCGCTTGCTTGGCCACGCCGATCGCGCTTATAGGGTCGTTGCCACTCAGCAGGACTTCTATTATTTCCTGATGACCAAACAATCGCTGGTGATTATCAGATAAGGTAGAGCATGATAAAATGGCTAGATATAGCAAATATTTGTCACTTAATCCAATCAAAAATGTATTTAGGGGCCGTTCAAGTATTACGTAAGCACTATGTGGGGGCGGGGGGGTCTATGTACTGTTTATTTTGGATGACATGGGGGGTAGGGTAGTCTAGATGATGATTACGTCATCGGTAGTAAAATTACTTTTTTACACGAATGGCAACCCTTACATTGTCTTTGCCTGAAAATGAAACGCATTTTCGGGGATTCCCGCAAATAATGCATATGTTTAGGCACTCGCTTTAGAACTGAGTAGGGGAATGACCGGGAATATTTAGTCCAGTTTTACAAGGATCACTTTGGAAAGTCTTAACCACACCTGTTTTCACAACTAATCACGCACTGTCACACACAAATACACAACTTTCTTCTACCACTCCACACACGGTATCTCCTGTTGCCCAGACTCTTAAGAGACTGTGCCTCAGGAGAACCTTAACTTGCTAGCCTATAATATATTATTTGTCCTCACAGGGTCAAATGGCTCTGACCACCGGTTCTGGCAGAATAACAGCGCTGAGCTGCCGCTGGTGGTGAAGCATTACGCTGAGCTAGAGCCGATTTGCTGCAGTGGCACACATACACTAACCTCTTTTTGTTGTTTCTATTATGTTTTAGTATGTATTTTTTTTTTCAATGTAATTTTTCTTTATTTGTAATTTTCAATGTCAAAAATGTAATTTCTCTTTAGTACTTTAGTTTTTAATATCGTGTATTTTTTTGTTTTCATTTCTTATTTTAATAGTGTGTATATGTGCTGAAGCAGTTAATAAATTAATGTCTATGTCTATGTCTTAAAGCTGGGTGAGTCTAGATGCTAGTTCCACGCGACCAAGCCTGAATTCTACCAGATACCTGATATAATACTTACTATATATTTTTTGTACACAATACAACACTCAGACAGGGAACAATAACCTTACCTGATGTGCATTGAGCCTGGTCATCATATCGGTGGCGAGCTGGTGGTACGCGGGGTGCGAGTGACCCAGCGACAACAACGCACACGCTAGCGGCTTCGATTCCCCGAGGGCACCTGCACATAGGTACTAACTTATTTTTGACAAGGAACGATTGTTGACGTAATAAACATGAGATGGCGAATTGGAAATTCACTTTGTAAAACTAGTATGGCAACAGCTATTAGTATCGAAAAATCCAGTCGTGACTTATGGGTATTTCTGTTTAGAAAATTTATGTAAGTACACAATGCTAGTGTTCTCAAACGGTGATGGAAAACATTGTGAGGAAACCCATGGCTTAGTCAGCTCTGTACGTATCGATCAAGTCGGAAAGACATGATAAGGTCGACTGAGCTGTCAGTTGGAATAGGTGCTGGACTGCTGGCCTATTCCATCTAAATCCTGTTTCAGGCACTATAGCGCACTAAAAGTAGGGCTTGAACAATCACCAGTTGCCCCTGACGCTAAATAAATCATCTACAATCAGTTGCGTAGCTAGGTAACCAAAGACCCCCAGGGCCAAGCAATAAATAAATAAATAAATATTGTGGACAATTCACATAACACTATTTAGCCCCAAATTAAGCAGAGCTTGTACTATGGGAACTAGATAGCTGATATAATACATACATACATTTTTTTTTTGTAAATACATACTTAGAATACAATACAACATCCAGACAGAATAGATAAACTAGGGCCCCAAATCGTTTGGTTCCGCATTCGCCGTGTTCCGAATTCGACGTTACCATAAAGATGTTCGAGACTTGTTGGGAATTCTTCTGTATTTTTTTTAATAAGTTGGCATTATGTAGTGATGGCGCACGGAACTCATGTACTCACCTCTATGTGCGAGCGCGCGCAGGCGACAGCTGGCGCGGCGCGTCACAAGCGCTCGCACGCACAGCTCTGACACGCACTGCTGCACCACCATGTCGTGCCGGCGCACGGAACTCATGTACTCACCTCTATGTGCGAGCGCGCGCAGGCGACAGCTGGCGCGGCGCGTCACAAGCGCTCGCACGCACAGCTCTGACACGCACTGCTGCACCACCATGTCGTGCCGGTGCACGGAACTCATGTACGCTGTTACTACCTGCAATCAACACTGCATACGTTAAAATTTTACTCAAAACGTCTGTAATGTGCTAATTATTTTGACAACCTTCTTCGAGCAAATTCGCTCTTGCAGGTGCTACTTGAAAAGGCGCCAGAAACTGTATGAAGATTCTTTACTGTCGTATTATGCCACCAGCAAATTCCTTTGTAAATCTATTACAAAGAAGCCTATGATCTCAGAAAAAAGTCGGATGCAAAAAGGTTTCACTAAGAATTCGAAATTCTTTTTTCAAAAAGACAATTCAAAAAAGTATATAATCATAATTTGGCTGTATAGGTATGCATAACGTTAGCTTCGTTGCCAAATAAAAAAAAGAGCATAACGCGGTAGAAGTTTTTGTATTTTTTTATGGTTTTCCCTTAGATTAGGTACACCTACGGTTTTCCCGTTTTCTATCAATTTGCGTGATATTGAAAGTAACATCTTACCCTATTTTTTTTGGTAGTTACAAAATAGTGGTGTATAGCTAACTATTTTTTTTATTACTACTAGCCCGTAGTGTCCCACTGTTGGGCTTCTCCCCATTTTCGCCAGTAACTACGATCTTCTGCCTTAAATTGCCATGCTCATGAGCTCGCACTTTCGTGAAACCAGTTCTTAGCGTGGTCTGTCCGAGCATAACCGTCCCATCTTCAATGTTTTTGTCACGCTACTTCCAAACTTGGTACGGTGTAGGGGCCGTTCAAGTATTACGTAAGCACTATGTGGGGGCGGTGGGGTCTATGTATTGTTTATTTTGGATGACATGGGGGGTAGGGGAGTCTTGATGATGATTACGTCATCGGTAGTAAAATTACTTTTTTACACGAATGGCAACCCTTACATTGCCTTTGCTTGAAAACGAAACGCATTTTCGGAGAATATGTTGAAAACCGTATCAGAAAAATCTAATCTCCATACTAAATCTTTTTTCTTGTTTTTTAAATCATAATTATAATATTTAAAAAACAATATCTACATTAATAGAAAAATATTTACGTAAGCTTAGGGGGAGGGGGTAAGAGCTTTGCTTACTTTTGCTGACAAGGGGGATGGGGGGTGTAATAACTGTAAAAAATCTGCTAACGTACCTAATACTTGAACGGCCCCGTAGGGCACGTCAGTGTTACCTGCACAATGCACGGCGCGTGCTCCCCGCGCTGCAGCACGTGCGTGCACATGTCCGCCTGCGGCACCACGGTGTAGGGCACGTTACCTGCACAATGCACGGCGCGTGCTCTCCGCGCTGCAGAACGTGGGTGCACATATCCGCCTGTGTCACCACGGTGTAGGGCACGTTACCTGCACAATGCACGGCGCGTGCTCTCCGCGCTGCAGAACGTGGGTGCACATATCCGCCTGTGTCACCACGGTGTAGGGCACGTTACCTGCACAATGCACGGCGCGTGCTCTCCGCGCTGCAGAACGTGGGTGCACATATCCGCCTGTGTCACCACGGTGTAGGGCACGTTACCTGCACAATGCACGGCGCGTGCTCTCCGCGCTGCAGAACGTGGGTGCACATATCCGCCTGCGGCACCACGGTGTAGGGCACGTTACCTGCACAATGCACGGCGCGTGCTCTCCGCGCTGCAGAACGTGGGTGCACATATCCGCCTGTGTCACCACGGTGTAGGGCACGTTACCTGCACAATGCACGGCGCGTGCTCTCCGCGCTGCAGAACGTGGGTGCACATATCCGCCTGTGTCACCACGGTGTAGGGCACGTTACCTGCACAATGCACGGCGCGTGCTCTCCGCGCTGCAGAACGTGGGTGCACATATCCGCCTGCGGCACCACGGTGTAGGGCACGTTACCTGCACAATGCACGGCGCGTGCTCTCCGCGCTGCAGAACGTGGGTGCACATATCCGCCTGTGTCACCACGGTGTAGGGCACGTTACCTGCACAATGCACGGTGCGTGCTCTCCGCGCTGCAGAACGTGGGTGCACATATCCGCCTGTGTCACCACGGTGTAGGGCACGTTACCTGCACAATGCACGGCGCGTGCTCTCCGCGCTGCAGAACGTGGGTGCATATATCCGCCTGTGTCACCACGGTGTAGGGCACGTTACCTGCACAATGCACGGCGCGTGCTCTCCGCGCTGCAGAACGTGGGTGCACATATCCGCCTGTGTCACCACGGTGTAGGGCACGTTACCTGCACAATGCACGGCGCGTGCTCTCCGCGCTGCAGAACGTGGGTGCATATATCCGCCTGTGTCACCACGGTGTAGGGCACGTTACCTGCACAATGCACGGCGCGTGCTCTCCGCGCTGCAGAACGTGGGTGCACATATCAGCCTGTGTCACCACGGTGTAGGGCACGTTACCTGCACAATGCACGGCGCGTGCTCTCCGCGCTGCAGAACGTGGGTGCACATATCCGCCTGTGTCACCACGGTGTAGGGCACGTTACCTGCACAATGCACGGCGCGTGCTCTCCGCGCTGCAGAACGTGGGTGCACATATCCGCCTGCGGCACCACGGTGTAGGGCACGTTACCTGCACAATGCACGGCGCGTGCTCTCCGCGCTGCAGAGCGTGGGTGCACATATCCGCCTGTGTCACCACGGTGTAGGGCACGTTACCTGCACAATGCACGGCGCGTGCTCTCCGCGCTGCAGAACGTGGGTGCACATATCCGCCTGTGTCACCACGGTGTAGGGCACGCGAGGCGGGACCGCCCCGCCCGCCGTGTTGCGAGCCATCTCACAGTCAGCCCATTTCCTATACATAACAATAACCTTAATATATCAAAAAACATACAGGAAACACCTGGACAAGAGACGCGCAGGACAGGGGAGGCTGGCAAAATATGAAGGAGGCCTATACCCAGCAGTGGGTGATACCGGCCTGAAATGATGATGATGATATAAAAATGAATTGCTGTTCGTTAGTCTCACTATAAACAAACATTTATGTTCACCACACAAATATTCCTTCCGTTTTAAAACGTTTAACGGGTCGGCGACGAACCTGTGAAGCCTCTAGTAATGCAAACGTCCATAGTATAGAAGAACTTAAAAAAATAGTGGCAATAATTGGACATTCCTCGAAACACTCGACTCGACCCTGCCAAGCGCAGGGTTTTCTCAGATTTAAATTCGAAAGCCTTCAGAGAAAGTCTGCAGAAATACGACCTATGCAGTTATAATATAAATGGATTCATCAACTGTTTCAAAGATCTCTTCCAAAATCAATACAAAAAAAAGAATATTAAAATAAGAACTACTAAAGTGAATAAAATTAACTGGATCTCAAAGGGCATTAAAGTCTCTAGTAAAACTAAAAGATTCCTCAATACAATAAGCAAAGTCCGTTGTCATGCATCAATTATAGAATACAGAAATAAATATTTAAAAATATATAAGAAAGTAGTAGCAGTATCAAAAAAACTAGCGGTAAGAAAGGAATTAAGGCAGGCAAAAAATAAATCAAAGCATATTTGGAATGTAGTAAACCGACATAGAAACAAGAAGGTAGTGAAAAGTGTAGGTAATTACGTTCTTAAAATTAATGATAAGATAATTGAAGATGCTCAAATAATTGCTGACATTTTTTCTGATCAATTTAATTCTTTAATCACTAACACTAATGACGATGACACAAATAATGAAGCTCTAAAATTTTTGACTACGTATTCTAAGAAGGTTGACAATGACATGCAATTTGAACCGACTAATAAAAATGAAATTCGTATAATAATAACAAAGATGGAAGTAAAGAAATCCTATGGCTATGACGAAATCCCTATAACTATATTAAAAAACAATATTGATTTATTAGCAGAACCACTATCAGCTTTCTTTAATAATTGTCTTACGTTAAGCATTTTCCCGGACCAACTAAAAATTGCTAGAGTGCTTCCAATATTTAAGAAAGGAAAAAAAACGACCCTAAAAATTATAGGCCTATCTCGTTGCTACCTATTGTTTCTAAAGTTTTTGAAAAACTTATCAGAGATAGGTTAGTATCACATTTAAAAATTAACAAAACTTTAAATGAACGACAGTTTGGCTACCAGGTGAATGTAGGTACGGTAGATGCTATAGACTATTTGGTGAAAGATGTTGTTACAAATCTTAATAAAAAAATGAAAGTAGCAGGCTTGTTTTTAGATCTTTCTTCTGCTTTCGATACTATTAATCATAAATAACTGATTGCTAAGCTAGAACACTACGGTATCAGAGGTGACGTACTTAATCTGTTTAAGTCTTACCTTACGAATAGAAAACAATTCGTAGAGATAAGAAGCATTTTTGGTAAACAAGAAGTTGTTACAAAATCCAGGGCAGTTACTATAGAAAGAGGAGTTCCGCAAGGTTCAGTGCTGGGACCAATATTTTTTGTCATGTTCCTTAATGATCTTATAGATTTCGTAAACAGTACCATTCCTGATATTGGATTGGTAGTTTATGCAGACGACACAAACGCTATAATTCCAGCAAAGTGTTTGAAAGAACTTGAAACCAAGACCGATAATGCTCTTGTGGCTTTTAACAAATGGTTTGAATGTAATAAACTAAATCTTAACATTAAGAAGACTAATGCAATTTTGTTTAAAACGACCTCTCATATGCATGATACAGTAAACGTTCTCTGTAAAGGAACAAAAGTAGGGTTTTCCAGAAGCGTTAAGTTCTTGGGCGTACAAATTGATGAATTTCTAAACTGGAAGACGGAACTGGAGGCAATAGAAAACTCCTTAAGTTCCGCTAGTTATGCGTTGAGAAGTCTTCGAGAGGAGGTAACAGTGGAACAACTTAAAACTGTATATTATGCTCTCATAGAGTCAAAATTAAGATATAGCATTAAGTTCTGGGGAGGCAGTTACATTTATAATATAAATAAGGCTTTTATAATGCAAAAACGAGCTATACGCACCATGCTAAGAATACCACAATGGGAATCGTGTAAAGAGCACTTTGTTAAATTAAATATACTGACAGTCCCCAGCCTTTACATTTTGGTGACTTTAGTAGACATCGTCAAGCATCCGTACCGCTATGAAACGGCGGAACAAATTACTATTCGGCGCACCACAAGAAGGAAAAATATTGAAATGCCTTTCTGTCCAAAGCTCAATATCGCAAAGCATTGCTGTAGATATCAGGCCATTAAATTATACAATTCTTTACCTATTGACAGTAAAATAATAGACAGTCTACATTTATTCAAAACTAAACTAAAACAGCTTTTGTTGAAAGGGTGTTTTTATTCTACTGATGATTTTATAAATATGTAGTGACATTGCTAGTATTATTTAATTTATGTTATGACTTATATTATTTTTGCTTATTATGTACTATTTTTCAGACACAAATGTATAATTGTTAATGAAATAAAATGAAAATGAAAATGAAATTCTCTGTTGAAAGAAGTTCTGTAGGATGGAAGACATTTGTGTGTTGAACATATTTTCTTTGTGTCTCCGTATCCTCTTACTGTGTATTGGTATGCCTGTGGTATTTACATATTTACAAAAAGATAATCTTGCGGGGGCCTGATGTAATCTAGAGAACTCTTTCCCATAGGATTTAATAGATGATTAGAATGAATCTGTGACTGAAGTATAACTTACCTGTAAATAGAGTTGATTTCGTCAAACGCTTTAGATAATTCCACGAGGTATGTCTGAGCTTCTAAGACCAATTGGTTCAGTATTTTGTAAATGGTCTCTTTGCAGCCTGTTCGTCGTAATAAAACTGCCACTATTTTGGATATTTGGTCTTTAGGTATCTGCAAAACAATATTGGCACCAATATATTTAGTAAATAATAATAATAATAATAGGTAGCTTAGAACCAGGAAACGGACATAGGATACTTTATCCCGAAAAAGTTACGGGAACGGGGTGAGTAAAGCCGCGAGCGGCCGCTAGTAATAAATAAATTAAGCCAAGCGTGTACAATACGTCATATAGATATTTTACGCCTTTGTGGTTATCGGTTCAACGATTTTGTTGGAGTCAGACACGATTTAAAGACGTTTTGTGTGATTTTATTGAACACTAGCGGCCTGTCCCGGCTTTAAACACATAAATATAGCCTATGTTACTCAGGGTGAATGTAGCTTTCCATTGGTGAAAGAATTTTTGAAATCGGAACAGTAGTTTTCGATTTTATTCATGACAAACATACAAAAATACAAATCTTTCCTCATTATAATATGTATATTAGTATAGAAAAGCTTTTGACTGGTTAATGTTAACAAAAATGTTATTAGTTAGGCGAATGGCTGACTGGCCTCTAGCTCAGTTGGTAGTAGCTCTGCCTTCTGCGCCGTAGGTCGTGGGTTCGATCCCCACCGAGAACAAATATTTGTGTGGTGAACATAAATGTTTGTTCTCTGTCTGGGTGTTATATTGTATTCTAAGTATGTATTTACAAAAAAAAAAATGTATTCAAGTATTATATCAGCTATCCGGTTCCCATATTACAAGCTCTGCTTAGTTTGGGGCTGGGTAGTGTTGTGTGAATTAAAAAAAAAAAAAAAAAAAAAAAAAAAATTGAGTTAGCTATTTTTTGCAATATTGTACGCCCGAAATGGGTAGACTGTTGGCTGTTGTGATGCCTTTGGTATTGCAGACGTCCAAAGGCTACGTTAACCGCTTCCCATCAGGTGGGCTTTATGCTTGTCAACTAGTTGTATAAAAAAACACACAATTACTTATAAGATCTTTTACACAGATTTACAATAAATGATTTTGATTTTCTCGCCGAACATAACTTTAGAAAGATAATAATTATTGCTGTTTTTGTACCTACCTACTTACTTTACTGCTTACATAACGTAGATTCAAATTGGTTAATGTATAAAATACATCGAATAGCTTAAGATAAACAATATTGTAACTGTGAGTCTAGGGCCCGTATTCCGAAACAGCGCTTGAGTCTGAGTCGAGCCTCAAGCATAGATTTTATGACAGTTCTCCATTGAAAAGTGTCAAAAATCTGTGCTTGAGGCTCGACTCAGACTCAAGCACTGTTTCAGAATACGGGCCTAAGATTAAATAAATAAACAAATTCTGTAAAATAAGATACATACATTATGTGCAAGTCCTGCGGGCGACAGCTGCACTCTCCACAGGCACCCCAGCCGCGCGTCGATGATGTTACATAAGATACATACATTATGTGCAAGTCCTGCGGGCGACAGCTGCACTCTCCACAGGCACCCCAGCCGCGCGTCGATGATGTTACATAAGATACATACATTATGTGCAAGTCCTGCGGGCGACAGCTGCACTCTCCACAGGCACCCCAGCCGCGCGTCGATGATGTTACATAAGAGACATACATTATGTGCAAGTCCTGCGGGCGACAGCTGCACTCTCCACAGGCACCCCAGCCGCGCATCGATGATGTTACATAAGAGACATACATTATGTGCAAGTCCTGCGGGCGACAGCTGCACTCTCCACAGGCACCCCAGCCGCGCATCGATGATGTTACATAAGAGACATACATTATGTGCAAGTCCTGCGGGCGACAGCTGCACTCTCCACAGGCACCCCAGCCGCGCGTCGATGATGTTACATAAGATACATACATTATGTGCAAGTCCTGCGGGCGACAGCTGCACTCTCCACAGGCACCCCAGCCGCGCGTCGATGATGTTACATAAGATACATACATTATGTGCAAGTCCTGCGGGCGACAGCTGCACTCTCCACAGGCACCCCAGCCGCGCGTCGATGATGTTACATAAGATACATACATTATGTGCAAGTCCTGCGGGCGACAGCTGCACTCTCCACAGGCACCCCAGCCGCGCGTCGATGATGTTACATAAGAGACATACATTATGTGCAAGTCCTGCGGGCGACAGCTGCACTCTCCACAGGCACCCCAGCCGCGCATCGATGATGTTACATAAGAGACATACATTATGTGCAAGTCCTGCGGGCGACAGCTGCACTCTCCACAGGCACCCCAGCCGCGCATCGATGATGTTACATAAGAGACATACATTATGTGCAAGTCCTGCGGGCGACAGCTGCACTCTCCACAGGCACCCCAGCCGCGCATCGATGATGTTACATAAGAGACATACATTATGTGCAAGTCCTGCGGGCGACAGCTGCACTCTCCACAGGCACCCCAGCCGCGCATCGATGATGTTACATAAGAGACATACATTATGTGCAAGTCCTGCGGGCGACAGCTGCACTCTCCACAGGCACCCCAGCCGCGCATCGATGATGTTACATAAGAGACATACATTATGTGCAAGTCCTGCGGGCGACAGCTGCACTCTCCACAGGCACCCCAGCCGCGCATCGATGATGTTACATAAGAGACATACATTATGTGCAAGTCCTGCGGGCGACAGCTGCACTCTCCACAGGCACCCCAGCCGCGCATCGATGATGTTACATAGAGACATACATTATGTGCAAGTCCTGCGGGCGACAGCTGCACTCTCCACAGGCACCCCAGCCGCGCATCGATGATGTTACATAAGAGACATACATTATGTGCAAGTCCTGCGGGCGACAGCTGCACTCTCCACAGGCACCCCAGCCGCGCATCGATGATGTTACATAAGAGACATACATTATGTGCAAGTCCTGCGGGCGACAGCTGCACTCTCCACAGGCACCCCAGCCGCGCATCGATGATGTTACATAAGAGACATACATTATGTGCAAGTCCTGCGGGCGACAGCTGCACTCTCCACAGGCACCCCAGCCGCGCATCGATGATGTTACATAAGAGACATACATTATGTGCAAGTCCTGCGGGCGACAGCTGCACTCTCCACAGGCACCCCAGCCGCGCGTCGATGATGTTACATAAGAGACATACATTATGTGCAAGTCCTGCGGGCGACAGCTGCACTCTCCACAGGCACCCCAGCCGCGCATCGATGATGTTACATAAGAGACATACATTATGTGCAAGTCCTGCGGGCGACAGCTGCACTCTCCACAGGCACCCCAGCCGCGCATCGATGATGTTACATAAGAGACATACATTATGTGCAAGTCCTGCGGGCGACAGCTGCACTCTCCACAGGCACCCCAGCCGCGCATCGATGATGTTACATAAGAGACATACATTATGTGCAAGTCCTGCGGGCGACAGCTGCACTCTCCACAGGCACCCCAGCCGCGCGTCGATGATGTTACATAAGAGACATACATTATGTGCAAGTCCTGCGGGCGACAGCTGCACTCTCCACAGGCACCCCAGCCGCGCATCGATGATGTTACATAAGAGACATACATTGTGTGCAAGTCCTGCGGGCGACAACTGCACTCTCCACAGGCACCCCAGCCGCGCGTCGATGATGTTACATAAGAGACATACATTATGTGCAAGTCCTGCGGGCGACAGCTGCACTCTCCACAGGCACCCCAGCCGCGCATCGATGATGTTACATAAGATACATACATTATGTGCAAGTCCTGCGGGCGACAGCTGCACTCTCCACAGGCACCCCAGCCGCGCGTCGATGATGTTACATAAGAGACATACATTATGTGCAAGTCCTGCGGGCGACAGCTGCACTCTCCACAGGCACCCCAGCCGCGCGTCGATGATGTTACATAAGAGACATACATTATGTGCAAGTCCTGCGGGCGACAGCTGCACTCTCCACAGGCACCCCAGCCGCGCATCGATGATGTTACATAAGAGACATACATTATGTGCAAGTCCTGCGGGCGACAGCTGCACTCTCCACAGGCACCCCAGCCGCGCATCGATGATGTTACATAAGAGACATACATTATGTGCAAGTCCTGCGGGCGACAGCTGCACTCTCCACAGGCACCCCAGCCGCGCATCGATGATGTTACATAAGAGACATACATTATGTGCAAGTCCTGCGGGCGACAGCTGCACTCTCCACAGGCACCCCAGCCGCGCATCGATGATGTTACATAAGAGACATACATTATGTGCAAGTCCTGCGGGCGACAGCTGCACTCTCCACAGGCACCCCAGCCGCGCGTCGATGATGTTACATAAGAGACATACATTATGTGCAAGTCCTGCGGGCGACAGCTGCACTCTCCACAGGCACCCCAGCCGCGCGTCGATGATGTTACATAAGAGACATACATTATGTGCAAGTCCTGCGGGCGACAGCTGCACTCTCCACAGGCACCCCAGCCGCGCGTCGATGATGTTACATAAGAGACATACATTATGTGCAAGTCCTGCGGGCGACAGCTGCACTCTCCACAGGCACCCCAGCCGCGCGTCGATGATGTTACATAAGAGACATACATTATGTGCAAGTCCTGCGGGCGACAGCTGCACTCTCCACAGGCACCCCAGCCGCGCGTCGATGATGTTACATAAGATACATACATTATGTGCAAGTCCTGCGGGCGACAGCTGCACTCTCCACAGGCACCCCAGCCGCGCGTCGATGATGTTACATAAGAGACATACATTATGTGCAAGTCCTGCGGGCGACAGCTGCACTCTCCACAGGCACCCCAGCCGCGCGTCGATGATGTTACATAAGAGACATACATTATGTGCAAGTCCTGCGGGCGACAGCTGCACTCTCCACAGGCACCCCAGCCGCGCGTCGATGATGTTACATAAGATACATACATTATGTGCAAGTCCTGCGGGCGACAGCTGCACTCTCCACAGGCACCCCAGCCGCGCGTCGATGATGTTACATAAGATACATACATTATGTGCAAGTCCTGCGGGCGACAGCTGCACTCTCCACAGGCACCCCAGCCGCGCATCGATGATGTTACATAAGAGACATACATTATGTGCAAGTCCTGCGGGCGACAGCTGCACTCTCCACAGGCACCCCAGCCGCGCGTCGATGATGTTACATAAGAGACATACATTATGTGCAAGTCCTGCGGGCGACAGCTGCACTCTCCACAGGCACCCCAGCCGCGCGTCGATGATGTTACATAAGAGACATACATTATGTGCAAGTCCTGCGGGCGACAGCTGCACTCTCCACAGGCACCCCAGCCGCGCGTCGATGATGTTACATAAGATACATACATTATGTGCAAGTCCTGCGGGCGACAGCTGCACTCTCCACAGGCACCCCAGCCGCGCGTCGATGATGTTACATAAGAGACATACATTATGTGCAAGTCCTGCGGGCGACAGCTGCACTCTCCACAGGCACCCCAGCCGCGCGTCGATGATGTTACATAAGATACATACATTATGTGCAAGTCCTGCGGGCGACAGCTGCACTCTCCACAGGCACCCCAGCCGCGCGTCGATGATGTTACATAAGAGACATACATTATGTGCAAGTCCTGCGGGCGACAGCTGCACTCTCCACAGGCACCCCAGCCGCGCGTCGATGATGTTACATAAGAGACATACATTATGTGCAAGTCCTGCGGGCGACAGCTGCACTCTCCACAGGCACCCCAGCCGCGCGTCGATGATGTTACATAAGAGACATACATTATGTGCAAGTCCTGCGGGCGACAGCTGCACTCTCCACAGGCACCCCAGCCGCGCGTCGATGATGTTACATAAGAGACATACATTATGTGCAAGTCCTGCGGGCGACAGCTGCACTCTCCACAGGCACCCCAGCCGCGCGTCGATGATGTTACATAAGAGACATACATTATGTGCAAGTCCTGCGGGCGACAGCTGCACTCTCCACAGGCACCCCAGCCGCGCGTCGATGATGTTACATAAGAGACATACATTATGTGCAAGTCCTGCGGGCGACAGCTGCACTCTCCACAGGCACCCCAGCCGCGCGTCGATGATGTTACATAAGAGACATACATTATGTGCAAGTCCTGCGGGCGACAGCTGCACTCTCCACAGGCACCCCAGCCGCGCGTCGATGATGTTACATAAGAGACATACATTATGTGCAAGTCCTGCGGGCGACAGCTGCACTCTCCACAGGCACCCCAGCCGCGCGTCGATGATGTTACATAAGAGACATACATTATGTGCAAGTCCTGCGGGCGACAGCTGCACTCTCCACAGGCACCCCAGCCGCGCGTCGATGATGTTACATAAGAGACATACATTATGTGCAAGTCCTGCGGGCGACAGCTGCACTCTCCACAGGCACCCCAGCCGCGCGTCGATGATGTTACATAAGATACATACATTATGTGCAAGTCCTGCGGGCGACAGCTGCACTCTCCACAGGCACCCCAGCCGCGCGTCGATGATGTTACATAAGAGACATACATTATGTGCAAGTCCTGCGGGCGACAGCTGCACTCTCCACAGGCACCCCAGCCGCGCGTCGATGATGTTACATAAGAGACATACATTATGTGCAAGTCCTGCGGGCGACAGCTGCACTCTCCACAGGCACCCCAGCCGCGCGTCGATGATGTTACATAAGATACATACATTATGTGCAAGTCCTGCGGGCGACAGCTGCACTCTCCACAGGCACCCCAGCCGCGCGTCGATGATGTTACATAAGATACATACATTATGTGCAAGTCCTGCGGGCGACAGCTGCACTCTCCACAGGCACCCCAGCCGCGCGTCGATGATGTTACATAAGAGACATACATTATGTGCAAGTCCTGCGGGCGACAGCTGCACTCTCCACAGGCACCCCAGCCGCGCGTCGATGATGTTACATAAGAGACATACATTATGTGCAAGTCCTGCGGGCGACAGCTGCACTCTCCACAGGCACCCCAGCCGCGCGTCGATGATGTTACATAAGAGACATACATTATGTGCAAGTCCTGCGGGCGACAGCTGCACTCTCCACAGGCACCCCAGCCGCGCGTCGATGATGTTACATAAGATACATACATTATGTGCAAGTCCTGCGGGCGACAGCTGCACTCTCCACAGGCACCCCAGCCGCGCGTCGATGATGTTACATAAGAGACATACATTATGTGCAAGTCCTGCGGGCGACAGCTGCACTCTCCACAGGCACCCCAGCCGCGCGTCGATGATGTTACATAAGATACATACATTATGTGCAAGTCCTGCGGGCGACAGCTGCACTCTCCACAGGCACCCCAGCCGCGCGTCGATGATGTTACATAAGAGACATACATTATGTGCAAGTCCTGCGGGCGACAGCTGCACTCTCCACAGGCACCCCAGCCGCGCGTCGATGATGTTACATAAGAGACATACATTATGTGCAAGTCCTGCGGGCGACAGCTGCACTCTCCACAGGCACCCCAGCCGCGCGTCGATGATGTTACATAAGATACATACATTATGTGCAAGTCCTGCGGGCGACAGCTGCACTCTCCACAGGCACCCCAGCCGCGCGTCGATGATGTTACATAAGAGACATACATTATGTGCAAGTCCTGCGGGCGACAGCTGCACTCTCCACAGGCACCCCAGCCGCGCGTCGATGATGTTACATAAGATACATACATTATGTGCAAGTCCTGCGGGCGACAGCTGCACTCTCCACAGGCACCCCAGCCGCGCGTCGATGATGTTACATAAGAGACATACATTATGTGCAAGTCCTGCGGGCGACAGCTGCACTCTCCACAGGCACCCCAGCCGCGCGTCGATGATGTTACATACATTATGTGCAAGTCCTGCGGGCGACAGCTGCACTCTCCACAGGCACCCCAGCCGCGCGTCGATGATGTTACATACATTATGTGCAAGTCCTGCGGGCGACAGCTGCACTCTCCACAGGCACCCCAGCCGCGCGTCGATGATGTTACATACATTATGTGCAAGTCCTGCGGGCGACAGCTGCACTCTCCACAGGCACCCCAGCCGCGCGTCGATGATGTTACATACATTATGTGCAAGTCCTGCGGGCGACAGCTGCACTCTCCACAGGCACCCCAGCCGCGCGTCGATGATGTTACATACATTATGTGCAAGTCCTGCGGGCGACAGCTGCACTCTCCACAGGCACCCCAGCCGCGCGTCGATGATGTTACATACATTATGTGCAAGTCCTGCGGGCGACAGCTGCACTCTCCACAGGCACCCCAGCCGCGCGTCGATGATGTTACATACATTATGTGCAAGTCCTGCGGGCGACAGCTGCACTCTCCACAGGCACCCCAGCCGCGCGTCGATGATGTTACATACATTATGTGCAAGTCCTGCGGGCGACAGCTGCACTCTCCACAGGCACCCCAGCCGCGCGTCGATGATGTTACATACATTATGTGCAAGTCCTGCGGGCGACAGCTGCACTCTCCACAGGCACCCCAGCCGCGCGTCGATGATGTTACATACATTATGTGCAAGTCCTGCGGGCGACAGCTGCACTCTCCACAGGCACCCCAGCCGCGCGTCGATGATGTTACATACATTATGTGCAAGTCCTGCGGGCGACAGCTGCACTCTCCACAGGCACCCCAGCCGCGCGTCGATGATGTTACATACATTATGTGCAAGTCCTGCGGGCGACAGCTGCACTCTCCACAGGCACCCCAGCCGCGCGTCGATGATGTTACATACATTATGTGCAAGTCCTGCGGGCGACAGCTGCACTCTCCACAGGCACCCCAGCCGCGCGTCGATGATGTTACATACATTATGTGCAAGTCCTGCGGGCGACAGCTGCACTCTCCACAGGCACCCCAGCCGCGCGTCGATGATGTTACATACATTATGTGCAAGTCCTGCGGGCGACAGCTGCACTCTCCACAGGCACCCCAGCCGCGCGTCGATGATGTTACATACATTATGTGCAAGTCCTGCGGGCGACAGCTGCACTCTCCACAGGCACCCCAGCCGCGCGTCGATGATGTTACATACATTATGTGCAAGTCCTGCGGGCGACAGCTGCACTCTCCACAGGCACCCCAGCCGCGCGTCGATGATGTTACATACATTATGTGCAAGTCCTGCGGGCGACAGCTGCACTCTCCACAGGCACCCCAGCCGCGCGTCGATGATGTTACATAAGAGACATACATTATGTGCAAGTCCTGCGGGCGACAGCTGCACTCTCCACAGGCACCCCAGCCGCGCGTCGATGATGTTACATAAGATACATACATTATGTGCAAGTCCTGCGGGCGACAGCTGCACTCTCCACAGGCACCCCAGCCGCGCGTCGATGATGTTACATACATTATGTGCAAGTCCTGCGGGCGACAGCTGCACTCTCCACAGGCACCCCAGCCGCGCGTCGATGATGTTACATACATTATGTGCAAGTCCTGCGGGCGACAGCTGCACTCTCCACAGGCACCCCAGCCGCGCGTCGATGATGTTACATACATTATGTGCAAGTCCTGCGGGCGACAGCTGCACTCTCCACAGGCACCCCAGCCGCGCGTCGATGATGTTACATACATTATGTGCAAGTCCTGCGGGCGACAGCTGCACTCTCCACAGGCACCCCAGCCGCGCGTCGATGATGTTACATACATTATGTGCAAGTCCTGCGGGCGACAGCTGCACTCTCCACAGGCACCCCAGCCGCGCGTCGATGATGTTACATACATTATGTGCAAGTCCTGCGGGCGACAGCTGCACTCTCCACAGGCACCCCAGCCGCGCGTCGATGATGTTACATAAGAGACATACATTATGTGCAAGTCCTGCGGGCGACAGCTGCACTCTCCACAGGCACCCCAGCCGCGCGTCGATGATGTTACATAAGATACATACATTATGTGCAAGTCCTGCGGGCGACAGCTGCACTCTCCACAGGCACCCCAGCCGCGCGTCGATGATGTTACATACATTATGTGCAAGTCCTGCGGGCGACAGCTGCACTCTCCACAGGCACCCCAGCCGCGCGTCGATGATGTTACATACATTATGTGCAAGTCCTGCGGGCGACAGCTGCACTCTCCACAGGCACCCCAGCCGCGCGTCGATGATGTTACATACATTATGTGCAAGTCCTGCGGGCGACAGCTGCACTCTCCACAGGCACCCCAGCCGCGCGTCGATGATGTTACATACATTATGTGCAAGTCCTGCGGGCGACAGCTGCACTCTCCACAGGCACCCCAGCCGCGCGTCGATGATGTTACATACATTATGTGCTAGTCCTGCGGGCGACAGCTGCACTCTCCACAGGCACCCCAGCCGCGCGTCGATGATGTTACATACATTATGTGCAAGTCCTGCGGGCGACAGCTGCACTCTCCACAGGCACCCCAGCCGCGCGTCGATGATGTTACATACATTATGTGCAAGTCCTGCGGGCGACAGCTGCACTCTCCACAGGCACCCCAGCCGCGCGTCGATGATGTTACATACATTATGTGCTAGTCCTGCGGGCGACAGCTGCACTCTCCACAGGCACCCCAGCCGCGCGTCGATGATGTTACATACATTATGTGCAAGTCCTGCGGGCGACAGCTGCACTCTCCACAGGCACCCCAGCCGCGCGTCGATGATGTTACATAAGATACATACATTATGTGCTAGTCCTGCGGGCGACAGCTGCACTCTCCACAGGCACCCCAGCCGCGCGTCGATGATGTTACATACATTATGTGCAAGTCCTGCGGGCGACAGCTGCACTCTCCACAGGCACCCCAGCCGCGCGTCGATGATGTTACATACATTATGTGCAAGTCCTGCGGGCGACAGCTGCACTCTCCACAGGCACCCCAGCCGCGCGTCGATGATGTTACATACATTATGTGCAAGTCCTGCGGGCGACAGCTGCACTCTCCACAGGCACCCCAGCCGCGCGTCGATGATGTTACATACATTATGTGCTAGTCCTGCGGGCGACAGCTGCACTCTCCACAGGCACCCCAGCCGCGCGTCGATGATGTTACATACATTATGTGCTAGTCCTGCGGGCGACAGCTGCACTCTCCACAGGCACCCCAGCCGCGCGTCGATGATGTTACATACATTATGTGCAAGTCCTGCGGGCGACAGCTGCACTCTCCACAGGCACCCCAGCCGCGCGTCGATGATGTTACATACATTATGTGCTAGTCCTGCGGGCGACAGCTGCACTCTCCACAGGCACCCCAGCCGCGCGTCGATGATGTTACATACATTATGTGCAAGTCCTGCGGGCGACAGCTGCACTCTCCACAGGCACCCCAGCCGCGCGTCGATGATGTTACATACATTATGTGCTAGTCCTGCGGGCGACAGCTGCACTCTCCACAGGCACCCCAGCCGCGCGTCGATGATGTTACATACATTATGTGCAAGTCCTGCGGGCGACAGCTGCACTCTCCACAGGCACCCCAGCCGCGCGTCGATGATGTTACATACATTATGTGCTAGTCCTGCGGGCGACAGCTGCACTCTCCACAGGCACCCCAGCCGCGCGTCGATGATGTTACATACATTATGTGCTAGTCCTGCGGGCGACAGCTGCACTCTCCACAGGCACCCCAGCCGCGCGTCGATGATGTTACATACATTATGTGCAAGTCCTGCGGGCGACAGCTGCACTCTCCACAGGCACCCCAGCCGCGCGTCGATGATGTTACATACATTATGTGCAAGTCCTGCGGGCGACAGCTGCACTCTCCACAGGCACCCCAGCCGCGCGTCGATGATGTTACATACATTATGTGCAAGTCCTGCGGGCGACAGCTGCACTCTCCACAGGCACCCCAGCCGCGCGTCGATGATGTTACATACATTATGTGCAAGTCCTGCGGGCGACAGCTGCACTCTCCACAGGCACCCCAGCCGCGCGTCGATGATGTTACATACATTATGTGCAAGTCCTGCGGGCGACAGCTGCACTCTCCACAGGCACCCCAGCCGCGCGTCGATGATGTTACATACATTATGTGCTAGTCCTGCGGGCGACAGCTGCACTCTCCACAGGCACCCCAGCCGCGCGTCGATGATGTTACATACATTATGTGCAAGTCCTGCGGGCGACAGCTGCACTCTCCACAGGCACCCCAGCCGCGCGTCGATGATGTTACATAAGATACATACATTATGTGCAAGTCCTGCGGGCGACAGCTGCACTCTCCACAGGCACCCCAGCCGCGCGTCGATGATGTTACATACATTATGTGCAAGTCCTGCGGGCGACAGCTGCACTCTCCACAGGCACCCCAGCCGCGCGTCGATGATTGTTACAGACATAAAATATATTGTTGCTATTTTAGTAGTTGACTGTGGCAACACTGTCAGTCGCCATTTTAACACCAAATAAAACTTTCTAGCCTCTCCCATTCAAACAATAAAATAATATTAAATAGTGATTGCCTTTCATTTGTAATCACACAAATTGGTGCCGAAACTCAAATCAGTCTAAATAAGTGAATAATACAGTGCGAGAAGAACCCAAAAAACCAATCATCCAAGTTTTTCTGCCGCCTCGTGCTTTGTCGTGACGAGTTCATCCACGCGACAAAAACACAAAAACACAAAAATACATTATTCAATACAATACAAGGGAGAGGCTAGGCAATAAAACATCTATTCAACGACTCAAAATAATATTCAAAATATCAAGACTCCAAAACAGCAAATAAAAACATAACTCCATATTACGTCGTCGGCAAATATTCGCCGTGTATTCGCCGGCCGGCGCCGCCATTTTGGGCAAGCAAAAATCGACATTCTTTCAACGTTACACAATCTTCAAAGTTATACACCACGCCGAGAAAAACCTTCGAGTACTGTTCTACATCCTCAATATATACGCTGAATGTCTACTACTTCGAGTGACTCAGAATTTTCGGACATTTGTGAGGACAACGACCTCTCTGACGGCAGCGGGCAGGACACAGTGGACACGATGGCCAATGCCAACGCTGACGACATCAAACGCCTCAGAGCGGCAAGAGGACAGTGCAAGTCATTCATCACCAGGCTAGAGGCATTCTTTGAAGATAAACAAAAGATTGACTACGACGAATTGGAATCGCGAGGGCTACAGCTGCATGAGCAATATAAAAGGTTTCAAGAAATACAGCTTCAACTGATCTATCACGACGAGAACGACGATGAGTCGGGGTCCCTGGATGACCGCTACTTCCGCCTGTGTGCTGCTATCAAGAAATGCAAGCAGTCAACTTCAAATGCAAATACTAGTAAATTCAGTGAAAAAAGTGACGTTAGTTGTATAAAGTTGCCTAGGATAAACATACAGGTGTACGACGGACGGGACATTAGCGGTTTCCAGCCATTCTTGGACTTATTTACAGCAGTTATAGACAGTGACGCTAAGCTAAGTTCTATTGAAAAGATGTACTACTTGAAAACATTGCTCAAGGGGGAGCCATTGCAAATAATCGAGGGTCTGCCGGTAAGCAATGAGTCTTACAAATCTGCACTTCAATTGTTAACCAAAAGGTATTGTAATCCATTGTTAGTAATCTCAACTCACATAAACACTTTATTGGACATGCCATCTATTCAGCGTGGAACGGCCCAGCAGTTGAGAGAATTAACAGCAAAAATAAGACAACAGTTGTCAGCACTAGAAAACTTAAAACAACCAACTGATAAATGGGATGCTATCCTAATTTGCATTGTTACTAGAAAGCTGGATCCGTTGACTGTTCGTCTGTTTCACTCTGAAAAGGATTATGCCACAATAATGCCATCGTTGAAAGAATTGTTGGAATTTTTGGACAAGCGTGCAGTTTCACTTGAAGTCAGTCCTATGTACAGCGATAAAGCCAAGTCAAAGAGTATTACCTTGACAGGGGTGGTTGACCCAAAGCAATTAGGTGCTGCACGTTGCACTTTGTGCAATGATTCACATCGCTTATACAAATGTCCAAAATTTGTACTCATGCCAATTGAAAAAAGACTGGATCATGTTGTTAAAAATAAACATTGTAATTTATGTTTGGGGTTACATTCACAGAAGTGCCGCTACCAATTCAAATGCACAATTTGTAAATCTAAAGAGCATAATACTTTGCTTCATGCAGATGGCAAACAGGATGAGAATAAAAATCAGCTGGTAAGTTTGCATTCATTTAAGACACCTGAAAATAAAGTGTTGTTGCCCACTGTTAAGCTTTTGATATCGGATGTGGATGGCAACACAACAACAAGGTTATTGCGCGGGGGTTGCTTGACTCAGGCAGTCAAACATCACTATGCACAAGCAAGCTAGCTGACAGGTTAGGTATACAACCATTCACTCATGAAATGAACATACTAACTTTGGGCGAAAAAGTAAATAAAATAGATAAAGCCATAAATATTACCATCCATTCTCTTACACAAGGCTTCAAGGCAGATATTACCTGTTCTATTGTCAATCAAATCACTGCGCTTATGCCTCAAAGAAAATTTAACCTTTCCAGTTTCATGATACCAAAAAACATTGCATTAGCTGATAATGAATATAACATTCCAGGAGTAATTGATGTGCTGCTGGGTGCGGACATCTTCTTTCGGGTTATACAGGATGGAAAAATTGAAGGTGGACCAACCGATCCGATCATGCTCAACACGAGGTTTGGATACATCATCTCAGGTGACTCATTTCCTTGTTGTAACGTAGTAACTAGTTTGCATGCAGTAGTGAGTACTGATCTGGATCACATTGTATCAAAATTTTGGGAGACTGAAAAGGTGCCAGAAGTCTTCCTAGAATCATTACCTGAACATGCTCAAAGTGAGAGGGTGTTTCAAGAGTCTGTCACTCTACAAAATAATCGTTTTGAAGTAGGTATTCCACTCAAAATGAGTCCAAGTGACATTAATACATCAAAGTCGTTTGCCATTGCTTTGCAGCGATTTTACAACTTAGAAAGGCGTTTTTCTAAGGATCCATTATACTATCAGTTGTATTCTGAATTTATACATGAATATCTACAATTGAGTCATGCAAAAATAATCGACATCGATGATGACTCATCCAATATTCAACCAATTTACTTTCTTCCACATCATGCGGTTATACGCAATGATAAAATCACAAACAAACTGCGTGTAGTATTCGATGCTAGCGCCAAGGGTCATGACACTCCAAGTCTAAATGACATACAATGTAATGGCCCAGTTATACAAAGTCAATTATTTGATATTTTAATACAGTTTCGTACATTTAAATTCATTCTTATGTGTGACATTCGCCATATGTTCAGACAGATAATGGTAAAACCAGAATACAGGGTGCTACAGAATATTTTGTGGAGAGACAGACCCGATCACCCAATCCAATGCCTACAACTTCAAACCATAACTTATGGATTAAAAAGTTCTGCCTTTTTAGCGACAAGATGTCTAGTCGAGTTAGCTAAAAGGTATGAGCGCGAATTCCCCTTAGCAAGCCAAGCTATTATCTCATCGAGCTACTGCGATGACATAATATGTGGGGCTTCAAGCTATGAGTCTGCCCTGCAAATAAAAAATGAGCTTGTTCAGTTAATGAGTTTGGGAGGATTTCAATTACATAAATGGTGTTCAAATAATATTTTATTACTATCAGACATTCCAAAAGAAAAATTAGGCTTTCCACAACGTGATCTGGATTGGGACAAACCTGTAGTCAAAACTTTAGGCCTCTCCTACGACACCCGAGATGATGTGTTCAAGATGAGTGGGGGCATGATAACCTCCCCTGATATACCCACAAAAAGAACCGTACTCAGTTCAATTAGTAAATTTTATGACCCACTAGGCTTTGCTGGTCCTATAATAGTCAGGGCAAAATTAATACTTCAACAAATTTGGCAACACAACCTGGAGTGGGACACTCCTTTGCCATCTGCATTAAACAAAGTATGGTCAGTATTTCAAAATGAGATTGCAAGTATACCCGAGCTCATTATTCCCCGTAACTTGCAGCTGTCAGAAGCAGAAGAATGTGCTTTGTTTGGTTACTGCGACGCTTCTACGGAAGCTTATGGATGTTGCATTTATGTTAAAATTAAGATAGCTGGTGAGTACCGCGCATATCTACTGTGCTCTAAATCAAGAGTTGCTCCTCTAAATTCAAAAATAACTGTCCCTAAACTTGAACTAAATGGTGCACTACTTCTAGCCAAGTTAATATTAAAAATCTCGAAGGTGTTACCTAACATAAAAATGATAAACTTATTTTCAGATTCAAAAATTGTATTAGGATGGTTAAATTCAAATTTACATAATTTACCGGCCTATGTTGCCAATAGGGTCAAGGAGATTTCTAGGAGCACGGTGGGCATGCAGTGGTACCACACCCCCGGTGTGTTCAACCCAGCAGATATTCTGTCCAGAGGTATAAACCCTTCTGACTTACATAAAAATAAATTATGGTGGCAGGGCCCCGATTATTTGCACTGTGAAAATAATAACTTTTACTGTTACACTTCAGATATTGAATATCCGATGAAATCTAATTCTAAGGAAAACATTAGTAATATAAACCACAATGTAGAAAATGAAATTGAGAGTATTTCACCCTTATTTGCCAAGTACTCAACTCTCTACAAAATGCAGAGAATTATTTGCTATGTAATAAGATTTGTTAACAAATGCAAGGGCATTGTAACAGGTTCTGGAAATTTTACTGTAAAAGAGTTAAAATACGCATTAAGTATTGCAATTAAAGCTGTTCAAACTTTCCACTTTAGTGAAGAAATAAAACTTTTGAAAAATAATAAACAAATAAATTCTAATTTAAAATCATTACATCCTTTTATAGATGCCGAAGGGCTCGTACGCGTAGGGGGTAGGCTTCAAAACTCAGCCCTTACCTTTGCAAGAAAGTTTCCAGTTATCTTGCCAAATAAATGTCATTTAACTAGAATAATAATAAATAATGAACACCTATCATTGTTACATGGTGGGCTTAAAATTATGTTTAGTAATTTATCTCAAAAATACCATATTGTAAATGGTATTCGTCAAATAAAAAGTGTATTACACAAATGTATGGTCTGCTTGAGACACAAAACAGAAGGAGCTAAACAACTTATGGGCTCTCTGCCCCGAGATAGAGTCACGCCTGCTAGAGCCTTTGAAAGGGTGGGTTTGGACTACTGCGGCCCATTTGAAGTCAAACAATCTACTTTAAGACGAAGTGTAGTGTCGAAAGGATATGTTGTCGTATTTGTTTGCTTCACCACCAAGGCGCTACATTTAGAAATAGTTTCAGACCTAACCACAGAAGCGTTCTTAGCTGCTCTAAAGAGATTCATTTCGCGCCGAGGTTTACCTTCTGTTATACATTGCGATAATGCCTCTACCTTTAAAGGGGCCAATAATAAATTGCGCGACCTCTACCACTTACAAAATAATTCAAGCTTTCAGGATCAGGTTCAAGGTTTCGCAGCAGTCAAAGGCATACAGTTTAAATTCATACCAGCATACAGTCCTAATCATGGTGGTCTGTGGGAATCAGCTGTTAAATCTGCAAAGTTTCACCTAAAAAGGGTCACTGGTGCTAAGTTATTTACCTACGAACAGTATCATACAGTTTTGTGTCAAATAGAGTCCATACTTAATTCCAGACCATTAGTTCCAATGTCGCTAGATACCACAGACTACTCTTATTTAACGCCAGGTCATTTTATTATAGGTTGCGCCCCAACCTCTTATCCAGAGCAGGATTTAGTAGATATTCCTACAAATAGGCTTCGTCTATGGAGGTGTTGTGAACAAGTGCGACAGCACTTCTGGAAGGCATGGTCAAATGAGTATTTGTCAATCCTGAATAAGCGTACCAAATGGCAAAAAGAGTATCCTAATCTTAAAGAAGGTATGTTGGTTCTGCTGCGTAACCAAAATACACCACCTTTTCAATGGCCCATAGGTAGGGTATCAAAAGTGTTTGTTGGTTTAGATAATAAGGTACGTGTTGTTGAAATAAGAACAGCTGATGGCAAATACCACACAAGAGCAGTTTCCAAAGTTGTACATTTGCCAATAGAAGACTAGTCATCAGCTGCTCTACCTAGTAATTTAGGGTTATTCATAAGAAAACTTAAAATAGACTTTATACATATTTATAAGAAAACTTATGTTTTTATTTTTAGAACTTTATTCAGTATATAGCATATAAGTTAGGGAGTATTCAGGCCGGCCCAACTTATGTTACAGACATAAAATATATTGTTGCTATTTTAGTAGTTGACTGTGGCAACACTGTCAGTCGCCATTTTAACACCAAATAAAACTTTCTAGCCTCTCCCATTCAAACAATAAAATAATATTAAATAGTGATTGCCTTTCATTTGTAATCACACAATGATGTTACATACATTATGTGCAAGTCCTGCGGGCGACAGCTGCACTCTCCACAGGCACCCCAGCCGCGCGTCGATGATGTTACATACATTATGTGCTAGTCCTGCGGGCGACAGCTGCACTCTCCACAGGCACCCCAGCCGCGCGTCGATGATGTTACATACATTATGTGCAAGTCCTGCGGGCGACAGCTGCACTCTCCACAGGCACCCCAGCCGCGCGTCGATGATGTTACATACATTATGTGCTAGTCCTGCGGGCGACAGCTGCACTCTCCACAGGCACCCCAGCCGCGCGTCGATGATGTTACATACATTATGTGCAAGTCCTGCGGGCGACAGCTGCACTCTCCACAGGCACCCCAGCCGCGCGTCGATGATGTTACATACATTATGTGCTAGTCCTGCGGGCGACAGCTGCACTCTCCACAGGCACCCCAGCCGCGCGTCGATGATGTTACATACATTATGTGCTAGTCCTGCGGGCGACAGCTGCACTCTCCACAGGCACCCCAGCCGCGCGTCGATGATGTTACATACATTATGTGCAAGTCCTGCGGGCGACAGCTGCACTCTCCACAGGCACCCCAGCCGCGCGTCGATGATGTTACATACATTATGTGCAAGTCCTGCGGGCGACAGCTGCACTCTCCACAGGCACCCCAGCCGCGCGTCGATGATGTTACATACATTATGTGCAAGTCCTGCGGGCGACAGCTGCACTCTCCACAGGCACCCCAGCCGCGCGTCGATGATGTTACATACATTATGTGCAAGTCCTGCGGGCGACAGCTGCACTCTCCACAGGCACCCCAGCCGCGCGTCGATGATGTTACATACATTATGTGCAAGTCCTGCGGGCGACAGCTGCACTCTCCACAGGCACCCCAGCCGCGCGTCGATGATGTTACATACATTATGTGCTAGTCCTGCGGGCGACAGCTGCACTCTCCACAGGCACCCCAGCCGCGCGTCGATGATGTTACATACATTATGTGCAAGTCCTGCGGGCGACAGCTGCACTCTCCACAGGCACCCCAGCCGCGCGTCGATGATGTTACATAAGATACATACATTATGTGCAAGTCCTGCGGGCGACAGCTGCACTCTCCACAGGCACCCCAGCCGCGCGTCGATGATGTTACATACATTATGTGCAAGTCCTGCGGGCGACAGCTGCACTCTCCACAGGCACCCCAGCCGCGCGTCGATGATGTTACATACATTATGTGCAAGTCCTGCGGGCGACAGCTGCACTCTCCACAGGCACCCCAGCCGCGCGTCGATGATGTTACATACATTATGTGCAAGTCCTGCGGGCGACAGCTGCACTCTCCACAGGCACCCCAGCCGCGCGTCGATGATGTTACATACATTATGTGCAAGTCCTGCGGGCGACAGCTGCACTCTCCACAGGCACCCCAGCCGCGCGTCGATGATGTTACATACATTATGTGCTAGTCCTGCGGGCGACAGCTGCACTCTCCACAGGCACCCCAGCCGCGCGTCGATGATGTTACATACATTATGTGCAAGTCCTGCGGGCGACAGCTGCACTCTCCACAGGCACCCCAGCCGCGCGTCGATGATGTTACATACATTATGTGCTAGTCCTGCGGGCGACAGCTGCACTCTCCACAGGCACCCCAGCCGCGCGTCGATGATGTTACATACATTATGTGCAAGTCCTGCGGGCGACAGCTGCACTCTCCACAGGCACCCCAGCCGCGCGTCGATGATGTTACATACATTATGTGCAAGTCCTGCGGGCGACAGCTGCACTCTCCACAGGCACCCCAGCCGCGCGTCGATGATGTTACATACATTATGTGCAAGTCCTGCGGGCGACAGCTGCACTCTCCACAGGCACCCCAGCCGCGCGTCGATGATGTTACATACATTATGTGCAAGTCCTGCGGGCGACAGCTGCACTCTCCACAGGCACCCCAGCCGCGCGTCGATGATGTTACATACATTATGTGCTAGTCCTGCGGGCGACAGCTGCACTCTCCACAGGCACCCCAGCCGCGCGTCGATGATGTTACATACATTATGTGCTAGTCCTGCGGGCGACAGCTGCACTCTCCACAGGCACCCCAGCCGCGCGTCGATGATGTTACATACATTATGTGCTAGTCCTGCGGGCGACAGCTGCACTCTCCACAGGCACCCCAGCCGCGCGTCGATGATGTTACATACATTATGTGCTAGTCCTGCGGGCGACAGCTGCACTCTCCACAGGCACCCCAGCCGCGCGTCGATGATGTTACATACATTATGTGCTAGTCCTGCGGGCGACAGCTGCACTCTCCACAGGCACCCCAGCCGCGCGTCGATGATGTTACATACATTATGTGCTAGTCCTGCGGGCGACAGCTGCACTCTCCACAGGCACCCCAGCCGCGCGTCGATGATGTTACATACATTATGTGCTAGTCCTGCGGGCGACAGCTGCACTCTCCACAGGCACCCCAGCCGCGCGTCGATGATGTTACATACATTATGTGCTAGTCCTGCGGGCGACAGCTGCACTCTCCACAGGCACCCCAGCCGCGCGTCGATGATGTTACATACATTATGTGCTAGTCCTGCGGGCGACAGCTGCACTCTCCACAGGCACCCCAGCCGCGCGTCGATGATGTTACATACATTATGTGCAAGTCCTGCGGGCGACAGCTGCACTCTCCACAGGCACCCCAGCCGCGCGTCGATGATGTTACATACATTATGTGCTAGTCCTGCGGGCGACAGCTGCACTCTCCACAGGCACCCCAGCCGCGCGTCGATGATGTTACATACATTATGTGCTAGTCCTGCGGGCGACAGCTGCACTCTCCACAGGCACCCCAGCCGCGCGTCGATGATGTTACATACATTATGTGCTAGTCCTGCGGGCGACAGCTGCACTCTCCACAGGCACCCCAGCCGCGCGTCGATGATGTTACATACATTATGTGCTAGTCCTGCGGGCGACAGCTGCACTCTCCACAGGCACCCCAGCCGCGCGTCGATGATGTTACATACATTATGTGCTAGTCCTGCGGGCGACAGCTGCACTCTCCACAGGCACCCCAGCCGCGCGTCGATGATGTTACATACATTATGTGCTAGTCCTGCGGGCGACAGCTGCACTCTCCACAGGCACCCCAGCCGCGCGTCGATGATGTTACATACATTATGTGCTAGTCCTGCGGGCGACAGCTGCACTCTCCACAGGCACCCCAGCCGCGCGTCGATGATGTTACATACATTATGTGCTAGTCCTGCGGGCGACAGCTGCACTCTCCACAGGCACCCCAGCCGCGCGTCGATGATGTTACATACATTATGTGCTAGTCCTGCGGGCGACAGCTGCACTCTCCACAGGCACCCCAGCCGCGCGTCGATGATGTTACATACATTATGTGCTAGTCCTGCGGGCGACAGCTGCACTCTCCACAGGCACCCCAGCCGCGCGTCGATGATGTTACATACATTATGTGCTAGTCCTGCGGGCGACAGCTGCACTCTCCACAGGCACCCCAGCCGCGCGTCGATGATGTTACATACATTATGTGCTAGTCCTGCGGGCGACAGCTGCACTCTCCACAGGCACCCCAGCCGCGCGTCGATGATGTTACATACATTATGTGCTAGTCCTGCGGGCGACAGCTGCACTCTCCACAGGCACCCCAGCCGCGCGTCGATGATGTTACATACATTATGTGCTAGTCCTGCGGGCGACAGCTGCACTCTCCACAGGCACCCCAGCCGCGCGTCGATGATGTTACATACATTATGTGCTAGTCCTGCGGGCGACAGCTGCACTCTCCACAGGCACCCCAGCCGCGCGTCGATGATGTTACATACATTATGTGCTAGTCCTGCGGGCGACAGCTGCACTCTCCACAGGCACCCCAGCCGCGCGTCGATGATGTTACATACATTATGTGCTAGTCCTGCGGGCGACAGCTGCACTCTCCACAGGCACCCCAGCCGCGCGTCGATGATGTTACATACATTATGTGCTAGTCCTGCGGGCGACAGCTGCACTCTCCACAGGCACCCCAGCCGCGCGTCGATGATGTTACATACATTATGTGCTAGTCCTGCGGGCGACAGCTGCACTCTCCACAGGCACCCCAGCCGCGCGTCGATGATGTTACATACATTATGTGCTAGTCCTGCGGGCGACAGCTGCACTCTCCACAGGCACCCCAGCCGCGCGTCGATGATGTTACATACATTATGTGCTAGTCCTGCGGGCGACAGCTGCACTCTCCACAGGCACCCCAGCCGCGCGTCGATGATGTTACATACATTATGTGCTAGTCCTGCGGGCGACAGCTGCACTCTCCACAGGCACCCCAGCCGCGCGTCGATGATGTTACATACATTATGTGCAAGTCCTGCGGGCGACAGCTGCACTCTCCACAGGCACCCCAGCCGCGCGTCGATGATGTTACATACATTATGTGCTAGTCCTGCGGGCGACAGCTGCACTCTCCACAGGCACCCCAGCCGCGCGTCGATGATGTTACATACATTATGTGCTAGTCCTGCGGGCGCCAGCTGCACTCTCCACAGGCACCCCAGCCGCGCGTCGATGATGTACTCGGGCTGGAACATCACCCATGTCGCCGAATCTATGTCTTAGCTAAGGATACCCATTCATCTCGGCTTATAAGCCTAGCCAAGTATCAGCTCGAAGCCTTGGATTGTATTGAGGCCAGGAGGCTCATTGACAATGACGAGCTGTTTGACTCCAAGCTCTATAGCTTGGAACACCGTCGTCGAGTGGCTTGTTTATCGGTCTTCTACCACATACATTTCGGGGAGCGCTCACAAGAACTGCGCGACCTTTTATACCCCCATCACCCTTTTTCCTTCATGGTAGATATTCCACATTCTAGTACAAAACGCTTTGACTCCACTTCTATAGTACCTACGAACTGCCAAGGAGTATCCATCACTCCATGGCAGTTCTCTCTTCCGACGTCATTATTTCCGGAACTTTACAATTTCTTTTAAGACAAGAGTGAACAGGTGGATTATGGCTAAGCATGCTCCATCGTAGGCTGTATCCTCACTTTCCATCAGGTGTGATGGCAGCCAAATTATTATAAAAATTAAAGCCTCCTCGCCTCGCCGTGGCCTAAACTGCTTATAAAATATGTTGCAGCTTTGTAACTATTTGTGTTACCTATGTTTATTTAAATCCTACCAATATTATAAATGCGAAAGTTTTTATAGATCGATGGATGTTTGTTACTCAATAACGCCAGAACGGCTGAATCTGGATGAAATTTGGCACAAAGATAGATTATAGTCTGGAATAGCCAATTGGATACTTTTTATCTCGAAAAACGGGGGGAACGGGAACGGGCGAGCGAACCCGCGGGCGGCCGCTATAGTCTTATATAATTTTATTTAAATATTTTTGAATTTTTCTGCATGCCATTTAGGTAGAATTACGTTGATTCAACCACAATTTTTAACATCATTCTATATGTAAAAAACTATAACCGAATTGAGAACCTCTTCCTTTGTTACTTGATGTCGGTTACAAAAGAGACTGTAAAAATAATGTTGTTTCATAAAAGGATACACATAGGACAGGTTATCTCGTCCAGTACGGCCGGGCGCATGGTGTTGCCAGCTACTATTGGAATGTGTACGATAGTGTTGCCATCCGGCTTAGATTCCTCAGCTATGTCGAATAGTTGAGAGGACTGGCTCGACTGGAAGTAAAGATATAAAAAATTGAAGTAAAACATGCAGAGCGCCGCTTAAAAACTTAGGTTTTCCGTCAACATCTTCTATATTTATAAAAGAAAGTCGTGTTAGTTACACTATTTATAACTCAAGAACGGCGGAACCGATTTGGCATAAAATTAGTGGGGAGGTAGCTTAGAACCGGGAGAAGGACATAGGATACTTTTTATCCCGAAAAAGCAACGGAAACGGGGTGTTACGGGAACGGGCGAGCGAAGCCGCGGGCGGCCACTAGTAATATATAATTTTAGAAAAAGTGTCTAAACAAAAAGATGTCTCATCTTTGTTAAGTTACCTCTGCCTGTAGCCACGTTAGGTGCCTCTATGTGGCATTAATATATCGAGTCATAGAAGTCCGAAGTCTATGTAATGAGTGGTAAGTCTCAGTGCTTCTACTAGTCCCTTCTACAGGGACACAGTAATCAGGACACAGTAATCAGGACACAGTAATGACATCACAGACTAAAATAGGTGCGGTAGGTACTTCCCAGAGCGAACTCTTTCTTCTTCCTGCCTTTATCCCACTTTATGTGTGGTCGGCACAACATGGTCTTCTTCCTCCATTTCTCTCTGTCAGCCGTCATCTCTGCATTCACTCCTCTTTTAACGTCATCTTTCACACAGTTCATCCATGTTTTCCTTGGTCTACCTCGGCTCACATATCCATCCACAAACTGAACGATCTATTTACCGATCTTTATATAAAGGTCTTGAGAACTGACCTGATGATGCACCACGACCAGATCATCGACGATGGAGACGGCGAACCGGCCCGACAGACCGGTCTTGAGGACATGCGTGTATTGCAGGTGGCTGGGACCTGAGATTGGCATCAGCCATACCTGGAATAATGATATCCTAATAACGTTTTTCTAATAAATTATCCTAATAGTGTTTTATCTACTTTGAGAAAGGCCTCTAGTTCAGTTGGTAGTAGCTCTGCCTTCTGCGCCATAGGTCGTGGGTTCTATCCCCACCGAGAACAAATATTTGTGTGGTGAACATAAATGTTTGTTCTCTGTCTGGGTGTTATATTGTATTCTAAGTATGTATTTACAAAAAAAAATGTATTCAAGTATTATATCAGCTATCTGGTTCCCATATTACAAGCTCTGCTTAGTTTGGGGCTGGGTAGTGTTGTGTGAATTGTCCACAATATTTATTTATTTATTTATTTTAAAGTACATATCTCTGTCTAGATTCACTGTTTGGCCTTACCTTTGACTATCCTTCACTAACTTTGTATGGTAGACAAGTTTTAAGAGTTCCGTTGGACAGACCTTGGCTCCATCATCAGAACAGGTCGATTTTACCATTTTATGACAACTGAGTATCTCCTTAATTTATTTCAAGAAAATAACATAAGAAAAAGCAAAAGAATTTGACCGACCAGTAGAAAAACCTTGATATCAACGAAATTCTTAGAGAGGCCTCAAGCACATATTTTTGTCATTTTTCAATGAAGAACTGTCTTAAAATCTATGCTCGAGGCTCGACTCAGACTCAAGCACTGTTTCGGAATACGGACCTAGGTGTCACTCGTTCTCAGTGAGTGTTGTTTAAGTGTATATAAGTGTAAGTGTAAGTGTAGACTTGCCTCGGTGGGCCCGGGCGCGCCGGCGTGGCGGAACACGGCGCACCAGGTGCCCTCGCAAGCGCGCAGCACGAACACATCGCGCTCCACCACCGGCTTGGATGCATCCACTAACACAGAACAAACAACAGTTATTCACTTGGATCAATTTGATCATTATTATTAACTATTTATAATACCTGTGTTAGCTGAGGTTGCCTTCAGTGGATAAGCATTTTTTTGCACGATCTAATTTTAATTTTTGTGTATTATTTATTGGTGATCCTAATAAATAAACAAATGGATGTGGCAACCAAAGCAGCAGCTGCTAAGCTCAAGTGGGAGTGGGCTGGCCATCAATTTCGGCAATTTTTCATCATCCGCACTTGATGTGCGGGCTGGTTTTTCCGCAAGTAAGCCGCTGGCGGGCTTTTTTTGCGTAGCCCTTGACACGACACGTGTTGCTCGAACTTTTTTAGGTTCTACGACACGTCGGTTTCCACACGTTGTTTTCCTTCACCGTTTGAGAGTACTGGCATAGTGCACATAAACTTTTCAACAGAAAAACTCATTAGTACACAAGTGGATGGTGATGATAGTTTTAAACTAAGCAAAACTTGTAGTACCCCTAGGCACCTAGGCTCACAGCAAAAATCATGTTCATTGCTCAAATGTGTCTTGGGTGAGAATCAAACCCACAGTCTGTGATGCAATAGGATGTAGAATACAAGGAATTATGAATGAGAGAAAAAACACTATCCTTTTTTTCTTACATCCACATTTCTATAAAATGTACTCAAACATATTTTTTTTCAGTCATTGTGTATAATCCGAAGCAGTCAATTTGATCTTACATTCAAGTTTCTGCAGCTTGGTGATAGAAGAGTTGTTCAATGAGAACGGCTGCAGCAATATGTTGTTATTGCCGGCCAGTAGGACTATATTGCTTGGTGCACACCATTGGAACCAGGCTCCACTGAAATTGGTATACACTTCGTTAGTAGAATAAGTAAATAGATAGATAGATAGATAACTTTTTTATTTGGCTCAAAAAACACAGCCTTTAAAGAAAATTAAACAACAAAAAGAGAAGAACATTGAGTAAGGGCGCTTGTACACGCTAAGAAAATTTGCCGTTCCTGCGGCAGACAAGACAAATTCTTCGTGTAGACGACAAGAATTTTGTCTTTTCCACACACGAAAACGCAACAACGTTCGCCGCGTCGTGTCTTGCGCAGATAAGATTTTTTTCGTGCACCGCTGCGAGCAGTGTACACAGTTATTTTCTAGTTACGACACGAATTCTTGGGTAGACCCGGCGTTTTTTCTTAGCGTGTACAAGCGCCCTAAAGGTACGGCTACACAAGTAATTATAAGAGAAAAAGAAAACAGAACACATAGAAAGAAATAAGTACACACATAATCCTAGTTCTATTTCTGAAAAGGGTGCCGACAGTATCCAATTCGCTAAGTATTTGTTTATGAGCCAAAATGGTCCTCACTCAGCTTAAATGCTGCCTCGCCTCCAAAAAGGGGACGAGGCAGCGCTGGTTTTCAGTGAGGACCTAAAAGGCTGAACCTCTCTGGGCTAGGATGCGATTGCGTTTAAAATCCATTCTCCATACTCGTTCAAAAGAATGTTACTTAAAAAAAATATACAAAACTAGCTGACAGAACGTGTCCTACAATGCACTGCCCTGTGTCAGTCAACATGAGGCATACAGAGGATACTAAAAATCTAGTAAAAATAGAACTCACCTAAATGTGGTATTTTTTAAGCTCTTCAACTGTTTCTTTTCTGGTATCACCTGTAACAGCTCTATACCATGATCTGTTATAAATGCTATCTCATTCACCTTCGGCCACACAAACCCTAATATCTTTGCATTCTTCCATTTACATGTATGAGAGTACTCCACGTTAGTGGGAGCCAAGTCTTTGAAGTTCACAAACTCGACAGTAGCATTTTGGTTGTCATGGTTACGTTGGATGGCTAGTATGTTCTGGTCGGGAGAGAATTTGATCGAAATTATTGGGCCTCGGTCTTCCATACGAAAAGACGTGGACTTTGTTTCATCCATCCCGATGACAGAGACTCCCGTGACGCCTCCTGACCTGACTGTGAACACCTGTGAAGGCAAATGTATTAAAGTTAATGAGAACCTTATTGTAAGGACTCGCGCTTTTACTCTAGTAGAGATACTTGGGTAGGTACCTAAATTCAATAATAAAATGATTTACATATTACACACACGTACAAATTTAATTATCTGTAATGTGTGGAATTGCTATTGTTTACCTGTCCATTGGTATCGTCGAAAAACACGTTTGTAGCGGGGCCGTCGGCATCAAACCGTTTGGGTTTGTTAGAGAGGCCAAGATAGTACTCATCACTATCTTTTAGACTGAAATTCACCATTATTTACAGTTTTTTGCCATCTAGATATTAGATTTTTCATGGATTTCACACTCACAAACTTTTCGATTTGTTTGTTTTGACACATGACATTGGCAGACTTGACAGTTGATTGAGGTTTTCTAACTGACATACAAAAGTTGACCATGACATGACTGAACGCACATGAGCCTGCGTTGCAACGTCATGGACGCAGCTTAGTCGCTATGGTAACTTTTGGCGGCAACAATACAAATACCAACACCAAGATTGTTTTGTGCTCGGAACATCGGAATCAGAAAAATACCAAGGAAGGTTTGGTGTTATATTTATATACACTCTTGGTAAGGTACGTACATTCTTACTCCAAAGAAAGAGAGAAATAACAAGTACCCGTTCAAACCTACCTACCGGCTCCTTCGTGGTGCTCGTGGGCTTTCGTGGGTCAGTGATTTTTGTAGGTATGCTTACTTCATATACTTCACGTATTAATCTAAAGGTATGGCTGAAAACATAGAACTTTACTCGTATCCAGTCCGTAAAGAAAAAGAGGAAGAAATACAAATACAAGTCTATCAAGAAATAAAACAAGATATTCTTCCAGAGACAGCAGAAACCATTTTCTCTACCAAGCTTCTAGCAGAACCGATCAGTAATGGTGATTTCTTCACCGCTTTTGAGCCAAAACCTACATCTAAAAAGTCAGAGAACAAAAAGAAAATCAAGTCAAAGTTAAAAACACTCAATTTGATGGATATTGTGAATTTGGAACTCGCCTCTATGAACGTCCCAATCACTGAGAATGTTATAGAAATTATCGAGAGTCAGAGCAATAACTTCAGAGATTACTTTAACTGCTTCACCAGAGATTTCAGAACCACCGAAAGGATACGGCCTTATTTTGATTTAAAATACAGGTTCCAAAATTCACAGACAGTTTCTTTGAGGCCAGTTTTCCCTGATGTCCTAGAATTGTCAGTGGTAGAAACAAATGATTTTCCAGTTGTGTATGTTGAACCAGCTTCTTTTGACGACGTGATAGATGAATATAATCACACTAAGAACGAGCATTCACCTAAATTTATAAATGTCGAACTAAAAAATATTAAGTTTAAACATCACCACAAATATTCCCTGGAAATTCTTTTGTGTGTAAAATTCATTGAACAATATAATGAGTATAAAAGACTGCAGCAATCATTGCACGAATTTTCAAGAGACGTACAAGTTAGCCGAGAAACAAAGAATAATCTAAAGCGAGAACTGTTAAAATTAAGTCCAAGCAAAAAAGACGACATAAGATTTGATG
This sequence comes from Thera obeliscata, assembly GCA_947578465.1. Classification (NCBI taxonomy): domain Eukaryota; kingdom Metazoa; phylum Arthropoda; class Insecta; order Lepidoptera; family Geometridae; genus Thera; species Thera obeliscata. The sequence continues at coordinate 892,424 of OX387915.1, forward strand.
CTACTGTGAGAAAATATGTGGGACAGCTGTTGCATCTTAAAGAAAAATATAAAGAAGTTTTCAAAGAATATAAATCTGTTACCCACAAGACACTATCACTATTATGGTCAGATATAGAAATGGTAAGGGAAAAGTTTAAAAGTAGAGACACACCATACGATTTATACATTAAGAAATATGAACTAAATCAAGGTGAATTTGAGAAAGAGTGGAATAAATTGTACGAAGAAGAGTTTAATGATATGCTTGATAAACTGGAATATGAATATGTGAGTAAATACGTTGAGTACAAAGATGCTAAGAATGATCAAAGTCTTCAAAGTGGTTCAAATAAAAAACTAAGCAAACCAAGATTAAATGTTGATGAAGATGAATTGAAAGCAGAGGTAGAAAGATTGGTTAATAGTTTTATATTGCGTGAGAAAATAGAAATGAGCTTAGTTCATATTGAAGGTAGTAATTCTGAATTGACTAAGTTGAATAATGTTTACCACTTTGAAATATATGTCGACAAAATATTTGTTTGCGAATCAGAAGATTACATGAATGACGATGAAACACTTAGCACCAACTTCACTGAAAGTTTCTCAATTGAAATTCTGCCCAATAATGAAAGTTTAACAATTGTTTTATTCGAAGATAACGAAGAAATGGCGAGTGTTTTACTAAACCTTTATAAAGTAAGGGATATCAATGTTAATGATGATTTTGCTGTAGTTGAATTTAAATACCCTAATGACGTAGGTCCATCTTCTAAAAGTGTGGGAAGTGGGAATAGCATTAAAGAAATTGCTGCAGCAAGTAAAGTAAGGCTCAAAAGCAGTAATATCTTCAAAGGGGATATTACAACAACGTGTGAAGTACTAGTTAAAATTGGATGGAGGCAAACATTCAATCCAATGGAGGCAATAAAATCCTCACTGGATATTGGTAAAAAGTTAAAAAGATTAATGCATGGCATTGATAAAGCTAACACCGACGTAATGACGGATATTATTGAAAAGGTTTATGGTAAAGACGTCAAAAACGACGAGGCCATCCTAAATACAATTCACAGGCTATGTAAATTAGAAGTTAAAGCCGATCATGCATTTTGTTTGGATGAAAGCAGTCCGGAGAATGTTCGACTAAAACTACTACACTTAAGAAACAGTGGGGGTTTCAAAAATGTAGAAAATAAAATGGTTCCAATTCACGGCAGCCAGATTACTACTGAGCAATTAAATTGCCTCCAAAAGAACAAGGAAAAAGATATTGATATAGAATACTTGAAGAGTAAAGAAGTCGATATGGATCGAATTGAACTGCAGAGGTTTATTGCAGCCAAGTACATGCAAAAACTTAATAAAAATGTACTGAAGAGTTTAAACGAGCATTTAATGGTTAAAACTCAGAAAGACGTTGTAAGAGAGTACCAAAATTATAGCTGGAGGTTTGTACTAATAAATTTTTTCAACACTAAGCATACGTTACTGTTTACTTACGTTAACGTAGATAAGACTTTCTACAATACACTGAAAATTATTATTATCACTTACATAATTTTATGAATTTTAGAACATTATTTTCAAAACAAAGCAATTCAACATTAGCTCCGATTTCAAGCAATACCAAACAACAAATTCTAGTAGAATCACTGAATAAAGAGCAAGAGATACAAATAACTGTTGTGAGAGCCTTTAACCTGTTGGACAGAAGCAAATCAATGGCAGAAGATAATGATAGTGATGATGACACGATTGCAGGTAACGGTTGCTAAAATCAAAAACTAAAAATATGAAATATACTTTCTAGCAGGTAGAAAAAAGATAAACAATAACAGGATTAGTAGAGCCTGTTTCAGGGTTTAAAGTGCGGCCGCTGCGGCCTTTTGTGAAAGTCAGCTACCACGGAGCAAGCGCTCAGACAGTGACTGCTATGGGCTGCCATCCTACCTGGAATCATACCTTGAAGATTAGTACGAAGTGAGTATCCATATAGAGAGAAACTACCCGCATATTTCAGCATTTTTTAACCGACTTCCAATCAAAAAGGAGGAGGTTCTCAATTCGGTTGTATGTTTTTTTTTATTTTTTTTATTTTTTTTTTTATTTTTTTTTTTAATGTTTGTTACTGCATAACTTCGTCATTTGTGAGCCGATTTGAAAAATTATTTTTTTATCTGAAAGGTACTGCTTCCAGATTGGTCCCATTTTAATGTTATTAAAATCGGTGTTGCTATTTTTTTTTAAATAATTTTTTTAATGTTTGTAACTGCATGCCTCCGTCATTTATGAACCGATTTAGATTTTTTTTTTTTATTTGGAAGGTTATTCTTACGTCCAGATTGTCCTAAACAAATTTGATTAAAATCGGTTTAGCCGTTTGACAATGAAGTCGGTTTCTCAAGTTTTTTAAACTTATAATTATTGTAGCAATCTACTTGGACAAAGCTGAGAGTTTGTCTTCACTTTATCTTCTGAGTTGATAGGATAGATACAGTATAAATAAACATTTACCTGCATACGCAAGCTGTAAACCAAAGCACCTTCTATTTTTTTCTATTTCAACTTCTTTTATTTTTCAGGTTGAACCCCCTCTCATCTCTCCAGATAAACATCTTCGACGATTACAAAGAATATTTAGCTGACAGCGAGGGTATTGAAGATCAGACCAATAGAACGGTTCACTACAGATATTGTAGCAAATGGTTGGGAACTACTCAAGTGCCGCTGTTTACTGTGCTTAGTTCGGGAACCGTATGTTTTATTATAATTTTATTTATTCAAGATTCAAGATTCAAGATTCAATAAGCGTTTATTCAATACGATACAAGAATCACTTTGAAACGTCTTAAAGCTAGGTGAGTCTAGGTGCCAGTTCCACGCGACCAAGCGTAGAAGAACAGGCAACAAACTACGTCTCGGTTCCTACCGTTTTTTTATATGATCCTTTTACAAATCAAAAATAGTCTAAAATAATAGCAGTGAAGTTCCAGTGTGGTGCCACTTCACTTAGTCAGACGTATGCAATGTAATTATACAAAAGCAAAAGTTTCAAAGACAGCACACGCTACGCTTCAAAGTTATAATAAAGTATCTACACAGATATAAAAATAAGATATTAAATAGTAGGTACAGACATTGCAAATTGACATGCTAGCTTCCTATGGGTAGAGTGACCGGGACATCGGGCCACGCAGTTTTATCATTCATATAGCTATCTAGAGTATAGTACGCTTTCTTTATCAAATTACTCTTAATATAGGCTTTAAACTTCCGAATTGGAAGCTTAGTTGCATTTTCCGGAAGTTTATTGTAGAAGCGTAGTGTTCCCCATAAAAGACCCATTTACCTTCTGTAAACGAAATTTGGGAATATAAAGTTTATTTTTATTTCTAGTGTTAATATTATGTGAATCACAATTTTTCTGAAAGCTACAGATGTGTTTGTGAGTGTACAGTAAGTTTTCATATATATATTGTGAAATTACTGTGAGGATATTAATTTCCTTAAATCGCTCCCTCAATGAGTCTCGTGATTTCATTTTATAGATGGCACGTATGGCCCTTTTTTGTAAAACGAATATAGTTTGAATATCAGCTGCTTTCCCCCAGAGAAGGATACCGTAAGACATAACACTATGGAAGTAGCTGAAGTAAACTAGCCTAGCTGTAGCTTCATCAGTGAGCCATCTTATAGTCCGAACTGCATATGCAGCCGAACTTAGTCTGGCAGCAAGTGCTTTGATTTGCGGTCCCCACTGCAATTTTTTGTCAAGATTAAGTCCTAAGAAGATAGTAGAATCTACAAGGTTAAGTGACTCTCCATTAAGTATAATATTAGTTGGCCGGAGAGTCACATTTGGTAAGGTAAACTTAATACACTTGGTTTTCTTAGCATTAAGTAAAAGATTATTAACGTTAAACCAGTTAAGTATTTGCGACAGAGATGCGTTAACGTCATCGTAATTAGCCTTCAATCTATCAACTTTAAAAATTAATGAGGTATCGTCAGCAAATAGTACTATTTCACATAGTTTTTTAACAAAAAAAGGGAGGTCATTTACGTACACTAGAAACAAGAAAGGACCTAATATCGAACCTTGTGGCACCCCCATGTCAATAACTGACCCAGAAGATCTCTCACCGCTCACATCAACTTTAAGGACTCTATCAGTCAAGTACGATTGTATTAGGTCAATGGAGCGATTTAGAATGCCGTAATGTTTAAGTTTAGATATTAATGTAGCATGATTTACACAGTCAAAAGCTTTGGAAAGATCGCAGAATACCCCAATCGCGTCTTGTGAGTTTTCCCAGGCATCATATATGTGCTTTAAGAGTAGAATACCAGCATCAGTCGTTGATCGACCTTTCGTAAATCCAAACTGGTGGCTATGAAGTATCCCATTTAGGTTAAAATGTGATAACAACTGAGTAAGAATAACTTTCTCAAATATTTTACTTAGCGTAGGCAATACTGAGATAGGTCTATAGTTAGCAGGGTCATTTGCATTTCCAGATTTGAACAGGGGAATGAGTTTACTAGGTTTCATTAAATCAGGAAAAACACCCTCATCAACACATCTATTAAAAATATACGCTAGACACGGTGCAATATCAGTTATAATAGTACTGAGTAGTTTTGTAGACATTCCCCATAAATCTTCAGTATTTTTAATGTTTAACGATTTAAATGTCTTCACGATTTTGTCAGCATTAATGTATTTAAAACTAAAGATATTATTACATTTTTTAACACTAGACTCTAACAATGCCATCGCACCAGAGGCCGAGGAATTTAAGGACGATGTCACTACTTTAGGGATACTGGAAAAGAAACTATCAAATGCGTTGGCTACTTCAATGTTTGTTGTCAAAAGATTATTGTTTACTTTCAAATGAATTTTTTTATTACGGAGTTTTGATTTGCCAGTCTCATTATTGACTATTTTCCAGGTAGCTTTAATTTTATTTGTGGATTTTTCAATTTTTCTTTTGATATGCAATGATTTTGCTGCGTGACAAGCTCTTTTAAATGCTTTAGAGTAGTTTTTAATATGTAGAATAAATGCTGGGTCATTGAGCATTGATTCCCTAGCAGCATACAGCTCATATAATGTATTCCTACTTTTGTAAATACCTGGGGTGGCCCAGTCAGCGAACGCGACACTAACACTAGCTTTACATGTTTTAAGTTTAAACGTATCCTTATGTTCATCATTAATTAAATTTGATAAGTTGGAGAAAAGATCATTCGGGTCAGTCAGACAAGGCATGAGGGACACTTTCAGTTCAATATTGGTTTGAAACTTTTTAATACGGCTCTCTGTGATAGGCCGGTGGGTGAAAATCTCGTGTTTATCTAAAATTTTATAAGCAAATTTAGCGCTATGACCGTAGTGATCTGAACTAAAATGCCTAACTACTGATTTACTTACTGGCTCATGACTGCTAAAAATATTGTCAAGACAGGTGGCTGTTGTTAGTGTCACCCTTGTTGGATCTTGAAACAAGCAGTGTAGGTCAAAACATTTAAACAAATTTAGCAGCCTCTCAGAAAGAGGGTGAACTGGGATATCTACATTAAGTTGCACCAAGAAAAAAAAGTTTTGAAATACCAGCCCTTCTCCACTTTCAGCTGCGAGGGACCTTCAAAATAACAACACCACCGCTCCTCTTTGGCTACGAAACGGTACAGTACAGGGAATCATCTTCACTGATTCCTGAAGTAGCACAACTTATGAAGAAAGACATCTCATTTATAACGCTTCACATCACCACCAGCCTTTCTCATTTGGGTGGGTTTCAGGCGTACAATCAACCTTTACCAGGTACAATAGAAGACGACTACATCATCAAGCATTTGAACACTTTCGTCACAGATTACATCAATGATTTTCCTAATAGGAATATATCACTGACATTTATTGACAGTGCGGGTAGAAACAAATGTGTGACTCAATTTCTGCAACCAATACCAATGCCAAGTCGCGAGTACTTCCCCAAAAACCCAAAAAGCTGTGGTTCCGCACTTTCTAAATCTTCTGGATTTTCACGAAGTTCCTCCTCCAAAAGCAGTGGAAGAAGAGAAGTAGACCTGGAAGCCAATGGCGAAAAAGAGTCCATGTATAGTCATGGAAGTTGGAAAGGAGGAGATAATTTGGGAAAGATGATAAATAGTTGTCTGCGGTATGTGGCTTTAATTCCGAGCTATGACGTGACTGAGACGCATGCTGTTACTTTGATGGGATTGGTAAGGGTTGTTGCACTTAGAATTTAAATAGCTATGCAGTTCAGCAAATGAATATCATCTTTAGCGCCATTCATTCTTTTTTCCAGGAGCTACTTAAAGTCCTCCACGGAACGCCTCTAGATCACTCAGTCTTACTCGCCAGTTACTTCCTCTACCTCGGCATAAAGTCTTGGATAGCCATCGGACTAGGCCTGCCACGGGGAAAAAGCAGCTACGTTATTATTCAATTCGACCTGGCTGCTGGACGATATGTACTGACCAGCGACGAAATCAGAAGCAGAGGGTTTCTGAGAAGTGAAGGATATCTGTATCTGGTTTGTGATGCGAGTAGCGGTGAGAGAAGCGAAGTGCGGGATGTTGCGTGTCCAATGAAGACGGTGGATTATGTGTTTGACAGTGAGAATGTGAGTATGTATTATTGTTGAACTAACCTCAGGTTAGTAATAACCGTTATACCGTTGATAACAATTTCATGGCTGGTTTGTTTTAGATCTGGGTAAACGTTCAATCATCGCAAGATTGTGAAAGCGTAGTGTTTGACTTCTCGAAGTCATCTGATTGGCAACCAGTAAGAATCGGCCGCATCTACTTACTACCTGTTTATTAACCTAGTCTCCTTTGAGACATCCGTTCGAAGGCGACTCGAAGAATCATAACCATCCGGCTCGAAGGCCAGTAGTGATTCTTCGAGCCGGATGCAATTTTTTTAACTGTTTGGGTTTTTAGGTTTTCGACACGTCAGTATTTATAATGAAACATCCAGTAGTGAACGATTCAAATCTATACTCATCACCGAGCCCGGTAGAGTCTCTGAGACAGACTTTGGAAGCGAAAATCAAGGGCAAAATGCAGAAATGGCGGCCGCATGTAAAGACTATCTGGAACCGGTGAGTAGGGATTCAGCTAGTACCTATACATATAACCTGGACAAGACTGGAGAAAAGCTTAACCATACAGTGCCGTAACTAGCCTTATAAGCGCCCGGTGCGAGCTTTCAAAACTGCGCCCTTGAAAAATGCTCTAACCAGGCTCTGACAATAAAGTGGACAAATGTGCATAAAAATAAATCTATCTATTTTTGTTTACGAAGGTGTAGGTACTTAGTAGATTTCTTTAAGATAAAAAAAATCGGTTGTCTGTAAAGTCGGTTTACTGACGATAGTTGAACGTGATAACGTCATAAGAAAATACTCGCGGACTCGCGGACTCTCGGACTCGGACTCGGACTCGGACTCGGACTCGGGCTCGAACTCTCGGTCCCGGACCTGGAACCCGACCGAACCCTTACCCTTACTCTCATTTACCCCTACCCTCATTTACCCTTAACCATTACCCGACCCGGGCTCGGGCTCAGGTAAATGGAACGACGAAACGACGTAACGACGCATGAGTCATGTTTTTTCGTGAGTGCAGCCGGCTCCATCGATTTATAAGACGTTATCACGTCAAAAATTGTTTATTCAAAAATATTTGCTCAAATACAGAAATGACACAAAGTACTCGCTAGTAAAGACCCAAGGCTAAGGTAAACCGTAATCACAAGAAAAGGACAGCTACCTACTCAAAGATTTACTTTCCGCGCTTTTCTCAACTTATTCACTCTCACACACAATTTTACTTTAAACTAATGAAATTTTATACAAATAATGACCATGGTTGAGAAGCAAGACAATCAATCCGAGTGCCCCCGGCCGGCTATCTGAATGCGTGATTCTCGATGTATCGGGGAATCCCCGAACATTGGGTGGGAGGGACGGCGCGGCTGAATGGAACGTTTGTGAATCGTTTAGTTTTGTAAGTCATCCTTTTCACTCTTGTCGAAAGGGGTCTCTACACATTTGCCCATGCTGGGCCAGGCTCCGCCAATGCACAATTGTAGACCACGATCACTTGGTGTTCACACACTGGCGCATGGCTCATTGCTGCCTGGCAAACCAATTGCGACGGACGTCGAAGTAAATTACGGCTGCGGCTATTTACTTTGAACGATCAGATTTGATTCAAACTTTGCACACCTGTCAAAGGTCGATGACAATGCAATAATATGAAAAAAAATATATATGAAAAAAAAAAATATATTTTGATTGTTGTAAATATTTTATCAATAGTTTATTATATCTGAAGTTATTATAAAAGCACCCTACGCTTTTTTGTACAATAATATACATTTTTCAATTGATTATTACAGTTTTATTTTTAACTTTTAAGTTCAATTAGTTATAAAAGCGTTTTTTTTTTAGTTTTTAAACTATAATTTATTGTATACTGTTTACAAGTATTACAGAACGCAACACAAAAGTGTTCTATCCCGGTCAGCGGCCGGTGACGAACTGAACATTGGACGATTGTGTAAACACCACAGGCCAGGCTACGCCACGATTCCTTTGAAGTGTGCCCAAAAAACCGACAACTCCCCGATTGCGCGCCATGCTTGCCGCCAACATACACCAATACCCGCCAATGTCCGCCAACATACACCAATACCCCCTGTACACATTGGCGTTGGCCTGTAGTGGGCCAGCATGGGCAAATGTGTAGAGGCCCCTGAACGATGAATTTTCTATTTATCTCTCGCACGCTAGTGCGTCAGAATGCCATATAGATATAGATAGTACAGAGGGCGCGTCTACACCATATTCGCAATAAAACAAAATGTACCTACTAACTACCATGCATGAAACAAAACTAGATACTGGTCTGGTCATTTCTGCGCCCCTCCAGGGTCTGCGCCCTGTGCCTGGGCACCGCTGGCACCGCCCTAGTTACGGCACTGTAACCATACAATGATACGATGTACATGAAACTCTCAATGGTGAGTCAACTTATGGCGTTTTTAGATTTCGATGCCACAATATTAACATGGACACATTACTTGCAGATATTGCAGTGGCTTACTCCGAGACGCGTTGCCGTATTGGGAGTACTGGGCCTTCAACTCGAATGAAAACCGACCAGGGTTCAGTCAGAAGTTCAAACAACTGATGGTTACATACAAGGTAAAAGTTCTTACATTGAATGACTTCGGTGTTGGGAAGTAAAACTCTTATTCTTACGCAGCTAATTGCTGAATAAGCAAGTCAATTCAGATTGACCTCTTAAAACCATGCTGGCAGAAATCCAGGAGCCTGGCTGGTATACCCACAGAAATATAAATTATTATTACTTCAACTGTGGGTATACCAATATGATGAATTAGTGACTGAATTAGTCCGATCTCCCCCATACCCAAAAATTGTGGAATGAGCTGCCGCCAGAGGTCTTTCCCCTCAGCTATAACATGAATAGGTTTAAGAAAAATGTAAAAAAGTTCCTTCAGGGTAGGCAACGCAACGACAGCACCCTTGGTGTTGTTGGTGCCTATGGGCGACGGTGACCGCTTACCATCAGGTGGGCCGTAAGCCCGTTTGTCTACCATTTACAAAAAAAAAGTGCCGATGCGAAGGTAGGAGGATAGATGCAAGTGGTATACAGACTCAAAAAAAAGAGCGGCCTACTTGCGGAAACCAGTCCGCTCACAAAGTAGGTAAAGACACAGACTTAAGCACTTACGTCTCGGAGTGTGAAATTGTTATAGTAGATAACCGCTCAACATCAGGTGAACCAATTGACTGACCAACGACCTGGAAATAGCAAATAGGGTTTTTTTATCAGCTTGCCACACGGGCAGAGGTAGGGCTAAAAGTTATTAATAAAGTTTTTAGTGCTGTAATAAACTGATAAAACCCACCGGTATTGTTATCACCAGATTATTTTTTTTCCAGGTGTTCGGTTTCCCAATGAACATGCCGTTTGTTTCCACAAAGTCCGTGATCTCAGCTGTCAAAGCCACGAGCGTGCATCTGAGCGATGACCCTAACGTGGAGTTTGGGCTTGCAGTGGAAGTGTACGCCTACCCTAACAATGTTCTCAGTGTGTGGGTGTTCTTAGCTAGTATTAGTAGAGTATAGGAAATACATTTTACATACGATTAGCGTGTTGTTTTATTCTCATGGTTTAAGTTGCTAGATGTAGACTTTTTAAAGAATGAAGAACGTTTAGATTTAGACAAGGTTGTCTGGAAGAGATCGCTTTTAGTGATAAGACCGCCCATTGTATTCAACTTTGATGTTTTTCTGTATTCCCTTGTTTATTTTATGTGGTGTGCAATAAAGTATTTTCTATTCTATTCTAGATCCCCCACAGCCGTAGTTTATCTTTATCTTCTAGGCTTGGTCGCGTGGAAATGGCACATAGACTCACCTAGCTCTAAGACGTTTCAAAGTGATTCTCGTGATGCAACTGAATAAACATTTGTTGAATTTGAATTTATGTATTTTAAAAGATGTCTAAATAGTTAGTTTAAATCTTATTCCTTGTTAATACAAGCCTACCTTTCTTTACATAATAATACTTCTGAGCCAAGGATTTCACTAGAAAAAAACGTTTTAACTCAAACCATCAAACAAAAACGTTTCAAAGAAGAGCGATATAAAATTTATTACTTATAAACAAAAAAAAACTAAAATAATTTCAATTTAAATAAAATAGAGCGTGTATGTCTTTTTGTTTTAATGCTAACAAAATAAAATTAACATTTATTTCATCGTAGTATAAAAATATACGTAAAAATAGAAAAGAAGTTAAGTTATGGTGTTACGGTTGTTTCGGCGAAGCTTGGCTGTTAGTGAAGCCACAGTACATAATACGAGGCAGTAGCGCAACTCTCAAATAATCATCTGACTTACATTACCTTGCATGTATTCGCGAGCTAGCTACAGCAGGTATCGATGCTATAACTTCACTTTTTGATCACTTTCTGATTAAGTTACCTATATCACAATATTGCTCCTCAATAATTAAGTTTAAACTTGCCTACATTAATCATCAACAATGTAGTTAAAAACATTGGATCCTTTGCAACTTGACTGATTCTTAATATTTTCGTGCAAGTGCCTCATTTAAAAATACATGTTTGTTAGTTCAAATCTAAGAATTGTTACCAATAAGATTCACTCGCGTTGCGAAAACCTAATTTCTTTTATCTCCACGACTACAGTTTGGGCATCAATTGACATAAAGTTCCTTCCGTGAAGTTGCCACAGCTTTGAATTAGTTTAGATTCGCGGCTAAAGCAAATCTTCTAGATTAGGGGTTGCCCATACTATTCTCATATCTGTAGCAGCGCCGTAGACATGTTCACTCATTATTACTCAATTAGTTACATACATTAATTATGAATTATAATATCACATTCATTTGGTAATGATGCCCACTTATAAACGTGAAACTTTCGTCGCTTAATTTGAGACATGGTTTAATCAATTGACGTTCCCAAAATTTTTAGGTTACAGTTGTTTTAAATAACATGCTCTGCTCACTCTATGTATCTCTAGTACCTAAACTACGACGCGACCTAGACACAGAAATAATTTGGGAGCCCTTATTGCTGTGACTATTTTGGATAGCTTACATTTATCTCCTGAAGTTATGATGGCGTCGCAAGACTTTTAAGAACCTAACTAAATTGTCTAATGCACAACCAAGGAACAGCTAAGACAGATTAGAACCACATTGATATATGACTCTACAATGTTGCCGACTAGCAGCATACATACATTTCGAGCCACGTTCTTGCACTTGTCCGACTCCCTGCCAGCAAGCGATTAGCTATCAACTATTTTGTCGCTCAGGAAACGAACAAAAGGTTTAGATTCTGTGTCAATAACAGAGAAACAATAATTCTACATTTAATCTGGCCGTTTACATCGCTGGCGAGAAACTCTGTCTCCACTATTTTGTCACAGCGACAATAACTAAGATAAATCTCGCTCAGCGAGTGCTCACTTCTCGCCCATCGTCAGCGGAGGGACAAGTGCCTGAGTATCAACTTCAAGTTACATCATCAAATCGGTCTTTCTCGCGTTGTGACTTTTGACAGATGAAAGTAAAGATTGCCTAAGCTGCGCCACTGCCCATGTACCCTTATTCTACAGAGTGTTCTAGCTATCGTCCTTCTTGGAGCGGCGCAGTTGTTGCAAGTAGTGGCGTTGGATTGGCTTGTGCAGCGCCAGTTGGGCTAGCGCGTCGTCTATGGAGAACCACTGCCGTTTGCGGCCCATGAGTCGGGAGTCCTCCCACTCAGCCAGTTCCTGGGTTACGGTCATCACGTACACTTCCGTCCGGTGCTTGTGCTCGCGATTCTGGAATACAAATGGCGAATATTAGGAGTTGTGCTACTGGTTTGAACTGTACCGGAATCTGCTGCCATGAAAGTTAATGTTGCATTGCAATTTGACCGCCTTCACAGCTCAGTTGGTAGTAGCTCCTGCCTTCTGCGCTGGAGGGCGTGGGTTCGATCCCCACCGAGAACAAATATTTGTGTGGTGAACACAGATGTTTGTTCTCTGTCTGAGTGTTATAATGTATTCTATGTATGTATTTACAAAAAAAAAAGTATTTAAGTATTATATCAGCTACCTGGTTCCCATAGTACAAGCTCTGCTAAGTTTGGGGCTAGATAGTGTTGTGTGGATTGTCCGCATTATTTATTTATTTATTTTATTTATAATGTTCTCTTACAGGTCAAATACTCAAAATAATTGTATTTAGACGACTGATATCACGCTAATTTAAAAGGATTCCCTTTTAAATTTTTTCAACGACGACGTTTGAATTTTAAAAAAATCTGATTTCGTGATCTTTAAGGTTTCGAATTCTTTAGGTAGGTAGGTACATTCTTGTGCTAGTGACTGTACTTGTGATAAGTTTAGAGCAGGGGTTACTAAAAGTTATTTGGGTTGCGCTCCCTCATAAGTAAAATGAATACAAAAGGCTGAACGCATAGATTGAACTAACCGGAAAGACAAGCGAGCATCTACCTACCTGGCTTTTAATTCGGTAAGCAAACAAATACAAGTGGTTGGTAATATGTAGGTACGTTTTAATAACATTCATTTGCATAACATGCCGTTGTGAAATCCAGACTAATATTACCATACTTTAATACGCAGATAAAACAACAGTACAAATGCGTAAAATCACGCAAACTTCGTTTTGGGCCAAGCTATTGACCCCTAGAAAAGATCTCATTGATAAATGAAGATCAATGACTGCTGGAGATCGCAAAAAACCTATAGCTATATATTATGAGATGTGATATACGATGAAATGACGGAGGCCCGCGTGACGTCATCAATGAAAACAATGCCTTAGCTAATTTATTTTTATTGATAGAGTTATTGATTAATTCAATTATAATAGGTCATTCGGTATGCAAACAAATATAACTATTACATATAAATCAGCTATCTGATTCCCATAGTACAAGCTCTACTTAGTTTGGGGCTATTTATTAATGTTGTGTGGATATTTATTGATTTAATAATTCAAAATTTCCAAAGACACTTCCAAAGTGGTAATATTTGTGTCTAACCCCCCCCCTGTAAGTTCTAAAACAAGAGAGTGATAAAACAAAAAAATATATATGATGGACATTACTATGCAAACTTCCACCGAAATTTGGTTTGAACGAGATCTAGTCAGTAGTTTTTTTTTATACGTCATAAATCGTAAACCGCAATTTACCTTTCGACGAACTACAAAAACCTTTATAATATGTTAATTGATGCTACGGAACCCTTCATGGGCGAGTCCGACTCGCACTTGGCTGCTTTTTTTACTTTATCCTTATCCTCTTTAAACAATTTTCTTTTAATCACTAATGAATCCGAAATGCCAATAAATGGGACTAGGCCTATGCAGATAATTGGCCAAAGTATGCCAGTAATTGGGAAAATCGTGTTATTTGGAATAGATATAAAAAAATAAATAAAAATGATGAAATAGTTGACGTTCCATTTAATTAAAACAAAAAATAGCTCTTGTTCTGTAATTTTAATAAATTTATTTTACTGGCAACCCTCCATAAAGATAGTTTTCGTGATCTATGTAGAAAGTGATGCCTAAAGTGCCAATAATTGGGTACTTTACCCTAGTTAGTAGTTTTTTTTTAATACGTCATAAATCGTAAACCGCAATTTACCTTTCGACGAGCTACAAGAACTTTTATATTATGTTACTTGTTGCTACGGAACCCTACATGGGCGAGTCCGACTCGCACTTGGCTGCTTTTTATTTAATAAATACGGCAACTTTATGTTATTACATAAGTCGTTAGGTAAGGTATGAGTGTTCTTGGTTTCTGGAATTCTATTTTGAAGCTAGGTAGTTAGTTCGGTTCTATTAAGTCGGAGAAGTCTTACAAATCACACGTTAATTAAGTTCCTGTTTATCCAATAACTGTGTTATGAACTAACCTGTGGCGATGTTATGAATAAGTATTACATACACACATAAAATCACGCCTTATTCCCATGGGGGTAGGCAGAGATCACGGGTTTCCACTTGCTACGATCCTGACACACCTCTTTCCTCTTTCGCTTCATTCACTCTCATAACATTCTTCATACATGCTCGTCGGTTTAGGGAACTCCTAACCTGGCTTTTCTCCAACGCGTCTGCGATCTCATCGAGATACATGCGCCCTAGGCGCATCTTCCCCTTCCAGCAGTTCCATTCACACTCGCCTGGTACAATTGTTTTGTTAATCTCCTTTCATCCATTAATAAGTATTGCTAGCAATATTATTGCAAGTATCTATGTCTTCAATGCAAACAAAGTATCAAATGATGTAATGATTAGAGAATAGATTAGTTATTCAATAAAACAAATAATTGCTTTAATAATTAGAATAGTTGAGCCACAGAATAGAAATGTGTATTCCTGTGCGCAGTTCCCTTTTATGGACAGTAAATTGTTATTAGTTTGTTTTCCTTGAAATGCTAATGACTTAGGTACCTACATTACGTTTATAATAATAGAGAGCACTGGTGGTCTAGTGGTAGTGGCCCCGCTTTCCGTTCCGAAGGCCGTGGGTTCAAATCAAGGATCTTTAAATCCACTTGTGTACCACTCGAGTTTTTCTGTCGGAAAGTTTATGTGCACTATGCCAGTACTCTCAAAACGGTGAAGGAAAACATCGATTAACAACGATCTGAAGATCAGCAGAACCAAAATAGAGCATCTGTTTTGTGATTTTGGTGGTCCATCTAAGTCAATTACCATATTTTTCTTGTAAAGGAGAAGAGAGTTATACTTGAGACAATACAAAATCAAAGAGGAAAAATGTTTGGACATCTTTTACAACATGATAGCTACATAAAGAACATCATTGAGGAAAGCTTGAAGGGAAACGGGGAAGATGAAGGCCTAGAATAAGTTACATGAGCCAGATAAAAGAAAAAGTCGCTGTCATGTTGTATAAGGAAGTCAAGGAGGCCGCATTTGAAAGACTTAGTTGGAGAAAACAGCATCAAAACCCCGTAAAGAGCTAAGCTCTGAAATTTAAGAAAAAGAATAGACTAAATTTGAATGTGGATTAATTCGGAAACAGCAATCCAATAATACATTTCTTAATTGCTCCATAATCTACAAAATCTGCAAATTATTAGGTAGTCAGATAATGAGTCAGACAAGAAATACAAATATGGCACATAATACAAAGGTCAGCTTGTACTGTGTAGGCCCAATGGATGATGACTTGTGGTTTCAAAGTAATCCATGTCAATATCATTTAAACTTATTTTGTTTCTGAATTTCACCTTCAGTAAGCTGGTAAGAATATCACCATCCCAGTTTTTAGGATTACATACTCAAAACGTAAAATGGGACCCTATTACTATTACTCCGCTGTCTGTCTGTCTGTATGTCTGTCCATCTGTCACCAGGCTGTATCTTCTGAACAGTGATAGTTAGACATTTCTGTTGCCTCTGATCCTCAACAAAATGGGTTTCAAAAACAATGTTGCATCATAATTATTATGAGTACAATAATATGACTATATCCTTATTTACTTTACAAAACTATAAACATAGGCAGACATAAGCTAGAAGCACTCTTACTGACACTACACCCTTCAAACCAGGGAAAAAGTTGTTTATCATCGGAAATAGTTTGAGACCATGTTTAAAATCTCTCCAAGGAAACAAATTATGTAGTTATGTAAAATACTACACACAAAGCTAACAGTTTCGACTTATCCCAGTTCTCATAAGTTATTGGCATTTGTCCTAATCAGCAGGTGAAACACACTTGTAGCTAAGCCAAACTAGTTTATTATAGAAAACATGGATTCATTTGTTGTTGAATGCCAAATATTTTAGATTTTGTTGATGTAGCAAATAAGTGGTTTAAAGAAATACTGTGGACTGTGGGTGGACCACCACCAGTCAATCTATTTAATAAATCTAATATTGTTTTTCAGCAACTATTCTTTGCTAGCTCTCTTTTTCTTCTTTTTCGTTGACTGTAATTCTTGACTACTGTTCTAGCAGTATTATTTTCAAAACAACTTCTTGTACATACAAAAGTAAACAACACGTTTTTCGAAAATTGCACAATTTGATGGAATGTTTCTTTGCATCTGGAGCAATGACCTTTCAGCAAGGTTATGGGTACATAAACAAAGTGTGTGGATACCTCGAAGACGCCGAGACAGCGGCCCAGCTTGCCGATGACGCCGGCCTCCTCCAGCACTTCACGCATGGCCGTCACCGAGGGCTCTTCCTCGGGCTCCACGCCCCCGCCCGGCACGATCCAGTTGTCGGGCCGCCGCGACGATGTCACCAGCAGCACCTGCCACTCACAAGCTACACGTAAACACCAACGAACGCACGTGAGACGGTGCAACACGAATGGTGACTCCACTAACCTCCGTTTCGGCATCGGACCGAACGCAGATACATGCCGCACGGCGTCTGAAACCCTCCTCGTCGTAGATCCGAATCGAATTAGGCTTCTCCTTCACCATTTTAATGAACACTTAAACACGAACGAAACGAACGATCACGAACTAAAAGCGGACATCAAATACAAAGAAAAACTATAAACCGAACTAATTTTTTAATGATCAACAAACGCCATAGCCGTGGGTTCCTATGATAAACGTATCCATTTT
This sequence comes from Thera obeliscata, assembly GCA_947578465.1. Lineage (NCBI taxonomy): Eukaryota > Metazoa > Arthropoda > Insecta > Lepidoptera > Geometridae > Thera > Thera obeliscata. The sequence continues at coordinate 909,654 of OX387915.1, forward strand.
CGTTAGACTAATAATGTTACACAACGTACATGTAAAACGAAACTATAATAACAATAACACTACAATTAGAGCAGTATTTTAGCTAAAACTAGCTCTTGATCGCGTATTTCAAGCCCATGTTGAATGGTGCCTGACGTTTTCTTTCTTTGCGAAAATCGAAATAGGTTTTGGAAAGCGAGCGAGCGACAGAGTTCATCAGCTGACAGCCGGAAGCAGTGTTGCCGTTTTTTATTTTGAGAAAATGCTAGAACTTGCTCCAAATAATGCTAAAAAATGCTATTTTTGTATTTAAAAATGCTAAAAAACATGCTAAAATCCTAATTTTGTTATTAACATTTCTGTGTACAATTTTTTGGTAGAACAGTAGCCTAACATGTTATTCTAGGCTCTAAAGCATCGTTACGCACCAAATGTTAGCAAAATCCATCCAAAAGCCAATCCCTAAACTCGCCTATCTTCTCCCATTCTTCGCAATAATGGTGCTCATATTTAGGAGGCATACCCGCTCGGTTGTCCCGATGCGCTCCCCGCGCACCCCCACATTGTCCCGCCATTTTTTATACCTGCCGCCGCACCGCACCGTGCGGCTCGGGTTTCACAGAACCATTCATTGTGCCCAAAGTTGTATAAAGAACGCTCACGAGCACGAGTGTTTTGTTTTTTGCGTTGACTATGAATGAAGCTATTGAGATAAGTGTTTTGTTTATTATTATTCAACTACGGTGTAGACATATGATATGCTGATCTAGCTGAACACAGCGATAGCGCGGCTATAAACACGGCTTGTGTTTAAACGATAATATTTCAAAAATGAAAGCGATGACACAGGGTTTTTTCTTTTAAATTACAATATTAAATATATCTAAATTACGATAAAACATAAAACCATACACCTGTCCGTATGACAAAACAGCCAAAAAACATCAAAAAATGAAAGTAAACAAATGACACTCGCGATTTGACACCACCGTCAAGCAATCTCGATTGTCTTTTTTTGTTCCATGGCATAAATTGCCAGTTGGAGCTTGATTTGGTTGAAAATTTTACGAAGAGCAGGATAGACCTATACAAATAATCCTTAGACAAACAGGGACAGGCCTATATCAATAAAGATCGACGAGGGTAGAGCGAGATATTTGTGTCAAGTGGTAGTTGACAGGGCAATTTGAAGGTAAAAAATATGTCAAGTAGTAGTTGACAGGGCAAGCGAGCGGGCTTTCACTTCACATTCACAAATCATATTGAATGAATTTATTCAAGAGTCAAGTGGGGTTCGGACGCGAAACGTTCGTTACGTAAAAACAATCAGAAACTAATTTCAGGGAAGTCCCTGATCCAGAGAGTTGCCATACATCAATGAAAACCATAGATAAAAAATAATGTATCTGGTCGGTCGCTATTAAATAGTCTTTTGACATTGACTTTTGATTTGAAATGCCAAAATATGCAATATGCTAAATGCAAAATTTATATGCTAAAGAGTCATGAAATATGCTAAATTTAGCACTAAAAATGCTAAAACGGCAACAGTGGCCGGAAGTAGGAAAAGTAGTATTGCTGACTATTCAATGTTGCAACTTTCATTCATTTATAGCAACGAGGCGGATATTTGTTTTAATTTTAGTCCAGAAAGAAACAAACGACATAAAATTGTACTTATGTTCTTAGTAATGTATGTTTAGACAAATAAGTTTATTTCGATTGAATAAATAAAGTTATCAAATGACGATAATCTACGAGATGTTCAGCTCTATGGTTTGCTTGTCTGTGGTATAAAAACTGTCAACAAAACTTGGAAATAGTGATGGACCAAAGGACCTGTTCTACGTAAATTAGTTCTTGTGTCACACACGCAGCGTTCACTTACGTAGTTAGCCAGTTTCATTATCATAATCATTATATTTTAAGCCAGTGGCCACGAGCTAGCGAAAGTAATTTACCTACTACATTTTGAGAAGTTATTCTGCTCATAATGCCGAAGATCCTTATATTTATGAGATCGATTTAAATCTAACACCAATGGCTATCAAAATAAAGAACCTTCGAAGTCGGGTCTCGTACGGTGGAGACTAGGCATGGAAATTATTGCTACTTTATTTAGTTGGAATGTTGTTAAATTATTATTTTTAATAACTGTTATTTATTATTTTGTGATAAACCAGTTTTGTTATTATACATGTAAGTCAAAGTCAAATCCTTATCTTGCTAAGAATGAGATTAGTCTTACTTAAAGTTATTTATCACCACTCAGTGTGATACCAAGTAAAAACTTCAAAGAAATCAAAGCTAACACCGTTGACTTATGTAACGATAACTCATCTCTTTGCACATTCTCCATCACATAAATGTTAATTTTCTGCTATTTAGACTGCGTGTTATGATAATTAGCTTGTTCTACTATTAAAGTAACAAGTAGCAGACTTCCGGCGGAAAAAAGTACAGGTTATTATTATTGCCACTCGTTATTTATTCCATTCCATGTTTAGAGGCGACAGACATCCCTCATTTTGATGGAAATATCTCCAAACATAACTCCCCAAGACCACCTACGATACGTAGTATAAGTACTCGTGCAATGCGACAGCCTGACATCGATGCATGCAAGCTTCATACAAAGTTAATGATAATTTATATCACTACACTACGTTTTAGTTCATACTACGCAACGACAAGCAAAACATCACACACATACATCACTATTTTTGACAGTTACAAGAATTTCAAATCTGGGGTTTGTTGTGTTGTGTGTTTTGTGAATTTTCTAATAATTTTGTTTTAGTTTTTTTCAGATCCACCGATGGGTAAGTTAAACAAATATTTATGCATTTCTTTTCAATGAACTCCTACTTATGAAACTGATCACCCGTAAAACTGTCTTGATGTTATAAATAGGACGGTAATTTGTATCAAGATTTGAATGGCTACTAAATTTTTTCAGAGAAGAGTTTCGACTTCGGAAGGTTGCTCAAGAACCATGAAAAGAAACACAAAAACAAACCTGCGCAGTTTGTCAGCGTGGCTGGAGGGGTACTAGTTTACTTATACAAATATTGCATTTCAAACGATAGATACCTAGTAATAGGCATGTAGGTTTACTACACTCTTAGCTGGGCACTGAAATTAATCAAACAGTTAACTTCGTTAATCGTTAATCCGCTATTTAAAAAGTTAGCTTCGTTATTATAGCAAGAATTATAGCAAGTCAATGTTAATCGTTAATCCATTAATATGTGTAAAATTGCATCTTTAGGTATATCATTGCGTTTATGTGCATCATCATTAATATCGTCATTGTCAGAATGAGTGCTCCTTTTTGGATGAGTGGCCATGGATTCTCATCAGGACCGCTGTAATCCTATCCAATTCCATGTCTTCCCAACATCCATGATATGGTTTTATTTATATTATACAGTATACTACACAGTACACTGCACAGAACACTTTTCCTATCTCATGAAATTACACTGCCCTCTTCTTTAATAATTGTCAACATGCAAATGATCACTGATAGTAATTTATAATAACAACAAACAAACAAACAAACAAACAATACACTCGTCACTCTAAGCACCGGTGCTAAGTAATGAAATGATCAAATGAAACATATCTCTTCGCAGTTTTCTTTCTCACTCGCACGCAACGGCAATACTAGATATATTTATCTAGTTTTGTTTTTGTTTCACTCGCTGCCACGCGCCGGCCGGCACGCCGGTAAGTATTAGGCATTGGATTAACGATTAACGGACTTCTGCATATTAACGGAAGTTAACGTGTCTGTAAACAATTTTCAAAGTTTACTTAAAAGTGAAGCTGTTAATCAAAATGTAAACTTATTTAATGAACGATTAACGGATTAGCGAGTTAATGCCCAATTATGACTACACTCTAGTTCCTTGCTCAATGAATTACTACCTCTAGATCTTGATAACATATGAGTAAAAGTTAACTATTTAATTTCAGGTGCAAAAACGATTGGAAAGCTGTCATAAATTTCGAAAGAGCAGCCGCTTAACTATCTTTGACAGTATCAGGAATCTGTCAAAATGTGAGAGTCCGGCTCCCCTGTCCGAAGCTCAGCTGAAGATAGAACACAGGAAACAACAGCTGGAAAAATGGAAAGAGGAAAAACAAAAGAAAAAGAAGGAAGCTGCATCTCAGAAAAAAAAGCCTTTTATCGCGGGTGTGCCGCATGCTCCCCTCAAGTTTGTCCTGCCCCCGCCCGTCCTTGCCAAACCGAGCACATCGGGCAGAGTAACTAGGTCGCAATCTGTTCGGAATGCCAAGCTAGTTAATGAAAAGCAAATGTCTCAGTCATTTGCTCCAAAAAATGCATCGTTCAAAGCACCACAGCTTAAGAACATCCCTAAAGTGCCGTATGTAAGTTTAGTAGCATTGAAGCAGATTAAAAATAAGACAGCTTTTACTTTTGATCCCGTCCTGCCCAAGAGAACACAAGAGGTAATCAGTGAAGTTAAACAAACACGAGCCAGGCTTCAAAATAAGCTGCTTGAAACTAAAGTCAGTGGAACCAAGGCCAGTCATGTCAAACCAAAAGACAATACCAAACCTGTCATCAAAATTAATACCAAATCATTTCAAAGTTCTTCTAGCAGCGAGACTGATTCAATTGTGTCAACGAGACTGAGAACTAGGAAGACAATGCCAGCTCTTAGGTCACCGGTGGCACAATCCAGCACTGACACTGACAGCTTGAGCCAATCTCCCATTCTAGACAATATAGCACCCCAATCGCCACCTTATCCGAAATCCAGAAGATCACACCCAGCCTCACCAATACTTACACCAAAACCACCAAGAAAATCCACAACAAAGCAATATACACCTAAAAATAAGGTACCCAAGAGTGAGTCTTCTTCAGAGGAGAGACTGCGCTCTCCCAAGTCACCGCTAGCCAAGGCGATAACTCCTGAACAGATTGTGGAAGAGGCTAAGAAGTTCAGCCCGTGTGTGACCACGTCGCGGGGCAAAGATAATGCTCGACGGGAAATGAAGAAGAAATTGGATGAAGGTATGATTCCTTCTTTATTCTTAATTAGGTTAATTATTAGTCTTAATTACTTTTTTAGGTTCTACAACACGCCGGTTTCCTCACGATGTTTTCCTTCACCGTTTTGAGAGTACTGGCATATGCACATAATTTTTTCGACAGAAAAACTCATTGGTACACGAGTGGATTTGAACCCACGACCTTCCGATCGAAAGGCGGGGCCACTACCACTAGACCACCAGTGCTCTCTCTTAATACCGGCTTCACAGAACAGTCGGTAAATACCTTGACCTTCTACTCTGTAGACTGGGTACGATTCTTACCAAGGATACAATTTTTTTTTATAATAACAGTTAATGGCCTAGCTGCTGTCTATAACAAAGAATTGTCTCCCAGGTTGCGCTCGTTTAAAACGTGCCCTACGGTGCACCGTAGGGCACGTTTTTCAAGTTGGATACAGGTCCAACTTGAGGCATTCATTGTTAAGCCTCGCATGCTAGTAGGATGTAGGACGAGTTCCACAAAAAGCTTGCATTTGACCACAATCTCACCTGCTGTTAAGCAATGATGCGGTCGAAGGTGGCTTCTCTTAAAAACATCAAGGTAAGGTGTTCGGAAAACCGACGCTGGCAAGGAAATCCACTCCCTAGCTGTCTGCAACATAAAACTTGAAGCCAATGGCTTGGTGCGGACAGTTGAATCAACATTGATGTCACATTTCCGTGCGTCTAGTGAAGGAACTAAATTGTGAAGTTCCTGTTCGTCCTAATTGCTGTTTTTGATCGAGTGAGCGAAGCGAACGAAGATCTTACAAACAACTTGGGCATCTTGGCATTTTATAATAATAATAATAATAATATCGTTTATTTCTGACTACATAAAAAGCACACATTACAAAAATGATACATCTTAGGTCCATAGTTAATAAATACCTTAGGGACTAACATACATAAAATAAAATAAAATTACTAATTAAAATCAAATTGTAGGGGCTTTTTTCGTTAGCGCACCCCTAAAGCGACGATAGACGATTCCTGGCGGCCAGAAATCCGAATTGAGAAACATGTCCCCATGCTTCGCAGGCACCTGGAGCACGTACGATTTGAAGGCCGTGTCTCTCACTCCGGATGGCTCTAGCCGCTGCAGATGTAGCTGTATTGGTGGCGGGTCCTTAATCCAAAAACGGATCCTCTCCTTTACGTAGCGAAAGACCTCATCACCTGAAGTATTCGGGTCCAATCTTGAGAGGTAAAGGAGGATGGTCGGGTCCACAGCACGCAGGGTGGCTTCGGATGCTATGACGCTCGCGGTACCACGTTTATTTCGTGACGGTTTCGCTTTTTTCTCCACCAGGGTGAAACCATCTTTATCGACTTTCTTTGATGTATCTACGGGGATCTTCGTTTCTGCCTTCTGCCTCAAAACAGCGCAAGGCATTGGAGATGGTTGAGGCTGGCCGGACGCTTGCGCATAACTTTTCTTCTTCGCCGGTTGACGAGCAGGCGGAGTAGGAAGAGATGGTTTCTTCAAAGGCTGCGGTGTTGGCACGGTCGGGGCAATCGGGCGGTCAATAACCTGCACATCGGTGTCACATGTCGCGCTGCTGACGGGTGACGTTTGGGATCGGGTGACACCACGCTGCACACATACGTTACGTGCTAACGCGGGCGAAATCACTGCTTCGGTATTTTTATTGCACAATTCTTCGACTTGCGTCTTCAATTCGGTGATAATTTTCTCCGAATTGTCCAACTTGGTCTTTAGATCTGTGACATCGGTCCTTAGCAGCATGATGTCCTTAAGCAACCTCGTAACATCGACATGGTCAAAGGTCACGGGGGGCAGCTTGTGGAGGTCTCGTGCTACGTAGGTGGGCACATCATCCGGGTCGGTTTCTAAGAATACCTTGAAAATGTCCTGCAGGTCCTTCTTGCCGCGGCCATCTCTCTGCCTAGTTATTAAGCGGATAGAGGTCACGGCTGTGTCGGCAAGCACCCTCTTCGCTTCCAGAATCTGGTCCTCGGTGAAGCTGGACACAAGAATTTGTTCCAGAGAAACCTGGTCCATAACGTCCAGTTTTTGTTGAACGAAAGCCAGGAATTCCTGCACCAGGATAGTGTCGGAGCGCTTGGGTGATTGGGCCATTGGGTGATTTTATGTGCGTGTGTATTTTTGTCCGACGATAACTTTCAAACCGTTGATCCGATCTGCATGAAATTTGATAAGTCGATAGATTGTACGTGAGAAATTTACTGGTAAGTGTATGAGTGAAATCGGATGAGGGGTTATAAAGTTATAGAGTTTTTTCAGGGTGCAAAAATAAAAAAAGTGACACAAAAAAATCATATTACATGTCATATGAAATAACTTTGTTTGGACATTCCAAAACAGTTTTTATTTTTTTTCTAGGACGCTCAGTTTTTGCTATACAAAAAAAAAGGTAAAATTAAGGTAACCAACGCTCCGAGAGCTCCCATCTGTAAGAGTTTCAGTGACATCTAGGTTTTTCTACTGGTCTTTCAATTCGTTTGCTTTTTCCTATTATTTTTTCTTGAAATAAATTAAGGAAGTACTCAGTTGTCATAAAATGGTAAAAGCGACCTGTTCTGATGATGAAGCCAAGGTTTGTCCAAAGGAACTCTTCAATCAATTGGCCAATTGTTTTCAGTTTTATTATCTTTGTATTATAGTATCAGAGTAGATAAAGATTTTTTGTCTATAGGTCTGCTAGATGAAGACACTAGCGATAGAGACAATATAGACCACTTCCGGCGTCAGCTCGCGTCTGAGATCAAGCGGATGTCGGAGATGTGCGACACTTGGGACCGGATCTCGGAGCAGACCGTTCTACCGGACTCTATACAGGTTAGTCATTTAATTAGCCGTAAGGCCATTGTAATGCCCCAGCGTTATTACCCCTTATCTATACTTAATATTATAAAGAGGAAAGATTTGTACCTATTTTTGTGTGTTTGTAATGAATAGGCTCAAAAAGTACTGGGCCGATTTAAAAAAATATTTCACCAATATAATGCTACATTATTCCAATTTGACATAGGCTACATTTCATTTTGAAAAAAATTAGGGATCCTTGGTAAAATTTGAACAATGTAACCGAAGGTGTAGAAAAATGAGTCTTAAAATGTCTTTCGTCGAATGCGCTGCCGAAACTATTAGCGATAGAACGAAATAATGTACAAGAATATTGTCTACCCCGTGCGAAGCCGGGACGGGCTGCTAGCTAAAACACATGAAGCAATGAATAAATGAATATGAATATAGTTCAACGCTGGATACTTGAAAGAAAGCACTCGTGGTCTAGTGGTAGCAGCCTGCTTTCCGATCCTAAAGGTTCAAATTCAGTCATGCACCAAAGAGTTTTAGGCACCTCGCGCACTAGACGACCACGACCAGTGGCTGCAACGATCAGATTTACTAAAGAAACCATGTATAAACGTCGCGCACTTAGCCGCAACGGCTAACTGGCCGCACACCGGGTTTATTATAGTTTCTTTAGTAAATCTGATCGTTGCGTCTAGTGCGCGAGAAGCCTTACTGTCCAAAAATGTGTACTGTGGCGGCTAAATACTTAGACACAGGAATTGGGCTGACGCGTAGGATTTTGTTGTCGCGTCGACAGTCGTTTCTTCAAGCTTCAAATTGCGTCAAGTTGCGTCAAATTTGGTACATGAGTTTGCTATTGCATCTTCCTCCAGAAAAGTAGGTTATAAAGTTGAGGGAAGCATTTCTCCTATCAACCCCTGAATGTACTATACCAGTAATCTCAATCAGTTAAAGAAAACATCGTCAGGAAACCGACATGTCGTAGAACCTAAAAAGTTCGAGAACATTGTGTCAAGCATCTGACTAAAAGGGCCCGCCAGCGGCTTACTTTCGGATATCCAGCGAAAACAAAGTGCGGTTCAAATAATTCAAATAGTCCTCCAAGAAGACTAGCTTTTTAGCAGCCTATGTACAATTTACATATAGGTAGCGGCACATAACTTTAGCGCTGACCGTTATTGCGCAGCAGTCAAAAATAAGGTACCTGAGGGGGGCTAGCGGGCTGAAGGGCGGGCGTGCGTAGCGCTGATTAGCCAACCTGGAAAGCCCCCCAGTCGCACTCCGCTTTCTGTCCCAATAGAACACTCTGCACACATCCACACATCCAGCGTGGCCGACATGCGCACACTAAGACGCATGCGCAGCTATACCCTCCGCGTATCGCTCAGCGCTAAAGTTATGTGCCGCTGATGATACTAGTTTAGCTTGAAGTAAAAGTAGTGTTGTGTGTTGTGTTGTAGGAGTGTGTGCTAGGCGCAGTGGGTCAGGCGCGGCTCCTGATGTCGCAGAAGCTCCAGCAGTTCGCGTCCCTAGTGGAGCGCTGCGCCAGGCCCGACCCTAGCGCCGCGCTCGTCACCCAAGCTGATCTCCTCGGCTTCTGGGACATGGTGTTCATGCAGGTAACACTCACAGCTGCCATTCCCGGTGGAATCGTTTGCCAGACCGACCAACCATCTGGTCTTTGTTAGCTACTAACAAAGTATGTTGAAATCAGTCCTAAAGTTGGTTTTCAAGTCAAATCCAGCAATGAATACAATATAAAATCTGTTATTTCTACAATCATGATAGTATTTTTTAAACTTTCGCGTCCATGATAAATATTGAATCCATTAATCATCTCAGGTTGGTATCACCCACTGCTGGGTATAGGCCTTCTTCATTTTCTGCCAGCCTCCTCTGTCCTGTGCGTCTCTTGTCCAGGCGATTCCTACGACCTTAACAATGTCGTCAACTCATCGCGCTTTCGGACGACCAAGTTTTCTTCGTCCTGACTTCGGCCACCATTCGGTCAAGGCTTTACTCCACCGGCCATCATCACCCGCGTCTTCGTCGCTCGGTATGCAATCATTTTATGTATTTGAAAGCTGTCTTGTTTGCTTCAGGTAGAGAATGTGGACATGCGATTCAAGAAATTGGAACAGTTACGTGCGCGAGGCTGGGTGGAAGAGCAAACTGTCGTCGTCACTAAGAAAGCGAAGCCGGTGAAGGTGCCCAAGACAAAACCAGTGGGCGGAGCCAGCAAAATCAAGGATATGATTGCGGGTAAATATTCTCATCATCATCAGCCTGAAAAAGTCCACTGCTGGACTAAGGACATAGGACCTCCCCCCCTGCTTATTTCCAGGAAGAACAATTCTGAGCTCTTTCCATCCACCGAGTTCCCGCGATTTTAACAATGTCGTCGGTCCATCTGGTGGGTGGGCGCCCACCTGGTGGGTGGTAAATATTCTACTTTTATGTAATTCCTATGTGTATTGTGTATGAAGCTTAAAGTCGCACATTGGGCTATACAAAGAGCTATGCTGGGAGTTCAAATAAGTGATGGATTTGGAAATTAGGAAATCCGTAGAAGAAAAGTTACTGACATAGCTCGCTTCACAAGTTCAAGTCAATGGGCTAGCTGGGTCCAGTAGTTTGAAGGTCCAATGGTATTCCTTCCCCATAATACTATAAATAATCTAGTTACAGTGTATATTAATCTAGCTAGACCGATGTAACTTGGCAGGTTTGAACTAATCAATTTGTGCAAATACATCGGTTGTCTTAAAAGTCGGGGTACTGACGATAGTCGAACGTGACAACGTCATACAGCTGTCCACGCGGACGCATCGCTCACTCAAGCAGGAGAGAGACAGATGTCGAACGCTGCCGAACGCGGAGGCCGTGCGTGCCTCTTTGTCGCTCGTTCCGCGCTCTCGCTTGCACTTCAAGCCGCGCAATGGAACGCCTCAGAGTGAGGTAACGCTGCATGGTCACGTTCTTTCGTGCGTGCAGCCGGCTCCATCGAATTATAAGACGTTGTCACGTCATAAATGCCAATGACGAATGAAGTATCGGCAGAATGGCTCATTTCAGACCCGTCAAGTTACACTGGCCGTATGATGACATAAAGTAAAACAATGTTTATCCTTCCAGCGGCTCGCAGAGCGAAGAAAGAGCAAGCACCCGCGGTACCGGAGAAGACGTTCGAGGCTGGCTTCTTCTGCGTGAAGTCGCCGGTGCGATCCCCGGCCAGCGGGCCTCACACGCCGGCAGGCAAGCCCAGTCTACTGAAGGCGGTGCTATCGAGTGAGGCCAACAAATCCGCCTCTAAGGTAACCATTTCCATTTTATCCAGAAGGACAAGCATTTAAAACATTTCGACTTCGAATTCATTTCGTTTCGCCTATATGTCTCTCTCTATTGTATCGAGAAAAGATGACAAGAGGATAGCAAAAATCTATATCTATACTAATATTATAAAGAGGAAAGATTTGTACCTATTTTTGTATGTTTGTAATGAATAGGCTCAAAAAGTACTACCAATAGAATGCTACATACTTCTAATTTGACATAGGCTACATTTAATTTTGAAAAAAAATAGGTATTCTTGGTAAAATTTGAACAATGTAACCGAAGGTGTAGAAAAATGAGTCTTAAAATGTCTTTCGTCGAATGCGCTGCCGAAACTATTAGCGATAGAACAAAATAATGTACAACAATATTGTCTACCCCGTGCGAAGCCGGAACGGGCTGCTAGTATGTTACATAGAAACGGTTGAAACGAGTTTTTGTCTCATCAATTTAGGTCCAATTTCACCGTTGAAATTGAACGCGTTCTACTGACGTTTAAACTCGCTTAAGCATTCAGTTGGTACATTTTTCTCTAAACGCGCTTAAAGACCTGTCAATGTCGTTGCATTTCTTTTGTGTACGTACATATAAACGAGTTTAGATAAACGCGTTTAACGGTGAAATTGGACCTTAGAGAGAGACACGTGCTCATAACCGTGCACGGGCACCGCATTCTAGCGAGCTGCTAACTGAGCTCGGTGGGGTTATATGTTATAGATAGTGCAATCCACGAAGGCGCGCCCCACTATTCCTCCTAACCGTTTATACTATATGTGTGCAAGCTTCCGTCAATGTTTGAGTGTTATCGGTACACACTAATTACCTATGAGTGCACACGCACACTACAATGAATAGACTACGGTTCGCGACTGCCGCTCGGAGCAAACTCCCCGCACCCGCGAGGGGCGCGCCTTCGTGAATTGCACTATCTATACCACAGTAGTCATATTTTGTTGTAGAATTCAGCGTCGTTTGCAATGCTACGTGCCTCAGTGCTCGGGAAGAACGTCGACTGTGAAGGAGTGGCGCCCTTACCGGTGAGATACTACCTGCCTATACTATACTATAGGTAGCGGCACATAACTTTAGCGCTGACCGTTATTGCGCAGATGTCAAAAATAAGGTACCTGAGGGGGGCTAGCGGTATGAAGGGCGGGCGTGCGTAGCGCTGATTGGCTCTCCAGTCGCACTCCGGTCTCTGTACCAATAGGATACAGACCGTTTTTTTATATGATAAAAGGATCATATAAAAAAACGGTAGCAACCGAGACGTAGTTTGTTGCCTGTTCTTCTACGCTTGGTCGCGTGGAACTGGCACCTAGACTCACATAGCTTTAAGACGTTTCAAAGTGGTTCTTGCATCGTACTGAATAAAAAATTATTGACTTTGACTTTGAATAGGACACTCTGCACACATTCACACATCCAGTGCACACTACGACGCATGGGCAGCTATCCCCTCCTCGTATCGCTCAGCGCTAAAGTTATGTGCCGCTAGATATATTTATTACTCACTTCAGGAATAACAAAAAACCTAAGCACTACTTTGTATTTCAAATGAAACATTTAGTCAAAATTGTTTATAATATTAAATATTGTGGATAATTCTATCTAGCCCCAAACTAAGCAGAGCTTGTACTATGGGAGCTAGAGTAAGCAGATATAGTACTTAATTTTTTTTTTTTGTAAATACATACTTAAATTACTGTATAACAGCCAGACAGTAAACAAACATCTGTTCACTCAAAGATTTTTATATTGTCCCAAAATTTAAGAGGGGAGGGGAAAGAGGAAGATCGCGGGTTCTAATCCCGCTCGGCTCTTTAACTTTAGGGACAATATAAAAATCTTAGTTCAATAATGTTGTTGGTCTTACTTGAATAATGTTATTTTATTTGATTTTTATTTTATTAGAAAACTAACAGCATGATTCCCTTACCCACAGCAAACACCACTACCCCAAATCCAGTTAAACGCAACACCGGCGCGCAGCATTCTAAAGCAAGCCTCTAACACGTCTAGGAAATCAGCCAAAAAGTCTATCAAGGTGGTGCTTTTCGACCATTCGGACGCCGAGGTCACGCCCGAGAAGGCAGTAGAACCGCAGCCAGCATTGCAGGAGCTGAATGTGGATAGCGGCCTCTCGTCCATGGATGCCGAGAAAGAGGAAAAGGAAAATTCGAGAAGGAAGTCTCATAAGCTAGTGCGGCAGGTGAGCTAAAAGCCTACTTCTTTGAGGCGCAGTTATAAGTTTGAACTAAAATTTTCAGATCGTTCTCAAAGAGTCTTTGTTTTTTGATGAATTCTGAAGAAGATGAATTCTAGATTTCTCTAATAACCCTAAATTGAATTGCATACTTTGTATGTTACATACACCACATACAGAGCTGACTAAACCATGGGTTTCCTCACGATGTTTTCCTTCACCGTTTTGAGAGTACTGGCAAAGTGCACATAAAATTTTTCGACAGAAAAACTCATTGGTACACGACTGGATTTGAACCCACGACCTTCGGATCGGAAGGCGGGCCCGCTACCACTAGACCAACAGTGCTCCTTCGATTGAATGAGTGTCATCAAATCGATTACAACCTTATATAATATTCCAGGACGCAACAGATGACCGCAGTCCTGTGATGACGCGCAGCCGCCGCAAGAGCACCGCAACCCCTCAGGATACGCAAGAGAAGACCCCTCGGTCTACTACCAGGTCTACTCGCAAGTCTAAGGTCCTGGAAGACGTGGAGACCAACGTGATGGAAGAGCAGACGCCGAGGCGAGCCTCCCGCAGGACACGGGACGTAGGACGGGAACTGACCGCGTGACGTCACCGTCATGACGTCATCGGCATTCAATAACTGAAGTTGCTAATATAATTTTGATATAGTTTGACTGAAACCGCTGTGCCGCTCCTTACGAAAATGCGAGGTGGGGGCCGAGGAAAAAAGAGCAACAGTACACAAATGATACATCTTACGATATCGTAAACGGTCGGAGTCGGTTTCTCTAGTTTTTTAAACTTATATTATTATCGGGCGAATTAATTCATCTTTAGATAGAAAAATTGCATTATAGAATATGTAATTATTTGTATTTGCAATTTAATGCAAGTATTTGAAGCCAAAAAGTGCCTTTAGAGTTCTTCAGTGTTCATTGTTGTTAAGAATTTCTTCACTTTTAGGACTTAATCATGTGACATTCAATTATTTAGTTCTATTTAGGGTGGAGCCAAACGAGCGTAATTTTTTGAGTTGTGAGTCGCGTATTTTCGGTCGAAGAAATTCTGCTGCATTCGGTTTCATTCACACGGCGACGCAAAATGAGTTGTCTGCCGACTCACACGCGTTATTCGGACCGAATTGAGTTTGCGGGGGGGAATCGTTTTCTGTAATTTCGGGAAGGCACATAGCTTTTTGATTTTAATTGTTTTCTGGTGTTATCTACTTCTTCGCCTTCTAAATAATTATGCTTCGTAAATACACAAAATTTTCATCGGTTCCATTGCACGACGCAAACATCCGCTTTAAACGTTCGATAGTAACTGAATAAAATGCGCTCGTCTGGCATCCCAACAGAATTTCTGCCAGGCAGAATTTCAGCGACCGAAAATACGCGACTCACGACTCACAAAATTACGCTCGTTTGGCCTCAGCCTTATTGCATTGCATTTACCTATTTGATGTAGTCAGCGGCAAAAATAGTTATAGAAGTTGCTTTTATTTTGTTTGTTGTGTGTTTGAATTGTATTATCTAAATCTAAAGTAATACTACGACTGCTGTAGATTAATGAAATATCATAATTTAAATTAAAATAAAGTGAATGTAAATTATCTGCTTCGACTTTTTATTCTATAATCAATAATCATTAGGATTATTATAAATAATAATATGATGATGCCTGGTAAATATTAGGTAAGAGGAAGGCCAAGTATAGTATAACTTTGAAGCGTAGCGTGTGCTGTCTTTGAAACTTTTGCTTTTGTATTCTTGCATTGCATACTTCTGACTAAGTGAAGTGGCACCACACTGGAACTTCACTGCTATTATTTTAGACTATTTTTGATTTGTAAAAGGATCATATAAAAAAACGGTAGGAACCGAGCCGTAGTTTGTTGCCTGTTCTTCTACGCTTGGTCGCGTGGAACTGGCACCTAGACTCACCTAGCTTTAGGACGTTTCAAAGTGATTCTTGCATCGTACTGAATAAAAAATTATTGACTTTGACTTTGACAAGAATAGGGCGCTTGTACACGCTAAGAAAAAACGCCGGGCCTACCCAAGAATTCGTGTCGTAACAAGAAAATTACTGTGTACACGGCTCGCAGCGGTGCACGAAAAAAATCTTATCTGCGCAAGACAAGAATTTTGTCTTTTCCACACACGAAAACGCAACAACGTTCGCCGCGTCGTGTCTTGCGCAGATAAGATTTTTTTCGTGCACCGCTGCGAGCAGTGTACACAGTTATTTTCTAGTTACGACAAGAATTCTTGGGTAGACCCGGCATTTTTTCTTAGCGTGTACAAGCGCCCTAAGATACCTACGTGAACCCGATAAAAGAAAAAGTCGCTGCTATGTACAGTAGGATACCTAAAAATAAAGAAAAATGACGCTTACTGCAAGGATATAAGAGCTAGAAGTGCAAAGTCTGATATCCTTGTGTCAAGGGAAGTCAAGGAGGCCGCATTCGAAAGACTTGATAGGAGAAAACTGCCTTAAAACCCCGACAAGAGTTAAGCTCTTAAATTTAAAAAGAAGAAGAGCTAAATATTATGATGCCTATTTAAACCTTACTTAAACCATACCATTGTGATATATTTTGATATCAAAGACCTTAGATAACTTCGATGCATTGCAAAAAGTATGATTTTAAAATAAACCCTATCACTGTCCCACCTAGAGATAGCAAATCAGCCAATCATGGCATTTTAGTAGTAGTAGAGCTCTTTGTGTGTGGCTCGTCCGGGTGCGTACCCACCATGCCTATTCCGTCGTGAAGGAGCATCGCTGTGCTTCGGTTTGAAGGGTGTGGGTGCCGGTGACATTACTGGCACGTGAGGCTGAACATCTGTATGCCTCAAGTTGATAGACGCAGGGCAGTGTATCGTAGAGCACGTTCCTGACGTGCGTGACCTGCGAGGCAATGCTTTTTTATAGGCGATGGTTACCACTTCACATCAGGCGCGCCATAAGTTTGTTCCATCCCTTGGACTGGCAACTGTCGATCTGGTGGATTTCTTCAAAATCATCACATCTGCGCATCATCCGATTCTTGGATTATCGCACCGTCCTCCACCGTCCTCAGTATTTGTACGAAATTAACGGCATTAACCTATAGCTGCACTTCTCTAACCTAGTCACTGGCTTCGTTGAAGAATAGAGACAGGTAGCAAATGTTCATAAAAATACGGCCAACGGCGACAAAGTTCCAAAGTTCATTTTATTTACGCGCACTTTCGCGGCCGGTCATCGTGTAACAAGTTTGTGTTTAGTTGCTGGTTTACAGGGTAAAAAGTGAATTATTTTGTTGTTGGTGCTATTGTAACGATGAACAAGTAAGTTTTTAATGTTTTTACATTCAATTGGTTTCGGTTTTGATAAGTTTTCATTCAAAACCTTGCTAATTTCATCAGCCACCTATTTTTTTTCTGCGAAGTTCTCCAACAAAATCTCTTTGTTTAGACTTAAAATCTAACTGTCCTTACTAAAAAACCAGTGGAATAGGTCAACAATACATATTTTTATGTTATTTAAGTGTCATATTGTTAGAATGTAATTAGGTTTCTTCAAAATAGTGAAATAAATACTAGCATTCCATACATGATCCAAGAGTGGGACGTTCCGCAGTCCGAAAAATCCTTGGCACTGTTATCATAGAAAATCTCTTTGTTTAGACTTAAAATCTAACTGTCCTTACTAAAAAACCAGTGGAATAGGTCAACAATACATATTTTTATGTTATTTAAGTGTTATATTGTTAGAATGTAATTAAGTTTCTTCAAAATAGTGAAATAAATACTAGCATTCCATACATGATCCAAGAGTTGGACGTTCCGCAGTCCGAGAAATCCACTATGATAACATGGCACTGTTATCATAGAAAATTGCAAGTTTTTGATTGTTGAATTTCTAAATGTTTTTGTATGGTAATAGGTAATTTTTTTATCATGAATCTTTTATAAATATATTCATGTTTTTGGATATCAATGTTTTTGTCTAACTCATTGAACCTACTTTGTACTACATCACATAAATTCCAAGTGTGTATTTCCATCCGTTTTCTAAATCTTTGACTTCGAGTAGCGAAGTGTACATTTGTAAACAAGTAATAATTAATATTCAATGAGTTAGAATATTTCAAGCTGATTTCAAAGAGGTATAATTACTACAGAGTGATAGTAGAAAAATAAAAGAGAATCATCATTTATTTACAAAGCGGCATGCGCGCGCCGACCTCTAACGAAGGTAGTGTGCACATCCGCCATTTTTCGCAAATCGTGGTGCGCAGACGAGGGGTAAGCTAGTTGTATAAAAAAAAACTCAGTTATTCTTAGATTCTTATGCTGTCTTCCTACGGGGCGTGGTTCTGCAGATCATCACGCACAGCCGACGATGACGCACGGCAATGCACATGCACAGACAGGGCTCCTGTGCTACCGCGCACCTCGGCGCACGAGACCGTTCCCATGGTGTGTCGTGCGAGCTGATCCGCCCCTCCGTGCGCGATATCACACACCGTGGGAAGGGGCTATAATATAAACAGGCAAAACATTTGCCGTCAGCATCAAAATCCCAGGAATAGCATGGAGATTACTTCATCAGTAGGTAGGAAACTCATAGCTCATACTTACCTAGTCAGAAAGACACCGAAGAACAAACTCTAAGTAAGTACAAAACATCAGACAATAATTCCCAGAAATTAAGTTTCAAAGGCTCGTTCCTCGTTCGTTTGTAACGGGTAGGTATAATGTTTGCATACGAATCACAAAGGCTTAGTGCTCAAGCCTTCAAGCGTGCTAGCCAACCGCTGAATATCCTGAAACACTATTGAAACCCATCGGTTTTACTTGCTCATGTTTTGCTTTTATTGACAGACATGAATGGTGAATTTGGGAAGGGATCATAGTTATATATTATCTAGCACCACTCTACAATTTTATAGGACACTGGTATTTTATAGGACCCTAGTCGGACGCGACATGAATCTAGCACAACATGAACTACCTACAACTGGCCTCTAAGCTCAGTTGGTAGTAGCTCTGACTTCAAAAAAATATACCTTGTTAAGTAGGTATCTGTTATATAGGCTCTTAGAATTAGTAAGTTGAAGTGGCAATGAGCAGGTTATATAGCTCAAAGAACCGACAGCCGTTGGGGAATAAAGGTTCTCGAATGGCGGCCACGAACCGGAAGATGAAAGCAGGGCGCCCACCCACCAGATGGACTGACGACATTGTTAAGATCGCAGATGGATGGAAAGGGCTCAGAATTGTTCTTCCTAGAAATGTGTAGGGGAGGTCTATGTCCAGCAATGGACTTCTTCAGGCTGATGATGATGATGAAGTATGTGCTATCTGGTTTCCATAGTACAAGCTCTGCTTAATTTGGGACTAGATATTGTTGTTGGATTGTCTACAACATTTATTATTTACCTATTTGTCTTTGCAATTATTCAAGTATCATACTACCCATACCTATATCATCTCACCTACCTATGAAAGTCGTGGTAAGAATAAAAGCAGCATAGTATCACGTCACGCAGAACTCAGGCCTTCACTGCCCAGGCCTATTACAGACAGGCACACAGCCTGCACATAGTCTACATGAATGGTATATGGAGCCAAGTGTCTCCCATCTGCCTCCATGCTCCATAACTAACACGCGGAACGGTGACCCATTTAGCGACGTGCCAAATTGTTATCGTGATAGTGCGCCGCCAGGCTATATCTACCTACCAGCAAGAGTAGAAAGCACGTTGAACAGATTAGCAATGCGAAATGGCATAATGTGCTTATGCATGCCATAACTTACAACTAAGTCTTCAGCAGTATTTGACATAATAATCTTTTTAACCATTCAGCACAGGACGGGACTGGTTGGGACCCAGTTTTCTTGAGTAGGTAATAGACTATTACCCACTCAAGAACACACTATTACTAATAGTGTGTTCTGTGCCCAGTTCTGTTTGTATTATTACCTTCTTAGGTAGCCTGCCTGCTATCAGTTGTCCGTTCTATGTGTTTTGTTTTATTTGTCTTATTTATGTCAAATAAATGTATTTTCTTTCTTTTCTTTCAGTACATACCTACCAATGGAAAACTTATCAATCAAACACTCGAGTGTTTGATCGATCGGCTTAATCGGAAAGTCATTCAGATAGCTAAGTACCTACATAATTTGGTATTCTAACTTTTTTTGGTTATGGAATAAACGTGTTTAAAAAACAAAAAAAAAGCTGGAGTGCTGAGAACATGCTATCCTTCTAAATTTCTAAAGAGAAGAGTGAGTCGCGTAGACCGTGCGTAGGCCCCGCGTAGGCCCCGCGTAGGCGGCGCGTAGAGTACGCCAGTCAGTATCTAATATCTATGCTTATGTTTTTTACCAATATTTCACATCTCTTGGGGTGCAGTGCGAGCGAACAAATAAGTAGCTAAATATTTACCAAACAACGGCTCCCCTAGTAGGGCAGAGTTTATTAAAAATTGGATTTGCTCGGAAAGCCTCGACACGTGCCAGACGAGCATAGCGATTTATATTTTATTTTATTATAAGTCGAGGATAATATTGTCGACTATGAACGTTCTTGTTATTCGGTAGAGTAGTTTTTACTTAATAAAA
Source organism: Thera obeliscata (assembly GCA_947578465.1). Taxonomy (NCBI): domain Eukaryota; kingdom Metazoa; phylum Arthropoda; class Insecta; order Lepidoptera; family Geometridae; genus Thera; species Thera obeliscata. The sequence goes on from OX387915.1 coordinate 929,675, forward strand.
TTGTTGGGAAAGAAATAGTATTTCTTCGCGTATCCAAGTATGTACGTAAGTACGAGTACCTATTGAATATAGTATACTTTCTTCTAGTAGGTATGTCATTTTTTCCATGAAATCACTTTTTTATTGTTTACCCAAAGCGGATAGCGGACATAAAATTGCCATTTATTACGTTTACAAACAGACAAGAACCATAATATTCATAAAATAATTGATTACATTTGACTGAAACACAAAGTTAATATAAAATTTACAGCCGGGCTGTAGCTTTTAGTAGTACGCTATGGCTGTACACATGCGAGCACAAACATCGAGCTGATCCGGAAACCCTGCTTTTTGTAGGTATGTGCAGCAGCGAGGACCAAGGGCTATTGCTTGTGTGTCTTTTATCTTTGGTTGGATGGCGTCGCAGTGTCGCAGTTTTTCCTTAGTTGCGTCAATTCGCTGGCAAACACGCAACATTCAATATGTTCGTAGACCGCCACAACCACCCATCCACGAAAAAACGGACATTTAACAGTAAACTCACCAAAGTAACCAAAAGTTATACCTATCTACTTAAGATCTTTCTAATTTTGTAAAATTAAGTGAGTCTAGGTAACGAAAATATCTTGATCGTTGTGATACCTTCAACAGAGCAAACAATTTTTGATATTGACTTTGAGATACTCGGCCTCTTTCTAAATAAATAATATTGCAACAGTTACTCGTATAAGCATATTATGATCACTCTCAAAATGTATTCCTCTCATGTTTCTTGAGCCTGCAGTGTACAAACTTACTTATTTGCAAATTAGATCGGAACTTGAATAAGCTTGTTGGCGTCGGCGTCGCGGCGCGTTGCCCTAACGTAAAATATTGCTGACATTTTTCAGGGATTTGTCCCTGCGCACCCCCTGGCTTCTACACGTTGGGGTAGTTAAGACGAGCGCCTGTTTCGGATGAATTTATTATGTAGGATGCCTGTGTGTGTGCTAGTACATACTATAATTTATTTAGGGTGTTTGGGGTAATTGGGTAAGTCATATTTTTTTTCTTACTGCTACTTCTGTTATTGTGGTTCTTAACCTAACTTAGTGAACTTTACGTTCCAAAATGTATGCGCGTTATGCCAATTACTCACAAACAGTGAAGGAAAACATCGGGAGGAGAGGGGGGTGCAGGCCTTAAGACAAGAGTGAAAAGGTGGATTATGGCTAAGCATGTTCCATCTTAGGCTGCATCCTTACTTTCCATCAGGTGTGATGGCAGCCAAATGCTTAGCTATCTTTATTTAAAAAAAAACTCCCAATCACAAACATGCATTTGCATCAAACGCAATGCAAGTTCGATTTCCCCATTCATGTTAAAGTCTGCGCACATCTTTAAAGGCGATGGCGATCACCTAGGTGTGCGTAGGCCTTTACACAAAAATACACTGGAAGAAACATTTCCAGTTTATTTTTTTCATGTTTTCGCCATCTGACGCGCGTAGTTACGAGAAGATTGATTTTAGAATGATCTCGACATTTTATTATTTCTGTTTTAGATAGAATAAAAATAGAGAAGTAAACCATGTAATTTAGGTACCTAATAGTATAGCTGTATACCTGTATACTTATCAAACAACAAAAGACTCATCCAACGCCATCCAATTCCAATCAACGTGACCGCGCCACGTAATTAGTGACGTTCTCTCCGTGTCTTTCTGTGTGGCTGTGGCTGTGGCTGTGGCTGTGGCTGTGGCTGCATGACTCGCTAGATTGGACCACCCGAGGAGGAAATGTTCATAGCCATTATCACCAGAACTAATTCTTTAAAAAATTTCAATTTTTTTTAAACGGTCGGCAACGCGCTTCTCATATCTCTGGCATTGCAGGCATTTGAGTAGTAGTAGGTAGGCGGTAGCCGCTTTATATCAGGTGGACCGTGAGCGTGTTTGTCTACCTACTTAGTTCCAAAGCCTCCCCTATACATTTCTAATCCAAACCCTCTCCATTCCGCCATTTAAACAAGCTCGTCTGTCCATAGGATGGGTGGATGTCTTGTGTTTTACCTTCCGGTTCGACGTCGCCATTCGAAAACCTTTACTCCACACCGACTGTCGGTTCCTCGAGCTTGTATACATATAATGTTCAGAGTAGGTACGTAAAGTATGTTCAGACTTCAGAGTATTCAAACATTTTATTGAATATTGGTTAAATATATTTGAAATTAAATTAACGACTAGGTTTAAGACTAGAACAATGTTAAGTTATAGCTATGATGTAGTACACACTTATAATTATTTAATTAGATAAGTAGGTACCGCCTAATTACTAATATTGTGTATGGCACACATACCGGAGGAGTTGATCGCTTTTTTTTTAAGTTTAATGTAAGTAAGTACACGCAAAATTGTGTATGGAAACAAAAAGTTGTCTGAGTGTCGACTCGGGGTCATTTTCGTGTTTCCATACAAAACTCACATGTAACACACACACACACTGGTGTACACGGGAGTTGATAATGTACAAACAGTTATTGTACACCCCGTTTTTACGATCTTCAGACTCGTGTAAACTGTAGCAATTCAATTATTGCTGCTGCTCTAGTGCCCGGCAATATTTTTCTTACAATAACTTCAAAGGGGATACCCTCTTTATAACAATTATAAAATCACCAGATAAAAAAATGGTAGTAACTGAAATATTTACTACTACAGGTTACATGGGCCTTAACAATTTCACAGTGAAAAAAAAAGATTTGTTCTAACAGAACCCGAAGTCGGAGTTTTGCTACCACATTTCGTTACCAAATGTTGTTTTCGTTTCGCCTTTTTGTCTCTCTCTATGGCATGGAGAAAATATGAGACGGCAAAAATACGCTACGTAGTTAGAGTTGTTGTCTCTTCTTTTCTCCATACAATAGACAGAGACAAATAGGCGAAACGAAAACAACATTTGGTAACGAAATGTTGTAAATGCACTGGGACTTCGGGTACAGGTTGCAAAAAAAACGTGCGATCACTCCTCCTAGGCTCTCGAAGAGTAATTACTTGCAGTGTTATAAAATGTAATATACTAATAATATGTTTAAATACATGTAAGGGTCTTTTAAATTTTTGGACATGATAAAACATCAATCGAGACGGACGAGATATAACGGAGGCCCGAACTCCGAAACCATAGAGTACCTAACTCGTTACAGGAATGGTGCTAGTGGTATAGTTTTGGGAGGTTGGTGCCTTTTTGTATACGAACGGCAAATGGATTATCTGTAATGATCGCAAGCTGAAAACAAAAAAACTTGCATGTTAGTGACTATTTTACGAAATGTGTGTTAATTTATTATTTGTTGAAAATTGTCTGTGTCCAGCAGTGGACCTCTACAAGCTGATGATGATTATTTATAATTAAAACATACAGGATTATAATATTTAAGCAATCGAATTGAGGCCTGTGATTGAAGGTGTACCTATGTGGGCTATTAAACATAGATATAGGTAAATAAACGGCCCAAGAGCTTAAATGAGCGAAGAAAAGAAATTGACTCACATATTTTTTAATGTATTCTTTGTTGTCATTTTTTAATGTTTTCTCATCTGATCGCTTCCTGAAAAAATAAGTACAATATAATCATATCATTTAGGTATATACACCACAATTTTGTAATTACAAAAAAAAAATGCTAGAGAAAAACAGCAAGAATGGTACACTGTAGTTACTTTCATTCCATTATGTCGTATGGGTTAATTTTATGGGGTAAAGCTTCAGATGCAAACAGTATATTCATTCTACAAAAGAAGGCTGTTAGGGCTATATACAGACTTGGACCCAGAGAGACACTTAGACTAGTTTTTAAGAAGATTGATATTTTGACTATGCCTTCATTATATATTTACCTTAACATAATGTAGGTACGCTAGAAAACATAAGAACAATTGTAAAAAATTGTCAAACTCATTATGAGACAAGGAATAAGGGAAAGCTTGTTTTGCCAACAACATAGGCTAGCAAAGTTAAATAAATCATTTGTAATAAACTGTGTCAGGTTTTACAATGTTTTACCTGACGCAGTTATAGATTTAAATGAAGGAGCATTTAAAACCTTTATTAACTTACTGAAAAAGCTTACTACAGCATTGATGAATTTATGTCAGACAAAAAACATGACCAAAATTAAAACCAAAAATTGTATCTTAGTCATAAATTATTCCGATACATACCTGTGTCAATTTACCTGTAGGTATAATAATATTATGTAAAAAAAAATATGTTTGTGAATCCGACTTTTCTAAGTGCATTGTATGGAAATAAATAAATTGAAAATGAAATTGAAAAATGGCTGTGACATACGGACGGACAGACAGACAGACAGGCAGGCATGACTTATCTATAAGGGTTCCGTTTTTGCCATTTGGCTACGGAACCCTAAAAACACCACGGCAAGTTGTGTAGGAGGTACTTACATATTATTCGAAGAGACTGTCGGATAAATGATTTTTAAATTCGGGTGTCTGAGGATCCAGGATTCAAGACGTATCAGCTGGTTCTCAGGATAATCCCGGACGTACTCCTCTTGCTGGCACATCACGCATGCCATTCTGGAACAAATACCAAGTGATGTAGGGCCGTATGCAGAAACAATGCTTGAGACGTAGTCGAGCCTCAAAAACAGAGATTATAGACACTTTTCAATGGAGAACACCTGAAGAACACCTACCACATGGTCATGATCTCCAGTGGCAAATATGGAAATCTCTAAACCGACTTCGAACCCAGGTCCAGGTTAAGACTAGCACTTGGCTGCTTTTTTTTCTAAACTGAATAGTTTGCGCGAGAGACACTTCAAAAGTGGTAAAATGTTGGCCCCCTCTAACTTCTAAAATAAGAGAATGATAAAACTAAAAAAATATATGATGTACATTATTATGCAAACTTCCAACGATATTTTGTTTGAACTAGATAGTTTTTTTTATACGTCATAAATCGTAAACTGCAATTTACCTTTCGACGAACTACAGGAACTTTTATTTAAAGTCGGTAAAAAAGTAAATTACTTACAGAGTCACTGTCAAAAAACAAATCTTCACCAGGAACGCCATTTCTCTCGATATCTGATAGTCTTGTGGCTTATCGATGATGTCTCAGGCGTTTATATACTAGCAACTAGGCGCTCCAAATAAGATGGTAATTTTTATTGTAATTGTACAATTATTATTAATATGGCGAAATCTAATTTCTGGATGACACACTGACGATTACAGCCAGGGTCGGACTGGGCCGGAAAGGCCCGGGTGGGCTGACCACAAACCCGGGGGCCCGAAGCAACCATTTTTCGAGCTTTTCTATTAAATTTTTCTCTAATTGTATGAATGATCTATCTGATCTAGTTTAACATTTATGGCCTTACTTATAAAAATATGTCAAAAGATAAACAGTGCTTAAACTATTGCCATCTGACAAACAGTGACAAGGCTAACTTTAAGCAATGATTAAATTTAAATTGCGTTTATAAGTAGGGCTGTCAGGTCGCAAGAGCTTTTCTAAAGTGTCTGCCTCTATGGACAATAGTGACAAGTCTAACAGGCGTCCATGTACCATCGACGTGTTTAGGTAATTTTATTCGGTTTAAAAAACTTGGGAAGTTTTTATTATATTTTGCTAACGCACGTCGGGGGGCCCCGTACAATTGATACGTCGGTAGCTACGCCCCTGTCCAAGACCCTTAGCTGCCCCAAGTTTTTGCATACGGCTCTGATTTTACTCGTTTGTAACTATGTACTTACGAGCAAGTAGTATACTTAGACGTAAGTAGACTGTGCGTATACTCGTATTCTTTGGGTCATAGCCGGTGTTCGCATCGAAACAAAAAGGACGACTTAAACCGCTAATACCCACTATTTATGTGAGGATTAAGTTGCCCACTGCGACTGCTTTATGCATGTTTTAATTCCGAGATTAATCTGTATGAAATGCAATTTTGTGCGACACAAGTTTGGAGTTATTCCAGATACCAGACCTTGGAGAGAATAGCTTTTTGGTAGCGTCATTCATTATCAACTAAACTACTTGCCTGTACACTGCACATCTAGGACGAGCTTCAAGCTCTAGGAAAGGTTATAACTGTTTTTTTTTATTTTGTTTATATTTTTTAGTGGGTAAAATTTGCCACTCTCGATCAGATAGCAGATGTTTTAGGTCAGTAGGCCAACCATGAGCTCTGTCTGGCGCTGGTTTTGAGTCTGTGTGAGTGCGCACCAGTGCATTATACTGTGTGTGTGACGTTTTGACGTAGGATTTATTTAGTCAACACTCACACAGACTCAAAACCAGAACCAGAGACAGCGCCAGACAGAGCTCATGGTAGGCCTTCAGGAGTACCTACCCTAAACCGACGAGCATGTATGAAGAATGTTATGCGAGTGAATGAAGCGAAAGAGGTGTGTCAGGATCGTAGCAAGTGGAAATCCGTGATCTCTGCCTACCCCCATGGGAATGAGGCGTGATTTTATGTATGTATGTAAATTTGTCACTTATAGACATGCTTCCCTTGAAAGTTTTTTTTTTACACTTTATAGACCAATTTTTTGGCTACTATCTCACCTGATGGTAAGCGACGATGTAGCCGACGATGAAGCAGGATGGTCTAGAAGACACCTATTCACTCTTGCCTTGAAAAGGACCAGATTGTTAGTTGTCAGGAAAAACTGCCGACGGCAAAGAGTTCCATTCCTCTGAGGTTCGCATGATGAAGGTGGAGCCAAAACGCTTATTGCGAATGGGTGGTATGCTGACCAGGTATGGATGGTATTGAGCCGTGCGTCTGCTAGTCCTATAGTGGAAGGGAGATGGTGGTATCAGATCATGCAGTTCCTGACTACATTCCCCGGAATGTAACCTTTAAAGATCGATAGTCACATTTAAATGGTTTTCAACCCTCTCCTAGTAAGCCTATTTATCCCGAGTAAGATCTATCATCTATCTACTTATCTGCCTACCCTAAATCCTTGTAGATCCCTCAATATCGGATAAATCACAAGAGAGGGGGGTCCCATTGAAAAGCGTAAAAAACAGTTTGAGTTATTTCATCTCAAACTGATATTGATGCAGCTGAAGAAATTTTTCGACATACCTACTGGAAGAGTTCCTTTGGCTTTGCTTGCTTTTTAAAAGTTGGAAAATGTTGTTAGGCTGTCATGTCAGTAAACTTTCCTTCAACTGACCAACTTTCCTTTTTTAGGGTTCCGTAGCCAAATGGCAAAACGGAACCCTTATGGATTCGTCATGTCTGTCTGTCTGTCTGTCTGTCTGTCCGGCCGTGTCACAGCCATTTTTCTTCGAAACCATAAGAGCTAGACTGATGAAACTTGGTGAGTAGATGTATTCTGTGAACCGCATTAAGGTTTTTACACAAAAATAGAAAAAAAAACTATAAATTTTGGGGGTCCCCATACTTGAAACAGAAACTCAAAATTTTTTTTTTCATCGAACCCATACGTGTGGGGTATCTATGGATAGGTCTTCAAAAATGATGCTGAGGTTTCTAACATTGTTTTTTTCTAAACTGAATAGTTTGCGCGAGAGACACTTCCAAAGTGGAAAAAAGTAGGTCCCCCCCCCCTCTAACTTCTAAAATAAGAGAATGATAAAATTAAAAAATATATATGTTGTACATTACTATGCAAACTTCCAACGATATTTGGTTTGAACGAGATCTAGTCAGTAGTTTTTTTTTTATAGGTCATAAATTGTAAACCACAATTTACCTTTCGAAGAACTACAAGAACCTTTATATTATGTTACGGAACCCTTCATGGGCGAGTCCGACTCGCACTTGGCCACTTTTTTAACTGACTTCCAATCAAAAAGGAGGAGGTTCTCAATTCGGTTGTATTTTTTATTTTTTATGTTTGTTACCGCATAACTTCGTAATTTGTGAGCTGATTTGAAAAAATATCTAATTTTTATCTGAAAGGTGCTATGCGAATGCTCCCAGATTGGTCCCATTTTAATTTTATTAAAATCGGTGTTGCCATTTTTTTTTAATATTTTTTTTAATGTTCTTAACTGCATGCCGCCGTCATTTATGAACCGATTTAGAAACTTATTTTTTTTATTTGGAAGGTGTAAGAATAACCTTTAATAGGACATCTTCAGTCCAGATCGTCCCAAACAAATTTTATTAAAATCGGTTTAGCCGTTTGGCAATGAAGTAGGTTTCTCTAGTTTTTGACGTGATAACGTCTTATAAATCGATGGAGCCGGCTGCACGCACGAAAAAACATGACTCATGCGTCGTTACGTCGTTTCGTCGTTCCAATTACCTGAGCCCGAGCCCGGGTCGGGTAATGGGTAAGGGTAAATGAGGGTAAGGGTAAATGAGGGTAAAGGTAAGGGTTCGGTCGGGTTCCGGGTCTGGGTCCGAGAGTTCGAGTCCGATTCCGATTCCGAGTCCGAGTCCGAGTCCGAGTCCGAGTCCGCGAGTCCGCGAGTATTTTCTTACGACGTTATCACGTTCAACTATCGCCAGTAAACCGACTTTACAGACAACCGATTTTTTTTTAAACTTATAATTATTTCCATGCATTTTTATGTTGGTGGAAAGCTGCCGATGCTTCTAGAGCCTCCTCGATCACTATTAAAGTCTTTGCCGTGGATTTAGATTTCATTCGAGCCTTGCATGCTTGATCTGCCTAATGGTACTGTCTCTTTGGATTTTACAACGACTGAATAAGGGTTGGGGATAAGGGTTAAAGGGAGGTGTCTATTTTTTTTCACATTTGATGGAGCAAAGGTTCTTGATCCCAGACTACTTACCTATCTTTTATTTTAGATACAAAGATTAACTCTTTATTGTATACAGAGAAGAAATAAACATTTTAAAGACTTCTTAAAATAATGCGTACAATAGGCGGTAGGTTTCCTTATCGCTAAAAGTGACCTCTTCTAGATCACCTTCTATTTTAATTTTGAACAAACATGATATTTTCTTTATGCATCTATAAGCATTCTGCGGTGGCGATCAGTGAAGCGTTGTCAAATATCGCTGTCATATTTGAAACCGTTTCACCCACAAAGAGGCTTCTTTGAGGCGCATGCACTTAAAACTCTTCCACCACACTTGGTTCGAAAAAACCAGTGACACGTCAAGAAGAAGAAGCCGTTATGTAGATTTGTGGATGAAAACTGTAGGCCTACCACAAGCTCTGTCTGGCTCTGGTTTTGAGTCTGTGTGAGTTTGACTAAATAACTCCTATACGTCGAAATGTCACACACATAGTATAATGCACTGCATGGTGCGCACTCACACGGACTCAAAGGCAGAGACAGAGCCAGACAGAGATTGCGGTAGGCCTAAATATGTATTATAAGAAGTCAGTGGGTACCCTGTACCGTCTATCAGCCCTATGCCATTACTGAGCACGCATTACAGTCGGAGGTAAGTGACGTCACCACTGCACTTACCATTCAGACAATGTCGTGTCGGGAACAAGGTAGGGTGGTAGCTCACAGCGATACGAAGCTGTTCATTAAAATCTGTTCATTATATGATATCAATGATGTTTTTTTTATGTATCTAGCTGTTGGAACAAGCAATGTTCACCTGATATTAAGTGGCAACCATCGCCTATAACAAAGCATTGCCTCGTAGGTCACGCACGTTAGGAACGTGCCCTACGATGCACTGTCCTGCGTCCAGCAACTGGAGGCATGTTCATGTTCATCCTCACGTGCCAGTCATTTCACCAGCACCTACACTTTAAACCGAAACACAGCGATGCAGTAAGCCATGAGCTCTACTGCATAACCATGAGCTCTACTGCTCTACTCTGATACTGTTCGTCTGTTCTATTTCTACCCTCTGCTCTACTCTGATACTGTTTGGCTCTGTCTCTGGTTCTGGTTTTGAGTCTGTGCGAGTGTTAACTAAATAAATTCTACGTCGAAACGTCACACGCACAGTATAATACAATGGTAAGCACTCACACAGACTCAAAACCAGAGCCAGAGACAGAGCCAGACTTCTTGGGGTAGGCCTACAGCAGAATCTTGAATATTTATCTCGTCTTTATGTGGAGGCTTCGCTTTACGTCTAGCCACGACTAGTAATTAGCCATCTTCGTAGCTAGCAGCTAATGTAAGAAGCAATAAGAGCGGAGTGAATCACGAGCTTGTACAATTTGCTAAATTTTTAATGTTAATAAGGGGGTTTCCATAAATTACGTGAGGTGATTTTTTACATTTTCTGTCTCTCCCTCCCCCCCTGGTGAGATGTCGTGAGATTTTATTCAACCCCCTCCCCCTACCCCCAATCTCACGTGAGATGGTTATTTAAAAAGAAAAAAAAATTGCTTCGTGCTTTTATTTACGACTAGTTAAGACTATACAACGTGTATCAAAATATGTGTACTATCCTGAAGGGGGGTGAATTTCCACCCCCCGGGGAACAACTTTTGTTCAACGACTTTTCGAACTTCGATTGGTATCTCTGAAAAAAACTGCAACGAAGTTTCAACATGAACAGCTGACTTTATACAAAGTGACAACCCTAAACTCAGCTACAGAGGTAGTAGGTAGTAGAAGTAGACCTACAGAGGTAGTAGGTCAAGGGGTCAAGGGGTTACAAGGATAGGGTTGTCAATTTATTTAGGCATTATGAAATTAAATATTTTTGTATGGGAAACTGAAAATAGAAATTTTTAATTATCTCCCCCCCACAACTGATCACCATTGTGGTCTGAAACCCCCCACCTTCGCATAGTACACATATTTAGATACACCTTGTATAGACTACAATATTGCTGTGCGTTTAAGTGTAAAAATTTAACAATAGAATACTTACTTAAATAGTGACTCCTGTGATAAAACGGGACCAAAATAGTATACCTACATATTTTTTTTTTTTTTCCTAAAAAAAAATATTGCGTGATTTTTGCCGAGACCCCCCCTCTCTCCAACGTAAGATAAGATGAGATTTGACTCGACCCCCTCCCCCCCTTAAACATCTCACGTTATTTGTGGACGCCCCCTAAGACAACAGTTATTTAGCTTAAAACAAACGTATCTGCTGTTTTTACTTATAGTCCAGTCATTTGGTATTTTTACTTGGAAAGTTTTCCGGGAGTTTTGAAAATTGGTAATTTTATAAGCGACCTGGTCTGATAATGGAGCCAACGGAACTCTTTAATCAATTGGCAAACTGAGTTAAAGCTGGTTTATCATACAAAGTTAGTGAGGGATAGCCAGAGGCAAGGCCAAACAGTGAGTCTGGACATAAATACTTTGTCAAAGTAACAATGTCTGATGGTGACACATTTTTTTCTGATTACCATCAACCTATGTGCTTAACTTTTCGGAGCATTTGGATCTCATTACGAGATCTCAGTTCGGGGCGAACTAAGTAACTCAAGAACCGCTGAACTGATTTGGCTGAAAATTGGTAGGGAGGTAGCTTTTAACCAGGAGACGGACATAGGATACTTTTTATCCCAAAAAACTAACGATATCTGGGCAAGCGAAGTCACAGGCGGCCACTTGTATTAAATAAATGAATATAATCTACTTTCACTGACTCTAGAATAAATCTACCGAAACTCCGTAAAATTCACATTCTCAAATGCTCAGCTTTTACATTAATTTCAGTTAGTTATTACTTAGTCCAATTACATGATGTAACAGTTTTAATTTAATCTCGCTAATTAATATCGTGCTCGTTGGTTTGTTTCATTAAACTAATGAATAATGGCGGACGTTCATTTTAAACAGCCTTTTGCTGTAACCAGAGCCCAGAGACAGAGCCAGACAGAGCTTGTGGTAGAGCTCTGTCTGGCTCTATCTCTGGGTTCTGGTTTTGAGTCTGTGTGAGTGCTCACCAGTGTATACTATGTGTGTGACGTTTCAACTTAGGATTTATTTAGTCAACACTCACACAGACTTAAAACCAGAGCCAGAGACAGAACCAGACAGAGCTTGTGGTAGGCCTACTGTATTATGTACTTGCCTAGTTCAACATCCGTTTTTTTTTATGAAAATGATGTCGATGTTATTTGAAAGTTGAGCTATTAAGCTACTTCCGACTTCAAATAAAAAAGGATAACTTCTAAAATAGGAAGTCTTCACTAACTACCCTCACTTGATCTTCTTTAACCATAATGTCCGTGCACGCACTACGACTCACAACACTGATAGTATCTACGCACCGTGGTAAAATAAATATAATAAGGTAATTACGCGATAAATACCCGTGTAATAGTTAAAATAAGGTAAGGTTAGTTCCCAAAACTAAGACCGGTAGATAACCCAAGACAGAAATGCAACAGAAAATGTGGAATAAAAGCAGCAGCATTTCCCCATATCCCCACGAGCTCAATAAATAAATATCCGTCATTCCGTGATATTTCCCAATGCCGCGAGAACGCGACGCTCGTAAAATAAAATGGAGCGCGTACCGGCACGTACGGTACGGGGGAAATAAGATCAACATTATCTCTTGCAACTTATCTTGTACTGATTCACAGAGCAACCTGGCTTTTTCTTATGTTAGTGGATTATTCTAGACTTGTAAAAAAATTACCTATCGGGTTCCCACGTGCTCTCAAACGGTGAAGGAAAACATCGTGAGAAAACCGGCATATCGTAGCATATAAAAAATTTAAAACATGTATTGTGTCGAGTCAAGAAAGGAGCCTCTTTAAGACACACTTAAAATCTTTTCACCGCACTTGGTTCGAATGAATTAGTGACACGATATGAAGAAGTACAAGCTTTGCTTTGTTTGGGGCTAGATAGTGTTCTGTGGATTGTCCGCATTATTATTATTTTTTTATTTGTTAATCCTTGCACACATCGAGGTGATTTGGGATGACGATAGCGATCAGTTTCAGCATAGGATTTTGCATACATCCGCACACACTGTCGCGAAGTTTGACAGCGATACACTGATTGCCATCGCAGGCGACCTAGATGTGCAAGGCTTTAGAGCAGAAGTCTAGCATTATCTACTTAATTTCTATCAAACTAATCGGCCCAGATTTTATCAATCACTGGATTGGTCTAAGCCTCTTTAGCACGTTACCCTTTCCGATTCGGTACATAGTTTATTAGAAGAAAAAAAAACACGATCAACTGTGATTTTTATATGTGAACAATACTATGTGAAGGACCCTGCTAACGCCCCACCCCACCTGATGTTGAGCAGTGACGTTTTTTTTTGTTTTTCTTTTGAAATTGTTTTTTTGTTGTTCTTTTGTAGTTGAAAGTTCTAGCTAGTATAAAGTGTACCTCTACTTCTACTATAGGTTAATGCTAGGTGGTGGCGATGTGTTTCGTTGTACGTGTTTTATTAACTCAGTGAACTCGTATTGTTGAATGTTATTGTTTCACGAATCAAATGCTATTTGTGGTTTTACAATCCGTTTTCCTATAAACTTGCTAAATTCAATGAAATACACGCACTTACTTACCAACCGGAAACCTTCGTTAAAGTTCAAGATTATTTCTTTAGAAGCTTATTCATACCAATCTAAATAGGTACGAACGAAGGTCTGTCGTTTTGTTTTTTTACTAGTAAATCGCTTTTTATTCTTATCGTGTCACTGATTTTTTAAAACCAAGTGTGGTGAAAGGATTTTAAGTGCGCCTCAAAGCGGCTCCTTTCGTGCACTTGACACATATTTTTGAACTTTTTAGAGGTTGCGTTCTGGATTTCTGGGGGAAATTAGGCTATAAACATGGGCCTTCTAAAACTACATCAATTCTTATCACAGTTTGCTAAGTTTTTTTTTGTTTATATTGATGTTGTTGCTTTTTCTCTTCCTTTACGAAATAACAGAACTACTAAGGAGCTCGACAAGCTCCATATGGTTATGGCTATGGCTGTCAAATTGTGTATAGTTAGGCTGACCCACACATTCATTTTCTTCTTGGGTTTGAATGTGTTGACACTGTTGACGCAATTTTGACAGCCTTAGCCATAACCATATGGAGCTCGTGGTAGGCCAGCAGTTAAAAGCATTAATATCTTTACACAGTACATATTTTGATTCACATTTCTCTATCGATTCCTAAAAGATGAAAATAAAGCTCTGATAAAAACTTCAAACCCGAGCAGAGTCAGAGCTATCGAGCTCTACAAAAAACAGATTAACTAATAGCGACTAGCGATTTACACACTTCACATTTATTGAGTACTATACAGAAGACCTACCACAAGCTCTGTCTGGCTCTGTCTCTGGCTCTGGTTTTGAGTCAGTATGAGTGTTGAATTAATAAATACTACGCCGAAACGTCAGACACATAGTATTATAGTACATTGGTGAGCACTCACTAAACCTAACCTAACTACGCACTAAACCTAACTTTGACTACTTTGAAGACCTTGACAAGCTTATTAATTTAAAATAAAGTAACAAACTATCTAAATTATAATGCCTGGAATTTCTCAATCTATAATAATATACCTATACTACTATTTTTATGAAACAACGGGATATTTACCATGATTAAATTTTGATGAGTTGATCCGATATTTCGGCACAGTTGCATGCACCATGATCACGGTTGAACTGAAGTCCACGAGTAAAAGAAATGTTATTGGCAGATAAATCGATCTACCCTCTTTCGCAGTCTTTTATTGGTTTCGAGACTACTATTGGTTCCATTCTCACTATTTTGTCGATTTCGACACACAACACTGACGGTATCAGGACGCGTAGTGGATGACACACTTTTTGGTGGTTTGCACATTCGTACCACCGGGTTCCAGACTCCAGATAACTGGAAACCATCTTCACGGTTGAAATTCTTGTGTTTGGTGATTTCAATTGCCTCTTGAACCAATCTCGGTATGTAGTGGCGCTCGGTTGAAATCACCTGCGGGTTGTGTAGCTCGATCCAATGGTTTGATCCGGAGTCCAAAAGATGTTCTGCAATAGCAGACTTACGTGTCTCAATGTTTTTAACCGCCCTAATGTGTTCTTTTATACGACAGGCAATGGTGCGTTTTGTTTGGCCAATATATGAGCTCCCACAGCTGCAATCAATCTTGTACACTCCTGGTTTTTCCAACGGGAAACTATCTTTTGGTGAACGCAGGTAGTGTGAGATCTTTTTCAATGGAGTAAAGATGGTTTTTACTGAAAACTTTGTTAAAGCCTTTGCAATTTTGTCTGTCACACCCTTGATGTATGGCAAAAAAGCTGGTTTTCGTTCTACTCTGCATCTGTGGGGTCTGACCTTAGGTCGAGGTGGAAAGTGACGCAGTTTATATCCATTCCTTCGTAGGACATGCTGTACATGGGTAAGTTCACACTGCAAACTATTATCATCACAAAGGTCGAATGCGCGATTAGTCAAAGAGGTTACTACTGAGTTGAGTTGCCGTGGGTGGTGATGAGAGTCAGCATGTAGATACCGATCCGTGTGAGTAGGTTTTCTGTAAACGGAATGACCTAAGCTTCCATTTTCGTGAACCTGTACCAACACGTCCAAAAATGCTAGACGGCGTTCAGTCTCCATTTCATACGTAAACCTCATTTTACTATGTACTTGATTTAGGTGTTTCAAGAGCAGCTCTATTTCATCTTTCTTTCCTTCCAAAACACAAAACACATCGTCCACATACCTCTTCCACAATTTAACCACAAGGGGGGCAGTTGAGATTGCCAAGTTTTCAAAATACTCCATCCAAATGTTTGCCACCACAGGAGCCGCTGGACTGCCCATGGCTACCCCATCTATTTGGAGATAATAATTTCCCTTGTAGATAAAATAATTGGACGTAAGAACATGCTCCAACAGCTTCACATACTCACCGGAAATGCCACATTGTTGCGTTTTCAGTTCCACCACTTTCATACAGTCGACTACTGGAACATTGGTAAACAAGGACTCCACGTCAAAACTAACCATCGTCTCGTTATCCTCCACATTTTCCTGTTTTAATATTTGTATGAAATGGCGTGAATCCTTCACGAATGACGACGTTTGTCCCAACATAGGTTGCAGCACTCCTGCTACATGTTTAGCCAACTCGTATGTGGGTGAATCAATTTGGCTCACAATAGGTCGTAATGGAGCGTTTTGTTTGTGTACTTTGGGGAGACCGTATAGTTTAGGCGGTTGGATGTTTCTAGGACGCAACAAGTACTTAGTCGTTTCTTCCCCTATAGCATTTTGGCATTCTTTTATTATCCTTTGGGTGTTGCGATGCGTGCGAGCTGCTGGATTGTAACTAACCTGTTTGTATGTGTTGGCATCCTTCAACAAACTGTGGATCTTGTCGTCATATTCTCCGGCGTTCATGACTACCGTAGCGTTTCCTTTATCAGCCTTAAGTATCATCAAGTCATCGTCCTGTCGCAGATCTTTTAGCGCACTCAACTCCTCACTTGTGATATTAGGCTCAGGCAGTTTAGCACGACGCAAGACAACAGCAATGTCTTGTCTAAGCGACTCTGCGTCACTGGATGGTATTCTGTTACATCGGATGACTTCCTCCACATTGCCGATCACTTTTTCATAAGGAATGCGTTTTGTGGTAGGGGCAAAATTTAGACCCTTTTCCAACACTTTTAAAGCAGATTCGTTCAAAACCTTACCAGATAAATTGACAACTGTTCGAGTTTCATGTGAGTTATCCTGGTGGTAGGGGACATCACGCCTTTGTTTAGCTAATAATGCTTCGAATTTCCGGCTTTGTTTTTCTGCACTTAGTTCTTTAGACCTTTGGGCTTGTGTGTACGTTATCCGATCACAGGTATCAAAATCCGTGGTTGATAATACATCACTACACTTTAAATGTAACTTAAACAACTTTTCTTGTAACGACTGGAACCAAAGTCTACTGTTTCGTATCGATTTACGCAATAATTTTACACTCGCTTGTCGTAGAATACTCGCGGATCCGGGAATGTCATTACGCGATTTAATACGCACGCACACTGGTATTAGGTTTGCGTCCCGACATTTTACTAAAAACTCCACCGATTCACGTAAACATTCACACTTTTTCCGCAAGTACTCAAGGTCTTTAATCACTTTAACGACTTCCGGCCCGTACCGGTTCGCGATATAACTTTTGAAACTATCATGGTTTTTAACACTATTTTTATGAAACAACGGGATATTTACCATGATTAAATTTTGATGAGTTGATCCGATATTTCGGCACAGTTGCATGCACCATGATCACGGTTGAACTGAAGTCCACGAGTAAAAGAAATGTTATTGGCAGATAAATCGATCTACCCTCTTTCGCAGTCTTTTATTGGTTTCGAGACTACTATTGGTTCCATTCTCACTATTTTGTCGATTTCGACACACAACACTGACGGTATCAGGACGCGTAGTGGATGACACACTTTTTGGTGGTTTGCACATTCGTACCACCGGGTTCCAGACTCCAGATAACTGGAAACCATCTTCACGGTTGAAATTCTTGTGTTTGGTGATTTCAATTGCCTCTTGAACCAATCTCGGTATGTAGTGGCGCTCGGTTGAAATCACCTGCGGGTTGTGTAGCTCGATCCAATGGTTTGATCCGGAGTCCAAAAGATGTTCTGCAATGGCAGACTTACGTGTCTCAATGTTTTTAACCGCCCTAATGTGTTCTTTTATACGACAGGCAATGGTGCGTTTTGTTTGGCCAATACCACAATAAATATCCCGTTGTTTCATAAAAATAGTGTTAAAAACCATGATAGTTTCAAAAGTTATACCTATACTAACCAACTACTGTCTATAAGCCTCGGCCTACCTCCATGTTGCTTTACCCTATACACAGGGTCCATGTGATACTGACTTACACCTAAGAACTATGTATGTACCTAAACTAAACCATGTTTATGCAATAAATGTATTGAGTATTGAGCTAGAGACAGAGCCAGACAGAGCTTGTGGTAGGCCTACGGGATTGACAATATTCCACCTGTAGTCTGGTCACGTCGTCCTAATGCATCGCGCGGCTCTCCATCATGTTTATAGAAACTGCTTGGTATTCTGCGGACTTTCCAAGCAAATGCATACCTAGTATAAGATTTTGTTATTAATAATTTTTAATTAAAAGTTTTTCTGTCGAAAAATTTATGTGCACTATGCCAGTACTCTCAAAACGGTGAAAGAAAACATCGTGAGGAAACCGGCGTGTTGTAGAACCTAAAAAAGTTCGAGCAACACGTGTCAAGGGTCACGCAAAAAGGGCCCACCAGCGGCCTACTTGCGGAAAAACCTGCCCGGCACATCAAGTGCTCATGATAAACTTGCCAACTTGCCTAATTTATTTTACTTTGACTTTAAAGTTTTTTGATATCTACTAATTTGTATAATGTTTGTTTGGGTCAAATGAATAAGTTTTCTTTCATTCTTTCTATTTTTTTTTCATCCATTTCATTTCTTTTTTGAATTCTTCAAAGTTGTTTATTATAGTCTTGTAGAAATAAGTTGCCAATAGGTAAGTTCTTGAGTTATGTTTAAAGTTTTAAAGCCTACAGTCATAAGACAAGCAAATTAAAATGGAGTATTCCAATTTTCCGGCGCTATGGATTAATAGTTTAATGCAGAGGGCGCTGCAAGCGACGACCGGAAATTGCACAAGTTGCACTTCCGGGCCCGGGGAGAGAGTCTACTTAGGTATATAATATAATCTGTGGCTGGGGCTTAATTCAATAAGATTGTTTTTGACGTGACGTCTTATAATTCGATAGAGCCGGCTGCACGCACGAAAAAACATGACTCATGCGGCGTTACCTCGCTCTGAGGCGTTCCATTTAAAGCTTGAAGTGAAAGCGAGAGCGCGGAACGAGCGTCAAAGAGGCACGCACGGCCTCCGCGTTCGGCAGCGTTCGACATCTGTCTCTCTCCTACTTGAGTGAGCGATGCGTCCGTGTGGACAGCTGTATGACGTTGTCACGTTCAACTATCGTCAGTAAACCGACTTTACAAACAACCGATTTTTTTGGAACAAGTAATATAGCCTACCTAGGTCTACGACTAAATGGTAACCATCGCCTATAACAAAGCAATGCCTCGCAGGTCACGCACTTCAGAAACGTGCCCTACGATGCACTGCTCTGCGTTCATCAACTTGAGGCATACAGATGTTCAGCCTCACGTGCCAGTAATTTCACCGGCACCCACACCCTTCAAACCGAAGCACAGCGACGCTGCTTCATGGCAGAATTAGGCATGGTGGTAGTACTTCCCCGGACGAGCCACACACAAAGAACTCTACTACTACAATTCTAGTACCTTCCATTGGCATAACTTGCATTGAAATTAGAGCTTGTGGCGCGGCTGGGAAGTATCACACAAATAGCTGTTGACCTATATAGATTTACCTAGCTTTAATTATTATTATTAGATTTATTTGTCAGACGACTTTGTGGTCCATTTGTGTTAGTAAACTTACAGGCTATCCAAAGTGATTCTTGTAATTAAACTGAATAAAGACTATTTTGATTGATTGATTGATTGTTCGGTTGCGCGTTTAGAATCGTCAGACAATCACCGGCATTTATTCTATTCGAAAAAAAGGTTCAATACGACCTAGATTTAATTGAGCACACGCACGCACTTGTTCTGTAGCGGGAGTCGAACCCACATCTGGCGGCCCAGTAAGGTTATCTCTTTTAATTAAGTTTTCAGTACAACGCCAGCTAAAATGAAGGCTCGCTATAATTGCAATGTTTAAAGTGCCACTGTTTACGATCAGCACCGACATCAAAATACCCCATCACAGGTCACGCAAATCGCATCAACTCCCGGATTCGAGTCCGCACTGTACGACTGACTTACGGCCTGCGCACACCTAGGCCGCTGGCGACCGCGATTAATGAAACGCTGTCAAATGTCGCTGTCAAATTTGACAGCGTTTCACTGATCGCGGTCGCCAGCGGCCTAGGTGTGCGCAGGCCTTTGCCTAATACCACAGAGTCTTAAATACAAATACAACATTATTTATTAACCAAAGAACATAGAAAGTCTTATTCAAATTATCTGTCTTGCTTTAACGTTCTAATGCACATGTTTTTGGTTGCTAAAGTTTAGTGAGCGATTGTACCACAGGAAATGTGCTCCAGTAGGCCTACCATAAGCTCTGTCTGGCTCTGTCTCTGGCTCTGGTTTTGAGTCTGTGAGAGTGCTCACCAGTGTATTATACTGTGTGTGTGACGTTTCGACTTAGGATTTATTTTGACAGCACTCACACAGACTCAAAACCAGAGCCAGAGACAGAGCCAGACAGAGTTTGTGGTAGGCCTACAGCTTCTTCATATGCATATGAATACTTTTTGTTATTCAATAATAATAGGACGTTGTAGAGTAGTATTATGTGATCTTGTCTGTAATTATGACAGCCGAATCGTATGTACTGTAATCAGGGGGCAGTTTCACCCCTCGTAGGGTGAACCTGAGTATTCAAAACATTTAATTAACAACCCCCCGCCGTGTCTATTGCATTCCAACGAGTGTAAAGGTATTTGATTCAAAACAAAGGGTTGGGGATTAATCAGGTTGGTTTTAGTTTTCAAAATTGACGAGAGGAACTTAAAATAAATTCTCTCCCGGGAAATGGCGTCCCGTAAATAGGGGTGCCAGAACGAGTGAATTATTGTCCCTAGCAACACAACGCTTATGCTTCATTCTGGTGATATTGCAAAAAGTGTTTGTTAGCGTTAACCACGTTAGGAACGTTCTTTATGATGCACAGCCCTGTAGGCCTAGCACAAACTCTGTCTGGCTCTGTCTCTGGCTCTGGTTTTGACTCAAAACCAAAGTCAGAGACAGAGCCAGACCGAGCTTGTAGTAGGCTTTCTGTGTCCATCAACTTGAGGCGTAAAGGCTTGTAGCCGAATGAGCCTGCAATGTCACCGGCACCCACACCCTTCAAACAGAAACACAGCGACTCTGCTTCACGGCAGGAATAGGCATGGTGGTAGTACTTCCTCGTACGAGCCTTTCACAAAATGCTCTAACGTACTTAATAGATGCGTTGCACTGTGAACCACCATAGATATTCATTTATATACTACACTAGCAGCCCGGCCCGGCTTCGCACGGGGTAGACAATATTGTTGTACATTATTTTGTTCTATCGCTAATAGTTTCGGCAGCGCATTCGACGAAAGACATTTTAAGACTCATTTTTCTACACCTTCGGTTACATTGCTCAAATTTTACCAAGGATCCCTAATTTTTTTCAAAATGAAATGTAGCCTATGTCAAATTGGAAGAATGTAGCATTCTATTGGTGAAAGAATTTTTTAAATCGGCCCAGTACTTTTTGAGCCTATTCATTACAAACATACAAAAATAGGTACAAATCTTTCCTCTTTATAATATTAGTATAGATAAGCACACATAAACCAGTAGAAAACAAAGACACTTAAAGAAGAAAGATACAAAGAGATAATATATACCGGTTTTGGAGAAGTGCGTCGTGTTTCTGTGTGCTACAGCAGCAAAAGGGTCTTGACTCAGCATAATGCCTAGCTACTGTGAGGAAGCTATGCGCTGGTATTCTGTCAAAACCGTAAGCCAGTAGACCTTGTGAGACATATTAAATAAATAATACATATTTAGTGCCAATCTAAAGCTCATTTTATTATTCCCACATTTCAAAACGACCTTCAGAAAGCTATTACAGAAACAAAGTATAGACAGATCCTCGCAATTCCTATGTACGGCCATGAATAATGCATTCCTTGGAACATCTCAGGACGGAGGTACCGACTATCATTGTGACGTTTCAGAACACGTGACTCGATGTTATTGCGGCCATGTACCAGAATACATAATTTAAAAAATCTATAAAAAGAATAGGTCGTTGTGGTTCCAGTATATAAGTAATTTTACAATAAAGGCCTTGGCATTTATTGTAGATGATTTTATAGCGTCAAGGGCAACCTTAAAAGTTTAGAATTTATTCAAGACATGTCAAAACGTCACGTTAAAGATACACAAAAAAATCGTCTTTGTCTTTTAATTCTGTCAATTTAATAGGACATAAGGTATTAAATTCATGACAAAACTCTTATTATACGGAACAAAGAGACAACCGATATAATCACGCAAAGTCAGCTATTATAGATTTCACACCCTTTTTATGTATTTTGATAAATCATGTTGTATCTTGTGAGTGTTCGACACTCGAATCTGCAAAACTATTTGGTATGCGTCCCGTCCGCGCCATCAGGAGGTTTCGTTAATTTGGTTTTGGAAGGTCGGGCCGACTGTGCTATGTAGGTTCCCTTGAGTATTTGCTCAATTTTAAGGTTTTATGATCTAAGGGTGCTAGTGTCTCTAAAAACTGCTGCCTACAAACTTCCCGTTTCCTAACCAAAAGAGAAAAAAGAAAAAGGTTTTTTTCTTCATATTTATTTCTTTCGACTGTCTGCTTCACGTAAAACTGACGCTTAAGCTAGGCAAAAGAGGTTTTGGTAGACCAACAGCCTAGTGGGTGGATGAAATGGATGCCAAACATGCGAAGGCCTGGATGCAAAAAGTCCGAAACCGACAAGAGTGGCGCCTGAGGGAGGAGAGGCGAGAGGCTTAGGTATGCCCAGCAATGGGCTAGTAAGAGCTGCCTGAGATGATCATTAAATTGTCCTTTCGATTCAAGTGTATAAATGATGTTTGACTTTGACTGGTTATTTCTTGGCCCCTCTTAGTCCACTCCTTTCATTAATCACATGCTTGGATTCTGTTCTCGTTGCCGAGTGACAGACGCGCGAAATGGACAGGAAAGCTGGGATTAAGCTGGCATGCGCGTGCGCATTCATTTTGTCGCGCTAAGTATAGATGTGACTAAATGGGCCATTGGCGACGGCCGGTAAATCATGTCCATTTCCAATTCAATACTATTTTTAGGGATCTGTATTCCATATTCACAAATACGTGATAACCATTAATAAATTTGTATTAAAACTTGTTGTCACACATAATACATAATAAATAATTTATATTTCTACGTTTCTCTTAACGAGCAAAAATTGATGCTTGATTTGTTTTGTGTAGTACTATTTACAAATAATAATAAATTGCCCAACAGTATTACGAAAGCTACAAGAATATTAACATTTAAAAAAATAATAAAGGATCACATCATAAAAAACATTGTTATCTTATAAGCTGTAATAATTGTCAATTCTAACTTTAAGTATTTCATATGTATCACTGTTACACCACTGGACTCAAACCAGCAGGGCTACTGCGAGCTCCATATGGTTATGGCTATGGCTGTCAAATTGTGTATAGATTGGCTGACCCACACATTCATTTCTTCTTGGGTTTGAATGTATTGACACTGTTGACACAATTTTGACAGCCTTATCCATAACCATATAAAGCTCATGGTAGGCCAGCAGTACACTGTTTATACACTCTCTGTAAAAATGTATTATTCTCTGTAAGTGACTTTACTGTTCTTTGAGAAATAAAAGGCTATGTGGGTTTTATGCAGGCATCTATCAACTTTTAATTGGTCCTAGCTCCTTAGACTAAGGGTTACTTGTACTTAGACATTACGTCAGAAGTTGAAGTCCTACATAGAATTTCCAATTTCCCAGATTTTTTCCTAGTTTTCCAGATTATTAGCAAACAAGGTTGAGAATATTTGTGAATCAGGGTGCTGGAAGCTGGAGTCAAAACAGATTTCTTTTTACGGAAACAGAATCTCTGGGGATGTAGAAACATAACATTTCATCAAGAACATAAAAGACACAGGAAAGCTAAAGATAAAAATAAAAAATATATATCGACAAAAAGTTAGAAATCGGCAAATATCGTCATAATATCATCTTTCTGACTGGCCTCTCAGCTCAGTTGGTAGTAGCTCTGCTTTCAGCGCCGTAGGTCGTGGGTTCGATCCCCACCGAGAACAAATGTTTATGTGGTTAATGCAGATTTTTGTCCTCTTTGTCTGGGTATATTCTAATATTATAATTTGTGGTGTTTTCACACAAAAAAATTTAAAGGATAATATCAGCTACCTGTTTCCCATTGTAAAAGCTCTGATTAATTTGGGGCTCGATAGTGGTGGGTGGATTGTCTATAATAGTTATGTTTATTTATTCATAAGTTACACTTAGGTATGTTTGAGAAAAAAAACGTTCAACAAAATGCCATAAAGAGGTAGTGAACTCTTTGCCATTCTTTTCTTAACTTTCGTTATCGTTTTGAGCATTTTTATGTAGAGTTCTTAGACGGAACCATTTTTATTCCCGGCCAACTCGACTTATCCCAACACCCACGTCTCACAGTGGACTACAGCTCGCTCACCTTGGATGTACCTACAGTCAGCTAAACAAGCTGACTTAACAAATCATTTGTTCCCAGTAAATTGTAATGTTAAATGTATTTCAAGACTGTGCGAACGAAGTCATTTTGTCTGCCTGTTCTGGCCCTTTTTTGCAGCGCATTTGGGATGTTCGCGGAGGCGCGAGTAGGCTGCTTCTACGCTACTACAGACAAACTACTACTACTAGTTAGCGCTACTTTGCCCAAGCGCTGCACATCCATGGTGCGCAAAGTGCGGGCCAGCTTCAACATCCATCCTGTGAGAGCGTGTTTGCCAGTAGGTTTGATTGTCACTACGTGAAACGTTGCAATATGGTTCATGCATTATGGTTGCATGAGGTACCTATTACATGTGAGTGTTATACTTAGGCCACGGGGTTCTGACTATGACGGGGGGGACGGGGTGTGTGACTATAGGTTGATTAAGTACTAACAATAGATTTATAAGTTGTACTAATAAAATGATCCTATGTTGACCGAAATAAATAAATTTTGTATCTTAGAAAATGACAGATATTTTCTTGCTAAAATGAAGAAGCAATAGGTGATTATAGGCAGGGGAAAACAACAAAGCCAAATTTGGCCATTTGCTTGTTCCATTAGTTTTAAAATAAAGGCAGCTTGGACATAGCTGACAGTACCTCCGTCAGTGATAGTGTCAGCTGTTATCTAACTGCTTACCACTTGACAGTGACGATAGTTATTCCAAGATAGTACTTACAGGTGTCCACCTACATCTAGACTCCTAACACCCATAAGAGGTATTAGATTATACGCTACTGGGTTTGCATCGAACATAGGCCTTGGGATCTTACTATGTGCGCGGTCTTTTTAGGTTTATTCTAGGTAAACCCAATATTCCAAATAATAAAAAAAAATTCAGCGATATTTGACAGCGTTTCACTCGATCGCAGAAAGCTTAGATGTGCACAAGGCTTAAGAGATTTCAAAGCGATCCTTGCAATTAAATTAAATGAATTTATAGATTTGAATTTGAATTTTGGGTGTTCTGTATTCACAAAAAGAGAAGAGTACAAGATTATGCTTTCAATTATCCGTTTTCATAATGAAGCCACAGTTCAAGCCTTGTTTAAGTTTGCAAAAAGCTGGCTCATACAAACTAAACTTTAGTAGCAAGCAAGGAAACTTTTAGCGCAGACAAACATTAATCAGAAAGGGTTGATTGGAAGACTTATGTACAAGAAAACATAATAATGATGGCATCAATTCAATACAATTTGATTTGAAAGCGCTGTTAATCTTAAAGCTACAAAATTAACGAGATTCCATCATCTCAAGACGACGTTTCGAGTGTCGGGTATCATTCGCAAGTCTTTATAGCACCCACTGGATTACCAGCTTTACTCGTAGTCCTTATTCCTATTGAAATAACGTCTAAAACCCTACTCTTTTGTGTTTGAGTGATTGCCCGTGAACAAATGCCAATTTCACGCCAGTATTTTCATTTAGACTCTTCAAGTTATAGACGTAGAGACTAAATTTGTATGGTTTTTGGTTTCTGGTTGGCGTATGTCAGACTGCATGTCAATTCATTGATCTGTTGAATGGCGCGCTTGACTTTGATGACCTTCATCAAAACCTTTGATTGTGATACAATGTACCGATGAATTAGGTGGTGTTTTATTTAGATAGACCACACATTAACTCTTATACTTTCATAGGTCTAGTCATTGTCTGAAATTACCCCTATCCTTGTTTGTTTTTGTACAATACTCATTGTTACACGACCGTGGATTTGAACCCACAACCTTAGGATCAGAAGGCGGGGCCACTACCACTAAGCGTCCGTTCACATAGACCGGCTCGGAGAGGAGAGCAGATTTTTATTACGTTGAAAACAGAGTTTTTGGTATTTGTAGTTAGGTTTATTTTTGAATCTGCACTGCTTTTGTCATTAAGAATGCTTGAACGCGCTGCGTGTGCATTAATAAGAAGAGCTGACCGGCTCCGATCGCGTACTTTTCTCGTCGGCTGCGAGCGCATCCGCTTTCAGATCGCTTACAGCCGGTCTATATGAAATAGTTGGCGGCTCCGCTCCGACCAACTCCAAGCGTATGCGATCCAGTCTGTGTGAAAAGAAAAATGCACGCCGATGCTCTCCGAGCCGGTCAGTGTGAACGGACCCTAACCACCAGTGCTTCCCTGAGCACTGGAGGCCTAGTGGTAGCGGTAGCCTTCCGTGCCCACGAGGAACGGGCTAATCATTAATAGCTCACCTGTAATCAGCCCGTTCCACGGCAGGTAGACTGCAGACCCTGGCAAGAAGCCAACAGTTCCAGGTGGGCCAGCAGCTGGCTCGGGACAATAATACAGTTTTAAAGAGCATTGGACAGATGTTTACATGTGTTAAGTGTTCGCGAGAATAAATACATCTTCTGTTGAATTTGGACTAAATTTTTTGGCCCGAAAGAAATACTCCTGGCGTTGGTGACGTTTTTCTCAAAAACGATTTATTTCCTGAAAATACCAGCTCAAGATACCAGACGTCATATCGAGTAAAATATAATTCTTTTAAAAAAGTTCAAATTAAGAATATGTTTCAAAATGGGTCCTACCAGATGGTGGTCCCTACCAGAAAATATTAAAAAAAAAAAAACGATTGTCTGTAAAGTCAGTTTACTGACGATAGTTGAACGTGACAACGTCATACAGCTGTCCACGCGGACGCATCGCTCACTCAAGTAGGAGAGAGACATCAGATGTCGAACGTTGCTGAACGCGGAGATTGTGCCTCTTTGTCGCTCATTAGCTGGCGGAAGCCTTAAATAGAACGCCTCAGAGCGAGGTAACGCCGCACGGGTCATGTTTTTTCGTGCGTGCAGCCGGCTCCATCGAATTATAAGACAGTCTTAAATCTTGGGACTACCCAAAAGTTCACCATGGTCTGCTACAGTTGAAATTCACAAATTGAAACGCCCAAGCAGTCACCCATTGAATTGACGGCTCAAAACGTTGCCTCGTTGCTTTACTGCATTAATCTGTACCTAGCTCTTCATTGAGGTATGTAGTCTGTAGATGGGTATTACAGGATAAGCAAGCAGCACATCTCGTTAGCTTAGTGTTCATTACGTGCAGACAGCTTTCAGGATCTTCGTAATGATGTAGGGATGATTCACCCCTCTGAGGGTTGTGCGAATACAATCCAATCCAATCTCTAATAACGCGGTATTTATAAGAAATGAAGCAGCATACTCTGTAACTTACTAAGTGCTTTATAATTTTTGGTAGGAACTAAAAAATCTTGATTTTCCTAACTTACTATACTAATATTATAAAGCTGAAGGGTTTGTTTGGTTGAACGCGCTAATCTCGGGAACTGCTATTCCGAATTAAAAAATTTTATTTTTGCGTTGGAAAAAAAAATGTTCTAGAATAAAAAAAAAAAAATTTGACAATCCACGCAACACTATCTGGCCCCAAACTAAGCAGAGCTTGTACTATGGGAACCAGATAGCTGATATACTACTTATATACCTACATTTTTTTGTAAATACATTCTTAGAATACAATATAACACCCAGACAGAGAACAAACCTCTGTGTTCACCACACAAATATTTATTTTGTTCTCGGTGGGGATCGAACCCACGACCTACGGCGCAGAAGGCAGAGCTACTACCAACTGAGCTGAGAGGCCAGTCAAAGATAAAGATAAAAATTCAGAATGATAAAGAATGTTCTTTATCATTCTGGAATGCCCGGGCAACGTTGGGCTTCGGTGCTAGTATTACTTATTATATGACAGTTTTTATTTACAGAAAAAAGTAAAAAGAAAGAAACATACATGGCAATAAAGACATACTAGATCATTCGGAAGGTTTGTGACGTCATTTCCGCATTCTCGGATTCGGTCGCATTCTGTCCAAGGATTCAAGGAATTCGTTTAGGATCCTTACCCTTAAGGTATCGTTTATCTTACAAGTTTGGGGTTGTAGCTGAGATATCACTTGATTTACGGGTTTTTAAGCCACTGGGAGTTGAGGGTTTCATAAGAGTTCTTTTAAGATTAGGTTTAGTAGTAGGTATGTTAGATTAACCAACACCTCTCTTACCTCGAAACCACAACATATAAGTTAATTCTGCAGTGAAACAAAGAATTAAGTACATACCATGGGAACCAAAGCTTAGCGTACTTATGGAGGAATTTAAACCATAATAAAAAAAAGTAATTAAAAATAAATTAAGTATTATATCAGCTACCTGGTTCCCATAGTACAAGCTCTGCTTCGTTTGGGGCTAGATAGTGTTGTGTGGGTTGTCCGTATTATTTATTATTTTTAATTACGCTAAGCATTGGTTAATTGGTTAGTTTTGGTTGTATTTTTAATAAAATAGGAAATAAATTTAAACTTCAATCTCACATTCAATCATTTGCTTTTTTTTGGAAGGACTCAAGTATCAGAGTTAATTAATTTCTCTGGTGTAGTTCTAAGGTGCTGAATTTTTTTAAAGAAATTCCTTTTAGGAACTTCCTACTCAACTCAAGCTTTTGCCTGTTTTCTTTCAAAGACGGAGTTATCTTTAACCTTTACCTTTTCTACATTAAGTAAGTCAAAGATCAACATTAGAAAATATATGGTTTCCCGGATTTTTTGGACGGGCGAAAGGTTAACTTAAACTTACCTTGTCGTTTTTATAATTAAACAAGCAAACCCGGCGAACTCCGCTTCGCCACCAGATGTTGGTTTGTCCTGAATTTTTCCTGAAATTTCTTTCCTATAAACCTCACGGAGCCCGACACCGTTCATTTCGGTTCGTGCGTTCTGGAGTTATAGCGTCAGGAAGGAAAACCCGACTTATTTTTATATAGTAGATTAAAAAACAAAACAAACATTAATAATTTTACCAGTCTTATGTATACACTTTTATAACGGCCAACTTATTTCAAGAATGCTAAGCTTGTTTGTATGTCTGGTTGCTTCATTAGGCATCGATGCACATACTCGGTAGGCACTAATACAATTTTCCATCGATCATAAGCACAGCTATGTGGGCGCTAGCCTTAGCATTCGTTTCTGACGCTATCGAATTATGATGGTTCTTTAGAAAAATTCTAACTTCCTTTTTTTTAAAACCATACTCACCTAAGTACACAACATACAACATCTACTCAATACCGTCTTTACCATAAGAGCACACGGGGCCCGTGCCAAGGGCCCCCATTCTCAGGGGGCCCCAAAGGACCGACAATTGCTCTAACACATTTATTCTCAATACAAGTCATATACTACGCCATTATATCCTACTGTATTTGATTAGCTAAATACAGTAGATAAATGGTTATACTTAGTAAAAAATGTTATTATAATTAGCTTTTATTACTTTCCAAAAGGACCCAAAATTCTTGTGCGCCCAAGGGCCCCAGCCTAGTTTAAGACGGCCTTGCATCTACTACCTCTATCATTTAATTTTCATCTCACAGAATGAAATGTTTGTTCTAGCTGAGAATCGCACCGATACATTGAACAACAATGCCACAGAAGACTAGAATATACTAACTTAGCTGTAAGAAAACTTCGTATGACTTTTATTTCGACAGTTTTCAACCACAATTCAAAAATGTCGATAACTGGTGCCGGCTCCAGTGGTGGACAGTATCAAGTAATTACCGCGAATTATCGTATAAGTAATTATGAATCGTTTCGATATCCAGCGCCATCGTGATTGGCTCTCGCGCCGTAAGTAATTGTCCACTAAACGGGATATGGCCAGTTTTTGTGGCCAATCGGCCAAGTGGCTGCCGAACCATGTTTGTACTGCGGTTTATAGAGTAGGGCTAAAACAGAAACCTGGGTAGTTTGGATTCATTTAGTTAGTGGACTGTGTAAAGTTTGCTTAACAAGTATTCAGTATTCAGTTTATTTACTGCCTTATTATGCATGTAAATTTAACAGAGTTAGATCTCTCTCGCAAGTGCAAGTGGCAGGGTCTAGTGAAAAAGGCCCCCCATCATTGCTGGCACAATGGAGCAGTTGGAAAAATTACCTTGCCAATTTTTTCCAGGAACCTAAGTATACTAAAACCTATACATTGATTAGTATTTAAACGTAAAGCTTTGAATAAGCTTTTGATGCTTGTGATTGGGGCTAAATCACGATAAATTGATTTGAATGAATATCCTGGAATCAAAACAGTTGATAACTTGGGCACTGGGTGGTACACGGGTTACATGTTATGGACTAAACCCGGGTTGAAACTAGTTATAAATAATGCAGTATTCTTTGTTACGAAGCTACTCTGCCGCGGTGCCCATACCGGGCCAAATGGCAGCGATTAGCTATCCGGCAGTTTTTGCGCGCCGCAATCTGTCAGATAGCATCGCGCGTGATGCGCTTGCGCACCGGCGACGTGCCATTTCACTTGATAGGCTTGCTTTTCTGAACTAGCGGCCGTAATGTAGCTGAGACGCTGGAATTCATGCTCATAACATTCTTGTATGACTTCAAGGAATAAAAGAGTTGCTCTCTTGGTTTTTATCAAGTCAAATAAACGCTTATAATATGATGGACTAGTGGAGTTTATGACTTCTTTCATAATAATCATCATCATCTGAAGAGGTCCACTGCTGGACATAGGCCTCCCCTACACAATACCTACATTTCCAGGAAGAACGATTCTGAGCCCTTTCCATCCATCAACTTCCCGCGATCTTAACAATGTCATCCGTCCATCTGGTGGGTGGGCGCCCTACGTTTCGTCTTCCGGTTCGTAGTCGCCATTCGAGAACCTTTATTCCCCAACAAACAAAACCCTAACGACAAAATTCCCCGACAAATAATATATTTTGATCCTGTCTTCAGTTGCGCTTTGGAAATTATTTCGTGATCACCAAACCCAATACATGGGTGGGTATAAATAAGATTCATGCTTCTGTAGGTTTCATGGAAACACGAATCAATCACAACTGCAGTTGATTCTGGTTATAGCGTTCGGTAATCCACTTTACCGCAATTCATTCTCATACTATTCCGATTCCTCTATATTCACTGATAGTGTACGGCCATATCTTTCTACTGCGAAACTAAACTTGTCGTCCATAGCACCCAATGCCTTGTAAGCGAGATGCCGGAACACGTACTATCAAGCTCGTATCGCCTTTTGGCTAAATGAGTTCTGAGAAACGGAATCCGAATAATTTTACATTTTTATTCGTTGGAAAAAGAAAATGGACTCTAGATGCAGTGAAGGCTGGTCTTTGATGTATCTTGGTTTGTTAAGATGCAGTGGCCGTCATACAGCATCACAAAGAATCTAGGTATTCTGAAATGTGGGATGAGGAAATTTCAAGCTCTCTCAATCACCTCTTTACGATCTTGTTGGTGCAGTTGGTGACTTGACTGAGATGAGTTTGAATCCTGCTGCAGGACTACAGGACTAAGGGTTTTTATGATCAGGGAATATTTAATTCGGAGTGTAGGCATAACTGCTTTTTTATACAGCTTACCTCATTGAAAATGGCACCACTCCTAGAGCTTCAATCTTATTTTATTTTTATTTATTAGAGCTTCAATCAGCAATTATTGTTTATTTTGACAGATACGAGTATATTTCAAAGAGAGAATCAAAGATTAAGCTTTTGTTAGATTTTTCTATGCTTGGCCATGTGGAAAAAGCGCCTGTTTATAAAACTTTTATATTTATAATATAATATTATAAACTAAACGAATTATACCTCTTTTACTTTCATAATAGGGTTTTACATTGTGAATGGTAGTAGGTATCTGTAGCCCTACCAAAAGGTGTAAGGTGGTTGTAGGCTACTGGTATAGATAGAAAGAAAGATGGAAAATACTTTATTGCACACAATAAATTGTAAAAGTACAGGTACATAAAAAAAACTTAAAACTATTTGCCTCATACAATGGGCGGTCTTTTCGCTAAACAACGATCTCTATCAGACAACCTTTGGATGGAATGGACTCATGATATTTACAATGGGACTGTGTGAGAAGAAAGAATAAATAAATAAGTGCCTAATATTTCTGAGGTTTAGCTAGCTACATACATCTTATTCTTATAGTGTCACTGATTCTTTCGAACCAAGCGTGGTGAAAGGATTTTAAGTGCGCCTCAACGGGGCTCCTTTCGTGCACTTGACACATATTTTACGATGTTTTCCTTCACCGTTTGAGAGCACTGGCATAGTGTACATACATTTTTGGGCAGAAAAACTCATTGGCACACGATTTGAACCCACGACCTTAGGATCGAAAGGCGGGACCACTACCACTAGGCCACCAGCGCTCTTCATACATCAATATACTGGAATAATAGTTACAATACAGGCGAGGAGTAGTTCCAGGAATGGTTGTGATGATCTAGGCTCCATTGTCTGTCTGATTTGCGTAATAACACGTCGCGACAAATGGCATGTATTGTGCCAGATGCATTCTACTAATTGAAGCTTTCGAATGCGTTGTCGTTTTGCAATACCTCAGCGAGTGAACGCACTAGTTTTACTTTTTTGATTCCGGTTGAATCGTTGGAATGTTACTCTTTACTCTTTTATTTATTGATAGAAAGTACAGAGGATTGTTTTTTGCATAAAAATTATCCTCAGTGGCATAGCGGGCTACTGTATGACTTGAAATGTGAATAAAAAAAATACGGGTTGCACTCCGGGAGTGCCGGCAGAAGTGAAAACTTGATTATTAACGTAGGAACCCTAAAAGTTGTTTATTTTATCAAGTTCCTCAATGTAGTAAAACCCCAATCAAAGTCCTAAGGAACCCTAAAAATTTTAGCATTATCAAGCTCCTAAGTGTAGTTGAAATTCCAATCAAAGTGCTAAGGAACCCTAAAATTGTTTACATAATCAAGGTCCTAAGTGTAGTTGAAAGTCCAATTAAAGGCCTAAGGAACCCTAAAAGTTGTTTATTTTATCAAGTTCCTCAATGTAGTAAAACCCCAATCAAAGTCCTAAGGAACCCTAAAAATTTTAGCATTAGCAAGCTCCTAAGTGTAGTTGAAATTCCAATCAAAGTCCTAAGGAACCCTAAAAATGTTAACATTATCAAGCTCCTAAGTGTAGTTGAAACTCCAATCAAAGTCCTAAGGAACCCTAAAAGTTGACCACTTAATCAAATTCCTCAATGTAGTAAAACCCCAATCAAAGTCCTAAGGAACCCTAAAAATTTTAACATTATCAAGCTTCTAAGTGTAGTTGAAACTCCAATCAAAGTCCTAAGGAACCCTAAAAGTCGACCATTTAATCAAATTCCTCAATATAGTATAACCCCAATCAAAACCCTATACGGAACCCTAAATTTTACGTAAAGCCAAATCTTCAACGGGTCGGAACCGCTAGAAGGGACCTTGTCGCGCGACCTACAAGTAGGTCCTAAATGAAGTAAAACGGCAGACATAGGAGGAGGGGGTTCTGGGGGGCTAAGGGGGGTCACAGAAAGGCTCGCTTCGCTCGCCGCGCTGTTCCCCGTGGTCGCGTGGCGGCTCGCTTCGCTCGCCGCGACGCTCCCCCCGGGTTCAGGAAGAGGGGGTTCTGGGGGGCTTAGGGGGGTAACAGCACGGCTCGCTTCACTCGCCACGCTGTTCCCCGTGATCGCGTGGCGGCTCGCTTCGCTCGCCGCGACGCTCCCCCCGGGTTTCGGAGGAGGGGGTTCTGGGGGGCTTAGGGGGGGTCACAGCACGGCTCGCTTCGCTCGCCGCGCTGTTCCCCGTGGTCACGTGGCGGCTCGCTTCGCTCGCCGCGACGCTCCCCCCGGGTTCAGGAGGAGGGGGTTCTGGGGGGCTTGGGGGGAGTCACAGCACGGCTCGCTTCGCTCGCCGCGCTGTTCCCATGGTCGCATGGCGGCTCGCTTCGCTCGCCGCAATGCTCCACTCGAAAAATAAATACAGTAGATCTATAAAATCATGTACCAATGACCACTACTACCTGCCGCGGGCGGCCGCTAGTTCATAAAATCTATAATAGGTATGTACCTATACCTACTACAGTCACGAAAAACGCCTTGGTATGCTTGCTACTAACTATTATCTATTCTGTGACGTTACCGTGTCATAGTAACTACTAGCGTATCTGTAGCGTCGCTTTTTCGATTTTTATTATGAACTCTACGTTGTAGTCTTAGGGTACATTTCTGCAAAAAATCCGTCCTACGCTTTTTCGATCAGGGTCACGTGATCCTGACGCGAGTTTAAGATTTTATCCCCATTCAGAAAGTGCTCAACGCCGCTAAAGAAGTTTTCACTTCAAAAAATTTAAAATTTAAAAATGCAAAAATATTTATTCCCATAAAGTTAAGTGCAACGTGCCTTAATTTATATAATATATATAAAGTATAACAAGGGTTTTACAAATAGTTACGTAAAGTCTACGAATTAAAACTACATTATCATTAAACTACATATAAAAATTGAACATAAAAAGTAGGGAAATACATAGGGGCACACAGCATTGAACATTTTTTTTATTATATTTGTTGAACATACTAAAACAAAAATAGAAAATAAAGTAGAAAATTAAGTAAACCTTGAATTTTCAATACTCTTTCTTGCAGTCTTAACAATCAGAGGTATCTTCTGTGTGATTTATTACCACTATGTCGCAATTTTAAAAAGAGATAAATTCCATTAGTCCTAGTACAGATACTGTATAGTTCCTGCCGTCCAACGTCGGAACACGGAACACGGAACACGGTAACTCAATTAGGCGTATGTGACGATACGCCTTTGTGTCCGTTGATGTACGCCTTTATGTAACGCAATTACACCCCTATCCGGTCGGCAACTAAAGCGAAGGTATAAAGTTTGGGACTATGCATTAAAATTACCACATAGCACACAAATAAAAGTATAACAATCATATTTAATTGAGTTTAATTCTCAGTAGTAGTTTTTTATTTATTGCTCATACCGCTTTACATACCAAAATGCTTTCTTGAATAAAACCAATTGGCATTACCGTTATTATAACAAATGAGGGTAATTTAATTACTTACAATATTTATCGTCCAATATGAACGTCATTTCTTTTGAATCACATTTATACAAACAAAAATAACAAATGTCAACCATGATGAAATACGTCGAGAAAAAAGGTATAATAAAGTTTTGTGTAGACTGGGGAGTAAAACGTAGCGGTAACGCAGGGGTAGGAATGTACTCCATTTATACTGTGTAGTGCCGTTTATTCTGTGGATGGGGTGAGTTTATGAATTAGTCTCAGGTAGAGGTGCAGTCGTGCATTCCTTCAATCGACCGCGGACCTCTATTTGTGTTGTAGGTCTGTCTGTATGAATTGTTATCCAATAATTGCACGTTTGTGTTAATGTTTGAAGCTATAAACGTACCGATTTGTGATTGGGAAGAGTATTTTTGAAATGAACGTCAGAGAGTATTATTTTTATCATCTTAAATGTTTGTAGAGTTACATGCGGTTAGAAGTGTTACCTCAAGCGGTCCGCACCTCATTATGTCACAGTCACACCGCATTAAAAGAAAATGACAAATCGCCTGTAAAAATATAAGTGTCGTTTCATATTAGCGCAGGGCAGTCGCGTTGAAAAAAAATTTTCACTGAAGACTTTGTTCGTCAAGTGCGCGCGACCGACCGGCGAGCTTTGGGCGAAGCTCCCGCCCCGCCAGTCTGCCGTCGGCCGTCTACCGGCGCGCACGTGTTGATTTAAATCTCCGCTCGCGCGTGATCGGAAACTTTACGCGAGTGTAGTGCAGTGAGTGAGTGAGCTGATCATGGTGGTCCGCGCCATCAGCGCCGTGCTCCTCGGGGCAGCGCTCGCGCTCGCCTCACCCGACGCCTGCTACGAGGAGGGCCGCCCGCGCCGCTGCATCCCCGACTTCGTGAACGCTGCCTTCGGCGCGCCCGTGGCGGCCTCCTCGGTGTGCGGCCGGCGAGGCCCCGAGCGCCTCTGCGACCCGCCGGGTGACGTCGCGCCGGACGCTGCTTGCCGTGTCTGTGACGCCGCCCGCGCCGACCGCCGCCATCCGCCCAGCCATCTCACCGACCTCAACAACCCCAACGACGTCACCTGCTGGCGCTCCGCTCCCTTGCCGCCTGCAGCCTACGACTCGCCTCCCGACAACGTCTCCCTGACCCTCTCCTTAGGGAAAAAGTACGAGCTGACCTATGTCAGTCTCCAATTCTGCCCGAAAGCGGCGAGACCCGATTCCGTAGCGATCTACAAGAGTGCCGATTACGGAGGTACCTGGCAACCCTTCCAGTTCTACTCGAGCCAATGCCGGCGGGCTTACGGCCGACCTAACAAGGCGACCGTCACCGCTGCCAACGAACAGGAAGCCAGATGCTCCGACAGCCACAGATTGACGGGTGAGAGTAACGGTGGAGCGAGACTAGCCTTCAGCACTTTGGAAGGACGTCCGAGCGCGGCGAATTTTGACCAATCCCCCGTTCTGCAGGACTGGGTTACCGCTACTGATATCCGAGTGGTATTCAATCGTCTTCACATGGTGAACGAGGGGGATGAGGTGGATGGTAAGAAGCAGGCAGGTCCGGGGAGTCAGCATTACGCCGTATCCGATTTCGCAGTGGGCGGTCGCTGTAAGTGCAACGGACACGCGTCTCGCTGCGTACCGATGAAGGAAGGAGAGGTGGCCAGTCCTGGAAGTGGTGGGGTGCAGCAGCTGACCTGTGAATGCAAGCACAACACGGCCGGGAGGGAATGCGAGCGATGCAAGCCGTTCCACTTCGACCGGCCCTGGGGACGTGCTACGGCGAAGGAGGCCAACGAATGCAAAGGTAGGGGCTTGCATTGTTTTTACCTTAAGTGCTCCTCACAATGTTCGGAAAAACGGAACTGTGTTTGCAGTTGTTTCTTTGGATTGTTCCTACCGACTGGGTGTGCCAAGGATTTAATGCAGAGCCGACATCAAAGGTTCTAGACCGACAATGTTTGTTCCCGTTTTACTTACTACTCCTTTCTTTGGATGCGTTGTTTGATAATGCTTAAACCACGATTCTGCAGGTAAATTTTACAAATCTTTATTTATTGTGGTATTTTCCTCAAGAAAATTTATAAGTAAGTGCCGAGTCGGGGTACTTAGGTACTTTAATTGCCTAGCAGATACGTATTTGATTAGTTAAGTAATTATTTATCAAAATAATAGGGTGTTCTTAGATTTTTCAAAGTGGATTTCCTAAATCATCTGCTCGTATCTGAGCATTTATTGTCCTGAATCATTTTTCTTTCAACTAAGCTATTTTCTGTCATCTAAATCTGGTCCAGTTTTGCAAAAAAGCGGAACATTTTAGTTTCGCTCCAGTGTCCCGTTGGTGTATAAATAATAAGTTCGTGTCCATAACTGGTTCCTTTTTTGTTAGTCTAAGTATATCAGATTAGTTAAGTCAATTATCAAATATTCTGCTCATATTATGCTCCAGGATTGGTCCAGAATTATTTACTACGAAGTCTTCAACTAGGTACTAATACGGTTTACGGTCATCAAAAATAACGCTGTTGCCTCAAATAACGGTAAATTCATACTTATACAACACAATCTATTAGGAAAATGCAATTTTATGGCAGCGATCGTCCATCTTCGGACAAATAATTTATGTTCAAACTAATAGCTTGTGAACTAGCACCGTGAGAAAGCTATAATTAAATAAGTAACACCTAATTTGAATACAAATTAACTCGACTCGGGGCCTCTGGAAATAACTTACAGGCATATTTACTAAGTAGTTACTATAATGTACATACACACAGCATTCTGAGTAAGATATTTTGAATATAGAAATACAGAAATATAGAAGTACAGAAGCGCTCTAGTAAATGTCACTAGCAGTCACCCATTCGAATGTTGGTTGCGAAGAACGTTGCTTAAGAAGCTGACAACTCTCAAACAAGTTCTCGATCGCACATTTCATCGTTTTTGAAGTCGTAAAAAGTATGTATTGATAATGAATACAGTTAGAACTTTTGTTTATCTTTACAGTACGGAAAACAATAACCTACGCAATACGACGCCATTTTTTTCTTCTTTCCCGACTTCTCAGCAGTGATGTCCTATTCCTACAACCGGCTATCAGCCTAAAAGTCTCAAACAACAAAGTTTCGAGGAATCATTTTTCAAAGGTGCAACAGACAAATTATGTTTTTTATCCAAACTAGTCTTTCTATCAAGAAGTTTGTTAGGTACGAAAACTAAGAAATCAGGAATTACTTACCAGGCAAGTTTTGCCACGAGCTCTTCACACTATCTTATAATTGAAACTATTGAAAGACGCGGATGAAGTCTTAAATTTTATCGGTCGTAAAAAAAGTAAGTAATTAAGTGGTTACTCGTAAATCAATTATGGTAAGTATACGAAAGGGAGTTGAGTAATTATTGAAATTTTGGGAGCTAGAAATGCAATGATTAGTTAAAACTCACTTTAATTTGCATTTTGGTATCGGGATGCTAGAAAGCGTACATCATAACTTGAAATTTATGTTTTTTCCGTCTTTTTTAGTTATTAAAATTATATTTTTCTCATTGTAATTGTTTTGCTACGTTTTTATGCAAAATGCAAGTTAATACTCTATCTATAGCATTGATAACGTAACTGCAAATTAATTTGGTTATTGAAGCCAAATTTTTATTGACATTGCGATAAGCTTTGACCACACCACATTATGGATTTTTTGCAATATTATTAGTAATGATAAGCACTTTTAAATGAACAAGCACTGTATTGCTATCTAAAGCACTCAGTATTTATCTACTACGGTTATCTAGATTACCGAATAGATTAAAGTCTGATTGGGACCTCTCAAGTATGCGTCAGTGAACAGGGGAGCCATCGAGCTAATTTTGACCGATAATGCCGATACTGTCAAATTAAAAAAAAAAAATCCGTTGTATCACAACGATCACTTTAATAATAATAACTATTATTTAAGTGAAGAAAAGTAGGTATTTGAAACGTCTTAAAGCTTGGTGAGTCTAGGTACCAGTTTCACGCGAACAAGTATTATTATGTATGGATAGAGATAGATAGGGATAGCTGTGGTATATATTTGACATAGTTATGTTTTGCCACTAATTAATTAATCAAAAGTGTTCCTTTCGAACATGACAACCAAAAAAATAGCGTGTTTAAGACAAATATATTTCTTAATGTTGACAGTTAGCGCTTTATCTTTATTTAAAGGTTATCATCATCAAGTCTTCACGATAAGATATCATTTATATTAAATACATAAAATAGTAGGCCTACGATGAGCTCTGTCTGGCTCTGTCTCTGGTTCTGGTTATAAGTCTGTGTGAGTGTTGACTAAATAAATCCTACGTCAAAACGTCACACACACAGTATAATGCACTGGTGAGCACTCACATAGACTCAAAAGCAGAGCCAGACAGAGCTACAGGCGAGGCGCGAGTTTCTTAGACGTTGAATAAAAGTAATCGCCATATTTTATTAGACTTACTAAAGTGTGATAACTGCTATATCCTTTTACAACTTACTTCCATAAGGACTATCACGTACTCAAAGATATTCAGATATCCAGTTATTGATAACATTCTTATGCTAGTTTGTAATAGATATGACTAAATTATACAAATCTCAAACGAGTTTACAAGCAGTCTTTACATTTTCTGTTTACCTATGCTCACACAGTTCGATTGGCTCCGCATTGGAGCTTATTTTTTTGTGAAAAGGATCATCACGCAAAAGAACGGTAGGAAGTAGGAACCAATCTGTAAGTTTTTTTGCCTGTTCTTCTAGGCTTAGTCGCGTGGTACTGGCACGTTTCAAAGTACCTAACCCTTGTGATTGAACTCAGTGAATGCTTTTGGAATATGACTTTGAAGTATGTTTTTAGCTTAGGAACAGTCATCTTTCTAGTTCTATACCCGAATTAGGAGTTTTGATAACTACATTTCGTCTACCAAATGTTATCGTGTGAGCACGTGTCTCTCTCTTTTGTATGGAAAATTGATGAGACCACAACTCGTTTCGATCGTTTCTATGTAACGTATTTTCGCTGTCTCAACTTTTCTCCATACAATAGAGAGAGACAAATAGGCGTAACGAAAACAACGAAGTGAGATTTGCCCTTCTGAGCCCGAAGTCCCAGTGCATTTACAACATTTCGTTACCAAATGTTGTTTTCGTTTTGCCTATTTGTCTCTGTCTATTGTATGGAG
Source organism: Thera obeliscata (assembly GCA_947578465.1). NCBI lineage: Eukaryota > Metazoa > Arthropoda > Insecta > Lepidoptera > Geometridae > Thera > Thera obeliscata. Next base: position 970,074 of record OX387915.1, read on the forward strand.
AAAAGATGAGACAACAACTCTAACTACGTAACGTATTTTTGCCGTCTCATATTTTTTCGAAAACAACATTTGGTAACGAAATTTTGTAGCAAAACTCCGACTTCGGGTAGGTACTGCTTCTAAAAGTTTACGTTCTTATCAAAGTGGTATTCTTCACGGAATAATTGCATCAGGAGCTGGCAGGGTGTGGCATGCATCATAATATTTCGCCACGTATATAAATTGTATAAAAAAGTTCAAACAAACTTTCTTTACAAATGCTCTATCCTGTTTTTATCTTTCATTTGAGAACGGAAAAGGTGACACTAGATTCTGGTTATGTAAGTTCGAACTGGCGCAAGATTTTATAAATAAGGGTGAAGAAAAGGATAGATATGGATAAGATAAGGATATTTTTATCGATTGGAGGCTTCGTTGATGTTATTTTAATGGCACATCTACATGTTGATGAAGAAATATTGGAATAAATAAAGCAGTAAAAGAACTGTGGAATAATTATTCAAATTATATTTCTCTAAAGTAGCTAGGTGTACACGTTCTACTACAATTTTCTTGGTACGAGGATTATTTTATAGACTTAGCATCTATAGTGGGATGTTTGTAACAAAAATAGAATATAGAAATTGCCATAAATAAAAATAATATTGTGAAATTCCACACAATACTATTTAGCTCCAAATAAAGCAGAGCTGAGAAGGCACTGGATAGATAGTTTATTAATTTTATAGTGTTTACTGCACTTAAGGAAATCACAAAGATTTTTATAATGTCCCAAAAGTTAAGAGCCGAGCGGGATTTGAACCCGCGACCTTCCCCGCGGGTTCAAATCCCGCTCGGCTCTTAACTTTTGGGACATTATAAAAATCACTGGATAGATAGCTAATATAATACTCATAATCGGGTTATTTCTTTAATTAATTAATTTGATTATTACAAATAAAAAGTAAATAAGAAAAATAAGAAAGAAAAGAAATATCAATAGAATTTAACCACTAAAAATAAAGTTATACATTTTTGTTGTAAATACATACTAAGAATACAATTTAACACCCTCACAGAGAGAGCTAACCTCAGTGTTCACCACACAAATATTTGTTCTTGTTATGGATCGAACCCACGACCTACGGCGCAAAAAGCAGAGCTACTTCCAACTGAGCTGAAAGGCCAGTCGAAATATAACCGTTTTATGAATACTAGGCTCTACATGAATACTCAGCTACTAATTCCTCAAGGCTTCGGTAGATGTCACAAACCTTCGTTATAGTTCAGTACACGCACTCGCGATGTTTTCCTTCATCGTTCTCGGGCAAGTGATAAACGCACGAGTCAACGGCCTCATTGATGCCCGCCGGGATCGGAACCCACGCTAAGTTGAACTCTACCATTAAGCTATAGCTTATTTGTTATAGATACGCCAATCGTATTTCTTTAGGAACTTTTATAAAACTTCTTCTTATCGTGTCACTGATTATTTTGCACCAAATGTGGTGAAAGGATTTTAAGTAAAAAAAAATTATCTATGAAACTTATTCGTTTATATGCCTATACTTACTCATCAATGTAGGTAGCTTAGGTAATTATACCTACTTACTCTACTATCTACACGTCGTTTTAAGTATTTTTATGTACCTGTACTTTTATAATTTGTTGTGTGCAATAAAGCATTTTCTATCTATCTATCTATCTATCTACCTTACCTACCTACATATACCAAAACAAATCTTGAATTTTTTCGATGTACGAGTGACAAAAGTAAACATCGGTTTACATGAGGAATGTATTTTTAAATGGTATTTGGTATTTAACTTATTATCCTTTAAAATAAGTGTATTTGCTCTCAACCGTCTCAATCCCTTCTTATCTATCCTATCGATAAACAGCTATAAATAGGTATGTATTCCTCTTACATAACTAAGATACACATTGTAGAAGAGCCGATAATAGGTTCCTCCTACGCTGCTCCCTATGATTTGTGGCCAACTATCTCCACATTATCATAAATTTACAAGCCACACTATAATACGGTCAAGTTTTTTGTAAGACTTCTATTTTTTATGTTAAGTCTTATTTAGCTGGTTGTGTTGATAGTATTTTATGTTTCACTTCGTTTTATGTATTTCAATAAACGTATAGAAGAAATTAAGTGAAAAATGATGTCTAAACAAAAATAAATAAACAAATATTGCAGACAATTCACACAACACTTACTAGCCCCAAACTAAGCAGAGCTTGTATGATGGGAACCAGATAGCTGATAAAGTACTTAAATACATTTTTTATTGTAAATACTTACTTACACACACTCGGTGTTACAATGTAACACCCATACAGAGAACAAACATCTGCGTTTACCACACAAACATTTGTTCTCGGTGGGGATCGAACTCACGTCCTACGGCGCAGAAAGCAGAGCTACTTAACTAAGCTGACAGACCCGTCAAAATTAGATGGATTTTCAAAAAAATCCTGCAATTTAGGGCTATTTTGTCCATCTACAGATAATTTTCGTTTATTCTTTAAAGATAACTGGCGTATGCTAACATAAAAATATATCCATCTCGTTTTTAGGCTTGTTTAAAACAATACCTGACCTATTTTTATGAAACAACGGAATATTTACCATGATTAAATTTTGATGAGTTGACTTCCGATATTTCGACACAGTTGCATGCAACTGTAACAATGTTGCAAATGCAACTCATCAAAATTTAATCATGGTAAATATCCCGTTGTTTCATAAAAATAGAGTTCAAAACCATGATAGTTTCAAAATTTAATACCTGACCTTTTTATCGATAAATTGGGTTATTCATTTATATTTATTTAGTGGATGTAAAAATCAGCCCTAATAGTAACTTTGACTTGATAGATAAATAGATAGACCATGCTAGTATTTTATATTTTTGCTATGTAATAATATCAATATAATTAAATCGAAAATCAATGTTAAGTCAAGAATTTAAGAAAATATCTCAATACTTTCAAATAGAATTTGATCGATGACTACTCAAATTAACTATCTAAATAAGAATGATAAAAGCGATTGCAGCAATGCCGCGCTCTTAGTGGAAAAACAAGTTAAAAGATAATAGAATAAAAAGTTTCAGTTTCGAAAATTAAGGTTTTTGATTTATACAAGCTTTGTATTAAATCTCGGACATCTATCTTGGTGTATTATTTGATGTGGCAATAGTTTGGATATACCACTTTATTCTGACACTTAGATTTAAGAACTATCAGAGTAAAACCGGATAGTGTATTGAAGATTTTTGTAGCTAGAGGTCTTTATGTATGTGCATGTCTCCAGCTTCCTCATATGGAAATTGCGAATTCTGAAAACGCCAACATTTAAAGCATAATTGGAGCAATCATTGATTTGAAGGAAAATTTAGCAGCAAAAAAAACAACGACTCTATGAGACTTTATAGGTGTGTTAGCTGGAGAGCGGCTCCACAGCTTCCTCATTCAGTGTGGGCAAACGGCTAACGATAGAGCTATATAGTAAACGCCAAATTTTAGAGCATAATTAGAGCACCCGGCATAAAAAAAATCAAGTCTCTAGCTCGAAAACTCTTTGAGTTAGAAGACTATAACAACGTGTTTGCTGGGAAGCCATTTCTCCAGCTAACACATGTGGATCTCAGGAATGGCTATAGCTAGAAAGTTGCTTGATATCTCCAAATTTAGAGCAAAAAATATCATGGATGCTCCAAATATTTCAAGTGTCTAGGTTCAAAACTCACCGAGTTAGAAGCTTTGATGACTGTGTTAGCTGGAGACACGTTTGTCTGGCACGCACATGCTACATCTGAGGATCTACAATAGCTACAGATTCGGTTGACGTGTCCAAACCGAGCTATGAATTAGAGCACTCGGCTCCAAAATTTTGGACTCTCTAGGACAAGTAGTTTCCTAGTAATCAACTAAAGAACATTTTGCCGCCAGAATTTTCAAATATTATGTTCGCACCCGTAAAAATGCGGCGTTGCCGCTCTGAAAGTATGGTATCAGCGTAGGAATTTGAACGTTAGTCGCGATGGAGTTGTGTGTTGCCCGTGCCTGGTAAATAGTTACCCTAGGATTCATGTCTTAAACACTCATTACATAGCTCAAGAAGCGGAATATAGGTTAAAATGAAACAAAAAAACACCAAAGAAAAGTTTTATAATGGTTAGTTTAAGTTTAAATATGTATTTATTAAGAAACCTGACTTCAGATTTTTTATTTTTAGTTTTAAATATCATGAAATTATATCTCAAGTTACCTACTCTTGTCAAACTAGGTGTAAATGGCATCGTGCGAAACTATAATTGTGTCTGTGAGTACGTACATAACTATAGATAGTGCAATTCACGAAGACGGCCCCTCGCGGGGTGCGGGGAGTTTGCTCCGAGTGGCAGTCGCCAACCGTAGTCTATTAATTGTAGTGTGCGTGTGCACTCATAGGTAATTAGTGTGTACCGATAACACTCAAACATTGACGGAAGCTTGCACACATATACTATAAACGGTTAGGAGGAATAGTGGGGCGCGCCTTCGTGGGTTGCACTATCTATAGCGAGCTGCAGTAAATACTCACGGGAAAGCGAAAGGAAATATTATAAATATAATAATTATGAAGAAAAGTGGGGGGGCTCTATTCCGGAAAATGTTTTATTTTTTTTCTTCAAAAGTTGTTAACGTAGATACCTATTGTTCTAAAGGTTTTTAGGGCTCTTATTGTGAATTTGACATTCATTTTTGAATTCAAGATGGTGGCTTCATTTTTTTTCTTAAATAATGGATATGGGTATCGTTTAATAGGTTTTTGGGGGCTCTGATTGTGAATTCAACATTAATTTTTGAATCCAAGATGGTGGCTTCATTTTTTTCTCAAAAAATGGATATGGGTATCGTTTAATAGGTTTTTGGGGGCTCTGATTGTGAATTCAACATTAATTTTTGAATCCAAGATGGTGGCTTCATTTTTCTCTCAAAAAATGGATATGGGTATCGTTTAATAGGTTTTTGGGGGCTATGATTGTGAATTCAACATTAATTTTTGAATCCAAGATGGTGGCTTCATATTTTTCTCAAAAAATGGATATGGGTATCGTTTAATAGGTTTTTGGGGGCTCTGATTGTGAATTCAACATTAATTTTTGAATCCAAGATGGTGGCTTCATTTTTTTCTCAAAAAATGGATATGGGTATCGTTTAATAGGTTTTTGGGGGCTCTGATTGTGAATTCAACATTAATTTTTGAATCCAAGATGGTGGCTTCATTTTTTTCTCAAAAAATAGATATGGGTATCGTTTAATAGGTTTTTGGGGGCTATGATTGTAAATACAACATTGATTTTTGAATCCAAGATGGTGGCTTCATATTTTTCTCAAAAAATGGATATGGGTATCATTTAATAGGTTTTTGGGGGCTCTGATTGTGAATTCAACATTAATTTTTTAATTCAAGATGGCAGCTTCATTTTTTTCCTTTAAAAAATGGGTATGGGTATCGTTTAATAGGTTTTTGGGGGCTCTGATTGTGAATTCCACAATATTTTTTCAATCCAAGATGGCGGCTTAATTTTTTTTTCACAATATATTGATATGGGTGTCGTTTAATAGGTTTTTGGGGGCTCGGATTATAAATTCGACATTGTTTTTTGAATCCAAGATGGCGGCTTCATATTTTTCCTTAAAAAATGGGTATGGGTATCGTTTAATAGGTTTTTGGGGGCTCTGATTGTGAATTTGACATTATTTTTTGAATCCAAAAAGGCTGCTACATTTTTTTCCTTAAGAAATGGGTATGGGTATCGTTTAATAGGTTTTTGGGGGCTCTGATTGTGAATTTGACATTATTTTTTGAATCCAAAATGGCTGCTACATTTTTTTCCTTAAGAAATGGGTATGGGTATCGTTTAATAGGTTTTTGGGGGCTCTGATTGTGAATTCGACAATATTTTTTCAATCCAAGATGGCAGCTTAATTTTTTTTCACAATATATTGATATGGGTATCGTTTAATAGGTTTTTGGGGGCTTGGATTACAAATTCGACATTATTTTTTGATTCACAATTTATTGATATGGGTATCGTTTAATAGGTTTTTGGGGGCTCGGATTACAAATTCGACATTATTTTTTGAATCCAAGATGGCGGCTTCATTTTTTTCCTTAAAAAAGGGTATGGGTATCGTTTAATAGGTTTTTGGGGGCTCTGATTGTGAATTTGACATTATTTTTTGAATCCAAAATGGCTGCTACATTTTTTTTCTCAAAAAATGGATATGGATATCGTTTAATAGGTTTTTGGGGGCTCTGATTGTGAATTCAACATTATTTTTTGAATCCAAGATGGCTGCTTCATTTTTTTTCTTAAAAAATGTATATGGGCATCGTTTAATAGGTTTTTGAGGGCTCTGATTGTGAATTCGACATTGTTTTTTGAATCAAAGATGGCAGCATCATTTTTTTTCTAAAAAAATGGTTATGGGTATCATTTTATAGGTTTTTGGGGGCTCGAATTATAAATTCGACATTATTTTTTGAATCCAAGATGGCAGCTTCATTTTTTTTCTTAAAAAATGGGTATGGGTATCGTTTAATAGGTTTTTGGGGGCTCTGATTGTGAATTCGACATTATTTTTTGAATCCAAAATGGCTGCTTCATTTTTTTTCTCAAAAAATGGATATGGGTATCGTTTAATAGGTTTTTGAGGGCTCTGATTGTGAATTCAACATTATTTTTTGAATCCAAGATGTCTGCTTCATTTTTTTTCTCAAAACATGGATATGGGTATCGTTTAATAGGTTTTTGAGGGCTCTGACTGTGAATTCGACATTGTTTTTTGAATCAAAGATGGCAGCTTCATTTTTTTCTTAAAAAATGGTTATGGATATCGTTTAATAGGTTTTTGGGGGCTCTGATTGTGAATTCGACATTATTTTTTGAATCCAAGATGTGGGCTTCATTTTTTTTTTCTAAAAAAATGGATATAGATATCATTTATATCTTATAGTCTTATAATTCAATAGAGCCAAATGCACGCAATGCAAACGAGAGCGTGGAAAGAGTGCCAAAGAAGCACAATCGGCCTCAGCGTTCGGCAGTGTTCGACATCTGTTTCTCCTTTTTGAGTGAGCGATGCGTTCGCGTGGACAGCTGTATGACGTTGTCTCGTTCAACTATCGTAAGTAAACCAACTATAAAGAAAATCGTTTTTTTAAGAAAAAAATTCGGTTGTCTGTAAAGTCGGTTTACTGACGATAGTTGAACGTGATAACGTCATAAAAATACTGATGGAATGGTTGCATTTTTCAAAAGAATTTTAATTAATATTTGTTTGATAGATATTTTGTATGGATATAATATACAGGGTTATTCATTATTAGCTGCAAATACTCAGGAATTAGGTTCAACAAATAAAATGAAAAATATTTATGAAATGATTTTTTTTAAGTTTTGTTATGAAAATCCCGAGAAAATCGATAAAGGAATCATTGGCGCCTGACCTATTTTGACCTTTGATTCTCGCCCGCGCGCCGTGAGTGACACTCTGCGTTCAGTCACCGCCTGGGTGGGTCATCGTCCTGTTCTCCGTGGCAATCATTATGCAATAGCCGTAAAGAAATTAATAAAAATAAAATTTTGATACAAAAACTTGAAAAAATTTTTGATCAAATTAAAAAAAAAAAAATTCATAAATATTTTTTATTCTATTTGTTGAACCTAATTCCTGAGTATTTGCAGTTAATAATGAATAACCCTGTAGATAAGGAGGTAAATGGAAATCACAATTGAATCGATCAAGTTACATTTATTTGTATTATAAGACGTTGTTTTATAATAATAAGTACATTTTGTATTGACATTATTTCTTTCAGCAAGTAAACTGAAAAAAACCTTCGCGGACTCGCGGACTCGGACTCGGACTCGGACTCGGACTCGGACTTGAACTCGAACTCTCGGACCCGGACCCGGAACCCGACCGAACCCTTACCCTTACCCTCATTAACCCTTACCCTCATTTACCCTTACCCATTACCCGACCCGGGCTCGGGCTCAGGTAAATGGAACGACGAAACGACGTAACGACGCATGAGTCATGTTTTTTCGTGCGTGCAGCCGGCTCCCTCGATTTATAAGACGTTATCACGTCAAAAAATGTAGCCGATATGTTGGATTAAAAAATTAATGTGGAATTCACAATCAGAGCCCCCAAAAACATATTGAACGATACCCATATCCATTTTTTGAGAAAAAAAATGATGCCGCCATCTTGGATTCAAAAAATAATGTTGAATTCATAATCAGAGCCATCAAAAACCTATTAAACGATACCCATATCCATTATTTGAGAAAAAAAAGCAACCATCTTGGATTCAAAAAATAATGTCGAATTCACAATTAGAGCCCCCAAAAACCTATTAAACGATACCCATATCCATTTTTTAAGAAAAAAAAATGAAGCCGCCATCTTGGATTCAAAAACTTATGTCCAATTCACAATATAGGAATATAGTTGAAAATGAAACAAAAAACCCCAAAAAGTGCTTTTTCTTCTTCCTGCCCTTACCCACCAGGTGGGGTCGGCACAACATGGTGAGATGCCCCCCCTATCACTTGCCATCTGGTGAGATGGCAAGTGATAGGGGGCAAGTGTGCGTGAGTACGCACACAACTAGCAAGCCGCAGTAAATACCTATTTTCCGTCCGCCTGGTTTATTCGATACGCTCATAAAAACCTGACTGAATACAGTAAAACACAGAGAACAGACGGCTAACAACAGGCAGAGTAGGTAGAATCATCAACACTGGCCTAGCAGGTACCTATTTACAGAACCAAATTAAGTTTTTTTCTAAGAATACCTAAAAGACACGCATTACTAAAGAAACTATAAAACGAACAAGAACGGGCAACACACAATTCTCATATAGATAGAGAGAAAGCTCTCAACCTAACAAAAAGAGAAAATATGAGTTTGAGGTTTCAGAAATCAAAACCGCTAAGCGCATACGAAAATGACTCGTATCGCGATCTAAAATAAACCGAATAACGTTCAAATTCCTACGCTGATACCAAACTTGCAGAGCGCCAACGCCGCATTTTTACGGGTGCGAACATACATTTGAAAATTCTGGCGGCAAAATGTTCTTTTGTTCATTACTAGGAAACTACTTGTCCTAGAGAGTCCAAAATTTTGGAGCCGAGTGCTCTAATTCATAGCTCGGTTTGGACACGTCAACCGAACCTGTAGCTATTGTAGATCCTCAGATGTAGCATGTGCGTGCCAGACAAACGTGTCTCCAGCTAACACAGTCATCAAAGCTTCTAACTCGGTGAGTTTTGAACCTAGACACTTGAAATATTTGGAGCATCCATGATATTTTTTGCTCTAAATTTGGAGATATCAAGCAACTTTCTAGCTATAGCCATTCCTGAGATCCACATGTGTTAGCTGGAGAAATGGCTTCCCAGCAAACACGTTGTTATAGTCTTCTAACTCAAAGAGTTTTCGAACTAGAGACTTGATTTTTTTTATGCCGGGTGCTCTAATTATGCTCTAAAATTTGGCGTTTACTATATAGCTCTATCGTTAGCCGTTTGCCCACACTGAATGAGGAAGCTGTGGAGCCGCTCTCCAGCTAACACACCTATAAAGTCTCATAGAGTCGTTGTTTTTTTTGCTGCTAAATTTTCCTTCAAATCAATGATTGCTCCAATTATGCTTTAAATGTTGGCGTTTTCAGAATTCGCAATTTTCATATGAGGAAGCTGGAGAAATGCACATCTTTATGTGTGGGTCGTAAAACCTGTGTTTTGGGAGATATGTCACGATCTAAAGAATTTCAATTTATCTGCACTTTCAATGAAATACAAATAACTTTCGATCTTTTATTGTGAAAAGAAGTGTCTGTGATTGTCTATGGGTCTGGTTTGTGGGTGAGCTTAAAGGCTATAATAGTGCTCTACTTTTGTGGTTATTGCTATTTATGGCTTGGTTTTGTTTGGCTTTGTATAGTAAGCTAAGAAAGTTTTTTCAACCTACACTGTCTGTTCAGAATCTGTATGGTTTACTAGGAAGTTTAGTTTTTTTGATGACAAATGTAAATTAGTGTTTTTTATTGTATTTTTATATGCATAAAAAATATTAAATAACCAGATAGCCCGCCTAATGGTTGCGGGGTAGATAACATTCATTCTTATTTAAAAAAATAATAATAACTTCTTAATTTTTAAGTGGACGAAAGGAGCCTCTTTGATGCGTACTTAAAATCCTTTCACCACACTTGGTTCGTAAGAATCAGTGACACGATAAGAAGAAGAAGAAGAATTAAAAAAAGTTCTTCAGGGTAGGTAAAGACAATGTTTTTTGTTGTCTATGGTCTACAGCTGACGATGGTGACAGACATTACCAGGTTCATGGAAATTTTATTGTAATAGAACTCTTGTTGTTCTTTCAATCACCCGTATAATATTCTTCACGTTCCTAGTCCTTACAATATTTAGGCATACATCAACATTACGGAAAACGTTCGGGCCTCACCGCCATTTTTTTAGCGGAAGCGTTGCCAGTTTGCAAACCAGCCATTTTAAATCAATCACATGAACTGTAATACTTTTATATAAACAAAATTAACTTATTAGTTTATTAAATAATTATAATAATTTACAACAGCAATTAAATCATTATTTATGCACAATTGAATTATTCAGATCAAATTAACTTATCTTAAATCAGTTGACATGACTGACTGACTGTAGGTACATGATTAATTTTAAATCAATAAATTTATTAAAAATCCTAAAATCATGGTTAAATTATACAATTGTGATCGATTATTATTAAAATAATTTACTTAACTAGTCAACGCTAACATTATCAATTTCTCGTAGACTTCACTATCAAAAAGTTTTGAGTTTGAGTTTATTGAATCAGGCAGGGAAATGGCCTGGCGAGTTTTATTGATGAAGGAAGTAATAAAAATAAGGTGTTTCATAGCCATTGTTCCTTTCTTACATACGACAAGGAATATGTTGTAGTATTGTCGCACATAAGATTCACTCCGCGTTATTAAACGGGATTAACAGATTTAAAGTGATCTTTGTGATTTTACTAAATATAGACAGTTATAAGTTTTTTTGTTTCTCTAAATGATACTCGTAAAAAAAAAACAAACAAAACTGACCATAAAATTGGTTTTGCATGAAGTAAAAATGTTTTATTTATTCATAATCATCATCATCAGCCTGAAGAAGCTGCATTTAGGCTTCCCCTATGGCTTATTTTTTGCAGATAAAATGGATAGGTTTGACACTTGTCTTTGAAAGCTCAAAAAGTTCAATTTCCTTCCTTTATGAATAACCTCATACTTATCTTAAAAGTTTTTCGGAGTTTATGATATGGAAAGTCTCTTTTTAACCGACTTCAAATAAAAAGGAGGAGGTTTTCAGTTGTATTTTTTTAATGTTTGTTATAGCATAAAAGTCTGCACACATCTAGGCGATGGTGATCAGGGAAACGCTGTCATATCGCCATCGCCATCGCCTAGATGTGGTCGTACCCTAACTTCGTCAATTATGAGCCGATTTACATTTTTTTTATCTGCAAGGTAAATTGGTCCCATAGAAATTCCATCAAAATTGGATCAGTAGTTTGTCCAAAGTCTGTTTCTCAAGTTTGTTAAACTTATGTTATTGGCTTTGAACTTGAAGTGACGCAGCAAGCTTATAGCAAGAATGAACAAGAAACAACGCATTAAATATTTTTATTGGGCGTTAAAGTTTTCTTGTAACAAGATGAAAGAATTTGAATTAAAAGGAAGGCTGTTGAATTGTTATGTTTATGTGTTTTTATGTTATGTTAGTCACCCTTGATATGTTGTCCGAACATGCCAGAAGGCCTACAAGCTCCGCCTGGCCCTGTCTCTGGCTTTGGTTTAGAGTTGGTGTGAGTGTTGATTAGATAAACCCTACGTTAAAACTTCACACGCACAGTATACCTAATATTCCTATTGGTGAGCACTCACACAGACTCAAAACCAGAGCCAGAGACAGAGCCAGACAGAGTTTGTGATAGGACTACTGGGGTCGCGTTAGACCTAGGGATTCAGTGTTAAAAAAGTAGTAGTAGTTAGTTTTATTTAGTGGTGATTGATTCGTATTACTGTTGGACTCTATAAGCTCTTAATTATTTCTTATTATTAGTGGATATTACTTTATTATTTAAGGCCCGCGCACATCTAGGCGATTGCGATGGCGATCAGCTGAAACACTGTCAAATAATAACAGCGATATTTGACAGCGTATCACTGATTGCCATCGCCATCGCCTAGATGTACGCAGGCCTTTATGTTAACACTGGTGTTCTCAATCCTTGCGCACATCTAAGCTTTCTGTGGTGGCGATCTGTAAAACGATTGCCGAACGACGAAAAATATAAGTAAATATAGGTTTGATGATGGTTTTACTCACAAACTTAGTGCACATGATGATCTAAATTCAATTTTACTTTATCCTCTAGCTAGACCTTATTGGGTAGTGTTATGCTGTTGGTAGTGCTTATAGCTCATACAAACATGTTTGTATGAGCACTACCAACAGGATACACCAACAGGATTAATAATGACATATTCAGAGAAAACTGTACATAGAGAGATAAGCTCGAGTCGGCAATCACGTCAAGTTGGCGCGCGCTCAACTGCCCTTGGCTAAGTTACTACGAGTTTAGCTATTGTTGTTCGGAACTATGTAAGTGGAAGCTTATAGAGAGTAAAGTTATGTTGGAGTCAAAATAAAAATGCTTCTATTGTAGTAAAATATGTATTTATTCAAAAGTCACTTCATCATCATCATCATTATCGGCCTGTAGAAGTCCACTGCTGGACATAGGCCTCCCCTACACATTTCCAGGAAGAACGATTCTGAGCCCTTTCCATCCACCGACTTCCCGCGATCTTAACAATGTCGTCGGTCCATCTGGTGGGTGGGCGTCCTTCGCTTCGTCTTCCGGTTCGTGGTCGCCATTCGAGAACCTTTATTCCCCAACGGTTGTCGGTTCTTCGAGCTATGTTGCCTGCCCATTGCCACTTCAACTTACTAACTATACGAGCTATGCACCGACATAGCCTTGATTCTTCTACGGAAAATCACTTAAAACATCTTAAAGCTAGGTGAGTCTTGGTTTGGAGTAGATGATCAAAAAAACATGATCACTTGGTGATTTTGGACTTCCATTCACACACTTTCTGCGTTCTTTACAATGTTGTCGATCCATCGGAATGGTGCCTACTTCATAGAATCCTAAATCTAACCACGTGATTAAAAAAGGAGGATAAGATAAATCAAGATATTAAATCCTTGCACACATCTAGGCGTTCTGCGGTGGCAATAAGTGAAACACTGTCACGTCACACAGCGATACTTGACAGCGTTTCAATGATCGCTACCGCAGAACGCTTAGATGTGCGCAAGACTTTAAAGATAAATAGATTGAAAGATAACACATTATGCAACTTTTCCTATCCAATTCAATAAATTTGACGAAAACAACACATCGACAACTGACAATCGCGAGTCATTGACATCGCTACAACATAACATATTATTTCCCCAAATATATAGACTTGTTGGCAGACCACCAACTAGTAGACATGTCTTGTAAACCGGCAAACTAATGCTCTTTAATTCCCTCGTATACCTACGCCATGTCGCACAGGTGATTTGGCACTGTTTGTTTGAAGCTAACATCTGTTCGCCGGCTTTGTTCTCGCTACCAATACGCCTTCCACAAGCACCGTCTGGCTCTGTCTCTGGCTCTGGTTTTGAGTCTGTGTGAGAGTTAACTAAATAAATCCTACGACTAAACGTCACACACACAGTATAATATACTGGTGAGCACTCACGCAGACTCAAAACTAGAACCAGAAACAGAGCCAGACAGAGCTTGTGGTAGGCCTACAGAAATACAATTATGTATATAAACACTGAATTTATTTATCGAAAACGACAAGTTATTTTGCATGTGCATGTTAGCATACGCAGCATAGCAAACAAAAATATTACGTTCGTAACACGTTAAAGGGTCAAAATGTGCGAGCAAAAGTGCATCGACGGTGGTCTTCGTCTTAACTAAATGACTTGAAATAAAGCAACCACAGAAACCAAAACTCTACTTTATTATGTCGGACTAAAAAATGTTTTAAAAGCCAATTGAGAAATCCTAGGGCAGCAATATCTCATTCATTTGTTTACCAATGACATCTGTACACAAAGACATCGTCCTTTTGTGAAGTTTTGTGACAACTTTTGTATTGCAAAATTGCAAAGAGCTGTCTTAGTAGGTCGTATGTCAAGTGTTTAGAGTTTAAAATGCCTTGTATAAAGAATGTATTATATGTCACTATGTCAGTTGAATATAAAACTGTCAAACTAATTGACGTTTATGTCAAATATTTACCGCCCACACGGTTCGACGGTACGCTTCTTATAAACAAATGAGGAAATATTGAAGTAGCAGTCAAGTGAATTAGTTTTATTTCAAGAAGGGTTCCACGTTCTATACTATTAGAAATTCAATTCATGTACCTTAAAACCTACGGTTTTTTCTTTTTTTATGCAGTGTAATTAAGTCAGGTTTTCTTGTCAAGGAGGCTGGCGTACTTATAAATTGGAGGAGGAAAGCGCGCTATTGCCAATTTTATGGAAGAGTTTGGGGGAGACCTATGCTAGAAAGCAAATAAACCTTACTACTACCGATGTCATATACATTACTTATTACTTTTTTTTGTTATACTAAGTATTGTTGATATTATTAATAAAGGCTACGTAAGTAAAGAGGCCTTTGCATCTATTCTAGATGATTTATAATAGCGTCAGGGGCAACTGGTGATTACTCATGCCCCTACTTGCAGGACGCTACAGAGCCTGTGACAGGATTTTTAGATGGAAAAGGCTTCAAATAAAGGCTATTGAAATTGAAATTATGTTAGATACCAACTAGAAACCACATTAAGCTATCATCGCTCATCACTTCGTACAATCCAATGGCAAAACAACACATAAAATTTTAAAATTAAGTGAATCAAAATTGACTTTCTACGACCAACCTAATCCTACAAGGTATAAAAGAGTCATAAAGTTTACCAACAACTACCGTAACATTAACCAAAACACATGAACTTTATCATAATCCCATAATTTCCATCAATGACTTACACTCACGCGATGTTTCAATAACGATAAACAAACCAGTGGGACTAGACTCATACCTTTCCTTTATTTATAGAAAACAAATAAATTGGAATAGAGAAGAATTTTGAGGGATAGAATAGTTCTAGTTAAACTGGTGTTTTGTAGACCGTCATTAGAACTTTTACTTTTACGCATTAACATTTTCAATGTTAAAAACAGCTCTATAGTCGACCTTGTTTTGACTGGCCTCTCAGCTTAGTTGATAGTAGTTCTGCCTTCTGAGCTGTAGGTCGTGGGCTCGATCCCCACCGAGAACAAATATTTGTGTGGTTCTTCTTCTTCTTCTTATCGTGTCACTGATTCTTTCGAACCAAGTGTGGTGAAAGGATTTTAAGTGCGCCTCAAAGAGGCTCCTTTCGTGAACTATAGACACATATTTTCGAACTTTTTAGGTTCTACGATATGCCGGTTTCCTCACGATGTTTACCTTTACTGTTTGAGAGCACTGGCATAGTGTACATAAATTTTTGCGAAGAAAAACTCATTGGTACACGACTGGATTTGAACCCACGACCTTAGGATCGGAAGGCGGGGCCGCTACCACTAGGCCACCAGCGCTCTAAATTTCTAAATTTGTGTGGTGAGCACAGATGTTTGTTCTCTGTCAGTCGGTTTCAATTTATAAAATTTTGCAGTACCTCTGTTAAAAAAAAAGTTACGTTAATATTAGTACTTAATAATATTTTCTTTCAAAACACATTAGAAGCTGACAAAAGCTATTTCTCTGGTATATTTCTGAAATTTAAATTTTTTGTGACTATTTTTCTGGTATTTTGAGTGTTCTTCGAGGGGAGGCCTATGTCCAGTGGACTGCAGGCTGTTGATGATTATGCTGATGATCCCTTGAATTTAGTTTTTCGTCGATATAAAGTTCGATGCAGGAAGCCGCTAAGGTATATCGCTATTATTAACCTTTTAACGTCGCATTTGTTTAAAATAACTACTTTCAGTCGAATATCATAAACCCGTCGTTATATTAATAACTGCGGGTTGGCTATAACTGGATCTAGCTAGGGTTATCACGTGATTTTTAATAAAATTAATAAAAAAAACAGTCGTCTGTAAAGTCGGTTTACTGACGATAGTTTAACGTGACAACGTCATACAGCTGTCCACGCGGACGCATGGCTCACTCAAGTAGGAGAGAGACAGATGTCGAACGCTGCCGAACGCGGAGGCCGTGCGTGCCTCTTTGTCGCTCGTTCCGCGCACTCGCTTGCACTTCAAGCCTTAAATGGAACGCCTCAGAGCGAGGTAACGCCGCATGAGTCATGTTTTTTCGTGCGTGCAACCGGCTCCATCGAATTATAAGATGTTGTCACGTCAAAAATAAAAAACAAATGATTTAATTTTGATTGAGACAAACATTTTTATTCTGCGGCGTTCCTTCCTTCATAAAATTATACAGAAAAAAATATAGTGTAGGCAACTATAATTTATTTGGAACAATGTTACAGATACCTTTAGGTATGTTTTGTTAGAAATATGATGCCGCAATATACGCAATAAGGGAAGAAAATATTGTGTTTACATTCCAATGGATTTCAGCAATTCCTCACATCTCTACAACTCTATGAAATCTGACAATTAAAAACGACAGTTCTGAGTCACTGTTGTTTTAAAAAAAAAGTTTGTCTAATTGATCTTTATAGTTCCGTATGTTGTATCGTAGTTCCCTAATAAAATTAATGAATAACAAAACAAAACCGGTTAACTAACATTCACGCAGGAAACAATGCTACAATGTTGTTCAAAACAAACTGATCATAAACGGGCTATAAATACGCGAAAGTGCGACAACCCTACCAACATTCATCGGCGGTTAAACTAAGATTTATGAAGCGTTTTGTAACACGGACGCTTTTTTATTTTTCTCGCCGTCAATGGTAGTACACTATTATGTAATTGCTTTTATGTTTGGCTTTTGCATTCCTCGCTTAGACCGAGGTACCCTAAAATGAAAAGGCGGGCCAGGTGGCCGAGTTTTTTTTGTCTAACATTGTATCTAACTAGACCTTTATAAAAAGTCACTGTGTACATAAACATAACTAACCAAGATGTATTAGAAAAACAAAGTTATTTGAATTTCGAACGACCTTTAAAAATCGGGGTCTGACAGACCCCTTTTTTATTTCATGTACCTACACTTCACGAAAAAGTTTTACATTAATAAAAATAATTTTCTGTAAAAGACATTTATTTTCGTGTCTTGAAAACTTCTCAAAACAGTATTCCTCTATGATTTGAAGATATAGTTTATACGGCTTCCTTATAATAAAACTGAGGTATTGGTCGCCATCTATTCTCATTTGGAGTTGCATAGTAGACTGGCGATGTGCCAAAACTAGTTTTAAGAAGAACCTATTTTTGATTTGACCCGATACCGTATGCAGACTATGTCTTTTGATTCTAAATCTGTAATAAACTAGTTTTATCCACCTTTTATAAAAGTGAATAGGATTAAAGAAATCTAATTCTTTTTCTGAAATGCAAATAATTAATTAATCATCATATCGATCAATCATTCAAAAAATGTTACGAGTAGGCTTATTTCAAAAACACCTTTGTTCGTCATTGTTCGTCTCCGCACTGAAAAGCAAGCTATCACTGTGCTTAATTTCATCTTGATCGGTAAAGAGGTTTAGTTGTGAACTTTTAACAAACAAACAAACAGGCAAACTTAAAAGTTTGCAATGGACAAAGCCAACTATAACTTAATGTTGTTTAAACCTTAAACCTACCTACTATGTCACCAAGAGTTTGTGAAACTTACAGACAGTCACACAATACAAGGTCTATACTTTGTATTGTCCCATGACAATGTGGTCACAGTGACAAAGCCCTTTAAGTAAATATAAAAATACAGATGGCAACAATAGAAAATATTGGCTTTAATCTAAATTAGTTTAATTTACACAGATGTTGCTACATCCGGCGTTTAATGACATACTGGTGACCTCCATTTTGCAACAACAATACAAAATGGACGCCCCCAACTGCCAAATGCATTCGAATTTCGAATTCGCACAATTCTATTCATTGCAACAGTATTACCTCATTGTCACGATTTTAGGCAACCGTACGACATCATTTTGATAGATGAATGGGACTAATTATGGCATTTATTTATTGTATCCATTTCATTGCCAGGGGTTGAAACCGCCCCCGTTTTTATGACCAATATACACCCCAAGCTTTAAGCGTAGGGGTACGTTTTGCTGATTTATTTCCTCAACCAGTTTTGTGATTGTATGAAAAAAAAAAAATCTATGGATAAAGGAGATTCGGCGAAAAAGGTTGGATTTTATTTCGCGTTCAGATTACCGTAAAATACGTTTTGTTTGCTTTCAATCTTTGGTTAGCAAAAATATTTTGGGGTGTATTAAAGCGAGATTTTCACATTTATAGCAACCTCAATATCATCAAAATATTATGGTAGGTGGTAAAATGTAGTTCCTATATTTCGGTAAGTAAAGTTAATATTGCTTGCCTATGTTAAAAGGTATTTATGTATTCAGTGCATGAGTAAATATAACATAGAAAATGTATTGTTTCTGCCTGTTGGTATGCATTAAATGCCAGCCTGTCAGTTTCTATTAAGGCGAAGTCGTTTTGTTCAAAGTGCAACAGTATTCGCTATTAAAAACCTCGTTTATCACGACGCTAATTTATTTAATAAATCAACGTTTGGAGTGCCCCAGGACGGCCATTACTCAAACAAGCCACGGAATATAGAACGGAGTCCGTCATTACAGGAAGTGGTACTTTAGTGTTGCTTGCGTGCTACCGTTATGCGTAGCTTCGCAGGACTTACAACAAAATGGTCTTTATGTGGTCTTTGACGTGCCTCTACTTCACAACCTAAAAAATCTTTTTAGGTTGTGAATCTCAGGAAGTAATCTGCTTTCCGACCAATTTTTTTGAAGTTCTCTAGCACGCCAAAAGCTTAAAAAAAAATTGCTTGTTTTAAAGAAAATTAGTGCAGTAAATACACCAACAAATTTGGAGGTAGTTTAACATTATTGATTATGTATACTTGCAAGACTTAGCATTGGATGTCTCACAGCAGATTGGTTTTAAGAGCCCATAGTGCATCCAGTTTTCTTAACTCCTTGTCCTCAATACCGGCTCCAAGCCTCCAGTCAGCAAAAGACTCTGTATGACGGAGATGAATAGTCCAAAGACAACGGTAGGAAGTACTTAAAATTAATTGAAAAATGTTTGCAATCCGTATTTATAGCATCCGATATCTATAGCGGATTTGTCCCTCTGATTGAGCACGGGGATTTATGGATTTGCGAGGAAACGCTCAGTGGGTTAGGAGGAAGGAAAACGTATTTTTAATTTAACTAATCAAGATGTTCGAGTTTTAAACGAGAGCGGGGTGGGTCAAAGCTAGATAAATGTTTGTCATTTGTTATTTTCTGTACTTACGAGTTCTTCTCGAAGTTTCTGAGGTGCTTTATCTAAAGCACCGATTTTTGAGCACTTGCGTTCAAAATGACAGTTCACAACATGAACTATAATATTTGTAGGCACAATGGAATGGATAATTATCCTTGTCCTTCAAGTTTTCCTTTCCAGTCCAATGAAGAGGTGATGTGGAGAGGTTATTTTACATTTAGAACCTGTTAAATTATAGTTTTTTAGAAATTTATTGCAGGCTAATTTTTCCATCTACAGGTTTTTTGTCAGACAAAAATATATCCATCTCCTTTTAATCCTTGTCAAAAACAAAGACAGACATTTTTTATTCGACGAATAGCTTTATTCTGCACATGAAAAAATCAGTACTAAGAAACAGTTACCATATTAGTTGATCAAAAGTAGTCCAGGCTTTCAAAAACCGCTGTTAGGTTTTTTTAAGAAGTAGAGTTTGAAATGCTGTAAAGGAACTGGCTTATTTAGCAACATTTCAAGAGATCATTTACACCGATCAATCGTCGCCTTTCATTATTTTTTTAATCCGCCTTTTTAAGGGCACGTCACGGCCACGTCTGCGCATGCGTCGTGCGGATTAGTGTTCAAAGCCACGGAAGCAGAGCAAACACGCCTCCCCTTAAAAAAACCTTGACATTAGAACTACTACTTTATAACTTTATGTTTAGAGTTCATAATTGTATGCAATTTTGATTAGCTTGATTTGGGAATGTTTATCTTTAAAGGCCCAAATTTAAAGTTGTTATGGATATTAGCTTGTTGGAAAAGCGAACGTTTTGGTTGGAGATACGAGTGGTTTTCAATTGTTGGTGTAAGATAAACATTATGGACTAGACGCGTGTCCACGCATAATATCCGACCGCACTTATGAAGATGATTTGTCAACTTTGACCGTTTCAGTGCATTTAAAACCTTAAAATTATGTGGTTAAAGTCTATAATTTTAGTTTAGTGATAGATAAGTGTGTTTTGTTAAGTAAAGTTTGAAAAGTCCATTCACGGTATGATCTTGGCAATGTGAGCAGGAAATCAATGTTAAGGTATTTCACCATCAATGATAGCATAACACTGATTTGGAAATTTTAACTTAGTCGGTAACTTTGCACAACATACATTATGTATTACTACAATATCTGATTACCGTTACTGGCCCTAAAATAAGGCAAAAAGACCTGTATCTAACCTACGGGGTTATATTTTAAATCGTGGACAATCCGCTAATTGTATTTTATGCCTGCTATGACATTGCAGAGCCCAACAGGGTGCATGTACTGACCTAAGCTGCTTTAAGAACTAATGCTATTTATTTTATGTACATGTGAGCAACCAATAAATGAAATGAAAATCCACACAACATTATCTACCCCTAAATTAGACAAAGCTTTTACTATGGCAACCAGTAAAATACTCATTTTTTTGTTAATACATAATTACAATAAAATATTCCCAGACACATCTGTGTTCACCACACAAATAACTGTTCTATGTGGGATTCGAACCCACGACCTACGGCGCGGAAGGCAGAGCTAATACCAACTGGGCTAAGAGTCCAACCATTGATATGATGTGAAAGATCTTAAAATAATGCTGTTAAATCTTTTTACCTGCATAAATAATTTTAAGGTGATAGTAATAACTTCACGTCATCAAAAAAAAATCGGTTGTCTGTAAAGCCGGTTTACTGTCGATAGTTGAACGTTTCAACGTCATACAGCTGTCCACGCGGACGCATCGCTCACTCAAGTAGGAGAGAGACAGATGTCAAACGCTGCCGAACGCGGAGGCCGTGCGTGCCTCTTTGTCGCTCATTCCGCGCTCTCGCTTGCACTTCAAGCCTTAAATGGGACGCCTCAGAGCGAGGTAACGCCGCATGAGTCATGTTTTTCGTGCGTGCAGCTGGCTCCATCGAATTAATAAGACGTCACGTCAAAAAAAGAAACCCATCAACAAAATCCGTTCTTGAGTTGAGTAATTTAGTGGAGTTTTCTGTAATTTAAGCCAAAAAGTCCCCGACCGTGTCGACAGGAACATAATGACAGCCCCTTTATTGCGAAAAGTACGATCCTACGTTTACCGGCCCTAGGACACAGCCGGGTCACGAATAGCGTGGTCACTCTACAGATGTATGCCTCAAGCCAATGTGAGCTCAAGTCAATGCAATAGCACATATAAGCGATCAGCTGCGATCTGCAATGGCGATCAGATGCATTTTTTTAGTTATTCTTTTTTATTACTTATTTTAGTTTGGCGTGAATCAAAATCAATATAAAAGCCAACCACAGGTAATTCAATGTACCTACAACTATACTCTAATCGCCGCAAATAATATGAAAGAATGCCTTTTGACATTAACACAGGCTGGATTTGAATGAGAAACTTAAAAGATCTTAACTCAGTCTGGTTCTTTCTTATAAGTGTAAGAAAATACCTCGCTTTGGCACTACTACTAGCTACTACTAGCACTACTAGTTGCTAGATTAAATTGTATATTTTTAACCGACTTCCAATCAAAAAGGAGGAGGTTCTCAATTCGGTTGTTTTTTTTTATTTTTATAATGTTTGTTACCGCATAACTTCGTCATTTGTGAGCCGATGTGAATTTTTTTTTTATCTGAAAGGTACAGCTTCCAGATTGCTCCCATTTTAATTTTATTAAAATCGGTGTTGCCATTTTTTTTTAAATATTTTTTTACTGTTGTAACTGCATGCCTCCGTCATTTATGAACCGATTTAGAAAATTATTATACGTCCAGATTGTCCCAAACAAATTTCATTAAAATCGGTTTAGCCGTTTGGCAATGAAGTCGGTTTCTCTAGTTTTTTAAACTTATAATTATTTTCTGAATAAATTAGTTACTACGTTTGTTTACATTGCTTTTATTGAGCCAGCTGCTTGTTTTCGGACTGTGTCGAGTCTGGGTCCCAAATGACACCTTTTAGAGCGCCCCAATGAATACATCTCGTTAATTTCACAGAAAGGAAGTCGCAATGAATAAGTCATGACGTCACTTCCGTCGACTCATTTCACGTAAATTAATATTTTTTTGAATTCCTTGGAATTGCAAGTTTTTCATTTTCCGTGTGTAATAAATTGAGGGCTAATGGTGTTTTTGAAGAGTTAATAGAATTTTTATTTTCATTGAAAACCTGTCAGTACGTTGAAATTGTTTGAAATGCTAGTAAATTACTTTTAAATCTTCAAATTAGTTAAAAAGTAGAAAATTTGCCTTTTGTGGACCGACCCCTATTGAAAAATCCATAGGTAGGTACAAGATTCGAACCCACGACCTTAATCGGAATTATCGGAAGGCGGGTCTACTACCATTATAAATATAAATAGTATAGACAATCCACACAACACTATCAGCCCCAAACTAAGCAGAGCTTGTACTATGGGAACCAGATAGCTGATACTCAATATAATACTAACAATACTTATATACATATTTTTTTTGTATTATATACATGCTTAGAATGCAATATAACACCCAGACAGAGAACAAACATCTGCCTTCACCACACAAATATTTGTTCTCGGTGGAGATCGAACCGACGACCTATGGCTTAGAAGGCAGAGCTAATACCAACTGAGCTGAGAGGCCAGTCAAAACCATTAACCACCAATGCGCTCAAAGTACTGTCAGCATAATTATGTCATATCGTATTTACAAGGACCGCTAGAAATGCCGCAATTCCACCGCAGGCCAATAAATCCATTTTACAAGTTAATTCCACGACCTATTTCCTGAGAGTTATATCTAAATGTATAAAGCTGGGTTTACTCACTGAATGACATTACACAATCTTAGGCTTACTCAATGAATCTATAGAGTAATCATCATCATCAGCCTAAGATCACTGCTGGAAGACATCACTTATCTAAATAAATATTGTACACAATCCACACAACACTATACTAGCCCCAACTAGCAGAACTTGTACTATCGGAACCAATTAGCTGATGGAAGATTTTTTTGACGGGACAACGTCTTATAATTCGATGGAGCCGGCTGCACGCACGAAAAAACATGACTCAGGCGGTGTTACCTCACTCTGAGGCGTTCCATTTAAGGCTTAAAGTGCAAGCGAGAGCGCGGAACGAGCGAAGAAGCACGCACGGCCTCCGCGTTCGGCAGCGTTCGAAATCTGTCTCTCTCTTACTTGAGTGAGCGATGCGTCCGCGTGGACAGCTGTATGACGTTGGCACGTTCAACTATCGCCAGTAAACCGACTTTACAGACAACCGATTTTTTTTGTAAATACTTTGAATACAATATAACACCCAAACAGAGAACAAACCTTTCACCATCTCTCTCATTATTACCTAGTATTTTGTGTTCACCACACAAAATATAGACCACCAGATGGACCGACGACATTGTTAAGATCGCGGGAAATCAGTGGATGGAAAGGGCTCAGAATCGTTCTTCCTGGAAATGTGTAGGGGTGGCCCATGTCCAGCAGTGGACTTCTCCAGGCTGATGATGATGATGATGAATAAATATAGGTATTTATTCAATAACCTATTACTTTGGAGTTTATTGATCTTGTTTGCTATAATAATATAACGTTTTGATAACGTACCGGTTGTGGTTTGGTTGTTAAATTGTTTTGTATGAAACTTTGTCAAATATATATTCTAAATTGCTTAAGTTATTACAAAGT
Source organism: Thera obeliscata (assembly GCA_947578465.1). Taxonomy (NCBI): domain Eukaryota; kingdom Metazoa; phylum Arthropoda; class Insecta; order Lepidoptera; family Geometridae; genus Thera; species Thera obeliscata. Next base: position 994,415 of record OX387915.1, read on the forward strand.
GTTTGTCTATGGCTAGCTTTTGTGTATACCAAACTTTGACAAATCGCTTTTAATTAATTTTTTGCTGGAAAGCCTGCCCACATCTACGCGATTTGCGGTGGCGATCAGTTTCAGCATAAGGTTTTGCATACATCCGACACTGCTGCGAACTTTGAAGTGCGATGTTTGTCAGCGATACACTGATCGCCATAGAAGGCGATCTACAAATTACCTTTTATGGACGATGAGATAAAATAAATACCTACATTCATTTTTTAGTTTTTACAAACATATCACTATTACCGTCGATCTAAACACAAGGAAAACTTTGTTAAGCAGTAGGCCTACCACAAGCTCTGTCTGGCTCTGTCTCTGGCTCTGTTTTTGAGTATTTGTGCATGAGTGTGGACAAAATCAATCCTACGTCGAAACGTCATACACACAGTGTAATACACTGGTGAGCACTCGCACAGACTCAAAGCCAGAACCAGAGACAGAGCCAGACAGAGCTCATGGTAGGCCTATAGGCACACTCTCCCCTGCCGTAAAGTAATGTGTACCGTTACCCAAGGCCGTATATTGCTCAATGAGTACAGTAATAGGTACTACGTGCTTTGATTGCTGACTTCAGTAATACTTTAGCGGTTTTATTTACCGCCGTTTGAATTACATATCTTTAAATATTTATCAAATACGTTCATGATCTTGAGCTTTTTCGTTTTCCATACAAACTTCTTTAACATTTAATGGGCGATGAGAGTATAATTGTACACAGAAACAAATTTGTTTTTTTTAATTTTGGCTTTTTTAGTAGGCTTACCACAAGCTCTGTATGGTTCTGTCTCTGGCTCTGGTTTTGAGTCTGTGTGTGCTCACCAGTGTATTATACTGTGTGTGTGACATTTTGGCGTAGTATTTATTCAGCAGACACACTGACTCAAAACCAGAGCCAGGGACAGAGCCAGACAGAGCTTGTGGTAGGCCTATTGATCTTTTTATAATGACGTCGAAACATCGGAGGCTTTGTCTTCCGGCTTGTAACCTTTCGAATACATGCATTCTTCAGCTATGGTAATCATTCTAGGTAAAAGCATCGTGGCAATGCCGCCAGCGTCTTGGGGACGCTTCCGTATGGCACTGATTTGAATAAGTTGAGTTATCTCTAGATCGTTTTGAATGGTCTGGAGATAGCTCAACTGTTTCTTGTGTATTTTGTGAATATTTGTTTAGAAGTTTCTTTGGGTAAGAAAAAGTACCTATCCTATGCATAATATGTAGTTACGTAACCTAGCCAATCTAATTCCACCATGTTATATCGTCTAGTTAGAAATCTAGCCAGTCTAAGTTAATTTGTCCCAGGGTTAATGGTAAATGCAATTGGAGCGACACCTTCTGGCCATAAGTTGGCAACTTTACGATAGTACTTGAGTTGTCGGAGCTGTAATGTATTCTGTCTGCATAGTGATTTTGTGCTGCCTGTTGCCTGCAGGTTTCTTTGCCTGACTCAATCCTATTCAAAAGTATTTTTCAAAAGATTAATGTCATGTTATTATTGTGACCACCTGAGTACTTGCCATGTAGGTACAGTCAGCACCAAGAGTAGATTTGCAATTTCAGTTATTCGATTTCCTTTTCTCTGGATTTGTCAAAGGTATGGTAACTTCGGTTTGAAAATAGTGGAGGCTTGAAGCGGATCTTAAAATTATTCTTATCGTGTCACTGGTTTTTCCGAATCAGTGACGTGAATGAATAAATAAATTAATATTGTAGATAATCCACACATCACTATACAGGGTTATTCATTATTAGCTGCAAATACTCAGGAATTAGGTTCAACAAATAAAATAAAAAAATATTTATGAAATGATTTTTTTAAGTTTTGTTGTGAAAACCCCGAGAAAATCGATAAAGACTATCCTGTGGAATCATTGGCGCCTGACCTATTTTGACCTTTGATCCGCGCCCGCGCGCCGTGAGCGACACTCTGCCTTCAGTCACCGCCTGGGTGGGTCATCGTCCTGTTCTCCGTGGCAACCATTATGCAATAGCCGTAAAGAAATTAATAAAAATAAAATAATGATACAAAAACTTAAGTTTAGGAATTAAATTGATTCGGCCAAACCAATATTCACGACCCAAAAATTAGGCCCTGTCAGTTTGTGTAGCTAATAATGAATAGCCCTGTATAGCCCCAAACTTAGCAGAGCTTGTACTATGGGAACCAGATAGTTGATATAATACTTATGTACATTTTTGTTGTACATACATACTTACAATACAATATATGTATAACACCCAGATAGAGAAAAAAATCAGATTGAACTTGAGCGTCATTGTCTTGCTGTACGCAGAGATTACAGTCGTGAGCCTATTCCCAAATACAAACAGTAAAAGCCCTGCAAATGCCTTTCAATTAAAACCATTACTCTATTTCCAATATTGGTCGAATTTTGTATCAAACTACGCCTGTGGTTGAATCCCATTCGTTTCGTAGTAACTACTGTGTAATCCGTGTATTCTATGACGTTGTGGCCGGGGTTCGTGGTCCGTGGTAACAGTGGCTCGATGAATGGTCGAACGGTGGTTGAAATGGCCGGAGTTCGGCTAATGATTGTATTCGGATCTCTTGAGTGGGTGTGATGGGCGATGTTGTAGAGCAGGAGATGAGGTGCTACAAAATAATAATAAATAAATAAATATTTTGGACAATTCACACGACACTATCTAGCCCCAAACTAAGCAGAGCTTGTACTATGGGAACTAGATAGCTGATGTAATCCTAATATACTTTTTTTTGTTAAATTAAATAGCATGGTAAAGTTTTCATGCCTTTGGTCCAAATAAAATCACAAAACACTTCTACTTGTTAAATACAGAACTATGATTCTAATCTAAATTCAAAGTTTATTTATTCAGTTTCTATGTTGTTAGATAAAATAAAGTTGTATCACAAGGATCACTTTGAAACGTCTTAAAGCTAGGTGCCAGTTCCACGCGACAAAGTCTAGAAGTCAAACTACGGCTTGGTTCCTACCGTTTTTTCGTGTGAGGTGTCCTCGTCGTCGGCTCTCGCACTATAAAAGTGTATTCGAGTTTTGGCCAATATGTAAGCAATTTGTAATAAGGTGTTAACGATGTTGTTGCTCGCTTTATGACAAGTAGCTTATTTATGTTATTGTTATGTTTTGTAAATAAATATAATATCATGTCAATAATATGTAAATAAAGTGTTTGGGTATGAACCGCAAGCGGAGCGGAGTTTTAAAGGAAATTTTTATACTTACAATTTTTTATATTAAAATGTAGTTTGTGTATGTTTTATAATAATAGTTTTTGTAAATAAGTTTTATTCTGTTGTAAATAAAAATAATAATTTAATGACAATGCTTTTTAAAACTACAAAAAAATATACAAATATTTTTATTTTTTATTGTACACTTCTTCTTCTTGTCGTGCCACATTTTTTTTTTTGAAAATTTATAAAGTGCGCCCTGTACACAGTGATATAATTTTTATTAACTTAAGTTTAAAAAGATTGAAAAGAGGATAACTTAGAAGAGTTCTCTTCCAGCAAAATTTTAATAAATCTTCATCATCATCAGCCTAAGAAGTCTACTGCTGGACGTAGGCCTCCCCCGTACATTTTCAAAAACAACGATTCTGAGCCCTCTCCATCCACCGAAACCCGCGATCTTAAAAATGTCTTCGGTCCATCCAATTCTAATTCTAATTGTTGGGGGAATAAGTTCTGCACTGACGTCCCGCGATGGCCCCCAGCCTGCCCAACTGCTTAAAATAGCGGAGAAGGACTTTGGGTTGGTGGCAGCAATGTTCTAGTTGACCCAATGGTGACTCAGATGTGGATGTGGAGGGACAAGACTCTATCAGCTCCCTGAGCCCTGTCTTGCACCTCGCTTCTTCCTTCTTCGGTCCATCGGGTCAAAAAAATCTAGATGCAACTTAAAAACAAGAAAAAGATGCGTTATAAGTACTGAATGGAGTTAAATCTTGTCTACTAGGGTAAGTACACACTTGCATAACAAACATCACCGTCCAAATATATCATGCCGTGTTTGTGTAGCAGTATTTAGCGAACAAACACACTCGACTCACCTAGTTAGCGTACAGTCAGCGGCAACAATGTCGAGCAAACACACTCGACTCACCTAGTTAGCGTACAGTCAGCGGCAACAATGTCGAGCAAACACACTCGACTCACCTAGTTAGCGTACAGTCAGCGGCAACAATGTCGAGCAAACACACTCGACTCACCTAGTTAGCGTACAGTCAGCGGCAACAATGTCGAGCAAACACACTCGACTCACCTAGTTAGCGTACAGTCAGCGGCAACAATGTCGAGCAAACACACTCGACTCACCTAGTTAGCGTACAGTCAGCGGCAACAATGTCGAGCAAACACACTCGACTCACCTAGTTAGCGTAGGTACAGTCAGCGGCAACAATGTCGAGCAAACACACTCGACTCACCTAGTTAGCGTACAGTCAGCGGCAACAATGTCGAGCAAACACACTCGACTCACCTAGTTAGCGTACAGTCAGCGGCAACAATGTCGAGCAAACACACTCGACTCACCTAGTTAGCGTACAGTCAGCGGCAACAATGTCGAGCAAACACACTCGACTCACCTAGTTAGCGTACAGTCAGCGGCAACAATGTCATACACTTCGTGGAACTGGCTGGTTCCATAAAAATCGACGAGGGTAGAGCGAGATATTTGTGTCAAGTGGTAGTTGACAGGGCAATTTGAAGGTAAAAAATATGTCAAGTAGTAGTTGACAGGGCAAGCGAGCGGATATAGTACTAATCCGCTAATCTAATCTATGTAAGTTAATTTAATGTAGACTTGTGTGTGCACCCCAGCTTAGTCTTACAACTGGGCTATAAGAAGTCTTCGCGGCGTGGGGTGCACACACAAGTCTACATTAAATTAACTTACTTAGATTAGATTAGCGGATTAGTACTATATATTTAATGTTCTACTTAATTTATGTTTAGTCTTAAATTTATTTGTATAAGATCTAATGCATTTGTATAATTGCATATTGCATGATTTAGATAAAATCATCAAAATCATAACAGTCTATATTCATAAAGTCAAAGTTATAGTAAAATATTGGTAATTCAGTGAGTATCAGGATTTAAGGATCACTCTGAAACGATTTAGAGCGAGGTGAAAATCCCAAAGATCTTATGTTTATAAGAAGTGATTCTTAGGATTTTAAGGAGTACTTCTTATAAACCTGGCGAGAGCGCTGGCGGCCAGGTGGTAGCGGCCCCGCCTTCCGATTCTAAGGTCGTGGGTTCAAATCCAGTCGTGTACTAATGAGTTTACTACTCATTAGTACACGACTACTACTAATAATTACTACAAATGAGTTCCGAAATAAAGCAATCTATTGATCATACCTGCAAAGAATAAAAGAATAAAATGTGTTTTTTTCTTTTTTTTTTCAATTATTTCGTGTTTTATAATAATAGTTTTTGTAAATAATGTATATTCTGTTATAAAAGATGAGTTTATTAAAATAAAGTTGGCAAGTTGGTAGTAGAGTAATGTAGCTGAGTGTACCAATCAGTGCGACAGTCGACACGACAGGCGGGTCCCAGATGCGCTTCGTCAGAGACAAACAGACAAACAGTGAACACGCCTGTCTATTGTCATGTATTTATAGATATATGTACTAGCTAGATGATACATTAGTCAACGCCAAATCAATGACCGATGGTGGCTAATATTAGGAGATGTATAGACAAAGTTATTTTCATTTTTTTTATTTATTTAGGACATAGGCTTCTCCTAAACATGTCCAGGAAGAAATAATAGATTCTAGGCAAGAAATAATAAATAGTTATATTTACTACCATCTAACTACACTTTTATGATTACTTATGCATTCTAATAATTTCCGCAGCAATAATTAACAAACTGTGTGTATCAAGCAAGCGATAATAATAAATCCTCAGCATTTTGTAATAATTTCTCATTTCAACACAAATTAGCTTATCGGACCACTTACGCGGGAAAGTGGGTACTTTAAGGCCCAGATTCAAGATAGTTTATTTGTATTTACAAATCTATATTTATAAATAAGGCGTCCTTACACATTATCAATCATTACGAATAATATTGTAAAAAATCCATAATGTGGTGTGGTCAAAGCTTATCGCAATGCCAATAAAAATTAGGCTTCAATACTAATTTGTAATTACGTTATCAGTGCTTTGGATAGAGTATTAATTAGCATTTTGCATAAAAACGTAGCAAAACAATTACAATGAAAAGACGGAAAAAACATAAATTTCAAGTTATGCTGCACGTTTTCCTGCATCCCGATACCAAAATGCAAATTAAAGTGAGTTTTATTTATTGCATTTGTTGCATTCCTTGCTACCAAAATTTAATGCAGCTCTAGTTACATAAAGATAAAGAAAAATGACGCTTACGAGTATATGACATGAAATTACTAGCACGTGAGGCTGAATATTTGCGTGCCTCAAGTTGGTGGACGCAGGGCAGTGCATCGTAGGACACTGGGCACACATGGGCAATCCAGAAAACACTATTTAGCCCTAAAGCAGAGCTAGTACGATAGGAACCAGATTTTTTTTGTAAACATATTATACATACTTAGAATATAATATAACACCCAGACAGAAAACAAACACTTACGTTCACCACACAAATGTCTGTTTACGGTAGGGATTGAACCAACGACTACGACGCAGAAGATTAACTTTAAATGTGTTGGAAAAGACATGAACGCAGCACATTTCGCTATTTTATTTGTATGCTTTTAACGCAACGGAAAATACGCAATAATATCCGCCTCACAACTAAACACCGACCTCAGTATTAAGTAGACACTTCATTAGACCCGCAGGTGTCCTTTAGGTCCTGCTCTTCAAGATAACGAACGAAGTATTAAGTCGGAGAGACAGAGCACCCATAGACACACACACACACAGACAGAGTTCTGCATAATACGGAGGAAGCAGGTTACAGTGTGTAATTTTGTGAGGAAAATGAAAAGCGCCCCTAGCCGGCACAAAGGTTGGTTTCACGGACGGAGCTGTTTAACTAAAAATTGGAAATGAAAGTTTGAAAAAATATGAGCTGTTTCAAACAGTCAGCTCAAACATTCAGATGCGAAGATTCCATCAGCTGTTTGCAGAGCTGTCAGTATTTAAAGATTGCGTATGAGTACACCATACTCTGTCAAAAAAACCAACCATAATCTCCTGCTAGGCCTTCTAATGTAAGATAATTTTAAAATGATTAAGTTACCATTTTGGTGCATTTGGTTATCATAATCGTAATTTCCCTACATGCTGTAGCATGCTTTATTCCACCGTCATGTAACGGTCGCCGGATTCTCGTAAGCGGGTGCTTCCCGCCACCCACGCGAGCGGGTAGGTGTAGTACAGATGTTAATCTCGCAAATAAATAAATGCGATATTCACTTCTAACGCAATCAAACTAACTTTTATTCGCGTAATACGAGTATTAGCTTTAAGTTTTAAGTATTATGGTTATGAGCTTTGCATACTAATGATTTAATAAATCAAAACCAATCCACTACTATGGAACCTTCACAATCTACTTACTTCCAATATCTTTATAATATCATCGGTCCATTGGTGTGGCATAGGTTTCTTCTTCTGTAGAAATCGCTATAGTGTTAGGGAAAACAATGGTTTCACAGACAGTTTACTGTATAAAAGTTTTTGTAGAGAATGACATTAATTTGTTTTATTTTTGTTTCAGGTAAGCCAAGATAGACAACTCTATGCCGTACAGAACAGTCAAGTCAGTCAGCATGAGGCCACATTACATTACAGGTATTACTTACACGCATATAACTTGAACAATTGTGCGAAAATTGCACCAAAAGACCGGTCAAGAAGAATGGAAAATTGACTTTAGCCTTATTTGACGTGTTTCTATGAAAAAAATTGTGGATAAGTTTCTATGCATTTCTGGAGTGCGATTCTAGCAGCAATTGACAACTAACAAGACAATCGATTGCCAATTGTTGTTTGAAAAATTTGAAAATGGAACGCGGATTCAGACTTCACTCAATCGAGCCGTGATGTCTGCCGGATTTGTTGTCCTAATGTAAAATTTATAAAAAAAACTAAATATAAACGCAGTTACTACATCAGCCTAAAAATTACGTACGGGACACACGATTTTACCAGCATTTAGAAACGGCATTGTTTTGTCTGCGTTACGAAAAGCATCGCATCCCAATGTCACGCACAAGGTCGTCTGACCCCTACATTGAATACATTCAGAACAATGCGAGGCCCGAGGTTACTTTGTCACAGAGAGGGACATTTTTTGGAGTTTTTGTTGCGTAAAAATTATGTTACATCATGATGATATACTAAAATACATGCTTTGCATCTATTGTAGATGATTTATAAAGCGTCAGGGACAATTGGTGGTTACTCTACTTGCGGGACGCTATGGGACAGAATTTTAGATGGAATAGGCTTGCCTACCATCTAAATATTGTGGACAATCAACTCATCACTATCTAGCCCCAAATTGAGCAGAACTTGTACTATGGGTACTTACTTGGGAGTTGGTATAATACTCATACACTTTTTTTGTAAATACACACTTAGGATAAAATGTACCATCCAGACAGAGAACAAACATTTGTGTTCACCACACAAATATTTGTTCTCGATGGGGATCGAACCCACGCCCTACGGCGCAGAAGGCAGAGCTGCTACCAACTGAGAGGCGAGCTCATTATCTGACAAATTTGGCCATCAAAATCTTTTGGGCATCAGAAATAAGGAAGTAGAATCTTGTAGGTACTCGCCATATTTGACTCATCTTTATAGCTTCCCAACTTAGAATCGTTACAAAGTTAAACCATTACAAAATAACTCCCAACTAAAGCGGTAACTACTTTGATGTGTCCCTAATTACACTGTAAAATAACTTTATTTGTCTCAAGAAAATTACACCATTTTGACACTTATTGGCTTACTACTTCTAGCTTATTATGCCTAGTCTGCTAACATAATTATAGCACTTATTACTGCTAGCTTTTAGGCACATAGTTGTGTGGCAGAAGAGTGAACTTACGGCGTTATTGTTTAGTGTAGCGTTGCGTGTTCTTAGCGCAATATAATAAAATTATGGAATTACAAATATTAAAACGGAGTCTGACTGACTGAATGAGTCGTAAGTCCAAGAAGCTTGCAATAACCAAGCTATCTCTCTTTTGCATCGTTAGAGAAGCTGAGAAAGGAATTCTCTCTACAAAAGAGTAATAGTGTCAAAAAATATGTGCTCTATGTTATTACTCTCGAACGGTGAAGGAAAACATCGTTAGGAAACCGGCATGTCCTAGAACAGGGATCCCCAAACTATTTTGGACAAGAAACTTCTTTTCCAAAATGAACAGTTATCCCCAAAATGGCCAAATTACCTACTTTTAAGATCAACCCCTTCATTTACTATGGTCCGCTAACTTAAAAAATAGGATGTTATTTTTCATAGGTCTCTGTCGATTTAGGTCAATAGAAGAAGACAGAGTGAGAATTAGCAATGCTTTAAGTTAGCAGACTATTATGAATAAGGGGGCTTATCTTTAGTTTTTTCCTATTGATACAAAATATCTAGGTACCAATTGAAAACTTTGCTAGAACTTAGAAAGTTCGAAAACATGGTGTCGAGTGCAAAAAAGTAGATTTTCTGAAGCGTGCTTAAAATCCTTCCAACACACTGGTTGGTAGATCCAATGACACGTTAGGAAGACTAGGGCACGTCCTCAGAGGACGTGCTCTTTAAGGAAATGCAATTGTTACAAGAAGAGGTAACCGCTCAACATCAAGTGGACCTTTTCTTAGTTCTGACACATTTGTCACAAAAAAAGGCTAATTTAGAGTTGTATGTACATATATTAAAAAACATGCAGCTGAAGTAGCGGATTTCTACAAGTTATAAACAACTTCACTAAAAAGCCTTCGCCCTTTGCTCTGTAGTTACGTTAATCTTTCTGTAATTTTACTGGGAATCTTAATGAGTGTTACTTATTTAGAGGCCTTAAGGTCGCCTAAGAATTCCTTAACAAATACATGGAAATAAATAAATATTCGACGATAGTGTGGAAATATTTTATCTTTAGTTTATACTTTTAGTAGAAAAGCCTTATTTTGTAACATGAAAAATAAACACATTTCCTCAACAGGAAAAAAAAAACAATTTTCACGGCTTATTTTCGGTAGAAGGCTTTTAGCTTTTGAAACAACTTCCAAAAAATACGGTAAATATTTGTCTGTTTCCAAGGTTGTAAAAAACAAAACATGTAAACAATTTTCGCACTTTGCGAACGGTTTAAATTAAAGGAGATCGGCGACTTTTGTAACCTACTTGGAAACTTGTAATAATAGATTGTTATACAAGAGCTAAAATGACTCATTAAATACAAGGTAGTTTTATTCCTTTAAGCGAGGGAATTAATAGAAACCGAGATTTACTTTGGGATTTTAGCGCTGTGTAACATTCTACTTTTAACTACGATTGCGAAAAAATACAATACCTAATCTAATATAATAGGCTGAGAAAAATTCTAAAGGTTTCTGGCCAATGACTTTTCTTTTTAATTTTTTCTGTAGCGGCAACGCATTGCATTCATTCTACCAAAGAGATCGACGGTTTTAGTTCCATTTTCGAAAATAAAATGTTGTTTTGTTTTTAAGAAACAGTAATAAGTCGAGTGTTTCATGATTATTCTACTTATGACTAAAGATTTTTTCGTTTTTGCACAGACTCAATGTTATTTGACAGACAAAAGTAAAAAAAATATTAGCCCTAGAGGAAGAAATGTGTTTTTTCTTCGCTCTGGTTTGCTACAATGACGGTCTTTTTGAGCAAGAGGAGAGAAACGAAACTCGTTTACGTACAAGCACTCTATAGGATATTTTTTTAGTAATGATGGATAATAATTTCAAATATTGTACATGTACTCAAACGAGGAAAAATACACAATTTCACTAAAAAGAGATCACTTCAGGCATTTTTATCAAAAGTTAGTATCAGTAACCTATAAATCACTATCAACCTTTACGTATCTAGTAATCATTATCAACGTTCAGAAGTCCACAATATAAGCCTCCCAGATGCATTTCCAATGCCAATTTTGGTGGAGGTGTACTTATTGCTATTCGTTGTCCAAAGTTGAGTTGAACCTGGGACTCAATTCTAGACCAGTGACTTTTTTGTCACGGTAGATAATATATTACAAGAACTGTCAAATTCACTAAAAAAACTGACAGTTCTTGTGATATATATCTACCGTGACAAAAAAGTCACTGGTCTAGAATTGAGCCCCTGGATATTGGTGCACGAGGATATCTCAAATTCTGTGAGAAGTTTCTCATATTTTACGGCACACCTCAAACCACAGGGGTCCTATCATTTATTAAAAAAAATCGGTTATCTGTAAAGGCGGTTTACAGACGATAGTTGAACGTGATAACGTCATAAAAAAATACACAGATGTCGAACGCTGCCGAACGCGGAGGCCGATTGTGCCTCTTTGTCGCTCGTTCCGCGCTCTCGCTTGCACTTGAGCGCCTCAGAGCGAGGTAACGCCGCATGAGTCATGTTTTTTCGTGCGTGCAGCCGGCTCCATCGAATTATAAGACGTTGTCACGTCAAAAATAAGAACTGGTTATTTAAAAAAAAACACGAGTGCAAGTGTTTTCGTAGTCCTTTAGTTCCAAAACTCGACAATAGATGGCGTTCTCTGTGAAACCCTTGAGTTCTCAGGTTCTCACAGAGCTTAGTTTTTGCTTCATCTAAATATCTTGGGTACACTTAGAGATGGGTTTTTGCCTAGGCATTTATGGACGTATTGAGTAAATGCCGAGTAAACGTCCATTTACGCCCAGTAAACGTCCCAAAACAGGGCGGATATATTTTTATTGTAAAATATCGCAAAATTCAAAAATTATGACACAATGCTAAGTTCAAATGACTAAAAAGGTTTTTTTTAAGTTAATCTATAATCATCATCAGGCTGAAGAAGTCCACTGCTGGACATAGGCCTCCCCTTCACATTTCCAGGAAGAACGATTCTGAGCCCTTTCCATTCACCGACTTCCTGCGATCTTAACAATGTCGTCAGGCCATGTGGTGGGTGGGCGCCCTACTTTTCGTCTTCCGGTTCGTGGTCGCCATTCGAGAACCTTTATTCCCCAACGGTTGTCGGTTCTTCGAGCTAAATGACCTGCCCATTGCCACTTCAATTTACTAATTCTAAGAGCTATGTAGGTGACCTTGGTTCTTCTACGGATATCCTCATTTCTGATTCTATCACGTAGTGAAACTCCCAGCATAGCTCTCTCTATATATAGCTCGTTGCGCGACTTTGAGCTTGTGTACGAGCCCAATAGTTAGCGACCACGTCTCAGTTCCGTAAGTCATCACTGGCAAGAAGCACTGATTAAAGACTTTTGTCTTGAGGCGTTGCGGTACCTGCGACAAGATGTGGCGCAATTTCCCGACGCTGCCCATCTGAGTTGGATTCGTCGGCTGACCTCTTTGTCGAAGTTGGCTCTACCTAATTGGATCGTTTGACCCAAATTAACATGAGCATTAGACATGATTTTTGTCTTGGTCATGTTCATTTTTTTAGACCCACCTGTTGGGAGACAATTTTGAGGTCTCTGAGCATTGTGCCTTCCAGCGACTCCGCCATTATGACTATTTAGTCATAATGGCGGAGTTGCTGGAAGACTGGAAGACGTCGGTAAATCGAAGGTGAGTGATGAATTCGCCGTTGATGTTAATGCCATACCTTGTCCAGGACACGAGCTTGAAAATATCCTCCAGTGCCGAGGTGAACAGTTTCGGAGATATGACATCCCCCTGTCTCACCCTTTTTTGCATGTGGATTGGATTTGTACTCTGGTCCTGAAGTTGGATAAACATTGCGGCATTCCTGTAGATACATTTCAACACTTCGATATACCGATAGTCAATTTGACACCGCTGGAGCGACTGTAGCACTGCCCAGGTTTCGACTGAATCGAAGGCTTTCTCATAGTCCACAAACGCTAAGCAAAGTGGCCGATTATACTCCTCAGTCTTCTGTAAAATCTGCTGTAGCGTATGGATGTGGTCTATGGTGCCTTTCCGGAACCCGGCTTGTTCGGGAGGCTGAAAGTCATTGAATCATCGAGCCAGACGATTGGTAACTACTTTCGAAACAGCTTATAGACGTGGCTAAGATAGTCAGATAGTCTCATCAGAGAGATGGGCCTATAGTTCTTTAAGAGGGTGTTATTACCCTTCTTGGAGAAGAGCACCACTACGCTCCTGCCCCACGCTTCAGGCGTCGTACCCTCGAGGATGACAGAATTAAAAAGCTTCTGAAGAACCTCAAGTATCGGCGTTCCGCCTGCTTTCAGAAGATCTGTCGTTATTCCGTCTTCCCCCGGTGTCTTGTTACTCTTTAGCTGCTTGAGAGCCGTTCGGATCTCATATAGGCTGACGAAAGTAGCGACTTCCTAATTCAACTGAATAGTGGCTGTGCAAAAGCTTTTTGAAGATGGGTAGAGATATCACTTTTCTGATATCAATAGGAAGAGAGTTCCAAATACGGATAGCTTGTACAGTGAATAAGTGCTTATAGAAAGAATAAGAGTGGACAGGAAGTTGTAGAGTTTCAGAAGACCGTAAGGTACGAGAGTTAGAAAGATTTAGGTATTCAAAGCGTTGAGATTAGTTTAACTTTTAGATAAGGGGGGTGGAGGGGTTAAACATGAAACTGTACAAGAAGGAAAGGAGACGAGTATTCCTGCAAAAACGAATAGGCAACCACTTAAGCTTATTACAAAAATCGGAAACATGGTCATATTTGCGTAAACCAAATATGAACCTAATGGAGAAGCAATGGTCAAGCATCAACTTCTACATCCAGAATATTTGAATTAAACCTGACTTTATTATGATAGTACAGTATGGAGCAGTAAGTAAGAGAATTCAGCTAGGTTGGGCGGTATTTGGGAAACTTCGTCAGTTCTTCTAGTAACCCATCCCACAGTGCTCAAAAACGAAAGCCAGTGCGTCCTACCAGTTATAATAACACGTGGACACTGACGGGTTCATAAATTAAAAGTCGCTCAACAAGCTATGGTTAAGGCTATGCTCAGAGTCTCTCTCAGAGATAGGATCTGGAACGAGGTCATTCGATAGAGGACCAAAGTTGTCAACATAGCCCAAAGAACTAGCAAGCTCAAGTGGCAGTGGGCCGGTCATGATTCGAAGAACCGATAATGTGAAGACCACGTTTAGGCAAACGTAGTGTAGGTGCCTCAGATTAGATGGAGCGATGACTTATGCAGAGTGGCGGGCAGCAACTTGATAGGAAGAGTCAAACCGAACTCTGGGCTCAGTGGCGCGCCATGGGAGTGACCATGTCCAGCAGTGGACTTCAAAAGGTTGATGATGATTACGATAGTGACAGCGATTAGCAGGCACGAGTCACGAATACCATGTGCGGTAAAATTTTGATTTAAATAATACCGACCGACTGTGATTCTGCTGATAATTCTGTAATTTGGCAACAAATACATTTTTTATTTTCAGTGAGATCTTCCTTTTTTGTCAATTACTATTTGTTCTAATATTAAAATGGTTTAAACAGGTACATCTTACGAATACTCAATGAAAAAGTCTGATTTTGACTAATTAGAGTTTCCGCCCTGATTTTGGACATTTAAAAGGACGTTAATTCGTTTTTGCCCTATTTGTCCAGTTTTTGGCCTTTTCGCCCAACTGGGTTTAAACCCTCTGCCCATCTCTAGGTACACTCGATCCATTAGCGCCCTATGCGGGCGGCGCAAAAGCTCACTTATTGCCCTTGTATTCTAGCAACACATTTGAAATGAAATGGAATGAAACTGAATGAATGTGAATGAAACTGAATGACACTGAATGAAACTGAATAAAACTGAATGAAACTGAATGAAACTGAATGAACCTGAATGAAACTGAATGAAAATCCGGTCCGGACTCGGACCTGGACCCGGACCCGGACCCGACTCGGACTCGCGGACTCGCGGACTTGCGGACTCGGACTCGGACTCGGACTCGGACTCGGACTCGGACTCGGACTCGGACTCGGACTCGGACTCGGACTCGGACACGGACTCGGACTCGGACTCGGACTCGGACTCGGACTCGGACTCGGACTCGGACTCGGACTCTCGGACACGGACCCGGAACCCGACCGAACCCTTACCCTTACCCTCATTTACCCTTACCCATTACCCGACCCGGGCTCGGGCTCAGGTAAATGGAACGACGAAACGACGTAACGACGCATGAGTCATGTTTTTTCGTGCGTGCAGCCGGCTCCATCGATTTATAAGACGTTATCACGTCAAAAACTTTTTTTGAGTTTCAGTTTTAAGTATACCCCCAAAATGTAGTTTTTTTTCTATTTTTGTGTAAAAATCTTAATGCGGTTCACAGAAAATATCTACTCGCCAAGTTAAATTAGTCTAGCTCTTACGGTTTCGGAGAAAAATGGCCATGACATACGGACGGACAGACAGACATGACGAATCTATAAAGGTTAACCCTAAAACCCTAAAAAGGGCGCTATCATGAATACTGTACTTAGTAAGTTATGCAACACAAAGTTCGATAATAGTACAAATCGCATTCTAGGAATGAAAAACATCTGCTTGGTTGTTTGTTGTTCAATTGAGTTGTTGAGTTTATGAAAGAGAGGTCGGCCAATAGGTATAGTAAAAAACTTTTACATTTATCTTTCTTTTAGATTCATTTATCTTCCTAGAGATTCGTCATGTCTGTCTGTCTGTCCGTCCGTATGTCACAGCCATTTTTCTCCAAAACTGTAAGAGCTAACCTGATGAAACTTGGCGAGTAGATGTATTCTGTGAACCGCATTAAGAGCGGGTCGTGCGAAAATTTGAGATTTGTTTTAAAAAAATTCATAACTAAGTGACATTTTAAAAATCGCAAAAGGACTAATTGTAGACTATACATTTGAGATTAATTCGAATTTAAGTGTGTTAAAAAAATATACTATTTAACATGACATTCTATTTAACGCTGACATACGATTTTCATTAGCGTTAAATAGAATGTCATGTTAAATAGTATATTTTTTTAAGATTTTTATTTTTTTACACAAAAATAGAAAAAAAACAACAAATTTTGGGGGTCCACATAATTGAAAGTGAAACTCAATTTTTTTTTTTCATCACATCCATACGTGTACATAATTACGTAACATAATTTTTGTAAATCTATGAATAGGTTTACAAAAATTATGTTGAGGTTTCTAAAATCTTTTTTTTCTAAACTGAATAGTTTAAGCGAGAGACACTTCCAAAGTGGTAAAATGTTGGTCCCCCCCCTCTAACTTCTAAAATAAGAGAATGATAAATCTAAAAAAAATATATAATGTACATTACTATGCAAACTTCCAACGGTATTTGGTTTGAACGAGATCTAGTGAGTATTTTTTTTTATACGTCATAAATCTTAAACCGCAATTTACCTTGCGACGAACTACAAGAACTTTTATATTATGTTACTTGTTGCTACGGAACCCTTCATGGGCGAGTCTGATTCGCACTTGGCCGCTTTTTTACAAATCAAATCAATTTTTTTTTTTTTTTTTTAATATAGATAGCTAAGCATTTGGCTGCCATCACACCTGATGGAAAGTGAGTGAGTGGGATATTTGTTTTAGGTCATATTATAAGAATAGTATAAACAAAGTAACATAGTTTTTAATCCTTTTTCGCTTAAATCTTTCTTTTTCTCGAAGTCATGGTATATAGTATAGTATGCAACTCTTGAATAAAACGGATCTATATCGAGGACCATGAACCACTTGCGTCGTTGAGGATTCTAACATTCAATCATCATGAATCACTCCCTGTGGTCGTGATTCAGTCGTTAGAATCCTGCACTTGCTCGTGATTCATCTTTGGTCCTCGATTTAAATCCATCTTTTGTTCACTAGTAGCATAATATACTATTATAATACTTACAAAAAACGTTGATTTTGGTATACCTATTACCTATTTTTTTTAACTTAAAATGACGTACTAAAGTAAAAAAAAATAAAATAAAAAATTTTATATTGCTGCAGTCTATGTGTGCAAGTTTATATTTTAAGTTGTAGACGCATCAGGTATTTAACTGGTAAGGAAAACGAAGTATGTTTATTTACTATTTCTTATTTGGATATTTGTTAGTTTTTTTTTTATATTTGTAATCATCATGCCTTTTATTGAATTTATTTATTTATTTATTAAATGACCAACTATGGAATAATGTAGATACATATATATATATATATATATATATCTTACACCTTTAAACGAGAAAATCTTGTATATTATATTTAGGATCTCGGAAATGGCACCAACGATTTTCATGAAATTTAGTATACAGGGGTTTTCGGGGACGATAAATCGATCTAGCTAGGATTTATTTCTAGAAAATATCGGCGTTCGGAGTTTAGAACAAACAACTTTTTCGTAATATCATTACTCCTAGCGCCATCTGTTGCTCAGAAGCAAAAACTAAGCTCTGTGAGAACCTGAGAACTCAAGGGTTTCACAGAGAACGCCATCTATTGTCGAGTTTTGGAACTGAAGGACTACGAAAACACTTGCACTCGTGTTTTTTTTTAAATAACCATTTCTTATTTTTTCATCATTCATAAGTACCTAAGTTATCAAAAAAATACCGAGCGAAGCTCGGTCACTAACTGCTAGTAAATATATATATACACATTCAGAAAAATAACATCGGATTCGTCATGACCCATATTTTCACAACACAACATATTACTACATATTACTCTTATTTATAATTTAGGCATTGTTATTAATATGTACTGGATTATATTGTGTGCTTTGCTTATGTAGTAAATAAATAAATGTTTATGTCTATGTCTATATGTTTTCCCGGAAGATACCTATTAGTATGATTACCTACTTGCAATTGAAATAAAATAATTGTAGGTACTCAAAAACATGCATGAGGTTTTATTTCATATTTTCAGTAGGATCGGCAACATGTCATGGTACACTTGTATACACTTGCAGTGCAACTATAAACCTTTATTGCTTTTACATCATACATGCACGGTAAGTAGGATTTACTTTAGCGCAAAGAGGCTGTGTAAGTAGGCGTGTGCCGCTCAGTGCATTTGTAAATGTGTTCCATTTTCAAATCACTTTACCGTCACACTATGCTTGATAAGTCATTACTTATCAAGCATAGTGTGACGGTAAAGGGTAGTTTATTACAGTTCAAGTTATGCAAACCAGCTTGGTGAAACAATCTCTGAAACTGAATGAAACTGAATGACACTGAATGACACTGAATGAAACTGAATGAAACTGAATGAAACTGAATGAAACTGAATGAAACTGAATGAAACTGAATGAAACTGAATGAAACTGAATGAAACTGAATGAAACTGAATGAAACTGAATGAAACTGAATGAAACTGAATGAAACTGAATGAAACTGAATGAAACTGAATGAAACTGAATGAAACTGAATGAAACTGAATGAAACTGAATGAAACTGAATGAAACTGAATGAAACTGAATGAAACTGAATGAAACTGAATGAATCTGAATGAAATTGAATGAAAATCCGGTCCGGACCCGGACCCGGACCCGGACCCGACTCGGACTCGCGGACTCGCGGACACGCGGATTCGCGGACTCGCGGACTCGCGGACTCACGGACTCGCGGACTCTCGGACCCAGACCCGGAACCCGACCGAACCTTTACCCTTACCCTCATTTACCCTTACCCTCATTTAGCCGACCCGGGCTCGGGCTCAGGTAAATGGAACGACGAAACGGCGTAACGACGACTGAGTCATGTTTTTTCGTGCGTGCAGCCGGCTCCATCGATTTATAAGACGTTATCACGTCAAAATGCATATCGCTATAGTTGGCAAGCTATAAACATTTCATAAGTACGTTTTGCGTAATAATATTTACATTTAAATATACAGCGTATACGAAGCTTGATTATTTAGCTTCAATGTGACTATATCACTCTAGTTTAGGTCATAAACTCATAATATAATTTTAAAGTTACTAAGTTTAAGTTTAAGTAACCAAATTTTGAAAATTATGAAAGTTCGTTAGAAGCCATAAAGTGTAAAGTAACCTCAAATAAAGTGCAAAGTAACCTTTTTTTTAACCTTAAATCATATAGTGAAAAACGGGTTTTTAGTAAGCGCCTATCCCCAGAAAAGGTTTGAAACTTTACGAGTAAGTTGGATCTCTTCTTCGAATAAGTTTTGTTCGCCACAATCTCAGCCCAGCTTAAAAGCAATATAACGATTTAATCATCGTTATTCGTGTGCACTAAAAGAGCCTATTTTTGGTGCACTCGAAACGATTTCACCAAGAAAGACAAGACAAGAAGAAGATTACATTTCGAGGGAAACTCGAAGAGTGAACTAGCTGCATACTAGTAGAGAGAATCTCGACGAGTGAGCTAGCTGCATACCTGCTACCGTGCCTGTCGTTTTTATAGCACAAAATTACTACAGTCTGCTTCCGATTATTTGTAGTGATTATGTCTGGTACAAACTTAATACATCTTTTGATAGTTGTATTGTGAAGTGAACCGATACCAACGGTTACAGATAACCATCAGTTAAGCCTTGCGCACGTCTAAACGTTCTGCGGTGGCGATCAGTGAAACGCTGTGAAATATCGCTGTCATATTTGACAACGTTTTACTAATCACCACAACAAAAAAACTGTAGAACTAAGTAAGTAAGTATGTATACAATAATACAAATACTAATAATCTATTTCAGTTAACTTAGTCTTAGGTACATTTCATGGGTTTGGGACCCTCTTAGTATGGGAATACCTATGTTTTGGTGAACATTGACTGTAAAAGCATATCAAATGGAAAGCTCGTATACCCAACTAAACAACATTGGTAGGTAAGTATCATTTTCAACCTAAGGGCGTGAACGTTAATTTTAATCAGGGTAGGTACGTGTGACTGAAGCCACGTACTAAACCTAGCGTTCTTTTGTCTTGCGAGTGTGGTCGAGAATAAAAAAAAAGTTTGTTTTTTTATAATAAAAAAAAAGTTTTTTTATTCTCGATCACTTTTTTTATTTACTTTTTATACTTTTTATTTTCGGAGACAAAAAGTAAAATAACAGGAAGCGCCAATTCGAATGTCAAAAAGAATAAAGTTTTTTTTTTTTAATACAACAATTTTCTGAACGATGGCTGGCGAGGTGAAGACAAGGAACTACTGATATTTCCAGCAGCATTGATGCTGCTTATTTTTAGGAAATAGCCAAGCGGGAACCCTAGCTGTCAGATTATTTAGCAGTTGCTAACGAACTGAGAAGTATCGATGAGTCTCATTATGTAGATGTGTAGATGAGTGCCGTAAAATATGAGAAACTTCTCACAGAATTTGAGATATCCTCGTGCACCAATATCCAGGGGCTCAATTCTAGACCAGTGACTTTTTTGTCACGGTAGATAATATATTACAAGAACTGTCAAATTCACTAAAAAAACTGACAGTTCTTGTGATATATATCTACCGTGACAAAAAAGTCACTGGTCTAGAATTGAGCCCCTGGATATTGGTGCACGAGGATATCTCAAATTCTGTGAGAAGTTTCTCATATTTTACGGCACACCTCAAACCACAGGGGTCCTATCATTTATTAAAAATGCATATCGCTATAGTTGGCAAGCTATAAACATTTCATAAGTACGTTTTGCGTAATAATATTTACATTTAAATATACAGCGTATACGAAGCTTGATTATTTAGCTTCAATGTGACTATATCACTCTAGTTTAGGTCATAAACTCATAAAAGACAAAAAAAAAAACATTTTATTAAAGAAAAGGTAGTAACGTATTTGCCAAGTATGGGCGTATCCCACTCGTAGAAGGTTCCGTCTGTCACAAATAAGTTTAAATTTCTTAAAGAGCTTATCATTATCATTAATATCTTGGTATCCACCCACTGCTGGGTATAGGCTTCCTTCATCTTCTGCCAGCCTCCTCTGTACTGCGCATCTCTTGTCCAGGCGTTTCCTGCGACCTTTGCGGTTATAACAGCACCTAACTCATGAGAAGAATTAATGTCGTCGACCGCATCATCTTAGTCTTTCATCATCATCATCATCGTCATAGTGAAGCCCAACGTTTGCCTATTACAGTGATAAAACTATTCGGACAGACGCACAACCTCACCTCAATGGTTCCTTTTATGCCTTCTGGTCACAGAACCCTAAAAATGAGTGTAAATTCAATGCGTGGGTAGTTTCGCTATTGTGTACTTTTATTTTTATAGCGTCCTCTGCTCGATTTTAGAATGCTTACTATAGTAAGATTTTATATCATGTCATTTTATTTTATTGGTAGTCTATTTAAATAACAATTTTCTTATTTCAATTCACAATAATTTATGTGTGAAATTTTATTAGACACGGTTTGCTTTTGTGGAATGCTCTGGTTTTCATTCAAATATACTATATTTCAAGCAAATGTTTGAAAGGAAATAATAAACTTAAAAACCACCAAAATGAATTAAAGCGTCGGCAAAAATCATTTTTGTTCACTGTCAACGTATTATATGGCAAACCAATTTTAGAGGCAGAGGTACCTAACTCAATAACATAAGGTGTACCATATCTACTTCCGTCACGTTTTTCATACAATATTTTTTGCATTAAGATTTCCGGGAAGAGAGTAATGTAAGAGATACTTCTTCATATCGTGACTGCCTCTTCCGAACCAGTGTGGTGGAAGGACTTTATGTGCGCTTCAAAGATACTCCATTCGTGCACTCCACACACGCAAAAACTAATTAAGTTTCAGTGAAAACAATAAGTAAAATGAACACTAACGATGACCCTACATAAAAATAAAATAAAAAGCCCATATATTCCATAACTTAGTAACTTAATTTTGGTACATATTTTCATGCATATAAAATACTTATTTAAAATTAATTATAATTTAAATACATCATGCACATTATTTGAATTTAAATCAACTTATTCTCAACTATATAAAATAAATCTTACTATTTTAATTGTTTTTACTTTTTCTAGAGCTAGACCAAAACCCTTCAGCTTAAAAACGACACATTACTGCATGGTTTGCATTTGCACCCATGTGACCCTAAATAAAGATACAAAAACATTAAGACGATGAACACCGTGAAACAACTTCTCGCTCGAACACTTTGACTTTTGAAAGATATAAAATCACTTATTTATCGAAAATCACGAGCAACCGAGTTGTTTTCCCGGAGTCCAGCGTCTTAATATGATGGATGAGTTATAATTTACAATTTCTCGTCTGAAATGCTAAGCGAACCATTTCCATAAAAATCCATTGAAATGTACAAACTAACAAACTGAGTACTAACAAACACTCTTTACGACTCTTGTAAATATGTTGAGAGTTGTAAACACACGCTTGTTATCGATGAAATAGATGTCGATAAAATAGGTTTATCGATGTCGATAGTAATGAGACTCATCGATACTTCTCAGTTCGTTAGCAACTGCTAAATAATCTGACAGCTAGGGTTCCCGCTTGGCTATTTCCTAAAAATAAGCAGCATCAATGCTGCTGGAAATATCAGTAGTTCCTTGTCTTCACCTCGCCAGCCATCGTTCAGAAAATTGTTGTATTAAAAAAAAAAAACTTTATTCTTTTTGACATTCGAATTGGCGCTTCCTGTTATTTTACTTTTTGTCTCCGAAAATAAAAAGTATAAAAAGTAAATAAAAAAAGTGATCGAGAATAAAAAAACTTTTTTTTTATTATAAAAAAACAAACTTTTTTTTTATTCTCGACCACACTCGCAAGACAAAAGAACGCTAGGTTTAGTACGTGGCTTCAGTCACACGTACCTACCCTGATTAAAATTAACGTTCACGCCCTTAGGTTGAAAATGATACTTACCTACCAATGTTGTTTAGTTGGGTATACGAGCTTTCCATTTGATATGCTTTTACAGTCAATGTTCACCAAAACATAGGTATTCCCATACTAAGAGGGTCCCAAACCCATGAAATGTACCTAAGACTAAGTTAACTGAAATAGATTATTAGTATTTGTATTATTGTATACATACTTACTTACTTAGTTCTACAGTTTTTTTGTTGTGGTGATTAGTAAAACGTTGTCAAATATGACAGCGATATTTCACAGCGTTTCACTGATCGCCACCGCAGAACGTTTAGACGTGCGCAAGGCTTAACTGATGGTTATCTGTAACCGTTGGTATCGGTTCACTTCACAATACAACTATCAAAAGATGTATTAAGTTTGTACCAGACATAATCACTACAAATAATCGGAAGCAGACTGTAGTAATTTTGTGCTATAAAAACGACAGGCACGGTAGCAGGTATGCAGCTAGCTCACTCGTCGAGATTCTCTCTACTAGTATGCAGCTAGTTCACTCTTCGAGTTTCCCTCGAAATGTAATCTTCTTCTTGTCTTGTCTTTCTTGGTGAAATCGTTTCGAGTGCACCAAAAATAGGCTCTTTTAGTGCACACGAATAACGATGATTAAATCGTTATATTGCTTTTAAGCTGGGCTGAGATTGTGGCGAACAAAACTTATTCGAAGAAGAGATCCAACTTACTCGTAAAGTTTCAAACCTTTTCTGGGGATAGGCGCTTACTAAAAACCCGTTTTTCACTATATGATTTAAGGTTAAAAAAAAGGTTACTTTGCACTTTATTTGAGGTTACTTTACACTTTATGGCTTCTAACGAACTTTCATAATTTTCAAAATTTGGTTACTTAAACTTAAACTTAGTAACTTTAAAATTATACAATAAATAAATAAATATTGTGAACAAACTATCTAGCGCCAAATTAAGCATAGCTTCTACAATGGGAAGCAATACATCCTTTTTTGTAAATAAATACTTAGACAACAATATAACACCCAGACTGAGAACAAACATCTGTTTTTACTACACAAATATTTGTTCTCGGTGGGGATCAAACCCACGACCTACAGAACAGAAGGCAGAGCTACTACAACCTGAGCTGAGAGGCCAATCCTGGAAGGCCAGTCAATATAGCGCCCGGACAGAGAAAAAACATCTGTGTTCGATCTGTTTACTACACAACACCCAGACTGAGAACAAACTGTTTTTACTACACAATTAAATTCAATTCTTCAATTCAATAAACGTTTATTCAATACGACACAAGAATCACTTTGAAACGTCTTAAAGCTAGGTGAGTCTAGGTGCCAGTTCCACGCGACCAAGCCTAGAAGAACAGGCAACAAACTACGGCTCGGTTCCTACCGAATATTTGTTGTAACACAAATATTTGTTCTCGGTGGGGATCGAACCCAACCTTCGTTAAACTGAGAGGGCAGTCTTATTGAGCTAGCTGTCTCCTAATTACACTATCTACGCTCTGTCGGAGAAAGTTCGTCTTATACAAAGTGATTAGATGCACGTACTTGTATATCTACATTTAATTTTATTAGTTTAACGATAGCCTTGTTAACTTTGGAACAACATTGTTGGTAGTCTGATGGTAATCTGGAGTTATATTGATTTCTGAAATAATTATCTTTGCTTCTAAATGAGCTATTGAATTGAATAACGTATTGGATTAAGTTTTTAGTTGGGTTAAGTTTCTTATTTGTTTATTGGAAAACCAACAGCTTATAAAAAATAAATAATTATACAAGCAATAATTATAATTATAATGATTGATACATCCATTACATTACATTCATTCATTAGATTAATTCATTCATCCATTTCATTTTATGTTTATAGATTTTCGAACTTGTGTTCTTCGTAACAATGATGTATTTCTTACTCATCAACCTATTTACCGATAATTTAGATCAAAAACCCCGATTTTTTTTGAGATGCCAAGATTAAGAAAAAAGTGTTTCAGGCTACATTATGATGATAGATCTGCTGAGAGACGCTGGAGCCTGATTCTCGGCTCATCTCGGATCATTTTGCAATTTTATTTTATTGCTTCTTTTCGAAGAGAGAATGGATGATTTCCTTGAGTAATTCATCGACGACCTCATCGTAGAAGCCTCGACAGCTACGATATACGGAAAACTTAGAAAAAGTGCGGGGTTGTGCAATCCCAATGAGACATTGAAAATCTGGGTTGGCCCGAGAATTAGGCTCCTGGTCTAAATCTTTTTAGAATTTGTTGCATAGATAACTCGTTATTCCGCCGTTAATGTAAGCTACTGGTAAACCGTCCGTTATTGTGTTGGTGAACTTTATCGTTGATTTATCGATAAGATAGCACTAGTTAATGAGTTACAGCCAACAATGAAATTCAATTAAAGCATTGAGCAGTCGAATCGGATTGCTATCGCTGTGAATCGGCAATCCGTGCCGAATCCACTGATGTACCTCCTTCTCCGACTACTGGTATTCTCAATCGCGACTTGAGACGTCAAGATTATTTCTAAAATTCTACTTAGTTTGCTTGGCAGTGGAATAAAAATATACAAAATAGTAAAATAAAAGAGCATACCTACCTCGTTAATATTGCAAGAAAATTTAACTTTTTACTGCTCAAGCTCTTATTTTAGAAAGGGTAGTGAAGGGATGGAAAATATATAAATCCAAAAAAATTACTATTTCCAAATGTTGTCATTTTAAAAATATATTTTTTTTTCTCATCATAAAATTACAAAAAAGTACCCACTGATAAAATAAGTGTAATTTAACTTTTCATTAGTAGTACAAAACATATTATTTATACCCTTTACGTACTCAATTAGGGGCAAAATCCATTCAGGAATTCATTTCTAAGGCCCGTATTCATAATCAGTACTTGAGTCTAAGTCTAGCCTCAAGAATTACTACTCATAGAATTTTGACAGTTCTCCATTAAAAATTACTTAAGTATTATATTATCTATGCTTGAGACTCCACTCAGCATTGTTTTTGAACACGGGCCTTAGTTAACTCAAAAATAAATACCCTTGGCTTCAATTTTAGGGTTCGTTATCGATAACCCTATAAAAAAGAAACCTTTCGCGTGACGAAACGTGAAGACAGCAAGTCCGAGGCGTCGATGTAGTTAATTTGTGGCGCGCAGGCGTATTAAAGAGGTTCATGAGTCTGATCCCATCATGAAACTATTAAAAGTCATCATTCGTGACTCGATCGGTTAAATTATGCATTTGGAGTGTGGTACAAGATACAAGAAGCAATCTGCTCGAGATCTCGAGTATGGAGTTCAATTCTAGCGGCTAGTCTTAAGTATTAGGTACTGTGATTCTGACACGTCATTTGATTTTATGATCGTTATTTGGATTATATTTTTCTTCACGGTGTTTTCCTTCACCGTTTGAGAGTACTGGTACATTTTCAGACAAAAAAAGTCATTGGTGCGCGACTGGATTTTAACCCACTACTTAAGATCAGAAGGCGGGACCACAACTATTACCCCACCCTAGATCTCTAGATAGTAATCAACGTCATTAAAATATACAAAATCTTCTTTTTCTGCTTCGTAGCTATTTTATTCTTATTCTTCTTCTCCAACACTTCTTATAAATCGCTTCAGCTGTTGGTTCGAGTGGTCAGTATATCAGCGATCGGGCCCAAGGCAGTATCACACCTCGCCGGCTATCGCACGCCATCTAATAACGCCCATCTTGTTGTACCAATGGATGTTATGGCGTTGCATTCGCTTGCTTCTGGAACTTTCTCTTATAGTTCCCAATAGGGGGAAAAGTCAGAGAAATTGGGTGCTTTATTGTCCTCTTTGCTAAGAAGTTTTTGCAACTTTATCAATGAAACAACCTTGAATAAGAATGAATTGTGGTAGAAGTTTACTCGACAAAAAAAAATAATTTGTCTGCTCTGCCTTCTCCGCTGTAGTGTCGGTTGTAAGTTCGTTCCTACTGAAAACTTGTTTTTTTGTGAGTTTTGAACAAATATTGAATGATTTGAGTCTGTTTCAAAAAAAAGAAAATATTATAATCTATTTCCTGGTTACCATATTACAAGCCTTGCATATTTTGCGATAAAAGGCGCTTTTAAAAATATCCGACAGTATTTGTTGAATTTCTTGTAAAAGCAGCTTCTTATAAAAAGTAACGTTCAAAAGAAAACATCGACACTAAAAAGCAACGCACGAAAAACGAAATGTCCAAAGCCATACGGAACTCAGCACGTGACTTTATCATTTTCATAATCTCCAGCCGTCAAAGAGGTAATTAGGACATGTACTCAAAGCTCACACACGTCCGGCCGTCAGAGCAGACCGCATGTAAACCAGCTTTAATTTAATTTGCGAGAAAAACTCAGAAAACGTAAAAAATCTCGCAAAAAAGCTTTAATTTCCGGGACATGTTACCGCGTAAAAAGTTGACAAGCTGGTTCCGTTCCAGTCTACGTAGAACTGTGGAGCTTTATTTTAAAGCTATAAGGTTGAGTTTTGGTTGAAAATATTTTTGACAGTAGGTGAAACAAATTCGAGGCATTCCAAGCCTCCGTGGGCTCCGTGTTCCCGCCAGAATCATAATTGCCGAGACCACATCGGGTTATAAATCTCTCAGCGCGTAAGATTACGGTACAAAATAAAAATAAAACGCGTGCATTGGAACGCAGCGATGATAGTATGACAAATTAATCGGAGCGCGTAGCCGCTTTGTAATAATTTGAAAATAGAACGCGTCTGGCCGAAATAGTGGTGTGCCAGACGTGTTTACGAAAAAAGAATTTAGTTTTATGATATTTTTGCGGTTTGTATTAAAGTTGCGAACCTGCGAGTGTTTTTACAACCTCGCTATACGGCTGGATGATATGCTTTTGTCTTGTGGTTAGTCTGCGTAGTTTCTAATTTTTATGTTACTGGTTATCAAGCTTGAAGTACCTTTAGCTATAAACAGTTAACTGCAATAACTCCAAAGAGGCAATGACGACACAACTATAGAAATAAAACAATTTAAATATTTACCACCAGGGCCATTCAAATTATGATAAATTTCCTTAAAAACATAAAATATTACAATATACAGTTTTGGTAGAAGACAATAGCTTTGAATAGTAATGTTCTTATGATGATACCGTTATCTGTCAATTTATTACGGGCTTGAATATTCAAATAAAAGATACACTTTCTCACAGATAGGGTTGTCAGAAAAGCTTTACCTTTAGGCCTACCATGAGCTCTGTCTGGCTCTGGCTCTGGCTCTAGTTTTGAGTCTATGTGAGTGGTCACCAGTGCATTATACTGTGTGTGTGACGTTTTGACGTAGAATTTATTTAGTCAACACTCACACAGACTCAAAATCAGAACAAGAGACAGAGTCAGACAGAGCTCATGGTAGGCCTACTGTCATGGATTTTTTTGTGCTTTGCATCGTTTTAAGTCACAAAATTATTGATGATATTTCCATACTACAATTTAAATTTGTTCAGGTTTTTTGCTGTACCTATAACATTTTTTAAAACCTTGCAATCATTATAACTATAAGTCTATAATCCACCTTGATGAAACAAAAAGTCACCTTCTTACAACGTTTTTCAAAAACTGTTGCTCAAAAGAATAGTCGCTCGTTTGTTTGGACTTTTATAAAAAACATCGTTTTCATGAGAGACAACCCTGACAGACAATAGTTTATGGCCGGAATAGGGAATTATCTAAAGCTGATTTTGATTGGTTTGTGTGGGAGTAATTGTTAGACAAAGTTTTATGTGGTATTCATCAGTGACTCGTTAAAATATCATTGTAAGTCTTTAGAATGGAGATTTTGATAAGTTCCCAAAATTTATGAACTTAATGGGATTCAAAGCTAAGATCAGCATGATCTTTCCCTTTATACAGGGATATAACAGCGAAACTACTGGCACGTGAGGCTTAAAATCTGCATGCTTCAAGTTGACGCAGGTTAGTGCGTTTAAGGGCACGTTCCGTGACGCCTATGACAGGGCAATGATTTATCATACCACCACTTAACATTAGGTGGGCTATGCTTGTCCCTTATGGTAGGTGTTTAAAATCCAACTTCGTTATGTAAGCTCATTTTTACTCTTTCTCATCTTGGGTTTCATACAACTTGCGACGCGTCACGCGACAACGTCATCCATCCATCGTGCTACTGGACGTCTGAATGCTTATTTTGCTGAACCTCGGCCCATTTTTTACGTCGCCTGCAGGAAAACTTTTAAAGCAGTGATTTTTATATAAAAGATAGACAAACGAGCTTACGGCCGACCTGATGGTAAGCAGTCACTGTTGCCCATAGACACCAACAACACCAAAGGTCATCGCGTTGCCTACCCTGGAGGAGTTTTTTAACGTTTTTCTTGAACCTACAGCTAGCTATTTTGTTCATAAGAGGGAAAGCCACCTGTGTCTGCGTGTTACTGTATGTGTGTGTGTACTCTGTGTCTGTTGTCTGTGAGTTTTACTTGAGTTAGGTTAGGTTTAAAGACATTTATTTTTCATAATACATCAAAATCTAAATATTATTATTGTTCACTTAAAATGAGATAACACAGCTTAATCTTATACCTACCTATAAACGAGAAAATCTTGTATATATTTAGGATCTCGGAAACTGCACCAACGATTTTCACAAACTTTAGTATACAGGGGTTTTCGGGGGTGATAAATTGATCTAGCTAGGATTCATTTTAAGAAAACGATGATTTCACTCCGAGTTCAATAATTAAACATAAACTGAATATGTGACTGCTCCTGCCATCTATTGACGATTGTGAGCAACTACCTGCAAGCATATCCAGCAGATAGCGTTGTTCAGTAATAATATAATAAACCAAAACCGATAATAATAATGACTCTTATGATTTCTTAAAAATACAAATTAACGAAAAAAATTTCGAGTGAAGCTCGGTTACCAACTGCTAGTATGAATAATACATTGTTTTGCCTCTTGACGGCTGCCGTAGCACACGCTTATACTTGATATACCTACACTACACATAACTGATGTGAATGTGTTGTGAGTTCAGCAATACAACCACTATATTCTGGTAACAACTTCGGAAAAGTGGAAAAGCAACATAGTGTTAGACATAAACTGGGCATGGTGGCTCAATAAAATGATTGCGACTTCTCAGCAGTGTAAAACTTAATGTTTGCATTGACACAGATTTCTATTTCCTTTCGTAGTATCCTAGGTTTCACAAACGGTATGTTGTTAGTCTGATTATAATCTTAGAAATTTACAACACTACAATAAAGTGTCTCACAGACGCTGTGTGGTAAAGAAGACGTGTAAAACTGTGTTTCCATTAAAAAATGTCTCTACAGAAAGCTCAATAAAAGCAGAATTGTTTTAAATATGATTTAATAAGGCAGTGATCAGCAGGCTGATTGTCTAACTTGTCTCATGTCGCAAGATGATAGAATTCTGTCAAAAATGACATTAAAATTCGATCAAACTGTCAAATGTGACGCAATAGCGATTGTCTATCTCTGAGATCTTTGTCTGAGAACATTGTAGGTGATTGTTGGTCTTGAGCGCGATAATGATGTAAAAGTCATGTAAAGTACGTATGATTGCGAACGCGTAACTCGGTCTCAAGCAAAATGACAGTTTAGGTATGGTATCATCTTGGGACAACTTGAAGGTCCTATCATACCTATCCAATACTCCAAATCGCGCGCGTATTTGTGTTTATTTGCGTTCATTGAGTATTTCAAAAGAAATTACATTGGTTTGTGTTGTGAAAGTGAAAGGTAAATTCATCTAAGTACGTACAAATCAATTTATAATAATCGTTGTAATTTGTAGTAACGGACAAACGTATGTTACTACTAGGCTTTTTCATTTTCAGTAACAATGTCTAGAGCATACTTGCTTGGGCTCGCGGAGCAGCAACGCCTCCAAAATAGGTTAATTCTTCAAAGAAGAGTAATGCGGGACGCGAGCGATCCGCTTTCTCACAGACCTTTGGTGCCCCAAAGGGCCGCCTCCCCTACGATTGAGGGCTATGTCTGCATTCGTTTCGACAAATTCAATCAGAATTTCCAGCTGCCGATGTGATACATGGGCAGGCGGCATGCTTTCTATGTACCTAGAGATTAGCACATTATTATTATGGGTGAACTTGGAGAGTTATGAATATAAAATCTGCGTAGGTCAATCACTGAGTTACCTACGATTACTGTGATGTACTTTATTCTTTATTCATACGAGAGAAAAAACCTCAAGAGAAAAAACCCGCTAAAGTTCATCCAGTCAAAAGTAAACAGAACGAGAACGAACAAAACGTGAACAAAACCACAGAGCAGACAAGATTTTTGTGATAAAACGGCTGATTTAGGGTGGTCATAAATTTCATACACGGTCCTTACTAAAGTAGTACTTTTTAAATTAGTCGGGTTAGTTTGATTTGCAAATAACTTCATGTTGTAAATTTCCTCGTGAGACCGATGAGACGTCTTGGATAACTGTCGCAGGATGCAAACAACAAGATAGACAATCACAATCACCAAGTTATCAACGTAAGACGTCGCAGCTAAATCGCCAAAACTGAAAGTCTTGAGACAAGTTAGACAATCAGCTTGCTGCTAGCGTGGTATGGACAAGTTGTGAGGAGAGAAGAATGTCATGTGGCGAAATGAGTGTTAAGCATGAATGTAGATGAATATAAAAGTAGAGGTAGGCCTAACAAAAGATGGATGGATTGTGTGAGAGATGATTTATGTCCAAGAAAAGAGTGAGTACTGAGATGGCGAGTGATAGAGGAGAATGGAAGAAAAAAACATGTTGTGCGGTCCGCACCTAGTGGGATAAGGGCAGGAAGAAGAAGAAGACGTCTTTCAAATTCGTGAGGTGTGAGGTCCTCAACACACACACACACAAAGAATAACAATAGAACCCAGTTCCAGTTCAGTATTTTTACTAACAGTACCTAGTCTGTTTTACTTATTTATACAAAAATACTCTGACGAACTCATTCACAAAGAGCTCAACTTTTTTGGTAAGCCCAATTTGACACGCCAGACATACGAGTAAATATTGAACAACGCAGTGTTCAAAAGCAGAATACGAAAACACCTGAAAATGAAAGGTGCAAATGTTTCGTTTGGGCATTTCGATCACGAAATAAAGAAGTAATGGAACTAGTATGTAGACGACCTTCTCACGCTTCAATTACGCGGAGTACCACGACTTCAAGCCCTCCTTTGTTTAGTCGTGTTTGAAGTCTGTCAGAAGAAACGTAACTAAGAAAAATAAAAAAAAATAAAAAAATGCCGTATTGTGCGGTTTTGGAGTGCAAAAACGATAGCCGAACCAAAAATTTAACTAATGGGGGCATATCGTATCACCGGTAAGCAATATTTTATTATTTTATAGCGGTTTTGCTTGGTTTTTTAACATGAAAAACCGTCAAGCAAAAATAGACTGTGAACGATATTTGTTAAGGTCGCGTTTCTAAAAATCTCATCTTCGCTACTCAATTAGAGCTGTACCCCAATAAACTGATGAACGTGTTATCGAATACTTTATTGGTTATGTAAATATGTAGTTACTGTATGGCATTGATTTTTTTTATGCTATAGTGGTGATTTCATTCTGAATGTATTTATAATTCTACTTCTTTATTCTTATTCAATGCCTATGGTGCCTGCCCAGATAGTCAGATAGATAGATTACAGAAATATTTTGAAGAAATTACATAATATCTTCTGGTTTCAGTTTTCCCAAGGCACCAGATATAAAAAATCAATGGATAAATGCAACCGGAAAACAAAATTGGTTTCCTTCAAAATCAAGCACCATTTGCTCAGAGCACTTTAGGGACGAAGATTTTATGACAAAAAAAAGTGGATATAAATATATTGTTGCCACTGCCATACCAACTCTAAAAATTTTGTGTTTTCTGGTTATTATGGTGTTTGTTATATTAATGACGTTAAAGATTATGTAAAATTGAAATATAGTGAAACGTATCTAAACTAGTGGATGGTATAAATATATATACTATATTAGTATTATATATATTATTATATATATTATTATATATATTACTATATTACTATATTAATATATATATACAAGTATATATATATATACTTCCGCCCGCGGCTTCACTCGGGTGAGACCTGGATAGAAAGAAGCATAATTATGTCCTATTCCCAGTCATTATCTATTCCTTATTTTAAATTTCAGCCAAATCGATTAAGTGGTTGTTGAGCGGAACAAAATAGTATATCTAAACATTCATCCATCCAAACATTCAAAATTTTGCATTTTATTATAGGTAATATGTTAATATTAGTGTGATTATAATCAATAAATTTGATAAAATTAATGAACAAAATTGCCTAACTTACCAATAAGATCTTCGCTCGCTTGATTGTTAATATTTTTCAAGTATTTACAATAGAATATAATTTTAAACCTTTGATTGTGTAAATAAAGAAAGAAAGATAAGAAAAGCTTTTTATTTCGACCACCACAAATATAACCTGACGCGCTACCGATCGTTACACATCAGTAGGTAGGAGCGCTGGTGAGTAGAGCGCTGGTGGCCTAGTGGTAGCGGCCCCACCTTCCGATCCTAAGGTCGTGGGTTCGAATCCAGTCGTGTACCAATGAGTTTTTCTGCCCAAAAATTTATGTACACTATGCCAGTGCTCTCAAACGGTGAAGGAAAACATCGTGAGGAAACCGGCATATCGTAGAACAGGGATTCCCAAACTATTTTGGACAAGTGACCCCTTCTCCAAAATGAACAGTTACCTCAGACCCCCATTACCTACTTTTAAGATCAACCCCCGTATTCGCAATGGTCCGCTAACTTAAAACAGCTGCTACAGAGTGTTATTTTTCATAGGTCTCTCTCGATTTAGGTCAATAGAAGAAGACAGAGTGAGAATTAGCAATGCTTTAATTTAGCAGACTATTATGAATAAGGGGGCTTATCTGTAGTTTTTTCCTATTGATACAAAATACCTAGGTACTAAGATACCAGTTGGAAAACTTTAAACTTGGTGAGGTGATTAAAGTTGACTTCATTTTCTCATCAAAATTAAACAATATAAACGTGCGTTGTACGCACTTGAGACATAACATTACTACAACAATGCTATTTCCTACAAAAATATTAGTTATTCTTATTACACGTAACACAACATAAACAATACAGTACCTACCTACCTAACTTGAAAGCATGAAATAAGAACTTGTGGTAATTTAATAGGGGTCGATTTTTAGACCTCGTCGACCCCCAAAATCAGTTTTCGTTTATGTCGACCCCTAGGAAAACAATATCGACCCCAAGGGGTCGATATCGACCACTTTGGGAATCCCTGTCGTAGAACCTAAAAAGTTCGAAAATATGTGTCAAGTGCACGAAGCCTCTTCGAGGCGCACTTAAAATCCTTTCACCACACTTGGTTCGAAAGAATCAGTGACACGATAAGAAGAAGAAGTAGGTAGGTAATCATCGATGTCGATACATTCGTCTTGCATCCGCATTGGCACATCACTAAGTGAGTGGCTATGTCAAGTAATAGCCATTGTATTATGAATCTTATACCTTGTGGATAAATACTAACATAATTGTTTTCTATAACGCCATCTAGCGTCAAGTAGCTTTGTTTTGTTGTCAATCAAGTAACAGCCATTGTATTATCAATCTTATTACAATTAAATAGAGACTAAAAGAAAAAAATACTGAATGAAAGCTGCCATCTGTTAAGTAGAATTTCATTTTAGCACTGTTTATTTTATTAAGTTTAGAACCATGTTACGATATCTTTAAGGTTTATTATCAATTAAATTATTTTTTTGGTTTTAGGTCCTTTTTAACGTTTTTTTCGACCAATCATAACTTTTATTTCCATGTGTGTTTGTTTTTACGTGTATGAGTTTGGCGACACTGGTTCTCTTAGTAATAAGTCATCATGCTCCCTCTATTTTGCGTAAGCAAAAGCGTGTTTGGTGCTCTGTGATTTCGATTGTCATAAAATGTCCGTTACATAATATTAAACTTATGTTTTTGCTCTGTCTGGGTGTTATACTGTATTATAAGCATGTATTTACTAAAACTAATATGTATTTAATGAAACAACGGGATATTTACCATGATTACATTTTTATGAGTTGATTTCCGATATTTCGGCACAGTTGCATGCACCATGATCACGGTTGAACTGAAGTCCACGAGTAAAAGACATGTTATTGGCAGATAAATCGATCTACCCTCAGCGGCGTCTTTACCTATTGTGCAGGGTGTGCGGTGCACACGGGCGCAGCGTCCTAGGGGGCGCCGAGCGCTGCGGACAACTACGGAGCCCCACGGCGCTCGGCGCCCTCTATGACCACTACGGAGCCCCACTTGGCGGGCGCCTTGGCCGGGCGCTGCACTTTCAATTACCAACGTAAAAGAGCTCCGCACTGCATAGATTTTGTATAACATCTTGAGTTCTTCTAATATTTGATGAATAACATCATAGGGGGCGCCGAAGGCCACGGCGCTCGGCGGCTTTTTCTCCTTTTAGAGAAATAATTTTCCAATTTTCTTTCTAAATGCATTTCTAAGCTATAAAATAAACACACCCTCCAAGTTTCATGCTTCTAGAACTAACGGCTTATAGGCTGTGCGTTGATTTTTCTTAAAACCATTTTCCCCCTTTTTCTCCTCTTAATGAAAGAATTTTCCTATATATTTTTTTAGTGCACCTCTGCACTATAAATAAAGAAGCATGAAAAAGGAACACACCCTCCAAGTTTCATGCTTCTAAGACTAACAGTTTAGGCTGTGCTTTGATTGTCAGTCAGTCAGTTTATATATTTAGAAGAAAGAAGAAGAAGAAGAAGATAGTCATGCCAACATCATAATCGGATACGTTTTGGCTTGTTAGAGTAAACACCAGAACACCTTACATAATTATAAATACATTCAACAGCACATCGTGGTAACCAAACTGAAAAATTTCTTCTTAAAAATCTCCGAACAAGTTTATTACCCATTGGGGAAATTCGTCAGTTTATGGTAACTTGATGTGCTGTTACTTGTGCTTTGAACGCGCGCTTACTAGGGGGCGCGCTCCCTAGTAAGCGTGCGTTCAAAATGAAATGGATACACGGGCGCTAGGGTAGTGTTTGCACACGGGCGCTACATGGGCTAGAGACGCCTCTGTACTACCCTCTTTCGCACTCTTTTTTTAATAGTGTTAAAAACCATTATAGTTTCAAAAGTTAAATATGTATTTATTTTATCCGCTATCTGGTTCTCATAGTACAAGATATGCTTAATTTGGGGCTAGATTGTGTGTCGATTGTCCACAATATATACGTTTATTATTATGGCTAATGGTCTGGACACAACATAACCCCATGTATTTTTTTATACAACTAGGTGATGGAACAAGCATATGGCCCACCTGATGTTAAGTGGTAACCATCGGCTATAACAAAGCATTGCCTCGTAGGTTGAACAACGCCAGGAACGTTTCCTTCGATGCACTTCCCTGCGTACATCAACTTGAGGCCTACAAATGTTCAGCCTCACGTGCCAGTAATTTCACAATGTAATCTGTAACGGCTAAAACAGGCCAGCAGTAACTAGAATGCAGCAAATCACAACTAATTCCACATCGCCATGCTGATTCAATTAATTGTAAACGAGACAAATGGCGTTTTGATGAGCCGCCATCTTGCATCCGACTCGATACGGTGCAGTCACCGGCACCGGTTTAATAGGAACGCTTTATTGGATGTCTGCCCTTATTTTTAGTGTCATACGCATTCTTGTTAGCAAAAATGTTACGAGCGTGCATTGAGTGGAAT
Source organism: Thera obeliscata (assembly GCA_947578465.1). Taxonomy (NCBI): domain Eukaryota; kingdom Metazoa; phylum Arthropoda; class Insecta; order Lepidoptera; family Geometridae; genus Thera; species Thera obeliscata. The sequence continues at coordinate 1,031,276 of OX387915.1, forward strand.
GATTGAATGAGCCTGGTGGTACAGCCGATGACAAAAGTAAGAACAATTTGCTATTCAGCGAGGCAATGCAGCTAGTCTTGGGGACGCTTCCGTCTGGCCCTGATTTGGATTAGTTGACCTATCCAAATCAGGACCGAGGGCCTTGTTTTATTAATTTTTTTTTTTTATGTTTCTTATCGCTTAATTTCGAGAATTACGGGCCAATTTTTTTAAATATTTTTTTATCAAATAGGTAATATTTGATTGGTCAAAATCAGTTCAGCCAGTTTGGCCATGAAGTCGGTTTCTCAAGTTTCTAAAACTTATATTATTTGATTACTTGTCTGTACGTACATAATATACTCGTACTAATGAGATAAGGCTATGGCTACAATGAACGATGCTGTGATATGTCAGAGGCTATCCATAACTGCTTATCGATAATTTATTCACCAGGTGGGAGGATTCCGGTAGTAGACTTGGCGTTTTTGTTTGAATATCTAGTTGTTTGTGGGCACGTTCGGAAATTTACATAATAATGCCTATTACGGTAATAGATGGGTAAAATTCCAGTTTTGGCTTAGGTACAAAACTGCAGCGGCCAACAACAAAATAGGCTATTGATGGACGAACGGGAAAATATGTAGCCTAGTTCTTAATTAAAACTAAGTAGTCCTACTGCAACTCTTTTTTTCTTAAATAAAAATAACGAACAACACAAATTTTTGCCATGTTTCGAAGTAATAGATCGTTCCATTTTTAAATTACAAGATAGATATGAGTTTACTATGCAATTTATCTGGCAGTAATGGATTTTTATACAACTTGTGTCAACCGATGCTCGCATGTAAAGCAATTTCGTTTTATCTCAAAGAAGGCTGTCAAAATAATGCTCAAATTTCTGAGCGTCTTTGAGAAATAGTAAGTAACCTAACAGAAGAAAGTTTGTTGAAAAAAAGGGCGGGAAACAACGAGCAGGGAGTAAAAAAAAAATGGTTAATAAATAAAACCATGCCACGTCACAAAAAAATATTGCTGTTTTTTTCTAGACGTTATTTTCATTTTTATAGGACAACCATGATAGCGAGTTTGACAAATACAAATTCTACATATACGTAAAAATTATAAGCCGTCTACTGCCTAATATTATTGTCAATCGGAAATATCTCGTTTCTAACGAGTCAAACGTTAAAAGTAATAAAGCTTTATTTAGTGATACAGCTATAGGTTCCACTTTAAACTTCACTATAAAACCTTAAGCAGGTGCTAAGTAAGCATAGACAGGAAACTAGAGGTCGTTGGGGGAAACACACACTAACTTACTAGTACCAACTTACTATGCACTTAGCTACTGCATTTTCTAATCAAGATTCTTAGCACCAGTTTCTCACCAAGGAGCACTGGTAGTCTAGTGGTATTGACCTCGCCCTCCTTAGGTCGTGGGTTCAAATACAATATTGCATCAATTAGTTTTTCATTGCTCATACTCGGAAAGTAGGTCTGAAGTTGCCTGAGGGGCCTAATTGAAAGTAATACTTTCAGCCCTAGAGAGAATCGCTTTCTACTGACAGCTGTCAAATTATAAAAAAAACAAGTTCTATTTATTCAACCATGTTCCAACTTTCTAAAGTCTTTCTAACTGCAAGGAGGTTATTGAACCAAATTCCAACTTTTTATTCAGCAATGAGGTTGGAAACCCATTACAACGATAAGAAGTTTAAAAAGTCTAATTATTCCGCGATGTAAAATTTAAATTAAAATAACATTAAGATATATTTATACTATTACACGGGTATTTATCGCGTATATTACCTTATTTTATTTATTTTCCTGACGTTTCGGCTATGTTGCAATAACCAGGGAGGAAATAGGGGACTACGTTTGTATGGAGAATCGCCTGTGTTGTTTGAGCTTATCTCGCTAAACTTAAATAAAGCGTTTGAACCAGTGCTAGCCCCTTGGCTGTAAACCAATTAATCCAGCTAATCCATTGAAACCTAGTAATATCATTTATTCTGTCAATACAGTCAGCTACAAAATGGTATATTTTTCAGTAAAATTAGTCTCTTTTCGCCCTATTATCTAATCCTAGGGTCGATGAATTCAATGTTTGAATTCGTGTGCCAGCCCGGACTTTTCTATTATAAAACAATTGTTAGTTGCAGTTGGCCTACCTCAAGCTCTGTCTGGCTCTGGTTTTGAGTCTGTGTGAGTGCTCACCATTGTATTATACTGTATGTGTGACGTTTCGACGTAGGATTGATTTAGTTAACAGTCACACAGGCTCAGACAGAAAACCAGAGCCAGATTAAAAAGTCACATTATATTTTTATTAGTACATTCAGATAAGTAGAGCTATTTTGTAGCTGCCTGTACCTGCTACAGCTATTCTGTATCGCGTTACCAGTCGATAGGTAATGAAGGCGCGCGGTCGATACCTGTGCATTATGTATGCACTTGTGTGCATGCACTTTTATAGACCGGGGCGGCTTGTTACATGATTGTGTTTAGAAAAACTGTATCTAAAATATTGTGGACAATCCACACCACACTATGTAGCCCCAAACTAAGCAGCTTATACTATGGGAACCAGACGGCTGATATAATACTATACAACACCCATACAGAAAATAAACTGTGCAGAAAAAAAACGATGATGTTCGCTGGAGTATACACGTGTGTTTTTTTATGTGTATAAATGACATCATCACCCTGAATAAGTCTACTGCTGGACTGTTGGCCACCTCTATACATAGGTACATTTTCAGGAATAATGTTCTTCTGAGCCTGCTTCATCCACCGACTTCTCGCGGTCCTAACAGTTATCTAGAGTGTTCTCGTCGTTTTATACGTAGTACGCCAGTAATAAAAGACCCATCCAATCGTGAAGATCACAGAAGGTCTATTGATATATTGATGGATATGACTCAAAATCGTTATTCTTGGAAAATTATGGCATTACACTTTTGACTTTAAATTTAGATAATTCATTATTTTATTAAATCTAGAGCCAGAATTCTATCTCTTGATTTAATAAAGGAATGAAATATGTACTTCCATCAACATGCTACCCAGTGATGTTTTTCAGAATTTCCCCTAAGATAATCCACTCCCAAAGCGCTCTTTAAACTTTGCCCTAATAAAAATGAGCCATTTTATGCGAGCTCGGTGTCATTTTCCAATAATAAGGATTAAGCCAACAAACTCAGCAATTCGAGCTTATAAAGCGTCAACTAATAAAATAGTTCACCCCAACCTAAGGGGAGGATAATCCCTCTGAAAGTTTGGCAAACATCAAAGTTCAATCCAGTTTGAATTGATAAAAATTGAACCCTTACCTACATATTGGAATAAAGTTGAAAATAAGCTTTATAGAAAGTATAATCGGTGTGATCTTGTTACAATTTTACTAAGGATGACAGACTATAAAATTTAATCCATCTATCTCCTATTATCATCTATATTTCTATACTAATATAAAGAGGAAAAATTTGTATTTTTGTGTGTATGTTTGTAATGAATATACTCAAAAACTGCTGTGCCGATTTCAAAAATTCTTTCACCATTGGAAAGCTACATTCACCCTGAGTAACATAGATTATATATATGTGTATATAAAATAAATATCCGACCGTGCGAAGCCGGGACAACCCGCTTGTATCTTATATTAAGTTTGAATTCGAAGAAAGAAACCAGAAACATTACTTTCATCGCTCAAATCTATTGAGTTTATTATATTTCAATTACTACCGATACAGTCTAATTGATAAGTATAAGACAATGCATAAATATTTTAAATTGTACAGCGTCGTATTTGACAAAGGCTGGTTTTTTACAAAATAACACATTTTTGCTTTTACTCGCTTAGCTTTTAAAATTTACAAAAATTCACCAACCAGGAAAGTGACATAGTTGGAGCACTATTTCCCAGTTTCCACTACAAATACTATTTCCAGCCTTACCACCTCGTGATAGAGCATAGATTGGAACAGTATGTCTGAAGTTGTGGTGTTCATTGATATTTGATACTGTTGTTACCGGGCTACGTGTTACGATTAACGATACACATTTTTTTGTGAGTTCGAGTGTTTGTTTACTGATTCGAATGATTGAGCTATTCGAGATATGAACAGAGTTTTGTTACTCAAATAAATAATGTGCTGAGTTCCGTCGTTACACAAAAATATGGATGAACTGTGTGAATGAGGACATGGATAGGAGAGGAGTGAATGTAGAGATGACGGCTGACAGAGAGGAATGGAGGAGGAAGACATGTTGTACCGACCACACAGAAAGTGGGATAAGGACAGGAAGAAAAGAAAGAGTTTCGTTACACAACCTGTAGGCCTACCACAAGCTCTGTCTGGCACTGTCTCTGGCTCTGGTTTTAAGTCTGTGTGAGTGCTCACCAGTGTATTATACTGCGTGTGTGACGTTTCGACGTAGGATTTATTAAGACAGCACAGACTCAAAATCAGAGCCAGACAGAGCTTGCGGTGTGCCAACTGAAGGGTACACTTTCGGTAAAGTGACTAGCCGATAGGCTTGATCGATTTTGAACGGCCAACAACTTCCAGGAACCCAATTACTGATAAACAAGTGGGTATCTACTTTGTCTAGAATCACGGTGTTCTACAACTTTATAGAAACTGACTGCTATTAGCTAAATGCTGTAAATCATGTAAAACCTCATTTGCTAAATAGTTTACCCATACATATAGTAGATACTTGTAAAATGGGTATTAACCATTAGAATACTAGTTTTCAGACTCAAAGCTGTTTGTTTCCAGTGCCTAAGAGAAAGGTATTAAAAATGATAAAATGTAATCTGGGGTCTTAGGTTCACGAAAATCAACAATACAAAATGTAACCCTCGAATATGAATTCTAATCTAACTACTTATCTTTAATCCAAAGTTAATGAAACAAATCTTTGCAACGACCCTAAATCAGGGCCCCGTAAAATATTGAATAAACAGGCAGCTAATAACTATGCAAATTCGGACAAACAAACTGACAGCCGGAACGCGCTTACATCCCTCCAGTATAACCTGAGCCCCTCTGCAAATTTCAGCAAAATGTTTTAGTTTTAATACTTATTGTAAGGTTTTTGTTTATAATTTAAATCTAACTAATTTTATAGGATCCTGCTATATAACGACCTTCACCGAGCTGTTTTTTGGATGAAAAGTATTTTGTATTCAATTTAATAAGTCAAAAAATAAAGCCTTTGCCCAGCAGTGGGAAAAAAAAGTAATACATAATTATGGGTTGTGCTGGGGTTGTGTTAAAAAAAAACAAAAATTTTTTTAGACAACTTTAATTCTTATTTCTAATTTATTCTAATTCTAATTATAATTCTATTATTATTCTAATTAATTCTTATTTCACCCACTTTTCATCCATTATGCACCTCGGTGATGATATAGCGGGATCTTAGACTATAAGTGCCTTTTCAAAACATTAGAAAAATAAATTCATTGTAATAGATTTTAACATAACTTTATTTCCGATTTTACATCTATTACGCAATTTTCTGTCTAACCATCTAAATCTTGATCTAAGCCCGCACATTCGACATTTAAAGCATTTAGCATATAGCACTTTATTTTTTGTAAAATAAACTGTTCTCTTAAAACTTCAACTGAAAGGTTAACCTGAAAAAAAAAAACAGAATAAATTTTAGCTACAGTTTATTAACTCTGGAGGTCAAGTAACGCTGGTGTGAGTGGTAAAGTGGTAGTAGTTCAGTGGACGCCGCGGGATAGTCTGTCATCGATCACAAACTGTATGGAAAATTTGCAAATAATTTAGAAAGAAAACTAAACCGGATTATTTTGACTTAATTAATGTTAAAATAATGAATTTTGCAGCCTAAGAATTTTAAACAAATCCAATTGAAAGGAATCATTAAACATTTTATAAAAAAGAATTTTACGTGGTCGCTTTGGTCTTGCCTCCTTTTCTTTTTATTAAATATTTAAAATATAATTGGAGAAAACTGCATCAAAACCCCGACAAGAGCTAAGCTCTTAAATTTAAGAAGAACAAAAAAAATTTCTAAATATTATGAAATCACTGAGTGTTATCATTGAATTGAAAACATTTAATTAAAATGAAATAAAACCATTTTCTGTGTATTATTTTCGTATTATTTATTATTTTCGTGAAATCTAAACGCTTCCGAGGAGAATAAACTAAGTGAACCTACTAAGAGTTATGAAACAAACCACAATAAACAGTAAAATAATATCAAATAGCAGTTTTTAATTCAAACAATCCAGTTCACGAAGAAGCGGGCGGCTCGCTTCGTTTGTCACCGGCGCTATTGTCCTGTCGCGGCCGCTATTGTTGATATTATGTTTATACCACAAGCTTTAGAATCGTATTAGTTTTATAGCGACTGTTTGGAGCAAGCTTTGGCGAAAATAATACTCAAACAAGTTTTGTAGACCTTTATAGACTCAAGATAGTAATCTTTAGGCACTTTTAATATTACTTTTATACTATCGATTGCATAATATCGCAAAAGCTAAAAATTGCGATAATTTCTTCAAGCTATGATTGAATTTTTTTACAAAGTGTATCGAACTAGATATTCCCCTTACGCAGGCCTGTACAACATAAAAAAAAAAAACAAAATAAGCGGGAAAACGGCAATCCGATATTCATTTATTTTTTGGAGTACCTAGTAGAGTTTTTGTTTATACATCCGTATATGTATATTTTGTTTATATTCCTTGTATTCCTAATAAAAAGCATAGTATTAATTCGGGTTAAAGACATATTTAGTCCCTCAAAGTATTGGCGCCCTCACTACGTCTCGGGACTTATACATATAAGTTTCTTTTTTATCCCTTAGGTAACAATGTACTATTCATTCTTTCGTTAAAGAGTTCAAGCTATGAATTTCCTCGGTTACATAAGTCTTGTTATAGTTCCTCAAACCTGCTCACAAAGGGAGCCTACAGGAACTGTGTGTGGGCTGCAACTCTATCCGACGACACCGGTTTGCGCACAAGCGAAGCGCACTGACCGACCTCGTGCATCGCTGCCGGTGACACAGCCACGCTCATCTAGAAAGCGGGTGGTCCGACTTCTGATTTGAAGTCTGGATGGACAAAGCAAAAAATGTATCCCGCTTTATGGGGAATTTTAGGATTGCATTGTTTTTTTATATAACTAAGGTGATGGTACTAGCATGTGGTCCACCTGATGTTAATTGGTAACCAACGCCTATAAAAAAAACATTGTCTTGTTACTATTAAGTCACGCACGTCAGGAACGTGCACTGTTCTGCGTCTATCAACTTGAAGCATACAGATGTTCAGCCTCACGTGCCAGTAATTTCATTGGCACCCACACCTTCAAACCGAAACAGTACTGCTTCACTGCAGAAATAGGCATTACACACCCGGACGAGCTCTTCATAAAGAGCACTACTACTACTACTATTTCTTCAGGGTGATAACGTCCAGAACATGAGCCCCGCTGGGGAATTACAATGGCCTTACGGCAAAATTAAATTAAATTAGGTAAATCTAGGTATAACAAACTTCATATATAGAGAATCTAACTTAACAATAAAATCTTAAATCTTATAATATCTATGTATGAATATTCATTTGGCTTGGACGGCTTGGTAATATTTAGAGGTAGGTAGGTGTAGTTTTTAAATATCGTCTTCCATAAATTCCTTAATGCTGTAGTATGATTTATTGAGTTTTTATGCATAAGAATAAATTTCTGTACCGAAGTTTTTGTGAGCAATAAACTATTTTCTATCTATCTATCTATAGACGTATGTAGACAGTACCTAGACGCCTAAGCTTACTCCACACCGCACGTATTGACCATGTCTTTTATAGATTAGGCTGGCTAAACTACCAGGATAGTAAAGGTGCTGGGTAAGTCTACTCCATTTAAAATGTTATCCAAGGCAATACAGCGTCCCAAAAATAGAGGCATGAGTGAAGTTCCTGACACTAATCATCTACATTCGATGCAAAAGCATGTTTACTATATAGGTATTGTTATTCCATTGTAAGCCACAGGTCAAGACAGATCATATAGCTTGTTAACTTCATCCGAAATTGCTCGTTCTCGTAATCAGGCAAATGCCAAGGCACCAGTCACCAGCGGGCTTGGCTCCATGATCATATTACTAATCATTTGTTTACCAATCCTTAGTGGGTTTAGCCTTTGACTTTATCAAAATACAAGAATTTAGTGTTACAAAAATGAGAATGAAAATGAAAATGAGAAGTAATCGGCTGGCATGGTATGGACATGTTATGAGGAGAGAAGAAGGTCATGTGACGAAAAGAGTGGTATGCATGAATGTTGATGGATATAAAAGTATATAGAGGTAGGCCTAAGAAAAGATGGATGGATTGTGTGAAAGAGATATGTCCAAGAAAGGAGTGAGTACTGAGATGGCGAGTGATAGGGGAGAATGGAAGAAAAATGTTGTGCCGACCCCACCTAGTGGGATAAGGGCAGGAAGAAGAAGAAGAAGTGTTACAAAAATATAAATATACAATGGACCCCGCCCTAGGACTAGGAAGAAATTACAAAACAATTAAATTAATTTAAATCACGATCATGACTGTCTCTCCCAAATCAGGCACGGTAGGCAACCTGCAGATCTAGTTGAGGACTAGAAAAAAAATGTGCAAAAATTTGAACTCGGACCTCTCGGGCTCAGACGGACAGTCTTCCACCGCGCCATAGTAGTCGTTCAGTAAACGGAAACAGACATAACGTTGTTCCGTTTTATGTATATGGATTCCAATGCTCACGTTACCAATAATTTGTTTACCATTAAAGTTAGTCTATGAACAAAGGCTCCATCGACCTCTTGGAATGCACTGAAGATAATAGTCGTTATAACGACTATGAATCCAACCTATATATAATCCCGTATAGACCGTATAATATGAGTCCATAGTAGGTGTCCAAGGTTTTTTGCCTCGGAGGATTCAACAGCATCCATCTTCTCTTTCAGCCTATCTGGTAGACGCAGTTTCCAGATTGTTTCTCAAAGATATGAGAATGGTTGTATAGCGATCTTCTTCTTCTGATGGTGAAAGGATTTTAAGTGCGCCTCAAAGAGGCTCTTTTCGTGCACTTGGCACATATTTTCGAACTTTTTAGGGTCTACAATATGCCGGGTCTCCTCACGATGTTTTTCTTCACCGTTTGAGAGCACTGGCATAAGTTCCATGATTTCTATTCTCACGTGCTACACCGTCTACCGCATCATTACTTAGCATCAGGTGAGATTGCGGTCAAACGCACGCCTATAAATTGAAAAGTCATACTGCGCGGTCACCGTCGCCCTGATACACCAACAACACCAAAGGTGCTGCTGTTGCGTTGCCTACTCTGGAGGAATATTTTAACGTTTTTAGGGTTCCGTAGCCAAATGGCAAAAACGGAACCCTTCTAGATTCGTCATGTCTGTCTGTCTGTCTGTCCGGCCGTGTCACAGCCATTTTTCTCCGAAACCATAAGAGCTAGACTGATGAAACTTGGTGAGTAGATGTATTCTAACCCACAAAAATATAAAAAAAACTATAAATTATGGGGGTCCCCATACTTGAAACTGAAACTCAAAAATTTTTTTTTCATCGAACCCATACGTGTGGGGTATCTATGGATAGGTCTTCAAAATGATGTTGAGGTTTCTAATATAGTTTTTTTCTAAACTGAATAGTTTGCGCGAGAGACACTTCCAAAGTGGAAAAAAGTTGGTCCCCCCCCTCTAACTTCTAAAATAAGAGAATGATAAATCCAAAAAAAATATATAATGTACATTACTATGCAAATTTTCAACGATATTTGGTTTGAACGAGATCTAGTCAGTAGTTTTTTTTTATACGTCATAAATCGTAAACCGCAATTTACCTTTCGACGAACTACAAAAACCTTTATATTATGTTAATAGATGCTACGGAACCCTTCATGGGCGAGTCCGACTCGCACTTGGCTGCTTTTTTCTTAAAGCTATGCATGTATGGGGGAAAACCTCTAGTGGTAACTCATTCTACAATTTATAGGTATGAGGAAGAAATGATCTTGAAAAGCGAGCTGTACGAGAAACCCTTGGATCTAAAATGTGTGGATGATAGGTCAAGGTGTCAAGAAGAGTGGTGGTAGAATATCGATGCGGGTATAATGTAATATGAATATGTCTGCTATAAAACATTATGGTACGGACGGGCCAATAATCTACAAGAAATACATGGTCAATAAGAAATGAGGTACCTCCATTATTTAAAACGGTTTATAACAAGGTGCGTTGCACTCGTTACCTAGTACAATTGGGAACCGACGATAATGGCCCAATAAGTTAATTAAGTGGAGATTTCCTTGGGAAGAGGCGACGTGCGTTTATTGTAGATACAGGTTCTTAAAAGACAGCTTGTTTAGTTAAACGTTTTTCACCTACATTATTACCCGATTACTTACAAGCGTTTTTCAAAAGATAATCAGTGTTTAAGCAACTGTCATCTCTTAGCATCCGTTAATGTCAAACAGTGACAGGGCGCGAACTTTAAGCAGTGCGTCACTCCTAAGTAACGCTTGTAAGTAAGGTCATTAATGTCTTATCATCGTGTTACTAGATTATAATAATCACCATGTACTCACCCTGTGCAATAAAAAACATAATTTATGATAAATTAGACACTAAAAAGAAACTAAATAAGTAACTGGTTGGACTTTACCATCTCAAAAACTACCAAATCAATCAACCAAAAATGTATTTATTCAGGATTTAAAACGTCTTATAGCTAGGTGACTCCAGGTACCAGTTCCACGCAACCAAGACTAGAAAAACAGTCAACAAATTTGGCTTGGTTCCTACCGTTTTATTGAATGATATTTACACAAAACAAAAGGAAAAACAGCAGTTAAGTTCCAATGTGGTGCCACTCCAACTAAGTGAGACGTAGGATCAAAAAGAAAAGTTTCAAAGACTACCGATTGGTTGATCATAACTAATGTAATTATTTACTTAAAACTTATCCACCACATGCTCTGAAATCCACAAAATGTTGCTGTGTACACTATTCGATCGTGAAATATCAAATGGGTAGAGTGATCTAGCTGTGTGTGTAGGACTGTGCTGATGGGCCCATTTGAGCCCCATAAAATTAATTATGTCCAAGTACTCATGTAATTCATTTGGGTAATTTATGGGCTCTTTTAGCGAGCGCAAACGAATACTTATAGCTGTTTTAAATGTAAATTATGTGCAATGAAAGTGATTAGTACTTTAAAGGTAACCAATGGCACCTTTGATAAAAGATTGCAAAGATTGACTGGCCTCTCAGCTCAGTTGGTAGTAGCTCTGCCTTCTGAGCCGTAGGTCGTGGGTTTGATTCCCACCGAAAACAAATATTTTTGTGGTGAACACAAATGTTTGTTCTCTGTCTGGGTGTCATATTATATTCTAAGTATGTATTTACAAAAAAAGTATTACATCAGCTATCTGGTTTCCATAGTACAAGCTCTGCTTAGTTTGGGGCTAGATAGTGTTGTGTGGATTGTTTATAATATTTTTTATTTGCATGTAAAAATGTTTGTTTCAATCAAAATAACAGAATGAAAATTCCAACAGTATAAATACTTGGGATTTTTTTTCTTGTAGCACGCGAGCTAAGCCGGAGTAGGAAGCTAGTACCAAAAATCCATGATAGCAAACATTGTAAAGTTATAACAATACAATAACGTCCGCCATTTAAAGCGAAGCTTACTCCACTTAATTTCGTTCTAAATTCCTCCTAGGAAGTATTGTAGCATTATGACGACATATTTTATGATCATACCAATTACTGCGTACTGTTCTGTAGGCCTACCATGAGCTCTGTCTGGCTCTGACTCAGGTTCTGGTTTTGAGTCTGTGTGAGTGTTGACTAAATAAATCCTACGTCAAAACGTCACACACACAGTATAATGCTCTGGTCAGCACTCACACAGACTCAAAACCAGAGCCAGAGACAGAGCCAGATAGAGCTCATGGTAGGCCTATTGTAATGTGCTTTATTTCTTGAACGTAGACGTTGAGACCACACGGTATAATACGTACCGAGATCTCAATGTATATCGGAGGCCATTCGAAGCACATCAATTATTTATTTTAGTGCACGAAAGGAGCCTCGTTGAGGCGCACTTAAAATCCTTTCACCACACTTGGTTCGAAAGAATCAGTGACACGATAAGAAGAAGAATATTTATTTACAAAGAACATTACTTATAATATGTACTAATTAATACAAGTTCCTTCCGTACACAATTAAAATGTAGAGATGGGTTTGTTCTCTGTCTGGGTGTTATATTGTATTCTAGGTATGTATTTACAAAAAAAAAGATGTATGTAAGTATTATATCAGCTATCTGGTTCCCATAACACAAGCTATGCTTAATTTAGGGCTAGATAGTGTTGTGTGAACTGTCCAAAACATTAAAAAAAGACCTTGTAAAATCAATAAATTATGTACACCGGAAGCCACAGAGCAGATGGTCAGATCGATCATGCGTACACGATGGTAGATCACGTTACTCCACGCACAATTACCTGCAGCAACTTCGTGTTACTTTATTAACCACTAGCGTATACCCGCGGCTCTGCTCGCGTGGTACATACCCTGACAAAAAGACTGATCTTCTTCTTATCGTGTCACTGATTCTTTCGAACCCAGTGTGGTGAAAGGATTTAAAGCGCGCCGTGTGTGTTAAAATTTAACTAAACTATATCTTCTTACGCAGAGATAAACTAGAAGGAACACATAACAATAGTAACCATTCATAATTACTTTTTCTATTAACCACTAACAATTCACACCAGATTCTGTCTGTCTGTCTGTGTAAAATGACGCGCAAAGCGTTTGTAGCTACGCAGGAATAATGTAGCTTTCTTTCTAGTAGTGAAATAATTTTTAAAATATATCTAATCGTTTTTGTATTTATTCGTTATACATGCAAGCCATTTCTCTTTTTAATATTAATGTAAAAACAATTATTTTCTCGTTTAATATTTTTGATGACGGCTTATTACTCCGCTTATTATAGAGGAACCATCGCTACCTCTTTAATAAGCAGAGTATTAATAACATAACTCTTGTTAGTGGTGGACATTTGGACGAAGATCCATATCAACTTGCCCATTCCTTGTTCTATTCTCCCTTTTCTCGTATTTATTGACAATTAGGATAAGGATTCTTCTAAGTTGTCTTAAATTTAATCTTTAAATAAAAAAGTGAATATTTTTTAGCGACTTGAATGATCCGTTTACCTAAATCCTATTAATATTCCAAAAGAATCCCAAAAGACAGCCCTTTTATTATTATTCACGGCTACAGGAAACGAAACAGCAAATTTACAACGTAATAAATCTATTATTCTTCATCTTTGGACAGAATTTAAATTAATATTGTATAAGCTTTTCTTGTTTTATGTTTTGCCCATGAGACTAATTTCCGAAAAGTTGGAGTTTGTGTTTTCTTACCGATGATGAAATAAATATTTCAGTTTCAGGCGCAATTTTGTAGTAAAATCTAGGTTAAAAGTATAATTTTTTAAGTGCTGAACCAATTGGATATTTCTAAACTGTTTAGCTACATTATTCCAAAGAAAAATCACGTGTAGGAGGTAATTATAATTCAATTTTCTCTTTAAAACTTGTGAATCCTCCTTGGTTTTGAATGAAACCTTTTTATTTAAAATGCAGCTACAATTTTACTGTAATACTCGATCTTGGCGGGAAACCTTTTTAGGTTCTTTTTGATCGCCGCTTCTCAATGGATATTTACGGCAGACATCGTGGCAGCAAAAAGTACCTACCTCGCTTCTTTTTTTGCTCGGCCCGGTCATTCATCATTCGTTCACCAAAAAGTTTTTATATCATTGGCAACGGACTTCTTTGTAACTCGAGATTTTGAAATGAGCGAGCTGATTTTGAACAAGGAAGTTTGTTTAGGACGAGCTTGCAAACGAGTTGATGTAATTTCTTATGATACGGTGACCGTTAGAAGACGCCCAATATTTATATAGTAGAGTAGTAGCATTAGAACTATTGTTCGTGGTACACAGGTTTAATTAGACTTGAAAACTTGTACTATGAAGTAGATACTGCACTTAAAAATAACAGATTCGAATTTTATGGTTTTATGCTCGTAATATAACACACATGACGTACCGGATTTTATGATTTGTTTAACCTCCCAACTAATTATAATATCGAGGTTCCAGACACAATAGACGTCATATTGAGTTTAAATCGGGCTTTGGAGCCCGATGCATTTTCTGAATCATGAATATAGGTATAACAAAACTTTGTCACTTTGTTATAATATTCATCGATTACAATTTCGTTTTTGTTGGATACCTAATAGTAAAGGAATAAAAAATAACTAATTAAATAATTGTTGTTGTAAGTAATTGTTTGTTAATAAATAAATAAACAAAATAATACAATTTAAGCCGATGCTGCCGGTTGTTTGTTGGTCGCATTATGAAAACCCGAAAAGCTTTAGGTAGCTGTTTATCTTGCAAATTATTTAAAGGGGCTTTGTCACGCCGCTTGCCAACAATAATGTTATGTAAAGCACGTTTGTTTGATTTAAAACCCTTTTCTAATTGGCTAAAATAAGGATGACAGGACTGACAAATGACAAACAATTTCCAAAGAGAAATCAACTGTAGAGTTTTCATGTAACTACAAAAAAGGAAGTAAGGCCTTGAAAGGTATTTTAGTTTCCCTATACTCAGTTCACCTTGCATGTTATGGGGTCTTTACACGTTACATCGACCTGTTGCCCAAACCATAACAGAGCTTCCCCTAATTATAAGTTAACGACTGGCCGCGTAAATATACCAACACGCGCCGCCAACATTGTTACTCTGTATAAACATGTCTGTCTGTTTGTAGGCGTTTGGCGCCCGGGCCTTCAGTTTGGTTTTCGAAGAAGTATTAATAGCGAAATGGCGGCTGTAATGAAGCGGTGAATGTGATATTCAGACTAATCGAAAAAAACTGTTTATCTATCTTCGATGATTAGTCTAGGATGAAGGCTGTACAAGCAGATTAGCTCACCTGATGTTCAGCGGCTACCCTACTGTAAGATAAACAGGGTGAAGGTAGGGTATCTTCAATTGTTTATCTTTTAGAGCACGTCAACAAAGGATGTACTTTTACTCTGCGATATAAAGGTGTTATGAACCTACACTCTTCCAATTGTATCACCAGCAATAAGTGCGCGATGACTACCACCACCTATATTTCTATCTACGAGTATTTCTGGAGAGTTCGTTCGTGAAAGTACCATACTAACTTGCCAGCCGAACTCCTTCAAAGAGCCGTAGGGGCTCTTCCCAACCATAAAAAAGAAAAAAAGCATTCAACTTGTTTGCCGGCTACTCCGTACTATGTTCAGTACCTCATTCAGTCCACAGCCCTAATAGCTCAGTAGCCCAGTAGCCCTAGTAGCTCATTAGCACTGCTTTCTGCACTGGAGGGCGTGGGTTCGATCCCCAGAGACCGAGAGCAACTATTTGTGTGCTGAACACAGATATTTGCTCTCTGTCTGGGTGTTAAAGCGTATTCTAGGTATAACAAAAATGTAACAAGTATTTATGTAGAAAAATGTAGAAAGCATATACTTTCTGGTTCCCATAGCACAAGCTATGCTTAATATGGGGCTAGTGTTGTGTAGATTGCCCACAATATTTATTTACTTATTAAGAACTCTTGTACCTACTAACACTCGTTTCGAATTAGGTCGCTGTCTTCAATCTTGCCATTTACCATCTGCTTAATTCCTGTAGTTCTGCTTATTCCACCGTCACTGGCTTTCGTTACTCGGACGCTTTGCATCTGACATGTTTACTCAACTCAGCCCTACTTAGGCTACTCAGACATGACACTATCCAGTCTGGTTTGGAAATGAAAATGAAATAGATCCACGGCTATCTCAAAACGTGGTAGAGATCAGCTCTGATATAAAAAATACTAAAATATAGGATATAAAAAATATAGGACGTTTTGCAAAGTGTGCTTTATAAACCCAAAATCCCCCCAAAACTAAATAACTAGTAGTGGAACATACGAAAATAATCAAATTAAATATCAATTTAGAACATGTTTTCAATTGCATCGCATCCGCTCAGCTCGCGTAGGCTTAGACCTAAAATGCAGCCCTAGGCAACAATAAAACCAAACAGATTGACATTGCACAACCTCCAATCAAGCTCAAATCAGCGCACATTAAAACCAAATTATCCCAAAATTACAATCGTGCCGAAAAAAGCGATTTCCGTCTCTGTGCGATTGTTTCAGCACAATGGGTTATTAGTGTTTTTGTCGAAGCTATAATAACGGTGACTGACGATCGACTGCCGACGTCTGTGGTACAGTAAATGTATAATCTGTATTCTGTGTCTGTGGTGATCACTCGAGCGAGGCGGGACGGTCAGGCGGGCAAGTTCAGTGCATAAAACTCATGTTTAATTATCAACTTGCAATTCCATGCGAAGTGACTTTGTAATGACGTTTGTTTATCGGCCACTTGTAGCTATGAATGAGTCACAAATTCTACTTGCGACTTCACTCGGATAGAACCTATACTATAGATAAATATAATTATGTAGTGTGCCATTTCAGAGATTTTGAGCTTAAAGACACTTGAGAAACTTCTACTGTTGGTACTTAAGGAATTCAGTATTGCGCATAATAACTTTATTTTGTATATTCAGTTCGTTCATGAAACATTGTTTTGGCCAAACCAATAGGTTAACTGTTACCTGATGGTTCTGTTGACTAACGGTAAGACAATAAACTTATATTTAGAAGACGACATTGAGATACATTAGCGGCTCGCTGATTGGTTGACACCGCGCTGAGTTGAAAGAATGCACGCGGCAAAATGACGTGCGTGTTATTTCTACTGAGGGAGAGGTAAATAGCTGGTGAAATTGAGGCAATTAGATCACTGATGGTGTAGTGGTCACACTTCACTAATACAATCATGTCATGGGTATGGCTCCCAGTTTTATATAGCAACTTTTGAAAACACACTTAAAAAAAAAAGATGGCAAAGCTGCTGAGGACACCAAAAGACAGCATACCCTTGCAAATACCTGGTGTGTATAAAATAGACTGCAGCTGCGGCCGCGCCTACATTGGCCAAACTAAGCGCACAATAGCAGAGCGGGTGAAGGAACACATTGCTGCAGTTAAAAACCGCCAGGTAACCAAATCGGCGATAGCAGAGCACCTTGTGGATTCAGGTCCTAATCACTGGATAGAATTGCATGATCCCAAGGTGCTATCCAATGAACGGTATTACCACAAAAGGATGGTGCGTGAAGCGATTGAGATTAAGAAATATCCTAATTTCAATCGCGAAGACAGATTCAGACTTTCTTCATCAAGGAATCCCATCATTGGAAGGTGTATGCGTCGCGATACCTTACCACAGTGCGTAGATACTATCAGTGTTGTGTGTCGTAGTGCGTGCACGGACATTATGGACAAAGAAGATCAAGTGAGGGTAGTTAGTGATACTGCCTCCACTTTTCAACGACGGTAGCACTCATGTCAATGCTCCAGTCAGCCCGCGACCACGGTTATTGCAACATAGCCGAAACGTCGGGAAAATTAATAAAATAAGGTAATATACGCGATAAATACCCGTGTAAAGTATAAATATGTCTTATGATCGCGAAAGTTTATAAAGTACTAACACACTTAAATACTGGTTACTACACCACAGTGTTCTATTTTCAGGGCTAATCTAAACTCGTTTAACCTTGTCTTCCTAGAAAATGGGCAAAGAGACCAAAACACTAAAGCACGTCCAACAAGGTAGAACAAACGGACCGCTTGGCAATTGCTTAAGATATCTGAAGGCGAGAGATTTATTCCATTTCTTGTTTGTTTTGCATTTCGTACAATGACAAGTCGAGGCGCGGTCGCATTCGGCCCGTGTCATTACATCCTCGGGGAATCCAAAATGACTGCAGTTATGTCTGCAATTTACCGCTGTACTGCATTTCAGTTTAGTTCTGGGATTTGGCATTTCTTTGAATGAATAAGACATTTTAAGAAATAAATGGCAACTATTTTATTATCGGTAGAAAAAAGGCTGTATGAATGAACTTAAATCTGAAGATTATAGTTTTTTCAAACGTCGTTACAAAGTTATGACACAATCACAATCAAAACAAAGTTTGTCTTTTTATTTCACTATGACAATTTTTAATAAATAATCAATCAATAATGTACACTTCTAAAAAACTAACTTGATGACACCAAGATCAAGTGGCGTAACTTTGTAGAGAAGTAGCACGAATAAATATTATGAAGAGTGTTACAATGTAGAAGCAGCAGTAACCTGATTAGTTTGCAATGATTACTGCTGAGCGCTTATAATTTCGAAATAGGTACTGGCTCAGAAAAATCTGTTAAAATATAAACAGTGTTAGGTACTTTAGCCATCTCTTGTCAATGAAAAGGTTAATTATATGTAATGTTTTAATAAGATAAACTATACGCAACAGCTTGGTAGAAGCAACTAAACATTTCGTAATAAAATAAACCCATATTTAAGATAACGACAATTTCATAAACAAAATTACAAAACAATTTCTTGCTGCATCGTCTGCGGCAATTATAAAGACATCGATCTTCCGCAGATTCTGTACACAACATTAATGTTTTATGCACCTTAATACAAGGTTATAAGGGTCAGTTTTACTTGTGATAGGGGAGAATGGGGTTAAGATTAATGTCAATTTTATTGTAATTATTGGTCGACTATATTTTTGTAGGGTGAAGTTGACCGGTCAAAGACAGAACCTAATGTAGGAAACCACTGTATGTGCTGGAGATATGAAACGAGATTTAAATATACTAAGCATAAGACTTAGAATTCTGAAATTGAAAAGACGTCGAAATAAAATAAAACTGGGTTAGTTAATCATAATTTATATAAAATCATGAAATATATTTTTCTTTCTTATACTCTTATCCATACCTCAGATTAAATAATAGTACCTACTTCTTATTCGACATGACAGCTTAATCAGAAATATAATCGAAGAAAAGGTAGAAGGAAAGAGAGGAAGGGGAAGACCAAGGATAAGCTACATGAGCCAAATAAAAGCGAAGATCGCTGTCATATCGTATAAGGAGGTCAAGGAGGTTGCCCTCAAAAGAAATGCCTGGAAAATCACATTGACAAGAGCATTGCTCTTAAATAAGAAGAGAAAACTACCAGACGATGGTACGTCTAAGATACAAATATGTATAGTAAGTTTATTTATAGAAGAAATATAAATAAACCCAGATACGATGAGTTGTAAGTTGTAAGCAATAACTTCGAGTAACGACAGATAGATGTCCTAATAAATATGTCATCGTAAATTTATACAATCTATCAAGTCCCTAGGTCACTCTTATAATTATTATGAAATTTAAGAGCGGGTCGTGCGAAAATTTGAGACGAGTTTTTAAAAATTCATAACTAAATAACTAAGTGACATTTTAAAAATCGCAAAAGGACTAATTGTAGACTATACATTTGAGATTAATTCGAATTTAAGTGTGTTAAAAAAATATACTATTTAACATGACATTCTATTTAACGCTAATGAAAATCGTATGTCAGCGTTAAATAGAATGTCATGTTAAATAGTATATTTTTTTAACAGACTTAAATTCAAATTAATCTCAAATGTCTACAATTAGTCCTTTTGCGATTTTTAAAATGTCACTTAGTTATTTAGTTATGAATTTTTTAAAAACGCATCTCAATATTTCGCACGACCCGCTCTATTGTAGTGATTCTAATTATGTCTACCGCGATTGGGAATTCAATTCGTGAGCTATTGTTTCTCTCAAAGAAGTTTTTTATTAAATCTAAAATGACGACTAATAGAGAGTGGATAACGAAAACCTGTTGTGCCGACCCCACATGAGGTGGGTTGAGGACAAGAATTTTCTTGATGATGATGGTTCACCTATCTAAATATAAAAATTACAATTTGCTAAGACCTTTATTAAGACTCTGCTGTCTGTCTTTCCGTCCGTCTGTCATCAGGCTGTATCTCCTGAACTATGATAGTTAAACAGTTGGAATTTTCACAAATGATGTATTTCTGTAGCCACTTCAACAACAAATAATAAAAAACAGAATAAAATAAATATTTCAGGAGGGTCCCATACAACAAACGAGATTATTTTGCCGTTTTTATAGATACGGAATCATTTGTGGGCGCGTCCGACTCCCAGTTGGCTGATTTTATGTCAAGTTTTATAATTTTTTTAATAATTTCAAACTATTTGAAGTATACCAAAGATAGAACATTTTAAGCATTGGCGATCAAATTGAAGTGTGAATAAAAGGTTATTTTGGTGTCCATCCGTGTTGTCGCCATAAAATGAAAGATTTATTTACCACCTAACACATAAGACTTTCACAAAGACCAAACATGCCAATAAATAACTACAAAGTCTACTAACGAAGATAATAAATACCTACAGACGTGCTGGTCCATTTTAAGAGAAAGAGGATTTAGTATTTTGGGCATTTTTGTTTGAAAGTAATTTGCATTACATAATATAAATAGCTTACCTGTAAGTAGTTTATCAAATCTCATAAGTAAAAAAAACCATATTATATCGTCAAACTCACATATTCACTATTTTGCGAACAACTGTAGGTAAGTAAATTGTAAACGTTCTTTTTCTTATCATTTCACTGATTCTTTGGAACAAGTGTGGTGAAAGGATTTTAAGTGCGCCTCAAAGTGGCTCCTTTCGTGCACTTGACACATATATTCGAACTTTTTAGGTTCTACAACATGCCGGTTTCCTCACGATGTTTTCCTTCACCGTTTGAGAGCACTGGCATAGTGTACATAAATTTTTAGGCTGATAATTTCAACTAACACAACTGGATTTGAACCGACGACCTTAGGATCTGAAGACCCCTGCTACCACTAGGCCACCAGCGCTCGCATTGTAAACTTTGATTAGATTGGATGAGATAATTAAAGTAACTTAAATAACAGAACGAATTTATTTGTAATGTAAATATTATAGGCCGACCAAAGTCGTTAACAGAAGCTAAATTATGTCCCTCGTTAGCTCACGTTTCAAAATAGTTTCAACTCTAACTTACCCCTTGTTATGACAGATGTCAGCTGCTTGTCACAATTTGTCAAAATAACTATAAAGGTAACTTTATGTTCTTATTTGTTACTTTTTGACTGGCGTTATATTAGAAAGTAATATTAGAGTTACTTACCTGCTTATTTAGAATGAAAACTACGTAGATAGTGCATACTCGTTGTTAAGAATCTAATTTTATTGTTTTGTTTTGTTTCAGGTACTTACCAAAATCACACTAAATAGTTTGTCCAGGTATCACCAATAATATAAGTAAGCACAGGTAACCTACACTACCAACTATACAATCAGAAGCACGTGAATAACTAAGCAAAGCATTTCCCCAAATATTTATTTGGTCTTTTATCTATAGTTGAGTATACTCAATAAATCTCATAACCACTCTGGGTTACTTTTTAAACTTTCGCGATCATAAAACATACTATTACACGGGGAAACGTCGGGAAGATAAATAAAATAAGGTAACATACGCGATAAATACCCGTGTAATAGTATAAATATGCACTCTGGGTTACTTTGGGTCCTCATAAACATCATCATTCCGAAAGCCATCGCTGGGCTTGTTCCATTTCCTTAAAGAATCAGCCTTCTCCATTTACCGACTTTTAAAACCTTCAGTGAAATTCAAGTACCAACTAATTTCAATTTTGTACAAACCAATTTTTTGATATCATGCAAACGTTTTCTGTTGCTGGAATCAAACCAGCTCTACGTCTCAGCCGTGGCTGTCCCACACAGTAGGCCTACAATGAGCTCTGTCTGGCTCTGTCTCTGGTTCTGGTTTTGTGCCTGTACGTCACACACACAGTATAATGCACTGGTGAGCACTCACAGACTCAAAACCAGAGCCAGAGACGGAGCCAGACAGAGTTCATGCTAGGCCTACAGGACATCAAAATTCAAATCACCCTATACCTATTCGTCTTTATCCATCCCAAGTTTTTCTATTAGCGACGCTATTTTTACGGTCACAAAGTTGTCACAAGCTATTTACGAGGTATCGTGTTCCCACAGGAGATAAGGGACACTCGTAAACCGAGCAAACTGCGGTCCACAGTCCTTTCAAGATTTGACACTTGTACTGGCCGCGGGCGTCGTAAAATGCTGTGTGGTATACATCTTATTTTCACAATTTCCAGAACATTTTGACAATTACAATAAGCTAAGTTTCAATGACTTACGAGTATAGACGACTTTTTTTAAGTTACAATAAGTCCTTAGATCCGCGTATTTTATTATTACTGTTTCCCTAATTTCTTGATCCAAGAAAATAATAAAAAAAAAAGCAGCCAAGTGCGAGTCGGACTCGCCCATGAAGGGTTCCGTAGCATCAAGTAACATAATATACAGAAAATAAACAGAAACAGGTTCTTGTAGTTCGTCGAAAGGTAAATTGCGGTTTACGATTTATGACGTATAAAAAAAAACTACTGGCTAGATCTCGTTCAAACCAAATATCGTTGAAAGTTTGCATAGTAATGTACAACATATATTTTTTTTAGTTTTATCATTCCCTTATTTTAGAAGTTAGAGGGGGGGGGACCAACTTTTTTCAACTTTGGAAGTGTCTCTCGCGCAACCTATTCAGTTTAGAAAAAAACGATATTAGAAACCTCAACATCATTTTTGAAGACCTATTCATAGATACCCCACACGTATGAGTTCGACGAAAAAATTTTTTTTGAGTTGCAGTTTGAAGTATGGGGACCCCTAAAATTTATAGTTTTTTTTCTATTTTTGTGTAAAAATCTTAATGCGGTTTACAGAATACATCTACTCGCCAAGTTTCATCAGTGTAGCTCTTATAGTTTCGGAGAAAAATGGCTGTGACACGGTCGGACTGACAGACAGACAGACAGACAGACAGACAGACAGACAGACAGACAGACATGACGAATCTATAAGGGTTCCGTTTTTGCCATTTGGCTACGGAACCCTAAAAATGGCAAATGCATAAAACCAAGCGACGCCACAAAAAAAGTTACAATAAATATTGCAACAACTTAATGACAACAAATACAACTTAATATCAAACCTATTTAAACAGCTGTTTGCAATATTTATTGTAACTTAATAAAAAACAATGATAAAGATGAAAAAGAAACAGTACACTCGTATGATCTGCTATTATACTCTGTGGTCGATGATACTCTGTGGTAGGTAATCTACGGATGACCGACCAAAGCGACTATTGGAAATTGAGTTATAGAATTTGGTTGTAAAAAAGGTTGGGGAGGTCGTAAAATGATTAGGTTATTTGGGGAAGACCTTTCTGTGATATACGATACAAAGATGGCTGATTGAATTGTAAAGACTTACGAATGTTCGGATTTTTATGATAATAACATAAAAAGGACGATTTTGACTGCTATATTAAGATGCCTACTATTTCCGGGTTAAAGCAGAAATGTCATGTCATGGTATGCGGGACCGTGTGATATAACTTGAGTAGGTGTTTTGTATCATTTTGTTGAGGTTTGGTCGAATGAACAGTACAAAAAGTTATGCTGTAAGGCACAGCTCAAGTAACCTAAAAACAAAGAAAAATGACACTTACTGCAAGGATATAAGAGCTAGCAGTGTGTGCTAGCTTATATCTATATATATAAATCTTTCGTGTCACAATTTGGAACGCGATAAACTCCGAAACTACTGAACGGATTTCGATAAAATTTTGCAACTGCCTAAAATATGGTCGGACTTAAAATATAGGATAGTTTATATTCAATATTTAGGTGTTATTAATTTATAAGGGGCAAAAGTTTCGAAATCTATGTCTATCCCTTTCTATCGCTTAGGGATTTTTCTGAAAATTCTCGACTTTGACGAGGAAAGAACGCTCTAGAATGTCTTTGAGGTTCTGAATGATCAAATTTAATTCGAAGACTGAAATGATTCGGCTAGCATCCGGAATGCATCCAAACGTTAGTAATCCAGAATTATCTAGAATACTCAAATATACCCATGCAAACGGTTTTGAATTCTAGATTTGGACAAAATGTTCTAGAAAATAGTGCCCCTAAACGTTATAGAATGTTCTTTCATCATCATCATCAATTGATATCAGTCCACTGCTGGACGTAGGTTCACCTTGAGTAACATAGGCTATATTTATATGTTTAAAAAATAAATGTCCACCCGTGCGAAGCCGGGACAGGCAGCTAGTAGTATATATTTTTTTTTTGTCGTCGCATTTTTTCGCCTTTTTTAGGTACAACCACCTAACTTAAAAGAGCTAATTTAACATAGCAGTTACAGCTAATGTCAGTGTCAGTGAAATTGGAAATTGTGTTAAATAGTGTTGCAGGTATATGGGCAACGGTGACCTCTTTCTATCAGGTGGCACGTCTGCTTGTCTGTCAGTCATGGCATAAAATCAAGTTATTCAGATCCCCTCGACGCGATGGGTTAGTTTAGTTAGATACCCCTTGAAAATGTTTTGAGAGGTTAAATCTTCTGAGGGTGCAAGTAGGTATGCGTTTTAGATGATCGGTAACACATTTCAAATATCGTCATCAGACCAATACTCCATAAGTTATTTGGGTCCTCCATTCAAACTCCAAAGAAATTGGCTTAAATCCAGACAAAAGTCAAAAATTTATTTATTCTATGGCTACAAGGATCACTTTGAAAGCCTAAGTGCCAGTTCCACGCAACCAAGCCTAGAAGAACAGCAAACAAGCTTTGGCTAGGTTCCTACCATTTTTTTTAGGTGATCCTTTTACAAAACTAAAGCAAAAATACCAGTGAAGTTCTAGTATGGTGCCACTCTAACTTAGTGAGACGTAGGTATATCTATAGATCGAACCCAAGTGTGGTGAAAGGATTTTAAGCGCGACTCAAAGAGATTCCTTCCGCTATAATAATCCGGGCTATTTATGGTAAAAATTGTGCAATACTGTTTGACATTTCCCAAAATCCCACCTCTGTGTGAATGTGTTTATTAGAGTGAATGTTTACCGCGCGACATGCGCTTGCGACGCGGCGTGTGTCATGTCATTAGCACCTCATAAACTACTGTAAACAGGCAGACGAACGCTGGATACATCTTTATTTAACTTTTGGAACGCCTTCCGTGACGCATCAAAATTAAAATACTTACCTACTTATAGGCACTGGTCTGCGATACATTTTTCGAACAGAAAATTCAAAGGTATACGACTGGATTCGAACCCACGAAGTACCTACTTATAGGTGAGAGCACTGGTCTGCGATACATTTTTCGAACAGAAAATCTAGAGTTACACGACCGATTCGAACCCACGACCGTAAGATCGAAAGGGGTTCCTACCTAGTGGTATCGAATCCAGTCGTATACCTTTGGATTTTCTGTTCGAAAAATGTATTTTACACAATGCTAGCTGAAACGGTGAAGGAAAATATCGTGAGGAAACCCACGGCTTAGTAAGCTCTGGCACGTATTGACCATGTCTTACCTCCTTGGGAGAAATCTCGCGGCTTAATAAGCTCTGCACGTATTGACCATGTATTTCCTGTGGATTACGCCGACTAAGCTGTCAAGTTGGTATAAAAAAATCGTGTCCCACGCACTATAGCGTCCCGTAATTAAGGGCATGCTTAAAAAAAGCGTCTGACGTTATATAAATCTACAGATGCAAAGGCCTGTTATACCTAGATATAATTTAAACATTCTGAATTCATTATAAATAAATAAATAAATATTGTGGACAATTCACACAACACTACCCAGCCCCAAACTAAGCAGAGCTTGTAATATGGGAACCAGATAGCTGATATAATACTTGAATACATTTTTTTTTGTAAATACATACTTAGAATACAATATAACACCCAGACAGAGAACAAACTTTATGTTCACCACACAAATATTTGTTATTATAGGTACATATAAAACAAAGAATTCCATAAATGATGATCTGTCATTAACTCATTTTAAATATGAAAATGTTTCAAAGGTAGGTCCCAAACTAGAGATTATTCAGCTTCAATTATATTCTATAGGTACTATTAAAGAGTTAAATCATGGCAAAATAATCAGAGGGCCATGCTAATTCCCTGCATGCAATAGATTTTTTCTTTAATTGGTCGGTAAAAAACATCGCCTTAAAGGTCCATATTAAAATCTGGAACGTTAAAGCAATAAAAGTCCAAAAGTACTTATCGTCACAGTTTCAGTCAATTAGTCAACGCTCAACGTATCAAATGTCAACAAAACATGTTAAGTTTGGCATAATGTCGAGCCGTGTTGTCATTAAAAATAACTGGCACGAAAAGTCATTACGACCACAACGGAAAAGGATTCGAATTTCGAAATTGCGCGCGTTGTTTGTTTTTCGAAAGGATCGTTTTCGTGGCTATTGATTGATGGCGCATTCAACCGACGGAAGAGCGTAAGCAAAAACAGGGTATATTAAATATCAATTTTTCATGTTGATAAATATTGAAACTGCTGTGGATAGTTTTATTCTTTTATTCAGGTTTGAGTCGGTTAGTTCTATAGAGCTACAATCTACACTAATATTATAAAGAGAAAAGATTTGTACCTATTTTTGTATGTTTGTATGTTTGTAATGAATAGGCTCAAAAAGTACTGGGCTGATTTAAAAAATTCTTTCACTGATAGAATGCTACATTCTTCCAATGTGACATAGGCTACATTTCATTTTGAAAAAAATTAGGGATCCTTGGTAAAATTTGAACAATGTAACCGAAGGTGTAGAATAATGAGTCTTAAAATTTCTTTCGTCGAATGCGCTGCCGAAACTATTAGCGATAGAACAAAATAATGTACTACAATATTGTCTACCCCATGCGAAGCCGGGACGGGCTGCTAGTAATTTATAAAGCTCAATCAACTTCAACTTACCTTCGATTCGATTTCTTACCTTCGATTTTATTCGAATGGGATTCGATTTATAAATGGGTACCTAACCTACCTAGTATGCGCCGGCATAACACCAATCTTGGATTCCATCAATCGACACTTTATAAATAGCACTTTGAAGCTTCAGGCGCGATTCGATCAAAGCTGCCAGCAGTATATGTAGCGTAGTACTTATAGTAAATAATTTGATATATTCAGCTATATTTTATGACTGTACAAGGATGAAACTATTATCATAAAATAAAACACTTCTTTTATGTTACAATTTCGTAAAAAAGTAAAACCTAGTAAAAAAGCTCAAGACGCTGCTAAAAAATTAAAAAGTGATTTATGGATAATTTCTTTGCCATTTTTAACTTATATGTTATGTAACGGTCGTCATTATAATGACGGGCATTGGTTCGTAAAAACCTAAGCCTTAGATTCACTTACAAACAGCTGTTGACACTGATCTTGTTATACCTACTCGTAATTCCAAGTCTTAAGGAGGCTCCTTATAGCATTTTAGCGAGAATTCGCGTGTTCCAAACCCTTTGTTTATCAATGTTTTGTTGAAAATAAATGTTTGGTTTGTAAATAATATTCTTAAGCTCTAAAGATTTTGGAGAATAATATTTGCAG
Organism: Thera obeliscata; assembly: GCA_947578465.1. Taxonomy (NCBI): domain Eukaryota; kingdom Metazoa; phylum Arthropoda; class Insecta; order Lepidoptera; family Geometridae; genus Thera; species Thera obeliscata. The sequence goes on from OX387915.1 coordinate 1,058,937, forward strand.
TGCCATGGTTCATTTATTAATTAAAATGTTTCTTTGCTAGGTATGCTTTGCCATTTTAAACTTCTTTGCAGCTCCACAAACCGAAGTGCCTTTGGAATATGCACAGTTTTATTTTAGCAATAAATTACCATTTCCAACAACAAATCTTTTAATCTATCAAAAAGTAGAAAGATCAAAAGTCAATCTCAAAAAAACCCATTAAGAAATTCCTCAATTTTTACGAAAACATGGCAGTGGTATAACTTGAATAGACCAAACTGTATTTTTTATGACACACTTGACATTGACAAGGTTGACCAAGATAAAAGAAGCCATTAAAAAAGAAGAATAGCGGAATAAACGCGGTCACACATTGTTAACTTCCAAATCTAAAATCTCGCCCCACTTTCTTATAAACGACAAAGTGTCAAATGACACAAGAGGAATGAACACGGAATGAAATCATAAAATCCGTGTTGCGGCATTCACAAACAGAACCACTGACTAAAGAACACAGATTGGTGATAGCACTGGCGCGATTAATTGTTGCGATAGCGAGCGGTAGAAGCGCGGCCTTAGATCCTTGCTGGGGATTATTTTTATTTGTCGTGTGATGGTTGATAATATGACAAAACAATGCAATTTTTAATGCTATTAGAATTTATGCGGTTTTTTAGGTCAGAAAGAGTAAAAGCGTGTGTAGGAAAGGGTTTTCTTTAGCTACGGGAACCCTTTTTGTAGATTTATCGTCTAATATCGAAAAGATTGTAAGTATAACTTGTATGTTAGATTTAAAGTAATTAAATGTAGTCGAATTAATTAGTAAGTAAAAAGTGTCTAATTAGTAAGAAATACCTAGATAAGAGTTTGCAAATACAAGTAAGTAGTATAACATATTAGAAATAAAGGCCTTTATTTTATTATCAAAAATATTAGTTTCATCTTGGTTTTTAGGGCATTGGTGCTGATTAGCCACGCTAAAGATGATTGAAACAATCGACTACAAAGTAACTTTCCTCTCCATTCTGCAAAATCCCCACAAATAGATTCTCCAACTTAGATATTTAAGTCTTTGGTACGCTCTAAGCTAAGGATTGTTTGATCAGTGTTGATAAACCTCCTATTCTTGGCCTCGGTTTGTAAACTACCATGTTTACGTCCCAACTGGGACTAAAGCCACAGTTTTCTAAATGGCGGTGTAATCCTTTAGTTTTTCTTGCTTTAGCTTGCTGTTTTGTCCACGTGAACTTTTGTCGTGACTTTATTTTTCAATCTCGTAATCAAAAGTACCTACCGTATGTTCGTTTCCAGAATGTGATCTTTGCGCAATTACTTATCTCAAAAATCATATTTCATTATTACATTTAAACTCACCACAGATTTAACGTGTATTGCGAGAACGGAACTTAAAGCTTTTTATCTTCACATAAAAAGAAAAAGAAAGAAGAAAACAGACGATTTAAATAAAATTAAATAGATGTCATTAGTTCACACACACCTAAATGTTTTTGTCATTTCGCCATATTGTTGTTAGAATAGGACCATGCCGTAATGACGGCTACTGTGTTTGGCAAAACAGCATAATATTTAAATAATTAGCTGAATAGACGTAATCAGGCAGGGGGGAGATCAAAAGTGCGATGAACATTTTATCATTTATAAAAAACAGAAACAATAATGAGCCAAGGTCTTTACCTTGAGTTACACCTTGCTTCTTGAAAAAAGGTTCGTCTGAAATAGATGGATTCTATGTATTTTATTTCAATAAATAATAATCATACATCAAGATTATCGTTTTCACTCAGCAGGCAGTTCATTCAAGAGCATCTCTCGAAACTTTTTTAATGACCTGCCTTCATCATCCAGTCATGTTCTTCTACACGTCCTTTTGTCTTCAGTTTTGCTTTAGCGGGTAGCCTCGTGGTCTGCTGATTGTCCACAGTCTTCTTTGAAGACCCTTTTAATTCATTTATTTCATCCTCTTTGTTTTGCTTCTTTTTATAGTCACTGATTCTTTTGAAATCCTCTTCGTTTATTTCTGTTCTATAGCTCGCCTAACTCTTGAAACACTAGCCCCAAATTACCCCGTTCCTAGTTTCCCAGATGCTAACCCCAAACTAGTCTTTCCATAAACGGCTTGTTAAGGCGAGTCTCGTAATTAGAGGTTTTGTTAATGCTAGTGTTTACTCTCTGTTTGGTCGTTATGCTATTTTAGCGTTGCTAATTATCGCGGGATCGCTGTTCTGGAGTGCTAACTTGGGTGCTCAGCTCTTTAGTGTCTGTAAAATAAAGAGATATTAAATAGTTCAGCTTTGTTTACGTTTCAGTTATGAAACACACAAAACTAGGAAGAGAAGAGCTTCAAGAGAGAGTGAAACCACACGACTTTACTCGTTTAAGTGTTATAAAACGAGTAAAGTCGTGTGATTTCACTCATTCACATATTGTAATGATAATTAAATCGATGAAATCACCTTACCTCATCATCATGATCATCAGCTTGAAGAAGTCCATTGCTGGACATAGGCCTCCATATTTTTATTGAAGAATTTTAGGCTATCTACATGTATACTGACTTCCCACTATCATTACAATGTCAACGGTCCATTGTACGGGGGACCTCTAACGCTTTGTCTCTAGTTTTTGTGGTCCACCTATTTCGAGCCGTAGTTTGTTGCCTGTTCTTCTAGGCTTGGTCGCGTGGAACTGACACCTAGACTCACCTAGCTTTAAGACGTTTCAAAGCGATTCTTGTAATTGAAATGAATAAAATTTTATTGAGTTTGTGTTTCACCAGTTTTATTACAGTTCACGCAAAAACATTCTATATTTCTCTATGGTGGTCGTAAAAACATAAAAAAAGGTACTTCACTTAATAAGGGAAAGTCTTGAGAAAAACTTGAAAACACAATCGGTATTTTATTCGGGCAACGATTCACCAAAGCGAGTACTAACTTGGGGGGAAAAAGGCACAGAACTTCCTACAAGCAATTACTTTCTTATTTGTCAGTTCTGGGCTACTTAACGAGAGCAGCGGACGTAGGCCTTTAGTTGACATGTTTTTTCTGTTTTACAGTTATCAGCTATTGGTATGGCGTTTACTCAAGAATCAAGATTGGTTGAGAAATCGTATAAGCTTAGTCTGTCTTCGTAACAAATTAGAAAATTCAATAACTTAATTTTTTTCATGTTCTTAATATTTAAAATCAATCTCTGTAAATAAAAAGTAAAAAAAGTTTACTATTTTTATTATACCTTTGTGTGTATTGTTTGTCAACGTCCCGTTTATTTACTACCATGACGAAAAATTACATAAAACAGTGGCAATGAAACAAGTTCTCGAGTGCCATCGTAATAGACGAGCACTGTAGTTCTCATATTTGGGGACAATTTGTGAGTTTTTGTAACTTGTTTTGAAATGTTTGTTCTGCTAAGTTGGTATGATAGATGAGACATTTTTGGGTAATTTACTACACATAATTAACTCAATCTTACAAAATACATTAAAATAACATTCTGACTACCGCAGTCAGAATTTGCTTTAGTTGGTATAATTCTGTGACATTTTCAAGTCCATCACCGCTGCTAAAATACGAAATAAAGAAAATTGAAATTCAAAATATATTTTTTCAGTTGTATCACAAGGATCACTTTGAAACGTCAGAGTCTGAGTCTAGGTGCCAGTTCCACACGACCGTCTTAGAAAAACGGGCAGCAAACTACGGCTTGGTTCCTACAATTTTTATGTGTAATCGGTTTACAAAACCAAAATTATCTAACTTCTTGCTAATAAATATATTTCATTTTACATTTCGTTTCATTAGAGAACAGCAAATTGCTAGTGTGGTGCCACTCCAATCATCATCAAATAAAAACTTAAGTTCATTTCATCACGATGTTTTTCGTCACCGTTTATTGAGAGCACTGGAATACCGCTTTGTTACATCAAATCCTAACGTGGCTATGTCTCTCGATAGGTAGGTACAGATAGGTACTCACTGTAGGTACTCGTTTGAATTAAGCCTGGCGTGTGTGTCAGTCACCTAATAATTTGTCAACCTGTCATCGCTTTTGTATACGGTGGTGCAAGCAGAAAGAGGAATCTGTTGGATCATTTTGTTACTATCATTGTTGGTACAGACATATCAATAAAGCCAAGTGTTTCCCCTGACGATCAGTCTGTATGGTCTCTAGAATATGATCCGCGTTTGATCATGCATGGGAAACATAAGAAAATGTTGTTTGTTTTTATCTATTGCTTATAAGTAGGTAAATAATAAGATCTTGGAAATAATGGTAAATTATTAAGTGTAAGTACATTCTACACTATATGATGAGTGAGCTGTTAGGAAATAATCAAATTATAATTTAGGTACAAAATATAGAGTAAAGTCAGCGTCACAACTATTTATGATTGGCGAACGTTAGCTAGTAAATTCTTCTTTCCTGACGTGTGCTATTAATAGAGTTTTTAAGGGTCATATTTAAACCATCATAGCTTCGAAAATATTTAACTTAGGACCTTGATGTAAGATTTATTTTAATGGAAATATCTTGTACTATGATAATACAATTTAAAAAAAACAGCTTGACAGGTTAGTTTTCATAAAAAAATTAAAAAACTAAAAAAAATTCAAAAAATAAATACGATTTTTATTTTGTTAATATTGTTATGTTATTTTGTGAAAAAGATATTGAATAAAATGTATCATAAATTGATTGTCTTCATTGTTAGCTTTCAAATGATACCTCTTTCGTCTTCCTAAGACGTCTACATCGATAGCAATGATTAAATCAGTATAGGCGTCTGAGCTGCGAAGTAAAAAAAACAAAATGGCTGCTATTTTAGTATGGAGAGGCCAAGAGAAAATCGAGATAGTGATTTGTCGATAAAAATCTCCATATTTAACCCCCCTTAAGTCTCCGACACCGGTGACCAGACACATTATATAGGTACCTAGTTCACTAATCTAAGATTTAAGAAATATTTGAACTTTCCAACCAAAACCGCCAATCTGTTGACGCTGAATATACCCGAGAATCTCTGCAAACTGAGTAATAATTAAAAAGTGGCTGAAACATGAGGAGGAAAACAGTTCGCTTCTAACTTGTCCCATAGCCCATTGGTCCCTTCTGTCATGTGTCCCGGTAATGATAATGACAGGTAGAAATGTCCACTCGATGACAGCTTGATCTCTAGCCTCCCGTTATTGAACACGATATAATCCAATAACGATTATGTGTAGCTAGGAAACACTCACATACTTTGTTAGATGAAATTGGTAAGTGTTTATTGTCTATTCCTTGTAACTGGCGCCTATAGACTCAAACACAGAAGAAATAACTATACAGAGTGGATACGACAGATGGGCATTAAATTACACTACGTACACTATACGTGTTAAGTATTAAATCGATACGGTATAAAAATAAAAAGCTACAAAAATGAGATTTTTTTTATTTCAAACAAACTAAATAGCTTACCGATCCGAGTAAAACGCAAACACCCTTGATAGTAAAACGCGCTCCGGCAAGCGCGCGACATGCCCAGGCAGGCGGCGCGGCGGCCGGGGCGATGACCTGGCGCGACGCGAGTGGAGGCCTGAGCCGCCTTTGAATTGGGTAGGTACGCTCACAACACTACTTTTACTAGTAGTACTTTTGTATAGTGCGGGCGTTTCTAGAGCAACTGCGGCTGTCACTAAACCTCTCTCTGTATGTTCGTAGAGCCAAAGATGCGTTTCCACGGCATTCGCCGTAAATAAAAATCATGTCAGTGTATTCTGACGCCGTGTAAGTTACACGAGGCATTGTTGAACACACAAAACCAAATTTTAATAACGTGTCTTCATCACATCACAATAAAAAACAGTCAATCACAATAAAAACACAATCACAAATTGCCTGTCTTCGTTTTAAATTCGTAAAAATAAAAACGTAAGCTTCCGTGTTCCGGCACATCCGTTCCGAACGGTCAGCGGTCGCGAACTGAAATTGAAAGTAGTTAGGTAGCAATAGCAATAAGAAAGAACGCACTGACCTATGTCTATTTCTTTTACCCGCGGGATTTTTGCTATGTCATTGTCTCTCTCTATGTCACTCTCGTAGTGAAAATGCCTGTGTGTGTATTACTTGCGTCGGAGTGGCAAAAACGCTTCGTAGGTAGGTATAGGTAATCATCTGCTATGAAAAATACATCGTGTTCAAAAAATGAAAAAACTTGAAAAATTATTTGCGGCTAAACTACTGCTCCTAATTAAAAGATTTTTGGTACAGAGCTTGAAAATGGTGCCTAGTATATGCAGTTTATTTTTTGTCTCATCAGTCGTATCCACCCTGTATATTTCTGTGGACTCAACTTATTTCTATGCTTAATTTAAGCATAATATCTGAGTAATATTTATTAAATCTCATCAAATGAAACTCCCCCCCCCCTCTCTTGTTTATGTTCGATTCTGTCCATCCCAAGGTTGCCTGGTAGAGATCGCGGTAAGCGATAAGGCCGCCCATTGTTTTACTGGGAATTTTTATTTTTAAGCTAAATATTGTATTCCTATATGTGTCATGGTAATCATAATCAGTAAAGAGTTATCTATCTATCTAATTTAAAAAACGTTTACGGACTAAAAAACTCAAAAGTTCTGTCTTACAGGTTTTAGTTAGTAACCAGGTTAAAAAGTTCTATCTAACAGTACTTCGAAACCGGGTAACGAAGCAAAACTCGAATCATGTATCATGTTTTCATTCACCACTAGTTACGAACAGGGAAACTAGATGAAAAATAAAATAAAAGCCATTTCCACGTTTATTGCTTTAATATTTTCATATTTCATACACTTTTGCACAATGAATGCAGATCAGCACCTGGGCATAATGCAATTTGTCTGGCAACGCGGCTGCATGCAACATGTCATTAAAATCACAGCGACCGCTAATGTGTTGCAACATCAATATTCCAGCCATTCCGCGTATTGTCCGGACATGTTAGCGTATCTACACTTCTATACTAATATTTTAAAGAGGAAAAAAATATATTTTTGTGTGTATGTTTGTAATGAATAAACTCAAAAACTCCTGTGCCGATTTCAAAAATTATATCACCATTGGAAAGCTACATTCACCCTGAGTAACATAGGCTATATTTATGTGTTTAAAAATATTATGTCCACAGATAGGCCAATAGTTCACTATAAAAGTCAGAATAAGTGTAGGTAACAGATGAATTTCCTTAGAAAGCTAATTTATCAATCTACAGATAGATTTAAACATCAAGTACCTAGATGCAAATGTTGAGATGGATGTGTGGAGTGACGAGAATGGATAGGATATGAATATATCGGGGAAAGTTGGAAACTAGCGCCAGTGACAGAAACATATAAGAGCAATCGACTGGCGTGGTACGGGGATATTATGAGGAGGGATGAAAGTCGTATGACTAAGAAAACATGGATATAGGTCGCCCATTGTTTTACCTAATTGTTAATTTTTTATGTCCTGTACTGTATCTTTTGTGTGGTGAACAATAAAGAGTTATCTATCTATCTATCTAATCTAAATATATATAACTCAAAGGTGACTGACTGACATAGTGATCTATCAACGCACAGCCCAAACCACTGGACGGATCGGGCTGAAATTTGGCATGCAGGTAGATGTTATGACGTAGGCATCCGCTAAGAAAGGAAAATGGAAAATTATTTTCCGAAGAGGAGAAAAAGGGGAAAAATGGTTTGAAGAAAAATCAACGCACAGCCTAAACCGTTAGCCCTAGAAACATGAAACTTAGAAGGTGTGTTCCTCTAATAGAGCAGAGGTGCACTAAGAAAGAAAATAAGAAAATTCTTCCCCTAAAAGAAGAAAAAACGGAAAATGATTTTAACAAAAATCACAAAAAAATGTTTTACAAAATACGCAAAAAAACAGTAAAAAAAATTAAGCTACCGCAGCACCTGTCATCAAATTTGAATACACACAAAAGTTTATTTAAAACCCACGACAACCACTAAGACAAAATCACGGAAAACACCTACCATACCGAAACTAAACACCGTTTAAAAAAACGGCCACAACAACACTCGCCTTCACAACCTACTCTGAAGTACATGCTCAAAACTATGGTAACCAGCAGTTGGTCATGTCAAATCAAAAAAATCTGATTCGATTATACATTAACACGCACACGAAACCCCAAATTAGCCACTGATCTTCTTCTTCTTCTTCTTCTTCTAAATATATAAAACTCTTTCGTTACTGACTGACTGACTGACAATCAACGCACAGCCTAGACCGTTAGTCCTAGAAGCATGTAACTTGGAGGGTATGTTCCTCTTATAACGTAGAGGTGCATTAAGAAAGGAAATTGGAAAATTCTTTCCCGAAGAGGAGAAAAAGGGGAAAAAAGGTTTAAAGAAAAATCAACGTACAGCCTAAACCATTAGTCCTAGAAGCATGAAACTTGGAAAATGTGTTACTCTCATAGGGCAAAAGTGCACTAAGAAAGAAAATAGGAAAATTCTTTCCCTAAAAGAAGAAAAAGGGGAAAAAGGTTTGAAGAAAATTCACAAAAAATTGCTTTACAAAATACGAAAAAAAAACAGTAAAACAGTAAATTTGAATACACACAAAAGTTTATATAAAACTCACCATAATCACTAAGACAAAATCGCGGAAAACACCTATCATGACGAAATTAAACACCGCTTCAAAAAACGGCTAAAGTACATGCTCAAAACTATGGTAACCAGCTGAACGTGTCAAATTAAAAAAATCTGATTCGATTATACACCAACAAGCATACGAAACCCAAAATTAACCACTAATATAACATAAAATCACAAAAAATAGCTTCACAAAATACGCAAAAAAAAAACATTTAAAAAAATTCAGCTACCGCAGCACCTGTCACCAGGTTTGAATACACACAAAGGTTGACAAAAAAACCAATGATAACCACTAAGACAAAATTTCGGGAATCATCTATCATACTTAAACTAAGCACCGCTGAAAGAGATCGGCTACAACAGCACTCGCCTTCAACTTCAAATACACTCTAAAGTACAAGCTCAAAAATATGATAATTAGCATTTGATCATGTCAAACTAAAAAAACCAGATTCAATTATACACCAACGAATACTAAAGCCGATGTTCTTGCTTTTATAATAACCTTCTCTCTCTTTAAAGCCCAAATTACCCACTAAAACAAAATCACGAAACAAAGCTTTACAAAATACGCACGCAAAAAACTTAAAAAAAAATTCAGCTACCGCAGCATCTGTCACCAGGTTTGAATACACACAAAGGTTTACAAAAAACCCCATGATAACCACTAAGACAAAATCGCGGGAGGCACCTATCATACCAAAACTAAACACAGCTGAAAAAAATCGGCTACTACAGCATTTACCATCTTTCGAACACACTTTATATAGTATTGAATGCAAACTCAAAACTAAGGTAACCAGAACTTGGTCATGTAAAACCAACGCAAACAAATACCCGACTTAGCCACTAAGACAAATTCACGAAAAACAACTCTCAAAAAATACGCAAAAACCAGTGAAATCATATCAGTAGTTGTCCGCCTTCCACCATAAAATAGTTTCTTTTAAACGAACTCAAACTATGACTTTACCACGCAGACGATGTCGCAGGTAACAGCTAAAACCCACCATAACCACTAAGACAAAATCGCGGAAAACACCTATCATACCGAAATTAAACACCGCTTCAAAAAACGGCTAAAGTACATGCTCAAAACTATAGTTACCAGCTGGTCGTGTCAAATTAAAAAAATCTGATTCGATTATACACCAACACGCATATGAAACTCCAAATTAGCCACTAATATAACATAAAATCACAAAAAATAGCTTCACAAAATACGCAAAAAAAAACATTAAAAAATTTCCAGCTACCGCAGCATCTGTCACCAGCTTTAAATACACAAAAAAAATTCAAAACAACCGATGATAACCACTAAGACAAAATTGCGGGAATCATCTATCATACTTAAACTAAACACCGCTGAAAAAAACAGCACTCGCCTTCAAATTCAAATACACTCTAAAGTACAAGCTCAAAACTATGGTAACTAGCATTTGATCATGTCAAACTAAAAAAACCAGATTCGATTACGATACCAACGAACCAACCAACGAATACGATAGACCAAATTACCCACTAAAATAAAATCACGAAAAAGAGTTTTACGAAATACGCAAAAAAAAAAAAAAAAAAAATTTTTGCTGCCGCAGCATCTGTCACCAGGTTTGAATACACACAAAGGTTTACAAAAAAACCGATGATTACCACTAAGACAAAATCGCGGAAAACACCTATCATACCGAAGCTAAGCACCGCTGAAAAAAATCAGCTACAATAGCATTCAAATTCAAATACACCCTAAAGTACAAGCTCAAAACTATGGTAAATAGCAGTTGGTCATGCCAATTAAAAAAACCAGATTCGATTATACACCAACAAATTAGCCAAATTAGCCACTTAAACAAAATCACGAAAAAGAGCTTTACAAAATACGCAAAAAAAACATTGAAAAAAATTCAGCTACCGCAGCATCTGTCACCAGGTTCGAATACACACAAAGGTTTACAAAAAAACCGATGATAACCACTAAGACAAAATCACGGGAAACATCTATCATAGTTAAACTAAACACTGCTGAAAAATAAAACAACAGCATTTGCCTTCAAATTCAAATACACTCTAAAGTACAAGCTCAAAACTATGGTAACTACAGTTGGTCATGTCAAAATAAAAAAAACAAACTCAAATATCCACGCGGACGAAGTCGCGGGCAACAGCTAGTCTATCTATATACTGTGTGAAAGATGACATGTTAAGAGAGGAGTGAATGCAGAGACTACGGCTGACAGAGAGGAATGGAGAAGAAAGACATCCTGTACTAGCCCCTCATAAGGTGGGATAAGGGCAGATAGGAGAAGAAGAGTTAAAAACCAGAATTAACATTGTTTAATCGGCGAATAGCGGTATTCTGTAGAATGAACAATCAGCTCATGATATAAAACGATGACCAACCAAAACTACCCAAAATTACAGTTGAAAACGCGACTGTGTAATTAATAAAACATATTGGGAACGAAATAAATAAACATGAACAAAAACAGTGGTGAAATATTCGCGATTCAAAGCCTCTCGTCCAATCAAGCACAGCCGGTTCAAATAAAACTGTTGAAACATCCCGGCGTCGAATTCGAATCTGCACACAATAACAATAACAGGGCCACAATATTCAACAGTAAGTTAGATGATGTCATAAATGAGAAGAATCCTATAGTCATTAGGTCATTGTCAAAAAAATCGTCCTCGTAATAACCACTAAAGATCGACAATATACCTAACGAAAAAGATTGCGGGAAATCAATTAATGTAGACGGTATCTTTCTTCCTAGAAATCTGTATAAGACTTAGTCCAAAAGTGAATTTCTCCAGGCTAATGCTGATGATGATGGACCCAGAGACTAGACCAGTTTTGAAATTGAAATATTATGAAAAACCGACCCGTGGAATAGCGGTCATCTGTATATTCAGAGGGGGATTGGAAAAATATTGCAATTTATTTCAAACCACTAGCTGCGGCCTACAAATATTGAAATATACCGTGGTATAGATGACCGTACTTTAGTTTTATGGGATATCTAACCATACCATAGTCTATTCCTTTCTATAAACGCTATAGCAGTAGTAGAGGTCTTTGTAAATTAGTTCTTCGGGAAGGTGTTACCATTCTACCAATTTTGTCGCTAAGCAGTAAGTAGTGATGCTGATGCTCGCATTACTGTTCCAATTTGAAATAATCATTAGGAATTATGGCCTGCGCACAATGAAACGCTGTCAAATATCGCTGTCAAATTTGACAGCGTTTCACTGATCGCCAGCAACCTAGGTGTGCGCAGGCTTTTGTAGTTAAATCTAGGGTAGATTTTGACTAATACTCTTGACTTTGTTTCAGGTACTTAGTCTAACTTTGTCATGCTCACCCCGGTAAGTTATAAGCCTTTTAAACGCCCGTTGTAGATAAACATCAGAAGCGATAAATCACGGAAGTCGTGTGGGGCGTGATCCTGATTCAATAACATTCAATTAAGCCCCTTGCAATTAGAAGCGGCTCGAGAAAGGGGTATTGGAACAGGGTAATGCTGGATTGGATTTCGGGTGATTGGGTGGCAGCAAATGAACCCCTGTTTAGGGGTTTGTTTATGAATCTGATCGTTTAAAGAATAGCTTATTAGGCTTAGGCTTATTAGGCTTCTTCTTCTCGTGTCACTGGTTCTTTCGAACCAAGTGTGGTGAAAGGATTTTAAGTGCACCTCAAAGAAGCTCCTTTTGCACTTGACACATTCAATCATGCTAATTTCCACCCTATATTTTGCACTGGAAAAGATCGCATACATGAATTGGCAGCCCATTGAACCTCTGATTTTAAATAATTGATATAAGTAATTTTTTGTTTTAAAATTATTATAAAACAATCTAATAGTAATAAATGAATAAGTAAGTTTTTCGTGTACTGTGTCACTATAACATCGCGTAGAGTGCCTTTGTAAACTGAAATAGGCGCTAAAATGCTCTGTCAATGTAGTAAATTGAAAGCTATAAAACGACCCATAGATAAGCAAGTATTAGTACTGCAAACTATGTATTTTATAGGAAACTAGTGGACGCCCGCGGCTTCGCTAGCCCCTTGGCTGTTTGTAGACGTCCCGTTGATTTTTCTTTTAAAAGTTTTTCCTCTTTTTCTCCGCTTAGGGAAATCATTTTCCAATTTCCTTTCTTAGTGCACCCCTATGCTATAAAAGGAACATACCCTCCAAGTTTCATGCTTCTAGGACTTACGGTTTAGGCTGAGCGTTGATTGTCAGTCAGTCAGTAACGTAAGAGTTTTATATTATTTAGATAGAAGATATTGACGGTAAATTCTCGACCCCATTAAATTGCTAGACCCCAAGAAATAAAACGGCCATCCAGCCCACTCGACTCGAAGGCGGATCTCCATAACAAAATGTCACGTCATGCCTTCCGTAGCCGTGTCTCAAAGATGCTGATTACTGTTCCACATTCCTTTGTATCCCGTCTGTTGTGCTCTTTATCTTTGCTTTTTTACCCACCACTGAAAAGAAGGGTGTTATAAGTTTGAGACTGTGCGAGGCTGTGGCATCGTAGCTCTATAGTATGACAGGATCGTGAAAACATGAAGATAATAAAGACATTATTTTAAATTGTACCTACAGGAACTGTTATATGACTTTAAAGAGATCTGTAGGCCTACCATGAGCTCTCTCTGGCTCTGTCTCTGGTTCTGGTTTTGAGTCTGTGTGAGTGCTCGTGCTCACCAGTGTATTATACTGTGTGTGTGACGTTTTGACGTAGGGTTTATTTAGTCAACACTCACACAGACTCAAAAACAGAACCAAAACCAAGACAGAGCCAGATGGAGCTCATGGTAGGATTGAAGAGATATTCACCATGGCTGGGGATTTGTAAGTCTTGGAATTTGCAAGTTTAATCGCTGCAATAAGAATGAACACGTCTGTATCCTCGCATCGTATAACGGGACGGTTTTTGTCCATTGTCTGACATGCCATGCAACGACGACGCACGATAGTGGTCAACCACTTGAAGGTACCACTTCACGCCAATCTTACTGCTGTGGTCCAAGTTGTAGGCGAACCACTCGTTCAACCTTTACTCCCAAAAAAAGAACAGCTTTACGGCATTAATCCCCAGAATCTCGAGTGGATTTTGGTCGGAAAGATCTAAGAAGATGATTGGGTACATACTTGGAAAAAACATATACAATGAAAAGTAGTTGTCCGAAATCTTACAGAAGAATTAGATGGCCCACCTGATGTATTGCACTATACTGTACATAATTCTTAACAAAGCAGCAGACGCTTTTCATGCAATGTTCCTACTTTGCTGCAGAAAAGAAGCGGTCTCAAAGCAATACGAGCCTTACAATAAAACAAACTTACTCGAGAAGACTCCTTCTTATGCAAGGTCTACCTATAAGCTAACCTAATATGGAGTACATCATCTTCCTGCCCTTATCCCACGCTATGTCTTGTCGGCACAACAGGTTTTCTTCTTCCACTCACCTCTATCATTCGTCATCTCAGTGGTCACTCCTTTCTTGCTCATGTCATCCCTGACGCATTCAATCCATCTTTTCTTTAACCTAATATGGAGTACGTTTAACTTAATTCACCTGTACCCTGTTTTTATTCAAAATTCCTAAAACTGTTATGAGAACCAGTACTCACTACTCATTCGCTGCTCGCTTACTCTTCAGACCACGTCCAAGATCCTGATAAGTAGCCTCATAAACTGTCCGAATGGCTTTTTCGGACCCAAACGATCAGTTCCACTGATAGCGTAAACGCCAATTAAAATGTTTGTCTGACAGATTGACAGCTTCGATCGCAAATTATTTGTTGCTTCATTTTGCTGTCTTTATTTTACGGTCAATTGTTTTTGAGATTGGATTGCTTGCACAACATTCGAGAAGCAATGACTTTCTTAAAAAGTCCATTATTTTAACAAGATTTTGCACCAGTTCTTCGGGAAAAAAACCTTCTTTATTCAAAAACCCACACAAATAACTGCTGGTGACAAGCATGACAGACTTTTTGACTTCTATAGAAAATAAATTGCCAACTTCTTTGGATAATCAGTAGTAATCTAGTAGGTATCATGTGATAGCATCAATAATAGTGTCTTTTCTCTCTTTATCTTCGCTAAAATTCTTGGATTTGCTATCCGAGAGGCGAACATTTTAATAAAACTGGCATATTATGGACTAAGAGATGGAAAGTTCCTTGGGGATATAACATAGAAGAGTTTATTTTAGTCTTAGACACTAAAAATAAGAACTTGTGAACACTATTTGCCTTTTGTTGACATTAGGTTAACCTTAAGCACTGGCACTCGTGAGAGAAATAGATTTAAAAGGTAAAACCTACGGTATAATAGAACTTCTTCTCGTCTCCGCTTACTACAAACATAAGGAAAGCATTGAAAAACAATGTTTATGACGAGACTGGACGTCCATTCAATGTTTTAGTCCTGTCTGTTGAAGGTAAAACAAAAAGCAACAGTTTTGTTCCGAGCCCTCAGATACATTGGCCCGGAGATGCGGATTTAAGGATTAAGGTCCAGGGGTTCGAGTCGATCCTTCAAAAGAAATTATGGATTGAATTGACAGTTATACAAAGAGATTGATTGCGAAAGTATAAAAAGAACTGAAAATAAATATTTTTTTATAGTTTCTTTTACTACAACTTCTGTCGTTTATTTGGTTTTGGATTTGGTTTAGATACATTTCAGAATGATCCTTGTGGATTAATTAAAGAAATGCATTTAAGATTTGGCTTGTTTCTCTCCGGAATATGTAACTTTGCATACATGATTTTTTCAAATTCACTATTTTGATCAAACTTTTTAGTCGCGGGGTCTTTTTCGTTTGTTTTTAATTTATCGTCTGCTGTTATTAACAACTTTGTTTAATTTTATTCATTAAATACTCCGTCTATTCCTTGAATACATCTCTGTGCAGGTCACAGGCGATGCAGTCAATTGTCTCGATTTCAGATTTATTCTTATTCGATACCCGTCGAGTCCCAGTCAGAATGCGTAAAATATTCCTGTTTTTAAGCTTTATGTGTTGAATGATGTGGCTTTTATGAGGCACTTTCTTTGGATGTTGATTGCGCATAGTTTAACTTAGTATTTTTGATGTTAATCAAAAGAAAGGATTTGGGTATCTTCTGGGACGCCATAAAAAATATAAGTATGCAAAACGTCTTTGCAGATTTGTAAATAAATCTCCTATTACGATGTCCCGGTAGATTCTGTGTTTTTTACTTTTAGTATGTATCATGATCAAGCTATCTACTACTACTATCATATATCTTATACTTATATAATAACACCGTACGAAATTCCTCTTATAACTAATCAGTAGATAGTATTACAACATAATTGCCGCCAATTGAGATAACTATAGTACTATCTATAAAGTTTAGTAGACAAGGTTTTATGTGCATGTAGGAGTGGAATGGTTGGTAACAATATGATATTCTAATTCAAATGGAAATCACGAGAAGACCAAAACGTGATTTGTACTTCAGCACACAATTTCTAACATTTGATTGTTCATGTAGATCCATTCCGACTTTCACAAACCATACTCATTGTTCTTCTATACCAGCCTTTTGTGCTATCTTCTGGCTATTTATATTCTACTTTGAGCTCTATCCCACCACATTATGAGTCATGGATATTCTCTGCTAATTGAAATCAAAACTTTGCTTCGTCTTTGCACTGGACATTACCCATTTTTACGACTGTACCTTAATAGAACCGGCAGTGCTTTATCGCTACAAGTTTACTCTCATCATTAGTTCAATCGATATTCAGTTCTATTTCTATGGTTATAAGAACCTTAGCTGTAGACACCTGTCGGCCTTTTTGATTAGCAGCTTTTAGTACACCGAGAATTGTTTAATCTAAGAGCTTCATTATTCTTTAGAATTGAAAAGGAAGGTCTTATCAAAATCTCGTTAAGTGGAGATTAGCTCCTGGTCTCGGATTAAGTTTATGTGGTGTGAACTTTAGTTTATTATCTATTTCAAAATACGATTTGATACAAGCTTTTGATAAATTTATTACCGTAGGTACCACTTTGTTCGCAGTTTTAAGATTTTATATTACTCTTTCTTATCTTGAACTCTAAAAACCTAATAAGTCTAGCCTTATGTGCAGGTTTCATGATCTCGTTCTGTAAATCTTTGGTAGCTTCTACTCGTAAGTTTACTGATATTTCAGTGAAAGCTTCTAACGAAACCTTTTTGTATCGAACTCTTATCATTTCTACGAAAAGATCCTCTTAGTATCGTTGCAAAGTATCTTGTGATGAATTACAGACCTTTCCTTTGATACAAATCTTTACTAAGTTTCGAGAGTTTTCGAGCGAATGCCTACGTCTTTTCAAGGGTCGGTAGTTGTTTGATAAATTGTATCACTTCTGAGATTGCTACCGTTGAGCACTGCCTTTTCGAACAGATGAAAACAGTGACGCAAATAAAATTATTGCCTGCTTCTAAATATTAAATAAATTAATATTGTGGACAATCCACAAAACACCATCTAGCCCCAAATTAAGCAGAGCTTGTACTATGAGAACCAGATAGCTGATAAATTACTAATATACATTTTTTTTTTGTAAATACATACTTAGAATACAAGATAACATCCACTCTCCGTCTCTCCCGTTCTCGGTGGGGATCGAACCCACGACCTACGGCGTAGAAGGCAGAGCTACTACCAAATGTGCTGAGAGGCCAGTCAAATATTATGATATTGGACATATTTTGACAATTAAGATACATACCTACAGCATCTCCGACATATTATTTATTTTAGTTAGTCCCAAAAACCTTTTCTATTGAACATTTGTTTTTTAATAAACGTTTTTTCTGTTAGTTAGCTAACGGGCTAACTAACGAACTCTAAGCTAATATAACGACATTAGCTTAAAGTTCAGAAATATGTCAAGTGCAAGAATGGAGTCTCTTTGAGGCGCACTTAAAATCCTTTCACCACACTGGTTCAAAAAAACCGGTGACACTACAAGAAAAACATTAGATTAGGCCACATTATATGATCTACGGTCTTTACCAAAGTCCCGTCCTCCGTTTTACTTAACATAGAGTGCTTGAAAAAGAACCATAAATACGACCGACAATCTAAATTCATATTTCTAAATCAAAGAATCGGTTTATATTCCGACCGATGAGCCTAGGGGCAAATGCTTTCAGCTGTATTTTACGCTTTAGATAAATCCAATTTGTGCTTGTTCCGGGCAAATAGCATAGATTGCTTTATTTTGCTGTAAACTTCAGCATGGAAATTTATTGTTAGGTATCAAGGTATTTTATAAAGCATAATCCCACGCTGCTTCTATCTTATTACAATGTAGACTTAGGAAGTACTTTTTTTAATCCTTTAGAAACTTATTTAATCTGATTTTCAAGTTCTGATTTCTAGATACTCTCAAAATTATTCCGGGAAAAAATAACCTTGGTATCGCAAGTCGCCTTTTAACAACCTATTGTTTGAATTCTTTCAACGTTATGCATTTAATGAACCATGTCTACTTGCTTGTTCTATAACGTCCGGTTTTTATTTGTACAAGTACTTTGCTATTTGCCCACTACTTATTGTAAAACCTCACTTTCTAAACATAACTAACATTACATTATATACATGAATGTATTACTTCACATAAGCGTTTGATACCATTCACTTCACTATCTCCATGCCTAACATTAGTTAAATTAGAAACGTAAGCTCAACTCCGCACAACATTTCTATTCTCTCCACCATCTCACGTATTACCCACCCAATCGCACCCTATATTATCCGCCGAAGTTCTGAAGTGGAGCGTGCCCTAGGGCGCTATGCTAGGCCCACAACTCTTTACAGTTTATGAGTGAAACAGGTTGTAAGTACCTGTCTATCGGTATTTATCGGTACGAAGGTATGAACTTTAGATATTCTACTTTGTTTAGTGTGAAAACGTAATCATGGACGAGCAACTTTCATTCACAAAAAACGGCTATTAAATTAATAACTCCCTTGTACAAATACGAATGCCAAGGCTGAAGAGTCAGAAACAAGATCAGTGCGGGATCGTCTGAGGCAACCTGTTTTCTAAGTAAAAGCATCCTAAGTGCAGTTCACGGCTCATGCAATCATATCATCTGGCTAGCAATCACGTGGTTTGTTTGTGCAGCCTGCGGCTCTAAATTAGCTGTTCAGTTGTTCTGTTTGCTTCCTGCATCTGAAGGCTTCGAGCTAGAGCTTTGGTTAGTTTTCGACTGGAAGGGCAGGTTTCCTTGTGTTGTTTCAACTCGGAAAGAATTGAGAGGGCTCCTAGAGCTCAGAACGTAATTAAATGGATGATGTACAGTACGGAAGATAAAAAAGAAGATAAGACAGTAAGAAAGAGTATTGGTATTGAATATTGGATTCTAAATCATCGAATTCCCCGTCGATTTGGGTGCTGTTATTCAAAATATGATAAGAATATGAATTATTCATGTGTACCTACCAACCATACTCAAAAGATTTCTGTATTCGCGATCCTGACATAAAATCTCAACCGCTTCGGGCTACGAAAAGTACATGCGGTGTTCAGAGAATATTTCTTACAAAAATACTCCAGATTTTGGTACGATTTAAGTATATGTGTAAGTCACATGGACCCTTTATAGGGTATATATAGCAACATGGAGGTAGGCCCAGGTTTTTAGATAATAATAGGTAGGCATAGATATAGTATAATAGCGTTGTTATAGTAATCAAGTTGAGTCGTTTCTATGTTTGATTTTATTTCTTCATTTTGATATTTTAACCTAGAAAATTTGTTATTTTCATTTTATCACGGTTAACTTCTAAAACATGTTTTCCTTTGTCGATTCCAACTTCGGGTTGTTACTTCATCGTAAGCTGTGGCTTCCGAAGTTTCTGCTCAGTACGCACGATTGTTGGGCTCGCTTCTTGGGTTCTATATAGAAGTTTGTTCTTGCGTGTTTTGTTGACGAGTTTCTATGTTACTTATTTCTTAGTTCTTATTTTTGTCCTTTTGATCTTTTTAAACCCAAGTAGTTCCCTATATGCTTTATTTTAAAAAATAACCGTAATATCACAGCTTTTATAACTTTTAGAGCTTAAGCATAAATCTCTTGGTAATTTGTGCTTTGAGTTGTTACTTTTCTCTATGACAGATCACGAATTTAAGAACAAGTATCAGAAAATAATATTGCTAATATTGAGTTTGATCGCGTATTGAACTCATTATTACTAATCAAAACTAGTCATAACATAATTATAAGCATGAAAGGTTTCGCCATTCTTTTAATTTAAATGATTAATTAACTTTCAGCGTTCCTGAAATTCCAATATAGTATTATTGCTCATCGGGTAATAACTAGTAAGTTATTACTACTAATAGTTCAAGCTCCAGTTATCAATTGTATCCCTTACAGAATCACATAAATACGAATGTAGCATACATACAGTTACTTAAGCAGCTACTACCCGGTCAGTAATAAAATACTACTAATACTTACCCAGTAAGAAGCTTAGTAAAGAAAAGGAGCCTCTCTGAGGCGCACTTGAAATCCCACCACCACACTGGTTTTAAAGAACCAGTGATATTAAGAAGAAAAGAGAAGTAGCAAGTAGTTTATCAGAAATAAACTGATAAGTGTAAATTTAATTTGATAACTTGTTTTCTACCAATCATCTGAGCAGCTCAGCCTAAGCTTTTGACGTGACAACGTCTTATAATTCGATGGAGCCGGCTGCACGCACAAAAAACATGACTCATGCGGCGTTACCTCGCTCTGAGGCGTTCCATTTAAGGGTTGAAGTGCAAGCGATAGCGCGGAACGAGCGACAAAGAGGCACAATCAGCCTCCGCGTTCGGCAGCGTTCGACATCTGTCTCTCTCCTACTTGAGTGAGCGATGCGTCCGCGTGGACAGCTGTATGACGTTGTCACGTTCAACTATCGTCAGTAAACCGACTTTACAGACAACCGTTTTTTTTTAATAACATTTATATGTATGTATAAGTTTATTCAGAGCTTATCATACCTTGGTTCCGTATCGGCTCCGGCACATACAAACAATAATTAATTCCGCCCGCGGACGATACGCTAATAACTGGGTGTTTGCGAACAATTCATTTATCAAAGCGATCTCTGTTTATTTAGCTGTTACATACACCAACCTATTCTATTTCACTAATATTATAAATACGAGCGCTTATAATGATTCAATCATATTTTTAGATGAATCTTGAAAAAGGAGTAACAGTAGGCCTAACCACAAGCTCTGTCTGGCTCTGTCTCTAGCTCTAGTTTTGTGACTATGTGAGTGCTCACTAGTGTAATTATACTATGTGTGTGACGTTTCGACGTAGGATTTATTAAGTCAACACTCATATAGACTCAAAACCAGAGACAGAGACAGAGCCAGACAGAGCTTGTGGTAGGCCTACTGCAGTGCTTAGATAAGAATGAGACGTTTCTTCATCGTCTTTTTCTTATACCATATATTTGTTAACAAGTACGAAGAAAAAATCCTAACAAATTATCGTACATTAGGATCAAAATTGTTTTTTGTTAAACTTTGTGCATTCGGATTACACACAAGATGCTCGCGATTTTCGAAAAGTAAGTTCAACGTTTTTATATATTTCAAAAGGACAAAGTGCGCGAACGAGAAGTTATTTCACGATGTTTTAAAATGCTAGTAGCAGTAGTAGTAGCAAAGACTTTGAGGTAATTATTTTGGTTTTTTTTTGCAACGATGATGCGTCTTTCCCGCCATTTATCATAGTTCGAAATTCAAAATAACGATTTCAATGTCTGCATTGAAATTCCAGTACAGTATAACAAATTAATAAAACAGTTTATATTCTGGCCAGTAAATTAATAATGGCATTTCAAACCGTCATCTAGTCTAGTATGCACATCATCCGTTCATTTTATTACAGACATCATGTTGTATTAGTTTAATAGATACCTCGGTTAATATAAATTGTAATATATGTCTCGCATAGTAGCCTGCAGCCGAGTCTATCCATCACAACAATCTTTAATCTGCAGCTCCTGAGGCGGTGATATATCACAACCCACGTGAGACTGAAATATACGATATTTTTACATCGCATCGGAAAGTATAGGCTGAAATATTGCAAAAATATGCAGGGTAATGTATAATGAGAAATGAGCTGAAAGTGTTTTTACGAACTATAGAATTTGCACACGCGCGGTTGTGGTTACTAATATATTTATTTTGTAACCAAAGTTTGTTTATTATTTCTTGTTAAAACTTAAATGAACCCCTTGGCTTTTTGGTGATTTATTGGCACATGAGGCTGAAAAAAAACAGCTGAACCGTTTTTGATGAAATTGTTTTGGAACCCATATGGAAGTATTACTACATTTCAGATGCAGTTTTTTTTTAAATAGGTTTTATATTTTTTTATGTTTGTTGTTGCATAACAAAAATTAAAAATATAATATAATTTAAAAAACACACAACAGAATTGACAACCTCCTTTTTTAATTGAAGTTGGTTAAAAACAGAATCAAGGTTGCATGAATAATTCAAGTCGGCTGTCATGTTTCAAAGTCCAAAACATTAGAGAAGCCGCTACACGCTCAAACTACAGTGCAATGAACCATTTTCCATCCAGATTTTCCGCTCCATTCACGCGGACGATTGTATTGTACCAAAAAAACAAATGACGAATGATCCCCGTCCCATTCTACCATTGACATTCAACCTAACCTAATTTAATTTGCAACGGTGACGACATCTATCGCGGCAATTGTCAAATTTGGAACATTTACTACTGAAGAATGGGAGAGGCCTACGTCTTCTTCAGGCTGATAATGACTACGAGGTGTAGGGAGACATATACAATGTACTTACAGCTGAAAAAGACTTATTTTTTATTTTGTTTCATAGGCATTGTCCTTGTTTTTAATTTTGCCTTCGTTTTCAAGTGAAATATTAGATATTTTAACTTTTTGATTTAACATGCTGACATTTTGACATGTTATTTCTTTGTGAATAAATCATTTGTACCTAATTGTTTTCCTAAAAAAAGTGTAAGTAGCAATGAAGTTGTTTTTTTTTGTAAACGTGCTAGTAACCTTCTTTTTGCAACGATGATGCATCTTTCCCGCCATTTATCACAGTTCGAAATTCAAAATAACGATTGCAGCGCCACTTTTAAGATGACAGCGGAAATTACGAGCTGCGCCTGCGTCGATTAATGAGCTCATTAGCTCGCCTTTATTTATTGGTTGGTGTAAAACTTTTGTGATCATTTGTACTAAACTAAAAAGTTAATTTATAATTTGTTTCTGTGGAGAGTACTTTTATTATATCCAGCAAAGCGGTCGTCTTAGCATTCAATTTTCGACACAGGTTTTATACAGATTTTATATTGAGTTTGTTTTAAACAGATCCTTTGTAAATGAGATGTACTGTTTTACAGATACCAGGTTATTTATGTAAGAGCACTGGTGGCCTGGGTGGTAGAGGCCCCGCGAGCCTAAGGTCCAAAATCCAGTCGCACCTAAAAAGTTCAAAAATATGTGTGTAAAGGAGGCTCTTTGAGGAGTACTTAAAATCTTTACACACGATGATGACACGATAACAAGAAGATATCTAAGTCAAAGTCTAAAGATCGTTTGTAACGATCTGCAGATAGCTCAACTGTTTCTTGTGTATTTAGTACATTTTGTAAATATTTGTTTAATTGACAGTTTCTTTGTGTAAATAAATTATACATTTTTGACAATTAAAAGTCTAAAGTTTGTTTGTTTTTTTTCTTCTTATTGTACCTATACCTACTAAATTGTCAAACGTGTTTGTGGGTCAAATAAACAAGTTTTCTTTCTTTCTTTCTTTGTTTCTTTCTAAAGATATTTATTGATAATGGCAAGGCCCACTTTTACCAGCAACTCCTGAGTTCCTCTGAGGGAGTCTTGAGAGAGTTACATAGCACTAACACTGATGCGGTCACCAATCCGTCTGCAAATAGTGGTGACTACAGCAGGAGGTGGCATATCTAAATCCAATAGTGGACTTATTCAGGTCATGATGATGAGATTGACTTCTATTGAAGGCCTCGTCTGGGGAAGTACTACCACCATGCCTATTTCTGCCGTGAAGCAGCATTGCTGTGTTTCGGTTTGCAGGGTGTGGGTGCCGGTGAAATTACTGGCACGTGAGGCTGAACCTCTGCATGCCTCAAGTTGATGGACGCAGGGCAGTGCATCGTAGGGAACGTGCCTGACGTGTGTGACCTACGAGGCAATGTTTTGTTATAGGTGATGGTTACCACTAAACATTAGTTGGGCCATATGCTTGTTCCATCTGCAAGTTGTATAATTACCTTTCACCGCTGTATAACGCTCGTCATGACGGCAGCTGTTTATTCCGACACAAACTCAGCGAAAGTGACCGCAAAGGGCATCGCTGACATTGTTTTATTGCTGCGGTCTGCTGATTCGCCACGCGCTGCCGACTCAGCGGTGACTAACCACCTGGAGGTACAGTCAGCTGTGATATAATGTACTCTGTACATTTTGTCGAAACTTCGATTCCCAACGAGAACAAATATTTGTAAACAAAAATTGTGTGTGTCAGCTCCGACGCACGACTGGAGTTTACTCCATGTAGGCAAAGTAAGGGTACACACTACCCACGATCTAGCTGCACTGCTCACACCAAATTAGCAAGTTGCGCAAGATAGGTTGCTCACCAAAAACGTAACGAGGTCATTCGTTCAGTAGATTTTGCTCCCCACATTTTTCTCATACCGGGCGCCTTATATCAAAAAACCGATTCTTAAGGAGTAAACTTCAAAAATATACCTATAAGTAGTATTTCAGCTGTCTGGTTCCCATAATACAAGCTCTGCTTAATTTGGACTTAACTCACAGAATATGAAATCAGCTGATAGGTTTGCCTATTTTTTTTGTATTTACCCTGTTGTAATGTAAATGGTCAATTGCAATCAACGCTCCGAAACTAACGTGAAAACGAAATGTGTGTGCAGCCGATTATGTTCTTAAAACAACACTCAAACGGATAAACATTATTTGATGTGTCCTTAGAAGGTTTGAAACCAAACGTGTTCTTGATTTTCTCCTTAAAAAAATATATATTCTGAAAGATCCTTTACGCAAAAATCGTGGCAAGCCCGTGTCATAGTCAGCTTCACACGTATTGACCATGTCATCGTGTGGACTGACTGTGAGCATAGGTGTTGGGCAAGCCTAGTCCATTTTAAATTCTGTCTCAGGCAAGTAATTCCTACAATTTAGTTTATTCCTGGAGCAATATGCTTTCAATAACAAAGTGCACTCATCATTGACGTCAATTGGCACGCAGGTATTGTTATAATTTAGCAAAATAAAGAGGTTTTATTTAAATAAAGTCATATTGAATCAGTTCTATTTTGGACGCGGAGTGATCCGCTTTTAGCGCGTTATTTTGATATTATGATTTGATTTGTGATTCCATTAGTGATGAAAAATACTGTGTAAATTAATTTGCATTTTGTTTATTATGCAGGGTGTCTCTACTGGGTGGTCTTTACCGGAAGTAACTTCAAACCTGGTTAAATCAAAATCAAAATTGGAGTGTGGCTGTGTTTAGGACACGGCCGTTTGTTCTCGTAACTTCGGGGCTTCCCCGCCCGCCGCGTGATGTGTTACAGTACTTATTTAGCGTAATAAGTTCTTTGATTCTTTAGCTATCCAGTGGTGTAATTGAAATTTGGATGAGGATGATAGATATGTAGCTGCAACACTAAACTGTAGCCCCCAATTTTGTTATCATTCGTTTTTAAATTGCGGCCCTATAAAGCAATTTTAAAGACGTATTCACGTCAAAAAAGCTTTCAAACGAATGCTTTTTCTTATTATCGTGTCACTGGTTATTTCGAACCAAGTGTGGCGAAAGGATTTTAAGGGCGTCTCAAAAAGGCTACTTTCGTGCCCTGAAAAACAATTACTAAAATACACTTTATTGTTTTTTCTGCAAATTTTTAACACAGTTACGCTCCGTTTTTGGACAAGGAAGTTTAAGCTACTTTTAACACAAAAAGAACTCTCAAAAAGACACCGTTCCAGCGGGTGATTCCGCAATCCGATGCTTATCACAGACAGACAGACGAGAAGGTAAATGACAGTATTACTCTTGATGCATAGCAGGATTTACCTCGCGAAAGACTTTCGGAGAAATACTGCGTGTCTCATATATTAGCTGCGAGAGTAATTTCTGTAATGTTTAACGTTTCTTTGTAGGAACAGGGCGTACCATAAGCGTTTACTAAGCTAACTTTTTTAGCTTGCAAAAACATTACCTGCTTCAATTAACACAAGAAAAACAATTACTTTATGTCGGAAGTAACCACATAATAAACCAATTTAAAAAAGTAGGCATTTCTCAATTCGGCAGTATATTTTATTCTTATGTTTGTTACCGAATAAATCCGTCATTAATAAACCAATTTCAAAAATCTTATTTAATCTGAAAGGTTTTATTTCCAGATAAGTCCCATTTAAATTTCATCAAAATCGGTTTAGCAATTTGGTTATGAAGTTGGTTTTTCAAGTTTTTAAAACTTTGTAATTCAAAAAGTTTTTTTTACATAATATAAGTTTATAACTTAAGATACCGACTTCATGGCACAACTGCTGAACCAATTTTGATGAAATTTATATGGAACCAATCAACTCTCTTACCTTTCAGATAAAACAATATTTTTCTAAATAGTGTTTTCAATAATGACACAGTTATGCGATAGCTTCTTCTTCTTCTCCTTATTTAAGAGCAATGCTCTTATCGGCATAATGTATGCATTTTTCTCCAGGTATTCCTTTTGAGGGCAACCTCCTTGACCTTTAGCAAACATAAAAAAAATACAACCAAATTGAGCCCCTCTTCCTTAATTGAAGTCAGTTAAAAATATTTTTGCTCGTGAGTGGTTTACAGAATTACTTACTAGTAAGTATGAAGTTAACTAAGTACTCGGTAATAACTCGGTTCATAACTAAAGATTATTAAACTACTCGCGCAAAATAAATAAAAGTCTTTCATCGTGTTCCATGTCTTAAAACACTTCAATTTCCAACACAGTTCCATTTAATGTTACCACTCTCGTTCAAACCAGACAATTTCCAGCAAAAATACATTTCAACAATGCAATTGTAAGTAGATACCAGAGTCCTTTTCCCAGACATTTAACAAGCTCCTAATTTGCTACGGTCACGTTCACAGAGACGTTCTTACTTCCACACACATTTCCTACCTTATTTTCTTTACCACTGAGTTCAATTTTAAATGAATTAGTTGTTGAGGGTATCGACAACAGTATAGCACCCCGGGCTAGAAGGGAGCTCACATTAAAAATATTTTATCTTAAAACAAAATGCATGTACTGCCTCCGGCGCACCGGGATGGGAATCTTTTATTACTGCCTAGCCACTGATATACCATTTA
The DNA here is from genome assembly GCA_947578465.1 of Thera obeliscata. Lineage (NCBI taxonomy): Eukaryota > Metazoa > Arthropoda > Insecta > Lepidoptera > Geometridae > Thera > Thera obeliscata. The sequence goes on from OX387915.1 coordinate 1,086,054, forward strand.
ATGGTAAACGTATCTATATAATAAATGTAGAGTATAGCCATAATATAGGAATATAATCATATCGGCCCGCTTCTACAGTATTACAACATCATTACAGGGTAAATTATGTATTGATTCAAAAACTAGTTCTAAGATCTGACACTGTTAAAGTTACATACATAATATGGCAATAAATATACTGAATACTGAAGACTAAATATTTTTTTTTTTTTTTAAGTAAAAAGTTAAGTAAACAGGCCTTTGCATCTATTCTAGACTAGCAGCTTGTCCCGGCTTCGCACGGGTGGATATTTATTTTTTAAACACAAATAAAGCTTATGATACTCAAGGTAAATGTAGCTTTCCAATGGTGCAAGAATTTTAGAAATAGGCACAGTAATTTTTGAGTTTATTAATTACAAACATGCACACAAAAATACAAATCTTGCCTCCTTGTAACATTAGAGTATAGATATAGATAAGTAAGGGGTTACCGTTTTGGCTCATGCCTTTACTTACGGGACGCTATAGTGCCTGGGACAAGATTTTTTTATATGGGCTTGCTCAGCAGACAGCTTAGTCGGCCTAACCCACAGGAAAGACATGGTCAATACGTGCGGAGCTAAGCCGCGGACAAAAATAAATCACTTTTGAAATTTCTGAATTTCTACTAAGTAGTTTTCGCAACCAAAACCGTTGTTTTCAACTAAAGAAAATCTCAGAAATCTTTATTGAATCATCTTGAAATCGGAGACATTAAACTTCCATTATAAATTCAAGAAGTGTCAAATAAAACACCTCAATTGCTCTTGCGCCTTATCCAGCGGCAATCAATTCGTGTGACATCGCTAAAATCATAAGCATTTCGCAAAAATGACTGCGATGCGCATGCGCATTGAATCCTTCCCTTTATCAAGATTACTGTCAACGTGAGTAATTCTCGGCGATAGGGAGGTGACAGTGATCAATCGATTTTTGTACTCGATTCGATATTGTGCTGCGTGTTGATTTATTTGAGTCGAAATCGTGGTTATATGGTCATTATGCGAACTTGCACTAAAGATTTTTATAATGTCCCAAATGACTGTAACGTCAAACCTGTAGATGGAACCACGGTCGCGTTAGTGCCGAACAGTCCTTAAGAGTTATTCGTCGAGTGTGATTAGGATCCGATGGCGCAGTGGTCAGCGCAGCCCCGTACCGAGGGGAAGGTCGCGGGTTCAAATCCCGCTCGGCTCTTAACTTTGGGACATTATAAAAATCTTTGCACTAAAGAGTTGATAAAAACTGTATTTTTAAGGCCTGCGCACACCTAGGTTGCTGGCGATGGCGATCAGTGAAACGCTGTCAAATTTGACAGCGGATCGCCTATGTGACTTAGGTGTGCACAGGCCTTAAATTAGAAATAACCCTAAGTTATACAAACTGCAGTGTTCTAACCGTGGTGGTTCCTGTTTATCCTTGTTGGAACAAGTATAAGGCCTACCTGATGTTAAGTGGTAACGATAGCCTATAACAAAGCAATGCATCGTAGGTCATGCACCTCAGGAACGTGCCCTACGATGCCTTGCGTTCATCAACTCAAGAGGAACTTACCAAGAGATGGGCAGCAGCATCTCCGGAGTACTTAACATCAACACAGTGGTCACCAATCAACCGCTAAGAACGGTGACTACGGTAAACCCCCCCCCCCCAAACATATTAGAGGTATATGTCCAGATTATCTAGAAGACTGGCCTCTCAGCTCAGTTGGTAGTAGCTCTGCCTTCTGAGCCGTAGGTCGTGGGTTAGATCCCCACCGAGAACAAATATTTGTGTGGTGAACACAGATGTTTGTTCTCTGTCTGGGTGTTATATTGTATTCTAACTATGTATTTACAAAAAAAAATATGTATACAATTATTATATCAGCTATATGGTTCCCATAGTACAAGCTCTGCTTAGTTTGGGGCTAGATAGTGTTGTGTGGATTGTCTATAATATTTATTTATTTAATATTTATCTAGTAAACCTTTTACATGGATGATGATTGTTATCGATGATATGGTTATGAGTTCTTTTGAAACAAAGGTTTATCTGTAGTAACAATTCAATATTTACGGTAAAAGAAAGATGAATAATGTATTTACAGCCTCATTACTTGGTGCTTAAATTATTTATAAATATAACCTTTAGTGGTTACCAGACAAAGTTTTTGTTTTCAATCCACAAGAATTTCAAACTCAATATTAAAATTATAAGTCGGAAACCTTGGAGGAGGCTAGAGGAGGAAAAATAAGTTACGAAGACGACTTACCGAGTTAAAATAAGAAAATACCGCATAAGTTCGTTTTAAAAATATAAGAGCGGATATTTATCTAAAAAGTATATATATAAGTACTTAGATAAGTTCGTAGGAGTACGTATATATTACACGTGTACTATGATGGGTGACCATGTTTTGGCCGCCCGCAAAATCCTACAGCGTGCTCTACGCAACACCGAAGTGCCCATATAAATGCCACAAAAAGTTACCTATCTTAATAGAAAAGAGGAAAACGCTACATTACTAAGGGCTGATTTTTCCATCTATGGAGCAATACTATTTGTCGAAAAAAAGTATGTCAGTCCTTTTTTGACAAGTCTAAAAAACTACTACTACTTGCCCGTAGTGTCCCACTGTTGGACATGTTTATCTGACAATAGTGATACTCTAAGATGGTAAAATCAGCCCTTAGTCGATCAGTAGACCTACCATGAGCTCTGTCTAGCTTTGTCTCTGGCTGTGGTTTTGAGTCTGTGTGAGTGCTCACTAGTGCATTATATTGTGTGTGTGACGTTTCGATGTAGGATTTATTTAGTCAACACTCACACCAGAACCAGAGACATAGCCAGACAGAGCTCATGGTAGGCCTACAGTGATAATGAGCGAGCAAGTCTCTTAGTAATATTACTCTTATAGAAGCTTCCGTTGTCAGTAAACATGATCTATTGCGGCTTCCTTAATTTAATTTTAACGCGAAAAACATTTTTAATTTACTAACAAAATTTCATATTTTTTCTTGGCAACATCATATTTAATTAATACCTCTCAGAATTAACCAAGTACTAAATTTTTCATCACATAGTACCATCACATAAAAAGATATCCTTTGTTATTTTTATAGTTATCTAAAGGCCTGCGCACACGTAGGTCGCTGGCGATGGCGATTAATGAAACACTGTCAAATATCGTTGTCAAATTTGTCAGTGCTTCAGTGATAGCCACCGCAGAACGCTTATAGCCCCTTCCCACCGGTGTGTGATATGGCGCACGGAGGCGGATCAGCTCGCACGACACACCCTGGGAACGGTCTCGTGCGCCGAGGTGCGCGGTAGCACAGGAGCCCTTTCTGTGTGCGTTGCCGTGCGTCGTCGTCGGCTGTGCGTGATGATCTGCAGAACCACGCACCGTAGGAAGGCAGCATTAGAGTCCGCACCACGACGGAACTCTTACGGCAAAAGCAGGAACTAATTCTCTTTACTTTTATTCCAGTATAACACGGATTTATCTGAATCTGAACACGTTAAAGGCATTAAAATCAATAATCCTTATTCTCAGTGAAGCAATGCTCCGCTCGTGAAGGTATAATCTCATTACATCTCACCCTCTCAGACCGCAGGCTGCAATTGCCCCTTGTCGGGGAGGGCAACCCTTTAATTAGGGATGTCTGTAAGTTCTTAATAAGGGTCATACTGTATTTGATGAATAAACAATATTCTGTAGACTTTACAACGCGTCCTCACTTACTACGAAAGCTGCGACTGGTTTGCGACCAGAGTAAATAGTAAATGATTGATTAAAAGTGATTTTGACAAAAAACTGATGCATAAGAATCATGACAGACTTCCATAAAGAAAATAATTATGATTCCCGTGGCCTTCAAGAAAACCCACAATTTTTTTCAAAGCCAATGACGGCTGCTTTGTCTATTGACTGACTTGACTAAAAACTATTTTATTAATGACCTCACTTGACATTGGCAAAATTTACCGACTGGATAGATCCAATATTTAAAAAGAGAAAGTAAGAGAAAGTTTTGACATTTGGCTGACTAAAACCATAGACTGAATAAAGTCCTTGCTGCGTACTGACAACATCACCATATTTATCAAAACCACAGAACCACTTCGGCGCGCGTTAGTAGGTACTACTCCTAAGTAATGCAGTTGAAACTGGCATAGTTCTGAAAACGATTGGCGAAATGACAGATAAGGGTGCCTAATATGAGTAACCGCATTAATTAGGAAGAAGACGAAGATAAGTAACCAAATAAGATTGACAGTGAACACTGCAGTACTTCTAAATATTTTTTTAGAATACATAATTATACCTACAATAAAAATCTTTGCTGTTGCTAATAAATCTAAAAATGCAAGCCCTAATTAAAAGGATGAGTTGAGGACTACAGGTTGCAGTGTGTTTAGTAGTTAATTTCGTTCGCATAGTGTGTGAACTAGAATTCTAGCATATCATCGATCTAAAAGCGCCGTTGTTTTTCCGATATGGCAACCCTGCGTGATCCTTCTTTGAATTCACACCTCGTTGCACCGATTACGGACGCGTATTTGGTGTTTCGTAGCTATTCGACGCACGCAAATTATACGTCGAGCAAAAATTCGACGCTCACTCGAAATTCGGTAATGACGTCTTTTGGCGCGGTAATGATGTGGCAACTTCGTATATTAATAATAACTAAATTACCGCGTGATTTCGCTCGCATTAAACATTTTCATGCAAACTTTCACATTGACAATGACTTTGACATTTTAAATCACAAGATTTTCTTTAAATTATCTAATGGAACAAGTGTATCGCCCACCTGTTAAGTGGTTACCATCGCCAAAGGAATATAATACTCTCTAAACGAGAGCACCTATGTCAAAGCATTGCCTCGTAGGTCACGCACAAATTTTCAATAGTTTTTTGTAAGCACCTCAAGAGGCTGCTAGGCCCTGTAATTTTGAGGATCTGGTGTTGAGTGGGGTCAGTGAACTCTTCGTTTATAAACATTTTAAAACATTTCCTTCTGATTGGAGTCATTTTATTCCAATTGCTTTTTAATGTATTTATAGCGTTCAGAATTCAAATGGATACGTAAACGTTTTCGCAATTTAGTTAAAATCGTTGTATTAGGCAGGGGGTGGTTTTGATTTGATACGTAAAGTAAAATGCTCAACTTCATTGTGGAGTAGTCAATTTTGTATCGGAAGGTACATCCTACTTCGGCTACAGACACGTAGGGGAAAATACCAAATACATTTTGGACATTAGAGAAAATGGTATTCGTAATTTTTCTAAATAAATCCTTTTTTTATTTCTTATTTCTATTTAAGATTTGTAAAGACGGAGGAAATAAAAACTGAAATTGTTGTTTATTTATTTCAGTTTTTTTATTAGATTAGGTTCGAAAGGAACCTCTTTGAGACGCACTTAAAATCCTTTCACCACACTAGGTTCGAAAGAATCAGTGACATGATAAGAAGAAGAAGATTAGATTAGGTAACAGTATCATTAATGTGCTAATCAATAGGAAATGTGCCCACGCTAAATTGTATTTAAAGCTAACTTAATAATTTGAACCGTTAACAGACCATTCGCAGACAATCAACGAAAATTAACAACCTCTAATATCATAAAACCAATTTCATTTCCGTTCTGTGCTGTCACAATCTCATTACCATACACACAAAAAAATCCAGAATATTGATATACAATAGTTGAAGGTAAGTAGAAGCGTAACTCCTTTTTTTAAATTTTCAAGTTCAAATCATATTCGGCGTGGCCGGCCAAAAAGACGATGGCGAGACGATCTGGAAGCTCTGGAGAAGGCTTGGTGGAAAGTCGCCAAAGATCGTGGTAGTTGGAAGATTTTGGGGGAGACCTGCCCAGCCGTGGGACAGTGTAGGTTAAAAAAAACATATTCACTAAACATGTTTTCGAAATAATAACGAATTCACGGACTTTTGGTTTAGAAAGTTTCTAGGGTGATGGACCTCCTTGACGGCTTCTTGAGGTAACTTTTCAACACCTGCTGCATCAGGTCATCTGTTGCAATCTGTTTGAGTTTGCTTTTTCTCATTGAACAAGATAAAAAAGACTTTGTCATCATGAATGTTGTGATAGGAGTCTGCAATCACGCGAAATATCGAAATCAAAAATATCAAACGTAATCGATAGACGTTTTGAACGGCTGTGTTATAATTTGATAAATAATAAGTTTCACCTCCATGTATGTTATTCACTGAGAAGATAGTGAGGAGTATCGATGGCGGCGCACGGAAGCGATCAGTCAAGTGTCGTCAGCGAGTGGCGAGTGGGCGGCCGAGTGGCTTGCCAGCCTTGAATGAGGCATGGCAGGGCTGCCACTGGCAAAAATATACCCAAAAATATGTTTTTTTTTTGCAGGAATTGTAACTTATTTTTCTACTACTTAGTTATTTAGAAAGTTGAAGAAGCATTCGGGCCTACCTCTACAATATAAAAGAAGACTTATCTACGGTAAAAGGTATAGCAACTTGCATAAAAGGATTCCAACCGAATGTTTCTAATATTTTTTGGGCCGAATTCGGCGAATGAATCATTTTGATTAATTAATCGAGAAAAGGAAACTTTTAGTGTTTGGTACGGATAACGCCATAAAGGAATCAACTTTGAAGCCTTTGGTATTTATTTATTTATTCAAAGCTTCCAGTGAATAATTCACATTTGCACCTGATGTTAAGTAGGCCCTGATCCGGTAATCACAGTTAGCAAAAGTGTGAGGTACAAACGTGCGTTTTTTTTAAAGAGTTCCATCCTAATTCATGAATACTATCCAAAGTCCATATGATGTAAGAGTCGGTTCTCTTTGTGCTGGGTAATGGAGCGACGTCTGATTTGAATGATTAAGTGGATATTGACAGGTGGCAGCGGGAGAATGGAGGTTAACAAGTCGGTGTGATAAAAACATGTTAAAATATTCTGGAAAAATGAAACAGACTTTCGTCACGATTAACAACGTCACTTCCGATAGAAAGAGCTAAGTAATATTTTTCAGGAAAGTCAGTGTTGCCAAATACTTCGAATAGTGTCACAGGCGAAACTATACATTATAAATAAAAAATAAAATATAAATAAAGCGTATTTTAAATGTGTTATCACAGTAATAAGAGTACTAACCTAAAAATTAAATGAAATGAAATAATTTATTTGCTTGAAGCATGGTACATTTTTTATTGGTTTTTTGGTTTATGTTAGGTTAAGTTTTGATTTAATCACACGTTAGCATTTCATTTTCCTAGGCTTGGTCGAATGGAGCTGGCACCTAACTTTAAGTAGGTACCTCGTTTCAAAGTGTCAAGTTCAAAGTTTCAAATTCGTGAGTTTTTCTGTACAAAAATATATGTGCACTATGCCAGTACTCTCAAACGGTGAAGGAAAACATCGTGAGGAAACCGGCATGTCGTAGAGTTTAAAAAATTCGAGAATTAGTCAAGTGCACGAAAGGATTCTCTTTGAGGCGCATTAAAAGTCCTTTCACACCGAACCAGTGACACGAACATTTTGAATTTGATAATAACTCTCGTGATATAGCGGCTACCGCTTTCCGTCAAACTCTCGTAACTCCGCATGTATCGCATCGCCTCAGGCGTTTAATTAATTGAAATACGCGTATTATTCGACGCCGATAAATAATACGATAATTAGTTTGATTGGCCGATTACGGATGGATTGGTACATTGTTTACAATGCGGTTCGTTTCATCTCGTGTATTTGGATTGTTAATAATACTAATCTATTTATACATTATTTATTTTGCCGCGCGTTATACAACTGTTACTACTAATGTGACCACAAAAAGATACTACTGAACACTTTCTCAGACCGCGCAAAAAAAATCTGACTTATTTAGTTTACTCCTAAGTTATCCCCACTAAAATACAAGTCCGCTCTTTCTGATTTAAATGGTCTAATTCAAGTGTTATTTTAGTAAAATCATTTTAAATGTAATGAAATTACATTAATGAGGAAGAAAAAATTATGAATTTGAAAAATTAGAGTGCAAAAAAGATAAAAATAAAAAATAATTTAAAATTGAAACCACCCGATGTTATTAAGCCTAGCTTTGTAGAATGTTATGGTAGGTAGAAATTACTTTTGACATTTGACGAAGCTCCGAAGACTTGATTAGTAGATCTGTGGTAGTTAAGATAAAAAACTTGTCAAATTATTGTTTATTTGTTATTTAAGTGGGAACAGTAGGCCTACCACAAGCTCTCTCTGGCTCTGACTCTGGCTCTGGTTTTCGGTCTGTGCGAGTGTTGACTTAATAAATCCTACGTTGAAACGTCACACACACAATATAATACACTGGTGAGCACTCACACAGACTCAAAACCAGAACCAGAGACAGAGCCAGACAGAGCTTGTAGAGGCCTACAGTTAAAAGTAAATAAGGACAGTAGTAGTGTGCCTAGGTTGCATAGGTACCTATCTAACCAAGAACCTACTTGGTACACCACACAGACTTTTTAAGGAGAATACCTATATAAAACTGGTGTATCAGTTTCTTAGTTTAATTCAGATTTCAGATAATTACATTTTCACTAGACTAATAGTTTGTTGGAAAAACCACAAAGTCCAGTGGAGCTTGTTTACGATCCTCAATATCCAGGTTTACTGCTGCCGGGTATTTTGGGAGACCACACGCGCACGTCCTAAACTATTTAATACTATTCATTTATTCTACTAAATGTTAATAAGTAAGAGTGAGTTTTTAGCACAAGCTCTTATGACGAAGCTTTTTTAAGCCAACTGCTCTTTTAAGCACCAAATGGACCGACGACGTTGTTAAAATCACGGGAAGTCGGGGTAAGCAGCATTGCTGTGTTTCGGTTTGAAGGGTGTGGTGTGGGTGCCGGTGAAATTACTGGCACGTGAGGCTGAATATCTGTATGCCTTAAGTTGATGGACGCAGGGCAGTGCATGGTAGGGCACGATCCTGACGTGTTTGACATACGATGTTTTGTTGTAGGCGATGGTTAACCACTTAACATCAGGTGGGCCATGAGCTTGTTCCATCAGCAGTTGTATAAAAAAAAGTAGGTGGATGGAAAGGGCTCAGAACCGTTCTTCCTGGAAATGTGTAGGGGAGGCCTATGTCCAGCAGTGGACTTCTTCAGGCTGTCAAAAATGACAGCAATATTTGACAGCGTTTCAGCTGATCGCCATCGCCATCACCTAGATGTGCGCAGGCCTTAATAGCCTTGGTAGGTACTAGTCATAAGATCTACTTCATACCTTATATAGTTACTAAGAAACTAAAAGGTTAATTTTCTTTTTCAGGTAAATTCGAGAACAACACTGACACAGTTCGTGAGTCGTTTTTAAATAACGTTGCATTTCTTACACTAGTAGGTACTTAAAGTTCGTTTTTTTTCCGTACATAATGCAAAAGAGTTTTTTGAAGACCATTTTCACCAGACACTAACAGCACGGTCTCTAATCTGCCCATCAAGGGTGGTAACTACGGCAAAAGACGGAGGAACATATAGTTGGACGGAGGAACAGTGCGGGCTTTACCAGACTAATGATGAGTGGAGTTTGAGGAACAGCTAAAGATACATGTAGGCTATGAGATAACAAGTAGAATAGAACAAAAGCAGTAATAATACTAAAACACAGCCGCTGTAGTATGTGAACGCGACTAATTTCAAAGCCTTCTGAAATAACCTCAAAACTTGAGCATTTACAACCTTATGCGATTGAGATAAGGGACAATAGTCTCAGAAACGGACTGACAATGCAAATAGTATTTTCACGTTTATCACCCAGAGATAAGAGTCAAAACAAACCTCAACAAAAGGACTAGCATAGTCATGTTTGCCAAATTAGAATTTGTGATTTGGAGATAACGTCTAAATTACTTTGACACCGATTGTTTCTTCAAACTAAAGGCTTGTTCAGACTCTCCGAATTTGCCACACTTTTCTCAAAAAGTAAAGTTTAAAAAACTTGAGAAACCGACTGTATGGCCAAGCTGCTGAACCGATTTTGATTAAATTTCTATGGAACCAATCTGAAAATACAACCTTCTAGATAAAAAAATATTTTTTCCAATTAAATTATGCGATAACAAACGTAAAAAAATAAAATAAAAAAACAATAATACGACCGAATTGGGAACCTCCTTCTTTTTTAATTGAAGTTGTTTAAAAAGACACGACAATAGTTGCGCCACAATAGTCATCAAATTTCATTAAAAAACACATATTTCACACGAATTTGTTTAAAATTTCTGCTATTTCGTTACCTGAGTTGTCAGTGTGTTGTGCCTTTAGCTAGACGTCAAATTCAAATATTATAGTCGTTCAATTTCAAACCTTGTTTTGTTTACATATAGATCAAACTTCTATAGCGCGATAATCTTTATCACATAACCGTAGACAATAGAATTATCTAAAGTTTAGATTCTAAACCATAGACATAGCCGCGTTGTCTATGGCGGCAAGTTGTATTGAGAATTTAATATCGGATAAGAGGTGCTATATGGCTTGGATTAACTTTGAATTGTACTCCCGACTCCTGTCCCGTTACCCTTTTATCAGGAAAAGAGGTAACGGAACAGAAGTTTGTATCCGTTTAGTTTGTTGTTCTCGACTTAGGTCGGTTTATCCCAAACAAGTTTTCCTACCAAAAAGTTTTCATAGCTACGAAAACTTTTTTTATATCTCGTAGCTAAGCATTTGGCTACCATCACACCTGATGACTTCACTGTTCACATCTAGGCGATGGCGATCAACTGAAATGCTGTCAAATATTGACAGCGATCCATCTGATCGCTATCGGCATCGACTAGTAGATGTGCGCAGGCTTTTGAGCGTGATTCTGAGCGAGAAGCTACCTGGTATACTAGAATCGACAGCAAACGTACCTACTCTCCGAAGCAGGGAAGTGCTCATAAACAGTTACCTATCAAATGCTTGGAGGTGTTATTCACTTATTGAAAAACCCAAAATTCCAGTTCAACACACAAAGTAGGTACTATCAAGTCAAGATTGTAATTTGAAATTACTGCCGGTCTACTCTTGAACGTGATTCCGATCTCAATTTTAAGTTTTGACGGAATACCGACAGAAAACCCATAGGATTTCGGCTGGATTCAGTCAGCTTCTAACTAATTGTCAGTTAAATACGTAATTACCCCCGAGTAATCTTTTAATTATGATGATGATGATGATGATGAACAGTTGTTGATAGAGTCATGAGTAGTCGACGTGATCAATACTCGTTGGGGTCAACGGGTCGGGGAAAGTCCGGAATTATTGCTTGTTTCGACCGATTTAAGGAGAAGTCACGACGAGCTATGTAGAAATACTTCATTCACAATCAGCCGATGGAGAGGTTATTGCACAAAACAAGCAATAGATAATTATATCAGGTATCTTCTAGGTAAGCGTGCTACATCGTCGACCGCATCATCACTTAACAGCAGGTGAGATAGCGGTCAAACGCAAACCTATAAATTGTAAAAAAAAAAAAAAAAAAAAAACCGGTCAGCTTAGACATAAAAATAGTGGTCAAATAACAATAATTCTGACAGAGCCAAATATTGGTTGAGACCTTGGGTTCACCATTACAAATAAAACTTTAAAAATCCCCATCGATCGTATGTGTGCAACAAAAGTTATTCGGAGTTTCAGGCTTATTTATTTTTCTTAGAGATCAATTTTATACCTTTATTTGTATAGTGTTTCTTTTTATAAGTCGTTTATTGTGTATAAAGTATTAATCACATTTATCTAAGTATCTCATTTTAGTACTAATACTATGACTATTGTTGCCTTTGACAGCAATTCAAACTCAAACTCAATAAAATTTTATTCAATACGATGCAAGAATCACTTTGATTTTTTACTTATTATACACAATTACTTATTAAAGTTATTCGAGAGCTACCACTTAAACAGTTCAAAACAAAACTTTATTCATGGCTTTTGGAAAAATGTTTTTATAGCGTTAAGGATTTTGTTTGATTTATGTTATATTGTAATTATGTTGTTATGGTCTATGAGTTATTATTTTTTTAATTAATTAATATTTTTGACTATTATTATTATTATTCTGACGTAGGTACCGATTTATTTTAATTTAACATTATAATCTACATTGTGAATTTTGTATGTCGGTCTCCGACGAAGTATGCGAGCCACTTTTTCTTACATGACGATCGAATTGTACCATGCTTCTTGCAAATAAAATATTTCATTTCATTTCATTTCATTTCAAGCTTGTTGCAAGCCTGTCGTGATTTACACAATAAGAGAGCTGGCCGTTCAAGCGTTTCTGTTATATCACGGCCGTCATTTCCGATGACTGCGTTTTAAGAAACCTAATTTTAAGTCGATATCGGATGTTGTTGCAATGATAATGTGTTGTAATAGATAGCTTTAATGCATTTATTTTCGTTATCAAGATGGATGGTGCTACAAGAGTGTGGGATGTTAAGTTATTGGACGATATCGGATGATGTATTCTTTTTAACCGACTTCAAATAAAAAAGGAGGTTCTCAATTCGGTTGTATTTTTTTTTATGTTTGTTATCGCATAACTACGTCATTTGTAAACTGATTAGATTTTTTTTATAAATACTTCAAGATTAGTCTCATAGACATTTAATTAAAATCGGTTCAGCCCGCCATAGCCATTGGAGAAAATTTTGAAGATTTTTAAATTTCACTTGATTTAACACATTTTCACTATTGTAAGGATCGGTTGAGTCTATTTTCCAGTTAAATTAAGTTTAAATTGTTAGTGTGAGATTTACTTCGCAAATAAAAGTCTTTTCTTTCTTTCAAATTCAACGCCGTTGCATAAAAATGTCCAACCTGCATTTATTTATTCACTTACCTGCACAGACCAGACATCGAAACTAGCAATTTGTCTGTCTGAGGTGTAAATATTTGTATGTGCCCTCATAAAGTGAGGCGAGCAACAGTTTGGCGTCCATAAACTGCGATCAATTTGTCCACGATCGGCGCAGGTACCTTGCCTTACACGGCGACGACATGTTTATGCGCATTGAACATGTAGGGATGTCGAAGACTGGATAACTGGAGCTTTGTTATTTGTGCAAAGGACCATACAAAAAACGAGTGTCTAAGTATTATTTATTTATCTTTTAAGCAATACATAATCTAATTATTAAAAATAGCACTAAAGAAACCACGAAGGTTTGTAGGGGTAATGCTACTGGAGAGTCATAAGTCGATAGCTTATGAATAAGTACGGAATATTTCTAATAGCCCCTTCCCACCGGTGCGTGATATCGCGCACCAGCCCGCACCAGCTCGCACGACACACCATGGGAACGGTCTCGTGTGCCGAGGTGCGCGGTAGCACAGGAGTCTTTTCTCTGTGCGTTGCCGTGCGTCGTCGTGCGCGGTGCGTGATGATCTGCAGAACCACGCACCGTAGGAAGGCAGCATAATAAACAGAAACTAGGCCTAAGTGCCGTGTCTGTTCTTCTATAGGCTGGTCTCGCGCGTGGAACTGACACCAAGTTTCACCAGCTTTAGGTCTTAAATTGGTCTTTGTGAAAAACTGACAAATTATAAAAGAGATCTTACGGTCCTTGCAGCGCTGGTTCTCAAATGAACTATCCACGCTAAAGTTGAATTGATGCAAAGACGCTAATTCAGTGGAATCATAAAGAAAACTCCTAGTTTTAATCGCAGTGTGTGTCAGCCCTAGCGCCGCCGCAACGCAGTCGTGTCGTCCCGTTACGTGTGAACACGCGCTTACGGGTCCCGCGGTACTGCTTGCTCGCTGGAGCTTATTCAGAACGAAATTACTGCACAAATCGAGAAAGCCTAGGAAATATAGCTCGGAAACTAAGAGCTGAACAATCTGTAGTGGGATTTATTCGCTTTAAATTTTATCCTCTTTTACATTTACTTGTTTTACTAACTACACAACTATCAATTGAAGGTTTTTTATCCTTTCCTTAAACTTTTTTAAACGTTGCCAGGATGAGATGGATGGATGCTCTCAGCGATAAGTTCGACCATTGTTTTCTAAAAAATCTCCATAAATCATGTAGTATGTTTCGGTGTGTTAAAAAATTAAGAGTTACCTATCTAAGGCTATCTGCGGACCGTAAAAAACGCTTTGATCAAAATCAGTGCCAATAGGAAGCGTCCCCAAGACGCTGGCTGCATTGCCACGCTGAATAGCAGTTTTGTGTGTGCACCGACTCAAACAATGCAAAAATTCAGAGTAGGCGGTACAACTAGGCAATCGCTTCAGATAGATTGGTGGCACACACACACTGTAACCAGTAGGCCATGAGCCATGAGCTCTGTCTGGCTCTGTCTCTGGTTCTGCTGTTGAGTCTGTTTGAGTGTTGACTAAGTAAATCCTACGTCAAAACGTCATACACACAGTATAATGTACTGGTGAGGACTCACACAGACCAGAGACAGAGCTCATGGTAGGCCAACTGGCATCTACCACCCTTCAGAGCATACCCATGAATGAACCATTGACTACAATGCACAAGTTCAGTCAACAACCATCTCTGCTTTCTATTTCCATCTGTTTACGAGCTCGTTAACCTGGGTTCACCTGTGCAGGACGGGAAATTATTTATAGGCGGGTTTGTGGTGCCACTGATATGTTCTTAACCCTGTCCCAGGCACTATAGCGTCCCGCGATTAGGGCTGGTGTAATCACCAATTAATTCTGACGCCTATATAAATCATCTACAATAGATGCAAAGGCCTGTTTTTTTTTGTTATTTGTCACCATGTAAGGTGAGTGACTAGGCTGAGGTGAGTATGATCACTGATCAGTGCGCACATCTCATGGCGATCAGGTGCAGCATAGGTTTTGCATACATCCGCATACAATGCCGTGAACTGGTGACAGTATGATAGTTGACAGCGATAAACTGATCGCCAGCACAGGTGGTCTAGATGTGCAAAGCTTTAGCTCGACTGTTCCAAATCAAAGTCAATCAGAAGCTCTATTATCAGTATATCGCTGAAAATGTTGAATTTTTAATTATTTGTGAAATTACCAAATAAGCTACGCCATGCAGTTGCTCCTTGGTCATTCCTAATTGATGCAATGATCTGCGCGGCCACGATTTGGATTGGGGACCGCTAGTCCCATGGCGGTGACCAGAGAGCTGGGTGCTTCAGTAGGAACTTTTAAGCTATTGGTCCCCACCGTGCATGTATTTCTGCGTGAGAGGGAACCTTGCATTGATTCATCTATACCGTTTTTACAGCTAAAGGAAACAATTGAGAAATTCTGCTTTAGTTTAAGTATTTTCGTTAAATGTGTAATGTCCTATTCTTGTGGTGTACAATAAAGTGTTATCTATCTATCTATCTATCTATCTTGATCAATAGGTACTAAGAACAACTCGTTACTCGTAAATCCATCTGTAAAACATCCAGAACTCAGTCTGTGTGTGCTCTGCCTAACGAAGCGTGGCGTGACTCGATTTCTTAACAGTGTGCACCACCCTAATCGCATTGCCAATTTATTTCTGAACGAACTTTGCACGTTCACTGAAAAAGAGTTCGCTTTGTGAAAATTCGTGTAAATTATTGTGAATTCATGCCTAGATAACTTTACGTATTAATACGTCAGTTGTCGAAAAAAATGAAATAATAAATAAAATAAAATAATAATAAAAATTCTTTATTGAGGACTACATAATTGTTCGTAAAAATGCTTAAGGCACTAAGCATTACGATGTATCTAGTCCTACAATCGGTGGTCTTATCGCGCGCAGCGATTTCTTCCAGACAACCGTTTTTCTTAACCTAAAACTTAAAAATAACTTAAACTAAGCTAGTAGCAAAGCGTCCAAACAAGGCTCCACCGCCGCAGACAACAGAAGTTCACCGACCCCCAAACTAGTGTCAAACTGTATCTCAGAAAAAATGAGAACTGGAATTATAATATATCTTCAAACATCAATGGGGTAATTGAAAATATGGACTTGTATTTCTATTAATGCAAGTCCATATTTTATTGGAAGGTTATTCCAATCCAGTTTTTTCACATTTTCCGCCATCTTTCACGTGCAGAGTTATCTAGCGCGGGCTCTAGTATTGTAGCATTAGTATGTATTTTCAATGAAGGAAATTTAATTACACGCCTATCATAATTATTTTATCTAACTAAATATTTTTTAATAAAGAAATGTATTAACAATACCGTAAAACAAATAACTTGATATTGCCGGCCAGAACAAATAAGGGTGGTTATGAGCTCCAGGCTCTACAAAAACAGGGGAGGTTCCTGAGGGCTACTCAAATATGATTGTATAAAACTAATCAAAGTAAAGCTCCGGATTAAAAAATCTAATTACAGTTCAAAGAAAATGGGAAAGCGGATGTGTATTAAATGATATTTGCTCTGTCTGACGCTGTGGTTCAAGTTATAAGCTAACGGCGAATGATTTCTATTAAATAAAACGTACGAAAAACACAGCAAAACGAGAAAAGCTAGAGAATAGGATAAACCAGAGCCAGAGCCAGAGCCAGACAGAGCTTGTGGTAGACCTTCAGGTAAGTACTTACAGGATTAGGAGAACAGTTGATATTTGGATAAACTGATTTTAGACCTTGTACTCGACAATTTTGTATACCAATAAGTTTATCTGTCGAAAAAATTATGTGCATTTTACCAGAACTCTCAAACGGTGAAGGAAAACAACGCGAAGAAACCGGCATGTTGTAGAATCTGAACAGTTGTGAAAACATGTGTCGAGTGCACGAAAGGAGCCTCTCTAATCCTTTCATCACACTTGTTTTCAAAACACAATTAGATATTAATTTAATGTGGTTAGAAATAAACGGTTTTATCATTTATAAGCATTACTATTCAGCGTGGCAATGCCGCCAGCGTCTTGGGGACGCTTCCGTCTGGCACTGATTTGGATCAGTTGAGCTATCTCTAGATTGTTTGTAACGATCTGCAGATAGTTCAACTGTTTCTTGTGTATTTTGTACATTTTGTAAATATTTATATAATTGTTAGTTTCTTTGTGTAAATAAATAGATTTTTGTTACTACCGTTTTATCATTATTGTTATCTAAATAAATGCCTTTTGAGAATATCAAAAATCAAATCAAAATTTCCTATTTGGATCTTATTACAAATGGAGCAGAAACAGATGGAAAACGATGAAATTCGCAGGAGTTAAAAACTGTGTCGCGAACATCAACGCCCTCCTCCGCAATACCTATTAAATTTTATTATAAATGGGTACATAAATGAGGTAAAATGATTATAGAAAAGTAATAACGTAACTGTAAAAAAAAAAAAAAAAAACTTTTATTCGCGTGTTTTATAAAGGCGCACACCTTCTAATCCGCCATCGCGTACGCCTTAAGCCCGTTGGTATATTTAATTTCTGTTTTAGAGTTCTTCTTTGATGTGCGGAGGTTGCATATTAAATCCTCTTAGTCGACATCCCCCGATCAAAGGCAGCAATTATTCTCATACGAATCACGCATTATTTCAGCTGAAAATGTATTTTCAGCGCCGTTTAAATAAATTATATTATTATAATTTGTTTCGTGAAAGGTGACGAGGCGGTTTGAATAAGTAAGGCCTGTGCACATCTAGGGGGTGGCGATGGCGATCAGTGAAATATCACTGTCATATTTCGCAGAGTTTCACTGATCGCCATCGCAGATCGCTTAGATGTGCGCAGGCCTTAAAAGGTTCACGGTAGTTAATATGATGATCGAATATGAAGACACTCAGTTGACCCAATGATGGAAATGCGTACAGTTGCCTTTAAAAATAATGGTTGTAAAAAATCTGTGAATTAATTGTCAAATGCAAAAAAAAAGCGGCCAAGTGCGAGTCGGACTCGCCCATGAAGTTCGTCGAAAGGTAAATTGCGGTTTACGATTTATGAATGCGTGTGGGGTATCTACGAATAGGTCTTCAAAAATGATGTTGAGGTTCCTTATATCGTTACTTTTTAAACTCAATAGTTTTTGCAAGAGACACTTCCAAAGTGGTAAAATGTTGGTCCCCCCCCCCTGTAACTTCTAAAATAAGAGAATGATAAAACTAAAAAAAATGTATGATGTAAAAATATATGTAAAAAATATACTATGTAAACTTCCAACAGTATTTGGTTTGAACAAGATCTAGTTTTTTTTTTTTAATACGTCAATAATCGTAAACCGCAATGTACACAAGGATACGCATCAGACTATACACTGCTAGTTCTTATGTCCTGTCAGTAAGCGTCATTTTTCTTTGTTAAAATAAATTAAAATAAAATATTGTGGACATTTCACACAACACTACCCAGCCCCAAACTAAGACGAGCTTGTAATATGGGAACCGGATAGCTGATATAATACATGAATTTTTTTTTTTTTTTTTTTGTAAATACATACTTAGAATACAATATAACACCCAGACAGAGAACAAACATTTATGTTCACCACACAAATATTTGTTCTCGGTGGGGATCGAACCCACGACCTACAGCGCAGAAGGCAGAGCTACTACCAACTGAGCTAGAGGCCAGTCAAACTGATCTTAAAAAGGCGATAATTTCACATCTTTACGAGGTATCGTTCCAAAACAGTTTTAATATTTAAAATGAAGCCTACATTCACACGACAATGTAATTACGGTCGATAGCTATAAACGCACTAACAACCCTTAATACGACTCGATATGGTTCAAAATTAAGCAAATTTTTTACGGTTAGTACTTTAAAGTAATTTGATATTCCTTATTACGACTACGTAAGGCACAAAATTAAGTAAGTGAGCGTGTAAGGTTAAATTAACTTCGATTATAACTATAATTTAAGATGGCGTCAATTTGATGAAGTGATTGGACCATTATTATTATATTTTTATTGTTTTTATCTCTTTTATACCTTTACGTTTAATGGTGTTAATTGATGTTATTTTTGTGAGGCTCGACGATAGCCATAATCATTTAATTAAACTAATTATTAAGGCCTGTGCACATCCAGGCAATGGCAATAGCGATCAGCTGAAACTCAAATATCACTGTCATATTTGACATCGTTTCAGCTGATCGCCATCGCCTAGTGCGCAGGCCTTCAAAGTACTGAAATCTTTGGCTGAAGTCTAAGGTTATGGTTTTTTATTTATCGTCACCATTAAGTGGGTCAGTAAAACTAAGTGGCAGAAATAATAGTGTAACCCTAAAGGCATGCCCAAATAGCTGTCATATCTGACAGCGTTTCACAGATCACCATAGCAGATCGCCTAGATGTGGTCGTACTATAACCATCAAACAACGACTCTTCTTCTACTCTTTCAGTATATTCAATATCCCCACGGCATAATTTGTAGCTCGGCAGGTTGGATTCGGCTTCTTCAGTCAATGCGTTAAAAAATCCTTGGTCAATGCGTGGCAAAACTTTTACCGGTTGCCCAGTTAGTGACCCAGTGAGAAGTTAGCATCTGTTGAAGCATGAATCCAACATATTTATATTACCTACACGTCTAATATTTTTCATTGCCTGGTCGCGTGGAACTGGCACTTAGACTCACCTAGCTTTAAGACGTTTCAAAGTGATCCTTGCAGTCCTTCTGAATAAATACACTTTTGATTTTGATTTTTTGCCTTTACTACGTTAGTTTTTTTGTAAGATTTAATTTCTGTGTGCTACTAACTAATTATTTAAAAGCACTTTATGGGTGTGAAACGTGGACCATGACACAAAGAGATTTCACATGATGAGATGAGATACACATTTCAAATGATTCAATTTTTGGAAGCATTTGAAATGTGGTGTTGGAGAAGAATGGAACGGATCAGCTGGACAGAAAGAGTAACGAACGTAGAAGTATTAAATAGAGTCGAAGAGGAAAGAGCCCTAATAGGAGTTGTTGAGAACAGAAGAGGAAAGATGATTGGCCATCTTGTACGACATGACAGCTTTATCAGAAATATTATCTAAGGAAAGGTAGAAGGAAAGAGAGGAAGAGGAAGACCAAGGATAAGCTACATGAGCCAAATAAAAGCAAAGATCGCCGTCATGTCGTATAAGGAGGTCAAGGAGGTTGCCTTCAAAAGAAATACCTGGAGAAAAATGCATACCATTACGCCGACAAGAGCGTTGCTCTTAAATAAGAAGAAGAAGACCCTAATTGGATATTTTCTGGAATAAATACATTGAACATAATAAGGCTGACAAATGATCACTATAGGTGTATGGAGTGGAAGTGGCATCTGCCTGCATTCCTCATGTTATATTTATTGAAGCTGATAATCAGCGGAGGGCTTGTTCAGAAATCAATGCATTCCTTACGAGCTGGGGTGCGCACAAGGTGCTAGGACTAGCGTTTTCAGACAATAACACTATTACAAATTGATTTTGTAACCGTTTTGATGGTTGCAAAAGCTTACATGAAACTGTAACTGTATTGAAAGTAATTTTTTTTACCAAATTCAAATCAAATTCCAAAATTTGTTCTATTATGACATTACGCGTCGTATTGCGAAAGACATGGGTCTTTGGTATTTTGTACAATGACATACAAAACATTTAGGTAGGTTCTTTTTTTAATTTTTATATATTACACTTTGTTCTAAATTATAGGCAGTTTTATAGCTTTTATTATTATGTATATTATTACAAATGAATTAAAAGTATTTTCTGTATTACCATGCCCTCACCAGTAGCACTCGCCACACATTTTGCTGAATTGCAAATGTTTTATTCATAGGTCAGTTCCTTCAGTGCGCTGCGGTCAGAGCTGTCTATACGAGTACACTACCCACTAGTATACCTCTCTACACAGCTGGCTCCACTACAGTTTACATTTAGAGGAAAACTAACAGGATTCTGCAAAGATTTAAATTTTTAATCTTAAATTTACTGGCATGTGAGGCTTAATATTATGTCATGCCTCAACTTGAAGGACGCAGGGCAGTGCATTAAGGGCTTGTTACTGACAAAAATGATCTACAAGGTAATGCTTTGTCATAGGTAGCTCTGCCTTCTGCGCCATAGGTCGTGGGTTCGATCCCCACCGAGAACAAATATTTGTGTGGTGAACACAGATGTTTGTTCTCTGTCTGGTTGTTATATTGTATTCTAAGTATGTATTTACAAAAAAAAAATGTATTCAAGTATTATATCAGCTATCTGGTTCCCATATTACAAGCTCTGCTTAGTTTGGGGCTGGGTAGTGTTGTGTGATTGTCCACAATATTTATTAATTTATTTATTTTAGGTGATGGTTAACATTAGATGCGACCTAGTATGCTTGTTCCATCAACAAGTTGTACAAAAAAAATATTTGGGCTAAAAAAATCATCTACAATAATTTACATGTTTAAATCTAAATTGAGAACAAATCCAGAGAGACTGAGTTAGTAAGTAACCGAAATTCGATTGAAGTTATCTGCTTTTGTTGCTGAAAGAATTACCTATACGTACAATCTCAATAATATCTGAAATACTCAATCGACTCATAAATTTTCAATCTATATTATATACGTACCTACTACTGTGTATAAACCTCGGCCTACCTCCATGTTGCTTTACCCTATACACAGGGTCCATGTGATACTGACTTACACCTAAGAACTATGTATGTACCTAAACTAAACCATGTCTAGGCAATAAATATATTGAGTATTGAACTACAAGCTAGGTGCATCTTGGCGCCAGTTCCACGCAATTAGCCATAAGAAACCTACTCAACCGTTTTACTACCAACATCTATTACTAAACCCATCACTGTACAATCCATTGAAAAACACTAATCATCAGTACTGAGAATGGTCGTATAAATCACGGAGTAATTACACAAATAGAGCAACTAGCCGCAATTGTATTCAGATAGGGCTCTGGCGGCCCGCCAACCCAGCTCCGGACAGAGGCTGTGACACTGCCTACTCCAACAGAAAGACTTACTTTAACCCGCCAACGGTGACGTCGATTTGACTTACATTTTCGGTGACCCCGGTCCCACGCACCGGGTTTTTCAATGAAAGGTATTTCAGAATCTTTATTTACCATTTTTTTTATGAATTATAAATTATTTGACAATAAAACAATGATACTTCATGAATCACAGTCGCGTTTATTTACTTTTTCTTATGATTAGACCACTTCACATCGAACCTATAAAATTAGTTAGTTTTTACACATTTTTATATTAGCTTTTTGAACATTTAAAACACAACAATCAACATATTTATGATTTTTTTTAGTCTTTTCAGTTTCTAGACTCTCCGAACTTACTTAAAAAAACAAAAAAATATATAATAATAAATAAATAAATAATGCGGACAATCTACACAACACTATCTAACCCCAAATTAAGCAGAGCTTGTACTATGGAAACCAGATAGCTGATATAATATACATATTATTTGTTTTTTGTAAATAAATACTTAGAATACGATATAAAACCCAGACAGAGAACAAACATCTGCGTTCACCACACAAATATTTCTCGGTGGGGATCGAACCCACGACCTACAGCTCAGAAGGCAGAGCTACTACCAACTGAGCTGAGAGGCCAATCAAACTTTAAAAGCAGTTTGTCAATTGACCATACAGTTGGCCTACCACAAGCTCTGTCTCTGGCTCCAGTTTTGAGTCCGTGAGTATTGACTAAATAAATCCTACGTCGAAACGTCACACAGTATAATACAGTGGTGAGCACTCACACAGACTCAAAACCTGAACCAGTGACAGAGCCAGGTTCCTATTTAATAATGCTGACAATTCGACATATATGTCAAAAAGCGACAAAATTGTGAAATTGTCGCGCTTAAGCTATTAATAAAAGTGACAAATATGTCACAAAAGCGCGACAATGCCACAATTTTGTCGCTTTTTGACATATATTATGTCGAATTGTCAGCTCTAATAAACAGGGGCCTGGCAGAGCTTGTCGTTGGTTCTTAAGAATCAGTGACACTTTAAGAAGAAGAAGTAAATGTTCCTAAAGTCCGCCACTGGTGGTGTCATAGCTGGTACACTGGCACACCCACTTGGCCGCAGTCTGTATTACTCACAGCCTGGATTAGCTCCGGCAAGCCCGGACCACGCCACGGATACTACAACGTCTGATTCGACTGGCTTATAAACTGACGGCAATTTAAACGTAGATTTGTTGAGATAGACATGCAGATTGTAACAGGTGCATTATGGCTAAGCATGCTCTATCTTAGGCTGCATCCTCACTTTCCACCGGGTGTGATGGCAGTCAAATGCTTAGCTTTCTATATAAACGAAATGAAGGATGATTCTCAATGCATTGGTCAAGTGCTGATCTTCTGCTTCTTGTTGTGTCTCTAGTTCTTACAACCCAGTAGTGTATAGTGAAAGGATTTTTAATGCTCTTTTCGTGCACTAACGTAAAGGTTTCAAACTTTTAGGTTGTACTATGAAATGTTTCCTCACGATGTTTTTCTTCATGATTTTATATAATTTATTCAGTCTTGTAAGTGAGCCGCATCGGGTGATGCAGATCGGCTGAGCTCGAGATTAGCTCTCGATTTATGCACCATTCGATGGATGATGCGCGATTTAGTGGGCGCAGTTAATTGAGTTAGTTATTAGTTCGCTAAGTGATACTTACAATACAATATCTGGGGTAATGTTTCCGGGTTGACGAAGTCCTTTGATTCTCGGTCCACGTAACAATGTAGAGAATTCTTGGCTGATGACTGAAAAGCAACGCTGCAAGGGCTACTGTGGCCTTGTAGTAAATTCTGAGTGGTTTACCGTTTTTGCCGTCATTTTATTTAAGTTGAACTGCACCACCATATCATTTTAAGTTGACGAAAAATAAATTATTTCTATTTCTACGACTGCCTAACGCCATAAGTTGTACTGGCACCACACTTGAACTGATTCACTGCAATTTTTTTGTGAAAGGATCACACAACCAAATTGTAGAAAGCTTATGCCCGGTTCTTCAAGGCTTGTTCGCGTGGACGTTTCAAAGTGAGTCTTGTTAAACAACTGAATAAACGATTTTTGACGAGTTTTAAGCATCTGATATAGTTATTAGAAATGTTGAAGATTCTTAGAAGAAAAGCGGCAATAGGCAAATCATTTTAAGTCTTAGAACCGTCAACGGGGAAAAAGATGTTAGATTAGCAATGGCCACCACGAACCGAAAGACGAAGGATTTTTTGAACAAAAAACAAGCGTCTATTACCCACTGTGTACATATTTACGTTGGTATTCATTTTATTATTGATAGCTTACATTTCCCTTCAAAATCACCTGTTATTTCCCCAGTAGGTAACGTTGAACGAAAACAAATATTTTCGAAATGATCCGGGTCCGATCATTTGTCAATCAATGTCCCATCCGGACTATGATAAATTGGACATTGGGACGATAAAACGAATTGTACCAAAATTATATTGAAACGTAAATAATAGGCTCATCTATTTATCATCGCTCGATAGATGTATTAGTTACAAAACTATTTTAGCAATGGTATCACAAGGATATTTTTTTCTATTCTTATTCTCGTTATTCTTTTCTTTCGTCGTTAAAGAACTCGTCTAGCGTGTAGTAAGTTTTTTTGTATAAGCATCTCTTTCAAAAATGTTGTATTTTTCGTATTTTATTTGTGTCGGAGTGTTATTGTATATTATAACCGCCAAAACATTTGGGCCCGATGAGCTAGGTACTCGTATGTGTAACGGGTCTCTCCTATAAATAAAGTTCGTTTCTTGTACGAGTTTTCACTTGCTATGATCCTGCATTGCTACATAATTCTTACTTTCAAATGTATAAGCATATTTAAAATATAATGTAAACAAAAATATCCAAAACTGTACTCTTTGAAAGCAGGTATAGATAGAGAATATGATTATAGATGTAGAGTAGAGCAGCTTTGGCTCTGTTCTGTAATTACTCTGCCGGAACCGAGGAGGGAGAGACGATACATGGATTAATCAAATTAATAAACTCGTTACCTCGAGTGTGCCAATTTCAAGTCAGGGCTGTCGCTAGCTACGGCTGCTTTAATGACGCATTTTATGAACATAATGACATTCATTAATTAATTACGTGAAGGAAATGTTAGGGCTCAAGTGTTTGATAGCGCTCTATTTAAATATGTCACTATCATCATCATCATAACAACTAAACAGTATCATCATCATCATCAGCTTGAATAACTCCACTGCAAGACCTTAACCATGCTTGGAGTCAAGAGTTTATGAAGCACAGCCTAAACCATAGGCTTTAAAATATTTAGTTCGTTTAGGGTACACTGAGAAAGAAGTTCCAAAAACTCGGCAAAAAGAGGTGCAGTGGAGGTTAAAATTTGTATGACGAAGTTCAAACAATTTGAGAAACCGACTTCATGCCCAAACTGCTGAACCGGTTTTGCTACAATTTCTTTCTTCTAGGACCAATCTGGAAGTATTACGTTTTGTTTTTTAATTGAAGATGGTTGAAAACCACTTCACGGGAATTATTTAAAACACAAGAGATGTAGTAGTATAACATAATATGGCGTGACAAAGTGGTTACGTAAAAGCTGACAATTTGACATAGATGTCAAAAAGCGACAAAACTGTTGAATTGTCGCGCTTTTGTGACATAATTATTTGTCACAAAAGCGCGAGTTAAATAGGGCCTAGCCCCTATTTAATAAAGCTGACAATTTGACATAATATGTCAAAAAGCGAAAAAATTATGGAATCGTCGCGCTTAGGCTATTAATAAAAGTGACAAATATGTCACAAAAGCGCGACAATTCCACAATTTTGTTGCATTTTGACATACATTATGTGTGTAATTGTCAGCTTTATTAAACAGGGGCCTGATTAGAGGTTTTTTCAATTGTTCATATTAACATAATTAAAACAGTGGCAGCCCTATAAACCCTCAACTTGTAACGAAGGAGGGTTGAACGTCTGGCGGAGGCATCAACTGATAGCATGTATATATATTACCCTTAATATAATAATATAGTACGCGTGCGGACTTATCGCTGGAAATTAATTAAAAGTACATTCTCGCAGTCTATTAATTAATAAGTTCAAATTAATATGGGAATAGATAAAGGAATTACTGGCACGTGAGGCTGAACATAATATAATGTATGCCTCAAGTAGATAGAAGAGGGCAGTGGCTCGTAGGTTCACGTTCCTGACGTGCGTGACCTACGTTGTTCCACCAGCTAGTTGTATAAAAAAATGACGTTATTCGAATAGACAAATATATGTTTTTATAATGCGTGCTCACTCACTTTTAGACCAAATAAATTATCAAAAATTAGCTTGATTATAAGAATATATCTAATAGTTTTTAAAACAGTATCATCACAATCAATCGAATGTTATTTATAGAAAAAGTAATTTTAAGACCTTGTTCTCGGTGGGGATCGAACCCACGACCTCCGGCGCAGAAGGCAGAGCTACAACTGAGCTGAGAGGCCAGTCTCACTAATGAAGCATGTGGCGCCTCTAACTTCATTTAGCTCAAGGAAACCAGAGAGTTAACCATAACTTAATCTATCTTCCCTCTGTTTCCTTACTCTATGTCATTCCTGTAGTAGCTATGCGTGTATCTGTGACTGGCGACTTTAATTAAAAAGGATCTGATTGGCTGTTCACTTTTCTGTAGCACGTGACGCGTTGTAGGGTTGCTACATGGTTATTTGTTTGGTATTTAGCATGAAGTGTAGGACGCCACTGTGAGCATGAGAAAAAAAATGACATTGGAAAAATTATAAGTATCTCTAGATTAAGAGCGAGTCGAGTAAACCAGGCGGACGGAAAATAGGTATTTACTGCGGCTCGCTAGTTGTGTGCGTACTCACGCACACAATGATAGGTTCGCTCGACGCCGTTTACACCTAGTGTGGCAAAAGTAGGTAACCCATGATTTGAAAAAAATGTTGTTTGGTTGAGTGACTTATAGAGACGAAATTTTGTTTACGTTATGCCAGAAAGTAAAATTCATCTCTCTAAAAAAAACAATCTGAGGTCAGTTTACAAAATAATTACGTTTTCATTTCACTTTTCTTTTAGGTTTTTTAATAATAGTAATAAATAATAAATATTGTGCACAATCCACTCCACACTATCTAGCCTCAAACGAAGCAGAGTTTATACTATAGGAACCAGACAGCTGATATAATACTTAGCATATATTTTTTTTTTTAATACATACTTAAAATACAATATAACACCCAGACAGAGAACAAACATTTGTATTCACCAAACAAATGTTTCTTCTCCGTGGGGATCGAACCCACGAACTACAGCGTAGAAGACAGAGCTACTACTAACTAAGCTGAGAGGCCAGGTTTTCGTTTCATTTTCAACTATATTTGCATATTTGTGAATAATATTTTTGGTGGTAAGTTCATACCCCGCTAAGCAGCAAAAGCTGAGCCAGGGCCTATTTGGCATAACATGTACCTAGCGCGGGACGAAGTTGTTTTTTTTTATTATGTGCTAAGATAGCAAGTAATTACTCAATTATTTGTGTTAGAATTTTTTGTTCATATTTTAGTTTTGATTTTGTCAATGTTCCGTTCTGTGTACCTATGTTATGTTAAATAAATTTTCTTTCTTTCATACTTTCATTCATTTTGGATCCAAGATGGCAGCTTCATTTTTATCCTAAATAAATGATAATTATGGGTATCGATTTAGAGGTTGTTGGGGGCTCTGATTGTGGATTTGACATTCATTTTTGAATCCAAGATGGCGGATTCTTTTTTTTTCATAAATATTTGATATGGGTATCGTTTAATGGGTTTTTGGGGGTGCTGATTCCGAATCTGCCATTCATTTTTCAATCCAAGATGGCGGATTCTTTTTTTTTCTTAAATATTTGATATGGGTATCGTTTTATGGGTTTTTGGGGGTGCTGATTTTGAATCTGGCATTCATTTTTGATTCCAAGATGGCGGATTCTTTTTTTTCTTAAATATTTGATATGGGTATCGTTTTATGGGTTTTTGGGGGCGCTGGTTCCGAATATGCCATTCATTTTTGATTCCAAGATGGCAGATGTTTTTTTTCTTAAATATTTGATATAGGTATCGTTTTATGGGTTTTTGGGGGTGCTGATTTTGAATCTGCCATTCATTTTTGATTCCGAGATGGCGGATGTTTTTTTTTCTTAAATTTTGATATGGGTATCGTTTTATGGGTTTTTGGGGGCGCTGGTTCCGAATATGCCATTCATTTTTGATTGAAAATGAATGCCAGATTCAAAATCAGCACCCCCAAAAACCCATAAAACGATACCCATATCAAATATTTAAGAAAAAAAAACATCCGCCATCTTGGAATCAAAAATGAATGGCATATTCGGAACCAGCGCCCCCAAAAACCCATAAAACGATACCCATATCAAATATTTAAGAAAAAAAGAATCTGCCATCTTGGAATCAAAAATGAATGACATATTCGGAACCAGCACTTCCAAAAACCTATAAATCGATACCCATATCAAATGTTTAAGAAAAAAATAATCCGCCATCTTGGATTCAAAAATGAATGGCAGATTCAAAATCAGCGCCCCCAAAAACCCATAAAACGATACCCATATCAAATATTTAAGAAAAAAAGAATCCGCCATCTTGGATTCAAAAATGAATGGCATATTCGGAACCAGCGCCCCCAAAAACCCATAAAACGATACCCATATCAAATATTTAAGAAAAAAAAAACATCCGCCATCTTGGAATCAAAAATGAATGGCATATTCGGAACCAGCGCCCCCAAAAACCCATAAAACAATACCCATATCAAATATTTAAGAAAAAAAAACATCCGCCATCTTGTAATCAAAAATGAATGGCATATTCGGAGCAACCGCGCCCCCAAAAACCCATAAAACGATACCCATATCAAATATTTAAGAAAAAAAAGAATCCACCATCTTGGATTCAAAAATGAATGCCAGATTCAAAATCAGCACCCCCAAAAACCCATAAAACGATACCAATATCAAATATTTAAGAAAAAAAAACATCCACCATCTTGGAATCAAAAATGAATGCCAGATTCAAAATCAGCACCCCCAAAAACCCATAAAACGATACACATATCAAATATTTAAGAAAAAAAAGAATCCGCCATCTTGGATTCAAAAATGAATGGCATATTCGGAACCAGCGCCCCCAAAAACCCATAAAACGATACCCATATCAAATATTTAAGAAAAAAAAGAATCCGCCATCTTGGATTCAAAAATGAATGGCAGATTCAAAATCAGCGCCCCCTAAAACCCATAAAACGATACCCATATCAAAAAATTAATGGCATATTCGGAGCCAGCGCCCCCAAAACCCCATATCAAAAGTTTATGACAAAAAAAAACCACCATCTTGGATTAAAAAAATAATGGCAGATTCGGAACCAGCGCCCTCAAAAACCTATAAAACGATACCAATATCAAATATAAAAAAAATGAATCCGCCATCTTGGATTAAAAAATGAATGGCATATTCGGAGTCAGCGCCCCCAAAACCCCATATCAAAAATTTATGACAAAAAAAGAATCCGCCATCTTGGCTTAAAAAATGAATGGCAGATTCGGAACCAGCGCCCTCGAAAACTTATTAAACGATACCAATATCAAATATAAAAAAAAAATGAATCCGCCATCTTGGGTTTTCGATTCGCAATCAGCCTGACCAAAAAAACTTGGAACAATACCAACATCAAATTTGAAATACGAAAATAATCTATACCTACATACGTACATATTTTTATCGATTTTTTTTTCCGGAACAGAGCGCCACTTTTCTTCTTAGAATATCTTTCTTTTCGCTTTCCCATTGTTCCCTAAACAGAGTAAATATTTATAGGTACATTTTTTTGAGCAATAAAAAGCATAGATAATAAAAAATGGCTTACCTCACTTTACCTGTTTGCAGCTGTGTGTACATACACATAAGATCGCGTTTGCTAGTTGGCTCGCGTCGCCTCGCAAAGAGACGTGCTCCCACTCTGAGCTCTCGTGGTGGACTGAATTTCCGCGAGCGTTCGTCGCGTATATATTCAACTTCGCGCGTCCATAGTAAATTTGTATGGCGGATTTGAGATGCTTTTTTAAAAAATTCATAACTAAATAAATAAGTGATTTATTAAAAATCGAAAAAGGACTAATTGTAGACTAAACATTTGAGATTAATTCGAATTAAAGTTTGTTCATAAAATCAACAGTGTAACATGACATTTTTTAATAACGCCGACATACGATTTGTCAAATTTTACCTGTCTGTGTTTATTTAATTATAGATAAATATTTTTTTTTGTTACGGAATAATTGTCAATACGTTCAGTCTGGTACTTTATACAAAGTTTTAGATTCATTATTGCAAGTATATTCATAATATCGATTTAACCGTGACTATCGTTTTCAACTATTTTGCACGACTCGCTCTTAAGTGAACTACACTCTGCAGCAGCTGACGTTTTGTAAGCAGACATTTTATTTGATTATTTTTTAAACTGCTTTTTTGCAAAGGTTTATTGAAATAAGGTTTAAATTAAATCAATCCAGACTCCTTGTTCGGAAGGAAAGGAGGCTTTTGCCAAGCAGGGAGACAGAACGAGCTAAAAAAATATTAAATCAATAAACCTTTTGTTACTTTTTAAAAATACATAATAAAAAATACAACACCACATTCAAATGAACACAAGCATCTCTACCACCTAACTAGTACCTAAGTAAATTAAGAGCATGTGTAGCCTTTATTTGCTGACTGTTAGATTTTCCCCTAGTACATAACTATACGCTACAGTCTATCTACTCTCATTCTAATAGAATCTCCAGGGAAAGAAAAATAAAACAAGTGTACCCTCTTCACCGAAATTAAAACGTAACTGATTAGCGACTTTCCCGCGGAAAGAGCCACGTGCGAAGACGTGCCGGTGCCCACGTGACAACACGCTAGGGCTGCCACACTTTAAGCGCAAATTAAGCAATTCGAAAAAGAAAAATTATGTTCAATAACTCTTTTTAAACTAACGCGACCGTTATGCATAATTATATGGAAAAACGGGTGTTTATCAACAGCCATTGTTTGACCACGGCTGTGGTAAACAACAACCGTAGTAAACAGCAACCGTGTTACCCGTAAACCACGTGGTAACACGGTGGTTGAAACGTCGGGAAATAATAAAGATAATCGCGATAAACACCCGTTTTTCCATATAATTATGTTTAAAAACTTAGAATAGACCTTTTAAACGTCTAGTTTAATTTCACATGTGAAGGTTTCCCTCTGATCTAAATTCAGCTCATTGCTGGTTTGAGAAATAATGAAAGGTTGTACCACCATGCCAGTACCCCAGTCACATTCTGCAAACCCGATCAAAAATGTATGAAGATTCTATGGAAATGTGCAAGAAAAATTGTGTTTTTATTCCTCGAAACAAGTTAACAGCATTTTTAATCGTCATAATATAAATAAAAATATAGAAATAGAAAAGTAGAAAGCTTAGAGCCAAGTGAAAAGCAAGGTACTGTATGTTCTTCTTCTTGTCGTGTCACTAGTTCTGTCGAATCAGTGTGGTGAAAGGATTTTAAGTGCAACTCAAAAAAGCTCTTTTCGTCCACTCACGTCCTGTACGTTTATTTCCTGGATGTATCCAAATTTGTATCCATTTAGCACAGCCCTACACACTTGTACGTGAGCAGCTACTTCCGAATCTACTTTCGGGAGAATACGAAGGCGCGTGACCACGAATAAAGTGAGTGTGGATCCCCCTTGGAACTGCTACAATGGCGGGGGCGGAAACGAAATGACTGCTCGACTTTATTGATAAAAACCCCAGGTTTGGATCCCAAGGTATGGATGTTTAAAAACGACCAAGCTTGCCAGAATCTGGCTAGTATCAAGTGGTTCATCGTCAGACAGACCAAACAGTCTCCGAAATGCACATTGACTTGCAAGTCAAGTTGTATGGAGAAAAGATGAGACAGCAAAAACACATTACGTAGAAACGATCGAAACGAGTTGTTGTCTCATCAATTTTCCATACAGAAGAAAGAAACACGTGCTTACACGAAAACAACATTTGGTAGAAGAAATGTGTTGGCAAAACTCCGAATTCGGGTACTGGTCTTTTTCTTTTCATTTTGTTTCTACTACACTGTTGGCTAACTGCTGGACATTAGTCGCCATGCTTGACAGATACATTGACCCATCCCCTATGACTGTGGAAATGCATCAGGCATTTCTCACACATACGTCACATCTTACGAGGCCGTTGTCGGTTTCTTCCCAATCTACGTCTTTGCGTTCAAATTAAAAAAGAAAAGAAAGAAAAAATATTTATTTGCAAAGCAAAGCAAAACTCACACTAACAATATAAACTTAACAACTTATCACTAAACATCAGAGGTGAGCTTTGTGCGTCGTAAAACGGACTCTGGCTCAGCATATGTTGGTTGTCTAGCAACCAACGCTGGTCTTCCGACAGAGCCGGTTCGGCGATGTCACGGACTCTGCCACTAGGTACAATTGCATACAAAAATGCATACGAACTAAGATGTAATTAGGATTCCGAATGCTATTCTGGACGCTTTGTGCTAATATCCCAATCAGTACTGGATAAATACATATAGGTAGGTACAACCGAAATTACACAGCGGAAAATAAAATAACTGAGAGAGAGACAGAAAACTCTTTATTTTACACCTTAAAAACTAATAAAAAGGGCATTTTTAACAAATTTATTTTAATGTAAAATGTTCAATGGGAGGTTTTTCCGTTACAAAGTTATTTATTTTTGACAACCTTTGGCTGGAGTATAATTAAAACTAGTGAACAGTTGGATTGTGGCTAAGCATAGCTCCATCTTAGGCTGCATCACTTTCCACCAGGTATGATAGCAGCCAAAAGCTTAACTATGTAATTAAAAAAAAAACTGACAGACGTTTTATGAGTAATATAATTCCAAAAAAATACAAGTTCAAAGCAAATCTATCGCATAAAACGTGCAATTATAGCTATCATGGGTTCTAGCAACTTCGAGCACCTACGTAAAGTTCAGTCGCTGAGGTAACTTTAACAATAAATACGTTGCGTGTGGGAAGGCCCATAAATCATCCACTAAGCTCCATGGTTAGGACCCCTATGTCGCAAACTACTCGAACATGGATGATGCAGACAACTATGAAGCTTTTATAACTTTGCAGCTGTTGCGTAGTTCTGCAGTAAAACTGCAAGGCCGATTGAGCTGTAAATCACAGGTGTGTTGTCAACCAGATGACGCTAATGAGATTACGTACCTAAGTACCAATATACTATGATAGGAAGAATAAATAAATAAAAACTTCAGAAACCGACTGCTGGACCAAACTGCTTGACCGATTTTGTATAATGCGTGGCCCGATGTCCCGGTCACTCTACCCATAGGAAGCTAGCATGTCAATTTGCAATGTCTGTATCTACTATTTCGTATCTTATTTTTATATCTGTGTAGATACTATAGTATAACATTGAAGCGTAGCGTGTGCTGTCTTTGAAACTTTTGCTTTTGTATTATTGCATTGCATACGTCTGACTAAGTGAAGTGGCACCACACTGGAACTTCACTGCTATTATTTTAGACTATTTTTGATTTGTAAAAGGATCATATAAAAAAACGGTAGGAACCGAGCCGTAGTTTGTTGCCTGTTCTTCTAGGCTTGGTCGCGTGAAACTGGCACCTAGACTCACCTAGCTTTAAGACGTTTCAAAGTGATTCTTGTATCGTATTGAATAAACGCTTATTGAATCTTGAATCTTGAATCTAACCTTTCATTTAAAAAAGATTTTCTCAACACAGCTTATAAATAAACGAGTTATGCAATAGCAAACATTTTTATAAAATATACAATAATGCTAAATGATATTTTTAATCTACAAAAATAGAAGCTCGTTTAGTAATAGCCTGCTAAGTAGCCCACCAGAGCTATGCGATAAATTCCAACAATTCTTTCAAGCATGGCGTTTAATTCACTATCGCGTTATGACATCATTATAGTTCCCGGATTCCTGTATAAACAGATTCAGCTCCAAGTTGGCCAGGGCCGGAGTTAGAACTAGTTAAAGGGCCATAGCTCATCCATTTCGCCAAGAGACATTTTAGTAGTAGAAATGATAAATAAAATGCAATGACCCATAACAAAATGAAGTCCAGCATAATAGTTTTTTTTTAATGCCATAGGTGGCAGACGAGCCACGGAGAGTAGTCACCGTCGCCCATAGACACCGCAACACCCCAATTGTCCCCAAAATATTTGAAATTTCTTATTCCTTTGCCGAAAAAATACGGCCAAAAGATTTCTGTGTTAGCGGGACTCCAAATGCGAGGCACAATGATAAGATCCCTGTTAGATGGGTTTCTTGTTAATCTTTAATATAAAAAAAACAATAGAAGCCCTAGAGAAACAAAATATGTAAAAGTTTTGACAAATGACTTAGGAAGAACTTGTCTATAAATGAATCGAAAATTGCGGTGAAACGCAAGCCTATAATATAGAAAAATCTGAATTAAAAAATATATATAAGTAATAATTATGTAAAAAAAATTACTTCAGAGATAGGGACGAAGTATGTGAGCCATTTTTTTTACATATCCTATGACCTAATTGTACCATACTTTTTGCAAATAAATATATTTCATATTATTTCATTTAATGATGGCTTTTAGCCCCTGATTCCACCTTCCCTGGTTACGTCTCTGCAGCAGTAACTCACAGCCTCAAAGTAGCGTTCCTGCGCCAGCGCATCCACATAAAACTGTCAGCGGTATGATCTGTGGCGCACACATCACTATTACAGCCGGCAGATGTGTCTAAAAAAATATGAAAGTTATTTCTTTGTGTTTTATGTGCTATGAATAAATGGGGCTATTTGTCGCTGGTGTGATGTGTGCTGAAATATTAACTACAAAGTACACGCCTAGTTTAAACTCGATTTGGAGTTCTTTGTAATAGAAAATCCTTTGTATTTGGTCGAGCACTGCACAAAACTTTTTTTATACAACTAGCTGATGAAACAAGAATATGGTCCACCTGATGTTAAGTGGTAACCATTGCCTATAACAAAGCATTGCTTCGTAGGTCACGCACGTCAGAAACGTGCCCTACGCTGCTGCACTTCCCTGTGCCCATCAACATGAGGCTACGGATGTTCTGCTTCACGTGCTAGTAATTTCACCGGCACCCACACCATTCAAACCGAAACACAGCAATGTTGCTTCACGGCAGAAATAAGCATGGTGGTAGTACTTCCCCGGACGAGCCCTTCACAAAGAGCTCTACTACTACAAAAGCTATCCCTTACATACGACTTAACCAAGAAAGATCTATGCAATGTGACTGCTTTATTTTGCTAGCTTAATGTAAGTCTAGAATCACTTAGTTATATTAATAGCTGTAGTTACATGCGTTTTCTGTAATGACAGTATGAGTTACTGTAGCTAATATCCTGCCTCGTTGCTTGTAAATAGAAGTACATGGGTAGGTACTTGATTTAAATGTCCTAACATTTGTTCGGCCAGAATTGGTAGATTAAGTTGCAACTTAACTCTGCTTGCCTCCAATTTCTCCTATAAGGAGGTCTAGCTAGGTCCATAAAAGTAGGGTGTCTAGCTCTGGTTTTGAGTCTGTGTGAGTGTTGACTTAATAAATCCTACGTCAAAACGTCACAACCACAGTATAATATAGGTACACTGGTGAGCTCTCACACAAACTCAAAACCAGAGCCAGATACAGAGCCAGACAGAGCCTAAAGTAGTGATGTCTATTTTACAAAAAGTGCTATTTCAAATCATTCACATCAAACATATTATTATAGAATACGATTTCCGCTGTAGCAAGTACGGAAATGTTGAACAAAAATATAAGCATTTTCTATCAAAAGCAACTTTCCTTTCAAATATAAAAATATGAACAGAAATTATTGCAACTTTCCGTTCTTCAAAAAAAAAAGCATCGTTGAAATAATGGCGTGCTTTTAAGAAAATTGCGCTCGATCTTAAGTTTGTGTACTTTTAAAGGGGGGAATGTTCAAGATGTTTGGTTTTGTGAGTGAATTAAGTTTTGTACCAGACTGAGGCAAACAAATGGGAACATCTCGACAGTAGATATTGCAGTAAGCTCTTATAATATGAGGCTCACAGGCTAAGCCAAGTATGAATCAGGATTTGTCTGTACATTTGTGTCATCTTACAGCCCTGAAAATCTTTATTATAATAAATAGTAAATAAATAATAACTGGTAAATAAATAATACTGGTTCTATGTGGCTGTATTCTAAAGTTTGATACTTGTTCTGTGTCGTGTTCCAACCCGTACTTTTTAATACTTTTAAAGTAACTAGTTTAAGTACTTTTTAATTCTTTTAGGTACTGATGAAACAAGCATATGAACTCACTAAGCTGTTAATAGCTGCTATGTGAAACCGGCCCGAGTTGATGATGTAGATTTTTTTGAAAATGACTTAATGATTTTTTGTGACTGAGTATAGGCTTCCTTCATTTTCTGTAGGCCTCCCCTGTCCTGGTGTGTCTCTTGTCCAGGTGTTTTCTCTTGTCGAGCTACAAATGGCACAGGCACTATAGCGTCCCGCAAGTAGAGCTTGAATAATAATCATCAACCTGACGCTATATAAATCCTCTACAATAGATGCAAAGGTCTGTTTACTTTTTTTTATAGACTAAACCGTTTATTCAGTTGTATCACAAGGATTGCTTTGAAACGTCTTATAGCAATTTTTGTCATGATCACGGTTGAACTTAACCGTGATCATGGTGCATGCAACTGTGCCGAAATATCGTTGGTCAAAACTCACAAAAATTTAATCATGCTAAATATCCCGTTGTTTCAAAAAATAGTGTTAAAAACCATGACAGTCTCAAAAGTCTTAGAGCTAGGTGAGACTAGGTGCCAGTTCCACGAATCACATATTAAAATAGGGTTTTTAATTACAGAATGCAACTGCAACGGGCACGCTCGCCGCTGCCGGTTCAACATGGAGCTATACAAACTGTCTGGTCGCGTCAGCGGCGGCGTCTGCCTCAAGTGCAGGCACTACACTGCCGGCAGACACTGCCATTACTGCCGCGAGGGGTACTACCGGGATCCTGCTAAGCACATCACGCATAAGAAGGCTTGCAAACGTGAGTAACCATACCAATTTTAGTGCAGTTGGAAGTTATATTAAGTTCTTAGACATATATAGCTCAAAGGATTAGTAAGCTGAAGTGGCAGTGGGCCGGTCATGTTTGCCGTAGAACAGACAATCGTTGGAGCAAACGAATACTAGAGTGGAGACCGCGTTTAGGTAAGCGTAGTGTAGGACGCCCTCCGGCAAGGTGGGGCGACGATCTGCGAAATGTAGCTGACAAGCACTGGAGGAGAAGAGCCGAAGACCGGGCTCAGTGGCACGTCTTGGGAGAGACCTACGTCCAGCAGTGGACTGATATAGGTTGATGATGATGATGATGATGATATTAAGTGCTGACGGCGATGAGGTGATGGGAACGCGAATTGATGAAAAAACACTATCTTGTTACCTTGCTACTGCCGCGAGGGTTTTTACCAGCAGTTGCATCACGCATTAGAACCATGGCAAGGTGGCCTCCTGAAGATCCTGACGACGTGCCGTGGTGGCAATAAGAGGTATTTCACGTCTTTTCAAGTCTTGGGCAATTGATGTTCTCATAATTTGCAGGAGTTCTATGGTAGCGATAAAAAAGCACATGCATGCACTGTATCATCTTCTTTAATAATAAATCGACTTACGACGTTCACAGTAACTTTTTCTAGATTGTTTTTTTATCCTTGAAAATCCATAATTTGCTCACAAGTTTCTAGACCATATTATAGAGTTATTATAAGCTTTTGGTTTTCCAATAAATAAATAACATTAATTATAATCTATTTCCTTTGGCCGAAGCACATCACCAAGTTTGCCTACTAATACTGTTTTGACTGGAAAAGACTTGAATATTTCCTAGGCAATCCATTAATTTACCGTAATTTAATTAAGAAGTGCTATTTTTATGATCTTCAGCTAAATTAATTCCACGACAACTTTTATGAATCGACCTATAAATTAAACGTAAAATGAACTATAAAATTCCCAGTTTAAAAACATGGCTGTCGTTTAAAAGTTTTAAACGCTGTTTTAATAAATAAAGGATGAATTGAGTAAACTGTTCGCCGTAAAAAGATAAAAATACTTTAAAAAGACGATAAAAGTTTTACACCTGCCTTGGCGCTACAAATAAACTCTCTATCATTGTTTAAATAGAAGGAATCCTTATTTAAGCATAGTTTAGATGGGTCGCGACTCGTGGTCCCACTAATTTGACCCACTGGTGGGACAGTGTGTCGATTTAATGGGCTCGTGGTCCCACTGTTTGGTGGGACCATCAGTCAACGTAATGCAGTCGCTCGTGGTCCCACTGATTTGGTCATAAGGGCTAGCTACACAAATATATTTGGTGTAGTGTCAGTAGTCCGGTTACAGTTAAGTCAACCGTGCGGACTTCTGAGTCGTCGAGCGACTCAGAATCAGGAATCGATGGCCGATCGAGGATCAACTCAGGAATTTAATATTAAATTATTTTATTTTATTATTAAAGTTTTTTTTTTTTTAGAATTAATGAAAAAATCAGAAAACAGTGTAAATAATTGCTGCTAACTTGAAGGACGCGCGACACTAACAGGTACAACGTACATCTCAAGTGGCCAGTACCTACCTACCTGAACTCACTTTAATTCAAGTATTTAAGGCCTGCGCACACCTAGGCCGCTGGCGAACGCGATCAGTGAAACGCTGTCAAATATCGCTGTCAAATTTGACAGCTGATCGCCGACGCCAGCGGCCTAGGTGTGCGCAGGCCTTTAGGCCTCTGCCTCAAATTTTGCGGGCAGCGGGGCGGCGGCGGCGGCGGCGCGGGAGCGGCAGGATCTTATGCGTAAAATCAAATGGACCCCCCCCCCCCCCCCCCCCGCCCCGCCCCGCTGCCCGCAAAATTCAAGGCAGAGGCCTTACTCTACGTATAAACTTGATGCAGTGGGGCCACGAACCTACGATTTTAACTATGACTGGTAGTCCCACTAAGCAGTGGGACCACGAACCCATGATTTCAGGGATAGTGGGACCACGAGTAATAGTGGTACAATCCCAGTGGGACCACGAGTCACGACCCGTTTAGATGTGGGCTTTAGGGATTTCTGTTTGATGTTTAACTGTTTGTTTAGTTTTTTTAAAGAAAATAAGCATAAATTACTTTGTCACAGACTTGGTCCACGAATTCTTAACGCGTTAAGAGCGAGTCGTGCAAAATAGTTGAAAACGATAGTCACGGTTAAATCGATATTATGAATATACTTGCAATAATGAATCTAAAACTTTGTATAAAGTACCAGACTGAACGTATTGACAATTATTCCGTAACAAAAAAAAATATTTATCTATAATTAAATAAACACAGATAGGTAAAATTTGACAAATCGTATGTCGGCGTTATTAAAAAATGTCATGTTACACTGTTGATTTTATGAACAAACTTTAATTCGAATTAATCTCAAATGTTTAGTCTACAATTAGTCCTTTTTCGATTTTTAATAAATCACTTAGTTATTTAGTTATAAATTTTTTAAAAAAGCATCTCAAATCCGCCATACAAATTTACTATGGACGCGCGAAGTTGAATATATACGCGACGAACGCTCGCGGAAATTCAGTCCACCACGAGAGCTCAGAGTGGGAGCACGTCTCTTTGCGAGGCGACGCGAGCCAACTAGCAAACGCGATCTTATGTGTATGTACACACAGCTGCAAACAGGTAAAGTGAGGTAAGCCATTATCTCTATGCTTTTTATTGCTCAAAAAAATGTGATGTACCTATAAATATTTACTCTGTTTAGGGAACAATGGGAAAGCGAAAAGAAAGATATTCTAAGAAGAAAAGTGGCCCTCTGTTCCGGAAAAAAAAATCGATAAAAATATGTACGTATGTAGGTATAGATTATTTTCGTATTTCAAATTTGATGTTGGTATTGTTCCAAGTTTTTTTGGTCAGGCTGATTGCAAATCGAAAACCCAAGATGGCGGATTCATTTTTTTTTTATATTTGATATTGGTATCGTTTAATAAGTTTTCGAGGGCGCTGGTTCCGAATCTGCCATTCATTTTTTAAGCCAAGATGGCGGATTCTTTTTTTGTCATAAATTTTTGATATGGGGTTTTGGGGGCGCTGACTCCGAATATGCCATTCATTTTTTAATCCAAGATGGCGGATTCATTTTTTTTATATTTGATATTGGTATCGTTTTATAGGTTTTTGAGGGCGCTGGTTCCGAATCTGCCATTAATTTTTTAATCCAAGATGGTGGATTTTTTTTGTCATAAACTTTTCCTGGGGTTTTGGGGGCGCTGGCTCCGAATATGCCATTAATTTTTTGATATGGGTATCGTTTTATGGGTTTTTGGGGGCGCTGATTTTGAATCTGCCATTCATTTTTGAATCCAAGATGGCGGATTCTTTTTTTTCTTAAATATTTGATATGGGTATCGTTTTATGGGTTTTTGGGGGCGCTGGTTCCGAATATGCCATTCATTTTTGAATCCAAGATGGCGGATTCTTTTTTTTCTTAAATATTTGATATGGGTATCGTTTTATGGGTTTTTGGGGGTGCTGATTTTGAATCTGGCATTCATTTTCAATCAAAAATGAATGGCATATTCGGAACCAGCGCCCCCAAAAACCCATAAAACGATACCCATATCAAAATTTAAGAAAAAAAAACATCTGCCATCTCGGAATCAAAAATGAATGGCAGATTCAAAATCAGCACCCCCAAAAACCCATAAAACGATACCTATATCAAATATTTAAGAAAAAAAACATCCGCCATCTTGGAATCAAAAATGAATGGCATATTCGGAACCAGCGCCCCCAAAAACCCATAAAACGATACCCATATCAAATATTTAAGAAAAAAAAGAATCCGCCATCTTGGAATCAAAAATGAATGCCAGATTCAAAATCAGCACCCCCAAAAACCCATAAAACGATACCCATATCAAATATTTAAGAAAAAAAAAGAATCCGCCATCTTGGATTCAAAAATGAATGGCAGATTCGGAATCAGCACCCCCAAAAACCCATTAAACGATACCCATATCAAATATTTATGAAAAAAAAAGAATCCGCCATCTTGGATTCAAAAATGAATGTCAAATCCACAATCAGAGCCCCCAACAACCTCT
Organism: Thera obeliscata; assembly: GCA_947578465.1. NCBI lineage: Eukaryota > Metazoa > Arthropoda > Insecta > Lepidoptera > Geometridae > Thera > Thera obeliscata. Next base: position 1,127,306 of record OX387915.1, read on the forward strand.
AAATCGATACCCATAATTATCATTTATTTAGGATAAAAATAAAGCTGCCATCTTGGATCCAAAATGAATGAAAGTATGAAAGAAAGAAAATTTATTTAACATAACATAGGTACACAGAACGGAACATTGACAAAATCAAAACTAAAATATGAACGAAAAATTCTAACACAAATAATTGAGTAATTACTTGCTATCTTAGCACATAATAAAAAAAAACAACTACGTCCCGCGCTAGGTACATGTTATGCCAAATAGGCCCTGGCTCAGCTTTTGCTGCTTAGCGGGGTATGAACTTACCACCAAAAATATTATTCACAAATATGCAAATATAGTTGAAAATGAAACGAAAACCTGGCCTCTCAGCTTAGTTAGTAGTAGCTCTGTCTTCTACGCTGTAGGTCGTGGGTTCGATCCCCACGGAGAAGAAACATTTGTTTGGTGAATACAAATGTTTGTTCTCTGTCTGGGTGTTATATTGTATTTTAAGTATGTATTAAAAAAAAAAATTATATGCTAAGTATTATATCAGCTGTCTGGTTCCTATAGTATAAACTCTGCTTGGTTTGAGGCTAGATAGTGTGGAGTGGATTGTGCACAATATTTATTATTTATTACTATTATTAAAAAACCTAAAAGAAAAGTGAAATGAAAATGTAATTATTTTGTAAACTGACCTCAGATTGTTTTTTTTAGAGAGATGAATTTTACTTTCTGGCATAACGTAAACAAAATTTCGTCTCTATAAGTCACTCAACCAAACAACATTTTTTTCAAATCATGGGTTACCTACTTTTGCCACACTAGGTGTAAACGGCGTCGAGCGAACCTATCATTGTGTGCGTGAGTACGCACACAACTAGCGAGCCGCAGTAAATACCTATTTTCCGTCCGCCTGGTTTACTCGACTCGCTCTTAATACCCGCGTTCTATATTTGCCTATTTTGATTTCTCTACCTATGAAAATAGCGTCTATGAAAGCATATTTACGGTCGCTACCTTGGCAATGTTTTTACGATATAAAATCTCTTTAGCTTTTACGACCAGCCCGAATCCTAAAAATAATCCGATATGTAAGCAAAAACGAGATAGTTTTATTTCGCAACCTTTCGAACCCTCAAAATGTTATTTCCAAACAAGAAAACATTGAAATCGTCGACAGGCCGCTATAAAAACAATCGGGTAATGGGTTTACTATGTGCTAGGCTTGGGACGGAACGAAACCGAATAGTTTTCTCGTAAAATTTGTCCTGAGTCTTGCGTAAAGTCAACTGTCCACTAAAGTGAAGGCTAATGCGGGTCTTCAAAGTTTTGTCTAGGCGACTGATCGAAGCGACACGTGGCCCAAGGGCTGGTGAGGTAACTGGCGCAGCGCATTAGCATTGCTATTCAGCGTGACAATGCCGCCAGCGCATTGGGGACGCTTCCGTCTGGTACCGATTTGGATCAGTTGAGCTATCTCTAGATCGTTTATAACGGTCTGCTCTACTGTTTCAAGTTATTTTTTAAATTTTGTAATTATTGTATAGTGGTAAGTTTCTTCGTGTACTTAAATAAATGTAATTTCAAAAGAGACATTGGATTTTTTTATCTCAATTCGTTTGTCTTGCTTATTTCAAGCTTACCGTTATTTTATTTAAGTCCGTTGTGCTTAATACCTGCAAAAGCGTTGTACTTTTGTTCAAATCATGAAAAATCACAAGAATTTTTCACCACTCTTTACGACGATTATTGTCGTCTATTTGAAAATGTGAGATGTCCAGCAGTCTTGATGACGAGAACGTGAGGGCATGTTTAGTAGACAGCATCCTTTGGCCCCAACCGGCCTTTTTCACCCTCTGACCCTCGCAGATGGAATTGCCCCTCCGGGACCGAGAGGGTACAGTTGACTTGCTGACGCGTTGATTGACTGAAGCGGTTCCTTGAGTAAACCCCTTTGATGGTTAAGATACCTCTCGTGTCTCTTTATTGGGATCATGGAATGCATTTCAGTACAAAAATAAAGCTTGTCAAAAACAGACAATATTTTTTTACAGTGCTTTTCACGATGAGTGCTATAGATATGAATGTGGATGGGTATACTCGTAGAAGTAGAGGTAGGCCAAAGAAAAGTTGGATGGATTGTGTGAAAGATGACATGATAACAAAGGAGTGACTGCTGAAATGACGACTAATATAGGAAAGTGGAGAACAAAAACCTGCTAGACAAGAAAATTATGATGATTTTTTTGCAGTGCAAACCTCAGCAGGGGCGAGGCTTCCAACTCTGTAGTTTCACATATTTATGTAAAGTTTATCCATGCTACTTTTGGGTGAATCTATCTGGGTGTAAATTTGATTCCCTTCACGATTTAATGTAAAAAATAGGCTAGTGAGAATTGATTATAATTATAGGCACTTCGGGTTTTTGTGAAACTCTTCCTTGTGGACTTGTATTTTTGTACTCTATCAGTGCGGTTGTTGACCCTGTAAAAAAGCTTCCTACAATTTTATTCATTCCGTGCCAAGAAGTCCAATATCCTCCCCAGCACGTAGCCAAGGAACTGCGGCCATTGAGACCCTCATAAAGCTCGGACCACTAAACGTCTAAGGTCTCTTGAGGTCAGCGCTCGCCATGGGAATTATTGAGCTGGTTCCAGTAAGGGTTAGGGCTGTTATCGAGTACCTATTCAATTTACTTTGGAGATTGTCAAGAGTTTTTATTACTGTAGAAGGAAATTGGAAGTGACCATGTAAAATATCTGGGTGGCATTTGAATGAAAACCCTACGGTGGTATAGAACGTTTTTCAATTCGCATGGTATAGTGACCTCAACAATAACAAGCTTTAGGACGTAATTTGTTGACTACAGGCTTTCTTCAGAGATTTCTAGACCAGCCAATCTTGTGTAGAACCTCTCTAGGTCATCTTTAAAAAAACTTTAGGTCAGCCTCACTCACTTTCGTAATTAGCTACGAGGCTACGTGGGATGAAATTATTTTCTTCTTTAGAAACCAGATTACAAAACAATAATAGGATTACTACAGTAGCATCTGAATGAGTCAGAAGAGAGAGCTCAAAATAGTTCTTTCTGGAAATGTATGTCTATGTCCAGCGGTGGACATCTTCAGGCTGATGATGAAGATGATAATGGTCTGTATAAGTCAAAGTAAATCTACCAATCGAACGCAATTGAATACAACAAAGCCGTAATTGAGTCGCAAACTCTACAAAAACTTCTTTCTCATAAAAATACATCAGAAAAGTTATCCTTTCTAAGCAAAGAAGCGTAAGGAATTGAAAAGGAAAATTTTATATTGGCAATAGTGTAAGTAGCACAATAGTAGGAATAAAGCCTTCATTGGAGTGTTGTTTATCAACACGATACGAGGAAGAAGGAGGAAACGGTTATTTGTTTTATGTTTACTGAACCTTTGTTGATTCAGTCTAAGATGAAACCGTTAAAAGAGCGGATACAGAATACCAATCTATAGATTTTTTTACTGCTGTGTTTCTTACCCATGCAGGTATAAGCACAAACTAGTACTGCCTAATTCTAAATTAAAAATACATAGGTCCGGTCCAACAACAATGGCATCAAATAGTACATTGTTACCCGAGTGTTGAAAGTCACGTTTTTTGAGTCCCGAGACGGGTTTGGCGCCAGAGCGTAAGCGAGGGCGCCAATGGAGCTTGAGGGACCCGAGGTAAACACTGTGCTTTTCATTACGAATACAAGGAAAGTAAAAATAAAAACATGAAAGAAAAATTAGTGAAAATGAAGACTGAATTGCCGCCTTCCCGGTTTTTTTTTCTTTTTCTCTGGCGGACCTTCGGCTTCGGTTCGCCAGCATTATTCAGCCATTGTTTTCATTCTCATAATTTAAAAAATGCTAAATTGATGCTCAAATCTATGTTATTTTAAATAAATAGTTGAAGCTATATATTAATCAAGTAATTTAGAAGATATATTATTTATTTAATACTATCTTTATGTTATTTAAATTTAAATTTTACATTGCGCCTTAGACTTTTTAAACTTCTTACCGTTGTAATGGGATTCCAACCTACTTGCTGAATAAAAAGTTGGAATTTGGTTCAACGACCTCCTTGCAGTTAGAAAGACTTTAGAAAGTAGGAACATGGTTGAATAAAATAGATCTTGTTTTTTTTTATAATTTGACAGCTGTCAGTAGAAAGCGATTCTCCCTAGGGCTGAAAGTTTTACTTTAAATTAGGCCCCTCAGGCAACTTCAGACCTACTTTCAGAGTATGAGTAATGAAAAATGTATAATAAAATCCTCGAACAAATAAAAGAGCTAGAAAAGGATAGGACATTCGAACATAAATTAAAGGACTTATTGATAAAAAAATGCTATTATAATTTAAATAACTTTTTCAATGATACACTGCCTGCGTTATAATAATAATTTAATTGACTTCATAATATAAAAATAACAACTAGCTTTTAATTTATCTATCTTTCAGACTTCGGCCCGCTTCCACTCCTAATATTGCTATGCCCTGAATATTAGGGCCTATTATGTATTCACCATTTTTAACTTTAAGACCTCACCATGTAACATAATAATTGCAATAAGTAATATGAGTATATTTTATGAGTATGAGTATGAGACTGGTTCTTTCAATAGGTAGTTTTACATCTTTGAGTTGGCAGTAAGCGTGTTTTAGAGGCTACGGTATCAACTTTACATGAAGTGTGTCATGTCTCTCTCTTCTTCTACCCTTATCTTTCTTTATGTGAGGTCGGCATATGTTCTCCTCTTACATTCTCCTCTATCAGCCGTAATCTCTGTATTCAATTCTTTCTTGGGTCACGTTGTACTAATAATAAAACAAACAACAAATAATAACTCACGTTTGAATTTGGAAAAGCTCTTTGTAACTTAAATGTTTATTTTAACTTTGGTCTAGAATTGAAGGAGCAATAATTGAATGAAACATAACCAACTTGTACCTATCTAAGGAAGATGAGAATTTTTACAATCCTCCTAACCTCCAACATTGTCTCCAGCTTGCGACTGCCACCCCGTGGGAGCTAGCGGCAAGACTTGCAACCAGACGAGCGGACAATGCCCCTGCAAGGATGGCGTCACTGGCACCACCTGCAACCGCTGTGCTAAGGGCTACCAGCAGTCCCGCAGCCACATCGCGCCGTGCATACGTGAGTCACATCCTCAACTACCCTCAACAGGTGTAGAAGCTGCAATTCATCAGGGACAGCTTAAACTGACAATAACGGTCATACAGAGTCAGAACTAAGGTATGGTGTCAAGTTCTGGGGAAGTATATAAATAAGCTAAAACGCTGAAATCTGAGTATTCGTGTGGTTTCTTTGTTAGCAGGCAATTTGATTGTCGTTGCTTTAGTTATTCTGAAGTATGTCACCTATTATTTATAGTGTGTTTAAATTCAAATTGGAGATTCGTTTTCTGTCATTTTAGGAAGTCACATAGCTTTTTGATTTTAATTGTTTTTCTGGTGTTATTTCGAGTTCTGTTGTGTAATTTCGGTGGTATTTTAACCAACATTACTTGAGGTCTCAAAGCTCAAAGTGTTAGCAGTTGGAATTAAAGTGTATTATGTGATATTCTAATTTGATCGAAAATGTTCCAGATGGCTTTGGGAAAAAACGGCCATCTTTTTTTCCAATGCCAATGGTAGGGCCGACCTGTGACAGACGACTGACGAATTGACGGAAAAGTATTTTATCTATGTAATATAATATCATCATTCTCATTAAACTACTCGCTGGCAAAATTGATCCGAAAAAGACAGATGCCATTCATTAAGAAGAAGAAGAAGAAATTCAAATTGGTGTTGTTGACAGGTATCCCCAGAGTGGTGACAGCAGTACAGGCTATGGAGGCGGTGGACGGCGAGCCGGGCCGCGGTAAGTAGTAAGTGGACCTTCATGCACTCTCGCCTCACCTCCATCTAAGGAAGCATTCCATTTTCAAACTTCGCTGCAGGCACTAAGGAGGAAACCCAGCAAGAAGTTTCAAATGGCTGTAGGTCGGACCTACTTAATTTTTCTTTTCTATTCTAAATAAAGATCGTGTTCTTTTTATTTTAACTTCTTCGGTGGTAATACATAATTGGTGTCGCATCAGATGTCAGTGTATTCTGAGTTATTCGATTTTGTCATAATATTTTAAACCTTTAGTTTTCCGTCGAAATAAGGATCATAAAAGTATGAGACCAAAAATTGCGTAATTTCAAATAATATTTAACGAAATTGAATGCTTCCTTCAAGAGTGACTGCATTGATTTTTCAAGATGAAATAATTAAATTACCTTAGCCTATGTGACTTATCAAAAATCGCAAAAAAATTATCTAATGCAGTCACTATTTTATTAATTTGCACTTTAATTTAACATAATAATCTAATTTCGCTTATATTTAACATCACCTTTATAAAAGTACAGTAACGTAAAAAAGTGTTTTCAAATTCTTGCGAAGTGGTGTTGGCTAGTCTGTTAAAAGATTTCACTTCTGTTTAACAAGGTGTTTTTATAAATTTCAAGCCAGAATTAATACATAATTTTATTATTCATAAGAATTATTGTTATCAAGTGTTTATTTTCAGGCTTTTTCGAATTCATTCATTGACAAACCCATAATACTCATGTTTTTTATTTCTTTTACAAAATCAGTGCTGACTGAAAGGTAACTTTTTATTTTGTTATTCACATGCACATTTATTAACACGTTTTAAACTTTACATAGTATTATTATTTACCTACTGTATAGAGTTGGATATCTTTGTACTTTCTCTTCTCTGATATATACAGCAAAAATTAAAGCCCCTTAAGTATAGTATTTTTCACCAAATCGACCGTTTTTGTGTAGGCACTGAAATAATGTATAATTTTGATATCCTTTATGTGAACCTAACATCTTATGTAGTGGACCTTCTTATTCACAAATATTGCTTTACACCAGCATTTTGGCTCATACAAAGTAAATCTCAGTAAAGGTCCAATCACACTTAACTTTTTGCAGCTTCTTATTAACGCCGTTTATTGCTCTATTAGTATTTTTGATTAATGCAAAACTAACCCAATAATATATTAATCAAAGTTAAAACAAGTTTTAACACCTTGAGATGCTTTCGAGTGGCATTCTGTTGATGTCAAACTGACAGCTGTTTTAATAATAATTGTTTGAATGTTGCGCAGCGACGGATCAGTGCGGCCGGTGTCGCATCGGCGCTCGCACGCTAAATCTCAACAAGTTCTGCAGCCGAGACTACGGTAAGATTAAATTAGAAAAATGCAATAGCGATATCGCGTAGCTTGCTTAGACATTAAACGATCTAGGTTTATCCAAAAGAACTAAGTTAAGCAATGTTTTGTGGGGTCACCACTTCAAATTAGTCGTTAAGACGTCCATCCTGCCTAATCTCTAAATCGTGACAGAGGCCTTAGGGTGGCCTGAATACCTCTCTTCCCTGTTCATGATTTTATGTCAATGCTTAATAGGTGCCTAATTTCATACTTTCTGACCAACACACAAGACGCCATGCAAGAGCCTTGGGATAAAATTGCGGACTTAAAGTTTACTCATCTTCATCTGCAACCAATTTCCACCCAATACTGAGAAAGTCCATCTCCTGTATCCTCCTCAAGGAACAAACGAATAAATATTGTTTGATTTTGACTTTGAGTGTCAAACTATACTATTTTGACTTTATGATTGTGTGTGTTGCAGTCATAATGGGCAGGGTGGTAGGGCGCGAGGCCCACGGCGCGGCCGGCGAATGGGTGCGGCTGGCGCTGAGCGTGCAAGCCGTGTACAAGCGCGGGCCGCGCTCGCGGCTCCGGCGCGGCTCCGTGGCGCTCTTCGTGCGCGCCAGGGATCTCGCCTGCAAGTGCCCTAAGCTCAAGCTCAACAAGTAAGCTCATCATCGCATCATTGCCATCAATGCAAAAAGTTTCATTCACACAGGAATAATTTTATTTTTTCCTAACTAGACTTCCAGTTCTCTCTATTCCGTGCCTTCTCCAACTTTTTTCTTTCGTCGGTGAATGACCTTCATATTTTAAAACCTAGGTGAATCTAGTACTTGGTTTTCAAACTTACACATGAAAATTTTACTCTTGTCAGTATTTGAGTTATGTGTCTTAACTGATCTATGTTTTTCTTCAGATCTTACCTAATCCTAGGAGTGGAAAAAGAAGGCATATCGTCCGGCCTGCCCGGTCTCACAGTCGGCGACAGAACTTTACTGCTGGAATGGCGCGACGACTGGCACCGACGCATCCGCCGCCTGCAACGGCGCGCCATCAACTGCCACTAGCCGTCGCCATTTTGAATCTACTGTCAAATTTCGCCATGTTTGTTTGGTAATGCCGGCCAATCGAACAATTGCTAGCAACGGCGTTTGATGGCTCTCTCTCACTTACGACAACCATCTCGTCTCGTCTCGCTTGTTTGCCTTTGCTTGCGTTTGTTCGTTTGCTCGGTATGAATTGTCGAGTCCGAGCGGATTGTTCTTGTTGTTCGATTGTGATGTGAAGTGTTCCGTCGTTGGTTTCGTACAAACGCGAATTAAATGTAGTTGTTTTAACTGTTACTGCCATAAACGTGCTATCTATTACCTTCATACATTATCCGCGTTGACAGAAGTGAATGTTGTCTGTCCATATCACGCTTGTTTCTTACGGGCTAAAGCTTAGGTTTCCAACGTAGGGAGTGTTCACCCACCCATTACTTTTTGGAAAATATGATACATCATAGACTATGAGACTATCAGCTTCTTCCATTAGGTAAACAAGCTTTAGCCAGTTTTTTGAAATGACTGGTAATTTTTTCGTCTATAGAAAAGTCAATATTCATTTCTGTTTTTGTAAAACGTTTGCCTAGTCCATTAGGAATAACGTTAATGCATGTAGCTGTAAATAGCATGTAGCATTTTTGATGTTATATTCATAGATTTTTATACATTATGCCAAAAATATGAGAGAAACCCCCATAAATAATCTAGAACTGCCAATCTAACAAAACTGTTAAATTTGGGGATTTCTATTTTTAGAGTTTCCTTCCTAGGATTTCGTTACAAATGTAAATTAATAAGTTTTTATTTATTTTATGCTAATAGTTTAATATGATAATCTAACTATTGTAATCGTTCCATTTCTTGCATTTTATGTATAATTGTTATTTTATAGATCGCGCATGTTAATATTGTTTTATTTTTGCAATGGCAACATTAGTTTTATCATCTGTCGAAATATTTATTGGTATGTTGCTAGGTGACGTTTGTTTTGACAGCTGTTATGACTTGTGCCGGCGATTGTACAATGTAGGGTTAAGTCATAGAAATGACTCATCTCGCACAGTCACAATGGTTACACGTACCTCATTTTTATGAAATAAACCTAGTTAAGGGAGTATTTAATTAATATTAACTAGCGCATAGTTTTTTCTACTTCTTTAGGGAAAATATTTGTTTGTGTTTGCTATCTATCCTTTTACTCGTGTCTGTAAATTTACTTTTTGATCTTGCCAAAGTAACATGTTCTCTTGTACAGAGTACTTATTTATGTTGTTTCTACCCAGTTGTCTCGCATAAAGACGCTCTCTGAACAAATGCGTTGCCTAACTAAGGTATGTACAGTATTACTAGCTTTACTAAGAATATTATTAAGTAACTTTGTTATAAGAAGTACAAACTACTTTTGAATTTAATTATGAAATTATTTGTGTCACTTTTATGTACTTAACTACTTTCTTGAATAGCTCCCACCGTTTCATACTAGCTCATCAATAAATTTTAAAATATTTTTGTCTGCATTTGCCTAAAAAAATAAGCAAAATACATTCTGAGAATGCGGCCGGCAAGGCATCCGCATCATTGTAATCATTCACAATTGAGCTGTCAGTATTATTTATGTTATCTCCCCGAGGCTCGGGATAAAATACACAATACCGCCAACCACTTATTCACCGTACGATCGAGATATCACGTCCCGATTGCAATATTCAGAAATCAACCACAAAACTAACAAAGAAACTGTACAACCGACATACGTTTCGATTTAAAATGGCGGACTTAAGTATATGTATTTCAAAATTCCTACAATATAAGGAAGAACCTACATAAATATTCTTACCGGGCAGATGCCAGTGTAGCATCGCCTTAATGGCTAAAAATAAAGTAATACCTAAATCACGTCAAGCTGACCAATAAGATTAAAAAGCGTACATCGCATCGCAAGCAATCTTTCTTTATCACTAGTCATACGTAAATGGCTTACAGCATTGACAGGCTTGATTTAAACCGATGTATAAATAATTTAATAAAAAATCGGTTGTCTGTAAAGTCGGTTTACTGACGATAGTTGAACGTGACAACGTCATACAGCTGCCCACGCGGACGCATCGCTCACTCAAGTAGGAGAGAGACAGATGTCGAGTGCTGCCGAACGCGGAGGCCGATTGTGCCTCTTTGTCGCTCGTTCCGCGTTCTCGCCTAATGGAACGCCTCAGAGCGAGGTAACGCCGCATGAGTCATGTTTTTTCGTGCGTGCAGCCGGCTCCATCGAATTATAAGACGTTGTCACGTCAAAAATATAAAACCAATGTCTATGCACAGGCCTTTTCAATCATTTAAATATGCTATACAGGGATACCCAGGAACATTAAGTAATTAAATCTTACTTTTCTCAACCATTTATCAAAGCGTTGTTTGTACTTTTTAAACCAAATTCACTAATTAATTATAGTTAATAAATATGATCTATTTAAAACGATTTAGGAGTTTTGCTTGGACGTTCTACGATTTGTAAAAAGTGTATTTAGTGTGTAGATTGATTCTATTTAACTGTTTCTAGATATGCATATCTCTAGATTTCGAAAGTTTTTATCGAAAGAATAAGTTTTTGAACATCATTGTGTTTTGCAAGAAAACTTAAGAAATACAAAGGATACCCTCTTTTTTTGTGTTAAAATATTAAGAATATGTAATAAATTATAGTTATTTGATCGTACTGTATCTATAATTTTAAATATAGTTTTTAATTTAATTTTAATAATTTAAAACACAGGTGTTCTGGGAATAAATGCAGTCAAAATAATATTAAACCAATTTAAAGTATCTACATCAAGTACCTATTTGACTGATTTTATATACCGTGGAGATAAACACTGGCACATATTGTATTGCATATTTTTTTAATATAAAATCACATGATTTCAAATAAATAGCAAATTAGTATAACGCACAATATTTGGCCTACATTGTCTCCTCATTAATATAAAGTAGAAACTAAATTAACAATTTTCGTCGCGACTGTACTTTAAGCGAAGTAGGTACATATTAATTTAATTAGAATTTAGTTGTAATTAAGTAAAGCTATGTCAATTGAAGCATTTACACGAACACTCTACGGAACCCAGTTTTGTTCAATAATAGCTCTGAGAGAACATTGAGTTTTCAAACATTATGTCTTAACATAACATAATTAGGCACCTATGGCAAAAATATTGTCATATCTGAGTATGAGTTATCCATTCGCGCGTTTTCGTTCATACACACGCGTGATCATACATCACAAGCGCTCTATAGCTTGCATTGCTCTGAGAGAACCATAGACGATTTGTATAAGGTGGTTCCATTGAAGAGTTTTTAGTGTATTTGCAAAAATAATTGTGTTTTATGATACCCTGCTCCTGTGATGTAATAAATGTTATTGGTTATATTTATTTAAAAATAAAAGTACATTAATATACGGTAATAATTGGTTTTACTTAATATAATCCTTCCCAAACTTAAGTTCTTTGTAATTGTTTTTTACTTTTTTAGAGTTCTGTTTTACCCTTTGGGTATAGAACCCTCTTACTAAGACTCCACTGTCCGTCTGTCTATGTCTGTCCGACTGTCACCAAGCTGTATCTCATGAACCGTGATAATGTGACCGTGACAGTTGAAATTTTCACGGAGGATTTCTGTTGCCACTATAACAACATATAATAAAACCAGAATAAAATAAATATTTAAGGTGGCTCCCATTCCACAAACGTGTTTTTTTGCCGTTTTTATATGATGGAACCCTTCGTGCGCGAGTCCGACTCGCACTTGGCCGGTTTTTTATTTATATTGGTTTCTACCAAGCACTTACTAGAAGAATTTAAATTAGCTTCCAGTGAAGTTAAAAGCTTTTGCAAAGATATAAATTGCTTGTCAGTCGCACTACTGCCTCGATATTTATTTAAAATAAGGCTATTATGAAATTGAAATTTGATTGAATGCTACTTTTCTTATCGAATTAAAACTAGAAAAGTTTCAACATTTAATATTCATAAACCACTTTTTATTTTGTTTATTTGATGCTTGCACAAGACAACTAGTATTAAGATATATATAGTTCCAAATAAAGGTTACTTTTATCTTTTGACAGTTTTAAAAAAGTTTAGGTAAATCCCTAGTATCCGGTAGGTCTAGGCTTGGTCGCGTGGAACTGGCACCTAAGCTCACCTAGCTTTAAGACGTTTAAAGTGATCCTTGCGATCAACTAATTTAATACCTACATTTTTGATTTAGTACGGTAGGTACCTAATTGGCTCAAATCTCTTATCACGAACTGCTTACCCACTCAAGATCCTTTGACGATTTCTAATGGGGACCATAAATCAATACTAATATTATAAAGAGGAAAGATTTGTACCTATTTTTGTATGTTTGTAATGAATAGGCTCAAAAAGTACTGGGCCGATTTAAAAAAATCTTTCACCAATAGAATGCTACATTCTTCCAATTTGACATAGGCTACATTTCATTTTGAAAAAAATTAGGGATCCTTGTTAAAATTTGAACAATGTAACCGAAGGTGTAGAAAAATGAGTCTTAAAATGTCTTTCGTCGAATGCGCTGCCGAAACTATTAGCGATAGAACAAAATAATGTACAACAATATTTTCTACCCCGTGCGAAGTCATAAATAAAGCAGTGATAATCGATTATTATAGCTATAGAACTAATACCTATAGGTATCTATCTACCTTTTATCGCAAGTCCAAGTGTGAAAACCATGCGTTTCACACCTCACAAATCACAGTCGAATACCGAACTTATCTGCAACCTGTCAAAATATAATAAGCCCTTACGTGCCTACCCCGAAACAATAAAACATGGGTAATGGTGTCGGCGCCTCCTGATTTCCCTCAGGACGCCATGGAGTGCCATTCTTCAGGCCGGTGAGAGAGTCATACGCAGTTTGTTTTTATGAGGGATAAGACGAGAATAGGAACAGGGCATCGAAGTATATTGCCGTGGCTATGGGGTTATGTTATAGGTAACTAATAAATACAAATACAAAGTTTATTGCCAAATAAAGACACGACACTTAAAAGGAAAACACATTATATATTACATATCACATTATAAATTTGACAGTTTGACAATAGGAGTTGGTGGTAGTAACACGCACGTCAGGAACGTGCACTACGATGCACAGCTCTGCATCTATCAACTGGAGGCATACAGATGTTCAGCCTCACGTGCCAGTAATTTCACCGGCACCCATATCCTTCAAACCGAAACACAGCAATGCTGCTTCACGGCAGAAAAAGCATTGTGGTAGAAACAAACATTAAAACATAAATTAAGCATAATTATTGGATTTTTTTTCTCTGAGTTTTGGTTATTTCAATGGATTTTTTTTCTTCGTAGATAACTGATTAAACATTTTATCCAGAAACATTTCCCAGAACCTTCCGGAAGCACTAGGGCCCGAATCAAAATCACACTTGTCCAATCCCTTCCTCGCACCAAAGCTTTCAACGGACAAGAGTTCCGCGTACATAAAGAATACCTATCCGATCGTAGAGATCACAGTCAGCGAACAGAACTATACATACTTATAGGCTCAAGGTATAGGTAGGTAGTGAGTGCACGATGCACAATTGTACGATTGTGCTTTGATCGGATAAAGCTGTCTCTTGGCGCTTTGAATTGGCACAAATAACGAAGAGACGATTTGATTTTAATTTCGAACTTCAAACTTTGCACCAACTTTATTTGTCTTTTGTTTATTAGCTTCACTTTTACGCAGTGAAACGAAACAAAAAACAAATGAGGTAAATTTAAATGTAATCTTAAAAACTGAAGACATTTCAAAAAATCACTTTTGGACAAGGATCACTTCTGAACAAACCTAGAGTAAAGTGAAACAAGGCAACATGACAGCATATTAGTATACAGCATACACATATTATACAGTTCCATGCAACCAGGAAAGAACTACCAACTTGAATCCTACCACTTTTTTATGATCCTTTTTGCATAATAACGAATCCCTCCAGCACGGTGCCAAATGTACTTGTCTAAGTTACGCGCGTGATTACGAAACACTGCAAGCAAAAAAAATATTCTTTGCCAATATAACACTAAAACAAATAGGGTGTATTCACACAAGAAATCTTTCTTATTCTCTTTCTTTCTAGTTTCTCATTGTGTCGCAAGTGTACCTAAAGCTTAACCGGACCATAATAAGATCGGCAACAATAGTCCATAATAGCGATAATAACTCGCATTGTGTCGAACACTAGCACATTTTAATCAAGCGTTGCTTGGAGGTGAACCGCTCGACCACGATTAGGACGGTAACGTGGAAAAGACGGATTAATCAGTTTCACTAATAGCCGGATAATCTGAAGAAGCATCTTATGGGGTCTGAGCAAAACGTTTCGTAATTAAAAAACCTACTACTCCATTGTACATTTTTTTTAAGTCTAATGTCGTACCTACATCAAATCAAACAACACCGAGGGTGTTGTGCTGTCGTTGAGTTGCTTAACCTGATTAAACGATTAAATTAAGCTAATTCAGTTTTTTTAGAAACAATTGGTAATGTTTTTTTGAAAATGAAAATGTTTGTAAATTGGCAGTTAGGAAACTTGAAATAAACTAATAAAATGAAAAAATCCACGTATACCTAGTTCCACAAAGAGTAAAACATATTTCGTTTCATTAATATTTTGCTTTATTCGAATAGGTTTAAAATAAATCTCCAATACGTTTTATTCTAAAGGGGAGATTAGAACTTGCCTAAATTGTTTTTGCAAATCAATGATATTTTATTTAACAAGTAAATTTTTTTTTTACTTAATTTCAAATAAAGATACGTTATAATTCGTTTGCAATTGATGAATCATACTATTATTCAAATAATAACGTTAGATCGTAAACGTTTTTAAAACCAACATTTTGCGATACAAGAACTTCCATCATGAATTAAATATCAGTTCAGAAATAATTATTATGTAATATCTTGTGTCGCTTCTTTAAACATTTTAGCCGGAAAACGCTCTAAATAGCCGGTTATATCCCAGCACTACTGAACTAGTGTAAACATTGTCCCGTTATAGTGTAGGCGATTTTTATAGTGTCTATTTGGATTGAACAAAGAAATACAATGCGTATGTGGATCATGATAATACAACTTGTATTATACAAGCCGTAATTGAGATGGAGTGTGTTTTGAACCGAATATTTGATGATGGATTGTTACTTTTATGTCGAAAGCTTCCAAGTTTTCTGTAATTTTGTTTCTTGTTTCGTGTCTTTGGTATTATTGGTTTTCAACGGGAGTTTAAAGCCCTGGTGTTTTGTTTGTAAGGTTTATTACAGTAGGTAACAGAACCCTGCCTTCCGATCCTATAGTCTTTGGTGTTTTTGGTTTTCAAGCTCTGGTGTATTGTGTGTAAGGTTTATTACAGTAGGTAACAGAAGTTATTACCCTGCCTTCCGATCTTTAAAGTCGTGGGTTCGAATCCAGTCGTGTACCTGTGGATTTTTCTTTTCGAAAATGTAGGTACACAATTCTATAGGGCTCTAATATATGGTGAAGGACAAAATCGTGAGGAAATCCGTGGCTTAGTCAGCTCCGCACGTTTTGACCATGTCTTTCCTGTGGATTAGGCCGAATAAGCTGTCAGGATGGTATAGGAGCGGGGCAAGTGTATTCCATTTAAAATCCTGTCCCAGGCACTATAGCGTCACGTAAGTAGAGGTATGAGTAAACACCAGTTGGTCCTGAATATATATTATCTACCATAGATTGCATTTGTTATTTATTGGGCCTGTTTATTTTTTTTATTTATTAATTACAGTAGGAAGTTTTATTCATTGCAAAATTCCTACACCTGCAAAAATTTTTGACCCCTAAAAGTTCAATATTCATCGTTTATTCAAACCTCATAACATTCCTTTAAAATCAATGAGATAAATGAGATGTTTGGATGTTCACGTGTCGTAACGGCTGGACCGATTTGGATAGAACGTTCCACAGAAATAGTTACTTGGGAACGACGCCAGTTAAGCGAGAGGCTTATATTTATAAAATACTAGCGGCCACCCACGATTTCACTCGCCCCGTCGGGAACGGGGAGTAACGGGATTTCAACCCGTTCTCGTTACTTAAATCCGTTCTCCGTTAGAATATCTTTATAAATTGTAGCCTATGTGTTATTCTGATGTATAAGCTATATTATTATAGAGTTTCATTAAAATCCATTCAGTAGTTTTTACGTGAAAAAGTAATAAACATCCATCCATCCATACTTTCAAACTTTCGTTTAAAATATTAGTAGGAGTAGGATTCATCTTCATTCTTTGTAGTCCAAAGTTTAATAAATAAGGCAGGCGCCACAGCGCAAATGTTGCGATGAAAAATTCACAACTTGTTGGAAACTGTGTTCGAATATTGTAATGTATTGCAATATATTGTTTACATAATGAAAGTTCATTGAAAAGGGAACCGTCACCATTATTTGTATAACAGGGCCCTATAACTCTTGCCAGACGTACTCGGTATTTCTTAATATTCACACATTGTGTTAGTCTAAGAGCCCACCGTCACAACCTACATACTAAAGAACCACACCCCGGGCACCCAAAAACATGTTTCGAACTGACAGGTCGTAAGTAATGATCGCATGTTTAGGTTTTCACATATACGTGAAAATATAGCAACTAAGGCCTTAAGGCCTGCACACATTTAGGCGATGGCGATGGCGCTCAGTGAGACGCTGTCAAATATATCTGTCATATTTGACAGCGTTCCACTGATAGCCATCGCAGATCGCTTAGATTGCAAGGCTTTACTTAGGTGTCAAATATTGCTAAAATTTGCCCTGTCACTAAAACTATCTAGCCCAAAATTAAGCAGAGCTTGTACTATGGGAACCAGTAGGGCGATTGTCTAATTCAGTTGCAATCATTAGTTTGATACTAACAGCTAAACGATACTATCAAGGAATAGCGATCATGTAACTTGTTGCAATACCCTACTGACCGCTATCTATCAGTTGCAATGATAGTTTTGCAGCGTGAAGTTCCTGCAAATCAATTTAACCCGACCAATTTAAAAATCATAATCTTAGTAAGACGCCGTGTGAAAACGATTGGCCCACTTTATTACACTGTCTAATAGACCTCGTTCACTCATTTTGTGTTGTGTTTCTGTCAGTCTAAATCAGATCAGTCACTTCACTTCACTTCTTCTTTTTTGGCTAATCAGATCAGTCTAAGTCTGATCTAAATCAGTCAGTTCTGTCAGTCATCCAGAAAAAATAAACAAAGTTTTCGTAAATATCGAATAAAATTTACTTTTTCAAGTTATTTATTCTGATTTGAAGTAAGTAAAGTCCAAAATTCTTAATTCTTTATTCCTAGCTTTCTCAAGTGATTAATGTTGTTTCTATTTGTTATAAAGTTATGATCCCAATCCACCAGTGTTTGTCGAAGCAATCAACCATAGCCCTTAGTAAAAATAAGGGCACCAACAATATTTGAAAGCCTGGGAAAATCTTGCAAGGATGTTAAATGCCGTGGGTGGCGGCTACATAAAAACTGGTTAAAAATGGAAGGGAGTATGTAGTAGGTAAATAGTTTTCAATAACCCTAGTTTTGTGCAGCTAATAATTTTTTTGTGCTCTATATGGTAAATAAAGTTCTATGTTTTTTTGATTAATTACTGGTAATATGTAGATACGAGTGCCGCATAGGTAAAGTCCAAGGTGGTGGACAACCGGCGAAACGCCGGGTGCACTGGGGGTGGACCCTATACGCTGCATCCACTCACACTCACAGGTTTTATTTAGCTTACTTTTGTAGATGTTAATGTTTTTTGTTTTTAGATCACGATGACAATGTGCTCCGCTGGGTGTACAGTCAAGAAAAAAGGCACCTTGTGGTGGAAGAGGGAATGTGAAGAGAGGGAATGGTAGATGCTGTCGCTGCTATAGGCAGATCGTTTAAAGAAATGGCGACACAAGAGCCATGTGTGGAGTTGCTGCTGCTTTAAGTTCAACAGCATCCACCACCATTAAATAAAACAGTTAAATAAAATACATTATTTATTTTAATAACTCGCCTTATTTCTTTACCACAATACATAGATAAGACACCTACTGCTTATAAATAAGACTAATTATAGCATTTTGTAAGTATTTTAATTTGAAACAGCTTCTATCCTATTCTAGTCATTAGTACATAATCGATAATGAAATATTAAAAGTATGTAATGTAATATAGGCTATTTCCCCCCTGCACGTGGAGGTTTTGACTGATTCTACAAATGGCTATGGTAGAATGAGGATGATATCCCAGCACAGGATATCAAACGCTTCCTTCGTCAGGCAAAGGTTCGAAATAAACTCTCTCTCGAGGGATTTAGAACGGATTGCTGGCATCCTGCATCAATCTTCTATCAAGAATACGTTTTTTTTGGCACTGGTACTCCTCTAGTCCAAGTAGGAGTCCTCTTGACATGATAAACTGAAATGAATTTAAATACTTAGTTGAAACGGAATTGACTAGATTTTATTTGATTAGGAATGCAATAATAACTTTGTTTATCATTGTCAAAACACTGAAAACTTACTGTAAATAACTTACTTTATTCAATTTCTATCCATCGCAACAACTCCTTACTTGTTTCTATTCGCGATTGATATGATAGTAATCGTAAGCTGTCATTTCCATTGAAACAGCCTTACGTGATCGCTGTTTCATGATATTTAGAGAAAGATTACGCTCATGTTGCAATCGTTCATTGTCAAAGATGGTTTCAATTGCAATGCGCTTTCGATTGTAATCGAAGCTACTACGTGATCGCAAATTTGACAGTTTCAATAGGATATCCATTGAAACCATTGCAACAAAAGTTACATGATCGCCCCACAGATAGCTGATATATTATAATACTTATACCTACACATTTTTTTGTGTCTATACAGATTTAGAATATAATAACAATGTAACACCCAGACAGAAGGAACATCTTTGTTCACCATACAAATATTCGTTCTCAGTGGGTATTGAACCCACAACCTATGTGCAGAAGCTATCAATTGTGCTGAGATGCCAGTCAAATATATAAAAAAAAAATCATCGACCGTAGGTAATCAAATATCAATTATAGTATCTATAAAGCCGAAATTAGAAAAAAATTGCACATCGGCTAATTTTGGTTTCATAGAACGTACCGTACAGTGTGCGTCAGAAAGAGATAGCGCTCTACGAAATCTTATAAGCCGATTTGCAATATTTATTGTTTATCCGTAGGTACTCTACCGCATAGAGAAATAGAATACCAGCTCCTACACTCCAACAATCCAACCAGCCGATAGGCATCGCAACGAGTGGTTTTACATTGGCGCTGCAATACAAACATTAATTATTATGGTTTGTGCACACCTGCCCGACCATTTGTCACGCTGGACCAACTTAATTATCGTGACACTCTTGTTTCTAAGCATTGTTAGCTTTTGTTACGACATTTTGTTAATGTATCTTCTACTATATTTTTTCTTCTTATCGAGTCACTGGTTTTTTTTCGAACCAAGTGTGGAAGATTTTAATTGAGCCTCAAAAAGGCGCCTGCTGTGCACTTGACACATATTTTCGATTTTTTAGGTTATTTTTGTAGTTACTTTTACTTTTTAACGGTATAAGCCTGGAAGTCATGTGACTAGGAGATTAATGAGTATGGATGTGGATGGATATGTGAGCAGAGGTAGACTTAAGGAAAACATGGATGAACTGTGTGAAAGATGACATGGATAGGAGAAGAGTGAATGTTGAGATGACGGCTGACAGAGGGGAATGGAGGAAGAAGACATGTTGTGCCAACCAGTGCCAACCCCACATAAAGGCAGGAAAAAGAAGAACGCTATAAGCCTGAAGAAGTCAACTATTTTAAGATCTCTATTTTAATGCCTGGAAATTCACAATATATAATAATTTAGACGTACCACCAAATACTATGTATAAACCTCGGCCTACCTCCATGTTGCTTTACCCTATACACAGGGTCCATGTGATACTGACTTACACCTAAGAACTATGTATGTACCTAAACTAAACCATGTTTATGCAATAAATGTAGTGAGTATATTAAGTATTGAAAGACTTCTTCTAATGAAGTCATATTATTATTGTTTACAAAATAGGATTCACGATCGTCAACAATGAGGGTCTGACTATGGAGGAGGAGTATGAAAAAAGGTTCCAATCTGGTAAGTAAACACAGTTCCTGCGTATCATCGGTCGCGGATCATTGACGGACCCCACAGACCTAGCGCATAGAGTACGCGCGCTTCTACCGGCTTGTTTGATGCCGAGTCATGCTGTTTGCAACGGTTTAAAGTGCAGCCTTATAAAAAGTGTCATAGTCATATATTATTATTGACGTGACAACGTCTTATAATTCGATGGAGCCGGCTGCACGAACAAAAAAACATGACTCATGCGGCGTTACCTCGCTCTGAGGCGTTCCATTTAAGGCTTGAAGTGCAAGCGAGAGCGCGGAACGAGCGGCAAAGAGGCACGCACGGCCTCCGCGTTCGGCAGCGTTCGACATCCGTCTCTCGCCTACTTGAGTGAGCGATGCGTCCGCGTGGACAGCTGTATGACGTTGGCACGTTCAAATATCGTCAGTAAGCCGACTTTACAGACAACCGATTTTTTTTTAAAGTTTATAGGTAAAAATGCTTGACTGCAATCTCACCTGTAGGCCCAAAAGCTCTGTCTGGCTCTGTCTGTGGATTTTTAACTGACCTTTTATTTTAATTGGCCTTTTAATGGAATACCGATAGAATCCATACCTATTTTAATTACGTACACATGAAGCTAAATTCGCCTACATTGCATGTTTATTTTCAAGATAAGTGATCCATAAAATTGTTGAAATAATATGTTTGGAATACCTCCGGTGATTCAATCAAGCGATGTGCTGTCAATCCAACACTACAGTATTACAGCAGTCATTTAACGGTCACCGTTCTTAGAAAGCCGCATTTTAACCGCGGACAGGCAAGGCACGTCCACGCTGAATGGATGGAGGTACCCACGCTTTGAAGAATCGATGCTAATTTTAAGTCTTATTCTTATTTGTGTATTTTTCTTTTGGCTCTACGTGTTGGAAGAAAGGAAGTAGAAGTAAGGGCTTATAAGGCTGTTTTAAGCCTTGCACACACAGAGAGCACTGGGTGGTCTAGTGGTAGTGGCCCCGCCTTCCGATCGGTCGGTCGTGGGTTCAAATCCACTCGTGTACCAATGAGTTTTTCTGTCGAAAAATGTATGTGCACTATGCCACACACTGGTCCCGATTGAAGAAATGAGGGAAATAGGGGTCGAAGTCCGAATTTCGATCTGATTTTTTTAAATTAGGGTCTTTGAACAATTCTAAGCCACTTTTATGGAATACCATTTTATAAAATATCGCCTCATTTCTGAGAAAAAAAATGTTGTAATATTTTTTGTATGGAGAAAATTAGTTTTCTTGGACTATTTCGTGTTGAAGGCGAGGAGTTAAAACCAAACCTAATAGAGATTATAGAGAGCATAATAGTTGACATTACTGCCGAAGACACCTACTCGATTCGTCTGCCGCTTTAAAAACGGCAGGCGTTCAAAATCTGAATTAATTGTATGTTCTTGAATTTTTTTAATTAAGGTCTTGAACAATTCTAAACAACTTTTACGGTATACCATTTTATAATATTCCGGCCCATTTCCAAGAAAAAAAATATTGTAGTATTTTTTGTATGAAGAAAATTTGTTTATTTTTGATTATTTCTTATTGAAGGCGAAGAGTTAAAACCAAACCTAGTTAGTTAACCTATTTTAGTTGGTGCCAGGTTAGCTACTTCTTCATTAATGGCTGCTGTATGTTGCTAGATGTATAGCTTAGTCTCCTTGACGAATTCAAACATCACAGGTCTGCAGTAATTCGTTGAAGATGGGCGTGGGTTTTGCCAGATCACTACATCATTACACATAAGGCGTAAAGGCACGAAACTTGTCATGAATACTGAAGAGTCTGTAAATGCTTCACTGGTTTTTTGTTTGTAATTACTGTGTGATGAAGAACCATCACAGCCCCACTTGCTCATTAATTTTAAAGATTTTGAATCAAAATTTTGATGGCCAATTACTTTGAATATTTTAGTCACTGTGAAATCTAGAATTGATTGTAGTTTAATGCGGACGCCTGTTTCAGAAATCGACATATCTTCAGGATAGCATGCCTTTTTAGCTTCAATTATTTTGTGATATGATGGCAAAACTTTTTTATTTTCTTCTGCCAATGATTTTCGTAGCGTCAAATATTGCCATTTTGAAAGATTAAGCGCAGTTACGAGTGCCAGTGATTCATCTTCCGGTAAATTTCTGTGTGGCTGTTTAGTAAACATATAATTATAAACATGTTGGGTCTTTTCACTATCCTTGTATAGACAGTCAATGATTTTAGCTAAACGTGTGTTTTCTTCGTCTTTCAATTTATTGGCTAAAGCAAATAGCAATTCTTCTTCTGAAAATGATCTTTGAGTGATGAAAGGCGCCTTCTTTTCTGTTTGTTTGATAAATCCTGAAATGGCTTTCTTGGTACCGAAGTATTTAATAAATAAATAAATAAATATTCTGGACAATTCACACAACACTACCCAGCCCCAAACTAAGCAGAGCTTGTAATATGGGAACCAGATAGCTGATATAATACTTGAATACATTTTTTTTTTTTGTAAATACATACTTAGAATACAATATAACACCCAGACAGAGAACAAACATTTATGTTCACCACACAAATATTTGTTCTCGGCGGGGATCGAACCCACGACCTACGGCGCAGAAGGCAGAGCTACTGCCAACTGAGCTAGAGGCCAGTCAATTTGTTGCAGCATCTGAATGTGACGTGAATTCAACGGTGTCCATAGAAATATTTAACACTTCGTGGGAGTTATCCATATTTTCTTGAGCAAATATTACTGTCAAACAATCTAAAGATTTAAAAGATGGCCACTTTATATCTAAATGTAACCACTCCATGTTCTTGTTGAAAAAAATTTTTGACACCTATTGCCCTGCGACCATTTCTTGAGTATATTTGAAACAAAGTTTTTCGTGAACTTTTTCAGGAGTTCGAGATCCTCCTCACAAACTTCCACATTTATACACTCCAACAACACATCGCATAGAACATTACTGGCTTTTAGATTACCACTGGATTTAAGTGCCACATATAAATCTAAATTTGTATGAAATTGAGACGTTATTAGAATGAGATCAAGCGTATTGACACTAGGAAGAGTAAAAATCGAATGAGTAGAGTAGGAATAGAAACGTTACTATATTTAAATAATGCAGGTAACCTCAATTATTATATATTATTCAAGTGTGAAATGGACTGATAAGGATTCCATAAGTACCTTGCACCATAAAAGGCGTACCCAATAATATTAGACAATACCTAGAATCACTAATAATTAAACTCAGGTTGTCTCAGTACTCAGTATTTGTCTCAGTACTTAGAGATTATGTGATAAATAGTTTTATGACTTTTATAACTAATACCAGTGAACCTATTGGTCATAAGATATCTTTAATTATACTATTGTTATTTGAAAAGAAGAATGCAGGTAGGTAAACTGTGTGACTACTATTTTGACGTCACTAATTTAAATGGAATTTAATCATTATTTTTATTTAAATTCTTTATAATTAGAGCCTCAAAAATTATCTAATACCAACCGCGTTATGCCCTCTATAACTTCACTAAGTTTAGCTTTAATACATAGCCGAAATAATAAAATAAACAAATCTTCTCTATGCAAAAAAAAAACAACATATTTCCATAATAATGGGCAAGAATTTTTATAAAATGGCATTACGTAAAAGTTTTTTAGAATTGTTTAAAGACCTTAATTTAAAACATCAAGAACATAAAATTAATTCTGATTTTGAACGCCTGCCGTTTTTAAACCAGCAGACGAATCGAGTAAGTGTCTTGGGCAGTAATGTCAACTACCATGCCCTCTATAATCCCTACTAGGTTTGGTTTTAACTCCTCGCCTTCAATAAGAAATAATCAAAAATAAACAAATTTTCTTCACACAAAAAATACTACAATATTTTTTTTCTTGGAAATTGGCCGGAATATTATAAATTGGTATACTGTAAAAGTTGTTTAAAATTGTTTAAAGACCATAATTAAAAAAATTCAAGAACATACAATTAATTCAGATTTTAAACGCCTGCCGTTTTTAAAGCGGCAGACGAATCGAGTAAGTGTCTGCGGCAGTAATGTCAACTATTATGCCCTCTATAATCTCTATTAGGTTTGGTTTTAACTCCTCGCCTTCAATACGAAATAATCCAAGAAAACTAATTTTCTCCATACAAAAAATATTACAACATTTTTTTTCTCGGAAATGAGGCGATATTTTATAAAATGGTATTCCATAAAAGTGGCTTAGAATTGTTCAAATACCCTAATTTAAAAAAATCTGATCGAAATTCGGACTTCAACCCCTATGTCCCTCATTTCTTCAATCGGGACCAGTGTGTGCCAGTACTCTCAAAACGGTGAAGGAAAACATCGCGAGGAAACCAGCGTGTTGTAGAACCTAAAAAAGTTCGAGCAACACGTGTCAAGGGTCACGCAAAAAGGGCCCACCAGCGGCCTACTTGCGGAAAAACCTGCGCGCACATCAAGTGCGGATGATAAAACTTGCCAAGCCTAAACACATCTAAAACACATCTAAGCGACCTGCGATGACGACCAGTGAAACAATATTGCTGTAATATTTGACAGCGTTGTTCTGATCACCATCGCCATCGCTTAGATGTGCGCAGGCCCCTTGGGTACCGTACCTCAAAGGGAAATGCGGAAATTAGGAAGATTTCGCTGTCAGTCCGTTTGAGAAGCGGATCAAGGTATCAACGTATCTTGTTAATTTCAAGTATAATTAATACGATCCGAAGCTCAGTAGGCCTACCATGAGCTCTGTCTGGCTCTGTCTATGGCTCTAGTTTTGAGTCTGTGTGAGTGTACCAATGCATTAAACTGTGTATGTGTGTGACGTTTTGACGT
This sequence comes from Thera obeliscata, assembly GCA_947578465.1. Lineage (NCBI taxonomy): Eukaryota > Metazoa > Arthropoda > Insecta > Lepidoptera > Geometridae > Thera > Thera obeliscata. Next base: position 1,152,688 of record OX387915.1, read on the forward strand.
AGGATTATTTAGTCTACACTACATAGGTCTTGGCTTTTAAGTAGGTATTCCTGTCTCGCTCTTTCTCTGATGAAGGGCTCTAATGTCAACAATATGTCATCCCCAATCTACTTGACGAGCTTACCCCCTAATTAGAAGGGTAATGAAATTGATACCCCGTGGCTACAGCTAAGCTACGAGTGCGTCACAGTAAAGAAACAACCAGTAGGTTAGAAATAGAGAAATCAACAAGACATTTGCCGCAGGAGCCCTGAGCCTTTGTTATCGGAAGCGATCCCTTATCGGCGGGCGTCGAACCGGCTAATCCGTGACCAAATCCCGGCGATATATATCACGGGAGAATTAGTGCGATAACCTCCCGCAGGACACAGGGCTGCCAGTTGCTACTTATACTGTGGATTATCATTATTACTATCAAATTACTGGGTTTTATGGCTTTCTTCTTACTGTTACGACGAAAACTCTTCAGTGATTATAGCTACAACTCTGTGTTCCTTTATTACACGGCAAACAATACAACTACGCCTCACGACGCCATCTTTATTCCTCTTCCTCTTCTTCTTCATCCACTACTCTAAGGGTGTGTCTTTTTGCTTGATCCGATTAGAGATATCCTATTCCCAAAACCGGTTAACATTACGAACCTACTTTTCTAACCACAATTAGGTTACTCTGTGATATATTTTTATCTTGTAAAGACTCAAACTGTAATTACACTTGACACACGAGTCTATCTATCTATCTACTATAGACTACAAATACTCATACTCGTAGCTAAGGCTAGCTAGGAGCTAATAGTTAGGCAACTCCTCCAAGGCTTCGTATGCGTCTTAGAGGCCCAGAACTTCTAAAAACGCACCGAGATGCTTCAGTACCTAATACTTGCAACTTCCCTACACGATAAAGAAGATTCTGCTACGTTTACCGCCGAGATTTACCATCATACTACAGAAAAAACCTTACTTAGTGCCACCAATTAGTACACGCAAAATGCATACCAACGTGCGGACGTTATTTTATCAGAAATAAAATGAAATGGGTTTATTCATTCAGCCCTTATTTTAAGAAAGCTTAATTTTTGTCAACAAAAATGTTGGTAAACAAGAAGAATGAATTAAAGTTAAGTACAATACGCGTTTAGCAGAAGGCCTAGACTCAAAACGAGAACCAGAGACAGAGCCAGACCGAGCTCATGGTAGGCCTACAGATCTCAGCGAGTGGGGAGTAAGCCTCTAAACTAAAGTGTTGCCGCATTTTTTTTCACCAATATACGTCCATTAACTAGTGGTATAAAATTCATAAGTGATCTTAATAAATAGCCGGCTTCAGAGAATGGTTCAAATAAAACATGGATGAACTGTGTGAAAGACATGGATAAGAGAGGAGCGAATGCAGAGATGACGGCTGACAGAGGAGCATGGAGTAGATGACATGTTGTGCCGACTCCACATATAGTCGGCTAAGGGCAGAAGAAGATTCTTCTTCTTCGAGAACTGTGTAAAGTACACTCTAGCAAAAAGGCATTAATTCTATTTTTATGAAACAACGGGATATTTACCATAATTAAATTTTGTTGATTTGAGTTGACTTCCGATATTTCGGCACAGTTGCATGCACCATGATCACGGTTGAACTGAAGTCTCGAAACCAATGAAAGAGTGCGAAAGAGGGTAGATCGATTTATCTGCCAATAACATTTCTTTTACTCGTGGACTTCAGTTCAACCGTGATCATGGTGCATGCAACTGTGCATGTGCATGCAACCGAAATATCGGAAGTTTACTCAACAAAATGTATTACTCCCGTTGTTTCATAAAAATTGTGTTAAAAACCATGATATTTTCACAAATTTCAAGCTTGCACGGTACACGTGCCAGCCCTAACAAAACTGAAAAACGTTTAGTGAGAACTCGGCTAATGACGTATTAAGACGATCCTTCTCGCATTCATCGTTTTTGCTATTAGCCGTCGTTAAGTAGCTCTTTTCTTGCGCTTAGCAGGTTTTTTGGTAACTGCTAACTTTTTAGGAAGTATTTTTTGTGTGCTTTCAAGTATGGAATTAGATTTAGGTCTTGAGCGCATCTAAGCGTGCTGCAGTGACGATCAGTGAAATGATCTAAAATATCATTATCATATTTGACAGCATTTTACTGATCGCCATCGCCTAGATGTCCGCAGGCCTTTACTGCTTAGCTGTATATAATGTAGGTATTTAGGGATGTACATTATTCAGCCACATATACAATATACATGCTAAAATTGGGGTTCTGCAAACTTTTCTTTAAAAACTGTAAAAGGTTTGAAATAATGAAATATCGGAACTGATAGGTTTAGTAGTAGTAGAGCTCTTTGTGTGTGGCTCTTCCGGTGAAGTACTACCACCATGCCTATTTCTGCCGTGAAGCAGCGTCGCTGTGTTTCGGTTTGAAGGGTGTGGGTGCCGGTGAAATTACTGGCACGTGAGGCTGAAATATGTCTCAAGTTGATGGACGCATGGCAATGCATCATAGGGGTTCTTGACGTGCGTGACCTGCGAAGCAATGCTTTGTTATAGGCGATGGTTACCACTTAACATCAGGTGGTCCATATGCTTGTTCTCTAGAAAAAGTTCAGAGTTCTTTTTGATATCAAGTAACGAAGTAATATTTGAAAATTATAATTTCCAATATTTTTTAAAAATTCAGGCACAATGGTGTTTGTACGCTCACTGAACACTGAACTGAACACATGAATAGCATCTGGGTTCCGTTTCCGATATCTGTCTGTTTTCCGGAGGGAAATCTTTTATCTCTTAAATTCTTTTGAAAGATAATCTTTGTATAGCACGATTGCATTGTCAGACTGTTGAAAATGGGTGATACGTGAATACTGGTACGTATAGGGTTGGTTTTCATTCTTTTCGACGTTATTCTTTAACGCAAATTTTTACATAATTTTAAGATAAAATCCGTCAGATATAAACAGCATCGTGAATGTATTTTCAGAAAAGTGGGACTGTCCCCTGAACCATTTTTGGACGCAGCTGCACTCTCTGCAATAAATAGTCTTCGTAAAATCACTAACACTTGTCTTAGTCCCTTAGTTACATTGTTACTAACAAAATTATGGATGAATTAATGTCTGAAATAAATTATATTTGATTTGATTTGAAAAATATATCCATCTCTTGTTTAGGCTTGTCAAACTTGTGACATGTTATAAGGAGAGAAGAATGTCATGTGATGAAAAGAGTGTTAGGCATGAATAATCATGGATATAAAAGTAGAGGTAGGCGTAAGAAAAGGTGGATAGATTGTGTGAGAGATAATATGTCCAAGAAAGGAGTCAGTACTGAGATGGCGAGTGATAGGGAAGAATGGAAGAAAAATATATGTTGTGCCGACCCCACATAGTGGGTGGGATAAGGGCAGGAAGAAGAAGAAGTTTAGGTTTGTCAAAAACAAGGACTGGCCTTTTTTATTTCCCCAGTTCCACTTTTTTTTTTTTTTTACAATTTATAGGTTTGCGTTTGACCGCTATCTCACCTGCTGTTAAGTGATGATGCGGTCGACGATGTAGCACACTTACCTAGAAGATACCTATTCACTCTTGTCTTGATATATATTGGGATATGTTTCCTTCAATTGGATGTTCCAATTTGTAGGAAACATATTCCTACTAATCTATCCCTACTGGTTAAGTTAGGATTTCTTCCACGAATAGCGTTATTCCGTAGATGGGAAATCAGCCCTTAGATAAACTGTTTATCAGATTTCAATCAAGGCGTATAGAAGGACTCGAAGAAGCCGTTATAGAAATTATACTATAATTACAATTTATAAGGCCATTACTGCCAAGTTATAATTACAATTACGCTGGCACCCGTGAAATGGCGGACAGCTGTATAGAGCCATATATAATAACTACACGCTCATTACGAGCTAATCTGCAAACCTATACAGGGTGTTATATAATTTCTTCATTATGTAACAAAGACTTTTTAGTCGCGTGGAACTGGCGTTAAGGCCGGCTAAAAAACCTAAACAAGCCGGCAACAACTTAAAAACCTAAATAAGCCTAAAGGCCTGCGCACACCTAGTTCGCTGGCGGTAGCGATCAATGAAACGCTGTCAAATATCGCTGTCAAATTTGACAGCGTTTCACTGATCGCGTTCGCCAGCGGCCTAGGTGTGCGCAGGCCTTTAGGCCTATTTAGGTTTTTAAGTTGTTTCACAAACAAAAGGAGGTTCTTAATTCAGCTGTATTTTTTTAAATGTTTGATAGAGCATAACTTCATAATTTATGAGCCGATTTGAAAATCATCATCATATTCTCAATGCTCACTCTTTTCTTGCTCATGTTTGACGCAGTCCATCCATCTTTTCTATGGTATATCTCTTCTTCTATAACCACCATCCACATATCTGATATAATCCCTTTGTTTTTTTTTGTAAATCATACAATACATAAAATCGTCTCATTTTCATGGGGTTAGGCTGAGATCAAGGATTTCCACTTACTACGATCCTGATATACCTCTTTCGCTTCATTCACTCGCATAACATTCTTCGTACATGCTCGTCGGTTTAGGGTAGGTACACCTAACGCCTGGCCTTTCTCTAAAACGTCTTTTTTTTGTAAATAATACTTAAAATACAATAAAACACCATGTCGACACCATGTCTTACAATGTATATGCCACGACTCTATTCTAATAAACAAACAAACTAAAACAAACGAACAAATGAAAATAAAAAACCCCATCGATCGGATAATCAAGTCGGTCCTCGAGCTCACCATTCGAGAACCTTTGTTTTATTTTATTAGTCGGCCGCAATATCGCATCGTCTGTGTTTGTCTGTTTGTTCGCCCGGAGCCGCTACTGTGTGACTAGATGTCATCTTTGTTTGAATCCGTTATTTGTTTTCTTTCTACGTCGAAATTACATGACTATTGGACGCTACTCTCGTCTCGACATTCCAATCTCGATTTAGAGCGCTGGTGGCCTATATAGTTGTAGCGGCCCTGCCTTCCGACCCCAAATTTCCAACCAATGAGTTTTTGTATGCGTGTAAATGAGTGGTTCAAGAAGATTTTGTGGTGGCCTTTTTTTTCGAATGGACAATGATGTCTGACGATTTTTACAGCGCTACCGAACAAACGTTGATGGTGGCCACCTCAATGCCTTTCTTTTATAGGGACAAAACAGGAATGGAAATATTAATAAATTTGCGATTCCTGTTTCGTCCCAAATGGGTCATTAGCTTGTGGGACGAATCAGGAATAATAAAATATTCTACGCCTCACACAAAATTAAATGACAATTTTCCCAAATCCCCTCATCTTCAGCTCAACCGCTGAAAGGCCTCACACCCAACTTCTTTAATTAAGAAGCATAAAAACAATCCAGTAGATGGTATCGCTGATTGGCTCACATAATCTGAAAATAGGGTTCCGCAGTAACAATAACGAACCCGCCACAAGTGAACAATTCCATGGGTTCCGTCGTTACACTCGTTAGCCCCGTGTGTTCCCGCCAATTTAACAGTCCCTTTCAGGATTTGATAAAGTTGTGCTGAAAAAGGGTCGGGGACACTGCATTTTGATCTTTATGTCCTGAGTGGTAGAGTCGATGACACTTTCAGGGAGGTTGTGCCTTAATTCACGGTGGAAAGGTTGTAGACAATTGCATTAGCGAAATGGATTTTACGTTGTGTAAAGAATGAAAATAAGGGTGTGCACTGGCCCTTGTCAGGTTTTTTATTTCTGATTTTTTAGTCTGCGCAGTCCGAATTAAAGTATGTATTTTTACCATGGAGCTATAATACCCAGATCCTTATCATGAGACAAAGGAATTCCACTGGTGGTTTAAGGCTTTTCACATCTATTTCTAGGTCTAGGAAGAAAGATTACTACTTAGGTAAAGCCAGGGCCTCTTGGCAAGGCAAGAGAGAATAGGTGTCTTCTAGACCATCCTGCTTCATCGTCGGCTACATCGTCGCTTACCATCAGGTGAGATTGTAGCCAACGGATGGTCTATATAATGTAAAAAAAAAAGCCTAATACTCTATTAATCAACAGTCTGCAAATTTTCGAAACTTTATATAACTGGCGAGTGTTGATGTACGCAGGGTAGTACATCGTAGGGCACGTTCCTGACGAGGTTATGCTTTGTTATAGGCGATGGTTACCAATTAGCATCAGGTGGGTCATATGCTGATTCCAACAGCAGCTAGTGCTATAAAAAAAACTTCAGCTTCTGGTTTTTGGAGAACCTTTATTCCTCATTAATTAACGTTTCCACTATGGCCTGGCATTTATTCTTGAAACTTTTGAGCCAGAAAAACTCTACATAATATATTTAAACATCAACATGATGAAACAGCAGCTATTTATATTATCCAGAAAATGTTCAATCTCCTAGCGATTCTTTCAATATCAAAAATTATCTAACTAAGATAAAGAATGTATCGGAAAATGCGCTGTCGCTTGTTCAGCGCCCTCCAAGCTCCTCAACATAGAGGGCGCTCGAGTGCCGAGCCACCAGCCTAGCCAGACCTCTCCTGGGTTCATAAATAAATAACTTTTAAGTTTGCAGCCGAAATGCCTCCAGTCTTTCATTTTTGGTGCTCGGAAGCCGTTGCATTTTTGCATATGATGCACACTGCATAAGTGTTTCCCTTAATTATATATTTCCGTATATAGTCACCAAGCTAAGCAGAAGAATTGGTGAAAGTAAAAAAGGGTTCGTGTCGTTTCTACAACTATTAAAACTTCCCAGTTAGTGTAATATTTTAATCAATTTGACATGTCGACTTCATTATTATTATATTTTTGTATAGTAAACTTTTGATTTGTCATGCCTACAATTATATTTTTGACAATTTTAATATTATTATAATGTAGGTACCTAACTATGTAACTTCTATAAATTTGAATTTTTGCACACCGAAATGGTAAAAATATGTGATACACTTTAAACATTTGACATCTATGTACTTTCCCATACCATGTTTTTGAGCAAATAAACGTATGAAATGAAAATAACGGTGTGATATTTCCATCCCCGGGTGTGCTCTTATAGTGGTCTTTTACGACATCCCAAGGAGGTGATAAGACGGTCTTATTTTAATATTATTGTCGGGACTTAACAGCAATACTAACAACATTTTGTACAAAAAAAAGATTTTCTAATGATAAGCCAAAATTTTCTAAACACATTAGGTTTAATTTTATAATATTATATTTTAATAAAAAGTCACTCCAAAGTTCTGTTTTATTGACCTAAAATAACTATTTTAGTGCAGGCAACTGGACTTTCCTAAAAGTAAGTATACTAATTTTGCTGTGTACCATAAAAATCAAGAAGACAAGAATCAAAAGCAGGAAAATGCCAAACACCTTCATTCTTTGAAGTCGGTTAAAACTGGTAAAGTGACACGGGTCAAAAGAAACTGGTGGGTGCAACAAAAGGCGGGAAAACAATAGGGCTACGGAAGGGTTAGGCTAGAAAACTATTATTCGCGTTCGCTATTAGATCATGGAGTCTATAGTGCTATCCTAGATATAGATCTAGGATACCTACTTTATAACTTAGACAGAGTACCTCCTAGAAGAATAGTTGGAAATGCTAATATAAGTATTCAACGGGCGCGCGTCTAATCTGCCACACACATCTGAGAACAAATATTTGTGTGCTGGCCACACAAATATTTGTTTCGCAGATGTTTGTTCTCTGCCTGGGTGTTTTATTTTATACATTTTTGTGTGGATTGTCCACAATATTTATATTTATTTATTTATGAAAGTCGCAGCATTACCATACCAAAGTCCACCTTGTTACCTATCACGGTGGGCCATAACTTTCCTGTGAATTAAGCCGACTTATCTGTATGCGGTTGGTATTCGTTTCTGGGCAAGCATATTTCACCTAATTTTTGAAGTGAAACCTCTTTGCAAAGTTCTTTCTTTGGCGGGCTTGAGCATTTTTGAACAGTGCGTCACCGGTTGGGTAATAATTGATCAAGTTTTCAATTTTGACGGCATGAGTGCCACGAATTTTTTATCCCTAGGCATTAGCAATATGTCCGTGAATATGACCGGCCCTTGTGTCTTGCCTTTGTCGATTACGAAAAAGCATTCGACAGTGTCGAGCACTGGGCTGTGTTTCATTCTCTAAATCGTTGCAACATTGACAAGCGATATGTGGACATCCTCCGGGAGTTGTATCGAAATGCCACTTTGCAAGTGAATATGCACACTCTCTCTGATTATATACCAATAAATAGAGGCGTACGACAGGGAGACACCATCTCGCCGAAGCTATTCACGAGTGTACTAGAAGACGCAATGAAGGCACTTGACTGGAACGAGATAGGTGTTAATATCAACGGCCGGCATTTATCACATTTACGTTTTGCCGATGACCTGATCATCATAGCTAAGAACGCGGCTGATCTACAAACAATGCTACACGACCTGCATAGAGTTTCATGGCAAATCGGTCTAAGAATGAATATGGCGAAAACTAAAATCATGGTAAACCGTCCTACCTCCAGACTCAACATCACTGTGGATAACTGCCACATTGAGGTAGTAGACGAGTACATATACCTAGGACACTGTTTATCCTTTGACCGACATTCTCAAGCAAAAGAGATCGCTAGAAGAGTCCAGCTGGGATGGGCTGTTTTTGGAAAGCTGGAGGACATCTTCAAATCCAAAATTCCACAATGCCTGAAAACCAAGGCATTTAACCAATGTGTCCTGCCTATACTAACTTATGGATCCGAAACATGGCCGCTCACAAAGGAATACATGCACAACATAAAAGTAACACAAAGAGCAATGGAGCGCGCCATGCTCGGTATCTCACTCCTGGACCACATACCCAACGTGGAGATACGACGCCGAACGAAAGTCGTAGACGTAGGTATGCGGATCACTAGTTTGAAGTGGAGATGGGCAGGACACGTGGCAAGAAGGAATGATGGAAGATGGACAACGGCAATTACAGAATGGTGGCCAAGAGACGCACAGCGACCACGAGGCAGACCACCCGCCCGTTGGTCAGATGACATTGTCGGAGTAGTTGGGCAGCAATGGCGGAGACTGGCACAGGACCGAAGAGAGTGGCGTATTAGGGAGGAGGCCTATACCCAGCAGTGGGTGCATACAGGCTGAATAGATAGATAGATAGATAGGCATTAGCAGCGTCCCGTAAATAGGGGCATAGGTGCCCCTGACGCTAGAAATCCGGTACCATAGACGCAAATTGCAAGGGTTTACTTTACCGTAAGTGGACATCTCCTTTGAAAACATATAGCCCGGTTTTAAACCTTTACTGACTGCTATTAACCGTTGGTCACCTGAGTTATGAAGGAATTATAAGCCCTATGCTACACAAGACATTAAGGCGCTACACACTGCACATTAGTCGCGATCAATCAAGCGGCACGTGCGGCCGGCGGCTGCGAGCGGCGATATTAATGTCCGCTGACCCAGTTAGCGGACTTAATTGAGCCTCTCCATTATGAGGATAATTGAAGATGACCGCCTTTGTAGGGAAATCTGGTTTGTTTTTCTGAAGGCATGGAAGTGATTTATGGATGGTTAAAAGCCTGCGCACATCTAGGCGTTGGCGATTGCGATCAGCTGAAACACTGTCAAACGCCGACGCCTAGATGTGCACAGGCTTTTAACCATAAATCACTTCCATTCCTTCAGAAAAAAAAACCAGATTTCCCTACAAAGGCGGACCTTAGATCTAATTTTTCCATCCACAGATGAAATTCGCCATTTGAAAATAAGTATATTTTATCCATCACATATACACTTTAATTCCAACTGCTAACTTTGAGCTAAGACCTCAAGTAGGTAATGTTGGTTAAAATACCACCGAAATTACACAACAGAACTCAAAATAACACCAGAAAAACAGTTAAATTAAAATCAAAAAGCGACTTCCCGAAATGACAGAAAACGTATCCGTATATCCATCTCGGTTAAGATTGTCAAAAACAAGCACCGTCATTTTTTATTCCACGAATAACGTTACGTAACGTACCTTGCGCACATCTAAGCGTTTTTATAACTAGTGTAGATCAAACCTCTTGGTGTCAAAGAAGGCCATCACAACCTAGTATCCCCCGTGGGCCAGGGCCAGTAATTTGGCTCACGTATCGCTGGCGTGGCCGCTACGTGTTACCGCTACTATGGGTACTGTCCCTAACTTATACAATTCACTCGTTTTTGTAAATCGTCATCTTGTTCGAATTTTGAACAGGCGGTGGCGGTTCAATTCTTATACTTAGTGAAATTGAATACAACATGATTTGTGTGTGACATAATTTTGTGTTTTTTATTGATTTCAATGATATGACTCAAAATTGAGCAAATTCATTGGGTTCAAATTGTTAATTTATACATGTGCGTGATTTTCGTCCAAGAATACCAAACCAATTACAATGTCTGTTTCCGGTTTTTCAGTTGCATCATTTTCTACTCAGTGTGGTTTTCATTCTCGAAACCTAATACTAGGATTCGACTTCCGCGGGCCATCAGACCCAGTCTCTTGCATAAATACTCGTAAGCTCTAAGTATAAGTAAATTTAATGCTCAATAGCGTTTGCTCCAGTTATTTTTCTTTTTGTAATGTGGAGTGGGGTGAAATAATATTGCGGAAACCCAGTTAAAAAGTACCAAACCAGTAACTCGATCATAGTTTTGGCAGATAAAGGTGCGACTAACGCACCCCTGGTAGGGGTGAATGATTAATTTTCATAATGAGCTGACTGTGCGCCCTCACACATGTTTGTCTAGTTGAAATAATTGCATTTTCTTGTTAACGCCGCGTTACACCTATACGCCTACACGGGTGAAGCTTGTTTCACGTTTGAATACCAGAAAAAGATACATTTACTTATTTATAAATTGAAAAAGCTACCATAAATAAAAGACTATACAAAAAAATTCTCTGATCAGTTTTATGTGATTATTGCCCGCAAGTATGCTAATTTTGATTTACAAGTTTTTATTCTCCCGCAAAAAAACTGTGATTGAACATTCACAAAAAAAAATTTATCCTTTGTACCCTAGAGACGAGACTCGAAATTAGTTTCTCCTTTCCATTTTCATGCAAATTACTTGAAAAAGTAAAATATGCATTGTAACGTTATTGCAGAACGGGCTACACTCATCGTATCCGAATAATAATTACTTTGAACAAAATGCGGCGATGCATTTTGCATGTTTTTATACTTGGCGGAGAAAACAAAAAGTTTTGCTTCCTAAAATAAAGTAAGTAACATGACTTTGCATTTATTCAAAGTAGGGAAAGAGTTTGGGCAACTCTTTATTCATATGTCTACCTAATAACCAGTTGCTACATTATGTATATGTGCATGGTATATTATTTTAATGAAGCAATAAAAGTACACTGAAAAAAAGAACCTTTCATTATTGCACGCTTTTAGACTACTTATTGCAGTAAGTTACATAGTCGTTAAAAAAAAACAAAATGATTTCCCGCCGATCCGCCATCTTGCTCAATAGGAAAATAGTTTCGTTCGGAAATGCCGAATCAACGCGTGGGATTGGAACGCGTGCCGCGAATACGCACTGTCTTGATAGGGCTGCCTCAATGAGGAAAGAAAAAAGTTTCAAAGTAGTTTATATCAAAAGTTTTAAGTTTTAGTGGTGTATGAATTCGATAGATTCTTTTTTAGTTGTTTTTGACGGACGTTTTTAAGACGCCCCACCCACATTGATAAGATCGCTGGAAGTCGGTAGATGGATAGGGCTCAGAATCGTTCTTCCTGATGACTTTTGGTAGTATTTTACTAACCAACACTCCAGTGAAATGTTACCACAGAGTGTAAAACATTATGTCATACTTAGATCAGGGCGTCAATTCCAGCAACACGGTTCGATTGAGTGATCGTCGAGTGACCGGTGAATCCGCGTTCCATTTTCAAATTTTTCAAACTCACATCGATTTACGCGATCGCTTGAGTGATTTGTGTTTTCAGAATCGACACCCTGGTAGTATGTGTACTTGATGTTTGCATATTTACAGAAGAGCATTTTCTATGATCCAACAAAATGTATGGCATCCCTTAGATTCTAAGAAAACTGTTTTGCATAAGAATGCGCAGACTCTCGATCCACTGATTCGGATAATAGTGGATGTGGAGTGAATTTTGGAAGACGTCTGAAGAATGAGTGAACAAAACCTTGGCTTTTTCATTGTTTAAAAAAGTAAACGCGTCGATTTTTTTAAGGATCTTAGTAGAGTCGTAACTCTGAGTAGAGTCTGGAGCTAGCATAGATAAGATAGAGAACAGATTCTTCGCCTGCAGAATAGAGTAGGTAACTAGGTAAAAATTTATGTAAAGTCGCGGTATGAAAATGTTCGTCACCTTAGAGTCGGTTTTCGCTTGCACCGCCATGATCATGCATGAACACATTCTGACATAATTTGTGACGTTAACTTATCGGTGTATTCTGTCTATTCAGTTTCAAAAGGTAGTATGTGATCGTGATAGGTACGTTGAAGAAATCAAGTTGAAAATCGACGAACATTTTCATTACGCCACTATACTCCAAACACTTTTATTTACAAAATAAGTTTATTTTTACATCACACTGTAAAACCTAACTTTTCCGCTGATACCAGTGATTTACAGCGGTAAATCCCAAAGTACTTTTGCTTATTTCCGCCAGTACCGAACGAAAGAGGAACATTCCTTCGATCGCAATGAAGATTCTGTGGCCACAAAACTAACGAACTTCTGGCACAGAATATGCAAATAAAATAATAACTTTTGGAGCAGATACCAACTTTTTTACCTTTCCCGCACTAGTGCTTTTTCTTTCCCAACTGTCAAAATAATGTATATTCTAAAGTAAAACCAACCATGAAGTTTTTACTAAAAAAATTCATTTAAGTTTTTATGATTCATGCAAATACGTATATTTCTAAAAAGAAGCTACTAATTTGTTTCATTAACAGATTTAATGATTTGATTGAATGAGTTATGTTAGGTTTCATTTCATTTCATCTCATTAAATTTCATTTTCAATTCATATCAATAAAAAAAATCTACTGAAGACTTGGCTGTATAGGTATAGTTCCCTTTGCCTTCCAGAATGGGTGAAGAAAAAAAACTCCAATATTCTACGGTTGGCGCCATTTTTCAGAAATTTTCTTTGCGAGTTTAGTTGTTTGTTGCACAAAATGAGTAATTTCGACCCTAGTTTATTGAATTAACACCACCGGAACTCAGTATAATTATTGCACAAAATGCTTCGGAGAACATGTTACCGGAAAAGTCAAAAAGTGGCTACATATCTACATACGACGAATTTATTACGTGGAGAGAAGAGAAAATAGCAAATAGTTTAATTAATTTGCTTCATTTTTTCGCAACTGTATTAAAAATAGTCGTTCAGTACACGTGCGAAACCTTCATTGCAACTTGTTCCGACTGTCAACCCTCGCCTTCGGCTGGGCCTCGGCTCGGGTAGACATTTGTCGGATCTCTTTGCAATGACAGCCTTTCCGCACTTGTAATGAAATATACTATTTTGACATTTTGCAGTGGAGGACTGTCAAAAATCTATGCTTTGTGCTCCACTCAGACTCAAGCATTATTTTTGCATACGGGCCTTAGAATTTGCCAGCGTTCAAGCTGCTGCCTGTAAGGTACTCTGGTTCTTTTCCATAGTTTAGTAGTTTTCCAGTAATTGTGTAGTTATTTATACTTTCACTGTCTGGAAATGAAAGAGTAGGGAACGTAGCATGTTCGAAAGAAACACTCGATACATAGCCACACGCCTAGTATCAGCTTCTCTTTCGCTGTGGTTCGGATATTTGTCTGTCTGCAATCCTGTACCAACTTACCTTGAGTTCTCGAATTAAATTACATTATTGAAAGTATTTAAGTACAGTAAATCTAAGCCTCAACCTCGTTTTTTAGTAAATGTTTGTTAATTAACCTAATAGTAATGTTAATCTAGCTTAAGCTTATTTATTATATGCTTTTTGTATCATCATCATCATCATCATCATCATCAGCCTGAAGTAGTTCACTGCTGGACATATGCCTCCCCTACACATTTCCAGGAAGAACGATTCTGAGCCCTTTCCATCCATCGACTTCCCGCGATCTTAACAATGTCGTCGGTCCATCTGGTGGGTGGGCGCCCTACGCTTCGTCTTCCGGTTCGTGGTCGCCATTCGAGAACCTTTATTCCCCAACGGTTGTCGGTTCTTCGAGCTATATGGCCTGCCCATTGCCACTTCAACTTACTAACTCTACGAGCTATGTCGGTGACCTTGGTTTGCTTTTTGTATACTTACTTAAAAAAACCTTCTTCGCAATTTGAGCTCGAAATATTTTAAATGTAAGCAAACCATCATCTACGTAATGCGTAGATGATGGTTTGCCATGTAATAAAGTTAAACAGAGTTCTACCTATATTCAATATAGTTTTCGCCGTAACATTACCTACATACATTCATAGTAGGGGATGAAAAGCAATAAAGTGAAATTAAGTACACCACATAAACACATCGACACTTGCCCCAGGCGGCATGACAAAGGGACAAATAGGTAAATAAAGTTTGTTTATTCTATTTTTCGTCGATTTCAAGAACAGATATAGGAACACCTTCATGACTTTGATCCCCATGGCACTAAAACAGTTTTCTTTCTAACCGACTTCAAATAAAAAAGGAGGTTCTCAATTCGGTTGTATTTTTTTTAATGTTTGTTATCGTTATACTTCGTCATGTATGAGTCGAATTGAAAAAACTTTTTTTTATTTGAAAGGAATAAATGTAGGAAAGTAGTAGAGAGTAACGGAATTGTAGTAGAGCTCTTTATGAAGGGCTCGTCCGGGGAAGTACTACCACCATGCCTATTTCTACCGTGAAGCAGCATTGCTGTGTGCGGTTTGAAGGGTGTGGGTGCCGGTGAAATTACTGGCACGTGAGGCTGAACATCTGTATGCCTCAAGTTCATGGACACAGGAAAGTGCATTGTAGGGCACGTTCCTGACGTGCGTGACCTACGAGGCAATGCTTTGTTATAGACTATGCGATGGTTACCACTTAATATCTAGTGGGCCATGCATTTTATTTCTAAAACCTTTGTTTTTATTGTACCTATACCTACTAGAATAATGATAAAAGGCACACGAAGAAGGAATTCGTTTTGTTAATGCAGTAAAGAGACATAATATTTTAGAATAGTTTAATAGGCTTTAGAATAATGAATAACATTGAAAACGTAGACGTCAACTCAACTGGCTTACAGAAAACCCCGACTCCAATAACCGACCAGTCGAGTGATGAAGCCGCTGCTACATTTGTTTCTTTATATAACTTTTGGAAGACCCACACCTGATGTTAGACCTGTAACTTCACCTTCAACTCCAGCTACTTCTTTATTCACGGTCCCGCCGACATCTGTTGGGACCAATTTTTCGGCAGGTTTCACGATGTCTGCTGGGGTCGCGGTAATGCAAACTGCTAACGCAGCCAGCAAAGCTAGAACCTGGAGCAAATATACAAGGTTATGAGATGTATGCAAAGTTATACTCTAGAATTAAGAGGGAATCACACAGGCGACTCTCCATACAAACGTAGTCTCCTATTTCCTATAGATAATGCCTCCTATGCCTCCATTTTGTCTCATAAAATCCTTCAAAGTTAGGTGATAAGTTATTCTCTGTCTTACGTCAAACGGAGAGGATTTTATCCACGTTTTCCCTAGTTCATGCTATGAAGCGGGAATAGCAATACATAATGTCCACGATAAACGTCAAGTGGAAACATTATATCCCTGTTGCTGTGCTATGTAAGGTGGATAAGAGAATTATTTCTACTGTCAAGTAGATAAAAAAGGTGGTAAGACAACTTATCCTCCCCGTGTGCTAGCTCTGCAGTTCTGCTATATACGTGCTCGTATGTTTTCCTTTTTTTCAGAAACTTATTGATACACGCTTTAGCGTATTTCATAATGAGGTTATTGCCCGAATGAGCGAAGGAGCAAAGACTAGCCTCTCAGCTCGGTTGGGGCTCTGTCTTCTGCGCCGTAGGTCGTGGGTTCGATCCCCGCTATTAGCAAATATTTGTGTGGTGAACGCAAATATTGTTCCAATTTTGATTTTGTGAACACTGTACTTTTCATTACTCATACTCGGAAAGTAGGTCTGTAGTTGTCAATTGTTCTGTCAAGTATTTTTTTAATTATATTATTAAAATTGAGTTTCAACTATTTCTTTATAATATCAAAGTTTTGGGCAATTTTTCAATGACTAAATTGAAATTAATTAAAAAAAATGAAAAAAATAATGAATGAATAGCCGACCATAGATAAAAAAACAAAATAGGCGGGAAAGTGGCGCTCCGATGATTATTTGTTTTTGGAGCAGTGGAGATTTGTTCGATTCATGATTGGAAGAACAAACACATTCCGTATATACTTATATTTTGTTTATATTCTTCAATTCGTAATGAAAATCACAGTGTTTACCTCGGATGAAAGGCTTATTTAGTCCCTCGAACTATTGGCGCCCTCGACATAAATTTCTTTTGCTCAAAGCAATGAGGTAACAGTGCACCTGTTTCGTCCCGCAGCCGTATTGTGTATAATATTTGGGGTTCTATTTTCAAAAATATTCAAGATTGACAAAAATAAAAAAGAAAGGAAAATTTTCCTTCGCAAAATCTAACGAGCTTACTTATCAAATACTTATAAAAACGATATAGAAAATTTGGCGGGCGCGGCGGCAACGGCAGCGGAAAACCTCAAAAGGCGGAAATATGCATCAATCGGCGATGGATACATATTTCTGCCTTTTGGGGTGGAAACGCTAGGACCATGGGGTCCAGAGGCGTGGCTTCTATTCGAAGAATTATCCAAGAGGCTGGTGGTTGAGACTGGTGACCAAAGGGCTGGCGCTTACCTAGGGCAAATAATTAGCTTAGCTATTCAAAGAGATAGATAGATAGATAGATAACTCTTTATTGATTACTATGACACATATTAGGAATACAGTATTTCAAAGAGGTAACGTTGCCAGCCTTTTGGGCACATTGCCTGCGGTCGGTGATCTGAACTCTGTTTTCTACCTGTAATACCTACAGGTGGAAAACAGAGTTCATTATAAAATTTTCTAGTTTCTTATAAAATGTTTTTTTTAATTATTTCATGTATATGATAGTTATTGTAGTATATACATATATTGTTTGTATATACATATAATAGGTTTTGTAAATAATGTATGTATATTCTGTTGTAAATAAATTTTCATCAGTAAAAAAAATATATATAAAATAAAAACTTACGTAAATGTATTTCATTTTGAAGTAGTTGTGAGCGCTTGTTTCTCAACTGATAACAAACTTGTGGATTTGAGACTATTTATACCTTTGCTCTTGTTAGGTTTCTTGCGTAGGTTTGATAATGTGTGTCTAATTCGACTACATTACGGATATCATGTCAATAGCCAAAACATCTGTGTCCATTCAAATTTTCTTTAAAATTCAAATTTTCGTTTACCTTGAAGATTTTTTTTGTTACTTACGCACAGTTGTACTAATTTACATTAGATCTTTTGTCGAAATTTCAATGGTTGGCTCTTCGATTCAATATATTATGGTAATAAATATTTGATTTAATGAGTCTCTTTGTTTCCAAATTTTTTTAAATAATGTACGTATGTATGTATAGCTAGTATTATCTTATCTGTGGTATAAGTACTTATTAGAATGATTTTTTTTTCCTTCATTAATAGTCTTAATTATTATCGTAGAAAGAAGTTTTAAGACCAGAGATAATCGATACTAATGCTAGAACGCGTTTATAGGTGTTCATAGACTTTGCTTTTACCTTATGCGCATACAAACATTTGAAGCCTGATATAACTAGCGGCACATAACTTTAGCGCTGAGCGATACGCGGAGGGGATAGCTGTGCATGCGTGGTGTAGTGTGCGCATGTCGCGCACACTGGATGTGTGAATGTGTGCAGAGTGTCCTATTGGTACAGAGAGCGGAGTGCAACTGGAGAGCCAATCAGAGCTACGCACGCCCGCCCGGTTAGCATTTTGGTACCTTATTTTTGACTTCTGCGCAATAACGGTCAGCGCTAAAGTTATGTGCCGCTACCTATAGGAGACTCGAATGACGTTTTGATATTTTTACCTAGGTACCATTTTTACGAAAAACTTTAACAAGTATTAGTCTAAGATCCCGCTATAGAAGGACCTTCACCGAGCTGGTTATTTAATGAAACGTATTTTATATTTAATTAAACATGCCAATAAATTATATTCTATATGGGTTGCCTATCAAATTTCAGTCCAGGATAATTATGATTAATAAATAATTAAAAAAAAAAAAAACTTTCCACTGGTTTGTTTATTAAACAAATTCTATACCAATCGAAAGTATAGACCCCAGTATTTTTATTCAATAAACCTACCGGTGCAAAATGCTAGTATCGATTTACCTGTTTATACCTGGCTACCCGAGAGTTGTGACCGGAAAAAAATAGGCAACCTAACGTTTGCATACTCTATGGGGTCTACACTTTCGATTGGTATAGAATTTGTCTAATAAACAAACCGGTGGAAAGTTAAAAAAAACAATTTATTTTTTAATTATTAATGAATCATATCCTGGACTGAAATTTGATAGGCAACCCATATAGAATATATTTATTGGCATGTTTAATTAAATATAAAATACGTTTCATTAAATAACCAGCTCGGTGAAGGTCCTTCTTTAGCGGGATCCTATACTATATCTGGCATTTTGAATATCCACGTTTTCATAAATAAACTGCAAAGAATGTAAATAAACTATTTAATAAAGCCGAGAGCCAAGAAAAGATAGGAAATTAAAGTGATCGTAGTTTGATATCGTGTCTCCAGAGTACGAGAAAGCTGGCGAATTGTTATTTACATAGGAACCCGCTGGATTCAATTAGTTTTAATATTGGCAAAAGATTTTCTTGGAAGACGGGGAGTGAGTAAACACTCCGATTTCGATGAAAACGTTGAGATAGATTACTTATCTTTTATGTGGAATACTCTTCGTCATTATTACACGCTTTATATTAGCATCACTTGTATGTTTGTTTGTATCTTTGTAACATCTCTTACTAGTCTGTGTTTGTAACCTTCTTCTTCTTAATGAATGGTATCTGTCCTTTTCAGATCAATTTTGCCAGTTTCGAGTAGTTTAATGAGAATGATGATAATATATTACATAGATATAATACTTTTCCGTCAAGTCGTCAGTCGTCTGTGACAGGTCGGCCCTACATAATTGGCATTGGAAAAAAAGATGGCCGTTTTTTCCCAAAACCATCTGAAACATTTTCGATCAAACAGAATACCACATTCCACACTTTATTTCCAACTGCTAACACTTTGAGCTAAGACCTCCAAGTAATGTTGGTTAAAATACCACCGAAATTACACAACACAACTCAAAATAACACCAGAAAACAATTAAAATCAAAAAGCTATGTGACTTCCCGAAATAACAGAAAACGAATCAACCGACTCCCTAAAGGCGATCGCGATCAGTGAAACGCTGTCAAATTTGACAGCGTTTCACTGATCGCCGCCGACGCCAGCGACCTTGAGACGCGATTTTGACCCAATTTAAACGGCCAGATTTCATTCAAATTTAGCACACCTGCCAAAGACCGATAACAATGCAATAATTTAAAATATACGAATATCCTTAAAAAAAGTTAAGCTCGCATAATGTACATGTCCTGTGTTATTTGTAAATGTCTCTGTGTGCAATAAAGAATTATGAACCATAATAACCACTGTTACAGACATAAAATATTTTGTTGCTATTTTAGTAGTTGACTGTGGCAACACGGTCAGTCGCCATTTTAACATCAAATAAAACTTTCTAGCCTCTCCCATTCAAACAATAAAATAATATTAAATAGTGATTGCCTTTCATTTGTAATCACACAAATTGGTGCCGAAACTCAAATCAGTCTAAATAAGTGAATAAAACAGTGCGAGAAGAACCCAAAAAACCAATCATCCAAGTTTTCTGCCGCCTCGTGCTTTGTCGTGACGAGTTCATCCACGCGACAAAAACACAAAAACACAAAAATACATTATTCAATACAATACAAGGGAGAGGCTAGGCAATAAAACATCTATTCAACGACTCAAAATAATATTCAAAATATCAAGACTCCAAAACAGCAAATAAAAACATAAATCCATATTACGTCGTCGGCAAATATTCGCCGTGTATTCGCCGGCCGGCGCCGCCATTTTGGACAAGCAAAAATCGACATTCTTTCAACGTTACACAATCTTCAAAGTTATACACCACGCCGAGAAAAACCTTCGAGTACTGTTCTACATCCTCAATATATACGCTGAATGTCTACTACTTCGAGTGACTCAGAATTTTCGGACATTTGTGAGGACAACGACCTCTCTTACGGCAGCGGGCAGGACACAGTGGACACGATGGCCAATGCCAACGCTGACGACATCAAACGCCTCAGAGCGGCAAGAGGACAATGCAAGTCATTCATCACCAGGCTAGAGGCATTCTTTGAAGATAAACAAAAGATTGACTACGACGAATTGGAATCGCGAGGGCTACAGCTGCATGAGCAATATAAAAGGTTTCAAGAAATACAGCTTCAACTGATCTATCACGACGAGAACGACGATGAGTCGGGGTCCCTGGATGACCGCTACTTCCGCCTGTGTGCTGCTATCAAGAAATGCAAGCAGTCAACTTCAAATGCAAATACTAGTAAATTCAGTGAAAAAAGTGACGTTAGTTGTATAAAGTTGCCTAGGATAAACATACAGGTGTACGACGGACGGGACATTAGCGGTTTCCAGCCATTCTTGGACTTATTTACAGCAGTTATAGACAGTGACGTTAAGCTAAGTTCTATTGAAAAGATGTACTACTTGAAAACATTGCTCAAGGGGGAGCCATTGCAAATAATCGAGGGTCTGCCGGTAAGCAATGAGTCTTACAAATCTGCACTTCAATTGTTAACCAAAAGGTATTGTAATCCATTATTAGTAATCTCAACTCACATAAACACTTTATTGGACATGCCATCTATTCAGCGTGGAACGGCCCAGCAGTTGAGAGAATTAACAGCAAAAATAAGACAACAGTTGTCAGCACTAGAAAACTTAAAACAACCAACTGATAAATGGGATGCTATCCTAATTTGCATTGTTACTAGAAAGCTGGATCCGTTGACTGTTCGTCTGTTTCACTCTGAAAAGGATTATGCCACAATAATGCCATCGTTGAAAGAATTGTTGGAATTTTTGGACAAGCGTGCAGTTTCACTTGAAGTCAGTCCTATGTACAGCGATAAAGCCAAGTCAAAGAGTATTACCTTGACAGGGGTGGTTGACCCAAAGCAATTAGGTGCTGCACGTTGCACTTTGTGCAATGATTCACATCGCTTATACAAATGTCCAAAATTTGTACTCATGCCAATTGAAAAAAGACTGGATCATGTTGTTAAAAATAAACATTGTAATTTATGTTTGGGGTTACATTCACAGAAGTGCCGCTACCAATTCAAATGCACAATTTGTAAATCTAAAGAGCATAATACTTTGCTTCATGCAGATGGCAAACAGGATGAGAATAAAAATCAGCTGGTAAGTTTGCATTCATTTAAGACACCTGAAAATAAAGTGTTGTTGCCCACTGTTAAGCTTTTGATATCGGATGTGGATGGCAACAAGGTTATTGCGCGGGGGTTGCTTGACTCAGGCAGTCAAACATCACTATGCACAAGCAAGCTAGCTGACAGGTTAGGTATACAACCATTCACCCATGAAAAGAACATACTAACTTTGGGCGAAAAAGTAAATAAAATAGATAAAGCCATAAATATTACCATCCATTCTCTTACACAAAGCTTCAAGGCAGATATTACCTGTTCTATTGTCAATCAAATCACTGCGCTTATGCCTCAAAGAAAATTTAACCTTTCCAGTTTCATGATACCAAAAAACATTGCATTAGCTGATAATGAATATAACATTCCAGGAGTAATTGATGTGCTGCTGGGTGCGGACATCTTCTTTCGGGTTATACAGGATGGAAAAATTGAAGGTGGACCAACCGATCCGATCATGCTCAACACGAGGTTTGGATACATCATCTCAGGTGACTCATTTCCTTGTTGTAACGTAGTAACTAGTTTGCATGCAGTAGTGAGTACTGATCTGGATCACATTGTATCAAAATTTTGGGAGACTGAAAAGGTGCCAGAAGTCTTCCTAGAATCATTACCTGAACATGCTCAAAGTGAGAGGGTGTTTCAAGAGTCTGTCACTCTACAAAATAATCGTTTTGAAGTAGGTATTCCACTCAAAATGAGTCCAAGTGACATTAATACATCAAAGTCGTTTGCCATTGCTTTGCAGCGATTTTACAACTTAGAAAGGCGTTTTTCTAAGGATCCATTATACTATCAGTTGTATTCTGAATTTATACATGAATATCTACAATTGAGTCATGCAAAAATAATCGACATCGATGATGACTCATCCAATATTCAACCAATTTACTTTCTTCCACATCATGCGGTTATACGCAATGATAAAATTACAAACAAACTGCGTGTAGTATTCGATGCTAGCGCCAAGGGTCATGACACTTCAAGTCTAAATGACATACAATGTAATGGCCCAGTTATACAAAGTCAATTATTTGATATTTTAATACAGTTTCGTACATTTAAATTCATTCTTATGTGTGACATTCGCCATATGTTCAGACAGATAATGGTAAAACCAGAATACAGGGTGCTACAGAATATTTTGTGGAGAGACAGACCCGATCACCCAATCCAATGCCTACAACTTCAAACCATAACTTATGGATTAAAAAGTTCTGCCTTTTTAGCGACAAGATGTCTAGTCGAGTTAGCTAAAAGGTATGAGCGCGAATTCCCCTTAGCAAGCCAAGCTATTATCTCATCGAGCTACTGCGATGACATAATATGTGGGGCTTCAAGCTATGAGTCTGCCCTGCAAATAAAAAATGAGCTTGTTCAGTTAATGAGTTTGGGAGGATTTCAATTACATAAATGGTGTTCAAATAATATTTTATTACTATCAAACATTCCAAAAGAAAAATTAGGCTTTCCACAACGTGATCTGGATTGGGACAAACCTGTAGTCAAAACTTTAGGCCTCTCCTACGACACCCGAGATGATGTGTTCAAGATGAGTGGGGGCATGATAACCTCCCCTGATATACCCACAAAAAGAACCGTACTCAGTTCAATTAGTAAATTTTATGACCCACTAGGCTTTGCTGGTCCTATAATAGTCAGGGCAAAATTAATACTTCAACAAATTTGGCAACACAACCTGGAGTGGGACACTCCTTTGCCATCTGCATTAAACAAAGTATGGTCAGTATTTCAAAATGAGATTGCAAGTATACCCGAGCTCATTATTCCGCGTAACTTGCAGCTGTCAGAAGCAGAAGAATGTGCTTTGTTTGGTTACTGCGACGCTTCTACGGAAGCTTATGGATGTTGCATTTATGTTAAAATTAAGATAGCTGGTGAGTACCGCGCATATCTACTGTGCTCTAAATCAAGAGTTGCTCCTCTAAATTCAAAAATAACTGTCCCTAAACTTGAACTAAATGGTGCACTACTTCTAGCCAAGTTAATATTAAAAATCTCGAAGGTGTTACCTAACATAAAAATGATAAACTTATTTTCAGATTCAAAAATTGTATTAGGATGGTTAAATTTAAATTTACATAATTTACCGGCCTATGTTGCCAATAGGGTCAAGGAGATTTCTAGGAGCACGGTGGGCATGCAGTGGTACCACACCCCCGGTGTGTTCAACCCAGCAGATATTCTGTCCAGAGGTATAAACCCTTCTGACTTACATAAAAATAAATTATGGTGGCAGGGCCCCGATTATTTGCACTGTGAAAATAATAACTTTTACTGTTACACTTCAGATATTGAATATCCGATGAAATCTAATTCTAAGGAAAACATTAGTAATATAAACCACAATGTAGAAAATGAAATTGAGAGTATTTCACCCTTATTTACCAAGTACTCAACTCTCTACAAAATGCAGAGAATTATTTGCTATGTAATAAGATTTGTTAACAAATGCAAGGGCATTGTAACAGGTTCTGGAAATTTTACTGTAAAAGAGTTAAAATACGCATTAAGTATTGCAATTAAAGCTGTTCAAACTTTCCACTTTAGTGAAGAAATAAAACTTTTGAAAAATAATAAACAAATAAATTCTAATTTAAAATCATTACATCCTTTTATAGATGCCGAAGGGCTCGTACGCGTAGGGGGTAGGCTTCAAAACTCAGCCCTTACCTTTGCAAGAAAGTTTCCAGTTATCTTGCCAAATAAATGTCATTTAACTAGAATAATAATAAATAATGAACACCTATCATTGTTACATGGTGGGCTTAAAATTATGTTTAGTAATTTATCTCAAAAATACCATATTGTAAATGGTATTCGTCAAATAAAAAGTGTATTACACAAATGTATGGTCTGCTTGAGACACAAAACAGAAGGAGCTAAACAACTTATGGGCTCTCTGCCCCGAGA
The DNA here is from genome assembly GCA_947578465.1 of Thera obeliscata. NCBI lineage: Eukaryota > Metazoa > Arthropoda > Insecta > Lepidoptera > Geometridae > Thera > Thera obeliscata. Next base: position 1,177,329 of record OX387915.1, read on the forward strand.
TAGAGTCACGCCTGCTAGAGCCTTTGAAAGGGTGGGTTTGGACTACTGCGGCCCATTTGAAGTCAAACAATCTACTTTAAGACGAAGTGTAGTGTCGAAAGGATATGTTGTCGTATTTGTTTGCTTCACCACCAAGGCGCTACATTTAGAAATAGTTTCAGACCTAACCACAGAAGCGTTCTTAGCTGCTCTAAAGAGATTCATTTCGCGCCGAGGTTTACCTTCTGTTATACATTGCGATAATGCCTCTACCTTTAAAGGGGCCAATAATAAATTGCGCGACCTCTACCACTTACAAAATAATTCAAGCTTTCAGGATCAGGTTCAAGGTTTCGCAGCAGTCAAAGGCATACAGTTTAAATTCATACCAGCATACAGTCCTAATCATGGTGGTCTGTGGGAATCAGCTGTTAAATCTGCAAAGTTTCACCTAAAAAGGGTCACTGGTGCTAAGTTATTTACCTACGAACAGTATCATACAGTTTTGTGTCAAATAGAGTCCATACTTAATTCCAGACCATTAGTTCCAATGTCGCTAGATACCACAGACTACTCTTATTTAACGCCAGGTCATTTTATTATAGGTTGCGCCCCAACCTCTTATCCAGAGCAGGATTTAGTAGATATTCCTACAAATAGGCTTCGTCTATGGAGGTGTTGTGAACAAGTGCGACAGCACTTCTGGAAGGCATGGTCAAATGAGTATTTGTCAATCCTGAATAAGCGTACCAAATGGCAAAAAGAGTATCCTAATCTTAAAGAAGGTATGTTGGTTCTGCTGCGTAACCAAAATACACCACCTTTTCAATGGCCCATAGGTAGGGTATCAAAAGTGTTTGTTGGTTTAGATAATAAAGTACGTGTTGTTGAAATAAGAACAGCTGATGGCAAGTACCACACAAGAGCAGTTTCCAAAGTTGTACATTTGCCAATAGAAGACTAGTCATCAGCTGCTCTACCTAGTAATTTAGGGTTATTCATAAGAAAACTTAAAATAGACTTTATACATATTTATAAGAAAACTTATGTTTTTATTTTTAGAACTTTATTCAGTATATAGCATATAAGTTAGGGAGTATTCAGGCCGGCCCAACTTATGTTACAGACATAAAATATTTTGTTGCTATTTTAGTAGTTGACTGTGGCAACACGGTCAGTCGCCATTTTAACATCAAATAAAACTTTCTAGCCTCTCCCATTCAAACAATAAAATAATATTAAATAGTGATTGCCTTTCATTTGTAATCACACAACCACAACAGTATATAAATAAACGATACCTATTATTGCTGTCAAAAAAACTCTTGCTAGGACCTCTGTTGGTAATATCACGCTACGCCTCAAGCTCTTTGTGGAAGTAGCGAAATTACAGAAAACCGTAGATTTTCCGAATAAGCGCACAAACGGGATGCTAATCGATAGATTACTGTGAGTTACGCCGACAGCCGACACTGGACTGAGAATTAACGCGATAATATCCTCCGGGGGCTTATTTGTTACAGTTGCAGGTCCTTTTAAGCTTCTCGGAGGTTTCAGCGCGATTTATGCCTTTTATATGTTAGTTTCAGTGCCTTTAAAGCCTTGCGCACATCTAAGCGTTCTGCCGTGGCGATCAGTGAAACGCCACTGCAGAACGCTTATGCTGCCTTCCTACGGTGCGTTGTTCTGCAGATCATCACGCACAGCCGACGTCGACGCACGGCAACGCACACAGAAAGGGCTCCTGTGCTACTGCGCACCTCGGCGCACGAGACCGTTCCCATGGTGTGTCATGCGAGTTGATCCGCCTCCGTGCGCGATATCACACACCGGTGGGAAGGGGCTATTAGATATGCGCAAGGGTTAAGTTGAAACAGTTCACATGTCCTAAGTGTGTTTTGTACCACCTCAATAGATACTTAGAGCAATAGACACATAGAAAAAACACAAAGGTAGGTATCTCTTTAGATTACCACGACATTTATGGAAGTGTTCTAGTTTTAGTCACGTGGAACTGATACCTAGGCTTCAATCACTTCATTATTTACTTTCATTTCTTATACAAGTGTTTTGTTAGGTATCTAAAATGTTCGTGTTTTTCTTATCTATTACCATGTGCCGTCATAAATTAAAAATATTTATTTCTTTATATTTAAAAATATTTATTTCTTTAGGCTTACGTAGCTTCATGACGTTTCAAAGCGACCCTTGTGATTCTTTTTTTTTGCGATGTCTATGTGATGAGATATTTTTTTTTAATCAAAATGATATAAAATCAAAAGTTATTTATTTTATGCCACACAACAAGAGCAGTTTCACACAAGGATGTTATTTAACATTCAAGGACCGAAAAATTAAGGTGACTTCCGAAGTTCCGAAGCAAGATACCAATAACACTACAGTAGAGCTGCAACTTTACAAATGGCTACAATCACGCGTTAAATTGTAATGGAGACAGAATGCTAATTTAATCAGCCAATTGAATTCGACGATTACTTAGCAGAGTGAGTGCAGCTTTTACCACCCTAGTCTTATTCACGACCAGCTGATTCGGCTATCTAGGTAACTGCTGGAAGAATTTAATAGAACTAGAAAAATTTTATTTTACATCTCAAACATGATACAAAGTATAACAAATATGTATAACAAAATTTTGTAATTCAGTTGCAATCAAAAGTTTGATGCTAGTTCGGCAAGTTTTATCATGCGCACTTGAAGTGCGGGTAGGTTTTTCCGCAAGTAGGCCGCTGGTGGGCCCTTTTTGCGTGACCCTTGACACCGTGTTGCTCGAACTTTTTTAGGTTCTACAACACGCCGGTTTTCTCACGGTGTTTTCCTTCACCGTTTTGAGAGTACTGACATAGTGCACATTAATTCTTCGACAGGAAAACTCATTGGTACACGAGTGGGATTTGACCTTCGGATCGGAAGGCGGGGCCACTACCACTAGACCACCTTAGTGCTCTTAGTTTGATGCTAACAAATAAATCATACTAAAACTAACACATATCGTGTTGCCATAATTTTTTTAACACTATCTATCTGGCATACCTACTAATTTTACAAAGTGAAGTTCCTGTTCGCTATCTCATGTTTATTACAACAACATTTATTAGTCTTGTTGCAATCGTTCCATGTCAAAGGATAAGTTGCTTTGTATAATGAGTTTTTTTTAAGCTAGGTAGGTATTTAAATTTTATTTGTAACCAGCCTACTTATAGGTATATTTTTGACAAGCCCCTTTACAGCTAAAATTATTTTTATTCTATCTTTTGTAAATGACGAGATACTAACGCCACTCAGCAATACTATGTTTGTGTTTGCTTTAGTTATCAATAAATAAATTTCATTACATTTCATTTTAGTAAGTTTTGTTTCAATTCGTTTTTCTTTTTCTAGAATCCATATTGGATCAATTTTGCCAGTGTCGAGTGAAGGCCTGTGCACATCTAGCGCGATAGCGATCAAAAAATGTTTATAAAATAATTTTTGTCGATTGCAACCGTTGAATCGAGTGGTCTTGGATGAGGAGGCTTAGTCCAGGGGTGGCATGACTTGCACTAATCTGTACAAATAACTTGGTCTTATGAACCTACTGTACCTATTTGTATAATATATTATGTACTATGTCTGCCTACGCCGTAGCACCTCTACGAGACATGTATTTACTAAAATAAAAATAAACATTCGCAGGTATTTTCACACAGTACCACGGCTAAGTAGTTAAAATAATACTGCCTATAGAACAGACACTCAGTATAAAGTATAAGCTGGTTTTATGAGGCTTAGAGGGCGCTGTCTGCGTGAGAAATACCTGCCGATATATTTATTTACTTCTACTTTTAAGTTGCTATTTAAAACTTTCTTTTTATTCTGTTCTGAACCCACGCGACCTTTCAAGTTGGAACCGTAAACGCAAATTGAACGCCAATAAAGGCTCATCCAATCTCCGATAAAAACGCCTCAACCTCACGTAAGTTAAAGGTTTGTTCAGACTACGCTAGTGTTTTAGTTGAGAAGCAAGTACACTTCCCCGTCAGTACACCTTTGCACCTAGATTCTTCTAGCTTCAAGACCCCTCAAAATTATCCCAATGCTTTTTTAACCTGACATGTTCTTTTTCTTTACATTCCATATTTTCATATTTTTCATATCTATTTTGGGTCTAAGGATTAGGAGTATCGATATTATAATTGATGTAACCATAACATGAGCCCCGTTACAATAAACAGTTCTCTCTTAGCGCATGTGCCGGGAATTCGTGGTAAGTCTTGTTTTAACTGTATTTTAATGTTTTGGCATGTCAATTTAATGGTTTTTTGTTGTTTTATTATTATAAGTACTTACTGGCAACTTGACTAAATTACTAACCAGATGTGAACCAGTGCTTAAACTGTTAACATTCAGAGTGCGTTGCTCAGTTTTATTTGAAAGCCGCTTCGCTGTATCCCAATCAAGACACACTGTCGGTTCGTCGTGTTACTGACTTTTGGTATAGTTTATCTTTGTTATTTTTCAGCATGTACCTGTACTGTTCCAGAAAGTAGAAAAAAGTTGTGAGTAACTTAAAGTTACCTAAATACTACTTTAGAACAAGACAGGCATTCATTACAGGAAGACACCAAAAAAGAAATAACACACAAAAATAACAGTTTTTAGTATACCTACTTTTTTACATTTTACTTAAGTATCTGTATATCTTAGTATATTATTATGTTTTTCATTATTGATAAGTAGATACGATTTTGACTACATCACACATAATAGAAAGTAAAGATTTTATAGATATCTATTTTGCTGTTTACTTTAAAAATCGTAAAATCTCGTTGCTGAATTGAAAGTCGAGTGTAGCGCGTAAAGCCTCTGCGTTTATGGACTACTAGCATCTGCCCACGACTTCGCTCGCATGGAGCTCTGTTTAAAAAGCAGCCTATAATAAGCTATTCCTGGTCACTATCAATAAATACCAGTTTTATCCAAATACAGCATCACAAAAATCTAAAATTCAAACAAACAATAAAGGCCTCAAATAAATGCATTAATATCTTATACCTTTAAACGAGAAAATCTTGTATATATATATGTATATATATATATGTATATATATATATATATTAAGGATCTCAGAAACTGAGCCAACAATTTTCATGAAATTAAGTATACAGGGGTTTTTGGGGACGACAAAACGATCTAGCTAGGTTTCATTTTTAGAAAATGTCCCCCTAATCGTAAAGTAAATAATCAACTTTATCCTAAAATCATAACTCCTAGCGCCATCTGTTGATTAAGTCATGAGTTAGTGAGACAGAGAACGCCATCTATTGACGAGTAGTGGAGTTTATTATTATGTCGGTAAGATCGAAAAATATTAATATAAGTAATTCGTATTTAAATATAATTCACAACAACAGTTTACCAAAAAAAAATACCGAGCGAAGCTCAGGCACCAACTGCTAGTTTATGTATGAGTTGAGGTTTTAAGGCCTGCACACATCTAAGCGATGGCGGTGGCGATCAGCTGAAACGCTGTCAAATATGACAGCGGTTTTTGACAGCGTTTCAGGTAATCGCCATCGCCTAGATATGAGCAGGCCTTTAGGTATTCATATCTATTCTTCTTCTTCTTCTTTTTGTATCACTAGTTTTTTCGAACCAGTGTGGTTACAGGAATTTAAGTGCGCCTCAAAGAGGCTCGTTTCGCTTTTCGTTTTGTATCTATTGTAGATGATTCATATACTGCAGGGGCAACTGGTGTTTTACTCATGCCCTTACTTACGGGACACTAAAGTGCATGTGACAAGGTTTTAGATGGAATAGCCCTAAGCCATCTTGACAGCTTAATTGGCTTAATTCATAGAAAAGATGTGGTCAATACGTGTGGAACTGACTAAGCCATTCACCGAGAGCGCTAGCTTTGTGTACATACATACATTTTATAACGCTTTTATTAGCTTCACCTGTATCTAAGTTTGTAAGTTTGTATGTAACCGACCCCTTTGAGCTCGATTTTGTCCTACTTTGAACGATCAGATTTGATTCAAACTTTGCACACCTGTCAAAGGTCAATGACAATGCAATAATATGAAAAAAAAATACATGAAAAAAAAAAAAAAAACCTACTTTGAACTATCAGATTTGATTCAAACTTTGCACACCTGTCAAAGGTCAATGACAATGCAATAATAAGAAAAAAAAATACATGAAAAAAAAAAAAAAAAACCTACTTTGAACTATCAGATTTGATTCAAACTTTGCACACCTGTCAAAGGTCAATGACAATGCAATAATATGAAAAAAAAAAAAAAACTAAAAAAAAAATTATAGTTTAAAAAACTAAAAAAAAACGCTTTTATAACTAATTGAACTAAAAAGTTAAAAATAAAATTGTAATAATCAATTGAAAAATTTATATTATTGTATAAAAAGCGTGGGGGGCTTGATTTTGATTGTTGTAAATATTTTATCAATAGTTTATTATATCTGAAGTTATTATAAAAAGCACCCCACGCTTTTTTGTACAATGATATAAATTTTTCAATTGATTATTACAATTTTATTTTTAACTTTTTAGTTCAATTAGTTATAAAAGCGTTTTTTTTTTAGTTTTTTAAACTATTATTTATTTTTTACTTTTTATTTCAAACAGGACCGTCGATAGGTACACCCGCACCCGCAGAATCGGAAGGCTATACCACTAGACCACCAATGCTATCATCCGAAACTATAGCAGTGTTACTAATGGTGACAAACAAACAGCACACGTAACCATTTAAAATAGGTAAGTAATAACGTTGTAGGAACGATGTTATGTTTTCGTTTTGTGTCTGTGCCGTTCGCAAAAACATAACCGTCCTTCAGTCGGCATGCGGCGGCTAACGAGCTCGCGTCATATTCCACCATTATCCGCTTTGTGGAGCTTTTGATTCTTTTTGTGATGCTTTATGTTTTTTAGACTTGTGGCTAATCTTTCGAGCGACTTAGTCCGGCAACTCAAGCTAGGTAGGCTGTACTAAAGTCATTTCAATCTTCTTTTTATTTGTATTCTATACCCACGATCGATAGGATAAGTCTAGCAGTCTTATTAGTTCTACTTATGACGTCAAAGTTCCATAGAACAAAATGGAGGTTATTGAAACTTAAAAGTTTGAAAACCTTACTAGAGTCGGCAACACTCTTGATTCCTAAAATAAGACGTTTCGAAATAATTGATATGACTAAAAAAGAACACTTTTGACTTCCATTAGTACCTTACATGTTCGGGAACGGGTATACAAAGACCCCTAATGAATACAAAAGCAAAGTACTTTCGAATAGGTAGCTAATCTCCTCAGTTAGTTAAACATTGGAGCCTTGCTTAATATACCGTCTTGGCGACAGCCTGCAGACAATTAGGCGAAACTTTGCCCATTTGCATGTTATGGGTAAAGTTGGCGAACGCCCCCAAATTGAATTCTTTTTAATTTCAACGTGTCTGGTTCGAACGGAAGTTTCGTGGTATACGAAAGAGGTTGCGGTTTTATTACATTTCGTGTAATATTCAAAGAGGTTGGTTGTTTTTTTTTTTGAGGGAACAGATTATCGGGCTCTATTTTCAAAATGATAGCTCCCTAGGAAGAAAAAAATACTGGGTAGATAATTATTTTGAAAATGGAATCCCATTAAGTTGATACAAAAGACAAATTAATGTTGCTAGAACTATCCCAAAGTAACGTAGGTAACAAAGAACTTGCAAACTCCAAACAGGTTTTTTAAAACTTTTACCAATCGCTACAACTCTGAGGCGGGCTGCAGTTTATCAATCTTGTGTCCAACTGTTGGATAACTTCAAACCCGCGCTAAGATGGCACTGAATAGTGGATAGAGTGGTCTTACATTAACTTATAGACCTAACTCTCCATTGCTAGGGAATCTTGAAGTTGCACCACACTGGAACTTCACGCAATTTTTTTTTATTTTGCATCTAATCATACAAAATACCGTAAGCACTTCGCGACTCATCTAGCTTTAAGACGTTTTAATGTGATATCGAATAAACACCGAATAAACATATTTTTGACTTTGACTTTACTAAGTACAGGTATCCCATATTCCTGATGAAATAAAAATTACTGAGTTGCTGGCAGTATTTCAACTTACAGAGATCAACTTTAATCCCGGCTACTACTTACAAGCTAGCTTACACAGAGAGAGTTCAAAAAATCGCTGTAAATTGAAAGATGACAAAAATAAAATCTTCTCTCGATTCGTAGAGCCGTAGCAGCCGTAGCTTCCGTAGCACTCGTAGCACCCAAGCTCGTAGACGAATGCTACGGTTTCCATCTTATATTTATTTGATTACTAGCGGCCACCCGCGGCTTCGCTCACCCCGTTACCGTTCCCGTTGAAAAAAAAAAAAAAATAACCTAAGAGACTAACGAACAGCAATTCATTTTTATATATTAAGATTCTGCCGAGTTGAGAGCTGTATGAAAAATGACCAAAAACATTACACCTACATGCATAATTATTTGTTTTTATAACTTTTTCATGACTACTCTATTATTCAGTTGGTCTTCGGAAGACACATGAGGGCATACTCGGAGCACACGCTAGCTGCAGTTACTTCCGAAGTTACAAGTTTCGTACCATTCGCTCGATCTATCCTATTTGTTTCAACTTAGTGCTTTCGAGTTGGGAATCTTTACTTTTAACCCCCATTATTAAGTGGAGGGGGTTGGTTACCGCAAGATGTTTTTTGTTCATAATTCGTTTTACTATCCTACATCTTAGCGCTATCTAGATTCAAATTAAAAATGCTATGGGAAATGGTTGTATGAAAAATAAATTATAGTTTAAAACACTAAAAAAAAACGCTTGTATAACTAATTGAACTAAAAAGTTAAAAATAAAATTGTAATAATCAAGTGAAAAATTTATATTATTGTACTAAAAAACGTGGGGGGCTTGATTTTGATTGTTGTAAATATTTTATCAATAGTTTATTAATCTGAAGTAATTATAAAAAGCACCCCATAATATATGATTTCTAAACAAACATAGTATAAAAATCACCGAAACTGTTTTAAAATGACCTCACTAATTCAATATCACGACATTGATTTCATTCACGCAGTCGACTTACAACAACATTCCTCTTTATCAACGAGACACCTGCGACTCTATTACAAAGGCTTACCACAGATCCAGCGCAAATTGAAGATTTTCCCGTCGCGAGGGGAATACTTCTATTTGTAAAGCTTTGGAGTGACAGAAAAGAAACTTCTTTGGAATTGTAGGATTGAATCTATTTCCAATTTCTATGTTGTAGGTGATTTTTACGTCCAAATTTCCAAATAGAAAAGTTCATATAGGACTCGAACCTACAAACTTAGGTTTGGAAGATGGGGGGGTCTACAAGAGTAGACCACTGACCATTACTTTAAAAGTATTTTCATTACTCATACTCTGAAAGTAGGTCTGAAGTTGCCTGAGGGGCCTAATTGAAAGTAATACTTTCAGCCCTAGGGAGAATCGCTTTCTACTGACAGCTGTCAAATTATAAAAAAAAACAAGTTCTATTTTATTCAACCATGTACCAACTTTCTAAAGTCTTTCTAACTGCAAGGAGGTTGGTTGTTTAACCAAATTCCAACTTTTTATTCAGCAAGTAGGTTGGAAACCCATTAACAACGGTAAGAAGATTAAAAAGTCTAATTAGAGTGCAATGTAAAATTTAAATTTAAATAACATAAAGATAGTATTCAATAAATAATATATCTTCTCTATTACTTGAATAATATATGGTTTCAACTATTTATTTAAAATAAAATAGATTTGAGCAAACAATTTTCAATTTTTTAAATTATGAAAATGAAAATAATGGCGGACTAATGCTGGCGAACCGAAGCCGAAAGCCCGCCAGAGAAAAAGAAAAAAAAAACCGGGAAGGCGGCAATTCAATCTTCATTTTCACAAATTTTTCATTAATGTTTTTATTTTTACTTTCCTTGTATTCGTAATGAAAAGCACAGTGTTTACCTCGGGTGAAAGTCTTTTAAGTCCCTCAAGCTCCATTGGCGCCCTCGCTACGCTCTGGCGCCAAACCCGTCTCGGGACTCAAAAAACGTGACTTTCAACACTCAGGTAACAATGTACTATTGTTTTATGTGAGCATAAGAACCTACCAAATAGGTACCTAACCTACAATACTGAGGTTACAGCCGTATTCCAAAATAAAACTCATCTCGCAATTATTTATTTCAGGCTCCTGTTCGAAAGTAACAGCAAGCGCTGCTAAATATTGCGCTAACGATACTAAAGGAAGCCCGTTCTTTGATTTCTTAATTATTGATTCCCATGAACAATAATATTAAGCACGAGCACTAGTAAAGAAGTGTGAATATTTTTCTTGTTTCACTTCGTATGACGGAACGTAAAGTGCGCTAGGAAACTTGCTCCTACAAACAGAAATACGAATATTATATTCATTACTTCTTAATATTTATATTGTAAAACATTTAAAAAAAAACTAGTAGTGTTGAAAATTAAAGAAAAACTAATAATTTGATAGAAAAAACTATACAGTTTCAATCAGGTGAAATATATTTTATCTACGGTTGTATAATTCATGTGCTATTCTTATTCCATTATAACATTTGTAAAAAAGTTCTGCGAGGTACAGTTATTTAGATTGATTTAGAGAGCTAACTTCTTTATTGGTCACCACACAGAAACATAAATAAGGCAAGGATTTTATATACCTACTAGAAGGATGTAGATTCATGAAATAAGGATTTTTACGTCATACATGCTCAGTAAGTAGGATTTACTGCTGTGTAAGTAGAGTAGGTGTTTGTTGCTGCTCAATGCATTGTAAATGCGTTCCATTTTCAAATCACTTTACCGCCACCATTGCTCGTTCACTTAGACAATTTAGATCGTTCATCATTACATAACAAGCTATGCAAACCTACTTGGTGAAACAATCTCTTTTCTCACAAAAAAATAGGAAAACTTTTTACTGAAAAAATACATATAGTGCTTGATATAATAACTCGAACTATATTTGCCGTTGCTTACTTCGCTCGCTCGGCGTCTAAATAACTCAGGTGCACTCGATCCATTAGCGCCCTTTGCGAGCTGCGGATCCCAGTACCAGATATGTATGATCTTATTCGCAATAGCTCACTTACTGCCCTTGCGTAACAATCTACTATTATTGTTCGCCATAAAAAAACATAATAATAGGATTTGTACAGAATTTTGGCAAATCATGAGCGCATTAAAGTTAACTCTAGATCAGGTTTCGGAACGTATCTTTAAACGTCAATAAAACTAAAATATCAGTGTCAATGTCAATGTGAAAAATGCTTGAAAGAAATGTCAAATAAAAAAACCTTGCGTCGTGTGCAAATACAAAACGTGAAAATAAAAATAAGAACTGTTTTTCTATAAACCTCAAGCTATGGCTGGGAAGTTGAACAAGTTCGAAACACCCAGCTCCGCCAGTTCAGATAGGTAAATCGTGTGTGTTATTTTTATGAGATGTTTATGTGAACAGCTGACTCTTGTGTTGCGCAAAATTGTGTTGCAGAAGGCTCCTTTTTCATGTGAGCTTAGTCATCGTCAGGGTTTTGACGAGATTTCACGTGTTGTGTGTTTGTGCTAAAACCATTTTTGCGTGAACTCGTGGGAATAACATTGTCTGGGGCATAACCTCTACGCACGCATTGTGGGTTTATTTTTAGACTTTCATGTAGTACATTGGCAGGCGGCTTCGTTCTGAACCCGGCACACGTGTCACAGAGACTGAAACGTGTTTTGTATCACGGAATCTGGCTTGGTACAGGCCAGGATAAACGGAAAATGGACCCCAGCCCAGTGTTGTTTTCGAACGCGTAAGCCCTATCTAAATTACTGTTAGGTGTCTGTCTGTCTAGCCGTGTGCTTCGCTTTTGTGCTGTTTAACACGCGTTTACTAAGATTATTTGCATAGTTTATGTCATCAATTCACCTAACATGCACTGTTTATTTCTGCCTTTTACGGGCCAATTTAAACGTCACTTGAAGGAATGACTAAACGTAAACAGAGGAATGACCTTGAACTGATAATTTGTATCTGAAGTTACACATGCCGACTCTGCCACGGGTCAAGGACTGCAGATAATGTACACCTAAAAACTATTCATTGACATTCCACACTATTTAGTATACACACCCAAAGTAAGGCAAGCTGGTACCACAGTAACTAATTAAATGCAAATATAGCGTAACATACAACTCAGACACACAAGCAAACATTTACTTTATTCACAAAAATGTTTGTCCTAGGTAGGAACCGAACCCACCACATTGCTTTTTGGGTTAAAAATCTAAAAACTGAAGCTTTGGAAATAAACTCATAACAAAGTTTCAGATAAAAAATGATAAAATTCCACAAATTAAAAAAATATTATCTGTCTTTATCTAATTCAAACAGATAGCGAAATCAAACCTAGTAAATAAACAATCAACATTTTATCTCTTAATGACTATAAAGGCTAAATAATAAAAAACATTGATTTTATAATGATAAACCGACAAAAATGACAGCATTTTGAGGATGTAGGTCTAAAGTAATGTCTGAGAGCCATCTGATCTTACTTACTTATGGATTTTTCCATTTAATAAATGTATACACAATGCTAGTGCTCTCAAACCGTGAGGAAACCTGTAGCTTGGTCAGCTCCACATGTATTGACCATATCATTCCTGTGGATTAGGCCGACTAAGCTGCTAGGATGGTATAGCTGGGCAAGCCTATTCCATCTTAAATCCTGTCCAAGGCACTATAACGTTCCGTAAGTAGAAGCATGAGTAAACACCCGAACCTGAGAGGCCAGTCAAAAAAATACATTCAACCATTCCAGTTCAACAACCGGTATAATAACAAACCTATTAGTTAATAATATTTATTAGCGGCTGACATAATAATATAGTTTAGTAATATGTTTGCACAACACTGTACATTGTGCTTCATAAATTATGTGATATCATCAAGGATTCTCTTGCCTTTGTTTTTCAAATGATATAGCAAACTAATAACATGATAGCTATTAAGACTTTATCAAAGTATTATAAGAGATACCAGAGTACCTAGTATCTTTTTATCTTAGGATAGTAATCTTTAATCCTTTAACTACTCTTTTATCCAGCTTCTAAGGAAGGTTTATAATTAGGCTGTTTTTTAAGTGTATACTGTATAATGTACTGGGTACCTCTGCCTAATTGATTTAGATCATAATTATTTAAATTTTATGTTTCTTTGACTGGCTAGCAGAGATTTGCTTTGTCTACCCTAAAATCTAAAATAAATGAAATAGAGTATCATTAGGGACAAAAAGGGGGAAAAAAGGCAAAATAATAATTATGATAACTTACATGTTATATTATAATCACAAATGTTCTGACCATATTAAAAACAAACATTCGGAGATAATGATAGCACATCCCTATTGTCTGCAGAAGTTGTTTATTAAACTTGAGATCATCACATCAATTATTGAATGACAGTATACATACGAATATGTTACCAATATAAATACAAATGTTGTGATTAAGTTTGTGCTCCCTGGTCTCCATAACAGCCAAACAGATTTTGAAGAAACTCTGAATATTAGCCAGTGATCTGAAATAGCTTAAAGGTTTTTAGGATTAGCTTACCATTTCTAATAGATCAACTTAGTATCTAACATGAGAGCACTGGTGGTCTAGTGGTAGTGGATTCGGATCGGAAGGCGGGGCCTTCCGATCCGAAGGTCGTGGGTTCAAATCCACTCGTGTACCAATGAGTTTTTCTGTCGAAAAATTTATGTACACTATGCCAGTACTCTCAAAACGGTGAAGGAAAACATCGTGAGGAAACCGGCGTGTTGTAGAACCTAAAAAAGTTCGAGCAACACGTGTCACGCAAAAAGGGCCCACCAGCGGCCTACTTGCGGAAAAACCTGCCCGCACAACAAGTGCGCATGATAAACTTGCCGAACTTAGTATCTAACCTAGTAACGTTCTGCAACTTTCTCTCAATTTTTGGATGGGTGACTGCTGGTGGCATATTTACATTATAGCACTGTCATGCTTTTTGAGATTTTGTTTAGCTATCAGTCCTGGCTCTAGTAGCTAAAGCTATGAGTCGGCCACTTATACAAAGTTTCTAGGTAACACTATTTCAATGCAGAAGTGGTCACGCGACTTCAAAAAAAAAACGATGACGGGCTTACTTAAAACCACTTAATAATAAGCATCATTGAAACTAGTGAAATTACTTAAGTACTATTAACTAGTATTCAAAGGAAGTACCGACACACCTCTTCTTATCAAAATTACACAAAACCTCATTTCAATAACAACTGACAAGGAAAATGCAAGTTTGATATCTTATCAAAACATCTACTGTTGCTATTTAAAACGTGTTTTCGCAGTAACAATAGGTTACTTTTAAAGATACTACCGAACGCCCGCGGTTTCACTCGCTTCGTTCCCGTTACTTTTTCGGGATAAAAAGTAACGGGAATCCTATGTCCGTCTCCTGGGCCCTGTTTAATAAAGCAGCTGACAATTCTACATTGTCACAAAACGACAAAATTGTGGAATTGTCGCCCTTAGGCTATTAATAAAAGTGACAAATATGTCACAAAAGCGCGACAATTCCAAAATTTTGTCACTTTTTGACATAAATGTCGAATTGTCAACTTTAATAGACAGGGGCCTGGTTCTAAGCTACCTCCCACCAATTTTCAGCCAAATCGGTTCAGCCGTTCTTGAGTTATAAATAGTGTAACTAACACAACTTTATTTTATAAATAGAGATATTTATACTAAAGTTCAAATTCATTTTCTTTTAGTCTTTTAAGTTTAAAGTACTAGTAATTATGTTATTGCTTGTGTAATTTTTAACAAGTTTTCCCTTCTGGGCTCATGATTTTTTCTACCCCGCTCCTGTTAATTCTTAGAGATAAAAAGTAGCATAGATTCTGAACCAAGCTACGAACTATATTTGTTCTGAGTTTCACCCCAATCGGTTGTAAAAAACTTTAAGATTATAATTGAGACAGAAATTATTCCTATACGCTATGTTCCATTCTCTAAATTTTGGCACATGAAGTAAATTAATTATAATTTGTCTGTTGTCCAGCCTTGGCACTTTCAAAGAATATTATTGTTCTACTAATAACTCACCTTCGTGTTTATTATTAATTAAAAGTTGCTATAAAAAAACGTTAATATGTATATTTAAATAACAGGCGAAACTGGTATAATAGTAGAAACGTTTTTTTATTAAAACTTGATTTAGGTAAGTACCTACCTGACCAAACATTGTTTTCTTTCAATTTTTTTAACCGAAATCCGAGTAAATTTGCAGGCATAGATAAACTTGAAAGACGTCCGTAAATGGTTATGCATAAATAAAGTAGTAGGTAGGCAACAAATATTGCACATCCGCTAATTTCGGCTCCATGGAGCGTAAAAAAGTGTGCGTCAGAAAGAGATAGAGTTCTACGAAAGCAGAAAAGCCGATTCTTAATATTTATTGCCTACAACCGTGCATACGCTTTTTGTAATGCAAATTCGCCCCCCCCCCCCCCCCCCCATTTTTAGAGTTAAGCAAAAAACAATGAACTCGCGACACTGTCACGTAAAAGACACCTTATTCGACAATGATCGACCAACTTCAGTAAAAGTCGGGGAGGGGTCGTGAGCGGGAGGATAATGGTTCAAGTTTTCATTTCTGCCGTCATTCCCGGTGTGCCACGCTTTTTTTTTAATATGTACGTGCTTTATAAAACTGACACAATGAACAAGAGTAATTATTTAATAAGTCCATTGCATCGTAGCTTCGTTCAGACTATGACTCAGGTGTTCTATGAAATGTATTTCAGGATTCAGGAAAAGCAGCTTTTGACGCATTGGCGATTGGCCCACTTACCCCTCATTGTGACATCATAGCCTAGCTTGGCCATTCTTGACCGATCAAATAATATAAGCAAGCGCGGTTTGAAGGGGGTAGTCTTGTCTTGAAGTTAATGGACACAGGGCCTTGCAATGTAGGGCACGTTCTTTGGTGCGTGACATGCGAGGCAGTGCTTTGTTATCACCATTTAACATCAAATATTATACATGCTTATTCCATTAGAAAGTTGCATAAAAAATCTGCTATAATCAAATACTAAGGTGACATTGAAGCAAGGTCAAATTTCTTCCTTTCAAGTTTCGGGAAGGGTGAGCCAAGGTTAAAAGTAGGTAGGGTAGGCACTGGCATCCCTTATAACCTAATACCTACTATAGACTAGCCTTATAAAGTGTTGTGTGTGACGTCAAACGGCTCGTTTATATTCCTAACTCATTGGGTCATCTCTATCTCATAACTTTAGACCATACGGCAGAATAAAATTCCAAAAAATATACGTTAGTCTAGGTACCAGTTTCAAGCGACCAAGACTAGAATAATATCTAGATACGTGCTGCCTTCTCTACAGCCCACAACATTAGTATTTCTCTGTACACAATGATTACCTTGTATGCAATTTACAATGTAAGTGACCTAGGTCACACCACTTTACTAAATGATCACTGCACGCACGCACAACTTCCATAGCATGCCCTAGCTGTACCGATATATTTTTTGTAAGTACCTTTGTAGGTACTTACTGGAGTTTTTGATATTGGATTTGTTATGTATGTTATTAAATTTCTATGTATAAAATATTAAGTACTCATGTAATAAATGTATCGCTTTGGAGTGTCTGTTAGGATGCATTTATGTTCAATAAACAATAAACAATTTGATATCAACTTTATTACAACTTGTTTTAGAATGTTTCAACCAAGCATGCATAAGTAGGTACTGGTCTGGATGGATGTCTAGTTTAGAGATAGCTTTAGCCTCACTTAAGGCCTGCGCACGCCTAGGACGCTGGCGATAGCGATAAGTGAAACGCTGTCCAATTTGACAGCGTTTCACTGATCGCCGACGCCAGCGGCCTTTAAGGCTTGCGCACGCCTAGGACGCAGGCCTTTACGGTAGGTTCGAAGCTCGACTTTGTTTCCAACAAAGATAAAGTTTGAAAACACCCAGAGGATGCGGGAAGCTTGCAGCTTCACCATTCATCGATAGATTTTAATAAGGTAAGCTATCCAATTTTATAAGCAAGGTTAAAATTATTGTGTCCGCGAGCTTAATTGTTTGCAAATCTATCTACCTACTAGCTGTAGGCCTACACACACACAGTTTATTACATTAGTGAGCACTCACACAGACTCACAGAGCCAGACCGAGCTTGTGGCAGATCTACTGTTAGGTACCTATATGAAATGTGAACATGCTTGCAAAGGGACATTTTGTAGGCATTTGTTATAATGACTAGACTAAGTTATGAAAAAATTGTGAAAACCCTTGAACAGTATTCGGAACGGGAACTTATTATAACCATATAGGGTGCAAATAAAAATATTTTATACTTCTACTTTTGGACCAATAAGTTTTGTAAATAAATAAATTTAAACAGAAACATAATAATAATATAAGCTTGAAACTTAGTTACTTACCAAAGTAGTCTTCATCTTGTAGTGTTGTATTGTTGGAGTTACAATTTGATAACTATTTGGAAACGGCCGGTGTTTTTATACCAAAATTTGGAGCTAGGGGCGCGCTACATACCATGGCGGCTGCAGCAACACGCTCATTATATTGCTCTAATTATTACCAATGCCATATTTTTTAAAATATACTTCATATAAGTACCTAGGTGATTTGCTACATTTTATTGTGCTTTAATCTAAATATCGCACGTCCTCTAAAAAACTGTCGTAACACAGAAAATGTGTCATTTGCGTTAAGTATGCCATAAGATTCCAATTTTAATTTCCTACTGCTCAAAAAAACCGCCATATCTGTAGTGTGAAAAACAGTTACAAGGTGCCGCGGATGTCAGTTTTTCACGGAGCGACAATGCGTTGACTGCAATCCAAAACAGTGTCGTATCAGTGCTTGAGTAATGTGCTCGAGTGTTGGTGCTGCTAAAAAACGTCGTAAATTGTGTTATGACCCTAATTTAGGTAAGAAAGTTTGCAATATCTGCGATTGAGGTACTGATAAACTGTTGTAAGACATTTATACTACTATTTTCTATGATCATTACATTAAATTATTTCATTTCATTATCTACAAAACAGTATTAACACAGATTATGACACTATGTTACGAATCAACACGGTTATTTTTTTGATTTTATTAGAACGTAAATGGTTGTAAGCTATGTTGTGTCACTTTTCTGCACTTAAAACCTTAATCTTTGTTCCAAGTTCAAGGTATACAATACAATCCATGACTTATGACTAATTTTTACACACTATGTTTTCATAAACCAAGGTTAATCCTGAATGAAAGCTATAACAATTTGGCTCCTGCGTACTTGATTTTATAGATAAAGTAATGGAAAATTACGATGGCCCAGGTATAGCCCAGAGTTTTTTTCTGAAAACTGCTGCGGTCAGCAGAAGAATATATTTGTGTTTTCTATGTACACGTTTGATTTGATGAAGTACTCAAAAATCAGATCAATTACTCACAAATACCTTATCACACGAAGGGGATGCTTTCCATTCAACTGTCGAAAAAGCTATAAAACCTCAGATCCGGGCCAATCTATGTCCCCAGCCAATATGCACAAATAATTGAAAATAAAAATAAAATAAAAATGCCAAAAAGAAGGGTAAACCGTACAAAGTAAATGAAATCAGTTACAAAGACATTTACTCAATGAAAAATTTGGCCAAAGAGATTGGTTTCAATGCCAAAAATTTAAAGACTTCTGAAATTAAGGTCTTCAGAGTAGTACAAGGAGAACCTACGAAAGTTTTTTATAAGCTTTCCTATAAAGAAGACGATTTTCGCGAAGTTGAAATAACGCGTAAAAGAAACTCCTTGCAAAACATTCTATCAAAAAAGCTTACAAGTGCAGACCTAAAATAAAAAAAGCAGCCAAGTGCGAATCGGACTCGCCCATGAAGGGTTCCGTAGCATCAAGTAGCATAATATACAGAAAATAAACAGGAAACAGGTTCTTGTAGTTCGTCGAAAGGTAAATTGCGGTTTACGATTTATGACGTATAAAAAAAAAACTGCTGGCTAGATCTCGTTCAAACCAAATATCGTTGAAGGTTGCATAGTAATGTACAACATATATTTTTTTTAGTTTTATCATTCCCTTATTTTAGAAGTTAGAGGGGGGGGGACCAACTTTTTTCAACTTTGGAAGTGTCTCTCGCACAAACTATTCAGTTTAGAAAAAAACGATATTAGAAACCTCAACATCATTTTTGAAGACCTATTCATAGATACCCCACACGTATGGGTTTGACGAAAAAATTTTTTTTGAGTTGCAGTTTGAAGTATGGGGACCCCCGAAATTTATAGTTTTTTTTCTATTTTTGTGTAAAAATCTTAATGCGGTTTACAGAATACATCTACTCACCAAGTTTAATCAGTGTAGCTCTTATGGTTTCGGAGAAAAATGGCTGTGACACGGTCGGGCAGACAGACAGACAGACAGACAGACAGACAGACAGACAGACATGACGAATCTATAAGGGTTCCGTTTTTGCCATTTGGCTACGGAACCCTAAAAAGAGATCTTCTGATTTTGGTTGAGAGCAACCACATTCCAAACTTTTATGGCACATTCTACAAAAACTTGTAAAAGACAGGCATATTAAAATAATGTCAATAACTTTTGTTAATTGAGAAAGCTTATCTGCAGAAAGTCTGATTAAGTATGTTTAATTCTATAAATTACATAATAAATTAGTAAGCTTATCTGCTGAAAGTCTGATTATGTTTAATTCTATAAGTGATCTCGCAAATATAAGTGATTTTGATAGTTCCTATACAAAATAGTGATTGAAGACATTGAAGAGTTTTGTAAAAAAATAATAAAAGAGTTGATTATTCCTTCAATTTTGTTTTACTACATGGAAATTAAATTCAGATTGAATGTGAAAAAGGGTCATAATATCGGACTTTTTTCGGTTTTTATTTTTTTAAGTAAAATATTCCTATTATCAAATATAATATTTGATAATCCACGAAAAGATTAATAAATTTTACATACAATTGTATCAATAAACGCTTATTATTCATTATTATTGCAAGACAGTAGTTAACGTAATGTAAAAGAAAAACAAAAATGCGTTTTTCTCAAAACTGTTTTTTTTATGTTGTGACAGTTTTTTAGAGGACGTGCGATATATAAAACTCTTACGTTACTGACTGACTGACTGACAATCAACGCACAGCCTAAGCCGTAAGTCCTAGAAGCATGAAACTTGAAGGGTATGTTCGTTTTATAGCATAGGGGTGCACTAAGAAAGGAAATTAGAAAATTATTTCCCTAAGCGGAGAAAAAGAGGAAAAACTTTTAAAAGAAAAATCAATGGGCTACGGGGCGAGCGAAGCCGTGGGCGGCCGCTAGTATTCAATAAAATTATTTATTTATTTATTTTATCTAAATATATAAAACTCTTACGTTACTGACTGACTGACTGACAATCAACGCACAGCCTAAGCCGTAAGTCCTAGAAGCATGAAACTTGGAGGGTATGTTCGTTTTATAGCAAAGGGGTGCACTAAGAAAGGAAATTGGAAAATTATTTCCCTAAGCGGAGAAAAAGAGGAAAAACTTTTAAAAGAAAAATCTATGGGCTACGGGGCGAGCGAAGCCGTGGGCGGCCGCTAGTATTCAATAAAATTATTTATTTATTTATTTTAAGTTTTTTGTCTACATAAATCAGCTGCAACTCGGTATTTTTTAAATAGTTTTTTGATTCTGTACCCCAAGTCCCAGTGGATTTACAACATTTCGTTACCAAATGTTGTTTTCGTTTCGCCGATTTGTCTCTGTCTATTGTATTTAAAAAAGATGAGACAACAACTCTAACTACGTAACATATTTTTGCTGTCTCATATTTTCTCCATACAACAGAGAGAGACAAATAGGCGAAACGAAAACAACATTTGGTAATGAAATGTGGTAGCAAAACTCCGACTTCGGGTACTGCTTACTAAGCAAGCAAACGAACTTACTGCTCACCTGATGGAAAGCAGATACCTACGTGCGTGCGATAATTTCGTTGTTACCTCTATATTGTAGGCATTGCTGTGACACTATAAAAATAATACGGTTTTTAAATTATTTCTGATGAAAAAAATCGTGGCATTCCGAAAATGCCGTCAAAAGTGAAAATTTGTCCAATTACCCCCCAATCGATCCCCTTCCCCTGACTTTTGGCGAAGTTTGTCTATCTTTGGCGAAGAGGTGACGGTGACGCGTCCCGATGACGACACGATGTGAGTTAATTGGTTATTTCCCCCTCCCCCCCCCCCTTAAAAAAAGGTCAAATCAATGCCTAAGAAGTTTTTACTACAGAAACGCTAGAATCTTTAAATGGTTCACAAGATTAGTGTTAGTAGAACAGTTTCTTAGTGGTTTTCCTTAAAATCAACTCTTCTTCTTCTTCATTTAGGACAGAGAGCGCTGGTGGGCTAGTGGTAGCGGCCCCGCCTTCCGATCCTTAGGTCGTGGGTTCAAATCCAGTCGTGTACCAATGAGTTTTTCTGCCCAAAAATTTATGTACACTAGGCCAGTTCTCTCAAACGGTGAAGGAAAACATCGTGAGGAAACCGGCATGTCGTAGAACCTAAATAGTTCGAAAATATGTGTCAAGTGCACGGAAGGAGCCTCATTGAGGCGCACTTTAAATCCTTTCACCACACTTGGTTCGACAGAATCAATGACACGATAAGAAGAAGAATTAGGACATAGCCTTGCTGTTGCGTGCATGTTTCTATCGAGTGCACTCCTTATCGTCTCATTTGCACATTAAACTCATTGAGCGTGCCTACTATGTAGATACTAGGTAAATACATACAAAAACAATTAATATTGGCCATGTTTTAATTTTATTACATTTTATTCTTTTTACCTGAGTAT
Organism: Thera obeliscata; assembly: GCA_947578465.1. Classification (NCBI taxonomy): domain Eukaryota; kingdom Metazoa; phylum Arthropoda; class Insecta; order Lepidoptera; family Geometridae; genus Thera; species Thera obeliscata. The sequence continues at coordinate 1,199,312 of OX387915.1, forward strand.
CTAAAATTATGTGCATAGATAGCAACTTCAGAATGGGGATCTACATATCGTGGAGAGACACAGCAACGAGCGGCTATGTTGCCTATCTTAAATACAATGCGAAAGGTGTGGGTTCGACTCCCGGGGGTTGCATGATTTGTAAATATCAGTTCCATGTCCGTGTGTTGAATGTACCAAAGAAGGTACAGTATTATTTTTGTTTGTAAAAGGATCGCACAAAAAACAGTAGGAATCAAGCCGTAATTTCTTGCGTCTCGGCTTGGTCGCGTGGAACTGGCACCTAGACTCGCCTAGTTCTAAGACGTTTCAAAGTAATCCTTGTTATACTACTGAATAAATCTTATACCTTTAAACGAGAAAATCTCGTTTAAAGGTATAAGATTTATTCATTCGATCCTCAATATATATATATTGAGGATCTCGGAAATTGAGCCAACGATTTTCATGAAATTAAGTATACAGAGGGTTTTGGGGGCGATAAATCGATCTAGCTAGGATTCATTTTCAGAAAAGACGAAGCAAAAAAGATATTTAAATATTTAAAAATTTTAGCGCCATCTCTTGCCGAGTAGTCGAAACCACGAGTTAGCGTAGCAAATGCGATTTTGCTTTTCTGTGGTTAGTGTTACGGAGAACGCCATCTATTGAACTTCTACGTAAACACTCGAGACAAAAGTTCTGGAGATTTTCATGAAAATTAGTATGCAGAAGGTTTTGGGGGCGATAAATCGATTTATTAGCTGAAATATTTTTTTAGAAAATCTATTTTATCGTTTTTAATAATCAACTTTACTTTATCTATTAATCAACTTAAACATAAACTTATTTTAGCTATTCTAAAAGATGGCGATGTTAGAAAGATCGAAAAATATTATTCATATTTCACCATTTTCATCAGTATGTAATTCGTATTTAAATATAATTCCTAAAAACACAATTTACAAAAAAAAATACCGAGCAAAGCTCGGACATACCAGCTCGTATATACTTATTTGCCTTTGGCTTTGAGGCAATCATCATCATCATTTTTGTTTGAGGTTTGTTTTTCCGAACGCTTATAACTTGTATGATTTTAAGAGTAGAGTGAACAGGTATCTCATCAGTAAGCATGTTACACCGTCAACCGCATCATCACTTAACAGCAGGTGAGATTGCGGTCAAACGTAAGCCACGATAAGAAAAAAAAGTCGGTTGTCTGTAAAGTCGGTTTACTGTCGATAGTTGAAGGCTTCAACGTCATATCACTTTTCAATAAATAAAAATAAAATACAGCTGTCCACGCGGACGCATCGCTCACTCAAGTAGGAGAGAGACAGATGTCGAACGCTGCCGAACGCGGAGGCCGTGCGTGCCTCTTTGTCGCTCGTTCCGCGCTCTCGCTTGCACTTCAAGCCTTCAATGAAACGCCTCGGAGCGAGGTAATGCCGCATGACGTCATGTTTTTTCATGCGTGCAGCCGGCTCCATCGAATTATAAAACGTTATCACGTCAAAAAAAAAAAGCAGCCAAGTGCGAGTCGGACTCGCCCATGAAGGGTTCCGTAGCATCAATTAACACAATATGTATAAAGGTTTTTGTAGTTCGTCGAAAGGCAAATTGCGGTTGACGATTTATGACGTATAAAAAAAAAACTACTGACTAGATCTCGTTCAAACCAAATATCGTTGGAAGTTTGCATAGTAATGTACAACATATATTTTTTTTGGATTTATCATTCTCTTATTTTAGAAGTTAGAGGGGGGGGGACCAACTTTTTTCCACTTTGGAAGTGTCTCTCGCGCAAACTATTCAGTTTAGAAAAAAACGATATTAGAAACCTCAATATCATTTTTGAAGACCTATCCATAGATACCCCACACGTATGGGTTTGATGAAAAAAAAATTTTGAGTTTCAGTTTCATGTATTAAAAAAAAAACTACTGACTAGATCTCGTTCAAACCAAATATGGTTGGAAGTTTGCATAGTAATGTACAACATATATTTTTTTTGGATTTATCATTCTCTTATTTTAGAAGTTAGAGGGGGGGGGACCAACTTTTTTCCACTTTGGAAGTGTCTCTCGCGCAAACTATTCAGTTTAGAAAAAAACTATATTAGAAACCTCAATATCATTTTTGAAGAACCCCAAAATTAATAGTTTTTTTTCTATTTTTGTGTAAAAACCTTAATGCGGTTCACAAAATACATCTACTCACCAAGTTTCATCAGTCTAGCTCTTATGGTTTCGGAGAAAAATGGCTGTGACACGGCCGGACAGACAGACAGACAGACAGACAGACAGTCATGACGAATCTATAAGGGTTCCGTTTTTGCCATTTGGCTACGGAACCCTAAAAAGGCATTACTCACTGGTACCCAGGCCAGGAGAACGGAGTGTGACGTCATTCTACATATGACACGTTCCGATGTTTGTTACATAATCAATGACGAACGTTATGCTGAAGCAATAATGGTGTATAGTTTGACCCGAAGGTGAAAATTCTGTTCTAGCTACCTATGTATGTATGTAGTATGTACCACCGCTAACTTTCAAAATGTAGTTTGCAACAAGTAATAAAAAAGCTGCCAAGTGCGAGTCGGACTCGCCCATGAAGGGTTCCGTAGCATCAAGTAACATAATATACAGAAAATAAACAGGAAACAGGTTCTTGTAGTTCGTCGAAAGGTAAATTGCGGTTTACGATTTATGACGTATAAAAAAAAAACTACTGGCTAGATCTCGTTCAAACCAAATATCGTTGAAAGTTTGCATAGTAATGTACAACATATATTTTTTTTAGTTTTATCATTCCCTTATTTTAGAAGTTAGAGGGGGGGGGGACCAACTTTTTTCAACTTTGGAAGTGTCTCTCGCGCAAACTATTCAGTTTAGAAAATAACGATATTAGAAACTTCAACATCATTTTTGAAGACCTATTCATAGATACCCCACACATATGGGTTCGACGAAAAAAATTTTTTTGAGTTGCAGTTTGAAGTATGGGGACCCCCAAAATTTATAGTTTTTTTTCTATTTTTGTGTAAAAATCTTAATGCAGTTTACAAAATACATCTACTCGCCAAGTTTCATCAGTGTAGCTCTTATGGTTTCGGAGAAAAATGGCTGTGACACGGTCGGACAGACAGACAGACAGACATGACGAATCTATAAGGGTTCCGTTTTTGCCATTTGGCTACGGAACCCTAATAAAAGGGCCATACGTGCCATATATAAAATGAAATCTCGAGACTCATTGAGGGAGCGATTTAAGGAAATTAATATCCTCACAGTAATTTCACAATATATATATGAAAACTTATTGTACACTCACAAACACATCTGTAGCTTTCAGAAAAATTGTGATTCACATAATATTAACACTAGAAATAAAAATAAACTTTATATTCCAAAATTTCGTCTGCAGAAGGTAAATGGGTCTTTTATGGGGAACACTGTACGCTTCTATAATAAACTTCCGGAAAATGCAACTAAGCTTCCTATTCGGAAGTTTAAAGCCTATGTTAAGAATAATTTAATAAAGAAAGCGTACTATACTCTAGATAGCTATATGAATGATAAAACTGCGTGGCCCGATGTCCCGGTCACTCTACCCATAGGAAGCTAACATGTCAATTTGCAATGTCTGTACCTACTATTTCGTATCTTATTTTAATATAAGCTGTGTAGATACTATAGTATAACTTTGAAGCGTAGCGTGTGCTGTCTTTGAAAGTTTTGCTTTTGTATTATTGCATTGCATACGTCTGACTAAGTGAAGTGGCACCACACTGGAACTTCACTGCTATTATTTTAGACTATTTTTGATTTGTAAAAGGATCATATAAAAAAACAGTAGGAACCGAGACGTAGTTTGTTGCCTGTTCTTCTACGCTTGGTCGCGTGGAACTGGCACCTAGACTCACCTAGCTTTAAGACGTTTCAAAGTGATTCTTGCATCGTAATGAATAAAAAATTATTGACTTTGACTTTGAATACACTATTTTGGTATAACCACATTAGCATGGGTACTGTGAAACCTATCGCAAACGTTCATGTCTTAATTGAAAGTCGTTATCGCTCATGAGAGCGCTGGTGGTCTAGTGGTAGCGGCCCTGCCTTCCGATCCCGATCCGATCGTGGGTTCAATTCCAGTCGTGTACCAATGAGTTTTTCTGCCCTAAAATGTATGTACACTATGCCAGTGCTCGCAAACGGTGAAGGAAAACATCGTGAGGAAACCGGTATGAATCTAAAATGTTTGAAAATATGTGTCAAGTGCATTAACCTCCTAAGACCCCGGGTACATTATAATGTACATATTTAATTACTTTCATCAGTCCCATTAAAACATCTGTCTCTGTATTTAGTGAGACCCGCTGTACATTTTTCTGTACATAACATTCAAACCACTCGGGGGCTTTTTGATTTTTCGCGGGCTTGAGTTTCGACAGTTGACGTATGTGAGTGATGTTTTTTGTCTGTGGTTTTCAATATTACCAACCGTTTGACACCACCTGTCACGCACACGAGTAGACGTGGGAAAAGATGGCGCCGCCCGGCCGCGCTGGTTAGTTTTTATCGTAATTTATCAAAATTATCATGATAGATATTACATCAAACTAATATACGTTTCATTGAGCAATAATCAATTTATTCGATTTTTAAAATATCTACTCGAATTTCACTTTTCTAACCTACTTTATTTCGCATGGAATAATTATGTACATATTTCTGCACTTTGGGTCTGAAGATCATTTCTTCGTCCCACTATTTTAGTACATTTTTATGTACTTTGGGACTCAAAGTCACTTTTTTCCGTACAGTATTTGTACATATTTTTGCACTTTGGGTCTCTAGAGGGGCGCTTCCAGCTTGAACGCGTAGAGCCTCGATGGTTGGTAATCATTTCACTATTATCCACAGATCTCGCAGAAGAGCAAATCAGTCACATACTTGAGAATTCTGATTATGAAGGGGACGATTTTTATTTGTTAAGTTTACTGTTTTTTTTTTGCAAATAGAAGTGCAATTTTTAAGTTTTTTTGTATCAAACGCGCCAAATGACTGAATACGCAATTGTTAATTGAAACTAAGATGTAACTAATTTGCGTGTAACGTTTCTAATATACTATAATAACAATAAATAATGAATATAAGTTTAATTTAATTTCTATATTTCTTGTTTTATTTACTAAACTAAACAATCGAATATGTAAATGCTAAGACCCAATGTACATTTTTATGTACTAATCAAAAATACATTTTACAACTATAGGTGTATTCCAAACATTCAAAATTAACCTAAACAAAATAAATGTTCATCTCAAAAACTCAAAAAATACAAAAATACAGTATTTTTAACCTTGGGTCTGACAACGAATTTTTAATTTGTACATTTTTCTGTACAGAATGTACAAATGAGTACTTAAAAAATATAGTTCCGGGTCTTAGGAGGATAAAGGAGCCTCGTTGAGGCGCACTCAAAATCCTTTCACCACACTTGGTTCGAAACAATCAGTGAAACGATAAGAAGAAGAATTGCTCAAAGACTAAAATCGATGGGTATCGAAGATTTTCGTATTGTTGTGTACGAAGAGGCTTAATGTAAGTTTTTCGGTGTGTTTTCCAGCGACACGGAACTAGCGCTGGAGCTGGGCGAGCAAGTGTTCTTCGATGATGATGAGTACACGAGCCGAGCGCCCGCCTCGCCCACCACAGTGCCCAATGTACGCCCTTACCGCCCGCCCTCCACAGGTAAACCTATGACGTACGAACTGCACTGTTATTTTTATTTAAGCCTTATTAAAGCTAGGCCATTTGTATTTATTGTTTTACTTTAATTATAACGGTTAACACCGGAAAGGTTGTCTGGAAGAGATCGCTCATAGCGATAAGACAGCCCATTGTGCTTCGCTATAGTTTTAGTTTTTCGCTATGTGTAATGTCCTTTTCTTGTGGTGTACAATAAAGTGTTATCTATCTATCTAACACCAATTAAAATAATTAAAGACTTAATAGACAGACAGATAAATTAAAATAAATAAAGTATAGGTAAACAGTTTTAGCTATGAGTAGTTTTGTGAGTTAGTTTGAGCCATGGGATGCTCAAAGACAGACCACCCGCCCGTTGGTCGAACGACATTGTTGCAAGTGCTCTGAATGAGTGGATGAGACTCGCGAGGGACCGGAAAGAGTGGCGCAATAAAGAGGAGGCCTATACCCAGCAGTGGGTGCAAACGGGCTGATGATGATGATGATTAAAGTACTCTTTGAGTGTGGCTCGTCCGGGGAAGTACCACCCCATGCCTATTTCTGCCGCCAAGCAGCGTCGTTGTGGGTTCAATTATTGGCACGTGGGGTTTTAACATTTTGTGCCTCAAATTAATGGACACAGGGCAGTGTATCGTAGGGCACGTTCCTGACGCGAGTGACCTGCGATGCCACGCTTTGTTATAGGCGAATTGTTACCACTTAACATCAGCACATAACGAAACAATCGAAGAGACACTGCTCCATATAAATTGAAACTCGTCATAACAACTCTAAAAATAACTCGGCAAGCCGCGAGAATGTTTACAAACAATTGTTTTTGTGTAGTCTATTGGCACGTGTCGGCATCGAACCTGCTATGTGATAGCAATGTCAAGGCCTTTTAGAGACCACCGTGGTAGTAGGTATACTCTCCAGCAAAAACATCATTTTCAATAAAAAAAAAACAAAATTATTTTGTGTTCGTGTATTTATAATAAATCAATGTTTTAGACAATCCACACAAAACTATGCAGAGCTTGTACTATGGAAACCAGGTATAAAGCGTACTTAGTACTTAGAAGAGAACAAACATCTGTGTTTGTGATTAATGCGCCGATTTGAAAAAAAAACGATATTGGAGCCATAGAAATTTCATTAAAATCGGTTTAACAGTTTCTCAAGTTTTTAAACTTATTCTTTGTTGTCTAAACTTATGTAAACGTGGCGTAGCTTGCTAGGGCATTCCAAGCTGAAAATTAATCGGTATGACGCGTACTTGAAGTGTATATTGCTCGTACTTGTATGAATTTAGTAGCTTATGATTATGGCGCGACGCTCGGTCGCCATTCATTAACTTATTGTGCTTCTTTAATTTATGAAGAGTTTAATTTTCTGTCTAATATAGCAGTGTCTAGAATAAAGTGCTCTTTCAATTTTAATTACTTAAAACTGAAGTTATGAAGTGTTATTTTTATTTTGTTTGATGAAATAAGAAATCAAACATGGGTTTATAGTGGGGTACTGTAACTCTCCTCATTTTCTAAATTATATCTGGCCGTCGAAGTGAATAAGGCTGGTGAGTGTCTAGCGAGCGCATCAGCATTGCCCTTCAGCGTGGCAATGCAGCCAGCATTTTGGGAACTAAGGCCTGACTTGGGACTTAGGCCTGCTAATAGAATAGCTCAACTGTTGTGTACTAAAAACGGTCGGAACCAACTGAACCAAGCCATAGTTAGTTGCTTGTTTTCTAGGCTTGGTCGCGTGGAGCTGGCACCTATAGACTCACATAGCTTTAATACGTTTCAAAGTTATCATTGTGATACAGCTGAATAAAGAAGTTTTTAATTAAATAATTGTATAGGGTAAAATATACAGGCGTCAAATTATGCCCGATATAACCAATAGTAATAGGTTGATACTTTTTATATCTTAACCGGCTGTAGGTTTGTACTTATGTTAATTTGTCAACTAAGGAAAAAAATATAGCAGTTTGCTTGCTACATAACACGCGTCGTATTTCTTATAATCGGTCTGGCAAGGTGTAGTGTTCGCTATGGGAAAAATATTACAATCGCATTAGGTATTTAGTGGTGGTCCCGGCATTGAATGTAACTAGTTAGTTACATTCAATGCCGGGACCACCACTAAACCTAGCTGTTGGAACAAGCATATGGCCCATCTGATGTTAAGTGGTAACAATCGCCTATAACAAAACCTCGTAGGTCCCGCACGTCAGGAAAGTGCCCTACGGGACACCGCCCTGCGTCCATGAACTTGAGGCATAAAGATTTTCAGCCTCACTTGCCAGTAATTGCACCGGCACCCACACCCTTCAAACCGAAACACAGCGAAGCTGCTTCACAACAGAAATAGGCATGGTGGTAGTACTTCCCCGGGCGTGCCCTTCACAAAGAGCTCTACTACTACTAAAATCCAGCTTTCTTCTCCAGTGGCTATCATAACAGGCGACGGGAACGCAGTTAGGGCAACAGCATTAGGGTACCACCACTGTGGTCACCAATCCGCCTGCCAAAGCGTGGGGACTACAGCAGACCCATGATACGTTGAGGAATTTATTTCATCCGTCCTATTTCTACCGCCAAGCAATCTCATGTGCCTAGCAACTGACAACTAGCAACCATACTGCCCATACCTGTCACATTGGAAGACAGCATACATGGACGCAGTAGCAGAGCAGGGCATGGGACTTACCTAACGTACCTTGGTTTCTAAAACATTACAGTAGGCGAATGTTATAATTTGCAAATTATGCCAACCTCTGGACTGATTGTCTTCCAGGCTCCAATATCCTCAAGTCCCCTCGCGCCCGGCGCGTGCGTACAGCCTCCATGTCTCAGTCCAACAAGCGCACCACAGCCGAGAGCATCCTACACGCTGACCGGAGGACCATATACACGGCTGGACGCCCGCCCTGGTACAACTGTACGGGCGGACAGGAGGTCGAGCCCTTTCTTATAGGTGAGGGTTTCATCAGCTCGAGCTCATGAACTGTTAAGACCAAGCCTGGTCTTCTAGGCTTGGTCGTGGGAACGGGATTTAAAGTCTATCACCACACATCTGTGGCGTGTCAGAGACGGGGCTGGGCCTTGGCGGTACCGTCGATTGTATTTGAACCCTTACATCTGTTTAAATTGAGTGGAATTTTCGTATTTGGTTCCGATCCGTCCAGATCTCGGCCGACGTGATATTGTCTTATATAAATTCAACTCATTGTGTAGACAGATAGGGTTCAAATTCAATCCTTCGCCACGGCCCTGCCCTGTCCCTGACACCCCACGGATGTGTAGTGATTTTATTGATTAAAGTATTTTTTACTTCGACTTACCGCTTGTTAGTATTTTAGTATTAAGTTTGTCAATGTTCCGTTCTGTCTACCTATTTTATGTTAAATAAATAAATTCCCTTTTTTCTTTCTTTCTTTCTTGTTGAATAGTTCAGTATGAAACGTTTCTTTTCTCAGGAATTTGTGGAGCCAGTGCGTCGGGCAAGACAACAGTGGCTGCCAAAATCATAGAATCTCTCAACATACCGTGGGTCACTATCGTCAGTATGGACTCCTTCTATAAGGTACAGATTGAGTGCTATTTATATTTTTTTGACGTGACAACGTCTTATAATTCGATGGAGCCGGCTGCACGCCAAAAAAACATGAGTCATGCGGCGTTACCTCGCTCTGAGGCGTTCCATTTAAGGCTTGAAGTGCAAGCGAGGGCGCGGAACGAGCGACAAAGAGGCACAATCGGCCTCCGCGTTCGGCAATGTTCGACATCGGTCTCTCTCCTACTTGAGTGAGCGATGCGTCCGCGTGGACAGCTGTATGACGTTGTCACGTTCAAATATCGTCAGTAAACCGACTTTACAAAACAACCGCTTTTTTTTGTCTAGATCATAGGATTTTGTTATCCACCTTACATCCGCATTCAAACATAACTCTCTTCGTCATGTGACATTTTTTATTTAATAAAAAAAGAAGGAAGTCTCAAGTGATTTGTATTTTTTTTGTTTGTTTTAGCATAACTTCGTTATTTATGAGTTGATTTGAAAAAAACTTAATTTGTGAACGGTAACACTTCCAGGGCCCTGTTTAATAAAGCTGACAATTTGACATATTATAATGTCACAAAGCGACAACATTTTGGAATTGTCGCGCTTAGGCTATTAATAAAAGTGACAAATATGTCACAAAAGCGTGACAATTCCACAATTTTGTCGCTTTGTGGCAGATATGTCGAATTGTCAGCTTTATTAAACAGGGGCCTGATTGGCCCCTTTTAAATTTCAACAAAATCGGTTTTACTGTTTGGCCATGAAGTTGGTTTCTTAAGTTCTTTTAACTCATATTATATCCGCAAAAATTAACACTACACTAGCCTAAAACCTTTTTAACTCTTTTTTGGTGGAGCAAGATGTCTTCCATGATTAGAGGTGACCAGCACTTTGGTGTCCTCAGGTGTTAAACGAAAAGCAGCATCATTTGGCGACTCGCAACGAGTACAACTTCGACCACCCCGACGCATTCGACATGGAGTTACTCATCAGCGTGCTGCAGCGGCTGAAGGAAGGCAAGAAGGTGGAGGTGCCTATCTACAACTACGTCACCCACTCCAGGGAGAACCGGACGGTAACTATCATAAATCAATAATAATTAAATCATTTCATTTCATTTTCATTTCTATGTGAACCAGATAGCTGGTATAATACTTATGTTTATTTTTGTAAATACATAGGTACTTAGAATACAATAAATATATATATTTTTTTAAGGGAAGCGGTCTCCCGGCAATGCCTTGGGCATGTTCAGGAAGAAGAGATGATAAAAAAAACACATTCTGTCAGAAAGACAACCCTTGCAGCTCAGTTGGTAGTAGCTCTACCTTCTGTGCTGCTGGACGTGAGCTCGATCTCCACATTTGTATGGTGACCACAGATGTGTGTTCTACAGAGAACACACATCTGTGACCCAGACAGCTGGTTATACAGCCTGAGTTTGAATTCGTATTTTATCCCGAAAGGTACCATGGTAGGGACCATGGTTTTGCACAAGCTATGAAAACCTTTCCGTGAAATACGAAATCTAAATCTTCCATACGAAAAAAAAATAATCAATTGAAATGCTTAAACAAAATGTATTGTGTGAAAACCCTACATCTTGGGCGGGGCCGGTGCTAATTTGATTGGATTTTGGCCATTGCAGGCATCCAATCACATTTTTCGCTAGCCAATAATGACACTTGTGGGCGGTAATAAATTTTTATTGCTTTTTGACTTGCCAATGGCAGATTTTGGGTGTCAAATAAGACATAGTTCAACAGAGGTCAAGTAATCAGCTGGTTATAGGGTTGCTTAGCAAGCTTTTAAGCAAAATCATGGCGTAAACTTTACACACCATTTGTTGAATGAAAAAGTCCTGATTCAGAAAAGTCATAGAACTAATGCTGTTGACATTCAGGAGTAGCATAACCCCCTTTCGGGATAACATACGAATTCAAACTCATGCTGTATATAGTTTTATTTAAAAAATGGCAAATTCATCATTCGCACTTAGTGTGCGGACTGGTTTCCGCAAGTAGGCCGCTGACGAACCCTTTTTGCGTGACGCTTGACGCATGTTGTTCGAACGTTTTTAGGTTCTACAAATCGCCGGTATTCTGACAATGTTTTCCATAAATTATATTGATTTAATTAAAAAAAAAGTTTAAAGTTTAAGTATAAAATCAGCTATCTGGTTTTTATTAGACAAGCTTGGCTTAGTTAGGGGCTTGATAGTATTGTATGGATGTAATGTCCATGAATATTTATTCATAAGTATTTATTTGCGACCATCACCTCACCTAAGGTCTCTGACGGGGTCTGCCCAGTTGTGGGCCAAAATAAAATAAATTAAAAAAAAAATTAAAATATTTTATAGTGGAATGCAAAACTCAGAAAGTCAATTCTATTCCCTGGGACACCTTTTAAATGTTTAAATTGTTCCAGAAAACAATGTACGGCGCCAACGTGATAATATTCGAAGGTATCCTTGCGTTCTACAACGCGGAAGTAACCAAAATGCTCGATATGAAAGTATTCGTTGAAACCGACGCGGATATCCGACTGGCGAGGCGGTTGCGGAGGTAACTTACTATTTTTATATCTCAAAAGTTATGGGACACTGACTTGCACCTAAGAACTATGTATGTACCTAAACTGAACCATATGTATGCAATAAATATTATTGAGTATTGGGAATAAAAAATGTAGGATTTTTTTCTGAGATATGTAGGATACCCTTCTTCTTAAAAAAAGCTTAGCTCTTATGGGGGTTTCGATGCAGATTTCTCCAACTGAGTCTTTTGAATGCGACCTTATTATTCGATGGAGCCGGCTGCACGCATGAAAAAACATGAAGTCATGCGGCGTTACCTCGCTCTGAGGCATTCCATTTAAGGCTTGAAGTGCAAGCGAGAGCGCGGAACGAGCGACAAAGAGGCACGCACGGCCTCCGCGTTCGACATCTGTCTCTCTCCTACTTGAGTGAGCGATGCGTCCGCGTGGACAGCTGTATGACGTTGTCACGGTCAACTATCGTCAGTAAACCGACTTTACAGACAACCGATTTTTTTTATTCATCTTTCTATGTTTTTGATATCTTCCAGGGACATAGTACAACGTGGTCGTGAGTTAGAAGGCGTGCTAAAGCAATACATGACGCACGTGAAGCCAGCTTACCAGAGTTACATAGCGCCGTGCATGGCGCACGCAGACATCATAGTGCCGCGCGGAGGCGAGAACAAGGTGGCCATACATCTCATAGTGCAGCATGTGCATAAGCAATTGCAGCTGGTGAGTAAAAAATATGGGGTAAATTTTCTGTAAATAGGGTAACATTTCTGTAAAAATGCTGTTAGCAGGGTAAAAATTCTGTAAATAGGGTAACATTTCTGGAGATAGGTTCAAATAGGGCTTAGTTTCGATTATGTATGTAAAAGATAAGCTAAGTGACGCACGTGAAGCCAGCCTACCAGAGTTACATAGCGCCGTGCATGGCGCACGCAGACATCATAGTGCCGCGCGGAGGCGAAAACAAGGTGGCCATACATCTCATAGTGCAGCATGTGCATAAGCAATTGCAGCTGGTGAATAAAAAAATGGGGTAAATTTTCTGTAAATAGGGTAACATTTCTGTAAAAATAGTACTATTTCTGTAATCAAGGGAAAAGTTCTGTAAATAGGGTAATATTTCTCGAGATAGGGTCAAATAGAGCTTAGTTTCGACTATGTATGTAAAAATAAAAGATAAGGTAAATGACGCACGTAAAGCCAACGCATCAGAGTTAAATGGCGGCCTGCATGGAGCACGCAGACATCATAGTGCCGCGGGGAGGAGACAACAAGGTGGCCACCAAGCCAAACAACACAACAAGCAAGAGACAGCAAGGTGGGATCTATAAGCAATCGCAGTAGTAGTAAAAAAGAAATAGGGTAAATTTTCTGTAAATAGGGTAACATTTCTGTAAAAATAGTTTAAACAATCAGGGTTGTATTCCAGACTCTTTTCAAAAGCAAGTAAATTCTGTCCAGACCAGCTTATTGCTGCAGCTTGTATGTGTTGTTTTGCAGAGTGATGCGATATAACTGTTAGCATTATAGTTTAATAATCAATAAAATTAGTTATGAACACTAACATAACTTTTGTATATATTTCAGCGTGGGTTCAAAGTACGTGAAAAGCTAGCGGTCGCTCACGTGGGCCAGCCCGTACCAGACTCGCTTTTCGTGTTAAAGGATACGCCACAAGTAAGAACACTAAACCTGATCCAAACATGATGCATGTATGTTAATAATAATCGAAATAATAATTATATGCATGAAATGTCCCATAATTATGTAGTTATGGAATAATTGGGCTTTTTTATTTTATAAGAACTCTAAAAATGCTGCCCTCTCTAAAAAAACAGCAACAACTAAAATAGCTAAATAAATAAATAATTAAATATTGTGGACGATCCACACAACACTATATAGCCTTAAATTAAGCAGAGCGTGTACTATGGGAACTAGATAGCTGATATAATATAATTATATTTTTTGTAAATACATACTTAGAATAAAATATAACACCCCGACAGAGAACAAATATCTGTATTCACCAGGAAAATATTTGTTCTCGGTGCGGATCGAACCCACTACCTACAGCGCAAAAGGCAGAGCTACTACCAACTGAGTTGAGAGGCCAGTCCAGAGTACAAATCTTTCCTCCTTATAATATTAGTATAAAAGTATAGATAGATTAAGAACACTAAAAATGCTGCCCTTTCTAAAAAAACAGCAACTAAAATAGCTGATTAATGCAACAAAAAAATCGCCACTACTATCAAAATACTTTTCTGTGTTAGTTTAAGTTTGTATATTTCAAATACGATTAATTGTGACTGAATAAAAATAAAATGAATAAAACTGAAATCATCGTTTCGCAGGTGCAAGGCCTCCACACATTCATCCGCAACAAGGACACAGCGCGCGACGAGTTCATCTTCTACTCGAAGCGCCTCATGCGGCTCGTGATAGAGTTCGCGCTGTCTCTGCTGCCGTACAGCGCACGGACTGTTGACACGCCGCAGGGATTCTCTTACGCCGGTATGTATTAAGGTTTCTACCCACTATCCTGTAGCATACCATGGCCGTGTTAGGAACGTGTCGGGCACGGAAAGCAATCCGGTACGCTGTACTTCGCCCACTGAAGCCGACAAATAGTTGATGGTCCGTGCATTGCACGCGACAGTGTCGGTCGGTGACGGAACGATCTAGTGGGCAAGTTACGTAAGTATACATTAAAATACAAAGAATATTTTTTTGGCCGCTACGTTCCTAGCACGGTCATGGTATGCTACGGGATAGTGAGTAGAAACCTTTATTTATATTATTTTTTATTTGTTAGAGGATCATATAAAAATACGGTAGGAACCGAGCCGTAGTTTGTTTATTTATTTATTTATTTATTTAATCTTAGACTCACAGTTACAATATTGTTTATCTTAAGCTATTCGATGTATTTTATACATTAACCAATTCGAATCTACATTATGTAAGCATTAAAGTAAGTAGGTAGGTACAAAAACAGTAATAATATTATCTTTCTAAAGTTATGTTCGGCGAACTAATTGAAATAGGTAGCATATCAGGTTATCTAACTAGCATGCTAAATTTGGTAGGTAGTATTTATGAAGTATTTAGTTTAGAAACTTACATTTAAAATCAAAAGGTGAAAAATAAGAATTAAAAACACAGATGAATCGCTAAGCAAGTGTGAGAATGTGTGTAAAAAGTGAAATTGAGTGAATGTGTAGTGTAGTGTGTGTGTCGTGGTGTGCATTGTTGATAATAATTTTAATAGTTGTGCTATAATATACATGTAGTGTGAGTAGACAAACGCCCAACTTCATCCTGTCAGAAGGGGCAGGCGCAAGCGCAACTAGCGTAAACAAGAAACTGGTTTCTGCATAGTTTTTGTAGGGTCAGTTTACATGGTGGCGGGCGCATGTACCCAGATAATCAAATTTAGTGTTTTAAGAATCAGTTTTTTTAATTTTAAATTTTATTTTTTACTACCTGCATCCGATATGAGTGAGAGAGTGAGGCGTGTGAAGTGCTAATGAGTGAGGAAGAGTGAGTTACATGTTTTTGTATTTGCCTATTTGATGTTTTCTGTGGATACTCCTGCTAGTACCAGTCTCATAAGAGTCTGGGAATCACAGGAGTATCCGTTATGGATGTTGTTGCCTGTTCTTCTAGGCTTGGTCGCGTGGAACTGGCACCTAGACTCGTCTATCTATAAGACGTTTCAATGTGATTCTTGGAATTGAAATTAATACAATTTTATTGAGATTGAGTTTATTGTTAACCGGTTTTGGGAATAGGACATCCCTTATTGGATCAAGCAACGGGACATCCCTAGGGGGAAAGAAGAAGAAGAGGATGGCGTCGTAATGCGTGGTTGTAATTGTTTGCCGTGTAATAAAGTGAAACAAAGTTGTAATTATTCAATGAAGAGAGTTCGCCGTATATATCAGTATACACGCTAAACATTCACATTTCCTATTAAAGCATCTATGTTTACTACCATATTTAAAGTAACTTCACTGTGCTGTACCTTCTATTTGTGTGTTAAGTTAGTTCTTGGTCGTAACACTCTTGAAATAGTATTCTTGATCTTCATAGAAGTCGCCATTCCTCTTGATTTCATCAACGCAGCGCCCGTTTGCTTAGAATATCCCAAGGTATACGTAAATACACTATGAACATTGCCAATAAAGCACCTTAACCACCCCTGTTTAAGGTCGTAAATGCGACGTTGAGAAGATCTGCGGCGTATCTATCCTCCGCGCCGGCGAGACCATGGAGCAAGCCGTGTGTGATGTTTGCAAAGACATCCGCATCGGCAAGATACTCATCCAGACAAACCAGCAGACGGACGAACCTGAGGTAATACAATAGCCAAATACCTATATCAGGAAGAGAGTAGGGCCTAAGATACAGCCTTGTAGAACACCAAAGTAGAAAATCTAATCATAGCTAGTAAATTTATTGATTGAGACGCGCTGTGCTCTGTAAGATAAGTTGCCATAAAATAGCCTCACAAGAGTCCTTCATATCCCGATAAATATTTACTCGAGCCAAATTACAATATCAGGAAAAAAGTAGGACCCAAGATAGAGCCTTGTGGAGCACGGAGAAAATCGCATTATCGCTAATATTTTTTCTATTTTTTTATTATTCTTTAATGATTGAGACACGCTGAGTAGCTATGAAACAACAGTTTCAAATATAGTTCTTTGATCCCAATATTCGCCAGTTTTGCCACCAAATTGAGTATAGAGACAGTGTCGAACGCTTTAGCTATATCCAAAAATAGTGTGATACATTTCTTCCGTTCAGTAGAGTATGGTCAGCAGCATATTCCTGAGACATTAATACTGTTCAAGCCAAGCGTGGTGACGGCAAATAGCTCGTTCAAGCACTGCATTTTAATAAGGACTGACACTATTCCTTCCAGTTGTACTACCTCCGTCTGCCGAAGGACATAAAGGACTACTACGTGGTGTTAATGGACGCGACGGTAGCGACGGGCGCCGCCGCTATTATGGCCATCCGCGTGCTGTTAGACCACGACGTGCCCGAGTGCCATATCTGCCTCGTGTCACTCCTCATGGCAGAGATCGGCGTGCATTCGATCGCGTACGCCTTTCCAGAGGTAACTATACAGCGCCATTCTATTGCGTACGCCTTCCCAGAGGTAATTTTACAGCGCCATTCTATCGCGTACGCCTTCCCAGAGGTAACTGTACAGCGCCATTCTATCGCGTACGCCTTCCCAGAGGTAATTTTACAGCGCCATTCTATCGCGTACGCCTTCCCAGAGGTAACTATACAGCGCCATTCTATCGCGTACGCCTTCCCAGAAGTAACTATACAGCGCCATTCTATTGCGAACGCCTTCCCAGAGGTAATTTTACAGCGCCATTCTATCGCGTACGCCTTCCCAGAGGTAACTATACAGCGCCATTCTATCGCGTACGCCTTCCCAGAGGTAATTTTACAGCGCCATTCTATCGCGTACGCCTTCCCAGAGGTAACTGTACAGCGCGATTCTATCACTTACGCCTTCCCAGAGGTAACTGTACAGCGCCATTCTATCGCGTACGCCTTCCCAAAGGTATGTACAGCGCCATTCAATTGCGTACGCCTTCCCAGAGGTAACTGTACAGCGCCATTCTATCGCGTACGCCTTCCCAGAGGTATGTACAGCGCCATTCTATCGCGTACGCCTGCCCAGAGGTAACTGTACAGCGCCATTCTATCGCGTACGCCTTCCCAGAGGTATGTACAGCGCCATTCTATCGCGTACGCCTGCCCAGAGGTAACTGTACAGCGCCATTCTATCGCGTACACCTTCCCAGAGGTAACTGTACAGCGCCATTCTATGGCGTACGCCTTCCCAGAGCTAACTGTACAGAGACATCTCTGGACGGAATGTTTTCAACTACTTTGCAAAATTGAGACAATAGATGGGACAGAAAGGTTAAATAAATAAATATTGTAGACAATCCACACAACACTATCTAGTCCCAAATTAAGCAGAGGTTGTGTTATGGGAACCAGATAGCTGATACATCTTTTTTTTTTGCAAATACTTACTTAGAATACAATATAACATCCAGACAGAGAACAAACATCTGAGTTCACCACACACATACTTGTTCTCGGTGGGGATCGAACCCACGACCTACGGCGCAGAAGGCAGAGGTACTACCAACCGAGCTGAGAGGCCAGTCAAATAAATATTGTGGACAATCCACACAACACTTTCTAGCCCCAAACTAAGCAGAGCTTGTACTATGGAAACCAGATAGCTGGTATAATACTGAAAAACATACTTAGAATACAATATAACACCCAGACAGAGAACAAACGTCTGTGTTCACCACACAAATATTTGTTCTTGGTGGGGATCGAACCCACGACCTACGGCGCAGAAGGCAGAGCTACGAGCCCTACCAAGGGTTTAGTTCGCTTTTGTAATCTTTACGACTTATGTTCCACTAAAAATAACACGCAAACTATAGTATTTTTTATTTGTTTTAGGTGAAGATAGTAACTTCAGCTTTGGATCCCGAGATCAACGAGAAATTCTACGTCCTTCCCGGTATCGGTAACTTCGGAGACAGATACTTCGGAACCGAACCCGCTGATGATGACTAACATTTAACTAGTCTCCATCTGCTGGCGGAAGCCTAAAGTCCCCGAAGGCCTCCTTCGAGGCTTAAAAAGGCCTCCGTCATGGCTTAAGAGGGTTTTACTCACGACTTTCAAGACAAACTTACAAATTCAATATCTTTGAAATGTAATAGCCAACATTTCAAACTTAACTGAAAAAGTAACACGCGAAAACTTTAAATAGTTGCCATTGATTTCATTTAGTTTTTTTTTCATTTTATTATTTATTACATAGACTTATGTATTTTGACAAATTTTTACCAGAATTGGTTCACTAATTTTGACCAGAATCGGTTCACTAATTTCTACCAGAATTGGATCACTAACTTTGTCCAGAATTAGTTCACTATATTAGACTAGAATTGGTTCACTAATTATTACCAGAATTGGTTCACTAATTTTGACCAGAAATGGTTAACTACGAGTATATTTGGACCAGAATTGGTTCACTATATTTGACCAGAAATGGTTCACTAATTTTGACCAGAATTTGTTCACTATATTTGACCAGAATTGTTTCTCTATATTCAACCAGAATTGGTTCACTAATTTTGACCAGAATTAGTTCACTATATTTGACCAGATTTTTTTCACTATATTCGACCAGAATTGGTTCTCTAATTTTGACCAGAATTGGTTTACAAATTTTTAAGATATTGAATTTATAAGTTTGCCGTTAAAAACATGAGAAATAAATCCTTTGAGGTGGGAACTTAACGAAAACATGGCATTTTGACTTACGGTTTAATTATTTGAACTATTTATTGAGTACTTTATAAGTAGATCCGCATTTTACTATGGAAGGGTTTAATGTTTTTGGATCTTTCAGACTTTAAGATGTATTTCTTGCCAAAGATCAAACAAGATAGATCTAGAAATAATTGTGTTCATTGTAGGAATCTAGTCAGTTTACAATTAGGCGTAAATCTCGATGAAGGTGACTGAATTTTTAACAATACTTCAATACAAAATAACCCGCAGGAGAATTTTTATATTTTCCGAACTAAATCTTTCTGCTAAAAAGTATTTTTTTGACTAAAATTACAATCTGACCTGTTTAAATATATTTAAAGTGTAACCAAAGAATAGAAATACCAGATTTATTAAAATATTTTATTTAAAACACACCATCTTCCATAGTAAAATGTCGGACAATCTGACTGTTCTATACTATCGAATTATATTTAAAAACTTGTTCAAAAGGTACCTCGTTTTCCTATATTTTTAAAAGTACCTTAATTATTGTGTACACACTACGTAACGCAATACACAATACATAATATTGCTATGCACTTAGTACTTGCGTTCTGTAAATCTATAATTTCGTTATAATTTAAAAATAACCTTTTATACACCACTATTTTGTAACTACCAAAAAAAAAAGGCTAATGTAGTAGGGGTAGAACATTATGAATTTTTGGTTTCGATAAAATGACAAAGTTATTAAATGTTACAATTTTCAGAAATCCTGCATAAAATTATGGACAAATTAGTTACGTAGTACTAGAGAGAAACACATTTACGCTGTTCGGTTCCGCTTGGTATTTAGCGTTTATGAATGAAATGATTTTTGCTTGTTGAATCATTCCTTAATAATTGACTAAAAATTGTGTTATTTAGGGATATTTTTTTATGACTTGATTTTTTTTTTCGTGGATGTGTTCAGTAACAGCAGCCAATATCGGCTTTTTTTTTTGGTAATTGCAAAATAGTGGTGTATAAATCCTTCTTATCGCGTCACCGGTTCTTTCAAACGGGTGAAAATATTTTTAAGCTCCTTTCGAGCCTATTTACAGGAATTCATGTCTTCTATAAAGCCTTTCGTATATCAAGTCAATCTGCGATGGCGATAGCAATAAGTTTAAGCATATTCACACTGCCGCGTATTTAAAAGTGCATTGTAGTTGACAGCGTTACACTGATCGCAATCGCAGGCGGTCTAGATGTGCGCAAAGCTTAATTTATTTGTGGAAATAAATATTTACTGGCTTGGTTCAATAAATCTACCT
Source organism: Thera obeliscata (assembly GCA_947578465.1). Lineage (NCBI taxonomy): Eukaryota > Metazoa > Arthropoda > Insecta > Lepidoptera > Geometridae > Thera > Thera obeliscata. The sequence goes on from OX387915.1 coordinate 1,219,827, forward strand.
GTCTCAAATGTTTTTACATAATTTAGGTACAACAGCCTTTTTATAATATTTTTCTAAGAATGGACTATAAATGTATACTTAATATGTAATATACATATGTATTTACAATAATCTAACCATAACATTTTGACTGCGTCAGTCACGGACTTTTATTACTACTTGACAAAATGTTTCATTATGTGTTGTAATTAAAAAATAATGTTAGAATAATAATGAAATGATTATTTGTTGCGAAATATATTCTCAGAACTTTTTATGAAATACTACTCAACGATCAAATTATACGACTTAAATAAAACACCGAAATCAATGCTGAAGCATATTAATGTTATTTTAAAGATTTTTATAATGTCCCAAAAGTTAAGAGGCGAGCGGGATTTGAACCCGCGACCTTCCCCTTGGTACGGGGCTGCGCCATCGGATCCTAATCACACTCGAAGAATAACTCTTAGGCCCTTCGCACATGGAGCTACTCAAAAAGAACTAGTCACAAACTTAAATTTCCAAAGAGTTGCCTGAGCGTCACACATGTTCTATGGAGGTTCGCACACGACGCGACTAGTTACTAACTGGTCAGTAACGCGTTAGCAAGCGATCACGCGCGACGCTTCGTACCGGTCTCCACGCTGCTGGTTTCCCGAGTTTCTTTGTTTTTTGTTATAAAAATGAACGAGCAAACATTAAATATTCAATTTGTGTGACAGAAGTGACTGAAACCTTACAACTTGAGTAGCATCGTGTGCGAGATACAATTTGTAACTGGTTTGTAATCGTAATTACTGATTAGTTCAGCCATTTTTGAGTAGCTCCATGTGCGAAGGGCCTTAGAGACTGTTCGGCACTAACGCGACCGTGGTTCGGCTATAACTTGTGGGACATTAAAAAAATCTTTGTGATTTCCTTAATTGTAGTAAACACTATAAAATCAATAAATGTATGTTATTTAATCAATATCCAGTAGTTATGGTGCTTTTTAGTATCGAATTTATAGTAAAACGTTCCATTTTTAGAGGAAACTGAATAAAAATGTTTAATCCATTCCTTTGTTATGGCTGCCATGTTCACTTAAAACTGTTCAGTATTAGGTAAAACTTGTATTTCCTATATTTTGATTTTATATTATTATTATTTGTATGAATTAGCGAATTGTTTTTAATATTGAAATTGACAGAATTTCGATAGCAACAAAATTATGATATTATTTTTAGTCAAAATCTACTTTAGTTATTTATTTTGCAGTATTCTTGTACTGTTTTTAGTTTAGTTTTAGTTTATAGGATAATTTTCTCATACTTCATATTGTGCTTATTTTTTTAAACACGCATAACGTTCTCAGTGACGTAGCAAACGTACTTACGTTTTTTTTTTTTTAATTATATCAAATCAATTATTTCGTGATCTGGTTTTAAATTATACATTTAGTTATTGGTATCGCATTTGTACAATCATGTACAAAATTATTATTTTGATTTATATACAAAAGATCCTAGCTTTATGCACAATAATAGCATGTAATAATTGTGTAGTAAGCTATTAGAAGTAAGTTGCTGTGAATATGTGAAAAAATACAAAAAAAGAAAGCGAATTCTTGAAAATAATTACGTGAAAAATAAAATTATTGAATTATACAGTGTGTTTTGATTTATACAAATTTCAAATAAAAACTGGAGGAGGTTCTCAATTCGGGTGTATGTTTTTTATGTTTGATGTCGCATAACTTCGTCAAATTATTAGACGATTTAAAAATATGTTATTGTTTGAAGGAAAATTCCAGATTGGTCCCAAAGAATTTCATCAAAATGTTGGCCATGAAGTTGGTTCTTAAAACTTATTTGAGAAAATAAGAATAAAGAATAAAGATGGCGCTGCCTGATGGCCCGAACACTGTCACATATCGCTGTCAGATTTGAGATTTGACAGCGAATATTTGACAGCGTTTCACTGATCGCGTCCGCCAGCGAACTATGAAACGCGCCACTCTGCGGTGGTAGGAAGTGACGAAAGCAGGATTATGACGGAAGGGTAACATGACAGGCTGTCATTTTAACCGGAAGTCAAAGATATAAGGCAAGGCGGGAAACAGTGCCAATCTCAACTAAATAAAATAATCTTCGAATAAAGTCAAGTAAAATTAATATTCGATATTAGAGTTATTTCTGTTACTTCAACAGAATTTTAACGATTTCAGAAATCAGTCGTCATGTTATGTTAGGCAGGTACAGTAGCTATCACAGTCTTAGATATATCAGATGTGGTCTGAAGTGTCCAGATACCGTTGGAACGCCAGCTCCAAATGTTCACACTTTGACGACGCTAGCTCGCTTTGCACGTGGTTCTTCCTGCAACGTGATACTAGTCTTAGTTCCTATAGATTTTTTTATACAACTAGAAGATGTGTTAGCGACGCTTTGTTGGCTACCTAGATCCTGTCTAGGTACCTATAGTTACTATTAATTTCTTTATGAATCTGCCGTGTGGGTAGTTTTTTTAATGATGAAAAGAGAAGGTAGATATGTAAATTTTTAGTGTCTAAGCAACGTCCATGCGCTGTGCGCTACTCATTTTGAAAATAAATCTTTCTGGCAAGTCAAAACGGTATTTTGTTCTAAACATCGGTCCACAACATTAACAAAGTCCTTCAGAGCCGGATCATATGTTTAGAACGCCGCCCGCGTCGCGAAATATGGTGAATACACGAAGTTCAGTGCAACGCGAACGTGCTCGCCACGCGGCGGATAACCTTGCCCCGGATGGTGACCTGCCCCTTGGAAATCTCCCGGAGCCTACTTCTTCGACCTTGATTACTACAATGGAGAAAAATAGTGAAGTGATTAAGCTTCCTATTTTGCAACGAGCAGCGATGCTAGCGAGCAGTGTCAAGTCGGAGCAGCCGCCGCCACCGCCACACGCATCACACGTAGATGATCGCCGGAGCTTGAAGTCTAAAAAAGGCTCCACTTCTTCAATGCGAGTGAAAAGGCAGCAGCTTATCCTGGAGGCAGAAAGACAAAAGGCAAAAATACGCATGGAACTTATAAATAAAAAGCTTGATGCTGATCTAGCTAGCTTAGACGATCAATACAGTTCACACGATGGAAGCGAAAGCCGTAGTCGCGTTGAAGAATGGTTGGAGCGTAGTTATCTGGATCTGCCTGCCCCCAAAGATGGTCTTAAAACGGGTAAGCAGTGCCAACAAGCTGGTCCGCCGGTGGCGTCCTTACAACCGCCGCCGGCACAAGGGGCGCAGGCGCCGTGCTCGGCACTGCCTGCGCTGGCCCCGGCTGGCCCGCCCGCGCCGCCCCAGGCACTGGCCGCCACCACCAGCACTGATGGTACCGTTCAGATGCTAGCCAGCGCGCTGAGAGACCTCGCCGCTGCATCCACCAGTCACGCACCGGGCGCGAACCTGCTCAGTCGCATTTGCACGCCCCGGGAGCTCCCAGAGTTCTCCGGCGACCCTTTGGAATGGCTGCAGTTCAAACACTCGTTCGAAGAATCTACGGAACTGTGTAGTTTTACACCCAAGGAAAATATGTGGAGATTGAGGAAATGTCTCCGTGGAGCTGCCAAGGAAGCCGTCTCAGCTCTGCTCGTGAGTGCATCATCTCCTGAAATCATAATGTCAACATTGAAGTTAAGATTCGGTAATCCTGAGTACATCTTATCGAAGCTTGTGTACGACATCAAAAGATTACAACCTATGTCACAAGATTACCACAAAGAAATTGTGTCCTTCTCGGTGAAAATTCAGAACTTCATGGAAGCTGTGCGCGCCGTCGGCCGAGAGGAATACCTACAAGGTATGAGTGTTGTGTCGGTTATATTATCAAAACTACCTACGGTACTACTATGTAAATGGGCAGATTACAGTTTTACACTGATAACGGAAGGCAAGAAGTCACGTTTGGTCATATTATCCGATTTCTTGAAGGAAGAAGCTGTGAAAGTCTCCACTACGTCAAATACCTACTTTGTGCCTACACGAAGCGATAATCAACGCGACCGATACAAGCAAAAAAATAGTGAGTACACACAACACTCACAAACAGTATTGATGCACACAGCTGATCGAGATTTTACTACGTGCCTATTCTGTAAGTCGAGCGCACATACCAAGATAACAGCCTGTAATAAATTCAAAAAGGCTCTTCGCAAAGTTCGATGGCAATTTGTAAAACGTAATGGCATATGTTTTAAATGTTTGCAATCGCGACACGACCACGACACCTGCCCGGCCCCAGTCTGCGACAAGGATGGATGCGGCCAGCCGCATCACCCGCTCCTGCACTACCCCGCGTCCCCCGCGTCCCCCGCGCCGCGCAGCGAGCTGCAGCATGCGCCGGCGCCCGCGCCGCAGGAGCGGCAGCCGGCGCCGGCGACGCCGACGCTGACGCCCGCCCCCGGTCCCAGTGCGGAAATAGTGTCGCATATCAACGCGAGTGATACCGAGTCCTTAGTGTTCCTTAAAGTTGTCCCTGTGCGTATACATAGTGCTAATGGTATTATAAACACTAGCGCGTTACTCGACGACGGATCGACGATCTCGTTGATAAGCGATGCGCTCGCCGAGCGCGCGGGGCTCCGCGGCCGGCCCGAGACGCTGCACATCCGAGGCGCCCTGAATGACGAACTTTGCTGCGAATCTATCGTAACGAATATGGATCTCTCTGGTATGGACAATAAAGTTTATTCGATAAGAGCTCGTACAGTGAATAGGTTAAACTTACCTGTGCATAAAATGTCTATTGTAGATTGCGATAGGTATAAAAGTTTATTAGATATAAAACATTTGTTATGTACTACTGATTCGGAACCTGAAATATTAATTGGTCAGGATAATTATCACCTGTTAATACCTTATGAAATTAAATTAGGTAGTTCTACTGAGCCGTTCGCTACACTCACCCCCCTAGGTTGGTGTGTCCATGGTATGTGGCACGTGCCGCGGAGCGCAGCCAGGTGCCCGCCGCCCGGTCACACGACGCTGCTCGTGTCGGCAGTGCCCGCGCCTGGATCCGAACCCACACCTATGCCCGCGCGCGCGCGTGCGCCTGCCGCAGCGCGCCAGCAGGACCAGCAGCTGCAGGTACTCCACGAAGAGGTGAGGCGCTCTTTCGCCTTGGACTCGATGGGTGTATGCGGTAAGCCTCGTCAAAATAAAAATCACTTACTTGCTGTAGACAAGCTGGAGAAGACCGCTGAACTTGTAGACGGTCGCTGGTGGGTAGGGTTGCCGTGGAAGAACGAAGACTGCCGAATGCCGGATTCCTATCCGACCGCTCTGAAAAGGCTGAAAAGCATCGAGAGGAAAATGGAAAAGGACAAAGGTTTTTCTGAAAGGTACAGGGATAGGGTAAAACATTTGTTAGAAAATAATTTTGCTAGGGAACTTACAGATACGAGTGCTACCGCGAAAACGTGGTACTTACCTCACTTCGGTATAGACAACCCCAACAAAAAAAAATTGCGGCTGGTGTTCGACTCGGCTGCGAAGGTAAATGGTTTATGTCTCAATGATTACCTACATACAGGCCCAGACTTGCTGTCATCACTACTTGGTATAATGCTGCGCTTTAGGGAAAATTTAATAGCAGTAACAGGTGACATAAAAGATTTCTTTTTGAGGGTCAAAATTCATCCGGTCGACCAGCACGCCTTCAGGTTTCTGTGGAGGGACAACCCTACAGAAAAGGTAAAAACCTACATTATGACTTCTCTCATATTCGGTGCCAACTGTTCTCCGTTTGTGAGCCAGTTCATAAAAAATATGAACGCTAATCGATATGAGTCATCGCTCCCTGCTGCCGTGAGTGCTATACATACGTCACATTATATAGACGACTATATAGACAGCCAGCCCGATGAAAAGAGTGCTATTGAAATGGTAAAAAATATTTCAAATATACATCAACAAGGCGGGTTCGAGATACGGAACTGGACCAGCAACAGCGTCCAGGTATTGAACTCTGTGCCCAAAGAAACTTTAGGTCAAGCCGCGGTCAAGTTCAAAATTGATCATCAGTTCGAGGGGGAGCGCACACTTGGCCTCATATGGTTCCCCGGCACGGACGAATTAGGGTTCGACGTGTCACTGAAGAAAATACCAGTAAGCGTAATTGAAGGTAAACAAACACCTACGAAGCGAATTATGCTACAAGTTGTTATGTCTATTTTTGATGTATTTGGCTTTTTAGCGCCATTTACCATTCAGGGTCGCATAATGCTGCAAGATACCTGGCGCCTACACATCGGGTGGGACGATATCGTACCTAGCGATATTTATGAGAAATGGTGTAAGTGGATCGACTTGCTGAAGGTAATAGATCGCATACGTATACCTAGGTGCTACCACATGAGTTCGCGCGGCAGCGAGATCGGGAACGGAGTGGCAGGTACAGCGGCCATGCCCCCCGCTCCCCCGCCCTCCCCGCTGCCCGCTCCCAGCGCGCTATCAGCTGTGCGTACACCGCCGCCCTGCTATAGCTACCTACAGTTGCATGTTTATAGCGATGCCTCCTCGAAAGCTATGAGCGCCGTAGCGTATTGGCGCTGGATAGATAACAATGTTATTCATGTTTCTTTTATAGCTAGCAAGTGCCGAGTCGTACCGGTGAAACCGCTGACGATACCTCGCGCGGAACTACAGGCTGCGCTGCTTGCTGCTAGACTGGCAAGTACTATACTAAAGGAACATAAACTTACAGTCGAGCGACGGGTATTTTGGTGCGATTCGACCACCGTGTTGCAGTGGATACGTAACAACACACGTACGTACCAAGTATTCGAAGCTAACCGACTAGGAGAAATCGACGAGTTGACGCATATGAATGAGTGGAGGTATGTACCTACTAAATTGAACGTAGCGGATCTAGCTACGCGGGAAGAATTTGACCATGCTGTTTTTAAAAGTAAGTGGTTTTCGGGACCTTCATTTCTTCATCAGGATGAGTCATCGTGGCCCCCTGATATTTGCAAACCTGAAACAGTGGAATCAAACGTTGAGAACGTTATGGTTACACACGACTTACCGGTTCCGGGTAACTTACCGGTTCCGGATCCTCTCCGGTTTTCTTCGTGGCTGAGGCTACTGCGGAGCGCAGCGACAGTTCTAGTCTTCATTGACAGGTGCAAAGGTCGTACCTGCTTCCTGGACTGTCACATGCTGGAGAGGGCGGAGAATCTTCTTCTGCGTCAGGCCCAGGTCGAGACGTTCGCCGAGGAAATTGCTGCAATAAAAAAAGGTAAAAGTATAAATAAATCTAGTAAGCTACTTACCTTGTCTCCATTCCTCGACGAGCACGGTGTTCTTCGCGCTGGCGGCCGCATCGATGCTGCCCCCGACGTGAACCTGGAAGTAAAAAGACCGGTGATCCTCGACGGTAGGAACCCTATAGCTCACCTGATTGTCCGACATTATCATGTCAAGGCAGCTCATGGCAATCAAGAGACTGTGGTCAACGAGCTGAAACAAAAATATTGGTTAATTAGGCTACGGCCTACGGTTAAGTATGTAGTATCAAAATGTATGTTGTGTAAATTACGCAAAGCTACACCTCTAGTTCCGAGGATGGGCGACTTACCTCAGGCTCGTATGTCGCATCATCAGCGCCCCTTTACTTACTGTGGCCTGGATTTGTTCGGGCCCATGGAAGTAACGGTGGGACGACGCAGAGAAAAAAGGTATGGTGCTCTGTTCACATGCCTTACAGTCCGTGCCGTGCATGTAGAACTTGTGTCTTCTCTCACCACGGACTCCCTTATCATGGCTCTGCGACGGATGGCGGCCAGACGTGGTTGGCCACGCCATCTTTACTCTGATAACGGAACAAACCTACGCGGCGCTGATAAGGAATTACAGAAGTCCATGCAGGAGCTAACCAATGAGGTACTGAAAGCTGAAGCAGCAAACAACGGTATGGTATTTCACTTCATCCCACCGCTGAGCCCACACTGGGGTGGGGCGTGGGAACGCCTCATACGGAGTGTTAAAACTTCACTCAAGGTAATTTTAAACGAACGTGCCCCAAGAGAAGAAGTTTTGAGCACGCTAATGGCCGAGGTGGAAAATATAGTCAACAGCCGTCCCTTATCACATGTATCCGTCGAACTAGGTACCGTGGAAAGTTTAACTCCTAACCATTTTCTCCTAGGATCAACTTCAAACCTTCCAGTCATTGGTAAGTTTGATGACTCGGACCTGTTTTTGAGAAAACAATGGCGTTTGGCTCAGAAGTTGACAGACATGTTTTGGCAGAGATGGTTGAAAGAAATTTTGCCACAGTTGATACCTAGGAAAAAATGGAACGAGGAGCAGAAGCCTCTACAGGTGGGTGACCTAGTGTTAGTGGTCGATCCTGATTCCCCACGGAACGTCTGGCCAAAGGGTGTCGTGCAACAGGTCTTCCCTGGGAAAGACGGCCGCATACGGCAAGTCGACGTGAAGACCAAAACAGGTACCTGGCGGCGTTCTGCGGCACGCGTCGCTCTTATTTCATTGGGAGATGAGTGCTGCGACAGCACTAGGGGCGGGAGTGTTAGCGACGCTTTGTTGGCTACCTAGATCCTGTCTAGGTACCTATAGTTACTATTAATTTCTTTATGAATCTGCCGTGTGGGTAGTTTTTTTAATGATGAAAAGAGAAGGTAGATATGTAAATTTTTAGTGTCTAAGCAACGTCCATGCGCTGTGCGCTACTCATTTTGAAAATAAATCTTTCTGGCAAGTCAAAGCGGTATTTTGTTCTAAACATCGGTCCACAACATTAACAAGATGGAAGAGGCATATAGCCCACCTAGTTACCATCGCCTATAACAAAGCATTGACTCGTAGGTCACACACATTAGGAATGTGCCCTACGCCCATCAACTTGAGGCATACAGATGTTCAGCCTCACGTGCCAGTAATTTCACCAACACTCACACCCTACAAACCAAAACACAGCGATGCTGCTTCACGGCAAAAATAGGTAATACTACCACCATGCCATACTAAGCTACACAGCTACATACTACATAGCTTTTACCACTAGTTGTGATGTAGTAGTAGAGCTCTTTGTGTGTGGCTCGTCCGAAGTACTACAACCATGCTTATTTCTGCCGTGAAGCAGCATTGCTGTGTTTCGGTTTGAAGGATGTGGGTGCCGGTGAAATTACTGGCACGTACTCAACATTTGTATGCCTCAAGTTGATAGACGCAGGGCCCATTCCTGACGTGTGTGACCTACGAGTCAATGCTTTGTTATAGGCGATGGTTGCCACTTAACATTAGGTGGGCCATAATGCTCGTTCCATCAGCTTGTTGCATAAAAAAAAACAAATATAATTCGTTTTCCGTAATAAACTAAGCCTTACTTATGATATTCTTCACATTCCTCCATAGAGATATCGTTGGTGACGAGCCGGGAACCAAACCCGCTGTTGTAAGTAGAGTACCGTTGCTGCAATGTAGAATAATAATGATATTTTAGAAATTTTACTTAGTAACAAAAGAGCTTGAGACCTCTGAGCTTATTTGAAGTAACGAGGCCGAATTTCCGGCTAAGTGTGAGTCAGACTCGCATGCCGGCCAAAGAGTCTATAATTTTATTTTATTTTAATATTCGAATGACGTTTTCATATAAGTTTCCTCCTTTTTTAACCGACTTCCAATCAAAAATGAGGAGGTTCTCAATTCGGTTGTATTTTTTTTGTTTAATGTTTGTTACCGCATAACTTCGTCATTTGTGAGCCGATTTGAAAAATTATTTTTTTATCTGAAAGGTACTGCTTCCAGATTGGTCCCATTTTAATTTTATTAAAATCGGTGTTGCCATTTTTTTTTAAATAATTTTTTTAATGTTTGTAACTGCATGCTTCCGTCATTTATGAACCGATTTAGAAAGTTATTTTTTTATTTGGAAGGTTATTCTTACGTCCAGATTGTCCCAAACAAATTTGATTAAAATCGGTTTAGCCGTTTGACAATGAAGTCGGTTTCTCAAGTTTTTAAAACTTATAATTATGGGTCATAAAATTAAAGTGTAATATCATTATCATAAGATTACCTGCAAATGCTTAGAAAACAGCTGTTCGGACAGTAGATGGCACGCGAACCGTAGCCCCTTGGCAATGGCGTCGATGTACTTCACGTATGTAGTGAGTAGGTCACGCAGGTCGCTGTCTCTCCGCGCGGTTAGCTTCAGGTTTATGCCGCCAGGGGGACACGCGCCCTGGAAAGTAACAAAAAACATTCAAAATCAATGAAGCCAAATGGCTACTTAAGTTGTTAATGGGCATTTATTTCTAAACTAGCGGCCGCCCGCGGCTTCGCTCGCCCCGTTGCCGTTACGCCTCGTTGATTTTTCTTTTAAAAGTTTTTCCTTTTTTTCTCCGATTGGAGAAATCATTTTCCAATTTTCTTTCTTAGTGCACCGTCCCTTATGCTATAAAAGAAACATACCCTCCAAGTTTCATGCTTCTAGGACTAACGGTTTAGGCTGAGCGTTGATTGTCAGTCAGTCAGTAACAGTCAGTTTTATATATTTAGAAGAAGATAAATAAACTAATTAAGACATTCAATTTTAATGAGCATTTCTAGGCCAATCTCACTGAGATTTGACCTGGGATATCCCTATAATGGTAAAAGTAAAATAATAGATTATGTATATTTTATAACACATTTGCTCGAAAAGGGTGTCTTATTCCACTAATTTCAGTATCGTTATGTATGTCATTACGCACTAGTGCGGTAATGTAATGTAAAACGCACGGGTTGCTTTCTAATAAGGTAAAACGTACGGTTTATCAAGATGCTAAATTTATGAAATGAAACTGAATGAAACTGAATGAGACTAAATGAGACTTAATGAGACTGAACGAGACTGAACGAGACTGAACGAGACTGAACGAGATTGAACGAGACTGAACGAGACTGAACGAGACTGAACGAGACTGAACGAGACTGAACGAGACTGAACGAGACTGAACGAGACTGAACGAGACTGAACGAGACTGAACGAGACTGAACGAGACTGAACGAGACTGAATGAGACCGAATGAGACTGAGTGAGGCTGAGTGAGACTGAATAAAACTGATTAAAATGGGATAAATTGGAATGAAATGGAATGGAAATTAAATTAAAAAGACATTTACATTTCAAATTTTCTAACTGCTTTAACAAGTGATTAAAGATTTATTCGTCTAGTTTTTATTTATTTTCTCGTAAATGTGTTATAAAACGTCGTATGACATACGTGCGCTTTGATAATTACAGCCTCTGCTTTCTTGTAGCCCTCGCCTACGGCTCGGGCTTGCAATAACGCCTCGGCTGTAATTTTCAACCTACCGCACTTATATCATAATGTACTATTAAAATGCAAGTGTGTGTACGTAACGTAAGTACAGAGTTTTCTCCATCACCGTCAACTAGGCAACAAATATTGAAATAAACAAGACAATAGGCATAGGTGCTATCCAACAGCGCATATATGCAACAACAGTAGAAAGAAACGTGTTAACTGAAATTCAACAGAAAAAATATTGTTTACCTGATCGACAATACATTTCATCATGAGTGTCAACTTTTTACTATTGTACTGATCGATGTCATTGGTTATAGTCACTCCTCCAAGCATGTTGTATCTGTAACAAAATACTGCATTATATTTTTTTTTATCTTATTGATTATAACCAATTCCCTATCCTTACAGGAGTATCCTAATACGATAGTGCAGCCTTTCATAATCGGAATTTTAGTTTCTATAAATTATACATTACAACAAAAAACATAATAAAAATAATCACAATAATATACTTATACCCTGTATCCAATCAATTACATAACAAAAAAAAAGTATACATTCAAAATTAAACACGGCAGATTTTAAGCTCCAGGATAGACAGAAAAGCTTTTATGAATTCGCTCAAAGAACAATGAAATATTCACTTAAGGTTGTTCGATTCCGATACAAACTGAATTTACACAACTATGGGCAAACAAAGTATAAATGTACACTAAAATAGCTGTAATAGAATTTTACAGTGGTCTTTATTGCCGGCCAGTTATATAAAGTTGGAGAAAACTGTAGGATAACAGAAATATTAATAAAAACCAAAAAAGTAATTTTTTCGTCATTCTTTCTAACGGGTACTTGGCATTGAATACGTGAATGAGCTTAAAACATATGTCTCAAAATAGTCGTAAAAGTATGTTAGTTCTTTTTCTGAAGCCCCGACTGCCACGACCAACGGCTACCACTCCAACTTTATACAGGGTGTCCCAAAATTCAACGATAAGCCGGCACCAGAGGATGGACCTACGAATGACTATTCGAGAAAAAAAAAGAAAAAAAAAAATACCTCTACTTTTTTTTAAACATTTTCCAACAACAAAAATCTATTTTGGGCACATAGTAGAAGTGATTACTATTAACAACAACTTATGAAATTTGGTTCTTGATTAGAAAAAGTGTCATTATTTTTTTTTTGTGGCTAGTTTTCCTAAAGTATTATACCATTTTAAAATCTAGGTTAGTTGCGCTAATTTTTTAAAAAACTTGCCATAGTAGTGTCCATATTTTTTTTTTACACTACGATGAGTTAAAGTTTACTGAACGTTAAAACCTTTCAAAATTTTAGGGAAATAATTTTTTTTGGTTGTTTTTTTGTATAAAACTACGAAAATTCTGTAATTTTCAAAGATTATGGTGAATAGTAGCACTACTTAGGTTGCCGATACAAACAAAAAAACTGAAATATTTGAAAAATTGTGGTCATGGTAGTTAAAAGTGTCATAAGGGGTATACATTTTCGAAGAATTTCCATTTTTTTTAAGTAATTTAAAAAAAAGTAGAGGTATTTTTTTTTTCTTTTTTTTTCTCGAGTAGTCATTAGTAGGTCCATCCTCTGGTGCCGGCTTATCGTTGAATTTTGGGACATGTTGTATAACTGGCCGGTAATAAGGACCACTGTAAAAGCCTATTACAGCTATTTTAGTGTACATTAATACTTTATTCGCCCATAGTTGTGTAAATTAAGTATGTATGGAAATCGTACCCCCTTTTTACCCAAGATATGTTTGAAATACGTACACATTGGCCATATACATGTGATGTCCCGGAGGTGTGCAAACCTTATAATACCGATCCAAGTTGTAATACTTCAGGAAATACAAGCAGCTGGTTACATCCCACATATATCTGTTCACCATATCACTTTCCTGATGTATTTGTTGCCATTTGGCAACATTGCCATTTCTCAAACTGTTGCCATAAGGCATCAATAGCAGTTGGCATCTATAGCTTAGTCTTTCTTTGTACTCGGCAGTAATTTTAAGTAGTTTGGAGAATAATTTGATTTCCTTTGGCACGTCTGTGTGGAATATTGACTCGTAGCCTTCCCGGTACGGCCATATTAGAAAACACTCGGCGTTCAGGCGCTGGGATATTTCGAGGCATTTCTTAATTTGGGCCGCGGCTTGCGTGTAGGTTGTAGCATCGTTACTGGTGAAGGCTCCTGATGCATACCTGTAAAAAAATATTTCTTAATAAAATACTAAGTATGAAAAATCCTCAATAATATCGGCAGGCTTTTTACTTGAATAGAACAAGAGGAAGCAATGAAAGGTTAACTGAACAGTTGAGCTACTTCAATATTTACTAGATGATTTATTTATTCGTATGGCATAATGATAAAGTACAATCGTTCTCTTATAATATACAATTCAATTTCTTTATCCATTGGATAGCGTCGTTTTCAAGGGTGAACAAGTCTGCCTGGTTGCCATCGTATTTAGTGAGTGGACAGTCCTTGATTATGTGCGCAATGTCCTGCACTGGAGCTCCACACTCGCATGCTGGTGACTCTCTCCAACCGCATTTATGCATGAATGCTCGGCTACGGCCGCAGCCAGTCCTAATGCGGTTAAGCTGGCACCATTCCTTTCTGGGCAGAGATAAACCAGGTTTCGCGGCAGGATTAATTGTTGTTATCAATCTTTCCGGTGGTGTAGTTTTCCATTCATGCTTCCATTTCGCAGCTAGATTAAAGTTTGAGATGATGAGGTCACGGGCAGTCTGATAGGGCGGATTGCGAGACTTAAGTCTGTGTGGTGGAGGACTCGTAAAATCAGCGTGGATAGGCAGGTCTGGGTTTGAGATGATCTTGGACGCTTCGCGGAGCAGTGCTTGCTGTCTTCTCAAATGGGGAGGAGCTATATGGCTTAGCGTGGGTAACCATTGCAGTGGCGTGCATTTGATAGTCCCCGATATGCACCTCATGGCTTGGTTCAGTTGCACGTCTACTCGCTGTGTGTGTGCGCTGTTGAGCCATACAGGAGCCCAGTACTCCGCTGTTGAGTAAACAAGGCTAAGGCTGGTCGTACGAAGCACGTCGGCATTCGCTCCCCAGGTCGTACCCGCCAGCCTGTGTAGGATGTTGTTGCGTGTTTGGAGCTTCTTCCCAAGCTTTTCGGTGTGAGCCGCGTAGGTTAGGCTGCGGTCAAAGGTCACTCCAAGATACTTTGGCGTGGGGTTATACATTAGGGGCGTCCCAGCTAGCTCAATATTAGGCTTGTATTTTGCATCCTTATTGCAGAGGTGGAAAGCTGATACTTCTGTTTTAGTAGCATTAGGAACCAGACGCCATTTTTTGAAGTAATTATGGAGGATTTCTAGGTCACAGTTTAAGATCTCTTCCGATGGTTCGAAGGTACTGTGTTGGCTGGTGATAGCGATGTCATCAGCGTACATGAATTTACGACTCTGAGTTTCCGGTATATCATGTGCGTACAGGTTAAATAGAAGTGGTGCCAAAACAGATCCTTGCGGTAGTCCATTGTTAAGCTTTCTGATGTGACTTTTCTTATCTCCAAGATGGACTATAAATTCTCTATTGCTGAGCATGTTGTTTATTAGTCCTACAATCTTCTTGCAAGGCACCGCTCTCATCAGTTTGTAAATTAGTCCTTGCCTCCACACTGTGTCGTATGCTGCTGATAGATCTATCAGGACTGCGACAGTCTTTAGGTTTCTTTGAAACCCCGCTTCTATATGGGTTGCAAGTGATAGCACCTGGTCTGTGCAATTCCTGCCACTGCGAAAGCCAGCCTGCTCGATTGGTACTATTTTATTTACAAGCGGGTTGATTCGGTTGTAGATCATCCTTTCCAAGAGCTTATAAACACAGCTCAGCAGTGCGATAGGTCGGTAGCTTTTTGGATCGTCTGCAGATTTTTCAGGCTTAAGTATTGCTATGACGTTCGAGTGGTTGAATCTAGATGGCAATTTGTTGCGGTGCAGGATGTCCGAGTAAAACCGTCTAAGCCAATCTCTGCACTTAGGGCCGAAATGCTTCATAAACTCGTTGTACACTCCATCAAATCCAGCCGCCTTCCCGAATGGCAGTTGTTTTAAGGCGAAATTCGTCTCGTCTTGGGAAAATTCACTCGACAGTTCAGTATCGGTTGGTATCGTAGCTCTTAGCTGTTTAGCATGTTGTTTTATAGCTTTGGTTTCAACTTTAAGACCTTTTGCTCGGGACACTTCTACGATTCTGTTCGCGATCGAGTTTGTTAGTGGCGTTGAGGCAACGTTTGATTTGGTATATGCTTTGCCAGACAGTTTATTTAGCACTCTCCAAGCTTTTCGACTTGAGGTCTTAAAATCCATAGATTCAACAGTATTTATCCATTTGTTCCGGCGGCTTTCGTTTAGCGACTTAAGAAGGTCCTCCCCAACTTCGTGATTACCTGTTCGTTTGTACTCTTCATAAAGTTCTTCACTTTCCATTGACCAGCAGGGAATATAGGTTTTACGGTAGCCTCTAGGGATGTTCTTTTTGGCTGTGGCAATGACGAGCTTTGTAAACCGCTCATAGTTTTCAGATCGAGGCGTTATCCATCTGATCGCAGCATCCATGTCTGCACTGAAACTAGTCCAGTTAGCTTTCTGGAAATTCCACCGTGGTAGTGGCATTGAGTTTGAGATAGGAATTCTAATGCCGATTTCAGTAAGGACTGGTCGATGTTGGCTGTTGGGGAAGTCTAGGAGAACTTTTCGTGTCGTGTGTAACGGCGCTCCACCATCATCATTGCAAGTAACAAACGTTAGGTCTGGGTTATAATCTTTTTTCCAGCGAGCAGATCTAAACGAGCCTCTATCTTTGGCATTAAATACCAGGTGCAGGTTGTTGTTTTCCGCCCACTGTACTAGCTGGACACCGTTCTCATCGTTGGTGTTGTAGCGCCATGTTGTATGGTGGCTATTGAAGTCACCTGCGTATATGCAAGGGTGTTGGTAAGCGGGTATCTTGGATGACCATTGGCGGGTTGGTGGTTTATAAACGTTAGTTATAGTGAGTTCCTTGATTTTGACGACGGAGGCATATACGTCTGGCCCGCTGAGGCAGTTCTCAGCAGTGAAGTCTCTTATGCTGTCTTTAATGTATGTGGCTATACCATACTGTGCGTGATTTTGAGCAATTGCAATGTAATATCCAGGAATAACACCGCGCTTCAGCAGATCTTGTTTGTCCTTGGTATGGGTTTCTTGCAGAAGGAGTACATCTACGTCATGCTCTAAAAGTATCTTAAGTATATATAACATCACACTTAACTAAACTTATTCCTTCTACGTTTAGTTGACAGACTCGTGTTATAGAACCGATATCTCTGGTCCGATGGCTCATAGTAGAGCTTGATTGTGGTGCGCATTCAGGCATATTCGAGATTTCCAAAATGTATTATTCGTGAACGATTGTGGTGCTGTGAGGTTTATTAACAGGTTCAGCGGCCAAAAGGTTGTTGCTCGTTTAGCGCCACCCAGGGGATACGTGTAGGGAGTTAGTGGCGATTCCTACGGACGTGAGCAACGATCATCCCCCACTAGATGATAGTTAATAGTTACTAAAGTTTAACTCTGTTTTCTAAAATCGAGTTTATTCGAAAAGGAAGAAAACTAATAACATAGGTAGATAATTATTTCTTTCTTTCAAGCACAACTTATATTGCAACAAACAATAATTATGAATGACAGAACCTAATACTTATGTCTTGAAGACTTGTGTTGTAGGTTCTTCAGCCTTCCAGGGGAGTTATAGTTGCGTTACGCCATTACTATCAATATACTAATTTAATTTATCATAATTATACCTTTTTCAAATTATCATTTAATAGCGAGAGCGCTGGTGGCCTAGTAGCAGCCCCACCTTCCGATCTTAGGGTCGTGGTTTCGAAACCAGTCGTGAACCAATGAGTTTTGCTACCCAACAAATTATGTACACTATGCCAGTGCTCTCAAACGGCGAAGGAAAACATCGTGAGAAAACCGGCATGTCGTAGAACCTAAAAAGTTCGAAAATATGTGTCAAGTGCACGAAAGGAGCCTCTTGGAGGCGCACTTAAAATCCTTTCACCACACTTGGTTCGAAAGAACCAGTGAAATGATAAGAAGAAGATTTAATAGTAAAATACCTTGGATGAGAATGCAAGTCAGGTGCAATCCACAATAACTTCAGATGATATCGCTGCGTCAACTCTCCCACGTACTCAACAATCTCGTCCCAATTGGTCCTCATCTCGTCCCAGCTGTCAGACCCTGGCACCAAGTCTGTATCGAACGAAACGAAACCAATCTCTGCACTTAGGGCCGAAATGCTTCATAAACTCGTTGTACACTCCATCAAATCCAGCCGCCTTCCCGAATGGCAGTTGTTTTAAGGCGAAATTCGTCTCGTCTTGGGAAAATTCACTCGACAGTTCAGTATCGGTTGGTATCGTAGCTCTTAGCTGTTTAGCATGTTGTTTTATAGCTTTGGTTTCAACTTTAAGACCTTTTGCTCGGGACACTTCTACGATTCTGTTCGCGATCGAGTTTGTTAGTGGCGTTGAGGCAACGTTTGATTTGGTATATGCTTTGCCAGACAGTTTATTTAGCACTCTCCAAGCTTTTCGACTTGAGGTCTTAAAATCCATAGATTCAACAGTATTTATCCATTTGTTCCGGCGGCTTTCGTTTAGCGACTTAAGAAGGTCCTCCCCAACTTCGTGATTACCTGTTCGTTTGTACTCTTCATAAAGTTCTTCACTTTCCATTGACCAGCAGGGAATATAGGTTTTACGGTAGCCTCTAGGGATGTTCTTTTTGGCTGTGGCAATGACGAGCTTTGTAAACCGCTCATAGTTTTCAGATCGAGGCGTTATCCATCTGATCGCAGCATCCATGTCTGCACTGAAACTAGTCCAGTTAGCTTTCTGGAAATTCCACCGTGGTAGTGGCATTGAGTTTGAGATAGGAATTCTAATGCCGATTTCAGTAAGGACTGGTCGATGTTGGCTGTTGGGGAAGTCTAGGAGAACTTTTCGTGTCGTGTGTAACGGCGCTCCACCATCATCATTGCAAGTAACAAACGTTAGGTCTGGGTTATAATCTTTTTTCCAGCGAGCAGATCTAAACGAGCCTCTATCTTTGGCATTAAATACCAGGTGCAGGTTGTTGTTTTCCGCCCACTGTACTAGCTGGACACCGTTCTCATCGTTGGTGTTGTAGCGCCATGTTGTATGGTGGCTATTGAAGTCACCTGCGTATATGCAAGGGTGTTGGTAAGCGGGTATCTTGGATGACCATTGGCGGGTTGGTGGTTTATAAACGTTAGTTATAGTGAGTTCCTTGATTTTGACGACGGAGGCATATACGTCTGGCCCGCTGAGGCAGTTCTCAGCAGTGAAGTCTCTTATGCTGTCTTTAATGTATGTGGCTATACCATACTGTGCGTGATTTTGAGCAATTGCAATGTAATATCCAGGAATAACACCGCGCTTCAGCAGATCTTGTTTGTCCTTGGTATGGGTTTCTTGCAGAAGGAGTACATCTACGTCATGCTCTAAAAGTATCTTAAGTATATATAACATCACACTTAACTAAACTTATTCCTTCTACGTTTAGTTGACAGACTCGTGTTATAGAACCGATATCTCTGGTCCGATGGCTCATAGTAGAGCTTGATTGTGGTGCGCATTCAGGCATATTCGAGATTTCCAAAATGTATTATTCGTGAACGATTGTGGTGCTGTGAGGTTTATTAACAGGTTCAGCGGCCAAAAGGTTGTTGCTCGTTTAGCGCCACCCAGGGGATACGTGTAGGGAGTTAGTGGCGATTCCTACGGACGTGAGCAACGATCATCCCCCACTAGATGATAGTTAATAGTTACTAAAGTTTAACTCTGTTTTCTAAAATCGAGTTTATTCGAAAAGGAAGAAAACTAATAACATAGGTAGATAATTATTTCTTTCTTTCAAGCACAACTTATATTGCAACAAACAATAATTATGAATGACAGAACCTAATACTTATGTCTTGAAGACTTGTGTTGTAGGTTCTTCAGCCTTCCAGGGGAGTTATAGTTGCGTTACGCCATTACTATCAATATACTAATTTAATTTATCATAATTATACCTTTTTCAAATTATCATTTAATAGCGAGAGCGCTGGTGGCCTAGTAGCAGCCCCACCTTCCGATCTTAGGGTCGTGGTTTCGAAACCAGTCGTGAACCAATGAGTTTTGCTACCCAACAAATTATGTACACTATGCCAGTGCTCTCAAACGGCGAAGGAAAACATCGTGAGAAAACCGGCATGTCGTAGAACCTAAAAAGTTCGAAAATATGTGTCAAGTGCACGAAAGGAGCCTCTTGGAGGCGCACTTAAAATCCTTTCACCACACTTGGTTCGAAAGAACCAGTGAAATGATAAGAAGAAGATTTAATAGTAAAATACCTTGGATGAGAATGCAAGTCAGGTGCAATCCACAATAACTTCAGATGATATCGCTGCGTCAACTCTCCCACGTACTCAACAATCTCGTCCCAATTGGTCCTCATCTCGTCCCAGCTGTCAGACCCTGGCACCAAGTCTGTATCGAACGCGGTCCAGTATTTGACGCCCAGTTTCGTGCAGAAATCGAATAGTGCTTTTATGGTGCGTTTGTGGTTGTCGAGGGAGTTAGTGTTATCGTCCCATGGGCGGGAGTGGGTGGGGCGACCGTAGCAATCGGAACCTGGAAGAAAAAAACAGGGCTAGTTTATTCCCCTTCGACGATAGACGTAGGCTACTCCTCAAGAGCCTAATTCTCGGGCCGACCGAGATTTTCAATGTCCCCTAAATACACATTGGCATTGCACAACCCCGCACTTTTTCTACGTTTTCCGTATATCGTAGCTGTCGAGGCTTCTACGATGAGGTCGCCGATGAATTACTCAAGGAAATCCATCTCGAAAAGAAGCAATAAAATAAAATTGCAAAATGATCCGAGATGAGCCGAGAATTAGGCTCCAAGCCATTCAGAAAGTATTTAGTTACCTAAATCTTTTGAACATTTCTAAAAGACAGAGGCGAGTTCAAACAAAATAATAGATAACATTTTGCAATAAAAAATACTTATAAATCATCTACAATAAATGCAAAGGCCTGTTTTTATTTTGCCTGGATGGTTCCACGTCAAATTGAAAAACGTCTGTGACTAGCTTATTCGGCAGGCACGATAAATTTATTGTCGGTCTTTATTTTAGACAGGTAGCTGATGGAACAAGCATATGGCCCACCTGATGTAGTAGAAGTAGAGCTCTTTGTGACGGGCTCGTCCGGGGAAGTAGTACCACCATGCCTATTTCTGCCGTGAAGCAACATTGCTGTGTTTCAGACATCAGAAATCAGAAATCAGAAATATTTATTGCATAACTGTTGTACAGAGAAGATCTTAATGGCTAGGTAGGTACAGTTTTCACAGTTTGTCCGTTCCGGACGTACAATAAAAGGGCAATGGGAAGTTTGTGCCCAATAACAACAAAACAATTATAGGTACTTAAATACAAGTTAGTTGGCAAGAACATTAACTACAGATACATCCAAAATAATACGTACACCTTAAGCTATGTATTATCTTTCGAAATATTCTTTCAGATCGTAAAACGCATTTGCTACTAGCCATTTTCTTAAATGGTTTTTGAAAATATTTCCTTGAAGAGGTTTCATGTCTATGGGTAAACTATTATAAATTTTGATGGCTGTAACAAAAGTACTTTTTTTGTACATCGTGTTGTTAATCTGCGGTATACATATATTATGTTTATGTTTTATTCGTAAGGAATCGGCTCTAAATGATTTTATAACAAAGAAATATTCTGCATTATTTTGAACAAAGAGACACAATTCTAAAATATAAATACAAGTAAGTGTTAGCAATTTTTCATTTTTAAAAATACTACGCAGAGATTCCGTGGACTTCATATTGTATATAGAACGCAAACATATTTTTTGCATAATAAAAGTGGATTGGATATCTACAGAGTTGCCCCAAAAAATAATCCCATAATTCAACTGAGGGTAAACAAGTCCGTAGTATGCCTGTTTTGCGATACTCTTTGAAGATACAGAGCTAAGAACCGCTAATGCGTAACAATATTTTGCGATTTTACTATTTATTTTACAAATATGGGCCTTCCAATTTAAATATGAATCAATGGTTATACCTAGGAAATTTGTGTTATTAATTTCTTTGAGTTCATTATTTCTATTAACAATTTTTATATTAAGTGGAGGTGTTTTATAATTTTGAAAACGTAGTATATTTGTTTTATTTATATTTACTTTCAGGTTAATACTTTCAAGCCAGTTTACAATGGAGCTTAGAGTTTTATTTATTTCAGTTTCATACTCGGATATAGTTTTTTTTCCTTGCGGAATGAAAATTGTTGCGTCATCGGCAAACATGACACACAAGTGTGTGGTAACGTTTGGCAAATGGTTGATGTATATTAAAAATAATAATGGCCCAAGTATGCTACCTTGAGGTACACCAAGTATTATTTTTTCAAATTTAGATTGGATTGTTTCAACGGTTTTTGTCTTTTTGTTGTAACTTTCTATAACAGTTGCTTGACTACGGTTGCTTAAGTAAGAGGTAATAAGTGAGAGTGCCACTCCTCTTATGCCTATGTTTGGATTTCGGTTTGAAGGGTGTGGGTGCCGGTGAAATTACTGGCACGTGAGGCTGAATATCTGTATGCCTCCAGTTGATGGACGCAGGGCAGTGCATCGTAGGGCACGTTCCTGACGTGCGTGACCTACGAGGCATGGCTTTGTTATAGGCGATGGTTACCACTTAACATCAGGTGGGACATATGCTTGTTCCATCAGCAAGTTACAGCAAGTTATTAGATGCCAGCAGTTGACTTCTTTAGGCTGACGCTGATGATGTACAGGTTCAAACACTCACCATAACTCTTAAAGTCGGTAAGAGATACGCTATACTTGAGCCATTCCTCCATAGTCTTGTTATGCACGCGCTCTCCGCCACTGTAGTAGCGATAGCGCGCGACTTCGCCCGGGCCCGCCATGTTACTGTACTCTAGCTTGTCTATGCCTGGGGGAAAAGACAAGAGGTATGAAGGAATTACTAGATCAACGAAAGTAAGCTCTACTTAATATAAACTTAAAAAAAATAGTGAACCTTTGTATAAAACGCTTTAGACTATTGCACCACGGGAATCCAAAAATACTTGGTCGCGTGGAACTGGCACCTAGCGTTTCAAACTAATCCTTGTGATACAATCTAATAAAAAAAATTGATTTGATTTGACTGAGAACAACGCGGTAATCGACATACAATGTCCTATGCCAATAATTATAAAATTGGTGGCAATTCCACACATCGGTGGGGTTCGATCCCCACCGAAAACAAATATTTGTATGGTTAAGTACTCTTTCAATCCATGTTTTACCTTTTTATTTTGGTGTGCAATAAAGTTATACTAATTCTATTCTTTATACACCACTATTTTGTAACTACCAAAAAGTAAAATAGGGTAATGTAGTAGGGGTAGAACATTATGAATGTGCAATCAAAATTTTTAATTTCGATAAAATGACAAAGTTATTAAATGTTAAAATTTTCAGAAATTCTGCATAAAATTATGGACATTATTAGTTACGTAGCACTAGAGAGAAAAAAAAATACGCTGTTCGGTTCCGCTTGGTATTTAGCGTTTATGAATGAAATGATTTTTGCTTGTTGAATAATTTCTCAATATTTGACTAAACATTTTTTCGTGGATGTGTTCAGTATCAGCAGCCAAATCGGCATTTTTTTTTGGTAATTACAATTAGTGGTGCATAAAAAAATTACAAAAAAGTAGGTCTTGTTTTGTAATTTGAAGCTAGATAGTGTACAATATTTATTTATTGCCTAAATAATAAATAAAACGACTTACCTTGAAAGCAGTCATTTTCCCTAACCTCCCGCACTTTCTGTCTCTTAGTGCCCTGGTACGCCGCCATATTCACAACTATAACACACGCACAGAGAGTACCGTCCTTTATAAACACTAACACAAAACGTGCACTAGACCGTGTCCGACATAGGACACTATTGTCGCGCATTGTTTAGGTAATTCAAGTGTTAGTCGGGGTTAGCCTACTGCGCTGTTGTGGAAGGTTATGCTTTAATCTGGAAATTCGTTAGGTTTTTTATGAGAGAGTGGTGGTGTTTTTAGAAGGCTGTTGAGTGGTTACCTATGCCTACACAAATTGAGAATTTATAACAAAGAAGGCTTATCTGGACAAGGTCAAATGAATAAAGAATTAATATTATTCTTAGGGTTATTCTTCAATCTGCTGATGTATTTATCCGTTAGATCAAATTAAAATAATATCTATTCTTTATTCGACGAATAGGATTTCTCTAAATGGAAAAAACAGTCCTTATAGAAAAATATAAAATGTATGTTTATTTTCGTCTACGGAAATATACCTACGAGTATAGACAATAAATTTAATTTGTATATTTATATTTAATATATTTTCTATTTATTATTATATTTTAGGGCTGATTCTCCGTCTATGAAATTACGCTATTGGTACTAATATTATGCTAAGATTTTAGCATATTCACTAAAAACTCTAAAAATAATAGTCTAGCTAGATTTAAGACCTTTTTAAAATAAACACATCATCTCCTTACAATACAAATATATTCACTACGATAAAAACCAAAACCACAATATCCGAGCGATAAAGATCAAAATAACAGCATAAAAAGGGTACGGAATTGTTCTGTCAGGCTTTAGTGGTGTATACACCCCTGAAACCTCACCCTTCTTTAAAGGGGTAGTCAGACCCGCCATCTTGGGTTTGTCTATGGGCTCTCCTATCATAGAGAATTTGGTTGCACTAGTTATTTTGACCGTCAGCATTTTCCCCATGTATTTATCTTCCTTAGGCACTAACACTTGTTCGTAGAACTCATTGTGGGATACGAAGTAGTTTTTATCGTGCGATATGTCCGTTACGAGAACTTCGTACGTCCTTCCGATATTGTCTCCGTACGGTTCGTACGATCTGAAGAGTTCGGACAACATTTTCGTGCGTCTTTTTACCTCTTGACCGGGGACCTGGAAAAAACACAAACATTATTTTATAATAAAATAACATAAATATTGTGGAGAAACCACACAACACTATCGAGCCCCAAATTAAGCAGAGCTTGTACGATGACTGATATAATACTTATATACCTAAATTTTTCGTGTAAATACATACTTAGAATACAATTTAACACCCAGACAGAGAACAAAACATCTATATTTACCACACAAATATTTGTTCTCGGTGGGGTTCGAACCCACGGTCTACGGCGCAGAAGGCAGGGCTAAGACCAACTGAGGCATGCCGCCTGGCAGTCTTACACTACAAGCAAATTGCAAAATCAAATAAAATCAAAATTGTATTTATTCAGTACGATCGCAAGGATCACTTTGAAACGTCTTAAAGCTGGGTGAGTCTAGGTGCCAGTTCCACGCGACCAAGCCTACAAGTAGTCCCCCTCAGGTACCTTATTTTTGACTTCTGCGCAATAACGGCCAGCGCTAAAGTTATATGCCGCTACCTATAACTAGACTGGAAGTGACCTTAGTCATGAGAGCACTGGTGGTCTAGTGATAGTGGCCCCGCCTTCCGATCCGAAGGTCGTGGGTTCAAATCCACTCGTGTACCAATGAGTTTTTCTATTGAAAAATTTATGTGCATTATGCCAGTACTCTCAAAACGGTGAAGGAAAACATCGTGAGGAAACCGGCGTATTGTAGAACCTAAAAAAGTTCGAGCAACACGTGTCAAGGGTCACGCAAAAAGGGCCCACCAGCGGCCTACTTGCGGAAAAACCTGCCCGTACATCAAGTGCGGATGATATAGTTGCCGACCTTAGGCATGAGAGCGGCGGGCGTGCCCGGCCTCGGGAAGAACTGGTTGATGAAGAGCGAGGGGAAGCGATGCTTGTCGCAGAGAGCCATCGTCTGCTGGAAGTCTGCCTCCGTCTCGGTGGGGAAGCCGCAGATAATGTCCGTCGCTATTGTCATGCCGGGCACCCTGTATTAATAGTACATTGTTACCTGAGGATTGAAAGCCACGTTTTTGAGTCAATGCTACACGGCAGAAATAGGCACACCATAAAGATAAATAAATACAATAAGATGTGTACTACTAACCTGTCCTTGAGGAAGTGTACGACGTGTTCGAAGTCCGCTGTAGTGTACTCTCGCTTCATGTCGGCTAGCACCTGGTCCGAGCCCGCTTGCACCGGCACGTGGAGGAATCTGAAGATATAACACTTTATAGTGAACATACTATAGAACTGACATTTCTATAACTAGATCTGTTTGCCTCAAAACCACGAAGAATTAAATACATTTTGTCAAAACGCTGGTTCGGGGAGACTCCCAACTCCCAAGGCTTGTTTTTTTTTGAACTTTTTGTTTTTCTGTTTTAATTGTTATTTCTTCAACATATAATCTTTTTTTTTTTCGTCGTTTCCTGCAACATAAATCACTCAAGCAATCGCGTAAAAATATGCCAAAAGATAAACAGTGCTTAAACTATTGCCATCTCTGTCCACTGGGTAATGGCAAACAGTGACAGGGCTAAAGTTAAGCATTGATTAAATTTAAATAGCGTTTATAAGTATGGCTATCAAGCTTTAAAAATGAACGTTACTTGTAAACTCTAGGATGGTGCATGATGTTGGCGACTTCATCAAGATGCTCGAGGATGTAGGGCGGGTTGGTCATCCCGAGTCGTAGCCGGCAGCCCGGGGGAATCACCTCCACCAGCCGCCACAGCAGCGCCGGCAGGGAACTCCCTATGTCGCGCCCGTATGTACCTGACGTAACAAATAGAACAACATCAGTCATTTATATAGAAATAATACATGTACAGAAAATATACAACATACACACGAAACAGTTGAGCCATCGCGATGTTATAACTATTTAAAATTTAAATTAAATCAATACAAAATAAATATTAAACTAAAAATCTTGAAGGTATCAAAAATCGTTTGCTCGTACAAACGTAGCCTATTAGGACGACACCAACTGCTTAATTTGTACTTAGTGACCGTCACAAGAGTAATCATAAATATTCTGTTTAAAACGAATTATATGTAAATCAAAACGACTCTCGTACTCTAGATCACCGAGAACAAAATACAAAATATAAGTAGGTATTATATCAGCTATCTGGTTTCCATAGTACAAGCTCTGCTTAATTTGGGGCTAGATATCGTTGTGGTTTTTTTTTTTTATTGATTTTATAGTGTTTACTTAAGGAAATCACAAAGATTTTTATGATGTCCCAAAAGTTAAGAGCTGAGCGGGATTTGAACCCGCGACCTTCCCCTCAGTACGGGGCTGCGCTGACCACTGCGCCATCGGATCCTAATCACACTCGACAAATCTTAACTTATCTTAACTTAACTTATCTTAACTTTTCTTAACTTTTGAGTCATTATAAAAATCGTTGTGTGGATTGTCCACAATTTGTATTAGTTATTTGTGCACTGACCTGTATCCTCACTAGTAAGCCAGATCTCACACACCCCCTCTTTAAAAGACTGCCTCGCCCTTTCGACTATCTCCTCCGGGGGATAGCTCCCGAGCTCTCCCCTTGCATGCTTGGTCTTGCAGTAGGTACACTGGTTGAGGCAGCCCGTGTTGATGGATATTATCTCGATGAGGGGGTTCTTCCGGACTTTAGGCAGGAGTAAGGAGGCGCCGCCGGCTTTCCGCCCGTCTGTGGTCTTTCGCTGTCCGAATAAACGGACTGTGTGGCCTGGGGAGAAAGAATTGACTAGAATATATTTTCGGCTAATTATTATCATCCGCACTTGATGTGTGAGCTGGTTTTTCCGCAAGTAGGCCGCTGGTGGGCCCTTTTTGCGTGACCCTTGACATATGTTGCTCAAACTTTTTTAGGTTTTACGACAAAAAGAATTGACTTGAACACAAACTACAGATATTTTGATTAGTACATAATTGTAACAATACTGGTGGAATTAACATAGTAGAAATTCGACACAACATGTACTAGGCAAGTGATTAAATGAGTAAGCAGTTAATATAATGGAGTTTAGTCTTTAGCTGCAACACACATAATATCTTTTAATTATAGCATACCTTTGAGTGTTTCCTCTACAATCTCGACGATCCTGTCGATCTGCTGCACCCCGACCACGCTGAGCCCCTGCAGGTAGCCGGCGCGCGGGGCCCCCTGCGGCACGCAGCCCGCCACCACCACGTGGATGCCGCGGCTCTGGCCCAGCTCCACCTCATTCCTTAAACAAACTTACCATAAGTTTTTTTTTCTAGGATAAAGTCATAGCCACTGGGAGTAAATAACCACATTGTTTATAAAGGTGTGTCAGGATCGTAGCAAGTGGCATCCGTAATCTCTGCCTACCCCCATGGGAATAAGGCTAATTTCAGCAAAAAATCAGAATAAAGTAGAAAATCCAATGTTTCAATATTTATTGCCTACAAAACCGTAAGTAATTTTCTTACCTTACATAACTGACGCAGCTATATTCTGTAGTGATGAAATAAAGTAATACTCCCACAGCATAATATCACAAGTAGCTTACTTGAAATGGTCTTCGGAAGGTCCCTTCACAGTGCAGGAGTTGAGCAGCCACAGCTGTGCGTCCCACTTGTCATCCGTGAGAGGATACCCGTGCGCCGCCAACAGACCAGCCATGTACTCGGAGTCCGAGTTGTTGTGCGCGCATCCCCATGTCTTCACGTATATCGTTTGAGTACCTGAAGTGGAAACCAACCATTCGTTATTGAACAGTCCAAATGGTATCATAGCCCTACACGTACCAGTGCTATTTGTAGACACAAGTACAAGTCTAATGATATCGTGGTTAGAAATATCGTAAAATAAATGAAAAATTACAAAACTGAGAGGTTACCTGGAACAACACTCTCCAATATTATCTTTTCAACAGGTTCAGTAACTTTGTTCTCACGTTTCTTGGACCGAACGCTCACACTTTTTCGGCTAGCATATCTTTCTTTGGGCGTGATGTCTTGGGAAGATATTAAATCTTCTATATCGTCGATAAACTCCGACACAGCACCAGGCATTTTCTCGCTTTCTCTTGTCTTGTTTATTTTTTACAGCTGGCGGCTGGCTTGCAATGACAGTGGCAGTGGCAGCTAAGGCTGATGTGATTGACATTGACAGTGACATATTTTCAGTATTTTTTTTAAACAGCTACCAGTTTTTTATTTAAAATTCAATAAAAGCTTTATTTCAGACATCAAAATTTACACAACCTCAATACACATTAAAAGAGTCACAAAATATAACACAAAACATACACGCTAAAATATTTAAAATAAACAAAGATCCATCTCACATAGGTTCGCGTTCTAAAACCTGTAACCTGTCTCATTTAGTTCTGCTACTCATTGATAGATGGCGCTAATTACTGCACTTATATTTGTTGCCTTACTACCTAGGGGTACTGATTTTATTAATAAAAATATGTACCTACCTTACTTAACTTACCTATTACCTAGGAAAATTAATAACAACTAGTACATTAATTTAAGATAAAGGTAACGTTAACCTTTACAGTGCAAACCGACCTCAACCAACTCAACACTGCTGACTGAACACAGTCATCGCCACATAGATCGCTAGATAGTAAATTAAAATCTTCTGCCTTTGAAATAGGGATTAATATCGTAGCTACTTTGGTACTTTGGTTGTTGGGATCCGGCCGATAACAATAGGCCCTAACATCTGCCGGTTTGGCGCGATGATGGCGGGAAGGTGACCTGGGGGCTAATTCTCGGGCCAATCTCGATCATTTTGAAATTTTATTTTATTGCTTTTTTTCACAACCCCGCAATTTTTGTACGTTTTCCATATATCGTAGCTGTCTAGGCTTTTACGAAGAGGTCGTTTATGAATTACTCAAGGAACTTATCCATTCCCCCTTCGAAAAGAAGCAATAAAATAAAATTTCAAAATGATCGAGATCGGCCCGAGAATTAGCCCCTAGGTACGTCGATTTAAAAGAAATATCTGTTATAAATTTATCTGTTTATATTTAAGTATTGAGTTAGCGAATTCCCCAATAAATTTAACACACCTTAGTTTTATTTTTTTTATTTAAAATAAATAATTAACGTTTACCCATCGAGATATAAGTACTACGTACGCAGTACTTATATCTCGATGCGTTTACCTAAATTACTTAAAAACGAACTATACTTATGGTATCCAATCAAAGTGATTTCAATTTCAATTTATTCACTTATAATAAGTGAAGATGAAAAACATCAGCTGGTGTGCAGCAAACAAAGCGGAGCGCATGTTATGTATAGGTAATGGAGTACTTCCACTATCGTCAGGTCACCACCACCTAACAAAAACAATGACCCTCCTTACCACCACTCACCACACCCGTCTTTTCAAGTCAACCATTTCTCCGTCCGTCATAAACTTCATCATGCTTGGTCTTGGTCTGCCATGCCAAGACCAAGACCCAATCCAGCCAAGTCAAAGTCAGTCAGTCAAATCAAGTAAAGCAGTCCGCAGTCCGTCCCGTCCAGTTCAGTCGTGGAAAGGCAAACGTCGTGGTTAGTCGCGTTCCGCGCATTCATATTTACGTCGAATAAACTTTTGCGCGTGTGAACTCTGTGTTTGTGTTAGTTTTTATGAATTGTTTTAGTGACGGTAAGATCTATGTTTACTTTCATCGTTGATTAAAATAAGAGTTGAAGCGAAGAGCCATTATAATAAATGTTGGTAGAATAGAAATTGAATCGCAGGCGCATCTTGCGCATGTTGTTATTTACCGACTTCAAATAAAAAGGAGGAGGATCTCAATTTGATTGTATTTTTTTAATTTTTGTTACTGCTCTTCGTCACGTAAGAGTCGATTTGAAATAAAACTTTTTTTGTCTGGTAGGTTGGCCAGATTGATCCCATAAATTTCATCAAAATCGGTTTAACAGCTTAACCATGAAGTTGGTTTCTCAAGTTTTTGATATTTCACTTGTTTTTAAGTTTTATTCACCTTCATACAACTTGATTATTTTTGTAGGTACCTACTACCTAGGTACATGTACCTCGACTGTGAATCTCTCTATTGTTTTACGTAGCTAAGTTTATGTAAGCTCCTTGGCACTTACAATGTAAAACACCTAAGCTTATGTTTACCATGTATTCATATTCTGAAGCTAAGGTTAATATTGGTTCTACCTTTTACCAACGAATAATCAATAAAACTTTAGTAACCTAGGTAGGTATGTATATCTTTTACAAGTTGATATGCGGCACCGGGCCGACAACATTATAACAACAACGAACGACGACAATCGATGCTCGATAACGATACTCAAACTAAATTCATAAATGGAACCTATGTTTTAGGGACTAGTTACCTACCAACCTATAAAAATTAAGAAGGTTCAAAGAGATCGTCTCGGGTTAGTGAACGTACCCATGGATGGATGCCTTTAGCCAACCCAATCAAAACGGTCAGGCACGCGCCCTTCTGTAGGTACCTTGCACCTGTCGTCCTCAATACTGGCAGGAAGAGTTTTTTATCCGTCGGAACTCAAAACTATTTTTTTTAAAGTATTTTTTTGTGTTTCTGTCTGACCACAAGGTATCCGCACCGGTCTCCGCGTTGTCGTTTGCTTCATCGCATGTCACCCTACGAAGCTGACCCATATTAAGCTTGTACCTATAGTACCAAAAAACGGTGAAGGAAAACATCGTGAAGAATCCCGTGGCTTAGTCAGCTCGGAACGTATTGATCATGTCTATCCATGTGGGTTAGGCAGACTAAGCTGTCAAGATGGTATACCTATAGGTGCTGGGCAAGCCTATTCCATCTAAAATTCTGTCCCAGGCACTACAGCGTTCTGTAAGTAGGGGCATGAGTAAAAACCAGTTGCCCTTGACGCTATACCTACATATAAATTACCTACAATAGATGCAAAGGCCTTACCTTGTTTACCTTTTTTACTTACCAATTTTTTTTTTTTTTACTTTTTCAAAATAATCTCACTAACGCTACGTAAGACAGATTAGAAAACCCAGAAAACTGATGAGAAGTGGAGCCAAAATGTACATAAATGTATGTATAACCTATACCTACCTACTACTCTTCTGTTTCTCGCCTAACTAAATTGCTGAACACTTGTGCAAGATAACATGTCAACCTATTGACCTAAGATATAAATTCAACTATTTGCTTACCTCGTAAAAATGATGTGTCAAATTATCAATTTGCTGTTGACCGTTTTGCTCAATCCGTTGATTTCCATCTAGGTCAAAAGTCAAGTGTCAGGCGAGCACTAGGCATGTGTCAATGTGTGATGGAAATAACTTTGCCTACATAACATTTGAAGAAAGGAAATAAGTAGATGCCAAAGACACACTCGCATACAAACCCAGCTCCGGTGGAAGTTAATTTGAATATCCAGCAAGATAATTCATACATTTACATACAATAAGTCTCTTGGTTGGAACAGGGACGAAGAACGTGTGGGTTAAATCTTATTTTGATCGATAAATTTTGCCATGGTGTTTGTAGTTTCTTTTTTTTATAGTATAGAAAGCTAAGCATTTGGCTGCCATTATACCTGATGAAAAGTGAGGATGTAGCCTAAGACGGAGTCCTATTAGAAGTAGGTATCTTTTTTTTTATGTAACTAGCTGATGGAACAAGCATTATTGCCCACCAGATATTAAGGGGCCGGCGGAGGGCGCATTTTCATACAAACGTAATACCAAAATGATTACTAGTTTAGGCAGATTTTCACTATATTATTGTAATAACGGTATTCATATAGTATTTATCTAGGTTTCTGAACAGTTTTTATTTTAAATTACTTACCTCAAATGAAATAATCACCAATCGCGTTTTACACATTTTTTTAATTGAAAATTGTGATTGGCGTTAATTTCATTTGAGGTAAGTAATTTAAAATAAAAACTGTTTAGGAACCTAGATCAATACAATATAAATACAATTATTACAATATTATAGTGAAAATCTGCTTAAATTAGTATTTTGGTATTACGTTTGTATGAAAATTTGCGCTCCGCTGGCCCCTTAAGTGGTAACCATCGCATATAACAAAGCAATGCCTCGCAGGTCACGAACGTCAGAAACGTGCCCTGCGATGCACTGCCCTGCCTCCATCAACTGCAAGCATACAGATGTTCAGCCTCGCCAGCGTGCCAGTAATTAATAACACCGGCACTCACACCCTTCAAACCGAAACACAGCAATGCTGCTTCACGGCAGAAATAGGCATGGTGGTACTACTTCCCCGGACGAGCTCTTCACAAAAAGCTCTCCAACTACTATCCTTGTGAATTTGCAAATTTATATGAACAAGAATTTATCATTGTCGGTAGGTAGATATATCTTGCAAGACATAATGTAATTAGTCCATATCTGTGGAGATGTCCGCCCGCATAGGTCTGCTACACTAATTACTGCGGCCTAAATTGTGGTCGTACTAGATAGGCGGTGTGTAGCTACGAGTAGCTTATTGTTCCACACGTGCTGTTTATTTGCGGATTGGCACAGTTTAAATTGCACAAAAAACCATCATCTCTACTTAATATCACTTAAAAAAAAAACATCTGGAACGAGACGATCCACGCAAACTATAGTTTGCGTTTTACAAAGTTCGAAGCTATTTTCACTTTTAGACATGTGAAAATTTTGGTGGTATTGAATTGTTTAGGAAGAACCTACTTCGAAAGATTGTTAATTAAAATTACTT
This sequence comes from Thera obeliscata, assembly GCA_947578465.1. Classification (NCBI taxonomy): domain Eukaryota; kingdom Metazoa; phylum Arthropoda; class Insecta; order Lepidoptera; family Geometridae; genus Thera; species Thera obeliscata. The sequence goes on from OX387915.1 coordinate 1,252,950, forward strand.
TATTTAGTTGTTTAGTTTCTCTAACTCGTTTAGAAGTTTTTTTTGGATGTCTCTTGTACAGTTCTCTTTTGTACTCTTGTCTCTTTGACCATCATCAACAATATGACTTGACCCCATACAAAATGCGAAAACACAATGCGTGATTTTCTGATTACTATTTACCTATGGTAGGTACTTAACTTTTGGGAGCATTTGGACCGCATCACGAGATCTCAGTTCGGGGCGAACTACTAGTAGAGACAAGTTCAAAGCTTCAAAGTAACCTCGATGAAGATCAAGCGAGTTCTAATTCTACTACATCAACGGCTCTATTGACCATCGATCGACTGAGCTGGAAATACGAGCACTTGTAGCGCCCAGCTGTCTCTTGCGTCATACAATCGAACGTAAATAAACTTTCGATCGAGCTGTTCTGCGAAAAGCCTTCGATTCAATACACGTATTGATATTGAAATAACCCAGTCATAAAAAACTTGCAAAAAATCGGTTGTCTGTAAAGTCGGTTTACTGACGATAGTTGAATGTGACAACGTCATACAGCTGTCCACGCGGAGGCATTGCTCACTCAAGTAGGAGTGAGACAGATGCCGAACGCGGAGGCCGATTGTGCCTCTTTGTCGCTCGTTCCGCGCTCTCGCTTGCACTTCAAGCCTTAAATGGAACGCCTCAAGGTAACGCCGCATGAGTCATGTTTTTCGTGCGTGCAGCCGGCTCCATCGAATTATAAGACGTTGTCACGTCAAAAACGCAACGATTTTGGGTAGACCAATATATAGACATTATTGCACAGAATTCAGAAAAGGTGCGTTATATGACTGAAAGAGTAAAACTACTAAACAGCTGGTTTTGTTGTTATTTGTGTGTGTTTATGGACCCACGGTGGTCCCGTCAGTCTGTGCTCGTAACCCAAACTTGAAAAACGTGTCGTGCCTAATTTAATTATGTTTAAAACAATGGTGCTTTTATTAAGCTTTCATAACTGAGGTGTGAATGGACATTGCCCTTTATTATTAACTGATTCTGACTTCAAATAAAAAGGAGGTTCTTAATTCAGTTGTTTTATTGTATGTTTGTTATCGCAAAACTTCTTCATTCATGAACAAATTAGATTTTTTTTATCCTGACAGGTGTGATCCTCGTTCAATTTTTCTGCAAAAAGCCTAATTGAAACTTGTTGTGTTGGCATTCGTTATAACCTAATGTAAGTAGGCAAATAAGGTATTCAATGACTCAAGAGAGAACTAACCACGATTTAAGACGATGGCTTACCTTGAGTTGTGTGTAGGATGTAGGTAGAAAAGAATGATTCAAAGTTAGACGGAAATGTCTGCAACTCAAACTTTAAGTGAGTCATAGTGGGCTGGCAATTTCGGGATCTAGTCGATCAACTTTCTTATTTGACTGTGTGCACCTACTTAAATGACATCATGGCGATGGCGATCAGTTTTACTGCATCAGGTTTTGCATACATCCATCCGCACACACTGCCGTGCCGCCAACTTTGACAGTACGATATTCGATATAGCGATGCACTGATCGCCATCGCAAACAATCTAGATGTGCGCAAGGAAGGAATTTAGTCTCTTTTTAGGGTTCCATAGCCAAATGGCAAAAACGGAACCCTTATAGATTCGTCATGTCTGTCTGTCTGTCTGTCCGTCCGTATGTCACAGCCATTTTTCTCCGAAACTATAAGAGCTAGACTGATGAAACTTGGCGAGTAGATGTATTCTGTGAACCACATTAAGAATTTTACACAAAAGTATACCTACGTCATAAATCGTAAACCGCAATTTACCTTTCGACGAACTACAAGAACTTTTATATTATGTTACTTTTTGCTACGGAACCCTTCATGGGCGAGTCCGACTCGCACTTGGCCACTTTTTAGGGTTCCGTAGCCAAATGGCAAAAACGGAACCCTTATAGATTCGTCATGTCTGTCTGTCTGTCTGTCTGTCCGTCCGTATGTCACAGCCATTTTTCTCCGAAACCGTAAAAGCTAGACTAATGAAACTTGGCGAGTAGATGTATTCTGTAAACCGCATTAAGATTTTTGCACAAAAATAGAAAAAAAACTATAAATTTTGGGGGTCCCCATACTTGAAACTAAAACTCAAAATTTTTTTTTTCATCAAACCTATACGTGTGGGGTATCTATGAATAGGTCTTCAAAAATGATGTTGAGGTTTCTAATATAGTTTTTTTCTAAGCTGTATAGTTTGCGCGAGAGACACTTCCAAAGTGGAAAAAAGTTGGTCCCCCCCCCTCTAACTTCTAAAATAAGAAAATGATAAAACTAAAAAAAATATATGTTGTACATTACTATGCAAACTTTCAACGATATTTGGTTTGAACGAGATCTAGTCAGTAGTTTTTTTTTTTATACGTCATAAATCGTAAACCGCAATTTACCTTTCGACGAACTACAAGAACCTTATATTATTATTATAATTATGTTGCTTGATGCTACGGAACCCTTCATGGGCGAGTCCGACTCGCACTTGGCTGCTTTTTTTTTCACTCAACATCAGGTGGGCCATATGCTTGTTCTATCAGCTAGTTGAATCATATGTAAAAAATTTTTTTATCAAAGTATTTACATTTTGATAAAAATTATACTTTCAAAGGTTCTTAACATTCAATGATTCTCTTTAACTATACCTATACCTAACAAATAGGCAAACTGAATATACGTGCTTGTAGTATTTGGTGTCAAAATTGACATTTTACTTCCACGGCCTCCCCTAACGACCCCACGTCTGACTGTAACTGCCCCAGGGGCCTTGTTTACCCATATTCAATAATTTACTGCCTGCCTTGGGGGAGGATAAGGGAAGTTTGTTCGGGGACTCGGGGTGGTAATGGTTATCGGAACTATTTTCAAAAGAATTTACGTAACGGCAACTTTAGGCCTCAGTTGGGCCTCAGACTACGATTAGTTTTGTTTTTGTTTTTATTTGAGGCTAGTATCGTTCTTTTCTAAAACGCCCGAAATAGAATATCAAATATAAACAACTAGTAATTCCCGTAAATGGAGGGTAGATTAATTAATAAACCCATCAACATTCGACTGCTATCAAATTACGCATGTGAATGTCACTTTTGCTCATTTTGGCGCTTGGTTATCGCGTAGTGACGCTCCGGTATCGATTGTCGAGCTCTTAGCAAATTAGTGATGTGCGCGAACAAACACAGAATATGACACTCGACGGAATTAGATTGACAGATGTCATTAACGTGTTTTTAATTTGAGTTTGTAGATAATCACACAGTAGCGTCTGTACTTTGTGAGGCATTATTTGGTATTGTCTTGAAATTAGTAAGGTTGTATTGTTTTTTTTCCCCCAATGCTGGGCAAAAGTCTCCCAAAAAAAAACAAGTTAATTAATTTTCTTCTTTTTAATTTTGAATGAGTTCTAAATATAAGCATTTCCACTGGAAAAGAGATCAATTATTCCAACAATCAAAGTTGAGGTCACAACGGTCATTAGAGCAACATAATCATGATAACACAATTGGCATACAACTTCTCATTATGACAGCCAACTCATACTTATCATGAAGAAGCCTGACCCATAAAGTTCCAGATAGACATTCGCAAATAGCCGAGATATAAACCTATTAGTTTATGACGTGTGTGCTATTATAACTTCCACAATATCAACTGTACCGAAGTTTAGAGACTGCCTCTTCATTCTTAGTGCCGGACACTTTTTAACGGCTCGCTAAAGGTCTCTTGTGACTGTCACTTTCATGACATTTTATGTGAACAAATAGGGAAAAGACTTATTACCTACTCGCACACTCCATTGTTGTTGAATATTGTTTGGAAGAATATTATTCAAATACTTACGTAGGTACCCGTCTAATTAAGTTTAAGAGAGAAAAAAAGTGAGCGCGATATACGTTCCGGAACGAAAACAGAAAAAACTTAATTTACATTACTTATGTAAATTAGGCAACTTTTACATTTGCTAAAATATATTTATTTTAATTTAAGTAGTTGCAGAACATTATTTTAGCAATCCGTTACGAAAATGGAACTCCGTAAATAAAAACTAGTTTTGCTTATTTATTTTTACAGCCTGCATAATCCTGCCTGACAGATAATGATTCATCTTCAGTCCTTCCACTTGAATCGGTTCGTATTCCTATCCTCATTTTAAACCAAAAAGGTTGAAACTCCACTATAATCGATCGGTTCCCGGAACGCTTAATAAGGATGTAAATGATCGATATTCACTATCGCCACTCAACAAGGGTGCATCATTAACCGTTCGATTATGTTACTCGATTATAAGTAATTTGTATTCAGAATCGATAGTGAGGTACGGGTGAGCTATTGTACTGTAAACAATCACGGCCTTGGGTTGGCAGAACTGAATTTTAAACAGTCAGCTTCTATCTTGAATTCTTGACTTCAAGAGGGCTCATTTGCAGGAAGTGTCCTGATAAATCTTCTGATAACTGGCGTTGTCTTCGTAATTATTCAAGAATAAATCATTCGGTAACAAACAACACGCATTATGCGCATTAATTATTTACAACAATCTTTGTCAGTTGAAATTTAACAAGTTTAAAAATCTTAGAACTATCTTCTCTTGGATAGTGGTAAATGTAAAAATACGAAGCACTTTCTACGAGTATACTAAACCTAATAAACCCAACGACGCGTTAACTGGGGGATACTTGTAATAATCTAACGGATGTAGCCGATGCAGTAGTGTTAATTGTTACTTGGTAAAGTTGGTATCTATGCCAGTAGACGCACAAATTTATGCCTCACATACAGAGCGTGATCCATCATCTATAGCAGGGGTGCTCACACTTATAGTGCCGGCGATCGACCAGATGATATTTTGAAAGCAAGGGATCGACTAAACTAATATGTAGTAGGTATAGGTCATCAGCAATGCTATTCATCGTGACAATGCCGCCAGCTTTTTGGGGACACTTCCGTCTGGCACTGATTTGGATCAGTTGAGCTATCTCTAGATGATCATACATATCCGCGTATTTCCAGAAATGTTCTCCATCGGAGGTGTGGCAAATAAACGTTTTTTCTTTCTTTCTTTCTTTCTTTAAATTCTTCTGCCTATATTAAGCATATTGATGGCGATTGACTCGAAAAGCTTTTGCGATCGACCGTTTGAGCATCCCTGATCTATAGTCATGTAAACTCATGATTATGCCCTCAGCCACTCACTGCGTGGCTATTCACCATTATGAATTTACGGTTACTTCATTTTCTATACCATTTTAGGAGTAGTAGAGCTCTTTGTGTGTGGCTCGTCCGAGGAAGTGTTACCACCATGCCTATTTCTGCCGTGAAGCAGCATCGCTGTGTTTCGGTTTGAAGGGTGTGGGTGCTGGTGAAAATGCTGGCACGTGAGGCTGAACATCTGTATGCCTGATGGACGCAGGGCAGTGCACCGTGGGGCACGTTCCTGACGTGAGTGACCTAAGAGGCAATGATAACCACTTAACAACAGAGATTTAAACCTTATGTATCAGCTCATTTGAAGAGTTGATGCTACTCAAATCTGGTGAAGTTTTTTTACTGATAGATGACGATGACGATAGAGAGATTAATTTTATCGATAATTAAAACAAAAATAAATAAATAAACATTGTGCATAATCCACACATTAAATATCTGTAATGTTACTTTTTAAGTGAATAATTGAAAATTGAAACACTATCTAGCCCCAAATCAAGCAGAGAGAGAGCTTGTATTATGGAAACCAGATAGCTGATATAATACTTAAATACATTTTTTTAATAGTACGTACAATACAATATTTTAACACCAAGGCATAGAAAAACATCTGCGTTCACCACACAAATATTTGCTCTCGGTTGGAATCAAACCCACGACCTGCATAAGGCAGAGCTACTACCAACTGAGCTGAGAAGCCAAGAGTCAAGAGAATTGCATTCTGTCGATAAAATATGTAAACTCATTACTTTTATTGTTATATACTTTTCACTTTGTTGAATGTATTTTTCTGCAACAGGAAATGCGCTTCATCAACACATAAATCAGAAAAGAATAAACAAATAATCAACGAACAGACACACGTTTTGTTATTCTTATTATGTACGTAGAATCGTCGCTTTGCTTCTGTTCGGTTCTTATGTCGTTACCCTTTCGGTAGGGTTTTGAACTGTATCTTTTACCATCTCGAGAACTTCGACTTTTTTTGTTCCGGTTATAGCGAACTTACCAATGCAAATGAGACTGTTTTCTTGAAAACACCACAGATGGTACGCGAGCTAACTCAGTCCAATCTAAGATTCAAAGTAGAATAGAATATAGAACTCTTTGCACACCGTACAACTAACTACAATAGAAACAAGTAGACAAAGTATTTGGACTTGTGACGAGTGTTAGTTTCCTTCACAATGCCTTCGCACGAGCCGAAACTCCAGAATAGGGAAGCCACCTTGACATTTCCTTATAAACTCTAAGTACTTGTCCAAAACAAAAGATAATAACTCAGTTTATTTACGTAATATGACTAAACCCACGTGCTTTACGCCTTCAAACTGCTTAGAGTTAAAAATGTAACCCAATTCTCCTTTTGTTGCAGATATCGTCATGCGGCGACATTGAGTCATGGTTGGAATTAAAAATAAAACTTTTTGGTTGAATTCAAAGTGAAAATGACGAAGCAAAGTTCCGAATTCAAAATCAGTGATATTTTAGTGAAGTGCTAGTGAACCGTTACCAACATGTATGATAATTGGTCAACGTATGAAAACATTTCGAAAATGGAAGTGATTAATGCGACGTTTTATCCGACGGAAGCGACGGTACTTGCTGCTGTATGTGCCTGTATTTTTAGTGTCGTCGGTGTAGTTGGTAAGTTTACCTTTTGCGATTGTGACTTACCTATATCAATCGTGTGTCTTCTTCTTAAATTTAAGAGCTTAGCTCTTTGTCGGGGTTTTGATGCAGTTTTCTCCAATTAAGTCTTTCGAATGCGGCCTTCTTGTCTTCCTTAAACGACATGACAGCGACTTTTTCTTTTATCTGGCTCATGTAACATATTCTTGGCCTTCGTCTTCCCCGTTTTCCTTCAACCTTTCCCTCGATGATGTTCTTTATTTAGCTGTCATGTCGTAGAATGCCCAAAAAATTTTCCTCTTCGATTTTCTATGGTGTTTACAGAAGTGATATTATCGCTGATCGACAAACGACTCGCTTTAACTATTCGAGGAAAGTGCTAAAGCTATGTTTGTTTATTGGATGTCATATTGTGTAAACAAAGCGTGTCTAACAACATTGCATTCTGTGAAGTTTCATTGAGTATCGACGAGGTATCAACAGCCTCATCCATCAACACTTTCTTATCATAAACTCTCTCCATGGGTTAAAATAAATAGATCCTATCTATTTATAATAGTTTTAAAATTGCTAAGTCGAAAAATTCTTACATTTATTACTTCTGTGTTTCTGTATGTTTTTAATGTTTTTTTTTATTTCTTGTGTACCTGTATTCGATATTCTTCTTTTTCTGTATTTTCCTTGATAAGTTGTGCCCTCTACACACATACACTACACTTTTGTGTTTACAGTCAAAAAGTTATGTACAAGATTTTACGATACACGATACGGCTCATAAAAAGCAAACAACATTATTCATTGATCTCGATACTTTATCGATCAATGCACTTACCTTAGAGAACCTTTCATCCTATAATGTATGCTTAGGGCATAGGGAATACTTGGAAGTAACGTGTACCTAGTGGTACGTTGATACAAAAAAAAACGTATCCGAATGTGAAAATACTTACCTACATAAAGGAAGGTTATGTAGCTAGCTACCTAAATAACTAGTGGTCACTCGTATGTTTATCTACTGATTGACTGTTTAATCTAAAGTTTATGCTTCAGAACTTTGACTATTTAATAAAGCTGCTCAGCACAACCCTAGCACTATCCCTGGAAAGCGTTCAATAATCGGTCACTTTACACGAACGCAACATAAAACGCTAAGTGCCAGTCGTAATCGGACATCAAACGGTTTGTTACCAACTACTCGATACAACATGCTATATCAGCTGTGTAAACAAACAGGCCGTACGCCCATCACTAGACAAATCAAAGTCAGTGTTCGAAACTTTCGAAATTCAAAATGTTGACAAATCCTTTCATCCCAGTCGTATAATATCGAGAGTCGATCAAGTCGATTAATCGAGTTGAGAGAGTGAGAGAGAGAGACCTTCAGAATACGCGTTATTTTGAAAAAAAAAGTGCGAGCGAGAAGTTCCCTGACGATTTTCAACGTCTCAAGATACTATCGCAGCTTATCGCCTAGATGTGGCCGTACCTTTAAAGATTAAATCGGTTCGGGACATTATTAAGTTATTATTCTGTCAAAGCTTTAAAGTCAATCAATTAAAAGTTTTTTCTCTTAGTTCAACCAGTCTCACTATGTATATTTTTTTATCAGATATTATGAAGGCACTTAAACTTATTTCACCAGTCTTCATGCACAGCACACATCACCATAAAAATAATTTCATCTCACATCTCCTTCTCACCGCGAGTGTTCCCCTACATTAGCGACGCACAGTAAAACTGACATTAAACCAAGGCTGATGCCCTTCGAATAAGGACCCCATTCATTCATTCTTCGTGACTCAGCCCTGCATAGGGAGATTTAAAATTCGAAGGGACTTGAATAAGAATAAGATAGCCATTGTGCAACATAAAAGTTATAACGGTTTCGAAATAGATGCGAGGCATCATAAAAAAATTACGTGTCGAATTGGACTCTATAGATGCGTAGGTAATATTTATGGCAATTTACTTACGTAACGCAAGCAAGCGTTTGTTGTGCCACCTATACCCTACTAACATTTGAGAACCAAGCAATTAAGAACATGTCCCATAACACACATAAAATAACCTACAACACATCCAATAATATCGACACGTCCCCTCCCTATCTACACTTATCGAAAGCAATTAGTCGAATAGGGATGTTCTGAACGTAGATTATGCAAGGTGCAGAGGCGACGCCCATTGTCAACAATCGTTTGTTTGCCTACGATAGCGGCGTGAGTGCATCGTCGATGAGCGATACAGAAAAGGTACATAATTATAAGTCGCATGCTGCCGCACCTAGGCGCGAATGCGTATTCAATCTAATTGAGTACTTATTACAGGTTGATTTGATACCTAATACCTACCACACCTACACTGTTAGTAATACATATAGTAGGTAGTATATGTAATAGTAGGCAACAAATATTGCACATCGTCTGATTTCGGCTTCATAGAGCGTAGTGTGCGTCAGAAAGAGATAGCGCTCTACGAAAGCAGAAAAGCCGACGTGCAATATTTATTGCCTACCTAATACCTCTACCTCAATGCTATTACCTAATGCTATGTATGAGATGATAAACTAGAACTACCCTAAAACTATGAAATACCTATTGCAAGTAAGTAACTTTGATGTTTGCGAATCGTTTGAAATTATTGCCAACGTTAATAAATCATTGTTTTTAGAAAATTTATGTCGCTGCTAGGTACTTTTGTAAGTTTTAGCAGCGTCTCTTTTGCGAGTGTGATAGTGATACGGAGACTAGATTTTTTCTAAGATCCTACACTGGAGAGTACATAAAATAAAAAAGCTAAAAAAAGTTTCAAAACTGATATAAAATTGGCTGAGGAAATTTTATAGAACGATGCAACACCTCAACCCTAATTTCCATAACCTTACGCGCGATAAAATAATAAATGAACAATCAGAATAATATTTGTCATCTCATTCTCGCGCACATGGCTTGGCTTCAATAATAGCAAATAGCACTCGCAAATCAATCAAACTGTCCGCCTGTCAATAAATGGACGACCACCGGCCGACCAGCCCTAGGGGTTACATGGACGGTAAATAAATAAAGTAGATTGTTTTGTTTGGATTGGTTCGTTTCGCAGACAGAGAGTGCCTGCTGTTATTGTTTTGCAAACGGCAAGCCACGGATGGTTTTGAGCATTTTATAAGTCGCGATATTTAATTTTCTTAGTAGTTTCCATTTAGGTGCACAGATGTTATTTATTTAAAACATGTTATGCCTTACAAATGTACCTACGTATTAATATTTAAACTTATTGGTCAATAGGCAATAGTAGTAACATTAACAAAAAATGTAAGCCGATATTAATTTACAATTAATTATTATAATCAAAATAGGACATGAAGTCAGTGTATTTTTTTAAACAACAACGCGACACTCCCTACGTATAGTTGTGTATCTGCAAAACACAAATTTTACAGGAGAGCGTTTTTAAGATTTGAAAATGGTAAAATGCCTATAACTGGAGCCCTTTTTGAGATATTTCTGTGAAAATTGTTGAGATGCTCTTACTGTAGATCTAGTTTAAGATGGAATCTTTTATTTATTTAAATCTATACTGGTTTAGATTTTATTACACTTACATATTTTTACGTCGTGCATAAAATGCCGTATGTGGCACATACACACTTTTTCGTGGGAACTTAGAAGAATGACAATATCGTAACTGCCTGTTACACGGTTATACTTAGGAGATCTATTTGACTAATTCTGTTTAACTGGTGTTTACATGTTTAAACGTTGGAAATCGTATAATTTAATAATATGCTTCTACATACTTATTCTGTTTTGGCAATTGATTAAGCCTGGTTGACCAGTACTTATTACAGGTCGCCAGGCCCTAATTGCTGAATACTCACTTGCTTACGAAACTAAGCCTATTTTAGGTAGGTAGGTAATTTTTAGTAGTAAAATGTAAAACTGTATTCGTGATTTGGGGTTTTCCCACTTATCTTATTATTTTTTTGTTAATATTGGTCGTTCTTATAGTATTATCTTAAATAAAACAAAAAATACAAGAGCTCAAAATACCATTTAGGGAAGTAGGTGCTCACCTAAACACAAAAAACCTGTTTTATTTCAAAAATAAGAAAAACAAAACCAACTAAGTAGTCTTTACTAGTAGTAGTATCGTATGGTAAAATCTCTTCTAGTGGGTGCTTCACACGTGAAACGTCGTTTTGGGATTTTGTCACAATCACCATTATAATTCCTGAATCATTATCAGCCTGAAGAAGTCCACTGCTGAACCTAGGCCTCCCCCACACATTTCCAGGACGTACGACTCTGAGCCCTTTCCTTCCATCGACTTCCCACGATCTTAACAATGTCGTCAGTCCATCCGGTTCGTGGTCGCCATTCGAGAACCTTTATTCCCCAACGGTTGTCGGTTCTTCAAGCTATATGGCCTACCCATTGCCACTTCAGCTTACTAATTCTAAGTGACCTTGGTTCTTCTTCGGATATCCTCATTTCTGATTCTATCACGTAGTGAAACTCCCAGCATATTTGAGTTTGAGCTGGTGTACGAGGCCAATAGTTAGTGACCACGTCTCAGTTCCATTAGTCATCACTGGCAACACGCACTGATTATAGACTTTTGTCTTGAGGCTCTGCGGTATCTGCGACGAGAAGATGTGGCGCAATTTCCCGTCACAATATCTATTGATAAAATCCCAATGGCGAACAAGTTCTCCCAATGAGCCACAAACTGCAGGTCTCTTTCAAAGTCATTCATTTTTTGTTAGCAGAAGAGAGAGATGCGGCCTGCTTGTGGAGACAAATCCACAAGTAAGTAAGTAAGTAGGCCGCATCTCTCTCTTTTTCCTTAAGCTGCTCAGAATTATTCCCTGACATACTTGGAGAGCCAATTGGCAATAGCGTCAGAGTGGAGGCTGGTGACGCAGGGCAGCCTAATAACTGTTCATATGGTAAGCGAACTGGTAATGTCGCTGGAGTGGGTACTGTTAACTCAGCGCAACCTAGGTGGTCATCTGGAGAGACAACTGGCAAGGCGACTCCATGCAGCCTTATTGGTCTATCTGTTGAGCTATAAGGTGTGCGTAATTGGGAGAGTCACACAATGATAATGGCATATTAATGCTTGAGGAAGACTATAGCAGTAGGGGAGATTCAGGCATGTTTGCTGCCAAAGCAAGGTCATAGAAGCTATATTCCGGCAAATCAAATTCAGGATGTTTTTCTGAGTTTTTTGGGTCAGGTTTACAAAAGCGTGGCGACGACGAGCTAAAGGCAATGTCATTATTCCCTGTGTCATTGCTGGAGCCTCCACCACTAGCTTGCAAGGTAAATTGTAAGATATGGGAAGCTGGGACATGCAATTCAAAAGATGCAGGACTATCATCGTTAGTGTTCGTAGAATGCAAGGGGGAAATGCGCGGTGCAAGAAAAAAAAGGTTCTTCATCGCTGTCAGATATTATCTCACCTATTCGGCTTAGGTCATCCTCAATAACATTTTCTGAGAATGGCACTGGAGATGCAACTTAAAAACAACAACAGCGGGGAAGATTAAAAATTTTATGAAAAGCGACTTATATTTCATGGGATAAAGAGCACCTTGCACTTTTGAAGTGCATTTCTGTTCATAACTTTGAAGATCCTTTTCAGATCCTCAACATTTTAATGGGGCCACCATTGGAATTACCTTCTTTCCGACAAAAAAAGAATCAACAAAATCGGTTCACAAACAACGAAGTTATCTGAAGTTGTTAATTGAGAAATCCTCCTTTGTGCAATTGGATAAAAATAATAGTTTTTGATTAAAATAACATGAAAACACAAACACAGAACTATGTAAGTGCATGGGTTACTATAACTTTAATTCAATAACTCTCCGATGTAAAGCTATGTAAAAGTCAGTTACCGAATTTTGATATAACAACTTTTCAAAGTATAAATATGTAAGTTGATAGATACACCTTATAATCATAGTGAATCCCGATGTATAAATATGTAAGTGCGTAGTTACACATTTGTACGTAGGGTATCAAAAATTCGCTATCCGAGGAAGAACTGTGTAACGGGCAGTTACCGCCACCAGCACCTCATTCCCCCCCGCGTCAAAGTTTGTATGTGGAAGATACAGCATTATATGGCGGGAAAATAATGAAGTTGGACAGTTATACGATTAAGAAAAACGTACTTAGAGTAGACTTTTTATTTTTTTTGTAATTTATAATGATAGACTGGCATGTGTAGATGCCAAAAATGCATCAAACGTATAAGTGTGTATCTGGCAGTTAGACGAAGATACGTAGGGAGTGTCGAACGAATCTCCTTACTTAAAGGTCATGAGTTGGCAGTAAAAGTAAAAGTAATGTTGCAAAATAAATACAAGATAATAAGGCAGACTAAGTTATTGCTTCCGGCATAATGTGCCGAATGAACTTGAGAAAATATATTACTTAGATGTAATCAAAGTATATTACGACGACGACGTAGCCAACTATGCAACAGGGGCTCAATTCTAGACCAGTGACTTTTTTGTCACGGTATTTAAATATCACAAGAACCGTCAGTTTCTTTAGTGAATTTGACAGTTCTTGTGATATATTATCTACCGTGACAAAAAAGTAACTGGTCTAGAATTGAGCCCCAGGATGGTCTAGAAGTCACCTTTTCCTAGTCACTCTTGCCTTGAAGAGGCCCAGATTGTGTTCTGTTGCAAAATTAAACAAACAAATAACAAATAAGTAAATGAAACTAACAAGGAACAGCGATTACATAAAAATTCCCTTGTTGCCATCACTATTCGCTATCTTATGTTTATTACGCCAACATCCAGACTTGTTGCAATAGTTCCTTGTCAAAAATAAGTTGTTTCTATTCGTTTTTTATTGCAATCGAAGCTCAAAGTAATGTCAAAACTAATAGATGCGACTAGGTTTTGATTGCATATAATTACCCCACAGATAAAAAACGGCAAAGCAGAGAAGCAAACAGTATTAGAACACTTTATACTCTGTCTTTTGTAGTTAGCTCATTGGCTTTTCCATTTAGTAACACGTCAACTCAGTTAAATAAGTGGACAACAGTATAGTAGGTACTTCTTCAATCTCGAAATATTACATAGCACATGTTAAAATCTTAAAAGGCATAAAAGTATTGACATTTGCCAATCATATTTGCATTCAATGATGGATTTTAACTTATCGAATAAACACGTTGACGACTTATCGAATAATTTATGATTCTTTCTTGTAAAGTAAATAAAATACAACTCCTCAAAGTATCCACGAACTGATTGTGGAATTAGGACGACGTCCGATTGAATCCAAACAAATTAAATATTAACTAAATCTATATATATATAACTCAAAGGTGACTGACTGACTGACATAGTGATCTATCAACGCACAGCCCAAACCACTGGACAGATCGGGCTAAAATTTGGCATGCAGGTAGATGTTATGACGTAGGCATCCGCTAAGAAAGGAAAATGGAAAATTAATTTCCGAAGAGGAGAAAAAGGAGAAAAATGGTTTAAAGAAAAATCAACGCACAGCCTAAACCGTTAGCCCTAGAAGCATGAAACTTAGAAGGTGTATTCCTCTAATAGAGCAAAGGTGTACTAAAAAAGAAAATAGGAAAATTATTTCTCTAAAAGAAGAAAAAATGGAAAATGATTTTAAGAAAAATCACAAAAAATAGCTTTACAAAATACGCAAAAAAACATTAAAAAAAATCAGCTACCGCAGCATCTGGCACCAGGTTCGATTACACACAAAGGTTCACAAACAAATCAACACCAACACGCATACGAAACCCCAAATTAGCCACTAATATAACATAAAACTACAAAAAATAGCTTTACAAAATACGAAAAAAAAACATTAAAAAATTTTCAGCTACCGCAGCATTTGTCACCAGGTTTTTATACACACAAATGTTTTCAAAAAAACCGATGATAACCACTTAGACAAAATCGCAGGAAACATCTATCATACTTAAACTAAACACTGCTGAAAAAAATCCGCTCCAACAGCACTCACATTCAAATACATTCTAAAGTACAAGCTCAAAACAATGGTAACTAGCAGTTGGTCATATCAAATTAAAAAAATCTGATTCGATTATACACCAACACGCATACGAAACCCCAAATTAGCCACTAATATACCATAAAATCACAAAAAATAGCTTTACAAAATACGAAAAAAAAACATTAAAAAATTTCCAGCTACCGCAGCATATGTCACCAGGTTTTAATACACACAAATGTTCACAAAAAAACCGATGATAACCACTTAGACAAAATCGCGGGAAACATCTATCATACTTAAACTAAACACTGCTGAAAAAAATCAGCTCCAACAGCACTCACCTTTAAATTCAAATACATTCTAAAGTACAAGCTCAAAACAATGGTAATTAGCAGTTGGTCATATCAAACTAAAACAAACGAACTCAAATATCCACGCGGACGAAGTCGCGGGTATCAGCTAGTGGTAAATAAACTTTGTTATCGATATCAGTGGTGTGCAAACACATTTATCGCGTGAAGTGCTTACATTAACCTTCATTTTGGTGATCCTGATTCTATTTTATGGAAATCAATGACTGGTTTGCCTTAATTATATTCAAACATGATAGACTGATTCATTTTTGAAGTGAAAACTTCTTTAGCGGCGTTGAGCACTTTCTGTAATGGGTATAAAATCTTAAACTCGCGTCAGGATCACGTGACCCTGATCGAAAAAGCGTAAGACGGATGTTTTTGTAGAAATGTACCCTAAGACTACAACGTAGAGTTCATAATAAAAATCGAAAAAGCGTAAGACGGATGTTTTTGTAGAAATGTACCCTAAGACTACAACGTAGAGTTCATAATAAAAAAACATTAAACTGCACGAGAATTGCCCACTTTCACAGAACTGCACAATTATTGTGCAATAATTATAACAAGTGAAAAAAAGCCAAGGATCTCCAAATTAAATTATTGCAAATAATAAACAATAAAAAAAAGCAGCCAAGTGCGAGTCGGACTCGCACATGAAGGGTTCCGTAGCATGACGAACTTAGACGAATAGTTACTTGATGTAACATAATAAGGTTCTTGTAGTTCGTCGAAAGGTAAATTGCGGTTTACGGTTTATGACGTATAAAAAAAAACTACTGACTAGATCTCGTTCAAACCAAAAATCGTTGGAAGTTTACATAGTAATGTACAACATATATTTTTTTTAGTATTATCATTCTCTTACTTTAGAAGTTAGAGGGGGGGGGGACCAACTTTTTTCCACTTTGGAAGTGTCTCTCGCGCAAACTATTCAGTTTAGAAAAAAACGATATTAGAAACCTCAACATCATTTTTGAAGACCTATTCATAAATACCCCACACGTATAGGTTCGATGAAAAAAAATTTTTTGAGTTTCAGTTTCAAGTATGGGGACCCCCGAAATTTATAGTTTTTTTTTAATTTTTATGTTAAAATCTTAATGCGGTTCACAGAATACATCTACTCGCCAAGTTTCATCAGTCTAGCTCTTACGGTTTCGGAGAAAAATGGCTGTGACATACGGACGGACAGACAGACAGACAGACAGACAGACAGACAGACATGACGAATCTATAAGGGTTCCGTTTTTGCCATTTGGCTACGGAACCCTAAAAAAAGCGGAGTCAATATAATTCTTATTCTATAAATGCAAAGTTTTTGAAGTGAAAACTTCTTTAGCGGCGTTGAGCACTTTTTTTTTTGGGTCATGTAGGGAAGGTGAGATTATTTTGAAAGCAATATAAATTTTTCCCCCCTTTCCCTCTAGACCCCTTTATTATTTAAAAAACCTAAAAATGCCCTATTTTTAAGCCTTTTTTTTCGATTGGAGCATTGCGGCGAGCGAAGCGAGCCGTGCTGTGACTCCCCCCAAGCCCCCCAGAACCCCCTCCTCCTGAACCCGGGGGGAGCGTCGCGGCGAGTGAAGCGAGCCGCCACGTGACCACGGGGAACAGCGCGGCGAGCGAAGCGAGCCGTGCTGTGACCCCCCCTAAGCCCCCCAGAACCCCCTCCTCCGAAACCCGGGGGGAGCGTCGCGGCGAGCGAAGCGAGCCGCCACGCGATCACGGGGAACAGCGTGGCGAGTAAAGCGAGCCGTGCTGCTACCCCCCTAAGCCCCCCAGAACCCCCTCTTCCTGAACCCGGGGGGAGCGTCGCGGCGAGCGAAGCGAGCCGCCATGCGACCACGGGGAACAGCGCGGCGAGCGAAGCGAGCCGTGCTGTGACCCCCCTTAGCCCCCCAGAACCCCCTTTCTCCTATGTCTGCCGTTTTACTTCATTTAGGACCTACTTGTAGGTCGCGCGACAAGGTCCCTTCTAGCGGTTCCGACCCGTTGAGGATTTGGCTTTACGTAAAATTTAGGGTTCCGTATAGGGTTTTGATTGGGGTTATACTATATTGAGGAATTTGATTAAATGGTCGACTTTTAGGGTTCCTTAGGACTTTGATTGGAGTTTCAACTACACTTAGAAGCTTGATAATGTTAAAATTTTTAGGGTTCCTTAGGACTTTGATTGGGGTTTTACTACATTGAGGAATTTGATTAAGTGGTCAACTTTTAGGGTTCCTTAGGACTTTGATTGGAGTTTCAACTACACTTAGGAGCTTGATAATGTTAACATTTTTAGGGTTCCTTAGGACTTTGATTGGAATTTCAACTACACTTAGGAGCTTGATAATGCTAAAATTTTTAGGGTTCCTTAGGACTTTGATTGGGGTTTTACTACATTGAGGAACTTGATAAAATAAACAACTTTTAGGGTTCCTTAGGCCTTTAATTGGACTTTCAACTACACTTAAGACCTTGATTATGTAAACAATTTTAGGGTTCCTTAGCACTTTGATTGGAATTTCAACTACACTTAGGAGTTTGATAATGCTAAAATTTTTAGGGTTCCTTAGGACTTTGATTGGGGTTTTACTACATTGAGGAACTTGATAAAATAAACAACTTTTAGGGTTCCTACGTTAATAATCAAGTTTTCACTTCTGCCGGCACTCCCGGAGTGCAACCCGTATTTTTTTTTTTTATCTCGTCGTCATTCTAGGTAAACATAAAGCTACCAGGGCTAGGGGAATATAATATGGGGTAGTAGTAGTAAGTAGGGGGGGTAAGGTTAGGATATTCTACAGATGCGACATAGGTCTATCGAGAACTTTTTCTTAAACTTTCCAGAAACATTACTAAGCTCTAAGTTTCAAGCTTGACAACTACAGTACCTAGATTAGGATTTGGACAGTTTTTTCAACGGTCTGTAAGGTAATTCAACTGTTCCATGTCATTACCATCACCATCTCACGCCCGGTGTATCACTGCTGGGCTGGACTGTTCCATCTATTGTCAATAACTATTAGACAATAATCACATTGAAATGTCACTATTGTCATAAGCTTTGATTCTATTATCTGTGCTAAAGGTATGTCATTTGTCATGCACTACTATCTGTCATGTCAAAGTATTTGGCGCTCTGTCAGGCGATTCAAGAGGAAGAAGGAATGTTGGGATAATTAAGGAGGTTGCGGTGATGCATAATTACGATCCTAAAAAAGTGAACGAGTGTTTTATTGAAAATAGTATTCCTATTGAAGTAACAACTCGTTACACAAAAGTAGACTGTAAAGTTTGAAACAAACAAGATAGTCAATCCAAATATATTTAGGTAGGTACTGAATCATAGTGCGTCGATCGGTTGGTAGATGGTACGGTCATTCAAATTGAAAGTATAATTTTAAGAGTCTGTTTATGATCAGAGTTCCGGGATCTCGATCAGAAATAGTCGGATTATAGTCTGCTGCTTGTAACGTAACTCGATATTGCTAATAGAGTTTCAACTTATTTGTTTGGATTCCCGGAATGGAATTAAAACCTTGCACATGATTGTGGGTTCATAACAGAGAAAACTCTAAATACGTATACAACTTTGAAGCGATATGTCTAGGTAGGTTCTCTGTGTACTAACACAGTACTGTGTACTAACTATCCTACTCAGGTTAGGTACCTACTTTAATGGTTGTTTTTTTAATCGAACTGTATCTGTTTATACCACCTAAGATGAACCTTTTACTGTACTTCTGTACCTACTTACTTATTCTAATTCATTTTAACATTCAAGATTTTTATTGATTTTATAATGTTTACAAAGATTCTTATAATGTCCCGAGCGGGATTTGAACCCACGACCTTCCCCTTAGCACGGGGCGTAGCGGCCAGCCCAGACCTCTGCGCCATCGGATCCTAATCACACTCAACTTTGAGGCATTATAAAAATCTTTGTGTCACTCAGTTTACACATCCTTAGGCCCGTATTCAGAAACAGAGCTTGAGTCTGAGTCGAGCCTCGAGCAAAGATTTTTGACATATTTCAATCTGTCAAAAAATCTATGCTTGAGCTCGACTCAGACTCAAGCTCTATTTTTGAATATGGGGCTTAGACTAACAACAAATGCTCATCAGGATGCCCTCATTTCCAGGTAACCTGGTGACAACCGTGGCACTCCTCATGCACCCGAAGCTCCGCACCCACGTCACCACGATGTTCGTCCTCTCGCTCTGCGTGTCCGATCTTCTGTTCTGCGCCATCAACATGCCTCTAACAGCGAACCGGTACATCCAGCAACATTGGGGACTCGGCCCGCAGCTGTGCCAGATGTTCGCCTTTGTGTTCTATGGAAACGAGGCGGTCTCGCTGCTTTCTATGGTGGCTATCACCATCAACAGGTGAGGATCTTTTTAACTCTTCTTGTCGTGTCACTGGTTTGGACCAGTTTGGTAGTAAAAGGATTTTAAGTGCGTCACAGAGAGGCTCATTTCGTGCACTCGACACAATGTTTTGCGAACATTTTAGATTCTACAACATGCTGGTTTCCTCACGGTGTTTTTTTTTAACTATTTCATCATCATCATCATCAGGCTGTAGAAGCCCATTGCTGGACATAAGCCTCCTCTATACATGATGACTACATACTAACTATTCCAAAAGTACAGTCAATTCTATTAAATAAGTAAATTCACGAAGATTATTTTGAATCATGTTTTCAGCTACCTGGTGAGTTCAGCAAGATGCTATTATTCACAATTTGACAAGTAAAAAAGCAGTTTTATTTCTACTACGTAAATCTTTTTTCATAATTTGTAAAGCAGAGACATTAACCTCTACTGTATTTACAAATACTAATTGCTCCTCCCTCACCTACATAATCTAACGATGTCTAAAAATAATACTAATAAAGCCAAAATTCATGATAAACAATATTTTAACCTACACACACCATAGCCATAGCTTCCGGAGGATGTTTTTCTCGAAATAATAATTGTGAGTGTAAATCATGAAGACAAGGCCACCATGGATTTGTGCTATAGATGTCTGAAAGCATCATAAACACGAGTTAAAGCTCCCAGCACACTTTAGATACCGCAGTCCGATAAATCAACGCATGTCAAGGACTTCTAATTTTCAAAATCTCTTCTATCATATTCAGAAGTATCTATTATGTCTAAAATATATCATATTTCTGTAGAAAATTAAGGTTTTTGTGCAATAAAAGTACATTTAAATTTAAATTTTCAAAAATTCACGCCAAAACGCTCGCTGGTGTCATATGGCGTCTGTTATTATATTACGTCACGGTGTAGTATTTCAACAGTAAACATTGGTGCTTTTGTACTAATCAGAATAATACTAATCAGTACCACGCTTTTTGTACAATAATATAAATTTTTCAATTGATTTGAGTTTTATAAACTCTAATTTATTTTGTAAATGCATATTTAGAATACAATTTCTCTCTTTAATTCTGCAAAGCGTCATAAAGTGTGTGTTCCTTCTTATAAACCTTTTTGTTTTACTTCTTCACACCTCGACAGATAAATCAGTGCGGGCGTTTAATCGCTGCTACTTCACCACGAATGTGCTTTTTACGACAACGCGGCCGAATATCCAAATAACATTCTTTCATTTTATGGGGATAGGTATCTTCCAAAAAATACCCACTCACTTTTTTTTTTTTACTTTTAATAATGTTTCTGTATCTGTTGACTGGCCTCTCAGCTCAATTGGTAGCAGCTCTGCCTTCTGCGCCGTAGGTCATAGTTCGATCCCCACCGAGAACAAATATTTGTGTGGTGAACGCAGATGTTTGATCTCGTTCTGGGTGCTATATTGTATTCTAAGTATGTATTTACAAAGAATAAATGAATTCAAGTATTATATCAGCTATCTAGTTCCCATAGTACAAGCTCTGCTTAACTTGGGACTATATAGTGTTGTGTGGTTTATTTATTTATTGTGTATTTTATACAGCTCTGTAAGACTCTTCAATCAGACTGGACCAATATTACATCAGTTTTAATAACTTGGCTGGGTATGGTGTTCTGTGCGTCAGACGTTCATACGTCACCTAAGACATTTAAATTGTGTACGTCACAACTCAATTGAACGGAAGTAATGTAATTTGCCACCAAAACGATCCGTAAAGCCGTATGCGTAACGATATCTGGTTCCTCGGCTTCGCTCGCCCCGTTGCCGTTACGCCCCGTTTTTTTTTCCTTTAAAAGTTTTTCTTCTTTTTCTCCGCTAAGGGAAACAATTTTCCAATTTCCTTTCTTAGTGCATCCCTATGCTATAAAAGGAACATACCCTCCAAGTAATTATACCTATCCGTTATAATTAATTCAATAAATAATATCTACCATCAAATCAACCATACTTACCAGTAGAACATTTCAAAGTCTACTTTCTAAAAATATCGATAAAGAAAGTTACCTACTCCATTGATTTGAATCAAAACAATTGAGTAGGTAACTTTGCTGCATGTCTCATCTAACCTCTTTTTTCTTTGACCTACTAATGCAACCCGTAAATTTATCTGCATCCACTCTGGATCTAATTTGTTGTGCTTCACTAATTTTAAACAAAGTTTGTTTCCTTTTTACACTACACCTAAAAGGATTATTTTTAAAAATAATTTATTGTTAAAAATTAATTAATTTATTAGTTTATTGTTAAAAATGTTTGAAGTATTTTTCAATTTGAAAATTACGTTACATCGTCTAGTCTAAGTGGAGACGTAATAGAAATAACGAACAAAAAATTAAAAGTAGGTTTTAAAATCACATCTTGTTGATCATTTTTCACCCGCGACCGCGATACAGGCTAGTCCTTTTTTTTTAGGCTAGTCCTAGTGTGGGGACCATTGTATATCTGGATTTTAGTAAAACTGATTTCTCGAATAAATATTTTTGTATTTTTTTTTGTAACTAAATAGTATGAAAATATGAACTAAGACCGGGCTCAGTGGCGCGTCTTGGGAGATACGTCCAGTGTCCAGCAGTGGACTAATATAGGTACAGTCCTTCTACTGACCACCTTGTACACTAAATTAGGCAAGTGAAGACTGTTAGAGGGTGGTATAGGTTACAAGTTAAAAGTAACCTAAAAAGTGATAGTAATAATATCTACTTTATAGTCAGTATAGTTACAAATGACTAAATTAAATTATTTATAAGCAAGGTTTATAAAATACGAGTTCACATGGCTAGTTCGTTGACCTACTCAAAGCAGCCCATTAATATTAATGCTTCGTAACAAAATGTCCTCCACTTACCGTATCCATGTCCCATACTTACAGACTATAGAGAATACCTAATAGTGATGATTTCCTAGCCGTTTTCGGCTACGGCTACTAAGAATGGATGGACATAATATTATTGCTTACAAGCCGCCCGCGGCTTAGCTCGCATGTATTTACAAATAAATATATTTAATTGGGGGATAATGTTGTTTGGATTGTCCACAATATTTATATTTACAGCTAGAGTATTTTTTTCCATAGCTAATAAAACCAAATCAATTATTTGAATGTGATAAATTATTTAGTCCTAAATTAATGTCCTTATTTAAGTTGATAATGTTATTATTTCTTAAGTTTGTGAATAAACAAAATTATTGTCCTAAAAAGAGTCAATGGTTAAAATCATAGCAAGGGCAAATCCGTGGTCTTCTGCCTACCCCTATGAAAAACAGACGTGATCCAGGAAACATGCAATACAATGGGGCAATGACTTCTGAGAAGAATCAAAACTATGTATATCTTCTATTTATCTGATAGAAAGGAAAAAAAGCATGAAAGGAGCCTCTTTGAGGCGCACTTGAAATACTTTCACCACACTTGGTTCGAAAGAATCAGTGACACGATAAGAAGAAGAAGATTTATCTGATTTATCTCAGATGTAGAACTGCTTTGTTTTTTTTTTAATTTGTTTAAAACAGAAATAATTTCTATTTACACAACAAATCTAAATAATCTAACGAAGACCCTTCTCAAGTTGTTTCTTAAGCAATTACTTACAACACAATGAGAGTGTGTTTAAATTGAATTGTACCACAATTGTGCGCCATACGGGCCTTCTAAATCATGCCGACACTACAGCTATGCGTCAATTTAGAAGGAAATTATTTAAATGCATGATGATTGAACTTTGAGCTTTTTAATATTAATGACCTTATAAAAATATTTCAAAAGAACTATTAAACTATTAACTTAACTATTGACGCAGAAGGCAGAGCTACTACCAACTAAGGAGAAACGCCAGTCAAAAAATGAAGCTCAAATAGTAGGTATTTTGTATTAAATAAATGAATAAACAATGCTGTGAAAGTATTCGCCACTTTCGTGCGTATTCTACTTACGTGATCTATTTACTTATCTAAATAAAATCATGGAATTAACATAACAATTTTAGGTTTTTCTACATTTGAATTACAAATTGCATTCATTACGATGAGTGATTGTTTAAGATGAGAGTCATGGTAGAAAGTATGATGCTGTTAAAACCTAAGTATGCAGCATTTCTCTCAATTTTCTACAGTTTAAAAGCAATTTGTGCTTACCGAATCGTATCTGGCTTGCCTGTAGGCCCACCACTAGCTCTGTCTGGCTCTGTCTCTGTTTTTGAATCTGTGTGAGTGCTCACCAGGGTATTATACTGTTTGTGACGTTTCGATGTAGGATTTATTTAGTCAACACTCACGCAGACTCCAAACCAGAGCCAGACAGAGCTTGTGGTAGGCCTACTTAGTGGAAGAGCTCCGTTTGTTAGTTATTTGTGATTAGCTGATTAGTGAAGCGTGCGTGAATGCGACTCAGGTATTTGGTCAATTATTATGTAATGGGTCAATTATTAGCAACTCCTTCGAATCCTCCTTTACAAATCCTCTTTTGTTGCAATCAAAAATGCAATTATTGATGCTATAAACAGTGTGCGAGGTGGTACTGCCAAATCAACGGTCTGCAAAAGTCTAGCAGCCTAAGAATAGCTAGCAGCTTGAAATCTCTAGCTGCTGGGAAGTAAAAGCTAAGGAATACTAAGGCCTGTATTCAGAAACAGTGCTTGAGTCTGAGTCGAGCCTCAAGCACAAATTTTTTGACAGTTCTTTATTGAAAAATGTCAAAAATCTATACTCGAGGCTCGACTCAGACTCAGCACTGTTCTGAATACGGGCCCAAGGATAAGATGACCTCACCAGTTATTTGGATAGGAATTGGTGAGAAATTATGGATTCGAGTCGAGAGAGACAACCCTTAGAGTTTTTCACATGAAATGGGTATTCAGTTCCATATTCATCTCTGTACTACAGATTGAACACAATAAAAAGGTCTGTCCACACAAAAATAAACGTATTGAAAGCGCGGGTCAGTAGCCACGCATAAAGGAGCTCTGTGCGCTGAAACATGGCTCTTGGTTGCATTTCTTGATCGTTTTTTCATCACTCATCATTATCAGCATTAGTTTATATAATTTTACTGTTGGATCTGCCCTATATTTCGAGGCATGCCGTGGTCATCCGTGCACTGTCTACCAAATAAGAAGATTCTGCTGCCTATCTTATGGTGCGTTTCCAGTCGTCTCAATTAGTATCTATTTATGCCTACTTCTGCCGTGAAGCAGCATTGCTGGGTTCGGTTCGAGGGATCGGGTGCCGGTAAAACTACTGGCACGTGAGACTTAAACATCTGTATGCCTCAAGTTGATGGCCACAGGGCAGTGCCGTTGCACCTAGCCGTTGCGATAGGTCACTTTCCTGACGTGCGTGACCTACGAGACGATTTGTTATAGGCTATGGTTACTACTTAACATCAGGTGGGCCATATGCTTGATCCATCAGCTACTTAGTTACTACAAATAAAAATAGTCCACTACTGGATGTAGGGCTCTCCCTAGATGTGCCACTGAGTCTGGTCTTCGGCTCTTCTCCAGTGATTGCCAGCTACATCTCGCAGATCGTCACCCAAGCTTCGTCTTCGCTCGTCCATAAATCTTCGTTCGCTATATTGACTGAAGAGCACTGGTGGTCTAGTGGTAGCGGCCCCGCCTTCTGGGTCCAAATCCAGTCGTGTTTAGATTAGACCAATGAGTTTTTCTGTCGAAAAATGTATGTGCACAATGCTAGAGCTCTCAAACGGTAAAAGAAAACATCGTCAGGAAACCCGGGGCTTATATAGTCAGCTCCGCACGTATTGACCATGTCTTTCCTGTGGATTAGGCCAAATGAGCTGTCATGAAAATATAGGTGCTGGGATAGTCTTTTCCATCTAAAATCCTGTCCTAGGCACTGTAGCGTCCCGTAAGTAGGGGCATGAGTAATCACCAGTTTCCCCTGACGCTAAATCATCTACAATAGATACAAAAGCCTGTTTACTTTACTTTATATTGACTATTCCACTTACGAAAGTTTTCAAAACCCAGGGCTAATGAGTGTACACAATAAGCTCGAGTAAACATATTATGGAGTGTGTTATCTAAACCCGCTTGCTTTCCCACGGGAGATAAGAAGTGCTTTCCATCCACTTGTAGCCACTTGATGACAACTAGCGAATACTACTTAGCATGTACTACTTAGCTAAGACTGTCATGAGAAGTCAAACGTCTTAAGCAGAGACATTGTACTGAATCAATCATTGGTCTCACTCAACTCAAGTGGAAATGTTTTATAGGTAGACAGTTTATGGCTATTGATTTTTTGTTTAACCAAGTCATTTAAAAAAATCTACAGTATGAAGATAAGTTTCTTCTTAAGATCTCTAATAAACTAAAGGTTGGTCTATGCACAAATCATCACAACTTTCGATATTAGTACACGATTTAATAAAAAAAAGTGTCTCAATAAAGAGACCTTTTTCTTGCCGATGATTGAGCAAATAGATTTGAACAAAGAGTAAAATATAGTTTCTTATGATGATAATTTCTCGTGTATTTTGTAAATATTTGCATTATTTGTAAGTTTCATTATGTTAAAATGAAATGCTACTACAGTTTGATTTATTTGTATTTCAGGTACACTCTGATAGCGTACTACGATATGTACTCCCAGATCTACACCACCACCAAGATTTGGGTGCAGCTTTTTCTGATCTGGCTCGTCTCCTTCGGCCTTATGGTGAGTAGACTACCCTAACCGCTATATTATTTTCAACCTGCATCTTCCCTAGGTAAGGGCACATAACTCTCAAACCTCCTATCATTATTAAATTATATTTTTACCCGATTTTATAATTAAATCGACTTCAAATAAATAGGAAGATGTTCTCATTTCAGTTGTTTTTTTTTTGTTATTGTATAACTTTGTCATGGTATGAGCCAATTTCAATTTTTTTTTTCTAACCTATATCGTCCCACTGCTGGGCAAGGGTCTCTCCCAAATCCTTCCAACTGTCTATCCATTGCTATATCCCACCATCCTCGCTCGGAAGCGTCGAGATTTCGAGATCATCCCTCCAACGCTTTTCAATAATTTCAATAATCCTCTTTTTTATCTTTATTGACATAATGTATGGTACAGTAAATATTGTTGGATCCATAGGTTCCTAGTTCAGGAACTACAGTGAAAACTGTGTTTCACGAACCAACAATACTTCTAGTTTGGTAGAAATATCATCAAAATCGGCTTCTAAAGTTTTTTAAACTTCACTTGTTTTTACAATCATCACATCACACAAAAACATGTCACTCTGAAGTTTTTCGATTCAGACTTGCTCGATCATTATTTAAGAAATACAAAAACCATCGTTACACCTAAAAAGAACGTTAATTTAAATTCAACCCACGTTTTATTACGTTGTTCTTTTCATAGGTTTAGTGTGGTCCTTCAATGGCCCAATAAACAGCCCTACAATAAAGACAATTGTTGGTTTATTTCGCTCCTAAATTAAAACATTTTTTACTGGCATTTACCGCTACAGAGTATCGTAAAAAGCAATGCTACGCACCGTACTGTAAGGCGTGTGTTGAATTGATGATGGTCGCCATGGTAGAGGATATAAAAAAGTAGCCTTGACGTGCCGTGACGGTGTTTAATTGGAAAATACTTACCACTAAGAACTCTACTTACCAACTTACTGAGTAGAAGTTTTTAATATAAAAAAAACTTACCTACTCTCCTTAAAAAACTACCACCCAACCTAGTTACAAAATTAAAAGCATGTCCATAGTTCGGCCGCCTCACATAGAGGATGTTCCCTAATTCGGGACAATTAAACACGTATTATAAACATGGAAGTGCAATGAACTAATTCCCACTGCGGGTACACTCACCAACAAAGTAACCACTACTCAAAGCAAAGAGGAGATGGACGTATGTATGTAAGAGAAAGGTCATGTATTATATTGATTGACAGAGGCCTAACTACCTCAGATGGAAGTAGCTCTGCCTTCTGGGCTGAAGTTTGTGGGTTCCATCCCCGTTTTTTACAAAAAAATAGGAAGTTCTCAATTTGGTTGTATTTTTTTATGTTTGTTATATCGCATAATTTCGTAATGTATGGGCAGATTTAAATAATACTTTTTTGGAAGACTATAATTCCAGATTAATCCCATTGAAATTTCATCAAAATCGGTTTAATATTTTGGTCATGAAGTCTGTTTCTCAAGTTTTTTATTATTATGTGGGAAACATAAGGCTAAGGAAACATTGGGCTAAGAAGTCATTCGTTCATAGAATCGGCTCTAAGGACCAATGAACGACAACACCACGGATGTAAGGGTGCCACATCTATATCTTTATCTATACTAATATTATAAAGAGGAAAGATTTGTACCTATTTTTGTATGTTTGTAATGAATAGGCTCAAAAAGTACTGGGCCGATTTAAAAAAATCTTTCACCAATAGAATGCTACATTCTTCCAATTTGACATAGGCTACATTTCATTTTGAAAAAAAATATTTAAAAAAAAATTAGGGTCCTTGGTAAAATTTGAACAATGTAACCGAAGGTGTAGAAAAATGAGTCTTAAAATGTCTTTCGTCGAATGCGCTGCCAAAACTATTAGCGATAGAACAAAATAATGTACAACAATATTGTCTACCCCGTGCGAAGCCGGGACGGGCTGCTAGTATCAAATAAAAAGATTATTTATATCGAATAAAAAGATTATTTAATTATATAACCACAGACAGAGACAATAGGCGTTGGCATAGGTGAACTTAGCTCTACGGCAATGATAAGTACCTAAGTAGTAGGCTTAGTCGTAACCCTCTTGACAGGACTTGAAGTATTAATACTAATTTGATGGTGTCCGAAACGTCAGTAAAAATAATATTAAAATCAAAAGTGTCATTTGGGACACTGTGTCCCAGGGAAATTTGTCCGAAACGTCAGCAAGTCCTTGACAGAGTGGTCGTAGTTGTCATGACGGGGCAGTATAGGAGTAGAAGCTAAGATTAAACCTCGCCCTCGTTTAGGTGACTGGTCTAGTAATGGAAACAGTTACATTCAGTGACTTTTCTACGTAGACCACTTTTCCAACTGACTGTACCTAGTACATGAGCTTTCCAACGAGCGTTTATATATCTAAAACCTACAGTTTTTATGAATGAGTTGCGTTATGATATTTTTCCGTGAAATTCTGTTTGTTTCCTGTGTTTATAATAACGTTTGAATTACGAGTATATTAGCTATCTTTATTTTATCTAGGACATTTTAAACATAAACTAACCTAGAACAACATTATTTTGTTGCTATTATTAGAAAGGAGGGACAATGTACCTACCCAAGAATATATGTCTATTTCTATGCTACGCTTTTCAATATAATTTACCATGTCTTTCCTGAGGCTAAAATGCATGCTATTAAAATCTCTCAAAAATCTAATAACGCTAAAATGCCTTAAATACTCTACTTACTACTTTACTACTACTACTTACTACTCTGTCTGTTCAAAATGGATGTTAAGGTCACGTAAGGTGCTGGCCAACCCTAAATCAGCGAAATTATTCTACAAGAAAACACAACAGGATATTCGGCTGTCCCTACCCTTTTCAAAAATATTTGGTTGGTTCCTGCTGAAGTAGGAATCCTGGCATGAAAATTATTGTTATGCGTAAATATTCATTCATATAAACTCAAAACTCAAACTCAATCAAATTTTATTCATTTCAATTCCAAGAATTACTTTGTAACGTCTTAAAGCTAGGGTGAGTCTAGGTGCCAGTTCCACGCGACCAAGCCTAGAAGAACAGGCAACAAAATACGGCTCGGTTCTTACCGGTATCAAAAATAATAGTTCCAGTGTGGTGCCACTTCACATAATTAGACGTATGCAATGCAATAATACAAAAGCAAAAGTTTCAAAGACAGCACACGCTACGCTTCAAAGTTATAATAAAATATCTACACAGCATATAAAAATAAGATACAGACGTTTTATTATAAAAAAAAACATATGACCTTATGCCAAATTTGCCTCAGTATGCAAAGCTTATTTTCATTTTTCTAAAGTATATTTGACTAGCTTGCTATTTCAATCGATCCAATAATTTTTTTTTCTTCTCATAACTCATATTAGGATGAATACGGGTTGCACTCCGGGAGTGCCGGCAGAAGTGAAAACTTGATTATTAACGTAGGAACCCTAAAAGTTGTTTATTTTATCAAGTTCCTCAATGTAGTAAAACCCCAATCAAAGTCCTAAGGAACCCTAAAAATTTTAGCATTATCAAGCTCCTAAGTGTAGTTGAAATTCCAATCAAAGTGCTAAGGAACCCTAAAATTGTTTACATAATCAAGGTCCTAAGTGTAGTTGAAAGTCCAATTAAAGGCCTAAGGAACCCTAAAAGTTGTTTATTTTATCAAGTTCCTCAATGTAGTAAAACCCCAATCAAAGTCCTAAGGAACCCTAAAAATTTTAGCATTATCAAGCTCCTAAGTGTAGTTGAAATTCCAATCAAAGTGCTAAGGAACCCTAAAATTGTTTACATAATCAAGGTCCTAAGTGTAGTTGAAAGTCCAATTAAAGGCCTAAGGAACCCTAAAAGTTGTTTATTTTATCAAGTTCCTCAATGTAGTATAACCCCAATCAAAGTCCTAAGGAACCCTAAAAATTTTAGCATTATCAAGCTCCTAAGTGTAGTTGAAATTCCAATCAAAGTCCTAAGGAACCCTAAAAATGTTAACATTATCAAGCTCCTAAGTGTAGTTGAAACTCCAATCAAAGTCCTAAGGAACCCTAAAAGTTGAACACTTAATCAAATTCCTCAATGTAGTAAAACCCCAATCAAAGTCCTAAGGAACCCTAAAAATTTTAACATTATCAAGCTTCTAAGTGTAGTTGAAACTCCAATCAAAGTCCTAAGGAACCCTAAAAGTCGACCATTTAATCAAATTCCTCAATATAGTATAACCCCAATCAAAACCCTATACGGAACCCTAAATTTTACGTAAAGCCAAATCCTCAACGGGTCGGAACCGCTAGAAGGGACCTTGTCGCGCGACCTACAAGTAGGTCCTAAATGAAGTAAAACGGCAGACATAGGAGGAGGGGGTTCTGGGGGGCTAAGGGGGGTCACAGCACGGCTCGCTTCGCTCGCCGCGCTGTTCCCCGTGGTCGCGTGGCGACGCTCCCCCCGGGTTCAGGAAGAGGGGGTTCTGGGGGGCTTAGAGGGGTAACAGCACGGCTCGCTTCGCTCGCCGCGACGCTCCCCCTGGGTTTCGGAGGAGGGGGTTCTGGGGGGCTTAGGGGGGGTCACAGCACGGCTCGCTTCGCTCGCCGCGACGCTCCCCCCGGGTTCAGGAGGAGGGGGTTCTGGGGGGCTTGGGGGGAGTCACAGCACGGCTCGCTTCGCTCGCCGCGCTGTTCCCATGGTCGCATGGCGGCTCGCTTCGCTCGCCGCAATGCTCCACTCGAAAAATAAATACAGTAGATCTATAAAATCATGTACCAATGACCACTACTACCTGCCGCGGGCGGCCGCTAGTTCATAAAATCTATAATAGGTATGTACCTATACCTACTACAGTCACGAAAAACGCCTTGGTATGCTTGCTACTAACTATTATCTATTCTGTGACGTTACCGTGTCATAGTAACTACTAGCGTATCTGTAGCGTCTTACGCTTTTTTTCGATCAGGTCACGTGATCCTGACGCCCTGAACGCCCTGACGCGAGTTTAAGATTTTATACCCATTACAGAAAGTGCTCAACGCCGCTAAAGAAGTTTTCACTTCAAAAAAAAATATGTTTTGGACAATCCACACAACACTATCTAGTCCCAAACTAAGCAGAGCTTGTACTATGGGAACCAGATAGCTGATATAATACTTGAATACTTTTTTTGTAAATACATACATAGAATACGATATAACACCCAGACAGAGAACAAACATCGATGTTCACCACATAAATGTTTGTTCTTGGTGGGGATCGAACCCACGACCTACGGCGCAGAAGGCAGAGGTACTACCAACTGAGCTGAGAGGCCAGTCAGCCTATTATATAACGATGTTTTATTCAGATGCCGTCTCTCCTCGGCATATGGGGCCAGCTAGGCCTGGATGAGAAGACATTCTCGTGCACGATTCTGCACAAAGACGGACGGTCTCCGAAGAAGTATCTCTTCGCGTTCGGCTTCGCATTGCCTTGCGTCGTCATCATAGTCTCCTACTCCTGCATCTATTGGAAGGTGCGGGAGAGCAAACGGAAACTGGAGAGTCGAAGGTGATTGGTTTGGTTTGAAGATAGCTTAACCGACTAAATATTATAAACGCGAAAGTTTGTAAGTATGGATGGATGGATGTTTGTTACTCAATAGCTCTAAAACGACTGAACGGATTTGGATGACATTGGGCACAGATATAGATTGTGGTCTGGAATAGCACATAGGCTACTTTTTATCCCGGTAAAATATATGGTTCCCGTGGGATAGATTTGTTTTTAATCATATGTATAAGAGAAAGTCGTGTTTATATTATAAGTATTATAACTCAAGAATAACTGAGCAAATTTGGCTGAAAATTGGTGGAGTGTTAGCTTAAATCCAGGAGACGGACATTGGATACTTTTTATCCCGAAAATTTACGGGAACGGGGCGTAACGGGAACAGGGCGAGCCGTATACGGACGCAATGCTTGAGCCTGAGTCTGCACATAGATTTTTCTCCATTGAAAAGTGTCAAAACTCTGTGCTTGAGGTGCAACTCCGACTCAAGCTTTATTCTGCATACGGCTTTAGGAAAGAGGGTAATGGAATCCAGACCCTAGCTGTCAAAATGTGCCTAAAGTTGTGTAAGTAGAATTAGTATTCTAGAACATTGCGTAACGATGGTGTTTGTGAAGTACGTGACTGAACAACACTGCTGTTTGTTTCTGGTGTCGATTGCATCAATGATATGCTAAGTAGTTAGATTAGGAGGTAGTTAGCTAGGCACCTACTTTATGCAGGGTGTCCCCGATCCGATATTATGTTAGTTTTATGTAAAGTATTTTCTATTTATCCCGAAAGAGGCGATTCTATACGGGAACAACTAATCTAATTTCTAATCTAATAAGAGTAAGGGGTAGGGGGGTCTAATAAGGGGTCAAAGGGTTCTATTTTTTTTTAATTCGGTGTTTTTTATAAAATATGCAGCGAAGTTCAAAAGCTTTATGACAAGTGCTGTAGAACTGAACTTCAAAAGCTTCATGACAAGATAACAGAATAAATCAAATCAAATCAAATCAAAAGTTATTTATTTTCATGACTCACAACAAGAATAGTATTACTACTAGTATAGTATTATCTTATCTGTGGTATTACACAGGGATTAACAAGTAACAACGACGACTCACCGTCTTTATAGAAGTTTAATTTATTTTTTACATATTTTTCTTTAAACATTTTACGTTATTATAAATAATAAGACTTTTCTCCCACAGCAAACTAAGCGGCCAGACAGCAAAAGAGAAAGAGGAGGATTCCCGTCTCACGACCCTCATGCTGACTATCTTCCTGTGCTTCCTGGCGTGCTTCCTCCCGCTGATGATCATGAACGTGGCAGATGACGGCATCACCTACCCCTGGCTTCACATCATCGCGTCTATACTCGCCTGGGCTTCTTCTGTCATTAACCCACTGATATACGCAGCGACCAATAGACAATATAGAGCAGCTTATGGGAATTTGCTAAAGTTCTGTAAGAATAATCCTGTGACTCGACGCACGACTTGGGGCAGTCGAACTGTGGGCCAGTCGTCTAACTCCCCGAATTACGGGGAGAAGAGGTGTCCTAAAGATCGGCCGACTAATTTATGAAAAAGTCATATCACTAAGTTCTATGAAAGTTCGGACTGGTTGGTATGACGTATAAGAGAAGAAAAAAAATCTAAGCAACCACATAATTTGAATTTGGAACATTCTAAAACAAAGATTTGAAAATAGCGGCAGTGAGCTGTAGTTGGTAGGGGTTTGAATTTCGAACAGGAAATGCATTGTTTCTTTGCCGAGTCAATCGAACGGAAGGAAACTTTCGTTTCCGATACGCACAGCGCCATCTAGGAATCGAATGGGAAGCAACATTTTTTTGAACTATTTCTCATTGATTTCGGGCTCTAAGATTATTTTGTTGATTATTCTCAAATAGTTATTATTGTAAAGAATCTGTTTTGTTTTAAGATAGTAAGAATTGGACCAAGTAGGTTAGGCCAGATTTATTATCTATCTCTACATAAGTACTTCCATCTAATCAAGTAGGAAAATGTATTATTAAAAAATCCGGGAATAATGTGTAGTTATTCCATGCATTTTGTTATATACTATGCGTTGTCTAGAGGAGGCTTGTTATATCAATACAGGGTGTAAAACTACAACTCTGGAAAACCTGATTAAGGGAAGTCCGGTCCTTCGAACCATAATAACCTCTCGCTTCTTAATGAAAAGTAGTTTTTTGCCACAATGCAATAAAATAAATGGTTTTCTTGTGTTAATGTGGGGGCAGAATAGTTATTTCTTTATTTTACACCCTGGATTTTTAAGGTAGAAAACTAAAAACTATACTTAATTTAATAAGTTACTAAACCAAAGCTCTCAATATTACCAAATAAACTGCACACTGTAGTTTTTACCATTTGCATTCCGTATTTTTTTTATTCTGTCTATTGATTTACCCTATAGATAGATAAAACACATCCACTTTAACAAAAGATACCTACACTACCTTTATGTTTTGTTGGCAACTAAGATAAATTAATTAAGTAAATAGTTAATTATTAAAGACTGAAGCGAAAAAGTCAATTAAACTTAGTTATTTGGATAAGTAGGTGCATTTAGGTATCAAATATTGCACATCTTCTAATTTCGGCTTCATAGAGCGTAGTGTACGTCAGAAAGAGATAGCGCTCTACGAAGCTGAAAAGCCGATGTGCAATATTTATTGCCTACAACCGTACCTACACCTACCTAAGAGTACCTAGGTACATCCTATCTTACAATGCAGTAAATTGACATAAACCAACCCAGTAGGTAAGTACCTTAATACTAGGATAGTTAGGTACTGGGTAGGCTTTCTAGATATTATAACCAGTGAAATGTAAATTACTTAGTTGTACTTTAAAAAAAAAAAGATTATTATAGGCGTCCGATCAAAGTTTTATGTTAGAATAATTTAAAATTAATGTAAATTATTATATTAGTTTGTCCTTACATTATCTTTACTTAAACATAGGTATTTATATAAAACTGTTTAATTAATCAAACCAAAGGAAATAAAACAATACAAAACTATAGAAGGTTGTTTGTAAATACCCGTAAATAGAACCTATCCTACCGTGGGGGACTATTATTTTAGGTAAGTAGTGTGGACAATTCACATAATACTATCTAACCCCAAACTAAGCAGAGCTTGTACGATGGGAATCAGAGAGCTGATATTATAATACTTTTTTTATTAAATACATTAGTATACAATACAAGGTGTATCTAAATATGTGTACTATGCGAAGGTGGGGGGTTTCAGACCACAATGGTGATCAGTTGTGGGGGGGAGAAAATTAAAAATTCCTATTTTCAGTTTCCCATACAAAAATATTTAATTTCATAATGCCTAAATAAATTGACAACCCTATCCTTGTAACCCCTTGACCCCTTGACCTACTACATGTGTAGGTCTACTACTACTACCTACTACCTCTGTAGCTGAGTTTAGGGTTGTCACTTTTAGTTAGGGAGGCGAATAGGGGAATTTTCGGAAATACTCGAGCGTGGCAGTTTAAGATATGAGAGATACCTTAGACCTAATAGAAAAACCTTGTTAAGTATTTAGCTCTATATGTAGTGACGCGCGCCTAGGATAGACGATCAGATTAGTAAAAAAAAATGGATAGTCTGAAATACTCGAGCGCGTCAGATTTAGATATTGGGGGTCGATTTTAGTGTTTAAAGACTAAATTTAACTAATCTGACGATAAGTCCTTGACGCCGCCGAGTTATAGGGTCGCGAACTTGTAAAAAAAAAACGTTAATCCGGCATTCTCGAGCGCGATTTTTTTTATTTTTATTTTGAAGAATATAATCTAAAACTTACTAAAAATACAAAATCTGCCGGTTTCCGCATGACCGGAAGTGTGAAGGAGCCATTTCGTCTTCCTAAGAACGCGTTACGTCATATAAGTCGCGAACGATACATTTTACAAAAAAAAAGTTTATATAAACAAAAGAGGTAATTTTATTTTACACAAAAAAGGTCTCTTTACATTTTTGTCCAAAGAAAGGAAAAAAAAGAAACCAAAAAACCTTTTTCGGTCAGATTAAGAGAACCCACCAACATTTTAGTCAGATTAAAAAAATATGCTTTCAGGATACCGAGATAAACCTCCCCTATGAAAATCTGACGCGCTCGAGTATTTCAAAAAAACGTTTTTTTTTTGCATTTTCAAAAATTCATCGTAACTTATCGTCACGCCGAAATCGTCAGTTTTTTAAAGGGAGCTTCCTTGGGGCCTACTTAACACCCCTTCCGAAAATCTGACGCGCTCGAGTAAATTTTTTTTTTTTGCATTTTTGACTACTTTATATGCCTACCCCCACCACGCAAACCGGCAGATTAGTATACCGTTGTTATCAGAGGCACTCGGGGCATACGTAGAATGAATATCTGACGCGCTCGAGAATGCCCAAGTAACTGTTTTTTTTTACATTTTTGAAAAACCGTACACGCCAAACCCACCGCTAAAATGGTTTTTGCCATACGAGATTTTCTTTTCGAAATTATTTTATCTTTCGATTTTGATAGGTCTCGACGGCGCCGTTGAATTACGCCATTTAGCTACCTCGCCTCCCTAACTATTTGTATAAAGTCAGCTGTTCATGTTGAAACTTCGTTGAAGTTTTTTTCAATCGAAGTTCGAAAAGTCGTTGAACAAAAGTTGTTCCCCGGGGGGTGGAAATTCACCCCCCTTCGGGATAGTACACATATTTTGATACACGTTGTATAACACCCAGACAAAGAACAAATCTATGTTCAAAACTCAAATATTTATTCTCGGTGGGGATCGAACCCACGGCCTACGGCGAAGAAGATGAATGATGAGAAATAATAGTTTAGAATCGAAAGAATACTGCCAATATTTTTATAGTAGAGCCACCTATTGGGGAGTAGATTAAAAATGCTCGCTATGTTTAGCGGCATCTATTATTGTATAGAAATCTTAACTTCGCATGAACAATCTACTTGACAACAGGTGGCGTTGTCGCTTCTTGACATAGACAAAAAGATTAGAGTAGAAATCTGTAGAAACCATACATACACACACCACACAAGATGAAAAAAAGCATAAAATAAATTGTCTGTGTCGTGTCTATGGTCTCTTGATTAATTTTGCTGTGACAGGTCTCGCTTTTAGTTTCCGTGAATAAAATCGCCGAAAAATGGCGAAAAGGATCTCGCAGAGCTCTGTGAACTGGGTTGCTATAGCCGAGCGAGTCCCGGCTGAGCAGAAAGTTAATCTTGCGAACTTCAAAATCAAGTCCGACTCCTACCTCCGCAGGTTAGTTTTGACGTGATCGATTTGGTTACATAATTTTTTGTGTAGGATTCTGGTTATCTCTGTTTTTTTTCAGGGTTCTGGCTAACCCTCCTGAGGCGCCTAAGATTAACTGGGCGCAGTACAAAAACACCATTCCCGTGGCTGGTATGGTTGATAAGTTCCAGAAGCAGTACGAAGCTCTGACCATACCCTACCCGGCTGATACCTTGTCTGCTAAAGTAGACGCACAATGGGTTGACATCAAGAAGTCCATCGAGGCTTTCATTAGCGAATCCAATGCTAACATTGCTAAGTAAGTTTTTTTCTGGCTTGTTGAGGTTGAAGCTAGATATCTCTCCAGCGACTATCATAAAGATGACCTTCATTTGTAAACATCCAAAATCGATGGCTCCAAATTTAAGTACTTTCCTACCACAATATACCTATGAATAAGTAATCTTATTTCAATTTTCGCAGATATCAAAAAGAAATTGCCGAGACAAAAGCTCTGTTGCCGTTCGCCCAGATGACA
The DNA here is from genome assembly GCA_947578465.1 of Thera obeliscata. Taxonomy (NCBI): domain Eukaryota; kingdom Metazoa; phylum Arthropoda; class Insecta; order Lepidoptera; family Geometridae; genus Thera; species Thera obeliscata. The sequence continues at coordinate 1,290,640 of OX387915.1, forward strand.
ATGGAAGACGTCCGCGACTCCTACCCGGAGGAGGCTCTCGACCCTCTGAACAAGCCTACCTTCTGGCCGCACACTCCCGACGAGCAGGAAGGCTATGTTGACCCTGAACGACAGGCCCAAGCTCCTCATTAAACATCAATAAAAAGTTAGGCTATTTCTAACAGCTGATATTTTGAACATCAATTGGTTATTTGGGATGATAGCTGAGCTGAGAGTAAAATACATAGCAGAATGAAGTCAGTGCTCTATAATTTATGTAGGAATAAAATCATGTTAACCTATTAATTGTTTTATTTCTATTCCAATAATGGCACCAACTAGGTCCATTATTAGATACCTACGTCTGGCCACACATTGTTAGTCCAAACTAGTAGCATAGCTCAGAGCTGTAGCTAACTAGAAGTGAGCAGTTTAATTTTTATGAGACCCTGTAGGTCCACAGCAGAGATATTTTTTTTTATCAACCCCCAATGCTGTCCAACTGCTGGGCAAAAAACACCCCCACTTTTCTCTCCACCTTGGTCAACAGCCTGTCGATTCCAGCAACACGGCTCGATTGAGTGATCGCTGCATCCACGTTCCATTTTTCAAAATTTTCAAACAAAAATTTACAACTCGCATCGATTTACGCGATCGCTTGAGTGATTTGTGTTGCTAGAATCGACGCCCTGAACCCAGCGTTGAGTATAAGTCATGGCCATTGTGTGTTGCCTGGAGAGAATATAAAATTGTTTTTATTTTCAGCCTATATCTTGTCCCACTGCAGGGCATGGCAAGTTGGCAAGTTTTATCATGCGCACTTGATGTGCGGGCAGGTTTTTTCCGCAAGTAGGCCGCTGGTGGGCCCTTTTTGCGTGACCCCTGACACGTGTTGCTCGAACTTTTTTAGGTTCTGCAACACGCCGGTTTTCCTTCACCGTTTTGAGAGTACTGGCATAGTGCACATACATTTTTCGACAGAAAAACTCATTGGTACACGAGTGGATTTGAACCCACGACCTTCGGATCGGAAGGCGGGGCCACTACCACTAGACCACTAGTGCTCTCCACTGCAGGGCAAAGGCCCTTCCCTTTTTTTCAGCGTTATTGAAAATTCTTTTGCTTGCTTTTTTCGTGATATGGATTTAGACAGTTTCAATTCAATAGAAGATTGATGGTGCATTAAGTTTACAAAGTGATGTTTGGTATATCAGTGAACAAATTGCCTACAAGCTAAAAACTATTTAGGGTCTAAAAAATTAAATGCAGTATTTTTTAATATAATAATTATTTATTAATTGCACTTTTCAGTGTTACACAATATACTCTTGAGAGAATGGACTGAGGAGGAATGTGGGAATTTTATCAAGAATACTATTTAGCTTTCAAAATAACTACAGCACACACAAAACAGAACTAATCAGAGTTGTACATTTAAAAAAAAGTTATTTTACTTTTTACTAATTCAGTTAATTACCTATTTCTAATTTTTGTTTTACTCCTTCCTTATCCTTATAAAAGTTATCAAACAATCTTTTGTTATTTCTTATTTTGCAACACATTCATCAGTCGATGAACACAGATATAAAAAACATTTATTTTAGAACATAGAATTTTTTAACAGTAAATAAATTTAGATGAAGCTATACTATTGTGTCTAAGACCAATGGCCTTCTTTTACTTACCGGAAAGCTTAAAAATAAGATGTACCAACTATTGCCTAAGTTCTGCCTTACAATTATTGTGTCCTATGAGAGGTTAGGGGGCGTCCATAAATTACGTGAGGTGTTTTATTTAATTTTCTGTCCCTCCCTCCCCCCCTGGTGAGATGTCGTGAGATTTTATTCAACCCCCTCCCCCATTGTCCCCCACAGGGATTGTTTGGTAAAAAGAAAAAAAAAATTGCTTCGTGCTTTTATTTACGACTAGTTAAGACAGTGGCGCTAAAACAAAGGACGGGCTTAAACCGGTATTAAAATAGCATGTAAAAACATGCTATTTTAATACCGTTTTAAGCCCGTTTTCCGTTTTTTCCGTCCGTTTTTTGTCAATCAGAAAAAAAATTGCGTGATATTTACCGATACCCCCCTCTCCCCAACGTAAGATTAAATGAGATTTGACTCGACCCCCTTCCCCCCTTAAACATCTCACGTAATTTATGGACGCCCCCTTATTTGTTTCCAAAATCTAATGGTGTGCAATTTAATTTAGTCTTTAGTCAAAACCACTGCATCCGCATAGCGAAAAGAAATCGCCAACCAACCAGAATAGTTAAAGCTATTAAGGCATACATCCACCAAAAGAAGTGGATCTAGTTATTAGATTAATTTCAACATACAGAAAAATAACACGAGCATCGTTTACACAAATACGTTACAAACTGGACCTAGGACAAATAACTTTTGTTACATTACTTACTGTAGACATTTAAATTCACTACGCGGCATCCACGATTCTACTATAAAGTTTTGCTTTGATGCCATGAAGTGTTACGTTAAATTTACAAATGACAACTATATTCGAACCAGGCATTTCTTATGTATAAAAATCGGTACATCTCTAGTTTGTAATCCTAAAAATTGTTACTAAAATTTAATTAGGGGGTGGAGGGGGTTGCGCGAACATGTTGTAGTAGCTTGTAGGTGGCGCTGCGGGGAAGCTCTGCGCTTGATTCTGACCCTGGAATTGTTCAAAAACACCAATAAACACCTATAACTCGCCTAAAGGTAAACAACATTGGAATATAAGCTTTGCAAACTAGGCTAAAGGTGCTGATAAAGTTGAGCATTTGTGCGAATTTTACATCATAGAAAAATACGAGAACATTTTAGCGAGCATTCTATTGTTCTATGAACATGTTCATATGGCTCAGTTCGTTGTTCAGTTCGATAAATATAAAAAATAAAATAAAATTAAATAGGTATTATTTTATTTCAGACAACTTGATCCATAGTTGTTATAAAAACGGCGAATGCTCGAAGTTCTGTTACAGGTGAATGCTCAAGTCTATCAGCACCTTAAGATGTCCAACAGTGGATAATTTGAATACAGGGTGCTACACTACCCGAAACTAAGACGGGATCAGCGGAAAACAGTGTCATTTTAATACTACTGAAATGAAACTGCTTTAGTAGACACTAGTCTTTAGGTTATTTAGTTTTTCTACAGTACTAAGTGAGTATAGGTACATACCGGTTTATGGAGGGACCCCTAAGAAACCTCTCATCAATATAGGTCCTGCTTTTGAGTGATGCGTGCACAGACAGACAGAAATTCGACGGATGCGTTAGGTGTATTCGAAATCATTAATACTAGCATTTGCATAATACACAAAATATTTCACGTACTTTAAGTTACTGAATGGCGGTGATTTTTTAGCTAAGCTTACGTTTATTTGGGGTCAAGAAAGAGTTAACTAATAGCAGTGAAACGGGAGTAATCTTTACATCCGGTATGTAGAAAACTAACGGCCGGTTTCTGAAAGCTTGATCAACCCATTTGTCAGATGACAAGCTGTAATTTAATAAGCAGGACTGTTAAAAATCAATCGATCAATCGTGCAGAAAAAAGCGTGCTTCCAGAAAGAGGCCGTTAATGTTATAATTTAATTTACATGCAATGTATGTGCCATTCGATTGATGATGTAAATGTGCAAAATAAAACTAATACTACTACACCACACATCAGAATCTTGAAGAAGTACACTGCTTCTTCTTCTTATCGTGTCACTGATTCTTTCGAACCAAGTGTGGTGAAAGGATTGGTGCGCCTCAAAGAGGCTCCTTTCGTGCACTTGACACATATTTTAGTCCACTGCTGAACATAGGCTTTCCTACACATTTCCAGGAAGAACAATTACGAGCCCTTTCCATCCATCGACTTCCCGCCATCTTGTAATCTGTCGGTCTCAACGTGTCGTCGGTCCATCGAGTGAGTGGGCGTTATACGTTTCGTCATCTGGTTCGTGGTCACCATCGAAAACCTCTATTTTCCCACGTGTCTTCTCACTTTAAGGTTTGCCGATTGCTACTTCAACTTATTAATTCTATACGAAACCAAAGTTTAGAGTCTATTTCACGATATCAGAGTATAGCTACTTGACAGTAAACAAACCATACTTTATAACTTTTGAAACTATCATGGTTTTTACCACAATTTTTATGAAACAACGGGATATTTACCTATAGTAGTGTCAAAACCAATAAAAGAGTGCGATCGAGGGTAGATCGATTTGTCTGCCAATAACATTTCTTTTACTCGTGGACATCAGTTCAACCGTGATCATGGTGCATGCAACTGGGCCGAAATATCGGATGTCAAAACTCAACATTTAATCATGGTAAATATCCCGTTGTTTGATAAAAACCATACTTTCACTTTCTGCTTTTATGTCAGAGAAAGAAGCATCTTTTACATGTCTAGGAGCGCTACTCTGAGATCGTAAAATAGACGCCTGTGTAACAGATAAAGGCCGAATACACGGTTTAAAGCCGCGATTCCTACCAAGGTGACCTTCGCAGAACGCTTCTGGCTGCATTGGTTTAAAACCAACGCCGAACTTCCGGGCGCGTCTTTCTACCAAGGGCGTTTAGAGGTCATGCGAAATTTGGTTAAAAACTGCCGGCTACATAGTTTCAAGCCACAGTTTCTACAAAGGTCACTTTGGTAGGAATCGCGGCTTTAAACCGTGTATTCGGCCTTATAGCTATACCTGATATCCCCCGCCGAAGCCCCCGGGGCGCGGCGCCCCGCGTGCCGGGCCGCCGCCGCCCCGGCCTCGATAGCCGTTGTCCCAGGAGCCGCCGCCGTTGTCGCGGCCGAAGCCCCCGCGACCACCAAATCCGCCGCCGCCGTCGTTAGAATCCGCATTGTCCCAGCGAGAGCCTGGTACAGAAAGAAAACACATTCATTTCCGTCTGAAAACCAGCGCCGCACATTACCCACTTAGGTTTTATGCAGCATTAAGCTGAGACGGGACTCCTTTGCCCCACACAACACAGCTTGGATAGGTATTAATGTAGCTACCTAACTACCTGTCCAAGCAAATTTATGTTTATAACTATATTTTCCTTTTAGTTGTTTTTTTTATTGTTACCTACTAATTTGTTAAACGTGTTTGTGGGCCTGTAAACAAGTTAACTTTCTTGCTTCTTATTCACTTACGAACAAAAAAATAATCACATTTCAGGGTAGCACAAATTTGATTAAATTTCATTTATCACACAACACACCGAAATACATGCATTGGGTGACTAGTAGTGTCATTATTTTTGTTCGATTTTTTAAATTGGAACAACACAAAAACGTAACTTTAACTACATTGCATACAGTCATCATTCATAAACTTTATACATCACACATGTAACTTCATACATGTGTTTATGTACCTCTGTCTCCCCCCGACCTCATTCCCCCGCGCCCCCCTCGGCTGCCTCCGTCCCTCCCCCCGCGGCCGCCGCTGCGCCCGCCGCCGCCGCCGTGGTCGTCTCGGTCGCGGCCGAACCTACCTCGACCTGAAACCAACAATTTCTTTAAAATAAGGAATGGGTTAAAAAAAATGACCTTTTAACTGCTTGCAATGCACGAAAGACCGGTTTTTGAGCCTAGACAAGATTTATCTTTTGCTGCTTCATGCATTCATGATTGCAGGAAGATATAAGTTGTATAAAATTCTGATATGGGCTAACCTCAGTTGCATTTTTTCATACAAATGAGGCCAACAAGAGGCCACACTCACCGTATTTTGATTTGAATCCCATTCCACATTGCGCCAGCTCCAATAACTTAGGGTTTACCACCTGGTTAGCTTCTTGAAGGACAGACATCAGATCTCTCGCCTAAACAAAATAGTATACATAAGCGAGTTTTTGGGCAAATGAAAAAGTTGCATTTTAAAAAGGTAACAAAATTTCAAACACATCATTTTAGTTTCGTAATGTAGACGACGTCATCTTTATGACGAAGAAACATATATACACCATATACTTTTAGAATGTGTATTTATGTTTCTTAACTTAACTTTAAACGCAGGCATGAATTTTAAGTAATGTTGTGTACCTTAGCAGAGTTGTTGGGAGTGAACAGAGTATAGGCCGTGCCGGTATTTTGCGAGCGTCCCGTACGCCCGATCCGATGTACATAGTCCTCAGAATTATTCGGGTAGTCGTAGTTTATAACAAACTTCACGTCCTCCACATCTGCGCGCGATAATAACACATATTACCGACTGCACAAGGCTTAGATTACAACACATAAACAATCATTACAGCAAAGCAAAGTATAGGTGTATGAGAGAAATGTTTTATGAATAGTAGTGGTTCCAACTGTCTACCTTGAGGAACACTAGTCTAGATTTTCATAAAACTACGTATTAAACACACAATTAGAATTAACCTCCTAAGACCCGGAACTATATTTTTTAAGTACTCATTTGTACATTCTGTACAGAAAAATGTACAAATTAAAAATTCGTTGTCAGACCCAAGGTTAAAAATACTGTATTTTTGTATTTTTTGAGTTTTTGAGATGAACATTTATTTTGTTTAGGTTAATTTTGAATGTTTGGAATACACCTATAGTTGTAAAATGTATTTTTGATTAGTACATAAAAATGTACATTGGGTCTTAGCATTTACATATTCGATTGTTTAGTTTAGTAAATAAAACAAGAAATATAGAAATTAAATTAAACTTATATTCATTATTTATTGTTATTATAGTATATTAGAAACGTTACACGCAAATTAGTTACATCTTAGTTTCAATTAACAATTGCGTATTCAGTCATTTGGCGCGTTTGATACAAAAAAACTTAAAAATTGCACTTCTATTTGCAAAAAAAAAACAGTAAACTTAACAAATAAAAATCGTCCCCTTCATAATCAGAATTCTCAAGTATGTGACTGATTTGCTCTTCTGCGAGATCTGTGGATAATAGTGAAATGATTACCAACCATCGAGGCTCTACGCGTTCAAGCTGGAAGCGCCCCTCTAGAGACCCAAAGTGCAAAAATATGTACAAATACTGTACGGAAAAAAGTGACTTTGAGTCCCAAAGTACATAAAAATGTACTAAAATAGTGGGACGAAGAAATGATCTTCAGACCCAAAGTGCAGAAATATGTACATAATTATTCCATGCGAAATAAAGTAGGTTAGAAAAGTGAAATTCGAGTAGATATTTTAAAAATCGAATAAATTGATTATTGCTCAATGAAACGTATATTAGTTTGATGTAATATCTATCATGATAATTTTGATAAATTACGATAAAAACTAACCAGCGCGGCCGGGCGGCGCCATCTTTTCCCACGTCTACTCGTGTGCGTGACAGGTGGTGTCAAACGGTTGGTAATATTGAAAACCACAGACAAAAAACATCACTCACATACGTCAACTGTCGAAACTCAAGCCCGCGAAAAATCAAAAAGCCCCCGAGTGGTTTGAATGTTATGTACAGAAAAATGTACAGCGGGTCTCACTAAATACAGAGACAGATGTTTTAATGGGACTGATGAAAGTAATTAAATATGTACATTATAATGTACCCGGGGTCTTAGGAGGTTAAAATAATGAATTAGTAAGCCAATAAAAATAAAAACTATTAATGTTACAGCTAATTATGATCGCAAAATAAATTGAATAAATAATAGTTTGTAACATACCCAATCAAAAGCTTTCGATAACAACAAATAAAACATTTCTCTCAATAGAAAAATGATTGTTTTTACCTTTTCAAACGGCTGGCTCGATGATTCAGCTGGAAATAACTGTATTATGCCCTTCAGTGGTGCCGGAGTGTTGTAGGCCAAGAGTCGGTGTGCTGACTTAGTTACATCGTACTTAGTACGCCTTCCGTACCATTTGGTTTACAAATAACGTTGTCAGGTTGCGTAGGGCAGGCCCTTTTAGCATTTCGTTTAAATCTCTCATGACGGTTAACCAAGCATGTATTGCTCTTTGTTGATATTTCATGGTCGTACTGAATTGAGAAGTGTGGATAGTCTTGTAATTTAGAAACCCATAGTGAGGTGTTAGGATTGTACTTGGGAGACCTACCCCAACCGAAGCGAACAAATCCCCTGAAATGTCTGTCCATCCGTACGTTTTAATAGTCGAACTGCACATTTTACTTTTTATATAGTTTGATCTCCGGAGAAGGATTATTATTTAATCAGTGCAAAGCCTGATGGGACAGTAAAATCTATTTTAAATGTTATCCACACTAAAACACTTTGAGGCAGCATGCTACGTAAAACAGTGTGCGCTGACAATCAAACCGTCTGTACGATTCAATACTGAGAATCTTCGTCATAATTCGAAGTCAGCAACACACCGATATTCTAGCCTTTGTCTCGGGACGCATGCGCCTCTGAAATGAAAAAGAACATTCGAGAATAATGCCAAGCCAGTCATGGAAATTTATTTCTTACGTCGGGCTAAGATTTTCTGTGATAGATTTTCGCAATGTCTCTCTATACTATTCATTTTACAAATCAGATTTTATGTTTAAATTCTATCACTTAGCCACTCCTGGGTATGCACCTTTGAGACTATTGTAAATATCTTCCATCAGAGTTACATTCATCAAAACCCGAAAATGTCTAAATGGTAAAATCGATCCATTGCTCTCAAATCTATTCAATGTGACCCACGTTCCAATATTCACTGGTTTCCAGTGCAAAATCGAAGACACCATGACAATCAGCCTGGGTCTAACTTTGATTGTCGTTATTCTGTATTCCTATACTTTTATCACAAAATCCTTGCAATAAATCTTCTCCTACAGTTGATACCGTGTGCATAGAATCGTGAATACTGGAACCATTCTGAGGTTGCGTCAAAACAACCATTTCTTCATTAATAGCAATGGCATCAATACCTCCCGTACGCTCCTGACATCTCTTAGACCTCTGACACCCCGGTGCGACAGTGCGAGGTCATTTAGCATCCTTAACCACATCCCAGGTAAAGAACCTCGCATCTGTCTACTCAATCTTCTGTTTGATACCTTACATTTATTGGCGGGACTAGTCACCACCTCAAATTCATTAATGAATGCATTTGGTGGTTCAAACATAAGATAGTCAACTTCTGGGCAACTTACAGCTTTAAACACGTTATACAAATAAACCCCATTCATCCTAATCTTTCTGCTATTAACTTTGTCTGAATCATGTGTGCCATCTTTGTCTAGCACATATACCTAATTAAAAGTAGTTTTATCAAGACATATCTGACTTTTTTGTAAGAATAAGAATAAAACTTGTTTTATAAATTATTCCTACGCTATGTTCTCTCGCACACAATGTTCTAGGAAGTTGTAATCTGTTCGATTACAACCAGTGTAATCATTAAATATTCTAGCAAATAAGCCTGGTTTTGTAATTCCCGCTTCTGTAGACCTGAAGTCCTTACCAAGCCCTCTAGCGGCGACATCAGTAGCGACAAGTATGCCACCAGTAGATCTCCTGAACTGTGTTAGTACGTAGTCGCGATCCTGTTGGTTCTTGTCTCCGTGGATGGCGAGCGCTCGCCAGCCGGCGCGGTTTATAGACTTTGTTATTTCGTCTACCTGTGGAGGTAATGTAGCTTACTTACTCACTGTATGATTGATGGAGTTACAGAAGCTTTCGAGAGAACCATTGTGGGGTCTAACGGGTCACTGCCCCCTGAACCTATACAACATCGAAGCCAAAGACAGTAAGCTCTCTGCACAGAAAAAAATCAGCGGCCCACGTAATCCTGGAATGCGAGGGTTTAGCAACACAATCAAATGCGGGCAAAGGAGTCTTAACTATACTAATATTATAAAGCTGAAGAGTTTGGTTGAACGTGCTAATTTCGGGAGCTGCTGGTCCAAATTGATAAATTATTTTTGTGTTGGATAGTCCATTTGTTGAGGAAGACTATAGGCTAAATAACATCACGCTACAACGACCCGTCCGAAGCTGGGGCGGATCGCTAGTACAAGATCCTACCACGGCTTTACCCATGCAGGTATAAGCACAAATTAGTACTGCCTAATTCTAAATTAAAAATACAGAGTTCCGGTCTAACAACAATGGCATCTAAAATTTATAATAAAATCCTCGAACAAATAAAAGATCTAGAAAAGGATAGGACATTCGAACATAAATTAAAGGACTTATTGATAAAAAAATGCTATTATAATTTAAATGACTTTTTCAACCTGCGTTATAATAATAATCTAATTGACTTCATAATATAAAAATAACAACTAGCTTTTAATTTATCTATTTTTTTCAGACTTCGGCCCGCTTCCACTCCAAATATTGCTATGCCCTGTAAATTAGGGCCCATTATGTATTCACCATTTTTAACTTTAAGACCTCACCATGTAACATAATAATTGCAATAAATAATATGAGTATGAGTATGGGTATGAGTATGAAGATACAAGCCTATGAGAAAGTATCTTCTATCTTACCTTCCGTTTAGTCTCAGCGAAGATAATGGTCTTAGTTTCTTCCTCGGAAGATATCTCAGTGAGCAGTGTGATGAGCTTATCATTCTTCTCCCATTCCTCGCAAATGTCCACAATCTGTAGGATGTTGTGGTTGGCAGATAGCGAAAGAGAGCCAATGTTGATTTGGATGTAATCATGCAGAAACTCCTCGGCGAGATTCTGGACTTCTTTGGGCCAGGTCGCGGACCACATGAGGACCTGTTTGTTAAAGTTTTCCTTTTGTAAAAACATAGTCGATTTCCAGAACACTCGAAGATCCAATCATAGCTTACTTCTACGTAAACTACAATCAAACTGGTTTTTAGCCTTTTCTATATTATTTTTACATAATTATGCATCTAGTGCAAATACGCAAACAGATACAAATCACCCATCGGTAAGTGGTTACCACATTCTATAGGGACTTCATCTTCAACCAGATCAAGTAAGGGGTGAAGAGTAAAGGAGACCCTGATAATGCAGTATAGAACCAAAAAAATCTGTTATTTGCTTTGACGAGCATAAGCTGAATGTGTGTTGTATTGAAAGCCTTACCTGTCTGTCTGGTCGTATCTGCTCAATGATCTTGCGAATCTGTGGTTCAAAGCCCATGTCTAACATTCTGTCTGCTTCGTCCAGGACCAGGTAAGTGCAGCGACGTAAGTTTGTCGTATCTAAAAGGGAAAACTTCAATGAAACGCCTGAGCCAGATAGGGCATTAAGACAGGGTAGCAAAGCCACCAACCCAAAGACCTCCTTTATTTTAAAGAGTTGGGCTGGCTGGGGTGATGTTTGGCAGGGGGACAATGCACAATACACCCCATCGTGGGACGTCAGTGCAGATCTTATTCCCCCAAATCAATTAGAATTAAACAGGGTAGCAAACTAGGGTAGTAAAGAGTTGGAACTGGTTTATTATTTAGAATTAGACAGGGTAGCAAACTAGGGTAGTAAAGAGTTGGAACTGGTTTATTATTTAGAATTAGACAGGGTAGCAAACTAGGGTAGTAGAGTTGGAACTGGTTGAATATGTAGAAACACTGTAGAAATCTCACCTTTCTCCAGGAAGTCGATAAGTCGCCCCGGAGTAGCAATGACGATTTCCACACCCCGTTCTAGGCATCTGGCCTGACCCCCTTTAGGAGCTCCTCCAAACACACAAGTGTTACGAACAGCTACACTCTGACCAAAGTCATTTGCCACCTGCAATCAATTACATTGGTAAGAAGTGGCAATAGTTTGTTTGATTTGCAACCAATAAAAGAAATAGTTTCTGAAACGTTTTTGCAGAGATGAAAACAACAGATACATTGTGTTACAGCACTAGTATGGTATCTTATAAGGGGTGATTCTCTACACTCACGGGAAAAATGTTCTAAGACTTGTGTAAATTCGGAATTTAGAATATAGAGATGTGCAGTAGTTTGCTTAGGATATAGACAGACTTGGGACATCAGACAACCGTGAACAAACAATTTTAAGTTCACTCTCAGATTAAGGGACCACCAATGACATAATTTAATTGTTCCCATGAAGGGTTTTGAATCACCCTCTTCCCAAAATAAAATACTAGTTTTGGGACACCTGCACAACAGGAAATAAGAAGAGTGATTGAAATCATAAAAAAAAATTGGAAATTACTTTCACTACAAGAAACAAACATAAAGCATATGTAAAGCACATCTACTAAGCTAACTGAAACTAAACTAGTGCTATAGGAAAAATAAAACAACTAAAAGGTGCACCAAAATACAACAAAACAAAGGATACGTTCAGAAACCTCCACCTAGCCGGTAAATTTAGAATTTTGATGATTTACTAAACAAAATACTATCAAGTCCAAAATGTACATACTAGGTTTTCGAACATAGCCTGCCTGTTAAAGCTAGTTTCTACATAATATTGAAATGATTACTATGTTGTTGCCGTGTTCCATTTCAGCAGCAACCCCGTTCATTGCAATCAACGTCTGGGGTAGCACAAATGAAAAATAAATTTACTTTTAGTATTGAATTATTGATGTACTTAGTACTGAAGTCAGGCAGCCTTGTCGTTCCAATAGAAGCCTAATTCATGTCTTAGTCTGTTAGCATATCAGATAACAAAAGCAGGAATTACTTTGTAAAATTTATAAAACATTAGGTGTTACAAGGAAAGGCAAAAATAGGATAATAACCTGTTGGATCTGTTGGGCAAGCTCTCTTGTTGGTGCTAACACAAGCACAATGGGTCCTTCATCCCTTAAAAGCCTTGGCTGATTGATTATGTGGACTATAGCTGGCAGGATGTATGCCAAAGTCTTCCCTGATCCAGTCTGAGCAATGCCGACCATGTCTCGGCCCGACAAGGCTATCGGCCAGCCCTGAGCTTGTATGGGCGTAGGGTGAGGGAAGCCTTGCTTCAGAATCTCCTTCATAGCATAGTCTGGAAATCCCCCCTCCTCAAAGTACATGCTGGGGGCGGGTACGTCGCGCCCCTTCACTGTGACCTGGTTCTGACTGCGATAGGCCTCGATCTCGGCGGCACTGCGGTGAGCGGTGTTGGGATGCGGGACGTAGAAATTTTTCTCGAAAGGCGTCAGAGTGATATCTCCCCAGCGGATTTTACGGAGGTTGCCGCCTGGTTGCTCGTTCTTGAAATTGCTGCGGAAGTCATCCCGGCCGCCCCCTCGGCCCCCGAAGCCGCGCCCGCCGCCGCGTCCGCCGTCCCGCCCGCCATCGCGTCCGCCGCGGCCTCCATACCTACTCCCGCGGTCGTCTGACCTGTCTCCGCTCCTGTCCCCTCTCGACCCTCCGCGACTGCCTCCTCGGCCACCACCACGGCTACCGCCTCGGCCTCCGCCACGTCTATCGTCATACCTGAACAAAACTCACAATAAAAACCGTGAAATTATAGAAGTAGAACACAATTTTGCGGAAACTTACATGGCTGTTTCTAAGTAAATTACAAACTTTCACTACAATTATCTCTTCGAACAAGGAATATCGATAGATAGCTATAAAATTATAGAACGTAATGCAATGATTTTTGAAATTTGAAACACTAATTTTTAGAAGACAGACAACTCAACAATAAAAAATAAAACTAGACGGTAGACGTAGACGCCATTTTAGTTTTCTATCAGTGTTGCCAGATGCGAAAGTTGAAAATGCGGTAACGGTACTCCAAAAACGCTAAAACAGGAAACTCCAAAAAAAAGCGGAATTTCCTGTTTTAGCGTTAGATCGATTTTTCTCACTCAGTTCATAATCGTATTACAAATCAAAGAGTTTTGTGAAGTAAACTTCCTTTTCATTGCTCATACTCGGAAAGTAGGTCTGAAGTTGCCTGAGGGGCCTAATTGAAAGTAATACCTTCAGCCCTAGGGAGAATCGCTTTCTACTGACAGCTGTCAAATTATAAAAAAAAAACAAGTTCTATTTTATTCAACCATGTTCCAACTTTCTAAAGTCTTTCTAACTGCCAGGAGGTTTTTTTTTTTTAACCTGCACTGGCCCACTGCTGGGCAAAGGCCTCCCCCAAAATCTTCCAACTATCACGATCTTCGGCGACTTTCCACCAATCCTTCTCCAGAGCTTCCAGATCGTCTCGCAATCGTTTTTTTGGGTGGCCACGCCGCGCGCCGTCACCTTCCGTCCTCCGGCACTCAATGAGTCGTTATGTTTGCCCACTTTTTAGGGTCCATCCTGCTGACGTGGCCCGCCCACTCCCACTTGAGCTTGGCTGTTTTGCTCTCTACATCGGCAATGCCAGTCATTAAACGCAGCATTGTATTTCGCACCCGGTCGATGCGTCTAAGGCCGAGAATGCTGTGTTCCATTGCCCTCTGGCAAATCTGCAGTCTAGACTTCTGTAACTCAGTCAATGACCAAGTCTGGCAAGGAGGTTATTAAACCAAATTCCAACTTTTTATTCAGCAAGCAGGTTGGAAGCCCATTACAACGGTAAGAAGTTTAAAAAGTCTAATAAGAGCGCGATGTGAAATTTAAATTTTAATAACATAAAGAGTATTAAATAAAGAATATATTTTTTAAATGACTTTATTATTATTTAGCTTCAACTATTTCTTTAAAATAACATAGATTTGAGCAAAAAAATTACCATTTTTTAAATTATGAAAATGAAAATAAAGGCTGAATGCTGGCCAGCCGAAGGCCTGCCAGAGAAAAAAAAAAGCTGGAAGGCGGCAATTCAATCATCATTTTCACCATCGAGATCTAAGTACTACGTGATGATTTTCACTAATTTTTCTATCATGTTTTTATTTTTACTTTCCTTGTATTCGTAATGAAAAGCACAGTGTTTACCTCAGGTGAAAGACTTATTTAAGTCCCTCAAGCTCCATTGGCGCCCTCGCTACCGTCTTGGGACTCAAAAACGTGACTTTCAACCCTCAGGTAACAATGTACTATTACTTCACAGAACAGAAACAGAAGGTGGCTCAGGGAGGCACAAAAGATATCACTCAAGTTCAATCCACATTCTTCACAGTCAGTGAAAAACTTGTAGCTCGATCTGAACTTGCGCGTGTGCAACTTCATAACACTGTGTACCAACATGACAATAGTGATTTGACAACATAAATTTCACGGACTATATGGGACAGCGCTATACTAAGAAAAGAGATACAAGTATTTCTGTCTTGCTTTCTCGTATAGCGCTGTCTCCTACCCAACCTATCTCCCTATTACCCAAAGGTTAGCTGGAAGATAATGCTATCTAGCATTAAGTTCGCCTGCGTACAGTAATTTTTAATTTTGTGCAATAAAGAATATCTATCCTATTTGGCGTAGTTTTGGCAGGAAAGAGTAAACGGATCGGTGCCCATAAAAAGTCTTTAGTGGGAAGATAATATTTTAATCCTCATGTCCTATCAAAGTCGAAAAAAGTGGAACCCCGCTGGCTAAAAGCGGATGGCGGATCCATTGTCAAAAAGGCGGTGTAAAAAGTGGAAAAGCGGTATGATCTGGCAACGCTGTTTTCTATCCACTCTGTTTTTTTTTAATAAAAACGAAACATTGGATGTAAGATTGTTAAAAGTAGTAACTTATCTAATCGATTTTTCAAGCTCATTCTTGTAATAATACTATCTGGTTTTTAGCCGAAACTAATAGTTAATAGTGGAAGATGTGTGTTATTCCTATCCGATCCCACAATTTGTTCCCAGTGGGAACGACTGGGAAGTCATTTCAAAAATTCTTACGAGAGGGAAATATTTTTAGTTATTAGTTAGCACTCGTCCCCATTAGAATTTATTATTTTTAAGATAAAATGACGACTTTGTTATAATCGTGGGAAGTTGGTTCAAAGTAGTTCTTCTAATCTTTTTTGAAAAGTGAGTTAAAGCATCAATTACATAGGGAGCGGGAATAGCCCGTATATTTTAGCAAATATGATTGTAACAAACGACGGGTTTTGCCTTTATCGTATACTGTCCCACACGACGACGCCGCGCCGACGCGACGACGGCGCGGCGCGCGCCGGCGCCGGCGACGGTAGATTGCTAGTTGTCACGTGTTTCAAACAGTACGGGAGCCGAACGTCAAATTGCTTAGCCTAGACCTGCCTAGACATACAGCAAAAAACTATATTTTTTGTTACTTTCGGCCACACTACATTTCTGATTATTTCGGAATCAGCATCACATTGTGGTCCCGCTGCAGAGGTCTCATTTATGTATGACTTCAACTGGGAACCTGGCGCTCGGCTCCCTTATTATACTTTAGTAGGTTTTGAAACTCGACAGCGATTAGTAGTAGCTATTATTCGGTTTGTGATCTCAACCGCTACGGAAGTACAGCAAGTAGGTATACTGTATGCTTCTTCCGTAGCGGGAAATTTAAATATTTTCTTTCTATTTAACAGAATTTACAGCTTGCAGTATAGTTAGTTAATACTACTATGAGGATGAGGTACACTACCGTTAATTTCGTTGTTGCCTCTTATCAGTATGTTATCAGAACATAATAATATTTGTCGTTAGTGTTCTCTTTAATATTCTAACTAGGAACCTTCCTCAACTTCAACTCTCTTAGCTGATAGAAATTGAGGTATGTATTGATCAAACTTGACCTACATTATCATTGAAGAACATATCACTCACTCATAGGGTGAAACTCTCGGTAAAAATGGACGCATCAGTGCCTGTTTTTGAAAAGCCCCACCCGCGGCCCACTGTGCTAGACTGGACTAGGAATATCCAAAGACTGCAGAATGAAGCTAGGCTGCGTAGGTTCGAGTCGTATGATCTGAGGAACAGATCCAACCAGCTCAGGAACGAGACCTCGGTTACTACGCGCTGGGATACTCACGTTAACAATGGGTTGATGAGGGATAGGTGAGATACATACCTACCTAGTACGTTTAAGTTCATGGTAAGCTTTGTACAAAGTTCATCGGGGAGTCATACTTAGGGACTACTGTATCTTTTCCTGCCGGCTATTACTCAGCTAAGCATAGCTAGTTTCAATTTGAAGGGTGTTTAGCATATATTATGATGACATAACTCCCAGACTTAAAAGAGAATGGAAGCGAGTCGTAGTGCAATACCACGAGCCAGTTTAACCTAACTTTTACGTCCTAAGTGTGGAATACTATGCGTGGTAGTAGGTAACATTTTTAAAGATAGTTATCGAAGTTGATGTTAGCGTAACTCTCCACCTATTTAGGAAAGGTAGGCTCAGCAGCAGGTCTGCCAGTCTACCCTTGAACGCGATTCCGATCCCAATTTTAAGTATTGACGGAATTCTGACAGAAAACCCATAGGATTTCTGTCAAAATTCCGGAGGCAGAACTGTATAGTCGCTCGAGTTAAGAAGTGTCACACCACCTGTCTAACCAGATTCAAAGTTCTGATCTTCTTCAGCACAAGCAGGACCAGCAGCCCCTCTGTAAAATAAGAATCCCCTTGTTCTAGAATATTCGAAGTAGAATCATGGCGCGAGAAGCAGCGCTTCACGCGGGAGGCTGTCCGCGACGAGACGCGTCTCCTCCGCGAGGAGAAGCAGGCCACGGAACTGCACCTTGAGTCTCTACAGGTCCCGCTCGCGGTGATCGCGCAGTGCCTATCCAACCGTGACCAGCGGGTGGCGCCCGAGCTGACCAGGGATCAGCTGGGTGAGGAGTTGAAGAGGGTAAGTTCAATTGAACGAGAGGGACAGCGACTTATGTCGCGGCTGCCTGCAGGAAATAGAAACTGTGGAGCATGTAGTACTGCACTGCTCCGCAACAGAAGAAGCGAGGTGCAAGACAGGGCTCAGGGAGCTGATCGAGTCTTGTCCCTCCACATCCACATCTGAGTCACCATTGGGTCAACTATAACATTGCTGCCACCAACCCAGTCCTACTCCGCTATTTTAAGGAGTTTGGCTGGCTGGAGTAAGGTTAAGCTGGGGGACAATGCACAATACACCCCATCGCGGGACGTCAGTGCAGAACTTATTCCCCCAACACAATTAGAATTAGAGGAACACAGCTCCCCGTAAGACATTTCATTACCTACCTTACCATTCTTCCAGAGATATTTTGGAACATAAAATACATTCTTAAGAATACTATTTTTATCTCGCCTTAAGCTCCAGGTTTCAATTGCTCTGAGTGGGGTCTTGCCTACCTATTTAGTATCATTATCCTGAAGATGCTAACTATTGGACATAGGCCTCGCTCATACGTAACCACGATATGAAATAACAATTCCGAGCCCCCTCCACCACCGACTTTTCGCGATCTTACACAACCATCATTGGTCCAGCGAGGGTTAGCTATAAGTAACATAGATAATGTACTTTGATCTTTGATCAACCCAGGTCATTGCAAGTTCAGTAAGCTATAACCCTTTCAGGAGCTTCACATAGCGGAAAACAGTAAACGCGTGCTCACGGATGTGAACCACATGGGCTGGGAAAAGCTGAAGGAACTAAACAACGTGTTCTGCCGTCTCGACCGCGAGATTCAGAACAAGGACGAGGCTCTGATGCTGGAGTACCATGTCAGGGATATCGACAGGAACAGTCATGATATCTCCTTTAAAGTGGACCCCACTAGAATTCCTGTGGAGTAAGTAAACTAAAGGTTTCTAAGGCTTAAGTTTATAATCAAAAGGTCTCTGAAAGTAGTTGAATCTTAGAACCAGAGTGAGGATTGCCTAGAGCCCTCTACCTCTACGCTCAATTCATAGGAACCTAGATCCTAGGCACACACGCAAATTACAATTACTATTTGGAAAAAAGAAAGTCTCAAGCGAATGATCCATTATTTTTTCCATTCTAGCTCAATTTCAGAAGAAAGCTATGTGCATTGCATAGAGAACACAATAAAGATAGCAGAACAGCTGATGTCAGAGTCAAAAGACCTCCGTCAGATTATGTTCAAGGCGAGAGAACAGGCCAGGAACCAAATGTACGCTCAGTGTCAGACGGTTGAGATGGTCATGAGAAGGCGGGTCTTTGATATACAGCGGGCGAGGAATGAGATGGAGTGGCAGAAACGTAAGGTAAGGAGGCGAAGATAGCCGTAACATTAGTGCTACATACAGCACTAAGTCTTGTAGACCAACATTCATAATGGAAAGAATGTGAAGTCCATGATTGAAAAGTAAGCAAACTTTAAACACAATAATAACAAAGGAAGAACTAGATATAATGGAATCATAATTTCAGCTAGAAGAAAACATGGTGAAGGTAGACAGAGAGATCGAGACTCTCAGAGCAGCTGTTGCAGACAAGATCAACCCGACTAAACTGGTGGAGACGAGACTCGAGACTAGGACTAGAAGACCGGTGCTGGAGAGAGTTCAGGTACTTCTTAAAGCAGCCAATCTGGACAAGTGGCCATGCCAACGTGTTTCTCACTTAAACTCCTTCCGCTAGAAATTAGGTACACTTTCGGGTGAGCCAAATCAGGGTTTGTTTTTTTTTTCAGGCATTCATTCACGAGTTTTATTGCTTTACCATAAAAAATTTACCATTTTACCATAAAAATAATCTTGTCATCACAATAAATATTGTTTTTTCAGGACAAACCGATGCGCGGTCTCATTGAAGAGTACGAGAGAGTCCACATGAGCTACGCCATGTTGGAAAAGAAATTAGAAGAGGCACTGTAAGTACATCTGCATTTACTAGTTCTTGACAATTTCAACAACGTTTTTCCCCAGTATTTCTTTCCCATTTTTTAATGGAACTTCTATAAAATTTTACCTTCTGGCTAGCTATAAAGAAGTTCTATGAACCGATCATCTTCAAGAACCATCATATGACCCTCCGACTTTATTAAGACCTTTGCATCTTCAACTAGCAAGATAGATAGACGTTCTAAGCTCTTCCCATCTTCCAGAACCACATTCCACGGCATGTACGACCACCACCAGCGTCTCAGCAAGGATCTACGTCAGAAGAACCAGGCTCTGGAGACGGATAGACGGCTTATAGAGATCCGGAAACCCATACACGGACCCAATGAAACAGAGTTTCAGAGGAACGTGGGCTATTGCCATTTGGCTGACGAACTAGTCACAGACTAAATGCTTTGTTCCTCAGTTAACACGTGGCGCAACAAAAATACTAGTTCTAAATATTCTGGATATTTAGAACTAGTATTTTTATTGCGCCACTATGATGAAATTATGCAGCGTCTTTCACATGCTCTTGCTAAAAGCGAGTTTTGTGATGTGGTATAGGCACCTACATAAAGTAGTAGATAACTAATATTGTACATCGGCTAATTTCGGCTTCATAGAGCGTAGCGTGCGTCAGAAAGAGATAGCGTTCTACGAAAGCGGAAAAGCCGATATCCATTATATTGTATTGCTTAGAACGTTCGTGTTTTTATGCTTGAAGCTTTTGAGATTGCATTTAGACGCTATTGCGCAATACTTATGTTAAGGCTTGTAGGAAACGAATTACATAGTAGGTAGGTTAAGCAGATGCTTGAGTGTTGGTCCAAGAGTGCAACCTTGGGGTACCCGAAATGTTTTCATCTTCAAGTATGTCATAAGTTTGACTGAAAACAGTATTGAAAGCTCTAGCAAAACCAAAAAGTTCTATACAACAACCGGTTTTAATTACAGTATGTAATGCACATAATAAGTAAACAGCTTCAGTTTAATATGCAAAGCTAATGAGTGTTACTTAATTAGCATTCAATTCATTCTTGTGAGAATAAATTATTAAGTATTTATGTAGGTATTCGGTATTCGTAACCTTTAAGTAAGGTGACCTTGTTAAAAATGTAGCTGTGTGACGCTTATCGCAGAAGTAGTAGGTAAATCTTTCTACTATTATTAAAAGTTACAACACGCTATTAAACTTAGAGATAAGAAAATTACCACTGGATTATTGGTGTTCGTAGTCGGTCAAATAAAATTCTTTAGCAAATTTATACACAAATAATACTTTATTTAATAACTTAACAAGCAATGTGCAAACTTAAACACGTAACATTGTATTTGGTAAGCATGTTATCGACGATAACAAAAACATTATTTTAAAAATAATTAAGTTTTATGTTTAAATAAATGCGTCAGTAGAACCCGTTACATAGTAATTATACTCCTACCTAATGAATGCATAAATAATATTCGATGTAGAAATAAGTATTTTTATACGGAATGAAAAGTCACTGGATCTTAATCCCAAAAAAATTACGACAAGCATAACAAAACTTAAGATTAAATGTCGCTTACCAAAATAGGTATAGAAGAAAGAAACCTATTATCTACTCTTTGAAGAGACACAGATTCACCTTGACCTATTTTATCTATTGCTGTCTCTACGTAAAAAATTCAAGAAAATTGTCGTACATTGTCGTTAGGTACTTAGAACAGTTTACTTATCTTACTCAGAGAGGAAATCTGCAAATTATTTGGTTTTTGTAACAACAATGGCTGGTCTTAAAAGTCTCAAACAGCAACCAATTCAGGTTTAGGCCCAACAGCCTCATACGCCTCGTCTAATAAGTCCACAATTTTTTGCATATTCTCACTATCTAACTTCCTGCTGGCCGCAAGTCTTATGGAAGGCTCTGGGCAGTTAGCCTCTGCATCTCTGAGATAGGCAGCCGTGGTCATAGCTATGCCTTTCTCGAGACAATACTTAGTAATGTTCTGAAGGTAAGTTTGCTTCAAACGGTCGGTCAGGTCAGACCGATTGATGTAGATGTGTTTTACAGGAGATATAACATCGCCTCGGTATTTGTAGTGCTTCAGTTTTGTTAGGACTCTGGAATAAATAAGATATTGTTTAAAAATTTTATGTATAATAATAATGATGCCGACAATCCACACAACACTATCTAGCCCCAAACTAAGCATAGCTTGTACTATGGGAACCAGGTAGCTGATATAATACTTAAATACTTTTTTTGTAAATACATACATAGAATACAATATAACACCCAGACAGAGAACAAACATCTGTGTTCCCACACAAATATTTGTTCTCGGTGGGGATCAAACCCACGCCCTCCAGCGCAGAAGGCAGAGCTACTACCAACTGAGCTGTGAAGGCAGTCAAGTATTTTTAGTGTGAAGTATTTTTAGTTCTGGACGTTTTCGTTTCGTTATTTTTACGGCACTCATAATCCTGACGAATTTCAGAATGTTTTATTTCCACTTGTAGCTAAATTAGTTCGTCTTTAGCTATTCGATAGAATCCCGAAAACAATGATTTTACTACGAAGACGTTATCATATAGGTAGGCCATTGCGCCACCAATGAGCATTAGTACCACTTACGTGTTCAATTGCTTGGATTTTTCATTGAGCTCTTCAATAATTTGTGGCCTCTCCTCAATGATGTCAAGGGCGGATATGGCGGCTTGCGTCAACATTGGCGGTAGAGATGCGCTGAAGCAGTAACCTGAAATTTGTATGTAATCAGTAGGTACTTTCATAAAGAAAAAATCTACTTGAAAACACTGCCAAGTTTTCATTCAGTGAAGGAAATCAGGGGGATAATTCTCGGGCCGATCTCGATCATTTTGCAATTTTATTTTATTGCTTCTTTTCACAACCCCGCACTTTTTCTACGTTTTCCGTATATCGTAGCTGTCGAGGCTTTTACAAAGAGGTCTTTGATGAATTACTCAAGGAAATCATCCATTCTCTCTTCGAAAAGAAGCAATAAAATAAAATTGCAAAATGATCGAGATCGGCGCGAGAATTAGCCCCCAGATCGAAATACGCGACCATACCTTTAATAAACTAACAATAATCTGTTATCAGCATGTACCTAAATGCCAGTAAAACTTTTCCTATGTCACAGAATAGATCACCATACATGGAGTGAACTACACCTCCTAATTTAGGCATGCAGAAAGGAGGATAATAATGCATTTTTTTTCAAGTCATATACAAAAAGTTGTTATTCTCAAGGATTTCTATCTAATCATAAACATAAATATCTGAGGGAGATAGAGGTAAACTCAAATATGTTTTTTTTATGATATGACAAGAAAATAATTATCATTAAAATAAAAATAAAATATTACCAAGTCCGGAAAGCCTCTGGTGCTCTACAATAAAGTTGGTCCCAGCACAGAAGCCACCGACCGTAGCGAAGGAATGTTCCAGTGAGCACATAATGAGGTCTATCTCATCCCTCGGGATGTCTAGGAGCTCGGTTATACCGCGCCCGTGTTTGCCAACCACCTGAAAAGATAAAACAATATAATCAACTGTCCTGACTGACCCCTGTCTTATGACTAAGGCCCATATTCAGAAACAGTACTTGAGTTTGAGTCAAGCCTCATGCATAAAATGCATAGATTTTAAACAGTTCTCAATTTTAAAAAATGTCAAAAATGGATGCTTGTGGCTCGACTCAGACTCAATTTGTTGTTCATTGTTTCTAGATACGGGCCTAAGTGAAAAATATACTCAATTTTGCTCTTTTATAAGTCCAAATATTTGTATAACATCAGCAAACATGATTCTTCACCAAAATCTTACCCCAATAGTCAAACTTTCATCTAACATAATCCTCAACTTGTACTGTCTTGCAAGCTTCACCAGCTGTTTCAACGGGCACATCTCTCCAGTATTGAAGTATATCCCTTCGGCAATTATAAAAGCCCGCCTCGTAAGTTTCAGCTCTTTTTTCTTAGTGGCTTCAGCAAGCTGGCGCTCCAGATCTGCCATGTCATTGTGTTTAAAGTAGCGGACAGTAGAACGAGACGCTTGCATACCCTTTTGAATGGCAAACCAGACATTTTCATCACTGGAATTTTGTGAATTCAATTTGATTTATGACTTTACCATTGCATAGTTAAAGCAAAATATTTTTTTTTATCTGCAATCAGTCTTTTGACTTTAAGCAAGCTTGGTGTTGGGAAATTTTGCCGGTGAATATGTAATTAAAGAGCAGGAAAATGGAATGTGTTTACACTACCAACTTAAGTCATCAAATAATTATAATAGATATTGTGGAAAATGAACACAATACTATCCAGCCCCAACTTAAGCTGGGCTTTTACTATGGGAACCAGATAGCTGATATAATACTTACATAAACTTTTTTTGTAAATACATACATATAATATAATACCCAGACAGAGAGCACAATAAATATTTGTTCTCTGTGGGGATCCAACCTCTAGCCTACGGCGCAGAAGGCAGAGCTACTACCAACTAAGCAGAGAGGCCAGTAAGTGAAAAATTACTCACGCGAAAATAATATCACGACGCTTGGCATAAGCTGGAATAGCGCTGGATATGGTTGAGAACCCATACGAATAAACACAGGTCTCCTCCACCTCTAAAAATTTCGCCAGTCGCTCTTCCAGTTCCAAATGTACATCTATGGTCCCATAGAACCCTCTAGGTCCACATGAACCTACTCCATACTTTTCCATGGACTGCAAGGCACTTTCCATGACTGATTCCTCTTTGTCCAGGCAAAGAAAGCTGGTAGCTCCTACATTGAGGACATTGTCATCGATCCTGCCCATCAGTGGCGGCTCTTCTACCTCCATATCTTGCTCCACCAATGGTAAAGGATTCCATTCTACCACCTGACCGTTTGAATGTGGAGCGAGCTTTCGAGATCTCTTCTTCGTATAAAAATAGTAACTAGAAATGAATACCACTTGTAAAGCGATGATGAGCGACCACCAGCTCGCCTGTGAAACGATAAAACTATTAAAATCTCTTCGGGCAACATGTTAAACGATGATTAATGCCTACTGTTGGTTGTCCGAGAAATTACTTACCATGTCGTAAATATCCACTAAGATCATCTTTATTTTACAATAAGTATTTTCTTGAGTAAAAATACGTGCAATGATTTTTATGGAAATAGAGTATCTGAAGCTTTTGAAATACAAACAATACACTAGAAAAAACAAAACACCCCTGACTGAAGAATTGAAAACCTCTTGAACCTCCTTCTCTTTGGCTTAAATTTCTTCTGTGTCAAATGTGTCAATGTCAAAAATCACAGCACTCTAGTGGTGTACCACTTCCGCTACGATCGATACAGTTATTAATCGACTAATTAAAAATCGGTTTCTTTTCACGTCCGAAACCGACCCGATCATCATCATCAAAATAAGCACACTGGCAAGGGCAAACCGAGACTGATTGATTCGAAAATTTTATCATTGTCAGAAGTGCCTTTGTCATGGTTACACTTGACACTTGACACAAAACTTGACAGTCTCGATTCAGAAACGTAAACGGACCAAAACAAGTTGCAATAGTTGCAATTTGTATTTTTCATAATTTTGCACACAAACAATGAATTTCAGTGGCACTTTACGGCTAAATAAATTCGCCTGCTTTACATTAGCGTTTATTCTATTTCTCATTATATATTGGCAGACTGGTGCTGCAGAAGGCCCATCAGACAAAAGTGATCTCGTGAACCTGAAAAGCTTGCTGAAAGCCGCTATTCAGGCGGCTGAACGAGGTGGAAAGAAGGTTATAGAAGGAAAGAACCATGAGCTCAACGTCAAGAGTAAAGGGAAAACCCTAGAAGGGGCAAATGACCCTGTCACAGACGCTGACTATTCTTCCCATTGTGCTATGTATTACGCGTTGAAAAACACATTTACAAAGTTAAGGATAGTTTCTGAAGAACACTCTCAGGATGATGCGGGCTGTGAAGACCAGCCGGTGATCGATGTGGAGGGCGTTGTGCCAGATCATGAGAGCATTGAGAGTATGAATGATGAGCATGTTTATGTTCGAGATGTGACGGTTTGGATTGATCCTTTGGATGCTACTCAAGAGTATACAGGTATGCATTACAACACAATAATTCCATGATAAAATAATTTAGCGGATACATTGAGCTTTCTAGTGTAATTGGGTCATGTCTTGCTACTCAGTTTTTTTTTAGAAGTATATATAAAAAGTACAGAAACAGTTTCTAGCTGGTATGGTACAATGAAGTTAATTTCTTGAATTTAATTTAATATTCCAGAGGCACTATATCAGTATGTGACTACTATGGTATGCGTGGCCATCAGAGGAGTCCCAATCATTGGGGTCATCCATTACCCCTTCCCACCCAAGACCTATTGGGGATGGTATACAAAGAAGGCTTCCACTAATATATTGAATGTGGACTATGTAAGTTATGGCACTTGACTCTTGTAAAGTACATAATATATGGTCTTGTTTGAATCAACTTGTGTGAATATTATTACTTTTTTTGACATTTGTTTTACTGAATTACTATCTGATTATTTGTTTATTTTTACCCGAGTCATAACTTGCTTTTATTCACTGTATCATTTAGTTTCGAATTTAATATTGACATTTCCAATTGTAATGTAATTGTATTGTTGTGTATTGTTATTATAATTAACCTTTATTGTGCATGACATTCAATATTTAAAACACAACCTCAACTTATGTTGGTACATTGCTGCGCCCTTACAGGGTACATGTCCACCTTATAGCTCAATAATACCTAAGCTAATATAAATGTAACATGTATGCTATAAATAAATGATAAATGAATGAACATGAGGCTAAAACAAGTATTTAAATAAGTAATTTGTATTGCTTATCACTTTCATGGATTCCAGAATAAAGAAACCAAAGACCACCCCAAAGTGGTTGTGTCTCGATCTCATCCCGGTAAAGTGGCAGAGCTAGCGATGCAGTCTTTCGGCTCCAAGACCACAGTGATACCGGCTGCCGGTGCTGGTAACAAAGTCATGGGGGTCATCAACGGCACTTATGACTTATACCTCCATGCGACTACCATCAAGAAATGGGACTTATGTGCTGGTGATGCTATCATCAAAACTGTTAGAGGTAGAATGACAACAACTAAAGGGGAAGATATTGATTACTCGCCCGATGGAAATGTGAAAGTGACAGATGGTGTGGTAGTGACAAGGTATGACCATGATTACTACTTGAGTAAGTTATCAAAACACTAAAAAAGTGAAGTGGCAATGGGCAGGCCATATAGCTCGAAGAACCGACAACCGTTGGGGAATAAAGGTTCTCGAATGGCAACCACGAACCGGAAGACGAAGCGTAGGGCGCCCACCCACCGAGATGGACCGAAGACATTGTTTAAGATCGCGGGAAGTCGATAGATGGAAAGGGCTCAGAATCGTTCTTCCTGGAAATGTGTAGGGGAGGCCTATGTCCAGCAGTGGACTTCTTCAGGCTGATGATGATGATGATGATGAAGTTATCAAAGGAATCTAAGCCATGAAATATAGTAAGAGTGGAAGAGGCATACTAACATTGGTGTATGAAGAGAAGATGCATAATAAATACAGATGAAATCAAAAAGTAACAGTCATGATCTTATCACTTTCATCAATTGGTTTTTTTTGCCGTTAATTTATATATATTTGACTGGCCTCTCAGCTCAGTTGGTAGTACCTCTGCCTTCGGTGCAGGTTGTGGGTTCCATCCCGATCCCCACCGAGAACAAATATTTGTGTGTGACACAGATGTTTGTTCTCTGTCTGGGTGTTATATTGAAAGTACATAAAAATGTATATATTTGTATTATATCAGCTGTTTGGTTCCCATAGTAAAAGCTCTGCTTAATTTGGGGCTAGATAGTGTTGTGTAGATTGTCCAAAATATTGATTTACTTAATTTAAATTTGGTAACACTAGTGGCTTTACAAAAAATAATATATGTCAAAAGAGAAACAGTGCTTATACTATTGCCATCTCTTACCACTGGGTAATGGCAAACAGTGACAGGGCTAAAGTTAAGCATTTATTAAATTTAAATTGCGTTTATAAGTATGGCTGTATATTTCTAAATAAGGATTGATCCTAAATAAGAAGAAGACGATTTCTAAAAACTGATATTAATATCTGCAAAAAGACAATTTGATGAAAGTGTTGTTATTTATTAAAAGAAAAATCTATTTAGAAATTCTAAGGTTGTGGATATAGGGTTTAGTATTTATTTAACTGAGCCAAGGACTAAGGCCACTGACATTCAATCAACTTAAATTAAATTGTATGAGAAATTGTGTAGCTTAAATGAAGCTAAATTATGTTTGTAAATCAACTTCAAAAAAATAAATTTATATAAACTTTGGAGTATGTACCCAGTAAGTACAATTTTTTCCCATAAACTTGTCTTGATACTAGCAGGTACCTCTTAGTCTTGATACTAGCAAGTAAGTACCTCTTGTAACTATAAGATTATCAAATCCCATATCAACTGCTACAAAACCACTATTTTTGCAAAAAAAATCATTGGTTGGTGAGGTGAAAAAAATCAAACTGTACATGCTGGTGTAGTTTTTTAAAATATGTTAATACTCAATTCTAGATATAAGGAAAACGTTTTGTGTGATTTTGCTTTATTGAGTTTATATAAAACTTTGTATAATTTGCTACCAGTTGAACCTACACATTTTAATAACAAATTAAGTCGAGTGAATTTACTAGTATTTTTGCAGTAGTACTAAGGATACTAGTGTGTTATTAATACTTCATAGTAGTACTACTGACATGGAGGCTAGAAAACAGCTTCATGATAATATTAATTTATTTTTAATTATAGATAGTGCAATCCACGAAGGCGCGCCCCACTATTCCTCCTAACCGTTTATAGTATATGTGTGCAAGCTTCCGTCAATGTTTGAGTGTTATTGGTACACACTAATTACCTATGAGTGCACACGCACACTACAATGAATAGACTACGGTTCGCGACTGCCGCTCGGAGCAAACTCCCCGCACCCCGCGAGGGGCGCGTCTTCGTGAATTGCACTATCTATATATGTTCGTGAATTGCATTATCTATTTAAGTGATTAAAAAAGAAACAACAATGTCTTTAGCTACATTTTTATTTTGATAATACAATAAATTAAGCAGGTTGGAATAATGAATAAGGAATAATGAATTCAATTAACTAATCATACATAATATGGAACAATAAGAACCAATAGTATTTAAATACAGGAATGTCTCGCTGTGAATTGCTTTTGTCCGAATATTTTTTTCAAAATAGCACCCGTGATCTAAGGATAACAAAATTTTGATTTTTTTCCAAGTTTAAATAAGTACATATGCATTCACCAGGTACAATACAATACCAGAAAAGAGAGTATCAAAACCGCATTGAAACTAAGATCTCATTTCCAAAACAATCTTTATTTTATTGTAATATTTATTAACATTAAAATTATCAAAAATTGTACTTCGCTGTGAAAAGTTATTGCATTTCTTCATTCTTACAATTACTTCATTTGGTTAACAAGAAACCATTTCACTTCTGACCAAGTACAATACTGTAGAAAACACCAATAACATTTATAAAGAAATGGTGTGTTCACATACAAAGCAGGCAAGTAGGCTAAGGGCGCTTGTACACGCTAAGAAAAAACGCCGGGTCTACCCAAGAATTCTTGTCGTAACTAGAAAATAACTGTGTACACTGCTCGCAGCGGTGCACGAAAAAAATCTTATCTGCGCAAGACACGACGCGGCGAACGTTGTTGCGTTTTCGTGTGTGGAAAAGACAAAATTCTTGTCTTGCGCAGATAAGATTTTTTTCGTGCACCGCTGCGAGCCGTGTACACAGTAATTTTCTTGTTACGACACGAATTCTTGGGTAGGCCCGGCGTTTTTTCTTAGCGTGTACAAGCGCCCTTAGGGTTCCCTGGCTTGAACATAAACATTATGTCCACCAACAAAATACATAAACATTTTTTGACTTATCAACATAGCCTTGTGAGCACTAAACCTTGCGCACATCGCTGTCAAATTTGACAGCAGTTCACTGATCGCCACCGCGATTCGGGATTTTGTGAAGTCACAGCATTTTCATTTTAATTGTTTTTCTGGTGTTGTAATTTCGGTGTTGTGAGTTCTGTAATTTCGGTGGTATTTTAACCAACATTACTTGAGGTATTACCTCAAAGTGTTAACAGTTGGAATAAAAGTATATTATGTGATATTCTGATTTGATCGAAAAAGTTTCTGATGGTTTTGAAATCAAAAGACCATCATTTTGTTTTCAAAGCCAAGTAAGGCCAAGTAGGGCAACTACTCGACACTGGCAAAATTGATCCGAAATGGACAGATGTCATTCATTAACAAGAAGATCGCCACCGCATAACGCTTAGCGATATTCGACAGCGATTCACTGATCGCCACCGCGTGACGCTTAGATGTGCGCAAGGCATTCACATTTTTTTGTTACATTTACATGTTTTAGAGATAAGATTTTGTTCTCTAAGTGACTTGATCAGTTCTTCGAGCACCGCTTTTGTATGCGATTACGCCTGTACACATTCTGAGAAGCTCTAAAGCTGTAGAATACATTAAATAACCCTAATCTGAATATTCCTGCATTTTTAATTATTTCCAGTTTTCTAGGAAAGAGCCCATCAAAGCGTACTGTCCACTGAAGCACTGTTTATCAAACCTAGGTATAGATAAACCAGTCTAAAAATGCCCGCCCCTCCACCACGTTTACTTGACGTTGACTCACAGCAAAGTACTTAAAATTGATCCTTGTCATGTAAGTGATAAAGAACATTTTACTTTGACTGACTGAAGTAGTGGGATGTGCAGTTTAAGATAGGTTGATCTCTACGGTTGTAGGCAATACATATTGCACATCGGCTTTTCGGCTTTGTAGAGAGTTTCTTATCTTTTCCTGACGCACACTACGCCCTATGAAGCCGAAATTAGCCGATGTGCAATAATAACTCTAGCGGTGAACGATACGCGCTGCGCATGCGTCGTAGTCTGCCATGTCGCGCACACTGGATGTGTGGATGTGTGCAGAGCGTCCTATTGCTACAGAGAGCGGAGTGCGACTGGAGAGCCAATCAGCGCTACGCACGCCCGCCCTTCATTCCGCTAGCCCCCCTCAGGTACCTTATTTTTGACTTCTGCGCAATAACGGTCATCGCGAAAGTTATGTGCCGCTACCTATACAGTACGTGCCTTCTCTATACGCGAGAGGGTTGATATCATCGCAAAATTGCGTAACAAAGATAAGAACTGCCAGCTTAGCAAAATTACACAATAAGTTTCTCATTAGACGTATGAAACAGATAAGTGGCATTATTTTGGTAATTTGAACATGAAGAACAAGATGCTTCAGTGGATAGCAGCCTCAAACCTCCCAGAAAGATTAAATAAGTTAAGCATTACAAATCTGCAGCATAGTATAATCACAATAAAAGTAAATATTAAAAATTATATACAACTTGACTCAACATTAATATGAATGGACATAGCTGTTACATTGTCACATAAATTGATGTTTTATTTAGTTTTCACAACTTTTGGTGGAAGCAGTAAGGTGTACTATTAATTTTACACCATCAAATAAACCAAGGGAAATACCTATAACAGACCGTTCAACCATGATCATGGTGCATGCAACGGTGCCGAAATATCGGAAGTCAACTCAGCAAAATTTAATCATATCCCGTTGTTTCATAAAAAATAGTGTAAAAATCATGCATGATAGTTTCAAAAGTTAATTTAAAATACTTGAGAAACTGAATTTATGACCAAACCTAGACCAATCTAGAAGAGCCTTTCAGATAAAAAAGATTTTTTCAAATGACGAAGTTATGCGATAAACATAAAAAAAACAACCGAATTAAAAACCTTCTTTTTTATTTGAAGTCGGTTAAAAAGGGTCTATTCGATTGTTTTATTGTAAGTCACCTAGACCAAAATAAATTTATCATTAACACAACCAGTGCCAAAAAGTCTGAGCTAGCTTGAAGCATCAAATACATGACCAAAATAGGGTCGTATTTTGGTCATGTATTTGACGCTTCATTTAAAACTATTTAGTTAGCTTTGCTTGCTTGCATGTGTTTCTCAAATAGTTAAGCTTTTTGGAGATAAAATTAAATCAACTAATCAGTCATTCCCATATCTTTAGTGAGCTAAAATAAAAGTTTTTTTAATTGACATTTTATAAAAACACCCATGCAAGAAATACTTCATCCTATTCTCCTATTCAGTTGATAAATGGTACTTCCCCACAAAAGTACCATTGACACAGTGATTCTTGTAAATAAATATATTTAGAATTTGAATTTTCGTCTTTTACTGACTTCTTTCTGACTTATTTATACTCAATACATTAAATTTATTGCTTATTCTTTTCTTTCTTGACCACCAGGAACCCTCAAAATATCTATGGTTCCAAACTCCATGTTTAGTAAGTAGATTTAAAAAAGTCAATAAATTTTCCAGCTCCCAAGACAATTTCAAAAGCAAAGACATATAATATGCAATCTTTTTGGTCTCATAAAACATAGATACACCTCACTGCTTAACAAAACGCAGACAACACTAGTGTTGCCCGCTACAAATCACTTCATCAATTTAGTATTTCCAACTGCCGCACCGCACTATGTACACACCGTATCGATAACACTTATCACATACTGAGATTTATCGTCCATGCTCGATATAGCCAGCGATCTATGTTACACGGAGTCATCTGAAAAAGAAAACGAGCTTTTATACACCATTTTGTAACTACCAAAAACAAAAAATAGGGTAATGTAGTAGGGGTAGAACATTATGAATGTGCTTATCAGAATTTTTAGTTTCGATAAAATGACAAAGTTATTAAATGTTAAAATTTTCAGAAACCCTGCATAAAATTATGGACATATTAGTTACGTAGTACTAGAGAGAAAAAAAATACGCTGTTCGGTTCCGCTTTGTATTTAGCGTTTATGAATGAAATGATTTTTGCTTGTTGAATCATTTTTCAATATTTGACTAAAAATTTTGGTTATTTAAAGATATTTTTTTACGACTTAATTTTTTTTTTCGTGGATGTGTTCAGTATTAGCAGCCAATATCGACATTTTTTTTTGGTAATTACAAAATAGTGGTGTATAGAAGTATTAGTTTTATTTTTTTGTAATATTTTCACTCTGGTGTAAATTATAATTTATTATAATACAGTAGTATATTTTTTTCCAAGTTCTGGTTGAAGAGTCGTAACCATCGCCTATAGAAAAGCATTACCTCGTCGGTCACGCACGTCTAGAAACACGGACATAAAATTAAACAGTTAGTGTGCGTCCACACTGAATGCGCGGTGACTGGAGCCTAGGCGGGCGCGGCGAGCGGAGGCGTGCGGTGGCCACAGTGACGCGCGAGCTCTTGTAGCTGTTCGAAGTATATCAGGGGTTGCAAACTATGGACGAGGATTTGCTAGGCAGTCCGATTTTGAGATGGGAGGTGTTTAACACTAGAGATGGTGTGCACGAAATAAATAAAAACAGAGGAATAACTGGTGAATTTTTTAACTTATATGAAGTATTGAGATTATACCTTAAAAAAAACAGTATTTACCGCCATTTTATAGACAAACAAAATACAGACGCGTATACGCCGAGCGACAAAACCGAAATGGTTTGTTACCCCTGCCACCCGCGCATTGGATCGCTCGCTGACTAGGCCCGTAGTGCGGCCAGAACGCGCGGACAGGAGCGTTTGAAAGTTTGAAAACTACGCGCGTTGTCTCGCTCAGTCTCGTCGCACTAGGCTTCCGCCTTAGTCACTACAATATGGACGCAAAGGCGTGTTTCATATGTTTGATACTTCGCGCCCGTCGTCGCAACCGCGCTAGGCTCGCAGTGTGGACCCACACTTAGGCAAACCAATGGCCGACATCGCTGGAGCGATCTCTTCCAGGCAACCTTGATCCAGCACCCTTTTAGAATATGGAATGCCCGTGACTTTGTTTGCTTTTTGGAGTTTTTATTAAATCTTTTAAGAGTTTACCACGCAGTAAGATGTCCCGTAAATAGACAGAAATAGGTTCTTAGAACACTTTACCTTATTGCTTTGCGCTTTTATGAAACTGCTTAGACTAGACTCACCTAGCCTTAAGACGTTACAAGGCGATTCCTTGTGATACAACTGAATTAATACATTTTTGATGGGGTGAGAGCTAACATGATTATGAATATTAGATTCGGCACATTATACAATCAGAACGTGAAAATATTATAAGAACCCGAAGTCGGAGTTTTGCTACCACATTTCGTTACCAAATGTTGTTTTCGTTTCGCCTTTTTGTCTCTCTCTATTGCATGGAGAAAATATGAGACGGCAAAAATACGTTACGTAGTTAAGAGTTGTTGTCTCATCTTTTCTCCATACAATAGACAGAGACAAATAGGCGAAACGAAAACAACATATGGTAACGAAATGTTGTAAATGCACTGGGACTTTGGGTACAGGTCATGTGATGCATTGATAAACAAGCATATCTACTCTTTTATTATAATTCGATCTATGTAGCCCAGTGAACCGAGACGTATCACATTGTTATCAACAAAGATAATAAAATCAATATTTTGGGAGTTTTTTCAGTAGAATTTCACGTGAATCGTTGGCTCAGAATCGTTATTCCTGGAAATGTGTAGGGGAGGCCTATGTCCATCAGTGGACTTCTTCAGACTGATGACGATGATGACACGAAAAGAGTCTCTTTGAGGCACACTTAAAATCCCTTCACCACACTTGG
The DNA here is from genome assembly GCA_947578465.1 of Thera obeliscata. Classification (NCBI taxonomy): domain Eukaryota; kingdom Metazoa; phylum Arthropoda; class Insecta; order Lepidoptera; family Geometridae; genus Thera; species Thera obeliscata. Next base: position 1,325,052 of record OX387915.1, read on the forward strand.
TTTGAAAGGTAATAAAGGTTGGTACGTACCGTGATACCACCATTTTGTTTTCTTGGGGTTTTTGTTGCAAGTTTTGACGTAGAATGAGTTATCTGGTGGCCGCCTCTGAAATAAAAAAAGAAAAACATAAGAACTTTAGAATACATAATACTTTTCACATGAATGCCATGTAACTAGGAGGCATCGAAGGCAAAAACAATATTATATCAATAGCCCCAAGCACGAGAAATGTATGTATCCTTAGTTCAATTCGTAGAACCTAAAAAGTTCGGAAGCATGTCTCAAGTGCACGAAAGGAGCCTCTTTGAGGCGCACTTACAGTCCTTTCACCACACTTAATTTGAAAAAGCTCCTAAGAAGAATGCTAGAAGTATTCTGGGTCCCGTTCACTATTCATACTATGGTGGTTATCATGAATTTAAAATTTGTGAAACAAATTAGGTCCCAGCTCGTGCGACCTAAATTTAAAACTAGATCAGATAGTTCGTTCATACAATTAAAAGGAAATGAAATAGAAAAATTGGAAAAATGGTTCCGGATCAGTCCGACCTTGGGCATCACGGCTAGGTTACCTTCTCTCCGGCAAATTTATCATCGGCACTTGATATGCGGGCTGGTTTTTCCGCAAGTAGGCCGCTTGCGGGCCTTTTTTGCGTGACCCTTGACACGTGTTGCTCGAACTTTTTTAGGTTCTACGACACGCCGGTTTCCTCACGATGTTTTCCTTCACCGTTACGTACGTACTGGCATAGTGCACATATTTTTTTATAAACTCATTGGTACACGACTGGATCCGAACCCACGACCTTCGGATCGGAAGGCGGGGCCACTACCACTAGACTAGAATGATAAAACTGCGTGGCCCGATGTCCCGGTCACTCTACCCATAGGAAGCTAACATGTCAATTTGCAATGTCTGTAACTACTATTTTCGTATCCTAATTTTATATGCTGTGTAAATACTTTATTACTAGCTGATACCCGCGACTTCGTCCGCGTGGATATTTGAGTTCGTTTTTTTAGTTTGATATGACCAACTGCTAGTTACCATTGTTTTGAGCTTGTTCTTTAGAGTGTATTTGAATTTGAAGGCGAGTGCTGATGGAGCCGATTTTTTTCAGCAGTGTTTAGTTTAAGTATGATTGATGTTTCCCGCGATTTTGTCTTTGTGGTTATCATTGGTTTTTTGTTAGCATTTGTGTGTATTAAAACCTGGTGACAAATGCTGCGGTAGCTGAAATTTTTTTTCGTATTTTGTAAAGCTATTTTTTGTGATTTTATGTTATATTAGTGGCTAATTTGGGGTTTCGTATGCGTGTTGGTGTATAATTGAATCAGATTTTTTTAATTTGACATGATCAACTGCTGGTTACTATAGTTTTGAGCTTGTTCTTTAGAGTGTATTTGAATTTTTAGATTAGTGCTGTTGGAGCCGATTTTTTTTAACAGTGTTTTGTTTAAGTATGAAAGATGTTTCCCGCGATTTTGTCGTAGTGGTTATCATCGGTTTGTTTGTGAACCTTTGTGTGTAATCGAACCTGGTGCCAGATGCTGCGGTAGCTGAATTTTTTTTAATGTTTTTTTTGCGTAGTTTGTTAAGCTATTTTTTGTGATTTTTCTTAAAATCTTTTTCCGTTTTTTCTTCTTTTAGGGGAAAATTTTTCCTATTTTCTTTTTTAGTGCACCTCTGCTTTATTAGAGGAACACATCTTCTAAGTTTCATGCTTCTAGGGCTAACGGTTTAGGCTGTGCGTTGATTTTTCTTTAAACCATTTTTCCCCTTTTTCTCCTCTTCGGAAAATAATTTTCCATTTTCCTTTCTTTGCGGATGCCTACGTCATAACATCTACCTGCATGCCAAATTTTAGCCCGATCCGTCCAGTGGTTTGGGCTGTGCGTTGGTAGATCACTATGTCAGTCAGTCACCTTTGAGTTATATACAGGGTGTCCCAAAATTCAACGATAAGCCGGCACCAGAGGATGGATCTACGAATGACTATTCGAGAAAAAAAAAGAAAAAAAAAATACCTCTACTTTTTTTTAAACATTTTCCAACAACAAAAATCTATTTTGGGCACATAGTAGAAGTGATTACTATTAACAACAACTTATGAAATTTGGTTCTTGATTAGAAAAAGTGTCATTATTTTTTTTTTGTGGCTAGTTTTCCTAAAGAATTATACCATTTTAAAATCTAGGTTAGTTGCGTTAATTTTTTTAAAAACTTGCCATAGTAGTGTCCATATTTTTTTTTTACACTACGATGAGTTAAAGTTTACTGAACGTTAAAACCTTTCAAAATTTTAGGGAAATAATTTTTTTTGGTTGTTTTTTTGTATAAAACTACGAAAATTCTGTAATTTTCAAAGATTATGGTGAATAGTAGTACTACTTAGGTTGCCGATACAAACAAAAAAACTAAAATATTTAAAAAACTGTGGTCATGGTAGTTAAAAGGGTCATAAGGGGTATACATTTTCGAAGAATTTCCATTTTTTTTAAGTAATTTAAAAAAAAGTAGAGGTATTTTTTTTTTCTTTTTTTTTCTCGAGTAGTCATTAGTAGGTCCATCCTCTGGTGCCGGCTTATCGTTGAATTTTGGGACATGTTGTATATTTAGATAACTTTGAAGCGTAGCGTGTGCTGTCTTTGAAACATTTGCTTTTGTATTATTGCATTGCATACGTCTGACTAAGTGAAGTGGCATCACAATGGAACTTCACTGCTATTATTTTTGATTTGTAAAAAGATCATATAAAATAAATTATGGTTTAAAAAACTAAAAAAAACGCTTTTATAACTAATTGAACTAAAAAGTTAAAAATAAAACTGTAATAATCAATTGAAAAATTTATATTATTGTACAAAAAAGCGTGGGGTGCTTTTTATAATAACTTCAGATATAATAGACTATTGATAAAATATTTACAACAATCAAAATCAAGCCCCCCACGCTTTTTGTACAATAATATAAATTTTTCAATTGATTATTACAGTTTTATTTTTAAACTATATTTTTTTTTTTTACTTTTTAGTTTTTTTTTTTTTCATTTTTTTTTCATATTATTGCATTGTCATCGACCTTTGACAGGTGTGCAAAGTTTGAATCAAATCTGATCGTTCAAAGTAGGACAAAATCGAGCTCAAAGGGGTCGGTTACATACAAACTTACATACAGGTGAAGCTAATAAAAGCGTTATAAAAACGGTAGGAACCGAGCCGTAGTTTGTTGCCTGTTCTTCTAGGCTTGGTCGCGTGGAACTGGCACCTGGACTCGCCTTGCTTTAAGACGTTTCAAAGTGATTCTTGAAATTCAACTGAATAAAGACTATTTTGATTTAGATTTTTTTGATTAGACCACCAGTGCTCTGTTCTTTCGTAGGGTTACCTTCTCTTTACAGCTGCTGAGCATAGACACGATGGAGAGACAGACGGACTGCACGGAGAGCGCGGGAGACCAGTCGTCCGTGAGGATGGACAGGCAGATGTGCCCGTTGGAGTACACGTGGGGATGGATCGGGATGTTGCTGCCTATGAATGTCACCTGCAACAAAAGATTATAAATAAAATTATTGAAAACACGAATAAACAACATTTTGTAAAAATTAATCGTAGATAGATCGATTTATCGCCCCTGAAACCCTCTGTAAACTAAATTTGAAAGAAAGAAAGAAAGAAAGAAAAAACGTTTATTTGCCACACCTCCAACGGAGAACATTTTAGTGCTAAAACTAAGGGACAGCAGTAACAAAAACAGAAAACAAAAATAAAAAGAAACTAAAAAAAGAAGGTGCAGAGAATGGTCCTTCATGTGGGGGGTGCGACAAACAGGCCTCGTCTCAGCTCGATGCTGCGAACCATCCAGAGATGGAACACAACGCTGGTTTTCAGACGAAACCCGTTGGTGGCTTCACGAACACAATAAATAAATAAAATGGATAGGATAGGTTTAGGTATGTGCTGGATAGATTATTAAAATAAATAAAATGATGCATCAGTATAATATAATATATAGGTATGGAATACTTAGTTAATGAGTAAGTAAATATGTAAGTACAATAAAAATAAAAAATATTTATAATAAATATATAAATAAGTGCATTGTCATAATATTGGCCATGTTTATGAGATCAATATAGGTACGTAATGGAATTAATAATTATCGCAAAAAAATACGGAACACATTTACAAATTACTTCATTGTATGGCAACGAACGGAGAGTTGCAACAAAGGGGCTGAAAGTAGTCGAAAAAGCTACGAGCGTTTTTGCAGCGCAAGAAGTTCTCTCTTGAACGCTAATTTAAAAGAAGTGATTGTTTTTAGGCCGCGAATTGGTGGCGGTAGGTCATTCCAACACCGAGATGCAGCAAATCTGAACGATCCGCGAAATGCCACAGATTTGTGTCTCGGCGTCACAAACACGGGAGTACAAGCTCTTTTGATAAAGCGAGACTCATCCTGAGCCCACTTGAGCTTACTGTAAAGATACGGTGGTATTTTGAAGGAAACAACTCCAAATAGAAGAGTAGCAAGATGAAGCAGCCTACGCGCTTTCATTTTTAATAAATTAGAAGAGTTAAAGAAGGGGGTAACATGTGCGCGGGGGGGCACTCGAAAACAGAAACGTGGAATTTCATGAAGAAATTTCATGAATATCGTTGGAACCGTTTCGGAGATACAGATTATATTACATATACAGCAGTTCCCTGCCACTCTTTGCTGTGACACATTGTGATTGAAGAAAACAATCCTTGATGCGGAAAATATTAATTTCATGCTAAGAACATAGGATCATTTTGTTAGTACCACTTATAAATTTATTATTAGTATTTATGAAATTAGTGGGATATGCTTCTTTCTTCAGTATAGCCTTGCGCAAATCTAAGCGATCTACGATAGCGATTAGTTTCAGCATAGGGTTTTACGTACATACTGCCGCGAACTTTGACAGTATGATACGATACAGATACACTGATCGCCATCGCAGACGATCTAGATCTAGGCTTAAATTGCATAGAACCGCGAGCGACGTCGAGTGCAGAGTGTAGTTGTATATAAATAGCATCACTTATTATTCCACTACGCCACGTATGTTTATTTTTAAACTGTTTATATTCTCTAACTCAATTTGCGCGTAGTTCAATGAAGTTTACTATCTGATACTCGCACGCTTTTGGACTTAGTCCAATAATGGGTTTGGCTGTACAGTCAGCGATAATAAGTTCATTAAATAAATAAAGGTTTTGAAACCAAGAAAATCTGGAAATTGAAGAAAATAAGACAACCAGCGATACTACTCTGAATGTACTAGCCTCCGTACGACTGAGCGAATGCACTAATTCCTGAGGTAAAAAATGAGTGCAACTTACGATATTTTTATAAAAGAGGTGATGGAACAAGCATATGGTTTAGTGGTAACCATCGCCTAAAACAAAGTATTGCCTGGTAGGTCACGCACGTCAGGAACTTGCCCTAAGATGCACTGCCCTGCGTCCATCAACTTGAGGCATACAGATGTTCAGCTTCACGTGCCAGTAATTTCAAGCCAAAATATTCATTTAAACGTCTTGTGTTTTCTTCTTCCCCTATTCCCACTTTATGCAGGGTCGGCACAACATGTCTTCCTTCTCCATTCCCCGCTGTCATCTCTGCATTCACTCCTCTCTTATCCATGTCGTCTTTCACACAGTTCATCCATATAACTTTTGAAACTATCATGGTTTTTAACACAATTTTTATGAAACTACGGGATATTTACCATGATTAGTTTTTTTTCAGTTCAACCGTGATCATGGTGCATGCAACTGTGCCGAAATATCGGAAGTCAACTCAAAAATTTAATCATGGTAAATATCCCGTTGTTTCATAAAAACAGTTCATTCATGTTTTCTTTGGACTACCTCTGCTCAGATATCCATCCACATCCATACCCATCACTCCCATAGTCACATGCCTTTCATCCCTCCTCATGACATGCCCGTACCATGCCTGTTGCTCCTCAATTTGTCTTAATAAACGTCTGTGCGTTACAATAAAACATTTACCGGCGACTGTATACGTGACTAAAGACAGTGATACCAACCTACTTATGGCGTATGCGTCGAAACAAGAAACGTATTGATAAGCATAAGGTCAGTGGCCAAACCGAGATTTGATGGCCTACTCGTGAATCATCATTTTATCGCAACTATTATGAATCTTCACACTTCAAAACAAAGTTCCAAAATGTCTATGTTTTGTCTAGGAAGAAGTGGCGCTTAGGTATACATAAAGCCTCATAAGCCATATAAGCCTCCGACCACCTTAAAAACATTTGACAGCAGCCCATACATTCGACTTATAACTATCTATAACAAAATTCCTAGTTATATCAAGGATCAAACAAAGGATTCCTCTTTTCGCAGCCAACTTAAAAAATTTCTTATCGATAAATGTTATTACACCGTAGAAGATTTTTTATCTGACAAATTGTAAGTAGGTAGGCACTCGTATTAGGTAGGTAGATTATATAAAAATTATTGTAATTGTTTTTGACATTTATTTAAAATTGTAAGTAGGTAGGCAGCCACTCGTATTAGGTAGGTACAATAGGTGAAGATTGTTACTATTTTTGACATTTGTATTACTGAATTGTCATACATAGATATAATAAGATTTATTGTTAAATTAGATTCTATAAATAAGAAGTTTGTTACTTACTTACTTAGATTTACCTATTTTAATTTAATTTGCCGTAAGGCCATTGTAATGCCCCAGCGGGGCTCATGTTCTGGACGTTATTACCCCCTAAGACCTATAATACACATGAAACAATGAATAAATGAATATGAATATGAATACATGATTTAAATAAAAAAGCAGCCAAGTGCGAGTCGGACTCGCCCATGAAGGGTTCCGTAGCATCAAGTAACATAATATAAAGGTTCTGGTAGTTCGTCGAAAGGTAAATTGCGGTTTACGATTTATGACATATTAAAAAAAACTACTGACTAGATCTCGTTCAAACGAAATATCGTTGAAAGTTTACATAGTAATGTACAACATATATTTTTTTAGTTTTATCTTTCTCGTATTTTAGAAGTTAGAGGGGGGGGGACCAACTTTTTTCAACTTTGGAAGTGTCTCTCGCGCAAACTATTAAGTTTAGAAAAAAACTGTATTAGAAACCTTAACATCTTTTTGAAGACCTTATTCATAGATACCCCACACGTATGGGTTCGATGAAAAAAAAAATTTTTGAGTTTCAGTTTTAAGTATGGGGACCCCCAAAATTTATAGTTTTTGAAGTGAAAACTTCTTTAGCGGCGTTGAGCACTTTTTCTGTAATGGGTATAAAATCTTAAACTCGCGTCAGCGCGTCAGGACACGTGACCTGATCGAAAAAGCGTAAGACGGATGAAGAGTAGACAGCTATCCCCTCTCTACGGCGCGGCGAAAATGTATGCCTGGGCCTACTGTTTCGTTTAGGCAGCGCAGGGCGCTTGCGCGAATGTTCGTGTATGTTACAGCGTGCCAAATAACAAACAAGCCCCCCCTAACCATTCCAAAATATCAAACATGCTCAACGTTAATAATCAAGTTTTCACTTCTGCCGGCACTCCCGGAGTGCAACCCGTATTTTTTTTTTTTCTATTTTTGTGTAAAAATCTTAATGCGGTTCACAGAATACACCTAATCGCCAAGTTTCATCAGTCTAGCTCTTACGGTTTCTGAGAAAAATGGCTGTGACATACGGACGGACAGACAGACAGACATGACGAATCTATAAGGGTTCCGTTTTTGCCATTCGGCTACGGAACCCTAAAAACGTTTTAAATTGGTCTTTTTGATTCTAATTTCGAACGACGGTTTCGAATTTGAGTAGCAAACCAATTACCTACAAGGAAACAAGAATTAATCCTTCCGAAAATACGTTATTTAAAGGTAGGTATGTCTGTCAGTGATTGTTGAGTTATTTTTTTAGGTAAATATTTTGCGATAGTACACACATGATAAAGAAAAAAATATGGTGTCTGGAATTACCGCAGTCAAGAGATTACATTTTAATCAATACTCAAAAGATTTAGTGTCAACACATTAAACACATGTTAATGTGTGGTAAGTAAGGTAGTAAGTTAATACGAGGTCAAGGAAGTAGCCCTCAAAAGAAATACCTGGAGAAAAAAGCATGACATTACGCCGACAAGAGCATTGCTCTTAAATAAGAAGAAGGTAGCACACGTGAGCCCCTTTAATGGCACTACAACGAGAGAATGGCAGACTGAGATTGCTATTCTTTTTACAATCATTAAATCTTACCTCTGGAGAATCGAATGGGTATTTGCTTGTGAATTTGAACTGCAGAACGAATCTCTCTCCTTCGTACAGTGTGCCGGGAACACCTTCCATATGCACTGTCCATCTGGAAATATTCAATGACTACTATTTCATTCAAATTGGACACATTGCTAGGTTTTTTTTTTTTTTTTTTTTTTTATTTTTTATTGCCATCTCGAAATGGCACTAACTTAAAATAACCTGTTGCTATTATAATGCAACAACATTTGATCTAAATCTATTATTATCTAAATAATAGGTAAATCTATAATCATTAAAAATATTATAAGTGATAATTAAATTCAATTTCATTAATTCAATTTCATTACTTCAATTTCGCCCCATCACTAGCTCTTCAGTTATTTATTTTAAAGGCAGGGTAGGGTAGGTAATAAAAACAACATAAAACTACTTTATTACTAAAATTAATGCCTATCTATCAATTTTATCATTCAGCATAAATCAGCATTGCGCTATTAATAAATACATCATAAATAAGTTACAAATAAAAATTATCATAACATTACAAATAAAAATAAAATTAAAATAAAAACATAAGTATTAACAATATTACAATTCATTACGTTCATAATTTCAAATAAATGAATTACAGGCATCTTAGTATAAATCCAGTTACAAAATAAATTCATGCATAATTACAAATAATAACAATAATCATAATTAAAATAAAATAAGGACGCTCCATGAAAGAGACAAATTAAAAACAATGCTCGTTTGACAAAGGTAGAATAGGTTACTTTATTGTGCCTGTCATAACCGTCAACGTCAGATTCGTCAGAGTCACTGTCAAGTGTCAAAAGCGGAAGAAGAAATGTTATTCTGGCAAGTATTATCTTTTATTATTGTTGTGATTACGTATTATTTACCAAAAATAAAAACAACATCTCCCCGTTCGCCTCCCCACAATAACAATCACCCACAGGAAACGTCTCTCAATCAATAAGACCAAGGCATCACTTCTCAACAATTGACCCATTCTCCTTCCCAATTATGCGAAGAACGGTCCTCGCAAAATTGAGAAACAACGGTCTGCAATCATCATCGGTAAGAATTACATGTAAACTATCTAATCTAATGTCAGTCTCCATTGCACTCTCACAGTCATACCTCAACCTTTGAAACTTTATGCACTCTACTAGTACATGCTGCACAGTTTGAGAGACATCCTCCCCACAAGAGCACAATGGAGAATCCTTGAGCTTAAACTTGTGCAAATAAAAATTAAACCCCCCGTGTCCTGTCAAAATCTGTACAATAAAGTTACTAATATTAAGTTGATTTAAAATTTTATAAGCCACATTGACATTCTTGAAAAATAACCTTGTTGTAGAACCCGCAGTGGCCGTCTCGTAGCTGTACTGCCATGCCTTCAAAGAACTGCTCCTGGTGGAGTGCTTAGCGAAGGACAGAGGAAACCTGTCATACCTGGGTAGCTGTCGGTTATTAAGTGCTGCATGCTTGGCCAGCTCATCCGCCCTCTCATTGCCAGGTATTCCGCAGTGAGCCCAGAGTTAACCCAGTGTAGAGAGACTCCTTTGCCCTGTCCGTTTAAGTTATGAATCCTTGCCCTTATGTCGACTGCCAAAGGGTGTACCGTACTTGGGTCACTGATTGCCTCCAATGCAGACCTTGAGTCGCTTGCAATGCTAAAGATACTGTGTTTCAACTTATCAATAATATCCAATGCACGAAAAATCGCCGACAGCTCAGCTTGATACACACTGCAGAAACCTGCCAGGCGAAAACTAGTGTATTTAGTTTCCCTTCCTCCAGTCCAGCAGGACACCGCTGCACCAACCTTTCCCTCCAGCTTACTGCCATCCGTATAGAGAATGGGCCCGTCATCAACAAGACTCGCCACATCATCACACACATTGCTAGGTGTGTTGATGGCAGGTGGAGTAGGACAACAACATACTATCATGCATATGCGCATTTATGCATGTCAGTGTTGAATTACATAGTCATTGATTATTTTTAAATTATTAAGTATTTACCTACCTTTTGAATAAATTATGGCACAAACATCTGAATAATTATGTACAATATATTGTTATAAGGAACATTGTTTATGTCATGTGTAGTAATGAACCAAGTAATTTAACAATCAATAAAGTAATTCAATTGACAGCTTTCACAGCTAAGTTGGTAGTCGCTCTGCCTTCTGCGCTGAAAGGTGTGGGTTCGATCCCCACCATGAACCAATATTTGAGTGGTGAACAAAGAAGTTTGTTCTCTATCTGGGTGTTTTTATTTTATTTTAATTATTGTTTACAAAAAAGTTTATAAGTATTATATCAGCTATCTGGATCGTAAAGTACAAGCTCTGCTCAGTTTGGGGTTATATACTGCTGGGTCCATTGTCGGCAATACTAACTATTTTATTATTATTTAATAGATAGACTGACACAGAAAAGTTTCACAAAATAAATAAATCATTCATTCATTCACACAAAAGACCTTGCAACAAATGATAAAGACAAATGTTGTATGGTATTTTTAGGTGTGATTAAACATGTTTATTGAATCACCCAACACTCAAAAGGTTATGTAGGTATGTATGTTGGTAATTCCTATATTATTATGTTGCACAATCGGTCTTCTATTTAGAAATGAGTCAACTATTGCAGGGTAGGGCCTACTCCACAATCGTAGCTCACTGTAGAGTTTCATTAAGACTAAGTCCAGTGGACTTGGTACTTGGGACTCTATTATTGACCTTTATTAAGTAAGCATCAATCATTCTGGTTATAGGAACCATTGTTTTCAAATGCATGTCTGCTCAGCCTTCCCATTTAAAAATGAACAAAACAAAGAATTGAAGAGTATAACTCACAAAGTCAGGTTTTGGCTAGCTTGGTCTCCGTCCACAGTGACTCCTGGGGGAGGTTCCCTCATCAGAGACATGAGCTCCTTCTGCAGTCTCCTCTGAAACAATAGCCTCGATAAACAACTGATAAATTGACCCTCAAACGATAATAAATGCTATTGAAAGGTCACATTCATAACATTAGATACTTTTAGTACAGTCCTGGGTACCGGCAAGGGATTATATTTGTCTGAAATCCCGAAAAGACCAAAAAATCTACAGAAACCATCCTTGATCTGAGACAATGTTTTTGTAAATAAACTTAAAGCGATCAGCAAAAAAAATTACCTCTAACATATTTCGGTTTACAGGGCTATTTTTAGCTATGGATATAGTTCTTGTACGTAACTGAAACACTTAGAATTTAATTTTTACTCACCTGAGACGGCGACATAGCCGCCATTGTAATCCAATTAGACGTCTTGTTTGGTATTACTAGAAGTAAAAAAAGGTTTTGATATGGGTTGTTATTCCAATATGCTAGCAACACTAAACTATTATTTTTTCTACATACCTACTACAGATAAAAAATTAAATTTAGTCCGTTCGAATAGTCGACTAAAATCTAGTAACATGCAAGTAAGGTCAAGCTCTATGAACATTTTTAAAATCGTTCTTGTTCATCAATCACAAATCATTCATTCAACTTAGAAACACAATTAAAAAATTGTTGTTTGTGATGCCCGATTTTTCTTTTTCATTTTGTATTTCAAAAATAATTACCCATTGCAATCGTCGTCGAAGCAAATGAAATATATTTATCTAGTCATTACGTAAATTCGTTATTTCAACAGTCCTTACATCAGTTTTATGCAAAACAACATTTCCATGCCCACAGCGGCCGGTCGTGATGGTATCTTCACATAAAAAGTCTGCGGAATGGATTATAGACCAGCTGAATGTTGAAAACGCTAAGCTAGTGGCGTTCGTGCTCGTGCTTGGCTTCATAGGATACCATGGGATATTGCATTTGCGATATGGTGAGTCAAGGAATTTCCTACTTCAGATAGCATTGTTTGTGAAGTCAATTGATAATTGCTGCCTGATGTAGGCAACAATAGCTATTATTAAACCGGTAAATACTATATGTATTTCGATATCAATATTAATCATCATTATCGGCCCTAAGATGTTCATGATGAACAATTTTGAGCCATCATCCAGTTCATCTCACTCCTCTCGATTTTTGTTGCCGGTCTATCAGGTAGGGGGGCATCCTACCCTTAGTATACAGGTTTGTGGTTGCCTTTCAAGAACCTTTTAGTGAATAAAAAAATATTTATTGTACGGCACGTATAGCAGTGTCATTCACCTTAATTAATTAGAGACAGTAAGAAAAGTGCCAATGGACACATTCTTAGTACCTAATACTTATTTTATAAAACTAAGCTAAAGCAAAATTACTCATTAGCCTACTAGGCTAGATTGTAATATTAATTAGGGTACAGCATAGATGTAGTACACTAATTTAGTAAAAAAAAAAATGGTCATTCTACAGAACGTTAAACCTATGTTTTGAATGACTTCCACAGGTCCTGATTCTTGTACATGGCTGCTGTCTTCAGGTCGCTACAAAGGAGATCATGAATGGCAGCCCTATGGGTGTATGCTCCATAGGTATTCAAAAACGTGAGTATTGAATTTAATATTTTCACTGCATGTCTATCCCCTGGTTCCATTCTTTCTAATTCTAATTGATTTGGGGGAATTAAATCTGCACTGACGTCCCGCGATGGGGTGTATTGTGCATTGTCCCCCTGCCAAACCTCACCTCAGCCAGCCCAACTCCTTAAAATAATGGAGAAGGACTTTGGGTTCGTGGCAGCAGTGCTCTAGTGTACCTGATGGTGACACGGATGTGGATGTGGAGAGACAAGACTCAATAAGTTCCCTGAGCCCTGTCTTGGCCCTCGCTTCTTCTGTTGCGGAGCAGTGCAGTACCACATGCTCCACAGTTTCCTTGTCCTATAGGCAGCCCCGACACAGGTCGCTGTCTGTAGCTCCAGTCTTCATGAGATGGTAGTTGATTGGTAGGTAGTTCCATTCTTTGTGATTTCATCATCATTCACAGCCTGACATCACCCACAACTGGGTAAAGGCCTCTCTTTATGAACCACTGTCCGTCTTAATCTCATCACAATGTGATGAACATTGTGGGAAAGACCTTCCTTCATGACTTAATACATGGTAAAGATTGGTTATAGCCAAAACACCCCCATTACTAAGCTATTGAACTCTTGTAGAACGCCAGTTGAAAGATATTTATTCTTATTAAATAGTTTTTTTTGTAAATGCGCTTGAGTTTGGTCAGCTAAAAATCAAATCAAAAGTGTATTTGTTCAGTAGGATTGTAAGAATCACTTTGAATAATACATCCACTTATTTGTTGACATGTATGGAGAATGCCCAGTGGGGCTTCCATTTTGTCTGTCTTGCGAGCTTTAGGAGGTCTTGAGGAGCTCTCCTCTTAATTATATTTTAAGTAGTGGTCTTCTCTATCAGATGTCTCGTTAGTTGGTTTGGGTGAATTTCTAGAGAACAGAGACATTTGAAACTATGAACTACTGCTACATGAGAACACATTCAAATTATATCAATAAACTAGCGGCCGCCCGCGGCTTCGCTCGCCGTTACCGTTCCCGTTCCCGTTGAAAAAAAAAAAACCTTTTAAACCTTCTCTGGACCTCCACAAATCATTCAAGACCAAAATCAGCCAAGTCGGTCCAGCCGTTATCGAGTTATAGCGTCAGAAAGGAAAACCCGACTTATTTTTATATCAATAAATGTAATGTTGTCTGGTATGTTATTGCTAAAATGTCCTTGTGTATAACAAAGAGTTTTTATCTATTTGTCCATTTATTTATCTGGTTGACCTCAAAATAGGTCAGTTGAGTTTTTAATTCAAGACTTTAATCTCAATATAGAGGTCAATTAGCCTAACCTTAGTACCATTGACATTATTTTTACTGCTCTAGGAAATTAAGCCAATTAATGATGCTTGTACATGTAAGTTCGGCAAGTTTATCATTCGCACTTGAAGTGCGGGCAGGTTTTTCCGCAAGTAGGCCGCTGGTGGGCCCTTTTTGCGTGAAACTTGACACGTGTTGCTCGAACTTTTTTAGGTTCTACAACACGCCGGTTTCCTCACGATGTTTTCCTTCACCGTTTTGAGAGTACTGGCATAGTGCACATACATTTTTGGGAAGAAAAGCTCATTGGTACACTACTGGTTTTGAACCCACGAACTTCGGATCGGAAGGCGGGGCCGCTACCTCTAGACCACCAGTGCTCTCGAGGATCAATGTGAATAATGTGGCCCACTTCTGGGCAAAACACATATAGGGACAATATATCACGGGAACCATCGACACGGCGAAGAAGAAGAAGAATGTGAATAAGGTTATGTTTTCAGGGATGCTCGCCGATGCCTCAGGTACTTAGCGTTCTGGGACAAATACAACAGTTTCGCATTCATTGGTGATGCCAGGATCGAACAGCTGTATGAATACTTCATAGGTGAGATATCAGTCTTATTACACCCTGCTTATTCTACTATATCATTTATCATCAGCCTAAAGAAGTCTTCTGCTGGATATAGGATTTCCTTTCCAGGACGAATGATTTTGGATCCTCTCCATCCACCAACTTCCCAAAATCTCTTCTATTCCGTCTCAAATAGTGAAAGAATACCGTGATGAAGTCCCAGGCATAGGCTGCTTTTTATTGGCTGTTTTTCCTGAATTAGGTACACTACGAATCAAATAAATGATATAAGTCATATCCCCACGCGTTTTTTGTAATATTTGTTATAGAATTTAATGTTATTGTAGTAAAACTAGGTGTGGTCCAAACCCGACTGGATGTGGACTACTCGCCGGCAGAGCATCACTTGCCGAACTACACGTATGTGGACCACAAGCTACGCCTGTCCGTCACCTTCGCGTGGAGCGAAGATGTGTCCAAGAGTATGGTGGACCAGTTCCGGACGTGGTGGGTACTACTATTTTTTTTGGAGTTTAGTCCTGAAGAATCGGTTTTTAGGGTTCCGTAGCCAAATGGCAAAAACGGAACCCTTATAGATTCGTCATGTCTGTCTGTCTGTCTGTCTGTCTGTCCGTCCGTATGTCACAGCCATTTTTCTCCGAAACCGTAAGAGCTAGACTGATGAAACTTGGCGAGTAGATGTATTCTGTAAACCGCATTAAGATTTTTACACAAAAATAGAAAAAAAACTATAAATTTTGGGGGTCCCCATACTTGAAACTAAAACTCAAAAAAAAATTTTTCATCAAACCCATACGTGTGGGGTATCTATGAATAGGTCTTCAAAAATGATATTGAGATTTCTAATATTGTTTTTTTCTAAACTGAATAGTTTGCGCGAGAGACACTTCCAAAGTGGAAAAAAGTTGGTCCCCCCCCCTCTAACTTCTAAAATAAGTGACTGATAAAGCTAAAAAAAATATATGTTGTACATTACTATGGAAGCTTCCAACGATATTTGGTTTGAACGAGATCTAGTCAGTAGTTTTTTTTTATACGTCATAAACCGTAAACCGCAATTTACCTTTCGACGAACTACTAGAACTTCTAGAACTCTATGTTATATTACTTACTGCTACGGAACCCTTCATGGGCGAGTTCGACTCGCACTTGGCCGCTTTTTTTGATATAAGGCGCCCGGTATGAGAAAAATGTGGAGAGTAAAATCTACTGAATGAATGACCTCGTTACGTTTTTGGTGCGCAACCTATCTTGCGCAACTTTCTAATTTGGTGTGAGCAGTGCAGCTAGATCGTGGGTAGTGTGTACCCTTACTTTGCCTTTAAGGAGTAAACTCCAGTCGTGCGTCGGAGCTGACACACACAATTTTTTTATACTACTAGCTGGAGAGCACTGGTGGTCTAGTGGTAGCGGCCCCGCCTTCCGATCCGAAGGTCGTGGGTTCAAATCCAGTCGTGCACCAATGAGAACTATGCCAGTATTTACGTGAAAGAGTAACAAACATCCATCCATAGTTATAAACTTTCGCGTTTATAATATTAGTAGGATTTTACCTTATACATACTATAAACTAGATTCCTCATGAGACTGGCACCAAAATAATCTACAGCACAGGAAAATACTCTTTCTGCATATTAAAACAAAGTTCACTTTCCAGGCAACGCTCCGATAAACCCCCATCAGTAATAGTAGCCTCCACGGGCCTTCAACTACTAAAAACCCGCAACACCACCGACCAGCTGCTAGAAGAATACAAAAGGAACCTTACTCACTTGGTGCAAGCGATAGATTCGCTTGCAGCTCGCAACACGCAAGTACTGTGGAAGCTGATGGAACCAGTGGACCAGACGAAGCTAAGAGACGAATATAAGAGGATCAGTAATAGTGATATTGATGCTTACAACCGGGCGGCGATTGAGGTGAGCAATAGTACATTGTTACCTGAGTGTTGAAAGTCACGTTTTTTGAGTCCCGAGACGGGTTTGGCGCCAGAGCGTTAGCGAGGGCGCCAATGGAGCTTGAGGGACTCAAAAGACTTTCACCCGAGGTAAACACTGTGCTTTTCATTACGAAAACAAGGAAAGTAAAAATAAAAACATGAAAGAAAAATTAGTGAAAATGAAGATTGAATTGCCGCGTTCCCGGTTTTTTTTTTCTTTTTCTCTGGCGGGCCTTCGGCTTCGGCTCGCCAGCATTATTCAGCCATTATTTTCATTTTCATAATTTAAATCTATGTTATTTTAAATAAATAGTTGAAGCTATACACTAATCAAGTAATTTAGAAGATATATTATTTATTTAATACTATCTTTATGTTATTTAAATTTAAATTTTACATTGCGCTCTAATTAGACTTTTTAAACTTCTTACCGTTGTAATGGGTTTCCAACCTACTTGCTGAATAAAAAGTTGGAATTTGGTTGAACAACCTCCTTGCAGTTAGAAAGACTTTAGAAAGTTGGAACATGGTTGAATAAAATAGAACTTGTTTTTTTTTTATAATTTGACAGCTGTCAGTAGAAAGCGATTCTCCCTAGGGCTGAAAGTTTTACTTTCAATTAGGCCCCTCAGGCAACTTCAGACCTACTTTCAGAGTATGAGTAATGAAAAATTTATGTTTCATATGTTGTGTCTAATTCTAATTCTAATTGAGTTGGGGGCATAAGTTCTGCACTGACGTCCCGCGATGGGGTGTATTGTGCATTGTCCCCCTGCCAAACATCACCCCAGCCAGCCCAACTCCTTAATATAGCGGAGAAGGACTTCGGGTTGGTGGCAGCAATGTTCTAGATGACCCAATGGTGACTCAGATGTGGATGTGGAAGGACAAGACTCAATCAGCTCAATGTTGTGTGAATTGTCCACAATATTTATTTATTGAATACTAAAAATAATAAATATACAATCCACACAACACTATCTAGCCCCAAACTAAGCAGAGCTTGTACTATGGGAACCTGATATAATACTTGAATACTTTACTATATTTATAATGTTTCTTTTATAATATGTTTCTAATGTGTACAATAAAGTATTAATCTATCTATCTATCTATCTGAAACTATTATTTGATATATTTTTTGATTTATTTTTTATTCTATTTAGATCCTGACATACAGCGCCGCTAAGCTATGGTCGGCTCCGCTCCTGATCTCGTCCACGAGTGGAATAGACGGTCGTCTGACGGACACCGCACTACGTCACTGCGCCCAGTCCTTACTGAACATGTTCTGCAACGATCACATGAACTACAACGATGGAACATGTTGCGCGTCGCCCGAGCCCTGTACAAGGCTCACGGCTATCACTTTCGGGGTGTTTCTAGTTTGGTGAGTCATACTAGCAACATACATAAACATAGTGTAGACCTGTAAATCGATTTACCAATAAATGATTTATGACACACATAAACTTACACATTCATTTTTTACTGAATTTGTAGTATTTTCCTTAAGTTACACATATCTTAATAACACACACACTAAACACCCTCACATCGCACACACTGCCCTCACATGGAAAACACACCCTCACTTTGAACACACACCCTCACATTGAACACACACCCTCACATTGAACACACACCCTCACATCGAACACCCCCCCACACATCGAATACACCCCCCTCACATCGAACACACCCTCACATCATACATACAACCCACACTCTCACATCACACAAACACACCCATATCCTCAACATACTACCATAAATACTCAACGTTTTATCGTGTCTCTTGTTCTTTCGAACCACTTTTTAGTGTTGAAAAGAATTTAAGTGCGCCTAAAAGAGATTCCTAAATATGTACTCAAAGTTTACGCTGTCCGGTGCTTTTTAGGTTTCTTTGACTGAGGTTTAGCATAGTTTCTCTACTAAAGAACCTATTGCCTTCTTCCAGCGCAGTGGTAGCAGGCATCCGCGGCATTTGGCGCTGGTCGCAGACCATCCAGCAGCGGCTGGGAGGCTACGCCCTCGTGACGCCGCCGGAGCCCCGGCCTTCGCCTTCGCCCCTCGCCGCCATCGCCAAGCTCGGCATGATCATGGCGTACTTCTATCTGTGCGATAGAACTAACTTCTTCATGAAGGAGAATAAGTACTACTCGGAATGGAGTTTCTGGTTGCCGGTTGGTTATGTGCTGGCTTTGGGGTTGTTTTTCACGGACGATTCCAAATCTAACAGGTGAGACTTGTTGAATGAGTATTCATTATTAACCCTACTGGTGCCACTGTAAACCAGAGATGAAAGGGCTACCATGCCTATGTAGCTAATACTGAGTGGTACCCTTTTTACCGTCATGACTGTGTGCACAATCTATAATAGTCAAACAGGCTAGAGTATTTTTATTTAACTTAGTTTTATAGAAATAAATAACACTGGCCTCTGAGCTCAGTTTGGTAGCTCTACCTTCTTCGCTGTAGATCCTGGGTTCCCCACCGGGAACAAATATTTGTGTCTTAAACACAGATGTTTGTTCTCTGTCTGTAGGTTTATCAACAATGATGAAGGGCTTTGTTTCTACCGTTTTTTTTTCTTCATATTCCAGAGTTCTCCACCGAGAACAGACCTTAGAATGGAAAGGCTGGATGCAGCTGGTGATCCTGGTGTACCAGGTGACGGGAGCCAGCAAGGTCACGCCCATATACATGCTGGTGCGGGCCTTAGTGTCCGCTTACCTCTTCCTAACGGGGTGAGTACTGGAATAACTTTTCATGCGGGGTAAAGTTAGCAGGTTGTTGCATCTTGTAGATGATATTTAGAGCAATGTTTCGCTCATGCCGTCCTATTTGTTCATAATAAAGCATTATTATCATCATCATCAGCCTAAAGAAGTCCACTGCTGGACATAGGCCTCCCCTACACATTTCCAGGGAGAACGATTCTGAGCCCTTTCCATCCACCGATTTCCCGCGATCTTAACAATGTCGTCAGTCCATCTGGTGGGTGGGCGCCCTACTTTTCGTCTTCCGGTTCGTGGTCGCCATTCGAGAACCTTTATTCCCCAACGGCTGTCAGTTCTTCGAGCTATATGACCTGCCCATTAATAATATTAAACAAAATTATATATGCACTAGGTATATCATTTGCAGGCCGATTATGTAACTTTTGTTTCCGAACTAATACGTGATCGCAAATTTACAGTTTCAATAAGATTTTGATTGAAACCATTGCAACAAAAGTTACATGTTCTGCCTGCTGGTTCCCATAGTACAAGCTCTGCTTTATTTGGGGCTAGATAGTTGTGTGGATTGACAACAATATTTATTATTATTAAGGAGTAATAAAGTTTTAAGAGGTCTTAGAAAGAGTAAAGGAGAAGAGAGTTATCAGTTATACTTGAGACAATACAAAATCGAAGAGGAAAAATGTTTGGACATCTTCTACGACATGACAGCTACATAAAGAACATCATAATGGAAAGGTTGAAGGGAAACGGGGAAGAGGAAGTCCAAGAATTCGTTACATGAGCCAGATAAAAGAAAAAGTCGCTGTCATGTCGTATAAGGAAGTCAAGGAGGCCGCATTCGAAAGACTTAATTAGAGAAAACTGCATCAAAACCTCTACAAGAGCTAAGCTAAATTTAAGAAGAAGAAGAAAGGTTTATAATGAATGTATTATCAGTTTCGGCCACCTGTACTACACGTGGAAGACGGGCAGCGTGCGCGCGGCGCGCTACCTGCGCGTCATGTTCCGCCTCAACTTCCTCACCGCCGTGCTCTGCCTCGCCATGAACCGCCCCTATCAGTTCTACTCCTACATCCCGCTCGCTACCTTCTGGTTCACGCTGGTGAGACAATACCCTCGTATTAATCTTATCTTATCTTACACCTTTAAACGTGAAAACCTTGTGTATTTTATATTTAGGATCTCGGAAACTGCGCCAACGATTTTCATTAAATTAAGTATACAGAGGGTTTCGGGGGCGATAAATCGATCTAGCTAAGATTCATTTTCAGAAAAGACTCAGGAAAGTAGTTATTTAATAATTAAAAATGTTAGCGCTATCTGTTGCTGAGTATGTCGAAATAACGAGTTAGTGTCACGGAGAACGCCATCAATTTACAAAAAAAATACTGAGTAAAGCTCGGTCATACCAGCTCGTTATCCTTAACGACTATAAAAAAACATTACTGATAGAAGATAACATGTTGCGCCGACCCAACATAAAGTGAGATAATGAAGAAAAAGACTGTAAAAAAACATTATTGTCCTTGTCACTTTCATGTCATTTTAAAGAGATGGCAACAGACGTGGCCGCTAGAGCTGATTGAGTACACGACAACCAGCTTGATAAGGACCCTACTTTTTACAGGCAGGACAACATATATTGATTTGTTTATTGCAAGCATAATCATTTATTAGATATTCAGTGAATATAATGATTCAGAGAGCACTGGTGGTCTAGTGGTAGCGACCCCGCCTTCCGATCCTACACTCAGAAAAAAATATTGTTGGTTCCAACAATAAAACTTTAACAGGGGAGAGCCCACCATGGTGTATAGTCCGTGCGTCAATGTTTTTATTGTCATGGATCAAGTTGTCATTGCAACAATGTTTATATTTTATCAATAAGGCGTGTTTTGATACTACAGCAATGTATCTTTTGTCAGCGGAACTAATTTCGAAAACAAAGGACTAAAAATGTACAACTAGTAGGTACGAAAGACCCCAAGTGTGAGGAGTAAAAAAAGAAGATTTGATAAGACCGAAGTTGATCCGATGCATTCATCGGATCAACTCCAGTCATATCAAATCTTCAACGGATTCATTAATCCGTTGAATACAATTTCATAAAACCACTTCTACAATATAAGGAAACGCCGTGTGTTTTCGTCAGCGCGTTCTAGGATTGTTACAATTTTAGTCACGCCATCTAGTTCTAAATTTAGTAAGCAGCTTTTTTGTTAGTTTTCTTTACTAACAATGTTCACATTAACACACTTGCAACGTTCCATTTTCACCTCAGCAACATACTTATTGTATGACAAAAAGTACTCAAATGCCACAACTATAGTTACTTTGCTACGTTTTTTAACAATGTTCACATTGACACGCTAGCAACGTTCCATTTTCATTACAGCAACGTATCTATTGCATGTCAAATGGTAGTTAAATGCAACGACTATAGTTACTTTGTTAGATTTATTAACAATGTTCACATTGACACACCTATAACGTTTTATTGTTATATAATCAATTTTTTTATTAACTTTGATGTATGGACAAAGCTAAATTGTTCCTTGCACATTAAATGAAGGAAAATCAGCGGACAATAAAAATGTTGCTGAACTCAACAAAGCTCTTTCTGCTAAAGTAACAGAGTATTTAGTTGCTCCGACAGAAAATTTCTGACAATGTATTTATTGTGACTTTGTTGACCCATTTTTTTCTGTGTGTAAGGTCGTGGGTTCAAATCCAGTCGTTTACCAATGATTTTTTCTGACGAAAAATGTATGTGCTATATGCCAGTACGCTCACACGGTTAAGGAAAACATCGTAAATAAACCGGAATGTCGTAGAACCTAAAAAAAAATCGAACAATACGTGTCAAGCGTAAAAAGAGCCCACCAGCAGCCTACTTGCGGAAACCAGTCCGCACACCAAGTGCGGATGATGAATTTGCGAATGTTCCAGATGTTCGTAATATTCGCGCTGCCGCCGCACATAACTCCGTCGTCCTCTCACACGGCGGACTCCAAGCCGTACCAGTATCTCTACATCGCCATCAAGGTCATCGGCCTGCTCACTATCGTCACTGTGCTCTATATGAGCGAGGTAATACAACATTACACTAACCACTATACTTATACATCGCCATCAAGATCATCGGCCTGCTCACTATCGTCACTGTGCTCTATATGAGCGAGGTAATACAACATTACACTAACCACTATACTTATACATCGCCATCAAGATCATCGGCCTGCTCACTATCGTCACTGTGCTCTATATGAGCGAGGTAATACAACATTACACTAACCACTATACTTATACATCGCCATCAAGATCATCGGCCTGCTCACTATCGTCACTGTGCTCTATATGAGCGAGGTAATACAACATTACACTAACCACTATACTTATACATCGCCATCAAGATCATCGGCCTGCTCACTATCGTCACTGTGCTCTATATGAGCGAGGTAATACAACATTACACTAACCACTATACTTATACATCGCCATCAAGATCATCGGCCTGCTCACTATCGTCACTGTGCTCTATATGAGCGAGGTAATACAACATTACACTAACCACTATACTTATACATCGCCATCAAGATCATCGGCCTGCTCACTATCGTCACTGTGCTCTATATGAGCGAGGTAATACAACATTACACTAACCACTATACTTATACATCGCCATCAAGATCATCGGCCTGCTCACTATCGTCACTGTGCTCTATATGAGCGAGGTAATACAACATTACACTAACCACTATACTTATACATCGCCATCAAGATCATCGGCCTGCTCACTATCGTCACTGTGCTCTATATGAGCGAGGTAATACAACATTACACTAACCACTATACTTATACATCGCCATCAAGATCATCGGCCTGCTCACTATCGTCACTGTGCTCTATATGAGCGAGGTAATACAACATTACACTAACCACTATACTTATATATCGCCATCAAGATCATCGGCCTGCTCACTATCGTCACTGTGCTCTATATGAGCGAGGTAATACAACATTACACTAACCACTATACTTATACATCGCCATCAAGATCATCGGCCTGCTCACTATCGTCACTGTGCTCTATATGAGCGAGGTAATACAACATTACACTAACCACTATACTTATATATCGCCATCAAGATCATCGGCCTGCTCACTATCGTCACTGTGCTCTATATGAGCGAGGTAATACAACATTACACTAACCACTATACTTATACATCGCCATCAAGATCATCGGCCTGCTCACTATCGTCACTGTGCTCTATATGAGCGAGGTAATATAACATGTACCACCACTAACCACTATACATATACAAATACTAAATTAAACCTTACTACATACTTCAACAAGTGCGATGGGTCGACGACATCGTAAAGGTCAAAATTGACTGGCCTCTCAGCTCAGTTGCCAGTAACTCTGCCATCTGGTTAGGTCGTGGGTTCGATCCCCACCGCGAACAATATTTGTGTGGTGAACATAGATGTCTCTCTGTGTGGGTGTTATATTGTATTCTATGTAGTTTAAAAAAAAAGTATTGAAGTATTATATCAGCTATCTGGATCCCATAGTACAAGCTCTGCTTAATTTGGGGCTTGATAGTGTTTTGTGGATTGTCCGCATTATTTATTTAAACACCTGGACAACCAGACGCACAGGGCAGAAGAGGCTGGCAGAAAATGAAGAAGGCCTATACCCAGCAGTGGGTGATACCGGGCTGAGAGATGATGATCAAAATACATGCTTATAGAAAAAATAAGAATAGCTGCACGTGACTTTAACTTCCGAGCACAGTAAATATCCGCTGAAGTAATCTCCTCTTAGTACCAAGTAACCAATGAAGATAACCCACTAAGGAGTACCCACTCAAGAGTGCCCAATCAAGAGTACCCACTAAAGAGTAACCTCTAAGATAGAAAAACTTGCCAGGCAAAAGTAGGTTAATGAAATCCTGCATATAAAAAAAAGTTGTGCTGGTTACATTATTTATACCTAACTCAAGAACTCCTGAACCGATTTGGCTGAAAATTAGTGGAAAGGTAGCTTAAAACCGGGAGAACACGTGATACTCTTTATCCCGAAAAAATGACGGGAACGGGGCGAGCAAAGCCGCGGGCGCTCGATATTATTATGATAAAGAATTAAAGTGCCTATTAAACGGCGAACAGGAGGAATGTCATATATCGGGTAATGTTTGTTTGCAGGTATTCTTCCAGAAGATATTCGTGACTCGTCCGTGGAAGGCTCTGTTTGTGAACTCGGATGACGACATCCATCAGTGGTGGCTGCAGTGGAAGCAAGACAGGTAAGCATCCATTCTTGTGCGGTGAACATTGATATTTTTTCTCTGTCTGGGTGTTATATCGTATTATAATAGAAGTATGTATTTCCAAAAAAAAAATGTATTCATGTATTATATCAGCTATCTGGTTCCCATAGTACAAGCTCTGCTTAGTTTGGGGCTGGATAGTGTTGTAAACAATATCATGTATCAACTTTATAACCTGTGTTTCACAAATAAAGAATTGAATAGGCATGAAGACAGTAATCAAGTATCGCCAAAATATTGTTATCTGATCTAATGAAAAAGGATTCAAAGATTTTGAAAAATGTATTTATTCTCTTATTAATGTCGAGATTAATAATTTATTTGTTATAATAAATCTACAAAATACAACAATCCGCCATGATAGCTTGAACATCGGTCAGAGCGAATTACGTCACGGTTCAGTAAACGTCATTCTGATTTAGTATAAAAGCACTAATGTTTACTGTTGATATACTGCACCGTGACGTAATAACAGACGCCATGACACCAGCGAGCGTTTTGGCGTGAATTTGAAAATTTAAATTTAAATGTACTTTTATTGTACAAAAACATTAATTTTCTACAGAAATATGATATATTTTAGACATAATAAATACTTCTGAATATGATAGAAGAGATTTTGAAAATTAGTCGTCATGCCTATTGTTTCAGATACTCAATGGCGTACGGCATAATATTCGCCCTCTTGTACCTTCTCGCGCGGCGCTACAGCCTGCTCGACGACAACAACCACTCCAACCTGCTCACCCCCGGACTCGCCCTCACCGCCACCCTGCTCGCCTTCATCGGCCTCGGCTCCTACGTCACATTCACCTTCCTCTGCACCAACACCTTCGACTGCAACGAGATCCACAGCTACGTATCCTTTATACCCATCATTAGCTACATCATCCTTAGGAATGTTTCTGGGGTACTGCGAATGCGACATTCGACTATGTTCGCGTGGTTTGGGTCGATCACTCTGGAGTTGTTCGCGAGTCAGAGTCATATTTGGCTCGCGGCGGACACTCATGGGGTTTTAGTTCTCATTCCTGGCGCTCCGGTGCTGAATTTGATATTAACGTCGTATATATTCGTGTGTACGGCACATGAGATCCACAAGTTGACTGGGATTATTCTGCCGTACGCGGTACCTGATGATTGGAAGCTGTTGTTGAGGAATGTAGCGATATTTTTGGCGGTTCTTATCGCGATTGGAGTGCATGATGGTATGTTTTGAAATTAAAACGAAAAGCTATGAAAGATTAGGCCAAGAAAACTTAGATGATTTTAAAAACTTTGTTGTTAAAACGGGTTAATTGATTAACGAATAAATGTGAAAAAAATAACTACCTAAGATTGGAAACTGTATAATTTATAATCTCGAAAATGTATATTATGTAAAACTATTTAGGTGTAAGAAACTTAAAACTCGCTTAAACAATACGAAAAATATCGTAAAATTCGGCCATGTGCAATTAGGAATAATGGCTAAGCGGTAAACTAATCCCTGTATGAAGAGGAAGGTCGTGAGTCCCGCTAGATCGCTTATTTTTTACTACTGTAAAATCTGTAATTTCCCTTGTATTTGAATAAATAATTACGCGTTTTTAAGCTGGGCTTACGCGTTCCTATAAAAGAGGTTTGAAAGGTATTATTAATGTGAACTTAATTTAATTGTATTCGTCATTCTAGTCGTGCTTTTAATAATATTATAATAACTTAATTAAAATAAGTGAGATAAAAGACAACTTAATAATTTTAAAATAAGTAATTCCTTACCAGTTGTATTTGAAACGTACATTTGTTTAAACGCTTGAGTACATTGTACATAGTTTAAGTATTTATTGATGTTGTTACCCACCACTGGTACAATATTAGGGCATAATTTTGTAAATAATTAGTTGATTGTGAGTTCGTACTGCTAAATAAATGAAAAAGTTCAAAACAGTATTTTATTTGACATAACCGTTAGAAGCCATTTACAATTTTTTTAGTTATATCTTCGAGTCTAGAAGATCTCTGGATCGTTTTCTAAAATTGCCGGCTATATTAGAAGATCTGTTTAGGATTTAGAGCAGATAGCCCAGTAGGGGCAGACATTTGAATAGAAAAAAATCCGGGGAGCGTTTTTTTTTTTTTAACGTTGGGGGTCACCCCCCAACGTTTAAAAACGGTTGGAAGTATAGGTCTCGATTTTCTAACTAATCCCGGTAGAGTGTTCGCCGCCATATTGTTTTAATGTTCAATCTTTTTGTTCTTCTGATTAGTTAAAAAATTAAGATTTAGACTTTAAAAAAAAACCGCTCCCCGGATATTTTTATATTTAAATGTATGCCCTTATTGGGCTATCTGCCCTAAATCCTATCGCTCCACGGTTTTTTTTATATTTCAGGCTAATTTTATATCTGCCCCGATTGGACTAAGAAAACCTTATTTAAGATGAAAAGATTCCTTTTATTAACCCCACTATGCTATGAAGGCATTTGGGAAAAAAAATACATCTCATGTTGCAGTCAGTTTGAAAAAAAATCCTAGTTAATTTCAGTTTTGACCAAAAACGATTGCAAGTAAATAAAACAAAGAGTAACTTAATAATAACTTTAATTACAGTACATACAAGCATATTCGAAGTACATACATTGAAACTTAAACACAGAGTGTTGAGTGCACACAAGTCAAGCGTCAGTCTTTGAACAGTCAAATCACATAAAATTATTGCTGGGACTGTACTACTAGTTAATAAGCATAAACAACTAACACTTAAACATAAATAAACATCTAACAAGGACTTTTTAAATAATATTATTTAAAGGCATTTCAAAGGCTTTGACATAAGTGGAATAGGAAATGAAGAACTTGCTAAACAAGTTATTGAGAAAATGGATAAATGTATGCTATTATTAATAAAATCATCTCGTAAGATAATCTTAGATCGAGTAATTAGGTATCTTAACTACATAAATAATTATTGCAGATAACTAGTCTATTGGTGCGCCAGTTAAATAAGTTAATTATTACAAGGTAACAATAAATATCTTATCATTAAAAGTGCATTATATTCGTACATAAGTAGTTGTATATAGTTAGTAATTGTGCATTTGTATACATATTATTTGGGCCTTTAATTTGTCTTATAATTACGATCAATAAATTGCTTATATTAAAAACATTTACAATTTCGTAACTCAAGACCGCAAAAGGACCTCTCTCGAAACCCAGTATTTACATGAACAACATTATTTAATTTTAATTAATTTATTTACAAAACAGCAAAAAGTGCGCAAAAAACGATTTCACAAAATATGCATTTGAGCAATACGTTTAAATATATGTACATAAAGCATTAATATGTCGAACTACCCTCTAACGCAAGGAGAAAGTAAATGGAATCTATGTAACAATAGAAACTGTGGTGAATCAAATGTGTAACTAGAGTATATCACCACATTTAAACAGAAGGATAAAAATCACTATCTATTTTGTAATATTCTCACCTAAAGACTAATTCTTACAGTAAAGTATTTCAATTCTACAAACATCTACAAATTAGTTATTGCTATACGAAAGTTTATTTACAATAAGCCACCGTTAGAAACATCAAAAGGGAACTCAAGAAAATTATAGAAGATTTTTCATCTAAAAACTTTTACCTATTCGAAGATAACATTTCACTAGTTTCGTGTTTCTTATAATATATCACATTATATTAGAATCTTGTATACTTATGTTAGTTCGAATACGGGCATTATTTTGCCAATATTATTCGTAAGCAAATTTTCCTTAGCTTAGAGCGGATAGGTTATAAAAGTTGAAAACTTGCTTTGCTAAACTGATAGTCTAGTCTTGTAATTTTTCCTTATGTTAATTTCCAACACTTCAGTCGGAGTTGTCTTGTCCCGCGGTCGTGTTTAATGTCCTCGTTTCTTCACTTACTAAGTTCCTATCGTAACGTCTCTGCCTCGTGATTCTGGGCCTTATCGAGCTGAGCAGAGGGGCTGAAGTCGCGTGCGTCGGCACTCGGCTGAGGTCTTTTCTTCCTTGTAGGAGTGGTGACGTCACGCTCGAAGACTCGTCTCCTTCGTCATCTGAAATCGCCGGATAGCTCTCTTTCATTTTCATACTACGTTCTAAGCGTCTGAGAAATCTGTAATAAAAAAAATCATTAATGCCATGAATTATTTTGGGAACGAAAGACGTTTTTGAAAAGATTGACTCACCTGATTTGATTGCTGATGGTCTTTAATTTGCTGATTTTAGGCGGTTTTCTAGAATCTTCGGTCAGGTCCAGACTAGACGATATTTTGGATGTGTTTGTTGTATCCTGAAAATAAGAAATACAAAAATTTTAACAAATTAAAAACGGTTTAGTTTAAACCCTGTCTACATTTCAATTCCAGATTTCAACAGAGACATGCTTCTAGATCCGTCCTAATAGTTGTGAAAATGGTTTCGCCAAATACTAAGCATTCCATGATAGCTACGTCACGCACAAAGTAGGTAGTAACAGTTCATGAATCCTAGACGAGATGAAGAATGGGATACATCCTGACTACTAATGTATATACTACTCGTACACAGGATCCTAAAATTTGAACATTTATAGCTAAACATAGATGTATCGGTAGCACAGTAGTACATCAATGAAGTCAGGCACTTTTACATACAGTCACCTCAGAACTACGGCATTTTTGTCTCCGTAGCGGTTTCCGCAATCGCAACGGCTCACTTTGCTGAAAATAATTTAATAGTGCTAAAGCCTAGCCGTTTAAATAATAAAAAAACAATAATTAGAAAAAAAAACAAAAGTATAGAACACTATCGCGGTCTTCAATTTGGTTGAAACTAGACATTTCAGAAAACATCGGAATTCAAACATTCTCAAATCAAAAAGTAAATTCTAAGTTTTTTAAATTCACGAAATAAAATAAAAACCTGTCTGTAAAGTAATATTTATGTTTAGCTAGTTTACGTTATAGGTTTACTTAACGGAGTCTATCCCAATTCCAATCTTAAGTTTTGACGCAGCTTTGACCCCTATGACATACAGAGAAAATCCATATCCAGCCAAAATAGATGGGCTTAGAAGTTATCGTCATTGTTAGCCACTCAGTGGTCCAGGCACGTCATGATCATCAACCTATATCAGTCCACTGCTGGACGTAGGTCTCTCCCATGACGCATCACTGTCCCCGGTCTTCAACTCTTCTCCTCCAGTGCTTACTACATTTCGCAGATCGTCGCCCCACCTTGCCGGAAGGCGTCCTACACCGCTTACCTAAACGCGGTCTCCACTCTAGTATTCGTTTGCTCCAACTAGTTTAAGCACGTCGTAAACTGCCCATCAATGGCAACATTACCTGCATGTCCAAATCGGGCAGTCTAAATTCCCTTGCGGAGGCTACACTGGCGACACTCGCGTTGGATACGGAGTCCTCGGAGGAGGAGGAAGAGGCCGGCGCGGGGGCTTGCGAGCGCGACCGCCGTCTGCCGCCCTTGCGGCCGCGACCACTCGCGTCGCGGGGACCCGGGACCTAGGGCATAGGTTAGAACAACTGCTTGAATACTTCTGATCTGGGTAGCGTTATTACGGTTTGGTGGTAAAAAAATAAAGTTTTTGAGGTAGTAATAGCTCAACTTATAACGTTGTGGTTTTTGTTTAGTTTAGATGCTGAACTCCGTAAATCATCATCTCGCTCGGAAAGATATAAAATTACTGAACTTCATCATCACCATCATTTTCACCCTGAAGAAATCCACTGCTGGACATAGGCCTCCCCTACACAATTCCAGGAAGACAATTTTGAGCACTTTCCATCCATCGACTTCCCGCGATGTTAACAATACTTCTGATGGCTAATTTATATCTTAAACTTATTTATCGAAAATGTCGAGCAGCTATCTTGTGTGCAATGGCAAATAAACACATTACCTCCAACAAGTTATGCATCGAATGCGGCATATGCGGCAGCGTCGACTTTGCCGCCCCCGTTGGCTCATGGGATGTCGTCCTCGTAGTCCGTCTGTCTCTTTTCCTCCCGGTCTTCTTCGGCACGTTGCTGCCTACTTTATAACTATTGCCTTTCACACATTCTGAACTCGGAAAGTCGTATAACCCATCAGAGTCCGTAAAAGGGAGTTGTCGTCCGTAGAATTGTGGCGAAAAGCGCCCTAACCCAGTCTTATCGCTCAACGGACTCTCGCTTCTCGAACTGACGGGACTCAACTGGCTTCCCTCCGCCATCAGCGTGGGAGGCCGCAGACTCGCCCTCTCGTCTAAACCTCTCTCTACGCTAACACATTTTACAATTGAACACTTGGTGACTCCACTTGGGGATACTAAAACGGGGATTTCTAACGTCTCCTTCAATGATATCTCCATTTCTTTAGCACTGGTCGGTACATCATCTATTCTTTCGTCCGTCCCTATGCCTTCATCGTTCGATTCCAGCAGCGGGTCATCGGACAACGTTTCAGAATCTGATCTCCCTCGTCTCCTTTCTTTAGAGTCATCATTCGATGTGGCGGGACTTGAATTTGTTTTCATCAGCGGGCGTCGTCTTTGAAAACACGAAGGACCTCCACCCGACCCCGGGTCTTCCATCTCCGATGGGCACAATGGGTTACTAGATCCACATCTCGAAGGTCCTGGACTGGCCATGGAGCTATACCCGGATGAGGAGAGGTTGGATTCGGACGGCGCGCGTTCGCCTCTCGCTGACATTGAGAAAGGGCTTAGGTAGCACATGTTGCCCGAGGGCGGCGGCGGTCGAGGCGACATGGGTTCATCAGACTCCTCAGTTTCGTTGTACGTTACTGTTATGAGCGGTGGCGGGTGGAACTCTAAGTGCGGCGGGGTCCGCCGCGGTGGAGGGGACCCTGGCGACGGTCTCTGGATCGTAAGAATGGGGACATGTAAGGACGGAGGCGCGGGGGAAGGGGATGACATCTCTCGCTCTGAGTCCTGGCTGTGCGTGAAACTCGGGCTTGGCGAGTCCGTTACTTGGGTTGATGGAGTTGGCGTTTCTGTGCTGGTGTTCAGAGGTTGGCGAAGCTAGAAAACAAAAGTATTTCTCACATATCGCAGTTATTATGACTGGACTATTTGAAGTAAATGTCAGAAGCTATTGTTACCTTTAACTTCAATCCGCAAGGCCTCTCGTTTTTTATCTCAAACTTGATCTCATCTAGTTCATCATCACTGGGGGATAAACATCTGACCGCAGATTCCTCAGGGTCTTGGTCTATCGGCATGGCTCGAGGCAACCTCGGAGACGGAAGTGGGGTAGGCATAGGAGTCGGCAGGGGAGTGGGAAGTGGAGTAGGCAATTCCCGTATTGGGGAGAGGCACTTGTTAATTCCACTTGGAACTTCGAGGAGAATGGATGGTGGATGAAGCAGGCTGTTCCCTGAGGATGACGATTTGTGTCCGCTAAGTGGATCAAACACCTGAAATGTTTGAGTTATTATAAAAATACATCTTGTTATTGTATTTTGGAATATTTCAAACATCAACTAGCAAGATTCTAGCTTACAATACAGAAGCTTATGGAATGATTTTAAGAGCTGTTATCATACCTGAACTTCGATAGTGTTATGTGGCCTTGTAACTGGTGAATCTGGTGCCAGTGATGGGAATTGCGATGAAGTCAATGATATATCGTCACCATCAGCAGTGTCATCTTGAGGAGACGAGCCCGAAGGTGTGCTTGATATTGATACCCCGCCGGAAGACGCTCTGGAGACCATGGCAGCAGAAGACGATGAGAAGTTCCGAAACATAGCCAGAATTGAATCTGCGCTCGAGATCTTGGTCGTTCTGGTAAACGAAAAATAACTTGGATGAATGAATTTGAAAAGGGATTAAATATCGTTAGAAAACATTGTTGTGATTCTTGGTAGATAAAATAAAATAAATAAATATTGTGGACAATTCACACAACACTACCCAGCCCCAAACTAAGCAGAGCTTGTAATATGGGAACCGGATAGCTGATATAATACTTGAATAATTTTTTTTTTGTAAATACATACTTAGAATACAATATAACACCCAGACAGAGAACAAACATTAATGTTCACCACACAATAAACGCCAAGTGCAAACTCGGAACAATACGCATTAAGCTGCGATACTTGCCTAGAATACTTCTTCAATGCTGCATTCGCTAACGTCAGATCTAAACTAGACATAGAATCGCTTCCTTGGTTACTCGACGTACTATGGGGCGACCTGAACTCTACTCCAGGAGACGGAGGAGTGCTCGAAGCCTTAGCCTTCATCCCTCTATCAGCAATCACCGCCATCGGTATAGCTATAGTATTAGCCATTTCCACTTCGGAGCTTGAACTCATTTCTGCTGAGACTTTGTTCAGTAGTCTTGCAAAAGTGACTTTCTTCTCTAACTTTGGATCGGAAATGTGTCTCATAGATGGCGACGTTGACGGCGAAGAGCCTCCACTTGCGAATGAGGTCTCTCTATTCTCGATTCCATAATTAACAAACGCTGGAGCACTCTCGACAGTGCTTAAGGTTCGTTTTTCAGACATCTGTATGAGCTCTCCCATTGTTATTTTCTTAGTGTGGTCATTCGCCGTTGCAGGACTTATGAGTTGCTGGAGAATTTGTTTTTTCTCAGCGGCGTTTTTCTTAGTTGGAGTTGAGTTATTACGTTTTTTCCTCGGCGAAGGAGTTCCTGTATCAAACACCTTACATTGTAATTTACCATTGGTTTGCTGGAACATTCTAAAAGCAACAACATCGAGTGTTTATAACAAAAGCGACACATTAAATTCTAAAACAGATATTAAATATTCTACAGCTTGGAGATGCTGTAGATCTCTTTATCTAGAATCTAGTGCATCTAGGAAGCCAATTCTTTAGGACTTGTGCTACTTATTTAAAAAAAATTCGAACAAATGTATCGTGCCAATAAAACAGCAAAATTCTGTAGTGTTTTGTGTGTGGAAGTGTAATGAAGTTTAAATCGAAAGAAACATCAATCTTTAAGGTTAAATACAAATTCCCAACAGGCAAAATTTGCGCTTAAAGCTATAAAATCAAGCAAAAAGCAGGTAAAAAAAATACAACTGGTGTAGATACACATTGAACGACACTGGCTTATTTAGAGATTTATTTTCTGTTAATTTTGTGGTCAGTTCTGTAAGCCGATTTCACAAAAAATTAAGCTGCGCTGAACAATGTCTATAAAGCATGCTTCTAAGGCAGGCAACATTCAACTATCAGTAACCAAGCCTCTGCAATGTCAATATAGAACTAATAATATTTAAGGAAACATAAAGTATAGTAATTTAATAAAATTGAGAAGTGAAGGCTTAGAATCAGATATTGACAAAGCAAAGGCTCATTTAGTTGGACGATCTAGAAAGGTAGAAACGAAGGAAGGAGCGGCTAATAGAATATAGCTTTGTGTTTGTGCGTGGTCAAGGGTGCACACATCGATAAGTTTGAAGTAACGACAGTCATAACGAGGGTAGCGAGACCAGGTAACGGTGGTCAGGGTAGCATTCCACATCAAGTCATTCATAGCGGGGAACATCCAGTGCTATTTGAGCTCCAGTACACCGCGCGCTCCGCAAAGATGTCTGATTAATGTTTGCGATTGTGTGAGTGTGCAAATTATACTCAAATAATGTTTGCAAAACCGTGTGTCTATTATCGTCCGTATCTGACTCTTCTGGAAAGATGAAAGCGCTAATAGACACAAGGCTAAGAATTTCATGATTTTTAAAGTCTAACCATGGATTATGAATGATCTCTACCAGTCAAAATACTTCTAAAATTGTTTTTTAACAAAACAACAATCGATCTAAATGCTATTCGGGTGAAGAAATATATAAAGTCATCTAAGAAAATAAAACATCGTCTATGTATTAAGCTAAAAAGATTTAATCTTTTCGTTTAATCAGTGAAGCATATTGTTTTATCGGTACTATTGGTTAAATGTTAAATTAAACTTTAAATAGCTATTAAAATATTTAAGAAAGACTACTGTTGTACAAGCTTGTGAAAGTTTTCTGAGAGTATTATGGTGAATATCTAAACTAAGTCAGCAGAAATTGTGACGTTCTTTTTCCCTATATCATCATCATTCTCATTACTTATATTGAATTTAGCTAAAATGAAAGGTTTTACTAAATGAGTAGGTATGTATTGTATAATCATGCCGGCTGCGGAGTCGACTTTGTCCGCAGCATGACAAAAGGAAATTCTATTCATCCACTAAGAAGCAAGTCTATTGAGTGTGATCGAACACTATCGGAATGGTCTAAGCGGAGTTCGAATGATATTTAAGGTTATGTAGATCGCGTATCGGTGCGGATCGCGCGGCTCCTTCGCTTGCTCCAGTCCTTACGTCCGGGCAGCGGCTTTAACAGATCGTCCAAGCTAAAGGTGCGCGCGGCTCGCGGGTGCGCCGCTAGCCCCGACACCGACGGCTTGCGGATACCCAGCCGCGACAGCAGCGTGCGCGGCGCCGGCTCCAGGCCCGCGTGGCCCGCGTGGCCCGCGTGGCCCATGTGGCCCGCGTGGCCCGCGTGTCCCGCCGCTGTGGACAAACGCGCGGCCCGCGCCGGCTCAGCCGCGGCCTGCTAGGGGCCCGCTGTGGGCACGGCGGCGTACCGTCCGCGGCGCAGCGCGCAGCCCCGCGCCCGCGCCGCTAGCGCCACACATATAGGATTGCCAGATGTATCGCGCGCCGGGAACCAATTCAACGGAAGCCCCCATGGCTAGGACCTTTAGGTTCTACTTCGTAGGCTTGGAGGACCGAGTGATGCTATTGTGTTGTTGGCCTACTTGGGCTCAGGGTTCAGGTTGTGCAGTTATTCAGGGGCGCTATGCAAGGATGTCATTTCAGAATATTCGGTTTGAAATACACACTTGATCCGAAATGAGAGTTGAATGTATATTTTGATGACGATTTAACTCCATAAGTGTAGCTTTATCTTGGTTTAAAGCAAAGCACATTTAGCATACATAATTTATTACTGCTTTTACGTGAGTGTATTTAGCTCCCGGCATATCTTCTGGCAATCCTTTGGCCACTTTAGCACGATCGTTTTAACTTGGAGAAAATGGTCGCATGAGGGAAATCATTGGTAGAAATTGCGACGTCATTTTGAGCGAGTTAAAAGAACCGTGGGGTCCTACGGACTCCAGAAACTTCCAACACACATATCAAGACAGCTAGATTCATGCAATAGTATGCATCATGGCAGCAGTTTATGTACAAACTGAAATGATCACTAAGAATGCTCTAGTTTCTGGGCCCGCAAGTAAACATTCAATAGACAGTAAAGAGAGAAATTGACAAATTACGCAAAACGTGTCCTTACCATCCCAGAGACAGTGCGGTTATTGAGAAAATATATAAGTATAGCAGAAATATAAGACAAGTTGTAGTTAGGTACTGTAGGAAGCATTTATGTGTCACAAATTGATCTAAACCTTTCCAAAAGCCTAAATACTAGATCCAGGAAAGAGCCATTCAATTTTTACAAAATTGCAAGATATTATATAATAATTGGATGCTCTGGATCATTGGGGAACATTGGGGAAATGAGAAATTGTGATCTTGTGATAAGCTTCAGTAAGAGAGTGTGCTTTGATTCTTAAGACACAAAACTTTAGCTGTCTCAAATACTTTGAAATAACGAATGACTCTGGAAATGAGATTATCGAATTTGGACCTAAAGATTTGTCCTCCAGTCATGCAGTAAAGAAACTTACGTCTGGTGCAGCGGTCGGCCTCTTCGGCGAGGAGCTTTTCGATCTTCTCGGGAAAGTGGCGCTTGGCGCACCAGATAAGGCCTATAGAGCCGAGGACAACGAACACAGCCAATAGGCCCAGCCAGAAAGGCTCTTGGATCATTCTCTGACCGAGGCCTATTATGTTTGGTGATGGGTTTGGGAGTTCGCACCTGTGATAAAAGATAAAGTTGAAATTATGACTAAATGGAAATGTGATAAGTATACAATACGTTGAACTGCCTAATCATTATCTTCCTGCCCTTATGCCACGCTACGATTTAGTGGGGTTGACACAACAGTTTCTCTTCTTCCACTCACCTCATCATTCGAAATCAATTCAAAATCCTTTTTATTCATGTCATCTTTCACACAGTCCCTCTTTCCTATTTAGCTGAACTGCCTCATAAAATTATTTGATATAAGCTAAATTAAAAAGCAAACACTCTTAATCAAAGGCTACTGAGGTGAACAGTCTAACCTTTTCCCAGTCCACGATGGGTTGCACTGGCATAGAAAGCCCCCAGCCGTTTCCAAGCAAGCTCCCCTTGCGTTACAAGGTCTGGACGCGCAAGGCCTGACTCGTTCAGCGCAGCGTTTGCCGCGGTACCCTCGCGCGCAGATGCAGAGAAACCCCTCGTCTGCTGAAGGTCCTATGCTCGGCGCTGTTCGTGGAACTACTGTGCAGTTGCCGAAGGCGCAGGGAGAACGCTCGCAGGCGGTTACTAGACAGAATATTCCTGTAAAGAAGATCGGTAAATGTTTAATGCTGATTTTAAAATACTTAATTTTTAATTATAATTTATTATAATTTTTAATTTTTAATTTACTTAATTTTAGCACTCATAATTATCTGAACTCATGATTCTCGAGGTTTTATGTCTCAGGACGCACTACAATGCCAAAAGGAACGTTTTCAGTGGACCTACAGCTAATGTAGTTTTTATAGGTAGAGGTAACGGCTCTGTATTGACAAATGGGGTATCTGCTTGGCTTTAGACAGAATGGTATAACGAAATTAGAGTTCTGTTTCATAGTTTGGCTTTGAAATAAGGAGCATATTGAGGAGTACCTGTATAATACCCGGAGCACCGGCAAAAGCTCTTCGTAGCATCAGTAGCGCAGAGGCCTCCATGGAGACAAGGGTTTGGGTAGCAAGACTCGAGGCTAGTTTCTTCAGAGAGCAGCAGAACTTTGCTATGGTATTCAGGATCTGAAACATTGCATCGACTACTGAAATACTGCATTACTTATCACTTTAGATGGATTCATAATTTGAATTTATAATTTCTACTTCTGCTCATCATCAGCTCAGTCAACGTCCACTACTGCATATAGGTCTCCCCATAAATATCTAAGTCCACTAATTTATAAATTTTGGACACATTGTATAGTCATGGTATGCTGCCGAAATAATAGTCACCTTTGTTCACAATTAACGACACGTCCATATTCGCCCCCCTGTCTCCTGAGTGCTGCGTGACCATCAGCGAGTGGAGATATGAGTTGATGATCAATGGTGCACTTGGCTCCAGTTTCCGTTTGCTTCTGTCGATTTCGCAGAGAGTCCATTGTGTGCCATTGTTGTCGGTGTAACTGTCCTTTACCTGTGAAGACTTAGCTTTAAGACGTTTCAAAGTGAACCTTACGAAACCTCACTTGAAAGTGAACAGTTGATTTTTGATTTTAGGCATAATTGGTATAGAACTAAGAATGTATAGAGATCAGCATAAAGTAGCGAAGATATGTTTGATTGCAGGCGTTCTGCTTTACATGATATAGACCATCATTTGGCTACATTCTCACCTGATGGGATGGTAAGCGACGATGTAGTCGACGATGGAGCAGGATCGTCTAGAAGACAGCTATTAGACGTATTTGATTACTAACCAATCTATTTTCAGCTCTCACCTCAATCCAACCTTCACCATCCCCACAGGGCCAGTCGCTGGTCCTCTGCACCAAGATAGCTCTCAACACTGCCAACGTCAGCGTGTGGTGGTGGGGAGCTAGCAAGTGTACCCGTATGGATGCTCTTGAAGGCGCGCGTTGCGGCCAGTTCGGCGCTGCCACGCGACCCGAGCGGACGTCTCCTAGCTCCACGACGTGCGAGATGTCGACGAAGCTAACTGGAAACAGGTTTGTTTTGTTGGAGATGTAAATTGCAATACCGAGAAACTACTCACGTTTATTTCTCTAGGTATTTTTAAGAAATCTGTATACAATACAATGCAATCATTTATTTGCGAAACACAGGTTACAAATTAAGTTTGTTCAGCCATGTTCTGCTTTAAAGCATGCTATTAATGCCTTCAAAATAGTTCCAAGGCGCCGTACGAAAACTACTTACTGGTCTTGAAATGAGCAAAAAACCCATTGCCCGTTATATTCTCTCCTGTCTTCAACCTCAGTCGTAGAACCTCTGATTCCGAAACGAACAGCCCATTGGTCAATATATTCGGATTCGTGAAAGGACGTATCGAAGCCCTTTTTGGATCGACTTGTACTTCTAGAAAGGAATCTTCAGGTATCGATTCTGTGACGTTTTTTGGGACCCCTTTTTCAAATACTCCATAACCAAAATCATAAAAACTGATGTTGAGAAAAACTCGCTTTCCTGGAATTTAAAAATTACTGTTGTGACTCTTGAACATAAAGCTACTTCAATAATCAAAATATATTATTAATTAGTTTATTACAATTTGCCTAGCTACCTGTAGGGGCCAGAATATCAATAGTGCAATCCAGGTTTGGTAGTAGAAACTGTGGAAAGTTGGGGCTTCTCAAAATTCCTTCCTTCGAGGTCAAGGTCTGTGCTGGACATCCAGTCAGTTCTACGGCACGCCATGTCACTGAAAACCCCGTTCCTTGAATACTGTAACAGTAAAATGGCAAACGTAGGATGGGTGGCTAATTTTTATAGGCATCTTTAGGCTTTCAGGTGGGTAGAAAGCCGTTTCAAAGATCGATCGTATTGTATGCCAAAACGTTTATTTCTTGAAATATTCTACTTTTTTACATCAGCAATGTAACAAAGGCAAATAAAATATGTATAAGTACTTACAATTGTATTTGATTTGTTTCAAACTTACTTGTAATCAGAGTGAAAATGTAATATTGCTTTATTGCTTGACGCTACCCATCTTGTTTCTCCGACAGATCCACAGTATCTGGATGATTTCATATTCCTTACGTCCCTGAGCTACAAGCGAAGTCATATTTAATACGCCACGCTCCGTAATCAGAAAACTCATTTTCTCGAAGCGTAATAAGGCCAAACCCCGTAATAAGATGCTTCATATTTAAACTGATTGTAGAAGCTTTAGTTCAAAATAGGTTTGTTGAAAGACTTACCTCAACAAAATCGTAAAGACAGTCTTTCTGATATTCTAAATCGACAGTTTGGAAGATAAATATTAGTCTCGTGCTACTTGGTCCCACGATATGCACCCAATAGTCGATGTCATTATCATAATTGCCGGGGTAGTTTGGACTGGACAGTATTCCTGGAAAATCAATAACCACTTTACCTTTATACAGCCACCAAATTATACAGCTACAACATTGCCATCGTAAAATCGAGGGTAACCACGATTCGAATAAAATGTGTATAGTTGATGCTCGATAAAATGTTGTACATAATAGGAAGGGAGTAGGTAAGTATATCAAACCGGATTTTATGAGATAAGTTTTGAATATGAATCATAAGATTCAGAACTTATCTCTGATGCTATAGCGGTGAATTAGTTTTGTGTGCTGTAAAACATAGATAAATAGGATAGTACCACGTTGGGCGCCAACTCATCTTACCTGAAGAACCTTCAACAGTTTTGTTCCTGAACGTGTTCTCATGGTTCAATCGGCGCTTGCAGACGTACCCTCCTGTTATAGTGCATTTGTGAAGAGTCCAATATAAGCCACTTGGTTGCGATGGTACTGGTGATGACTTCCACTGAAAAGTTAAAACTAGTAAACATTGGCATTTCATAAAATATGTTTTTTTTATATTCCTAACGCAACTAGCGGTTATCTTACTGAGATGATCAGATTTAAAATATGTTCTGGTATTATTTGAGATGTTATGTTAAAAATTATATGGCGCCCCAACGTGGGGCTACCCAACCCCACGTTAGGGCGCCATATAATTCACCGCTGAGTATTATCCAATGTACATTGTTTACAATACCTGTACACCTAAGCACGCGTCGTCTATATCGCCAGTGTCGTTATACGGTGGCCAGCCCTGGTACACGACAGCGCTTCCATCAATCCAGCTGAACTCTTCAGCGCTTCTTTCGTTGGTCTTTGTGAAATGCGCGCCGAGCCAGTAGACCGATCCAGCGCTGTAGTCGCTGCTTTGTCGAATGCCGGACACGATGAAGTGCTCTTCTTCTGCCGAGTGGACGGAGGACAAGTGCATGTTCAAGCCTTCACAAACCTGCAGAATATTAAACAAATAAGTTTTTTTTTTAATTAGTGTATGCTATGTTTTATAACCTACTCAAATAATATTACAATCTAGCCAAAATTCCGCCTAATAAGTAATTTGTCATTGACCTTTTCTAAAGAAAACTACAACTAAGAATGTGTCCACTATTACTATTATTCTTACTGCCTCTATTTAGGATGACGACACTTTTTCATTGTGTTCGTAATACCAAATAAGTGACCTCTATTTTTTCTTTATTTGTATTTTTAGATACAAATTCTCTTAAAATCACAAAACATTTTCGTAACAATGCCAATTTTCCACTAAACGTATAGACTTTGTCACTAACCTACTGACAAAGTCTATTCTTCTACCTACCTTATCGCCTATCTTATTCTTGGAAAATTACACAGGAGCTTAAGATTGGTGAATTTTCAGAAAGTTAGCCTATTCTATGGTCTAGTGGGAAGAAAAAGGTTTCTATTCTGGCGGTACAAGGTCTAGAAATAAATATAATAACTGTTTTCCGAAAACCGCCCAAGATGTCCTAGAAACATAACCGGCAATTTAGTTCCAAGTACCAAGAAGAGTAGAATATTTACGTAAAAACGGCTACCAATATAAATGTAAAAACTGTTGCGAAACTACGTGACAGCATAGCCAAATGGGTCTATAATACCTAAGCATGCTCGGGTTCCTTTGGTAATGTAGGAGTGTAATATATAGTAGATAGGTACGAAATTTCGAAATTCAACTCTTTGTACAGTCGGCTGCAGTAGAATTTATACAATTTGTAACCTTCAGGGTGTTGCAGCATTGTAATACACGTAATTAACATAAATCTCTTATTACCGTGCTGTGTGCTAGCTGTGATTTTCATCTCGTATGATTGTCTTTTGCTATTTATCTGACTGACTGACTAGTGAAATCCCCTGCTTCCATAGAAACTTCAACCCCCGCTGCACCCCGTTAGGGGTTGAATCTTCGAAAATTCTTTCTTAGTATACCTGAACATTTCCCAAAGAACACACCCTCCAAATTTCAAGTGACTAAGACAAACAGTTTATGCTGTATGTTGTATGTACCTGTTTAGCAGTAGACCAGGAGGCTCTCGGATAGCCAGAGAAGAGATAACAGTGTCCGTTGAACAAAACTTGCTTCGCGTCCATGCATGATTGAGCTGAAACAAATCAAACAATAAGACAGTTGCAAAGACTGTTCTTTCTCATTATGTTCTTTCTCAAAAACATGTGAAATGTCTTCATTCCAATAAAAAAACAGAAAAGAGTATCGGCAAGCCACGCAATACAACCGCCGCGTCCCGTAAGAATAGAAGAAAAAAAAACTTAAAAACTTGACAACAAAGTTCAGTTGATTTGAATAAGTATACATTTTGTTTTTAGTTGCACTGGCAATATTACTTACGATAGACAGAAATCTGAAATCAAACAATGAATTCTAACCGTCGATATCCAATAAAGATTGAAAACATTATTCCATTTTTTCATTACTCTTGTTATGCTAAAGGAACAAGATGTATCGTGTTTGCAGGGAGCATGAAATATGCATGACCCCTTCGGGAGTTTCCGCTGTTGGTTCGGCTTAGTTCGGTTTGCAGAATTTTCATTCCATCATTTTTTATTCTCCTGATACCTCGCAGCCTTTGTTTGCATAGTCCATTACTTAAACTGGCGGATATGTAAAAAAATACACGGATAGGATTTATCCATCGTCGAACAAAAAATTTCAGCCCTTGTTTTTGAGAAGCCTAAAAAAAGAAAAGGATATATTTATATTTGCCGGATTTGCCGATTATCAATCAGTTTTCGTACAATTACACAATTACAAATACAAAATTGCATTTTTGACTTAATTATTTAATCGAGCGTGTAAAGATTTTTCAAACAATTTGAACGAATCAGCGTTGTGTTTGTTTGAGTGTAACATTCAAACCGTTAATCCGATCTGCATGGATTTTGATACGTCGGCAGGTTGTATTATTATAAGTATAAATTAAATTGGTTTAGTTGTAAGGGAACCCATTACTTACGTGTGCACAAAAAACACTGTTTTAATTTTAGCAGTTTTTCTCGATTGTCTTAGATTAGTAGGTACATAATTAGATTAGTGGGGCATATAGCTCG
Source organism: Thera obeliscata (assembly GCA_947578465.1). NCBI lineage: Eukaryota > Metazoa > Arthropoda > Insecta > Lepidoptera > Geometridae > Thera > Thera obeliscata. The sequence continues at coordinate 1,368,107 of OX387915.1, forward strand.
AAGAACCGACAACCGTTGGGGAATAAAGGTTATCGAATGGCGACCACGCACCGGAAGACGAAGCGTAGGGCGCCTGTGGACTTCTTCAGGCTGATGATGATGATGATGATGATGAGTAGGTACATGTCTGCCTAAACTAAACAAAATTGCTAGCAGAAATTATACGTCTTTTGTTGACTTGCCAAGTGACTATACCGAAAGTATAAGTCCAAGTAAAATGGAGCAAACATCAAGAATTGGCACAGAAATATGAGTGATATCCCTCATTGGGTCGACGACGCATGAACCTTTGGTAGAGTTTTGTACATTTACTTATTTATTAAAAGGGTTCGAGTTATTTTAGTACAATGGTGACGAATAAGGGTCGACGGCGATGGCAATAAACTGAATGTGAGTAATATTTAAAGAGTATTCAAATTAATGTTCTGAAAAAGATATGTTTCTTTCCCAGAATTACTTCTTAAAGGTACATCACATAACATGTATTTTCTACACATTGATACATTTTATAACGGTAATCTTATTTCAAATGACACATGGTAGGCCCGCTAATATTTTTATTTTTATTCAAATTATTTATTATTTTTATTCAAATATTTTTATTTATCATTTATGTAGGTTAAGTTTAGGCAAACAATGTAACAACAATGCAGTCTACAACATATTTTAATTAAGTTTTGGCGCGCATTCCAGAGAATGGCCAATAAGCGCGGGGATAAAGTGGGGAATTCCCATTTAGCAGAGTGGAAACGACCCGCGCTAATGTTCCGTGCAAAGGTGCATTACATGGAATGACAATGATACAAAAAATACAAAAACAGCAATACAATCAGCCTAGAGTTTCAAAAAGCGAAGAGAATAACAGTTTCATAAGATCCTTGACGAAAAAAAGGCCGTTAAAATTAGATTTAAGATTTGAATGCGGTAGAATAACTCGCTTGTTCAATACTTCTGCAAACATCGCCGCCATTAGAATACTGGCATAAGTTAGTCTCAAATTGATAGAAAACGTAAAAAGACAGAACGCAATTTAACATGAAAATTCTGTGTTCAAAACGTAGATAAAATGGCCATAATGTCTATCTATCTTTCAAACTGGTGATAAAATCTCGAATGGACGTAATGGCTAAAATATCTATGGCCTTTGAAAAAGTGAACCATTACGCGGGTAGTCGGAAAAAACGCAAACGCGCTGAACTGCGATTGCGATCGTGCGTCCATCATTCCAGCATTTATCAACGTTTTTGTTAAAACAAAACTTCCGTTCTCTAAATTAAACTCTAGTTTTTACTGAATAACAAGGGAGAGTATTTTTGATATGGAAATACCTAACGGCTGAGTTTTAGTGGTACACGAAAGGAGCCTCTTTGATGTGTACTAAAAATCTTGGTGAAAAACACGATAACAAGAATAAGAAATAGATACAAACTTCTAACTGTTTTATCTCTTTTAGAGATATGCATGCTGGTCAATAAGTTTCGTTTTTAAATTACTATGTAAACAAAGTTTATTTACGAAGTTAACATTTCCACTTTGTTTTATTCGCTATTTTTTTTTCACAATATTCAGGTTGCTGCGCCAGCAATTCTACTCTGTTGGCTCCTGGCTAACAACCTGCTGATTTCGCAACTTTTTTCTCAGTGTTGATGTCAGCGACAAAAAAAAGAGACGCTACCTTCCATACAAAATTCCGCATTCTCTTTTAACAGCATATTTTAATAGCAAAGCCAGAGTTTTTTTTTTTTTTTTTTTTTACATTGTATAGGCTTGCGTTTGACCGCAATCTCACCTGCTGTTAAGTGATGATGCGGTCGACGGTGTAGCAAGCTTACCTAGAAGATACCTGTTCACTCTACTCTTAAAAACATCCAAGTTATAAGTGTCCGGAAAAACAGACGCCGGCAAGGAGTTCCACTCCTTGGCTGTCCGCAACATAAAAGTAGAAGCAAAGCGCTTGGTGCGGACAGTTGGAACATCAACCATGTATGGATATTTATATATGATGTATGGATGTAGTTATATGCGAGGGTGCAGTAAGACCTCCGCATCTATCAAAAACATTCGTTAATTTTAACTACAGCACTGGAATTTCAGTTCAAGTGTAGCTCGAATGTATAATCACTGAGTCATTGCACTAAAATAACGGGAGCATGCACCAGAAATATTTTTGGATAGGTACATTAACATTATAGGACATTTATATATATATAGAACATTTTAGTAATACAAATTGAATAATTAGTGAGTTTTATAGTAATTTTGTTATGCCTAGCAGGTAGAAATAGACCTGTCTTTTGAAGGACCTCATGTCGAAGCTTACACATTCCACAACTTACTTACACAATTCAACGACAGTTGTATTCGACTGGCCTCTTAGCTCAAAAAAAATGTAATGTAAGAAATGTATGTATTTGCAAAAAAAAATTATGCATATAAGTATTATATCAGCTATCTGGTTCCCATAGTTCAAGCTCTGCTTAATTTGGGGCTAGATAGTGCTGTGTAAATTGTCCACAATATTTATTATTATTTATTAACGTTGTAACTTTTTTAGCCTAGTTTTGTTTAGTCTTAATTTAGTGTACGTATAAGTACAAATGAGTATTTTCTATCTTTTCTAGAAGTTAGCCATATTTTAGAAACAAAAGTCTTCATAATTATTCGTTTCCTAATATATTTCCGTGGGTTATACTGGAATCATGCACACAAGACTGAACCAACTGTCCTTGGCGCACTAGATAGAGTCGGAATAAAAATGTGAAGGTATTCTCGCCCCTCGTTAACTAGTTGCATTCATTCGTTCTACCGTTGCGAGAGTTCCGTACGGCGCGCCTTAGTCGTCAGCAATCGCATTCTGTTGCAAGGGAACAAGCATTTACCTCTTCCCGCAGCGTAGTTCATGAATTCTTTACTTGAACTCTATCGCGTTCGTAAAGCATAAATTTATACATATATGACGTTTTTTAAAGCAGGCAGGTTTCTTCCTCAGATTAAGTCAAACCTGGTACTAACAGCAGCAACTCACGGCATCCAGGCTCATTTGACATTTGGGTAAATCTGTGTCTTCTTCTTCTTAAATATAAGAGCTCAGCCCTTGCCGGGGCTCTGACGCAGTGACTTGAGTTCCTTATACATAATTTTTTTTAATGACTGGCTGATGGAACAAGCATATGGCCCACCTGATGTTAAGTGGTAACCATCGTCTATAACAAAGCATTGCCTCGTAGGTCACGCATGTCAGGAATGTGCCCTACGATGCACTTCCTTGCGTTCATCAACTAGAAGCATACAGATGTTCAGCCATGACATGATATGACCTTCTGTTATATCTGGTTCATCCTCTTTCTTGCTTTCCTTCAACTTTGATATCATAAATATTCTTAGATATAATTATGTATATTATTGGACATTTCACACAAACATTACATAGGTTACGTTTTAATTTTGAGAGTGGAATCTAATGACTAAATATAGCGTGCAACGTAATAATCAAAAACGTATAAAGTCTTTTTGAATAAATGAAATACCCACGTGAGCAACAAGCGAATTTCCGAATACCATATCAGATATTAAAGTTCCACTGCATTCCCAGTTTTTCTATGCATGCTGTATGAATTTTAACTTGTACAGGTACAGTCGACAAAACAATCGTTTTAAGAGGGCATCACACAGGCGACTCTCCATACAAACGTGTTCAGAAACTTATTGATAAAGAAAATATCACCTCCAATTCATATTTCATACAAATCTTTAGAGGGTCATATTTTCTTTATCAATAAGTTTCTGAAAAAAAGGAAAACATACGAGCACGTATATAGCAGATCTGGATTTTATGAGAAAAAATGGTTACTCTCTAGAGGCATTATCCCGGGCGGAAATAGGGGACTACGTTTGTATGGAGAGTCGCCTGTGTGATGCCCTCTTAATTTTTACGCAAAATTGTATGGTAATGATGGTTGGCTTAAATAAAGTATTTTGGCACAAATTATCTACTACACGTGCTTTATGCGCACTTGCTACGCTTTTACTACGTACTTGCTACAAGCTTGCTACGTACTTGCTACGAGTTGGCTACGTACGTGCTACGCACCTGCGGTGTAATTGCTACGAGCTCGTTACAAACTAGCTACGCACTTGTTTGTATTCACAATTCAGAACACTAAGTACCATTCAGAGACATTTAAAACTCGATGCTTTAGCAGTAAAGTCTTAAAAATCTAGATATTTTAAGCCCCGTCGTCGACTGTACCCTCTCAGTATTCAGTGCACTAGTTGAGAGTAAAGCACGTTACCTACAGATGCGCATTCAGCCCGCAGCCGCGGAGAATATGCTTTTGCAATTTCATTTTTCAATAGACACAATGCATTCAGAATGTACCTTGTATCAGTGCTGGTATCAGTTACATAGTACGTGCTTTTGAACTGGGATTTCTGCTTAAATTTAGGTAGAAATTGTGTTTTTGCGCTATGTTACTTGCTACGTGCTCTTACGTACTTGTTACGAATTTACTAAGCGCCTATTGCCTCGTATGTCACGCACGTCAGGAACGTGCCCTACGATGCACTGCCCTGCGTCTATCAACTTGAGGCATACAGATGTTCAGTTTTAGTTTTAAGTTAATTTAACCGGCACCCTTCAAACCGAACGCAGCAATGCTGCTTCACGGCAGAAATAGGCATGGTGGTACTACTTCCACGGACGAGCCACACACAAAGAGCACTACTACTACGACAAAGAACACTACTAAGTACTACAATGCGCTTGCATAATAGCGTGTCAATCTTTGATCAAAGCGACACAAAAGAGTGTAAAAAAGCTATTAAAAAACCTCCCCGGGAGATATACCTACTCACGATGATAAGTTTATAGCCATCTAAATAAATAATACAACCGAATTGAAACCTCCTTTTTTATTTGAAGCCGGCTAAAAATAGGTTTCATTCGCAGCCGAGGTTTTTTAAAGCAGGCTTTTGTTTGAGATGGACGCGAGCGTCGCATGACTGGTTGTCTTTTAAATATTTAAACACTCCAGACACGTTTCCAGCGGCTGATTCTTCGCATTTTAAGAGGATTTTATTGTTCACTGTTGGTTCTTTAATATTGAGAAAGAAATAAAATATTTTTTGGCTGTACAAAAGCTGCAATAAAAATATGGATCCCTGTTATTTAACAATAAATGAATTGAATTGAATAAATCATAATATTTTGTAATGTACCTACATTGTACTACATCATGTACGAAATGTAATACAATAGCGTTAGATATTTTTAGGTAGGTAGTGTAACTTAGTCTCAAAGATAAATTGGCAAAGAAGAGCGGGATCTCCTTAAGGCCTGCGCACTCAACCGAAACGCTGTCAAAAATGACAGCGATATTTGACAGCGACTGATCGCCATCGCCATCGCCTAAATGTGCGCAGGCCTCAACACAGGTATTTGTCAAACTCGAAGTCACAATAGATTAAGAGCGGGTCGTGCGAAAATTTGAGTTTTTTTTTTTTTAAATTCATTACTAAATAACTAAGCGACATTTTAAAAATCGCAAAAGGACTAATTGTAGACTATACATTTGAGATTAATTCGAATTTAAGTGTGTTAAAAAAATATACTATTTAACATGACATTCTATTTAACGCTAATGAAAATCGTATGTCAGCATCTTAAAAACTCGAACCACTTCTTTTAACCTCTGGGGCGTTCAGAGTGTGTTACTTACTTTTCCTAGCTGTTATTGCATAAATTATTTAATTTTTATTCATGGAACAAAAGTTACTTTAATTAAATAATCCAATTTTCCGCGTCGCTCTTCAAAAGGCGTCAAAAAGAGCCCCTGAAAGGCGTCAAAAAGGGCCAGTGAAGGACCTTTCACTCCTGTTAGGATATAATTCGGCCATAGACAAGAATAACTTTGTTATTTCCCTTCTTTTCGTGTTACTTTGGTGAAAACTGTGACCATTATTAACGGACGTATATAATTTTACAGAACAAAAATTAACTTTATTTGAGAAAACTTATGAAATGAAATCCAAATCCGGTTCACATTTTTTACTCTTCTTCTTTCTGCCCTTATCCCACTTTATGTGGGGTCGGCACAACATGTCTTCCTCCATTACCCTCTGTCAGCCGTATAGGTAATCTCTGCGTTAACTCCTCTCTTATCCATACTTATATTATTTACTAATTCTCATTAACTGTGCCATGCCTTTTTTGTGTTGATTTTATTTTGCGGCGTTGATTTTAGTGATAAACGACCGTCTTGTTACGGTCGCCGTTAGCCGAAGGTTTACATGCCCATTAAGTATTCTAGGTGGCTTGTTTCAAGCGTAACTTGGTTAAATTACCTATTACAAGTCCCACAGTATTGGGGCTGTGGCAATCAGTGTCGCTTTTATTATGCCAAGGTCACAAAACTTTTTATTAGATATCGGGTTTCCGATTGTTGGACTACAGAATATACAATCTTATCAGGCAAACTATCACTATTTTCCAATGATCGTAACAAAAATAATACTGTTTGATAACCAGCCGGCTGCACGCACGAAAAAACATGACTCATGCGGCGTTACCTCACTCTGAGGCGTTCCATTTAAGGCTTGAAGTGCAAGCGAGAGCGCGCGCACAATCGGCCTCCGCGTTTGGCAACTTTCGACATAATTATGTTTCTCTCCTACTTGAGTGAGCGATGCGTTCGCGTGGACAGCTGTATGACGTTGTCACGTTCAACTATCATCAGTAAACCGACTTTACAGACTACCGATTTTTTTAACAATATTTTAAATGTTACGACGATGTTTCGACACGATCATAGTCAAATAGAACATGTACATTACGGGCCCGCAACAAGAGTCATTATCGATCAGTTAAAAGCAGCCGACGATGTGCAGCGACTCTTGGTAATGGTACTAGGAGGTTACGGCTAATGGAATGTTGCACACGTGACCAGCTTACAAGCCAGGTAGCATTCACTTAGCCGAGCTCTTTACTACTATTTTCACCGGTATACTTTAGTAGTATTTTCATCGGGACCGGCTAAGGTACGGCCAGTTCATATACACCTAGTTCTTCTTATAGTGTCACTGATTCTTTAGTACCAAGTGTGGTGAAAGGATTTTAAATGCACCTCAAAGAGGCTCCTTTCGCGCACTTGACACATATTTTCGAACTTTTTAGGTTCGAGAGCACTGGCATAGTGTACATACATTTTTGGGCAGAAAACTCATTGATACACGACTGGATTGGACCCACGACCTTAGAATCGGAAGGCGGGGCCGCTACCACTTGGCCGCCAGCGCTCTCACAACCTAGCTTTTTTCCACTGTCAAATTGTCCCTGCCCACGTGTTTTGTTTTTTTTTGTTGTGATTTTTTTATTCTTGTGGTGTACAATAAACTAATCTATCTATCTAAATGATAATATAACAGTTACTTAACATACGAGTCTGTGATAAATTGCAAAGACACGCGGAGTAATAAATACAAAGAAATGCTATCATAATCATTATTTCTGTCTTACTTCACAACAATAAGGCTTAATAATTCTTAGGCTGCATCCTCACTTTCCATCAGGTGTGATGGCAGCCAAATGCGTAGCTATCTAATATAAAAAAAATATAAAAATAAAGACTTAAGTCTTCATCTTACTCGTAAAAGGAAAGATAAATAAAAAACCCTTTTACCGAGCTAAGAACAACGTTGTATAACTTAAAGAGGGAAATATTAAAATTCGCAGCACTATCTCAGAGTTCATTATAAACTGTCCTTGTGTCCGATGACCTTTATTCTTAAACCAAAGTGATTTTATTTAATGGAATCTTAATACAATCCGGAATCGTAAAAATAAAAAAGATGGATTTTTTTACAGATGGCGTGATTTTTATTCTTCTTATTGATGGAACAAGCAGATGATTCACCTGATGGTAAGTGGTAACCATCACCATTAATAAATTTATTTTTATTTGGCGAAGAAAAAGATAGTATGGCGGGTATTTTATGAAAGCTATTTGGTTATATAAATAAAATCTCTCAACTATTTTAGATATATAATAAATATATGTATACAGGTGTGTACACATAATTATGTATCTGCTATATCAATATTCAATATTGACATTGACCATACTTCAAGCGAATAAATACATATAATTTCATTAAATCAAACCATGTTTTTCATATTTAAACCATTTGACGCAAAACTGATCCTTATCCCAGCTTCATAAAGCCTATTTTAGCATGTTAGTTGTGAGGCTAAATAAGTGTGAATTCGGTACATTTTTAGAGTGCAAATTATATTGAACCCTACACCAACGACATAAAGTCCAGTTGATATCCTGTAAAAACCATAAATTTGGTACAACAAGGGATGCGTAACACCGTGCAGTATTGGTGGGGTAATCTCGTGAGGCTTACCTCACCCATATTAGAATTATGAAGAATTATGTTTAGCACGTGACAGTGTTATCTTAGTTACTTTTTGGACGACAAAAGCTCGGCGATAGGGATAAGGAGTGACCCCCGAGAAACATTAATCTTTTTCGTTTTGTGTCACTAGCTCAAACTAGTGCGGTTAAAGATTCTGAAGGTTTTGAATACGACGAAAATAGGCGTTCTTTTTGTGCACTTGGCACATGTTTTCAAACTTTCATCCTGACTTAAACTTATAAAGGCTAATGGAGAAGTGCTGCTTGTTAATGCAAAAATTACTTTTATTTCTCTCCAGGTGTCTATTTAAAAAGTTTGAATTACTCTTTTCAAAAGACCCTTGACTTGAAGAGAAAATTGCAAACATCAACTTGGTTCTACGCCGTAGCTCCATTGCTACGGCGTAGGCTAAAAGTTAGTGATCAAAATACAGAAAGGAAAAGGAAGTTTAGATTTTGACATGAATTGAATTAGGAAGTCCCAAAAGACCCTTTGGACGTTCGTTCAAAGTCAAAGGGTTATTTAATAAAATCACAAGGATCATTCCACTTCATCTAGAATGTTTAAACAGCGGGCTGTGTTTGCAGAAAACGGGTAAAGGACTTTATTTACCTGACATTAAGGAGCAAATTCCTAATATTATGGAGGCCATAAGGCGGTTGCTCCATTACCAGAATTGGCCACTATCTCATATCATGATGCATGATGAAATAGTAAAAAACAAAGGAAACAAATTTGCAAAGATTGAGTAGCGTCTAAGCTCAGTTGTGGTAGCTTTGACTTTTGCGTAGGAGGTCGTGGGTTTGATCCCCAACGAGAACAAATATTTGTGTGGTGAACACAGATGTTTGTCCTCTGTCTGTTATATTGTAAGTATTCCAAGTATGAATGTACAAAAATATATGTAAATAAGTATTATATCAGGTATCTGCTGGTTCCCATTGTACAAGCTCTGCTTAATTTGGGGCTAGATAGTGTTGTGTGGATTGACCACAATATTTATTTATTTATTTATTTATTCCCTGTAATTTTGACCAATCTCGCTTTGACTGTACCATCAACTTTGACAGGTGAAGGAGGCCAAACAAAACTAGACTTTCAAAGAATTTCCGTTCCGATAAATCTACAGATCTCAGACAAAATCTTAATTAGGAAGTCAACTCGAACTGCTAATTAAATTCATTGAAGTTCTGTGAAGTTCCGTATTTCCTCAGCACAATGCAGCTCGGGAGCTCGGGTCAATGACGAGTTGTCAGGCGAACTTAAACTCTATTACGAGGTGGTGAAGTTCGCTATCGATGTTCGGTTCCGGTTAGGGCTGTCACTTGTTAGAAAAATCAAAGCTGGAAAACTAGCGGCTCACGGTTTTGTCACAATTTTTAACGGCGATTAAGTAGCTGTGTTTGGTTGCAAACAATTAAAATTGCTATAAAAATTGATCAAATAATAGCTCGTTTATAAGTGTAATTAAATTTCTTTTACATTGCAACAAAGGATACTTTTTTGCTTACGAGACCTTTGTCTTTGTTCTAACTCAATATTTTTTCAAATATTAATAGGCATACATCTATAATGTTTAATAGTTTTTTAACTTCATTTTATAAGACAGTCACAATCCCAGCACTAAAATATTATTTAAGTAAAGTTACATGAAATTTCACTAAACTCTCCACTAAGCAAGTGACCCTGGTCATTTTACAGAATAAATACATTTTGATTTTAGCTTGGACTAAGCCTACGGATTATGAATCTTTGAATACAGTGAGCTGGATGAAGGGATACTGACACCCCTAGTTCCGGTCCGGTGAGCGCGGCGAGACGGAACGGACGGCTGCGAAGTTCAAATTGAAAGCGAGACGTAACGGAATATACAAAGTCCTTTTAAAATGCGGCGACCGTTTTATGACACTCCATTTCCCATGGAGGTAGGAAAAGATCACGGGTTTTCACTTGCTACGATCCTGATATGCCTCTTTCGCTTCACTCAATGTAACTAATAAAGTTTGAAGAGTTGTACTCCTGTGTTTTTTTAGAATGACGATATATTTATAACCTATATTAATAAAAAACCTTTCTGCGTAAAAAGTGGAGCACAATAATCATCAGTCTGACAAAGTCTTCTGCTGAATTCAGGCATGCCCTTATTTATTTCCAGGAAGAACGGTTTGGGTCTCGCCAACCACCAACTCTTCGTATCAAAGGGAGTTTTTGGGACTACGTATTTGTTTTTTAATTTTTAACCGACTGTATGTGTATAAAAATTGAGGTTCTCAACTCGGTTGTATTTTTTATGTTTTTGGGTGTGAGTTTGACCCACTTTAAACTATCCGATTTGATTTTGTAGATTTATCGAGGGCTGATGACAATAAACTAATTCGATAAGATTATTTAAACTTCTACTATGCTACTATTTTGTTAGTATACTCACAGTCAGCCACGGTGACCTTCGCCCGGTATCCCGCGAAGTGCCTCGAGTGGTCGCTTTTGAACCTCATCCGTAGCACGTTCGTCCGTGACTGGTAGCGCAACAACTTTAGCTTCCCCCCCCAGTCGCCACAGAGACGGCGCGCGCGCGTGTCGTGAGCCTCGCGCGTCCAGCCAGCGCTTACTGAGTCGGAGTAGGGGAGTAAGGTCTCTGGCTCCTCCCAAACCTGTAGGAAAATGTAAAAGTTACACAGATGGAGCGTGCAAAACTAGAAAAAGACCCAGAAGTAAAAAAAAACTGTAGGAACCAAGCCGTAGTTCGCTGACTGTTGTTCTAAAAAAAACTGTTGGATCCAAGCCTTAGTTTTTTGCATGTTCTGCTAGCTTCGCGGCTAGTTCTGCGGCTTGGTCGCGTGGAACTGGCACCTAGACTCACCTAGCTTAAAGGCCTGCACACATTTAGGCGATGGCGATCAGCTGTAATGCTGTCAAATATCGCTATCATATTTGACGTTGTTTCAGCTGATCGCCAAGCTTTAAGACGTTTCAAAATGATCCCTGTTATACCATTAAATAAAGAAATATTTGAATTTGAAATGGGGCCTACAAGTTAATTCAAAAACTGATAGAGTAAAACTCTTCAAAGCACAGAGTTTAATAAGCCCTCAGGGCGCTGCATATGGATGCCATCATCAGCCACCCATACAAATGATAATCGCGCAGAACGTTGCCATACACAGTTGATCCTACGAATGATGACCAATGCTACGTTTGGTTTATTATGTACTATTTATAATCTTTCCAGGCACGATTGTCAAAAGAGAAAAAGTAAAGAAAAATTGTTAGTGAAATAAATAAACTAAACTAATTATTAATCAAATTACGCCACAAAAGCTAGGCGTCTGCGTTAAACTTGGTGAATGAAATATTAGGTAAATTAATCCAATATTAGAAACCTTTTCAATTAAGATTAAACTAATCCCAAATCCGTTCATTACATTAAAAACTTAATTTCACAAGAGTAGCTCGCCCTGTGAAATGACCTGGATAAACTGCCATAGCTTATGAAGAGGCAGCTAGGTCAATTCGCTGGTCTCTCAGCTCAGTTGGTAGTAGCTCTACTTGTTGCGCTGGAGGGCGTGGGTTCGATCCCCACCGAGAACAAATATTTGTGTGGTGAACGCAGATGTTTGTTCTCTGTCTGGGTGTTATATTGTATTCTAAAATGTATGTAAGTATTATTCCAGCTTTCTGGTTCCCATAGTACAAGCTCTGCTTAATTTAGGGCTGGATAGGGTTGTGTGGATTGTTCATAATATTTATTTATGACCTTGTATCTGTTTGTGCCTCTAAATTAAATTGCCAAGCTGTTTTGTGCTAAACTAACAGTAACAAGTCTACCATGGAAATAAAACGAAGGGTTTGTAATTTTGAGTCACATTGCGGCGTGACTCAGTAACCGTCCCACATACCGTTGCCTTGAACGCGCCGCAATGTAGGTAACTCAAAATGCCAATAAGAACCTTCGTTTTATTTTTCACGTTAAAGTAGTAGACCGATCTTATTGGTAATTAGTCGGCAGTAACGAAATTAAGCATGTGTCGTATCTAGTAGATAATAGGGGCTAAAATTTATTCAAAATAATAGATTTATTTTATTTTATTATTATATTTTAAAAAATGAGTAATAATCTTTATAAGTTTTGAAATGATTGATAAGAAATTAGTTTTTATAAATAGTTTAATTTGATATTTAAATGCTTTTATAAATCTGTATTAAAATAATAATGATTATTGAAGTAAGACTGAAGGATAGTCTTTAATGTTTAAAATAAAAAGCTATTTTAGTTTATTTAATTTAAGAACATTGTAGTTGCTTTAAAACCATTTCATAAATAATATTATATTTTATTATTATTTGTTCGAAATTAATAACAATTTATTATATCAATAAATTGTTATTGGTAGTCAGAAGCTACGCAGAACGGAGGACGATATTGCCGATAGGGGGCGCGGTCTATCAACTGTCATGTGGGTCGCCTGACTGAGGCTAGGCGGGACGGTGGATTATTCTGGGCTTGAGACTCGACTGAGGAGGTTATCGTGTCGTTCTGTGTACTGTCGATGTAATTCGGCTCTGAGTACACCCCTTGATTGTTAAGATAAGTACCTAGTTCTCTTTGTAGTTGATATATTTTTACTGTAAGGTAGTTTTGTGTTGAATAACGTGTCTAAAGCTATAATTTAGTTAAATAAAGTGTAAATTGTAAAGACATTGATGTAATTAAATCATTTACTTACTATCTATATTTTATTTTTTTAATATAAAGTTACCCTGATCTAATATCAGAGCGTGGGATAGAACTTTTGCCCACAGAAAACTAACATTTATTCTTATTCCAGAATGTGAAGGGCCATAACGTAAACTGGAGGCATTATCGGCTGACAAATGAAGTGGCAGTTCCTACGTTATCCGAAGTACGATACAAAGCCGTTTATGTATCTGGAATAAAACAGAGTGGACTTCAAGCGATGTATAAGTAAGGTAAGGCCTTATGAGGCTCTGCTTTGATTTGGTTTGAATCTTGATAGCCAGAACTCCAGATCTTTTTCAAGTTAAATTTAAATGACATTGTGTGATTGACCCAAATAGTGTTTAACGGTATCCTATTCGAAAAAGTTTTATTTTTGCCAAGAAACACTTTTATTTTTTTTTGTGGGAGTACCCGCATTTTTATTGCTCGTGCCATATTTTTTTCAATACAATTTTGTAAGTAGTACTGGGGCAGAATGGCCAAGCTATTTGTTCTTTACTACACTACAACGGACCTTTAACAAGCAACCTACAAGTGTGGGTACTTATGACTTGTTTTTCACAATGAGTTTTTGTTCAAATTTGTTATCAAGTGCTATGTCTGGACGTACCACTAACTACCCCCTATGCCAGAGAGGATCTTAAGTTTTCCGAAAGGGCATTTCAAGATTTTTACTTAACCACAGCATTAACTTTTATCATTACCTAGTAATCTAATAACCATCTAGCTGCTTTTTGCCTGGTGTACAGTTTATACAACATTACAAAGCAGCTGTGATGGAACTGAACACGACAGCCAAATTTTGGGGGGGTTGTTCAATTTTACGGTTGGACTGGTGTGAAGTTTGGACATCGCGATAGTTGCGATTACGTGATGGAACTGAACACGACAGACAAACGTTAAAATATTAGGGGAATCTTTTAAATGTAGGGTTGGACTGGTGTGACGTTTGGACATTGTAGTAGTTGCGATTATGCGATGGAACTGAGCACGACAGTCGACAGCCAAAGCTTGATGATATTTATATAAATGTTGGTAGACCTAGTTGGCCTGATCCTTTGTTTGGACATCGCGATGCCAACTCGCAATGGAACTTAGCATGACAGCCTAACCTGGTACTTTATTATTATTCTTCCTTACATAGGTATGGTGAGTAAATTGGCTAAGGATTGTTTAATAGTTTTTATGTTAACATTATCCTTGTGCTTTCAGATTTCATATCAGGTTATCCAGAACTTTATTGGCCTATGTAATATCAGAATCTCGGACACACTAGCGCCCTGACTTGCAGGTGAGCCAGTAGGTTTGGAAAATACTTGGAGATACTTCGGGGACGAAGTATTTTGCAGAATGGCCGTGTCGTATCTAGTAGATAATAGGGGCTAAAATTTATTCAAAATAATAGATTTATTTTATTTTATTATTATATTTTAAAAAATGAGTAATAATCTTTATAAGTTTTGAAATGATTGATAAGAAATTAGTTTTTATAAATAGTTTAATTTGATATTTAAATGCTTTTATAAATCTGTATTAAAATAATAATGATTATTGAAGTAAGACTGAAGGATAGTCTTTAATGTTTAAAATAAAAAGCTATTTTAGTTTATTTAATTTAAGAACATTGTAGTTGCTTTAAAACCATTTCATAAATAATATTATATTTTATTATTATTTGTTCGAAATTAATAACAATTTATTATATCAATAAATTGTTATTGGTAGTCAGAAGCTACGCAGAACGGAGGACGATATTGCCGATAGGGGGCGCGGTCTATCAACTGTCATGTGGGTCGCCTGACTGAGGCTAGGCGGGACGGTGGATTATTCTGGGCTTGAGACTCGACTGAGGAGGTTATCGTGTCGTTCTGTGTACTGTCGATGTAATTCGGCTCTGAGTACACCCCTTGATTGTTAAGATAAGTACCTAGTTCTCTTTGTAGTTGATATATTTTTACTGTAAGGTAGTTTTGTGTTGAATAACGTGTCTAAAGCTATAATTTAGTTAAATAAAGTGTAAATTGTAAAGACATTGATGTAATTAAATCATTTACTTACTATCTATATTTTATTTTTTTAATATAAAGTTACCCTGATCTAATACATGCATAAAACATGCGAGCCAAGGTTCATGGTTTTGGCTTACTCAAATTATATTCAACAAGTCGCCCTTGAGCGCAATTGGTTCTACTTTTGCAAAAAAATAAATATATGAAGAGAACTGAAACTCTTTTAGGTATAATAGCGCACATAGAAACGGTGCCGTGGCGTAGTATACTTGTTTATATACTGTGCTGTATAATTTTTACAGGTTGCTTTGACGCACGGGAAAATCTTGAAAAATACTTCCTAAGCAAATCATTTCAAATTAAAAACAGAAATCATTATAAGTGACACCACAATAGAAAGAAGTGGCAAAAAATAACGCTAATCAGTTGGCGTAATCAGAAACTTGGAGAAGACGTTGTACAAAGAAATGATTTCTCGAAGACTTTCAAAAGTAATGCAGTGGGGGGTCGAAGTTCGACTTCGGCTTTGTTGGTAATCAATTGGTTAGTGATGTTTGATAGAAAAAATGGTCGAGTTTCGCTTCTATGGCCTTGAATGTGTTTGCTATTCTTTTTGCGACTTCAAGATTGTATTCGTTGAATTCATTGAGTAAATTGATTTCTTAATAGAATTTATTCTAATTTAATTAAATTCTTATTTGTAAGTCTAAGCCTCAGTAAGTATCTTTCTTCAGTAATTAGGGATTGTCTTTCAATTCGGAAAATTAATTTAAGATTGCGAATTAATTTAGAATTTCTGCGAAGGTAGGGGACGTAATCCATCGACCGAGGAAGTATCTAAATTGGACTTATGGAGCGCTTCAATTTGAATTATTATTTGGTTTGCGTCTTCTTTTCTTCCAGGTCACGAAAAGTTAAGTAGCACGATTTATGGTGTCATCTGTACCCCAAGTCCCACTGCAATTACAACATTTCGTTACCAAATGTTGTTTTCGTTTCGCCTATTTGTTTCTGTCTATTATATGGAGAAAAGATGAGACAACAACTCTAACTACGTAATGTATTTTTGCCGTCTCATATTTTCTCCATACAATAGATAGAGACAAATAGGCGAAACGAAAACAACATTTGGTAACGAAATGTGGTTGCCAAACTCCGACTTCGGGTACTGTTCTAGTGGGGGAAAGGGCGTCCTACAAATAGCTATACGTAATACTTAGAAATAGCTTGGTTGGTTAAAAGGTTACTTGGATTATAAATAAATAAATATTGTGGACTATTCACACACCACTAGCTAGCCCCAAACTAAGCAGAGCTTGTACTATGGGACCAGATAGCTGATATAATACATTTTTTTTTTGTAAATACATACATAGAATACAATATAACACCCAGACAGAAAACAAATATTTGTTCTCGGTGAGGATCAAACCCACGACCTACGGCACTGAGGGCAGAGCTACTGCCAACTGAGCTGAGAGGTCATTAGTTAGTCCCGATAGATATGGGTGACCATCAGCACCCATGGGTCTATATACGACGACGGCCTCGTGCATAGTCAGCTTGAAAAAAGTAAGCGAGACAATTTAGCTATAGACGCCTACGAAAGCAAATGATGAGGGAAGCTCTGAACACAGAGAACTGGAAGTCTTTGGGCGAGTCCATTGCCCAGCAGTGGGACGATATAGGCTAGGAAATAGTTACTAACTTCGTTATCGGAAGCGTATGCGTCGTGATGGTCCTGGCTCCAGTGGTCGTGGTCCGTGCTGTTTGCGTCACCCACCTCGATGATCTCCAGGAAGTCGTATGTGCAGCTGGAACAGATAAAAAGCGGTCAGTTTTTGGCGTAATAAGTAAAAAGGCCCTTGCATCTAAAGTAAACAGGTCTTTGCACTTACTTGCCTAGTACTTGTACGTGTACTTGTTGTTTGTTTAGTTTAGTTGAGATGATAATTTTGTGCAAGCTGTGGCATCCTATAACTGGAGGGACACATAGTTTTAAGACGTTTTGTTAGTATTATTTGTTATTCAAGTGTTTCCTTTGTTGGATGTCCTAATAAATAAATAAATTGTTGATGATTTATAGTATCAAAGAAAAGATGGACGGACTGCGTCAAGGATGACATGAGCGGGAAAGAGTGAGCACTGAGATGACTAATGATAGAGAGAGGTGAGTGGAGGAAGAAAACTTGTGCCGACCTCACTTAGCGTGGGCTAAGGGCAGGAAGATGAGTTATATAGCATCGGAGGCAACTGGTGTTTTCTCTTGCCCCTATTTACGGGACGCTGTACTGCCTGTGACAGGACTTTAGATGTAATAGGCTTGCCCTGAGCTTAGGCGGCCTAATCCACAGGAAAGACATGGCCAACACGTGCGGAGCTGACTAAGCGGGTACCTTCACGATGTTTTCCTTCACCGCTTGAGAGCACTAGAATTGGATTCGTAGCGCATAAAAATTCACAACTATTAACAGCGCTGTATTAAAAATGTTTAAACATACATGACGGGGTTATACCTCGGGCGGAATGGACACGTATCATCTTTTATTTAGACGATTTTAAAATCTACACAAATCTATCTAGCCCCATGCAAAAAAGAGCAGTTTTGTTAATTAATGCTTAAATATAAAAACCCCCGACAGAAAACAAACATCGATGCTCACTACACAAATATTTGTCTCAGTGGGAATCGAACCCACGACCTATGGCGCAGTAGGCATAAGGTTTAATTACTACCTAGTTAAACAATATTAAAGCCGCAACATTAATAGCCTGTTTGAAATAGGTTCTTTGTTGCCACCGCAGTGCCATTCCCGATTCAATGCGGCAACTGTTATAAACAGTCATTTGCAATATAGTTGCTAAATAACTAACCGTGCTACTAAATACAATTAATCGAGGTAAATTTTAAGTAGCAATGCGTTAATGTATTTCCGGAAATGGCAGATTTTCAATTTAAAGTCCTTTCACCACACTGTTAGAGAATAGGAACACGACGAGAAAAACTGCATTCTTCATTGAGGTTAAAACGTTTTGGTGTGGGGTAAAGCAAAATACTTAATAATAATATTTTGACCCTGAGTCCTATGAGTTACACATCGTATTTCTACGTAATTTTTGACATAAACACTTATGGCCTTACTTATAAAAATATGTCAAAAGATAAACAGTGCTTAAACTATTTCCATCTCTTACCACTGGGTAATGACAAACAGTGACAGGGCTAACTTTAAGCAATGATTAAATTTAAATTGCGTTTATAAGTAGGGCTGTTACTCAAAAGATTTTGAGTAGGGTTAATACAAAAGTAATGACGTCAGCTTATTCTTTTTGTGTACGTTTGCGCAGTGCCTTAGATATAAAACCTCGGCATGCAGTGTAAATATACACAAAGTAATTTAAAATTACCTACTTCGGGGTTTTTGTGTTTGTAAAAAGATACGAACCAAAGCCATCTCATGTCAGTGGTTTCTCTTTGTTAGATTCTTTACAACCAAATCATGTAAAACGAGCGATGTTTGAACAAGGAAATGGAAAACAAAAATTTTGTAAAAAATTGCGATACATTTTTCCTTATTCTCAGAAACAGAAGGATTTGATCATCCGCTTGATTTGAATTTCGACTCGGTTGAATAATACTTTTCCCTAGCTTATTTGAATTTCGAACCGCAGAGAGACAAATTTGAAATAGAAATAGTTTTTTTTATTTAAATATAGAACTTATATTCAAAAAGTAAACCTCACGTGCTTGTTCTTTATGGTAGCCAGTAGTAAAGCTACAAAGAGGTCAAGAAACTCATTACGCAAGGAGTTTGAAAGTGAAACTAGACAAGTAGGTAAGTACAAAACTGGTATTTTGCAAATAAAACGTTTAAGAAATAAGAAATAAGAAATAAGAAATAAGAATAATTTATTGTAAGGCTGTGTAAGAAGATCTTAGGTACATTATGCAATTTTGTTCCAACAGTCTACCCATTTCGGGCGTACAATATTGCTATTCTAATTATTTTGAATAATCAAAATTAGCATTTTTATGAGGTTAAAATTATGTAGCCTATCTTACAGTAGGTTACATTTAATATTATACAAGTATGGACAAGTATGGCATATACTTAAAAATAAAGGTACTTTGGTACCTATTTTATTTATAACTAAATTACTAGTTACAGTTAGTTTCAGGTATCATAATACTCATCTAAACTATAAAATACTCTCGTAACAAGCCATTTTTTTAACTTATGTTTAAATATGTTACCATTTACTTCTTTTAAATCTAATGGCAAGTGATTATAGACTTTAATAGCTGTGTAATAGGTACTTTTGTGAAACATTATATTATTTACTTGAGGAATACATATATTAAATTTGTACTTACTACGTAGATTATTAGAATGACTAGATTTTTTATTAAAATAGTTTACATTATTCTTAAGCCTCCGCTATACTCTGGTCTAAAAACAAAACACGACCGGAAAGTTGGAAAAATTTAAAATAAGGATGGCGTTGCCTGACCTGAGCTGTGAATTCATGTATTTGATACCAACTATTACTTATTCTGTGCTTGGGTCTGACATTTGTCACGACATTACAATGTGTTGACTAGAATACGCTTCGTTAGACAAAAACACAGACAGATATTCAGTAAATAAATATAACCCAATTGTTATGTTAGCTGATTCCCGTCGCAGAGTTTCCATTGCATATTTTTCATCCAGGATTGGTGATAACAATGGCAAGCTGTGCGGTATTTTTTAAACTACCACGAACGCTACATTTTAAATCTAACTTATATAGTAGTGTAGTAGTAGTAGTCTAATTTATATAGTATAACAAGCAAATAGCCCCAGATTTAATAAAAGAAACCTTCCACCAAGAAGAGATTTTCCTCATATTATGCAAAACCAGAGTGAGTTGCAAGTTCATAAATGTCGGTAGTCGGTGAATGAACACTTGTATTTTTTAAAGGTAAAAAACGGAACCCTTATAAATTCGTCATGTCTGTCTGTCTGTCCATCCGTATGTCACAGTCACTTTTTTTCAAAAAAATGAAATGAAATGAAAAGAAATAATTTATTTGCTTGAAGTATGGTACTTACAAAACTGTAAAAGCTATATGTACTGATGAAACTTGGTAAATAGATGTATTCTGTAAACCGCATTAAGATTTTTATACTTAGAACTGACACTCAAAAAATATTTTTTCATAAAACTTATGAGTTTTCTTAACATTAAGTAAAAGATTATTAAACCAGTTAAGTATTTACGACAGAGATGCGTTAACGTCATCGTAATTAGCCTTCTATCTATCGACTTTAAAAATTAATGAGGTATCGTCAGCAAATAGTACTGTTTCACATAGTTTTTTAACCAAAAAAGGAAGGTCATTTACGTACACTAGAAACAAGAAAGGACCTAATATCGAACCTTGTGGCACCCCTATGTCAATAACTGACCCAAAAGATCTCTCACCGCCCACATCAACTTTAAGGATTCTATCAGTCAAGTACGATTGTAATAAGTCAATGGAGCGATTTAGAATACCGTAATGTTTAAGTTTAGATATTAAGAGGGTGACGGACGCAGCTCGCAACTTCAATTCGAGGCGCGGGCAAAAATTGCTCCGAATATAGCTATCTCTATTCATTTGATGCGGGCGCCACGGAATATATAATAGTAGTATACACACACAGGCGCTCGTGTGACGCGCTACTTCTATACGTGAATCCAACCATAGTGCCGCGCTTGTGTGTGTGCGTCAGCCACTGATAACGATTTTTATGCATTGCCTAATTTCGTCAACGTTACTAACACCCGTTTTCATTAAACCTAGGCGACGCCTAAATCGGATGCCTAAATATTAACGGGCCGACGTACACAGCTCGCAACTTCAATTCGAGGCGTGAGCAAAAACTGCTCCGAATATAGCTATCTCTATTCATTTGATGCGGGTGCCACGGAATATATAATAGTAGTATACACACACAGGCGCTCGTGTGACGCGCTACTTCTATACGTGAATCCAACCATAGTGCCGCGCTTGTGCGTGTGCGTCAGCCACTGATAACGATTTTTATGCATTGCCTAATTTTGTCAACGTTACTAAGCGTCAGATAGGCTAGTGGCTAGGGCGTGCGGATTCACACTGAGAGGACGAGGTGGGCGGGAGTTCAAATCTGGTCAAAGAGAGTTGACTTTTTGCACCCTACAATTTTATGTTTTTATTTTTTGTGGCTGCATTACCTGACTAACCCTCTAAGCTTATTGCTTGCTTGTTTCGCTTTTCTAGTATTCAATAAGCAAGGATTGGTCATGCTCTGAATGCAAGAATAAAGTGAAAAAAAAAACAACATTCCTGAACCGATAAAGAACCTTCAGAGTAGCTATTTACGCACTTAGAAAAGACACCAGGAAATTCTCTAACATGATACGAGTGAGTTTATTCATCAGGTAGGGTTTGTGCGGGTTCTGGACCAAATTGAAGAAGAGTAAAGAGAACCATTGACTCCGAGTTGAGTTGAGAGAGCCATTGACCCTGGCGCGGAGCGATGGAGTTGTGGTTGATGACGTTCCAGTAGAGGATGATGGGTGGGAGTCCGCTCAACATCAGGTGTGGTGTGGTTTGCTTGACCTCATTGGCCTAGTGGTTGGAGGGTGCGGGTTCAAAATCAGTGATAACGTTACAGTAATAGATGATGGGTGGGGTCCGCTCTACGTCAGGTGGGGTGTGGTTCGCCAGACCTCATCGGCCTAGCGGTTGGGGGGCGTGGGTTCAAAACCAGTCATGACGTTACAGTTGAAGATCATGGGTGGAGGTCCGCTCAACATCAGGTGGGGTGTGGTTCGCCAGACCTCATCGATCACACACACACAGCAATAAAAAACACGCAAAGCGGCTCACTTACCAAAGTACAGAAAGTCTAATAATGTGACTGCATTTAAAAATATACTTTATTCGTTGAGCAATTAGGTTGCTTTTATTCTGCTTATTTACATTCGCAAAACCAACGATTGCGAACATCGACTTACAATTACATGGACCTCGGCTTTCGCACAAAACTCGCGAAAAAAGTGTACCAAGCTAACCTACTATAGGTGGATAGATACTTATATAATGATTATAAACAAACTGAAAAAAAAAATATTTATGTCTTATCACAATTACTATATAGAACTCAATTTTGATTGCATGAAGCAACTTCTAGTGAACGTTACAGAAATTTTTCCAAGTCTTTTTATCAATATTTCCACCAGACGTTGAGCAGTACTCTGTTTATTGAGCTCCAGTTATATAAAGAAAAACTATTTTGTTAAAGTATTTCTCAGTCTTTTTATCAATATTTCCACCGGACGTTGAGTGGTAGCAGTTTTTTGAGCTCCAAATAAATAAAGTTTTTTTTTTAATTTCTTAGTCGTTTTATCAATATTTCCACCTGACGTTGAGCTGTAGTTTATTTCTTGAGCTCCAGAAAAATAAAACAGAAATATGTTGTTCAAATTTTTACAAGTCTTTTTATCAATATTTCTACCTGACGTTGAGTGGTATCAGTTTTTTTAAGCCCCAGATAAATAAAGAATAAAAATATTTTTTAGCCATTTTTCTTAGTCCTTTTTTCAATATTATAACCTGACGTTGAGCGGTAGTCGGTTGTTTGAGATTCAGATAAATAAAGAAAAAAAATATTTTGCTGAAATTTTTCCAAGTCTTTTTATCAATATTTCCACCTGACGTTGAGTGGTAGCAGTTTTTTTAAGCCCCAGATAAATAAAGACTAAAAATATTTTGTGGCAATTTTTCTTAGTCCTTTCATCAATCTTTCCACCTGACGTTGAGCGGTAGTCGGTTTTTTGAACTACAAATAAATAAAGAAAAAAAATAATTTGTTGTAATTTTTCTTAGACCTTTTATCAATACTTCATATACAGGGTGGAATTTTGTAATGCCACCTGGAGGGAAAGTACTCTTAATACTGCAGATAGAAAATTTTACTCACAGGAAACATTCCTTTATTTTTGAATAGAAAGCAAACTGCATTCAAAGTTTTTCGAAAATTCTCTCACACCCGGGAATTGAACCGGCTAAAATCAGAAAAATTATACCTTGTACTTTTATTGCATCGATCGTTAGTCAATTGACACGCGAGCTGCAAGCAGCTCGCGTGTCGGTGTGCTACTCCCAGTTTTACATTACACTTGCACTTGTAAAACCCCAAAAAGTAGTAAAGAAAGTCCTAAGTAACCCTAAAAGTCGATCAGTGAATCAAGTTCCTCAGTGTAGTAAAACCCCAATCAAAGTCCTAAAGAACCCTAAAATTGTTTACATAATCAAGGTCCGTGAAGTAAAATTCCAATTAAAGGCCTAAGGAACCCTAAAAGTTGTTTATTTTATCAAGTTCCTCAATGTAGTAAAACCCCAATCAAAGTCCTAAGGAACCCTAAAAATGTTAACATTATCAAGCTCCTAAGTGTAGTTGAAACTCCAATCAAAGTCCTAAGGAACCCTAAAAGTCGAACACTTAATCAAATTGCTCAATGTAGTAAAACCCCAATCAAAACCTTATACGGAACCCTAAATTGTACGTCAAGCCAAAACCCTTAACGGGTCGAAACCGCTGAAAGGAACCCAAACGTTGACTACCGGGTCGCGTGCATCGCGAGCTGCAAGCAGCTCGCGTCCTCAATGCGTTCCCACAGGGGCGGAACCCTAAACCAAGTGAAGATCCAATCAAACACCTTAAAAAACCTAAAATTCAATCTCCAATCATAGTCCTCAGTCGAATGAACCGTTTGAACGACCTTAATCGGACGATTTTTGCAAAACCGGAAGTGGCACAGCCGCCATTTTGAATTTTGAACTGTCAGTCTAGTGAACATTTTTTCACACCCCTAAGACACCCTAAATTTCAGTAGGAGGGGGTTCTAAATTTCCCTAAATTTCAGTAGGGTGGGCGTGGTCGCGTGGCGGCTCGCTTCGCTCGCCGCAACGTTCCCCCCGGGTTCAGGAGGAGGGGGTTCTGGGGGCTTGAGGGGGGGGTCACAGCACGGCTCGCTTCGCTCGCCGCGACCCTCCCCCCGGGTTCAGGAGGAGGGGGTTCTGGGGGGCTTAGGGGGGGGGGGGGTCACAGCAGGCTCGCTTTGCTCGCCGCACTGTTCCCCATGGTTGCATGGCGGCTCGCTTCGCTCGCCGCAATGCTCCACTCGAAAAAAAGGGTCAAAAATAATAAAGGGGTCTAGAGGGGGGAGGGGGGCAAAATTTATTTTGCTTTCAAAATAATCTCACCTTCCCTACATGACCCAAAAAAAAAAGTCTTGCAAGTCACTCCGCTTGGAAGATACGAAAGGGGGGGGTGAAAAAAGGGGCAAGAGGGGGGTGTTTTTTTTGTTTTTTCAATTCAGGAAGAAACCCTCTATACGAAACCTTAATCGAAAACCCCCTATCTCGACGGCATCCGGTAGCACTCACAAAAGGGGGGGTCCTGGGGGGCAAGGGGGGGAATTTTTTTTGTACAATAACATTCTTATCTTTTTTCTTCTCTTTCGTCTTCTCCCTTTTAATCTTTTTTTTTCTGAAAAGTAATATTTCATCAAAATCGGCTTAGCCGTTTTGTTTTATTGTTTGTTACTGCATACCTTCGTCATTTAATTTTATGATCCAATTTAGTAATTTTTTCTTTTATCTAAAAGGTTATACTTCCAGATCTGTATGTAAATCTAGTAAGTATAACTTAGTGCATAGAATTCATGCCTATGGAAATAAATAATAATAATAATAATAATAATGCTGGACAATTCACACAACATGATCTAGCCCCAAGCTAAGCAAAGCTTGTGTTATGGGTGCTAGATAACTGATATACATAATACAATACATTACATGCATAGATAATTTTCATTTCAATTCATAAATGAATTGAAATGGAAATTATTTATGGGTGGCTTTAAGCTTTGCACTCATTTAGGCCTTCGGTGCTCATTGCGGTGGAGATCAGTGAAGCATTGTGAAATAACACTGTCTAATCGACTTATATCATTGTATTTTATCGGCATTTAAAAATATTAGGTATACCAAAGAGTTTCGACAATCCCAACTGACTCTTCAAAGTTCTGTCAAACGCAAAATCTTGGGAAACTCCTTGCTGCGTGTATAGAAATAGGCACATGTATTTTGGTATTTGGGTATTTGAGCGCACCGTGCATGAAGCCTTTGACAGAAAGTTCCAGAATTCGGGATTTAAAAGACGGCAATCAAAAATACTCAAAACCCATGATATTATTGTTATGACTGGGCTCTCAGCTCATTTATTAGTAGCTCTGCCTTCTGCGCCATAGGTCGTGGGTTCGATCCCCACCGAGAACAAATATTTGTGTGGTGATCATAGATATTTGTTCTCCATCTGGATGTTATATTGTTTTCCAAGTACCTATGTATTTACAAACAAAATGTATTTAAGTATTACATCAGCTATCTGGTTCCCATAATACTAACTCTGCTTAGTTTAGGGCTAGATAGTGTAGTGTAGATTGTCCATAATATATATATATATACTTCCTTTTCATTGTAATGGGTTCCCAAACTCTTTGCAAAATCGACACTATTTTTATAAAGGCCTAAAATCGGCTACTAGTTTTTGAGTCTTCTTCTTGTCATGTCAATAGAAAATTAAAGCTGGTGTGGTGGATTATGAATGTGCCTCAAAAGTTTTGCTACTTCACGTTGGTTTCATTTATTGTTTTCCTTCACCGTTAGAGTGTACTGACATAGTGCACATAGGTTTTTTGGCAGATAAACTAATTTGTGCATGACGGGGTTTGAACACACGCCTTTAGAATCAAAAAGCGGGTCGCTACGACAATATAACCGGTGCTAAGCAACCAGAGCGCCCCTCCACCTAATGAACCGATGACATTCTAAAGATCGTGGGAAATCGGCAAATTGTTTTTTCATGGAAATGTATAAAGGAGGTCTATATCTAGCAGTGGACTTCTACTTACTGATGATGATGACGGAAAGCACTGGGTAGATAGGAAGATAGCTACTTATGCAACTACAAAAATGGAGGTATTTAACAAAAGCATTGCGCTTCGCTGGTCACGCACGATAGGAACGTGCCCTAGAATGTACTAGATAAGTTATATGCTACATAAAATATATACTTCTACAGGCTGATGATGATGTGAATACAGGTTATCGATCATAATGTATGATGAAGATGGTATTATGTCATTTCGTTATACTGTGACAATTTGTTTTATGTTACACTGTGGCAAATTTATAGTACCAGTAGTAGCTATGATTTAATCTAGGGTATATTTTACGTAGTCAGAGATGAAATGTCATGTCGCGAAATTTGACATAGACCTCACCTCGTCGGCCGCGCGGGCTGTACTGAGAGAAGTAGCTAGGAAATCCTACCTATATATATTTTTGAAAATTTTATTTTTATATAAAAACTACGGCAACTAAGAAAAGTGCAATAACATCAGGTTTTTACGTATTTATTTAGGTATACGGGAACAAAACTTTCATTGCAATGGCTCTAACAGCAACGGAAAAAAACCATTTCAAATCCAAAAAAAATTGAGAGTTTTTGGCAAACTTTGCGTTCAATTTTATCGAACCCAGTGAGTTTAAGAGAATTTCTAGCCTAATCATAATTTTTTTACACCATTTAATTGTTATATTTTACAAAAATAATAAATGGATTCATCCATACAACGAAAAAAAATGCTACTTTACATTTTCGGTTTCACCTCACGTAGGCTCTTAACAAATAGACAAATTTCCAAAATAAATATACTAGTTAAAGTGAGTATGTTTTGCTCTTTAAAAACAGGACGGAGCGTTTCAGTGCTTTTCATGTTATATATGGCCCTTATACATTTTTTCTGCATTATAAAAACAGATTTTAAATTTACCGAGTTTCCCCAAAAGATCACTCCATAGCATAAATGAGGGAAAACGTGGCCATAGTAAGTATTTTTGGCTACAGATGTAGAGGAAACATGGCTCAGAGTTGAGATTGCATAGACATATTTCGATATTTTCTGATTAACTTTATTAATGTGCGACTTCCAGTTTAAATTTGTGTCAATTTTTATGCCAAGGAAATTTATTTCATTGACTTCTTCAATATTTGTACTGTTGTGAGAAATATTTAATTTTATAGATGGTGTTTTATGATGTTTGAATCTAAGAAATTTAGTTTTATCAATATTTACTCTCAAATTAATTGAACCTAACCAGTTAATTATCATACTAAGGGTATCGTTTATTTCAGTCTCGAAACTACTTACATCTCTATTCTCATGAGGTATAAAGATCGTAGCATCATCTGCAAACATGACACATACGTGTTTTGTTATTTTGGGTAGATTATTTATGTAGATTAGAAATAGCAGTGGTCCGAGTATACTACCTTGCGGTACTCCAAGTAATATGTATAAGTTTCGTAGAGTTTGGTCCCAAAACGTCCCTCGAGGTAAAAAGTTATACTTTGTCTCGTTGGTTACCTATATATACCTCAACATGGTACAGTGTGATTCAATGTTACAGGATCAAAGCAATTTCAAATGTTTTTATACGAGATGAATTTAGGGGGCATTTTATCAAATCAAACTAGAACAAACCTACTTGATTAGTTTATTGATGAACAGATTTTTCCTCCTGCGGAATAACCGAAATAACGCTCTTCGTCAAATAAAAAATGACAGAAAGATTTATTTTATTTTGAGATTGGTCTATTCAATTTAAAAATAAAATAAATATTTCTAGTCAGTTCTTTTTTTGACAAAATGAGTGAGAGCTCGAGAAGTTCTATGGGCAACTGTACACCTCATCGCAAAGTCCTGCTACAAGCACGACTAGTGATGCAAGAGCCCGTTTAACCCGACACTACACAGAAGATATCCCGGACGTCAGCCTATACGAGATCCGAACGGCTCTCAAGCAGCTTAAAAGTAACAAGGCACCCGGGGAAGACGGAATAACGACAGAGCTTCTGAAAGCGGGCGGAACGCCGATACTTAAGGTCCTTCAGAAGCTATTTAACTCTGTCATCCTCGAGGGTACGACGCCTGAGGCGTGGGGCAAGAGCGTAGTGGTGCTCTTTTTCAAGAAGGGTGATAACACCCTCTTGAAAAATTATAGGCCGATCTCCTTGCTTAGCCACGTTTATAAGCTGTTTTCGAGAGTAGTTACTAATCGTCTCGCTCGTAGGTTCGACGACTTTCAGCCTCCCGAACAAGCCAGGTTCCGAAAAGGCTTCAGTACCATAGACCACATCCATACGCTACGGCAGATTATACAGAAGACCGAGCAGTATAATCGGCCACTTTGCTTAGCGTTTGTGGACTATGAGAAAGCCTTCGATTCAGTCGAAACCTGGGCAGTGCTACAGTCGCTCCAGCGATGTCAAATTGACTATCGGTATATCGAAGTGTTGAAATGTCTCTACAGGAATGCCACAATGTCTATCCGACTTCAGGACCAGAGTACAAATCCAATCCACATGCAAAAAGGGGTGAGACAGGGAGATGTAATATCTCCGAAACTGTTCACCTCGGCACTGGAGGATATTTTCAAGCTCGTGTCCTGGACAAGGTATGGCATCAACATCAACGGCGAGTTCATCACTCACCTTCGATTTGCCGACGACATAGTCATAATGGTGGAGTCGCTGGAAGACTTAGGCACAATGCTCAGAGACCTCAATATTGTCTCCCAACAGGTGGGTCTAAACATGAACATGAGCAAGACAAAAATCATGTCTAATGCTCATGTCACACCCATGCCGGTACATGTTGGGAGCGATATTATCGAAGTTGTGGACCATTATGTTTATTTGGGTCAGACCATCCAATTAGGTAGAGCCAACTTCGACAAAGAGGTCAGCCGACGAATCCAACTCGGATGGGCAGCGTTCGGGAAACTGCGCCACATCTTCTCGTCACAGATACCGCAGAGCCTCAAGACAAAAGTCTATAATCAGTGCGTGTTGCCAGTGATGACTTATGGAACTGAGACGTGGTCGCTAACTATTGGCCTCGTGCAAAAGCTCAAAGTCACGCAACGAGCTATGGAAAGAGCTATGCTGGGAGTTTCACTACGTGATAGAATCAGAAATGAGGATATCCGTAGAAGAACCAAGGTCACCGACATAGCTCGTAGAGTTAGTAAGTTGAAGTGGCAATGGGCAGGCCATATAGCTCGAAGAACTGACAACCGTTGGGGAATAAAGGTTCTCGAATGGCGACCACGAACCGGAAGACGAAGCGTAGGGCGCCCACCCACCAGATGGACCGACGACATTGTTAAGATCGCGGGAAGTCGATGGATGGAAAGGGCTCAGAATCTTTCTTCCTGGAAACGTGTAGGGGAGGCCTATGTCCAGCAGTGGACTTCTTCAGGCTGATAATGATGAATGATGATGATGAGTTCAAGTCTACTCCATGGTTCAAGTAGTACTACTTACCTACTTAGTTTTAATTTCTTCGCATTACGGATATTTTTATCGTCATATTGATAAAATATTTCTTTCAAGTTTGATTCCGTACTCCTGAAACACGCTGTACATTTCCTTTGAAAGTTTAGTTTTCCCGATGAAAATTGTTCGCTACAAAGAATAAACTTTTGAAAAGACGCTTTTGCGCAAGTCATTTTATCTCGGATAGTTGGTTGGTTTATAGTATAAACCAACTACATATCTCTTACTTTATTTTTTTACTTATCTCATACTCTAGAGATCATGAGTGCTTACTTACACAATTGCTAAATTAAGGAGCCTCTTTGAGGCGCACTTAAAGTCCTTTCACCACACTTGGCTTGGAAGAACTAGTGACACGATAAGAAGAAGAAGAAGAACACAACTGCTGAAGTAATCCATCAACCATGCACTTATTTAAATATCTATGAATGCAGTTTTGATTGTTTTTTAATTCGAATAATATCTTCTTTCAGTAAAATGTTCTATCTTCAATATTCAAGGTAAGTACTTGCCTTCCATGTAGCATATCTATGGGACGCCCTGTATACTAATATAACTCTACTCTTATGCCCTTGTAGTATGCGTAATTTTTCTTTGCCCTTTTGTAACTCCTTGTAAAAAAAAAGTATCCAAGTACCTATTCAAAACTTCGCAAACAGATTCTGCAAATCGCGGATTTGAGATTGTAAATCCTTTTCTGTGAAATAAAGATTGATACGTTTTTAAATTCGTTATGTAGATTATCACATAGCCACAGGCGAAATCTAGAGATTAATGTTTAATTTCCATTTTTTCCAACAAATTCCGGAACACAAGATGTATCAACTAATCATTGTATTCTTTGGCATGCGAATAAAGTTATTTCCTAGCCCCGGCTAATATTTCTGCCAACTTGGCAGCGCGTGAGACAGTTCCTTGGCTGACGGGCTGAGCTCATGCAAAACGGACAGCCCGTTTGCTGGGGAACTATGCAAAGTGAACCTATTTAGTGAACACTGGTGACCTGTAATACAGGTTCTTACGAACCTGCATCAGGCACCAGTCCTTCACAAACTTGTTTTCTCGACCTAAGTCATAACATACTTATATTGTGAAGGAAAAATAAACAACTTTTTACTTTTTTTACTATTTAGTCATACTAGATTTATCCGCGACTTTGTTTTTCAGACGTAGGCAAATGTTAAAAATATTCTACAGTATAGACATCGCAACGACAATGCCTTTGGTGTTTTTGTTTTTTATGGCGATTGTGACCGCTGAGCAAAGTGGGCCGTAAGCCCGTTTGTCCCCATTTTACATAAATAATTAAACGGTTTAAAAGGCTATAACTTCGGAGAAAATCACATTTAAAAAACAGACCTCAAGATGCGAACATTTTTTTTTTTCTGTCAGGGTGTTATATTGTATCTATTCTATATGTTACAAAAAAAAAGTACTCATTTAAGTATTATATCAACTATCTGGTTCCCATAATACAAGCTCTGCTTAGTTTGGGGCTAGATAGTGTTATGTGGATTGTCCGCATTATTTATTTATTAAAATGAGAAGAAGAAGAAGACGAGAAGGTTATGCTCGATCAGTTTGGTAACGGATCCTTCTCAGTATCCGAGAATATAAACGATGGAACAAAAAACGCATCGCTAACATTTACTCGGTACTTAGGTGTCAGCCATTAGGCTGGGGAACCACCAGCTGGCGGATAACCTACTCTTTGAAGGTTGACGCTGACAACAGTGCGGCCACTATGTTGTACGCACTTAAATAATTTTTGTCGATATTAAAATATTATTTTAAGTTTATAAGAATTTTTGACACGAAAACTTATTTATTTTGTTGAAGTTAACTTCCATACCTTCTCGTATCATAAAAAAAAGGGTAGAAAGGAACCAAGTCTCAGTTTGTTGCCTGTTCTTCCAGGCTTGGTCGCGTGGAAGTGGCATTTAGACTCACCTAGCATAAAGACGTTTCAAAGTGATCCATACGACTTTATTGAAGAAAATATTTTTCACTTTGACATTATAGGTGCCTACTTTGACATTATAGGTACCTACATACATATACTTGCAATTCTTAAACGGTGAAGAAAAACGTCGCGAGGAACCCGCTGCTTAGTCATCTCCGTTGTTTCTGACGTTAAATAAATCGTCTACAAGTCTCGGGGCCTATTTTGTACGTACTATAGTACGTTAATCCATCTGGTTAGGACACCGTCGCTCCCAGTCTGTCAGACTCAGGTGGGAATTTGAATGAGGTGTGTTTTTGGGATCACGGGATGAATGTCGCCTGGAATAAATTGGCTTTCCTATTTCAGGTGCTTCGGTCTGATGAACACGCAAACAGATCTCAAAGTGACCTTGTTTATATCTAGGTAAAAACATAACTACTAATATTAGCTACTGCGAAATGGGGATGTATGTCGATGTATTTCTGTCTACCCTCAGACATCCTTAAAAAACTTGGGTTGATACTTAGTCTGATTATAGCTTTGGTCTCACGATCGTAACGCACAACGCTGCGGTATGCAGCTTGCAGCGCCGGACACATAATCTTATGAAAAACGTCTAGAATGGTCTCTTGTTCCGTCGCAGTTTGCGTCAGCGGCGAAGTGCAATCGTGTGACGCTGCGTCAAGCCATATACCGCAGCGTTGTGCGTTACGATCGCGAGACCAAAGCATCGCATACCGCATACCGCAGCGTTGTGCGTTATAATCACCAGACCAAATGCTTTAGAGATCTGAGAGGAAGGTTTATACTTGCTTGAGGGTCAAAGTCTTGCCCCCTCATAATGCCAGACACTTTAGTGACTCGCTGAGAGTCTCTTGTCACTGTAACTTTCACGTCAATAAATAGAGATGACAACAGACTTAACGGTCTGCTAAGCTAAATGACTGCTATAGGACCACTATTACTGATTTTATACCAAAATTATCATTGATCTTCATCATCAACCCATATCAGTCCACTGCTGGACGTAGGTCTCTCCCAAGATGTGCCACTGAGTCCGGTCTTCGGCTCTTCTCGTCCAATGTTTGCCAGCTACATTTCGCAGATCGTCGCCTCACCTTGCCGGAGGGCGTCCTACACTACGCTTGCCTAAACGCGGTCTCCACTCTAGTATTCGTTAATGTCTGATTATCATTATAACTATCATTGATACTTCTTTCTAATAACTCCTTACTCATTATGTTTATTTTCTAATTTCGAAATGAAAGAGGCTTGCGTTCTGGAAACGCTCAATTTAAAGATTTAGCTAAAAGTGTTGCCGAAGATGAAAGATAAATTACAATAATTGTGATTTATCTTTTCCATAAGCGATCAAAAACGACGTATGCAATTATGTCGTTTTTGGCGTTTATGTCGTGTTTTCATGACATTTTTGCGAAACAGCTTTTGCTTGATTTATTTTAAGATTGAAGTGCCGGCGGGTTTTCTAAATTACTTATATATTTCGGTAATACCTACGAAGCGTCCAAAATTGGTTCGTTAAAACGAAACCACTCCAAAGTGCTTCAAACCACTTGAAATGAAAATGGATTTTGAATATCACTTTTATACTGCCTGTTTTGATATTTTGTTCAACATTTCTATCAAAATGTGTATTTAATCACTATGTTGGTCATGAAAAACACTTTTTAGCCCACAAACAATACATTATTACTTACACCAGTTATTAGAAAAAAAGTGCGGCTTTATACCTCAGTTATTTCAATAATTATACAGCCTTTTTACAAATAATCATAATTATTTTTAAATAAAAGAACAGGAGAAACTAAGCAGCATATTTGTTACTTGTTTTTCTAAGCTTGGGTGAGTGAAACTGGCATTTAGAGAGCTTTAAAGTCGTTTTAAAGTGATCCTTGTGATACAAATGAATAAACAATTTTTGACTTTGACTTTGATCATAGTGATTCAGTTGATTAAATACTATTTAACTTTGTATAATATAATTTAGTTTCACACAAAGAAACTTACAATTAAACAAATATTTACAAAATACACAAGAAACAGTTGAGCTATCTGTAGACCATTACCAACGATCTAGAGATAGCTCAATTGATTCAAATCAGTACCAGACGGAAGCGTCCCCAAGACGCTGGCGGCATTGCCACGCTGAATAGATTGCTAATGCGCTGTGCCAGATACCCACCTACTACTTTATACCGATCTCTTCCAGACCACTTTTTATTTCCTAGGACAGAAAACCTAGCACAACGTAGTCCTAGTATCAGAAAAAATAAAACAAAGGTACCTATTCGTGAACCAAAATATTATATGCTTATGCTAAAAAATGGCCAAGGATTTTCCACCCGTCACATAACAACATTTATAAGGCTAAATTCGCTAAAGCTCTTAGATTAGTCATTCTCTAGAATCTAGAATATCTCACTATTACTAAGGCGTAGATAGGGTACGAATTAACAATTATTAGCAGCAGGTAAATATATGTGATATAATTTATACTTTCCCATAGAGAATTGCTTAACGAAGACAGTTTTTTAAGAAATATATGATTATACTGCATGTTTTAATAAAAAATGTGAACGAATGTATTATGAGGAAAGAAGTCTTCTTCCTAAATTATATTTTTTACGAAATCTATTATACTAATTACTACTATTAAAAACCCTTATACTTCTTTACAAAATCGTAATACTGTGTGAAATGTTTGCATTTGAAAGAAAGAAAGAAAGAAAATCATTTATTCAAACCACCACATTTAAAAACCTTAAAAAATAAACATAAAAAAGAAGCAGGAAACTTAACATAATTGTATACAAAAATCTATAAAAAAATAAATAATCGCATGCAAAAGTGATGGTGAAAAGGCCTACAGTTCAGCATATGCTACCTTAAATGATAACATACAGTAGCGCTGGTCTTCCACTGAGACCTGCGTTGACTTCACGGACATCTAGATTGAGTCAGAGTAGCCGTACATTGTATACTAATGAGCACATTAGTAGTAGCCAAGAAGTATTACAGTAACCATTCCTACTTAACTCTAACAAAACGAGTAGAGTAATAAAAATAACAAAACAACTTATTTAAAAAAAAAAACAATGAATGAAACAATTGTAATGGACCTTGGACCCTTGTACCACAGCGTAGAAGGCAAGCTACTCACACCACTAAGCCACCATGGTGCTTGTTTGCATATAAAAAATAATTAGCACAAAAAGCAGAGCTTTGTATTTTTAGCGTTAATGGACTTTTATGCTGAAAGTTGGAACAAAATTAAATTTAAAAAGTAAGCTGTAGCATCTCACGTCCGCTACGGGAAGTTCTATTTTGTGCAAATGGGTAATTAGGTATGATGGCAACACAGAAAAATGATTATGGTTCTTAATTTAAATAGTTTAAACGAGTTCTCAAATGTATCTCATTTTTATATTTATACTTTTTATATTCCACGTATTTTTTTTTATTTATTTAAAGGGTTTTCTCGCTAATAAACTCTTTAGTGAAGTGTATTTTTCTTATACGAGTATAACTTTCTAACAAAATATTGAAATTCAGTCGGCTAGCTATCCGTCATGTTTGGTGAAACAGCGAACAGAGGCTACAAAGGTGAATGACGTCATGGCTTGTTTTAAATTAGTGAAGTTTAGAATTTGTATGGAGTTTACTGAAAATTTCATGACCGAGAATATGCTCAAAATAATATCAAAGACGCTGATCTTAATCGAAATTTCCATATGAACGAAAATACTGCTTTTGATTGTTTTGGGTACAGTCGAATTAAGAACTCATTGGATACAAAATATCTAAAGATAGAAATAAGCAGGAAACAGAGCGGGCTGAAGCCGCAGAGTAGTACATAGTGGAGGCACGTTTTTACAAAAAAAAATATCCAAGCATAAGTAGGTATTTATTATAAATACATAAACAATCAAACTCTTCAGCTTTATAATATTATAGTATTAATATCTGGTTGTTTTCGCACAAGAACTGCTTAGTTTGGGGCTACATAGTGTTGTGTGAATTGTCCACAATGTTAAGTTATTTATTATTTTTATTATTGCTTAGGTATAAGAAATGTTATATAACTTACAGTCCTTAATAAATGAACTATCCAACACAAAAAAAATCGGACCAGTTTCCGAAATTAGCGCGTTCAACCAAACAAACTCTTTAGCTTTACAATATGATTAGTAAGTATATGTTTAAAAGGGAGGAAGTGAGTTTTGTAGTGAACTGTACTATAAAATGAGCTCAGTGTAAGTTCTCGGCTGAGGTTTATTTTGGTAATTTGTCACGTCAAAGATTACCGCCGCGGGATTTAGCTCCAATCTGTTCGAGAAGGTTTCAATTTGAAGACTTTCTGCCTTGTTTATTTATCGGGGTTGTTTGTTGTTTAAGACGGGTTACTGAGATTTGAAAGTCTACTGAGCCGGAATTTGTGGCAGAGTTTGTTAGCGATAACTTTTGGCTTGTCTTATACGAGTACTTGGTTTTAGGGTTCCGTAGCCAAATGGAAGAAACGGAACCCATAGATTCGTCATGTCTGTCTGTCCGTCTTTAGGTCACAGCCACTTTTCTCCGAAACAGTAAGAGCGATACTGATGAAACTTGCTAAGTAGATGTATTCTGTGAACAGTAAGAGCGATACTGATGAAACTTGCTAAGTAGATGTATTCTGTGAACAGTAAGAGCGATACTGATGAAACTTGCTAAGTAGATGTATTCTGTGAACCGCATTAAGATTTTTATACAAAAGCTTATAGAACAAAATTTTATAGAAAAAAAAACAATTAATTTTGGGGGTCCCCATACTTAAAACTGAAAATCAAAAAAATATTTTTCTTCGAACCCGTAGGTACGTGTGGTGGTGTAAAAATGATGTTGAAGTTTACGGATTGGTTTATCTCGCATCTCATTGGCTGAATTTAAAGTGACAGTTTATTAGCCAATGACAGAGATTATTCAACTCTGTCATTGGCTGACAATTAATACGTAATGCTATTAAAGCGCGTTCGTATAGGTTCACACGGTATTGTTACTCGTACCTCTTTGGCGAAACACGTGACGTAAATGTTCTAAACTTAAATTGACTGATGACTCAGCACCAAATTTTCCCGTTCTTCCAATCTATTTTAGATATTCCTCAGTCCATGTCTTCTGTTAGGTGATGTAATTATTATAGGTAACCTCTTAACATCAGGTGGGCCATATATCTACATATTCTATTGCTTTTGCACATAAAAAACGCAACAAGCGCTACAAAATTTTCGTTATTAGTCTAAGTAAAATGTGAAATCTATTTAAGCGAATGTTTTTGTGGGAACACCAATTTTAGTTGAATAGGGAGATAATTTGGTCGTCTACCAATTGCAATATTGAAAAAAAAAATGCAATATTGAACATTAAATTTCTCATTCTCTCATTATGACCAACGTTAAGACCCAAGAAAAAAAACCAACGCTTCTCTGGCAATCTCGCCGTCTGGCCAGAACTAACACTTAACTTCCAGTTCTAAGGGCTTCAGCATAAGGTTGAGAATCAGATAAACCGGATATACGA
Organism: Thera obeliscata; assembly: GCA_947578465.1. Taxonomy (NCBI): domain Eukaryota; kingdom Metazoa; phylum Arthropoda; class Insecta; order Lepidoptera; family Geometridae; genus Thera; species Thera obeliscata. The sequence goes on from OX387915.1 coordinate 1,405,274, forward strand.
ACAAATACGTTCACGCGGTCTCATTTTCTTTGCTGGTTCTCTCTAGTTTATTTGCATCGGTTGGCGGTGAATAGACGATGTGATTGAGCTCGGTACTGTGGTTTCAGAGTAAGGCCGTTAGTGATTCACCACAGCCTTGCAGTATTAAAATTTTTAACTCTAATTAAGACAAAAACAGTCGATGAAATTCAGAAAGCGGCAAACCTTAAATGGGATTGGGCAGGGCATGTGGCTCGTATGCCAGACATTCTTTGGGCCAAAATATTAACTGATTGGGTCCCACAAGGTCGGCGTCGCAGAGGAAGACTCCGAAGAAGATGGCGGGACTATCTCGATAGTCATATATGAACGACTGGCGCATTGTAGCCAAAGATCGAGAGGTGTAGAAGAAGGGGAGGGAGGTCTTTGCCCTGCAGCGGGACGAACCGGGCTAAAAATAAAAATAAAATAAATAATAATTAAGATTTGCCAAACGTAGTGATGGCCGGTGGAATAAAGGCTTGACCGGATCGTGGCCGAAATCAGAGTAACCAGAAGCGCAATTGGTCGACGACATCGTAAAGGTCGCAGGAAACACCTGGACAAGATACGCACAGGACAGAGGAGGCTGGCAGAAAAAAGAAGCCCAGCAGTGGATGATACTGGGCTGAGATGATGATGAACTAAGATTTCCGCTTTCCATCAGGCGGGCTTTCAGAAATAAGAAGCCCAGCAGTGGATGACATTTTCTGTTAGATTCTAGTGATGCTGATGTGGATGTGAAAAAATGCCACTTATTTTTCTTAATTTATGAACCTACTAATGCATGATATAAAAATACATTATAAAACCAGCCACATAACATCAGGTAGGCCATATTATACTTGTTCCATCCGCCAGTTGTACAGAATAAAAAAAACATTATTAAAAGCACAAATCTTTATTTCTCTACCTGTGCCTGAAAATCAAAATGATGAGTCTGTTTTCTTTAGTTTTCTTTAAACTAGTCTACACAAAAATACATTGCCTCGAAGAAGATGCAAAACTCAATAATTCCACTTGCATAAACCCATTCTCTGATAGCTAGAGCTCCCAAACTAAAGCTATCAGAGCGTCGTCGAGTAACAAACGGTCTGATAAGACGCCACCAAGTGACATCAAAACGCTATTTGCTAGGAAGATACGCTTTGGGAACTAAGCTACCGATTCTATTTATGAAATTGTAGATTGTAGATTCTACAGTGGAGCATGGAGCTATGCATCAAATGTGGTAGCGTGGTGTTGTGTGGCACAATGTGGCACAGATTTCAACGTGGCAGCACGTTTGGTGTGCACGTAGCCTAAGATACAAACCCTCGTTCTTAGGTTTCTTCGTCTTGTCGTGCCACTATACCCCCTCCATAACTATACTCTTTGCACTATACTCGGATTTTTAATTAGACTAGCTAGCTGACGTTTACTGTGTTGTCAGTTTTTGATGAAATAAAAATAGTGTTGTGACAAAGTGAATGATTTAAAAAACTTCTGAATGAATGAAATTGCCTCGTTTTTCTAGTGAATAGTTAGTGTGCCGAACTTGACTTGACGTGCTTGGTTGATGATCCATATCGTTCGCGCGAAACAATATAGCAACAAAATACACAACAATTACCACAAACACAACGTAACGAAAAACTTTACAAAAACAATAACTAAACAGCGTGAGCGCAGAAAAACATTCGTGCTATCAGACCAGAGGTTAGAAGCCGAATTACAAACAAAATGGTGACCGACGCGCATGGCGTTCATCGGTGTTGGCACTAGTCGCCACGCCGCGCTTTGTAATAAACCGTCAAAAAACTGATTGTAGTTACATACTACAAGTAACTTATATCAGAGCACTTTTATACATTTTTTATACAAATTTCAATATTATTTTATAGTTTGAAATAATTAACTATTCAGTCATTGTTCATTCATCTGATTGAACGAGAACTGAACGCAGCACTATTACTTTAAATATGGCAACATTATTTTACAAAGTGACATTAGCTAGGTACTGTCACTCGGTATCGTCTAATTAAAAATCCGACTATAGTTCTTTCAAATCAATAGCTCTATCTCTTTTTGACATAAGCCATTGGTAAAAGAAGGCAATAGCTACAACTTTAGTATTTATTCTAAGGCTAAAACACTTAAATAATATCCTATGACCGATATTTATAAGACAGACACAAACTAACGGTTTATCATTATGAAAAAAATATTTGCTTTCTTTAAACATTATCGTCACCGTTACATTTCGGTCGTATAGTAGACACTCCAGGGCTTAAGACTCGAAGACAGATTGTGGCGCATCTCTTGAGGGTAAGCTTAGGTGGCTTAGGTCAGGACGCGAGCTTTGTTTATCCAACAAAGATGAAAACCTTCTTTTTATCCTCAATCCGCTTACTATTATCACGTGTTGTTTAAATTCGTAAAATATTTTTCGGTGTCCTTTCTATAGAAATTTATGATATATTTTGTGGACATGTCACACTATATATTATGTTTGTAACATAATTTCGTCATTTATGAGCCCATTATAAAAAGGTAGGTATAATATACATATGTTGGTAGAATAGCAAATATCATTTATAAACACAATTTATGTTAAGTTTTCTGTTTATTTGTTATGCTTATTTTTTAAAGTTATATAATTGTGGTGGTTGAATAAATGTTATTTTTCTTTCTAATTGATTTAGGGCTAATTTTTCAATCTACAGATTGCTTTATCCGTCAGATAAAAATATATCAATCTCTTTTTTAAGCTTGTCAAAAACATGGGACATTTTTATTCGATGAATAGCGTTATTCGGTTTATGGAAAATCAGCCTTAAGTGTATAGTGTGTGATGCCCAGTCTATTTATTTGAACTCTCTGGTCCAGTAATAGATCACTGTTTTCAAGTGATGGATGATCTTACTGTGTGGCTAATAAGGTTGGAGACAGATGGGATAGTACACCTAGCTCTCGTGAGCTACGAGTGAGCTTAGGTGAGCTTAGGTGAGCTTAGATCTAGAGGTGATGCCTCTTCGTGTTGAAAGCGCTGGATTAAGGGGTTAGCTATTGTGTACATTTGCTTCGGGAGTGAGCTGTACCAATTTAGTTAAAACGAACTACGAGTAAACGGAAGATTGACATTTGAGTCATGTAGATTTATGCTCTATTAGAACAAAATCTATGTATTATAAAAGAAAGTCGTGTTAGTTACACTATTTATAACTCAAGATTTGCAAATAGTTATCTTAAAATATAGCATAGTCTTTTACTATTTTTTGTACTAAATTAGGTACTTACTTGGTTTCTCCATAACTCATAACTCAAAGTGTTTGCTACGATATCATTTGTAACACCGAATCACAAGGAAACAATTCTCAACATATACTTGAATTTCCAACAATATTTTTATGAAAATCCAAACAATAAAACGAGGAAAACGTTCGTGCTCGTTTGTACCAAAGCAAAATGTAACTTCCTCATCGTAAATAAAAAGGTATTCACAAAGTGGATCAAATGAAGCACGTTATAACAAACCATATTGTTATATTTTAATATCCTAACTCATATGAAAGGTTAAAGTACATTCAGCACGACAAACTGTTAGCTAACTTTAATTTGATTTGTCTGCGACTGTACCGAACTATACGAAACTTTAAATTATTTACGCAAACTCGGTTTCAGCTGGTAATTACTGGGATCTGTATAGGAGACGGGTAGTGTGTGTGTGTCTCAAATAAATGTTTTTTTTAATAATCCACACAAGACTATCAAGGCCCAAGTTAAGCGAAAAATGAAAAAAAAATTACTCTAAACTTTAGGTAGGTACGGCTAGGTTTTTATAGATAAATAAATAAATAAATAATAAATAAAATAAAAAAATATTGTGGACAATTCACACAACACTACCCAGCCCCAAACTAAGCAGAGCTTGTAATATGGGAACCGGATAGCTGATATAATACTTGAATACTGATATAATAGATCTAGTGATGCACTAGCTGTAGCATTAGCACAAACATTATTGGTTTTTAAATGCTATTTTTTTTATACAAAATAATTTAATCTATAAGTAAAAATGGTAAATAAGTAATTTAATAAAAGCAGAATTTGTACGATGAGAACCAGATAGCTTACTTACGAGAATATAATGTACTATTAAAAAACAACGCTTTGTCATAAAAAAAAATATAATACACCATTGAACCGTTTCAGTTCCAAAAATCCAACCAATTCCGATATTTTTTCACTCGAACGGAATACCTGTTCTTTCGTAGGTTATTTTATTTCATACCATCAGTGACACCTGTTAACTGAAATTTAAATTTCGTTGCAAATCGCCCTCGGTTAGCATAATGGCATTCTCACAATATTGCTCAGGTACGTTAAATCTTAGCATATTGCTCGTTTACACGAGGCAAGTTGCTAAAGGGCTAAAGACGCTTAAAAAAAATAACTTAACCATTAGTTACATAATAAATGACTATAATAAGTAAATTTTGCAAGAAAAAGTTTCATTTTATATAACTAAGTTGACAAACAAACATAGGGCCCACCTGATAGGAAGCGGCTACCGTAGCCTACGGACGCCTGCAATACCAGATTCAAGATGATAAAAGTGTTGGAATATGCAAATAACCCACCTGATGTTGATCAGTTACTTTTGCTTTCGACGCTTACAGTACAGCACTACCATAAAGCCCCAAATAAACTTAAAATTACCATGTAAAGTGGTAACCATAATCTATAAAAAAGCATTGCGTCGTAGGTTACGCACGCCAGGAACTGCCCTACGATGCATTGCCCTGCGTCCATCAACTGAAGGCATACAAATGTTCAGCCTCACGTGCCAGTTATTCCGCCGGCAGCCACACCCTTCAAACCGAAACACAGCAATGCTGCTTCACGGTAGAAATAGGCATGGTGCTGGCTTCCCCGTACGAACTCTTCACAAAGAGCTCTACTACTACTAAAATATCCACATGATAGGTGTCAAATAAATGTAGTATTAAGACTACATAAAAAATGGCGTCTGGCGACAAGTAAGCAGTCAATCTACTAAAACAATGCAAACCCACCATAGGCATGAAATATATTTTAATAAGTCACACTCAGGTTCTTTGTCGTTTTACATAATGTGATAAAACATATACATATTTAAATGTAATGTTAACGATATTATGGAATTTCATTTTTTGAATAACTTCAGGTTATACCTACCAGTTAGCAGTAACTCTATTCTTCTGTGTGGGTTGTGGGTTCAATTCCTATACTATTTAAGTACGGTCATGCTTAAATGTGGCTGGTTAATCAAAGTCAAATTTGGCTTCTCTGATAACCTAGATTAGACTAGAGTAATTAGTAATTAAGTTTAAAGCTGTTGATTTTCCTAAAACAAATACTTTACAAATAAGTTGAAAAATAGAATTGATAAAACATAAAGCCCGTATTTATTTGTAAAAAAGCACATTATCTTCAATCTATAGTATTTTCATTCGATCTCAAGGACTATTCCAGCTTTTCCAGATAAAAATAATCTGCAAAGAACGTTTCGATAAACCGCAAAATGTATTATTACGACGTAAAACTTAGGTTTCTTGAAACGGCGACCTTCAAGATGGCAGTTGAAGCAATTTTGCTGCAAAAATAATAGATATCTAGCTTGTTCAGAACTATATTTGTACACTCGGTATCAAAAGTTAGATTTTTTTCAGAATTTCGAATGAAAAAAAGTCATTATGAAAATTACAGGATGAATGATGAAAAGGGGTCCAATTTTTTTTTTGCTTGGAAATGTATAGTCTGTGCGCGAGTGAGCTATTAGGTGAGTGTAGGTGCCAGTTTCACACGAGCAAGCCTAGAAAGAACAGGCAACAAACTCTTGGTTCTCACCGTATTTTTGTGTGATCCTTTTACAAAACAAAAATAATAATAATATCACTGAAGTCGCAGTGTGGTGCCAGTCCACTTAGTGAGACGGAGGCAATAATACAAAAGCAAAAGTTTCAAAGACAGCACACGCTACGCTTCAAACCACCACCAGTTTTTATTAACCGACTTCCAATCGAAAAGGAGGAGGTTCTCAATTCCTTTTTTTTTTTTTTTTTTAATTTTTTTTTAATGTTTGTTTACTTCGTCATTTGTGTGCCGATTTGAAAAAATATTTTTTTATCTGAAAGGTACTGCTTCCAGATTGGTTCCATTTTAATTTTATTAAAATCGGTGTTGCCATTTTTTTTAAATAATTTTTTTAATGTTTGTAACTGCATGCCTCCGTCATTTATGAACCGATTTAGAAAATTATTTTTTTATTTGGAAGGTTATTCTTACGTCCAGATTGTCCCAAACAAATTTGATTAAAATCGGTTTGGCCGTTTGACAATGAAGTCGGTTTCTCAAGTTATTTAAACTTATAATTTACGAAGTTATTCTGCATTTGTTTTTGACGTGACAACGTCTTATAATTCGATGGAGCCGGTTGCACGCACGAAAAAACATGACTCATGCGGCGTTTCCTCGCTCTGGGGCGTTCCATTTAAGGCTTTAAGTGCAAGCGAGAGCGCGGAACGAGCGACAAAGAGGCACAATCGGCCTTCCGCGTTCGGCAGCGTTCGACATCTGTCTCTCTCCTACTTGAGTGAGCGATGCGTCCGCGTGTACAGCTGTATGACGCTGGCACGTTCAACTATCGTCAGTAAACTGACTTTACAGACAACCGATTATTTTATATTGTGAGAGAAAAATAAATAGATGTATATTCATCCCTAGCACAATAACCTTGTAACGTTTACCATTACATGAAGCACGCTACACAAAGCTTATTATAATGCAAAGCTACTATCTCGTTTGCAAAACAAAAGCTTTGGTCCCTCAAGAGACGTTCATATTGATCTCGTACAAAGTGCTGTTTTGAGATAGAGAAAATATTCTTTGAAACTAGATAATCTAATCTAGGACCACATGGTAACGGATTTGCCTAGAATAAAGCACTACTAGATGTACTTTTGACTACCTTTTTATAGATTCTTAAAGAGGATTTTGAGAACCCACATTTATTAGAGGGTAACCTAATCCATGAGATATTCGTGGGCATAAATAAAGTTTTTGTAAATTTATTCTTGTAAAGGCGACCCACAAGATTGAGGTCAAAATACGAACGACTAATTTTGCTTTTAGTCGTAGGCACATTGCTTATTATTTGTTATATTTTATTTCTGTTCTAGTGATCTCTTATTTTTAGGCATGTTTTTTCTACTTGTAAGTAAAGTTGCTTGTAAAAATATTTGTGTATTTTCTGTAAATAGGTCCACACTATGTCAAATAGTTGTTATTTTTTATGTCCTGTACTGTATCTTTTGTGTGGTGAACAATAAAGAGTTATCTATCTATCTATCTATAATTAGGTAACTATTATTAAGTACAACATGACGCGTGTCGCAGACGTTGCTGCAACATTTAGGTACTTTCGGCGCCACTGAAAACCAGCGCCATAATAAGCCCTTGCACTTTTATGGCAAATGATGAGTGGAAGCCTTTTGTTTGTCACTCATTGCTTATTGTTTTATTTACGTTATATAAATAAATTATATTTTTATAGACACACAATTATATCTACGTCAGATTTTTTTTAACGTATAAATTAGAAATAATTCGTTCTACTATATCGACAGCAATCCGTTGTCTTGTGATCCGAGCTTTGTTTAGTCATGGACTAGCTTATATAGTTGGATCTGCATACGTTCACACTACAGGGGGATTTGTCTCAAGTGGGGAGAGGTTGGGGACCTTTTTGTTGTAGAATTGAGCACTAGCGGCCACCCGCGGCTTCGCTGTAGTAGCTCATTCCTGCAAAATTTTCAGGACAAAATGAACTAAGAACTGAATGACAGAAGTTTTTTTTGGGTTGCAACCCGTTGCACTGGATCTTCTACGTTACTACGATTGGACGTAGTCTTCTGGCTATACTCTAGTCTACTTACTGTGGCTCCAGCTCCGTCATCAGTTCCTCGAAGTGCAGCGTCAGGGTGTGATGAGGAGGCGCTCGCAACTCGCTCACACATTCCACGTCATCAGGGTAGGGGCGCGGGAAACCAGCGCTGGACACCGTCACGTGCGGGTGCGAGCGAGACAGCAAGATCGTCTCGTTGCATTGGATTTTTGACGCTATGTATGGATCTGTGGAAGAAAGGAATATGTTAACTATTATAAAAAAATCGGTTGCCTGTAAAGTCGGTTTACTGACGATAGTTGAACGTGTCAACGTCATACAGCTGTCCACGCGGACGCATCGCTCACTCAAGTAGGAGAGAGACAGATGTCAAACGCTGCCGAACGCGGAGGCCGTGCGTGCCTCTTTGTCGCTCGTTCCGCGCTCTCGCTTGCACTTCAAGCCTTAAATGGAACGCTTCAGAGCGAGGTAACGCCGCACGAGTCATGTTTTTTCGTGTGTGCAGCCGGCTCCATTGAATTATAAGACGTTGTCACGTCAAAAACATTTTTAACTTTTTCGCGGTTTTCTGTCGTCAAATAGTGTTTTATTATTATGTTCAAAATGCTGCATTTTTTTATTCATTTTGCTGATGAAACGAATAGAACGAAGCTCGCTCACGTATCAAACAATAGCCATTTTTGTCCATTATATCTGTTGTGAATCTATTTGTTAGGAACCTATTTGTATAGACATAAGAGCGAGAATGGTACTGCGACAACTTGAGAAAAGTAATGGATATCTTTTGATATTCCTAGACAAAGAATTACTTACAAACTTTTGGAATCACATCGGAATGGAAGCGTATCGAGTGTTGATAGTAGGTACTCGTTGTTCGTAAAACGTCTGCTTTCCTTGAAGATACTGTAAAACGCTTGAGTTCACATTTCAATGTAAAAACTTATCAGAACTTTCATATTTTCTGATGTTCATTTTATTATAAGTATCTCCCTCTGGTTATATTTTATGTCGAAGTATTCTTTGAAAGGATTTTCCTTAAGTTCATTTTATTCTTGAATTACATTGTTTATTGAGTAGCTTTTAAAAAGTAACTGAAGGCATTTAAAACATCTACTATACACAAAGCAAACATTATATTTTTCAATAACAATAATTTTGGTTTAGAAGCAAAACAGTATTTTTTCATAGCGTCAACGCTTTATTGAACTAGCGGTCACCCGCGGCTTTGCTCGCCCTGTTTTCGTTACTTAATCGGGATGAAATGTATTTAAGTCCGTTTCTAGGTTCTAAGCTACCTCTCCACCAATTTTAAGTCAAATCGTCAACCGTTCTTGGGTTATAAATAGTGTACACGACTTTCGTAAACACGACTTTCTTTTGAAGTTTGCGATTCCTTGTTATATTGTAAAGTCACATTTATTTGTAGGTCAATTGCCACATTGACCCAAATAACCGTGAAATATCAACAAACACTTTACAATAACTCCAACGATGTCACAAGTGACCATCGGGTAACTTAAAGTAGGTAATAATATGAGTATTTGAGAAGACAGGGTTTTTTTAAACTTATGTACAGGATGTAGAAATAGTAAATCAACTCCTGGTAATAAGCACTTATAGTAGGTAGTAGGCAATAAATATAACACATCGGCTAATTTCGGCTTCATAGAGCGTAGCGTGCGTCAGATAGAGATAGCGCTCTACGAAAGCAGTAAAGCCGATGTGCAATATTTATTGCCTGCAACCGTAAGTCTCACTACATCTATAGGAACGTAATACATTTTTGAGGCAATAAAAACAGTTGAGCTTTTTGTGTTCTAAATTTGAAATATTACAGACACCTACATGAAAAACTATGGGTACTTAAATCTACGTATACTAACAGTCTCGGTTTACTGCATTTATGAACCATCCCCTCTTAGGGACCAAATTACCTGACCACCCTTAGCACCGGGTACACTTCGGTAGGAACCGAGACGTAGTTTGTTGCCTGGGGCCGAATTCTCGAGCCGACCGAGATTTTCAATGTCCCCTAAATACACATTGGCAATGCACAACCCCTTACTTTTTCTACGTTTATCGTAGCTGTCGAGACTTCTACGATGAGGTCGTTGATGAATTACTTAAGGAAATCTGCCATTCTCTCTTCGAAAAGAAGCAATAAAATAAAATTGCTAAATGATCGAGATCAGCCCGAGAATTAGGCCCCTGTTCTTCTACGCTTGGTCGCGTGGAACTGGCACCTAGACTCACCTAGCTTTAAGACGTTTCAAAGTGATTCTTGCATCGTACTGAATAAAAAATTTTTGAGTTTGAGTTTGAGTTTGACCTATAAGAGCAAGTCACACGTAGTAGGTACACGTGAAGTTTAAAAAAACTGAGAAACTGACTTCATGGCCCAACTGCTGAAAAGATTTTTAATCGTCTCATAAATGACGAAGTTATGCGATAACAAACACTAAAAAAATAACAGAACCGAATTGAGAACCTCTTTCTTTTTTATTTGAGGACGGCTAAAACTCTGTCACAATCTCACTCATCATCATCATCACAGTCTGAAGAAGTCCACTACTGGACATCCTCAATGTCACTCGTGTTTTATTTATTTATTGAACACTTTATTGCATAACAATAAAATTATGCGTATTATACCTACACAATTATAAGTTTAAAAAACTAGAGAAACCGACTTCATTGCCAAACGGCTAAACCGATTTTAATGAAATTTGTTTGGGACAATCTGGACGTAAGAATAACCTGCCAAAAAAAAAAATATTTTTTTAAATCGGTTCATAAAATATGACGGAGGCATGCAGTTACAAACATTAAAAACATTATTTAAAAAAAAATGTCAACACCGATTTTAATAAAATTAAAATGGGACCAATCTGGAAGCAGTACCTTTCAGATAAAAAAATATTTTTTCAAATCGGCTCACAAATGACGAAGTTATGCGGTAACAAACATAAAAAAAAAAAAACTACCGAATTGAGAACTTCCTCCTTTTTGATTGGAAGTCGGTTAAAAAGGAGGATTATTCCATCCTTTGTTTCTGTTGACGCCGAATTTGGCTCACTCTGTATTCAAGACATGTCCAACTTATATTGACTTGTGAGGGTTGTCTAATATATTCGGCGACGCCAATACTCTTGGGGGAACGGGATAAAATATACAATTCTACTGAGAACTGAATTAAGGAGGTGAAAGGCAATGAGCAGGTCATATAGCCCGAAGAACCGACAGCCGGTGGGGAATAAAACCATGGGGAATGTTATGTATGTAATGTACAACCTAGTTAGATAAAGGTCTTTAATTGTTATTCTCTTTTCCATTTACTTTTCCATACAACAAAACATCAATTGACGGTGGTGTTAACTACACCACCGTCAATTGATGTTTTATTTTCTTTTTCGTGCAAAGGTTGCCTGGAAGAGATCGCTCAAAGCGATAAGGTCGCCCATTGTTTTGCCAAAATTCTTCATGAATCCTGTATTATGTTTCTGTGTGGTGAACAATAAAGAGTTATCTATCTATCTATCTAATAGAGGTTCTCGAATCGACCAAAAGAGGAAGAGAAGAAGCATCCTTCTCTCCACTCGATGGACATACGACATTGTGAAGAGCGCGGGAAGTTAGTGAATGGAGAGGGTTAGGAAACCTACCACAAGCCCTGTCTGACTCTGTCTCTGGCTCTGGTTTTAAGTCTGTGTGAGTGCTCACCAGTCATAAGATATACCTTATGTTTAATTAGCATGTATACATACTCAGTCCGAAGGTTATAACATTAAAATTAACATGTCTTATTGATTGATAAAAAAAATATATACGATAGTCATTAAAAACGGCATAAAATTCAGTTTAATACTTATATGGATACAGGATATCGTACCTAAAAATGGTGGAAACATAAAAAAGTAAATAGTTTTACTGAAAATGCATACTAACTTTCAATCAATAAACTTTACATCATACATGCTCAGTAAATAGGATTTTCTTTAGCGCAAAGAGGCTGTGTAAGTAGGCGTGTGCAGCCCAGTGCATTGTATTTACAATGCACTGGGCTGTGGCGTTCCATTTTCAAATCACTTTTACCGTCACACTATGCTTGATACGTAATGGTTCATTACAGTTCAAGAGCTATGCAAACCTCCTTGGTGAAACAATCTCTTTTCTTACAAAATGATATGAAAACTTTTTACTGAAAAGATTATAGTAGCTCACAGATGTGTGCATAAGTATATGCGTCTACGACTGTTTTAGCAGATACCTACCGGTACAAATATTTTACTATTAATTTTAATAAAATTAATAGTTTAATTATAATAATACTTATAATATTATTGTAATTTTATTTTTCTCAAATTAAAATTACATTTTGTCATACCCGTATAAGTGTTGTGTTATTGTTGTATTGTAAGCCTATTTCTGCCGAAAAGCAGCATTGCTGTGTTTCGAGTTGAAGAGTATGGGTGCCGGTGATATCACTGACACGTGAGGCTGAACATCCGTATGCCTCAAGTTGATGGTCGTAGGGCAGTGCATTGTAGGGCACGTTCCTGACGTGCTTGACCTACAAGGCAATGCTTTGCTATAGGCAATGGTTACTACTTAACATCAGGTGGGCCATATGTTTGTTCCATCAGCTAGTTAAAAATTTACCTCACATGAATGATGTAAAGTAGAATGCTTACCTCGGTCATAAGTAGCTATTGCACCCTCGAACTATATTTGCCCTCGCTCGCTTTGCTCGCTCGGGCATCTAAATATCTCGGGTACACTCGATCCATTAGCGCCCTTTGCGAGCTGCGCTCGCACGGGCGCCAAAAAGGATCTTGTTCTGCAAAAGCTCACTTACTGCCCTTGTATAACAATCTACTATTACAGAATTGGATGAGTAAAATCATATTGTGCACCAAAACCTCAGTCTTTAGTGTCGTAAAATGAAACGAGCTCCTAAAGTGGTTATAAAAAGAAGTATATTTACACTGACAAAAGTACAATGGCCTTTCAACAAATACAATGGAGTGTCCGTTCCAAATGGGCAGAGATTTGAGAAATAACTCTCGAACGCTCCGTAGTAAATAAAAAAATATATACTTTTTTAAAATAATAAGTTATTCTTCTATTTTCGACAGCCTTCATAGCTTCAAATTAAAATAAAAAATATGGTTATGCATAAAGAACGCGTTAATTCAAAAAGTGCTAAAAATAAAAAACAAATCGGTTCATAAATTACGAAGTTATGGTGTTGCAAACATAAAAAAAATACAAAAAGATTGAGGTCCTTTTTTATTTGAAGACGGCAAAAAATCAGCCCCAAATATTATGTCAGTCCTTGTTTTTGACAAGCCTGAAGAAGGGAAAGAAATATTTTTATCTGAAGGATATGATACTTATGCACTCCCTACTCGTATTTACATTTAAAACGCGCTCAGTGTTTATGAGTATTTCTTGAAACAGATCTCATCGGACAATAACTAATAAGTATATGTTATTAATTTAGATACCTAAGTATTTCCTTCCAAGTTCCAACACCACTCTCTACTTCTAATGTTGCCTTCCTACGGTGCGTGGTTCTGCAGATCATCACGCACAGCCGACGACGACGCACGGCAACGCACACAGAAAGGGCTCCTTGCTACCGCGCACCTCGGCGCACGAGACCGTTCCCATGGTGTGTCGTGCCAGCTGATCCGCCTTCGTGCGCGATATCACACACCGGTGGGAAGGGGCTATAAGCTTGGTAGTCTTTGTACATTTATTTTTAAGTTTTTGTGCAACAAAAAGTTAAATAAAAAAAAAAAAATAAGCATAGTGTACTTTTATATACGTCGTTAAAAAAATTGTATGCTGTGAGTTTACAACACTACCTATGTTTATAAAGGCTATGAAAAACCTATTACATTTCGAAGCAGTGAGAATAATCCTTGTATTAAAAAGGGGATAATGGTGCTTCGGGGAGGGATGAAAGACACCATTAAAGTGAATGCGTTGCGCTGTAGATATTATGCACTGTTAAGACCGATGCGCCGGAATTCACGTATAATTTATTTACGCAAACAAAGCTGTGATAGGTTTATCTTGTTTTATTTTGTATTGCTGTTATTAAAAGTTAAGTAAATGTATTTGTAGCGAATATCATTTTTAAACTTGGTGTTTAAAAAATGCTAGCATGAAATAATAAAGCGTTCATGACACATCAAACAATTGTATCCTAGAAGCCCTACGCAACAGTTGCATTTGGATGGGTGACCGCTAATTACATTTAACGTACACGTAAGCGTTTCCGCTAGCTTATAGATAAAGATTGGAAGAGATCGCTCCCAGCGATAAGGTCGTCAATAGTTTCACCAAATAAAGATTAATCTTGTATTATGTTTCTGTGTGGTGAACAATAAAGAGTTATCTAACTTGTAACGTTTGTTTTTTTTTCTCTTTATCACTGTTTTTTTTTTTATTAATGTTTTTCTGACATAATTTCTGAAAGAATAAGGGAGAAGCCACTGGTTCCTGAAACACAGTTTTTTATACTAGTTTGGGAACCTCTATAGAGTCAATAATATGTATTGATAAACCAGTCTAAAAATGCACGCCCCTCCACCACGTTTTCTTGAAGTTGGCTCACAGCAAAGTACTTCAAAATGATCTTTGTGATGTAGGTATCATAGAACAATTTACTTTGACTCACTAAAGTAGTGGGACGTGCAGTTTAAGATTGGACGATCTCTACCTACAGTACCGTGCTTAAGTAAGTAAAGTTATTTTTCATCCCACCAGCTTGGAAAGTGTATTTTTCCTGTTTAATTTCTGACTGGAAAAGCCGTTTTTATCCGCTAGAGGATAAAGTAAATTTGAATTTAGAATATCATGTTCAATAGGTTTGTGAATACACAACCTATTTATTTCTACCTCCATGGTGCTGAACTTATCATACAACCTTTTTTATTTTGTTAAAAACTCGCACTCGTAACCTTCTTGGTGTATTTGTGAATTCAAAACACTATTAAACCTATTTACTTCTACCTGCATGGTGCCGAATTTATCATACAACCTTTTTAAATTTGTTAATAACTCATACTCGGAACCTTCTTGGATGTGTTAATTTAAGTCGCGCCATGTTCGCTTTTTTGCATTAGTCATTTCCTCGCTGAGGTGGGATGAAAAGTTACGTGTTGCACTCGAGTGCAAAGATTTTTCACCTTGTGCTCTTTTGATTCCTTCGCCAACGCTTAGGATTCTAACTTTTAAACCACTCGCTACGCTCGTGGTTAAACTTTAGAATCCTGCGCTTGCTCAGTCATCAAAATTGAGCACGCGGTTAAAAAGCAGCTTTGCACTCTTGTATAACAAATAACTATTGTATCTATCTATCTTATCTATAGGTACGACATTCGGTTTTAGGTCAGCGAGAGTAGGTTAGAATGCAAGCTAAGTCAAAACAAACGGAAGTACAAAGTTACATTATCTGAAAAACCGAGGCACACTTACTATAAAGCCCGCGTTATTACTCAGTCAGCCATTACGCTGTCTCATTCCATTTTCCCCATACATTAGTGAGATTTTACTTCGCTCGCTTGTACAGTGCAGTCACGCCACTCGCCACTTCGATGGATAGGTATTACCTCCTAGAGATATTACTTCTGGACTTCTAAAGGTACGGATAAGTGCCACTCTTTCATGGTAGATATTCCATATTTTCGTACTAAGCTATTTGGTTGCACTTGTATACACCACTATTTTGTAATTACCAAAAAAAAAATGCCGATATTGGCTGCTGATACTGAACACATCCACGAAAAAAAAATTTTTTTTGAGACAAAAAAAATATTTTTAAATAACCAAAATTTTTAGTCAAATATTGAGAAATGATTCAACAAGCAAAAATCATTTCATTCATAAACGCTAAATACCAAGCGGAACCGAACAGCGTAATTTTTTTTCTCTTTAGTACTACCATGGACAAATGTAGTAACTAATGTGTCCATAATTTTATTCAGGATTTCTGAAAATTTTAACATGTAATAACTTTGTCATTATATCGAAACTAAAAATTCTGATTGCACATTCATAATGTTCTACCCCTACTACATTACCCTTTTTTTTTTCTTGGTAGTTACAAAATAGTGGTGCATCAATCATTTATTACATGAACATGGTTTAGTTTAGGTACATACATAGTTCTTAGGTGTAAGTCAGTATCACATGGACCCTGTGTATAGGGTAAAGCAACATGGAGGTAGGCCGAGGTTTATAGACAGTAGTTGGAAATATACATGTTACTCAGGGTGAATAGAGCTTTCCAATGGTGAAAGAATTTTTGAAATCGGCACAGTAGTTTTTGACATTATTCATTACAAACATACACACAAAAATACAAATATTTTCTCCTTATAATATCATAATAGCACATAATATAGAAATAAAGTATAAAAGTATAGACGAACTGCCAAAGATAACTCTGATGTCAGTATTTCCAGAAAGTTTTAATTTAGGAATTTTTAAGACATAAGTGAACAGATGGATTATAGCAAAGCATGCTCCGTAGACTGTATCCTCACTTTCCATCAGGTATGATAGCAGGCAAATGCTGAGTCAAATCAAAGGTATTTTTACACTACACTACAAAATATGTTATTGCTGCTTCACGGCAGGAATAGGCATGGTGGTATTTACTTCCCCCGAACGAGCCACACAAAAAGAGCTGTCCTGTGGATAGCTTCTCTTTGTTGGTCTTGCACATTTCGTTAGCTAAATGCACGGTTATTGTATATGGTAACGTAAGGTCGGTTTTGCAATATCAAAATAGACATTGCACATTTTCATTAGCTAACTGCGCCAGTGTTAGTTGGATAGCAATGGCAGCACATGACCAGAGAGACATGTATATTGAAGAGAAAATCTATGCATGGGGTGAAATTACTGGCACGTGAGACTGGACATCTGTATGCCTCAAGTTTATGAACGCAGTGAGTCGTAGGGTACGTTCCTGACGTGCGCGACCTACGAGGCAATACTTTTGGCAATGGCTACCACTTAACATCAGGCAGGACACATGTTTGTTCCATCTATAAAAAATGTCTTCCGCACATCTAAGCATTCTGCGGTGTATATCAGGGAAACGCTGTCATATTTGGCCGCGTCGAACGAAATTGCAGATGCATTGCAGATTGAATGCTTTGGTTTGAGTGCCACAAGAAGCTTCGCATAAACTGACGCGTTCAACCTACGTCTGTGGTGACGTGTTTGGTTTTATAAGACCTCCTCGCCTCTAATACTATGGCAGCGCACGTCATCACAGACACAAAGGTAAGCGCCATTTCCTTGTGGCCGTTCTAATAGTGTGAATCGAGGCTTAAACCTATTTAGAGCTGGAGTTTTACGACCCACTCTGACAGAGCAGTAAAAGAGGTGATTACCCTCTTTTGAGATCACACGGACCAATTTGGCGAAACAGACTGTGTAGCTTGCCAGGTGCACTTTTAACTAACGATTTGAAATATGGCTTTCATATCGAAGAATAAGCATTTTGGGATTGTTTGACTAAAATATGTTTATTTAAGACGGTGAACACCGTGAAACAAACTCTCGATCACACACGGTTGAACTAATTTAGAAAAGATCTCGAGCAAATCTTGTTTGGAATTCGATTGGTGGTTTCGATGTTTTTTTGCAAAAAAGTTCAGTGCTTTTATATTAAAAGGTCAAAGTTCGAGTGATAAGGTCATCAATGGCGGTCTGCCCCTTAATATCACAATGATATTTATAAAAACAAAAGTAACGTTTGTCATTGAGCATTATAAAACGGATCAATAAAATAACCATTATTCCTCCATTAACTTCTACCCAAAGACAAAACTTGGACAGTAAGGCTTGTGATTTGGCTCGTAAAAATATTAAAGCCAGAAATGCCGGCAACTTTGGAAAGTTTTCTTGTTGGCGGGTACTTTTAACGCCCTTTTGTCATGGATACCAAAAGTTTGACTTGATTATTCTGGTCAATTAACTTTGCCGTGTTAAACGGTCGTAAAATAAAAACGATAATCATTAACACGAGTTCATGAAACTTAACAAAACGATAACGTTTTAGAACTTTTATATTGTATAGATGAAACCTATAAATAAATAAAACGTTGGTTGAAGTTTTAGCGGCAAACATATGCAAAGCTTGTAACTTTTTTTATATTACTAGATACAGGTTCATAAAATCCAGGCTAAAAACAAATAGCTCATGACAAAAGTGTTTGTTATTCATAGGAACCAAACCCATAACCTACAACGCCGAAAGCTGTGTACTCTAAACTCAGCTTTGAAGCCAATCAGTGCGTTATATTAGGTAAATTACTTATTTATTTATTATTTAGGTAAATGACGCAATACATTGCCCTCTGTAAGTACGTAGTGGAAGTCTAGTGGGTTAAAATATACCAAAGCAAGTGGTGCTGTGTAAGCCAGTTGTTAAACAGCAATTCAAAGCAGCATTTTGCGCTCCGCCTGTCATTTGGCAAACGACAATAGCGTGCCCGCACATAAAATGCGTTCTGCGTCCAACTAGGTCACGTCGAGTAGCCACTACACCCAGACCCTCGCTACTAAGCAACTTCTCATCAAACCCTTTACATCCAATGCAAAGGAACACGTCACGAAGGGTCCAAGTATTCTGGCGTGTACCTGGATTTGGCGCACGTGTTCGATATTTAAAAATATTTTTTTCCGCGATTCAGTGTGTTGTGCTGCCAAAATTGAAAAAAGTTCTGGCAGCTTTTTGGAGTTTATTTTTGGCTCAATCGTTTTAATAGTCTGTAGCCAAGTTCAGAATATTTAAAAATATGTTAGTGCCTTCTGCCAATACAATCTAGCACTGATAGTTTTTCAGTTCTACTCATATCTCAGTATACAATAAAGTATTGATGACCATTTCATACAGCGCCATTTAACCCCAAACTAAGCAAGGACTAGATAAAATTGCATAACATTATAATACATTTTAGATTAACCAAAAAACATCAAAGCTGTGATAATGCTAAGTAGGATGAAATGTTAGTTGATAAAAGCGTAGAATAAATATATTTTTACACAAGGTGCCTGAAAGTCTACACAAAATGATTAACTTTTTTCTCCCTTCACCCTGTAATTTAAGCTACTAAGTATTTTTTGGTAGGAAAACATTGTAATTTCAAGCTTTATAAAATGCCAGCCATCAGGGCCCACAACCGACGTGCGATAAGTGAGGGTATCTATTACTGGCTTGTAGAACTGATGAGCAGACTACGAG
Organism: Thera obeliscata; assembly: GCA_947578465.1. Classification (NCBI taxonomy): domain Eukaryota; kingdom Metazoa; phylum Arthropoda; class Insecta; order Lepidoptera; family Geometridae; genus Thera; species Thera obeliscata. The sequence continues at coordinate 1,424,491 of OX387915.1, forward strand.
GCCTGAACCCTTAGAATTAGTCTTTAGGACGCTGACAAATGTTTTCAATGTGGTCGGTCCATCGGGTGGGCGTCCTACGTTTCATCTTCCGGTTCGTGTTCGCTATTCGAGAACCTTTATTCCCTAACGGTTGTCGGTTCTTCAAGCTATATGACCTGCCCGTTGCCACTTCAATTTACTAATTCTACAAGATATGTCGTTAACTTTGGTTTTTCTACGGCTATCCTCATTTCTGATTCTATCGCGTAGTGAAATTCCCAGCATAGCTTTCTGCATAGCTCGAAAGAATGCTAAATAACTTTTCACTTCAACAACTTCTTCTTCTTCTTCCTGCCCTTATCCCACTTTATGTGTGGTCGGCACAACATGTCTTCTTCCTCCATTTCCCTCTGTCAGCCGTCATCTCTGCATTCACTCCTCTCCTATCCATGTCATCTTTCACACAGTTCATCCATGTTTTCCTTGGTCTACCTCTGCTCACATATCCATCCACATTCATACTCATTACTCTCCTAGTCACATGACTTTCATCCCTCCTCATGACATGCCCGTTCCACGCCAACCTATTGCTCTTCAGTTTTAGTTTTCACTTCAACAACTATTTCTTTTAAAATACGAGTAGCATTTGAAAAACGCCAGCGTGCTAACACTAAATACACAACACAGTGTAAAAAGTCACGCAGTATGTGTTCACCGTTATCTGTGTTCGTACACTGTGCATTTGTGTGCGCTAATCGCTAGGACGTGCTTGTTAACCCGTTTAGAGACGTGACTTAGCTTGAACACAGTAACTAATATAACAGAAAGATAACTTTAAGTTGAAAAAAATAAATTGTCTCGATCTCTAGTAGAAGAAGCTGCGTTTTGCGATAGGGCTAACAGTTGAACGCTGTCAAATATGACAGCGATATTGACACGTTACCTATGTGTCAATATCGCTCGGACATGGTAGATCTATTTTTTGAACTACGTTGTATCCAAAAAGAAAGTTGTGGGTTATTTTGTACTATTTTCTTTCTTGTTTCATCTAGTTTTTTACTGTTGTCAAAAGGATTTGTTGTTTTTAAATTCATATCCACGGCTGCAACCTTAAAGCCTTGCGCACAGCAAGCGTTTAAGGGTGGCGATCAGTGAAACGTTGTGAAATATGACAACATATTTGCTTAATTTAGGGCCAGATAGTGTTGTGGGGATTGTCCGCAATATTTCATTGGCAAATCAAATCTAATCAAAATGGCGCATTCTTATACTTACAATGGCGCATATTATAAGTTGTTCTACTGCTTAACCAACTGCGGCACTGTTATTGGTCCTGACGATAAGTGCCGCGTTACACTGTGCACCAATAGCAGAAACTGCACTTAACGGCACTATGACGCGCCCTAACCGCTACCTACACTATGTAACGCTTTTAAACAAACACTGGATTTAAAAAAGCTGCGACCGTCTTATAACGTTCATAATTCAGCGGCAACTTAAGATTTTTCAACGCGTTTTATCATTGTGCGAACAAAATATGAAGGTTAAGAAAACTAATTACTAGTCCTCTCGTTGAGATACTTTGTGTAATATTACGTGTAGTGCCTATCTCAATTAGGTGTTTTTTGATTTTTTTTTATTTTTTGTTTTTTTTTTTGTTTTTCTCTGTTTTATCTTTTTGTTTCTCATATATTTAAAATTGTACTTAATTCCATCATTGACATGTCCTGTAACTGGGGTGAGAAGCGTTACCTTGCCGTAACACAGTTTTTTAACTAGCACGGAAGGTAAAGCTCCAAACCATAGTGTGTGCCTATTGCTTAGGGTTGCCTATTGTTTCCAGGGTCAACAGATGCTGACTCTGGAAATAAAAGGCACTAAAAATGTCTTAGTTCTTATAACAAATAGCTGTACTTCATGTCTTTTTTTGTTTGTTCGAAATAAACATTATTATTATTATATAATTAAAAAAAATATAAAGAAAATAATTAAAAATTATAGAGAGCGAATTTAAATTATTGGCAAAACACTTTAGAACACTACTTGCGAAAGTTTTTATTGCACTTGATGTAGACTGTTACTAGACTGTCCTTATAGCTCAGTTATTGGTAGCAGCTTTACCTTTGCGCTGGAGGGCGTGGGTTCGTCCCACCGAAAACAAATATGTATGTTTTTTTGTATTTACAAAACAGGTAAATAAGTATTGTATCAGATATATGGTTCCCATAGTACAAGCTCTGCTTAATTTGGGGCTAAATAGTGCTGTGTAGATTGTCCATCATATTTATTTATTTTATTTATACATTTTTATTTCCATTCGTAATTGACGTACATATAATGTCAGGTCCTTTAGGTTATAAAATGTCACCGCTATATTACGGCCACAGCAACATTGAAAACTAGTTTCAAGTTGAAGTCAAAAGCATTACGATAAGTAGATTTCAGTGCCTGGATGTTACATTTAAACGAGCTTGTCATAATTGCAGAGAGCTTCCTAAAGTGAAAATGCAGTTTTGATGTTATTTGCCTGCAAATTGTGGATAATCCTTCTATTTTAGTCGAAAGGGTTTCCGCCGAATCCCATAGAAAAAAAACCCCAGTCCCGGCGCAATGTCAATTAGTACAGTAACATGAAGTTTTTCCTACAAAGTGTCATGTTACATGTAGCGCCTATGAAACTTATCTGGGCAAAATAACCATGTTAGCCACCGAATCAGGAAAAAGTGACACCTGATATTGTTTTTACTAATAATTATCTAAAATCTGAGATACAATTCTTTTGCGCCGGGACTGGGGCAATTTTGGCGGAAACTCTTTGAACCATATTATAATTTGTTATTATAATCATAAAAAATACGTTGGAAATAATATCAATATGCATACGTATGAAAAAGCACATATTAATATAAGCTTAGTCAGTTACTTATTGACCATGTCGTTGCTTAGTCAGTTCCGCACGTATTGCCCATAAATAATCTTTCCTGTGGATTAGGCTAACTAAGCTGTCAGGATGGTATAGGTGCTGGGTAGCCTACTCCATCTAAAAATTCTGTCCCAGGCACTAACCCGCTCTTTAAATAGAGGCATGAGTAAAATAGTAAGAGCATAGAAAAAACACGGCCAAGTGCGAGTTGGACTCGCCCATGAAGGGTTCCGTAGCAGTAAGCAATATAATATAGAAGTTCTAGTAGTTCGTCGAAAGGTACATTGCGGTTTACGATTAATGACGTATTAAAAAAAAACTACTTGCTAGATATCGTTCAAACCAAATATCGTTGGAAGTTTACATAGTAATGTACATCATATATTTTTTTTAGATTTATCATTCTCTTATTTTAGAAGTTAGAGGGGGGGGGACCAACTTTTTTCCACTTTGGAAGTGTCTCTCGCGCAAACTATTCAGTTTAGAAAAAAACGATATAAGAAACCTCGACATCATTTTTGAAGACCTATTCATAGATACCTCACACGTATGGGTTCGATGAAAAAATTTTTTTTAGTTTCAGTTTCAAGTATGGGGACCCCCAAAATTTATAGTTTTTTTTCTATTTTTGTGTAAAAATCTTAATGCGGTTCACAGAATACTCGCCAAGTTTCATCAGCCTAGCTCTTACGGTTTCGGAGAAAAATGGCTGTGACATACGGACGGACAGACAGACAGACAGACAGACAGACATGACGAATCTATAAGGGTTCCGTTTTTGCCATTTGGCTACGGAACCCTTAAAACAGTTATCCTAAACGCTATATAATAAATCATCTACAATAGATGCAAAGGCCTGTTTAATTACTGAGATAAAACGATTTTATGTACGGTATTATCGCTGAAAGCGACGTGTGACAGCTACATGTCAATTCAGGCTAGATTAACCTAAATATCAGGTGGCTTTCTGCTAATTCCAATTCATGTCGTTACAAAATCAGTGTAGATTTAGCGAAAATCTAAGCCGAATTTAAGCTCAATTACATTTTTGCGTCACTGTTCAGAAGTTCCTAACCTTATTTGAAGTACAAACTTATCTCTTAAGTAATTATTCAGAAAGCTTCAAACTGAAGGGTTCTATGATTCAAAATTACTCTGAAACAATTTATTACACGACGCCGCCGCCGTAGCTAAGTTCTACGCCGTAGTAGGTGCTACGACGTAGAATTTGCTACCTAAGCCATACTTTTAACACCGTGCCTATTTCTACCGTGAAGTAGCATTGCTGTGTTTCGGTTTGAAGGGTGTGGGTGCCGGTGAATTTACTGGCACGTGAGGCTGAACATCTGTATACCTCAAGTTAATGGACGACGGGCAGTGCATCGTACGGCACGTTCCTGACGTTCGTGACCTACGAGGCAATGCTTTGTTATGCGATGGTAACCACTTAACATCAAGCGGGCAACCAGCATATACTTGTTGCATCAGCTAGTGCATAAAAAAGTGGATATTATTTTCTGTTGATAGAATTTTGCTGACTAGAAAGTGTTGATGTTAGCAAATGTAGAAATATTTTATTTTTTTGTATTAAGGTAGGTACGATTAGCAAAACACCATAGTTTTTTCAATTATAGAGTCACTTACAGAAAATATTTAAGCATGAAGCGGATATTTGTCGTTGTTTTTTATTATTTCATGCATTGATGTAGCTGCAAATTATTTGGAATTTTCTTTGTATAAAACCAAATGTAAATATATTTATTTTGACAACAAATCAAATCAAAGGCTTTTCGGTTGAGCATGACGATTTAAATCAACATCGTGGAAACTCAAATATTGATAGCGGGAAATCCCAACGCGTGGTTTTCGGGCAAATATTTGAACATTTGCTAAAAACAAATATTTTGTAATATTTGGACAGATTTTGTGAAAATATACAGTGGATTTTCTTGAGGTTTTCGTTAAGGCTTGTGTTATGCAATATTTTATCTATGGTCGCTTTTGTTATCTGTGCGTTGTCAAGCGTGAGAATGAGAAGAGAAAGTTTCGAAGTCTATGGGCGCTCTATGGTTTGTTGTCACCAAACGAGACTTCTCCAGCGTTGGTTCTACGACATGTTAACATATGGTAGCATATGTTGAACTGTAGGCCTTTTCACTACCACTTTTAGCATTCGATTATTATTTTTATTGTTTCTTATCTACAATGTATGTTAAATTTTCTATTTTATTATTATGTTTATTTGTTATGGTATGTAATTGTGGTGGTTGAACAAATATTTTTTTTTCTTTATTTTCTTTTACGAATCTATTTATGGCGTACCTATTGCCTTGCAAATGCTTGCTTACAGCAACCTTAGTTTTTTTACTATTTAGTCTGATATCCTATGCCATAAGTTCTTGAATAAATATAGAATAAGACATGCATATGACCAAAAAAAAACTTTATGTCGCTTACTTTTTTATATACATTTTGCTTATTTATTGTTAATGGGTGTTAAATAACTCGTATCTAACAATACTAGTAAGTCCCAGTACATTGAGTACAGCCTCATTAGAGAAACACTACACATCTACACAACCTAGTTCCAAACTATACTGGGTTCGGCAGTTGTATAATAGTTAGCTCGGTTTGTTAGAACAACTTTACGAGTTTTGCTAGTACTGGCAAGTTTGGTTGCTGCTAATTGTATAATATTATACCGTATTTCTTTGTTCTATTAAAGTTTCTGGTTTCCTTACTGATGTTTTTCTTCTTTTTTTGCGGGCTCTGGCATTAATTATTATTGCTCATATATATTTTTTGAAGATAAAAATCCTTTGGTAACGGAGTTTTTTTAAGTAGTATAAAATAGAAAATTAATATTTAAGGTTGTTCGATTCCGATACAAACTGAATTTACACAACTATGGGCAAACAAAGTATAAATGTACACTAAAATAGCTGTAATAGAATTTTACAGTGGTCTTTATTGCCGGCCAGTTATATAAAGTTGGATAAAATTGTAGGATAACAGAAATATTAATAAAAAACCAAAAAAGTAATTTTTTCGTCATTCTTTCTAACGGGTACTCGGCATTGAATACGTGAATGAGCTTAAAACATATGCCTCAAAATAGTCGTAAAAGTCTGTTAGTTCTTTTTCTGAAGCCCCGACTGCCACTACCAACGGCTGACACTCCAACTTAATATAACTGGCCGGTAGTAAGGACCACTGTAAAAGCCTATTACAGCTATTTCAGTGTACATTAATACTTTATTCGCCCATAGTTGTGTAAATTAAGTTTGTATACTGTTTCTGATTTGACCGCCGATGTACTTACACTGTCAAAACGTACGATATTTTGTCGTTGTACAAGCGCGTTGTCTATAATTTCCACGTCAATTTCTTCGTTGAGTTTTCTGTCTCGCAGTTTTAGGGAAAATATTCGTAAATCTCATTTTTAACCAACTTTAAGGCAGGTACTCTGAAACAGTGGTTGAGTCTGAGGGGAGCCTCAAGCATAAATTTTTTAACAGTTATCGATTGAAAAATGTAAAAAATCTATGCTTGAGACTCAGACTCAAGCACTGTTTCTGCTTAAGTGCCTAAAACTTCAGTATTATAGAATTTATTGTCTGAAAGAGTAAACCTCGCCGGGGTTCCAAATAGAAAGATAGATAGATAACCCTTTATTGATTACTATGGCACATATAGGAATACAGTATTTACTCGTAGCTTAAAAATAAAAATTCACAGTAAAACAATGGGAGGCCTTATCGCGAACAGCGATCTCTGCCAAATAGACCAAGCTTTAACTTAAAGTGGTTAACTTTCATCTTGCCTCACCAGCCTATCTTACCTTCAACACTAGGCCGTTCGCAGACGAAGTAGTTGTGTTCCCTACAGCCCCTATCGTTCCACATGAAGGTGGTGGCTGCGAGGAGGGGCCGCGGGGGGAACTCGCGGCGTGCTTCCACGCAGTCCTGGCCTGAGGTTCCATCGTCGTTGGGCTGGCTGCTGTGCTTGCGCGAGCCCGGAAACCAGTCTGGAAAAGAGAAATTGTTACTCCCAACAGTTTATATACAGGAACGTGTATAGATAGTGCAATCCACGAAGGCGCGCCCCACTATTCCTCCTAACCGTTTATAGTATATGTGTGCAAGCTTCCGTCAATGTTTGAGTGTTATCGGTACACACTAATTACCTATGAGTGCACACGCACACTACAATGAATAGACTACGGTTCGCGACTGCCGCTCGGAGCAAACTCCCCGCACCCCGCGAGGGGCGCGTCTTCGTGAATTGCACTATCTATATCGTACGGCGAAAATTCTTCATTGGTAATAGCTACAACTCTGTTTTACTTTATTACGTGGCAAAGAATAGAACTACGCATTACGACGCCATCTTCTTCTTCTTAATGCTAACCGGTTCTAGGAATAGGACATCCCTAATCGAATCAAAACAACGGGACATTTCTAGAGTAGGAGAAGCAGAAGAAGGAAAATGGCGTCTCCGCGGAATTGTGTTGTTTGCGGTGTAATTAAAGTAAAACAAAATTGAAGAGTTACATTACATTAGTAATGTTCCTCGTTGCTCGTTATGGATGTCTAATTCCCAAAACCGGTTAACACTACTTTGAGGTGACCACTCTAGTTCACGTCGGGGTCACCAAATGAAGGCCTACCATTAGCTCTGTCTGGCTCTGTCTCTGGCTCTCGTTTTGAGGTGAGTGCTCACCAGTGCATTATACTGTGTCTGACGTTTTGACGTAGGATTTATTTAGTCAACACTCACACAGACCCAAAACCAGAACCAGAGGCAGAGCCCGACAGAGCTCATGGTAGGCCTACTGCATTGACTTATTTATTTAAGTGCCAACTCCGCAATTGTAACACCGACATCGGTAAAATATGTTTGACACTGCCCATTGTTCACCGCCCTAATCTTAATACATGTACAGTCGCGGTATAAAAATGTTCGTCACCTTAGAGTCGGTTTTCGCTTGGACCAGTGCCTTGATCATGAACACATATTGACATAATTTGTGACGTAACTTATCGGTGTATTCTGACTATTCAGTTTCAAAAGGTAGTATGTGATCGTGATACGTTAAACAAATCAAGTTGAAAATCGACGAACATTTTCATACCGCCACTATATCTATAAGCAAATAAAAAATCTTTATCATTAACTAGCGGCCGCCCGCGGCTTCACTCGCCCCGTTCCCGTTCCCGATAAAAAGTATCCTATGTCCTTCTCCTGGTTCTAAGCTGCCTCCCCAATAATTTTCAGTCAAATCGGTTCAGCCGTTCTCGAGTTATAAATGGTCCGTTCCCGTTACACCCCGTTCCCGTTGCTTTTTCGGGATAAAAAAGTATCCTATGTCCTTCTCCCGGTTCTAAGCTACCTCCCCACTAATTTTCTGCCAAATCGGTTCCGCCGTTCTTGAGTTATAAATAGTGTAACTAACACGACTTTCTTTTATATATAAATATATAAGAGATTAGATCATTGAAAGATAGCTCATTGAGGAGGTAATCTTTGTCGCCTAAACCCTAATCAGACACATTTGGGACTTCAATGAAGACCTTGAGGTCCCTTCTCGTCTCTGATAAGGTCTCTAAAGCATCATTTAATCCCAATTAATTACTCCGCTAGGCTTAAAGCTTTGCGCACATCTAGCGCGATGGCGATGGCGATCAGTGAATCGCTGTCAAATATGGCAGCGATATTTGACAGCGTTTCTCTGATTGCCATGGCTATATTATGTGCGCAGGCTTTAACTCCATCCGGGCTCCATTCTCTTCTTGCGGCTTCGTTATTATGTACAGATGAAATGATTTATAGATAATTGAGCGTCTATTGTTATACTATTTTGTGTACCGACAAAGGCAGAATGAATGATTATGGTCAAATGAGTTGCAAAATCCCAGTTCACTCTCATAGTCATCAGAATAAATAAGTTCACTCCACGCAAAAGTAGAGCAGTATAGTAGTAGAGCTCTTTGTGTGTGGCTGTTCCAGGGAAGTACTACCACCATGTCTATTACTGCCGTGAAGCAGCATTGCTGTGTTTCGTTTTGAAGGATGTAGGTGCCTGTGAAATTACTGGCCCGTGAGGCTGAACATTTGTATGCTTCAAGTGTGATGGACGCAGGTCAGGGCATCGTAGGGCACGTTCCTAACTTGCATGATCTACGAGGCAAGCTTATATAAAATCCCCATGGACTTAGGAAACTTCTTGTTGCACCGAAATCTTCGCAACGACGCGAAAGTCAGTCTTTTTTGTTTTAGTGACCAAATTCGAGGATGTACCCATTACAATCTAGCTCAATCTAGCCACAATGTAGATGAATGAGTAAATTTATACTGGCTTAAATTTCTAAATACAAGTTTAGTCAAACTCAGACAGAATTGCACACATAAACTCAAAAGTTGAGGTTAAAATGAGATTGCACGACCAAGAAAGACAAAGGTTACACTGACATGTCACGACAGGTATCTTCTAGGTAAGCGTGCTACAGCGTTGACTGCATCATCACTTAACAGCAGGTGAGATTGCGGTCAAACGCACACCTATAAATTAAAAAAAAATACTTTTCGTTTATAAACATATTTCGCTATTTTATCATGAGTTCGAACAATGCAGTAACGGTTAACTTTCGAGAAAGTTCTCCACTATATTATCATAGTTAATGCTCGCGCCCTGGGACCCTACATGCTTTAAGACTCTAGCATACCAGATGTTAAGCCGAGGTCTCACTGTGCGTATTTGAAGAACGAACATTATAATCTAGGAACGATTAGTATGAATGATTGAAACTCACATAACCTTGAACTTTTGTACTAGATAGAATAAATGAGAAAATAAATTGTTTTTTGCAGGTAACTTGGTTATTATTATTATTTTTTTCAAATAATCTGTTAGTGAAGTAAGATTTTTCTTGTTTGTTTTAATATCTTGCCTACGTCACTCTCGTTATCAAGGCAAATTCAACGACACCTTTTTAATCAAAACCTATGAATCAGTTAAGGCCGCAGTGGATATTTACATAGGAACATACATACACACACCCATACACTCGAAAACATTATTCTCCTTCGGGCAAAATCAAATTCTAATTAGGATTTAGCAAAGATCAGTATAATGTGTCTCAAAGCTAGGTGAGTCTAGGTGCCAGTTTCACGCGGTAAGCAGTCAGGTAAACAGACGTAAATAGTTAGTTCAAGAATCGAATTGCAGTGACTACCAAGCTGGAAACAGTCTTGACGTACAAAAGGGATTTCATACCTCACTGCGCACTGAACTGTTTTCCTTGTCTCTTCAAATAACAATATGGAATCGAAGTGTCTAGTTTTCTTGAAAATAGTTTTGTAGTAATAAGACTTTAGTGGAAAAAAGAACGCAAGCAAGAGATGCAAGTCCGATTACCACGGCAGAACAAATAATAAAAAGTTAGAATGTTGAAAAAATATGCGTAAAATTTAATGTTTTTGCTATATGCCTATATTTCTGACTAACGGTAAATTTTTAAATTAAGAATAACGTTATTCGTCGAATAAAATATGTCAGTCCCTGATTTTGACAAGCATAAACAAGAGATGGATGTATTTTATCCGAAGGATAAATTTATCTATACATTTATGAAAAATTATCCCCAAGAATAGTCTGGTTGAAAAATGAATGAATGAAAATATTGGTGGACATTTTGACACAATAGTTTCAATGTAGAAACGTCTCCTTAAGGGACACAGAGGGTAGGTGAAGCTCGCTTAGCGCTGCGGTTTAAACTTGTTGATCTAAGTTTATGTACAGTACAGCCTGAGTTTAATAAGAATTTCGTGATATGCACATCTATATGATAGCATGTCACTGAACTTTCACACAACAGGTGAATTATTCCTTATGGAAAATAAAATGCGTTTTAGGCCTTAAAAAATACATACAAATGAGAAACAGCTTTTAGCAAGGAGTTTCAAAGCCTATGATACCACTCACTAGGCTCTGCCTGAAAACCATCACTGCTTGGAATGGTAGTTACTTCTGTATCAGTTAGCTAAAAGCTGAGTCGAGGTTTATTTGACATCATATATCATGGAGAACGAGACATGACTGGCTGGGACCCAGTTTTCAAGAGTTTCTATATGTATTTGTGTAGGTAGTTACACAGCTATTTTAATACCCACATTTTCTGTATGTCTCCAGCTGTATGTTTTGTGTGAAACTTGGACATGACATGATATAGACCATCCTTTAGCTAAAATCTCACCTGATGGTAAGTGACGATGTAGCCGACGATGGAGCAGGATAGTCTAGAAGACACCTAATCACTCTTGCCTTGGAGAGGCCCAGATTATATAGTGGTCAGGAAAAACCACCGTCGGCAATGAACACCCTTGACCACAATGGCACCTTTATGTCAAATAAATAAATGTATTTTTTTCTCATTCATTCAATATCTGAATACGAATTATTTTTAATCTGTGCAATGTGTGTGTGTCAAGCAAGTGTCAGGTATACATTGCGTGTTTCGATTGCATGTAGAAAAAAGATTATAATACAAAAGAGGTTTTATCCACTTAAACAAGTATATTCGCGTGACTGGCCGTTAATAATAGCTTCACAATTGAAAATGTTACATGAAAAATGAGAAAGTATCCGATCTGACAGGTATCATTTGTATTTTGAGCACATTTATTTTACTGGACTTATTATATCTACGACAGTGAAATGACCCACGATAAATAATTTTTCGCTGTGGGTAGTCGAATTATCGTACCGTAGGTATATAATGAATTTATTGATTCTATACATATTTTGTATTTTTTTAACTCATTGGGGTATTTTTATAAATCTATTATCAATGTCCATCAAACAATAAATACTTGCTAAAATCAAATAATATTGGCGATGGTTACTACTTAACATCAGGTGGGCCATATGCTTGTTCCATCAGCTAGTTGTATAAAAAAAATACTTCATAGATTTTTAATACATAATTCGTCATAATTATTAGCGAGTATACCTAAATCCAACACGTTACAATATCATCTCTTTGCATTTGTTTATTTGAACCCGCCATTTAAACGATGTTCATTCATTCATCATTCACTCAATCATACATTGTTTGTCCACTCGATGTCGTGCATTCGTTCTAAATGAAATACGTGATTATTCATGAATTAATTTTGGTTTGTTTGAATATTCAAATTGAAATGTATATTTTGTTTGTTACATGGAGCATGACAGCAAACCTACTTGATAAGTCAACGACAAAATTTGTTCAACAGTTTGAGTTTCTTGTTGCCTGATTTTACAAGTTTGGTCGCGTGGAGCTACTAAAACCTAAATATATACCTATGCACATATTATTATGTAAGTTATTTAGTTTGGGACTGGTTGGAGCTAAGTGATTTTTTGATTATTTATTTACCTTGTCACACTTGTCTTAAGCCTTGCGCACGTCTGCGCGTTCTGCGGTGACGATCAGTGAAACACTGTCAAATATCACTGTCTTATTTGACAGCGTTTAACTGATTGCCACCGCAGAACGCTTAGATGTGTGCAAGGCTTTATAAATATGCATAATATAGATGTACACTGAATCACGTCTAACGTTTCCCATTAAAACATGTGCAATTGCCTTTACATACGGTAAAAAAGTTCACATGACCTTGAACTTCATGGGTGTTATTAATAATCCTGGCGCAACGCTGGAGTAGTTATAAAAATAAAAATAAATAATGCGGACTATACACTCAACACTAAGCAGAGCTTGTACTATGGGAACCAGATATCTGATAAAATAATACTTAATTACTTTTTTTTGTAAATACATACATAGAATACAATCCCAGACAGAGAACAAACATCTGTGTTAACAACACAAATATTTGTTCTCGGTGGGGATCGAACCCACGACCTACGGCTCAGAAGGCAGAGCTACTACCAACTTAGCTGACAGGCCAGTCAAGTTAAATCGTGTTTTGTCACATTTGTTCGAGTTGACAATTGCATGTCAATGCAAGAGACAAAACACGGATCAACTAGTCCAACGCTACGCTAGGATTATTAATAATAAATAATCAAATAAATAAATATTGTGGACAATTCACACAACACTACCCAGCCCCAAACTAAGCAGAGCTTGTAATAATGGGAACCAGATAGCTGATATAATACTTGAATACATTTTTTTTTTTTTTTTTGTAAATACATACTTAGAATACAATATAACACCCAGACAGAGAACAAACATTTATGTTCACCACACAAATATTTGTTCTCGGTGGGGATCGAACCCACGACCTACGGCGCAGAAGGCAGAGCTACTACCAACTGAGCTAGAGGCCAGTCAAATAAGACCCCATATGTGTACGAAAACTCCCTAAAACCCAATTATCTCGCATAACATTGTTTCTCGATATAATTGCTACATATGTGACTAATGTATTAAACAATAATAAATCGTAGCCATTAAGTGTCGCCACCGCGTCTAGACGTAGCCGCCGAGACGTCAATTGAATACCATGGAGTATAGACCGGGAGCTAACAACGGATTTAATACGGCATACACAACTGATGTACCGTTGGGGAATAAAGATTCTCGAATGGTGACCACGAACCAGAAGACGAAACGTAGGGCGCTCACCCACCAGATAGACCGACGACATTGTTAAGATCGCGGGAAGTCGATGGATGAAAAGGGCTCAGAATCGTTCTTCCTTGAAATGTGTAAGGAAGGCCTATGTCCAGCAGTGGACTTCTTCAGGCTGATAATGATGATGACGACTCAATACTCACATTATAGGAATAAGTAAGTAAAGTAAATTGACCCCAAAAACGTACTGGTTTTAATTATTACCAGTATGAAAGAGCCAATCAGAGTTCAAAATAGCTTTTATTTGCTACAGAGCTTTCTGAGCGAATAATCCGCTTCGTTTGAACATAATCATGCCGGTATGATGTATTATTTCCGTCGCTAGCTCTCAGGATATTGTGTGAATACTTTATAAAACCAAATATTTTGAGATGAGACCCATTAGCCAGTGTATGTGGGAGTGCCAACATCAACAATTCTACATTTAACAGAGAGCGATTGGCAAGGAGATTGAAATTGGCGGCAGTGGTGGCTTTGAAATGTCAATGTCATTGTCAAATTCTGAATTGGCACCACACCACACATCTGTATTGGTACATGCACGGAATTAAGAAGTAATAAGCAAAAGCGTGTTGGCTGCATGAATAGCCAAAACCTCGTTCGCGAATTTATGTTTCTGAAAAATTTTAAGTTTTAACAAAATGATTGATGACATGATTTGACGAGGCAGGCGTACCTTCACTTTCATAATGGTAGATACAGCACTTGGTATTCCACAATACTCGAATACCGAAGACTCAAAATCGTTCTTCCTGGAAATATATTAGAGGCCTATGTTCAGAAATGGGCTTTATCAGGGTTGATGATCTGTCTGGCTCTGTCTCTGGCTCTGAGTCTGTCTTTGAGTCTGTGTGCGTGATGACTAAATAAATGCTACGTCGAAAAATCACAAACACAGTATACTACACTGGTTCACTCACACATACTCAAAACAGATACAGAGCCAGAGAGAACTTGTTGTTGGCCTACTGGTTATCGTACTGAGGTAAACTTTTAAGTAGGATTATTTTTTTATTTTTTTTTAGAAATAGTGTACGCTATGTTTCATAACCTACTCTAATAATATTACAATCTAGCTAAAATTCCGGCTAATAAGTAATTTGTCATTAACCTAAATTTCTACAGTAAACTACTACTAAGAATGTGCCACACACATCTCGCCGTATGTACCACATACATTAATTAGTCAATGCATATAATTCTAGAAACCCTCAATTAGTCACGTGGTTCAGCATGTTTCCCCGAAGCTCGACACCCCTCCCCTCCACTTCCCAAGTCACCACCAAAACCGTTGAACGACAATCGACCGAAAGGCAGTGGAGTGTTCAAGAGAATATGTAGGGTTTTCGAGTCGAGTGCCCTTCTAGTAGTACATTGAACGTCTTCATTCTTATCATTTTGTTTGTGCTTTCTAGCGAGGAGTTTTCGTATAAATTGATTGAAGAAATTGGAATTACGTTACTTGATTTTTTTTTGCGAGTTGAAACTCGTTCCAAGCCGTGTATTTTTTTCAGCGATACCTAATACCGGTAGGTCCACCTGCCTTGCCAAACACAGTTTGAACCCGGTCGTAAAATAACAGGGTTGTCAGGGGTCAGAATACTATTCGCACAGTGCTCTCAAACGGCGAAAGAAAACATTACTCGTTGGTCACTTCAACTTCCTAATTCTGCAAAAATAGAACTATTCGTAAAGAAATAAAAACTTATTCTATTCGATTTTTTTGTATCTTGCTTTCTCTGTTACTCATATGGGAAGATCCTAAGAGGGATATACGTTAAAACATACGAAAAACTTACGTGCGAAAGAGAAAGGTAGACCATCTGACCAGCGGAACTCCCCCTCGTGCACGGCATCGGTAGCCCCAATCCAATACACGTCGTCCACACCAGCACCGGGACTGAAAATTGAAAAAGTATTTACACTAACAAATTTTTAATTTTCCTTTCTCCTACTGTCTCAAATGAATGTCTGTTCTTCCTACTAAAGGGTAAATGATTCCTTTCTTCCCACAAGCTTTGACCCACAATACTCACGAGTTAATAAGTAGCTGGTCCATTATCTGCTGTTGTCTCTCATTCAGCACACTTGCCAGATGACCTCCCAACCTCACACACTCAGCCTCCGCCTGTCTCCATGTCTTTCTTCCTTCCCTCGCTACTGATATGCAAAAATCCCCCGAAAGAACCCATCCGTAGTCGCAATGCCCCATTACTTCCTCCATGGGCTTATCCATCCACCATACCTTCAGCCACATCGCTGATGTATTCTTCTTCGCAAACACACTGATATTCAACCGCACAAAGTTCCCTTCTGAGACGATCTGTACGTTTCGCAGGGGATCTCCTGGCTGTGAGCAATGTCTCCATGTGGACTCTCCATTTTGCAATGACAACTCCATTCCTCGACACAATGCTTGAGCATCTTCATGTATTATATTCGACAGGTCGTTTTCTCGATCTGTCATGGACCCCGTTCCCATCTGGAGGCGTAAAGCTACCCTGTTCCCGAAAGGCAGGTGGATCTTGTATGAGCAGAGCAGTTTCGTGGTGGGACCGATTTCGAACGAGCCGTTTCTAGCCGTCAGTAGCACATCGTGACAATGGTCTACTTGACGGAATACCGCGGCGAACGTGGGTCGGCCATGGAGTTCTATGGAGTTTTTTGTCGCTGACTGGTACAGGTATCTCCTGTTCTGGATCGGGAGTTGCTCGAGTTTCCCGCAGAGGATTGGTGAGCTAGGAGCGTATCGGATGAAGCCAGCAGCACACGGTACGTTCAGTTTGTGGAGCTCTGCTAGGATGGCGTATCGTGGTGAGGGTTGGGCGAGGAGAAGACGGCATCCGTGGGTCCGGGGAAGGTGGCCCGAGTGGACGCGGATATTGCGCGATGCTTTAACGTGTATCGCACATTCTGTAACAAAGGACAAAGAAATAAGTAATAGCCCCTTGATCCTAATAACCTAACCTTCCTCATAGTGAGTGTACATCATGCTTACGATAATACATAAATCGGTAAAGCCATCATCAAACCATACGAGCATAAAATATTTTAGACTATTTTTATACGAGTTTAACCTAGTTTTATGGATTTATGAAATTCAAAAGTTTTATTGGTATTTAAATAAAATCCCTACTAAAAGTTATGGACTGAAATGTTCTACCACTATTATCTCCTCGGAAATACATAAAACCAGTTTTATTGATCGCATGTTCACATTATAGTACATGTAATATAAGCAACTTTGTATAACTAGCTGCTAAAACTACATTGTTGCTGACTAGCTTTTCTATACTACAGCCGTTTAAGGCACTATAGAGGTTATGTTTTTCGCGCGTATCCATGCAAGTAGGTAGCCAGTATTATCTGATAGCCTCCTTTAGGTTTGACTGCCTTCATAGCTCAGTTGGTAGTAGCTCTGCCTTCTGCGCTGGAGGGCGTGGGTTCGATCCCCACCGAGAACAAATATTTGTGTGGTGAACACAGATGTTTGTTCTCTGTCTGGGTGTAATATTGTATTCTATGTATGTATATAAAAAAAAGTAATTGAGTATTATATCAGCTACCTGGTTCCCATAGTACAAGCTCTGCTTAGTTTGGGGCTAGATAGTGTTGTGTTGATTGTAATAAAAAAAAAGGTGTCAAACAACTTATACGGCATACATTTGTGGTTACGAAGGCGAATCGTCAGTACATGGAAATTTGCAGTAGGTTCGGAGATCATTGCTATGTTCAGATTCAATATCTCAGATGGTAGAAGTTCTCCCTACTGCGCTGGAGAGCGTGGGTTCGATTCCCACGAATAACAAATATTTGTGTAGTGAAAACAGATGTTTGTTCTCTGGGGATATTGTACAGAGGATACAACTCAAGCTACTTAAAAACAAAGAAAAATGACGCTTACCGCAAGGACATAAGAGCTAGCAGTGTATAGTCTGATGCGTATCCTTGTGTACTCTAATCACGTACTTGGAAAAAAAGGTATCGTATCAACTATAGCTCCATAGTACAATTTCTGCTTTGTATGTTTTTGTTTCGGAAAAATAGAGAAAAAAAACTCATTTTTCTGATTAGTTATAATAATTGGACGTTTTTCAAAAAAACAGTAAATAGTATCTTCTAGGTGAGCAAGCTACACCATTTAACATCAGGTAAGATTGTGGTCAAGCGTTAGCCTAAAATTAGTAAAAAAAAAATTGTGGTTAGAGATAGTGTTATTAGGATTGTCTGCAATGTTCAATTTTCTATTTGTGAGGATAATACGTAAAACTGCAAGGCTACCACGAGCTCCATATGGTTATGGCTATGGCTGTCAAATTGTGTATAGATAGGCTGACCCACACATTCATTTTCTTCTTGTGTTTGAATGTGTTGACACTGTTGACACAATTTTGACAGCCATAACCATAACCATATGAAGATCAAGGTAGGCCAGCAGGTAAGATTACGGTCAAGAGTTAGCTTATAATTAGTAAAAAAAAAATTGTGGTTAGAGACAGTGTTATTAGGATTGTCTGCAATGTTCAATTTTCTATTTTGTTGGGATAATGCGGAGAGCCTAGTTCAAAGTGATTATTTTTCGTCTTTCGACTTTTCTACAAAAGAATCATCGATTTTTACTGTGCCTTTTATCAACAGTGTGACACTTGTTTCGAACGATGTTTGTTCACGTGTCGTTAACCCGCCGAGAGATACCTACGCTCACACTTGAGGTAGATTGAGTAGAACTATGTGCGTATTGAGCGCTCGTAAAATAAGGACGATGGGAATTTACGATGAAATGGCAGACATACGGTGAGATAGGCTTAAGATATAGGTGAAACCTCCTTGGTGGTCTTGCAGATTTTTTTTCTGAGATTATTTGTTTCTCACCAAATAATATTCATTTGTATTAAACATCTCACCAAAGAATATTCCTTTGTGTTAAACAATTTTCTTTAAAATAGTAACTCAATAAACTAATATAAATAAAATCAACTAAATAATATTTTTTCTCTTAAAAAATTGCTTATACTGAAGGAAAAAAAGTAATAGTTCTACTAACATTAGGCCTACCACAAGCTCTGTCTGGCTCTGTCTCTGGCTCTGGTTTTGAGTCTGTGAGAGTGCTGGTGAGACCAGTTGTCACCAGTGGTGGCGTGACGTTTCGACGTAGGATTTATTTTGTCAGCATTATTTAGACAAAATTACATGTTTGAACAAAAAAGTAAGTTTTGCTGCAAACGTACCTATTATACTTAGGTATTGCACTTGACATTTTTGCACCTTTCAAGTTATTCTAGGAAATTTGGTTATTTGCGAATTTTCATATCTACAAATCGAATCTAAACATTTTGAAATGTGCGGTTGAACTGTCAAACAACTTCGTTTGACGGTTGCCAGCCTCTTAACATACATATTGTAATACTCTGAAGTTCACCGGTGTGTGTGAGCCCTTACAAGATCATTTCTACAGAATCACTTTAAGCGATAAATATTCATCCACATTAAGCGAGAAGACTTACACAATAGAGCACGATTTTGTTATATATGAATATCCCCTATACGTCAATGAATTATTCATCGAACAATCTGGAATATTCCGAAATCAGCGTTTTAGCTGCAGCATAGGGTCGGTACACACTAGACTAGGTCCGAGACAACGGAAAAGCATTGTTTTATCTCTTTGATTACTTTAAAATTATTTGATTTAGAGTGGCCTTATCCCTAGTGGTTTATAGCCCCCTCTTAGTTTATATAAAAGACGGAATAATAATACTTGATAGGTTGGATGTCTGAAAAAAAAACACTTTTAGCGATAATATCGCCCATTATAGCGTGTGGCATAAAGCTCTGTAAGATTTTCACCTAAACGGTGATAGATTGACAATTTGTCACTTATCGAATATCGAAACCTCTCAGCTCAGTTGGTAGTAGCTCTGCCTTCCGAGCCGTAGGTCGTGGGATCGATCCCCACCGAGAACAAATGTTTGTGTGGTGAACACGGATGTTTGTTCTCAGTCTGGGTGTTATATTGTATTCTAAGTATGTATTTACAAAAAAAAGTATGTATTATATCAGTTATCTGGTTCCCATAGTACAAGCTCTGCTTAGTTTGGGGCTAGATAGTGTTGTGTGGATTGACTAAAATATTTATTATTATTATTATTATTTATTAAAAGATTTGATTCCATTAGGATTTCTTTTCATATAAGTTAGTAGGTATCTACGTCTCTATACTAGACATGTTTGAAAAGTTCTATACTCGACGTATGCTAGACACATTGTTTTAAGTTACGAAGATTTGCTGAAGACATAATGTTATTAAAGTAGTTACTTATTCTGTCAAAGTTTTTGCAAAAGAATATTCTTTTGAGTAGATAATTACGTTAGAGTGAGGATAGCTTGTGAATATTTCAGTGATAAAGTATGGCATTTCACTGAGAGAGTTTTTATGAAAAAAAAATGAAAAAAGCCCAAGCAGGACCACCAGGACAACCATGCAGGATATTAACCGGTATATTCAATGGTCCTATTAGTAGTAATTTTTTATTTGCTTAGCAGACCGATAATTTTGTTGCCATCTCTATTAAAAACCAAAGGGAACCAAGCCATGGCTTGTTGCCTGTTCTTCCTTAAAAGACTCAAAACCAGAACCAGAGACAGAGCCAGACAGAGCTCATGGTAGGCCTACTGGTCTTTAATTTTACTTGTCTGTGGATTGTTTCAAATAAGTAATTAATAATAAGAATGCAAAACAAATCAAACCTCTTTTCCATTTCCATTGCCTTGCTTTTATGTTTTGATAAGCGCCTCTTAGATATTATCTCACTTCACTATTTTTTTCCACACCATTGACCGCCAAGCACTACCGAGCAACTGCACAACAACTTGAACAACCTTGGCGTCCCGTAAAGCGGGGCACTAAAAGCATCGGTAAATGTCATGAGCATCGCAAACTGGTAGCACTGAGTAAGGAAAACAATAAATATTGTTTGTTATTTCTGTGAAATGACGCAAAAACTGGCAACACTGGAGTCGGTGTGACAGAAATGGGTTCTTTACTGGGAAAGGACACAAATCTTGCAGTTATAGCTATTGTGTGTTCCTTTGTGAGAGCGTGTTAGTTTTTTGAGATTGTTCTCTGGTATTTTTTGGGATTTTGAACTGATATTGGTGACCGCCATAAAAACGTGCCTCGGAAGTCTAAATGTTAACTTATTTCGTTTTCTACGCGTAAGATCACGAGGTTTGTTTTTATATTTCTTTTTTTAAGTTTTTCTATGTGAATCTAGGCACAAATTTCAAGCGACCAAGCCAAGAAGAACAGGCAACAAACTCGCGGCTTTGTTTCTACCGTTAGTGTGTACTGCCTTAACCTGAGCCAACAAACTGTTTGTGTATGTATTTATGTATATTGAATTACATCTCGAATCCACTTCCGATTCAGATTCAGAGAATCGTTGCATTTTATCGACAGCAAAATGTTTTCACATACGAGTAGTCGTTGTTTCGAATTTTGTTTTTAAAATTGAGAAATAAATAAGTTTTCATTTATAAAGGTTAGCGCAGCTCCGTATATCGGTATTACTTTAAAATTCTTCTCTATTATAAACTACTCTAAATTTTTGGGACATTATAAAATCTTTTGATCTCTGTCTTTGTGAATATACGTATTGGCAAACGAATGATGTTTATTTTTTATTGATCATTTATTTATTTATTTATTGGAAAACCAACAGCAAGAAATAACTAGTTACATTCATAGTATAGAAGCGAAAGAGCCAATTAAAGGTTTTCACGGATACAACACATATTAAAAACAAAAACTGTGAACGCCGTAAGTCGACATTAACATCAAAGAGCTTAGATAATACATAATACAGTGCATGCATATACGCTTTACTCGTTACCAAAGAACTCCCCGTTCAGCCGCTGCCTGGCTGAACCGACACTCGTACAAAATAGATCATAAGTAATCACAAAATAAAGTATCATAAAGTATTTACTACACATATGGAAATCACAAAGATTTTTATGAACTCAAAAATTAGCATCCTATTGCGCAGCGGTCAGCGCAGCCCCGTACCATGGGGAAGGACGCGGGTTCAAACCCCGCTCGGCTCGTATCTTTTGGAGCATTAGAATAATATGTTTATTTCCGTCCAAGTGGTTTCTTTAGGCTGATGTATTATCATTATCATTTGTGCCTCTGCATGAGACATACCTTAATTTTTCAGATAATTACAAAATATGAGTGTAGAGGAGGCATTAGGTCCAACAGTGGACTTATGGACCTCAACTACAGTCAGCATTCGATTGGGAAGTTTACGAGTATTAGATATTATAATAGATATTAGATTTAATGTGTGTGTTGATTAGAATTTATTTAATATAATTTAATGTTCATTAAATTATAATTTTTATTCATTTTAATTTTTTTTTTTTCATTATTAATTATTATTATGTATATTTGTATGACGTATCTAAAGCACATGTAAAATGGATACAGTTATGCATAGTGAGTCCAAGCGCCATTTTCAGTTTTTTGGGAAATTACATAAACGCGTTTTTATTGGTAGAAGATTTGCATTTGCATCGTCAGAAAGTAAATCTATGTACATCGAAGCTTATATTTGTAATTTAACATGTTACAAGAAAAAAACACAAAAAAAGGTTTTATTTTGGAATATATCGTTAAAAATGCACTTGGACTCCTAATAAATATGATGTTCTCATTTTGCAAAACGAGTCCAAGAGACAAAATAATTATTTATTCTGGAAGATTAGCTTTAAGTGCACGTGGAAACGAATTAATATGATGTACTCATTTTGCAAAATGCGTATAAGTATAACATAAAAATGTTTCCTGGACTATTTTCCTATCGTTTAATAAAAACCCCTTGAATTTCCGTATTTACTCAGCATCTTATATTAGATGTTACAGAGGATTGATAAAAATAAATAAAAAACTATTAAAATGGCACTGATAGTATGTCCAGAAAATAAAACAATATAATTATCATAATTTAATAAACAATAATAATTTAAAACAAGATAAGGACTATCTCAGATATTATTTTCAGCTTTCAGACAGACAGAATAATGATTGATGATATTATTGGTAAACACCAACCCCAAACCCAGAACATATCGGGTAGGATGTAGGATGGAGTAGGTAAATAATATATAAATCTACTCTTATTCAATATGTTCCAGATCAAAAACCTGAATGGCCATCAACACCTTCAACAACAATATCATCTTCAATCGTGTCATCAAAAATCAAATCTTTGTCAAATGCTATAGCGTCGTTTGGGATATTATGCACTGTTTCATAATTTAATTTTAAATCTTTTAGTTTTTTCTCTGAAACATTTTGTCCTTTCCTACCCTTTCTTTTCTTTGCATCAATTTCTAAGCTTTCTTCCTCTTCTACTGCTCCTGCCTTGACATAATGAGGCAATGGATGATTTTAGGTTTCCTTTATCTGGTTTATTCTTAACCAATTATTATTGACCTTCTCGCCCACTGTTATCTTTTTTCTGTTGACAATAGCTTTTTCCTTTTCTTCAGTATTTGTGATTCTTTGTTCTGCAGCTTGCCATAATTTTCATGTAGTCTTGTGGAGTATAAAGTATTAATTGCAGTTTCAGAAATATAGGGTGCTTTTCGAAGAGAGATCATCAGGTCTATTTTTATACTTTTTTGCTATATTGTACGCCCGAAATAGGTAAGCTGTTGGAACATAATTACTTTTAAGATGTTTTATACACAGTTTTACAATAAAATATTTTTATCTTTATCTTTATACGTGTATTCTGGCCTTTATTTTTTTATTCTGTTCTCCGCAACAATTAAGTTGACCAAAGAATTAAGTTTTTGACTTTGGTAAACTAGTATAATATGTGCTTCCTTAAACATGACTTGGGTTCTTCTGCCAGCCTCTCCTTCCCAAACAAAGATTACGTTCAGAAGTTACAAACAACTGTCGCGTAGACTACTGATGCGTAACACTACGTCGTTTGGACTAGTAATGTTTAATGGAAATGTGCTTTTTCATCATAAAATTTGGTTGTTAGTTTTAAATTGGTTGTTGGACTTGTATTGCATTTCAAAATACTTAGTTTGCTATAGAAGGCGCTTGGACTGGGTATCAAAAAATACCACTTAGAGTGAAGCTGGCTGCAAGAGTGTTTTTTCTATGGCTTAATTATGCCCTAGTGATTACGAAAATGCGAAAAAATCAAAAAATGAAATTTGGCGCTTGGACTCCTTATGCATAACTGTATCCAAATGTCTAAAGAGAAATAAAGATTATGATTATGATTGTTTATTGGATATTTCCCTCTAGCTAGTATTGAAGCCTGTAGGGACAAGATCCTATTATTTTAGACTATACCAGGATCGGAAATGTAATCTTCGAAAATAATATACTGTGTTAGTAATTTACAGCGTTTCACAATAGGCTTTCGGTACAGGTAAGCTTTGATATTGAGAAGATGTTATCGGAAATGGGAAAAGGTAGTTTAATATTGATGGTCATATTCATACGTTTCGCTTCTGGGATATACAATGTAAACGTGCTAGGGTTTTTTGGCGTGAGGATTTTAGCTGAAACTTCTCAAAACGAGAATTTGAGATGGATGAAGGTGGTGACAGAATGGTGGTCAAAGACCAAAGGTAGACCTCGGGTAGACCATGTGCCTGTTGGTCGAACGACATTGTTATGGGTGGGTGATACTCACAAGGGGTTGAAAAGAGGGGCGTAACAAAATAGTACATTGTTACCTGAGTGTTGAAAGTCACGTTTTTTGAGTCCCGAGACGGGTTTGGCGCCAGAGCGCTAGCGAGGGCGCCAATGGAGCTTGAGGGACTCAAAAGACTTTCACCCGAGGTAAACACTGTGCTTTTCATTACGAATACAAGGAAAGTAAAAATAAAAACATGAAAGAAAAATTTGTGAAAATGAAGATTGAATTGCCGCCTTCCCGGTTTTTTTTTTTCTTTTTCTCTGGCGGGCCTTCGGCTTCGGTTCGCCAGCATTATTCAGCCATTATTTTCATTTTCATAATTTAAATCTATGTTATTTTAAATAAATAGTTGAAGCTATACACTAATCAAGTAATTTAGAAGATATATTATTTATTTAATACTATCTTTATGTTATTTAAATTTAAATATTACATTGCGCTCTAATTAGACTTTTTAAACTTCTTACCGTTGTAATGGGTTTCCAACCTACTTGCTGAATAAAAAGTTGGAATTTGGTTGAACAACCTCCTTGTAGTTAGAAAGACTTTAGAAAGTTGGAACATGGTTGAATAAAATAGAACTTGTTTTTTTTTATAATTTGACAGCTGTCAGTAGAAAGCGATTCTCCCTAGGGCTGAAAGTTTTACTTTCAATTAGGCCCCTCAGGCAACTTCATACCTACTTTCAGAGTATGAGTAATGAAAAGGACTTTACTCAACGGGTAAAAATGACGATTACAATAAAGTAAAATCTAGAACATTAAATTATATTCAGTCATTAAGGCCTCTGTCTCGAATTTAGCGGGCAGCGGGGCGACGGCGGCGGTGGCTCTGCAGCGGGGCGGGGCGGGGGGGTCCATTTTATTTTACGCATAATGGCTGGTTACTGGATTCAGTTCATTCCAGTGCTGGTTTACATTTTTCCAGTAAGCAATCCAGCACTGGACTGGATTGCTGGACTGGAATAATGTAAACCGGCCATAAGAATCCTGCCGCTCCCGCGCCGCCGCCCCGCTGCCGCCCCGCTGCCGCCCCGCTGCCCGCTAAATTCGAGGCGAGGCCTCAAAGCATGACCATAAAAGTTAATTTTCTTTATCGAAAAGTAAAATAAACATTAAGTCCTAAGCAAACAACTGGAGATGGAATTACACTTAAACTTTGAACTTAGCCATAAATGTACAGCTTGAAGGAAATAAATTCTTACTGTACCTACAAGGTAAAATAAATCACCCGAAAATTATTTACATTTCACGATCTCTTAGAAAATGTACGGTTACTAGGTAGGTAAATAAAATATTGAGTTGGACGCGCAATAAAAACATGGCAAAAATATATTCGAAAAATAAAGAAATTTGAGATAAATGTACTTAACTGATTGACGGGTGATAAAGGCGAGTGGACAGAAGATCTTGGTGGCAAGAAAATGATGTGTATTTAGATTTGATATAAAATATAGGTGGACAAACTCCACAACAACGCGAACAAACTCCAAACTATATAGACCTCTGGCCAAACTAGACCGGGACCAAAACCATGAGGCGTAAAAAAATATGGTCACAGAAAAGAAAAATACTTTCAAAATTACAAAACAGCTCGCCATCGATGAGGCCGCCGTGCACGCAGGTTTTAAGCCTTCGCTTCAGCACTCAACAGTCCATCTACAATCAAATGCAGACAACCACAAACAACTGTCATACACAGTTCGGTAGTCGATACATAGAAACAAAGCCGCCGAAGCGAAGACTGAGGCTTTGTACCGAGTTATCTAGTCGGACCCGTGTGTGCTCACGGCTTAGCTCGGTACTAACTTTGGTTAGCTCAGTGTCGGTAGCACTAGTTTATTGCCATTTAATTTGGTGCTGAGCCGGGTGTGGCGGCTAGGTACTTAGCCACAGGAATTGGGCTGACGCGTAGGTTTTCGATGTCGCGTCGCCAGTCGTCTCTCCCTGCTCACACTGTGCGAGCATGTAGCCTTAGCCAGGCCGCACACCAGCGCCACATGCTACATGCATCGAACATTTACGTCACCACAATCAATGCACTACAATTCAGCTTGCTACAAATGTATTGTATATGCGCACATCGAAAGCACAGTTGTAGCGTGGCACCGCTTTACGAATGTCGACATCATCGTCTGACGACGACGATTTCTTGATGTGGCGCCACAAATAACGAACATGTTCGATCTTGAATTCGTGTAGCGCGGACAACGTCTCGCCACAAAGTGCGCCCGCTACAAATGTTTCCTCAGTGTGCGTGCTCACGTACAGATATATGGAGGCGATAAATGTGTCGCGTTTCAAATGTGGCGCCACAATTATCGAGATACAAGTGTATGCCTGGTGTGCGGCCTGTCTTAGTGCAAATAAAGAAGTATTCGGAACAATATGAGTTTATTGCTGCATATCCTCAAGAAAGTTAGACTATGTAGTTAGGGGTAGCATCTCTCCCTCGAGACCCTAAACCGGGTATACTTAGTATAATTATTGGCGTATATGAAATGACTTACATAATATTCTCAATAAGCCCTGAAGGGGGGTTCCACACATCGTTATAGCAAACAAGAGAGAGGGAGAGAGAGAAAGATTGGATAACTTTTTATTTGGCCCAAAAAACACGCAAGTACAGCAAAACTTATCAAGGAAAAAGCAACAGAAATAGAAGAACATGGAGTACAGGAACGATGGTTTCCATTATTTTTTGCCTAGCCTGTGTCATCTCACTGCAACTGCTGGGAAAGGCCATCAATTTCCAGTTCTTTTTATCCCGAGCCTCCTTCCACCATCTCCTAATAAGAGTATTTTTCCGATTCTTTTCCAGGGACGAAAATAATATTACTTAGTTGTGTTTTTGTATAACACAAATGTTTTTTTAATGTTTATCAAAAACGGCTACTAAAGATATAGGTAATAATAACTTACCCAAATCTTTCATTTTAATGGCTCTGATGTGTAAATATTAATGATAATTATATGTATTAGCAATAGTAGTGCGTGATTTACGAGGCAATGCTTTGTTATAGGCAATAGGTACCACTAAACATCAGGTAGGCCTTATGCTTGTTCCATCAGCTAGTTGTATTAAAAAAATACTTTTCCAAAAAGTAAATGCTTAAATATTGTAACGTCATTTTATTTATCACTAGTGGCCGCCCGCGGCTTCGCTCGCCCGTTCCCGTAACACCCCGTTCCCGTTGCTTTTTCGGGATAAAAAGTATCCTATGTCCTTCTTCCGGTTTTAAGCTACCTTCCCACTTATTTTCTGCCAAATCGGTTCAGCCGTTCTTGAGTTATAAATAGTGTAACTAACACGACTTTCTTTTATAAATATAGATGTTTTATTATGCTGTAAGTAATATTATTATTCACTATACGTCGTGATACAGTTCATGGGCGATCATTTGATGGCAGCTAAACATTAGGTATGTTCTGAAAACGTATATCATAATACGGGTCCTGAATATCAAATAGACTTACTTTTATTGCTCACTAAAGGCCTGAGCACATCTAGGTCCCTGGCGTCGGCGATTTGTGAAACGCTGTCTTTGAAAGCGATATTTCATAGCGTTTCACTGATCGCTTTCAAACTATCAGAATAAGCGCATGTTCACACAAGTGCGATTTTTTCGGCGCAACACCGCGCTTGAGTCGCGTAAGCGTCGTTCCATTGGGAATTGAAAATTATTGTGACTTGTTTTTCCATTGTTAGTTTTAAGGTGTGCAATAAAGAGTTTTCTATTCTATTCTATTCTATTCTATGAAAATGGATCCAATGGCTTTTTATAGTTTCTGAAGGTGACGCCGCGTGTGTGCGAAGAGGTTTTTATTCGGGCGCTGAGCGTGCGCTCGTACATTAATATCGATAAAAATATGTACTTTATATGAATAATAATAATAAATAATAATAATAAATAATAATAATAAATATTGTGGACAATTCACACAACACTATTTAGCCCCAAATTAAGCAGAGCTTGTACTATGGGAACTAGATAGCTGATATAATACATACATACATTTTTTTTTTAATGACATAGACTGCAAATTCAAAAGTGTTTAAAGAACAAGCGGCGCTTATGAGACTCGCGTGCGGTGTCACGCCGCCGACTAAAATCGCGTTTGCATCGTGCATGTGGACGTGCCCTTATTTTTCTCCGAATTTCAACTCGTTACTTCAATAATTTAATTATGTGGTTTTGTAAATCAGCGGCCAGCGGTTTTTCGTGAATTGAATCACTTTTAACCCTGAAAACGGACGAGAATGTTTTTTTTTTATATTTAATTAACAATAATACTGCTTGTAGTTTTCTTGTCTCTGCCTATCCCTTCGGGAAATACGGGTTGTATGAACCTATATAAGCTAGTCTATTTTCAATGTAACAATACTTGAAATAGTTATTTCAGTCGAGGTCAAACCATGTGATTTACCACCAAGTTTTGACAATAATTATATTAGAAAAGTTCAGCAAACACATAATTTTGTTCCAAGCAACTTTTCTTTTATTGTTTATTGTACACATACAGATAACTAATAAACATTATACAGTGGGCATGTACAGCGGCGAGCTTAACTCTAAATAGAGTTTTATAACAGCGAGCCTTGAAGGATAGAGAGCTGATTATTTATAGTGATGGGTAGGTGTTTAGAAATAATAAAAAAAATCGGTTGTCTGTAATGATAATGACAAAATCGTGAAGACATTTAAATCGTTAAACATTAAAAATACTGAAGATTTATGGGGAATGTCTACAAAACTACTCAGTACTATTATAACTGATATTGCACCGTGTCTAGCGTATATTTTTAATAGATGTGTTGATGAGGGTGTTTTTCCTGATTTAATGAAACCTAGTAAACTCATTCCCCTGTTCAAATCTGGAAATGCAAATGACCCTGCTAACTATAGACCTATCTCAGTATTGCCTACGCTAAGTAAAATATTTGAGAAAGTTATTCTTACTCAGTTGTTATCACATTTTAACCTAAATGGGATACTTCATAGCCACCAGTTTGGATTTACGAAAGGTCGATCAACGACTGATGCTGGTATTCTACTCTTAAAGCACATATATGATGCCTGGGAAAACTCACAAGACGCGATTGGGGTATTCTGCGATCTTTCCAAAGCTTTTGACTGTGTAAATCATGCTACATTAATATCTAAACTTAAACATTACGGCATTCTAAATCGCTCCATTGACCTAATACAATCGTACTTGACTGATAGAGTCCTTAAAGTTGATGTGAGCGGTGAGAGATCTTCTGGGTCAGTTATTGACATGGGGGTGCCACAAGGTTCGATATTAGGTCCTTTCTTGTTTCTAGTGTACGTAAATGACCTCCCTTTTTTTGTTAAAAAACTATGTGAAATAGTACTATTTGCTGACGATACCTCATTAATTTTTAAAGTTGATAGATTGAAGGCTAATTACGATGACGTTAACGCATCTCTGTCGCAAATACTTGTTATACTGGTTTAACGTTAATAATCTTTTACTTAATGCTAAGAAAACCAAGTGTATTAAGTTTACCTTACCAAATGTGACTCTCCGGCCAACTAATATTATACTTAATGGAGAGTCACTTAACCTTGTAGATTCTACTATCTTCTTAGGACTTAATCTTGACAAAAAATTGCAGTGGGGACCGCAAATCAAAGCACTTGCTGCCAGACTAAGTTCGGCTGCATATGCAGTTCGGACTATAAGATGGCTCACTGATGAAGCTACAGCTAGGCTAATTTACTTCAGCTACTTCCATAGTGTTATGTCTTACGGTATCCTTCTCTGGGGGAAAGCAGCTGATATTCAAACTATATTCGTTTTACAAAAAAGGGCCATACGTGCCATCTATAAAATGAAATCACGAGACTCATTGAGGGAGCGATTTAAGGAAATTAATATCCTCACAGTAATTTCACAATATATATATGAAAACTTACTGTACACTCACAAACACATCTGCAGCTTTCAGAAAAATTGTGATTCACATAATATTAACACTAGAAATAAAAATAAACTTTCTATTCCCAAATTTCGTCTACAGAAGGTAAATGGGTCTTTTATGGGGAACACTGTACGCTTCTACAATAAACTTCCGGAAAATGCAACTAAGCTTCCAATTCGGAAGTTTAAAGCCTATATTAAGAGTAATTTGATAAAGAAAGCGTACTATACTCTAGATAGCTATATGAATGATAGAACTGCGTGGCCCGATGTCCCGGTCACTCTACCCATAGGAAGCTAGCATGTCAATTTGCAATGTCTGTACCTACTATTTCATATCTTATTTTTATATCTGTGTAGATACTTTATTATAACTTTGAAGCGTAGCGTATGCTGTCTTTGAAACTTTTGCTTTTGTATAATTACATTGCATACGTCTGACTAAGTGAAGTGGCACCACACTGGAACTTCACTGCTATTATTTTAGACTATTTTTGATTTGTAAAAGGATCATATAAAAAAACGGTAGGAACCGAGACGTAGTTTGTTGCCTGTTCTTCTACGCTTGGTCGCGTGGAACTGGCACCTAGACTCACCTAGCTTTAAGACGTTTCAAAGTGATTCTTGTATCGTATTGAATAAACGCTTATTGAATCTTGAATCTTGAATGTCGGTTTACTGACGATAGTTGAACGTGACAAAGTCATACAGCTCACTCAAGTAGTCGAGGGACAGATGTCGAACGCTGTCGAACGCGGAGACCGATTGTGCCTCTTTGTCGCTCGTTCCTCGCTCTCGCTTGCACTTTAAGCCTTAAATTGAACGCCTCAGAGCGAGGTAACGCCGCTTGAGTCATGTTACTCATACTCATATTATTTATTGCAATTATTATGTTACATGGTCTTAAAGTAAAAAATGGTAAATACATAATAGGCCCTAATGCTCAGGGCATAGCAATATTTGGAGTGGAAGCGGGCCGAAGTCTGAAAAAGTAGATTAATTAAAAGCTAGTTGTTAGTGTTCTATAGAAGTCAATCAAATTATTATTATAACGCAGGCAATATATCATTGAAAAAGTCATTTATATTATAATAGCATTTTTTTATCAATAAGTCCTTTAATTTACATTCAAATGTCCTATCCTTTTCTAGATTTTTAATTTGTTCGGGGATTTTATTATAAATTTTTGATGCCATTGTTGTTGGACCGGAACTGTGTATTTTTAACTTAGAACAAGGCAGTACTAGTTTGTGCTTGTACCTGCATGGGTAACGCCGTGGCAAGTCAGTTTTTTTCACGAAAAATTGTGGATATTTCCTTACAAACTTACAAGCTTCGAATATGTAGATGCTTGTTAATGTTAAAATTTTTAGGCTACGAAAATGTTCTTGGCAGCTTTCCGGAAGCTTTATATTGGCGAGGGTACGAACGCATGACTTTTGTAGAACAAAGAGATCATGGACATCAACACTATTACCCCAAAGGATAATGCCATTTGTGAGCCAGGCGAATGCATAGGCGTAATAAGCAGTTGTTGAAGTTTGTAGGTCTGTTGCTTTTCTAAGTTCCCTAAGGGCATATGTAAAACTAGACAGTTTAGACCTTATTTTTTGGATATGGCTTTTCCAATTCACGTGAGAGTCTATGTTTAGTCCTAGGAGTGTAAAAGAGTCGGTACATTCTAATTTAATATTATTATAAGTAAAATTTATGTCAAGAGGGGGTTTTTGGTATGGCCTGAATTGCATAATTTTGGTTTTTGAATAATTTATGTCCAGATTATGATCAATCATCCAATTTTGAATAGAATTTAGTATGTCAGTTAGTTTAGTTGTCAAGTTGATGTTTTTTCGGCGTGCAGCCGGCTTCATCAAACTATAAGGCGTTGTCACGTCAAAAATACAGTAAACAAATAAAAAGGTTTTGAGGGATTTTATATCAGTATTAGTAGCTATCGATAACCATCGTTTCCGCCACTAAACTAAAAGCTTTCATCTCTCCATTTATATCAAGTCTACAATCTTTACAGACTCAACCTCGGCCGCTATTTTAGATATCCGTAGCCCGGGGTCCTTAAAATATACCAAAAAACAATCCAGCCTTTGCATTTTCAACTTAATATCCAGGACGGTACAGTATGTTTTAGCGTGGTACAAACAAGATCAATTGAACGTTGTTTAGTAGATAAATGGGTAAGTTTTTTGGGGAGATGGATGTGACATTTTGTCGGGCGAAGAATGAAGTCATTCGTATCTTTATTGCGCAACCGATCGGATAGCCTTAAGGCGCGGACCCACCGCTGCGCACGGAGAGGCTACGCACGTGTATTGAGCTTCGCTTTGTAAGAAAATGTATGTGGTTGTGTCCACTGCAACCCACGGAGAGGCTACGCATGAATAGGCATGAAGACAGTAATCAAGTATCACCAAAATATTTATCTGATCTAATGAAAAAGAATTCAAAGATTTTAAAATATGCATTTATTCTATTATTAATGTCGAGATTAATAATTTATTTGTTAAAATAAATCTACAAAATACAACAATCCGCCATGATGGCTCAAACACCGGTCAGAGCGAATTACGTCACGTCTACGTAAACGTCATTCCGATTTAGTACAAAAGCACCAATATTTGCTGTTGATATACATACCCGTGACGTAATAACAGACGCCATGACACCAGCGAGCGTTTTGGCGTGAATTTGTAAATTTAAATGTACTTTTAGCAGTGGGACAGTATAGGTTGAATAAAAAAAAAAAAAAAAAATTTACTTTTATTGCACAAAAACCTTAATTTTCTACAGAAATATGATATATTTTAGAAATAATAGATTTTGAAAATTAGTCGTCATGCCTATTGGCGTCGCTGACACACGCGTGGCTTGCTCGAATAGGCGATTACATAGCTCAAAGCTGTCGACGTGGGTCTATGTTACCACTTGAATACACGAATATCACCCACAACTACGTACAACACGCTTACCTATCGCAGCGCAGTTCGTCCGTTGATCGTAGTGGCGCTTGCGTAGCCTCTCCGTGCGCCGTGCCACGCTATACTTACTCTCCGTAAACTCCAGTGGAAACGTAGACGCACGTAATTATGGCCTTACTTATAAAAATATGTCAAAAGATAAACAGTGCTTAAGCTATTGCCATCTCTTACCACTGGGTAATGACAAACAGTGACTGGGCTAACTTTAAGTAATGATTAAATTTAAATTGCGTTTATAAGTAGGGCTGTAAATATACGCAGCTAAACTGCGCTGCGTACACCGCGGTGGACCTGTGCCTTTATGGCAATAACGAAGTTCTTGTGCTTTGGTTGCACGTTTTTTATTGTATTTTCAAGCAAATTAGATGTCGTAAATATAAAGTTTGGTAATATAGTCTTGTTTACAAGATATATTTTATTCTGAGTGTGCAATTTGATTTTCTGTGTCAATTATTTTTCGTTTCTAAAGCCTTGCGTACACCTAAATCGCGTGCAATGGTGATCAGTGTATCACTGTCAAAGTTCTCATTAGTGTGTATGCAAAATCCTCAACCCACAATCCACACAGCACCATCTACCTCCAAACTAAGCAGACCTTGTACTATGGGAGCCTAATAGCTGATTAATACTTCATTTTTATTTTTTGTAATCACATACTACCACCCAATACAATATAACACCCAGACAGAGAACAAACATCTGTGTTCACCACACAAGTATTTGTTCTCAGTGTGAGTCGAACCCACGTCGTCTAGCGCAGAAGGCAGAGCTACTACCATACGCCATTTTATTCACCATAATCAACAATCACAAAAAGTTTGGTTTCTGTTCAACACACACTGCAGTAGCTGGCCTACCATGAGCTTCATATGGTTATGGTTATGGCTGTCCAAATTGTGTCAACCGTGTCAACACATTCAAACCCAAGAAGAAAAATACACAATTTGACAGCTCGTGGTAGCCCTGTACTTCGAAAAATATATGCAGAAAAAAAAGCTGAGCTGTGACAAAAATTGGCAAATTTTATCATCCGCACTTGATGTGCCGACTGGTTTTCCGCAAGTAGGCGGGCTAAGTAGCGGGTTTTCCACTGGCGGGCCCTTTTTGCGTGACCCTTGACACGTGTTGCTCGGAATTTTTTAGGATCTACAACACGCCGGTTTCCTCACGATGTTTTCCTTCACCGTTTTGAGATTACTGGGATAGTGCACATAATTTTTTTGACAAAAAAACTCACTACTACACACTGGTACACGACTGGATTTGAACCCACGACCTTCGGATCGGAAGGCGGAGCCGCTACCACTAGACCACCAGTGCTCTCTAGTACTGAGCTGTGAGGGCCGACAAACTTTTGAAGGTTATTGTAAGTTAGGACATTGATTTATTTGTATTTTTTTTTTCTGACTGCTGTTTTATTGATATGACATTTAATTATTATTGTATAGCGTTATTAGAATGAAATTTTAATTTTATTAGGTACGTATTTAATATAATTTTATGTTGTTTCTTACTTAAATGGCATGAACCCAAAATTTGCATCCCAGCTATGGGGAATGAGTGACACTTATTTATTTTTCATTACTCATACTCTGAAAGTAGGTCTGAAGTTGTCTGAGGGGCCTAATTGAAAGTAAAACTTTCAGCCCTAGGGAGAATCGCTTTCTACTGACAGCTGTCAAATTATAAAAAAAAACCAGTTCTATTTTATTCAACCATGTTCCAACTTTCTAAAGTCTTTCTAACTGCAAGGAGGTCGTTCAACCAAATTCCAACTTTTTATTCAGCAAGTAGGTTGGAAACCCATTACAACGGTAAGAAGTTTAAAAAGTCTAATTAGAGCGCAATGTAATATTTAAATTTAAATAACATAAAGATAGTATTAAATAAATAATATATCTTCTAAATTACTTGATTAGTGTATAGCTTCAACTATTTATTTAAAATAACAGATTTAAATTATGAAAATGAAAATAATGGCTGAATAATGCTGGCGAGCCGAAGCCGAAGGCCCGCCAGAGAAAAAGAAAAAAAAACCGGGAAGGCGGCAATTCAATCTTCATTTTCACTAATTTTTCTTTCATGTTTTTATTTTTACTTTCCTTGTATTCGTAATGAAAAGCACAGTGTTTACCTCGGGTGAAAGTCTTTTGAGTCCCTCAAGCTCCATTGGCGCCCTCGCTAACGCTCTGGCGCCAAACTCGTCTCGGGACTCAAAAAACGTGACTTTCAACACTCAGGTAACAATGTACTTTTGTTTAAGATCTTTCATGTATACACCTCATTGAGGCAAATAAATGATTATGATTATGATTTTATACGCTTTTTTTGTGTTCAAGTGTTTATGTGCTGCATATATTCTATACTATTCTATAGTGGTAGCGGAATGGTACTCACCTAATCTTAAAATTTTAGTAAAGAACACTTGGTAAATGGTGGCACTCATCATCTTTCTATATCGTAATCTGAAACAAAGAAACAGTACATTAGGTAAAATAGAATTTCCATTGCTTATACTCGGAAAGTACATAGGTCTGACGACGTTGCCTGAGGGGCCTAATTGAAAGTAATACTTTCAGCCCTAGGGAGAATCACTTTCTACTGACAGCTGTCAAATTATAAAAAAAAACAAGTTCTATTTTATTCAACCATGTTCCAACTTTCTAAAGTCTTTCTAACTGCAAGGAGGTTATTGAACCAAATTCCAACTTTTTGTTCAGCAAGGAGGTTGGAAACCCATTACAACGGTAAGAAGTTTAAAAAGTCTAATGAGAGCGCGATGTAAAATTTAAATTTAAATAACATAAAGATAGTATTAAATAAATAATATATTTTTAAAATGACTTTATTATTATTTAGCTTCAACTATTTCTTTAAAATAACATAGCTTTGAGCAAAAAATTTACCATTTTTAGGGTTCCGTAGCCAAATGGCAAAAACGGAACCCTTATAGATTCGTCATGTCTGTCTGTCTGACTGTCCGTCCGTATGTCACAGCCATTTTTCTCCGAAACCGTAAGATAGACTGATGAAACTTGGCGAGTAGATGTATTCTGTGAATACTTGAAACTGAAACTCAAAAATTTTTTTTTCATCGAACCCACACGTGTGGGGTATCTATGAATAGGTCTTTAAAAATGATGTTGAGGTTTCTAATATCGTTTTTTTCTAAACTGAATAGTTTGCGCGAGAGACACTTCCAAAGTGGAAAAAAGTTGGTCCCCCCCCCTCTAACTTCTAAAATAAGAGAATGATAAAACTAAAAAAAATATATGTTGTACATTACTATGCAAACTTTCAACGATATTTGGTTTGAACGAGATCTAGTCAGTAGTTTTTTTTTATACGTCATAAATCGTAAACCGCAATTTACCTTTCGACGAACTACAAGAACCTTTATATTATGTTACTTGATGCTACGGAACCCTTCATGGGCGAGTCCGACTCGCACTTGGCTGCTTTTGCAAATTATGAAAATGAAAATAATGGCTGAATAATGCTGGCCAGCTGAAGGCCTGCCAGAGAAAAAAAAGGCGACAATTAAATCTTCATTTTCACTAATATTTCTATCATGTTTTTATTTTTACTTTCCTTGTATTCGTAATGAAAGGACAGGGTTTACTCCGGGTGAAAGACTTATTTAAGTCCCCCTCAAGCTCCATTGGCGAAACCCGTCTCGGGACTCAAAAACGTGACTTTCATACATACCTCAGGTAACAATGTGCTAATAATATCTAGTGGCCAAATTGCTGGCGCTTACCTAGGGCAAAGAATTAGCTTAGCTATTCAAAGAGGTAACGTTGCCAGAATTTTCTTATTTTACTTACCCCCGTAATAGTTTCATTTCATATTGTTTCCAGCAAAACAAAACGAGAAACGTCACAAAGCAGGAATGCTTTGGACGAAATATGCCAGTTATCTCCCATTTTGTCACGCGAAAATGAGTTTTATTTCAAGGTCTTAGACGTTATATCCTAACAAAAGATCAATCTAGCCCGTAGGGATAGCTGGAAGTCCTTTCAAAAGTAACCCTTATCTCGTTTGCAATAAGAGCTTTTGAAGTCCGCGGGGACGTCTTGAAAGGAAAGTGGTGTGATGATTTACGAGTACATGTATATTAGGTAGATAAACATCTATGAATTTGTGTGAAATATCTATATATATAAAACTCAAAGGTGACTGACTGACTGACATAGTGATCTATCAACGCACAGCCCAAACCACTGGACGGATCGGGCTAAAATTTGGCATGCAGGTAGATGTTATGACGTAGGCATCCGCTAAGAAAGGAAAATGGAAAATTATTTTCCAAAGAGGAGAAAAAGAGGAAAAATGGTTTAAAGAAAAATCAACGCACAGCCTAAACCGTTAGCCCCAGAAGCATGAAACTTAGAAGGTGTGTTCCTCTAATAGAGCAGAGATGCACTAAGAAAGAAAATAGGAAAAATCTTTCCCTGAAAGAAGAAAAAACGGAAAATGGTTTTAAGAAAAATCACAAAAAATAGCTTTACAATATACGCAAAAAAAACATTAAACATTTTCAGCTACCGCAGCATCTGGCACCAGGTTCGATTACACACAAAGGTTCACAAACAAACCGATGATAACCACTAAGACAAAATCGCGGGAAACATCTATCATACTTAAACTAAACACTGCTGAAAAAAATCGGCTCCAACAAAACTCACCTTAAAATTCAAATACACTCTAAAGCACAAGCTCAAATCTATGGTAACTAGCAGTTGTTCAAGTCAAATTAAAAAAATCTGATACGATTATACACCAACACGCATATGAAACCCCAAATTAGCCACTAATATAACATAAATCACAAAAAAAAGCTTTACAAAATACAGAAAAAAAAAAATTAAAAAAAATTTCAAGTACCGCAGCATTTGTCACCAGGTTGTAAAACACACAAATGTTTACAAAAAAACCAATGATAACCACTAAGACAAAATCGCGGGAAACATCTATCATACTTAAACTAAACACTGCTGAAAAAAATCGGCTCCAACAGCACTCACCTTCAAATTCAAATACACTCTAAAGTACAAGCTCAATACTATAGTAAACAGCAGTTGGTCATGTCAAATTAAAAATCTGATTCGATTATACACCAACACCCATACGAAACCCCAAATTAGCCACTAATCTATATATATATAACTCAAAGGTGACTGACTGACTGACTGACTGACATAGTGATCTATCAACGCACAGCCCAAACCACTGAACGGATCGGGCTAAAATTTGGCATGCAGGTAGATGTTATGACGTAGGCATCCGCTAAGAAATGAAAATGGAAAATTATTTTCTAAAGAGGAGAAAAAGGGGAAAAATGGTTTAAAGAAAAATCAACGCACAGCCTAAACCGTTAGCCCTAGGAGCATGAAACTTGGAAGGTATGTTCCACTAATAGAGCAGAGGTGCACTAAGAAAGGAAATCAGAAGCAGTTGTTCATGTCAAATTAAAAAAATCTGATACGATTATACACCAACACGCATACGAAACCCCAAATTAGCCACTAATCTAAATATATAAAACTCTTTCGTTACTGACTGACTGACTGACTGACTGACTGACTGACAATCAACGCACAGCCTAAACCGTTAGTCCTAGAAGCATGAAACTTGGAGGGTATGTTTCTCTTATAACGTAGAGGTGTACTAAGAAAGGAAATTGGAAAATTATTTCCCGAAGAGAAGAAAAAAGGGGAAAAATGGTTTAAAGAAAAATCAACGCACAGCCTAAACCATTAGTCCTAGAAGCATGAAACTTGGAAGATGTGTTGCTCTTATAGAGCAAAGGTGCATTAAGAAAGAAAATCGGAAAATTATTTCCCTAAAAGAAGAAAAAAAAGGAAAAACGTTTCATGAAAATTCACAAAAAATTGCTTTACAAAATTCGCGTAAAAAACAGTAAAAAAAACTCTGCTACCGCAGCGTCTGTCACCTAATTTGAATACACACAAAAGTTTACCCCACCGTAACCACTAAGACAAAATCGCGGAAAACACCTATCGTACCGAAACTAAACACCGCACCGCTTCAAAAAACGGCTAAAGTACATGCTCAAAACTATGGTAACCAGCTGGTCATGTCAAATTAAAAAAATCTGATTCGATTATACACCAACACGCAGACGAAACCCTTAATTAGCCACTAATCTTCTATATATATATAACTCAAAGGTGACTGACTGACTGACTGACTGGCATAGTGATCTATCAGCATCTGGCACCAGGTTTGATTACACACAAAGGTTCACAAAAAAACCGATGATAACCACTAAGACAAAATTGCGGGAAACATCTATCATACTTAAACTAAACACTACTGAAAAAAAACGGCTACAACAGCACTCGCCTTCAAATTCAAATACACTCTAAAGTACAAGCTCAAAACGATGGTAACTTGCATTTGATCATGTCAAACTAAAAAAAAAAGATTCGATTATACACCAACGAATACGATAGCCCAAATTACCCACTAAAATAAAATCACGAAAAAGAGCTTTAAACATTAAAAAAAAATCTGCTACCGCAGCATCTGTCACCAGGTTTGAATACACACAAAGGTTAACACAAAACCCCATGATAAACACTAAGACAAAATCGCGGGAAGCACCTATAATACCAAAACTAAACACAGCTGAAAAAAATCGGCTACAACAGCATTTACCATCTTTCGAACACACTTTATATAGTTTTGAATGCAAACTCAAAACTAAGCTAACCAGCACTTGCTCATGTAAAACCAACGCATACATAACCCAACTTAGCCACTAAGACAAATTCACGAAAAATAACTCACAAAAAATACGAAAAAAACAGTGAAAACATATCAATAGTTGTCCGCTTTCCACCATAAAATAGTTTCTTTTAAACGAACTCAAACTATATCTTTATACTAACCACGCGGACGAAGTCGCGGGTGACAGCTAGTGAAATTATAATATTCGGTTGCCTACATACATAATATTTTATAATAGGGAGTGTCAGTTTAGGATTATTCGCCCGGCGGGAACTTTTCTCTTAAAAACGTAGGGTAGTAAAAAAATAAATAAAAATGCTTGAGGTTAGCAAGAATATTATTAGAAGGGAAGAAAGAAAAATTAAAAAATTGGGGTAACTAAAAAACAAGGGACATCTCCTCTGTTAAAATTTAAGGCAATTTCGTTTTCGCTATACTTACATAAACATATATGTAAATAGACATAGACATGCAGTATATATGCTGCTTCAGCACACATAATTCACACCATTAAATTAAGAAAAAAAAAACAAAGAAAGACATCACAATATTATTTCTTATTTTTTTATAAAAAGCGGCTTTTACTTTCCAAGTCAAATATATATTCCGCCGTCAATTTGGAGTTGCTTAAGCTCCGTCGTCGCTACATCGCGTCAGCTTAAACGTAGCTTTGTAAACTCGATACCCAAGAGACCGGTTGGTCCCACTCGACTCGACCCATTTTCCGTAAAGTTTGCCGCCAAAATTAACTTTGAGTCAATATTGAAGGTTGGTCAATTGGTGCCAATTCACAATGTCAAAGTATTTTTTTTTAATTATAAATACCTAAACTTTTGACTGCCATCACACCTGATGGAAAGTGATAATGCAACCTAAGGTGGAGCACGCTTAGCTATAATCCACTTGTTCACTCTTGACTTGAAAATTCCAAGGTTGTAATGCTCCGGAAATATTGACTATCCAAATACATTATTTCTTGTCTGTTCTATTCTAAGAATTTGAATACCAAGCCTCTCACATATTGAGAAGGATTTGCTGTAGTCACCACGATTGGTAGGCGGATCGACGCCAAGCGGTCTCCTTGTCACCCCAAAATTATGTTTAAAAACTTGAAATAATATCATATAATCAAACTATTAAACAGATTTAAATAAAAAATCTATGGAAGCAATCTTAAAGTACCTTTCGTTAAAAAGTTTTCAAATCGGTTCATAAATGATAGAGATATACGGTAAAACACATAAAAAAAATACAGCCAAATTGAGAACGTCTGCCTTTTTTCTGAAGTCAGTTAAAATTACACAATTTGTCTGATGCAAAGTACACAAAAAACAGGTTTTGATTCCCCGGAAAATCTTTTTTTAGACGTGATAAAGTAAAAATGGTTTCTTAAACTACTCTGTCATGTGCAAATATCTTTCACAAAACCTTTTGAATGCCCATCCTCAAAACTAATAGATCGGTGAAAGCGTAAACGATGAAACCGCGATGTTTTCATTCCATCGGCTGCTCGGTATTCCGAACGCGCACATATTTGAATAAAAGAAGTAAATTGATTTGGGATGATAAAATAACAACTCGGCTTTGGTTTTGTTTTTGTTTTTTTACTTTACATTGTTCGTTTTTATTTCAAAGGCTGTTGCTATCACGTTTTAACTCCTATAAAAAGTAGGACATGTGTCATATGTAGTTAGGAAGTGCCTCTAACTAACCTCTACATCTACATTCACAATATTCTTGAGTAAGAGGTCTGTGGGGTGTATCACGTCCGGAGATAACAATTTGAGGCATACAGATGTTCTGCCTCACGTGCCAGTAATTTAACCCTCCCACACCTTTCAAACCGAAACACAGCAGTGCTGCTTCACGGCAGACAAAGAGCTCCACGTACAACCAATAACAAAAAAACCTAACAAAAAAGGTTAATCTGCTTTTGTACCTGACTGTACACTGTACAGTGCCAATTTATAGAGCTTCGGTAACTTTTAGTTTAACTTTTACACTGCCCCCGGGGCTTCCCCGCATTCAACTTTATCGCTGGGCTTCTAGTCGGTTAGTAGTTTAGCAGTGACAAGAGGGTGAGTATCTATAAATAAATAAATAAATATTGTCCAAACAATCCACACAACACTATCTAGCCCCAAATTAAGTAGAGCTTATGCTATGGGAAACAGCTGATATCATATATTTGTAAATACTTAAAGTAAGTAAACATGCCTTTGCAGCCATTGTAGATGATTCATATAGCGTCAGAGGCTGGTGATTAATCATGCCCCTACTTACGGGACGTTATAGTGCCTTAGACAGGATGTAAAATAGATGCATGTACTTATAATACAACATAACACCCAGACAGAAAGCAATCCTTTGAGTTCATCACACAAATATTCGGTCTCGGTGGGGATCGAACCCACGACCTACGGCGCAGAAGGCAATGCTTCTTCCACCTGAGTTGAGAGACCAGTCATAAAAAGGTCAGCATTTCGATTACAATTAACATGAAATATCATCTCTAGCAAAAATTGTTCTTATTAGTTGAAGTGGCAATATGCAGCTCATATAGTTCGAAGGTTCTGGCGACCATAAACCGAAAAGCAAAAAGGTAGGCCTACCAAAAGCTTTGTCTGGCTCTGTCTATGGCTCTAGTTTTGAGTTTGTGTGAGTGTTGACTAAATAAATCCTACGTCAAAACGTCACACACACTGGTGAGAACGCACACAGACTCAAAACCAGAGCCAGACACAGAGCCAGACAGAGCTTGTGGTAGGCCTACTGGACGCCCACCCGATGGACCGATGATATTGTTATAACCACGGGAAGTCTACTCCAAAGTATGACAGCGTAGGATTCCACTAGTTTTCAATCTAATCGTCCGCGTATTCGATGGATTAATGCCTGTAATTACCTCGGTGGAACAACAGGCGGGTCCTAATCCCTTCATGTCGCTGAGCGATGGTCACGGCTTTGCCCTTATTGATGAATGGCCACCAATTGCTGGATTTTGTGCTCGGAAATCGGTTTCCTATTGATTCTTTAAGCGCTGTAGAATAACAACGTCTGCTACCTAAACAAACCAACCAAACCAAACCACCAAAACCAAAAAACAAAGTTGTACAAAAAAGCTTAGTCGCGTGGAACTGGCACGTAGACTCACCTAGCTTTAAGATAAAGACGTTTCAAAGTGATCCTTGTGATACAGCTAAATTAATTAATTTTTATTTTCAATTTGAATTATGCTTTTACAAAAAAAAGCAGCCAAGTGCGAGTTGGACTCGCCCATGAAGGGTTCCGTAGCATCAAGTAACATAATATAAAAGTTCTTGTAGTTCGTCGAAAGGTAAATTGCGGTTTACGATTTATGACGTATAAAAAAAAACTACTGGCTAGATCTCGTTCAAACTAAATATCGTTGAAAGTTTGCATAGTAATGTACAACATATATTTTTTTTAGTTTTATCATTCTATTGTTTTAGAAGTTAGAGGGGGGGGGGACCAACTTTTTTTCACTTTGGAAGCGTCTCTCGCGCAAACTATTCAGTTTAGAAAAAAACTAGTTAAGAAACCTCAATATCATTTTTAAAGACCTATTCATAGATACCCCACACGTATGGGTCCAATGAAAAAAATTTTTTTCAATTTCAGTTTCAAGTATGGGGACCCCCAAAATTTATAGTTTTTTTTCTATTTTTGTGTAAAAACCTTAATGCGGTTCACAGAATACATCTACTCACCAAGTTTCATCAGTCTAGCTTTTATAGTTTCGGAGAAAAATGGCTGTGACACGGCCGGACAGACAGACAGACAGACAGACAGACAGACAGACATGACGAATCTATAAGGGTTCCGTTTTTGCCATTTGGCTACGGAACCCTAAAAAATAAGTAGGTATTATCTCAGCTAACTTGTTCACATAGTACTTACAAACTCTGCTTAATTTGAGGTAGATAGTGTCGTGTGGATTGTCCACAATATTTTTTTTATTATAATGTTATGTTTTTATTATTATGTAATATTATAAACTTGATAAGGAAAATACATTTTACAATCAGTACCATGACCGTTTTCTTTCGGTTAACCGGCTTAAAAAAATTAAGTGGTTCTCAATTCGATTGTATTTTACTTTATGGCATAACTTCGACATTTAGGAGCCGATTTAAAAAAAAATATATTTTTATTTGTAATACTTCAGATATATAGGTCCCAATCAGTCCCTTGTAAGTGACACGTCAAGTTTTTTATAATGATTGTAGGTTTTAAAGTCGACATGAGTGTATTTTATTGCTTTAAACACCCACTTGATATGGCTGGCAGCGCCAATAAAAACTTGAACGAAATAACCTAAATGTGATAAAACATGTGCTTAAAATTCAAATCGCGTCGTAAACCTCAAAATATTATCTCGTGTATTTACATTAAGCCTTGGATAAAAATAAACCCTCGTAAAGGCAGTTACACACATACTATAAAAGTAAAGCCAGTTCCACATATCATAAATGTGTTTATCGAGGATTAAAGTGACTGTTATCATCGTGACGTAAGAGAGTGCTGGTTCGATTATCGTGCCAACTATGTGGGTAGAATACTTTCCAAAAGTCAATGCCCTAATGTGTAAAAAACGTAAAATGTCATGTGAATGTATTTTTTTTGTCTTTTACCAATGTCAACAGGACCAACTTTGAGCTGTGACATCTTATATATATCTATATATATAAAAAAAAGTCGTGTTAGTTACACTATTTATAACTCAAGAACGGCTGAACCGATTTGCCTCAAAAAGTGTGGGGAGGTAGCTT
The DNA here is from genome assembly GCA_947578465.1 of Thera obeliscata. Classification (NCBI taxonomy): domain Eukaryota; kingdom Metazoa; phylum Arthropoda; class Insecta; order Lepidoptera; family Geometridae; genus Thera; species Thera obeliscata. The sequence goes on from OX387915.1 coordinate 1,469,259, forward strand.
AGAACTGGGAAAAGGACATATACTTTTTATCCCGAAACAGTAACAGGAACGGGGCGAGCGAAGCCACGGGCAGCTATAACTTTAAAGTAATATAAAACTTACCTAAAAACAACGCTAGCTTGTTCCTTATCTAAGTGCACAGCATCCATGGACCACTGCATCATCACAGCCGACCTCTCTTCCAAAGGCCCTGCCACGACTCTTGCCGGGAGGAACCTCTTCCGGAACCTCCCCCCGACTCGCACGGACCTCTCCCCTCTCACCCCCTTCGGCCTAAAGTACACATCACTGTAATCACTGAACTCATCACTTTTCGTCCGAAACTCATCACTTTTCGTCCGAAAGCGCTTTGAGTGCTGGTCGGGTCTGGGTAAGAACTGGGGGTTATCGAGCCTGGGTAAGAAGTGGGGGTTATCGAGCCGGGGTAAGAACCGGGGGTTGTCGAGGCAGGGCCTTTCGGAGGGGCTGGTAGGAGTGAAGTTGCCGCGGATGAAGCCGTCTACCGTTGTGTGGAGGACGTAGTCACGGAGGTCGGAAGACTCGAACTGAAGGTGAACTGGAAAGAGAGAGAAATAGGTTATCACAGTATCCGAAGGTTGTATAGATGAGATTTCTTTTAAGCGTCATAAAATCACCAAAAAATCTATAAGGTAGTTATTTTTTTTATTTCTTAACTTACATTTTCATTTATTATGCTTCGTAGCATGTAGCTACGGTTCGTAGCACCATCTTCATACCGTAGCATTGTGGTAGAATAAGTTTATCAATAGTTTTATTCGTAAAAAGGCTGTATTTCCAATAGAAAACATGAAATTTAATTTATTTATTTACAGACAATTAGAAAAAAGTATATTAGTAATATTTTTATCGAGCGATTGAATACCTTGTGAAAATAAATTCAACCATTCGTTCACTACTCGATATTCTATTCTTAAACCATGTCATTGTATAAAAAAAATGCCATTCAGCGCCAAATTAAGGAGAACTTGTACTATGGGAATCATAGAGCTGATTTAATAATTTTTAAGTAAGTATATACTTAGAAAACAATATTACACCCTAATATTTAATAATGTATCATTCATAATCGGGATTCTATATTTCGCCCGTTGCATATATTAAATAAAATATTTTAATTATTCACGTAAAACATAAAATATTTTAAATGTAAATTTAATTTCTACTAACAATTTATGGATCCCTTTATCTGACATAAATTGAATTGAATTGGATAAAAATTTGCCATTTTCCCCATTCGTCAAATTATTGCTAGCCAATAGTGAGCAGGGTAGGTTCCCTTTCAAAAGGTCATGAACTCATGAGTCAGACAACCACATCGCAAATGGCCGGAACTCAAGAATAACAAGAAAATCCTTTTACCTAATTAAGTACACTGACCGAGACCGAACAATGCTATATTCCCCACTGACAGCTACGAGTTAAGGCAGTTCTACACTGGGTCAGTAACTGTCGTCAGTGCTGGCACCGAAACCTGAGTCGTGCTATTTAGACGCAGTCAGTATTTCGTCAGTAGTCGAGGATATTTCTTTTGGTGTACACACGTTTGTAAAGTCAGTGCGGAAAAATTTACTCTCGAAAACAGTCTCGAGTGGTGCGACGCAGCGTGGTCCCCGTACAATACAGTGTCAGCGACAGACCAGCGACTGATTTGACATTCACACGGCGTCAGTTGCGCTTTCGCGGATGGCGGGGGGAGCGGATTGGCGCCGAAAATATGCAGCGGTAATATTGAAGTCAGTGCTAACGCGACAGTACTGTACTGACTTCAAATCAATTTACACGATGGCAGTGCCAGGTCAGCACTGACTCGACAGTCGACTGACGTCAGTTACTGCCCCTGTGTAAAACTGCCTTTACCTTTTTTGGTTTACTCTGGTAAATTTTAATGTCATGCGTTTACAGAAAAGTCGAAATAAAAATGGTATCACCCGCCTATGGTGTAAATATAGACGTGAAATATAAGTTATTATTATTATTTAACTCTTTTAATGCATAAAACTTAAAATAATGAACAAAAGGTAAACTTAATGCTATAGGCGTTTTCTACCTACCAATCTAAAGAATTGCGTACAACAAAAAGCATTATGTAGAGAAGATGATTTTGACATAATAAAATCAATTGAATTAGGAAAAACATACTGTTCTGTTGTTCAGTCATTTTTGGTGTATTTTTAAGGGTATGAGTACCGAAAGATGCCTCAAGTGACATGCGTGACCTACGAGGCAATGCTTTGTTATAGACGATGTTTACCACTTATCAATAGTATGCATGCAAAAAAGACCATCAGATTTCTCAGAGTGAAAAAAAGCTTTAGCGCATGTGAACCATGTTGGATCAGCTACTCTTTCCAGTCTATTCCACAGCAAATAATAGCATCAGTGGTGCCTAAAGATGTAAGCCAAAGATACCCTTTCAATAAACCCCGCGTTGTCTGCAAGCAATTGTGACGAGACGGGCTGTCATCAGCGCCAGTCAATTTGTTCAATAATGCCAGAACATCGATCACTCGCTGTCATGCCATCGCGGCTCATGAGCGTGTGACAGAATGGCACAAAGCCTCCCAAGCGTGTGGCATTTCCATTTCTAGTTAGCTGCATTGTAAAATTACTTTGATAAGAATGGTATTACGTTCTACGTTCCTTCCTTATAATGTGGCAAGTTCTTTTTACAGTTTCTAGGCAAAAAAAAATTACTGGTCTTTTAGCTTAGTTGATTAGCTCTGCCTTCTGCGCCGTAGGCCGTGGGTTTGATCCCCACCGAGAACGAAGATTTGTGTGGTGAAGACTGTCATGTTGTATTCTTTGTATGTTTTTACAAAAAAATAAGTATTATACAGGGTTATTCATTATTAACTGCAAATACTCAGGAATTAGGTTCAACAAATAGAATAAAAAATATTTATGAAATTATTTTTTTTAAATTTGATCAAAAATTTTTTCAAGTTTTTGAAAACTTAAAAAAAATCATTTCATAAATATTTTTTATTTTATTTGTTGAACCTAATTCCTGAGTATTTGCAGCTAATAATGAATAACCCTGTATATCAGTTACCTGGTTCCCATAGTACAAGCACTTAACTTGAAGGTAGATACTGTTGCGTGGGTTAACCATGATTTCACATATTATGTATAGTCGTGGTCGACAGCGTAGTACGCTTACCTAGAAGATTCACTCTTCTATTGAAAACATAAATAAAAACAAAACACTGACAACCAACTAATTTGCTCATAGTCATAAAAACCTTTGTTTGAGGAAGAACGGCGTAATAAGGCAAGCCGCAAGCCTCCGACATGAACGAACGAGTTAAGCCTAATTATGTTGCATAAGCCGCTACGTCTCTCAACTTTCAGAACAGATTCGTTACACAAATTAAGGGGAGGCCATAAATTAAGGTACGATGAAACCACATTAATTTGCTCCCGAAATATGTTTCACAGTAAAATATAAATAAAAGTTAGCAACAATGCCTTTATTGAGTCGAAATAAAAATGCGCGGAGTAAAATGTTTGCTAAATTTTCGGAATAATTTGTTATTGTGCGATGAGAATGATGATTGTGAAGTTCGGACTGAATGGACTGAAAATGAACGAACGATGTTCTTAAATTTAACAAAAAGGCTGGATATACAGTGGCCCAGTTGTTTGCTAAAGTTTAAATATTTTGTAAAGGGAAATTTTGAGGTGTTACAAATATCAATGCATTGGGTACATCATAGAAAGCAAGAAAGAAAGAAAGAAAATAAATCATGTCAATTAATGCACAAAATGGATCGATGAGGACTTTTAACAAAATTAAATGATTCTTAATGACGTATTAAAGATCTGTGTATAAATTCTTCTTCTTCTTCTTAATGAATGGCATCTGTCCATTTTGGATCAATTTTGCCAGTGTCGAGTAATGAGGAAATATATTACATAGATAAATACTTTTTCGTCAAGTCAAGTCAGTCATAGACAAGTCGGCACTACTTGGCTTTGAAAACAAAATGATGGTCGTTTGTTTTCAAAACCATCAGAACCCTTTTCGATCATAAGAGAATATCACATAATACACTTTCATTCCAACTGCTAACACTATGAGCTAAGACCTCAAGTAATGTTGATTAAAATACCACCGAAATTAGCGTATAAATTCACTTGGATGCGATTTAATGTCTATTTAATAAATAAATATTATAGACAATCCACACAACACTATCTAGCCCCAAACTAAGCAGAGCTTATACTATGGGAACCAGATAGCTGATATAATACATTATACATATACATTTTTTTGTAAAAACATACTTAGATTACAATATAACACCCAGACAGAGAACAAACATCTGTGTTCACCACACAAATATTTGTTCTCGGTGGGGATCGAACCCGCGACCTACAGCTCAGAAGGCAGAGATACTACCAACTGAGCTGAGAGGCCAGTCAGTATCAGTATTTTGTCTGGGCTATCACTGAAGTTCGTGACACGGCCACTGACGCTCCTGTAAATAAGAGTTTTCCTGAAACTGTCACAAATACATCTCTATAACAGATTAGGGATTAGGGGCGAGGGCAACTTAATTTATTTATCTCCGTCCGCGTCGATCACGTTCAGATTTACTAAATTGCCCCCACCGTCAAATGATGATATTTATTTTTATTTTCGGTTTGTAAAAGGATCAAACAGAACAAACGTGGGAGCTAAGCCGTAGTTTGTTGCCTGTTTTACTAAGCTCGGTCGTGTAAAACTAGAACCTTGACTCAACTAACTTTAAGATATTTTACAGCGATCCTTCTGATACAACTGAATAAATGTATTTTTTAATTTTGAAGTTTGACAATATGTTTTAGATGCGATAATATTCAACTTTGTCTTAGCAAACTAGTGACCGTAACGTCTCGTAGGCGTCTTCACAGCACCCTTCAAAGTTTGCCTTTGCAAGATTTTTTGATCTTTGCTTTGTTGTTTCTGAAATTTCGTAATGACGAGACTTGAACTTTTTTATGATGTGTGCTCCAATTATGCTTTCTAAAATCTTGCGTTTACTATAGTATAGCTCTATCATTGGCGGTTTGCCCACATTGAATGACCAGGCTGTGGAAATGTAACTACAGCAAACACACCTTTACAGTCAGTTTTCATTTTCATTTCATTCATAGAATCGTTGTTTTTTGTTTTGAATGAGAGGTGATTTGCCCAACAAGTTGGTTTTAACGCGCGGAACTTCCATTAGAGGCGGTCACCTACGCCGATGCACGAACTCATCAGGTAATCGCAATTTCACTGCTTCCAGGATGTCCGCATTGGCCACCTTACCCCGGAACACCTTGAACACATACAGAACAAGCACATGTTTAGAGACGGGAGCTGCGTTTTAGCAAATTTACTCCCAACTTGTCCTCGGAAATAGCGCGGAAACGGAACTTTTCCACAAAGATGTGTAGACGGCCAATTTCCGAGCTGTGACAGCGAGATGGATCGACGAGCGACGGATATAATGTATCTCGTTTGTGGATCGCTCTGGGACCATGGGACTATGATGTATCCGTGTCGTCCTATACTTTATTGGCTCCACTTTACTTTAACAATGATATCTTTATTTTAAAGAATATTTCATCACACCATTTTTTTATACAACTAGATATTGGAACAAGCATAGGTATGACCCACTTGATGTTAAGAGGTAAAATCAAATATTTTATTCGAAAAAAACAGGTTTTGACAAATAAAGAGTTGGGATTTTTATAATGTCCCAAAAGTTAAGAGCCGAGCGGGATTTAAACCCGCGATCTTCCCCTCGGTACGGGGCTGCGCTGACCACTGCGCCATCGGATCCTAATCACACTCTACGAATAACTCTTAGGGACTGTTCGGCACTAACGCGACCGTGGTTCCATCTACAGGTTTGACGTTATAGTCAACTAACCTGCTCGATAACCGAAGTTGCATTCAGTTGAATCGACGAGAGATGTCACCTTGCGTTTTCATAATTGTTTATCAGCGCAGCCCCGTACCGAGGGGAAGGTCGCGGGTTCAAATCCCGCTCGGCTCTTAACTTTTGGGACATTATAAAAATCTTTGTGATTTCCTTAAGTGTAGTAAACACTATAACATCAATACACAATTAAAGAGTTGGAATCTCTCAAACATTGCCTATAGCAAAGCTTTCTTCATAAGTCACGCACGTTAGGAACGTGCCCTGCGTCCATCAGCTTGAGGCGTGCAGGTGTTAAGCCCACAGAACAGCAAATATGCTTTTGCTTACGCAAAGCCTCACGTGCCAGTACTTTCACCGGCACCCACACCCCTTAAAACGAAACACACACATGGTGGTAGGGCTTCCCGCACGAGCCAAACACAAAGACCACTACTACTAAAATTATTAATACGTATAAATAAATAATAAACAGACGTTGTGTTAACCTCGCCTTTTGTATATTTTTGTATACAAAAATCGATCCAACCGATTGGACTCCTAAAAACGGGAAACGACCTCGCGGTAAACCACGGCGAAGATGGAGGGATGAGATGGACGCCTATCTTAAAGAATGGTCCAAAGTGGCACTAAATAGAAACGACTGAAGAGAAGGAAGGGAGGCCTTTGCCCTGCAGTGGAACACCACAGGCTCATAATAATAATAATAATACAAATAAATTAACACTGTTTTGTTTGGGAAAAACGAATGAAAAACGTGATTTTGTAATTCACAAAATAAAATTATTTTAATTTATATTCTGACTAGATACTGTACTAGTTGTTCTATTTGTGTGCCATTTATTTACCTTTGAAATGATTGCAAAGCGCTGTGTAAATCAGAAGACCCAAGTCAGCCGCTGTAGAGAGAACCTCTGCAAGTGGGGAATGTAGGACTCTTCCTCGACTGGCTGCGACTGCGGAGCTCATTCAGTCCATGTCGCATCTACTGACTTGTCCCTTGTGCCCAAACATAGAACGATCTTTCCAACGCCACAAACAATGCAGTTGAGGTGGCAAAATACTACATAAGAATTATCTAGTCTACCATTGACAGATTGACACGATAGAAGAGCAAATCAGAAGCAGTGAAGTAGTTGAGAGGTTTTTAGAAGATTTTGTACATTCTCTACTTAATCGGCTTGAGCACTGATACCCTTTATTTACAGGGTTATTTATAAACCCTTATTTATTAAAAAATAGTTTTTTTGTAATATTTAACTTTTTTTATTATAATAAATTTTTTTTTTTTTGTTTCTGACCACATAAAATCCATAGTATAAAACACAATCCAGTTATAAAACACATTTAAAATAATAAATAAAAACAGTTAACTTAAAAACTAAAGATGTCGAAGGCATCGTGCTGCGGACGATCAATGATGGGAGAAATAAATTCCTCCATTTATCCTTAGTCCTCAGCACACCGCACTTCCATAGTGGAAGTGCCGTGTGGAAGTCCAGCTGTCCGCAACAGTCCTCAGAATCGGGTTACAAGAAAAGCCTACGATAACGATTAATTAAAGGGCTTAGAGGATCCTTCGTTAATTTAATTAATCAACATTTTGCAAAAAATACATCGTGAAATTTATTGCCCGCCCAACGGGAATTACTTGGTGGTTTTTGCTATACTCTTTCGTAATTTATTATAATCAATTCTTTTGGCATTCTAAAAGGCTTTTATTTACTCAAGAAATTTAAGGGATACAAAAGAGCAAAGACGCTGAAAAATAATATTTTGGTAGGTTAGATATTTATGTAAAATGTTTTATTTAATGTACATCAAGGTGTTTAGAGACATTATTTTAAACTGTTTAATAGTACATTATTTTACTGCTGAAAATGAGGCATTGAAGGACGATCATCTAATTGTGACACATACTCATTACGTTAGTCTATCAATGAATGCCTGTTGTGGCTTGCATAATACTTTTCTAAAAAAATGCAAGAAAATTAAAACTAAGTACTATTTTAAATCATTTTGTCAATCTATTTATTCTCGGGTAGAAGTGTTCATTTGTTTATTTTTTTCAATAAAACATCATTTCATTTCGAAATTTAAATAAAACCTTCGATACGTTACCTCCTTTGATTGCCAAATGACAGTTACGAGTTTACTTTGCAATTTATCAGGCCGGTAAACACGACAGTAATGGATTTATAAATACAACTGTTGCCGGCCGCTGTATGTATTTGGCCAATACAGCAATTTCGAATTATCTCGAAAAAGGTTGTCAAAATAATGCTCAAATTTCCGAGTACTTTTGAAAAATAATATTTATTTGTGGAGGATTAAATTACAGGTGCTCTCCACAGACTTCATCTAAAGTGATCTTGTTTATCTATTCACGTTTGAAATACCCCCAATTACTCGGCATGTGAGTCAAAACGATTACCTCATTAGACGAGACCGTGGCAAGGAAGAGGCATCGAGAAGGCTTGACTACAGAAGTTATTGACGAAACGCAACCTTTTCCTGTTGTGTTTAAAGCTTAAAATTGGTTGATATTTATGTACATGTCGATTGCAAACGCTTTGCTTAATTTAAGATTCAAAATCGATTGGGACTCTGTTCGAATGCTGTTGTTTTCGAGTGATTGGGAAGTAAATTGAATATTGAGTTTGAACCCTGTTTTCATGCAGGTTAGGATTTGATATTGCTTGACTGGATTGTGGATGTTGGTAGGTACTTTAGATTTCGATTAGAAAATGTCAAGTAAAGAAAAGATAAGCTAATGCGAATTTAAAACGATTTTACCAAAGTGGCTTCACCTTTTAGTAGTAGTGGCGTAAAGATCTTCTAGGCTTGGTCGCGTGGAACTGGCACCTAGACTCACCTAGTTTGAAGACGTTTCAAAGTCCTTGATTTACTAGGTACTGAATAAAGAAATCTTTGATTTTGACTTGAGATGTTCAACCTCATGTGTTAGTCATATCACCGGCACCCACACCCTTCAAACCGAAACACAGCAATGCTGCTTCACGGAAGAAGTAGGCATGGTGGTAGTATTTCTCTGGACGAGCCCTTCACAAAGAGCTCTACTACTTCTAGAACTTAAAAAGAAGACCGTGGAGAAGAAGCCAGTACATGATTTGGTGAAATTGCCTACAAACATAATAATCAATAATAAATATTGTAGACATTCCACACGACACTATCTAGTCCCAAACTAAGCAGAGCTTGTACTATGGGAACCAGATAGCTGATATTATAATACTTACATGCATTTTTTTTTGTAAATACATACTTAGAATGCGACATAACACCCAGATAGAGAATAAACATCTGCGTTCACCACACAAGTCCTTAGTGGGGATCGAACCCACGACCTACGGCGTAGAAGGCAGAGCTACTACCAACTGAGCTAAGAGGCCAGTCACTCTGTATACAGCGAAGACATCCTTAATCAAAATTTTCAGTCATGTAGTCCCGACCACATAGAGGTTTTATGAGCCCGTGTGGTGAAAAAAAATAGGTGTACCTCGAACTGTAGGCTGAGTTTTGTCTGGCTCTGTTTCTGGTTCTGGTTTTGAGTCTGAGTGAGTGCTGACTGAATAAATCCTATGTCGAAACGTCACTCGCACAGAATAATACACTGATGAGCACTCACAGACTCAAAACCAGAGCCAGAGACAGAGCTAGACAGAGCTTGTGGTAGGCCTACTGAGTGGTTTATCCCCAATATTTATTGATTATTTTATTTATTTATGAAGTACCAACCACAAAGAGTTTTTTTTGAAACAGAGTGTGGTAAAAAAATTAGTACACCTCAATAATATGCGTCTGTATGCTTCGACAAAGCTTTTCAAAATATTTGCCCTGACAACAGTAGCTTCCCCGCCAATTAGAGATCTTTGCTGAACTCAAAATAACCTTTAAATATTGAATGTAGGAAGTCAACTCTGCTATTTTCGACTGTCCGAACAGTTTTGTTTATTTTAGGTGCCTTGCGCGCATCTAAGCCTTCTACGGTGGCAATCAGTGAAACGTGAACTTGGAGATTTTTTTTCAGTTTCAGTTTCAGTTTATTTCAATAACAATTTTACAATCGTGTCCGAAAAACTTATAAATAACAGTAGTAATATATAATCCAAACACAGTAAATACAAAAAATCAAAAATCAAATTAATTAATAGACATTTCAAAATTAAAATTAAGCAATAAATTACGAGTCAATAAATAATAATTTAAGCCAATCAACTTTTATGTCAGTATTACACATAAAGTATTTTAATGAGTAGAAACACCCTTTCAACAAAAACATTCTCAGTTTCAACTTACAACATGGATTTTTGTTCTTCTTATTTGTTCTTTCAGGACCGGTGACAGAAAAATTGAGGAGCAATAGACTGGCGTGGTACGGACATGTCATGGGGAGGTATGAAAGTCATGTGAGTAGGAGAGTGATGAGTATGGATGTAGATGGATATTCGGGTAGAGGCCAAAGAAAAGATCGATGAACAGTGTGAAAGATGACATGGATAAGAACGAAATGAATGCAGAGATGACGGCTGATAGAGGAGAACATGTTGTGCCAACCCCACATAATGCGGGATAAAAGCAGAAGAAGAAGAAATGCGTTGCTGTTCTATTCCAATATTTTCGAAACACTCATCATCACCATCATCCGCAGCCCAAATTAACCCACTGCTGGGCATAGACTTTAAGTTTATCATGCGCACGATGTGTGGGCTGGTTTTTCCGCAAGTAGGCCGCTGGTGGGCCCTTTTTGCGTGACCCTTGACACATGTTGCTCGAACTTTTTTAGGTTCTACAACACGCCGGTTTCCTCACGATGTTTTCCTTCACCGTTTTGAGAGTACTGGCATAGTGCACATCAATTTTTCGATAGAAAAACTCATTGGTACACGAGTGGATTTGAAGCCACGACCTTCGGATCGTAAGTCGGGGCCACTACCACTAGACCACCAGTGCTATCTAAATACCTATTACATAGGGCATAGGCATAGACCTCTTCCTTGCTCTTACCATTCACCACGATCTAAGGCTACCCTCATCCATTTCCATTCGATCATCTATTCGAAACACTAGTTAGATGCAAATATGCACGAACCTTGCATCGTGTAAATGGGTCCTAAGAGTCGGGATAAGCTGCGATCGATGACCTAAAACTGGAATAGGATTACAGACGAATAATAGTTTCGAGTGGGATGGAGACACGATGCTAATAGACTGACTACTAATAGATGAGTTTTATTATAATAACTAGTGGCCGCCCGCGGCTTCGCTCGCCCGTTCCCGTAACACCCCGTTCCCGTTGCTTTTTGGGATAAAAAGTATCCTATGTCCTTTTCCCGGTTCTAAGCTACCTCCCCACTAATTTTCTGCCGAATCGGTTCCGCTGTTCTTGAGTTATAAATAGTGTAACTAACACGACTTTCATTTATAAATTAGATTATATAACCTCTTTTGTTTCCTCAATCTATACTTATATTATAAAGCTGAAGAATTTGTTTGGTTACACGCGCTAATCTCGGGAATTGCTGGTCCGAATCGAAACTTGAGAAACCGACTTCATGGCTTCTGACCCGACTTTGATGAAATTTTAATGGGACCAATCAGGAATATTTGACTAATATTTGACGGTGGAATGGAAGTCTTACTTTCAGAATGTGCTCTAGAATGCACTGTATTGAGTCCATTAATTTGAGGCATAAATATAGGAACCAGATAGCTGATATTATAATATTTTTTGGAAATACATACTGATTATACAATATAAACATTCAGACAAAGTACAAAAATCTTTGTTCACCACACAATTTTTTGTTATCGGTGGAGATCGAACCCACGACCTACGGCGCAGAAGGTAGAGCTATCAACTAAGCTGAGAGGCCAGTCTTATAGGTACATAGTTAGTGAGGCACTGACATTTAAATATCTAGGGAAGCTTCCGTTATCGGCACAGCGTGACTGCTACAAAAAATATCAGAGTGCTTTTGTTAAAAGGTGAGGGTAGAAACTGATGAGTTGCGTTTAAACGGCCAGCTATATATCAGCTTTATAGCTTCGACTTATATACAACGTGTTAATGAAATAACCCAAAACCTGAAACTAGTTTGTTTAGAATCGGCAGCAAAATCGAATACAATAATTTTTAACGTAGGTTATTTTTTTCCAAAAAATAATTATTTATCATGCCGCAACTAATATTTTTAAACGAACCTGGACACTAGGTACTGTCCAACGCGATGTAAGCAAACAGCGCGGGCGAGGGTGAGGGGAGGGGGTGCTAGAGCTGGCGCCAAGGCCGGTAGACGCGCCCGCGTCACCCCCGCAACCACTGTTGCCGTTTTAGCATTTTTAGTGCTAAATTTAGCATATTTCATGACTCTTTAGCATGTAAATTTTGCATTTAGCATATTGCATATTTTGGCATTTCAAATCAAAAGTCAATGTCAAAAGGTTATTTAATAGAGACCGACCAGAGACATTATTTTTTATCTATGGTTTTCATTGAGATAGGGCAACTCTCTGGATCAGGGACTTCCCGTTTCTGATTGTTTTTACATACGAACGTTTCGCGTCCGAACCCCACTTGACTCTTGAATAAATTCATTCAATGTGATTTGTGAATGTGAAGTGAAAGTATAAATAAAACGACCAAAATGTTCTTTAATATTAACCTGTCCTTCATACCCTAGTAACATCAGAAATGTGGCAAATTGTGTACTAGATACCTATAGTATTTTCGTTCACTGAATGCCGAATCGGATGAATGATGGATTTTGCTAACATTTGGTGTGTAACGATACTTTAGAGCCTAGATTATCATGCTAAGCTACTGTTCTACCATAAAATTGTACACTGAAAAGTTAATAACAAAATTAGGATTTTAGCATGTTTTTTAGCATTTTTAAATACAAAAATAGCATTTTTTAGCATTATTTGGAGCAAGTTCTAGCATTTTCTCAAAATAGAAAACGGCAACACTGCCCGCAACCCTCCGTGCTTCCGTAGTCTCCCTAGAGCAGTGGCGCGTGCGCTACGTGTCAACACGGGGTAGGACGAGCGCGTGCGATCTACGTCTCCCGGCGGCAAAATGGCGTTTCGCTTCACAAATGTACAATATTGTGAAATGGTGCGAATGTTGGCGCGATGTGATGATAACGTTAATTTAGCTGTGCGAACTTATCAGGAACAAACATTGTAAATAGGTAGGTTGATTTAATTGAAATACGTGTCAACGAACGTTTAACAGCGGCGATAGAGCTAGGAATCTGTAAGAAGTAGCACGACTACTATACATTTACAAATATCTTTTACTATAATTTATGAAAATAAATAATTATACGTCATATCAATTTATTAATATAAAAATCGGGTGGGGTGTCCGAGGTTTTGGGTTATTTCATTAACACGTTGTAGAGAGAAAAAGTATTTATTCGATAAAAACAAAAGGTATTTCAAAGGTATGTGAAACTAAGAGGCCTACCACAAGCTCTATCTGGTTCTGTCTCTGGCTCTGGTTTTGAGTCTGTGTGAGTTCTGTCCAGTGTATACTGTGTGTGTGTGTGTTTTGACGTAGGATTAATTTAGTCAGCACACACACAGACTCAAAACCAGAGCCAGACGGAGCTTGTGGTACAGGCTCCGATTATCATCAATAGACGTTAAAGACATCATACGTTTCCAGAAAAATCTATTCTGATTTCACTCCATCCACTTTCTTCCCGCAATCTTTACAATGTCATATTATGGAAAATTGTATGCTAAATAAATAAACTATAAAATAATTGTTTGGTAATATCTGATTGTCTGAACGCGACTTTATCACAACAGAAGCTCGGTACCTCACGGTCAAGGCCACCGAGTATCGTGTTAGCGGTTCACTTATAGATAAGAAAAGAAGTGCCAACACTGATTGAACGGTATACGTGCAAGACTTTAGACTGGAAACGCAACGCTTTCGTAGAAATTAGTTAGTACTATGAACAATTTCTACAATATAAGCGACAGTGTCCCAACTTATCGTATGTCACTAAGTAAGTAGTAAGTATATCGTCTGTAACTTTTACTATCTATAGAAGTTACAGTAAACGAAACAACAAGTAATCTATAATATAAGTTTCAAAAACTTGAGAAACCGACTTCATGGCTTCATGAGTGAGTGCACTGTGGGTACCCCTGATCGCAAAGGAAGATTACCAACCTATTGCCATTTTGTCTTCAGCGGCAAAAGTTTTCAAAAATGTTTTGTATCGGCGAATTTACTCACAGGTAGAGAAATACTTTGATAATGCTCAACATGGTTTTCGGGCAAAAAGATCAGTCAACACTAACTTGTTAACTCTTGTTGACTTTATATCCGTACAGCTAGACAAAGGGCGTCAGGTGGATGTATTGTACTTCGACTTCCAAAAGGCTTTCGATAGAGTAAATAACGATGTCTTGCTTGCAAAGCTCAGTGCCATTGGGTTTGCGCCAGGCCTCCTTAGACTCATTGCTGACTACATGCGAGACCGCCAACAGTTTGTCAGACTGGGAATATATGAATCGTTACCGTACCACACACGGTCAGGGGTGAGCCAGGGCCCAATAATCGGACCGTTGCTTTTTCTGTTGATGGTTAACGACTTGCCGACGGTTCTTAGGCATGCAAGGTGTCTTCTTTACGCTGATGACCTGAAACTGTATTCAGTGGTGGGTTCTGAGGCTGATTGCTTGGTCCTTCAGGATGACATTAATGCTGTTCTCGAATGGAGTGTTGCTAACAGGTTAAGCTTTAACCTTTCTAAATGCTGTGTCATGAGTTTTGGCCGAATGCGACACCCAATATCGTATACTTACAAAATTAACAACACCTTAATAGCAAGAACAGTAGCAATGAAAGATCTGGGTGTCATATTTGACCAAAAACTTACTTTTCACGATCACATAACCACGGTTGCTAAGGAAGCGTTCCGGCGACTAGGCTTTGTGCTTCGAAACTCTCGAGACTTTAAAAACGAGCACGTCATACGTTTGCTGTTCAGCGCACTAGTTCGCAGCAAATTGGAGGCAAGCGCCTGTGTCTGGAGCCCCATGAGAGTACCTATAAACTCCTGCTGGAGAAGGTGCAAAAGGCTTTTCTCAGATACTTATACAAGTTTAATTTCGGATACTACCCATTTATGTACCCCACCAAGTTCCTCCAGGGGTGCTTAGGTTTCAACTCACTCGAGACCCGAAGAGCGAATGATCAGCTTATCACCGCGTGTTAAGTTTTTCGGGGACGGATTGACGCGCCCGATCTCCATAATGAGTTGGCTCGGTTTTACACTCCTGACCGCTACAGCCGGGGTAGGAAACACAAGCTGTTTGCTGTCCCTTGGTGTCGTACAGTTGCACGCGCCCACTCGCCGCTTCCTCGAATTCTCACAGCGCTTAACAATCTTCTCGAGACCAACACGGACTGCGATTTGTTCGTAGATGTATGAAGCTCAATACTAGCGGCTTGTCTAAAGTATTGTGAATGTGACACATGATTTGATTTGATTATTCTTATTTTGATTTGTTTATTTATTATTTTTGACTTTATTATTTAATTTGTGTTTGTAATTTTGTTTTTATTTTTATTAATTAATTGTAAGTAATAATTTGTTAATTAGTGTAATTGGATAACATATCCGTTCTAATTAATTCAATAAATATATATAAATAAATATATATATAAATGACTTCAGCAGTTTGCTGCTGAACTGATTTTAACGAAATTTCTATAGGATCAACCTGTAGGCCTACCACAAGCTCTGTCTGGCTCTGGTTTTGAGGCTATGTGAGTGCTCACCAGTGTAATATACTGTGTGTGACGTTTCAACGTAGGATTTATTTAGCCAACCCTCTCACATGTTAGCGGTCAACCGCAAACCTATATATTAAAAAAAAAAAAATGAGAAGAGAGAGGCGCCACTATTGTGAAATTCGTGAAACAACATGTAATTATTAAAAAATATAAATCCGAATGAACTAGTCTAGCCTATAGACCGTCTGGCTCATGGTCACTTACAAAGTTGACACCACTAGTCCAAAGCCTAATTATTTTTTTAAATAAGATTTTTTTATCAAAATGCGTTCCGAGCAAAGGGCTCCATTGCTTCATCGCGATATTGAGCTACAAAATATACTGAATTATAGATTCCAAAATTTATATTCTAATATTATAAAGCTGAAGAGTTTGATTGTTTGGTTAAGCGCGCTAATCTCAGGAACAGCTGGACCGAATTGAAAAAAATATTTTTGTGTTGGCTATTCCATTTAGAGTAGCTATGGGCTATATAGCATCGCGCTATTTTCTACTAGCAACCCGTGCAAAGCTGGGGTGTATCGCTAGTATATATTTATATTATAACTTGTTGAGCTTCATACCAAATTTCACCGGCACAACCTTTTCAAACCGAAACACAGCAATGCATCTTCACGGCAGAAATAGGCATGGTGGTAGTACTTCCCCGGACGACATGACAGCGACCTTTTCTATTGCTTGTTTATTTTCTAACAACAAAGATAAGTAAATGAAGCAAATAATTTGAAATCGTACAACAATGGCGCGGAAGTGTGATCAGATAAAATGACAAAACCTTTTATTCGTGCAATATCCGGCTGTCGACCCCACGTCCCGCCACTCCGACCGGAAATCACTTTTAAGATGTCCACACTTGCCAGCATGGCTCTCTGTACCAATTCATATAATGTTTAGTAATAGTCATAGAAATAATGGTAGAGCTATTTTTGAAAATACTTATACAATAATTCAGTTGGAAAAAACTAAAAAAATTGACTTCTGGATACGCTATCTCCTATTTAAGCGAACTTTTTTAGTTAAGCAACTAAACAAACTTACAAATAACAAGCACTTGTCGTTTAATGCTTTTCAATTATCTGATGAAATTGCAGCTTATTGTTATCATCGTAAGCTAGAAAAGTGGTTGCACAATCAAAAAATTTAAAAATATGACCTAACCAAATTAAACGACGAATATTTAGATACATAATTCATAATAATAATACATTTATTTAATTCTTTATTGCACCAAAAATACGTGACAATACGAGAGCTTAATGCTAGACAGCATTTTCTACCAGCCAACCTTGACAGGTAAAAACAAAGAGGTTGGCGTGCATAAAATGTAGTGGAAAACAGTTTTGATAAACCTACGTAACATAACTACTCGCTATAAACTACGTACAAAATACCTATAAAAAATAATTATAAATACCTACCTATAAAAAACAATATAAATATAATAAGATAATAGAAATAAATAAATATACGAATATAATATACCTACCCAATAATATATAATACACGAATATATATAAATATAGTACATATTATCACGAGGTAGAATTAAAGTAGAAATCGTGGACAAGACTTTTAAAAGCGGGTTTTGTGGACGTCTTTTTTATGCTAAGGGGAAGTGCATTCCACAGACCCACAGCCACCACCTCAAAAGAATACATTATTGTTTATTGATTAGATTGTCAACAAATCGTTGCTCATCATAGTTTTATTGCTGTAATACAAAAAGCAGTTAAGTGAAACCGCAACTAACAAAACTCGTTTATAAAAGTTGTGCAACATTTAATTTTTTTAGAAATAAGCCGTAATTCACATCTCTACTTGTAAACCCCATACTAAGGTTCAAAAAAGTCTGTCAATAATTAAGACGCCAGACAGACCCGATACCAAATCGAAAACGCTAAAAACTGGTGCTATAGCACAGGGTTTTGGCATGGTTGGGAAAATAGATTTTCTTTGATAAAATTTCTAAAACAAATTCGAGATATGCGTGCAGACAATGGACAATATGTGGACAAAATAAACCCTTCTCCTTTCAATTCGCTTAAAGCGATGCCCGTCATATTGTCGACTTTAATATAGCGGACTCACTGAATTTTAGCCACTGAATTTTGAAATTTTAAACTTTTTACTTAGAGTTAAAAATCAGAAACATTTTTAGGAATAGTAGAGATATTTGTGTGTGACTCGGCCGGGTAAGTACTACCACACAAATAAAAATTTAATAAATTAAAACTTATAATTATAATAATTCTAGACAGTAAAATTATTCCTTATTGCATTGTTTTTCTTTATTGTTTATTGTTTTATTTCTTTTACTCGTGGACTTCAGTTCATCCGTGATCATGGTGCATGCAACTGTGCCGAAATATCGGAAGTCAACTCAGAAAAATTTAATCATGGTAAATATCCCGTCGTTTCATAAAAATAAGTACTACCACTATGCCTAATTGCCTTGCCTATATCTGCCGTGAAGCAGCATCGACTTCCAGATTGGTCCCAGAAGAGATAGGAGTTTTATAAAAATCGGTTCTGAACACGGCCTTGTACAAACAAACGTCACAGTAATTCAAACATGTCTAAACTAGTTTACTGGCGTACATTTCAATACGGCTCAAATTCGTATGAAACAATACATTAAGCCAGTTCCAATATTGAACTAGCTGTACAAAACCAGTACTGTTCAAACACTCTATTCTGACAGAATTCTTGTTTCTAATAGAACCCACCACGCACTGGTTCGAAACTGACTTCAAAAAATTCGTAAATGACGAAATTATGCGATAGCAAAAATAAAAAATATAAAATTGAGAGAACCCCCTTTTTTGTTGGAAGTAGGAAGTCGGAAATCAACAAATAGGTACCAAAACGTCCATGACTTTTGAGGCATTGTTTTGTTGTAGGCGATGGTTACCACTAAACATCATAATGCTTGTTCCATCACTAAGTTCTAATTTAAATAATTATAAGTTTAAAAAACTAGAGAAACCGACTTCATTGCCAAACGGCTAGACCGATTTCAATGAAATTTGTTTGGGACAATCTGGACGTAAGAATAAACTTCCATAAAAAAAAAAATCTAAATCGGTTCATAAATGACGGAGGCATGCAGTTACAAACATTAAAAAAAATGGCAACACCGATTTTAATAAAATTAAAATGGGACCAATCTGAAAGCAGTACCTTTCAGATAAAAAAATATTTTTCAAATTGGCTTACAAATGACGAAGTTATGCGGTAACAAACATTAAAAAAAAAATACAACTGAATTGAGAACCTCCTCCTTTTCGATTGGAAGTCGGTTAAAAAACAGACGATACAAACTAACGAATTCACTAATATTCTTCTTTTGTAAGACCGTGTGTTAGAGAGAGAGCCTAGAGTCCCGGTTACGAAGCAAGAACTGAAGCTTATTTTTTTTATTTGTTCGTAACCCGGTTACCAACTAAGAAAACATAATTTCTACTACGTAGCCGGTTACGTAGAAGCACTAAAGAGTCTTAAAACCCACCGTAAACTTAGAAACTCCTATGTTTTGCTTCCTGATTAAATACACTGAGAAAAATGAATTTCTGGCCTAAGATGAATTCCACCTTTGACGGCTGAATTGTAATGACGCGAGGCGATTTTGAAACGCTTACGGTTAATTTGACTTTACTATTCGTTTGCGATAAACTGGTACGTCTCTTATGATAAACACGAACCGTCTCAAATGACTTACCGTAAGGTAGTCTTGGAATCCAACTTAACACTGTTAATAGAGCAGTAATGGACTATTGAAAACGCTTTAAATTTACGACGTTGAATATGTGTTGAATATCACCGTAATTAAGGCAAAATATAACTTAAATTAAGGCGATATATGCTTTAATAAAAACTAAACAAACTTAAACCTAAGTCATAAACAAACTTTCGAAAGCGGCATAAATAATCTTAAGCATGACAATATTCACCTTACAATAAGGCAGAATATACTTTAGTCACAAAACTTTGAACGTAAACTTAAAGTCTTTCAGCGATGTATGAATTCGGCAACTTAGAGGTATAATGTGGCCACATTTGCCCTTTTATAAGGCCAAATATGCTCAGGTTTTGACGAATCAAATGGTAACATTAGGTTTTATAACGGCATACATATACGGCAAATATAAACGTTAATATGGCAATATTCACCTTTTCATAAGGCAATATATGCTCAAGATATCGACTGGTTAAACGGTAACATTACGTCATATAACGACTTACATACTTGGTCAATATAACCGTAAATTTGGTGATATTAGTGTTATCATCAGGCGAAATACGATCAAGTTACGACTAATCAAACGGTGAATAACATCATAAAACGATTTACTTATTCGGTTAATTAAACCGTAGATAAGACAACAATCACCTTATGGTAGGGCGGATGATACTTTAATTACTATTTAATCAAACGTTTAAAAAGTCTAATAACGCCATACATATTTGTCCAATTTAACCGTAAATTTGGCAATATTTACCGTATCTTAAGGCGAAATACGATCGAGTTAAGACTAACCAAACGGTGAAATAACTTTATTTAACGACTTTCATATTCAGTAAATGAAACCGTATATACAGCAATATTCACCTTAAGATAGGGTGGATGGTACTTGAGATATTATATAGTCAAACTTTAAAAAAGCCTAATAACGGCATACATATTTGGCAAATATAACCGTAAATTTAGCAATATTTGTCTATATTAAAGGCTCAATAATGCTCAAATTACGACTGATCAAATGGTGAAATAACATCATCTGGCGACTTACATATTCTGTGAATGAAACCGTAGATATGGCAATGTTCAACGGATAATACTTTCGTAACTATTTATACAAACGTTTAAAACCTACATAAGTACGATCCTAGGTAATAGATAGGTAGGCAGATTTGTACATTACCTACCTAAATACTTAAGTAGGTACTCTACCCACTTAAGTGTTTCATTGTGTTTTATTAGGGAGGTTCCTATTGAATCATAGCGCTGTTTAATAAACCATACCCATTAATAGCTGTTCCATTGAAAAAAGTTTGCTACGCTCTATGACTCCTTGTTGCTATTCAAAGGCAGAACCCTCGCTTCTACATACAAGCCCTGTACTCCTGTAGGAAGGTATCTACTTAGATCAAGCGAAGAACCTAAACCAGTGTCTACAAAAATTTGATACCTATTTAGGTAATATAGGTCTCAGCTACCTGTTTCTCATATTGCCAAGCTTTGCTTAGTTTAGGGCTAGATTGTGTTGTGTGGAATGTCCGCAAATATTTGTATTTAATTTGGTGGAAGAAAAGTATATTTTACTCAGTTTTATTATTTTAACGACTTTCAGTCATTTGGTGGGTTAAGTTTTAAAAAGCTCTCTAGTTACTGAGAGATACACCTTTGTAAGGCACTTATCGTAGGTACAACGAAAATCTCAATGATGCTGCCAGCTACTAAGGCAAATAACCTTGGTTCGTATGACTGTATGAGAGAGAGTATATAAACTTGAAAACCCAACGTCAAAACTGCCGAACCGATTATGATGAAATTTCTATAGCACTAATCTGAAAGTAAAGTTAAGATATAATTTTTCAAATTAGTTTACGAGTTATGTGGTAACAAACATAAAAAAAAATCAAACAAATCAAATATCCAATAATTATTATACATCACAATTACTTATTTATATGAGTATATAATGTATTAGCATTAATATCATATTTATTAGTTTATGACTATTTATTTTATTTTATTATGTATGCCCCGTCCCTACTCGTACCATATGTTTCTTTCCATCCAAAGGTTGTCTGGAAGAAATCGCTATTAGCGATAAGACCGCCCATTGTACCTCTAGTTTTTAAGAATTCTTTCATGCCATGTTTACCGCAAATTTTTTGGTGTACAATAAAGTTATATTCTATTCTATTCTATTCTATATCCGTGAAAACACCCATTTAGAATCATTCCATGAGTTTACTCGCTTTTTGGTTGGAACCCTGACGAACGAGATTCAATACCTACTTTTGCTCTGTGCTGTGTGCTAACTACACGAACTATGCTTGGAGCAAAGGCCAATTGACACACATATGACACAGGCAGTTAGTAATGCAGTACAGTTTTGGCTTAAAGATTACGTATAGCATATTTTTGATTGGCCTCTCAGCTCAGTTGGTAGGATCTCTGCCTTCTGCGCCGTAGGTCGTGGGTTCGATACCCACCGAGAACAAATATTTGTGACAAATATTTGTGGTGAACACAGTTGTTTTTTCTCTGTTGGGGCGTTATATTGTATTCTGAGGTGTATTTACAAAAAAATGTGTGTAAGTATTATATCAGCTATCCGGTTCCCATAGTACAAGCTCTGCTTAGTTTGGGGCTAGTAGATTGTCTTGAATATTTATTTATTATTATTTTGTTATTTTTAACACCCACCACTAGCATAATTTGCAGTAGTCGAGTTGGCAGCACTGCCCACGAGGCCACGAGCACGCACGTATCGACTTGTTTCATTCGTCAGTTTGGTTTGAGTTTGGATGGAGTGTTTGGTTTCGTTCTGAGTCAAAGTTTAATTTAGCGGGTTTTTTTTATTTTCCCTCATTTTGTAAACGCTGCTGGCTGTGTCAGTGTATGGAGGCACAGACAAAAAGATGTACCGAGGTCCAAGACAGACCTATCAGCAGCAGCCAACCAGACAAACATCTTCGTGCTTCGAACGCGGCAGACCAGAATCCCACACATTTATTAACAAAATGGGGCACACACCTGATTGATACGTCATTTCAAGGTAAGTAGAGTACCTGTATCAAACTCAGTTATTCCCTGATGTTTTTGAACCTAATCATGTTTTGTACCTACCTACTCCCTAGATTCTGGTTGTGTTGGAAACACGATCGAAAAATGATTTATAAAA
The DNA here is from genome assembly GCA_947578465.1 of Thera obeliscata. Classification (NCBI taxonomy): domain Eukaryota; kingdom Metazoa; phylum Arthropoda; class Insecta; order Lepidoptera; family Geometridae; genus Thera; species Thera obeliscata. The sequence continues at coordinate 1,491,953 of OX387915.1, forward strand.
CTTAGTGTTTTCAGTTCTGAACTTTTGTATATTGGTACAAAGAAGTTTTTAAAGTTAGGAAAATTAATTGTTTATTTTTTTCAGATAAGGTGTACTTTACATAGTACGCAAAGAGGACGGGCTACTTAACAGGCTGTTAATGGCTTCCTGGATTTCAAACAACTAATAATTGGCCTATTTGTTATTGGACTCAGGGCTAGAAGTAAATCCAAACACCAAACTTCAATGGAGTGATTTCAATCATGGGCAAGCAGTATTGAAGAACTTTTTAAAAAGGATTAGCCAGTCATCTATGCAGCGTACTGCACATACCTATAACTGTAAGTACTTGTCATTTGCTATCAGTGATTCAAACGATTTCTCTGACTTAGAACCTGCAATGTCAGGCCGACCTGTCCTCTAATAGACCTGTCTATTATTGACGATACTTTTGTCAATAACAAACAGGTCGTAGTTTGGTAAGATAAACATAATACCTACTTGTACTAATTACCATCATAGAATGCTCTACTTTGTCAGCGATAACTACTTCCTAAAAAATACATTATTTTATTTCAGATATTAATCCGGTTGAGTAGCTGTCACTTGCAATAACGGTTGCCGAGGAAGGAGCTACGCCATGAGAGGAGCTAGCCTGTGGGCAATAACAGCAAATACAAGCCTACAAAAGCATTACAACGAAAAAGGCATTCTCCAAGACGATTTTTTCTTATTTTAAGTATTTAAATAGTTACCTATCTAAATTGATTTTCTAATACAGATTTATAGATTTTTATTGAATGGTTTTATTGCAATACGACTATTATTTCTTTAAGATGCAAAAGCTATCGGCTTATTTATTAGGCTAGGTTTAGGTTAAACTGTTGGGTTGAGAAAATACTAGTCTATGTAGTACATATTTTGGTAACCTGTAATCAGTTGTTATTGAGGTGCTTTATAAATTTTTGTTCTATTAATTTCAGAAGCTTACAAAGACTGGGAGAACAGCTTTCTGAGAGCAGCAGGCTACGCTGTTCACTGAAAGCATGTATGGCTGATCTACTATCATGAAGTTCATGTGAAGGATAAGGTTACCTTAAAGTGAACTTTGAGCGGCCCAATGCCCTTAATATGAACTAAATGATAGTAAAGCAAGTCAATCATGCCCTTAGGGAACAGCGTTACCAGCCGTTAAAAGGCTTTTTTTCCGGTCTTCATAAAACGTTTCTGCTCGTAAAGAAAGTAAAAATTACCGTACGATACGGCTTGCTTAATCGTATGAAACATTCTAAAACAACTTCTAGAAGGCGAATACGACTAAGTAAACGTTGGAAACGCATAATGGTTAGGTTAAACCCATAGTAAGTAAAGACGTAAAACACCTTACTAGAAGTGAATTACGACTTAAAAAAACATCAATATCGGTTAATGAACAGGTTAAACTACAGTAAGATAAGACGTACGACGTCTTACCAGAAGTCGATTATGACTTAGTAAACAGCTTAAACTACAGTAAGGTAAGACGTACGACGCCTTACAAAAAGTCGATTACGACTTAGTAAACGTTGAAAACACTTAATGAACAGATTAAACTACAGTAAGGTAAGACGTACAAAGCCTTGCTAGAAGTCGATTACGACTTAGTAAACGTTGACAACGCTTAGTGGACAGGTTAAACCCACAGTCAGTAAAGACTTAAAACGCCTTACTAGAAGCGAATTACGATTTAAGAATCATTCAAAACACTTTGTGAACAAATTAAACAGCAGTAAGAAAAGGCGTAAAACGCCTTACCAGAGGTTAATTGGGGCACAATGATACGTCGGATATTACTCTAAGAAAATTTTACGTGTGTGACCCGAGCACCTTCTTTACCGTTTTATCGCCTTACCAGAAGTTGAATCCCATCGTCAGTTCGTCGATCCTATCTGACTTACCACGTTAATAGCTTTTTATTTAAGGCTAATCTGTAAAAAAATACGTCTAAAACACACATTAGAGAGTATTATTGCTGCTTATTTGTTGCGCCTCACGCTTAAGGCGTAAAACGCCTCCAACCTAGGAGGCGTTTTTCGTTCAAGCACGGTCGGTCGTTTTTTCGCCTTCATTACGAATAAATCCACCTTCGTTACGAAACTTTCAGCTTTACATTTTTCTCAGTGTATAATATTGTGGACATCGGTTCACATTGATAATAAATAAACTCATAAGTAACCTTATTTCATAATTTTTGCCAAGGTTTAATCAAAATGTCTACGTAATTAGCTTCCAAAACAGCTCCAAGAATTTCACAAACTTTATCCAAAACGTCAACAAGAACAGAATTAATTATAAGCAATTTGTTATCCTCAAATGAACAAAATGCTCCATCATGAGAGAAAGAGACGGAGCTATCATACAAGGAATAATAGAAGAGACAACCTTTCAGGGTTCTGTTTGTCACAAAGCCTTTGGCATGTCTTGACTGGACAATTACAGGAGATTATTTCGTACCAAAATGTTGAAATTAGCCAGAGAAATACGTATTACGTACGTTTAAAATGTTATAATATTAAAGATTTTAAAGGACCTACCAAATTTGAACAGTCTACACAACGCTATTTAGCCCCAAACTAAGCAAAGCTTTTTTACAGGCTTGAGTACATAGATCATATTTTAAAAGCTAGACTGATTAAAATTAAACTTGAAATTCCGTACTTCGTGACTTTTTTACTGGTACCAGGCGAGCAAAGCCGCAGGCATAGAGAGCTACACGGGCATTGGTAATGCAAGAGCGAGACAGCAAAATGAATTTATTATAATTTATCAAGCGTACGACTAAGGACGACGGTGATAAATGATGGAGGACGGGCTCAGTAATGATCCTTTTGTTTTGACCTAACTTAATAAAACTGAAACATTCATTGCAAATAAATCCCTTAACAATAATATTAATAAACCTACTTGCTGTCTAATTATACAAAAAAACGGTAGAAACTGTTTTTCTAGGCTTGGTCGCGTGGAACTGGCACCTAGACTCACCTAGCTTTAAGACGTTCCAAAGTGATCCTTGTGATACCATTGAAGAAAGACATTATGAATTTGATTTTTTAATTTGAGAGATAATTGTGGGATAATTAGTCTCTTGACTATTTTTCTCTAAGTCTATAGTGGATATCCAAAGAAGTATAGGTGTAGTATTGAGTACCGATAAATATCGGAGACATGTCTGTCTCTGTGAATAAAAAAGTAAACAGGGCTTTGCATCTAATATAGATGATTTATAGAGCGTCAGGGACAACTGGTGATTACTCAAGCCCTTGCGGGACGCTCTATTGCCTGGGACAGAATTTTAGATAATATTATAATTATATTCTATGGATAGGGCTGTGAAAATTATTCAGTTTTGATTCTACTACAATGCTCGTTCAAACTTGATTAGACAATATCAAAGTTATAATCAGATTTGTATGCAAATTGGTACATTCTGTCGAATACGGTCCACTGTTCATAACGCACGAAATTGCAATCAACACAGACGAATTAAGGTTGATTATCGCATGACAAACGTCATAATTGCTGTTACGAGTATTGGTGCGCATTTGTAATTAATTATATTTGAGTTATTGCTTCGAAATATTGCTGGATTTGTTTTATGTGAAAATCGATAGTTTACTCGATTAGTATTCAACTGCTGTTTTGCATTTGACTGCTTTCACATCTCAGTTGGTAGTAACTCTGCCTTTTGCGCTGGAGGGGTTAGATCCCCACTGAGAACAAAATATTTGTGTGGTGAACGTAAATGTTTGGTCTCTTTATGGGTGTAATGATGTGTTATAATATTATAAGTTTTTACAAAAAAAATGCATATTACAAAATGCATATGATAATGAACTATCTGGTTGCCAAAGTACAAGATCTGCTTAGTTTGGAGCTAGTTATGCTGTTTTACCTTAATTTTTTTTATAACTTTTAAGACGTATTTCTCAGGCTTATTTCATCATTTTGTTATGATGGATGTGGATTATCCACAAATATTTATATAGGAGTATGTTTGAGGTACCTACTTATTTATATTTGTTCTTTACTATTAGAAGACGGGTGCCCGGTTTTTTGCACTTGTTGTGAAACGGTCGCGTTTAGCGTAATAACATGATCCTAAGTTGCATTCTAAATTCAATGAGTGATACATTTTAGTTATACAGCTAGTTTATTTTCTATTCTGTTACTTTATACTTTACTAGCAGCCCGTCCCGGCTTCGCACGGGGTAGACAATATTGTTGTACATTATTTTGTTTTGTTCTATCGCTAATAGTTTCGGCAGCGCATTCGACGAAAGACATTTTAAGACTCATTTTCCTACACCTTCGGTTACATTGTTCAAATTTTACCAAGGATCCCTATTTTTTTTCAAAATGAAAAGCCTATGTCAAATTGAAAGAATGTAGCATTCTATTGGTGAAAGAATTTTTTAAATCAGCCCAGTACTTTTTGAGCCTATTCATTACAAACATACAAACATACTAAAATAGGTACAAATCTTTCCTCTTTATAATATTAGTGTAGATTTGTGCTGTTCAGTAAAAGTGTACAAGTTAGTGAATTGCAGAACGTCAGCTAGTTTGTTAGTTTCCCCAAGGCATAACTAAGTTTGTATTGTAAAGCTAGTTTGAATGCAAACGCCCGCGTGGTCAGATAAGTTTATGCCTCGAGCTGGTGAACTAGAGCACGCCCCTGACTTCGTTTAATTATTCACTACTAACAACTACGGAAAACGGGAGAGGCCTACGTGAGAATGTCGACTCCAGCGACTGATATACACCACGTTTTTTTAACTACCAAAAAAAAATAATAGGGTAATGTAGTAGGGGTAGAACATTATAATGTGCAATCAGAATTTTTAGTTTCGATAAAATGACAAAGTTATTAAATGTTAAAATTTTCAGAAATCCTGCATAAAATTATGGACATATTAGTTACGTAGTACTTAGAGAGAAAAAAAATTACGCTGTTCGGTTCCGCTTGGTATTTAGCGTTTATGAATGAAATGATTTTTGCTTGTTGAATCATTTCTCAATATTTGACTAAAAATTGTGGTTATTTAAAAATATTTTTTTATGACTTGAATTTTTTTTTTGCGTGTATGTGTTCAGTATCGGCAGCCGATATCGACATATTTTTTTTGGTAATTACAAAATAGTATATAGGTGTAGGGTAATAGGTGTATAATAAAAATAGATAGATATAATAACAATACCACATCACACTTATATTTAATTTTGTAATATTGTCCATCTTTTTTTTTTCTTTGATCTTTATAAATGCCTCTATTCGCTAGATGAACTCTAATGCAGATAATGCTGCTTTCTGCAAAATAGGATTATTGTAGCAACGACTGGGATTTCTGCTGTTACTTCCTATTTTTTTGACATATTTTTATTAAGTAGGACATACACAATGTTATTAAACAACTTTTAATTGTATTAAGGCATATTATACATTGCCTTAATACAATTAAAAGTTGTTTAATAACATTGTGTATGTCCTACTTGATAAAAATATGTCAAAAAGATAGGAAGTAACAGCAGTATTACAGTACAATTGTATGACTAGTTAGCTACTAGAAACTTGTAATGGATAGGTATTTATTAATTAGTTTGTTGTATGCAATAATTGTGATTATTTTTTAATTTAAATTTTAGTTTTAGTTTAAATTCCGCACACAAATGTATTTTGTTATTTTGGAATAAATGAATATGATATGCCCATTGCCACTTACTAACTCTACGAGCTACGTCGGTGACCTTGACTCTTCTACAGATTTCCACATTTCTTATTCTAGAGTCTATTGCTGCTGGAATATTACTAAGGTCGATGCCCAAGGCTCCTCGCAAATGCGGTACCAAATCGCGATGTGGTACGAACTGAAACATGGCACAATCACTATCGTACTAATAAATGTTTAGTAAAACTAAAATCTATCGCTATCTCTAAATAGATAGATAGATAGATGGGAAATACTTTATTGCACACCACATAAAATAAACAAGAGAATACAGAAATCAAAGTGGAATACAATGAGCAGTCTTATAACTAAAAGCGATCTTGTCCAGACAACCTTGGGATCGACTGAACTTGAAAAGAACGATAGAGGACGATCTCTAGATCGTCTGTAACGGTCTGCAGATAGCTTCACTGTTTCTTGTGTATTGTGTAAATATTTGTTTAATTGTAAGTTTCTTTGTGTTAGTAAATATATTTAAATAAAGTAAAAGTATACTAAATTGATATTTATTAGTAGTTTTTTTTGTGAAGCCGTTTTCTGCTTAAAAATATACCTATGTGGTATGCCAGTACTTTTAAACGGTAGAAGAAAACATCGCGAGAAATTAGGCATGTCGTAGATTGCAAATTTATTCCTTTCTTTGTAAAAACACTCATACTAAGGGCGCTTGTACACGCTAAGAAAAAACGCCGGGTCTACCCAAGAATTCGTGTCGTAACTAGAAAATAACTGTGTACACTGCTCGTAGCGGTGCACGAAAAAAATCTTATCTGCGCAAGACACGACGCGGTGAACGTTGTTGCGTTTTCGTGTGTGGAAAAGACAAAATTCTTGTCGTCTACACGAAGAATTTGTCTTGTCTGCCGCAGGAACGGCAAATTTTCTTAGCGTGTACAAGCGCCCTTAGAATACAATCACACTCAAAAAGGCAACACACACCTTAGGGGGGTTCTCCATGGGCATCGAACCCACGGCCTGCAGCACAGAAGGCAGAGCAACTACCAACTGAGCTGTAAAGGCTTTGACTTTGATTTTATTAAGTTAAGTTTGCAGGAGTAGTCCATTCACACCTTGTATAATTTGTAATAATGGGTCCTTTCATATTAATTAATTAGTAATGCTTTTGATAACGAAAACTAATAACCATTAAAACCTAAAACTCATTATGTAAACAGCCTTTTACATCTTATCATTTAAATTAAGTTTAAAATGTTTAGAATATCACTTGCACTAATCTTTACGCGTAAGTATTTTTATTAAAAAGCTCCCTCAATTGATTTAATGAAAATAATAACTTGTTACAAAGAGAAAAATCCTTTTCTACAAAGACCTTTAAATCTAATCTAATAATAGATGATTTATAGAACGTGATTTAACTGGTATTTTCTCATGCCCCTACTTACGGGTAGCTTATAGTGCCTTTAGATGGAATAGGCTTGCCCAGCACCTATAGCATTATAAAATTTTAATCGAATGAAAAAATATATACACATGAAACAGTTGAGGTACACCTCGTTGTTGTGTAATTAGTGAGCCAACTAACACAAGTAATTTAGAAATGCATAAAATACAATGCTGTTTTTTTTTAATTTAAAAGTAAGCATAGTATAAGCTAACTGAATAAATACATTTCATTTCAAAGATACAAGCCTCGCTCAAATATACAATAAAACTGCGGACGGAATAATTGAGTCAATAATAGGCAATGTCAGCGCACTCAGAAAGATAGACCCTCCCAAACGATTCAGTCAGCTCCGTGATATAGAAGATCAAATGGTGGCCGAGAATATGAAGCGAGTTATATCCATAAACAACACGCATGTCAAACTGAAGTATAAACTCGTCAATGAATCATTTAATGCTTCAACGACAACAGAAAGAATGCCACAAGTAACACCATTACCAGAGAACAAGCTAAACCTATCAATAGATGACATCAAAACAAGGATGAGAAAAATACACTTGAACCAACTTCTCGTGCAGCAGACGAACCCTATCCCAGACTTCAGCAAGGACGAGGACAGCCCAGCCGTCATAACGAGACGATTCGACAGATTTCACATCCAGGCGACGCAAAAAAAGAATTTAGCGCTACGTCCTAATTACTTTTGGAACAGCGAAGACTGGCGGCTGATGTATCAAGACAAACAAAGGACGCTTGCACTGATGGCGCAGTTCGTATACGCGGCGAGGTACAAAATGCCGTACGTGCAGTTATTGAGGAAAAAGTACAGCTATCACTACAAGTACAAGATAGGGTACTGCTTCGCGTTGCTGAGGCATTTGAAACAGCAGCAGAAGTTAATCTACACATCTATGAAAAATTACTACACGTGGGTTCAATTACTACATCATTAGCCTATTAGACTGCAAAAGATTCCATGCACCCTCCATCCCGCCAAACTTCACGACACAGGTATAAGAGGCTTAATGCTGTGCCTGTAATTGATGCAGGGCTAAAATTGTTATTAAGATCTATGCTTTGCATAGCTAAAAACTAGATAGCTCTAGCTCCAACAATATTGATTTATATGGATTAATAATAATTCTACTTCATCTTATTATGAAAAAATATTGTAAGCGTTAGACGCCTCCATACCCAATGGACCGACGATAATTGATACGAGTCGTATGATCGCGAAAAGTCGATGGATTCAGAGCGCTCAGAAAAGTTCTTCCTGGAAATGTGTAGGGGAGACCTAAGTCACAGCAGCGTATTTTGAGACTGATGGTATTGTAAATTATGGTAAGGCAAAAATATTGGCCCGTATTACCTACCCTAAAAACTAACATAATCAATTTAATAATATTTTTTAACTGGTCGATGCACTTCGACGATTACTTAATGTTATTATAATTATGCAGGACTTTCACTAGCTTAATGGTTCACCTAAAGCTCTACGAAAAAGTAGTCCGACTAGACGTCGACATAAAGGACCTGGTCACCTACCTTCGCCGGCTCAACTTCGAGAGGAAACTCGACGAGGATCCTACATACTATGACTCTTCGACGGAAGACCACGGGAAACGGCCGTTTGGCATGAGAGACGATAGAATGCCTGGAGGGTAGCCCTATTTGTAAGACTTAGAACACCAGCGGTGATGCAATTAGTCGCATCACTGACAAAATATATATGATTTTAAAGAGTAACTTCTTCAATCAATGAGTCCAAACAAATTCCTAGAAAGATTTACGTCTTGTAATTACACAAGGACGAGCAACCATTCTACTAACCATTTTATATTTCTCAAATCAGCAGTGCCAAATCACTAATGTTTCAAAAAGCGAAGCGCTATTTCAAATTTTAAGTTTCGAATGCATCTTGTGCGGTGTTGCCAGCTTTGGCAGCTTTCCAGAACCACAGAATAAATAACAACGATGGAACTCTGAATAAATGTACATGGATGAAAAACATTTGTTGCTCTGAGCCATTGTGAGGCTGTTTTTTCCGGTTGCCAGTAGCTTTTGTATATTTTTTACGTTCTCTAGAGAGTTTACAGTTTTTCAATAACCTCAATGTGGACTGTCTCTGGTGATTGTGTGACATTCAATAGCAATATAGGTTGACAATATTTTATGAATAATGTGAACTATTTTACAAAATTTAAAAAACTGTGTAAAGTGGGAATAACTAACACACAGTAGGTATATTAAATTCGGATAAGCGAATTCTTGTTTTTTATAATCCAGAACTTAAATTGTGCAATAGCAATGATTAAGTATTCTTCGTTCATCAAAGTTTTTGTTCTCTTATATTTATCAGTAAAAAGTGCTGTAGTGTTTAGAACTACATTGTAATATCTATAATATTATGATATAACATTTATATATATATTACCTACTAGCTGTGCCCGCGACTTCGTTCGCGTGGAATAGTGTCTATGGGTAGCATTTTAAATATGCAGCGAAAAAAAAACAGTAGATACTTATTCGCTGTCACAGTTATCTGCCCTCTTACTAACACTTGGGCATATTTCCCCACCTACACCACTCCCCTCTCCTCTCCCTCTGTTAATGTACATTTTTCCATACAAACTTTCATTCCCTATTGTTATTTTATACCCATGGTAATAGAATAATTAAAACGGCGGGAAGGTTGAGGAGAAAAAATAGAAACAAAATTGTTTTCCAAAGTAACAATAATGTCTATTTAATAATTTTGGGATGTCGGCCAAGATTGATTTACTTATAGATAGATAGATAGATTAACACTTTATTGTACACAAAGAAATACATATAGAAACTTCTAGGGAGTCCGGTGGCTATGTTTGACTGGTTTTTATTCTAGTTGTCTCAGTTGGCGTAGTTGGTCTGACTCAGTCTTACACGGACTCGGTATTACAGTTTATTTAAAACAAACTTAAATGTTGGTCTCACTCAGTTTTACAACATGCTTGATCTACCAAAATTTAGCAGCTGTTGCTTCTAGGAACTCCAGAATCAATAATAGGTATTATGTACTTTCTCTTCAGTATGCCTTTTTCTTCAGTTTGTAATGATTTGTTGTGACGTCTACCACATTTAGTTGTCTATCACCAAGCCTGAGATCTTCAATTTCAATTTCTGCTATGTTGTAATCATCAGGTTTTGTTTGTGAATCTTCTGATGATGATGGTTGTTCCTGATATGCTTGGTTCCATGGGAAAACGGACGGGATAGCACTCTTCTTTAATATTTTTGTAGTACGATCTATAACTAAAATGAGTACCTTCATTAGGATTTCAAAGTATGTAACAAAATACATGGTATTGTAGATAAATAAATAAGGACTTACCCAATTTTGTCTAGCACAATGGTGTTATAGCAAAATCAGAAATGAGCTGCGCAAATCAGAGAATTGTTTCGTACGGTTAATCCAGGCTTGATATTATGTTATAATGCTTGTATCATTGTTGTCTTGCTTCATTTTTGGGTAAACGGAACGGTGTGTGGCATTCTATCTATCTATCGTCATGCGTATAATTTGTCTACACAATACTCAACTACTCACGGGGTATTTAACAATGAGTATAAAACGCTACGCTAATAGTATCTAACACTTAGTAGTATTTGTAAACAGAAAATTGTTTATTTTCAATTTTTCATGTCACTTGACCATAGAATTTTTTTTTTCTTTTCGCTCCTTTCGAAGCAGGCTATAGTACCAAGACTATACCGCCTAGTCTTACGTTTTGGTGACCATAGAATAATGCACTACCACTTCTTTTCTCTTCTTCTTCCTAATGAATGGCATCTGTACTTTTCTGATCAATTTTGCCAGTGTCGAGTAGTAGGTATAGTGAGTTTAATGATGATAAATTACATTCTTCAACTCCGCTCACCAACATCTCGACTGTTGACTGTTGTGTGTAAGTAACAGTTGACACATGTTGACACGTGACAGTGACAATTCAGGTGTAGGCTCGGTGGTAGTGGTGTCCACTTTAAAAAGAATCGATATATTTCCTATTCGATAAATCAGAGCTGTACATCTATGCCTTTCGATTTATCGGATGAAAACATTGATATTTTGTACGTATCGAGTACTTTTTAGGGTTCCGTATCCAAAGGGTAAAAACAGAACCCTATTGCTAAGATTTTTCTGTCCGTCTGTCACAACAGGCTGTATTTCATGAACCGTGATATTTATACATTATGACGTTTTCACAGATTATGTTGCCGATATAAAAACAAACACCAACAAATAAAATTTACAGGTTCAACTCATTCCAACATTGTTTTATTAAAAAAAGTAAGAGAAAAATCTTTAACGTAAGAACTAAAAAAAAACATCCGCATTTACTTAATCTTGAGATCAATAAAAAAATATAAAGGGCTCTCATTTAGTCTGCCTTCGTTTATCTGAAATATAATGGTCAGATTTCACCGTTTTCCAACTCATGTGGTTTATTTAGTTACGATCTTCTCACAGATTAAAATAGTTAAACTGGTCAAAGTTGAGTTCTTATGAAATTGCCGGCTCGATTTCGATGTTTTTCTATTAAAAACCGAAAAAGCATCGATAAATCGAGTATATCAAAAGCATTTCAAAACATCGGGTCGGTTCGATGTATCCCATCCCTAAGCGGCGGTCGGCTGTCAGTCAGTCACTGTGATACGTAAACAAACAAAACATTCTAGAATCGAAGGTCGTCGAATTTCTCCAAAAAAAGCGCAATTCTCATGTAAAATGGTGTTTACAAAAAGGGTTTTGCATTGATAAGTTGCATAAATGACCTTTCTAATGCCTTTGCCTATCTGTGTACCAAATTTCGGTGATCGGCATGTAATCGGCGAAGTGGTTTAGTGTAAGAGCGAGACAGAAAGTGAGACAGAAACATCAAAGAATTGCTCTTTAGAACGTGTTTTATAAGGTTTGTAAAACCTTTTTCACAATAAAAAGTAGCCTATGTCCTTCCTCAGGCCCTGAACTATCTGTGTACCAAATTTCATTTCAATAGGTTTAGTAGTTTTGGCGTGAAAGCCAGACAGGAAGACAGACAGACAGACAGACAGACAGAGTTACAAACGCATTTATAATATTAGTATGGATTATATCTGTCGTCTCGAGCAGGGTACTCGCGGATTGTGGGGTGGATCGTATTCATTCGATATCCAACCGCCGCGGAGTAAAGACGAGTGCGTGATGTGCTAGCGAGCCGATATTATATATTATTATATATTTATATCATTTACATAGGTACTTACATTCTTATAGTGTACACTACAAGTGCCTTGGAAGCATAAATTGTAAATAATTTAAGAAAGCCAAATAAAACCAAAGCAAAAATATTAGTAGAATGTCAAACAAATATAAAAGTAACATGAAAAATGCTCACTGAGCCGCCCTTTTTATTTTTTCTATTTTGTTTTTTTAATTTTGAGTGACACGCACCTCACTCACGGAAGTGTACCAGTGGCCCAGTTAGGTAATGGTCCAATTTGAAGACTACAGCGAGAAATACAATGGCCTACTTGCTGGCTTTTTTCATGCATAATATTTATGATGGCTGTGGTCAAAGTGCGACTCATCGAGGCTCCTTTCTTGATCTTGATACAATGTTTTTTTTTTTTCAAAATTTTTATTTCACTGATGGGAAATGGTAAGTTTCCTTTGATAAAATCATTAATATTTTTTTATTCAACATTTTGGTGCACTGAGGGAAGAGAAAAGTTTCCCTTTATAAAATAACGGCACAAGACACGCAGCGACGATAATCGAAAAACTAATATCACCCAATAAATTATACCTTTGTTTGAGGCCACTCTGGTTCTTTATAGCTAGCTCCCCCTTATTTACTAAGAAGCCTCCTTAGGAGCAATGGTACCCGGGGTACTAACCGGGACGCCTCCTGATCAGAAGTCTAAGTAGCTACATGTCCAAAATAGCATAAGGTCTAATGAGCAGTAAATCTAATTAGCAAAATGTCCATGTAGCAAAACTTCCCATTATCAGATGGTTTGTATAGTAGAACGTCTATTTAACTAATATGGCGGGCGTGGTTTCAATCAGCTGTCAGTTCACATGTTTGTAAGTCTGAGTGCACACACAGACTACAGCACACGCTTTCCGATGTATTTTATACCAGGTGACTCAATAAATTTCGAATTTAAAACAAATGTTGCAGGCATCGGCAATTTCAGGGTACAACATAATAATCTGTCAGCAAAAATATAATATTATTCCATACCCAGTACCTACCACACGCTCTGTCTGGCTCTGGTTTTGAGTCTGTGTGAGTATTACCGGTATATTATACGTTTTGTGTGACGTTTCGACGTAGGGTTTATTTTGACAGCACTCACACAGACTGAAAACCAGAGCCAGAGACAGAGTTAGACAGAGCTTGTGGTAGGCCTACTGGTTTGTTACCATAAAAATATTTGGCGATGGGTCGACGACATTGTGAAGGTCGCAGGAAACACCTGGACAAGAGACGCGCAGGACAGGGGAGGCTGGCAAAATATGAAGGAGGCCTATACCCAGCAGTGGGTGATACCGGGCTGAAATGATGATGATGATGATTACTTTAGTCTCTGTTCATTGTTCATCTTAATATAATTATGTGTCTCTTTGTTAAATGTCATGTGTCGTCATAAATAAATAAGTTTCTTTCTTTTTTCATCTTTCGATATGATATAATCATGCTAAAATCAATTCTGCAAAGTAAAGCAGTTGTACATTTGTGAATACGGCCACAGATTCCGCTAAGCGCGGTATATTTCAGTGTTTATTATCAAGCCGTTATTCTTTAACAGCCCATGCGATACGTTTAAAGTTGAGTGGATATCCGAATCGTCGGGTAGTGTTTTTATTTGATCGTTTATATTTTATGGCCTGATTACAGCTGGAAAAACTTCTATAAAAGCCACGAAAAAGGGAATGAAAATTAAAAAAGCAGCCAAGTGCGAGTCGGACTCGCCCATGAAGGTAGGGAACGATATTAGAAACCTCAACATCATTTTTGAAGACCTATTCATAGATACTCCACACGTATGGGTTCGATGAAAAAAAAATTTTTGAGTTTCAGTTTCAAGTATGGGGACCCCCAAAATTTATAGTTTTTTTTCTATTTTTGTGTAAAAATCTTAATGCGGTTCACAAAATATATCTACTCGCCAAGTGTCATCAGTCTAGCTCTTACGGTTTCGGTGAAAAATGGCTGTAACACGGACGGACAGACAGACAGACAGACATGACGAATCTATAAGGGTTCCGTTTTTGCCATTTGGCTATAGAACCCTAAAAAGCGTGGACTACTGCCACACCCGTCAGTCGACCGAAACCCATACAAAAGCCGTTTTAACTACCTATTTCACAGACATGTATAGTGGCGGTATGAAAATGTGCGTCGATTTTCAACTTGATTTGTTCAACGTATCACGATCACATACTACCTTTTGAAACTGAATAGACAGAATACACCGATAAGTTAACCTCACAAATTATGTCAAAATGTATTGTGTTCATGATCAAGGCACTGGTGCAAGCGAAAACCGACTCTAAGGTGACGAATATTTTCATACCGCGACTGTACAAATGTCGTTCTGTACACGCGCGTCTGTGTGCGGTTCGAATATAAACACTACACATATGTAATTTTGTACACGGGCTTTGCTCAAATCAGGCTAACCGCAAGCCCGCAGGTTGCGGAAGTCGGAATTGGTGGGGGGAGGCGCAGTGTCCGTTCTATACATTGCATTATTTTTTTGTTTTTTGCTACTGCTACGTGTTTTCGTAGCATGTCGCAACGCTCGTAGCAATTACGACTACACCTAGTCCACTTATCCATAAAATAAAACAAGGTTCTATCATTTTTAATTTATGAAATAAATGTGTCCACTAGCAAAGAAGACATCCTGTAAATTTTTTGACGTGACAACGTCTTATAAAGGCCTGCGCACACCTAGTTCGCTGGCGGTAGCGATCAGTGAAACGCTGTCAAATATCGCTGTCAAATCTCAAATCTGACAGCGTTTCACTGATCGCTATCGCCAGCGAACTAGGTGTGCGCAGGCCTTAATTTGATGGAGCCGGCTGCACGCACGAAAAAACATGACTCCTGCGGCGTTACCTCGCTTTAAGGCGTTCCATTTTAAGGGGCCTCTACACATTTGGCCATGCTGGGCCAGGCTCCGCCAATGCACAATTGTAGACCACGATCACTTGGTGTTCACACACTGGCGCATGGCTCATTGCTGCCTGGCAAACCAATTGCGACGGACGTCGAAGTAATTACGGCTGCGGCTATTTACTTTGAACGATCAGATTTGATTCAAACTTTGCACACCTGTCAAAGGTCGATGACAATGCAATAATATGAAAAAAAAAATATATGAAAAAAAAAAAAAATTTTGATTGTTGTAAATATTTTATCAATAGTTTATTATATCTGAAGTTATTATAAAAGCACCCTACGCTTTTTTGTACAATAATATAAATTTTTCAATTGATTATTACAGTTTTATTTTTAACTTTTAAGTTCAATTAGTTATAAAAGCGTTTTTTTTTAGTTTTTAAACTATAATTTATTGTATACTGTTTACAAGTATTACAGAACGCAACACAAAAGTGTTCTATCCCGGTCAGCGGCCGGTGACGAACTGAACATTGGACGATTGTGTAAACACCACAGGCCAGGCTACGCCACGATTCCTTTGAAGTGTGCCCAAAAAACCGACAACTCCCCGATTGCGCGCCATGCTTGCCGCCAACATACACCAATACCCGCCAATGTCCGCCAACATACACCAATACCCCCTGTACACATTGGCGTTGGCCTGTAGTGGGCCAGCATGGGCAAATGTGTAGAGGCCCCTTAAGGCTTGAAGTGCAAGCGAGAGCGCTGAACGAGCGAAAAAGAGGCACAATCGGCCTCCGCATTCGGCAGCGTTCGACATCTGTCTCTCTCCTACTTGAGTGAGCGATGCGTCCGCGTGGACAGCTGTATGACGTTGTCACGTTCAACTATCATCAGTAAACCGACTTTACAGACAACCGATTTTTTATACTTAATACCTTTCTAATAAATTATTCTTCAAAGTAATTACTAAGTTTAGAGAACTGTCGAATAATTTGAAAATGCAGCATAAATTATTCACATAAATTAATTTTACATAACAGCTCCTTTGAGACATATATAGCAAACAAAATTAATTCTGAAGTAAAATACGATGCAATATAACTCTCTATCGCAATAAACTGAAACTTAGAGTTTAGTAACATATGCAGAAACTGTGAAATATAGTAGTTCTTGTTAGTGCAATAACTTGGAGGCGGTTACTGTAAATCATGCTCAATATGTATGAGTTTTCAAGTAGTCTGAGCTCAAGTGTAGCTGAAGCTAGGAGTGTGTCTGCTGATGTGAAATGATAGCGATCGCCTACACCATCGATTCTCAAAGTGGTCCAGGTGGACCCTCAGGGGGACCCTTATCGTGTCACTGGTTCTTTCGAACCAAGGATTTTAAGATATATAGATAGATAAATAGATAGATAGATAGACTTTATTGTACACAAAAGAATACATTTATTAAGTCGTTTTTTTACATTTTATTTTTACAGGTTCTACGATGGCGTGACAAAAAATGGGGGTTCACAATTTGTGAGCCTCCGCTCCATGATAATCTACCTAGTTACGATAGTGAAGAACTAAAAATGTTGGCTTCAACTATCAATTCATTAATTAACTAATCAATTCTCACCTTTGTTTCGAAAACTGTTAATTCGTGATAGGAACTCAGCCGCAACGCAAATGTCCATAGTTAAATCTAATCTTCATATTTTTTTGTCGACTAGGAGTATAGTAAAAATGTAGCTGGGTAATCAAAACTAGCTGATGGAACAAGCATATGGTCTACAGTCTACCTGATGTTAAGTAGTAACCATCGCCTATAACAAAGCATTGCCTCGTAGGTCACGCACGTCAAGAACGTGCTCAATGCACATCCTTGCGTCCATCAACTTGAGGCATACAGATGTAAATGTAAATGTAATTTTCGTCGTTCATCCAAAGTCCAAAGTTGTGTGAATTGTCCACAATATTTATTATTATTATTATTAAAGAATTCAATAAAAGCAAACTAAAGTAGTACCTCTCAAAAATCCATTCAAATCATTGCTTCGAGGCTTTGAATACATTTTGTAACTTCAATCGTCTATCCCTTTTGCAATCACTTTGAGATCTATTCGTAAAGGATTCAGTTGAATACGTTTCTTTAACTTGCGTCTTATACTTATCAAGGACCAAAAGCAGTTTATTAACACTTTTGTGATAGCAACTATGGTTTTTTTCAAAGAAATTTACAATTACTATTAAAAAAATATGTTTTCACATCGAATAGTAAAGCTATCAGTAGGCCTATCACAAGCTCTGTCTGGCTCTGGTTTTAAATCTGTGTGAGAGTTGACTAAATAAATCCTACGTCGAAACGTCACCCACACAGTATACACTGGTGAGCACTCCCACAGATTCAAAACCAGACCTAGAGCCAGAGCCAGACAGAGCTTGTGATAGGCCTACAGCAAACGATTGCAAACGATCCAGAGATGATTTTATCTATCCATGAACAAGCATACAGCCATAGTTTGACTGCGGACTCGTGGTGAAACTTTGATGTTGAAGGTTTGAATTTGATTTTATTCTGCAATTATTTTAATCATTGTTGTGCATGTTCCTTTTAAAAAATGTAAGTTTAAAAACTTGAGAAACCGACATCACAGCCAAACTGCTGAACCAATTTTGTTGATTTATTTCAGACCTTTTCAAATCAACTTATAAATGACGATCTTATGCGATAATAAACATTAAACTATTAAATTAACTGAATTGAGAAACTCCTTTTTTTTCGGTTAAGTAAGTCGGTTAAAAATAAGTTAATCAAAGCTGTTGTAACGGTTTTCCAATGTAAAGCGCATGCAAATTCAATTTCCACCTTCCTCTGCTTTTCCGCGCGATTAAATAACAAAGTTGAAACAAAAAATGCAAAAAAATGCAGCCTCAAAGAGCACGTCCGAGAAATAGGAGGAATTTGCATAGAATTATCAACGAACAGACACGTGTTTCTTTGCACAGCGCTAAACTGGATTAACTATATTTTATACAATGTACCACAGAAAGTTTAAAATGAACTAGAGGTAACAAGAAATGTTTTAACTGGACTGTATTTTTTTAAACAACTAGCTTTTGGAATAAGCTTATGACCTACCTGGTGTTAAGTGGTAACCATCGCCTATAACAAAGCATTGCCTCGTAGGTCACACACGTCAAGAACGTGCTCGATGCACTGCCTTGCGTCCATAAACTTGAGGCATACAGATGTTCAGCCTCACGTGCCAGTAATTTTACCCTTCAAACCGAAACACAGCAATGCTGCTTCACGGCAGAAATAGGCATGGTGGTAGTACGCACCCGGACGAGCCACACAAAGAGCTCTTCTACTACTGTGTGAGTGTTTTGTTCTGTATATTCTATTCTCCGATCTCAAGTATCTTAACGGGTAAAATAAGCTAATTTACTAATGGATCCTGGGGGCTCGCATCAGGTTCACTTCGGGTAAGTGATGTTACTCGTATTCGTGATGTAGACATCCCTGTCTTACTGTGTAGGTTCACTACAAAAGACAGACTTCACACTTCAGTTAGTAGCTTTGCCGTCAGCGCCGTAGGTTGTGGGTTCCATCCCCACTTTAGGTTGATAACTTTCTAGACTATAAAATTTTTTTGCTTATAGAATAATGGTAATGTGGACTTCAAAAATGTATTTTCAAATTGTTTTTTTGTAACGATCTGATAGCTCAACTGTTTCTTGTGTATTTTGTACATTTTGTAAATATTTGTTTAATTTTAAGTTTCTTTGTGTATTTTCAAAAGTAATATAATTAATATAAACTTAAAAAACTTAAAAAACCGACTCTATGGCCAAACTGCTAAATTCATTTTGAAACCTTTCAGAATTGTTTTTTCAAATCGGCTCATATGTGAAAAAGTTATGCAATAACAAAATAAGTGAACTGAGAACCTCCTCATTTTTAACCGACTTCCAATCAAAAAGGAGGAGGTTCTCAAATCGGTAGTTTTTTTTTTTTTTTTTTATGTTTGTTACCGCATTACTTCGTCATTGTGAGCCGATTTGAAAATTATATTTGTATCTAATTCTAAGGTACTGCTTCCAGATTGGTCCCATTTAAATTTTATTAAAATCGAGGTTTCCATTTTTTTTAAAATATTTTTTCATTACTCATACTCTGAAAGTAGGTATGAAGTTGCCTGAGGGGCCTAATTGAAAGTAAAACTTTCAGCCCTAGGGAGAATCGCTTTCTACTGACAGCTGTCAAATTATTAAAAAAAACAAGTTCTATTTTATTCAACCATGTTCCAACTTTCTAAAGTCTTTCTAACTGCAAGGAGGTTGTTCAACCAAATTCCAACTTTTTATTCAGCAAGTAGGTTGGAAACCCATTACAACGGTAAGAAGTTTAAAAAGTCTAATTAGAGCGCAATGTAATATTTAAATTTAAATAACATAAAGATAGTATTAAATAAATAATATATCTTCTAAATTACTTGATTAGTGTATAGCTTCAACTATTTATTTAAAATAACATAGATTTAAATTATGAAAATGAAAATGATGGCTGAATAATGCTGGCGAACCGAAGCCAAAGGCCCGCCAGAGAAAAAGAAAAAAAAAACCGGGAAGGCGGCAATTCAATCTTCATTTTCACTAATTTTTCTTTCATGTTTTTATTTTTACTTTCCTTGTATTCGTAATGAAAAGCACAGTGTTTACCTCGGGTGAAAGTCTTTTGTGTCCCTCAAGCTCCATTGGCGCCCTCGCTAACGCTCTGGCGCCAAACCCGTCTCGGGACTCAAAAAACGTGACTTTCAACACTCAGGTAACAATGTACTATTTTGTAACTGCATGCCTCCGTCATTTATGAACCGATTTAGAAAATATTTTTTTTATTTGGAAGGTTATTCTTACGTCCAGATTATCCCAAGCAAATTTCATTAAAATCGGTTTAGCCGTTTGGCAATTAAGTCGGTTTCACTAGTTTTTTAAACTTATAATTATTTATTTGAAGTCGGTTGAAAATGGTTCGTTTACATTAATCTAAAAACTTTTAAATGAAAATAAAACCTATTTTCCGATTAGTATTGCATGATAGCTACATTTGTCCTTCAAATTCTAGGTTGAACTACAAATTGTTATGAATAAGTATGTCGCTTACTCATTCGACCTTCGATTCTCTGACATTGGTGGTTTAAGTATGTACATAAAGCCGGGGGTTCACTAGGCAACACTAATTGCTGTAGGTACAATGATGGTCGTTCTGCCCTGTGGTGGGCTTTATTTGCAGTACTTACATTTATGCGGTCTTATGTGTTACTAGTTCTTTAAATAATAAATAAATATCATAGACAATCAACATAACACTACTCAGCCCCAAACTAAGAAGAGCTTGTACTATGTAAACCAGATAGCTGATATAATACTTATGTGCATTTTTTTTTACTGGCTTACTTGTAATACAATATAACACCCAGACAAAGAACAAACATCTGTGTTCACCACACACATATTTGTTCTCGGTGGAGATTGAACCCACGACCTACGGCGCAGAAGGCCAGTCATAAATTATTTAAAGGCTTTTAAGTGTGCACATCACCGGATGTGACTGTCAGTCTGTCACACGATGGTTTGTGGAGAACTTTTTGAGTTCAATGCAAGGATTTATTTTATGATCGATGTGCTAAGAGGAAGCCCCATGTATTGCTGTTTAACCTTCAAGCTAAACTTAAAGTTGACAGTAACTTGTGCATCAATAATTTGTGTTCAGTGAGTCCTAGGCTTTAGTACATAGTCACATCCTTCTTCTTCTTCTTCCTGCCCTTATCCCACTAGGTGGGGTCGGCACAACATGTCTTTTTCTTCCATTCTCCCCTATCACTCGCCATCTCAGTACTCACTCCTTTCTTGAACATATCATCTTTCACACAATCCATCCATCTTTTCTTAGGCCTACCTCTACTTTTATATCCATCAACATTCATGCCTAACACTCTTTTCGTCACATGACCTTCTTCTCTCCTCATAACATGTCCATACCACGCCAGCCGATTACTTCTCATTTTCTCCGTTACTGGCGCTACTTTCAAACTTCCTCTGATGAACTCGTTTCTTATTTTGTCCATACATAGTCACATCCATTATCATGAAATGATAAAGAGCTTTCAATGGCTGCGCCCACAAAACAATTGTAGGTTTTTACAGATACGATAACTTTCAATCCCTAATCGATTTTTATTTACGTGTGGTTGGAGACAGGCAACTGTGTTTTATCGAAAGAAGTTTTTTTTTGTTGAAAATAAATCAAATGGAGGCGTCTAGCACTCATCTATAGCTTAGATAGCGGCAATCTTTATTCATTGACCCATAAAAGTAAGCAAAAGAAAACCAAGGTAGTTGACGTAGCTGACAAAACAATTGCATCAGGCGAGTGTGAATGAAAATGCTGGAAGAGGAAGACCTAGGCGCATGTATCTCGATCAGATCGCAGACGTTTTAGAGAAAGGCCAGGTTAGGAGTACCCTAAATTGACGAGCATGTATGAAGAATGTTATGAGAGTGAATGAAGCGAAAGAGGTGTGTCAGGATCGTAGCAAGTGGAAATCCGTGATCTCTGCCTACCCCCATGGGAATGAGGCGTGATTTTATGTATGTATGTATGGTGACGTAGCTCAAAGGGTTAGTAAGCTGAAGTGGCAGTGGGCCGGTAAGTTTGTTGTAGAACAGACAACCGACCAGAGTATCAGGGGTTCTGAATGAGAGTAAATCTGCTATATCACAAGTGATCACAAATCACACACACAATCACAAGTGGTAACAATCCCACCCAAACAAAAAAAAAAGTATTATAGACAATCCACGCCACACTATCTAGCCCCAAACTAAGTAGAGCTTGTACTATGGGAACCAGATAGCTGATATTTTTGGTAAATACATACTTGGAATACAATACAAAACCCAGACAGAAAACAAACATTTGCGTTTACGACACAAATATTTGTTCACAGTGGGGATCGAACCCACGACCTACGGCTCAGAAGGCAGAGCTACTACCTACTGAGCTGAGAGGCCAGTCAAATCCAATCTTATGGATATTTCTCTTAGAGAAATGTATGTGCGTAATACTAGTGCTCTCAAACGGTGAAGGGAAACAACGCTAAGAAACTCGCGGCTTAGTCAGCTCCGCACGTATTGACCATGTCTTTCCTGTAGATTAGGCCGACTAAACTGTCAGGAGCTGGGCAAGCCTACTCCATCAAAAATCCTGTCCCAGGCACTATAGCGTCCCGTAAATAGGGACATGAGATAAAACAGACGCTTTATAAATCATCTACAATAGATGCAGACTGTTTACTTTTTACTCAGGTCTGCCCTAACCTAAACAGCGTACATTGTAGTGATGTTTAGTTGAACTTGACTGTTAAACAGTTAAGTTATTATCAGTAAGCTTTTGTACAGAAAAGTTGTATAGAGTCTGCCCTTCCTCCGCCCTACGCTGCCAAACTTAGGCCATGACGAGTTAGATGGTGTATAAGCGGAGCGACAAGAATTTTTAAAAAACTTTCTTGAGAGAAGGTTTATTCTACAACTATTTTAATTCACACTCATCAAAACATTTTTTTCTTAGCTAAAAACTTATGGCCTTACTTATAAAAATATGTCAAAAGATAAACAGTGGTTAAACTATTGCCATCTCTTACCACTGGGTAATGACAAACAGTGACAGGGCTAACTTTAAGCAATGATTAAATTTAAATTGCGTTTATAAGTAAGGCTGTTAATGATTTATTTGAACTTACACTATTATGGCACTTGACATATAATATGTCTAGCAGAGAACTGCCAGCTTCACACAAAAATGTAGTATTAGGATTTTTTAAGGTTTTTATAAATTTGTGTAAGTCTTATTTCGCAAATAAATTATCCTATTCTATGCAATAGGTATTAAGTATTATCATAGAAGTATTTATTTTCTTACGTAAAGTTCGAAAACTCCCTTCTCATAACATAAAAAGTTTGCAACGAAAGTGGTTTTGAAAAGGGTCCAGCTTTGCCAACAAATCGCTTGTCGCTCCGCTTATGCAACACATGCGTCCTTAGTACCGCCCACGCGCGCACCTTGACATTTCCACCCGTTCAGGTGGTTCAGGTACAACGAAACGTTCAAAATGAAAGGAACAAGAAATATTAAATACTTAATAACTTATTTTACCTTTTCACGTTTTTCTACGAGTCTCATATTTTTCATTATATGTAGATTAGTAAAACTGGTAAAACTGTTGTTTTTATTAAACCCTAGCGGCCGCCCGCGGCTTTGCTCGCCCATTTTCCGTTACTTACATCCGTTTTTTCTGAAATAAAAGATTTTGTCTAAAATAAAAGTTGCCTAAGTTACTCCTTATTACATCAGCTACCTGCCAATAAAAGTCTCGTCAAAATCGGTCCAGCCATTCAAAGATTAGCCGGAATAAACAGATACACAGACAGACGAAATTTTTTTAAAAAAATATTTTGATGTACAGGTACTCATGTAGTAAAAAGTGGTTGTTTCAATATTACAAACACACATTCTAATTTTATTTAAATGTATAGAAACATACTATACAGGTAAATTCAAAATGTTCCTATGACTGATAAATAGAATACAAATATAGTAAAGATATTTTGTGGTTATTAGCTACTGACGTATGGGGAAGTAGAAAGCTACTGGGATACTACGTTGCTTGGTTCAAAGTATATACCGCTGGGAGATATACTGCTAAGAATGATCTAGCTTTGAATTCAGATTTCAAGTCAGCTCAGTACTACCATGAGCTCTGTCTGGCTCTGTCTCTGGCTCTAGTTTTGAGTCTGTGTGAGCGTTGACTAAATAAATCCTACGTCAAAACGTCACACACACGGTATAATGCACTTGTTAGCACTCACACAGACTCAATACCAGAGCCAGAGACAGAGCTAGACAGAGCTCATGGTAGGCCTACAGCTCAGGCAATGGACGCCAAGAGCTTCCGTTTTGTTTCCCTGGAGGAGGCAACGGAATCTGTTAGTGGTCTTGGCTCATATGCATGGTTAAGATAATATTTTAGAACCAGTGGAATTGCGCGCTTCTTCGTTTGAGTGATGTTATTTTCATACAAACTTCAACTCCCGTTGCACCTCACTCATCATCATCATCATTATCAGCCTGAAGAAGTCCACTGCTGGACATAGGCCTCCCCTAAATATTTCCAGGAAGAACGATTCTGAGCCCTTTCCATCCATCGACTTCCCGCGATCTTAACAATGTCGTCGGTCCACCTGGTGGGTGGGCGCCCTACCCTTCGTCTTCCGGTTCGTGGTTGCCATTCGAGAACCTTTATTCCCCAACGGTTGTCAGTTCTTCGAGCTATATGGCCTGCCCTTGCCACTTCAACTTACTAATTCTACGAGCTATGTCGGTGACCTTGGTTCTTCTACGGATATCCTCATTTCTGATTCTATCACGTAGTGAAACTCCCAGCATAGCTCTCTCCATAGCTCGTTGCGCGACTTTGAGCTTGTGCACCTCACTAGGGGTTGAAATTCCTTTTTGGAATTATTTTCTTAAGGCACTTCTAGGCACCAGGACCTACACCAGGATCTACTCTACGACAAATTGCTTAAACTTTGCGTTGTCTATTAATTAATTAATATTTTTATTCAGCAAAAAGGTTGGAAACCCATTACAACGGTAAGAAGTTTATAAAGTCTAATTAGAGCGCGATGTAAAATTTAAATTTAAATAACATAGATAGTATTAAATAAAGAATATATTTTCTAAATTACTTTATTATTATTTAGCTGCAACTATTTCTTTAATTTTATAACAACAAAACAAATATTCATAATATTAACAAAAAAAACTAAAACTAATTAAAACTATAACTTAAAAATCTAACAAAAGTGGGTGTCCATGAGGCATGGTGCCAAGAACGCTGGCTGCATTCCCACGTTGAACAGCAATAGCTATTCTCTGTGCGAAAAAAGAGCCAGCCCTCTTGTCACCAGTGGCGTCGACCAGCCGAGGAAACAATTGCTTAAAAAAATTTTTTGTTAATTAATTAATTAATTAACAAAAAATGTTAAAATTAGTAAATTTTCTACAGAAATATGATATATTTTAGACATAATAGATACTTCTGAATATGACAGAAGGGATTTTGAAAATTAGTCGTCATGCCTATTTCAGTAAGTCTTTCTCTTATCGTGTCATTTGTTTCGAACCAAGTGTGGTGAAAGGATTATATGTGCACGTCAAAGTGCCTCCTTTCGTGCACTGACACACATTTTCGAACGTTTTAGATTCTACGATTTGCCGGTTTCACGATGTTTTCCTTCACCGTTTGAGAGTATTAGTATAGTGCACATGAATTTTTGGACAGGATAACTCATTGATCGGGATTTTAACCAACGACCTTAGGATCGGAAGGCGGGGCCACTACCATTAGACCACCAGTGCTCTTATTCATTCTTTTCAGTAAGTCAAATGTCATTCCACAATATGAACTTAAAAACAATAGTTATGTATGTACAACCATACGCATAGCCGCATAGCAAAATAAATAATTTCATTTGAATTTAGTGCTCTGATTTATCTACCAGAGGCAAAGAGAATTATTCAGTACAAATAAGTGCTAAAAAACGTTGAGCAATACAAATGTTATCTGTTTTATTTATGGATTATTCCAGACTGGACGCCTACCACAAGCTCTGTCTGGCTCTGTTTCTGGCTCTGGTTTTGAGTCTGTGTGAGTGCTCACCAGTGTTTTATACTGTGTGTGTGACGTTTTGACGTAGGATTTATTTAGTCAGCACTCACACAGATTCAAAATTAGAGCCAGAGACAGAGCCAGACAGAGCTTGTGGTAGGCCTACTGGATGCTCGAGGGAGATTTTATTTTGATATAATTATTGAAAAAAAGTTACGCAAATAACTGTAATTACTATTTTTAATATTATTAATGATGAGAGGGACTGGCCTATGACTAGCAAATAAAAAAATCAAAATCAAGACATGCAGAAAACAATGGATATTACTAGCCGCTATGTCAATAATGACAAAACCCTTAAAAATACTATTAGAAATCTAGAATCATCTAGTAAAAATAAATAATAAATGACTAGTCGAACAACAGCCGTAGTTTGTTGCCTGTTCTTCTAGGCTTGGTCGCGTGGAACTGTCACCTAGACTCGCCTAGCTAGAATTGAAATGAATAAAATTTTATTGACTTTGAGTTTGAGACAGGCTCTTATTTTCCCTAAATACGGTTACAGTAATAGCTAAGCCAATGTCGTTAGACCTAAATTACGAAGACAATAGGTCTGCTAAAGGGCTAAAGGGAAGCCGGTAGATTAAATTAGCGGTAACAATACACCGCAAAACGCGCATTGTTTGCAAAGGTCAACATAAGCTACCAGTGTCTAAGGGCCTAGTACACTACGCTACGCAAATTTTCGATACCCGATGATTTTAGTCTCCAAGTCTATATTTGTGACTGGACTTGTCGTCACACCAGATTTTCACACTGGTTTTTTCTTACAGAAATTTATATTACTCGTGGTCACACTACATTGCGAAGGATCGCACTTGACCGAATTTGTGGTCACCGTACAACACGCAACGACGGGTGCCTGTGTACGAAGTTGTAGTATTTGTATTGCGGTAATCGTTTATAGACTAAAATCGTCGCGTATTGAAGGTTTGCGTAGAGCGGTGTACGCAAGGGCTTAGGGTCCTATCTCATGGAGATAAAGGGCCAAGGGCCTTATGCAGTGCCGTAACTAGCCTTTTATGCGCCCGGTGCGAGCTTTCAAAACTGCGCCCTTGAAAAATGCTCTAACCAGGCTCTGACAATAAAGTGGACAAATGTGCATAAAAATAAATCTATCTATTTTTTGTTTACGAAGGTGTAGGTACTTAGTAGATTTCTTTAAGATAAAAATTGTTTATTCAAAAATATTTGCTCAAATACAGAAATGACACAAAGTACTCGATAGTACGGCCCAAGGCTAAGGTAAACCGTAATCACAAGAAAAGGACAGCTACCTACTCAAAGATTTACTTTCCGCGCTTTTCTCATTGCGAAGTCCTTGATTACACACTTATTCACTCTCACACACAATTTTACTTTAAACTAATGAAATTTTATACAAATAATGACCATGGTTGAGAAGCAAGACAATCAATCCGAGTGCCCCCGGCCGGCTATCTGAATGCGTGATTCTCGATGTATCGGGGAATCCCCGAACATTGGGTGGGAGGAACGGCGCGGCAGAATGGAACGTTTGTGAATCGTTTAGGTTTGTAAGTCATCCTTTTCACTCTTGTCGAACGATGAATTTTCTATCTATCTCTCGCACGCTAGTGCGTCAGAATGCCATATAGATATAGATAGTAGAGGTACAGAGGGCGCGTCTACATCATATTCGCAATAAAACAAAATGTACCTACTAACTACCATGCATGAAACAAAACTAGATACTGGTCTGGTCATTTCTGCGCCCCTCCAGGGTCTGCGCCCTGTGCCTGGGCACCGCTGGCACCGCCCTAGTTACGGCACTGGCCTTATGTTCAGTCCGACCGAGATGATTCACGGTGCCCGTACAATCCCGGTGCCCGTACCCGTCAATCTAGGCCAAAAACTTCTAACGATCTAACTAGTAGCGTTTATACTATACAGCTACGAACAACTATCTACTTAACTGCCAAGTACAGTTTTATTTTCATGTAAGGTACTGTCTTTTTTTGAATATTTTTTTTAAAACCTAAAAGCGAGAATATTATTCTATTTAAATGTTGTGTAAGAGCCGCAAAGCAGTATTGCGCGTTATTAGCTGCCTGGCGTCCGTCCAAACACAGAACGATGCTACAAGTCATGTCTCTAGGTACCTTTCTCGTACTTATTCGGTTAGTTAAAGCACTAGGGGTCTTATTAATAATCCTGGCGTAGCGTTGGACTAGTTGATCCGTGTTTTGTCTCTTGCATTGACATGCAATTGTCAACTCGAACGAATGTGACAAAGCACGATTTAACTACTCCAGCGTTACGCTAGGATTATTAATAAGACCCTAGGGGTCTATTGGTAGCAACGTTGCCTACTGATCATCAGGTCACGAGTTCAAATCTGGCCATGCCAATACATTTATAGAATAGCAACAAAAGTTGGTTCATTGTTTGAGATTTTTCTTCTTCTTCGTCTTCTTATTCCATTAATATAATAGTGACCTCGTCATTAAATAGGCCTACTACAAGCTCTTTCTGGCTCTGGTTTTGAGTCTGTGTGACTGTTGACTAAATAAATAAATAAATAAATAAATATTCTGGACAATTCACACAACACTACCCAGCCCCAAACTAAGCAGAGCTTGTAATATGGGAACCAGATAGCTGATATAGTACTTGAATACATTTTTTTTTTTTTTTTGTAAATACATACTTAGAAAGATTTTTATAATGTCCCAAAAGTTAAGAGCCGAGCGGGATTTGATCCCGCTCGGCTCTTAACTTTTGGGACATTATAAAAATCTTTGTGATTTCCTTAAGTGTAGTAAACACTATAAAATTAATAAAAAATTACATACTTAGAATACAATATAACACCCAGACAGAGAACAAACATTTATGTTCACCACACAAATATTTGTTCTCGGTGGGGATCGAACCCACGACCTACGGCACAGAAGGCAGAGCTACTACCAACTGAGCTAGAGGCCAGTCACGTCAAATCCTACGTCGTTAGCCGTGGGCTCGATTCCCATCGAGAAAAAATATTTATTTGGTGAGAACTGATGTTTGCTCTCTGTCTGGGTGTTATAATATTAAAATTATAAGAAAGTATTTACAAAAAAATTATATAAATATTATATCAGCTATGTGGTTCCCATACTAAAAGCTTGGCTGAATTTGGGGCTACATAGTGTTGTGTGGATTTTCTACAATATTTATTTTATTCACTCATGCATACATTATTTATTTGGGTGCAATAAATTGTTGCCTTACAAAGTGTTGACCCCAAAAGCGTGGTAAGTTGCCAAAAACAGTAATCCCACCCCACTTAAGACATGTTATGGAGATTGCATACAAATACAAGTTGAATTTGCATGTGAAATGAACTCGTGACCTCTATAGGGGTTTAACCCCATTTGTAAGTAAAAATAAACCTTCTCGTTTAGTGGTATAGAGAGCGCTGGTGGCTTAGTGGTAGTGCCCTGCCTTCCGATCCTAAGGTCGTGGGTTCAAATCCAGTCGTGTGCCAATAAGTTTTTCTAAGAAGCCGCGGGCGGCCGCTAGTTTACAATATCCACAGAATTTTATTTAGAGTGGATCCGTTTTGCGCCGTTTAGTGGGGTTCCTCTCGTGGTGTAGATAATAACGAAGACTTGGATTCTTGATATAATGCGTATAATATTGAATTATAAAAGTACAAATTACAGAGTTTGGTGATGCGGTTAGGCTTCGTTCACACGGCATTGTCCTGCACGTTTTTTTCGTATTCGTTTTTTTAACGTACAATCATCCGGGTCTTCACACGGTAAATTATCATTCGTGTAAAAGACGAATAGCCGCAGTCTTCACATAGTTGTCCCAGCGAGTAGACGTCACTGATGGATCCACGCGTTAAAGTTCATTCGATTTGCTTGACAAGTCCGTTGAGTATGCGTTTAAACGTATAAGCGGTACACGTTTTTTTGCAGTACAATCGACGTGTGAATGGATATATGTACGTTGTATGGTCACTATTTATACGTTAAGACGTATACTGCAAAAAAACGTGCAGGACAATGCCGTGTGAACGAAGCCTTAGCTTAGCGGTTAAAAGTTGTAGGTGTATGTGACAGACTGGGTGTGCCAAAAATATTTGAATTTTGGATTTGACGTTTAGTGTCCGTTCGGAAACGGGACACTTGTATGGCGCCGTAACAATCCGACATGGATAGGTCAGATTTGAATTGTTTTTTATTTCAACTTGCTGGATTGAATTAGGTTAGAACTCTTTATTGATTACCATGACACATATATAAATACAGTATTTCGCTTAAAAATAAACATTCACAGTAAAACAATGGGCGGCCTTAACAGCGATCTCTACCAGGCATAATAGGTTCATAATAAGCTGGAATTGACACGAGACAATCAAACTTTTATAGAAAGAATTCCTTATTCGTTCACGATACTTGTAATAAAAAATCTATTATATTCAAATAAAACTGTTTTCAGTTAACTTGTAAGTGATATTTTTCTATTTCCCTGGAAAACGGTTTCAGCGAACAAAATACTTAAGGGGCCGGCGGAGGGCAAATTTTCATACAAACGTATGAAAACGTACCAAAATTATTACTAGTTTAGGCAGATTTTCACTATATTATTGTAATAACTGTATTTATATAGTATTTATCTAGGTTCCTGAATAGTTTTTATTTTAAAATACTTACCTCAAATGAAATAAACACCAATCGCATTTTACACATTTTTTTCATTGCAAAATGTGATTGGCTTAAATTTAAATTGAGCTAAGTAATTTAAAATTAAAACTGTTCAGGAACCTGGATAAATACTATACAAATACAATTATTACAATAATATAGTGAAAAACTGCTTAAATTAGTAATAATTTTGGTATTACGTTTGTATTAAAATTCGCCCTCCGCCGGCCTCTTAATTGTCGTTCACCAAAGAGCAAAAAACATGGAATGTCTCCCGCCGAAAGAAAGTTACAATTAGTTATTTTACTTACCGAGGTAAAGTTTCAAAGGAAACTCGTAAATATCAACTGTTTTATTACAGAAAAGTTAGTCAACTCAGTGATAGTGATTTATTAAGAGGAAGATGGGACTTGCCTCATGTCTAAGTTTCTTTTAGATAATATAATGCTTATATACTTGTTTTCATCGACTTCCCGCGATCTTAACAATGTCGTCGGTCCATCTGGTGGGTGGGTGCCCTACACTTCGTCTTCCGGTTCGTGGTCGCCATTCGAGAACCTTTATTCCCCAACGGTTGTCGGTTCTTCGAGCTATGTGGCCTGCCCATTGCCACTTCAACTTACTAACTCTACGAGCTATGTCGGTGACCTTGGTTCTTCTACGGATACCCTCATTTCTGATTCTATCACGTAGTGAAACTCCCAGCATAGCTCTCTCCATAGCTCGTTGCGCGACTTTGAGCTTGTGCACGAGGCCAATAACACAATTATGGCCAATAATAGGCGTGTCGATGGATGGAAAGGGCTCAGAATCGTTCTTCCTGGAAATGTGTAGGGGAGGCCTATGTCCAGCAGTGGACTTCTTCAGGCTGATAATAATGATGATGATGATGATGATGATACTTGTTTTGTATACCTACATCTTATAATACAAATGTAATGAAATATTTATTTGCTTGAAAAATGGTAAGGAGTACGTTTTTATATTATTTGAAAGCTCTGAGTGTACTAAATACGTAAATATTATAGGAAACTAGTTCATCCCCAACCCTGCTAAACTATAAGTACGTGTAGAAATTATTATCAAAAGCCGATCTTAATTTAAAAAGTTTCATGCGAGTCAACAGCTTCAAGTTTCCTCATTCGTATTAGCATAGATAGACCATAGATCATATAAATATAGCAGATAAACTATTCAAGCAATACTGCATAGAAAAAATGCATGTGGCTGTTTTCTTCTTTTAGCGAGTTCCGTTGGGTCAATTATTGTAGATCAAATCAAATCTCCAACATTGTCAAATCAATAAAATCGAAAGAATCACTTTAAAACGTTTTAGAAACTAGGTGAATACATCCTTATTCAACGCAACCAAGCTTTAAATAAAAAAACATTTTTTTTACGATCTAAAGATAGCTCAACTGATCCAAATCAGTGCCAGACGGAAGCGCCCCCAAGACGCTGGGGGCATTGCCACCTTGAAAAGCAATGCTAATGCGCTGCGCCAGATTCCCATCAGCCTTAGGGTCACGCGTAGCTTAGATCAGTTGCGTAGACAATATTTTGAAGATCCACTAAAATTATATAAAATTAAAATGTTACAAAATATAATTATAAGATAAAAAACATGAGAAACCGACTTCATTGTCAAACGGCTAAACCGATTTTAATCAAATTTGTTTGGGACAATCTGGACGTAATAATAACCTACCAAATAAAAAAATAATTTTCTAAATCGGTTCATAAATGACGGAGGCATGCAGTTACAAACATTAAAAAAATTATTTAAAAAAAATGGCAACACTGATTTTAATCAAATTAAAATGGGACCAATCTGGAAGCAGTACCTTTCAGATATAAAAATATTTTTTCAAATCGGCTCACAAATGACGAAGTAATGCGGTGCGGTAATAAACATAAAAAAAAAAACATCCGAATTGAGAACCTCCTCCTTTTTGATTGGAAGTCGGTTAAAAATAGAGTTCAATTTCAAATCGATACAACGATAAATACACAGTTTGTAGTTCTATGTTCTGCAAGTTTTTATGAAAATGCAACCACCACACTTTATACCTTCTCCACACCTTATGCCATCTCCTAACTTATGAATCTATGGCACAGCCTTAGAAGCGTAACTTCGCCGCTGAAGTGCTAAAGTTGATGTTCGCAGTGATCAATGTATGCGATAAGCTGAGTGGGGTATTGACCGGTGATGGAGCTTTCTAGAGCCGTTCTGGGGCCGTTGGTTAATACTAACAGGCTTTTAGAAAATTAAAGCGTTGTAATTTCGTTACCTCAGACAAAGTAACAGTTATTTTTACCTATATTTTGAATTTAATTTGAATTGGATAATGTGGACCTGTTTGGAGCGTCTAAAAAGCGCGCGAGGAGGCCTTGGTCTGTGTGTTATATTGTATTCTAAGTATGTACATATAAAATAAAACATTAAGTATTATATCAGCTATCTGGTTCCCATAGTACAAACTCTGCTTAGTTTGGGGCTAGATAGTGTTGTGTGGATTTTCTACAATATTTTTTTATTTATGTACACCTACATGTGATGAAATGAAACACAGCGATGCTAGCATGACTGAATGGCAAAATAGGTACGTTGTTGAACTCTAAATGATTGGTTGCGGAGAAAGTAGAATAATCCTCCTTTTTGCTTCACCGTAGTCGGGTAATTACCTCAGACGATGTTCATGGGATCGTAACTTTTGAAATATTATAAAAGCCTTTGTAAAAAAGTAATCACTTAGCTTGAAAACAATTTATCTTAATCAATCTTTAGTACATCATAGTATCTACTTGCACGTAAGGGTATAAAATCACATCAAACATTTTAGAAAAATTTACCCCTATTTTATGTAATTCCCAGAATCAGCCCCTAACGTTCGTACCTGCTTAATTAAGGGTAAACGCACCCAAAGCTTTAAGGCTAATGGAGGCACCAATTAGTACCGCCCTCGGATTTATTTCAACACCTTTTTCATTAAAATGTCGAGCCAAATGAGGTGGCAGATATTTTAAAAATGTTTTATCGCAAAACTTTGCTTGAAATATGGGGTTACTTTTTTACAGAGAAGTGTGGGATTAATTACTTGTTATCGTGCCTTTGGTTCTTTCAAACACAGACAAAAGTTAAAAGACTAATATTTATTTATTGAATGATAATGTTACGTCGAAAACTCTTCAATGATTATTGCTAGATCTCTGTTTTACTTTTTAATAAATTTTGCATGCCCTTAAAGGGCAGAATCACAATGGATATCAAAATGATTAATTAACCCTTAATAACAACCCTTATTGTGATTCGGCAAATAAATACACTTTGACATTGACTTCCTTCTCCACTAGTGATGTGTCGTTGCTCGGCCCGAATAGGGATGTCCTATTCCCAAAACCGGCTAACAATAAGGATCACTTTAAAACGTCTTAAAGCTAGCTGAGTCTAGGTGCCAGTTCCACGCGACGAAGACTATACAGGGTTATTCATTATTAGCTGCAAATACTCAGGAATTAGGTTCAACAAATAAAATAAAAAATATTTATGAAATGATTTTTTTTAAGTTTTGTTATGAAAATCCCGAGAAAATCGATAAAGGAATCATTGGCGCCTGACCTATTTTGACCTTTGATTCGCACCCACGCGCCGTGAGTGACACTCTGCGTTCAGTCACCGCCTGGGTGGGTCATCGTCCTGTTCTCCGTGGCAATCATTATGCAATAGCCATAAAGAAATTATTAAAAATAAAATTTTGATACAAAAACTTGAAAAAATTTTTGATCAAATTTAAAAAAAAATATTTCATAAATATTTTTTATTCTATTTGTTGAACCTAATTCCTGAGTATTTGCAGTTAATAATGAATAACCCTGTATAGAAGAACATGCAACAAACTACGGCTTCGTTATTTTATATGAGTACAAGTGTGGTGAAAGGATTGAACGTGTGCCTCAAAGAGGCTCTTTTCATGCACTTGACACATGTTTTAGAATTTTTTAGGTTCTACGACATGCCGGTTCCCTGACGATAAATTACTGACTTGCAGAATCTCGCACGGCTTCGTGTTTGTGAAGTATTTTTATGCAACCTTCAATTTCTGCTGTATGAAGGGTTGAATTTCAGAAATACCTTTCATAATGAACCCCTGCGCACCAAGACAGAATACCCTCAACGTGATATCTCTACAACTAACACTTTATGATGTGCTTTGTAGAAGAGAAGAAGAGATATCTTCTTCTTATCGTGTCACTGATTCTTTTGAACCAAGTGTGGTGAAAGGATTTTAAGTGCGCCTCAAAGAGGCTCCTTTCGTGCACTTGACACATATTTTCGAACTAAAAGAGATATAATTATATTGTATTCTAAGTATCATGTATTCATAGTACAAGCTCTGCTTAGTTTTGGGGCTGGATAGTGTTTTATGGAATGTCCAAAAATATTTATTTACTATTATTAATTAAAATGGATTAACAAAATGAAACATTTCACAGAATTACAATTCGTGTTAAAAATCGTTGAATATTTATGAAAACAACTGAATAGGTGATCAAATAAGTAATTTATTAAGATTATTGAAATAAAGATAAATATCAGACTAAAACGTTCAAAAAGTTAGTTTCCAAAAAGATTATAGAATTAAAAAGTATAACTTCAAGGAATTAATGAATAACTTATTAGACCCAACAACCTTTGTGAGAACTTTCCAGCCAACACTGAATATTTGAACTTTCAGAAAACATACTTCATTAACCCTGGTACAGTCAGCTGCACTAACATGATCACACTTTATCATTTTCAAAGCTATTTAAATTTAAATCTGGTAGATCAATCACTAAGACCACAAGATACAATAGTACATTGTTCACCGAGAGGAGAAAGTGACTGATTACCGTTGAGGGTGTCGTTTGAAGCCCCAGCCGTAGGCGAGGGCTTTAAAACACCCGAGATCGGGAATCGCAGTTTCTCTCGAGTGATACATAGTGCTTTATACTACACCTACAAGCAAAATAAATTCTACGAAAACTGAATCCTCAAACAAACACACAAATTGGAAATGGCGTCTGCAATTTTCACATGTTCTTTTTTCAAATTGTTTATCCTGCCGCCGCAGGGTCGCACTGCCAGCCCGACACCATCCAACACACAGCTAGTGGCCTGTGTCATTT
Organism: Thera obeliscata; assembly: GCA_947578465.1. NCBI lineage: Eukaryota > Metazoa > Arthropoda > Insecta > Lepidoptera > Geometridae > Thera > Thera obeliscata. Next base: position 1,527,859 of record OX387915.1, read on the forward strand.
TGCGAACTTTGAGATAAAAACTCACTGTAAAAACTTTTTGGCTTTTGACATTTAGGTTACCGGCGCATAGTCTTACCCAAAATAAAAAATAAAAACCACGTAAGAAATGGATTTTCATACACTTTTCTCTCCCGCTCAGATGCGTTTTCTCCCCGCATATTTGTTCGATATGCAATGACGTACTTTCTACCGTAAATTTGATAAAGTATCAAGGTACTTTCCAAGCAGGTGTAGTATAAAAACTTTTATTAGTGAACACTATAAAAAAAATCGGTTGTCTGTAAAGTCGGTTTACTGACGATAGTTGAACGTGACAACGTCATACAACTGTCCACGCGGACGCATCGCTCACTCAAGTAGGAAAGAGACGGATGTCAAACGCTGCCGAACGCGGAGGCCGTGCGTGCTTCTTTGCCGCTCGTTCCGCGCTCTCGCTTGCACTAGAATTTATCTAGAAACTATATATAATTTATAAGGCAAAACGTTTGCTGGGTCAGCTAGTTGTTATCTAAAAATCAGGTTTAAAAACATGGTTTAGCCAGAATCTAGATCAGCTCCTAAATAGCTACAGCGAGCTACAGACGTCACCCTGATGAAGATAGATTGTGACGTTTCTATATTTCCCTGCATATTTTCTGCTTTATTAAATTAAGCGAATAAATCGTCTGGAGTACCTTTTAATAAAACTTTTAAATTACATTTTAATATTTATTTTTCCAACAACCTAAAAACGAATTTCACTAAAGTAATTTGTGTCATTCCCTGAGCTAAATAAAGTAACATAAAACTTATTTATTGCTTATAATATGTGTACATATTCTGTCTGAACAAACATTTTAAAATAAACACAGGTAGGTATGTAATTACTTATTTAAATTATGCTCTTCGAAAACCTTATATTTAATGGTTTTTTTTTAATATAAGAAGTTAATCAGTTAATTTCACAACACATAATAATAAACTATTATCAAAATGATGTATTCGAAAATTAAACTGGTGAAATCTTCACACTATTTCTCTAAAATACTTTTGACACATCATAACAAATAATTAAAAGCATTCAACTTTTGCTCAAAGTATCCTACTTTTACCTCTCCCTTACCTTCAAAGTATCCTAATTTTCACCAAAAAAGGCCAAAGCATCTTTATTCACCAAAATAGTTCCAAAAAACCGTGGCACATACAAATCCTCACTGATCGGTACATACGCTTTAAACAGTTCAACTGACTCAAACTCTTCTTCATTACTTTCTTCTCTCTTCTCATTTTCTTCTTCAAACATTTTACCTCCCAATGTTTTGGCTATAAGCTTAGTTTGTGTTTTCTCTGTCTCTTTATCCCGATTCTCGTCTGAGAGCCAGATTTCTGAAGTTTTTTCTGAAGTTACATTTTCATCATAAGGTTTCCCGTTCACTATTAAATTGAGTAAAGTTACTTTAGGTTTGTTTTCACTTGTGACTGATTTTATAAGAAGTATAAGAACGATGTTGTAGGTATGCATGTTTGTAATTGAGTGTTTTATTGGAAGAGTTTGCAATTAAATAGCGTGGAAATTGGTTTCACGGCACAAACGACCTTATACTTGCTTTAACCGAAAAAATCTTACCATGGAAAATGCCGTCAATCTCGGTTAGAGAGTGAGGTTAATCCCGGTAGTTTTCGCAGACACGTAATTGCTCAAAAAGTATCTCATCTCGGATTATAAATTTTCACACGTACTTTTAAACCCAGACTGAAAAGAAAAGTCACCATCAAGCTTAGGCGTCTGTGAAAGCCCAAACATCAGATACAAAATGATGAAAGTCACAAAAAAGGTAAAAAAAAGAAACCTTAATTCCTTAAACTGTAAGTTACCTTTTTAATGGAAATTTACAATAAAGAACTGGTGCAATGCATGCAAGCTAAGATACTCGTATGAGAGAGCAGTACTAATGAGTTCGCTCTCAGAACGCGACCGGTGGGCTTATTACAAAAACCTGTTGTTTATAAGCAACAGCAATCCCAGTTAGCGGTGTCAGTAAAATAAGTTGTTGCTTATTTTAACGCTGATCTGATGTGATAGTTATTATCAGCCCTCTGGTTCCCATAGTGCAAGTTTTGCTTAGTTTTGGGATGGTTTTTGAGCTAAATAGTAATATAATGTGTGTGTAGTAGCATGTGCAACGTCCACAAATATTTATGTTTATTGGCGATTGTCGTGTTTTCAAAAAAGTTTTTGGTAAGAGCACTGGTGGTCTAGTGGAAGTGGTTCCGACCTTAGGCCGTGGATTTAAATCCAGGCCTTTACCAATGAATTATACTGTTCACAAATGAATGTGCACTATTCGAGTACTCTCAAACGGTGAAGGAAACATCGTGAAAAAACCGGTATGTCGTAGAACTTAAAACATTAAAAAAACACGTATCAAGTGCCTTGAAATCCTTTTACCACGTTTTTGAAAGAACCAATGACACGATGAGAGGAAGAAAAGGAAGTACATTGATTTTCCAAGAGAGGGCTAGCAGTAGAACGAAAACCTTATTTACACAACAAACAACAACACCTTTTTACAATGTATTGTGTGTGCTATGGATTCTACTGTTCCGAAATGAATGTTATGACTTTGCATTTGAATTATTGCTATGCTATCGCTACTGCTTGTGTTTAGATAATAGCATCGCTTGGATCTCTGCTTGTTATTTCTTAAACCCGACTCTTTCGTTGATTTTAAGGAACAAAGAGATACATTTGGTGAGCCTATGTCAGTGTCCAATTCATGGCCATCAATTCCATTAACATTGTGTACAATAACATCACGTGACAATTTTGTGCACCCAGTTCATTCGCATCCAGTTATTGTACGGCAGGTTAAAACGAATCCAAAAAACGAAAAAAGGTTTCGTTTTAACTGGGAGAGCACTGGTGGCCTAGTGGCAGTAGCCCCGCCTTCCGATCCGAAGGTTGAAGGGTTCAAATCCACTCGTGTACCAATGAGTTTTTCTGTCGAAAAATGTATGTGCACTATGCCAGTACTCTCAAAACGGTGAAGGAAAACATCGTGAGGAAAAGTTCGAGCAACACGTGTCAAGGGTCACGCAAAAAAGGGCCCGCCAGCGGCCTACTTGCGGAAAAACCTGGCCGCCCATCAAGTGCGCATGATAAACTTGCCGAACTTGCCGACTGGGTGTACAATAACATGCTGTACAATAACTGGACGTACATAACCCGGACCCGTAAACAGGATACACAGGTATTTTTTTTGGGTTTGGGGCTAGATAGTGTTGTGTGGATTGTCTACAATATTTATTTTTTATTTCAATTTTTTTTGTGTTCTGTTTTTAGTTACTTGTTGTGTATGTGTAGCTTGTTTGTGTATTTTTAGTACTCAAAATATTCCTTATAGAGGTGTGCGATAAAAGAACGTTTTTCTTTCTATCTTTCTTTATAAATGTCTAAATAAAACATTTGCCAAACTTTCACAAAGAAAAAAATACTGTCTGCGTACTGTCTTATAATATTAACGAGACCTGCCATTAAATATTAAAGTTCATATTGTGCGTCCCGAATACTGAAACATTAACCAACAGGTGAACGGAAGTAGGTCAAGTCTCAAGATCCGTTTTAATGCATCCTAAAAGCTACCTTAATCGTTGAGACTAAAGCATACATTAATCTGGCATACAACTTTATGGATGCAAGCGATTCTCAGCTCTGGCTAATCGATATAAAGGTCATATTGTTTTGCAGTTCGATGCTGGATGAAGAATGCAAATGGTTTTAAATCTTAGAATATTTAGTTGGAGTTTAAATTAGTTCGTTTTGGTGATAAAGTAAAGGAGATTGGATAATTGTTTATATTTATGGTGAATAGATAGAAAGATCAAAAGTGTATTTATTCAGTTGGATTGCAAGAATCTCTTTGAAACGTCTTAAAGCTAAGGTCGCGCGCGCGACCAAGCCTAGAAGAACAGGCAACAAACTACGGCTCGGTTCCTACCGTTTTTTCTATGATATGTGAGAGGGAGAGGCCTATACCCAGCAATAGGTGAAGTCGGGCTACGAATGATGACACAAGTAAAGGCTGGTTTACACTTTGATTAGTGTGAGTGCAGGTGATTAGTGCGAGTACAGGTGTGTAGTGCGAGTAGTGTCCAATTCACTGCGAGTGTCTTCGGTCCACTTTACCAATTTTTACAACAACAAGCGTCCGACGCTACACACTAAACGCTAAACACTCCTGTCCAGACGTGTTTAGTGGCAGGTACGCTGCGAGTGAGGGGGAAGGGAGGGCGCGCGGGATGGCTACTCGCAGTCCACTCGCAAAAAAATAGAACACGCTTCTATTCACTTTACTACACAGCCCACTAATCACTTGCACTAATCAGTCTCTGTCCACACCTTGTCACTAAGCACCTGCACTAATCACCTGCACTCGCACTAATCAAAGTGCAAACCAGCCTTAAGTTAAATACATAATGGAGAAAAGTACTGTATAGTTCAAAAAGTTGTGTTGTAAAGTATAAGTACTGTTTCATAGTAAAGTAAAAGTTCACAATTGGAGAGCAGATACAAGCTACAACATAAGCGTTAAAGTTGAAATTTGTTTACTTTTCCGAGAATTTGTGACACGAACTGACGGTAATTCCCTTGAAGTTGCAAATTATTCTGTCTTTTCCATGGAAATTGTCTGAAACACATGAATATAATCAATTTCTAGTTAAGTATGGGCACTTAACATAATTGATTTTGTATTCTTCGTTTGAAACTTGTTTTCAATTATTATAGTTCTTTATAATATTTCTAACTCTATTTTTAAAGTGTTCTAGTGTACTTTTATTCGTATTCAATAAACTTCATGCCTATTTCTGCCGTAAAGCATTGCTACGAGTATGTTTCGGTTTGAAAGGTGTGAGTGCCAGTTAAATTACTGGCACGTGAGGTTTAACGTGTCACGTGGTCGGATCATTTCCCTTTGCTTATTTTATGTGACATAAGAGGCGTAGCAGTGGGTTCAGCTATCTCCGATCAAAATAATGAGCTGAAAAATGTTAGGTGGGGGGAAAGGGACTCTAATCAGACAAAGCTTTATTCTAAATATTGCCATGAAAATCTAAAAACCTGTGATAGTTTTATATTTACGTGTAATTGTGATAGTATTTTGACTTGTCCTCATTTTAATGATTATTTTATTTACATTGATAGTTACTATAAACATATTGTACAGGTACTGCAATCTGCAGCAGTAAAAAGCGCACGCTCAAAACGTAATTGTGGTCGTAAGGTGGTTGGGTGGAACTATCATGTCAGGGACTGCCATCAGGCTGCCAGGTTGCATTTTAGCTGTTGGGTGACTGCTGGCAAACCGTCCGAAGGTATATTATTTGATAAAATGCGTAGTAGTCGTTCGGTATTTAAAAATAAAATTAAATGGTGCCAAAAAAACGAAGATACAATAAAAATGGATATTTTAGCTACACATCGAACTAATAAAAACTTTTCAAAATTTTGGAACGCTACTAAAAAACTTAATTACAAACAGAGTTCGCCTTTGTCAATGGATGGTCTGCAGGAGCCATCTCCAATAGCTGAAATGTTTGCCAGTAAATTTAAGGTTAAGCCGCAGCCTGTAGGTAGTGTGCCTGGTACTAGGACCGTCTTAGGCGAGCACGCACAAGTGACTGTGGAGGAGTTGTGGAGGGCAGTCAAGAACATGAAGCGTGGCAAATCTCCGGGCCATGACGGGCTTAGCATTGAGCACATTCTCTGGGCTAGCGACAACGTAATACAACACTTATGTTCTTTCTATAACCTTTGCATTAAGTATAGCTATCTTCCGAAAGACCTGATGAAAACAATAGTAGTACCTATTGTGAAAAATAGAACGGGAGACTTAAGCTCTTCTTCTAATTATCGCCCTATATCTCTGGGCACAGTAATAGGTAAGGTTTTGGAGCGACTTCTCTATCCCGATCTAAACAAGAATATTCAAATTGACGATGCTCAATTTGGTTTTTGTACCGGTCTCTCAACGGATTCGGCAATCATGAGCCTTAAAAGTACTGTTAACTACTACACTTCACAGGATACGTCTATTTATGCTTGCTTCCTAGACCTCAGCCGCGCATTTGACCTAGTGAATTATGATATTCTCTGGGCCAAATTGTCGGATGCGCAAGTGCCAAACCATGTGGTCAATCTGTTGAGGTACTGGTACGGAAACCAAATTAATAATGTAAGATGGGGCGACACGACTTCTAGTGACTACAGACTAGAGTGCGGTGTACGTCAAGGAGGATTGACCTCTCCTGACCTGTTTAACTTGTATGTAAATGACTTGATCGTGGAGCTGAGGAGCACCAAAGTTGGCTGTCAGCTAGGCAATGTCTGTGTTAACAACCTAAGTTATGCTGATGACATGGTCCTCCTCAGCCCCTCGATCAAGGGCCTACGAAAGTTACTCTTGGTTTGTGAGGAATATGCTATTGCTCACGGACTAAAGTATAATGTATCAAAAACAGAGATGATGGTATTCAGGTCAGGACGAGGTCCAGAGAAGGTGCGCCAGGTATCTATGGATGGTGTGATCATTAAAACGGTCACACAGTTCAAGTACCTGGGGCACTTGCTGACAGAGTCGTTAAAAGATGACAGTGATATAGAGAGAGAGAGAAGGGCTCTCGCGGTCAGGGCAAACATGCTCGCTCGCCGCTTTGGTAGCTGCAGCTCGGAGGTTAAGAACACTCTATTTAAAGCATACTGTTTAGGGATGTATACGTGTCAACTATGGACCAATTTCACCAGGAAATCCATCAGTCTCATAAGAGTTAAGTACAATAACGCGTACCGAGCTCTTGTGAGACTGCCGAGATACTGCAGTGCGTCGAACATGTTTGCCCAGGCTGGGGTGCCCGACTTTTTTGGTATTATTAGATCCCGCATAGCGGCTTTTTGGAATCGGATGGGTCGCTCCAAAAATGGCATCCTGAGGGCTGTCTTTGATTACTTACCCAATCCAATATATAAACATTGGATTTCTCTCCACCTCAACGACAACAAAAAGTAGTGTAACCTCTAAGTACCTATTGTACCTAGAGGTAGGTAAAATTAATATTATATAAGTATGTAATACGTTTGACTTTATTTTCTACTGTTAATTTTTATTTTTTGTGTGATATGGGTGTGTATGTGTTTACCTACAGTACTGTACCTGCAATAAACAAATTTTATTTTATTTATTATTTATATTTATTTAACATCTAATATGCCTCAAGTTGATGGACGTATGGCAGTGCATCGTAAGGCACGTGCTTAAGAGGGAATCACACAGGCGACTCTCCATACAAACGTAGTCCCCTATTTCCTCCCTGGATAATGTCTCTAGAGTAACCATTTTGCCTCATAAAATCCAGATCTGCTATATACGTGCTCGTATGTTTTCCTTTTTTTCAGAAACTCATTGATAAAGAAAATATGACCCTCATAATGATTTATATGAAATATGAATTGGAGGTGATATTTTCTTTATCAATAAGTTTCTGAAAAAAAGGAAAACATACGAGCATGTATATAGCAGATCTGGATTTTATGAGACAAAATGGTTACTCTAGAGACATTATCCAGGGAGGAAATAGGGGACTACGTTTGTATGGAGAGTCGCCTGTGTGATTCCCTCTTAACATGCGTGACTTGCAAGGCAGTGCTTTGTGGCGATGGTTATCACTTACCAGGTGGGCTATATGCTTGTTTCATTAACAAGTTGTATGAAAAAAACTTCGCTTGGACATTTTTACAAAGACATTTCAGTCCACAAAAAAGCATTCATTCAAAAGGCGGTCTTAAAATTATTATATTTTTTACAGGATTCTTGCTCAAATTCAATATTTTCCTCCATATTTTTTAAAACTTTTTATCAAAGCACTGAACCAAAAACAATGCCTCATATTTTGATTAACAATAAGCTCTCTCTAAAATTGATCGAAAAAAAAACAAAACTCATAGAATTCAAACAATTGGCCCTTTCAAAAAATGATTTGGAGAAACAATGGACTAGTGAAATTGGTTCACGTCGACTGACGAAGGCCTGCGCACATCCAGGCGATGGCGATGGCGTCAGCTGAAACACTGTAAAATATCGCTGTCACATTTGACAGCGTTTCAGCTGTCCATCACCATCGCCTAGATATGCGCAGGTCGAAGGTCGTGGGTTCAAATCTACTCCAATGAGTTTTTCTGTCGAAAAATTTATGTGCACTATGCCAGTACTCTCAAAACGGTGAAGGAAAACATCGTGAGGAAACCGGCGTGTTGTAGAACCTAAAAAAGTTCGAGTAACACGTGTCAAGGGTCACGCAAAAAGGGCCCACCAGCGGCCTACTTGCGGAAAAACCTGCCCGCACATCAAGTGCGCATGATAAACTTGCCGAACTTGCCGATATGCGCAAATGCATTATTTATTATTTATAATACTAGGGGTCACCCGCGGCTTTGCTCGCCCTGTTCTCGTTACGCTACCTCCTCACCAATTTTCAGCCAAAACGGTTTAGCCGTTCATGTGTTATAAATAGTCTTACTAACATTACTTTCTTTTATATATATAGATAAATATACAGATATATATAAGTATAGAATGTGATAATATATGAAAAAGATTTTTATCTAACGTGTACGGAAATTATATTAAACTATTGTAAAATAATGTCCTGTCAACTAAAGCCGGGAAATTTTCGAGCGAACAATAAGAAATAAGTATGAAATAATTTTAATTGCCCTTCTCAGTAATTGCCAATTATCATTTTGTAATTACGATCGTCCTCGTTCGTTCGAATAAGTGTAATCACAAAAATAAATTATGAAATGGTCTTTCTTACTCGTAAACGGAAAATTCATACTCAAACACCAATTTCTGTGAAGTTGAATAAAAAATAAAAGCGTTGGTGGTTGGTGGGCATTCTGGTAACGCAAACAGAGAACAAACATCTACGTTCTCTACACAAATTTATTCTCACTGGGGATCAAACCCACGGCCTACACCGCAGAAGGCAGAACTACTACCATCTGTATATAAGACGCTACCACAAGGTCCATCTTGCTCCGTCTCTGACTCTGGTTATGATTCTGAGTGAGTGTTGAATAAATAAATCTTACGTCGAAATAGACCCAGAGACAGGGCCAGACAGAGCTTGTGGTAGGTCTACTGAGCTGTAAGGGCTGTCGAATAGTAACATTATAGTGAACTTGCATTTAAGTTTTATCTTCTTACGAAATTCGAAACATGAAGCAACTAAAATACAAAAAAAATACAAAAATATTTATTTGAGAAAACAGTTTTACAAATATCCAGATATGTAATGGACCCCGCTCATTTTTGGGGCCACATATCACTTTAAAACTTTGGGAAGCTTCCACAAGTTTATTTTATTTGTTTGGATAAATATGGTAATTTAAAAATTTAAAGTAAAACTATTATTAGTATAACTTTATTTATTTTTCTCTAAGGTGAAACATTTTTTGTTTTGGTAGAACCAATTGTTTTTTTTTTAATTTTAAATCGTAAGTAAAACAAACACAAAGACAAAATGTTCAAAATTTACAAGAAACAGTTGAGCTATCTGCAGACCGTTACAAACGATCTAGAGATAGCTCAACTGGTCCAAATCAGTACCAGATGGAAGCGTCCCCAAGATGCTGGCGGCATTGCCACGCTGAATAGCAATGTCTCATTTAAGGTGGAACCTTAAATAAAATAAAAAATAATGTTGCAAACTTTTCGCAGTAGCACAAGTCAGTGCATGTTATACAATGGTGTGCAACGTAACACCGCTGGGTCATCAACCTCGACAAAATAGTTTCTAAGTAACAAAAACTCCTGCAGTTTTCTACGAAACATGAAATGGGTTTGGCTTTAACCCATGTTCGTGGAAAATGTATGTTAGGTTAGATCTTATGTTTTATTTGTTGAAATAGCAATTTCGAGATGGCAGATATTTTATTTCAAAAGTAAACGTAAAAGTATTACGTACTTAGTAGGCAGAGTACTAATGAGTTATCATATATGTAACACTAGCGGCCGCCTGCGGTTTCGCTCGCCCCGTTCCCGTTACGCCCCGTTACTGCAACTTTTTCGGGATTAAAAGCTATTCCACACTATAATATATCTTTGTACCAAATTTCATCTAGATCCGTTCAGTCGTATGAGTAACAAACATCCATCCATAAAAACTTACGCATTTAGTGTGATGAGAGTGTGCGTGAAGGGAGGAAAAGAGAGCAGGAAAAGGCAGTAGTCTACAGCCTGACAGTTTGAGGCTACTACTTAGTAGAGCTTTTTATGAAGGGCTTGTCCGGAAAGTTCAATCTCCATACATATTTCGCCAGAGGTCTTTCCCCTCAGCTATAACATGAATAGGTTCAAGAAAAATTTAAAAAAGTTCCTTCAGGATAGGCAACGCAACGACAGCACCCTTGGTGTTGTTGGTGTCTATGGGCGACGGTGACCGCTTACCATCAGGTGGGCTGTAAGCCCGTTTGTCTAACATTTACATTAAAAAAAAAAAACTGTCACCGAGTAGATTTGCTGTGTTTTGGTTTGAAGGGTGTGTGTGATACAGGCACATAGAGTTTTAATACCTGCATGCCTCAAGTTGATGATACTGTTAAAAGTACTTAGGTATACCTACTTACCTAAGTACTTTTAACAGTACCTAAAAATAAAGAAGTAGGATTAACGTGCAATGTCGTGGAATACTTACAAGTTCGTAAGTTTGAGTTTCCGGATGGGTTTGTTTTTACAAAGTCGAGTCTTGACTTCCTGTATTGACAAGTTAAGTTTATAGTAGGTAGTAACAAAATGCGACACAGTTTTAAGGTCTTAAACAGCTGGCCTACCATGAGCTTCATATGGTTATGGTTATGGCAGTCAAAATTGTGTCAACAGTGTCAACGCATTCAACCCCAAAAAGAAAATGAATGTGTGGGTCAGCCTATCTATACACAATTTGACAGCCATAGCCATAACCATATGGAGCTCGTGATAGCCCTGCAGATATGCAACTAGCAGATGCAAGTCATTTATCTTCCATGTTATTCCTAAATACATAAGTTACTAGACTTTTATTTAAATGCTAAAACCTTATAATGTTTTTCAAAACATGAAGTATTATGGTTAATCGACCCATAAGCAGGGCATTGCACCCGTATCGATGGCACAGGTCGTTAACCTACCTGCTACGAGTGTGCTACGCCGCTACGGTGCTACGGTGCTACGAATGCGGAAGTATGGTACATAGGAATAGCTAGACGGGACAGTTGATATAAATTAGCTACATTAGGGTAAAGATTGGTACAGGTACTCTTTGAATTAAACTATTTAAAACAGATACATTTTCCATGTGAACGAAATCACGTGGGTGTCTAATAATAACAATAATAAAAGCCGTTTATTCAGAACATATTTACAATAATACATATAGACTGGTTTAGTTATGTTTGTTTTAATTGTGTTCTGTGTGCCCTTTGGCATAGGCCTCCTCCAATGCCTTCCATTGTACTCTGTCATTTGCAGATCTTGGCCATAACTTTCCTCCTGTTACTTCGATATCATCTCTCCAACGCTTGTACTGTCTTCCTCTATTTCTTAATCCGGTTCTTTGGTACCAAACTGTAACTCTTTGGCTCCACTTGTCATTACCGCGGAGTGTATGTCCTGCCCATCGCCATTTCAGGGATTTGATTTTAAATATGACGTCGGTCACCTTGGTCTCCGCCCGTACTTCAGAGTTTCTCTTCCGGTCTCTTCTCTTCATCATCTTTGTGGGTTTCTAGTACGTTTCAAATGCACCACAATTTATGGATGGAATGATATATTATATCAGCTGAAAAAAGTATTATTATATCAGCTATCTTAGTTTCCATAATCATAATCATTTATTTATTTGCCTCAATGAAGTGTACACATGAAAGATCTTAACAAATATACGCAACATAGTACAAGCTCTACTTAGTTTGGGGCCAGATAATGTTATCCACTATATTTATTTATTACTAGTGGCCACCCGCGGCTTCGCTCGCCCGTTCCCGTAATACCCCGTTCCCGTTGCCTTTTCGGGATAAAAAGTATCCTATGTCCTTCTCCCGGTTCTAAGCTACCTCCCCACTAATTTTCTGCCAAATCGGTTCCGCCGTTCTTGAGTTATAAATAGTGTAACTAACACGACTTTCTTTTATAAATTCAAATTCAAATTCAAATTCAAATTCAAATTCTTTATTGCACTTATGTTGTATAAAGGTGTTACAGTAGGTAATTTAAGTTTCAAACATAAACCCTGTTAGGGCACCGCAACTTATTTCCCCGCTTTGGAGGCGCTATCATATACTTACATATATCTATACATTTTAAACTTAGTAGGAACTATGTATTATTTTAAACTTATAAACTATATTATTCTATACTTAGATACTAAGCTACAGCATCGAGACGACGACACCGAAGAGATGTAAATTTATATCCATGGTTACAAACAAATAGGTAATTTTAATTTTCATTGAAAAACTCATCCAACGTATAGAAACAGTTTTCAGATAAGTAGGTTTTTAAAATTTTCTTATATTTTATGCAGCAGTTTTCATTTTTTATTTCAGGAGGGAGTTTATTATATATTTTTACACACATCCCATATGGTCCGGAATGAATAATTTTCATCGTTGAGTCAGGCCGGGCTAGTCTAGTTTTTGGTCTTAAGTTTTGAGGTCGAGAGTATTGTGGGAAAAGATTTATATTATTTTTTACAAAAATACATACTTCGTAAATATAAATACAAGTAACAGTCAAAATTTTTAGTTTTATAAAATGATTTTTACAACTTTCCATTGTTTCAATGTTTTGGATTATTCTTAGGCATCTTTTCTGTAATATAAATAATTTGATGGAGTCTGTGCTATTTCCCCAAAGTACTATTCCATACGTAAGCCAAGCATGTGCATATGCATAATATGCACAAGTGGCGGTTTTCTTGTCAGTGTGTTTCTTTAATTCGTATAATGCATATGTAAATCGTGATAGTTTCGATGTAGTTTTTTTTATATGTTCCTTCCAATTTATACCGCTATCTATATTTATTCCTAACAATGTGTAATTTTCAACGGACTCTAGTTTTGTATTTTGAAATGAGTAATTAATGAGCAAAGGTGTTTTTTGGTACGGCTTAAATTGTAATATTTTTGTTTTTTTGAAGTTTACTTGGAGGTTATGGTCATGTAGCCACTCAACAATTTTCGAGATAACATCATCGAGATGGTCGTTCAGATTTATTATATTGCATTTTTCAAATGGAATTACTACAGATATATCATCTGCAAAAAGAGTACAGTGGCTATTTATAATATTTGGCAAATCATTTATATATATCAAAAATAATACACAGCCCAAGACGCTCCCCTGCGGTATGGATTGGGTTATTTTGGTCTCTTGTGATCGAAAATTTGCTATTTTTCTTGTTGCATTATCATAGTACTCAATTTCTACCTGCTGTACACGGTCCTTTAGGTATGACACAAACCATTCATGAACTAAACCTCTAATTCCTACACCCTGTAGTTTATTTAGTAAGATATTGTATTTAACTCGGTCATATGCCTTGCTCATGTCTAATAAAATGCCCAATGCATATTTCTTTTTATTTATTATATTTAGTATTTCATGTATATATTTATAAACAGCTAGTGATGTAGAATGTTTTTTTCTGAACCCATTTTGACAGTCATTGAATATATTAAATTTTTCGCAGTAAGAGTAAAGACGCGATGACATCGCACCTTCAAAAACTTTTGAAAAGGTCGGTAAAAGGGCGATTGGTCGATAGTTATTTAACTCTTTTTTATCACCGTTTTTGAAAAGTGGTTTTACGATGGCTAATTTAAGTGCGTTCGGAACTCTTCCCTCTGTAAATGATTGATTTATAAGGAATGACAAGGGTGGGGTTAGTTCTTCAGCGCATTTTTTTATAAGTGAAGGCGGTAAGTCGTCATGGCCAAAACTTCTTTTATTTTTTAGCTTTCTAATTATTTTTAAAACTTCTTTATGGGTTACCGGTTGTAAGAACATTGAATTTTCAGATGGGTTCATGACAGGCTGGCCGGCTGAGGGCAGAGTATTTATGCTATCTGCATCTTTTCCGATAGACGCAAAGAAAGTGTTAAATGAATTCACTATTTGTGTAGGTTCCTCTGTAGTTTTATCATGAATTTTTATTTTTATGTTTTTTTTTGAATGAGTTTGTAGTTTATTTGTATATTTTTTTACTAAATGCCACATTGATTTTACAATATTATCAGAATTTTTTATTAATCTTATATTTTGTAATTTTTTTGACGTTGTAACCGTTTTTTTTAGGATTTTTTCATATTGTTTATAGTGTTCGTTTAGAATAGGATTATTAGTTCTTGTCATAAATATTTTAAGTAACCTTTTATGTTGACAGGATTTTTTGATTCCGGATGTAAGCCATGTTTTCTTAAAGTTATTATTTATTTTTAAGCGCTTTTTTGGTATACATAGATCTAATATAATTTTTATACGGTTACTAAAGGCATTATAATTTTCATTTACATTATTTTTGTCATCAAAAACTGTTTCATAATCTATAGTTTTAAGTTCGGTCAAAAAGTGCTGAATATTTTGTTCATTGTACATTCGTTTTTCAGTAAGCCAGTATTTGCATGACTCAAGTTTTTTTGTAGGTATGCTAATAAGGATCCCTTTGTGGTCTGAAAGACCGTATTCTTTAACACATGTTAACATACCTTTAGTATTAAAATTTGTAAAAACTAAATCTATACAAGTTGAAGAACTGCTAGTTATTCTGGTGGGTTCCTTGACATTTTGATGGAAATTAAAGCTTTTCATTAAATTTAAAAGAACTGATGTAGAGGTTTTTTGTTCTAAAACATTCACATTAAAGTCACCGCCAATAACTATATCTTTTTTGCTATATTTTATTTGCAAGAGTTTCAATAGGTTGGTTAAGGTTTCATAGAACTTATCAGGCATTCGGTTTTCGTCTGGCCAATATAATGTAATTATTATTAAATCTAGTTTTGGAATTTCTATTGCACAGGTTTCAATTAAATATTCGATTGACATATCAGTTACACAATTTAGGTCTAGGTATTCTATTTCATCTTTTAATAGGATGCATACTCCTCCTCCAGCATAGCTTGATCGACTGAAAAATGATACTGGTCTGTATCCCTCAACACGAAGTAGGTCTAATTTCGTTTTAGTTATCCAAGTTTCAGAGAGGCATATTGCATGTATATTTTTGTCCTGTTCAGTCTCATATTCAAGTAGGTGTCGTTTTTTGTTTAGGCTTCTTATGTTTTGGAAGAGGATGTTAAATGTGCTTCCGAAAAAACGTCCTTGTTTGTGTTTTCAAGTCTTTATATTGTGCTTGATTTTGGATCTTATTGTTGTGTTCTCTTATTACAGTTTGGTTTCGTTGCTGGTTCAAAGATTCCGCATCGGTATTGTCTGTATATTGTGGTGTATTATTTACTCGTTGTGGTTCAATTTCTTTTTTATACTCTTTGCCATTTATTATTAATCTGTTGTTTATTATGCTGGCACGGTGTCCACTTTTGCGGGCTTCAATTAGTTTTTCTACCAGGTGTTTCCTGTTTTGTAACAAGTCAGGTCCTAGGACTTCAGAGACTTCTAGGCCTGTATTCTTAAAGTAACTGCGATTTTGCAGTATATATTTGGTCATACTTTTGCTCAGAAGTTCTATTTCTAATGGTCTTTTATACCCTCTTTTACCTAAACGTTTGAGGTTTTCAACATATCCTGTTAGGTTGACGTTTAAAATCTTCTGGAATATATATATCACTCTGTCGTGTAATTCATAATCATTTTCTCTCGAGTACTCTTCTAAGCCGTATAGGACTATCGTTTTACTGTTTCTATTATCCGGTATCAAGTTTTTTTTCATGTTGTTCTCATTTCCAATTTGTTCCTGGGTATCATCTTTTATGTTTGTATTGGAATTTATTTGTTCTTGTATTTCATCAATTTTTTTGTTCAGCTTAGAGTTTTCTTTGCGGAGCTCAGCAATTTCATTGCTATTTTTCTCTAATTTTCCTTGAAGAGTTTTCTGCTCTGATGATAGAATGGTTGTTGTTTCCATTATTTCCTGTTTTAATTGGGCCATTTGGTTGGAAGTTGCTGATAATATTGCAGATTTTATTTCATTGAGCATGGATACTTTAATAGTTTCTAGTTTCCTATCCAAAAGAGTTTCTATTTGCTCTAAGGTTATTGTAGAACTCAAAGGCATGTGCTGGTTCTTACTCTCAAGATACATTGTATCTCCCAAAATACTTATGTCGTTGTCGGAGAATGAAAGCGAGTTGTTTTCAGCATACTTTGGTTTTCTTGATCTCATAGTTACATTGTTTGGTTCGGGAGATGTGGTTGCATGATGTGTTCGAATTGGGGTGTTGTCATGTGTGGGTATTTTCTTAACACACTTCAAGCATGCCCACGATTTTTTCCGTTCCTGATCCAACATGTAAAATCTAGTGTCGGAAACATTTGCACACTGTGTATCATAGGTATCTTTGCATCTTGCACATACTAGGAATAATCTATCAGGGATTTTTTGTAGGCACCCCGCACACTCAGTTTCCATCTTGGTAGTTACTATTATTGGTTGTGCTTGTAGTGGAAGAAGCAAAAATAATTCTCACGAACAGGAAACAAGTAGGTAGCTGCTATCACTTGGCACACGTTCTGATTCGTTATGTATCAATGACAGAGGCCTGTAGGTATAGCTTTGATGAAATTGGAGTTCACTATTTTTCTGCTTCAAAACAAGAATTATAACCTCGAAACTTTCATCAAATAAGTTCAGTTGGAGCCATAGATGCCACACTTCTTGTTGTTATTGGTTTTATGTGTATTTTAATATTTGTTCACTTTGATTATAGGCTAACAACAAAGTTAGTTACAATTTCTGTTAGCTAGAAAGATGTTTTGGATTTTGTCTAAAATCTTCACTATTCCAATGCGTTTCGTGGAAATAACACTTTCACACATGCAGCATTCACTGTTTAATATGTTGGAGTTATAATTATAACTTATTAATGAGCTATCTATTTATTATATTACTTTTTTCTACGCTAGTTTTAAAATTATTACTGCTTGGGCGAGCGCCACCTAGCGAACTTAAATATAGAGAAGATTTATGTATACATTTTGTATGAAAGAGACGCGAAAGAGAAATGTCTGCGCTGTCATTAATTTGCAGTAGACGCAAAATGGCGGTAATCACCTATAGGACTACAACAAGCTATGTCTGGCTCTGTCTCTGGCTCTGGTTTTGAGTCTGTATGAGTGCTGTCTAAATAAATCCTACGTCGAAACGTCGCACACACAGAATAATACACTGGTGACTGGTGAGCACTCACACAGACTCAAAACCAGAGCCAGAGACAAAGCCAGACAGAGTTTGTGGTAGGCCTACTGAATGGCTCACTAACTTGCGTCACAAGAATTAATTAACTTACAAAGCTTTTTACTTAGGCAGACTTATTTTTAACTTAAGTTTTTTGAGAGATCCGTTAGGAATACTAGTTAGGGTGGATGGAAATTAGCAAAAATTAAAGTTTTCATTCTGACTAAAAATTCAATTATAAAGTTACAAAAACTTATAATTTACAAAATCCTAAGCTTATGAACTTTTTGATCAGGGTCACTGGGTTCAGACGGGTATCCGCTAGAAGTGGGATCAAATTCTTGGGTTCCGTCGGGAATTTCAATGCGGTATCCCATTTTTTTTCTTCAGCGCTTTCTTATCATTTATATAAGCCTTTAATTCACCGACCTTAAAAACACCTAACTTAAACGAATCCTACTAACTAAATATAATAACTTAGCTAAAGTTTAATCTATTATGACACCGACGTGGTGGTACATAGGTCGGGTTGTCCTTCGACAAAGGCCTTCTCCAGGGTTTGCCCCTTGGCGCGGTCCAGACATGATCCGCGCCACTCCTTAGAGAGTTCATCCTCCCATCGCTTCAACTGCCGCCCTCTGTTGCGTTTTCCATCTCTAGTGTACCAAACTGTAGGTGACAACCTCTTAGGCATCCTCAAATAATATTGTGTTGGTACTATTTGGTATAAGATATATCCAGCCTGGGGATTTTGCTTTGGAATCAAATGGGAATTCACAAGAAGTGGGATCAAATTTTCTACCCCAGCGAAGTCCACTGCGGTATAAGACAACCAAACTTAATATTCCCAACTACTCGTAGATACGCCGTTCGATTTCGACCGTTCTCTAACAGTCGCGTCACGTACCACCTAGGCTTGGCCGACCTACTTTACAGTACCCTAGCACTGGTTTAATAAAACTCTTCGTTTAGTTTAAGAATATTCACTATTTTTAAAAGACTTCAAATCAAAAAAGAGGTGTTCAATTTGGCTGTGTTTTTTTTAAAGTTTGTTATAACATAGCTTCGTCAATTTTATGTGCCGATTTGTAAAAATCTGAAAGGAATTTGTAAAAACTTCCATCGAAATCGGCTCAGCCGTTCGACCATGCTGTATATTTCAAGTGGATGGATGCAGGGCAGTGTATGGTAGGGCACGTTTCTGACGTACGTAACCTAGGAGGCAATGCTTTGATAAAGGCGATGGTTACCACTTAACATCAGGAGGGCCAAAATATTCTTCCATCAGCTAGTCCCTTAAAAAAAGCAGCTGACGGTACAAGCATTTGAACTACCCTCTGACTTAAGTCTTGCGCACATCTAGATTACCTGTAATGGTGATCTGTGCATCGCTGTCAATTGTTTTTTTTTATCTTTATTTAAGTAAAAGGGGTTTTGACACACAGTGACTATGACACCCCCGTAGGATAATGCACAAATAAACACCTGTCAAAGTTAGTGGCACTGTGTGCGGTTGTTTGAAAATTAAGAAAAAAAGGCCTGCGCACACCAAGGTCACTGGCGATGGCGATCAATGAAACGCTGTCAAATATCGCTGTCAAATTTGACACCGTTTCACTGATCGCCGACGCCAGCGACCTAGGTGTACGCAGGCCTAAAGTGAAATACTAAAAGGTTCAAACTTGTGCTAGCCTCGCCACTAACTCTTAGTTCGATAACAAACCGCGCGGAGACCCATAACTTACTATATTAAGTACTTGTAGTCGATATCTGAGCAATAGGGTTTAAGTAAGGTTTAAAATCCTTTCACCACACTTGGTTCGAAGGAACTAGTGACATGATAAGAAGACGAAGTAAGGTTTAAACTGACATTATCAAATACGTAGCAGACATTCTCTGTCCAGCTTTGATAGACACCTATTAAAATTAAAAAAAACTAAAATTATAAGCTTTCATACAAACGTATATCCGATTTTTTTGTTTTTATGACTGACCTCTCATTTCAGTTGGTAGTAGCTCTGTTACACAAGTAGTACAAGCTCTGCTTAATTTGGGGCTAGATAGTGTTGTGTAGATTGTACACAATATTTTTTATTTGGAATCAAATGCATAGGTATGGTTGTGGCATTTTTATTAATTAAAAATAAGGGGAGGCTTACACAAGTATTTAAAGCAAATAACTGAAATGTGCAAAAATGACAAAAAAAAAACTACTTGAGCGCGCTCATTCATAGCAGTTAAAGAAGTTTTCGTAATTCTGGCAGCATTGTATAATACACTGGCTGCCCTCCAAGTATCGATCTCTTGTGTAAGTAACTTATATAATGTAGGCTTTACTGATGGGATACGCCAAGAGCGGTCCGTTTGCAGTTCGTTTGCGGTCCGTTTGCGTCTTGTGAAGAGTCTGTCAAATGAAGTAATTTCCCGTAAAATCCAATTACACAAACCATGCAAACAATGTGTAGTTTATTTATGTTCAAATAATTGCAAAGAAAATTTTAACTCAATACATGATTGCAATTAGCTGTCATTGTCAAGCATAAAAATATTTATTCGGTGATATTTTTACATTATTTTTGATATTTTTGAATATTTTTTTAATGAGCTTTTTAAGTGACAGGAAAAAGGAGTTGTGGAGTCAAATTAAATGAATAACTGTGCTGAATGGTTTTTTTTCCATATTTCGTGCTAAATCGCCGTCCCGCTATCGTGTAGTGGGCCTTATTTGCGGACGTTCTAGTTACCCATTTTGCTGTCATCATAATACAAGAATTATGGAAGTTTTCCTATACTTCTGGCAGATATTAATGAAATAGAGCGCATGCCTAGGTGATTGACTTGGTTTTCTGCGTCCTATTTGCTTAGCTTTGTTTTGTTGTTGTAAATCAGCTTTCGGAAATTGATAAATCGAGACAATTGGCCTTACGATCGTTACCTACTTGGGTTTGAGAAATTGCTTAAAGTTAGCTCTGTCACTGTTTGACATTACCGAGTGGTAAGAGATAGCAGTTGCTTATTTACTCTTCTTCCTGCCCTTATCCCACTTGACTTGCTGTCGACTCGGACAAAATATATTGGGGCACAGTGTCCCAATTGATTAGATTAGATTAGATTGGAAAATGGTTTATTGCACAAAAAATAGTGCGAACTATTTATACATAGGCGAACTAAATGCTAATTAGCATTTTCTTCCAGTAAACCATTGTGTTATGTGGAGTGGGTGTTAGTGCTTTATGACAAGGGAATAGAGAAACATTTACTTAAAACTATATTTACTTAATAGAATACATATCTACAGTACCTACAATAATACATAAATAATAGATAAAAATAATAATAATACATATGTATAAGTACAAAATTAAATATAATATATAAAAACTTGACACTTTATATGGGGCCGCACAACATGTCTTTCTTCTCCATTCCCCTCCATCAGCCGTCATCTCTGCATTCACTACTCTCTTATCCATGTCATCTTTCACATGTTTTCTATAGTCTTTTTTTTAATACATTGAATACAATATAACACCCAGACAGAGGACTAACATCTGCGTACATCTTACAAATATTTGTTCTCAGTGGTGATCGAACCCACGGTCGGCGCAGAAGGCAGAGCAACTACCAACTGAGCCTAAGCTCAAAACGAGTAACCTTGATGTGTGGATGATAAATACCTTAGTAGGGACCTAGCACATCAATCTACTGGAAACATTAACAAAACCGTTCATTAGCATAGTCCTTGGCAATTGGTACTTGACCTACATACCTCCGACCTTCTAGAAAAAACTGGCTTCATGAAGACTTCATCATTAATTTCATGACAGCTTAAAGCTGCTTTCAAACGACGCATAGGTTCTAGTACTGCCAAGTAGAATTTCAGAATTTCGTTGTATAAGTAATCTGTTTGTAACCTGTGAAAAACCTATTAAAATAGATGCTACAACAAACATTTACTACATACTTGATGAGTTCTAGTGACATGATAAGATGAAAAGCACTATTAGCTAATAAAAATATTTAAATACAAATACAATACAAATAATTTATTTCAGTAAACTTAATCTATGGTACATTTCATGGGTTTGAGACTCTCTTTTAAGTATGGAATACGGCTATTTCGTAACCGGGTTACGAAGCAGACTAGAACCACGGGTATCATAGTACTTTTTAAATCAACGCGATGCATATGGATGAAACGGGTATTTATCGCAGTTACTTTTTTATTTCCCGACGTTTCGACTGTGTTACAACAGCCGTGGTCGCGGGCAGACTACTAGGTGAGTCTGAGTAATTACACGTGTTTCATGTCCTCATTCACCACTAGTTACGAACAAGGAAACTCATTTGGTTTATTACTATTGGAGTTTTGACGTGGACCTTACTCGCATCGTAAAATAAAAAGGTTCGCTTCAAGCGATTGATTTGAAGCACACACCCGTAGTTCCCGGATAAAGCGAGCCGTGGCCACACGCTTAATGGACTGTGAAACTCATTCCCTATTTATGAAGCGATAGTACGTGAAATGAAAGGAGCCTCTTTGAGGCGCTCTTAAAATCCTTTCACCACACTTGGTTTGAAAGGACCAGTTTTATCCCACAAAATAAATTACTATTGCATACGTCTCACTAAGTGAAGTGGCACCACACTGGAACTTCACTGCTATTATTTTAGATGATTTTTGTTCAAAAACGGTAGGAACCAAGCCGTATTTTGTTGGCTGTTCTTCTAGGCTTGGTTGCATGGAACTGGCACCTAGACTCACCTAGATTTAAGACGTTTCAAAGTGATTCTTGCAATACTACTGAAGAAATACACTTTGGATTTTGATTAATTTTGACTAATGCTACTTCTTCTTCTTGTCGTGCCGCTAATTTTTTTTTAAACGACCCACGAATCCAGATAACATTCCAAATGGACTGTGGAAACTCAATTCCTTATTCATGAAGTGACATCGAGTTGACGATGTGACGAAACGAGAAGGCTTCGAAATAAGTAGGCACTAAAGCTGAAATCAACGATTCTCAACCTTATTGCTAAAGCTTTAAGTCTTTTTATCGGCTGTCGTGATCGTAGACCTTAGAGTGGGTACACACACGGGTATATTCATAATGGTCATGTAGCTTGCCTGATAAGTCTATTGCCATCTCTATTTGTTGACATGAAAGTGACAAGGACAAGAGACTTTTAGCGAACCGTTAAAAAGTGTCCGGCATTTTGAATGGCAGCGTTGAAAAACTAGTTTATAGATGTACCTATATGAAACTACCTATTCCAATTACAAAATAAATAAATAAATAAAAATATTTAAGACAATTCACTCAACCCTTTCTAGCTCCAAACTAAGCAAATTTTGTAACCAGATGATGTAAAATTTAAATATTTTTTTTTGTAGATACGACACCCACGACACCCACTTAGAACACGATATAACACCCAGACAGAAAACAAACATCTGTGTTCACCACACAAATACTGGTTCTTGTTGGGGATCGAATCCACGACCTACGGCGTAGAAGGCCGGCGGCTACTACCAACTGATTTAAGAGGCCAGTCCATTTAACATTATTTGTATATAACGAAGCAATTTATTTTAAATTTAAATGCGTCACCTTTTTCAAATAAACATAACCCTCTCGGGTAATGAGGACAAACCCATCAAAGTTTATTATGCAAAACATATAAATAAAATTAAACACGCTGAAAAGGAATGCCGTATACGTTTAAAGCTTGCTATAACTTATACTGGCTGTAAAATCCACATTACTTCATTCATAAACCAAGCGCGTGCGTCTATTACTTGACCCGTATGTGCGTACTGTTTTTATTAGACTTTCCTAAGCATAAAGAGATCCAAAGAGATGCCTACGTGCCTAGATATCATTGTTTTATTTTTACATCAATATGCTCAGTAAATAGGATTTACTGCTGTGTAAAGAGACTGTATAGTATAAGAGGCATTTGCAACACAATGCATCGTTTAAAACGTTCCATTTTCAAATCACTTTACCGTAACCTTTGCATGATATGGTTCAATATCAAAGTATGCGAAACTCCTTGCTGAAACAATCTCTTTTCTCTTAAAATGATCAGAAAACTTTTTGCTGAAAAAAAATAGTGGATACACACAGATGTGCGAATGTGCGTCTGTGACTATTTTAGTAGAGATTCCGGTGCACATATTTTACAACTTATTCTAAGCCATTATTTTTCTGTAAACAATTTTGAAACATGAGTCATATTATAAATGTTTTATTTACCTCGCATGAATGCTGTAAATTAGAATGCTTACCTTGGTTGTAAGTAGCTGTTGCACCCAAACAGAGAAGTAATAAGATAGTACTATTACGTTTAAATATTTATTTTTTTATCTGAATGGTTTAGGTAAATTCATTAAATCGGTTCAGCAGTTCGGCCATGAATTCGTTTTTTTTTTATTTTCGCTTGGATTTCTTGTCATACTTATAATCCGGGCCGTTGTTTTCTAAGTAGCTTTCCACTATTATTATAAGAAGTAGGATTTATGCTGGATCAGAGCCATGTATGTGCATTATCCTCTTACTCTGAGGGTAAACAACAAGCCTATTTCAGAGGCCTATGGTATCTTTAGAATACTTATGGGGCTTATAAGGATGAAAGAACGTGTGATTGTTTGTTATGGCATTTTCTAAGTAAAAGTACTTTTCATCTTTTCACTCGGAAATTGTTCTTTGCCATTGAAGCCGAAAAAGGACCTCAATAATCTATTTTCTTTTAATATAGACTTAGGACTGATTTTAACATCTACGGAATAACGCTATTTGCCTATTTGTCGAATTAAAAACATCAGTCCTTGTTTTAAACAAGCTTAAATAAATAAATAATAAAATAAATATTGAGGACAATTCACACAACACTACCCAGCCCCAAACTAAGCAGAGCTTGTAATATGGGAACCGGATAGCTGATATAATACTTGAATACATTTTTTTTTGTAAATACATACTTAGAATACAATATAACACCCAGACAGAGAACAAACATTTATGTTAACCACACAAATATTTGTTCTCGGTGGGGATCGAACCCACGACCTACGGCGCAGAAGGCAGAGCTACTACCAACTGAGCTAGAGGCCAGTCAAATAAGATATGGATAAGTATACCTATCAGACGGATAAGATCTGTAGAATAGAAAATTTGCCGATAATTAACAAAGTCCAAGTAAGTACTTAGTTTTTCTCACTACTTCATACTTACATCGACACATTGAGATTAGAAGCCACCGCCCGACTGTACTTGTAATAGGTACATTGTGTTTATCTTTTTAATTTTGTTCGACCTAATCTTAATTTTTAACCGACTTCCAATCAAAAAGGAGGAGGTTCTCAATTCGGTTGCATGTTTTTTTTTTTTTTTTTTTTTTTTAATGTTTGTTACCGCATAACTTCGTCATTTGTGAGCCGATTTGAAAAAATATTTTTTTATCTGAAAGGTACTGCTTCCAGATTAGTCCCATTTTAATTTTATTAAAATCGGTGTTGCCATTTTTTTTTAATAATTTTTTTAATGTTTGTAACTGCATGCCTCCGTCATTTATGAACCGATTTAGAATTTTTTTTTTTTATTTGGTTATTCTTACGTCTAGCACTGAGAGACTAGAGTCTGAGAGACTAGACTAGAGAGCACTGGTGGTCTGAGAGCACTGGTGGTCTAGTGGTAGCGGCCCCGCCTTCCGATCCTAAGGTCGTGGGTTCAAACCCAGTCGTGTACCAATGAGTTTTTCTGTCGAAAAATTTAAGTACACAATGCTAGTGCTCTCAAACGGTGAAGGAAAACATCGTGAGGAAACCCGTGGCTTAGTCAGCTCCGCACGTATTGACCATGTCTTTCCTGTGGATTAGGCCGACTAAGCTGTCAGGATGGTATAGGTGCTGGGCAAGCCTATCCCATCTAAAATCCTGTCCCAGGCACTATAGCGTCCCGTAAGTAGGGGCATGAGTAATCACCAGTTGCCCCTGACGCTATATAAATCATCTACAATAGATGCAAAGGCCTGTTTACTTTTACTTACGTCTAGATTGTCCTAAACAAATTTGATTAAAATCGGTTTAGCCGTTTGACAATGAAGTCGGTTTCTCAAGTTTTTTAAACTTATAATTATTGTCTATTGTTTCTTGGTGATCCTAATAAATAAACAAATAATATGTACAGTTATCCGATTATTTGGACCAAACTAATGAGATCGTTAAAATGTATTGTTTCCCCTTATTTTATTTTATCTCTATGCAAATGAATCCTATTTAAAATGTATCACAAAAACTTCAGATGAGAAGATACAGAGATTTTATTCTGAAACATCAAAAATATTCTAAGAAATCTCGGTTCTTAATTATAACTTTTGGAATACTAAATATTCATATCAGAAAAATGAAAATACTAATTTACAACCTTATTCTATGCATGTATTTAAACAAATAGAAAACTAATTTCTTCTCTTTCGCTCATTCTGTATCTCATATCATTTTGACGGATAACTATCAATGTCAAGTGAGTTACTTGTCAATCAGACTTGTCAGATGTTATATCAACAATGTATAGGCCGAGTTAAGAATAAATAAAATAATATATAGCGTATAAAATAATTCATATTAGTTCTCTAGCACTCAAGTATCAGGCCTAAAAGTCTAGCTGACTGGCCTCTCAGTTCAGTTGGTAGTAGCTCTGCCTTCTGCGCCGTAGGTCGTGGGTTCTATCCCCACCGAGAACAAATATTTGTGTGGTGAACGCAGATGTTTATTCTCTGTGTGGGTGTTATATTGTATTCTAAGTATGAATTTACAAAACCGTAAACAAAAATATATATGCATCGATCTGGTTCCCATAGTACAAGCTCTGCTTAATTTGAGGCTAGATAGTGTAGTGTGGATTGTCCACAATATTTATTTACTTATATCTCTTTTTCTTCTTAATGAATGGCATCTGTCCTTTTCGGATCAATTTTGCCAGTGTCGAGTAGTTTAATGAGAACGATGATAATATATTACATAGATAAAATACTTTTCCGTCAACAGTCAAAGTCGGCCCTACCCTAATTAGCATAGGAAAAAAGATGGCCGTTTTTTCCCAAAACCATCTGAAACATTTTCGATCAAATCAGAATATCACATAATACACTTTAATTCCAATTGCTAACACTTTGAGCTAAGACCTCAAGTAATGTTGGTTAAAATACCACCGAAATTACACAACAGAACTCAAAATAACACCAGAAAAACAATTAAAAAGCAAAAAGCTATGTTCCTTCCCGAAATGACAGAAAACGAATCTATTTATATCTCTTTTTATTGACATGAAAGTGACAGAGACAGGACTATTTTAGTGAGGTGTTATAAAGTGTTAGGTATTAAAAAAA
Source organism: Thera obeliscata (assembly GCA_947578465.1). Classification (NCBI taxonomy): domain Eukaryota; kingdom Metazoa; phylum Arthropoda; class Insecta; order Lepidoptera; family Geometridae; genus Thera; species Thera obeliscata. The sequence continues at coordinate 1,554,676 of OX387915.1, forward strand.
GTTGAAGGTAGAATGAGGGGGTGAGATTCAAATGATATCACGTAGCATCCCAGATTCCTTCGCCTTTATGACGCAGTAAAGTTATGTATAACTGCGAACTTTTACACATACCTTCGATGAACCAGTACTTAAACCCAACTTTTACGCTTTCTTGTATTACTTTGTATACTATGTACTTTTTAATGTGTAAAGCTCGTCACACACGTAGCTGTAATATATCGTAATATGCCTTGCTATAATTTATATTAATAGTATTAATTATAGCTACGCTTAATACAAGGGTATAAACCCTATATATAAGACAGACACCTCTTTGGCAAAGATCGACCAACTTCGCCAAAAGTCGATGGGGGAGGGATCTGGGGGTTAATTCTCGGGCCGATCTCGATCATTTTGAAATTTTATTTTATTGCTTCTTTTCACAACCCCGCACTTTTTCTACGTTTTCCGTATATCGTAGCTGTCGAGGCTTCTACGATGAGGTCGTTGATGAATTACTCAAGGAAATCTGCCATTCTCTCTTCGAAAAGAAGCAATAAGATAAAATTGCAAAATGATCGAGATCGGCCCGAGAATTAGGCCCCAGATGGGTTAAAAACGTTTTTACGGTTCATAGTAAAAGCTATTGATCCGATGTGTATTGAATAAGTCTAGCCTTTATAACTCTATCTCTGTGTTAAGTTTCACGACGATCGGTTCAGTGGTTGATCCGTAGAAAGGATAAGTACCTACAAACGGAAAAATCTCACACTTCTGTACTTATTTTGTGGTACGGATGCCTGTATTTACGACATGAAAGGTTAGTGACCTTATTTGTGACGAAAAGCACTAACTTGTTTTTACAGATAAGCGTTTACTTTTACTACTTCTTAGAAGAAAAAGGCTCACGTAAGACACATATCTACCTATAGCCATTCCATTCATTCATTTATATTGCGATACTGGGATCTTTGACCCTAATGCCTTGCACACATTTAGATCGCATGCGATGGCGATCAGTATATCGCTGCCGAATATCGCACTGTCAAAGTTCGCAGCAGTGTGTGCGGATGCATGTAAAACCCAATGCTGAAACTGATCGCTATCGCAGATCGCAGTTGATCGCCTAGATATGCGCAAGGCTTAAGATCTTCACTCGCTTCGCTCGCTCGTTCAAGGCCTAACCTTTAAAGCAATAAAGGTTAAACTGGTTACAGCGAGCAGAAACAACATTATCCCATAAAACACGCTACAATTTCACCAACGCATCTTGTCAAGCGTCGTAAACCGTTCGACAAGCTGAATTCAACTCTAAAGTGTACAAAATAGAAGTGTTAATGCCTGGTTGCTATGTTGTTAAGTAATGCTGGTTTCAGAGAGAAGTAATAACGTTATTTGACGTGCGACGAAACGCGTCGGAAGCGAGAGGATCGAAACGTGCGACGTTTTACTAGACAATAAGGCAGATTTTGAATAATGTTTATGTAACACAATCATGCTTATCAGACTAAACACGCTCGCTTTTATTATACCTTATGGTAAGCGTAATTTTTCTTTGGCTTTGTGTAACTTGATCTGTATCCGAGTGGAACAGCACATAGCCAGAGTACGACGATCTAAGTTTTGAATTCAATTTAGGGGTTCGCCGTGAGCCATAACTCTTTGCAAACCAAACTTGTAATTTTTGTACGATTCCCAAGAGAAAATGGCGTAGATAAATAATTTCAGTGATACCTGACTGTAATTGAATATTTTGAAATTGAAATGGTCAAGAACACCGTCATTTGAAAAAAAAAGTAAAAATATTCACAAACAAAAACAAAAAAAAAGCAAAAAGATAATATGAATTGGAGCTCGTCCAGTAGAAATCCCATGTATTTTAACAGGACAAATCTTAACAGTTATTTATTTTAGTTATTTTATTTTAAACCCTTTAATTGGTAAATACAATATACCTACTGCTGTTAAAAACACGAGATCAGTAAATCTAAGGTCTGTTCGTCTGGGTCGTCTGCTTAGTCTACCGTGTCGCCGTCTAGCAGGGCCAGTTTTTTTCAATTTTAAGCCGCAGCGTGCTGCGTTTTCAACTTCAAAAGTGTCAGTCACCGTTCACTGCGCCCCAAAAGCCTCCATGTAAGCTGTTCTAGCCTTCCCTTCTTCCTGCCATTATCTCAATTATTGTGGGGTCAGCAGAACATGTTCTCCACTTCCATTTTCCACTATCAGCCGTCAACTTTGTCTTCACTTCTTTCTTATCCATATCATCTTCCACACTGTTCCATCTTCAGTTGTAAGCTGTTCTGACCACGTTGTAAATATAGTGCGGCTCACATCGGCAAGTTTTAACTAGTTTGCAACTTTGGTGATAACATATTTGTATCCCCATTTCCGTGTTCAGTAACAGCTTACAACTTTGCTTGAGTGGGCGTGTGGGTGATACCTATTCTGTGGGTGAAGCTTAGCAAAGGTAACTTTACTATTATAGCCTTGATAGAAAACACGTGCAAAAGCACTTTGCCCACACATTTGTATTTAATGCCGGTGTTGTAGTTACAACCACCCTTTCCTACATAGATGCAAATTGAAGCGTCTAGTGCACTTAAATGGAGCAGAAAAACATCGCAAGAAAATCCGTGGCGTAATCATAAATCACACCTACAATAGATGAATTCTCTTTTCTTACAAATAGTCTGATGTTACTGTTTTCTACCTGTAATACCTACAGGTGGAAAACAGAGTTCATTATAAAATTTTCTAGTATCTTATAAAATGTAATTTTTATTTTTTCTTTTTAATTAGGTATTTCATGTTGTTTAGTAATAGTTTTTGTAAATAATGTATATTCTGTTGTAAATAAATTTTTTAACTTAAAAAAAAAAAAAAAAAAAAAAATCTGATGTTTGCATGAAAATATCTTCAAGAAAAATCGTGTTCTAATGGCGGTGAATGAGCTTGCTTTCTGTCACGTAAGGTTGATTTACCACATAAAAATAATGTTTCAGTTCAGATCATAGTAATACGTGAACTTTTAATAATGAAGTTATAAAAACGTCATGAAAATTTGGTGGTTGTTATTCAGGAGTAAAAGATGTTGTAAATTTCTACAAAGTTTTCTTTAATTTCACTTATATTTCCACCATTTTTTTCTACATCACCGTACTGCTCACTTTTTTTTAATTTTGTGTTGGCTTGGATACAAAGTCCTTCCGCCAAGTCTTTTTTCGTACTGCTCACTCAAAACTAGTGTTTCCATGTTAAGCATTTTTAAATTATATACTTTTTAATTTTAAATCTAATGTCACACTAGCATTCTACCGCTTCTAGTTAATCGATTGGTGAAAAAAAAAGTGTAATCGTTAATGACGTAACGTGATTATACAGGTGGGTACGCCACAGGTGACCTTGGGTAACCTTCTGGCTAGGCACCAGGTACCTCATCAGACTGTGATTATCGCTACGTTTAATGAAGGGGTACTTTACCCCTATTATGACTTGCGTTGTGCCTCAGGTACGCAACGTTTGTCATAATTGGTATTAGGGTGGGTGCTCGTTATTCTTGATCAACAGCTATGATAATTTACTTGGAAATATTGTACCTATATTTTTAAATGATTTTTAAAGTCTGAGGCAACTTTTTACTTCTGTAGTCCTCTTGCCCAATAACCTATACCATCTGAAAAATGATATCTGATAAATCAAAAAAATGACTGACCTACGTGCATGTAAGGTTGCCTGGAAGAAATAGCTTTCAGCGATAAGCCGCTCATTGTACTTTATTTAGTTACGCTTATTATTGTGATGTATGATGTATGACTATGAACTATATATCTACCTTGCTTAAGATGTTTTTCATCACCGTTTGAGAAAACTGGCACACTGTCGAAGAACGATGACTGAACTATAACCACATCTTATGATCTAATAAGATTTACAAGCGAAATACTGCAGATAAGCTTTAAAGATATTAAATCCCGGGTTCCAATTGCAGATACTTAATAAATAATTTATTGCAAATGGAAATCGCGATAAAACCAGATCTAATCTTGATGTAGACTTTTAGGACACAGACTAACCAAGACAGCTCAACTCACCACAAGAGTATGCAACGAATTTATGTGACGAGATAAATTAATAAAAAAATAACTTGATTGCGGACAACTTCCGAGAAACTTAATAGCTAGTAAATACCTACATTAAAGAAAAAGTAGACAGTGGGCAATGGGCGGTCTTATCGTCAAATATAGCACATACTGAATCTATTACACGGGTAGGACTTATCGCGTTAATTACCTTATTTTTATATAAAACTAGTGGCCGCCCGCGGCTTCGCTCGCCCGTTCCCGTAACACCCCGTTCCCGTTGCTTTTTAGGGATAAAAAGTATCCTATGTCCTTCTCCCGGTTCTAAGCTACCTCCCCACAAATTTTCTGCCAAATCGGTTCCGCCGTTCTTGAGTTATAAATAGTGTAACTAACACGACTTTCTTTTATAAATATAGACTAGTGGCCGCCCGCGGCTTCGCTCGCCCGTTCCCGTAACACCCCGTTCCCGTTGCTTTTTCGGGATAAAAAGTATCCTATGTCCTTCTCCCGGTTCTAAGCTACCTCCCCACTAATTTTCTGCCAAATCGGTTCCGCCGTTCTTGAGTTATAAATAGTGTAACTAACACGACTTTCTTTTATAAATATAGATTGACGCGATAAATACCCGCGTAATAGATTCAGTAAAGTGTTGTAGCTATTCCACATACGCTGTAACGTGAACGATTTTACAAATGATGAATTATTGAAGCGGGTCAGAAGCCAGGCCGACTGGGCCCGATGGTAATTCCAGTAATGGACGAGAAAAGCGATAGTAATGCGGCTTCGGGGAGTTTTACAACTGTTTCTACGCAAACTAAGCTATATTACTGTTGACAATTTTGTTTGCTGTCTGTCTGGAACCATCATTTGGCTGAAAACAACTTGGCACAGGTGAGTCAAGGCGGCCAACAAAGAAGATAATACTTATTGCTAGAATAAAAGTGAACACTTTTACTAGTAACTAAAATGTGAGACGACGTTGCAAATAACAGTTGTCAATATTTAGTGGTCACTTTCTAAAGGCCTGCGCACACCTAAGTCGCTGGCTTTGGCAATCAGTAAAACGCTGTCAATTTTGACAGCGATATTTGACAGCGTTTTACTGATCGCTATCGCCAGTGACGTAGGTGTGCGCAGGCTTTTAGACCAGAACTTTAGAATTTCGTCGAAACTTCGAGAACAATTCAATATGAAAACACTTAACAATTTTCTTCTCAACTTAAAAGACAATCGAAAATAATTCAGATTAAGCAATATCTCAACGGATTTGATTTATGTAAATTTGTTCTTTGTTTTAATTACAAAGTTCTTCAGTGATGGGCACTTAGCCTAGTTGTTTAAAGTAAGTTTTCAATTAAGAAATGTCTGATGTGTCTGTGGTCATTTTTCTTGTGCTGTCAAACTTGGAGACTTTTGCTTGAGTCGGCTGAAACTTTTGTTTTTGATGTAATAGCTACTCTGTTCTAATTGAGACTATGCCAGTACTCTCAAACGGTGAAGGAAAACACCGTGAGGAAACCGACATGTCGTAGAATCTAAAAAGTTTGAAAACATGTGTGTCGAGTGTGCACTCGATCGACACACATTGTTTTTAAACTTTTTATGATGTTGTCAAGGGATTTTTAGTGCTCCTTTCGCACGAAAGGAGCACTAAAAATCCTTCACCACACTAATTTGAAAGAACCAGTGACACCAGTATTTTAATATAAAAAAATATCTTTTTTTTTTTTTATAAAATAAATAAATATATAAATATTTTGGACAATTCACACAACACTATCTAGCCCCAAATTAAGCAGAGCTTGTGTAATGGGAACCAGATAGCTGATATAATACTTATATACTTACATTTTTTTTGGTTTGACACCCCAGACATAGAACAAACATCTGTGTTCACCACACAAATATCGTGCGTGCTGGTGCGGGCTGGGGGCCAATTCTAGACTTTTAGAGATTTACGCTCGAAATAGAGATTTGAAATGTCGCGAAAGCAGTGTCATATCACCAAATTTGTCGAAGATAATATCGAACCGCGCTAAAATGCGTATTCTAGCCACCGTTAGACTTTTACGTTAGACTTTTACTTTAGAGATGTCAGAAAGAAGGTTCATTCTTAGAACTTCCACAGACTATCCCGTTGTTGTTCATGTTTATCTACGTTCCGTTTCTATCGATAGAATAGTTCGATAGCACTAACTTTATTATTGTCTTCAAATAAACACATTTCCTATTAAACGGCGTTTATAATGCGTTCTTGTTGTTGTTTATAATAGATTCATTTTCATTAGATAGTAATCAATGGACTTTTCGCACAAAATGTTAGTTACAATAATTAATTCCGGAAACACACGGAACGTTATGTACCATAAAACTGTAAACTTTGTTGTTTGTAATCTATGGTCAGTTGTCTATGAAGTGTTGTAGTTAATGTCATTGTCAGGATCATTACACTCAAGAGAAGGACTCTGATGACTTGAATTTTTAATTCAAAGGTTAACAACTAGATGGCCATTCAATGCAAAAAGAATATTTCTCTCGAAGCTTGAACCCTGGATACAAGTATAGACGTTGACTGTCTGATTGACTGCTCTTCTAACTGCGCCATTGAATAATTACTAAGTACGAGCTAAATTCAATCACTCCTCACTTATTTTAGGTTTATGAGAAAGCATTATTCGCGTTCTCGCTCCCAACTTGTATCCCCTACAAACAAGTAAACATCATTGACTTTTTATCAAAAAGTAAGACTAGGTGGTATGGTCTTGGTACTCTAGCCTGCTCCAAGGACCGAAAGAAAAAAAAAGCCCAAAGTCACCCAAAGTATATTAGAGATGTCAATGTCAACTACTACTCACCACTCGACACATATCTAACGGCCTTCGCTCGATAAATGTCTAAAGTGATATTGCTGGAATACGATATCTATTGAAAATGTCATGTCTATTTAAATTTGACAGTTCTTGTGATATATATCTACCGTGACAAAAAAGTCACTGGTCTAGAATTGCCCCCCTGGTGCGCGATATCACGCACCAGTGGGATGGGGCTATTAGATATGCGTCAGGCTTTACAAATTCAGTCTTGATCAGTAATCAGGAAAAACAGACGACGCCAATGAGTTCCACGCCTTAGCAGTTTGCATAATCTCATTCAAATCAGATAGCAGTGACTACGCAGCTAGACATGCTTCAGCTCCAAAACCAATACAAAATAACCAGAATTACTTATCCAAGTCCCAAGTCGGTTCAGTTCCGACGCACGCGACTTTGTCACGGCATCGCACCGAACTTCCAAAGTTTCACACTTATTGTAATTCCCCTGATTTCTTGCCGTTGGATTACGGTGATTTACGGGCCAAGGTTCTTTCTGATAGCCTTTTATTGCTTTACGTTTCTTAGAAAGTTTCAGAAACAATTTTATACAATGTCACCGCGCGTAGAAAGTTGGAATATTTATTTTGTTTTGTTTTTATTGGAAGCAAATGGAATAGTATCACGATAGTCAGAAAGTCACCATGCGCAATAGTTGCTTTGATAAATTCTGGTAGCAAAATTCTTAATTCCGGAAGTTCTCGATTCAATACATAAATATGCTATCACGAAATGTGGGACTGTGCCTTAAATTATTTGAATGAAATTGTTCTACACATCCTTGAAGAATGTGGATTGTATTTTGTACCAAGAGATCAAACTTGTTTATTTTGTACAACTCCACAGTAGAATGGGCTAGACTTACAATATCATCATCAAAAATACAGGCTGTATGACGTTGTCACGTTCAACTATCGGCAGTAAACCGACTTTACAGGCAACCGATTTTTTCTGTCCAAGCGGACGCACTCAAGTAGAAGAGAGACAGATGTCGAACGCTGCCGAACGCGGAAGCCGATTGTGCCTCTTTGTCGCTCGTTCCGCGCTCTTGCTTGCTCTTCAAGCCTTAAATGAAACGCCTCCGAGCGAGGTAACGCCACATGAGTCATGTTTTTTCGTGCGTGCAGCTGGCTCCATCGAATTATAAGACGTCTTCACGTCAAAATATCTCCTTTGTTAGGAAACACGATAAGCTGGAGCAGTTTGGAAGCAAACAAACATGCCGATCAGTCTACAAAATCAAACGGCGAATCATCCATGCCCATCTATCACATCAGACAATAGGCATGCGAGCCACAAAGAGCCAAATTGATTCCATTGTCGGCCAGCAGGCTGGTTCTCAGCGCTTTCAGCGATTTGAATAAATAGCCTTGCACACTCACTCACTGGGCGAGATAGCTGGAAATAAGGTCGAGATGTGACTAATCGATTCGCTCGTTTTTAAACGGTGGTGGAGCTTTTAGGCCAGTCTAATGTCTGTCAGGGCTTAACGACCTAGAGCCGGAACCAGCCTCTTAGCGTTTTAACGTGTCTATTATTATTAACGTGCCTTCCGTGCAACGGAAGTTCGCTGATATCCAGGCCACTGGTGGTCTTACTAGAATTTCATAGTCATAGCTGACGATGGAAGGTCTGTGATATCTGATGATGGAATATGTGACGAATTAATGGTTATGGCATTTTATGCACGACATATACATAAAACTCTTTTTGACCAAATAAAATTTAACCAAAAATAATTTGTGGCTTGTGAAAACCAATAATCCATTCAGACAAGAATCCATTCAAAGCTTTTGATATTTTTAGGGTTCCGTAGCCAAATGGCAAAAATGGAACCCTTATAGATTCGTCATGTCTGTCTGTCTGTCCTTCCGTGTCGCTGCCATTTTTCTCCGAAACCGTAAGAGCTAGACTGATGAAACTTTGCGAGTAGATGTATTCTGTGAACCGCATTAAGATTTTGACACAAAAATATTTAAAAAACTATAAATTTTGGGGGTACTGCTACCCCATACTGTAAACTGAAACTCAAAAAAAAATTTTTCATCGAACCCATACGTGTGGGGTATCTATGAATAGGTCTTCAAAAATGATGTTGAGGTTTCTAAACTGAATAATTTGCGCGAGAGACACTTCCAAAGTGGTAAAAAGTTGGGCCCCCCCCCCTCTAACTTCTAAAATAAGAGAATGATAAAACTAAAAAATAGTTATTTGTTATACAAGAGGCAAAGCTGCTTTTTAACCGCGTGCTCAATTTTGATGACTGAGCAAGCGCAGGATTCTAAAGTTTAACCCTTTATCCTCTAGCGGATAAAAACAGCTTTTCCAGTCAGAAATTAAACAGCAAAAACTATGTTGTACATTTACTATGCAAACTTCCAACGATATTTGGTTTCAACGAGATCTAGTCAGTAGTTTTTTTTTATACGTCATAAATCGTAAACCGCAATTTACCTTTCGACGAACTACAAGAACCTTTATTATTATGTTACTTGTTGCTACGGAACTCTTCATGGGCGAGTCCGATTCGCACTTGGCTGCTTTTTTTATTTGATTTTAGTTTTTACTGTAGTATTTGATTTTGTAGAGTTGCTCTTTCAAAGATTTTTCTAGTTTTTCCCAACTCTACTGATCGAGATTTTATGGCTGAATCGTGCGAGAATTAACCGTAATTTATGTAGGCACAGAAGGTGCTCACATCGTGATACATCATCTAAATGGGATGATAAGGGGCTGTAATGTTATCGCGACAGTCACTTGTGTAACAAAACCTTTTGTTTTACGCATTAAGCCTTTTACACAACCATTATACAACTTCTCTCATTGAGTCAACATTTGAATGATATTATAACAATCACTGAATGAAATTAGGGAATTTACTTGTTACATTTTTTGGCCAGCAAAACTTGTTTGGAAATTATGGGATTAAAAGTGTAACTTCACTGCCGTCTATATCCTATAGTAGCGCTAGCACTAACTATAAATGGTTATTCAAAATACAAAAAAAAAGTTTAAACATAAATTAGTTTTTAGATCAAAATACGATGGAGAGAGAAATATTAGGTCTACTTTTTGTATGTAACTAGCTGATGGAACAAGCATATGGCCCACCTGATGTTATGTGGTAACCAATCGACTATAACAAAGCACCCACGCACGTCAGGAAGGTGCCCTACGATGCCCTGCCTTGCGTCCATCAACTTGGTGCATACAGATATTCAGCCTCACGTGCCAGTAATGTCACCGGCACTCACACCCTTCAAACTGAAACACAGTGCTGCTTCACGGCAGAAATAGCCATGGTGGCTAACCGCTAAAGACCTGCGCACACCTAGGTCGCTGGCGATGGCGATCAGTGAAACGCTGTCAAATTTGACAGCGATATTTGACAGCGTTTCATTGATCGCCATCACCAGCGACCTAGGTGTGCGCAGGCCTTTAATACTCTACCGCTAATACGTGACTGAAGCTCCCTCGTTTCACAACTGCTACTTTGCTTAAATTACCTAGAAAAACGGGTATTTATCACGATTACGTAACGTCGGAAAATAATAAAGGTAAGCGCGATAAATACCCGTTTCTCCCATATGATTATGCATAACGATCGTGTTAATTTAAAAATTACTATTGCTTCTTTCCTATTGCTTGATTTTACGTAATAAACTTGCAGGTTTCGATAATGGCGAGACCTTTTACGAACAGCTGTGTTGAGAGGAACGAGCTAAGTTTATTTTTAAGTGGAGATTTTAATGATTAATCCTCCAAGGTTATTTTTACAAAACCACTTTTAGACTCCATATTTTTATATGAAAAAGGTTTTATTCGTTTTAAAGCAATGAGTTACCTATAGCTTGTAAGCATAATATAGAAAAACACACTACGTGGCGTATGATTCAGAAGAAACCTTTTTTTTTACTACTAGCTAATGGAACAAGCATATGGCCTACCTGATGTTAAGCGGTAACCATCGCCTATAACAAAGCATTGCCTCGTAGGTCACGCACGCCATAAATTATAAATTAGACTAAAAATGTAGCGTCCTAACTGTTTTCAGAACATAGGCGGCCTAGTGGTAGCGGCCTTGATTTCCAATTCAAAGGTCGTTAGTTCAAATCCAGTCGTGTACCAATTAGTTTTTAACCTCTATGTGACTTCTAGGTAACAGTAAAATCCCGTTTCAAATGTTTCTTGACCTTTGAAGTGTGGAGAATAGAATACGCGGCCGAAGAAATCACATCTACCCTTGTAAATTACACACATAATACATGTGCGACGATGCGGAAGAGCCGAGGAATTAGGGTGCGTGTACACTGGCGTGCGAGGAATGCATGTACATTTCTAGCAGCTACTTCTAAGAAAGAAAGAAAGAAAATGTATTTCTTCTAATCCTTAGTCTTCACGATACAGGCTTACCTAGTGCATAGGCCGCTAAAATATATATCTATTTAAAATCAAACCAGATGTTTATGCCATTTTAACCCACTTCGGATAAAAAAGAAGCAGATTCTCAATTCGTTTAATTTTTTTATGTTTGAAGGTTATACGATACGTTCGTTTCCTCCAAATTCGGTACGATTAATCGTTACCGTTTAATCTGTACCGTCTGGTCGAAGCAATTTATCGTAACGTGGGGCTATACCAGAAAGGGCTGTACCACAGTAATATTCTGCAATTCCCAATATTTATCAAAAAATTGGCTATTTTCTCGTGTACACGCACCTTAATTCTGTTTTCGTCTCTGGAGTACAATATCCTGTGGACCCGCAGATCTAAAATTAAGCAACCCCTGTAAGGGGTAGTGTACACCCGGTCAGTATTACTATGCTAGTAGTCTGGCCAAAATAAAGCCGTTCTTTATTTGTAGAAAGAACGTAATTGCCTTTTTTATAGGGTGCTAGGACAAAAAAGATATGGTAAATACATCCAGAACTGTAGGCCTACCACAAGCTCTGTCTGGCTCTGTCTCTGGCTCTGGTTTTGAGTCTGCGTGAGTGCTCCCCAGTGTATTATACTATGTATGTGACGTTGAGCACTGGTGGTCTAGTGGTAGTGGCCCCGCCTTCCGATCCGAACGTCGTGGGTTAAAATCCACTCGTGTACCAATGAGTATTTCTGTCGAAAAATGTATGTGCACTATAATGCCAGTACTCTCAAAACGGTGAAGGAAAACATCGTGAGGAAACCGGCGTTTTTTAGAACCTAAAAAAGTTCGAGCAACACGTGTCAAGGGTCACGCAAAAAGGGCCCACCAGCGGCCTACTTGCGCAAAAATCTGCCCGCACTTCAAGTGCGCATGATAAACTTGCCGAACTTGTATGTGACGTTTCCACGTAGGATTTGTTTCACACAGACTCAAAACCAGAGCCAGAGACAACCAGACAGAGCTCATGGTAGGCCTACTGTTAAAAAGTACCGTTCGAAAATCAAAACCATTTGAAAATACCGCAATTGGGGCCTTGATCGCTCATAAAACTTTCCGCTAAAATTTCCAAAGTTTTCCGCCGTTACGGACTTTTCTTTAACGTGGATTAAATTTGGCGACGCTTTAAGGGGTTCTCGGTTCGCTAAGTTTAACAATGTGGATGATTATGGCTTGGAAACTTTTACTGTCTATAGAAGCCACAGTAATCGAAACAATAGGTAATCTAAATATAATCTGACTGCCTTCACAGCTCAGTTGGTAGTAGCTCTGCCTTCTGCGCTGGAGGGCGTGGGTTCGATCCCCACCGAAAACAAATATTTGTGTGGTGAACACAGATGTTTGTTCTCTGTCTGGGTGTTATATTGTATTCTATGTATGTATTTACAAAAAAAAAGTATTTAAGTATTATATCAGCTACCTGGTTCCCATAGTACAAGCTCTGCTTAGTTTGGGGCTAGATAGTGTTGTGTGCATTGTCCGCATTATTTATTTATTTATTTATTAATCTAACTCTTACGTTACTGACTGACTGACTGACAATCAACGTGACCTAGAGGCATGAAATATCCGTAAGACCTAGAGGTATAGTGATGATAGTTGTCACTTAACTGTGTGTTTATTTTTAGTTTAGTATTTACGTAAGCCCTCATCTTATATGTGCACTACCCAACCTATCTCCCTATTACCCAAAGGTTAGCTGGTAGATAATGCTATCTAGCATTAAGTTCGCCTGTGTACAGTAATTTTTAAATTTGTGCAATAAAGAATTTTCTATCTATCTATCTATCTATGAAATTTGGAGGGTATGTTCCTTTTATAGCATAGAGGTGCACTAAGAAAGGAAATTGGAAAATTATTTCCCTAAGCGGAGAAAAAGTGGAAAAACTTTTAAAAGAAAAATCAACGGAGAGTAACAGCAACAGGGCGAGCGAAGCCGCGGGCGGCCGCTAGTCCATTATATAATTTTTAAAACTTTGAGAAACACACTTCATGGCAAAACTGCCAAATTGATTTTAATGAAACTTCTGTAGGATCTTCCTGAAAAAATTACCCTTCGGAAAAAAACATATTTTTTTAAATTGACTTATAAATGACGAAGTTAAGAGATAAAAACCCCCAAAAAAACTACTGAATTGAGAACCTCGTTTTTTGTTTGTAGCCGGTTAAAAATTTAGTGGTAACATTATACTTATTTGTCCCAACAGCAATAATTATGTATTCAGTAGCATCACAGGGATCACTTTGAAACGTCTTAAAGCTAATATAGGTGAGTCTAGGTGCCAGTTCCTTGCAACCAAGCCTAGAAGAACAGGCTACAAACTACGGCTTGGTTCCTACCATTTTATGTATGATTTAGGCTTAGTCACGTGGAACTAGCTAGCTTTTTTTTTTTTTTAATACTACTAGCTGATGCAACAAGCATATGGCCCACCTGATGTTAAGTGGTAACCATCGCCTATAACAAAGCATTGCCTCGTAGGTCACGCACGTCTGGAACGTGCCCTACGATGCACTGCCCTGCGTCCATCAACTTGAGGCTTACAGATGTTTCGCCTCACGTGCCAGTAATAACACCGGCACCCATGCCCTTCAAACCGAAACACAGCGATGCTGCTTCACCGCAGAAATAGGCATGGAGGTAGTACTTCCCCGGACGAGCCCTTCACAAGGAGCTCTACTACTACTAAAGCTTTCCAACAATTCAAAGTGATCTTTGTGATACTGCTAAATAAGCATATTTTGAATTTGAATAGAACATAGACATCTATTTATTTACAACATAAGCACACATAAACCAGTAAAAACAAGGACACTAAAAGAAGGATACAAACAATACATGGATACTGGAGAAGTGCGTCGTGTTTCTGTGTGCTACAGCAGCAAAAGGGTCTTGACTCAGCATAATGACTAGCTGTGAGGATGCTATGCGCTGGTATTCTGTCAAGACCATTTCTAATGACCATTGAATGACTATTTCGTAAATTACCAACCACATAATCAAACTAAACCCATTTGAATACGTCCTTCCAATTAATTAACTAAGTACGTGCGTACTGTTGTATTTTACACACCCAAAACAGCCAACGATCTATTTACCACCTAACCCACTTAGCTATACGGCTTAAATTACTTTAGATTGTGAACGTGTAATTTTCTACCTTTGTCAAACTGTTTACTAGTTTGGCTAGATTGCACCATCACTTAAATCAGTCACCACAAGCTCTGTCTGGCTCTGTCTGTGGCTCTGGTTTTGAGTCTGTGTGAGGGTTGACTAAATAAATCCTACGTCAAAACGTATAATACACTGGTGAGCACTCACACAGACAAAAAACCAGAGGACAGAGCCAGACAGAGCTTGTGGTAGGCCTACTGGTGACAATGTGGTTTTGTTTGACTGGCCTTTCAGTTCAGTTGGTAGTAGCTCTGCCTTCTGCGCCGTAGATCGTGGGTTCGTTCCCCTCCGAGAACTAATATTTGTGTGGTGAACGCAAATGTTTGATATCTGTCTGGGTGTTATATTGTATTCTAAGACTGTATTTACCAATGAAAAGTATTTATAAGTATTATATCTGCTATATTGTTCCTATAGTACAAGTTTTGCTTAGTTTGGGGCTAGATAGTGTTGTGTGGATTGTTCACAATTTTTTTTATGAGTTGTATAATAATAATATATAATATATAGTTGTTTCGTTACGAGTATGTATTATCTAATACAATTACGAGTATGTTGTCCGTCTGTCTTTCTGTCAAGACCCTTCTCAGAAACGAAAAGAATAAGAACGGAAAACAAGATCGCTGTTCTTTGCTATATAATTATTTGTTAATATCAAACTTTTGATAGCAACAGAATTACACAATTGCACGGTTGAGTTTTTGGTGTTTTTTTTTATTAGCCCACCCGCGTTTTTGTTTGTTTTATTCCATAGACATTCCATTTCCATTCATAACCACTCGGTAACCGGTTTCTCATTTGACTAAAACTCAGACTCGGTTCTCTGATTTGAGATTTATGAAGTCAGGAATTTAAAAAAAGCTTTGCATATGCTTCTTTTTTTTACCCACATAAAATAGTCATAAAAAAAACCTCTCACTGTGATTGTCGTATGTCGATCTTCTATCTAAATAGAATCATTCGTTTTCTGGCAAATTTCATTTCAATGATAAGAAAAGGTTCAAAGAGGATCACAATCTTTCGGTTGAAATATTTCTGGCATCCTTTATTCGCAGTCTTTATCTTCAAGTCTTCAATGTGTACCTTATTACCTAAAAAGGTTAGATGCATTTACCAAATAGTTTTAGTGACGTTTCGAGACTCTATAGCTGATTGCCAGCGGCAGAATATAAACAAACTGAAATATAATCCCACCTCGCTCTACTGCTCAGAAGGTTAATGTTTTTTGAGTGTTGTTTAGATTCCTTTGTGTGTCCTGCAGCCAAGAGACGGCTCGATGGATTTTGATAAATGAAGTGTCGTTGGATTCCCTAAGGGCCTGCGCACATCTAGCAGATGGCGATAGCGATCAGTGACACGCTGTCAAATATAGCAGTCAATAATGTTTCACCGATCGCCATCGCAGAACGCTTAAATGTGCTTAAGGCTTAAATCACAAGAGTGACAGACTCTAAAAAAAACCACACGCACATAAGCAGGCGGATTTTTTGGTTTCTCCCCAATTACTTGTAGTTTGTTTTAAGGAAGGTGTATCCTATGACTCACCATCGTAGACGACTCCCAACACCAGCTCCTCAGCATCGAACACAGGGTGCGTCACGGTCACATTAACGTCACTATCCTCCTCACTCAATGTCACTATGTTACCACTGTCACTCGGAATCCTGGCAAAGGCACACGCATCCTCTATCTCAGCCGTTCCTTCAACCTCCGTGGTCGTCTCATAATCTACGCTTAAAATAGCCTTTATCTCATCCTCTTTAAGGTCCAAATTCGATAGCTCGGTAGGTGGTCCTGGCGAACGACCAGGGGCTGGATCCCCGTTCGGCAAGCTCAGCGAAGTGTAAGGCAACGAAGTTAGGATGACGATTGTCATGAGAAAGTGAACTGTGCATCGGTACATCTTTAATTTGGTCGGCTTTTGCCATTTTTGAGTGCGCTGCCGGTATATGAGCGGTTTTGTAGGCATTTTTTCTATGGTGGCTCTGTTTCGGTTGGTTGTGAGTTCATTGTCATTTATCTGGAAAGAAAGAAACACTTATTAATATTCAAAATCTTGTAACTTGAGCTTATAATGTACAAATATATACTGGACAAATAATTTGCAAATGCGAATATTTAGATATATTTGCCTCAGGGCTGTTTTTTTAATTATCATAAAATAACATAGAAAGTTTGGTTAGTATTTATTGGTCATGCAAGAAAAACCGTAGGCGGAAGGCAATACTGAATATGGTATGGGCTACCCTTTTGGCATGGAAGATAAGTAGAGTAGGTTTCTAGGACGCCCTATAGCTTGCCAAAATTAATCTTTTAATCCAAACCCTCATAGAACGGATACCTATTTGCTGAAAACATGTTTACGTAATAATATTGATTCATAACGGAAATGATAAAACTAATATTTGGGGTACATGGAACAGTTTTATTGACCCAAAAATGTTTGCGCAGAGAAAACTTGCAAAATTATTACTGTACGACCCGTTATCTGTCAGTCTGTAGGCCATCACAAGCTCTGTCTGGCTCTGTGTATTGCTGCCTTCCTACGGTGCGTGGTTCTGCGGATCATCGCGCACAGCCGACGACGACGCACGGCAACGCACACATAAAAGGCTCCTGTGCTACCGCGCACCTCGGCGCACGAGACCATTCCCATGGTGTGTCGTGCGAACTGGTGCGGGCTGGTGCGCGATATCACGCACCGGTGGGAAGGGGCTTTAACGCTCTGATTTTGAGTCTTTGTGAGTGCTCACCAGTCTATTATACTGTATTTGTGACGTTTCGGCGTAAGATTTATTTAGTCAACACTCACAGACCCAAAACCAGAGCTAGAGACAGAGCTTGTAGGCCACTGGAGGTAACAACACTTCATTGGTAAAATATTCATTTATGAGCAAACCAAATCCTACTTCATCATCATGATTCGCCCTTATCAAATTCAAGTTCAAAATAGTCTTTATTCAGTAGTATGACAAGAATCACTATAAAATGTCTTAAAGCTAGATGAGTCTAGGTGGCAGTTCCATGCGACCAAGCCTAAAAGAACAGGCAACAAACTACGGCTCTATCAGTCCACAGTTGAACGTAGATCTCTATAAGGACGCGCCACTCAGCCCAGTCTTCGTACCCCAGTGCTTGCCAGATACATTTCGCAGATCGTCGCCCCATCTTGCCGGAGTAACCCTACTTCTTTCTAAAGCATCAACAGCGTTCAATTCGCTTAAAACTGACATCTAAATTGGCAAGTTGATGCGCACTTGATGTGCGGGCTGGTTTTTCCGCAAGTAGGTCGCTGGTGGGCCCTTTTTGCGTGACCCTTGACACGTGTTGCTCGAATTTTTTTAGGTTCTACGACACGCCGGTTTCCTCACGATGTTTTCCTTCACCGTTTTGAGCGTACTGGCATAGTGCACATAAATTTTTCGACAGAAAAACTCATTGGTAGACGAGTGGATTTGAATCCACGACCTTCGGATCGGAAGGCGGGGCCGCTACCACTAGACCACCATGCCTACTTCTGCCGTGAAGCAGCATTACTGTGTTTCGGTTTGAAGTTAATTTACTGGCAAAGTTTAGGGACGCATAAGAGTTCATCGTAGGGCACGTTCTTGGCATGCGTAACCTACGCAGCAATGCTTTGCTATAGGCGATGGTTTTACTTAGGATTTATTTTATTTATTTATTTCGACAAAATGCTATTTGGCCTTACAGCTTGTGCCAAAGCGCCCGAATGCTAGGAAAGCTTCAGGAGCCATATGTAACATCAGCTTGAGGCACACAGATGTTCAGCCTCACGTGCCAGTAAGGTGATATTTTCTTTATCAATAAGTTTCTGAAAAAAAGGAAAACATACGAGCACGTATACAGCAGATCTGGATTTTATGAGACAAAATGGTTACTCTAGAGGCATTATCCAGGGAGCATATAGGGGACTACGTTTGTATGGAGAGTTGCCTGTGTGATTCCCTCTTAAAGATAAACTGGATATTTGATATTTGATATTTATTTATTGAACCATTGCGTTACAGTAATATAACATTGGTAAGTCAATTTTCACAAATAAGTCTTAATATTAATATTATAATTTCAATACACACTAACTTAATATGTATTACGTTACGTTTGCAAATCAGAGAATGAGCAGCTCAAATATTCATTTAAATGGTAAAACGGGTGACATTCGAAAAATGTTCTAAGTTTGTTTTTAAATTCGTTTATAGACAGTTTTGTCACTTCTAAAGGTAACTTATTATACATAGCAAGTTTTAGACAGAGACCTTGTTTATACGTCTTAACAAGTCTGGTTCTTGGGACATGCAATTTTTCTTTATTCCGAGTGTTATATTGGTGTTTATCCATTTTCATGGGCAAATTATGTTTTTGTAAATGTACTTCTATGAGCGAGTTAATTATGAAAAGAGATATAACTGTTAAGATCTTCGATGTTTTAAAATAAGCCCTGACTGAAGTTAATCTATGTAGGCCATATATTATTCTAATAGATCTCTTTTGACAAATGAGAACTTTTTCAATTTGGGTAGCATTTCCCCATACTGTTAAAGCATAATTCATAGTTGAATGGCAGTAGGCATAGTAGACAGCTATGAGAGTTTTCCTATCAACTGTGGATTTCAGTTTAAACAGTGCATAATTTGCACTGGCTAATCTCTTGCATATTTTGTCTATATGGCTATCAAAACATAAGGTGGAGTCTAAAGTACATCCCAAAAATTTTACTTCTTCAATAGTGTCATTTTTACTTTTTCTTTTACAAGAGTAATTTAAAACAGAACTTTTGTCAGCATTTAGTATAATCCCATTTGTTTCAAACCAAACTTTTAATTTTTGTAACACGATATTTTTTTGTTCATCAACAATGTCTAAGTTTTTATTTTTTATTCCTATGTGCGTGTCATCTGCAAACAAAGTTATCATTGCCCAGTCTGGTAGGCAGTTGCCCAGGTCATTGATGTAGATCAAGAATAGTAGTGGTCCTAATATGGAACCTTGTGGTACGCCTATGTTACTATGTTCCGCATTTGATTTTATATTATCTAACTTTACAATTTGAACTCTGTCACTAAGATAAGATCGCAATATACAAAGTTCCATTCCTTCAAACCCATAAAAACTAAGTTTGTGCATTAAAATGTCGTGTCGTAAACAGTCGAATGCTTTTGACAAGTCGCAAAAAATACTGGAAACCTTTTGCAATGAGTCCATAGCTTCTAATATGAAGTATACTGTTTTCCTAATGGCCATTTCAGTTGACTTATTTTTTCTGAAACCAAATTGACATTCTGTGAATAGTTTGTAAGATTCAAAATAAGTTACCATTCTTGATTTGATAGCGCTCTCTAAAATTTTTGATAGGACAGGTAAGATGCATACTGGTCTATAATTACCGATATCATTAGCTTCTCCTTTCTTGTATAAAGGTACTATTTTGCCTATTTTCAGACTATTTGGGAATATACCTTGTATAATACATTCATTAAAAATTTTCAAAATAATGTCAAAGAAGAATTTATTACATAAAATTAATTCCTTTATAGTTTTGGTGTTCATGTCATAAATGTCTTGAGATGGCTTACTTTTAATGTTATAGATTATTTGTATTAATTCAGTATTTGTCATTTCTCCGAACCTTATCTTATTTGTAGTAGATTTTCCTAAATATTTATCACAGTTTTTTACTTGAATATCAAAGTTTTTTTTTAGATTACTTGCTATGTTGTTAAAGAAATAATTGAAATTATCAGCTATTTTCTTACAATCTGTTATTAATTGACCATTTTTATCCCGTATTTTATTTATTTTGTTATGATTTTTTTGTTTATTATTTTGTTGTTCTTTTACAATTTTCCATGTCATTTTTATTTTATTTACCGATTTCTGTATTCTTGATGCATTGCTCAGTTTTTTTCTGGTTGCCAAGACTTTTTTGAAAGTTTTCTTGTAAATTTTTAGCTTATTTTTTCTGGAAGGGCAGGGATAATGATTTTGTAATATTTCTAGTTTTTGAATATTATTTCTTGATATAATAATACCTTTAGTGGACAGATACTTTTTCATGTTGTTTTGAATTAGTTTGGTTTTCAAAGGAAAAGCAGTATAATAACAATATTTAATGTGATCCATTAAGATGTTCATTTTCTCATTTGCATTTTCTGTTGCGTCTACAGCATGGTCTATCTCTTCAAAATCTCTACAGAATAAACAATGAAAATAATTAATGTTGCTTTGAGACATAATTCTTGTTGTAATTTTATCGTTCTGTTTTTTAATGCTCCTACTCTTTAGTTTATAATTTAGTAAAATAACATTATGATCGGATAGTTTTATATTTAAAACTTTTCCGATGTGATTCATAAAATCTGTATCATCATTAAGAATAAAATTATCAATACATGTAGCCGAATTTTTTTTCGATCGCGTGGGTTCATTTAATATAACCTTACATTTAAATTCCCCTAGTAACTTAATAAATTTTTGAACCTCTTTTTTGTTGTGTTTGTTATTTTGCATTACATTTAAATTAAAATCTCCTGCTATCACAATTCTTTTTTCCTCCCTACTTGCCTTTTCTAGTATTTTTGTCAATATGTCTTCAAATATTATATAATCATAATCAGGTCTATATACGCATACTATTATCAATTTATAGAGTTTAACTTCTATCGCAGCTACTTCACAATTCATCTCAAAACTGAGTTTGGTAATATCATGTCTAGGCTTAAATTCTATTCCATTTTTTATAAAAATGGCTGTACCTCCGTGTTCAAACATTTTACGACTATAAAATGATGCTAAAGTGAAACCTTCTAAAGACACAACTTCTAAATTAAATTCATTCGCCCATGTCTCCGAAAGACAGAGTATGTCAGACTCGGTCGGAAATTACCGTAATTTTTAATTTTTCAAGCAAGAAGCAAGCAGCGTAGAAGTGTAGCTTATTTTTATTGTTCCACATGTACTTATCTTTATTCACAACTGGCAGGTGGACAGTATAAAACAAATTAGACAAATTACAAGTTATCTATAGGGACCTAGGTACTTACTTATTAGAGGTAAGTACTATATTTATATATTTTATTCACATATTTTATATATTTACCTATTATATATATATTATATTTTTTTTATTATTATTTACTGCTTGGGGTAGATGTCGCATGATGGTGATAGTGATGATGACTTTGTTTCCTGCTCATCATCTGATGTCGACAGCGCTGACAGTTTCAGCAGTATCCCGTCTCTCTCCTCCACTGTAAACTCTTTTGTTGCGGATTTTTCAAAAAACTTTAACGTTGTGCATATTAATGCACAAAGCATTCCGGCCCACTATCCCGACATGCTGGCGTCATTTGAGCATAAAAACATCCACGCTATTTTAGTATCAGAGTCCTGGTTAAAGCCCTGTCTCCCTACAACCTCTTATTCTTTACCTGGTTTTGTCCTTATAAGAAATGACCGCACCTGGTGTGGTGGTGGTGGCGTTGCCATATATCTCCGCGCCCATATTCCTTTTTCAATTGTAAGTGTATCAGCGCAACCATCACCACCCAATGCTGGTGAGCATCTCTTTGTAGAAATTTTACTCTCGCACAGAAAAATCTTACTCGGTGTCTTTTACTGCCCCTCTGAACGCATTAACTATTTCCAGTCTTTTGAAAAACTTGTGGAAGATTTGGTCGGTACTGTTGATCACACTATTGTCATGGGTGATTTCAACACCTGTTTGCTAAAGCAGGATCATCGATCAAAATTGCTTGAGTCCATAGTAAACGCGACAAATTTGACCATTCTTCCTCTTAATGCTACCCATAACTTTCCTAATTGCACGCCTTCTCTTTTGGACCTAATTTTTGTATCTTCTATGAACCATGTGGCTAAGCATGGTCAGTGTCCCGCGGATGCTTTTTCCTACCATGATCTAATCTTCCTTTCTTACAAAGTTCGTCCTCCAAAAGCCAAGCCCAAACTTCTTCTGCAGCGCAACTTTGGTGGTTTAAATCTGGAAAACTTAAAAACGGATGCCCGAAATGTTGACTGGACTAACATTTTGAATGCAAGTTCTATTGACGACAAAGTGGATCTTTTCAATAGCGCAATGATCAAACTGTATGATGTTCACGCTCCTTTGAGAACTATTAAGCTCAAGCATCTACCTGCGCCATGGATCACAAATGAACTTAGATCATCGATGCATAAGAAAGCCGTTCATAAATCCAGATACAAACAACGTCCATCTGAGGTCAACAAGGTAAAGTATGTAGACAGTCGGAATCGCTGCAATAGAGTGTGTAGAGACGCGCAACGCCGTTATATTCATGACTCTATTGATAATCAAGATCCTGCCAAAGTTTGGAAGTTTCTTAAGTCACTAGGAATTGGAAAGTCTCGTCAAGACAACACTCCTAAAGATTTGAACATAGATTCCTTAAATAAACATTTCTCTACTTCTTCTGTGTTCGATAGTAACAGGAAAACTTTGACCTTAAATAATCTTTCTGCTACTCCAATTCCTGACTACTCTAGTTTTTGTTTCACTCAATTTACTGATAGGGATGTTAAGAAGAGCATAACGTCTATATCCTCGAATGCCATCGGAAGCGATAGTATTAGCCGAAACATGATCATGCCTATTATTGATGAAATAGTTTCCGTTATTCGGCACATACTAAATGCATCCCTGACTACTGGCGAATTTCCATCAGTATGGAAAGAAGCCCAAGTTACTCCTCTTCCCAAGAAACCAAATCCAACATCCTTTTCTGAATATCGTCCTATTTCTATTCTCCCATTCCTCTCCAAAGTCTTAGAACGTCTCGTTCACCAACAACTAAGCAGGTTCCTTATTAGCAACAGTCTCCACAACCCCTTTCAATCTGGCTTCCGTACCGGCCATAGCACCGTATCAGCCCTGGTGAAAATCACGGATGATATACGCCATGGCATGGATAACGGACAAGTAACCTTGCTGTCACTCCTTGACTTTAGTAGTGCTTTTAACAATGTCGATTTCGATATTCTGTTGGCCATTCTCCGCTCTCTTAACATATCTCCTATGGTAATTGATTGGTTTCGCAATTACCTGCATGGCCGCCGGCAACGTATTCGCTTGGATGACTCGTACTCATCGTGGTGTGATATCAAGGCTGGTGTGCCGCAGGGCGGCGTTTTATCTCCTCTCCTTTTTGCAATCTTTATAAATTCAATTTCTCAGCACCTTTCTATGTCTTATCACCTCTATGCAGACGATCTCCAAATCTATACTCAAACCTCTATCACTCAATTGCACGAGGCATTTGAGACCACTAACTGTAACTTGCGTAGTATTTTGGACTGGAGCAAATCTTTTGGCATCTCAGTAAATCCAGACAAAACGCAAATCATTGTTATTGGCAGTTCCAGAATGATATCAAAAATAGACTGGTTTCATCTCCCCCAAGTGATTTTTGATGGTAAATGTATACAGCTAAGTGATACGGTCAAAAACTTAGGCGTATTATTTGATAAGCAACTCTCATGGCGACCACACTTAGCTGAACTAAGTCGTAAAATATTTGCTTCTGGTGCTTCTCTTAGAAGACTTCGAAATTTTCTGCCTACTGCCACCAAAATTGCGCTTGCTCGATCCCTCTTACTCCCAATTCTTGATTATGCTGACGCCTGCTTTATAGATATCACTGAAGAGCAACTTTATAAGCTTGAGCGTCTTCAAAACTACTGTATACGCTTCATATTTGGTCTACGCAAATATGATCATATTTCCGAATTCCGCAATAAACTCAAGTGGTTGCCAATCCGTTTTCGTCGGAATGCTCACATCCTTAATCTTCTCTATAATACTCTTTTCTCTCCTATAACTCCTTCATACTTGAAGGAACGATTTCAATTTTTGCACCTTTCCCATACTCGTAACCTTCGCTCATCCGAAACCCTACAACTCCAAACCCCTGTTCACTCCTCTACTTTCTACAAAAGGTCATTTACAGTGCAGGCTGTCCGCTTGTGGAATGCGTTACCTGTCGATATCAGAAAGGCTAAGTCCATTGATATCTTTAAAAGGATGGTCAATGATCACTACCTAACTAGTTTATAGTCTATCTTTGTTCTTTGTATATATATATAATATATATATGTATATATATATGAATGTTTGTATTTATATAATATTTTTATTTGTGTAATGTATTGTTATATATTTAGATATTTGTATTTATATAATTTTTTTATTTGTGTAATGTATATTTATATATTGTAAGTACGTTTATGTAGGTAATATTTTTGATAATACTCATAATATTTATTTAATCTCATCAAATCAAACTCCCCCCCTCTCTTGTTTATGTTCGATTCTGTCCATCCCAAGGTTGCCTGGTAGAGATCGCTGTTAGCGATAAGGCCGCCCATTGTTTTACTGTGAATTTTTAGTTTTAAGCAAAATACTGTACCTATTCCTATATGTGTCATAGTAATCAATAAAGAGTTATCTATCTATCTATCTATCTATCTATGTCACAATTTGTGTTTTCAGTCAATAGTTCAATCTCTAAATACTTATTACCTATGCTCTGTATGTTTGCATGCACTATATTTAACCATTTGTCGTTATTTTGGTAGCTTTCAGAAAATTTGAAGAAATATCAGAGTATGTTTTAATAAACTGTAAGCTTGAAGAACTATTAAAACATTTGCCTGCTCTTATGATTTCTCCAGACACATAACTTTTTATAAATTTTCTATTAACGTTATTTAGCTCCAGGTATTTTACATTTTCTGTCACTGTAGCTAGACGAGCAAGTTCTGTGTTTAACTTATAAATTTGAGAGTCATTCCTTCCGTCGTAGAGAACACTTCCTAAGAGGATATTAAATTTTCTTGAGTCACTTTTCAAAATATTTCTAACAATTTCAAAAAAAGGTACTTCTGTTGTATTTTCAAAATAACTTCCAATCATTATAACTGCCAAATCATTTTCTTGTAGATTTTCTGTGTTTCTAGAAAAGTTGCTCATTATTTGTAGGCTTGAAGCTCCAGGTTTGCAATGGTTAATAACCTCAATCGATGTTGATTGGTTAACCAATTTTATTGCTAGTCCACTTCCTAAATTATCAGAGAATATGTTTACTCTTTTTTTCTGTACGTTTGCGTGTAATGTCTTTTTGCTAGAGGTATCGTTATTTTTTCTTTCTATTTCGTTTTTAGCTTTGCATTCTAATATTTTATGTTTTGACCCAATTCCTTTTGCAGCCTTTTTACTTTCTTATTTTGTATTTTCAATTTTCTAAACAGATTTTTGTTTGTGTATTTATTTTTGGGTTTAATAGAGAGCTTAACTTTTTTCCCACTTTTTCTATTATGTTGTTTAGGAATCCAAGTTTCAGTTTGTACTGCGGCCTCACGTATTGGTTTTTGTGTTGAAAATAATTGTCGATTCTGCTTGAACTCGCGATGATTACTTCTAGGTGAGTGAGTAGTTCTAGGTGATAGGCAGCGTTGTCTATCAGCCAGAGGACTTTGCATTGTTTTAAGTGATTTTATTATCAAAGTGTTATGTTCTAATGACATGTAATTCTAATGATATGTAACTGGGTGCATCTAATAGGTAACAGCCTAAGTCAAAAATGTATTTATTCAGTATCACAAGGATCACTTTGAAACGTCTTAGTCTAATGACAGAAGAATAGGCAAGAAAGCGAGATTGCTTTGTTCTAATTGTTTTGACACCGGATAGCCTGCCTCAACTAGGTAAATATTTTAAACACAAACATACAAAGTACGTAGCAAATTAAATATTAAATATATGTTTAGTAACAACCTGCTTATATACTTATAAACAATAAGCAGTAGCAATGTGCATATTTATTGTACGATAACATATCCTTATGCAAATTTGGCAACGTGTTGTTTTGTCATCGTGAGGTTTCAGTATGTTTTTTTAAGTTTTGACAATTTTAAATAGATGCGTACAATTCTACGGGCTACGGAACGCCAGAACAAATCCGCGTTCGATTTTCAAATTTTTCAAACAAGAATTGTCAATTCACAGAGGATTCAGTGATTGCCTGAACGAATTATTGTCACGAAGTGTAGCACGCCAACGCCTTTTCTACCTCTAAGGTTGGCAGGTAGAAAATGCTTAATGCATTTAGCCCACCTTTTGTACATTAATTTAAGTTTTTTGTGTAATAAAGAGTTAAATAATAAATAATTGTGTTGCCGGAGGATTTTTTTTTTTTAGTTTATTTTTTTTCCTTGTGATTTGTTTCGTGTGTGTTGATTTTCTAGGCAAATAAATTCTTTATCTATCTATATATCTATCAGGAATAGCAGGGCTAGGCAACTTGAGTTTATAGCACCATAGTACCTATACCTTTTTTTTTAATAAATAATAAATAAATATTGTGGACAATTCACACAACACTACCCAGCCCCAAACTAAGCAGAGCTTGTAATATGGGAACCGGATAGCTGATATAATACTTGAATATATTTTTTTTTTTTTTTTTGTAAATATATACTTAGAATACAATATAACACCCAGACAGAGAACAAACATTTATGTTCACCACACAAATATTTGTTCTCGGTGGGGATCGAACCCACGACCTACGGCGCAGAAGGCAGAGCCACTACCAACTGAGCTAGAGGCCAGTCATAGATAGAGGCTGAGGTAGAGGCTTTAATCTGTGCAAATTCTGTAGTCACCAATACGACAGCCTTCACAACTCAGTCGGTAGTAGCTCTGCCTTGTGCGCTGGAGGGCGTGGGTTTGATCCCCACCAAGAATAAATATTTGTTTGAACACAGATGTTTGTTCTCTGTCTGGGTGGTATATTCTTTGTATGTACACAAAAAAATTTCTAAGTATTATATCAGCTTTCTGGTTCTCATTGTACAAGCTCTGCTTAGTTTTGAGCTAGATAGTGTTGTGCGGAATGTCCAAAATACTTATTTTCCAATCAACCGCACTAAGCTTGGTGACTACGGCAAATCCCTTAGATATAAGGGAGGCCTATGTCCAGCAGTAGACCTATTCAGGTAATTATTCTTGTTTGGGTTGTCGCACGACTAATAACAAATGACTTTGTAAGCTCTAACTAGTTATGCGTCCAGTGGTCTTAGGGACCACCCACTCAATTAAAGTGTCCTTGGGACCACCTACTCCATTAACTTAGTGGAAAACTTTACATAATGCGTCGTATGTTAAAGAAAGTCACTTGGGATTCGTATCGGCTTTGCTAGTTACTCAGCACTTAGAAGTGCCATTCGCAACAACTTAAAAAAAAATGCAAGGTGAATACAACAAAAACATCTCACCAACTATTCTTTTTTTTTTGTTAGTTTGTAGAGATAATTTTTAAAGTTACGAAATGTGTACATTTTAGCGTATCTGACTGTACACAGCCTGCAGATTAACTAATAGGTAGATACAATGATACATTATTCTCATGTTACGCGTTGAATTAGTGTAATATCAGAGGTATTTCCCTCTGAAATTTACGTAGGTATTAAGAAAGAAAGAAAAAATTATTTTTTACTAGAGAAGAAATAACATTCAACTAAGCTAGACACACATTGATACCCTGTAGTGGTCCCAAGGGCACCTTTTGAATGAACAAAACGGCCGGTTATTAGAACAGGAAAATTTGAAACCGACTGAGAAACATGTTCTTTGAAATCAGATAGAGAATTGTAAAAAAAAGTGCCAGTTTCACCGGCACCCATACCTTTCAAACCGAAACACAACAATGCTGCTTCACGGCAGAAATAGGCATGGTGTGTGGGCTTTTCTGTTTCACAGGCAGAACCCTAAGCATAGGTTATTCCAAACACACATGTACAAACATGTATAGTGATTATGGAATGATAACGCATTATTTAGGATCGGAATATTTTTAATGTCATAACATTATGTACAATGCATAGTAAATAATGATATCTTATCGCTCCCAAACAATCGTTTATTATTACCTCGGCAAGAAACGTGTGTAATGTCAGCATTATCTTAAGGACAGGTATTCACAGATGACCCAGCAATCAAAAACTTTAAAACAAATGGATCGTCCGAAAGCGCGATGGGTCGATATCGTAACTGTAGCAGGAAACACCTGGACATGAGATTTACAGGACAGAAAAGGCTGGCAGAAATAAGGCAATTAATAAGGCACAGTGAACTGAACACAGGGTTTGAGAATGTCGGAGTGATGGACTCCTGTGTTGCAATACCTACAGGACATTCTCAGTGGACGCTCTCTGGAAATCACTTTTATACTCGTAGGCAGTGGTAACCGTAACATCAGCATGAAATTTTTAACTCATGAGAAGAGAAAAAAGAGAGGCGGAATTAGATAAAAAAAAACTAGAGGTAAAATAAAAGGTTTATTAATTTATTTTATCAAAAATTGGAAGTATTAAAAATTACACTATGTGTAAAGTGTAGATAAAAATGAAAGTGTACAATGGGGTTGTTGGAATTTCTGACCGATTTAATGCAAAAATAGATTTTTATCAGTACTTAAATCGCGTGTATACATGCCGGAATTCAGTGACCTTTAACATCAAGTATAAAACTCGGCTGTAATGAGAAAGACAACTCAGTTATCAAACAGAGAACTGACAACGAACTCATCATGCAAGTAGAATCTTATCATTATGAAAGCAATGATACGAAGCAACATCCAACAAGGCCCGACAGACCCAAACTGGACCAATGTATTGACAACATAATAAAAAAAGAGGGTTACATCTCCTGCGATGTTGAGAAAAAATCTATATCAACTGAAGGTGGAAACTATCTCGGTTACCTCTACGAAGTAGACATAAAAGGTAAAACTGAACACGGTGACAAAGAAACTCCAATTTTCGTGAAAGCCATGGCACCTGATGCTATAGAAATAGAACTTATCTCGATAGACAACGTGTACAACAAAGAACTGTTCGTGTACACAGAACTGTCTCAAATATTCAACGAGCTACAAGACGAAGTCGAGGTCCCTGTCAAAGAAAGGTTCAAAAGAGCGAAGAGCTACGACGAGTCATACTCCAAAGCGATCATTTT
Source organism: Thera obeliscata (assembly GCA_947578465.1). Classification (NCBI taxonomy): domain Eukaryota; kingdom Metazoa; phylum Arthropoda; class Insecta; order Lepidoptera; family Geometridae; genus Thera; species Thera obeliscata. The sequence goes on from OX387915.1 coordinate 1,584,272, forward strand.
AGAGAACGTCACAAGAAGAGGATTCAAAACTTGGTTCAGACTGGACTGTGTTACTCTAGATATGGCAGAAACTTGCATCAAACAACTGGCAAGATTCCATGGCCTCTCCTTTGCGTTGGAGCACAAAAGACCAGATTACTTCGAAAATACGATTAAATCCCTTGAACAGCCTTTTGTGTTCGGTACTGAAGCTCGAGACTCTTGTACAAAAAAATTCACGATTGCTACGCTTAATTATCTAGATGAGGATATGAGGGATAGAGTTGAGGATAGTTTATTCGGCGTGATGGAGAAGTACTCTGAATATCTGCAGGACGAAGGCTCGAGGCGTTGCGTGTGTCACGGTGATTATAGGCCTAACAATATCATGGTGAAAGAAGTGGTAAGTACTCTTTTCGCTATTGTTTTAACTCGCTTTTAATTTCCATAGTGTCTTTTTTTGTTTGGATATTTAATTTTGATCAAAGGTAGGGTTAGTTACTTTGCTCACTTCTTTGGTTAATTTAATCGGTTTGTGGACAGCACTGAGCTCACCAAAATCTGTCTGTGTGAAATGTTACATGAGCCTTAAATTTTTTAGAGGATGCAATTTTATTTTTGGGACAAGTGTGGGAGTAATTTTAAAATAAAGTAATACATCAAGAAAGTTCCTTCTTGGTTTATTACTTTTTTTAATTTGCTTTACTTGCGGCATTTTCTTTTTTGCAATTAGTCATTTCCTCGCTGACATGTTACGTGTTGCACTCGAGTACAAAGATTTTTCACCTATTGCTCTTTTGTTTCGTTTTATATCGCTCAGAATTCAGATTTTTTAATCCTGAGCAAAAAAATTGAGCACGCGGTTATAAAGCAATTTTGCACTCTTGTATCATCATTATCATCATCATCAGCCTGAAGAAGTCCACTGCTGGACATAGGCCTCCCCTACACATTTCCAGGAAGAACGATTCTGAGCTTTCGCATCTCTCTCGCTCGCTGACTCTTGTATTATTTATTGTAAATAATGTTCATTCTGCTGCTAATGTTAATATTCGTAAATAATCAAAGCTTTATGTATTTTTTTCAGGATGGCAAAGTAACCGAAGCTATACCAGTAGACTATCAGCTCATCCACTACGGATGTCCAATCCTCGATTTTTTCTACTTCATGTACACGGGCTCTGATTTAGAATTCCGGCGCAAACACATGGTCTATTTAAAAGATGTGTACTTTGAAACTCTAGAGAAATACCTACAGTACTTTGACGTATCTGTGGAGTCAGTGTACCCTAGGAAGACTTTTGAGAGAGAGTATGCAGAGAAAAGAGACTATGGTATGATGGTATCCGTGTTGTTCTTGCCTTTTGTGTTGGCGTCGGCCGGAGATGTACCGGATCTGTCGAAGGACAAGATTCAGGATATGGACGTTGTCGTGGATGAATGTTTCAGAGATAGAATTGTAGAAACTTGTCAAGAGTTCATTGAACTTGGGTTTTTGTAGGGATTTTAATGTCGACGCTTATTTCCACGGACTTTGCACGGTACTATTTTTTTTTAACAACTAGTTAATGGAACAAACATTATGACCTGTAAGGCCTACCACAATCTCTGTCTGGTTTTGTCTCTGGCTCTGGTTTTGAGTCTGTGTGAGTATTGTCAAAATAAATCCTAAGACGAAACGTCACACACACAGTACACTGGTGATCACTCACACAGACTCAAAACCAGAGCCAGAGACAGAGCCAGACGGAGCTTGTGGTAGGCCAACTGATGTAGTAACTCGTAGTGACATCCAACATATAAGTATGTTAAATGTTATTACGAGTTAAACTGTATGTTGTTTATATTTTTTTTAATAAATGATATAATGTATTTTACAACTTCGATTATTTCTGCCCTTATTATAATTAGGCTGTAGAGTCTCTATAAGTCAAATAATAAATATTACGGACAACCCACACAACACTATCTAGCCCCAAATTAAGCAGAGCTTGTACTATGGGTACCAGATAGCTGACAGAGAATAAACATCTGTGTTCACCACACACATATTTGTTCACGGTGGGAATCGAACCCACGACCTGCAGCGCAGAAGGCAGAGCTACTACTAGCCGAGCTGAGAGGCCAGCCAAACTAATTTTAACAGGTATTGTACGAATGGAAATAATTGGATAATTATGGTCCAATAAAATACAGAATAATGCATGTCCTTTGACCTGTACGACCTTTGTGAAGTCAAAGGTCAATCAGTCTCCACGAGGCTGACGATTGTTTGATTGAGTAAGTACGGGATTGGCAAATATTTGCTTACTGTAGGTAACAGTCTATAGGTATTAGCAAACCAATATATACGAAGTTATCAACAGCCTTAAGAAGGTAGATAAATCAAATAGTTATTATTATTAGTATTATGTGCCCTCTGAGTTCCACTGCTGGGCAAAGGCCTCCCATTTCCTCCAGACATCTCGATCCTGGGCTATGCTTGTCCGTTTTGGTCTGCCGCGTCGCCTTCTCGCTGGGTCAGGATGCCAATCGTTAGCTATCTTTGCCTACAATACTGCACTCATAATAAAATAAATATAATTAAAGTTAAAAAACCTAAACCTAAACCTAAACCTAAACCTAAACCTAAACCTAAACCTAAACGTAAACCTAAACCTAAACCTAAACCTAAACCTAAACCTAAACCTAAACCTAAACGGGTATTAATCTCGTATCTATATTACCTTGTTTTATATTGTGGCTTTGCCACATAGCCGAAACGTCGTCGCAAGCCTTAGAGCCTGTCCAGATGGAGCGTTTTACGCGCGAGTGCCCTCGCGCGTTTCAATTTATATTGCGTCCAGATGCCGCGTTTTACGCGCGCTCCTACCAAATAGTTGCTCGCGTTTTACGCGCGATTGAGGAATCGCGCGTAAAACGCGCGTAAAACGCCCCATCTGGACAGGCTCTTAGGTGAGATGGGAAGTGGTTTACCACCACCAAACTACCGCCAGCAAACTAGGTGTGCGCAGGCCTTTAGGCCTGCGCACACCTAGTTTGCTGGCGGTAGCGATCAGTGAAACGCTGTCAGATATCGCTGTCAAATCTCAAATCTGACAGTGATATTTGACAGCGTTTCACTGATCGCTACCGCCAGCGAACTAGGTGTGCTCAGGCCTTTAGAGATGGTAACTGTTGAAGCTCTTTTGAGAAAATGTTGTGAGTAAAAGCCTGCGCACATTTAGGCAATGGCGACCAGTGAAATGCTGTCAAACATTGATGTTAGAGTTATTTTTTACAGTTCTCGTGACCATAAATCTTTTGAAATCTTAATGCACACGACTTTTTAAATTATAGATAACTAGCGGACGCCCGCGGCTTCGCTCGCCCCTTTGCCGTACGCCCCGTTGATTTTTCTTTTAAAAGTTTTTCCTCTTTTCCTCCGCTTAGGGAAATCTTTTTCCAATTTCCTTTCTTAGTCCACCCCTATGCTATAAAAGTAACATACCCTCCAAGTTTCATGCTTCTAGGACTTATGGCTTAGGCTGTGCGTTGATTGTCAGTCAGTCAGTCAGTAACGTAAGAGTTTTATATATTTAGATTTTTTATTGTATTTTCTAGCATGCTTTGTTAGCATTCTGATGTGTATGAACGTAGCAATACTTACCTGTGCCTTCTCTAACCTGTATGTATGTACCTACACTGCATCTATACCTGTCACTTATCTGTGTGGCAGTAATAAACCAGCCTTGCACTAGAACGGTTGTTTGTCTTTCATAGCCCCTGTGCCTACCCGCCGATATACCATTTGACGACGAGGTGGTTTTACCCGTGCGTGAAGTTTTGTCATATCGAAAATGACTAAGTATTTAGGAAGTATTTCGGACTTCGACCATAAAACTGGAGACTGGCCGGTATATTTAGGTCGTCTTAATCAGTTTTTTAAAGTAAACGCAGTGGAAGAAGTGAACAAAAGTGCAATTTTGATAACGCATTTAACCGACGAATCCTACCGTCTTCTGCGAAATCTCGTGTTTCCTAAGGAGTTGGATACGCTTTCCTATGCCGATTTGGTGAACAAATTGAATGCGCATTTCAAACCAAAGCGTTGTTCTTTTGCCGACCGGGCAAAATTTTATAGTGCCACTAAGACGCCAGACGAAACTTTGGGAGATTGGGCAGCACGACTAAGAGGTCTAGCTATTTATTGCGACTTCGGTGACTGCCTAGAAACTGTTCTTCGAGACCGTTTTGTCCTTGGTCTGGCGGCTGGACCGGAGCGAGACAAGCTATTTGGAAAGGATGCGGCGCAATTGACCATGGCACGGGCTTTGGAGGTTGCCGAGCAAGCGGCAAGCGCTCGCCACGGGAAGGAGTCTGTACCAGAGGTGAAAGCCAGCGACGTGAAAGAAGAACCAATTTTTCGTATGTGGACGGGAGGCGCAAGGGAGCGAGGAGCCGTAGGCGCAGGCGCCGGGCGCGGCAGCGGAGCGGGCTCAGCTCGCGGCAGCGCGCCGGCCGGCGCCGGCCCCGCCTGGCGACAGCTGGCCGGGCGTGAGGACACCGCGTCGCCGGTACAGAGATGTCCATTGTGCGGATTAAAAAACCATAGTGCTGATAAATGTCGTTTTAAAAATTACACGTGCAGTGTTTGTGGCGTGAAGGGCCATTTAAGAAAAGTTTGTAAGGCGCGAGTGAATAACATAAACGTCGACGATGATTCTAGTGCCGAGGAATGCCAGGACTGCCAGGAGTGTAGCCTGTATAATATAAGGTATGATAATTATAAACCTATTATTGTAAAAGTAAGCATTGATAATAGGGTCATCCCTATGGAGCTTGATTCAGGTGCCGGTGTATCCGTTATCTCAGAGTTGTTTTATAAACAGCATTTTGCAACAAATAGCTTGACTAACTGTAAACTCAGGATGTGTTTTTATGATGGACATAAAATAATGCCGCTGGGATATTTTTTGAAAGACGTGGTATACCATGGTGTCAAAGAACGAATTAAATTTTTTGTCATTAAAAATGGCGGAGCGCCACTCCTAGGGCGTGATTTTATGTACAAGTTTAAATTAAATTTAACGTCTATTAAAAATATATCTGTAGATACAAACATGCATTTATGTGAAGCTGAGAGGTTAGTTAAATCTTATGAGGATCTATGGACGGATGACTTAGGGAGGTTTAATAAGTTCAAAGTAAAATTATCACTAAAAGAAGGCGCGAGTCCGAAGTTTTTTAAGCCTCGATCAGTACCGTTCGCATTAAAAAGCAAAGTCGATGCTGAGATCGATCGATTAATAGGTTTAGGTATTTTAGTGCCAGTCGAATATTCTGATTACGCTACTCCCATTGTACCCGTATTAAAAGATAACGGAAAAGTAAAAATTGCAGGCGATTACTCAATTACGCTAAATAAAGACTTATGCATCGATAAGTACCCTATGCCCCGTATTGAGGAGGTTTTCGCTAGGCTGGGGGGTGGGGAAACTTATACTAAGATCGACCTCAGTAATGCTTACAATCAGTTCGAACTAGACGATGAGTCACAGTTGCTCACTACAATAAGCACACATCGTGGACTCCTAAAATACTCTCGGTTAGTATATGGTTTAGCCAACGCCCCCGCTATTTTTCAAAGAACTATGGAGACGTTGTTGGTAGGTATAGAAGGGGTAAGTTGCTGGCTAGATGATGTCTGTATAACGGGCCCCACAACAAAGCTTCACATGGCTAGACTTCGCGAGGTGTTAGATAGGTTAAAGGACGCTGGTTTAAAATTACAGCGTGAAAAATGCGAGTTTTTCAAAAAGAGTGTAACGTATCTCGGTTTTGTAATCGATAAAACCGGTCTTAGGTCATGCCCTAAGAAGGTACGGGCAATAACAGATGCACCGCGCCCCACTAATGTGTTAGAGGTTAAACGATTTTTGGGTGTTATAAACTACTATAGGAATTTTATTCCCCAGGCATCCACTGTACTGGCTCCATTAAACGAGTTGCTACGCAACGATGCCACTTGGGTATGGGGTAAGCGTCAAGAAGCTGCATTTAAGACAGTAAGGAGCGAGTTATCGTCTATGCGTGTTTTGGTGCACTTTGACCCTGGCGCGAGACTCGTGCTGTGTGTGGATGCGAGCCCGACCGGCCTGGGCGCCGTGCTGCATCAGGGGGAGAAGGGCGCCGAGCGGCCGGTTGCCTATGCGTCTAGGTCACTTACCGCTAGCGAGCGAAATTATAGTCAAATCCATAAAGAAGCCGCCGCTATTGTGTTTGGTGTCAAACATTTTCACCAATATTTGTACGGCAGAGAAAACCCATTCATACTTAAAACGGATCACCGTCCGCTGCTAGCTATTTTTGGTAAAAAGAACGGCGTATCGGTTATGGCAGCTTCGAGACTGCAGCGATATGCTATTTATTTGTCGGCTTACAATTACGATATTGATTATATTACAAGCGAAAATAACGCGATAGCAGACTATTTCTCTCGGGCCCCCATAAGCGATGATAACTCTGAATTAGAAATCGATGAAAGCGCTTCGTATCTTAATTTTTTAAATGAGGCTAATTTACCTATATCTTTTGAAAATATACAAGCAGCTGTGACGTCAGATCGAACTCTGCAGACGGTCATGAAGTACGTACGTAATGGTTGGCCACGTAAGATTATTTGTAGGAAAATTCAACCTTATTTCTATTGTAAAACAGACTTAGAAGTAGTTGATGGATGCATAATGAGAGGCCACCGAATAATAATTCCCTTTTCACTTCGTGAAATGATGCTCGGCGAATTGCATAAGGGCCATTTTGGAATGGTAAAAACAAAATGCTTGGCTCGTAGTAGAATGTGGTGGCCCGGCATAGATAGCGATATAGAAGGCGTAGTGCGCGCGTGCGCAACATGCAGCGCGCTGCAGGCCGCCCCGCCCCGCGCGCCCCCCGCGCCCTGGCCGCGCCCGCTCGCCACCTGGGAGCGCGTCCACATTGATTATATGCAGGTCGGACAGATGGTTTTTCTGGTCGTGGTCGATGCTTACAGTAAATGGGTGGAGTGCTTATTAATGGGCAACGGTTTAACAACTAAATGTCTTGTTAATAAATTAAAAATTTTATTTTCTACATTCGGCCTACCCAAAGTCATCGTATCCGATAATGATCCCAAGATAAGTAATGAGGAGTTTGTGGGCTTTTGTAAAAATTCAGGCATTAAGCATTTAACTTCCCCAATTTACCACCCTTGTAGTAACGGTCAAGCTGAAAATTCAGTCAAGACTTGTAAGAAAATGATCAAATGTATATTACAAAATGTTAAAAACGGTTCCTCCTGTGCTCAAATTACAGAAAAATTATTGTCATTTTTGTTTGAATACCGTACCACTACCCATTGTAGCACTGGCGAAACCCCGGCTAAGCTCATGTTTGATCGAGAGTTGCGCTGTCGTTTGGATCTGGTGTTGCCAACGATGAAGAATCCGGCTTTTGCCAGTGCCGCTCCGGAATTAATCAATAGTAGAATTTTTTATGAAGGTCAGAAAGTTTGGGCACGTTGTTATCGAGGAAGGAAACCTTTTTGGAAGATAGGTAGAATTATCTGTAGTTTAGGTAACATAATGTACAGTGTTTCCATTGAAGGTTTAGGTATACTAAAAAGGCATGTTGATCAGCTGTTACGATTTTCAAATAGGGAGGGCGAACCAGAACATGTATCGTTCCAGACTCCATCTCGCCCTTGTTTATCTTATAATGGGTCGGAAGGAGGTATCGCTGCAGATCAGGTTCATCAGGCTTCACCTACTGGGCTTAGTGAGATGGAGACTGATTCGAATAGCGCCACGCCGCCGCCGCCGCCGCCGCCGCCGCCGCCGGTTGACGTTTGTGTCGACTCAGCGCCGTCGGCCGCGCCGTCTCTTTCGCCGTCCCAAGCTAGGCAAGTTGTAGCGGAGGCGCAGCTCAGCCCGCAGCCCGGATGCTTGCGATCACCGCGTTTTCCTGTAACGCCACTGCCGCCACCGTCGCCGCCGTCACACTCGCCGCCGGCGCCGGTGAAAGCACAGCCGTGTAAACATAACGAACCTCAGGGTAAACAAATCGTAAAAACTGCTCGCCACCACTTAAACTTGAGACCTCGATCACGAGTTGTTAGCTATAAGGAATAAATGTTTATAAATTATATGTAATGGTTATGTTTCTCTATTGTTGCCAGGTTTTCAAAATAGTGAGGAAAGAGTGATGTGTATGAACGTAGCAATACTTACCTGTGCCTTCTCTAACCTGTATGTATGTACCTACACTGCATCTATACCTGTCACTTATCTGTGTGGCAGTAATAAACCAGCCTTGCACTAGAACGGTTGTTTGTCTTTCATAGCCCCTGTGCCTACCCGCCGATATACCACATTCAAATTTGTAAGAAGATTGGTAATGATAATATGAAATGGAATATTCCAGAATACAGAACGCTTTTTGAACACAATTCAAATAACATATTTTATTCATCGCTTTCATCGGAAGGAAGCTGTCGGATGAAGACAGCGTAATAAAAATCACATCTGCAGGTGCTCGGCCCGATAAAACTCAAATCCATCGGTTTTTAATTAAAGCTGAATCGGTATATTCCGAGAATTTCAATAAGTAAAAGCTGGAAATGAATCATCTTTTTACAAGCTGAAGTTTTTACTAACCAGTACTTATTGCATTAAGCTACGATAAGCGCCTCTATCGGGCGTTCTGAGAACTTTTGTAACTCCATACATAACACGGGTTCGCAATACACAAAACGAAATACGAAACATGAAAACAAAAACTCAGACTTGAGGCACTGACGTAATGGTTTAAAAAATATCTAACAAAAAACTATCAACAAAACAAGTATTAATAAACACTAGAAGGGGTTTGTGGAAATCACGGTCAAGACCCACAAATGATCGAGGAAAATTGAAAGAATTACAGGAGGCCAAAAGGCCAAAGGGCCAAAGGGCACACAAAACATACAAACTATGCAATGGAACATTTGTAAATATTATTCTAAATAAACTGCTTTATCATTATTATTTATTATTAGAACTGGTCATCTACTTTAACCACTGATGACAGATACGTAAAAGTAAACAGTAGGCCTACCATGAGCTCTGTCTGGCTCTATCTCTGGTTCTGGTTTTGAGTCTGTGTGGGTGTTGACTAAATAAATCCTACGTCAAAACGTCACGCACATAGTATGATGCACTGGTGAGCACTCACACATACTCAAAACAAGAGCCAGAGACAGCCAGACAGAGATCATGGTAGGCCTACAGGCCTTAGGCAACTAGTAATTACTCATGCTTCTTCTTACGGGACGATATAGTACGTAAGTACAGCTTTATTATATTATCGTATGTGTACCTATATAAATAAGTAGTGAGAGCGCTGGTGGCCTAGTGGTAGCGTCCCCGCTTTCCGATTCTAAGGTCGTGGGTTTAATTCCCGTCGTATACCAATGAGTTTTTCTGCACAAAAATATATGTAGAACTTAAAAAGTTCCAAAATATGTGTCAAGAGCAAGAAAGGAGCCTCTTTGACGCGCACTTAAAATCCTTTCACCACACTTGGTTTGAAAGAATCAGTGGCACGATAAGAAGAAGAAGTAGAAGAAGTTATTAAAATGCTAAATTCATATTACATTATAATAACTATGAGACTAAAACTATGACTAAATTGAAATTGTTTGAGCGGCTACCGAAAATAGGTAAACTTAATAAATATAGGTGAAATTACTGGCACGTGAGGCTGAACATCTGTATGCCTCAAGACGCAGATCAGAGCGTAGGGCCTTTTTTCGCATGACTTATAAAGCAATACTTTGTTATAGGCGATGGCGGCCTTATCACTAACAGCAATATCTACCAGGAAAAATAAGTTTAAATTGTAAGCTAGTGTTTCTGTTGTAAATAAATAAAACGTAACAGGGTTAAAAGGGAGGGCATGACGTCAATGGGTAAATGTCAAGACGTGTGTAAAAAGGGGGTGTTAATGGATAAACAAGATAAGATAAGATTTTCATGTGATTCTGACTTACACCTAAGAATTCTCCTAAGAAGTCGCAGTATGAAAATGTTCGTCACCTTAGAATCGGTTTTCGCTTGCACCAGTGCCTTGATCATGAACACATTTTGACATAATTTGTGACGTCAACTTATCGGTGCATTCTGTCTATTCAGTTTCAAAAGGTAGTATGTGATCGTGATACGTTGAACAAATCAAATTGAAAATAGACGAACATTTTCATACATACCTAAACTAAACCATGTGTATGCAATAAATGTATTGAGTAAGACGTGTGTAAAAAGAGGGGGATGATTGTGTCAAGGGGTAAAAATCAAGACGTATGAATGAGTTCTTGGAATTTGCCGCAAAACTCGTAAAATCTTTATTCGATTCCCAATAAGAGTCTCCATAAACAGAAAAAACTCGGTAAACAAAAGGTCGAAGACCGGCGAACGTAGTAAACAGAGGTTCAAAAGTCAAATAAAAACTGAAATATCATTAAAACTCAAATTCAAATCCCATGCACTTACAACTCAAATATGAAGTTTATTTAAACTACAAACATTTGAACATCGTACAATTGTATATTTCTACTCGTGGCTAGTACAAAGAAAAGTTTTAAGTTAGCTGTAATTAAGATCTAGGAATAAAAAATCCATAGAGCTTGCTCATTTCTTTCAAAGATCTCAACTTTTTAAAACAAAAATGATCCTATAAAAAGTAAACAAACCAATTAAAGCCTTGAGCACATTTAAGCGTCCTGCGGTGGGGATCAGTGAAACGCTCTCAAATATAATAGCGGTATTTGACAGCGTTTCACTGATCGCAACCGGAGAATGCTTAGATGGGCGCAAGGCTTACCCCCGAATACTGAAACGCAACTCAGATTTAAGCACGTCTCAAGCGACGAATATTTGACAGTTTTCAATGAAAACCTGTCCAAATATTCGTCGCTTGAGACGTGCTTAAATCTGAGTTGCGTTTCAGTATTCGGGGGTTAATAAATAAATTAACTAAGTGCTGATTTAAAAAAATAAATTGAAAATAAAATTTGACAGTCCTTTTTAAGGCAAGCCTAAATCGTTTAAAGAATTGGCTATCTGTAAAGTCGGTTTACTGACGATAGTTGAACGTGACAACGTCATACAGCTGTCCACGCGGACGCATCGCTCACTCAAGTAGGAGAGAGACAGATGTCGAACGCTGCCGAACGCGGAAATCGATTGTGCCTCTTTGTCGCTCGTTCCGCGCTCTCGCTTGCACTTCAAGCCTTAAATGGAACGCATTAGAGCGAGGTAACGCCGCATAAGTAATGTTTTATCGTGCGTGCAGCCGGCTCCATCGAATTATAAGACGTTGTCACGTCAAAATTAGCCCTTAATCGAGAACTCCAAACAAGTGTTACTCTCATTCAGGCGAAATAAATTGGTACTTGAAAGATAATTCTAAGGACCTTTTGACCTTTTTTCAAGTGTAAAACGATTTTACTCAATAGCTGAAGGAAATTGAAGTAATCGTTGAATGCTCGTACTATGCCAACCTATCTAACAGCTCCTTAATTTTCTTGTCACTAGCTCTACTTTCAAACTTCCCCTTAAATACTCATACCGCATCTATGATAAATTAATAACTTGAATTAGCGACACGTGGTCCAAAAGCTGGTGGACTATCTGGCACAGCGCATTAGCATTGCTATTCAGCATGGCGATGCTGCCAGAGTCTTGCGGACGCTTCCGTCTGGCACTGATTTGGGTCAGTTGAGCTATCTCTCGATCGTCAACTGATCCTTTGTAACGGTCTGCAGATAGCTTTACTGTTTCTTGTGCATTTTGTAAATATTTCTTTAATTGTAAGTTTCTGTGTGTAAGTAAAATTCTGTATTAGTTCTAATTTACAAAACAACAACAACAACGCAAGAGAAAGAGTGAACAGTGAAGGTGATGGCTAAGCATGCTCCATCTTAGGCTGCATCTTCACGTTCTATCAGGTGTGATGGCAGCCAAATGCTATCGGCTAAATGCTGCAGTTAAAATAATTGCGGAAATATAATTATGATGTACCACTGAAAATGTAATAAACTTTTACAGGCTGAATGTAAAAAAAACAACATGAGTTTTATTTCACAAATAATATAAAACAAAAGAACTACTAAAATAAAGTGCGCGTCAAAACAATAACCTTTTAGGTGAAAACACAATTTTACCAAGAAGCGGATATTGCATTTTCATGAGCTGATCGCATGCCGCGCTCGACCCGGGGCGCGGGATGCATTCACACGTGAAGCAGGTGAACGCCGGTTACCGACGCTGGTAAAAATAAATAAAACCAATTACTTGGCAACCTCCGCTATATTAGACGCCGTAGAGATATCAATTTTACAAGTCTTAGGCCCGTATTCTGAAACAGTACTCGAGTCTGAGTCGAGCCTCAAGCAGAGATTTTTGACACTTCTCAATGGAGAACTGTCATAAAATCTATGCTAAAGGCTCGACTCAGACTCAAGCACTGTTTCGGAATACGGGCCTAAGGTAACTTCGTAGAGCACTTGCTACTAGCCTTTCTCAAAGCCATTAGAATAGGCCTAGCTGTCAAGTTTAAACCTGATGGGAAGTAATTTTGCTACGATGTTGTTTGTGCAATTATCAAAAAACACACATCTATATTTTTTCAGACTCAAGAGCTTCAGACTAAAGAACGTTTTTATCTGTTGGTAAGAAATCCTCGAAAAATATAGACGCGTGTTTGTGAAAGTGCACACAGCAATGGTTTCGTAACTTGCTTTCTATGTAAGCCTTGAGCAGTGAATTATGGCTTAGAATTACGTTGAGGATTTGTTGGTATAATAATGAAATAAACTGTCCTGATTTATGATAAAGGTACAACCAATATTGTAGGTTATATTGTTTAATTAAACATCGCCGTCAAATAACAAAATATGGGGTCCCAAGTATAAACATTTGCAGAAGTTTTAAAATATTAATATCTGTTCATGGTAAATTAAAGTATGATTTTAGAATTAAAAGTATATAAAAGTCTGTCAAAAGACACACACACCCAACACAACACAACAGGCATATTAAATAGCAAAACGGCATTTGTTTTTATTAGCTAAAAAAAATGTTTTTGCGCTATATCAAAATTTAATTCGCTACTCTACCAAAAAAGTCAGATTCTATCTTTATACAAAAGAGCTTCTATTTTTTTGGATATTTATAAACAAAAAATTAAGTTAAATTAAGAGTAGGTTGTTGGTTTTTACACTGTTCAATTTCAGCTTGATTTTTAGAAATAAAAATTCCTCCCAAGCATCCAATAGTCATAACTATCGCTTCCGGATAATAAAATAAAACGATTCGATTACGCTCCGTAGACCGTAGCATCGTAGCTTCTACGTAGAGACTACGCCGTAGAGCCCCTACACCGTAGAGCTACTATGTCGTAGAGCCACTACGCTGTAGAGGGGTCAATTGAACAAGGCTTAACTTCGTAGAGCACGTGCTACCAGCCGCTCTCTAAGCGATTAGAATAGGCTCTAGCTGTCGAGTTTAAACCTCATGGGAAGTAGTTTGTTACGTAGTTATTTGTACATTTTTCAAAAGGTGTGCCATTATTTTTTATATTCTTAAACTGCTAAATCTAAATAGAGCATAATTGAATAACTTTGATCATAGAAGCTATTTCGTTTATAAATTGAATTTGGACATCGAATACAATTTTTTTGGTGTAAGTATCTACAATTAGAAAACATTAACATTTAATTTCGTGACTTACAATCGAAATGAGATTATTATACATTTTATCTCAGAATTGTGAGAAGGTAAAAGGAACTCATTGTGGTTCACATAATTTGTAAAGTATCTCTATGTTCTCAAACGATGTCTTTAAGTAATGAACTACAGCAAAATTGATAATTAAAAACTTGATTTTATTGTATTCCGTCGGAGGTGGTTTTGTGAACGGGAGCCTATTCTAACCATTTACACAGGTCCTCTTGTGACAGTTTCAATTAGATAGGCATGCAGATTGTCTCTGAACTGGCTGCCTTTGAACGAGCTTAATCCACATCAAGCACTACCTTTATGCCTAGGATAGGACCCAGTTTAGTGACCAAACTAAACTGACGTTTGGCTCAATAAATATTACATGATTGTAGTAGTAGAGCTCTTTGTGTGTGTCTCGCCTGGGGAAATACTACCACCATGCCAATTTCTGCCGTGCACGCTGTGTTTCGGTTTGAAGGGTGTGGGTGCCGGTGAAATTACTGGCACATGAGGCTGAACATCTGTAGGCCTCAAATTGATGAACGCAGGGCAATGCATCGTAGGGCACGTTCCTGACGTGCGTGACCTACGAGACAATGCTTTGTTAAAGGCGATGGCTAACACTTTCTTGACTATCCATATTGCTTATTCCATAAGCAAGTTTAATAAAAAAAAATATTTTATAATTATATGTAAGAAACGGGTATTTATCGCGATTACCTTTATTAAAAAAAGATTCTGCTGTGAAGCATTATTGCTGTGTTTTGGTTTCAAAGGCATGGGTGTCGGTGTAATTACTGGCACGTGCGCCTTAACACGTTAATGTCTCCAGTTGATGGACGCGGCACTACGTGGTAGTGACCACAACAATGCTTTGTTACTGGCGACGGTTACCACTTAACTTATTTATTGATTTGCTACACACTATAAAAAAATTGCTTCGTAATTGACTGACTACAACGCACAGCTTGAACAGTTAAGTCTTGCGCACATTCAAGGGATCTGCGATCGCAATTAGTGAAACGCGGTCAAATATGACACCTTTCACTGATCACCGCATAACGCTAAAATGGGCACTTTAGTCGTAGCGACTTGAGGATGATGTTGAATTTTATATGGTAAAAGCTTAACGCGAACAAAGTCGCGCCGGATTCCACTAGTACCTACGTATATAAAAATGTAAGGTTGGCAATTCGTAAGCACTTGAACGCGATATATCCAACAAAGCCCATGTATCACCATACGTCACAAACTTAATCCGGATATCCGGAAACATAGCGTATCAGACCCCGGGGATCGCTGTGCGGCTAGCATTAGTTAGAACGTTATCAATGCGTTAGCGATTTCGTTGCTAATTGGTGTCTAAGATGTGTAACTAATGAACAATGTGGTAAGAGGATTTTAGGTGTACCTCTTAATAGCCCCTTCCTACCGGTGTATGATATCGCGCACGGAGGCGGATCAGCTCGCACGACACACCATGGGAACGGTCTCGTGCGCCGAGGTGCGCGGTAGCACAGGAGCCCTGTCTTTGTGCGTTGCCGTGCGTCGTCGTCGGCTGTGCGTGATGATCTGCAGAGCCACGCACCGTAGGAAGACAGCAAAAGAGGCTTCTTTCGTGCACTTGACAATTGTTTTTCATAAAAACTAATTAGTGTACGGCCGGATTTGAACCCAAGAGTTTATTTACATGTATAATAATTTAAATGTTAAATATACAAATGTTTGAAGATTTTCAAGAATATCAATATGTTTTACTGCATGTTTTTTTCTAGGAATTATTATAAAAATAAAACGTGTAATAAATAGTTTTTTGCCATGTTTGTTGATTTTTTTTTATGTTTCAACTTTCCTTTTAACCGTAACAATACATAATAACTTTATAAAGTGATAAATTATTAAACTCCAAACAACACGGCCCATTTCTTGTCCCCATTCGCTTAAAACAATGGCCACATCATTAACCACCCAATATTTAGCTCCTAAAGTGAACTTGCTGCAAAAAACCCTCCCTTTTTTATCCGACTACACAAAAGCAGTACCACAAGCTTTGTCTGGCTCTGTTTTGGGTCTGTGTGAGTGCTTACCAGTGTATTATACTGTGTGTGTGACGTTTCGACGTAGGATTTATTTAGACAGCACTCACACTGACTCAAAACCAGAGCGAGGATGTTTTTGTGAAAATGAAGGTTGTTTAGCCAAACTAACATGAACGAAATGTGTATGGAGTCATGCTGAATCATCGGGTGAAAAAGCGTCCATTTGCTTTTTGGTGGCTATTATGACCGGAATATGGTTTCCGGGCTTTTAGGACCAATCTTTTTAAGGTTCCGTATAGGTGGCTACACATCAGTAGGCCTAAACTCTGTCTCGCTCTGGTTTTAAGTCTGTGTGAGTGTGGACTAAATAAATCCTACGTCAAACGTCACACACACAGTATAACACTGGTGACTCACACAGACACAAAACGAGAGCCAGAGACAGAGCCAGACAGAGCTTATGGTAGGCCCACAGATTCCTAAAGTAAACAGGCATTTGCATCTATTGTAGATGATTTATATAACTTCAGAGACAACTGGTGTGTATATGCCCCTATTTGCGAGACGCTATCAGTGCTTGGAAGATAATTTTAGATGGAATATACACTTTGAAACGTCTTAAGCTAGGTGAGTCCATGTGCCAGTTCCACGCGACCAAGCCTAGAAGAACAGGCAACAAACTACGGATTGGTTCCTACCGTTCCTAAAATTGATCCCACAGTTTCATCAAAATCAGTTCAGCAGTTTGGCCATGAAGTCGGTTTCTCAAGTTTTTAAAACTTATATTATGTACACGCTTTGAATTTCTTGCGAGGAAAAACATATTGGCAACACGAATACGGAAAACATAACGGACAGGAAACGCGTGAGTTATGAGAGGTACAAGTGTTATTGTGTCCTTTTAAAGAAGATACTTGAGACTGCTATTGCTGAGGTCTTGGGAGGAAGAATATATTTCAAATAACATTTCTCTTTATTGCACAAAAACTTAAAATTATTACAAAAGGTGGGCTTTTGCCTGGCCGCTCAGCTTAGTTGGTAGTAAGCTCTGCCTTCTGCGACGTAGGTCGTGGGTTCGATCCCCACCGAGAATAAATATTGGTTCTCTGTCTGGGTGTTATATTGTATTCTTAGTATGTATTTACAAAAAAAATGTATGTAAGTTATATCAGCTATCTGATGGTTCCATAGTACAAACTCTGCCTATAATTTGGGGCTAGATAGTGCTGTGTGAATTGTCCACAATATTTATTTATTTATTAATGCTATGGGCATTTTCTACCTGCCAACCTTAGGGGGTAGAGAATGGCGTAAACCAAACGCTTAAACGCTGATTTATAATTATGTTATTTTAATGCATTATGCCTGCGCACATCTAGCACGATGGCGATGGCGATGGCGATAAGTGAAACGCTTTCAAATATCACTGCCATATTCAGAGTTTCACTGATCGCCATCGCCATCGCGCTAGATGTGCGCAAGGTTTTAGAACGTTGAGCAAAACCAATGACCAAATTATTTTGATACTTGTTAGGAGTAATAACTGATTAAATCTGTAAAAAAGCCCGTGATCTGTATGAAAGTGTGCTAAACACCCCTATCAAGCGTTCTGAGAACCCTTGTGACTCCATACAAAACCCATACATCCAATACAAAAGACGAAATACTGAAAACGAAAACTCTTGACTTGAAATACCAAGGATATTACTAATATCCACCGTACACGGTAATTAAAATTGCAAGTGTTTTTTTAATTTGCAAAGGTTTTTTATGTTTTCCAGTCTGTTCTTTGGGTCTATTCTTAGTTCAAAACAAATTAAAAGTAAGAGCGAAAAACTGTAAAAGTTTAATCAGTTCGGGACGGCGGCAGTGGCTATGTTACCTTGTGATGCAAAGAGCCACCGCTTTTATGTTTTTTAGTACCTATTTTTCATTAGGTAGAGAGACAAAATATTTAAAAAGACTGGTTACATAGTAATATTTGTTTTTTTCCTGATAAATACAGATGAACTGAAACAAAGGTTTATTTCATTCCCCATTTTGGACAGAGTCATATTGGTCTTCAATATCTGAGTGCAAAAGCCGTCTTTATAAACCTATTTACTTCTACCTCCATAGTGCCGAATTAATCATACAACCTTTTTTAATTTCTTAAAAATTCAAATTCGGAACCTTCTTGGTGTACTTTCTAAAATGTTCTTTAAACCCGCCATCTTCTTTTTTTGCATAATGATTTCAAATCAAATCAAGTATTTTTTATGCCACTCAACAATAATAGATACACAAGGATGATAATTGGATACAGTTATGCATAAGGAGTCCAAGCGCCAAATTTCATTTTTTGATTTTTTCGCATTTTCGTAATCACTAGGGCATAATTAAGCCATAGAAAAAACACTCTTGCAGCCAGCTTCACTCTAAGTGGTATTTTTTGATACCCAGTCCAAGCGCCTTCTATAGCAAACTAAGTATTTTGAAATGCAATACAAGTCCAACAACCAATTTAAAACTAACAACCAAATTGTATGATGAAAAAGCACATTTCCATTGAACATTACTAGTCCAAACGACGTAGTGTTACGCATTAGTAGTCTACGCGACAGTTGTTTGTAACTTCTGAACGTAATCTTTGTTTGGGTGGAAGGAGAGGCTGGCAGAAGAACCCAAGTCATGTTTAAGGAAGCACATATTATACTAGTTTACCAAAGTCAAAAACTTAATTCTTTGGTCAACTTAATTGTTGCGGAGAACAGAATAAAAAAAATAAAGGCCAGAATACACGTATAACGATAAAGATTAAAATATTTTATTGTAAAACTGTGTATAAAAGATCTTAAAAGTAGTTATGTTCCAACAGCTTACCTATTTCGGGCGTACAATATAGCAAAAAAGTATAAAAATAGACCTGATGATCTCTCCTCGAAAAGCACCCTATATTTCTGAAACTGCAATTAATACTATAAAGTATTAATTGCAGTTTCAGAAATATAGGGTTGTGGAGTATAAACTCCACAAGACTACAAGAAACTTATGGCAAGCTGCAGAACAAAGAATCACAAATACTGAAGAAAAGGAAAAAGCTATTGTCAACAGAAAAAAGATAACAGTGGGCGAGAAGGTCAATAATAATTGGTTAAGAATAAACCAGATAAAGGAAACCTAAAACCATCCATTGCCTCATTATGTCAAGGCAGGAGCAGTAGAAGAGGAAGAAAGCTTAGAAATTGATGTAAAGAAAAGAAAGGGTAGGAAAGGACAAAATGTTTCAGAGAAAAAACTAAAAGATTTAAAATCACTGTTTCATAATATCCCAAACGACGCTATAGCATTTGACAAAGATTTGATTTCTGATGACACGATTGAAGATGATATTGTTGTTGAAGGTGTTGATGGCCATTTAGGTTTTTGATCCGGAACTTATTGAAGAAGAGTAGATTTATATATTATTTACCTACTCCATCCTACATCCTACCCGATATGTTCTGGGTTTGGGGTTGGTGTTGACCAATAATATCATCAATCATTTTTTTGTCTGTCTGAAAGCTGAAGGTATATCTGAGATAGTCCTTATCTTGTTTTAAATTATTATTGTTTATTAAATATATTTTTAATGTATTTTTTAGATAATTATGTTGTTTTATTTTCTGGACATACTATCAGTGCCATTTTAATAGTTTTTTATTTACTTTTATCAATCCTCTGTAACATCTAATTATAAGATGCTGAGTAAATACGGAAATTCAAGGGTTTTTATTAAACGATAGGAAAATAGTCCAGGAAACATTTTTATGTTATACTTATACTCATTTTGCAAAATGAGTACATCATATTAATTCGTTTAAGTAGTGTGATATTGAGAAGACTACTTCAGCCTTTCAGGCCTTTCAGGCCTTTCAGGCTGAAGTAGTCTTCTCAATATCCTAGGGCTGATCCAGTTTTCTTATATTTTTAAATCGATTCAGAATGCTCAATTCTACTGTATGAAACTGCTCTAGTATTCTCATATTATTAAATCGTTCTTCATGGTAGCAGCCATCCCCTACCTGTTTATAATTTTAACTTACTAATTCAAAGAAGCGGGTAATATACTAAATAAAGAAAACTAAAAAACTCTCAAAAAATATTTTATTCTGTTATATGTAACTTATTATCTAAACACCAATTTCTTAAACATAAAACATTTTTTAAAGCACACACTGTGGGATGGTGTATACAAGAAAACACATTTTCAAATGAGTTATACTTATAATATAAATTAAACAAATTAGGACAGCCTTTATCTTCCAAATTATAAACTTTTGACCTAACTACTATATCTCTTATCCACGACGCTTTTTCAAGACCCTTGCAAAATACCGTTTTATCTGCAAGATACCCTGCTACAAGCATTCTTAGACTTTTATAGGGTATATCGCCACTATTCCAGTATATTTTCCGATTTCTTTCTATCCAACGTACTTGTCTTTTTTCTGACGCAGTCAGATGATTAAATGGAAACGGTGCCTTGATTAAAAAAACATGATGCTGATTGTTGCTAAAGATAGCTACTTCTTTCACAATAAATATGTTATCTTCAGATTTGAATCCTTGAACATCGACGATGGCGCTCATGATAGTTTTCTTATTATATTACTCAGCGGCTTATACTCCACAAGGCGATCGTTGATAATGAGACAGTATGCAGTCGTGTTATCAGGAAAATCTGTAAGACTTTCGATTTCCAAGCGAACGTCTACTGGCCCAGTTTTTAGATTGTCATTTTGTTTAGAGCAATCAATAATGAAAAAAGGTGCTTTGTTTTTAAAACTTTGCTGGTCAAGCAAGGGGTCCACGGGAAGATTGTAATAAGACTGGCGAAATTTAGCATAAGTTTCGTATAATATAGCGTATTTGTTTTCATTGAACTTCAAATTTAAAGAGTCGTATGGATAATATTGTGAATTCAAGAACAATGTCACATTAGTAAGATTACAATGGTCGAATATTGAGCAATCGTATATCTTGCTATTTTTTCTATTAGTTTGCAAGCCGAAAATAACATATCTCGGTTTTTCTAACTGGGAAGAAGTTTTGACTGCCCACGTATGTTTGGTGGTTTTAGGCAGTAGAGGATACTCATATAAATCCCAGTTACGAAAAGCTATTTGCAGCGTCTTGTCTTTTTCTAAGCATTTAAGTAAAGATATTCTCACTTGGTCTGAAACTTTAATATGCGGCATGCGCCACTGTATTTTATTTATATGTACATCAATGTTGTCTTGATTAGTCATCGAAACACTATTTACGTTTGTGTTACTTCTAGTTAATACCAGCTCATGTTTACAATTCAAAATAATTTTATTGTAGTCATCGGCAAACCCTAATATCTTATTTAAAGGTATAACAGCGTTAAAACATCCATCGCCACTTATTTTACCATCAATATTCCAATCCCACAGAGCAGCATATTTACTTTCTCCAGCATTCATTGAAATATAAAATTTCATTGTTGAAGTGATTCCTACATTTTTTACACGATCTATTTCAACGCCATTAATTTCATATCTAATATCTTGAAACAGAAACAAAATCGAATTATTTGTAAATTGCACATTCTTTTTACTAATTTTACCAGAGTCGTCTTTTGAAAAAACTGATGCATGTCCTTCGATGTAAATAAAACTGGCAGATGGTAAAATGTATATATCCTGCTGATGAATAGGTATTCTTATTTCATCGTTTTCCTTAAAAGAGTTTGTAAAGGGGCTATAATTATGAATTTCATAACTTTCTATAGAGCTATCGAATTGCGGTAAATCTGTTATGGCAAGAAGGGTCATGTTTTAAACCCCAAATTCCTTAGGAATTCTTTGTTTATTTTTGAAATTTTTTTCGCTGATTTAATACGTCTGTATCCGCTTGAAGCGCGGAGAGTATTAGCAGGTTTTCTAATCCGGCTACTATTTTTATTAAAGACTAACATTTTGATCGACGCAAATGAAGACGCAGCTGAATGTTTTCTTCTCTGAAGTCGATATAGTTCCCACTTTCATCAAGAATTTTAATTGTAATTGTGGAAATATTTTTTGTGTTAATAGGAAGATAAATAATATTTCCGGGTACTTCTATAAACCGGTGACCAGGAGGAACGTTCGGGGCGAACTCGTGAATAATGTGCGATGATACTCCATTAATATATGATTCTTGTATGAGGTTACATTCGATTCGAATAAAAGATACTGCATGAATGTTTACTGGCGTATCAGATTCATGCCATTCATTTGGCTCTAGTTTCACTTTTCGAAAACCTAATAAGCATCCTATACTATTATCGAGATCAAAATTTATTACTTCTGTGCAAAATAGTGAACATGTTGAGGTATTGTAGTTTGGTTTTAGAATTAATTCACACCCGCTTAATTTCGTTTGTAAGTAGTTGCTTATATCGTAAAAATCATATGTACCATCTGGTAATATAAGTTGATGATTTTTAGTTCCGTATGAAAATATATTGTTTTTAGCCGTTATATTAGGGATGGAGTTAAAGGCTGAAAAATACATCAAACCGCATTCCCATTCATCATTTAAATTCAGAGGAGGATAAAATTGAGATTCTAATATCGAACGATTGCCTGTGATTGTTACAGTTGAAGACATTGTTAAGAACTGCTGGGATGATATTAGCGTATTTCTATTTTATAGCTTAGTCATTTTATTTAAATTCATGTTTTTGCCAGAAAGATAGTAGAAATTTGATACAAAGGTGCCCGCAGTTGTAAGGATGATCGCGCTGAATGTTGACATAGTTATAATTAAAACCAGTTCCAACATATTTTACAAACTCCTGCGGAGGCTTTAAGTTTCCATAACTATCAAAATATTCAATGTAATTATTATATTTAGCATAGGCTACCCAATGAGACCCGAGACTTTGCGAACTATCTAAATTTATAATACCGCATTCTTTTTTTTTAGGACGTTTAGGCAGCTCGTCTCTCATAAAAACCCCTCTAAAGAATGGTATATTATCAGCGTGTCTCATAATATCAATATTTGTCAAAGCTCTATCAGGTAGCCTAATTTTTAGTTTTTTTTTTTATCTTGAGAAACATAAATGCCTAAACCATCTCTATAGGGCTTAAGGCGTAACCCTCTCCCAATACATAATGCTTCCATTTTTTCATTGTGTCTCTTTAGCTCTGCAAATTTCTTTTTAGCCTCTTTATAATCACTTATCGCCTTAGCTATTCCAGCGGCGCCTCCAGCCAAACTTCCAGCGGCAGATAATCCTGCGAATATAGGTATTAATGGCAAAATTCCGCCTGTTTTCGGAATAGGTATCATTCGAGGAGGTTTAATATTTAGGTTTGTAGCAAATTCTTTCGCCGCGGCTGCTGCAATTTCAATAGCCATTCTTTTGCATTTAGGTTTAGCCTTACGCATACATTTTTTGGTTTTATATAACATTTTCTTAAATTGTTTCTTTAAGCCAGATTTGATTTGTTTGGGCTCTGTAATTAATCCAGAACCCGAGCTGATTTTTGCTAGCATTGCCTTATTTACAAAATTTGCTGCAAGCTTTTCTCCAAGTTTAGCGTTTGAGGCAGATGATCGTTTTTTTGCCATTTTCATTAGAATGATGTCTGCTTTATGGCGATCGCTTAGAGAAGTGGATGAATTGTATGCAATGTCGTGGTGTTTACAATATTCATCCAGACGATTTATTGGTTTATCTTTTCGAGATAATCTGGACTTTAATTTTGTTCCGGGACCGCAGTAGTTATATCCTGGCAAATGTAACTCAAATGGTAAGCAGTTAATGAAACAATTGAGAAGACTTTCTTCTTTCATGCCTAACTCGCCAATGGCTGACTATCGGAAAAGTTGGATTTATATGTAACATTTCTCAGCGATAATTACTTATACTATGTCAGTTTTATTAATCCAACTATTTTCTGTTAAGGGCAAGCCTAGCCACTTTACATACATTTTACGCCCTCTTCGTTTCAATATCTTTTCGATAAGGTAAATATGAGGATGTTTGGTTTTTTGTAGTTCTTCCCTATAGAATGCTCCTAGTATAGGCTGTTGATTATTATCTTTTATTAAGTAAGTAATTGGAATGGTATCTTGAACCTTTACTATCTGAAATATTTCTGTCGACCAATTAGGCGTAAACCCTTTTTCGAATGTACTTTTATATTTACTGATCCTAACAAAGTCGCCCACTTTAAATTTTTTACTTTTGCTTTGGATGTCAGATGTTGCTAATTTCGAATATCTATTCAAAACAAATGGCTTAGTATCTTGATTAACTTGCGCAGGACATAATCCTATAGTTCTATGACACGTATGGTTATATGTAAGGACAACTTTGTCTAATGTGCCATCAATCCATTTATAGTTTCCTTTGTAACTAAATTCTTTATACATTTTGGATTTTAACGTTCTAATTAATCTCTCAGCAATAGAAGCTTTTTTGGTTGTAAACGTAGCATAATGATTTATATTAAAATCATTAGTTAGTCTTTTTATTTTTTCATTAAAAAATTCTGTACCATTGTCGGTTTGAAAATTTTTCGGAACCCGCCCCGTCTTCAACAGTTTTTCTAAGATACCAAACACGAGAAGTTTAGTTTTACGTTTGAGTGGATAAGCCCAAGCATATTTTGAAAATGTATCGATTATTACAAAAACATATTTATAATCAGAGTTATGTTTAGATATATTTTGCATATCCATCAAATCAGCTTGCCATAAATCATCTATATCTTTCATAACAACACGCCGTCGGCGAAAATTAACTCTAGCGGTTTTATGTATTTCATTCACCACATCAGCTTTGCTCATTTTTGCTTCATTGGTTTACTCGTGGTGGTAATATGTTTCTCCAACTTATTTATTTTGTCTATGACGTCTGCTATGATTTTATCAAGGTTTTTTAAAACTAATCGACAAGTGCTTACAGCATCATCCACATATTTTTTTGTAACACAGTCATTAATTGTTGTTGGTGCTCCAACATTTTTAATTAATTTATTTTGCAAGTCAATATTTCCATCATCTGTATATTTCAACATGCATCTGCATTCATGCATTTTCTGTTCATATATATTTTTTTTAAATAAAACATAGCTGCCAAATTTATCAACATTCATATTGAATGATCGAAGAATACTGCGCTTTTTTTATGAAGTTTATTCTTTTATTATTTTAGCTTCTCTTAACTCTTCTATTATTGAAATTATTTCATTGTCATGATTATTATTTCCGGCATCGCGTGATGCAATTAGCAATTTTAATCTTTCGATCAATTCATTAGGATCATCCCAGTACACTAGATCTGTATTTTGTCTGTATTTTTTCAAAGATGGCAATTTACCTCCATACTTTATTGAATTATCAATGGTATCTTTCTTATCAGGCTCGGAAAATAATCGTTTTATTATATTATATTTTTTGCTTCTATCTCCTTTTATCTGCCCTGCTGGATTAAAGTGTCTTCTGTGAGCATGAGTATTATTTAAAATATCTTTATAAACCAACATATCTGTTTCTGCTATGATATTACAATTAGGGTTCTTTTTCAGCAATAGTTCTTTGATTCCCTCAGTGATTTCATATTTTTTATCACCAATAATTGCTATATTAATTTTGTTATTTCCAGTCCCAATATCAGTAAATGTGACAGGCTCATTTCCCATCATCAGTTTTTTAGATGCCGATCGTATGCCAAAAGGAACATTCAAAACGTTACTCTCGTCCACTATTTTTTCATTAAACATCCATAACGGAATTATTTCATCAGTTTGAATATTTATGTTTTCTTGTTTTACAGGCGTTTTATATTCGTAGCAAACTTCTTTAAGAGTTTGCCCTATGGTTTGATCAGAAGCAGTATTATCTATACTGTCTTGGAAATATTCATTACCCGAAGTATTAGAAGTTTTCTCATCGTTTTTTTCATAAATACTACTGTTTGTAGGATTTAAGATATCAGTGATAATTTTTAAAGGTCCTGCAACGGGCTTAAAAACTTTCTGATATTTCAAATCAGTTTCATCTGCCTCATCCCGCATTCCTCTTAGTTTTTGTTTGATTGAATTAACTGACTTAATTATCTGCTCTTTTACTTGCTGTTCCATGATGCACACAACCGCTATTTAAAAAATACTCATCTGTATTAACAAACAATAGGGAAATAAGCGCTTTTATATAATATAGACCCTTATAACTATTAGAAAGTAATATATACATCAAACCCTTTTCTGTATCTTCCGTTATCAATTTCGCAGTCCTTATTTATCAGCAAAAACGAGTAAGGTTCTTTCCAAATGTTGCAACAAAGTTTCTTGAAATCGATCCATCCCATATCTGAGTTTACATGTTCATCATAAATATGTTTCAAATTAATATCATCTTGTTTAAAGACTAATAAAAAATTTGTGTTATCGCGTATTAGCTGTTTAGGGATTTTTGAATATGTTTGTGATAAGTAAAAGCAATCAACTTGCTTATGCCTGCCCATGCAGTAATAATTTCGAATATGTTCTTGTTTTTCGCACGCAACATCATCGAAAATAAAAATTGAATTTGGTAATACTTTATCAGGAGAAATTACATCTCTATTATCACGGAACATGTGAAAATTAACTCCACATACTCTCTTAAAAATTTCATTCAAGAAACAATACTTTGGCTGAAACGTTGTTTTAGAATAAAGATAAACATTTCTAAACTTGAGACCATTTTTGTGAAGTAATAAACTAATCATCACATTCGTTTTACCGCAGTTCGATGGTCCACATATTATTGCCCGTATAGTATTAGGTAACAGCCTGCTATGTCTAAGTGCTGACGTACGTCGCTCTATTTTTATATTACTAACCTCCAAACGCACGGCTTGTTTAGTTAATTTCATTTTAAAATCTGACAGCTGCTCCTAACTTCATGCACTTAAATAGTATAAAACCCCTATTTCTTTAACCTGGCATTCAATGAGGATTTGTATCTTGTTTCAGAGATAAATAATTTTTATTTTAATTTCTTCTAAGAGACCGAATGTGTAGGGCAAATATTTAATCCTAAAAAGTTTTTGATTTTATGATGTAAGATGATAATAATCGGATCGATCAATAATTTTGTTTTAAATTTATCTCAATACCTTAATCATCCATTCCTTTGTTTTTGTTTCAGAAAAAAATGACGACTCAATCTACTTTCATCACCCCGAATGGGCTCAAAGAAATTACTAACCCATTTTATTATACTCGAGATTTTGATAAAACTTTGGAAGCAGAATTTAAAGACCAAAGCCATATGACTCGTGAAAGTGAAAATGAGATTAGACCTTCAAAGATTGAAAAAAAACTTGCTGCAAAATCAAGTTCCTCTAAAAAGCTGACAAATGCTACAAAATCAATTGTTTTACAAGAGTCAGGACTTTCATCTTACGTGAAGAAAAAAGTTATAAGAGGACATCGTTTAATAAATATTGATGTATATGATTTAAACTTTGCAAGTAATTTGAAAAATAGCCCAATTGATGAGTCTCATAATATAATAAGTTGCCAATATGTTGTTGAGGATGAGTTTGATGATATTAAAGATTTGACTGAAAACTTGATTGGAAAAATTGTAAAAAAAATTGCTGTACATGAAACTGCTTTATGAATACTCGTTTTTAGTCAAGTTGTTAAATTTAACAAGTATTTTTATTGTATTCCTTATTTTAATTTCCGAGACTAACTTACCTCAGTCCGCTCCTGGGGCGTAATTTTACACGTATCGTCGCATGATCTGCTGAGTCAATTTCTCAGTATTTTTTCCATTTCAAATCTAAATGATTTTTCACGCCATAACTCGCTGAGACCTGAATAGCATCGCGCGTAATTTATCTGCTTAATGGTAAGTATTTTAAATTAAACTAGAAACAATCTCTTAATTTTAGCAGTTTTTAGTTTTAGTGTGTTATTTTACATTGCGTTCTTCTTTTTCAGATGTCAAACTATGCCCGCGATGAGGATACTAGCCCCTTCATCCCCTCGATCTACTTCGGTCAAGATACAGAGGAGTATTTTGAAAAAACAGAGCAGCATGCTCAGCCGCCTATGAAAGATATGCCGTCAAATTTAAGTAAAGGACAGCAAACAATGAAACAAAAGAAGATTGTATCAAGAAAAAGAAAGCCGGCTTACACACCATCATCTGAATACATTATTCGACGCAATTTCAGCAAAAAAGGACGCAGTGTTGTAAAAATTAATATTTATGAAGTAAAGGAACTTGAAGACGAAAATGACTATAGTGATAGTGAAAGTGCTAATTTAAGTCTACAATATATAGTTGAACACAACAATAATTATGATGATATAATGGACACTACATATAAGCTAGTGAAAAAAATAGGGGAA
Source organism: Thera obeliscata (assembly GCA_947578465.1). Classification (NCBI taxonomy): domain Eukaryota; kingdom Metazoa; phylum Arthropoda; class Insecta; order Lepidoptera; family Geometridae; genus Thera; species Thera obeliscata. Next base: position 1,612,457 of record OX387915.1, read on the forward strand.
AAGTTGCATGACTTAGAGTAACTTAAATTGTAGCAGATTGTATTGCATTAAATAAAAAAAATATAAAGTAAATTGAATAAGTGATGAGAGGACTAGCATCATCATCGCCGGCATATTTTGGCAGCTGAAAACTTTATAGATTAGTTATAATTTAATAAATAAATAGTTTGCACCTAATAATTTTCAGTTGTTTCATTCCTCTCCTTAATTTTATAGCTAGGTGCTCTATACAGGGTTATTCATAATTAGCTGCTAATGCTTAGAACCTAATTCCTGAGTATTTGCAGCTAATTATGAATAGCCCTGTATTTGCGCTCTAGCAAGCGCTATTGTCATTATGTTATTATTTTACTCATAACAATAACGCCTATCTTTTACTAGGGAGCAACGTCACTGCGACGCATCTCTGTTACTAAATCTTAGAATTTATCATAACCAGCTTTGTTTGCGAGCAATGACAAAAAAAAAAGGCACATACCGGCCTTCAATCTGAGCATGACAATGCAAGGTTTGGCTGCCTGCATAGATTAAAAAACTGTTTTCTAGGATTACTTTATAATGTATAGGATAACGAAATATCTCTAATGGAGGCGCTACTTACCTACCTACTTGTCTATCTACCTACTCCTCTGTTGTTATAGGACTCAGGACTTTTAAATAAAACAGTATATTTACAAAGATTAAAACATTTTTATTCATAAGCATGCTAAAAACCTTATAGTTAAACCAGTTGCCTTAAAGAAATATATTTGTCATAATACAAATAACAGTCTACTAAGTAAATAAGCAATCAATGTAATTTTATTTATAAGCATACTACAATCAAAATAAACCCTTATATATTGGGCTTATGGCTAATAAAGAAAACTTAAGTTTTTTATAATTCATAAGTAAATAAAGATTCCAAGTATTTTTTCATAACATATTAGCATAGTGACCCCATGGCAAAGTCATCACAGTATTTTTGAAGAGTTGTCTTTTATCATCCGATTTACTTAAAACTAATTTATTTAGTCTCTGCGTATAAAGTTTATGATTTTTAGATTTTATTATAAACATGTCATCTCTCAGTTCTTTATTATGAAAGAGACATTGTTTATATTTTTCCATATCAAGCTTTTTGGTCACATTTTTTTTCGAGCCTTTTGCTTTTTTTATCGAAATTGATTCTGCATTGATGCAATATAATTTGGCTCGCAGCCCTGTAAATTCAGATATTATTTGACCGCCCATCTCATCCTTAAAATAGCCAGGTAATTTCATATTGGCATGAGGTATTTTATAAACGTTATTATCTCCAAAGTTACTTGTGTCAAAGTGTTGGAGATTATTTTTCATGTCCTCATAGAAGTCATCAGTTTTTATTAAATACAAAAGGCTGTCTGTATCGGTATAGCAAAGTTGAATATTTTTTTTGTACATGTTTTTCATAACAGAGTAATGAAATTTGTATAAATGGGTTTTAGATAGTTCTAGTACTGAAAATCCTATGTATATTGGTCTATCTAAGATGATTTTAGTTTGTTGTAACTGAATAGCGACCAAGTTTTCAGAAAAAATTGCTAAGTTTTTAAAATTTGGAGCACTTATATATTTTTCAGCGCCACAAAACTTATTGGTTTTGTTGAAAACATCTTTCCAAACACTGACTAGCTTGACATCAATCTGATTTCTTTTGTTTTCAATAGTTTTGCCAAAAATACAATTGTTTTGTTTTTTGAAAAAATCTCTCTCAAAATCTGATTTTGCTTTTTGTCTAAGCATTGTATTCAGCATGATGTAAGGTTTAAGGAATGGTTTTTGATCAAAAGCTAAAACTCTATGTATTTTTAAAAGGCGAAGCCCGTTTAATAAACATTCTTTTAAATGAACGTAATGAATTACATATTTATATTTATTGTGCAAATTCGCAACAAGTTTTTTGTTTTTACCAGTAGGCGTAACATATTTTTCAGGCGCAAATGGTAAATCAGAATGTTCATTGTGGATATCTATCGGATATTCTAAATCAACCTCAAGTATATAACCGCGATCATTGTTATCTGATATTGCTGCGATGTTTTTTATATCCATTATTTCATCGTCATTCAAGAAACAAAAGTTTTTGGCTGGAAGAGGCTTCATCATGGCAAACCCATATAAGTTCACACAATCTAGATAGATTAGATATGAATTTGGTTCATCGGTTTTATGACTTTCTAAATATTTATTATTTGCTTTTGCATTTCTAAGAGAGCATTGAGCAAGCCCGCCTCTAATGCCTTTTTCCAGCATTTGATACATTTCCACATCAGATATTAAATCTAATTCAATTTTTGTATACAATAACATAGCATCCCAACTTAAAGAAGGTGAAGATACGTAATGACAAGGATCTAAATTGTAATAGATTAGACTCATGTTCCTGAATTTTTCAAAAACATCTGCCAGCAGCAACACATCGCTCGTTAAGTATAAATCGGTATACTCTCCTAAATTTTTAATTTGGAACTCATTCCAAATAGTTTGAGCATGTTTGTAATCATTTTCTGTTATTTCTTCAGAAGTTAATTTATTGAAGAAAGCGCTTTTTTCAGGTAAACTGATTTCTTGATATCGCTCAACTGAATCTATATAATCATAGCAGTAAATTCCTTTTGTGCGTAATAATTCAAATAATTTTTTTTCAGGATAGTATTTTTTAAGGTTCATAAAATCATCAGGATGTAATGTTTTGGCAAGCTTATCTAACCCGCAACTTAGAAAATTAAAAGAGTCGATAAATTTTAACTGACTTATGTTTTTAGAGTCTATTGGTAAGAACTTTGTGATAGATATATACTTTTCCTTTGTTTTTGGAATTAGGCGAATGCGTCCCGCTACATTAGATAGTTCGTTGATGAATAAATGACAGTCATAGCCGGAGAGATTGTGAAATATTATTGGAACGAACTTACAAGGCTTTGCATTTAAATTACATATATTATGTGCAGGGCCTCTATATTTTCCTGTAAAGTGATCATGATCAACAACAATTTGCTCATCTTTAGCAAACTCTGTTCTACACATATGACAAACAGTTGCGTTATTAAAAGAATCTTGTTCAGCATCAGTGAGAGGTAACATAGCATGACTTACTGATAACAAATGGTATAACTTTGTCACATCATTGCAAATAGTTTCGATGAACTTCTTCGCACAATGAGGGCCTCGATAGGATACAAATTTATTAAACCGCGGCTCGGCTTGACAGCATATATAATAAGCAAAACAGGTTGCTTCATGTATTTGAACATTTTCAATATGTTTTGACTTGCCTTTATCAGAATATTCTTTAAGCAAACTTTCAAAATCACCATAGATAACAATTGGAACTTTTTGCGTTCTTTCGACATGAGAAAATGTTAGCTTACTATCTGGCTGAGGTAAAATTGTTTTGACTCTCGCGCAATTATGAGCATTTAGTTTATCTTCTGATTCAAAATAAATGAAACATTCTTCGCAAAGAAATATTCTGCCATTATGTTTTGTTAACTGTTTGCGAACAAGTCTTTCAAAGTTTTTAATCAAACAGAAATGATTTTTATCATTATTTTCAATTAAGAGCAAATTCACATGCGTCAATTTACGGCGAATAGTTTTATAAAGAGGGCCCATTACCGTGCTATTTTTTTCTAAGCCATACACATTAACAGAAATAAGAGGATTATTCATTTCAAATTTTTTTATGTCATGTAAACTCGGTGGAAATGTCATACCAGCAATATTGAGAATATTTTTATAGCATGGATATGATGTTACTCTGCCGGGGTTACTTTTCGCAGGGTACATATGAGCAATAATACAATGCAAAAAACATCGATCGTCTCTATTCTGGATATTAAGACAAGATTTTGTGTTTCGAATTTCTAGCGGTAGTTTGACATACGAGCCAGCTCGCAGTGGATTATATTTGTTAATATTCAACTCTAAATGACTTACAGAATCAATAGACCAGCCAGATTCAGACAACTCAAATTCTGAACATTTTTGAGCGAGTTTCTCGACACAGTCTTGGTAAAACTTTGCTAAATCAGTATTATGAAAAATTGCTTCAAATCGAGTTTTAAATGATTTTAAAGATTTTTGCTCATCTTTAGGCAAATAATATAAAACAAAAACTTCCACATTGACTTTTAACACGGCGTGTTGAGCAAGTGACTTTTTTATAAGTTGAATCACTATTGATGAAACAATATTCAAAAACTGTTCAGGAACTAATACCGTTTTACTAGAGTTTATTCTATAACTAATAATTCTACTTTTAAATGCGCTTGCTATAATCTGCACATTCTGAAATGTAGACTGAATTAAGCAATTTGATTTATGAGTGTTTGTCTTTTTATGAGCGGAAAAATTTGAAACAAAAATACAGCATTCTTGACAAAACATCATTAAAACTATTTAACTAATTTCTGACCTCGTTTGTATTATTTGTTTACTGTCATTATTTTTTTCAAAATTCAAGTTTTGTATTTATGTCATTATACCAAAACATCAGCACAGCTATTTAACCAATTACTAACCTCATTGTATTATTTGTTTGTTGATGCAAAGTTTTCATAATTCAAGTTTATTATTTATGCCATTAGCCAAATTCCTATTTTTTAATATTTCTGATATCTGATTCCAATTTCCAATTTCCAATTTCCAATTTCCAATTTTCCAATTTAGGACAGGAGTTGGGCAAGGATAGGTTAAGGTTTGGATAAGGCAGGAAATATACCCAATAAAGTTTCAATCAGTTTATTGAAAGTTTATAGGGTACGTGATCGGCTGGATCTTCTTAAAATCTTCACGCGCTACTTTCACGAGATTGGCTAGAGAGCGCCAGATAGCGGTGTCATTATCGAAGCTTGTTTTTAGAGTAATGAGCGCCAACTTCCAACGCTCGTCGTTTGCAACGGCTTCGGCTTCCTTTGAATTATACACCCTCAATTCAATATAATACTCCCCCTTGCGAGTGGGGTCGCGTTGCGTTGTGTATGCATTAGACCCCCTCTGGGAGAAGAAACTTCTCAGCAATGAGGCCGGCAGCGGCTGCAGTGGTTCTCCCGGCTCAATGCTTTCTTCTCCATCGTCCTGAAAAAATCATAACAATAAATAATATTTTTTCTCAAGCTTGCTAAAAATGACAGTGTCTTGCAATAGACGATCTTATTGCTCGAGACCATTATCTTAAGCATCCTAAACATGATTTTATAAAAAAAAAGTCTAGTCTGCTAACTTTAGACAATTACAATTGTTATTCATGTATTATGGACATAGTATGTACCATAAATTTCTACACCAAACACTATTATACCATGTATATTTTTTATCGTTTTAAAAATAGGAAACGGAAAAAAAAAGAAGACTAAGTCTAGTAAATCATGTGTCATGTGGGGGGCTATATTATGAGGTAGAAAACCGTCAAAACTTTTTGTATAGGAAAGCCTGCTTCAATGACTCTCTTGTGAATATCAAAGAAATTAAAATAAACTCACCAGAAAAGGCTGTGTTAGGGGAACAACTTCATCTTCGCTGTCTGATAAAAAGAGCAATGGAGGGGTTTTTTTATTTTTCTTTCCCTTTGGAGCGGATGTACTACTGCTCGCTGTCGCTCGCTTTTTGTTTTTCGGTGCAGCCGCTCTTTTGGCCGGAACTGATGAAAGTCCCGCTTTCTCTAACTCCTCGACATCTTCTGCCCAAAATGGATTTTGCGACCCGCCTGGCCTAGAACAAAAAAATAAGCTTTAATTTCATAAGAAGGCAAACCTCTCTAAAACTCTTCATAAGGCTGATTAGAAGAGTATTACTATCGCTATGTCTACGCAATTAATCACTTTTTTTTGTTAAAATTATTAAAGTTTACAATAAAAAAAAAGCTTTGTACCTGCTAGATAATAGAAATAACCAGGTACTTAGGGAGAGTATTTTCTACCACCGCGTCTAATGATTAATCACTTTTTGTTAAAATTCATAAAAAATGTCCTCCATTCTCATGACTCGCCTTAAATTAATCGCCCGCAAAAGCTTAGTCCTAGATATTAAAATAATGAGGTACTTACATACTTGTTGATAAAATCCTTATCTCGCACCCGCAAAAACACACAGGACTACTTCAATCGAAATTCAGCAATAAAATAAGACTGCAAGCAATGTGAATTTTTTCACAGCGCCTCTTTAACTAAAGCCGGATTCATATGTAAGTATTTTCGATCCAGCATCATAAACTAGAAAATATTCATTTGTTAACCGCAGACGATTTTAGTACGAATAATGCCTAATCAAAGAGTTCATTATCGCTCGTGATTTATCAATTTTTCCTACTCCGTTATGATAACACCTTTATAACTGTCCATATAGGATTGCTCTGAGTGTTGGCGCCAGCATGTCGCAGATATCGGATACGAAATTTTAATAAGGTAATGCTTGGTACTTGTGCAGTTCAATCGTTAAAATAAAAACTTATTTCTCATGCTTCCTTCTGGCCCTGATTTGGATTAGTTGAGCTATCTCTAGATCGTTTGTAACGATCTGCAGATAGCTCAACTGTTTCTTATGTATTAGGTACATTTTGTAAATATTTTGTTTAATTGCAAGTTTCTTTGTGTAAATAAATTGTTCTACTTAAAAAAAAAAATACTTTATTCGCATTGAATATTAGAAAACCATTAGGTAGTATTATTAACAAAATTTAACATTTGAATAGACAGCTGATCTAAAAATTCAATCATATTAAAAGCCACTGCAACAAGCAATAGAAAATATTAAAATAAAAATATTCTAAACATTACAAAAAATATAAAAAAATACAATAAGTTTTGCTAATCCCTGAAGATTTGAACCCGCGCCTCGCAGCTTACAAGGTGCGACTTAATTCAACAGGCCAGCAACGCTTACAAATTACACGTTGAATTAATCGATTGCCATATTATTATGCATAAGACAAATAACTTGAGAAAGATATTTGCGGAGCGCCATCTATGAATTTTATTTCAAACTTAAATGTGATGCAAAGTGCGAACCTTAAATATGCAACCATTTTAATTATTGCTAACTCTATTGACTTGTCTGAAACTTCTGTAGAAAACTGATAGATGGCGTGAGTTGGCCGTAAATGCTAAAACGCCAAAATATATTCTCGATAAATTAAAAAAACAGCCTTTCTCTGTAAACGGGGTCTGAGTGGGTCATTGCTATTAATTTTTATCATACTTGTTCTACTCGCCTTTATAAACGAATGTCTCTTTAAAGTAGGGGTATAACATACAATAAAATAAAATGATAGAACAATGTGTTAAACCATATTACAGTCATTACTCAATTGAAATAAATCGTTTAAAAAGCTTTGAGTCTTGGCCTAAATCTATGACTCAAAAACCTGCAGATATGGCTGAAGCAGGTTTTTTTTATACGAAACAAAGCGATAGAGTTCATTGTTATTTTTGCGGGGGCGGGATGAAAGACTGGTCTCCCGGCGACATCCCCTGGGAAGAACACGCTCGCTTTTTTCAAACTTGTCCTTATGTGCTATCAATGATGGGCGAAGAATATGTCAGCAAAATAGTTAACGGGGAAACAAAATCAACAGAATGCTGTGAAACGTCGAGATCTGCTAAAAATACACATATTGAAGAGCCAGAAGAAACAATAAATTATCCGAATTTAATCTGTAAAATATGTTTCGAAAATAAGTTGAACTATGTTTTTATACCCTGTGGTCATGCTATCGCTTGTACTAAATGTGCTTTATCATTAAATAATAATATATGTCCTATTTGTCGGAAGGTTTATATTAAGTCAATAAAAATATTTTTCTAAACTTTTTATAATTATTTTTTACTCATACTTTAACTGGCTTGTTATGATGCCATCCAATGCAAAGTGTTCAGCCCGCCGATGTTAGTACTTTAATTTCTACCGCGCACTATAAATATTCGATAAGAATAAGTTATCATTCCATCCGACATGGTTAGACCACTCTTAACATAAACAAAGGTTTGTCGAGGCGAGTAGATTATATGAGAATACTAAATCACTCGATATAAGATATAACCCTAAGATATAAATGTCATAAGTACTTAGGGCTTGATTAAAGTTGTCTGCCTCTAAAACAATGTCATCGTTTAGAAAGAAAGTAACATTCAGCAACATTATAACATATTTCAATGTTCCTGGTCATGAAGAAGATCGAGGAGGTACTTGGAAAATAAATAATGATCGATTTTTAATGAGAGTAAAATCATTTGAAAAAACTTTTTCATCAGTGTTAGAACGATATAATAAATTGAGAATTCTAGATCGGGCAGTAGATACTAGAGCGATTTAAAAATATGAGAGTACTGTATCAGTTCTAGGATATTGGGAGAACTGACTCAATGTTAGACTACAATGATGTAATTCGATCGAGCAGGTGTGCTGATAACAAAATGTTGCGTAAACAAATAGCTCGCTCAGACTAGAAGGTATTACAAACTGCAGCGTTTGCAAACCTGCCTCGGTCAGTAGGGTAAAACTGGGATGTAAATTCTGAATCGATTTAAAATATTGGGAGATTTGTATCAACCGAAGGTTGATATTGGGAGATTTGTATCAACCGAAGGTTGATTCAAATCTCCCAATATTACCCTACTCGTTTACACGTGCACTTAAAGCTAATCTTCCAGAATAAATAATTATTTTGTCTCTTGGACTCGTTTTGCAAAATGAGAACATCATATTTATGAGGAGTCCAAGTGCATTTTTAACGATATATTCCAAAATAAACACTTTTTTTGTGTTTTTTTCTTGTAACATGTTAAATTACAAAAATAAGCTTCGATGTACATAGATTTACTTTCTGACGATGCAAATGCAAATCTTCTACCAATAAAAACGCGTTTATGTAATTTCCCAAAAAACTGAAAATGGCGCTTGGACTCACTATGCATAACTGAATCCAATTATACCAGTAAAAATGACACAAACATTGTTAATGAACATCAGAAAGACTGTAAAATAAAGAAATTCTAATTCTTCAATAAAATCGAATGTGCTAGAAAGATGTTCCCGGGCGGTTGTCAACGTTTTAAAAGCTGAGCAAGCCCTCGGTAGCAATGAACGCTATCATTCAACCTTCGCTTAAAATAGTTATCAAGGCTTAAATTTGAGAACACAAACAACCCGCGTGAAAGCCTACAAACGTGATCAACTTACGTAATCTCAATATCCAATTACAGCGGTTAGCTGAACTATTCTGAAGTAATTGTTGGTATAAGCGATTATATGACCGATCCGGTCGATCACGGGTTTCGGAATCGGCATAATTTAGCGGTCCACAAGCTCTGTCTGGCTCTGTCTCTGGTTTTGAGTCTGTGTGAGTGCTGTCTAAATAAATCCAACGTCGAAACGTCACACGCTCAGTTTATTACACTTGTGAGCACTCACACAGACTCAAAATCAGAGCCAGAGACAGAGCCACACAGAGCTTGTGGTAGGCCTACTGCTGGGTGATTGTGTGCTTCTGTTGCAATCAAAAGTTTGATAGTAACCACAGCGATCACACAGATCTTATTGCCATCATTTTTGGACTACTAATTTCAAATTCTAATTAAATTAAATAAATAATGTGTAATAATAATGCGGACAATCCACACAACACTATCTAAGCCCAAACTAAGCAGAGCTTGTACTATGGAAACCAGATAGCTGAAGTATTATACTTATATAATTATTTTTTGTAACTACATACATACATAGACTACAATATTACACCCAGACAGAGAACAAACATCTGCGTTCACCACACAAATAATATTTTATTTTCGGTGGAGATTGAACCCACGACATACGGCGTAGAAGGCAGAGCTACTACCAACTGAGCTGATCTGACCGGCCTCAAAGCTTAGTTGGTAGTAGCTCTGCCCAAGTCTGCCGCTGTAGAGAAAACCTCTGCAAGTGGGGAATGAGGGATCCCTCCTTGGCTGGCTGCGACTGCGGAGCTCAGATTCAGTCCGTGTCGCTTCTACTAACCTATCTTTTCTGCACAAAAATCTGCACAAGAACGATCTTCCCAACAACACAGGCAATGCCGTAGAGGTGGTAAAATACTACATAAGAAATGATCTAGTGGGAACCATTGTGATAGAAGAAGAAGCTATTTAGGTATAGCTTGTTACTTCGACTCCCACTAAGAACCAGCATAATGTGAGATAAACATAGATGATTATTCCGACTAAATGTTATATTAATTCTTCATCCTTCACAGATCTAACGATGGATCAATTGAACGGGAATTTAATTTCCTCCGCGTTGGAGCCGCCAATAAGCCGGAAACGTCCGGAATCCCCGATATGCAGTTTATTGAGTCGTCCGCTATGAGCTAGTGTTGGAAATTTCCGCTATTCACATTATTCGTTCGTCTGTACTTTCAACTTGGTTTTCTGATTGGATGGTTATCGACCCATACTTAGTCCACTTAGACTTCTTGCTGGGTTTCTCTCCTCATTGGGTAACGGCTTTAAGCCGGCCGCATCGGAGAATATCGGAGGTATTGTATCAAGTATCTACATCATCAGTGGCCATCTCATTTATTAACACAAGATGCATTTATGTGCTTTCTACAAAAAGTAAATACTTAGTTAAGTATAGTTTAATTTTATATTTATCAGCATTCTGTAAATTATTTATTTTTGTTCTAAGCATGTTCTATGTTTTTGTACTGTGTACCTATATTGTCTTTAAACTTCTATTATTTTTTAATTGTCGTTGTAGTGTATTGTTTTTAAATTTTTGTTTAATTTTGCTTTATGGTGGCAATCTAACATTAAACTTTGCATGTCGGTCTCCGACGAAGTATGTGGTACTATATTTTCAAAATTGATCATACTTGAAAAGCTAGCGAATAAATACATTTCATTTCATTTACTCTTGTATGGCTCTGAAGCCTGGACACTCAAGGCTGCTGGCAGGTAGAGAGTGGATGCGTTTGAGATGTGGTGCTGGCGTCGCCTTCTTATGCCGCCTTCCTACGGTGTGTGATATCACGCACCAGCCCGCACCGCGCACGACGACGCACGGCAACGCACACAGAAAATGCTCCTGTGCTACCGCGCACGAGACCTTTCCAATGGTGTGTCGTGCGTGCTGGTGCGGGCTGGTGCGCGATATCACGCACCAGTGGGAAGGCGGCAAGAGACTATGAGAATTCCATGGACTGCACACCGTACTGATGCATCTGTACTGTAGGAACTTCAGCTGGAAAACCAATAGCGCTTTTCCTCTATCTGCTTCGAGTACTAGAACACTTTGGCCACATTGCACGCAGAGGTGCAAATAATCTCGAAAGGCTCGTCGTAACGGGCAAAATAGACGGCAAAAGACCAAGATGACGAAGTCCAAAGAGATGGTCGGACCAGTTGTCAGACAACCTGGATATGCCCGTTAACGTCGCACTCCACCAAGCAGAAGAATGGGGCAAGCGGAGGGAAACCGTAAGAATGGGTCAAAGTCTAAAGCAAAGACGTCCCGATCCTCAGCAGTGAGGGACTGATGGAGGAGTTAAATAAAGAAATGTGTGTGGTAAACTAAGATGTTTGTTTTGATACGTCTATTGGTTTTAAAAGAAACGCAATAAAACAGTATACAAATTTATTAACGGTTCTTCAATTGCCCGGTCACTGATTTGACGGTTGCTTTCAAGTAGGAGGTGGAAAAGTACTCCCCTCAAGTTTGTAGACGTCGGCCGGCTTGCTTCGGCGGCCGAGGTACGAGAAGGAGTCAGAAGGAGACAGAAGGAGTTCGTGGTCACACGTAGTTGACGTCGATGGGTGACTCGGGGAACACGAATAGGTCCTCCCAATATTGTAGACTCAACTTTTGCAGTCCAACTTTGAATCCCAACTTTGAATCCGTACATTGAAGTCCCAATTTTGAACCCTGGAAAGTAACATAGTAGGTGTCACCAGCAGGTCCAGGTTCATTACCCTCTGATTGTGACCACCGTGCGAAGCAAGCATTACGTGATGATGAGGTGAGGTGAGTACGAGGTGGTGTGTGATGTCACAATCAGAGCGGAGTTTACAAAATGAGATGAATGAAATTAATAGGAAAGAATTTAAAATTACAAAAATGAAAATGATATGAAATGAACAAAATGTGAAGTTAATGTGAAATAGGATATCTAATAAAAGATTAGATACCTAGCTATTTAAAATAAAAGCAAGCTAAAGCTGAAAAGAAGAAAGATTACACAAAGAAACATAAAATAAAAGTTCGTTAAAAAATGCCACGAACCTACCTACAACATTTTTGTGACGGTTGTTCAACACTTACCGATATACGGGTTTAAAACTGAATTTACTACATTATGGCTTACGAGAGTGATATGTCTACGTAAGAAAAGGTTAAGTAGATAAAAGGAAAGAAATTAATGTTCCTCAAAGTGATTCCCGGTCGGGCGGCGCTCGGCAAACGACACGCTCAGAACGTAAGCGTCTACGAGCAACCGCGACCGACCGGGGAATGGCGGTTGTGGCAGCGACGGGGCGCTCGCGCACCGCGCTATACGAACACGCCCGAGTGCCTCCGACCCGACGCGCTCAGATTTGCAGGCAAGGCAAATTCTGCGAGGCACAGACGTTGGTATTATTTAATTTTGATGCAAATTGAAGCTACTTTCCATAGGTACCTAATGATATGTAGGTAGGAAAGTACCTTTAAAATAATGATTTTATGATTTAAAATATAAACTAGATACGTCTAAAATGTATCTACGTTACAATACCCCCGCGCTTAGTGAAGGATTTTATTATTTCTTAAAAAGATAAAATCCGCATGGTAAACTCTAGACGTAAAGTTTGAAATCTTACAAATAATGTGCAAGTCCAAAAGCTAAAGCTCACAATTCTTTCAAAATCTACACTTGCTCACATATGGCACACTATAAGGAAAAAAGGTCCCAGTGTGTGCGAGTTAGTGTCGATCGCCAAAAGAAGGAAGGTTGCAGATTTTATATAGATGAAATAAAAAAATAGCTTCTCAAAGGAAAATAAGCGAGTATTTGCCTACACATTCATACCTTTCATCATCTTGCATACCTCACGCTTCATATTTCATACTTCACGCTTTCAATATAGCGGCAGTAACTGTGTATTAAAATTACTGACGCACTCACACATCAAAGGGGTTCAAGTTGTGATATGAACTTGAAACCCAACAAATACATATTCCAAAATGGTGGAAGGATGCGCGAAAGTAAAAAAAAAATTGTTTTGACCGAAGGTCTTAATGGACAAAAAGGTTTAGAAATAAAAAAAAATATGTCAAAAAGAGTATCGGTAAAAGTTGAACAACGTATATAAGTCACTAACAAAAAAAAACAACAAAATACTCCGCCTGTTACAGTAAGGTTTGAAAATTGAGTAACGTTTTGGTTGTTTTTCTTTTCAATTAAAAAAAATGAAAATATTGCAACCAAAAAATAAAATAAAAAAAAAACGTTTAAATGCAACTAATGTGTACGAACGAAATAAACATACAATAAAAAAATGAAAGGAGAAGAAAAAAAAATATTACACAAAATTTTTGTGTCGACTGTACCAACAAAAATAAAAATTTCAAAACAGAAAGTGCTGGTTACAGTCTGTAAACAAGTATTAGAAAGCAATTTAAAATATAGGCAAAAATATCAACTAATTTTGTTGCACCCTGTATTTTGAGTTGCAAGCAAAATACTAAAAAACGTTACGTACACCTTAGTTACCGGCAACCAAAAATTAAGAAGCTGAAAAGAAAGAACGTTTTACAAAATAAAATAAAAAACACACACAACCACAAAAAAACACACAACCTACCTGAAAGCAAAATCAGTGACCAAGAACACGTATGGGCGCCAGTGATACGTCTATTGGTTTTAAAAGAAACGCAATAAAACAGTATACAAATTTATTAACGGTTCTTCAATTGCCCGGTCACTGATTTGACGGTTGCTTTCAAGTAGGAGGTGGAAAAGTACTCCCCTCAAGTTTGTAGACGTCGGCCGGCTTGCTTCGGCGGCCGAGGTACGAGAAGGAGTCAGAAGGAGACAGAAGGAGTTCGTGGTCACACGTAGTTGACGTCGATGGGTGACTCGGGGAACACGAATAGGTCCTCCCAATATTGTAGACTCAACTTTTGCAGTCCAACTTTGAATCCCAACTTTGAATCCGTACATTGAAGTCCCAATTTTGAACCCTGGAAAGTAACATAGTAGGTGTCACCAGCAGGTCCAGGTTCATTACCCTCTGATTGTGACCACCGTGCGAAGCAAGCATTACGTGATGATGAGGTGAGGTGAGTACGAGGTGGTGTGTGATGTCACAATCAGAGCGGAGTTTACAAAATGAGATGAATGAAATTAATAGGAAAGAATTTAAAATTACAAAAATGAAAATGATATGAAATGAACAAAATGTGAAGTTAATGTGAAATAGGATATCTAATAAAAGATTAGATACCTAGCTATTTAAAATAAAAGCAAGCTAAAGCTGAAAAGAAGAAAGATTACACAAAGAAACATAAAATAAAAGTTCGTTAAAAAATGCCACGAACCTACCTACAACATTTTTGTGACGGTTGTTCAACACTTACCGATATACGGGTTTAAAACTGAATTTACTACATTATGGCTTACGAGAGTGATATGTCTACGTAAGAAAAGGTTAAGTAGATAAAAGGAAAGAAATTAATGTTCCTCAAAGTGATTCCCGGTCGGGCGGCGCTCGGCAAACGACACGCTCAGAACGTAAGCGTCTACGAGCAACCGCGACCGACCGGGGAATGGCGGTTGTGGCAGCGACGGGGCGCTCGCGCACCGCGCTATACGAACACGCCCGAGTGCCTCCGACCCGACGCGCTCAGATTTGCAGGCAAGGCAAATTCTGCGAGGCACAGACGTTGGTATTATTTAATTTTGATGCAAATTGAAGCTACTTTCCATAGGTACCTAATGATATGTAGGTAGGAAAGTACCTTTAAAATAATGATTTTATGATTTAAAATATAAACTAGATACGTCTAAAATGTATCTACGTTACACTGTCTGGGTGTTATATGTATGTATTTACAAAGAAAAATGTGTTTAAGTATTATAGCAGCTATCTGATTCCCATAGTACAGACTCTGCTTGATTTGGGGCTAGACTGTGAGAATTGTCCACAATATTTATTTTATTTTTTATTTACCTCATTTATGTGGGAACCAATACATTGAGTACCAAGTCTCAAATTCTTGGAAACAGTGTAATGCCACAGAAGTAATACAACTGTTATAGGAAGGTAACCGCCCAACATCAGATGAGCAATAAGCTTGTTCTGGCACATTTTCTCATAAAAAAGATTTCGTGCAAGGCTATATATTTCTCCAAGGGGTCTTTCCTTCACTTTGGATAGTTGCCAGAAAGACCGGCCGTGGAGAAGAATCGCCCTAAGATACGGCGCAATACATTCTTACTTCTAATAAAGTGATTGATGTTATGCGTTCCCGGTTTTCGTTATTTCAGATGTTTTTGGAAGAAAAACAACACACTTGCAGAATGTGAGGATAAATGATGGAGACAAATTGTTACTCAAAAAAATACATCGACGTACTTTTTTGAATGACACAAAGAACGTAAATAACAATTTAGTTTTATAAATCACTAGTGATATAGATGGATAATAATAAATCGTAGAGCTATTTATCTTAGGGCAGATATTTAGATCTACGGAGTAACGTTATTTGTAGAATAAAATATGTAAATCCTTGTTTTTGAAAAGCCATAAAAAAAGCTGGATATATTTTTACTTGTCGGATAAATTTATCTACACATGGAATAAAAAAAATGCCCTTATCTTTCCTTATGAGAATATCCCTAAATGCATGAATTTCAGTCGTAAAAAGAAATCAACAAATAATTACATGATAAAACCTTTTATTTAATTACAACAATAGATTTCCTGTTAAAAATCAGTATACAAGCCCTCAGGCTAAACGTGCTATGTGCCAACAATGAACCAACAATAGGCTAAGCTCCAAAATGTCGATTTCACGAGTTGAAACTAAATATAAGTACATACAAGCTAAACAGGCTTCTACAAGCGCAGATACCTTGGTTCGATAATACAAACTACCCTTCTACTTACCTTACCTCTGTCTGTACTATGCTTAGTTACTTATCTACAGTTTAGCTAATAAAAGGGTAAGAGGTTTGCTAATAAGTGCTCTTTGTGATCTTTCACAAAGAGCACTTATTAGCAAACCTCTTACCCTAAAATAGATTTAGATCGAAAGAGAAATAATCTGCGGGGAAATAAAAAAACAGGCCTATGCATTTGTTGTAGATGATTCATATAGCGTCAGGGGCTAGGTTTTTCCTATGGCCCCTATTTGCGGGATGATATAGTGCCTGGGACAGTATTTTAGATGAAATAGGCCTCCCCATCTATACCATCCTGACAGCTTAGCCGGCCTAATCCACAGGAAAGACATGGTCAAAACGTGCGGAGCTGACGAAACTGCAAATGGGGAGAAATAATACCACGGTATCAATATATGTAAACGTGATGACCGCATTGCTGTGTTTACTTGAATATTGATTTAAGTTGCCAAACATTCACATATGAAATAATTATAAAAACAAACAAGGAAAATTCCCATCGAAATCCATCCAGCAATTTTATAAAAAAATACTCGCTGAACTCGAAACCTTTTCCCATTTGTAGATCCTTGTTGAATTTCAATAATACGGAGATTGCCTGGTAGAGATCGCTGTTAGCGATAAAGCCGCTTATTGTATTACAGTGACTGTTTATTTTTAAGCTGAAAACTGTATTCTACTTGCCTTGTATGGCATTGTTATCAATAAAGAGTTATCTATTTATCTATCTATCCAGCTACATTTTGAGGTGAAACTTTTTAACTAAAATTAACTTAACTTATTTCAATGTCATAAAATCCTACATTTCACATAATTATGTACTTTCCATCGCTTTCTTACTAATGAATGAAGTAATTATTTATTTGGTCCCATTATGTAATACATTTTGGATTTGCATTTCAATATAGGTAACAGATGCTCAAATATCAAAAATAGAAGAGCTGTTCTGAAATAAATTAGGCATCGTCCCGAACAAAATTGATGATCAAATACATAGATTCCTGTAAAATTTTATTCGATCACATATTTTCAGCTTACCTTTAACTAAACCAAACATCGCCAGGTGCTCGTGAAGTGTTTATATTCGAAACCACAAAGTACACAGTCACAAAAAAAACTTAATTTGCAAGCCACAAAAAACACTTTTTTGAAATTGGAGTCGCGTGTATTGAAAAATCGCGTGATGTTTCAAAATCGGTTACATTTTTCGTATTTATTTGAAACGCGCGGTGCGTTGTTGCATGTCGTCGCACCTTGCTAGACTGCCTGAGCGAGGGGTAGGAAAGGAAACCCCTACGTTTCGATACTACGGGATCAAAGAGTAGGTAGAGCTTTTTAAATGAAGAAATTTGGTGAAATTAAACTTTTACGCAACCGAACAATACACATTATACATTTGTAAGTGTATTTATGTGTATAATGATGTGTTCGACTTCTTAGGCCCCAAACAAAAGCACAAAACTTATATTAGTGTACCTAACAGTTTTCTTCTTATTTTCGAATTCAGTCCTTGTTTGGTGCGTATATAGCATTTTCCACAGCTGTAAAAGTTTTCTTGTTGGTGTCTATGGGTGACGGTGACCGCTTACCATCAGGTGGGTAAGCCCCGTTTGCCTATCATTTGCATAAAACAAAGCTTTACAGTTTGATTCGTTTATAAACATAACTGCTTGACAATTTTGTAAAACATAACATAAACACACAACGTTCGAAAATATGTGTCAAGTGCACGAAAGGAGCCTTTTTGAGGCGCATTTAAAATCCTTTTATCACATTTGGTTCAAAAGAATCAGTGACACATTAAGAAGAAGAACACACAGAGTGTGACAAGCCAAACCCTGACAGAGATAAGCTCTTAAATTTAAGAAGAAGAAGTAAAGTGTAAATTTTCAAAGCAGCCCTGGAAAAATATAGCTTTGATACTTCTCTGAAAGGAAAGATTTTATGAGCAAAATAAGAATATGTCATTGTTTTTGATTGCGAAATAGCTTTCGTCTTCTCTGGGAGCTTTCCTACCTTATCTTTGGCACTCTCCCGGACGTGCAAGAGCGGGATAGCAGATACAATAACCGCTTTTGTGCGAGCAGACGACACGTATTGACGAACTGGGTCCGCGTTTGACCAAGTTTACTTTATTTTTCAAATAAAACATGAGTTGAAGCGCTCGGAGAATTATTTAGCGATTACGATTACATATCTATTCTATCGATTTATGGATGGTGCCATTGAAACTTTACAAAAGCTAGTTCGGTAAACTGGTAAACTCACGGAAAAGTTTATCCTCTTCCTTGCTCCATTTTTGGCACCCATTATTTGGTATAATTAAAAAGTTTGTCCACGGTTTTATCTGAGTAATCAGTCACACAATTTACATAATACAAGTCTGCAGTCAATTTTTTTTTAACAAAATTTGTTTTTTTGTTTTTTCAGTACCTTAGAAATATTTCTATTAAAGTACAGGACATCATCATCATGATACATTTTCTTTACAACTGTTCACACTTTGAGTTGAGACCCTAAAAAACCGTAATGCTTGTACTAATAACGAAAGAAAAACAATGAAATAGCCTCAGAATAATGGGTTACTTATTTTTATGCGAAAAAAGTTGCGTAGCTTCCCAAGATGACAAAAACTTATCGCAAAACAAACCTATAAGGAAAACGCTATATCGCTTGTAAAACGAATCATAATGGCAGTTCTTAAATTAAATTAATTAGTTTCGCTGTAAAAAAATCTATTAACCACTTCGTTAATAAAAAACCTATAATAAATTGATTAGCAGCGTGTATGCAAAACATGCTTCGTAGAAAATATCGTGAGTACCTACCTAAGCTTTAACATTCATTCTGGCAAATGTCGACCTATTTTTTGCTCCATGCGTAAATAAAATAAAACAAAATACAAGCACAATATGCCACAGCCACCTAAAATTGCTACCTAGCCGTTTTCTAAAGCCTTGCGCACATCTAAACGATCTACGGTGGCGATCAGTCAAACGCTGTCATATTTGACAGCACTTTACTCATCGCCACCGCAGATTGCCCATCTAATGTCGTCGCGCCCTCCAACTTAAGTGGCATTTTAGATCTAGAATATAGTTTGAAGAAGGTAAAATAAAAAAAACCTAGCAAGACTTGTAGATTAAGATTAAGAAATTAAGGCTAGATTAAGGTTTTCTTATGTTTCATGTTAGATGACTAGAGGTACCTACAAGTAATTAATCGCTGTTAAAGATTCAGGAAGTTCATTGAATAGCACCATTTAGCAAAACGGTTAGGCAGTTAATTGAACAGCTATTTATGTCAGTTTGCTGCGACACTTTAATACTACCTCCTTTTTAGGCACGCTGCAGTAATCGTAGGCTTGATTCGTAGGCTTGTGCAGCGCCTATAAGCGCCATTTTATTTTAGTTACTTTGTTTTTTGTCCCAGATTTGTTCATCACATTGCTTTTTGTCTCCTACGCCTTTCAAATGGACACTGCCCAAGATGCTAGTCTTAATAAAGAAAAGCAGAAGTTCAATGACTGGCGCTTCAAGGACTTTATCAAGAAGTTTGATCCGGGAACCGTGCAGGAACGCGTCATCAAAGCGTACAGAGAGTCCAATTACACTACAAGCCAGTACATAGACGCTATGTTCCAAGGCATGGACACAACGGACGAACTACTCAAACTAAAGATTCAAAACACTGGTATCCCATCAGGGAGTACTCAGAGCATAGACAGCATGTTGCAAGATGCCAGAAGATGGGTTCCGTATAAACAGAAACCACACATACATGATAAGTTCGATTATAGAGTAAGGCTTTATGAGCTGATGAGACAAGCTATCTTTCAAGCTAGGAACGCAATGGTCGTCATGCAAATAATGAGAGAAAAGTACCGCAACTCGTCGCTCTACAAAATGGGTTTTCTATTTTGTAAAACAGACAACTCAGTCAAGACATTCTCGCAGTTTGCTTTTAGAGCATTCAAACAATGCGGTTCGACGCGCCAAATGGTTCATAAGAGAATGTGGCTTTTGGACTCTCTTGCTACAGAAGAGAGGCTAGTTTACTTGTGGTGGAACACACAGTTGCTGATAGAGCTGGTTGAGAGAAACGACAATAGTCTCAAAGAAACTATTAAGGAACGCAACGATGACCGAGTTAAAAACTGGAAGTATACAGACTAATGTTAAAATACACTATATCTCCCTGCGCTCTACCTGCCCCTACTTTAGGAGAAAACTGCGGGGTCTGATGTCCCGGGTACTCTACCCACCTACTATTTCGTATTTTTTTTCTCATATACTGTGTAGGTACATTATTACTTTGAAGCATAGCGTGTGCTGTCTTTGAAACTTTTTCTTTATTGTCTACGTCTCACTAAATTAGAGTGGCACCACACTGGAACACACTGCTATTTTTATTTTTGTTTTGTAAAAGGATCAATAACCATTCATGTTGTGCTGACCCTATATAAAGTAGGGTAAGGGCAGGAAGAAGAGAAGATGAAAAAAAGTTTTGCAAAAGGATCATACAAAAAAACTATGGGCGCCAAGCCGTAGTTTGTTGTCTGTTCTTCTAGGCTTGGTCGCGTGGAACTGACACCTAGACTCACCGCATAGCTTTAAGACGTTTCAAAGTGTTCCTTGTGATACAACTAAATTAATAAATGTTTGTTTTTGGATCCTGGGATCAGCCTCTCAACCCAGGTTAACGCAGGTTCTTTTATTTACTCCGTTCTAAAGTAATCCTTCTGATTCAAGCAAACAAATCCTTTATTAACACAAATAGATCTGTCAAAAAACATTAGTACAAGCATTTACTACTGCGTAAAGGCATGTGCACACCTAGGGCGCTGGCGTCGGCGATCAGTGAAACGCTGTCACATTTGACAGTGGTATTTGACAGCGTTTCCCTGATCGCTACTGCCACCGAACTAGGTGTGCGCAGGCTAATACGCCAGAGAACCGCATCCTTGATGAGCCGCCCAACAGTCTGCTGAAAGTCATTGTCATAACAATGCCGTCGGTCCATCTGGTGGGTGGGCGTTTCGTCTTCCGGTTCGTGTACTCATCTTTTATGAGACACTGACTGGCTGTGCCTGGGGCGATCTCTCGCTTATTGTCTAAGTAATTGTGTGTGCGTATATACCTATTTGTTTATAACATAGTTCCAAGTTATTTTGTCGTGTTACTAACCCCTATAGATCACGGTCTGATATAAAAAGTTTTTATTTTATATTATTTTTATTTATTTACAAGATATACCACATACTAATTTGGTTTATCAGGTTCATTTTGTGTATCTGTTTTATTGATTCCTGGATATCTGTCGTAGGGAGCCTCAATGCTGTAAATGTGTTTGATAAGGTCTGTGGTGTCCCGAATGTCGATGTCGAATCGAACCACTCGCTCGTACAGTCGCATCAACGAAGTCAGGTTTTGATACGGCTTTCTGTAGTAATTGTATTGCCGTTTCGCTGTTGCCACGTACTGAAATAAAAAAACAATAATTAAATTATGCATAAAACTTACAGCTTTGCTCCATATCGTCTCTTTCTGAAACCAAACACTTAATAAAATCAAAAATCGAGATCTCTTGGCACCAAAACGTAACGAAATCGCGTTTTGGTCTACCTTGTAGCGACATCTAGTTCTATTTACCGTAAACTTCTTAAAGTGTCATTTATTTATAGGCCTCCATCTATAGGTTTGTGGTAGGCCTACTGTCGAGGATTCGTTTTCTGTCATTTCGGGAAGTCACATAGCTTTTTGATTTTAATTGTTTTTCTGGTGTTATTTTGAGTTCTGTACCCCAAGTCCCAGTACAATTTCAACATTTCGTTACCAAATGTTGTTTTCGTTTTGCCTATTTGTCTCTGTCTATTGTATGGAGAAAAGATGAGATAACAACTCTAACTACGTAATGTATTTTTGCCGTCTCATATTTTCTCCATACAATAAATAGAGACATATAGGCGAAACGAAAACAACATTTGGTAACGAAATGTGGTTGCCAAACTCCGACTTCGGGTACTGTTGTGTAATTTCGGTGGTATTTTAACCAACATTACTTGAGGTCTTAGCTCAAAGTTTTAGCAGTTGGAATTAAAGTGTATCATGTGATATTCTGATTTGAACATGTTTGAGATGGTTTTGGGAAAAACGGCCATCTTTTGTTTCCAAAGTCAATTAGGGTAGGGCCGACTTGTCTATGACTGACTTGACTTGACGAAAAAGTATTTTATCTATGTAATATATCATCATCAAACTCATTAAACTACTCGACACTGGCAAAATGGATCCGAAATGGACAAATGCCATTCATTAAGAAGAAGAAGAACTTACTTTCAGCATTTCCGTTTTGAGTCTCCGCAGTCGGTTAAAAAGGTAGCCAATCCTGTATCTCTTGTCTTCGCGGTAGGGCTCGCGTAGCTTAAACGCACCATCCATCTTGTACCTAGAAGAATCTTTATTAATGACTAGCAGCTCGTCCCGGCTTCGCACGGGGTAGACAATATTGTTGTACATTATTTTGTTCTATCGCTAATAGTTTCGGCAGCGCATTCGACGAAAGACATTTTAAGACTCATTTTTCTACACCTTCGGTTACGTTGTTCAAATTTTACCAAGGATCCCTAATTTTTTTCAATATGAAATGTAGCCTATGTCAAATTGGAAGAATGTAGCATTCTATTGGTGAAAGAATTTTTTAAATCGGCCCATTACTTTTTGAGCCTATTCATTACAAACATACAAAAATAGGTACAAATCTTTCCTCTTTATAATATTAGTATAGAAGTATAGATGATGATGATGGCGTCCTGGCCGATTTCAGCTACAGCGACTGTAGAACTGTAGGCCTATCATAATCTCTGTCTGGCTCTGTCTCTGGCCTCTGGTTTTGAGTCTGTGTGAGTGTTGACTAAATAAATTCTACGTCGAAACGTCACACACACAGTATAATACACTGGTGAGCACTCACACAGACTCAAAACCAGAGCCAGACAGGGCTTGTGGTAGGCCTACTGAACAGGCGTAATTAAATCTAACTTGATAATTAAAACTAATACCTAAATGATTAAAATTAATTGGAACTTAGTTGGTCAGTCCTTTCAAGCGCTCTCTGATGAAAAAGTAAATAAATAAATGTGGAGTCTGAGTCGAGTCTCAAGCTTATATTACCCTCATTTTTCAGTGGAGAACTGACAAAAACTTTATGCTTGAAATTTGACTCAGACTCAAGCTCTCGGTCCTTACATACCTCGAATGATACAAATACATTAAGCACAGCTTCTCAAACTTCTTTATTTTCTGTGTTTCACGATTTTCTTTGACCGCCTTGTCTGCCAGATCCACGTGTCCTCGATAATGGGACCATACTCTCTTCCTCGTGAAGTTATACAGCTGGGCTGAGATGTCGTTGTAGTCTTTTGCATCATCGCCGTTAGCGGTGATGTTGCTCAAGTCTTGGAACTCCTCATCTTCGGAACAAAAGGCGATTCTAATAGAACCGACAACTTCTGTAAGTGCTTCTATATCAAGCTCAAGTTCGGTCGTGGATGGAGTACTGTTGCCGTCTATGGGACGGATCTGCCAAGTATCAGCTCGAGGCCTTGGATTCGCCAGGAGGCTCACTGGCGACGACGAGCTGTTTGACTCCAAGCTTTATAGCTTGGAACACCGTCGTCGAGTGGCTTGTTTATCGGTCTTCTACCGTTTACATTTCGGGGAGTGCACACTAGAGCTGGACGACCTTATACCTTCATCACCCTTTTACCTTTTTTTTTATGTAACTAGCTGATGGAACAAGCATATGGCCCACCTGATGTTAAGTGGTAACCATCGCCTATAACAAACCAATGCCTCGTAGGTCACGCACGTCAGGAACGTGCCCTACGATGCACTGCCCTGCGTCCATCAACTGGCGGCATAAAGATATTCAGCCTCACGTGCCAGTATAATTACACCGGTACACACACCCTTCAAACTGAAACACAGCAATGCTGCTTCACGGCAGAAATAGGCATGGTGGTAGTACTTCCCCCGACGAGCCACACACAAAGAGCTCTACTACTACTTGACCACTTTTACCTACGGACATCTAGACGCACGGACAAATGCCAATCCTTCATGGTAGATATTTCACATTCTCATACAAAGTGTGTGGTAATCTTGTGCGTGTATATACAAACAAAACGTCCAACTATCGGCTGTGTAGCAAAACATAAATTTGCAAAAAGTCAGGTTCTCAAAATGTCGTGATACTCAGGCACAAAATTCAACACACAAATTGCATCGGAAGGGAAACGGCATTAAAATACAAATTTGTACATACATAATCTTTGGTCCATGTACAGTGGCGGAATGAAAATGTTCGTCGATTTTCAACTTGATTTGTTCAACGTATCACGATCACTACCTTTTGAAACTGAATAGACAGAATGCACGGATAAGTTAACGTCACAAATTATGTCAAAATGTGTTCATGATCAAGGCACTCTGGTGCAAGCGAAAACCGACTCTAAGGTGATGAACATTTTCATACCGCGACTGTACTTGTAGCGTAGGTATATCATATCTCAAATACAAGAATACAAATACATCATGTTATTTGTCGCAAATAAGAGAAGAAAGATCATCTTCATCAGCCTGAAGAAGTCCTCTGTTGGACATAGACCTCCCTTACATATTTTCAGCAAGAACGATTCTGAGCCCTTTCCATCCACCGACTTCCCGCGATCTTAACAATGCCGTCGGTCCATCTGGTGGGTGGGCGTTTCGTCTTCCGGTTCGTGGTCGCTATCCGAGAACCTTTATTCCCCAGCGGAAAGAAAACGAAGCGAAGAAAGAAAGCGGAAAGAAGAAAGAAAGATAAACCTCAGCATTTCAGTATAATCCATTTCATTGATGAGCGCGACATCGGCGTCGGTAATAGTCTCATTGGGTTCCGGCAGAAAAAGACTTTCCACAGTCAAGTCTCCGAAGAAGATTTCCTGGACATTTGGTGGGTAAGTGTGTGTGAGGTATATCGGTATCCCTATAAGAAGAATAATCAATAAAAATATAAAAATGAATTGCTGTTCGTTAGTCTCGCTAAAACTCGATAACGGCTGGACCGATTTGGCTGATTTTGGTCTTGAATGATTTGTGGAGGTCCAGAGAAGGTTTAAAAGGTTTTTTTTTTTCAACGGGAACGGTAACGGGGCTAGCGAAGCCGCGGGCGGCCGCTAGTATTAAATAAAATAACTTGGAAGTATATCGGTATCCCTTAAGAAGAATAATATTAGTTTAAATAACTTGTGAAACCGAACTCGAATTCAAAAAAAACTACTGAACATAGTCTGAAAGAATTTCAAATGCCAAGCATGAGTTGGACCACAGAAAAAGCTTATGAAGGCTAGACTAGATACTTAGTTGATGGACGCAGGGCAGTGCATCGTAGGGCACGTTCCAGACGTGCGTGACCTACGAGGCCATGCTTTGTTATAGGCGATGGGTGGACCATAAGCTTGTTCCATCAGCTAGTTGTATAAAAAAAAGACTTAAAATCTAGCGACGAACATTTTTTGAAGACAAAGATAATCAGTGAGAGATATGAATATATGAATACTTACATATTAAAACAAAAAAAAGAAGCAGCATAGGGGAGATTTTACAGCACCTGTATATTAAGGCTGGTTACGTTTAAACACTAAACCTAACTGACATAAAAAACTAATGATTATTATTTACGAGGGATTTTAATTAAAATGTGCATTTTATCTTGAGCTGTGATATTAAAACAGTTCGTATTTTATTAACATGCGGAGCGTTATAATTATAATTGGTAAAATTAAAGTACTTATTTTGAAAACGATTTGTAAAAAGTTAAGAAAACAGAAATAATATGTTGAAGCTATCATGATTTTACAAATTGATATAAAAACATATAAAAGGATCCCGCTATAGAAGTATTATTTTTTTTAATTATTAATTAATCATAATTATCCTGGACTGAAATTTGATAGGCAACCCACATAGAATATATTTATTGGCATGTTTAATTAAATATAAAATACGTTTCATTAAATAACCAGCTCGGTGAAGGTCCTTCTATAGCGGGATCTTAGACTAATAGCAATTAAAGAAAGAAAACGGCTCACGACTGAATCCTCTAATAAGATTGATTATATCTTTTTAGTGCGATGGGCTATAATATGTGTCAAATCTAGTATTAAAGGCCTGCGCACATCTAGGCGATGGCAATGGCGATCAGCTGAAAACCTGTCATATTTGGCAGCGTTTCAGCTGATCGCCATTGGCCTAGATGTGCGCAGGCACTTATACCCCGTATTCAGAAACAGTGCTTGAGTGCGTGATGCATAATTTCAGAAGAACAGTTCTTAACCAAGTGTAATTCAAACCTACGACCTTCACCTTGATATTATATACATATGTAGGTCTACTAAGTACTATCTACCTAACGTTTGGGATATGTTTCTATGTAATTTTTTTATTTTAAGACTGAACAAAACAAGTTGCCGATACCATGCAATTACCTACCTATTTTTCAGTTTATTTGAAGGTTGTATACTCCAACGACAAAGAACACCCACCAGATGATATAAATGACTTGTTCCCAACCATAGTTAACTCTACATTCGACCTGAACAACAACGCAACCTTCGATATAGGGAAGATGGATGTGAAGAGACTTGCTGAAAAGATAGGAGCCTTGAATGAAAGCATGGATGACATGTCGCCGATAGACGCGAGAAGACAGGTTTAAAGTACCCCTACCTACTTATTTCAAATTAGGGTCCGTTCACACAGACCGGCTTGGAGAGCATCGGCGCGCATTTTTATTTTCACACAGACCGGACCGTATACGCTTGGAGTTGGTCGGAGCGGAGCCGCCAACTATTTCTTATAGACCGGCTGTAAGCGATCTGAAAGCGGATGCGCTCGCAGCCGACGAGAAAAGTACGCGATCGGAGCCGGTCAACTCCTCTTTTTATATATACAGGGTGGAATTTTGTAATGCCACCTGGAGGGAAAGTACTCTTAATACTGCAGATAGAAAATTTTACTCAAAGGAAACATTCCTTTATTTTTGAATAGAAAGCAAACTGCATTCAAAGATTTTCGAAAAAAAAATTCTCCCACACCCGGGAATCGAACCGGCTAAAATAATTTTAAGCTAACATTCCATATTTAAATTACCTGATACACGCAGCTACGAGTATGTCGCAAAGGAGTCTGCATTACAAAAGATGGATGTTAGTTAAAGAGTTTTAACTTGACTCATTGAATTTGTAACTTCAGATTTCCTGGTTTTCCTTTCATTTAATTTATCATGTTTGTTAGAGAGAATTCATCCTTATAATTGACCCTAACGATCGATGCAATAAAAGTACAAGGTATAATTTTTTCAGATTTAAGCCGGTTCGACTCCCGGGTGTGGGAGAAGAGAATTTTCTAAAATCTTTGAATGCAGTTTGCTTTCTATTAAAAAATAAAGGAATGTTTCCTTTGAGTAAAAGTTTCTATCTGCAGTATTAAGAGTACTTTTCCTCCAGGTGGCATTACAAAATTCCACCCTGTATATTCAAGCATTCTTAGTGACAAAAGCAGTGCAGATGCAAAAGCAACCTTACTACGAATAATAAAAACTCTGTTTTTAACGTGATATGATCTGCTTTCCTCTCCGAGCTGGTCTGTGTGAACGGACCCTTGCTCTTTCAAAGCTCTACGACCATCGTATAGTACCATACCTACCTCTTGTATAACCAAGAGACAAAATGTATGCTCTTGTCTCTTGGATAAGGACTCATGTGTCTCGATTAGACTTATAAGCGGTTCATTGTGCATCAGAATGTATTGGCTCTAACTGTAGCCAGCCTAACTCCTCCCAAAAGAGCAGACACTTCTTGGGGACTTAGCAGGCATGGAAGAGAGACCTAGGGCTGCCCAGGATTTCCTGTCGTTGAGCTGCCACTCTCGTGTTCCAGAACTAAATGGGCAGCTGATTTTTCTTTTGGTAGACATCCTCTTTAAAGCAGACTGTCTGTGGCTCCGATGTTGTATAGGTGTTCAGAGGACAGTGACCCGTTACGGTCCTCACGATGGTTCTAGTAGTACCTCTTCGTAGTAGTAAATGGCCTCTCAGTTGGTAGTAGCTCTGACTTCTGCGCCATAGGTCATGGGTTCTATACCCACCAAGACCAAATATTTGTGTGTTAAATAAATACATAAATAAATGAATAAATATTGTGGACAATTCACACAACACTACCCAGCCCCAAACTAAGCAGAACTTGTAATATGGGAACCATATAGCTGATATAATACTTGAATACATTTTTTTTTTGTAAATACATACTTAGAATACAATATAACACCCAGACAGAGAACAAACATTTACGTTCACCACACAAATATTTGTTCTCGGTGGGGATCGAACCCACGACCTACGGCGCAGAAGGCAGAGCTACTACCAACTGAGCTAGAGGCCAGTGTTTCATTACTTACCTATTACATTTAAATGTTCAGGTGCTGATGCCCAAATATATATCATGGTGGTACTACCGAGAGGCAACACTCCACATGGCGAAACAGAAGACAGTTGATCTGATGCTGCAAATTATCTACATGGCTAGGCATGTTATGAAAGAGCTGGAGTCTAATCCAAACTTCAGTCAAGAAGACACGGGGTACAAAATTGGAATATTGTACCTGCGACTGACAGGGATGGCTGAAAAAATTAACGACATTTTCAGAATGATGCATAATCGAAAGTTTGTACTCATAGTTTTTTTTGTTTAGTTATTATACAACGTGTATCAAAATATGTGTACTATCCCGAAGGGGGGTGAATTTCCACCCCCCGGGGAACAACTTTTGTTCAACGACTTTTCGAACTTCGATTGGTATCTCTGAAAAAAACTGCAACGAAGTTTCAACATGAACAGCTGACTTTATACAAAGTGACAACCCTAAACTCAGCTGTTTCTTGCACTTGAGGCAATGACATCAGTATGGTCACAGATGAGGAGGGACAGAGTTGACATAATTCTTAAAAGGGAAAAACGCCTACAGCATCACAGAGGCAAATTGTTGTAAGTTATTTTTAGTTATGTCACAAAATTATAGCTAGGATCACATTTCAATTTGAAAGTTGAAGTTACGGAAAGTTAAACATACGAAATGAACTTTACGCTGTTTGTTTGATAACACAGTCATGTCTTTTTCCAACTGTTTGTAATTTCTTGTGTGTTGATCTAATAACGTACTGACCTGACTACACACACAGCCCATTGATATCCACTACTGGACAGAGTTTTGAATTTGGCGGGTATTGCCATAATCACTTGGCAGGGGATTGATGATCGGAGTAAAGGTATACAAACATGGTAACTTATCTAAAAACTTTACTAGATGAGTCTTTCCGTTGAGTAGGTATTAAAATATGTGGTTAGTCTGTCCGTAGAAATCTATGAAACTTACATTTCGTCAAAGATAACAGCGTAAATTTGATTGGCGGTCGGATTTGCCAAACGGTTTTGAATCGCTAATCATAGATCAAATTCTACTTTTGGGAGCCTCCCCCTTTCGCTGATTGGCCGCGGCATCTATCAAACATAATACGCCTTTCCTTTTTTAAGCCACGGGTTCCGTAATTTTTTAAATACCAAATTTTTTTTAAACTTGTGCACTCAAAATTCGTTCTGTTTTCTACTTTTTAAACAGATATTAAAGCGAATTTTATTACTTAACGTCCAATACTACTAAACTTACATAAGTTACAAGATACCTACCTACTAGGATTTTTTTAATGAAACATGAGTCACCGTCAAAGATGCAGGATTTTGTACTGGTAAACCAGTTATCTAAATTCACACAAAGTGTACCTATGTGTAGTACATTGTGAAATACCTATGTAAAATAAAACTAGGTTACCTACTTATTCATACAATTTTCTACCAGCTACTTAGGTAGGTATACCTATTATTTCACGACTGTAATCCCTACCTACTTATGTTTCCATCTTGGGGTTTACTGAAATTAAAAATGAACCCTAAAATTTTTCCATATTTTCGGTGAAATCAAAAGAATGAGTTAGTGATGTACTAACATCACTACATGTCGCCTTACTTTTGTTCGCAATATCGATTAATAGTATTACGAAAACAAAGAAGTGATTAAGTGATCATCATTATCATCATCATCAGCCCTTGACGACCCACTGCTGGACATAGGCCTCTCTTATGATTATGCCATTCGCCTCGGATCTGCGCTAGTCTGGGCCATGCCGCGGGTTTGTGGTAAGTAGGTAGATACTTGTTTAAATAAAACCGACAACCGTTGGGGAATAAAGGTTCTCGAATGGCGACCACGAACCGGAAGACGAAGCGTAGGGCGCCCACCCACCAGATGGACCGACGACATTGTTTAAGATCGCGGGAAGTCGATGGAAAGGGCTCAGAACCGTTCTTCCTGGAAATGTGTAGGGGAGGCCTATGTCCAGCAGTGGACTTCTTCAGGCTGATAATGTTGAAATGATGATGACTAAGCCTACTTAACTTTATTTAACGTAAACAGGTAACTAAAAGAATAAAAATAAAACAAAAACATAAAATCGATGATAAATGATAATCTTAGTAAAGTACCCACACATCACTAGCGATACAAACTCGACCAAGTTAAGTTTGCACCTCGCGTCCATTACGCCGCATTGCAGCGAGGTACAAACTTAGCGTGGTCGTGTTGTACGTACCTACTAACTTTAATTAGATTTTAGTTTCACTTTCTTCGTTGTGCGGTGCAGTGCATTCCTAGTTTTAATTTTCGTGCCTAAATTACATGAGTAGAATTTAAGAACAATGACGACATACAGCAATGCTGAATATTACAACATGATACTGTGTGTGGGTGCAGCTCCGAATCACGACCTGATGGCTGCGCGGAGGCTGTATGGTGAAAGACACCCAAACACGCCGCTACCCTCATACCGCTGCTTTCGTGAGCTTGTAGGAAGGCTCTACTCTACAGGAACCTTTCACAGGAGTGACAGCGGAGGGCGTCCAAATACTTTATCGAGGAGGAACGAGGAGGTGGTTTTGGATTTCTTCGATGAAGACCCACGAAGGAGTACTCGTCGAGCAGCGGCTCAATTTGGCGTGCCTCACATGAGAGTATGGCGGGTCTTAAATGACGATGGTCAGCACCCGTACCACTACCGGAGGACCCAGGAACTGATTGCAGCTGATTACGGCCCGCGCGTTCAGTTCTCCAGATGGGTAGTAGAAAGGGCAGAGGCAGACCAAAACTGGATAAGCACAGTGCTGTGGAGTGATGAGGCCACATTTACCCGGAACGGAATATCAAACGTCCACAATGACCATATCTGGGCGCACGTCAATCCAAACGCGTCGAGCCAATCCTCCTTCCAACATCGGTGGTCTGTCAACGTCTGGGCTGGCATTGTTGGAGACCGTCTTATCGGTCCAATTTTTTTGCCAAACCGCTTAGACGGGGAAACTTATCTCCAGGTCCTGTCTGAACAGGTAGAAGATCTGTTAGAGGAGCTGCCACTGCGAGTCTACCAGGACCTGGTGTTCCAGCAAGATGGAGCACCAGCTCACTACTCACGCGCAGTGAGGAGCTACCTGGACCGGCGGTTCAGTATGTGGATCGGCCGCGGAGGTACGATTGCCTGGCCGCCGCGCTCCCCTGACCTCACCCCGCTTGACTTCTTTTTGTGGGGCTACCTTAAGGGTGTGGTGTATGCATCGGAGTGTCACACAGCTGAAGAGATGAGGAGTCGTGTGTTAGAAGCGTGTGCCGCTCTTAGTCCAGTAAAGATAGGCAATGCAACAACATCAGTGGTTGGCCGCGCTCGTCTGTGTTGCATAGAAGAAGGGAGGCATATCGAGCCATACTTAAATGCATAAAAAGACAATGACAATGGGCAGATCTTTCGCTGCCGAGTGTTGTGCGCTCCATAGTTTGTAGTGACAGTGCGTGGTATGCTCTTTCCGAGTTTGCAGAGACAGTGATGGCTGCCAAGGAAGACGCCGAGAGATTACGCGAAACAAAAAAAAAGGTATCGTTACTTAACTAGCGCTAAAGTGAGTGAAAGAAAAGAAAGAAAGAAAGAAAGAAAGAAAGAAGAAAGAAACTGCTGACAAGCAAGAAATGAGGTAGATAGGTATGTAAACTTACAACTTTCCTAACTCTCTACTTAGCATTTTAAAATGTTATCAATAGGTACTATCTATGTACCTACCTACCTACTAGCATCTTATTATTATTACGCAATTACGAAATCATCTAGTAATCTCCCGCCATAGCTGAAATCTACGAATAAATACCTACCTACCTACAGAGGTAGTAGGTGTAGGTTACAAGGATAGGGTTGTCAATTTATTTAGGCATTATGAAATTTAAACTTTTTGTATGGGAAACCGAAAATAGGAATTTTTAATTATCTCCCCCCCACAACTGATGACCATTGTGGTCTGAAACCCCCCACCTTCGCATAGTACACATATTTAGATACACCTTGTATATAATAATCCAGTAGTTTATAATCATATTCTACCACGTTTCGTGCACTGCCGTTTCTGCTTTTTTCACTATCCTAAGGTTGCATGGAAGAAGTTACTCATACTCATACTCATATTATTTATTGCAATTATTATGTTACATTATTATTAGTTTGTTGCGCATTCAGCGTTAAGATCGCCCATTGTGCTTTATTTAATTACGCTGTTACAGTAGGACTACCTCAAGCTCTGTCTGGCTCTGGTTTTAAGTCTCTCTGGCTGGCTGCTTCAAGTGGCACTTTGTGGTCAAGTGGCTGGTGTGCGAATAGGCTTAGATATTTTCGTTTCATTTCGATTCATCATGAAATCAAGATAATAATCTAAATAATAGGTACTTAATCAGAATATCACTTTGTTTCGTGTGCTGTCTTTGAAACTTTTGCTTATGTATTATTGCCAACGTCCCATTATGTGAAGTGGCACCACACTGGAACTTCACTGCTATTGTTTTTATTTTGGATTTCTAAAAGGATCCAACACGGTAGGAACCAAGCCGTAGTTTGTTGCCTGTTCTGCTTTTTTTGTTTTTGTTAGTTGTAGTTGTATAGGGGTCGAGTTTGGTCGACATAAACGAAAACTGATTTTGGGGGTCGACGAGGTCAAACAATCGACCCCTATTAAATGAACACAAGTTCTTATTTCAAAGTTTCAAGATAGGTAGGTAGGTACTGTATTGTTTATATTGTGTTACGTGTACTAAGAATAATTAATATTTTTGTAGGAAATAGCATTGCTGTAGTAATAATGTAAAGTCTGAAATTCGTACAACGTACGTTTATTTTGTTAAATTTTGATGAGAAAATGAAGTCAACTTTACTCACTTAACCAAGTGCAAAGTTTTCCAATTGGTACCTTAGTACCTAGCTATTTTGCATCATTAGGAAAAAACTAAAGATAAGCCCCCTTATTCATAATAGCCAAACGGCTAAACCGATTTTAATGAAATTTGTTTGGGACAATCTGGACGTAAGAATATTCTTCCAAATAAAAAAATAATTTTCTAAATCGGTTCATAAATGACGGAGGCATGCAGTCACAAACATTAAAAAATATATTAAAAAAAATAACAACACTGATTTGAATAAAATTAAAATGGGACCAATCTGAAAGCAGTAACTTTCAGATAAAAAAATGTTTTTTGAAATCGGCTCACAAATGATGAAGTTATGCGGTAACAAACATAAAAAAAAAAAATACAACCGAATTGAGAACCTCCTCCTTTTTGATTGGAAGTCGGTTAATAACACACTGTAGCAGCTGTTTTAAGTTAGCGGAGCATTGTGAATAGGGGGGTTGATCTTAAAAGTAGGTAATTTGGCCATGGGGGTCTGAGGTAACCGTTCATTTTGGAAAAGGGGTCACTTGGCCAAAATAGTTTGGGAATCCCTGCTCTAGAGGATAAAGTAAATTTGAATTTAGAATATCGTGTTCACTAAGTTTGTGAATACACAACCTATTTACTTCAACCTCCATGGTGCCGAATTTATCATACAACCTTTTTAGGGTTCCGTAGCCAAATGGCAAAAACGGAACCCTTATAGATTCGTCATGTCTGTCTGTCTGTCTGTCTGTCTGTCTGTCCGACCGTGTCACAGCCATTTTTCTCCAAAACCATAAGAGCTACACTGATGAAACTTGGCGAGAAGATGTATTCTGTAGACCGCATTAAGATTTTTACACAAAAATAGAAAAAAAACTATAAATTTTGGGGGTCCCCATACTTCAAACTGCAACTCAAAAAAATTTTTTTCGTCGAACCCATACGTGTGAGGTATCTATGAATAGGTCTTCAAAAATGATGTTGAGGTTTCTAATATCGTTTTTTTCTAAACTGAATAGTTTGCGCGAGAGACACTTCCAAAGTTGAAAAAAGTTGGTCCCCCCCCCTCTAACTTCTAAAATAAGGGAATGATAAAACTAAAAAAAATATATGTTGTACATTACTATGCAAACTTTCAACGATATTTGGTTTGAACGAGATCTAGCCAGTAGTTTTTTTTTTATACGTCATAAATCGTAAACCGCAATTTACCTTTCGACGAACTACAAGAACCTGTTTCCTGTTTATTTTCTGTATATTATGTTACTTGATGCTACGGAACCCTTCATGGGCGAGTCCGACTCGCACTTGGCTGCTTTTTTTAATTTGTTAATAACTCGCACTCGAAACCTTCTTGGTGTTTTATGAGTTCAAAACATTATTAAACCTATTTACTTCTACCTCCATGGTGCCGAATTTATCATGTCAACCTTTTTAAATTTGTTAAAAACTCATACTCGGACCCTTCTTGGTGTGTTACTTTTAGTCGCGCCATGTTATTTTTTGCACTTAGTCATTTCCTCGCTGAGGTGGGATGAAAAGTTACGTGTTGCACTCGAGTGCAAAGATTTTTCACCTTGTGCTCTTTTGATTCCTTCGCCAACGCTTAGGATTCTAACTTTTAAACCACTCGCTACGCTCGTGGTTAAATTTTAGAATCCTGCGCTTGCTCGGTCATCAAAATTGAGCACGCGGTTAAAAAGCAGCTTTCCACTCTTGTATAACCAATAACTATTTTGACTTTGTTCCAGTACATGGAGACGTGATCAGAAGCAGCACTTACAGCTCCACCACAGAGCTGTGAAGCTACATACCGAGTTCGTGTACACTTGGGGCGTTATTATCAAGGTGGACGAAACGTATAGACAAATAAACGGAGAGCGACCGAAACTACCCAAGTCACTTGTCGAAGATGGTGGAATCACCGACGTGGAGTACAAGATCGGTTAACAAGCCAAACGGTCAAAATAAAATTCACAACGACTTTATCCTGGAACGTCTGCTGTTTTTATTGTATTCGCAACGCAATACGACTGCAAAAAAACATGGTCTAACATGGTGTGACCTAAAACCTTCTCCAAATGAGTAGTGCTTGTGCCAAGTCTCAAAAAATAGTGGTGCTCCAAAAAATTACAGCTATTTTATTTAAGCAGGTCACCTGAACATTTAAGGCCTAGGTCGCTGGCTATGGCGATCAATGAAACGATGTCAAATATCGCTGTCAAATTTGACAACGTTTCACTGATCACCATCGCCAGTGACCTAGGTGTGCGCAGGCCTTTATATCAAATAAAGGAGATAATTATTTGGTTCGCATTTATTATTTTTATCTGTTTTCATCATATATTTCTTTTTAAATAAAGGTTGCTGTATAGTAGGTAGGTACCTGTATATTATGTCAAATACTCAAGGGTTAGTAATAATTATCTCTATTCTACCTAAATACCTATGTCGATAGCTAGTAAAAAGGTAGGTATTATTTCTCTTGTGCATTGCATTTTCTTATCTTTACATGTGTTTATGGGTTTCTTCGTATTTAATTATTTAATGAAACTTCTGTAAACACGTTAAAATTTATCATGTTTTCACGTGTTCGTTTTTGTTGCTATATAATAAGTAAGTTCTTACTTACTAGCAATCATTTTAGACATCTGATAACCGACAAAGTGTGTATTTATTTCCATAAGAGCCTAGTCATTTTGATCACAAATAATAAGTTGAATAAGCAAGAACGGAGAAATGCTCCTCCAAGTTATTCTGTTCGCGAGTAAGTAGGAACTACGAGTAGAAAATATCAAGGATTGTACTTGTTTATAAATAATTAATTAATGACGTTCTCGTCGATTTCGGTTAGAGTGACTGATTATTAAACTGTTAATTGTTGAATTTTTGATCAGATTTGATCAGAACTTTCATGCGCATTTCTGGCATGATGGCAAAAAAAAAACATCATCCACACATGGTGTGCGGACTGATTTCCGCACGTAGACCTTTAGCGGGCACATTTTGCGTGACGCTTGAAACGTGTTGCTCGAACTTTTTTAGTTATACGACACGCCAGTTTCCTTCTGAAAACTTTATTTAAAACAAAAGATTGCACATCCGACTGCAGACAAAAAAGGCTTTTCAGGTTTCAAAATGGTCTTGGCGTTAGACATAACTCAGGGGAAGCCTATTCCCCATGCAGAAGAACTCCATAGGATGATCACGGCTAATGTACTCAACTACACCGACACTAACAAGGGGTCTTTCTTTGAATACTTCTTGAACCCTGAAGGTATTTACCTGTATTCTTATTATTTACTAAGCGATTGGCATCCTATGACCCAGCGAGAAGACGACGCGGCAGACCAAAACGAAGGTGGCGAGACGAGCTTGATGGTTTTTTGACGGACTGAACAAGCGTAGTCTCTCGTTTAGAGAGTACCTAATAAATTCCTTGAGCGTAGTCCACAGGAATGCAATATCTGGAAAGAATGGGGGGAGCCTTTGCTCAGCCGTGGGAACCGGGCACAGAATAATAACATCTATGGTGAATTAATTATTGAAAACTGTTCAGTAGTTTGAGTTTATTCGTTACATACCTACCTACTGTTAACCAGTTTTGGGAATAGGACATACCTAATCGAATCAAGCAGCGGGACACATCTCTAATGGTGGAAAAATAAGAGGAAGGGAGATGGCGTCGTGATACGCAGTTGTATTGTTTGCCGTGTAAAAAAGTAAAACAGAGTTGTAGCTATAATCAATGAAGCGTTTTACAGATGTTTCTTGTCAATGTTAGTTCGCTAAATTGTGAGACTCATCTTTAAAAATGCTGCACAGGTAACATCAACAGCAACAATACGGAAAACTTGGACTTCAGGGTCCTAGACGCAGACAACCTGAAGAAAATAGTCGAAATGGCTACGAGGAAGCGAACTGAAATGACTATGAGGAACCAAAACGAAACCGCCATGAGGAAACAAAATGAAATGGCCATGAGGAACCAAAACGAAACCGCCATGAGGAACCAAAATGAAACTGCCGTGAGGAACCAAAATAAAACTGCCGTGAGGAGGCAGAATAGAGAGTACAGGTGGTATGATAGAATGGAGTCTTTGAGGGGAAACCATCATCTAATAGAGAGAGCTTTGGAGCAAATGCAGCAATCCATTTATGCGACGAGGTAACTATTTTGGATTCTCTTTTATCAAAAAGTCGTAATAGCCGACCGAAAGCACCAAAAACTTGCGATTTCCGGTGAAAAATTAATGGAGGTATTTAGTTACGTCGCTTTTTTTATGCTTCCTACTTTTTTTCTGATTGATTCGAAACTAACATTACTCTGTGAGTCCTATTCCCAAAACCGGCTAACAATATGTATGTTTTTTTTTTTATACTTCTAGCTGATGGAACAAGCATATGGCCCACTTGATGTTAAGCGGTAACCATCGCCTATAACAAAGCATTGCCTCATGTAGGTCACGCACGTCTAGAACGTGCCCTACGATGCACTGCCCTGCGTCCATCAACTTGAGGCTTACAGATGTATCGCCTCACGTGCCAGTAATTACACCGGCACCCATGCCCTTCAAACCGAAACACAGCGATGCTGCTTCACGGCAGAAATAGGCATGGTGGTAGTACTTCCCCGGACGAGTTCTTCACAAGAAGCTCTACTACTACTAAAATGTGTTATTCTGAATCACTTTCAGGTACAGAATTCAGAGTACTGCACATCTAAGACAGATGTTTGGGGATCGAACCAGCTACAAGATAGCGTTGTTGGTCGGCTCCATGAACCAGATCATATTGAAGATGGAAACCCACCACGCCCAAATGTGGAAGTTTCCAAAAGAGACCCATTTCTTCTGGTATCTGGTGCTCTACGAGAAAGCCGTGGCGTGCCACGTGGACGTTACTTATATTGTTAAGCAAATCTATCAACTGAATAGTAAGCAAGAAAAACAGCTGGATTGAATTGCAAGGATTGCGGAAAATTTGAAATCTATAATTAATTATTTATTGATAAAAAAAAAAAAATTAAATAAAAATTTTAAACCTGCCGAAACAAAATCCTCATTCCCTTTCAATAAAGTGTACATTATTCTACTAGTAAAGCTCTTTCATTTGATATCCATTTTGAGGAAAATAAAAAAAAATCGCCATTTGTGGTGACGGCCATCTTGGATTTGAAACCGTTTTTGCGTCAGGGGTTAAACATAATTGCACACAGAACTATTTAGCCCCAAACTCAGCAGAGTGGAACTAGATTGATCATAATTATAATACCCATATACTGTTTTGTTACATACTTATAACACAATAACACCCAAGCAGAGAACAAATACCTATGTTTCATCACAAATATTTGTTCGCGGTGGGGATCGAACCCACGACCTTCGGCGCAGAAGGCAGAGCTACTACCAACTAAGCTGTGAGGGCTGTCAAACTTTGACAGGTACCTAAAATAAAAATAAAAAATGCAAATAAAACTCCAAATAATATCTAAACTGAGTATATTTTAACATTAGCCTAATGAATACTAGAATTAATTGTTTATGTCAAATTCACAAATTATAATAATAACCTAGGAGTAGGTTAAAAATTTAACTTCATGATAATTTTTTTTCAATGTCAAGCTGCAGAGGAATGGAGTTTTTGATATATTTTATACAGGGTGTTTCAGAATATGTAATTGATAAAATGGAGTCACAAAATAAGATATACATACTGACGAAAATGGTCGACTATTATTTTAAGCCCTGAAAAAGTGTGGAGTATTTATAACTTACGAATACTTACATTTGAAGTGAAACTGCTACTCTACTCAATATTTGAACAAAAAAAAATATTTTAAAAATAAAAATGACGGACTATAGAATTACTATATTTGTGGTAACATTTATTCTGAACCACCCTGTATACAAATAATATTTTATAAAATAAGAATTATACGTAATAATAGCCTCTAATCTTAATAACTAAATTAAAATGCTCTTTCCTAATATTCTAATAATTTCTAAGATTCACAAACCAATTCTGCCGCTAAAGCTTTTAGACTGCGATCACAATGATCGAGCGGG
The DNA here is from genome assembly GCA_947578465.1 of Thera obeliscata. Taxonomy (NCBI): domain Eukaryota; kingdom Metazoa; phylum Arthropoda; class Insecta; order Lepidoptera; family Geometridae; genus Thera; species Thera obeliscata. Next base: position 1,652,077 of record OX387915.1, read on the forward strand.
CGCGGTAGCGGAGGCGTTTTCAGTTTAGTTCAAATACTTTTCAACTTCTGTGGCACTTATTATAATTAAAAAATCGGTTGTCTGTAAAGTCGGTTTACTGACGATAGTTGAACGTGATAACGTCATAAGAAAATACTGATGAAATGGTTGCATTTTCAAAAGAAAAGTTTAGTTTTACTGAATTGAATTGAATGTGAATGAAACTGAATGAAACTGAATGAAACTGAATGAAACTGAATGAAACTGAATGAAACTGAATGAAACTGAATGAAACTGAATGAAAATCCGGACCCGGACCCGGACCCGGACCCGGACCCAGACTGAACCCTTACCCTTACCCTCATTTACCTTTACCCTCATTTACCCTTACCCATTACGGGCTCGGGCTCAGGTAAATGGAACGACGAAACGACGTAACGACGCATGAGTCATGTTTTTTCGTGCGTGCAGCCGGCATCGATTTATAAGACGTTATCACGTCAAAAAAAGATGACGGAGGCGATGTCATGGAAGAATTCTATGTGAAGAAATCTAAAAAAAAGTCCGAAATCGGCTGACTTTTTTTATTCATTTAAGTAGCCATTTTTTTTGGTTTGTCACTGACGAGATTGTCATTCAAATCACATTATGAGTATAAAAAAAATCGTTTTCTGTCATTTTCCGAAGTCACATAGCTTTTTGATTTTAATTTTTCTGGTGTTATTTTGAGTTTTGTTGTGTAATTTCGGTGGTGTTTTAACCAACATTACTTGAGGTCTTAGCTCAAAGTGTTAGCAGTTGGAATTAAAGTGTATTATGTGATATTCTGATTTGATCGAAAATGTTTTTTTTTTTATGCCATAGCTGGCAGACGAGCAGACGAGCCACTTGATAGAAAGCAGTTACCGTCGCCCATATACACCTGCAACACCAGAGGTGGTGCTTTCAGATGGTTTTGGAAAAAACGGCCATCATTTGTTTCCAAAGCCAATTAGGGTAGGGCCGACTTGTCTATGACTGACTTGACTTGACGAAAAAGTATTTTATCTATGTAATATATCATCATTAAACTCATTAAACTACTCGACACTGGCAAAATTGACCGAAATGGACAGATGCCATTCATTAAGAAGAAGAAGAAGAGTATAAAAAAGATTCGTTTTCTCTCATTTTCGGAAGTCACATAGATTTTTCATTTTAATTATTTTTCTGGTGTTATTTTGAGTTCTGTTGTGTAATTTCGGTGGTATTTTAACCAACATTACTTGAGGTCTTAGCTCAAAGTTTTAGCAGTTGGAATTAAAGTGGATTTTTGATATTCTGATTTGAACGAAAATATTTCCGATGGTTTTTAATAAAACCGCCACCATTTTCTTTCAAAGCCTGATATGAATGACAGCCGATTTCTCTATTGACTGACTTGACTAAAAACTATTTTATTTATGTAATATATCCTCACTTGCAATTGGCAAAATTGACCGAATGGACAGATGCCATATATTTAAGAAGATGAGTATAAAATCTAAAAAATAAATAATAAAAGATCTCACTAATAACAATGCTTTAACTAACTGGAAGGGGGTTTTCTAACTGGAAGAATTTTTTAGTGTGTAGACTGTCTACTTAAATAATAATTAAGTACAAAATAAATTAACTTATATTGCTATAAAGTTACTTAAAACTAATTACAATGATAACATGATCTGTCACAACAATAATAACAAAATAAATTACTAAAAATTAAATAAAAAATCACAATACACATTAAGATCAAAGAACATTTCAAAGTTTGAAAACATGTGTCAAGTGCACGCCTTTTTGAGGCGCACGTAAAATCATTTCTCCACATTGGTTTTTGACGTGACAACGTCTTATAATTTGATGGAGCCGGCTGCACGCAAGAAAAAACATGACGTCATGCGGCGTTAACTCGCTCTGAGGCGTTCCATTTAAGGCTTGAAGTGCAAGCGAGAGCGCGGAACGAGCGACCAAGAGGCACGCACGGCCTCCGCGTTCGGCAGCGTTCGACATCTGTCTCTCTCCTACTTGAGTGAGCGATGCGTCCGCGTGGACAGCTGTATGACGTTGTCACGTTCAACTATCGTCAGTAAACCGACTTTACAGACAACCGATTTTTTCTATAAGAAGAAGAAGAATTGAAAAAACGTTACATAAAAGTATTTTTCCATCTTCCATCAATCAAAAATTCATAATCAAATCAAGATTATGACCAATTTAAAGTTTTTCAAAATAAAAAAAACACCCTTTATAAGTGTTGATTGACAAAGTTGTAAGCTAGCCTCTTTTTAATACCTTCATGCATACCTGTTAAATACTGCATGTGCCAAGAACGCTTGGACTTGCCTTTGACTACTCCTTAGGCATCTTAGTGACCTACGGACTTAAACAATACCATTCAACGTAGTTTAAACCGCCTAAAACTCGGCACGATTTTGTAAACATGTTCTTTTTAAAAATGTGTTTTTCAATACTTTAATAAGTTTTTTGAGTATGTCAAAATGTATGACATTACAAAAAAAAGCCCTAGACACTTGTCCCACGGCCGACGATGAGCGAGAAGCAAGCACTCGCTGAGCGAGCTTTAATAAATAATGCGGACAATCCACACAACGCTATTTATTTATTTGTCGGAGTTTTTATGCAGTTTTCTGCAATGAAATCTTTTGAATGCTGCCTCCTTTTTTTTTTTTATATACGACATGATCTTTTATTTATTTTTGTACAATCGAAAAAGTGCGAAAACATGTGTCAAGTGCAAGAAAGGAGCCTTTTTGAGGCGCACTTAACATCCTTTCACCACACTTGGTTCGAAAGAACCTGTGACACGAGAAGAAGTTCGTTTCTTGAGCTTGAAAATCATCATCATCATCAGCCTGAAGAAATTCACTGCTGGACATAGGCCTCCCCTACACATTTCCAGGAAGAACGATTCTGAGCCCTTTCCATCCACCGACTTCCTGCGATCTTAACAATGTCATCGGTCCATCTGGTGGGTGGGCTAAAAATAGTTGATAGCTAATCGCTTGCTCGCTAGCGGTTGGACAAGTGCCTTAATAGCGTGTACAGTTTTTAGCTTCCCTGATTTTATATTTTTTCTTAACCAAGCCTCTAAAAAAGTCTACAAGTGCCTCAAGGTACTTCGGTGCAGACTGTCGGGATGTGAACCTGCGACCCTCACTGGGACTTCTTGGAATCGCTCGTGAAAACAAACGCAAACTCCGGTTTCTTCTGAGCGAAAGAAATGAATTCATCTGAAAAAGAAATATTTTCAAATTTACTTATAGTACTTATGATAGGTTTTTCATAGATAATTAGCCTCTCAGCTCAGTTGGTAGCAGCTACGACTTCTGCGCCGTAGGTCGTGGGTTTGATCCCCAAGAACAAATATTTGTGTGGTGAACACAGATGTTTGTTCTCTGTCTGGGAGTTATATTGTATTTTAAGTAAGTGTTTAGTCCCGTCCCGTCGTTTAGTTTTGTCCCGTTCTACTATCTATAGGTATGTCGGGGTCACCAAAGTACTACCCAATTAGTAGATTTTTATCTCTTTCTACTAACGCAGCCTAGCTGGCTATTTATCTATCGATGTCGGGGTCACCAAACTACAACTTAAACACCACTATCACAACCACTTTTAGTTCCTTTTTGTAGCTACGGGTATGTCGGGGTCAACAAAGAATTACCATAACTTTTTGTCCTATTCTGCTAGTGCTACAGTCTATGTATATGTCGGGGTCACCAAACTCACCATAAGTGAGGTATCCCTTCTCGTCGAGATCGGCCTGTTGGAATGTGTTCTGCGCTTCCTCTCGGCACATGGCGAGACAACGCACCGCTACTTCCTCGAAGCTAGCCATCACTAGCCGCCCATTCCGGTTCGGGTCATAAAGCTAAATCAGATAGAAAATATTGAATTTTCAACACCGGAAGGTAGAGGTCTGAGTGATGGGCAGCAAAAGGGACGGATGAAAAAAAGGTACATGTGGCAGAGATGCGAATGTTGAGATGGATGTGTGGAGTGACAAGAATGGACAAGATACGGAATAAGTATATCAGGGGAATTCCGAAAGTAGCACCGGTGACAGATAAATTTAGGTGCAACAGGCTGGCGTGGTCTGGGCATGTTATGAAAAGGGATGAAAGTCAAGTGACTAGAAGAATGATGAGTATGGATGTGGATGGATGTTTGGGTAGAGGTAGGCCAAAGAAAAGATGGATGAACAGTGTGTAAGATGACATGGATAAGAAAGAATTGAATACAGAGATGACGGCTGATAGAGGAGCATGGAAGAGAAGAACATTTGCCATGTCGCTACTTCTTTCGAACCAGTGTGATGAGAGGATTTTAAGTACGCCTCAAAGAGGCTTTGAAAGCTTTAGAATGATCAAGTTTAGACAATATTATGAGTTATAACAAAGGCTGGAACGACCACCCGATGGAAGTCGATGGGTGAATAAGACTTCTTGTATCTTGTCTTGTAGTGAATAAGGCTTTTTTAATACAGTTGCTCAAAAAGTGGCGTATTGCAGGGACGTATAGCGTTCGGGATGTGGGCTATTACACACGCGTGCTTTTTTTTTACCTTTCCCGCACTAGTGCTTTTTCTTTCCCAACTGTCAAAATAATGTCTAAAAAGAAAAACCAACCATGAAGTTTTTACTAAAAAAATTCATCGAAGTTTTTATGATTCATGCAAATACGTATTATTTCTAAAAAGAAGCTACTAATTTGTTTCATTAACAGATTTAATGATTTGATTGAATGAGTTATGTTAGGTTTCATTTCATTTCATCTCATTAAATTTCATTTTCAATTCATATCAATAAAAAAAATCTACTGAAGACTTGGCTGTATGGGTATAGTTCCCTTTGTCTTCCAGAATGGGTGAAAAAAAAAAAAATCTCTGCTTATATTCTACGGTTGGCGCCATTTTTCATAAATTTTCTTTGTGAGTTTATTTGTTTGTTGCACAAAATGAGTAATTTCGACCCTAGTTTTTTTGAATTAACACCACCGGAACTCAGTATAATTGCACAAAATGCTTCGGAGAACATTTTACCGGAAAAGTCAAAAAGTCGCTACATGCATACATACGACGAACTTATTGCGTGGAGAGAAGAGAAAAAAGCAAATGGTATTTTTATTATTTTATTAAATTGCTTAATTTTTTCGCAACTGTATTAAAAATAGTCGTTCAGTACACGTGCGGAACCGTTATTGCAACTTGTTCCGACTGTCAACCCTCGCCTTCAGCTCGGGTAGACATTTGTCGGAACTCTTTGCAATGACAGCCTTCCCGCACTTGTAATGAAATATACTATTACTAAATCGTTCTTCTTGGTAAAGTAAGGCGAAGGATAGCCTGTAGACCTCATCAAGCTGATGATGACTTTCAAAGTTTGTGCCTCAAACGAAACTTACCTTAAAAGCGTAGGAAAGTAATTCTGATAGCGGCGCGTGTTGCAACGCCAAGAAGGCAGCACAGAGGAGGTAGTCAGGGAAGTACGCCAGTCCACTGGACCTCTGGAAACACAACACGAATAATCTTACACAGGAAATCTTCAGAAAATATACGACTCATTCAAACTGATCGAGTAAAACTAAGACTACGGGTACAGGTATTTCCTTTAAGGGCAACCTTTTTTGACGTGACGTCTTATAATTCGATGGAGCCGGCTGCACGCACGAAAAAACATGACGTCATGCGGCGTTACCTCTGGCGTTCTATTTAAGGCTTGAAGTGCAAGCGAGAGCGCGGAACGAGCGACAAAGAGGCACGCACGGCCTCCGCGTTCTGCAGCGTTCGACATCTGTCTCTCTCCTACTTCAGTGAGCGATGCGTCCGCGTGGACAGCTGTATGACGTTGTCACGTTCAACTATCGACAGTAAACTTTACAGACAACCGATTTTTTTTATTTATTATTGATAGCTAAACGTTTGACTGCCATCACACCTGATGGAAAGTAAAAATGCACCTCCTTATTTAATGCCTACTGTCTAGTGGAGTATCTCCCTAAGGAGTGGCGCAGAGCATGTCTGGACCGCGCCAAGTGGCAAGCCCTGGAGGAGGCCTTTGTCGAAGGACAACCCGACCTATGTAGTACCGCCACGTCGGTGACATTAAGGCCTGCGCACACCTAGTTCGCTGGCGGTAGCGATCAGTGAAACGCTGTCAAATCTCAAATCTGACAGCGATATTTGACAGCGTTTCACTGATCGCTACCGCCAGCGAACTAGGTGTGTTCGAGCCATTATAGAAACTTTTGCTTAGTTATTATATTTAGTAAGTAGGATTAGTATAAGGCAACACTATTTTGTTAAGGTCGGAGAAATAAAGGCTTATTTTTAGCTTCACCTGTATGTATGTATGTAACCGACCCCTTCAATTGAAAAGTTTATATTATTGTACAAAAAGCGTGGGGGACTTGATTTTGATTGTTGTTAATATTTTATTATATCTGAAGTTATTATAAAAAGCACCCCACGCTTTTTTGTACAATAATATAAAATTTTCAATTGATTTATTTTTAACTTTTTAGTTCAATTAGTTATAAAAGCGTTTTTTTTTTAGTTTTTTAAACTATATTTTATTTTTTATTTATTGTCTAGTGAAGCATAATCGGAACCCACCTGTACGAATATATCGAAGAGTCTCATCGCGCGAGTGTCTGCCTGGAGCCCTAGCCGCGCGCAGAACTCTGTGGCAGTCAGCCAACGCGGCCCGCTATCCAGCCCTGACGCTGCGATGTGGACATCTAGCTGAGATCGCTCTAACCTGGAACCGAACCAACAAACACGTCAATTTATTATACATTCTATCGACATTCTGTAATTTATTTATGTTTCCTAAGCTGGCATGTACTTGTTTTATATTGGGATACCTAACTGTCCTTAAATTTATAGCCCTTATGCTTTATGTTAGCAATTTAACATTAAAATGTTTTTATTTTGGGGAAAGATTGTCCGTGGCATCACCGACCGGCTCTGACGGAAGACCAGCGTTGGTTGTAAGCCAACATTATGCTGAGTCAGAGACCGTTTTGCGACGCACAAGCTTCACACAAATGTAGTTTTAAGATTTCTTTTTAGGTTATTATAAATGGTTAGGTTATTGTAAGTGCTTGTTTCGCAAATAAATTATTATTCTATTCTATTCTATTCTAAAATCAAATTATCGCTCTCCGACAAAATATGTGGTACTGATAAATAAATTTAATTACCAATTAGTGTAGAGCACACATAACCCTTAAAAAAAATCAAAATCAAAAGTGTATTTCTTCAGTAGGATTGCAAGAATCACTTTGAAACGTCTTAAAGCCAGGTGAGTCTATGTGCCAGTTCCACGCGACCAAGCCTAGAAGAACAGGCAACAAACTACGGCTCGGTTCCCACCGATTTTTTAAATGACCCTTTTACAAATCAAAAATAATCTAAGATAATAGCTTACCCAAGCAATGCCCTGACCTCCTGGACCTCTCTGACCGAGGCGGCTGCCGGTAGCCCGAGATGCTTGGCTCGAGCGATCAGCCGACAATCATCGTACGTGTAGTCCAGTACTGGCACTCCAAGAGCTCTGGAACAAATTAGAACAGGGTTGATTGCAAGTTTATCATGCGCACTTGATGTGCGGGCAGGTTTTTCCAAGTAGGCCGTTGGTGGGCCCTTTTTGCGTGACCCTTGACACGTGTTGCTCGAACTTTTTTAGGTTCTACAACACGCCGGTTTCCTCACGATGTTTTTCTTCGCCGTTTTTGAGAGTACTGGCATAGTGCACATACATTATTTTTATGAACAAAGGGATATTTAGCATGATTAAATTTTGTGAGTTTTGACTCCCGATATTTTGGAACAGTTGCTTGCACCATGATCACCGTTGAACTGAAGTCCACGAGTAAAAGAAATGTTATGGGCAGACAAATCGGTCTACCCTCTTTCACACTCTTTTATTGGTTTCGACACTACTTTTGGTTCATGGTTAATATCGCTTTGTTCATAAAAATAATGTATGTGCACTATGCCAGTGCTCTCAAACGGCGAAGGAAAACATCGTGAGGAAACCGGCGTGTCGTAGAACCTAAAATAGTTCGAACAACACGTGTCAAGCGTCACGCAAAAACGGTCTACTTGCAGAAACCAGTCCGCACACCAAGTACGGATGATGAGTTTGCCATTTTTCACTGGTCTTCTTCTTCCTGCCCTTATCCCCCTTTATGTAGGGTCAGCACAACAAGTTCTTCTCTTCCATGCTCCTCTATCAGCCGTCAGCTCTGTATTCACTTCTTTCTTATCCATGTCATCTTTCACACTGTTCATCCATCTTTTCTTTGGTCTACCTCTCCTAGTGACATGATTTTCATCCCTACATACACTGCTTTATACACTCGTCTGTCCTTTAAATAATTATAAGTTTTAAAAACTTGAGAAACCGACTTCATTGTCAAACGGCTAAACCGATTTTAATCAAATTTGTTTGGGACAATCTGGACGTAAGAATAACCAAATAAAAAAAATAATTTTCTAAATCGGTTCATAAATGACGGATGCATGCAGTTACAAACATTAAAAAAATTATTAAAAAAAAATGGCAACACCGATTTTAATAAAATTAAAATGGGACCAATCTGGAAGCAGTACCTTTCAGATAAAAAAATAATTTTTCAAATCGGCTCACAAATGACGAAGTTATGCGGTAACAAACATTTAAAAAAAAAAAAAAAAAAAAAAAAAAAAAACATACAACCGAATTGAGAACCTCCTCCTTTTTGATTGGAAGTCGGTTAAAAAAATAGAGCTTTGCTCTCTTATAAATGGATAATCTTCTTACTCAAAGCTATGTACATAGTTTTTAGTAAGTTTTGTAAGTTTAGTAAGTTTTCTTCTACTTTTCATAGTATCACAGGTTCTTTCTAAACAAGTGTGGTGAAAGGATTTTAAAATCGCAGTGACTGGCGAAAATAGGAGGCCTTTGCCCAACACTGGGACACTACGGACTAGTAGTAGTAATTTTCCAAATTGTTCATTTTAAGAGGCCGGCGGAGGGCAAATTTTCATACAAACGTAATACCAAAATGATTACTAATTAAAGCAGATTTTCAGTATATTATTGTAATAATTGTATTTTTATTGTATTTATCTAGGTTCCTGGGCAGTTTTTATTTTAAATTACTTACCTCAAATGAAATTAAAGCCAATCACATTTTACAATGAAAAAAAATGTGTAAAATGTGATTGGTGTTTATTTCTGTGTAATATATTGTATAATGTATATTGTATAATGTAATATAGTGTAAATCTGTCTAAATTAGAAATCATTTTGGTATTCCGTTTGTATGAAAATTATACCTCCGCTGGCCCCTTAAGGTTGCACACCTTAAAGAATTTTCTATTCTATTCTAAGCTATGACAAATAAGTGATCATACTTGGCCATAACATCTCTAACGTTGCGCGCGTAAAGCTTGGGATCTCGCTTCTCCTCGTCACTCGGGTAGTACACGGGGAGGAACTCGATTTCACATGAACTGTGGACCTGCGTCAGCGTCAACCAGAGCAGCTTTAACCTGGAATTACGAAACACGTTTTAATTATTTTTTTCTGTAAAAGACTCATACAAAAAACGGTAGCCAAGCCGTAGTTTGTTGCCTGTTCTTCCAGACTTGGTCGCGTGGAACTGGCACCTAGACTCACCTAGCTTTAAGACGTTTCAATGTGATGTACCATTTAAATGAATATTTGAGCGGTTAATTCTCTGATAAGCAAACATAAACCTCAAGAGAAAAAGAGGGATTGTAAGCCTCAAGTTGATGGACGCAGGGCAGTGCATCGTAGGCACGTTCCAGACGTGCGTGACCTACGAGGTAATGCTTTGTTATAGGCGATGGTTACCGCTTAACATTAGGCGGGCCATATGCTTGTTCCATCAGCTAGTAGTATAAAAAAAAAGTAATATATTAAGTAAGTGTGCATTGAAATATATATTACTAGCTGTGCCCGCGACTTCGTCCGCGTGGTATAGGTAGTGTCTATGGGTAGCATTTTTAATTTGCAGCGGATAAAACAGTAATTAACAACGTCATATTCGCATGCACGTGACACAGTCCGCACTCCCCTCCACACTCCCCCCGCACCTCCCCTCCACACTCCCCCCTGTACTCCCCTCCACACCCCCCTGTACTCCCCTCCCTCTACCCCCTAGCACAAACTTTGAATGTCATATTTTTTCAAATCAACAGACTAAAAAATAAGTTATAAGTTTCTAGCTCTAAAAATGACGATACTTCCATACAACTTTCAACCCCTATTTTCAACCCTTTTTTCGCAATAAAAAGTAGCCTATGTCCTTCCTCAGGCCCTCAACTATCTGTGTACCAAATTTCATTTCAATCGGTTCAGTAGTTTTGGCGTGAAAGCCAGACAGGACGACAGACAGACAGACAGACAGAGTTACAAACGCATTTATAATATTAATAAGGAATAAGGATTAATAAGATTTTTATGAGATAAATGATTTACCAATGTTATATTACTGTAACGCAATGGTTAAATAAATAAATATCAAATAGTAAATTCAACAAAAAAATAACAAGAGTAGGTAATGCTGTCCAAAAAAGTGAACGGATTTTATTGAATCAACGCTATTAGAAAACTCGATCAAGTCACTTAACAAGGAGAGACCTACGATGACATTGGCATCTACCCAGAGACCTCATGCTCTCCACAGCCTGACTTCACCCACTGCTGTATATAGGCCTTTCCATGTACACTTATACAAAGATACAAACTTTTATTTGCTTGCTAGAAGCAAATACAAATAGTTTATTTATTAACACATAGTTACAAGTCAGTAAATGAAACGCCTCAGAGCGAGCTTGTTTTTTCGTGCGTGCAGCCGGCTCCATCGAATTATAAAACGGTGTCACGTCAATAATAATTAAAAAAGCAGCCAAGTGCGAGTCGGACTCGCTCATGAAGGGTTCCGTAGCACGACGAACTACAAGAACCTTTATATTATGTTACTTGATGTAACATAATAAGGTTCCTGTAGTTCGTTGAAAGGTAAATTGCGGTTTACGGTTTATGACGTATAAAAAAAAAACTACTGACTAGATCTCGTTCAAACCAAATATCGTTGGAAGTTTGCATAGTAATGCACAACATATATTTTTTTTTTGTATTATCATTCTCTTACTTTAGAAGTTAGAGGGGGGGGTCCAACTTTTTTCCACTTTGGAAGTGTCTCTCGCGCAAACTATTCAGTTTAGAAAAAAACGATATTTGAAACCTCATTATCATTTTTGAAGACCTATTCATAGATACCCCACACGAATGGTTTCGATGAAAAAAAAATTTTTGAGTTTCAGTTTGAAGTATGGGGACCCCCGAAATTTATAGTTTTTTTTTATTTTTATGTAAAATCTTAGTGCGGTTCACAGAATACATCTACTTGCCAAGTTTCATCAGTCTAGCTCTTACGGTTTCGGAGAAAAATGGCTGTGACATACGGACGGACAGACAGATATGACGAATCTATAAGGGTTCCGTTTTTGCCATTTGGCTACGGAACCCTAAAAACACAAACGTACGCTCCAGGTCCCTCCCAGGTCCAGGTGACAGTGTCCTTCGCGTTCGGATACCGGATGGTGACCGGCTGCACCGGCACTCCGGGGTAGAACCCGCCCGATTTGAACGTGATGAGGCATGACCGGTTGGTGCATGTGCCTTCCGGGAAGATCAGGATCTGGAATTAACGATAAATCATTAAAACCCACAAACTAACAAAAACCTACCTGTGGCCGTGAATACCTCTTTGAAATTGCTTCCATAGAGACGCAATTTTTTTGACAACACTTTTTTCACATATTGTTTCGTTTTAGGTCATTCTTTTTAATTTACAGTTAGGTGTTTATAATATTAAAATATGTACAGAAGGTAGTTGATACCTGTCTTGTATATAATAGCGTGTATATTTGAGAAAAAAAACAATTATGCCAAACAATAAACATGTTTTCTCTCTTTTCTTTTCTTTACTTCAATAAAAGCCAACAGTCATGATTGGCTCAAGGTAATCAAAGACATGACTGTTCATCTGAATAGATGTTTTGACTTTTTGTTTTGAAGCAGGGGTGCTCACACTTATAGTGTCGGCGATCGACCAGATAATATTTTGAAAGCAAGGGATCGACGAAACTAATAAGTAGGTAGGTCATTAGCAATGCTATTCAGCGTGGCAATGCCGCCAGCGCCTTGAGGACACTTCCGTCTGGCACTGATTTGGATCAGTTGAGCTATCTCTAGATCAGGGATCCCCAAACTATTTTGGACAAGTGACCCCTTTTCAAAAATGAACAGTTACCTCAGACCCCCATGGCCAAATTACCTACTTTTAAGATCAACCCCCTTATTCAAAATGGTCCGCTAACTTAACAACAGCTGCTACAGAGTGTTATTTTTCATAGGTCTCTCTCGTTTTAGGTCAATATAAGAAGATGGAGTGAGAATTAGCAATGCTTTAAGTTAGCAGACTATTATGAATAAGCGGGCTTATCTTTAGTTTTTTCCTATTGATACAAAATACTAAGGTATCAATTGGAAAACTCGTGTTAATTTAATAGGGGTCGATTTTTAGACCTCGTCGACTCCCAAAATCAGTTTTCGTTTATGTCAACCCCTAGGAAACCAATATCGACCCCAAGGGGTCGATATCGACCCCAAGGGGTCGATATCGACCACTTTGGGAATCCCTGCTCTAGATGATCATGCATGGCACTACATATTCTCCGCGTATTTCCAGAAATTCTACTGGGTGCCTATATTAAGCATATTGCTGGCGATCGACTTGAAAAGCTTTCGCGATAGACCGTTTGAGCACCCCTGATCCTAAAGCATTTACAATACATCAGCCTACGGTTACCGGGCCTTCGTAGATGAAAAGCTGATGTAATATGGTGAACACCTGAGGCTGATTTTGATAGCGTTTCATTCCTTGTGTAAGATAACCAGTTCAATTTCAAGCTGCTACAATGGAACAAGCAATGAAAGCAATTGACTACGATTTTAAACTTAGTTCGGTTTAAAATTGAGATATAAAAAAAGTAAATTGTGAAAATTTGTTATTTTCCTTCATTTTTAGTAAAACATTTATTTGCTAAGATTGATTTTTATCAGTAACAGAATCCATTGGTTCAATAATACAAGTATTTTTATTTTTTTTTGAAAAATCATTCATGTCAAAAGTCAAAGATTTTTGAAAAAATAAATATGTTGTTATTGTTTTCTTGTAAATCGAGGGCATGACTCCTTTCACGACTTTTCCCTAACTTTTCATTGATTTTATAGTGTTTACTACACTTTAGGAAATCACAAAGATTTTTATATGTATCATAAGTTAAGTTTTGGGACAATATAAAATCTTTGTGGTTTGTTTTCCTTAACTCTCGTAGTTCCCTTCTTTTCTTTCCTTTCCTTCTCAAAAAACCATCCTGTATATTAGCTACGTATGTGACGGGCTTAACAACTAATATAAAGTATATATTACCTAGATGACGATGAGTGGTTCGCCATCACAGGATTACACCACTATTGAAAACAGATCCAGAAATAAACACAAAAACCATTGACCGTGGACGACGCATTCAATGTCAAGGCGCCTCTATGAATGTTCACCCAAAATCAGTACAAACTCTTTGACAGGCTGTGGTTATATTAGGTTAGTTATAGAAACTATAGAGTGCTCTGCGCACATGGCACGAGTTTGGAAACGTATTGCTTTTACTTTCTAAGGAAATAAGATGGTCATGATTACAGAGAATGGAACTAATCTGTGGAGGTGGCAATATAACTACAGATCACACGAATAAATAAATATTGTGGACAATTCACACAACGCTATCTAGCCCCAAATTAAGCAGAGCTTGTAAAGTCAAAATTACGAATTTTTCTTAAACCAGCAGGGCTACCACGAGCTCCATATGGTTATGGCTATGGCTGTCAAATTGTGTATAGATAGGCTGACCCACACATTCATTTTCTTCTTGGGTTTGAATGTGTTAACACTGTTGACACAATTTTGACAGCTATAACCATAACCATATGAAGCTCATGGTAGGCCAGCAGCACTGTTGATTCAAGTTTTGTGCTTTATTGAAAGATCTGCTTTGAGCTACTACTATTTGTAAACCTTTACTATTCCTTTGGCAAATCCTGAGAAAAAAGGCATTTAGTAACTGAAATTGTTAACTATGGGAAACAAATAGCTGATAATAATACTTATATACATTTTGTTGTAATCTCAAACACATAAATACTCCCAAATATATGTATAAGTACTAGATAACATATATCCCACCACCCAACGGTCAGGCATTCTGGCACGAGCTGTGAAGCGAGAACACGTGTGTATAATAACTGTAATTGTCGTGGAATTTACCTATAACTTAATCGTTGTTAATAGTAGTAGTCGAAAGTTAATAAACAAGTTAATAATGTTTATTGTATGTACGTATTATTTGGGATCCCTAGGGGGGATAAGAGCAGGATAAGCCACCTCCACTGTTTCACTACTCCTAGTTCAGCCACAGAATAAGATCAAAATAGCTGGCAACATAATCAATGATTGGCAATATCATGAACATATCAGACACGTGTAGCAAGCTGTAAATACTACGAGAGATTCCAACAATTGTTTGGAGTAAGCAATCTTGATTGTTTATTAAAATCTTCAACAACAATGATTCTTGTTTGCTTTTAATCAGGTTACAAATTGGATTCTTTGTTATAGTGTTCGACTTGTAAGATTCTATTGATATCTAATTTTTCGGTACCTATTTTAACTTATCGTATATCGAATGTATTGAGCGTGAAAAAGTAAAAAAAAAGCAGCCAAGTGCAAGTCGGACTCGCCCATGAAGGGTTCCGTAACAAGTAAATAATATAAGGTTCTTGTAGTTCGTCGAAAGGTAAATTGCGGTTTACGATTTATGACGTATAAAAAAAAAACTACTGACTAGATCTCGTTCAAACCAAATATCGTTGAAAGTTTGCATAGTAATATACAACATATATTTTTTTTTAGTTTTATCTTTCTCTTATTTTAGAAGTTAGAGGGGGGGGGGGGGGGCAACTGTTTTTCCACTTTGGAAGTGTCTCTCGCGCAAACTATTAAGTTTAGAAAAAAACTATCTTAGAAACCTCAACATCATTTTTGAAGACCTATTCATAAATACCCCACACGTATGGGTTCGATGAAAAAAAAATTTTGAGTTTCAGTTTTTAAGTATGGAGACCCCCAAAATTTATAGTTTTTTTTCACTTTTGTGTAAAAATCTTAATGCGGTTCACAGAATACATCTAGGTACTCGCCAAGTTTCATCAGTCTAGCTCTTACGGTTTCGGAGAAAAATGGCTGTGACATACGGACGGACAGACAGACAGACAGACATGACGAATCTATAAGGGTTCCGTTTTTGCCATTTGGCTACGGAACCCTAAAAACTAAACCAACAGACTTGAAGAATTAGGCCACATAAGTTTTTTTCAACCGTGCCCGTGCGAGTCAAAACTCTCAAAATTTAATCATGGTAAATATCCCGTTGTTTCATAAAAATAGCAACATAAGCTCGAAGAACCGAGAACTGTAAAATCACCATCATCCTATATTAGTCTACTGCTGGGCGTAAATGTAAATCTCTCCCGAAACGCGCACAAAGCCGTCTTCAGATATTACCATCATTGTGAGCCTTTCGGAGGCGCACTTAAAATCCTACCACCACACTGGTTTGAAAGAACCAGTGACCCGATGAGAAGAAGACCATCATTGTAGAATGACCTCTCAGCTCAGTTGGTATTAGCTCTGCCTTCTGCGCCTTAGGTCGTGGGTTCAATCCCCACCGAGAAATAATATTTGTTTAGTGAACATATTTGTTTGTTCTCTGACTGGGTGTTATATTGTATCCTAAGTATGTATTTACAAAAAAGATGCATATAAGTATATCATCTATCTGGTTCCCATAGTGCAAGCTCTGCTTAGTTTGGGGCCAGATAATGCTGTGTGGATTGTCTATAATATTTAATGAAGTATTTATTTTTTTAGAATGGTTCTCAAATGGTACTTTGGCCTAAAGACGAAGTCAAAGCTAGAACTAACTATTTTATGGATTTAATGTTAGTGTTTTTGTATGGATTTAATGTTTAATGTTCTAGCTCTAATTCTAATTGCATGTAGTCTGTCCCTATAACTATTGTAGCACTTGACATGTTTTTATTTGGTTTTCTTTATATAATTAATGAATGAATTGGTGTATACGATGTTGGTGACTGTAATAAATAAACAAATAAACAAAGGATTTCAAAGGTTTACCTGAGGCCAGTTTTCCTTGGAAGTAGCCCTCTCAATGATCTCCTTGATGGTGTTCTGCCGAGAGTTGGGGTCATCCCTCCACACGTACACGGGCTGAGTGTAGTTTATTAGCTCTGTAAGCACATACAGTGAACTTAAGAATTGTTCTTCCACTAGATCTTTTCGTTGTACATTTGCCCAGCTGCTTCTGGCATTAGAGAGAAGAATCCCCTCCCGTGGTTGTCCCAAGGTGAATAACCCTAAAATCTAGGGTAACTCACCAGGGAAACCCCCAAAGTGCGTCGTACGACATCCACGGGAGGTATTGTATGAGATTCTCTCTCTAATGCCGGATAGATAGTACCTAGGAGAGTAAGACGAAGCCTACAAGCAGCGCTGCAGGGTTTTGTCTTTTTAGCAAACGCTAGGCGCGATGACTTTATTTAGTCATCATAATTTTTGAAAATGTTCTAGAAACTGTGGACTTTTTCAGGCTTTAGTGCAACGTAAGTCACGTTCTTGACGTGCGTGACCTACGAGGCCATGCTTTATTATAGACGATGGTTACAAATGGCATGAGCGTCATCATCTGCTCCAACTTATTATGATAGGCAAGTTGTCTAGCAAGAGAAGAGTAGGTAGAAAAATAACATCATGGCTTCGCAACACCAGAGAAGATACTGGGATCAAGACTGTAGAAGATCTATTTAGGCTTGCCCTAGATAAAGAGAAGATGGAAAGACGACTTCAAGGAGACAGCTGGCGTACGTTGGAGGAGGAAAGCGCGAGATCGACAATTATGGAAGAGTTTGGGGGAAACCTATGCTGGAAAGCAAAACAACCTTACTACCGATGTCATATAGATTATTAAGTACTTTTTATTTTATAATAGGTACTAGTATTAAGATTGTTAATAAAGGCTATTGAAATAGATAAAGAGAAGTTTAAAAAGATGACTGCCAACCTTCAGTAGTGGAGAAGCACCTAAAAAAAAGAGACACCGGCTACGCTTGTTGCTCACCACACAAAGGTCACAAAAAGGTCGATAATTTAGTTAGATCAATAGTGAACACGAAAGAACCATTCAATAATGCAGCTAAGCGTGTGGGGAATAGGTCAAACCGTTAGTTAAAACCACAAAACTCCGCATTGCCGTAAAGAATACGTTTCTAGGCAACGTTTCCCGCCGTATAGCAGCCGCACCTTACTTACCACAGGTTTAACAATAGCAGGCAACATAAAGGTGGAGATCGACTTGTACCGTTTGTTTGTAATGTATCATCCGAGGCGATCTTGTTACACGGCGACACAGACTGACTTGTAACGTGTGTTTGTAATATATCATTCGAACTCTTGGCTCAAGTGTGCTACATCCATTTTGGATCATAATGTCAGACGTAGCGTATATAGAGGTTGTGTGTGGTTCATTAATTTGACTTAGTTTTATATTAAGTATTGTTTTACGACGCGACGTGCACTGACATGTAATGTAACACTAAAAGGGATTCGCGAAAAACCCGACAGTCGCGTGGAGCACGCGGCGCTCGCCGCGAATGATACATTACAAACTAACGTTACAAGTCAGTCTTTGGTTTCTGTTACACGAACGCGATACATTACACCAAACTGTTACAATTAAATCTGAATCTTAATAATTTATTCTGTGACAAAAGTGACACCGTACGGTGTAACAGCGTTCAACGTATAGACTGATACAGCACGCGCACTGGATCTTTGTCCCTTGCCATATCTTTGATTAATCAAGAGAAAAAGGCAGGGATAACATAACGTCTTCTTATTGTGTCACTGGTACCATTGTGGTGAAATAATTTAAGGTGATCCTCAAAGAGGCTCTTTTCGTGAACTTGGCACAGGTTTTTCGGTTTTTTTTAGGTTCTACGACATGCTGATTTTCTCACGATGTTTTCCATCACCGTTTGAGAGCACTAGCATTGTGTGAATTTTTCGACAGAAAAACTCATTGGCTACACGACTGGATTAGATCCTAGGACCGTAGGATCGGAAGGCGAGGTCGCAACCATTAGACCACCAGTGCTCTAGTGAATTTCCTTTTTTATTTAAGTTTAAAAAATAGTAAAGTAGGGCATTAACTGAAATTGCTAATCAACTTTTGATGTTAACTGTACACATTTCTACAACGGTACTCTTAGGACGGTCACAGCTTATTAGGAAAGCGCAGGTGTTAAGCAAGCAAACAACTCTAATAGCCTAGTAGCTACAGGAAAAGTAATAAAACGGTACATGCACAAAAGATGTTAGTTAAGTAAGTTCTCTACTACAACGAAACAGTTACCTGGGACTAGAGAATACAATCCCGGGATCTCGAATCTCGGGATCCAGGGATCCCGACCGTTTTCTGGCCCCGAAAATCCCGGGACTGTACTTGGCTAATCTCGGGATTTTCGGGATTGCCACAAACAAGTCTAGTTTGTATTCCGTAGTTCATTGCGCCTTGAAAATAACCTTGCCTAGATTATTTTAATACATTACGACAAAAAGCAACTCGTACAATACGTAGGTACCCACTATTTACTACACACTCTACACAGGTACAGTCCTAATAAATTGTTTGTCGTAGAACTTAGAAGGGACTTCCCCACTCGGCAATTCCTTATGTTGGCAATAAACTACGAAGCAGGCTCGGAAGTCAAACATTGGATGCTTTGATATTTCTGCGATTATATTTTCGAAATTCTAAATTGTTATTTTGTGCTGTTTTTAATTTCTTGCAAAAGTATAGTATTATTTGGTTTGTGTTTTTCTTTTCTTATGATTATTCTGATTTGTGTTGTGCAAAGACATTAAAGACATTTTTTTATAATTACTCGTGTTTTTTTTTATTTTAGCCCAATCTAATCCCGGGATCCCGGGAAAAGGCTTCATAAATCCCGTAAGCCCGGGATTGAAAAACATGCTCGGGATTGTATTCTCTACCTGGGACATGGTTTTGAAACATAGTACTGTCGCGTAAAAAACATTATTAAATTTAAAATATAACTTATGCAAAATATTATGACTTGCGAGCTTTTCTTAGTTTAACAACGTGAAGTTGTTGAAGCAGATCTCATCGGACCTTAACTAATAAGTATTGTACCTTGTTGTTAATTTTAATACCTAAGCTTTCCTTTTTTTTATGTGAGCACGCCAACGCCATTCCTACCTCTAAGGTTGGCAGGTAGAAAATGCTTAAAGCATTAAGCCCACCTTTTGTACATAGCATTAAGTTTTTGTGCAATAAAGAGTTAAATTAATAAAGTTGTTATGCGCTATTTAATGTTTATTGCGACAACATTGTATCTTTTTGCAATCGTTCTCTGTCATAAATGGGTTTGGTTAAAGGGGTTAAAGTGTCGCATCTGTCAATTTTGACATGATTTCGAATTTCGATTACAACAAATTACGGATTTAAGGCCTGCGCACACCTAGGTCGCTGGCGATGGCGATCAATGCGCTAGATGTGCGCAGACCTCTGGTCTGGTCTAACCAGCTATATACCTAATTGGATTATTTAAGTTATTAGTTCAAATAATTTGTATTAGAAGTTGCATCAGTTGGTTCAATTAATCTCTCAAGTAATTAGTTTTAGAAATTGCATCAGTAGAATAGTGTTTGCCTGTCCACCGTAAAGGTGAATATTGTAGGCATTGTGGCGTGACAACACGGCCTTGATTCAGTTCCAGACAATAATAGATGGCTAGCTGTCAAGAAGCCCTCCGCATGCCACTTAGAGGTAAAGAACGTAACTGTGTTACTCGGTTCAATATGTTTATGGCAAGTGTCTTTTATTTGGACTCACGGAGCAAACAGTCTAGTTAAATGAAATTAAAAATGTTTATTGAATAAACACAAACACAAAATAAAAAATACACAAATTAAATGCAAACAGGACCAAATAAAAAAAAATTACAAAAAATAATAAATAATAATAAAGGTTAAATTGGTGCTTAAATGGACTAGAATGTTGTGAAATTCCCTTCTTCTTCTTATCGTGTCACTGGTTTTTTTCAGACCAAGGATTTTAAGGATAAGGATTTTACGTGCGCCTCAAAAAGGCTCCTTTCGGGAACTTAACACATGTTTTTCGATCTTTTTAAGTTCTGCGACAAGCCGGTCTCCTCATGATGTTTTCCTTCACCGTTGAGAGCATAAGCTTTGTGTACATAATTTTTCATTTTTCGACATAAAACTCATTGGTACACGACTGGACTTGAACCCACGACCTTAGGATCGGAAGAAATAAATTAAATTATAATCTCTATAAACTCTGTATGAAATGTGTAAGACTGCCTTAACAATTAATCTATACTAATATTATAAAGCTGATGAGTTTGATTGTTTGTTTGGTTGAACGCGCTAATCTCGGGAACTGCTGGTCCGAATTGAACAATTCTTTCTTTTGATAGTCTATTTATCGAGCCGATATTTTCTACTAGAATAGCGACCCGTGCGAAGCTGGGATGAATCGCTAGTTATTAACTTATGACTGCCTTCACAGCTCAGTTGGTAGTAGCTCTGCCTTCTGCGCTGGAGGGCGTGGGTTCGATCCCCACCGAGAACAAATATTTGTGTGGTGAACACAGATGTTTGTTCTCTGTCTGGGTGGTATATTGTATTCTATGTAAGTATTTACAATAAAAAAAGTAATTAAGTATTAGCTACCTGGTTCCCATAGTACAAGCTCTGCTTAGTTTGGGGCTAGATAGAGTTGTGTGGATTTTCCGCATTATTTATTTATTTATTATATTTCTCAATCTATAATAATATATACGTACCAACTAACTGTCTATAAACCTCGGCCTACCTCCATGTTGCTTTACCCTATACACAGGGTCCATGTGATACTGACTTACACCTAAGAACTACGTATACCTAACCTATGTTTATGCAATAAATGTATTGGTATAGCGCTGACATTTTATTATATTTGCATACTTGTGACATTTAAATATTTTGCATGCTTTAAGGCAGAATATGGCTGAACTTGTTAATTTGTACCATCCTGTAATTATAACCTGTGTTTCGCAGATAAATGATTGTATTATATTGTATTGTATTGAGTATTGCATCTGCGTACGAATTTATGGCTTTACAGCAAATATTTTCTCCATCTATTCATTCACTTTAAGTGCGCTAACAACATGTTTTCTCGAACCAGCCAGTAATTCAATAAACATACTTATTTATCTTGAAATACTTAGATGCAATAGATCCGGGTCCAGATACTTCCGGTACTTAGATGGTTTCGGCTTTTGATCGAAATGCCTGGGGCTCAATTCTAGATCAGTGACTTTTTTGTCACAGTACCTATAGAGATAATATATCACAAGAACTCTTAAGGCCTGCTGTGCGCCAGTGAAACGCTGTCAAATATTCGATGTCTAATCTCAAATCTGACAGCGATATTTGACAGCGTTTCACTGATCGCTACCGCCAGCGAACTAGGTGTGTTCGGGCCATCAGTTTCTTTAGTGAATTTGACAGTTCTTGTGATATATAATCTACCGTGACAAAAAAGTCACTGGTCTAGAATTGAGCCCCTTATTCAGCTTATCGTCACTGGGGGATTCCAGACGCAATCAATTTTCTCGATTGTCATAGTATCAATAGGACTGCGTTAGTTTTTTAGTCAAAAGCGAGTAGGTCAATTTAAACTGGTTTATGGCCCTTAAAACAAGTGAAGTTTAAAATACTTGAGAACTACAGAAAAGCTTAAAATCTTCCAGATAAAAAAAAATAATAAATAGGACACTAACTATACGAGGAATTTATACGATGACAAATATTACAAAAACAACGAAATTGAGAACCTCTTCCTAATTTATTTGAAGTCGATTAATGGAAGTTCGATTGTTCTAGACGTTAATACCCCTCAAGATCATTATAACGCATGATGAAGCAATGAATAAATGAACATGAGATAAAATATTGGAAAAAATATATATATTGAAATGTTTTTCAGTTTGTATGAATGCTGAGATGAAAAGAATAAGTCACGTACCTACAATATGTGTAAAGTCCACTTTACAAAAGTCTTGTTATTGTAACGCTACAATGCCGTAACAGAACAGAAAGCATCACGTTACAAGCACACAATAGGACAAAGGTAAAACATCGCAGTGGTCAAAAGCTTTTCATACCTATTCAAAAAGTGACAACTGAGTTTGGACTCTATAGTATTATATTTAGGCTTAAAATATTTTGTCCTGTAACACAGTGGTTGAAAAGAAAAACATGTCATGGCTGTCTTTGACATAATGTTTGTAACATGATCGTCTCAATGGCCCAAATTCGACTCAGGTTTCAAAAACTGACCTTTCTTTCACGCGTCTATTCTGTACAATAAACATTTTTTTTAGTACCCTCATCCGTTTTCAAGACAACTTGGTAATCGTCCTATGAACAGGAGATTTAGTTCAAGATTTAACATATTAAACCATTGGTCAAATTATTCAATAGCATTCAAAGCCAGCATTCAAAGTTTGAATTTCAAACAATGATAGAAGAAAAGTTAGAAATGACAAGTTCATTAGATTAAATTCAAAGTTCAAGTTCAATTAGAGAAACAAGCATTTTGATAAGCATCACCACCACCAAACAAAAAATTTTGACACATAAAAAACAATAATTAATCCACAATAGCCCAACACCAAAACGAAGTTGACACTTAGAAACCAGCACCAAAATAAGTACTTACCAACACACTACTCAATAAAACACCAAAAAATAATAGGTACACTCCTCCATCCAGCGAACACAACTTTCCAAAAAGAACGTAACTTTAAAACACAGCATTAAAAAGAACAAAGCAAACCCACCACCAAAGACACAAACAACCCAGATACAAATATAATACTCCTCAACCCAGCACCGAAAAGAACAATCATAAAGCAACATACTCCCAACATAGTTGTCCATGCTCTCCTTCCTGACAATGACAGAGGACATCTTCGTGGCGTACACGATGCATGAGTCCAGGAACGAAGAGTGCGGCGCGATGACTAGTATAGGCGCTTCTTGCCGGCTGGCTTGCCGGCCTCGAATACTGATGGCCATACCTCCGGCAAGGTACGACATTTTGCCGATGAAACATATCAGCGGCTTCAGGGCCCTAGGAACAGGAAAATGGGTTAAAATAAAAAGGGATTTGGGATTGATGAATTAAAAATAAGAATCTGGGACATGCCTGGTCTGTTATTTTCTGATATTCATATAGTGTAGATTAGATACCAAACTGGTTTGAACCCCTAAATCATTCTGACTAAATAGCCGACGTTCTTTCAGCTGCTCCAATAAAGCTGGAGTAACAAGAAAGAAGCAGACTTGTACCAGCTCAGTCTTTATCTGGCAAGAAACCACGCAGGACAGAGGAAAGTGGAGTACTTTATCCTGTAGGAGTTTTCCAAGAAGAAAGACTGGGTGCTTTAGATCACTGCGCCAAGGAACCAAAGTAAATAAGTGTAACGTTCACTTTCTGTCTGCATTCTTTGATTCATCAATCAATGTAAAAGTGAATAGTGTCATAAAATTGTAAAGCTACAATGCAGCGGTTTTTCTGGAGAAATATAGAATTGCTAAAACGAACAACTAAATATATCTACCCACAAGTATGTGATACCAGTCATCACACGAAGATTAATCTTCCGCAGGTAACGGAACTGCCTGCAATCTGTTTTGTCGGCGAGCGCAGTTTCAAGGTTACCTACTGGCTATTTGTGTTAGTCTAATCATGTTTTAAGCGTCTTTTTAGGTTTATAATAGCAAATCCCCTTCGGCTCTTAACTTTTGGGATATTATACGAATCTTAATAGCTGTCTGCATCTATCTAGTAATTTGGTGGGTGAACATTCAGAGAGTGTGGCTGCATTTACTTTTTCTACAGAAATTAGCTTTGAGCCCATTAGTAGGTAAGCAAAGAACGCATACTTTCTCCATGTAGTTGTTGTACCAAGAATCGTTTCGATGACATTTTGAAGTGGGACAAATGTCTGGCCACCCAAAAGGCCTCTGTCATGGTGTAACGACGGTAAAGAGACAGTCACAACGTGCCCTCCGAAGCACGGAAGTACACCGATCAAATTACAACTAGCGCAGTTACCTTGCAATGGTAATCGCGTCTAAATTATTTGCTAACTTATCTGCCTTCTGAATGAGACTATGCCAAGCAAATCTGACGATTAACAAGTCACTTCTCTCGACTTCAATCGCATGATTGCGGTAATCTAAGATAATTTATTACGCAATAATTGGTAGTTATAAGGCTTTTCCTCAGGGCCCGTTCGTTTTTTTACCTTAGAGATTTTTCTAATTTTTTGGGATGAAAAGTATACTCTAGATGCTTTTTCAGATTACTAATTAATATTCAAAGTATACTTGGAAAACCTTAACGGTAAAACCACAAAATGTGATAACTGAAATAAACGTTTACATGAACACTAATAGAGAAGAAAAGAAAGAACAGAATTGTAAACTTGCACCTCGCACGTATCGCTCGCTACAGCCGAAGCTCTGAAAACTTTGTGCATCTTGGCAAGGCGTAACAAAGTCTAGACCATTGATTCCAAACGTGGTCCAGATGGACCCCCAGGGGTCCACGGGAGACTCGACGGGGGTCTACGTTAGTGTGACAAAAAAATGGGGGTTCACAATTCGTAAGCAGGGGTCCACGCAAAATTATCTGGTTTTGATAGTGAAGAACGAAATGTTGGCTTGACTTCACCTACTCGTATCAATGTAGCCAGATAATATTTTAAGAAGCTTAGCGACTGTAACTTGTAAAAACTTTATTCGGAAACTGTTAAATCGTGGTATAAACTCAGTCGCAACGCTAATGCCCATATCTTATCTCCATATTTTTTGTCGACTGGGAATATAGTAAAAATATAGTTGCAGGGCAGGGGGTCCATCGGAACTAGCAACATTTTAAAAGTGGTCTATGATAAAATAAAGGTTGGGAACCTCTGGTCTAGACCAAGGTTCCGGAATTGAGCGATCTAAGCATTCAGCTGAAGCGAAACAAATCGATCGCTCACTGTCTTGCGCAGTCTTCGTGTTTACATCGACCTTCAGCGTAAAAACAAAATAAGTTCCAGTGAGCAAATTGTAGACTTGTTAATGTCATCACTTAGTTAATTTTAAATATAATGTTTGAACGTGCCTCTAATAACCTTCCCTGACATCCTCAAAGAGTAGGTAAACATTAGGTTCGGTCATAGAGACCTGGGGAAAAATCTACAGTGAGCCTATTTCGTTTTAATTTTAGCTTATATGATCCCATTCCTTTTCCATGACACAAGTCTTGCTCGCTTTTTATTTGTTTCTGAGATGCAAAGAACCCAGATTCTCTCACCATTTTCATAGGCTGTATCTCCATGGCACCTGTTTTTTTGGACCCAATAGGTTAGTTCACTAGTAATATTGTTGCTTTTGTTTTAGAAGCAATTGTTTTTGTAGGTGTTGATTCTTTGATAAGAAAGAAAAAAGGGAGGAAAACACTGAGGATAATTGGAGCGAACTCAAACAGCAGCATAGTTATAAATACCAGGTTTAACATTAGGTAGGGATAACTCACAAAAATAGTAACCAGTTATAAATACGGATTCAGTGTTATATCGATTCAATTTCCTGAATTTATTACGGAATTTCATGCTTTAACTTTCAAAATCAAATCTTTTGCTGAGACAGAGTGAATATTTTTCAGTCCGTTTATTAGAATAAATAAGTAAGTTCTTTTTTTAATCATGTGCCTAAGTGATGGGAGAGGTCATCGGCAAACGGCCTAGAAGTCAAATCCAATTAGCGATCATGACCTAACCAAATCCGGTCATTGTGAAGTTAAGCTACACGAGCTGCTTCACGATGCCAAGGATAAGCACAGATGATGGATCATCGTCAAACCGATGATGACGCAAAGTCGAGGGAATCACAACCTCAATGAGGAACGAGACGCGTGGAGGAAGCGATGAATAGGTCAATGGCGAGTCAATATTACAACGAACAACGAATTCTAGAACATTATACTTCCTTCAAGACCAAGGTCAACGACATATCTCTGAGAATTAGTAAGTTGAAGTGACAATGAGCAGGTCATATAGCTCGAAGAACCGACAACCGTTGGGGAATAAAAGTTCCCGAATGGCGACCACGAACCGGAAGACAAAAAGCAGGGCGCCAACCCACCAGATGGACCGGCGAAATTGTTAAGATCGCGGGAAGTCGGTGGATGGAACGAGCTCAGAATCGTTCTTCCTGGAAATGTGTAGGGGAGACCTATGTCCAGCAGTGGACTTCTCAGGCTGATGATGATGATGATACTTCCTTCAATACTCAAACCACGACGAACCTTCAAGCGACCTAAAAAGCACTTTCCTATTTCCTCAATAATACAACAACACACATAATATATACAACATAAAACCCCCCCCAAAGTACAAAGTACAAAGGGTACAAAGGGTGTATGAATTTACACCCTTTGTACTCGTATCTTTAAGTTTATGTTAAGTATAAAAATAGTTCTAGGTTTATAATGAGGCAATAAACGTTTTTTTTTTGTTTTTTTTTTTTTCAAACCCAGAATACTTTAAAACTGCGCACAAACATTATATAAAACTGTTTGGTTTTCCTGTTGTAATCTAACATTATCCCCTTGTTTTTTAACGCGCTTGTAACTGGTTATTTCAGCTATTTCTACCTGTAATTGTATTACTTGCTCACGCGAACGGTTCGTTAACTAAGCGAATACAAGAACTGTACCTAGAAATTTTCACATCATTAGTTTACAAAGGGTAATGGACAGATTAAATAAGAAACGGCCGGTCTGCACTGGCCTTATGGTACTACTGGAGTGGTCTTTTGATGCCATCCAAAGGATCGCATTGCTAAGTTTATGTCCAGAGTCGGCAAGTGTAAAAACCCAATCATTGCAAGTCTTTCAGATAGGCTTTTATGCTGACAGGCGTCTATAGACGGTAGGTGCAATTAGCATCCTAGATATATCTTTTTACATTAGGTTTGATGCCTATACCCATTATACTATTTAATTTTATTGTGTTTTAGCAAGTGTATTACTCTTATTAAATATATTATTAATAAAGTTTATTTACTCTTTATCAATGCTTGAAAACCTGATATTGGTGCATTTTAGCGCATCGCAGCCATTGTAATACATACCTACTTTTACTTCATAAGATTCAATTAGGTTTTTATTTTTATTAGTCCACCGTTCAACAAAGGTGGTCGGCGTTGGATAGTATTTTTAACAATGATGTTTGTTAGATTATACATACCTCCTAGTCGAAATAAAGTTTTATTTTTCTCTCGGTCTATAATATCTTTAATTATTGTAATTGATGTCAGCCGTTATAATAAAAGTAAAAATCAATAAATATAGATACAAAGCAAGTATATTCAATTACAATGGTATAATAGAAGTCAGGTGATAAAAACGCAAAAAATATAGAGTAAGTATATTCAATTACAATGGTATAATAGAAGTCAGGCGATAAAAACGCAAAAAATATAGAGTAAGTATATTCAATCACAATGGTATAATAGAAGTCAGGTGATAAAAACGCAAAAAATATAGAGTAAGTATATTCAATTACAATGGTATAATAGAAGTCAGGTGATAAAAACGCAAAAAATATAGAGTAAGTATATTCAATTACAATGGTATAATAGAAGTCAGGTTATAAAAACGCAAATCACCGATCAGCTTGATACCGTTGATGATCCGATGTAGGTATGATTGCGGTTTTGTTGCATAACGAGCTTTCTACTTTCATCACAATTGTAAGCGAAATGGCACTAGCCGGTGGAATGTTGGAAAATGACAGAGATGGACATTCGGATAATTATTTAATATCGTCAGAACCTCCAAGTTTAGTTTGGTGGATAGTGGGTTTTGCAGAAAACTGAATAATAAATATCGACGTTGATACTTTCGTGTGGTTTCGGAAGAATTTGGAGCTAGTGGTTTTCATACAAATTCTTACTATTTTGGCTAGGTAAATACTGAGTGTGTGTTATAACCGTATGTTTAACTTATGTAAAAGAAGAATGATGAGCAATCAAACCAGAATCAATACTCATATTTTCAATTACGACTTCTCTAATATAGCATCAGCAAAAGAGAGACTAAAAGTTGTTACATAATTCTATACTTCAATATAAATAAACCTCACTGCACGGCATCACCTTGCCTGTTTTTCAAATATGTTACACACAAAAATACAGAGTGCACAAGCAAACACTGGAAATACTGGAACAAGTGTGACTACAAAAACTGGACAAATAAAATCAAACTTCTACAGGACAAGCAAGCTATAGCAAACATTGTGACAAAAAACAAAACATACCGTGCAACGATGTTCACACGTTGAGTACACGTCCAATAAGATGGCAGCCTATCAACGGAAAACTGTTACAGGAACACTGGACATAATATTGCAAGCTAGCTTACGAACACTGTGCATATTGCAAAAACAAAACAAATAGTAGCACAGACACTGAGCACAGGAATATAGGACGTATAACAAAGCTAGTTAGAGAACATTGTGGCAAACACAAAACCATGCGACATACGTCCAATAAACGGCAGTCTGGCTGTGTCCGCCTTAGCCACCACACTGGGCCCTCCAAGACGCACGATGGAGATAGCATCGAAGAAGGAAGAGTGCGGTGCCATGACCAGCACCGGTGCGTCCCGAGGATTGGCTGGCGTGTTCTGCTTCCCCAGGATTTTGACGCGATGGAATCCAGCGGCGAATATCACCAGCTTCGTCAGAGAGAGGATGTAGCTACGGAGCTTGCTGGAGAAACATCAAGTTTGGTTACTCTGTGCTGATGGAATAGTGCTATGTTACCCTCCTATCTTATAAGCGCCTGTCCAGTGATGAAGCTAACATCTCTAATTTTATTAGACAAGTCCACCAATAGATTGTCGTCATTTTTTAGACTAACCGAGAAAAAAAATATACCTACTAACCATCTAGCTAGGTGGATAGGCTCTTTGTCGATAGACGGCGTGTGCCAATAAATAAAAAAAAAGCAGCCAAGTGCGAGTCGGACTCGCCCATGAAGGGTTCCGTAGCATCAAGTAACATAATATAAAGGTTCTTGTAGTTCGTCGAAAGGTAAATTGCGGTTTACGATTTATGACGTTTAAAAAAAAAAACTACTGACTAGATCTCGTTCAAACCAAATATCGTTGAAAGTTTGCATAGTAATGTACAACATATATTTTTTTTAGTTTTATCATTCCCTTATTTTAGAAGTTAGAGGGGGTGGACCAACTTTTTTCAACTTTGGAAGTGTCTCTCGCGCAAACTATTCAGTTTAGAAAAAAACGATATTAGAAACCTCAACATCATTTTTGAAGACCTATTCATAGATACCCCACACGTATAGGTTCGATGAAAACATTTTTTTTGAGTTTCAGTTTGAAGTATGGGGACCCCCAAAATTTATAGTTTTTTTTCTATTTTTGTGTAAAAATCTTAATGCGGTTTACAGAATACATCTACTCGCCAAGTTTCATCAGTGTAGCTCTTATGGTTTCGGAGAAAAATGGCTGTGACACGGTCGGACAGACAGACAGACAGACAGACAGACAGACATGACGAATCTATAAGGGTTCCGTTTTTGCCATTTGGCTACGGAACCCTAAAAACAGACACCTATATTCAATCAGATTTTTTTCAGACGGCCGCAGTATCTACTTTCCTTTTCTTTTATACTTTCGATCACTTAGCACACATCATTAGACATGAATTTATTACTAATCATGGTGCAACAGTAAGCCAAACGATATCATCATACCATAATTGATAAATGATTTTATACTTCTGAATATAATATATAAATCATGGTTTTTAACACTATTTTTATAACGCTTTTATTAGCTTCACCTGTATGTATGTATGTATGTAACCGACCCCTTTGAGCTCGATTTTGTCCTACTTTGAACGATCAGATTTGTTTCAAACTTTGCACACCTGTCAAAGGTCGATGACAATGCAATAATATGCAAAAAAATAAAATATAATAAAAACCTACTTTGAACGATCAGATTTGATTCAAACTTTGCACACCTGTCAAAGGCCGATGACAATGCAAATTTATATTATTGTACAAAAAGCGTGGGGGGCTTGATTTTGATTGTTACAAATATTTTATCAATAGTTTATTATATCTGAAATTATTATAAAAAGCACCCCAAGCTTTTTGTACAATAATATAAATTTTCAATTGATTATTACAGTTTTATTATTAACTTTTTAGTTCAATTAGTTATAAAAGCGTTTTTTTTTAGTTTTTTAAACTATAATTTATTAGTAGTAGTCTCGAAACCAATAAAAGAGTGCGAAAGATGGTAGATCAATTTCTCTGCCAATAACATTTCTTTTATTCGTGGACTTCAGTTCAACCGTTATCATGGTGCATGCAACTGTGCCGAAATATCGGTAGTCAACTCAAAAATTTAATCATGGTAAATATCCCGTTGTTTCATAAAAATAGTCATTTTATATTTTTTAAGTATATGTGATCAGAAAATTATACAAAATGGAATTATGCTCAATGTTATTTTTTTATTGTAAACTGCAAATTTTAGCCTTTAGTGAAAGTGATCGGCACCGCAGAACACTTAGATATTCGCAAGATTTATTTGTTTAATTAACACTTTTATTTGCGCGGTTATAAATTAAGAAATGTATTTACTTACACAGAATCGTAAAGTAAATGAATAAGATAACGTGTGTAACAAATGTACCGACTAACCAACAAAGATTATATTGTTTTGACAGATTCTTACTAAAATTTACATAAAAAACATATTATGTAAATAAATCTCTATGACTAACAGCTCTACTAGAGTTGCTTACAAATTATACTAAACTCGGCTCATAGCATATTATCTCTGTTTCACTAACGTTGCACACCCTACTATTCAGAAAAATGGTAGGTATACAATACACAGATAAACCACCTAATTTACAAAAAATCATAACCTTTACGTATCGTTAAGCGGTAATATGTCTTACAATTTGATCGCTAACTCTCCACACCTACGAATCTCATACAAAATAACATAGTAAACCTTAAGGTTCAGAGAATAAGATCTTCAGCATTAGTCCAGAATGTGTGTCAAGACAATTTGGCCGTTAGAAGCGACCGATAACCACTTGTGTTACTTTCCATGACTTTCTAGCGTACTTGTGGAGACGGAGGCGAGTTGCAGACAGGACAGTGTACTCGGTCGAGTACTAAAACTAAAACGAACTTCATTTTGATTCCCAAACTAACTTAGAGTACTAAAACGAACTTCAAATTTTATACTAAAACGAACTTTAATTTTTATACTCAAACGAACTTGAATTTTTAGTAAAGCCAACGCCAAAAATCTTCTTATTAGTATATTTAATTATACTCAATCTAAGCTTGTTATGAGCCTGGGTGTTGTATAAGTGTGTATTCGCTTTTTTAAGACGCCCTTAAAATCCTTTCCTCCAACACTGGTTCGCAAGAACTATATGGTTCCTATCACCGACTTCAATGAAACTTTTTCGAAAGAACTTAGGACACGGCAAGTGTGTATTAATAAAAAAGTTTCTATTCAAATAATTAATACAGACCGAAAAAATGGTCAGCATTAACCTGGATACTAAATAACCATCACACGCGTATCAATAAAAAAAATAACATCGAAAAGCTGTATATGTGAGGCTTACAACTTCTTGGTCTAGCACCTTGTGCAATGTAAACGAAGCTCCGCCCACACATCAATGATGTTCATACCGTAGTAAAGTTATGTTATGATGATGGCATTCATCATCCGCACTTGATGTGCGGACTGGTTTCCGCAAGTAGGCCGCTGGCGGGCCCTTTTTGCGTGACGCTTGACACGGGTTGTTCGAACTTTTTTAGGTTTTACAACAGGCCGGTTTCCTCACGATGTTTTCCTTCACCGTTTGAGAGTGCACATAAATATTTCGACCATAAAACTTTCGCTGCCGGCCTAATTATGGGGGGGTCTTGAGAAAATCCATTTTTCTTTTTTTCGTATCATCTGAATGTCGTTACCCGGCTAATTTGCGGGGTCGGCTCCCCGCGATCAGCCCGCTCCCCGCGCTCAGCCCGCTCCCCGCAAATATGCGGAGTTGGCAGTGAAGTTGTTAAACCTCATTGGTGCACGACTGGATTCGAACCCATGACCTTAGGATCGGAAGGCGGGGCTCCACGCTCCACGCTAAAGTTTATATTTGTATGTATCACAGGGGTTGTATTGCAGACGCAAAGACGATAATTCAAAATCAATTTATATTTGTGTAAACAGACAGTGTGGATGGGCAGGACATGTCCCAAATTATTTTGCCT
The DNA here is from genome assembly GCA_947578465.1 of Thera obeliscata. Taxonomy (NCBI): domain Eukaryota; kingdom Metazoa; phylum Arthropoda; class Insecta; order Lepidoptera; family Geometridae; genus Thera; species Thera obeliscata. The sequence goes on from OX387915.1 coordinate 1,684,801, forward strand.
CTGACTGTAATACCTTCACAGGGATCTGAGTAAGTAGAGTTCTTAGGACTAGAGACTAGGATATCATAAAGATGAGTTTTAAATACCAACTAACTAGGTACTCTAGGTAGGCAACAAAAAATAAAAAAATCTAGAGTAAAAGTAGAAAATTAGCAAAAAAACATGACACACAAAAAACATACTTGAACAATAATATCCCCCCCTCAACCCCATCTCCCAAGAATCGGAAATGAGGACAGGAATGATGGCAACCACGAAGACGAAATAAAGAGCGCCCACCGACCCGATGATGGACCAATGACATTGTTAAGATCGCTTTGATTGAGCTGCTGGAAAGTTCTGGCCTGTAGGTCCCCTACACATTTCCAGGAAGAACAGATTCTGAGCCATTTCCATCCACCTTCTTCCAAACTTGGTCTTTGAAAGGAACCTCTCTGAGGCGCACTTAAAATCCTTTCACCACACTGGTTTAAACCAGTGACACGATAAGAAAAATAAGTGGACTTGTTCAGGCTGATGATGATGAGTCATAGCTTTTTTTTGACAAATTCAGAGACAGGCTAAAACTTTCGAAGAGTTGATGTTGTAAAAAAGTTGTTCCCAATTGTATGATTATCATCTTAATCTTTAGCAAGCGTAAAGATTATGATGATCATCATCATGGATATATAAGAAGTACTTTCATAAAATTAGAATGCATCCGTCATTCATTTTATTGCATTTATTTTTCATAGTAATAACCACAGTCTAGACATCGCGACCCGAATTGTTATTAAGCACTTAGGGAGATTGAATAATTTAGTTTGAAAGAACTTGAAAAAGTGATTGCAAATAATGTGGGTAGGAAACAATTTTTGTAAAAAGTGATACTTGGCTGTATAGAACGTCGAGCTTTTGATTGTTTTCGGCATTATTTTAAACAAAATCAACGAAAATATGATGCATTATTGATATTGACAGGCTTAAATTATTGCCATATAAAAACGAATACTTCTGAAAATATTGCTTGGACAGCTTTTATTGGTCAGACTCTACTATTGCTTGACATTTTTATCCGAACACGAGACATTTGACTACTATTTTTTCAATCGATTTTCGAACCTTTTTAACTCATGATAGAATTCAAAATGCAACTCGGCTAAAAACGCAGTGGCACTATTGTGTGACGTAGTTTGTGGCTAAGGTCTCGTTTTTATACAAAATCACAGACGTTAAAATGCCTGAGCTTTAAAGGAGATCAGAAAATGATGTCACTCAATTTGGCAGTCGTCCAGTCCTCTGCTTTGACCGTAATGAAGTGGTTTGGCTCCAAACGCGCTAAATGACTCTCCGGAATACCTTCTGGACTTTTTAAAGATGATTACCTGCAATTATTCATTAAACGTAACTACTGGTGCTATCAGAGAGGAGAGCACGTGTAGTGTGTAATAAGAAAGATGGACATGATTATAAGGTACAGTTACATCACACATGTTCCGTAAGTAGGGTTAACTGATGTGCAAAGAGGCTGTGTAAGATGGTAGTTGCAACACAATGCATTGTTTATCACTCGTCTCCAACTGTTTATAGAAAATGTTCCATTTTCGAATCACTCGTGCGTATGTGTGTGTGCGTCAACGCCGTTTAAGAGTACTGGCATAGCTCACATACATTTTTGGTCAGAATAACCCATTGGTACACGAGCGGATTTGAATCCACGACCTTGGGATCGGATGGCGGGGCTGCTACCACTAGGCCAGCAGTGCTCGTACCAAAAACCTTATTTCACCGAAACTATTTTTACTTGGCTTATATTTACCCATAACTTTACCTATATTGCGGTAAGCCGGTTCGGACGCATTGACGCACGCAAATACAATTATCGACTTTCGTTTATTTTTGGAGGTGCACTTTGGCAGTCAATGATTTATTTGAAAAATACAAGTTGAAAAACTTGCGAAACCGACGTCATGGCCAAACAGTGGAATCGATTATTGATCAAATTTCTATGGGACTAATCTGAAGGTATAAAAAAATAATTTTCAGATAAAAAAAACATGTTTCACAAGTTATATTCAAAAGCTATACCTAACAAAATACAAAACAGAAAAACAACTGCATTGAGAACCTCCTTTTTTTTTAATTGAAGTTGGTTAATAAAAGTCTGAATGGACAGTATCACTCAAACGCGTCACTCCTGTTTCGTCTCACGAGCTAACAAGAGTTTTAATACTATTTTGAGGGAGTTAAAAGACTGGCCTCTACGGCTCTGACACATTAAAATCAAGGTTTATTAATACAAACAAAAGCGTTTTTCAGGTTTCAAAATCCATTGTGACTAACAATACGAAACCTTCATGGCTTAGCGTTCGTTTCAATTCACCGTGAACTGATTATTTTGAAATTGTCCTAACATTGATTTCCAACAACAATTTGATTCGTGTCATTGAGGTCACTGAACAACGCATCAAGGTAAAGGGGACTCAAAGTTCTGCGGGGACGATCAGTGAAACCCTGTCAAATATCGCTGTCATATTTGACAGCGTTTCACCAATCGTCACCGCAGAACTTTAAAATGTGCGCAAGGCTTGATTGATAAATTTAATATGTATGGGATAAAGCTAAGCCCACAGTATCATCTTCCTGCTTTCATTCCACGCTAACAGAGTCGCAAGTCAAAAATAAACTATTCACTAGTATCGCAAGGATCACTTTGAAATTATCTTAGAGCTAGGTGATTCTAGGTGCCAGTTCTACGGTCAGTCAACAGGATTTCTTCTCTCATTCTCTTGTTGTTCCTCATTTCGGTGCTCACTTCTTTCTTACTTATATCATCTTTCGTAAGATGTGTAAGCAATATCCCAAATTATTTCAGTTTTGTTGTACCAACTTGACTGAATAATTGGAATGGATACGGCAGTAAGTGTCGGCCTTACGGAAAAACGGCGTGGTTTTGTTAATATTGTAGCTGGTAAGAATTGGCCTCGTGATTTCTTAACATCTCAACTTATTTCCATTTCAAAGAAAGGTTTACCTGTATCAATTACTATAGAAAGCTACGGGTTCCTAAGAACCGCAGACAATGAAATTGGGACGGCTACAAATGGAAGTCACGCACGCACGAGTGACATAATTTTTTCATAAAAGGTTGGGAGCCCTTGATTATTTTTAAAGTATTCTTGCTCGTAAAGTTTGTTTAATATCCACATGAATCTTGAAAAGGTATAAAGGGAGAAACAGGATACCCACAGAGGGTAGAAGAGTTCACTACAGAGGAAACGCTGGTATAGATCACCAAGGGTATACAGCCGGAAACCCTTTAACCTGTCAAGTACTTGCGTTGTAAAAAGGATCGACGGACAGCGAATAGTTTGATGATGTACTGGGCCTCAATTCTAGACTAGTGAATTTTTTTGTCACGGTAGATATATATCACAAGAACTGTCAAATTCACTAAAGAAACTGACAGTTCTTGTGATATTATATCTACCGTGACAAAAAAGTCACTGGTCTAGAATTGAGCCCCTGGTCGTTATCAAGAAATAGCCTAGAAAAATAGAAATAGACTAACAGCATTAAGCAGTGCAAAAAGTGTATGGAACGGCAGATGGTGTTAAATTTATATAAAAACTATTATTTGTTTGTATATCGACCTCGTGTACGAGACAGAAATAAGTCCTTTAATACTCGGGCACCTCGAAGAATCGCAGAGGGTTTCCATTGAAAATACAATATCATCTGCCGTTCCGTTCTCGGTAGTCTCTAGTCCACTCAGATCTCTGAGAAAACGTATGGGTAGTTGTCAGAGGCAAATACACGGAACTACTAGATAGAGTAGAATACCTTCGCCATCCTGTCATAGGCTGCCGCCTGAGGTCCTCCTCGCTGAGTCCATAGAGGCCGATGCAGGCGAGGAACCATGCCGTCACAATCAGGTAGCAGATCACTATCACGCGGAAGGGCAGGAGTATTACTGTGAATACCGCTGTCTGGAACAAAAATATAATAATGGACACATGAAATAAATTCAGCAACTTAAAATTAATCTATATCACCATCATCCGCAGCCCAAATTAACCCAATGCTGGGCATAGGCCTCTCTTTGCTCTTGCCATTCACCACGATCTTGGGCTACCCTCATCGATCTACGGCCTACGATGCTGACTGTCGTCAAACCATCATGCGACGCTTCTTTTCCCAGTCCTCCAGGGGCTCCAGGTTCTTCTTTCCAGGACTGGGAAAAGTAATAGAGTCAACAAAATACTGGTCATTCCTTACACAGCACGAAGGAGAACATAGTAGGATTTTTCTATACAATTTGCTTATTGAATAAGCATAAAGCATAGCTTTTCCCTATGAACTTCGAGAAACGTCCTATTACTATAAAGTACTGGTTATATTCGAGGTTTGGAGAGCACGTTTAGCTATGAATCCCGGCTCTAGTAATCGTTTAGACATGGAGGAGGTCTGAGGGCGGCTTAAATACTCCTTCGCTAGAGTTAGCCACTGGCCATGGTGCCTCTTGCATGGCTCGTTTCTGCCGGCAGTTTTTGTTCTCCTTAAGTTTTTGTTCTCCTTAGGTATATAGTTCTTGGCCACTACCTAGCTCCCATAAAACTTCCTTCATGGCTTGACAGTGTTTTGACCGGAACTGAAATTCAAACGTGCCTAACTCAATATCACTAAATATTATTGAGAACTATAGCAGCCAACTGCTCGGGCGACCTTGAACTTTATCGAGTTGTAGTTTGTTGAGCTACATGTAACCTTCGTTGTGTTTAATGGATGTTTTATTTATACTGTATATTGCTTAGACTTTACGACAGTGAAGAAAGTTTATTTTTAACCGACTCAACAGTCAACATTTATCAGCCTGAAGAAGAATATTCTGGAAATAGTTTTCCCCAACACATTTTTCCTGGAAAGCAAGAAGGCTTTATGAACCTCCAACATTAATTTATGTAGGTAAATGAAATAGTCCACGACTGGTATCCTGAGGCATAGTAGACATACCATCAGATCTCTTAATACTGTGAACTAATGTAGATCCTTAAAAAAAAACACCACACTGCTCTATTTTTTTTATGCCATAGCTGGCAGACGAGTACACGGGCCACCTGATGGAAAGTAGTCACCGTCGCCCTGCCGGCCTTTTAGGAAGTGATAGACCCGCCTTTAATTTTTTATGAAAATAAAACGGAAGAATCTGATTGCCACCCGATATAGAGCTATTACAACTGTCAAAAATCAATCTGAGATGGAAGGAGGGAAGTCTGATTTGGCTGTAATTGCTGCGGCACCTATAGCTTTCAAATCGAAACATAATTGCTCGCTCATAAATAGGCACAGTGGTTATTTTTGAAACGGTACGTTATTTTGAACCAGAGTGTTGTGAAAGGATCTATCATCACCAGCCTGAAGAAAAAAGGCCTCTCTTATACATTTCCAGGATTAACGATTCTGAGCCGTCTCCATCCACCGACTTCCGGCAATCCTTACAATATCGTCGGTCCATCGGGTGGGTGGGCGTCCTACTTTACGTCTTTCGGTTTGTGAGGACCGACTAACCTAACTTTTTAAACATCGTTTCTTATTTTTTTAATTGCGACGTCTCAAAGAGTAATTATCTTCCTACCCTTATCTCAATTTAAGTGGGGTCAGCACAACATGTTCTCTTCCATTGCATTTGCCAGCATTTGCAGGTCAATTTGTACAGACCGCCAGACGACATGACAAACATTGGCCTATGCCATAATCACCGCCATAGGTCAATGTTTACCATGTTAGGTAATAACAGTACCAGCTTACTTTTTGTGCTTTTAATATGCTTTGAAATGCAAGATACGTTATATGACGCACTTTCACTTGGCGACAACGTTTGTTTAGAAACGATCATGATAATTACGTAAAGCTTTGCTTTCGCCCTACGTCGGATGACCAAGAAGTCATCAGGAACACGGATCAGTAAAATTCGGCAAATTCATCATCCGCACTTGATGTGCGGACTGGTTTCCGCAAGTAGGCCGCTGGCGGGCCCTTTTTGCGTGACGCTTGACACGTGTTGCTCGAACTTTTTTAGGTTCGAGAACACGCCGTTTCCCTCACGATGTTTACCTTCACCGTTTTGAGAGTGCTGGCATAGTGCACATATATTTTTTGACAGAAAAACTCATTGGTACACGACTGGATTTGAGGTTTGAATCCACGACCTTAGGATCGGAAGGAGGGGCCGCTACCATTAGACCACCAGTGCTCTCTACACACGCATCAGTCTAACTGTATTCTAGTATCGACCCGTAGATTTGCAACAGGCCGTAGATTTGCACTGTGGTATTACTGCAATAATTAAAAGAAGAGCACTGGTGGTCTTGAAGTAGAAGCATGCGGTCCCTATAATTATTGTATGACATGTCTTTTGATCTATTCCAGGGGTGCTCAAACGGTCGATCGCGAAAGCTTTTCGAGTCGATCGCCAGCAACATGCTTAATATAGGCAGTAATAGGCACCCAGTAGAATTTCTTCAAATACGCGGATAATAATGAAGTGGCATGCATGATCATCTAGCTAGAGATAACTCAACTGATCCAAATCAGTGCCAGACGAAAGAGTCCCCAAGACGCTGGCGGCAATAGCTTATTGTTACTGTTTTAGTGAAATTATGAAGTAAGCTTTATACGTAGATATTTGAAGTTATTTACCTAGGTACTTAGTTTACGCTCTGTATGCTCGCTGTAAAGCACTAAAATTAGTTATTAGTATTTCTTTTGAGAATAAAGTTCTTTAACCACAAAATATTATCTGGACGATCGCCGACAAAGTGTGAGGAGCACCCCTGTTCTATCTGTACCTATTATTTAAGAATGTATAAATACGATGTTGGTGACTCTAATGAATTAATAAAAAGCACGGGTGGCCTAGTGTAAAAACGCTAGATACGAATAAAGATCAAACAAACTTTCCCCTATGTACCGAGTTACCAACTTTCTGATGACGAGATTACACCTACCTAGGAACTACTGGTTGTATTGTGATATACTGGAGAGCGCTGGTGGCCTAGTGGTAGCGGCCCTGCCTTCCGATCCCAAAGTCGTGGGTTCAATTCCAGTAGTGTACTAATGAGTTTTTCTGCCCAAAAATGTATGTACACTATGCCAGTGCTCTCAAACGGTGAAGGAAAACATCGTGAGGAAACCGGCATGTCGTACCAAAAAGTTTGAAAATATGTGTCAAGTGCACGAAAGGAGCCTCGTTGAGGCGCACACAAAATCCTTTCACCACACTTGGTTGGAAAAAATCTGTGAAACGATAAGAAAAAGATATACTGGTAGCTAGTGACCTAGTAGAGTTCTTTGTGTGTGCCTCGTCCGGGGAAGTAGGTACTACCACCATGCCTATTTCTGCCGTGAAGCAGCATTGCTGTGTTTCGGTTTGAAGGGTGTGGGTGCCGGTGAAATTACTGGCACGTGAGGCTGCTCACCTAGATTTAAGACGTTTCGAAGTGATTTTTGCAATCCAACTGAATAAATACACTTTTGATTTGATTTGCTGAACATGCCAGTACGTTGATGGACGCAGAGCAGTGCATCGTTCCTGACGTGCGTGACCTACGAGCAATGCCTTGTTAAAAGCGATGGTTACCACTTCACATCAGGTGGGCCGTAATATGCTTGTTTGCTTGGTCGTATTAAACATCCAAATTCACCTACGCAGACGTTTCAAAGTATTCTTTGTAATTCGACTGGATACATTATTTTTGACTCTTGGCCTTTATTTTGATGATTAAATGACAAATGCACGCTTATAAATTAAATTGATAGGTATATCTATTCAATAGAGCTACCTTACAACCATTCACAATACAATACAAGGTCATTACAGCACTCAGGTAGGTAGGCAAATAACTACCTACCTTGTACAGTCGCGTACATTAATATGTTAAGGTACTAGGTAAGGTACCCACCTACCTAATTACATTTTTAGTTTTGTACATAGGTACTATAATTAGGTAGGTATACTATTTATGAAATAAATAAATTACTTGGGTATTTAAAAAAATGTAAGAGAATAACCCATTGTTTTATTAGTTAGGTAGGTCTACATACTTTCAACATGGATAGGTACATAAATAGGTGCTTTGTTTCGTGGTAGGGGGCTATTGAGGTGTTATAGCTAGGTAGGTAATTTCCTCTGGACTCTACTTTGTATACCGAAGAGAAAATTATTTGTTTTTTTTTCACAGACATCTGAAAGGAATGTTTCAAAAATTCAATAAAAATTAATGCTGTGAGTTTGCGCAGTAGTAGGTACCTCTTCATACAAACTGTAGTACTCAACTCATCGCCCACTTGACGTTTTACGAGAGAGCACAAATAATTTACTTTCTCCGTTATGCAATGCCTCAACGCGTTACGTCTTCCTTACCTTTATTTTGTCGAATGTGTTGTCTAATTCCAATTTATGAACAAAAGGGTTCAATATTTCGGCGCGCATGCCGTCCGTCGAGAAAGCGCCGCCGGTTTCACTGTAATATTTGCCATTCATTTTCTCGGAATTCATACACTTTTTACGCTAATTTAGTATTATTTTACACAGATCACTGAAATCCTTCATCATTAAAACTAAGTAAAAAATTTGGCTAAGCACTACTCTTGTATTTTATTTGAGACGTATTTTATTTAATAAAACGCGACACTTGCAAGCACACACTCCACGCAAAATCTGGAAATAGACTGGTTTTTTTCGTAGGTACATTTATGTTCGTTTAAGTTTACTCTTTACTGTCAATGTCAAGCAAGATTGTAGTCAAATGTCAAACAAGTAAGATAGGTAAATAGCGCAAGCTAGAGGCCCTTACTCGCAGCAAAACAGCTGCTGTGAAGTGAAGGCATTGATTGATTTGATTGACATCAAATTGTCAAAGCATGTTATGTCAATGTCAAATCAATCGTCCATCAAAAAAATTGCTGCCGCTCGCTCGCCGCATTCGCCTTTCTTCGTATTGTTTTCGAATTTCTCGATTGTTGTTTGATTAGTGAGTGTGTTTTGTAATCCAAAAGCAAGTACCAATTATTGAAAAGTGCACGAACTCTTCTTTATTGTGAAAAAGTTATCCCTCACAACTATGGCTATAAACCCTTCGACCTATAATGGAAGCGAAAATACAAAACCAAATTATTGATTACTTCTCGTTTTTCGAGGAGTTCCATAATACTTCGAAGGAACGCTTGAAAGATTGCCAGAATTGCGCAGCGGCTATAAATAGGCTGATAAAACGCTATAAAAACGTAAAAGAGTGAGTATTTGGTGATTTATTTATTTTTTCCCCTACAAACGCATTTCTTCGAGCCAACTTGAGTATCGCCGCCGTAAGTACTGCGCGGCATTACTTGTTCGTTTTGCCGTTCCTACATTATTGTTATCTCGTGGTTTTGCTTATCTTGCGAATATTTACAGGTCTGAACTCACTGGTACACCTTTAGAAGAGTTTGAGGGATTACAAAACAAGCTGTGTGCTTCCCTAAATAACCTAATTTGTAAGGAAATTGAAAATATCCGAGAGAGCCTGTAAGTATTTCCTAGTTTATTTCACTGCACTTCACTGTAGTATCTATCTATTCTATCAATTTTCTCTAATTGTTCCCTAATGAATAGATAACTTTGCTGTACTGTACTAAGGTTTGAGTCCATGGAAGCTAATTGACAAATTAAACACAACCAACTGTTAACTCGAATGAAATTGTGTCAGGTCACAGGAACTGAAAGGGAAGATTTACAAGACTGTTATAAAACCTGTTGTTTTGTGGGTCTGAGTGTTGGGCCACCAAAGGGACCGATGAAAGAAGAGTGCATGCAGAGGAAATGTGAATTTTGAGATGGATGTGTGGAGTGATGAGAATGTAACTCAAATCTTTGTGCAAAAATTGTAACTTACATATTATGTAGATATCACTTTCCTGTCGCATGAGTTCGTTGTTTAGGTACAATGGAAGTTTAGCCAAAACAATCTACAATCTCTTACCTTAATACCTAGTACATCTACATGAACATCTAGGTATGTTGGTATGTACATTAGTCTTACACACCTATAATGTAAGTATGTCCGAGGTGCCCATTTGCAATGAGACTACCATAACAAAGTCTCTAGTTACTGAGAATATGCCACTGAATTTATGGTAGATAGGCACTGAGAAGTATTATGTTTATAAGAGGTGCAGTTTTGCTGATAAAATAGTGCCAAAGTTGCTTACTGAATATAAGTAAACACATCATTGTCTCAAAGAGTCTGGTAGAAAGGCTAATACTAAAGCTTATACTGAAAAAACTTATGATTGGTAGGTTGATATTATCACTTAACTTATTTTGTATTATCTATATTTTACTGTATTTGTGTGTTAGTTTACCTGGACAATATGGAACTTGTGTTTTGAAATAAAATATATTATTATGTTCAAAATCTTTGGTTCCAGTCACACCCTCGAAGAGTTATTTGGAAATCTATGCCTGAAGAACAAAGTACTGAGGGAAAGCTGCAAGGAGGTCAACTTTGAGGATACCACAGCACTGGTAAAGGGTACTCCGCTCCAACCTCCTCTTAAAAAGCTGTTAGAGTTTGCTGCTGACACTGTAACGTTTGGCGGCCAAGTCTGCGGCCAGGTAGAAACATCACTGAATGTCCTCACCTACAAAGGTATTAACGCTGAATCTTTAGTAGATAACTTTCGTATTTCATCGAACTGGAGGCATCGCATTCCGGAAATAATTTCCTATACCTCTTTCTGCTCTGAAAATCAAATATAAAATTGAAAATTTAAAAAGTCTGAAATGGATCTACTCGACTCAATCTTAAGCTCCATGCAAACACCGCCTTCAACCAGCGAGGCTCAGAAAAACGCCATAAAAAATCAAAAAGAAGCTCAAGAGAAGAAACTAAAAGAAGAGAAAAACATGATAAATAACTTCAGAAGACGAGTAGAGGAGAAGATATGTGCGTTCGTCTCAGACGGCAAAAGACCTTACCTTCAGTTTGAGTCAATGGACCAAATGTATCGGTCTATTATCCGAGATGTAGCAGACTGTGCTGGGGCACAAGTATATTCTTTCGGTCAGGATGGTGTTGACCGTTACTCAGTTGTATACACCAAAGAAAATGGACCCACCGATGACGAGCTAACCGTGCGTAGGGCAGGCGGCGCCTGGGACGACGAGAAAGCAGCTGAAATGGCCCAAATGCACATAGACATGAAACGACAAGCTATTTTAGACTCCGAAGACGAAAAATATAGAAAACGTAAGCGAGGGAATGAGGAGCTAAGCGGGACTTTCTACAAGCAGAAATATGCTCACCTTATCGGCGAAGAGGCGGCGTTAGGTGCCGCGCAAAAAACAAACATGAATAAGAACTATGGAGAAGTTCCAAGCGAAAATAAAAAAGATCTACGTTCTATTGAACAGACTATGGCTGATATTAAAGCGAAGAAAATGAAACGGGCTGAGAACGGAGGGGGTAGCACTGGTAATGTTCAAACTTAGCATATACATATGAAATAGGGATAGTTTTGTTCAAATTGGTACGATTAGCTAGTGTATTGCAGATATTGTAATGTATGAATAAATCCATAATGTTTCTAGGGACTGTTTTAAGAATATCAACCTTTATTTTCTAAGACAACTGGAGTAGATGTAAGCTGGTTCAAGTACACTGCTTAATCTATACTATCTTGGAAAATAACTGAAAGAGGAAGTAAATAAAATACTAGCATTGTTTGAAATAGCCTCTAGCTACTAGAAAATGTCTAAACTAAAATCAATTATAGACTTGTTCTGCAATAGATTGTTTGAACAACACAAGGTTAATAAAGTGGCTTCCCAAATTATATCTGTAATGCATTAAAGAGCAATCATTCTGGGCCCCTTATTACGTATTTTGCTACCGTAGGACCTCAAGTCAAGAGTTTAAATTTTTTCGTTTTTTGTTTGTACTTGTCGTGAAGGTTTTGTATGGAGTTATCAGCAAGCCCGCTTATTGCGTCTCAGGGCTCTTAATAATACAGAAAACCAAAATTGAAACTTTGTCTTGAGACACAGCTGGGAGATTGTGTAATTCTGTTGAAATCAAAAGTTGATGATAACAAGAAACAATGATCACATAACTTGTTGCCATTATTTTTCGAAGACTATCTATCTGTTGCCATCACATAATACTGAATACTTTGTTCTGTGATTTCCATGCTGGTTATAGGCTAGTTTATTACGACAAAATTCAGTCTTGTTGCAAACGTTCAAAGATAAGTTGTGTTTAAATTCGTTTTTTATTGCAATCGAAACTCAAAATTGTCATATGCAACTAGGTTTGGATTGCAACAAAAGATACGCAATCAACCCACAGGTAAATTAGCATTAATGGTTGAAGGCCATTTGAATATAGTGATATTTGCCTATTTAAATATGCGCTTATTGCGGACGGGTCGCGAACTACCTAATAGGAGGCAAATTGAACAGCTCTCAAGTACTTGACTCCTGGCAGCTAATGACGTAATATTGTAATTGTAATAATCAGTGTGTATGTACCTCATGAAAGACTGTATTTTTATTTGCAATAATATAAAGTAGGTTGTAGATTAAACTTACTTGTATGTACTATCTAAGTATTGAGTAATTCAATAAATTGATTCCAAAGTGTACCCAAAAGACTGTTATTTTAATTGAAAATTACTATTCGATATGTGACTAGGTAATATAATTAATAGACTCCGAAGACAAACATTTTATTTTTAATGTTGTGGATAATCAACACAATTGTATCTAGCCCCAAATTAAGCAGAGCTTGTACTCTAGGAACCAGATAGCTGATATAATACTTATATGCATATTTTTTGTTAATACATACTTAGAATACAATATAACACCCAGACAGAGAATAAGCTCCTGTGTTCACTACACAAATATTTGATCTCGGTGGGGATCGAACCCACGACTTACGGTGAAAAGCAGAGGTAGCTCTGCTTTTCACCAACTGAGCTGAGAGACGAGTCAAGATCGATTTGTGTGACCTTCCGTGTGTTTGTGGCTGCCGCTACTATTAAAATAAAAAAACTCATTTTTTAGAACGTTTATTTACTATCAACACTTAATTAGGCATAAACTTACACAGAGACAACAATTACGCGAGATTTACAATAGATTATAAATATGAATTATTATTCCCGTAGAACGAGTGGACAAATACTTTCTGAGACGTGACTTAAAAAAAACTAGTAGATACAGTCACCGAACAAAGCAATTTCAGTTGAAGTCTATTTACTTAGCCAGGTAGGTAGGTACATCTTTTTCATCCATCTTTTTCAATTTCAACTGTATGTACATACAATTGAAATTGAAATACATCGGCGGCACGTAAAGATATTAAATAATGACTCAATTAAATATGTGCTTGAGTCTTGTTCATATTTTAACCGAACACTGAACACCTGAACATTATCCACTTTATTTTTGGCAGATAATTTCCCAATTGATCTGAACATTGCCCAATGAACAACCTTCTTGAAAAAAAGATTTATTTCCTTTTTAAACTATTACACGGGTATTTATCGCATATATTACCTTATTTTTTTATATTTTTTTTTAACTTGACTTTAGACATTCTAGATGGCGGTAGTGGATTCAATCAGGAAAATGTGTTAGCGGTGCGCCTGATGATTCGGACAAAAGGAATCTTTAGTTTTCTATGCCTTGGTGTTAGGGTTTCTTTCTCCATTACCTTACACCTACAGACAGGTACTTGTCACTACTGAAAGGCAAGATTCTGTGCTTTACAACATTAAACAACAGTATTTACAAGATTAGAAACAGGTTGATTTCACCTCGTCGTATTTTATTTAATGCAGGGTTAATAATTACACCTACATGGACGTATAAATTACTTCGTCGTTCTAGCCTTTTCTTTATTGTCAAAAGTCGTTACACAAACGCTGGTCAATGAGTATAATTCAACTAAATAAAAGCATTTAAAGTAAATCTTAATACCAAACTATTACATGATTCAGATTTAATACAATAATGCTATAGAAGAAATGCAATGGGCATTCTAGCTTATTTTTATGATATCTTTGGAATTAAGTAAGTTCTTCCATAGATTTTTGACTGCATTGATGGTTAATTGACTTCAATCTTATAAAAAACTAATCGGAAGAACGTAACATGAAAGTTGAATATTTTATAACAAGTAATGTAAAGTTCTTAGGTCTATGAATAAAGGTTGGTGTGGTTAAACATTTTGCTAAACATTAACAAGAAACTACTTAGCTAAGATTATTGTCCTAAATGTTACATCGATTGGCGTTATTTTATGTACAGTCGGCTACTCTAAAGTGTATACAATTCGTTCATTTCAAGTTAATCTCGCAGCTATGTAAAAAATACTCAAATTTGTGAACTGCTCAACTGATTTGTCCCTGTTTATGTCCATTACAATGCTTTGAGATACGAATTGTATACATTCCAGTGCAGCTAAATGTACAATTGAATTACCTAAGTATTATGTACTTTTTAAATATTTTACCAATAATTATTATAATATCAAATATTTAGGGCAAAGTTATTTAAAAACGGATGATCTCGTCTCAAGGCCTTTTAGATATTTCTTTCGATGGTCTTATAACAGCCGCGCCGTTATTTTGTGAATGACACTAAACTTTATTTTCGTTTAACACTTTTGTTAGATATGCCGAAAGTTTTTTGAGATATGCTTTTATATATTTAATCTCAAATATAGTTGAGTAACTATAGATATAGGTAGACTAGATCTATCAATATTATTCGAAAAGGTACGTAACAGACAACAATATCACATCAATTTTTACAATAGCGTCTAGTCTAGGTTTTCTATATAAGTAAGTATATAAAGATTATATTAAAGTCGAAGCTTATTATATCGGCTATATAATATTCTTATATCTACATTTTTCGAAGCATTCGTTATAATATTTTATTGTCTTAGTAAGTACATTATTCGTTTTATGTTCGAATGAATTTCGTTATTGTCGATTCGAAGTATTATTTCTACATAGAAACAATAAAAATATTCAATAGTATGTATATTCAATAATAAATGAATACAAATAGCAATAATGGTAAATATTTTAAATAAACTTTGTATAAGTTGTTTTTTTAATTAGTAAAATAAATTATTACCTACTTACCTTCATCTTTATTGTCAAGATTTCATTCAGCAAGCTAGTTTTACTTAAAATTACTAGATAAATATATAAGTTACAAATATTAAACTTCTATATAACTACGTAGGTACCAATTATGTTTAGCTTTAGGCGTTCATTGTTATTATTGTCATCATTACCATTATAATAATGATTTATTCGACAAAAGTTATAAGTTTATAACAAATTCGTAACTGGCTCATCCAGCAAGCAATTTAAAAGGATAACCTCCAATTTTTTGTTTTATGAAAATGTGTTACTTTGCTAAATTAACTGTATAGTCTGTATAGCAGCCAAATTGGTTTAGAATGAAGGAAATGCTTGATTATATTTGTGTTAAAATCATTTCGCTGGCTGTACAAGCAACGTTCAACGCAGTTACCACGGCGCATTTATTCAGACAACAGTTTTTTGTCAAACAAACTAAAATACATTTTACCAGTTGTATTGACACCTGGTTAATTCTTAAAATTACTTAATTATGATAAAATGCTTAAAATTTTAGATATCTGGAGTAAAAACGTGATCCACGAGTATCTTCATGCGTTTAAAACGATATTATTATGATTGCTGACATTTTCACTTTATTGATATGGAGACTCTAGTTTCAAGTCTATGTAGTGTAGAGATATGTAATGGTTTGACTAGTGTTCAGCAATAATATAGTTCGTAGAGATATGTTTGACTAGTGTTCAGCAATAATACAGCCTGCGTTTGAATTCGTATGTTATCCCGAAAGGTGGTGATAGGGACCATGGTTTTGCACAAGCTATGAAAACCTTTCTGTGAAATACGAAATCTAAAATCTTCCATACAAAAAAAATAATCAATTGAAATGCTTAAACAAAATGTTTTGAGTGAAAACCCTACATCTTGGGCGGGGCCGGCGCTAATTTGGTAAATAGGCATCCAATCACATTTTTCGCTAGCCAATAATGACACTTGTGGCGGTAATAAATTTTTATTGCTTTTTGACTTGCCAATGGCAGATTTTGGGTGTCAAATAAGACATAGTTCAACAGAGGTCGAGTAATCAGCTGGTTATAGGGTTGCTTAGCAAGCTTTCAAGCAAAATCATGGCGTAAACTTTACACACCATTTGTTGAATGAAAAAGTCCTGATTCAGAAAAGTCATAGAACTAATGCTGTTGGCATTCAGGAGTAGCATAACCCCCTTTCAGGATAACATACGAATTCAAACTCATGCTGTATAGTTCGTAGAGATATGTTTGACTAGTATTCAGCAATAATATAGTTCGTAGAGATATGTTTGACTAGTGTTCAGCAATAATATAGTAAGTAGAGATATGTTTGACTAGTGTTCAGCAATTTAACAAGATATTTGTGCCTGAGCCCTTCGTGCGCATCGTCAAGGATCATGTAAAAAACTGTACAGTTTCTACTGTAAACTTTCGGTCTTTCTGAATCGTTCTTCATGGAAATTGGGAGACCTATGTCCAGCAGTAGACTTATTCAGTCTCGTGATGAGACTCGCTTATTCTTACAGTGTACCTACGTAAGGTAAATAGATAACCTATAGATTTTTCATGGCTATTATGGGCTAGATGTTTTTTTTTTAATGTAACTAGCTGATGGAACAAGCATATGGCCCACCTGATGTTAAGTTGTAACCATCGCCTATAACAAAGCAATGCCTCGTAGGTCACGCACGTCAGGAACGTGCCCTACGATGCGCTGCCCTGCGTCCATCAACCGGAGGCATACAGATATTCAGCCACACGTGCCAGTAATTACACCGGCACCCATACCCTTCAAACCGAAACACATGTCCTCACCGTTAGGGGTGTCACGATACCTAATGCCCTAGGGTCTTACGAGGCTAGTAGACCTAGAAGTCTACTCGTCATCATCAGTGTCACAGCAGCCAGGCCAACAGCACCGCTCGCTGCCGTCAGGTCTGGTGCAGAACAGGATGGTCTCCAGCGAGGAGACCGGACGAGGCTCGATGCCGTGGAAGTCGCGGAGGTCTTCGGCGGGGAACCAGGCGCGTTCCTCGTCTTCTATGATCGGGATGTTGAAATATCTAGAACATTTGAAGAAACATCATGTGAGCTCGCTATAACCGTTGATGCCGTTCATAAAGATATAGATGATCGGTTAATGAAATCTGGGTTATCATGCACTCTTTCTAAAGCATAAATGGCCTTTACAGAAGCATTAGGTACTTCCACCTAAATGGAAGGTAGCTAATGCCATTAGTCATCCGTTCACACCTAGGTCGCTGGCGATGGCGATCAGTCAAATTGCTATATTTGACAGCATTTCATTGATCGCCATCGCCAGCGACCTAGGTGTGCGCAGGCCTTTAAAGGTAACTGCTTGCAACGTTTAATCCATTAGCAAGGGTCAAACAAAACTGCTTCTACTTTACTCGTCCACAACAAAGATAATTTTATCAAACGAATATAATTATTCGTCTGAAAGCGCAATGGGTTGACGACATAGTAAAGGTCGCAGGAAACACCTGGACAAGAGATGAACTGGACAGAGGAGGCTGTTAGAAATTAAGGAGGCCTATACCCAGCAGTGGGTGATACCGGGCTGAGATGATGATGGATAGAATTATTCAGAGATTTGAAAACATGCGCTAGGTTAGCATAATGGCATTAAAACCTGCCTATGCCTAAGCCTAAGCCGCCAATGGAGCACCTACAAGACCGCGGTTCTGTAGGTGCTCCATTGGCCGATTATACCTTTGGCTCGCATGCTCGTCGGTTTTAGCTCGCCAATGGATCGCCCACTTTACATTCCCGGGACAGTGCTTTTGGCTAAATGCGAGAGTCGTACCGGTGCGTTCCGTATGGAGATCCCGCGGAACCCCTTGACATGCATGGAGGCCGGTCATAGGGTGGTTTTTAGTGGGTCGTCGAATTTCAACATCCTCACACACTCCAACTACGCTCCCTCAGCGTAGTTACTGCGTAGATTACCCACCCATCGAAAAAAAAATGGTGACTTACCTGCAAATAGCGAGAAGTGGGATCCAGAGTACGGAGGCAGATATCATGAACACGACGAGCAGAATCGCCCACACTGGCCACGGCTTCTTCTCCGTGTCACCTGCATACATCAGTTCTATTTTATCACCCTGCACAGGAGGTAGGTCTCTACTACTAGGAGATAGCTAACCTACCTACTAGTAGTAGAGAAGCAGCATTGCTAAGCTTCGGTTTGAAGGGGGTGCCCGTGAAATATCTGGCTCGTGGGGCTGAATATCTGTATGTCTCAAGTTGGAAGACGCAAGGCAGTGCTTCGTAGGGCACATACCTGACGTGCGTGACCTACGAGGTAATGCATTGTCATACGTGATGGTTACCACGTAACATCAGGGTAGGTTCTCAATTCGGTTGTATTTTCTTAATGTTTTTTATGGCATAACTGCATCATTTATTATGAACCGATTGATTGGTCCCCTAGAAATTTCATCAAAATAGGTTCAGCAATT
Source organism: Thera obeliscata (assembly GCA_947578465.1). Taxonomy (NCBI): domain Eukaryota; kingdom Metazoa; phylum Arthropoda; class Insecta; order Lepidoptera; family Geometridae; genus Thera; species Thera obeliscata. The sequence goes on from OX387915.1 coordinate 1,703,459, forward strand.
TGGCCACGAATTACTTCAGAAAACGACCAAGTCGATTTCTGAAGCCTTTTAAACTTCACTTGTTTTCTTCCTGGTTCTTATTCCACTTTATGTAAGTAGAGCCAGTTTTCAAAGTCAAAACGACACTACTTTTTGCATTCTAGAACCATCTCCAAAATCTCTCCATTCATCTCTTATTTGACCTATTGTGGATCAACCTTTAGGGTAGGCATTTATTTCGTCTCGTCTTCTTCTTCGTCCATCTTCGCCTCGGTCTTCGCTAGGTCGTTTTCCGTTTTTAGGCGCCCAATCTGTTGTAGATTTAGCCCATAACGCATCCGACATGCTTATTTCACATACTACAGCTATATTCTCACCTAGGGCGGGAATCCATGCGTCGTACCCCGAGCCGCCCACGACCAGCTCCACGAACGAGGAGATCAGGATGAGCAGCATAGCCAGCGGGGACAGGTACTTCCAGCAGATCAGCCAGTAGATGCCGGGACGCTGGCCGGTCATCAGCTCGATGTCATCCGCGAATCTGGAAGCAAGCCGGAGGATTACTGGAAGAAAGTCACACTAATAGTGATTCGCCCCAGACTGAGATCTTGTGGTTTTCGCTCTGGACCTGTGTGTTTGGACTTTCATTTGAATACCCCTACGTACTTGAGATAATCAAATTTTTACTAAAAAGGACGATTTATTGAGCTTTCGAACAGAATTTGGGTCCATCATCAGACTTACATGTTTGGACTTTCCTATGACTACGTCTTACTCGTCTTTCACTATTTTTATTTTTAAACCTTGATAACGGAGTTTTTAAGCCAACATTTTTATGAGTTCGTGGCATATTTTTCCTCCCAGTAGGTACTTCAGACCAGTTATGACGTATTCTATACCATTTATAACTTCTAAATCCTAATGAGTTCGTGTCATTAGCCGAGAGCGACCACTTATCCTGAAAATGGCTAATGCCAATAAAATAATAGCAGGCTCCCGTCACGACTCAAATCCGACGTTTAAACATCCTTTGACACCAAGTTAGAAAAACATGTTGTTGTTTAGTAGTAGGGCTCTTTGTGTGTGGCTCGTCCGGGGAAGTACTACCACCATGCTCATTTCTGCCGTGAAGCAGCATTGCTGTGTTTCGGTTTGAAGGGTATGGGTGCCGGTGTAATTACTGGCACGTGAGCCTGAATATCTGTATGCCTCCAGTTGATGGACGCAGGGCAGTGCATCGTAGGGCACGTTTCTGACATGCGTGACTTACGACGCATAGCTTTGTTATAGGCGATGGTTACCACTTAACATCAGGTGGGCCATTATGCTTGTTCCATCAGCTAGTTACATAAAAAAAAGCCTAGCGCAGTTCCCTATTAGTCGCTTCTGTCGAGTTCCAAGGATGGGAAGTGGTCATAATCTATGACGGGACCACCACGGCATAGAAACAGCTTATAAAGCATGGGGATAAAGTAAATAAGGTTGTATGTCTGCCACGTACACAAACGTAACAATAGCCGTTTCAATCACAGTCAAGATTTAGCATTCAATTCACGTACGAATCGACCGTAATATTCTATTCTGAGAGTTCTCGTGACCTCCAAAGACTTTTCAATAATATCGTACCAATCTTTTGATAAAGCTGGTTTTTATTCATGACTCAGCTGAGGGGTAGGTATTCGTATATTTTGCATTCTATGAAGTTTTTTGTATTTTCCACCTTACCGAACCTATAACGTGTTTTTATCTAATTTTTTGTTTACGAAAATCAAATGATCAAACTACTAGGCAAGGGTTCATAATTGTACCTAGGTGTATAGTATTATCTTATCTGTGCCTAGGTAGAGACTTTACTAATACTAATATTATTTATTGCAGTTATTATGTTACATGGTGAGGTCATAAAAATGGTGGCTTTGTTTGCATGTAGGTTTATTTGTTTACATCTTGTTTTTATGTTCACCCCGAGCCGTTTTATTTTTACAATCTCTGAAAAGCCATGGACAGAACCAATGAATATCTGAGAAGTTGTTCGGTAAAAACAATCACCATCACTAATGCTGTTTACGACCAATTGCGTATTTATTTTTCGACTGGGGATACCAGCTGTTTAAATTTTACACGACATGCTGCACTCAGTTCAGCTTCTGGATTTTCAGGAGTTTTATTTTGTCAAGTCTTTTTTAATTTAGTAGAAAACTTTTAAGTAATTGATGTCAGTCCGGGTTTTATCAGTATTTTTCCGGCAATTATTTTTGAAGTGTAAACTTATAAAAAGCATTTTTTGAGGAGGGAAAAAACAAAAAATCTTGAACTTAACTTTTTTGTTTTTTCATCCCACCCAGGAAAAATCATTATTTACTAAAACTGCAGATTTCTACAAATATCAATACTTTTTCAGGGATTTTGAAAGTTTGACATGGTAACCCTGAACGAAATCTGATAAGCCCAAGGGGAGTTTTATCACGACCTCGTAAATGCCGCCATGTCAAAACACTTTTCACTTCGGCGAAATATTAAATTTACCGCAAGATCTCAGAATAAATAAAAGTGAACAGGGATTTGGCTTGCGTTCGGAGTTGGAATCTAAAATCGATAACGGTCGAGCGCAAGTATATAGCGACTACGAAATTTTACTTGCTAGCTCTCTGAAATATGAGCGTACCTACTTGATCGCTTGGAACTCGCACCTACACTCACCTAGCTTTAAATTTATAAATGTCTAATGTGATTGTGATACAACTGAACAGATTTGTGAATTTGAATCAGAAAAGGTACCTACAGCTGAATAAAATCAGTTATTTTTAGTTTTATAGCCTTGTTATTTTTAGGGTTCCGTAGCCAAATGGCAAAAACGGAACCCTTATAGATTCGTCATGTCTGTCTGTCTGTCTGTCTGTCTGTCTGTCCGACCGTGTCACAGCCATTTTTCTCCGAAACCATAAGAGCTAGACTGATGAAACTTGGCGAGTAGATGTATTCTGTGAACCGCATTAAGATTTTTACACAAAAATAGAAAAAAAACTATAAATTTTGGGGGTCCCCATACTTGAAACTGAAACTAAAAAAAAAATTTTTCATCGAACCCATACGTGTGGGGTATCTATGAGTAGGTCTTCAAAAATGATGTTGAGGTTTCTAATATCGTTTTTTTCATAGCCTACGGTAACCGCTTCCTATCAGGTCGGCCTTAAGCTTGTTGTCAACTTAGTTGTATAAAAAAAAGTCTTATGGACTGTAAATTGTGGCTTCGATACCCACAACGATTGACGGCTTGGTTCTTAACGGTTTTTTTATGATTATTTTACTAAATAAAATAGCAGTGAAGTTCCAGTGTTCCACTCCAAGTTGGTGAGGCGAAGGCAATACAAAACCAACAACTTGTTGTTACTTTAGGTGGATAAAAGTTTGAGCTCGACGAGTGTTGCGGTTTTACGCCAGGCGGCATAAGCCTAAAATCTTGCGAAAATACATTGGCTTTTGTCCCGGAATTTCTCTTACGCTGTACGAATCAGAACACAAGGAACTTGCCGGCTCTTTGGTTATTTGCTTTGAAAACTAGATATTAATAAAGTTGCAAAAAAGGAAAAAAAGGTCAATACTAATTTGAAAAATGTTCAAAATTTTGGAAATCAATCGAGGAGAAATCTGCGTCTTATGACGTCATGGCTAGAATTAGGCCCAAATAAACAATTAGCCCTGAAACTTTTGTTGCCTATTTAATTGGCTTAGAAACAATATTAAATAAATTCCTTCAGGCTTCAGATTTATGTAAAATTAAATGAAGGAATAAAACGTTGACATTCGGAATCATAATTGAATCGCGAGCTACGATAAAGGCCTGCGCACATCTAGGCGATGGCGATGGCGGTCAGTGAAACGCTGTCTAATTTCACTGTCATTTTTGACAGTGTTTCACTGATTGCTATCGTAAAACGCTTAGATGTGCGCAAGGCTTAATGGAATCAGGGAAATTAAGTACCTACCTTCAACAAGAAGAGTTTTTTCCAAGTGCTACACGAATTTACCAACGTTCTTGAAACTTTCCGATTTTATTACAACATTCTAGAACTTTGCTCGAGTATGATGAAAACCTTAAAGTATAAACAACATTTTGGGCTTAAAAAACTGTTGTGATTTCATTCAAACCACTGAATATAATGTTGTACTTTTCATAAACATTTTTTTTCATAATCTGCACTCCGAATCAAGTCCATGAGTTTCCACAATATTTTTCTTATTATTTATTTAAATTACTAGCATGCTCTATTTTTTAATCAGCCTTTTCCATCCCACTGCTAAGCAAGAGCTTTCCCGTTTCCTGCCACTCATAGAATGTTTTAATGCATAGATTTACTAAGTAATCTTAGGTTCTTTATAAAAATCTCACTCACCTCTTCACTCCATAAACATACGAAATGCCGACACACTCGCAAAACGCTATAATCAGCAATGGAAAGTTCCCACTGTACATGTCAAAAAGCAGGAATATGTAGCTGCCAGCTCCATGCGCAAATCCCATCGACAGAAGACAGCACATCAGGCAGATCCCTCCAGTGAGATACTCCTTCCTCAGATTGGGGAATAGCTTCATATCAACAATTGAAGTGACCACTCCTTCTAGTGTCCCGAATTGGGAGTCGATGCCGAGTGTGAAGAGCATTAGGAAGAAGAGAACGGACCAGAACTGGGCTCCGGGGAACTGGTTGATGGCTTCCGTGAAGATTATGAAGGCTAGGCCGGTGCCCGATGCAGTCTGCGGATGGAAAGATGAAAGTTAGTAGGGCTACAGAGTTGCTAGTAGTTATACGATAACATCAGAGTACTTAAGGCCTGCGCACACCTAGTTTGCTGGCGGTAGCGATCAGTGAAACGCTGTCAAATATCGCTGTCAAATCTCAAATCTGACAGCGATATTTGACAGCGTTTCACTGATCGCTACCGCAAGCGAACTAGGTGTGCGCAGGCCTAGGCGGCGTTAAGGTCTTCTGCCTATAATAAGCATTGCCTTACGAGGCAATGCTTATATAGGCAGGTGACGTACGTCAGGAACGTGCCCTATAATGCACCTCTCTACGTCCATCAACTAGAGGCATACAAATGTTCAGTCTCACGTGAATAATAAATTTATTTTCTTATTAGTTTACACAGTAAAAATAAATTATTCTAGTCTATCTTAATTAAGATATAGCAATTATCCGATCTATCTAGATGTTTTCGCTTTATCAGGATTATGTCTTGTATTAAGTCTTTTATTTGTACAAGGTGTAAAAGTGAACTGAAGGAAAACCGAAATGCTCAATTTTTTATGCTGCATATGTAGCTGATGGAACAAGCACATGGCCCATCTGATGTTTAATGGTAACCTTCGCCTATAACAAAGAATTCTCTCATAGGTCACGCATGCCAGAAACGTGCCCTACAATGCAGTGCTAAGCGTCCATCAACTTGAGCCAGTAATACCTTTAACTCAACTAAGAAACTCGCTATAACTACATGAAAACTAATTGTATGGCTTCATGACTGTTTCAGTTTGGATTCTGCTAACGGTAATATCAAAAGGTACTGAACAGAAAACCTAGTACTGCTACGGCTATTAATACAGTTTGAATTATTAACTCCAAACAATATTTAACTACAAAAGTATAAATTAAATTTATCGATCTTTAAATTTAATTAGACTGTGAAAAATAGAAATAGAGTAATACTTGACGATAGGCGATACATAATCGAAGAGGAAAAATGTTTGGACATGTTCTACGACATGACAACTACATAAAGAACATCATTGAAAGAAAGGTTGATGAAAAACGGGGAAGGCCAAGAATAAATTACATGAGCCAGATAAAAGAAAACGTCTCGCTGTCATGTCGTATAAGGAAGTAAAGGAGGCCGCATTCGAAAGACTTAATTGAAGAAAACTGCATTAAAAGCCTGACAAGAGCTAAGCTCTTAAATTTAAGAAGAAGATGAAAAATTAGAACTTCTCAGGCATATGAAATGTCCAGCAATACTAAAATTACAAAATCACTTGAATTTTTGCCATGCTGCGCGGTCTTTGGTAGGTAATCGTTTCAGTTTTCAGCAAGTTAGTCTTTTACACCCTGTATTGCTGGGCGTTTTGTTTGCAATCAATTTAAGCAGCTTTGCTAAGCTATCGATTGGCAAACAACATTTCAAATTCGGCCCCTACTCTGCTGAGCTGTTCAACTAATACATAGGCACCTTTATGGCTGTTCGAAAGATACATTTTAGTGTTTTGTGAGGGTTTCATGTAGCACATAAGTAGGTAACGTACCCTCTAATGGTATTGATATTTTAAGGGATAACGGCTTTTATATCTTATACCTTGCCCGCAAAAATTAAAGGGTTAGCTAGACCTCCAAATAATTTTAAAACCACGTAAGGCTGAAAGAAAAGTATGCATAAAATGAACTACTAAAAATAAATAGGGCTCGGCTTATAACTTTTCGGACATTATAAAAATCTTTGTTTTTTTGTATATACTACTACATGATGGAACAAGCAAATGGCCCACCTGATGTAAAGCGGTAACCATCGCCTATAACAAGCTTTGTGATGTCACGAAAATTAACATGCTTATAAAACTTCAATAAGGTTCACTTACATTATCCAATTCCCTCTGCAAGTCGCACACAGGCAAGTCCGGCATCATCCGAGTTATATTATTTATCGTCATCATCTGTCCTGCCTCTGGTAATGTCATCACCGAGAATGACGGTCCAAACAGTTCCAGCAGAGTCTCATTCCTCGCACTAAGGCACTTCTCGTACACCATGGTCGCTTTGAACCCGATAATAGAGAACACCACGATGCCAGCAAACATAGACGTTAAACAGTTCGTCATAGATACCATTATCGCGTCTCTGTAGCAGTTGTTGTCCACGGGATTGTAAGACGAGAACGCTATCAACCCTCCAAAGGCTAAGCCAAGCGAAAAGAATATCTGCGTGCCTGCTTCTAACCAGACCACAGGGTCTAGAATCGTGTGCCATTTCGGAGTGAAGAGGTGTATCAGTCCATCGCTCATGCCTTTCAAAGTTATCCCTCTAAAGAAGAAGATCACCAGAACTATGTAAGGGAATGTAGCCGTTACGTAGACGACTTTGCCGGAGGAAGCGATGCCTTTAATCATGCACATGTAGACGAGGATCCATGCTATGATCAGCGCGAGGGCGATCTTATAGTTGAAGTTCTGTGGCTGGTTTATGTCATCGGAGATTTGAAGCGTGGTTCGGTACCAGAAGTACTGGGTGGGGCCGCTTACCTGTAACAATAGAGAGAAGGTCAGAATGGTTTTTAGAAATTTGAGAAAAGAAAGATAAAACATTAAACACCAACAAGCTTATTTTTGCCGTGAAGCAGCATCGCTGTGTTTCGGTTTGAAGGGTGTGGGGTGCCGATGAAATTACTGACACGTGAGACTGAACATCTGTATGCCTCAAGTTGATGGACGCAGGGAAGTGCATCGTAGGGCACGTTCCTGACGTGCGTGACCTACGAGACAATGTAAAATTCAATGTAACCACTTCTTCAGATCTCTATAAAAAAACAAGACTATTGGTACAAAACAAGAAAAATAAATTGATATTTGAGAGAAACAATACTCTGTATACCACGATGAGTGAGTTTTAAAAATTTCATTTTGTTTGTGGCCGTGCAACACTGGCATTTTACTATTTCCACTGTCCTCTGTAAATTTATCTTTAGGGCAATCTAACGTTAAATAAGTTTGATTTTAGAGATTATTCCTTCTCCACTTTCATGTTATTTAAAAAGCTATAAAGACCTGCGCACACCTAGTTCGCTGGCGTCGGCGATCAGTGAAACGCTGTCAAATTTGACAGCGATATTTGACAGCGTTTTATTGATCGCCGACGCCAGCGGCCAGCGGCCTAGGTGTGCGCAGGCGTTTAGGCAGTTTTGACAGCTGTTTCAATTTTTTTTGCTAAACTTGAGTTAAACAACTGTCAAATATTTGATTGGGCCTAAGTCAAGTATGTACACAATCGGTAAGTAGTCAACGAATTAACAAACCTTGCACCTATATCTACCATACCTATATACCTATAGTTGTTTTTTTTTTCATTTCAAGCACAAACCAAATTCTGTTTCATTTATACTTCGTTTTCTAACGCTAGGATAAATTCATTTTTTCCAGCACAATACAAGACACTCGAAAAACCTACGCTAAGTACATTTTGTACCCGACATTTATTTAACAAAACGAAAAAGCTTCATCATAAAATTCGAAGTGGGCACGTTGGGCCCTTAGATAGCATTCGCGACTCAGCAATAAAAACGTAAGGAGTTCTTTTCAGTTCCATTTTATGATTTGTTTCATAAACGCAAAGGTAGGTGGTACAGACAGCGCAGAAAGATAACTGAGATTTTTAAAGAAAGAAAGAAAGAAATACGTTTTTTTGCCACACACCTCAAACGGAGATCATTTTAAATACAAAAATAATCGCTTTAAGTAATAAAAAATAAACTGGCTCGATGCTGCTATGGAAATGTTTCATTTTTAGAGTGGACATACAATGGGCAATCCACACAACACTATCTAGTCCAAAATTAAGCAGAGCTTGTATGTACTATGGAAACCAGAATATTTTTCTGAAAAAAAAAACTTAGGATACAATATAACACCCAGACAGAGAACAAATATTTGTGTTCACCACACAAAATGTTTGTTCTCGGTGGGGATCGAACCCACGACCTACAGCGCAAAAAGCAGAGCTACTACCAACTGAGCTAAGAGGCCAGCTATAAATAGTCTTTGAATGAAATCATTTCCCTGATAAACTGTAGGGCTAAGAGGGTCCCAAAGTAGAGCTGTCAACCGCTGGGAATCTATTATGAGATAAGACAAGCATATCAAAATAAACTATGACAAATTACGTGACCCGAAATATGATTTAGCAACCAAAAGTTGTCTTCATTCAAAAATCTCAATTTTGGTCCGTTCATCTTGTAAAATACAACCTCCTTTTTAAACTGCTTAAAAAAAGAAGGTTCTCAATTCGGTTGTTATCAGCCTTATTTTGGCATTTACGAGCCGATTTGAAGGTAAAAAAGATTCGTCCCATAAAATCAGTTCGTTTGGCCATGAAGTCGATTTCTCAATTGTCAACGTCGAGTAAAAATATTGTACCAAAAAAAAAATCAAGTTGATTTTTTCTCACTCGCCAGTAAAACCGGCGCCACTGACAACCAGCGCCATAATAAGCTCTTGCGCTTTTATAGCGCAAGGGCTTATTTTACTTTATTCTTTTATTTTATAAGCGCACTTATCGCCTTGTTGTTATCTTTGTTGGTTTTACCATGGTTTGAGACGTTAAATAAATATTTTCTATTTTTCTATTTTTAAAAATTTCAATTGTACTGTATTTAATTTTGTTGCTGACCGTACTTTCATAATCCAGCACAGATGAGTCCCGGTGGGAAATAAAAGGTTGTTTCTTGGAAAGTTTTATATCTTGTACTTGGCTTAGAAAATAACAAATTATCTTTAGTGATTGCCCATTAATAATATGCACGTACGTAAAAAGAGGGCTCAGAAATTGTTCTTACTGAAAATGTCTAAGGGAGGGGAATGAGTATTTCTGTTCGAAAACGTATGTGCACTATGCCAGTACTCTCAAACGGTGAAAACATCGTAAGGAAACTGGCATGTCGTAGAACCTAAAAACTTCGAAAACATGTGTCAAGCGTCACGCAAAAAGAGTCGCCAGCCTACTATCGGAAACCAGTCACACGCCGAGTGCGGATCAAAGAATTTTCAAAGGCCAGCGGTGGAAATCTTTAGGCAGATGATGATGGCAATTAAGTTACTGAAGCCAAATTTACACAAGAAGAATTTTTCGAACGCGAGCAGCTAAAATTTATTGGTGATAATGTCATACGAGAACTTTCCATGCGATTCTTTTCTGTGATTACGTTTACTTATACTTTGACAAAAGCTCGCACGAATCAGCGAATTACTCCTATGACTTTTAAGTCCAGTTGATTTTACTTCCCTAGGTATCTACATTGTGAGAAAACTGGCATGTCGTAAAACCTAAAAATTTGCTTTTGAAAAAATGTACTGAAGTTAAGTAGGAAACGTATTAAAAATCACAGCAAGTCAGTAAAGTAATCGGTCTATTATGAAAATCACTAACAGTCCAATTCTGGCATCCAAACACGCTTCAGTTACAAAACCTTAGCAAACTCCTTTTAAAACTCAACACTTCCAACTTATGAGTGAAGTCAGCGAAAGAAACACATTCCTCAAAAGCAATTTATCTTAGCCAAGCTTTGGTGGACCCTATCTATAAGAAAGGGAATGTTTATGGAACATTTCTCAGCCTGAAAATGATTAGTTCATTTTCAGGCTGAGAAATGTTCCATAAACATTCCCTTTCTTATAGATAGGGTCCACCAAATAATGTACTTAAAAGCTTTTTGACGATATCTTTGGCGCAGCTGACGGATGGTTGAAATCTGGCAAAAGGTGCGTGAAATAATATTTTTATGATTTCTCATTCATATTTCATATATTTTCATGTTTCATCACTGTATTTTTGTAAAACTGAATTCTCGAATAAATAATTTGGATTTTACTCTTTTGTTAGATTTAAAACAACATAGCAAAATAACTGACCCGCTGCTTGTTTTGTTAACTACATATATTAATGAGCGAAACGATCAACGATCAACTGAAATATTAAATAAATAAATAAACAAATATTCGGGACAATCACAACACTATCTAGTCCCAAACTAATCCGAGCTTGTACTATGGGTACACGAAGTACTGTGGGCAAACAATCACTATAAAGACTTCATTTCATTTCATTTCCTTCCGGCACCGGAAGCGCTCGCGGAATTAAATTAAACTTACAAACCCACCTTTATCTGTTCACTGACCTCTTTGTAAAATGGTGAGACTGAGATAATTAGTTTAATTAGGCTACTGCCTTAAGTGGCTATTAACTTAGTAATGTTAATAGGTCTTACTGGTATCAAATGTAAGTGTAGTGGAATAAGCTTGGTTTCGAGCGTAGTGTTCGCTATTAAAATTGCTAGCGAGCAATCCACGTAAAGCATAGATCCCCTAGTCTGAGTTTGACTCGATCGAGTACACGAAAGGAGCCTCTTTGAGGCGCACTTAAAATCCTTTCACCACACTTGGTTTGAAAGAACCAACCAAGTGACACGATAAGAAGAAAAAGATGTTTAAACAACTCGTTTCGCCTACGTGTCTCTCTCTTTTGTATGGAGAAATGATGAGACAACAACTCGTTTCGATCGTTTCTTTTATACGTAACGTTTTGTTGTTATCTCATCTTTTCTTAATACAAAAGAGAGAGGGACATGTAGGCGAAACGAATTGTTTAAATTGATCGACAAAAACTACGACTTGCTCTAAAGATTAAAGAAACCAGTAGCTGGACCCAATCATACCTATCTCAGACTTTGTGGCCCTTTCCAAAGAGTCTAGTAAGTACCCAATATTCATGCGAACTTTCAGAATGAGAGCATTATACTCGTACTTGAACCTAATCCCTCCAAACATTCATATTGGTTTTAAAATGGCGCTCGCCAATTTTGCAACGGCATATAATCCCTACAAAGATTTTGTAGGCATACCAGATGCTCTGTCTGGCTCTGGTTTTGAGTCTGTGTGAGTGTTGACTAAATAAATCCTAGGTCGAAACGTCACACACACAGTATAATACACCGGGGAGCACATACACAGACTCAAAACCAGAGCCAGAGACAGAGCCAGACAGATATTGTGGTAGGCTGTTAAATCTTTAAGCTAAATCTAATTGTGGTGAATTCGTTTCAATACCGTCTCGTTTTTAAATGATATTTAACTCATTTTACGGGGAAGATCCTCCCTATTATCCCTCCAGTCGTCTTCGTGTTTATTGGACCATTTTTTTATCGTGGAATTCACACATCTCTATCTAGCCCTAAACTAAGCAGAGCTTGTGCAATGGGAGCCAGTCAGTAACATTTTTTGTAAATACATACTTGAAAAAAACAACACAGACAGAAAACGAGGATCTATGTTCACCATACAAAATGTAAGTCCTTATAGCAACTAATCAATGCGTAGGCCAAAGAAAAGATGGATGGATTTTCTAAGATGACATGGGTATGAAAGGATTGAATAGGTACTGAGATGACAGCTGATAGAGGGGAGTGGAAAACCTGTTGTGCCGACCCCACATCAAGTAGGATAAGGACATGCAAATGATGATGATATAATAAATCATCATTTTCGTGCATAAGAGAAAAATATTCCCGTCCTTATTTTTGACGAGTTTGGAGTACCTAAATCTAATATTATAAAGAGTTTGATTGTTTGTTTGATTGAACGCGCTAATCTCCAGAACCGCTGGCTGGTCCGAATTGAAAAATTACTTTTGTATTGTATACCTACTCAGTCCATTTATCGAGGAAGGCTTTAGGCTAAAAACTAATTAAATTAACTTAATTAGGCTATTTTCTACCAGCGACCCGTGCGAACCTGGGGCGGATCGTTAGTATGGTATAACAAGCTCAAAACCACGGAATACTCAGCAAAGAAAACGTTCCAGTGAAATAATTCAATCTCTATAATTCGTGTCTTAAAGGAAAAAACATCAAAAAATGTGTATAATACGAATCCACGATATTTTTATACTTTTATCCCATATCTCATTACCTGAGACGTCCCAGACTCTAACAAGATATGACTTAGTAAGACTGTACTAAGACCGGTTAGGGGCATAACGCACTAAAGCGGTTATGACACGCAACACAACTTGTTTTGACGATGATGATTAGAACTCATAATCAGATTTTTTTTTAAAGGATAATACAAAAAAACAGCAGGAACCAAGCCGTAATTTGCCTGTTCGTCTCTTTTATAAGCTTGTTAAAAACTGACATTTTCACTCAACGAATAGCGTTATTGCGTAGATGTAAAAATCTGCTCTTGATCAAATAAATGACAATAATAAAAGAAAGAATGAGCCCAATAAGGATAATGCTTTAATATTTAGGCGATATTTAGTTACCTTGCGCTGCAAAACATCTGTGCACACAAATTTTAGCGAACATTATTAGTACCCGTAATGCTTCAGTGGACTGCGTTCTTTAGCAAAAACAGCGGAGAAACTCGCACAAAGGTCTCAAAGACACACATTTCTTTGACCCACGCCCTATTTTTAGATGATGCACCTATAAACAATCATAGAATGCGCGCTCGTAAAGCAATGTATGCCATGTGGAAACTTGTTTTAGTTTAATTAGCATACCCAAAGCGAGACCTTTCCTCCAAAAATAAAATTAGCAACCCTTTTTAGGGTTCCGTAGCCAAATGGCAAAAACGGAACCCTTATTATATTGTGGATCCACACAACACTATCTAGCCCACTAACTATTTAAATAGCTGATATTATACTTATGTACGTTTTTTCAATGCATAGTTAAAACAGCGTATAACACCCAGACAGAGAACAAATATCAGTGTTTACCACACAAAAATTTGTTCTCAGTGGGGTTCGCCCTCCAGCATAAGGTTCTATCAAAGTTATGAGAGCAGTCATTATAACGGTCCAAAAAGATTTGAAACCTTTATTTTACGCAAAAATGAACATAATGGAGCATGAATAATTACCGGATGACGGATTCCAACGAAATGGGACATAATGTCAGGACAAAACAAAAAGAAATCTGCTCTGTATTTTTTATTTTGAAACTCGCGATTTCACGGGGGTTTTTGGGGAAAAATTTAGTAGTAGAGGTCTTTGTGTGTGTCTCGTCCGGGGAAGTACTACAACCATGCCTATTTCTGCCGTGAAGCAGCATCGCTGTGTTTCGGTTTGAAGGGTGTGTGTGGGTGCTGGTGAAATTACTGGCACGTGAAGCTGAACTATTACTTGTTTGATCTAGAAAAACTTATTTATTATTTATTTATTTTAGTTCATCACTCCCAGAAAATTGCAATAAATAAATATTGTGGACAAAACACGGACCACTATTAAATTATGCAGAGCTTCTATTGACTGGCCTTTCAGCTCAGTTGGTAGTAGCTCTGCCTTCTGCGCCGTAGGTCGTGGGTTCGATCCCCACCGAGAACAAATATTTGTGTGGTGAATGCAGATGTTTGTTCTCTGTCTGGGTGTTATATTGTATTCTAAGTATGTATTTACAAAAAAAATATATAATTATTATATCAGCTATCTTGTTCCCATAACACAAGCTCAGCTTAATTTGGGGCTAGATAGTGTTATGTGGTTTGTCCTAAATATATTTATTTATTATTTATTCTACTATTCCACAGTAAAAGTTTGTAACATGATTTTATAGGTATGAAACGTGCTCGCATTCCTATAGAATTTCCTAGAACTTTCCAGAATACTAACGAATTGCATTCTCTCCATACGAATTTAATAAAACCTACAAGCGTACGCCTCATTTAAATACATATAACACATGCGTCACTGGTGTTGTGACTCACACAAACCAGACCAAGGTCAAAAAATTGATAACCGGAGATTAACAAAAAATTTGTAGCTTTGGGGAGTTCACTTAGAAAATAACATGAAAGATGAGCTCCACATAGACACCACGAAATCTCTGAAACTAAAGGCACTTCTTGAGGGGAACAGACGCTTTCAAAACCCATTTTTGAAAATCCCCTGCCCAATTGATTAAAAAAGGGTGTCAAAGTTTGTATAAAATAGCTGACGCAAACAAAGCCGGTGGGATTAAAAAAACGAATTGAGGTAACAACAAAGCGAATAAATACATTTGATTTCAACAAGATAATGACTCACAACTGAAGTCACGGCACTCTACTAGTAGTTGTATTTTGTTGTCATGTAGATTTGTATTGGCTACGCGAAGTGGGTCGTAAGGTCGTAGCTGTTGCTACGAAAATATTTAATAAAAATTAGATTTCAACGCGCTTTGCTTGTGCAGCTGTTTTTTAAATTTTCCTTTATGTTCGTGCTTTTCTTTTTGGTTATCCTTTGAATTATTTGCGTTGTCAATAAACGATTGCTTCAATATTTTCAGGTTGTGATTTAATTTGGTCCCCACTACGTCTCTTGCTAACGACGCGCCCATGACTTCGTTCGAGCTGGACAGGTGATAGCGAAAATTGGCCCAATTAGAAAAAAAATATAGATCTTGGTGACCTGTAGAGAAGAAGCGGACGCAATCTAAATATATAAAACTCTTACGTTACTGACTGACTGACTGACTGACTGACTGACTGACAATCAACGCACAGCCTAAGCCGTAAGTCATAGAAGCATGAAACTTGGAGGGTATGTTCGTTTTATAGCATAGAGGTGCACTAAGAAAGGAAATTGGAAAATTATTTCCCTAAGCGGAGAAAAAGAGGGAAAACTTTTAGAAGAAAAATCAACGGGCGTAAAGGCTACGGGGCGAGCGAAGCCGTGGGCGGCCGCTAGTAACTAATAAAAATACATTTCCTAATGTAACTTTGATGAGTTTTATCATTCATTTTACTAACACGTGTATAAAATAGATTCAGAAAAATACATGAAGGAAATGTATAATGAATGAAGATTAGTTTTTTTTGTTTTAGTTTACATACATGTATTCTTAAAAGAGTACGATCTAGTCATAATGTAGCCTACATTATGACACTTATAATGAGCAACGTTATGACTTAAATTTCTATAGTATTATTCTAAGAATGTGTCCGTAAGCACGTTTTTTAGTGTCTTGATTTACTTAAGATTCATTTTAGCGTCAAGATTTTGTTATCCTACACAAATGACAAAGGTTATCGGATGCCAAGGGGAAGGGTTCAAACGTTCAAAGCCCACCCACGCAATAACTTTTGTGATATTACAAAATGGGTTACATAACTAAATACTCACAGCGCATTCCGGCTCAGTGATGTAGGTTCCATTCGTCAGGTACTTCTTAGGGCACTCCGACCACGGCAGCTCTGCTTGGAAGCTTTGCGCGAAGTAGAACAGGCACCATGCGATGATCGAGTTGTAGTACAGCGCTACGTTGAAGGAAACCACCGCTGAGCTTATTCCGATCCCACCAAGATATGGAGACACTTGGTGCCAGACTCCAATCGCTCCTTTCCTCAGCCTCTGTCCGATCGCCAGTTCTAAGTAGAAGATAGGTATACCCTCGATCGCCAGCATCACAAAGTAAGGAATCAAAAACGCGCCGCCACCGTTCTTCTGCGCGAGGTATGGAAATCTCCACACGTTTCCCAAGCCGACTGCGTATCCAACAGTTGCGAGTAGAAATGTAAGCTTGCTGTCCCAAGATTCTCTCTCAACACCACCTTCTGGCTTGGTGATCCCGCGCTCCTCGATTGAGCTTTCCTTGCTCGGTGTATCAGACCGTCGGTTGGGACTCGTGTCTTCGAAAGCTTCATTTGTCGCACCATACATTACATGAGTCCTGTGGGAAGTTAGTCCGTTCTCCATTGTGACCAGTCGACCTCTTAATTCCTTCATTTCCATTCGATCCACGGATCTTTGTGCGTAAAGGTCGCGAGAGCTTTGTCTCCTCATCAGATGAGCCGTGTTCGCCATTTTCGCGAGTTAATATGGATCTAATTACAGTGAATTTATTGACATTGTTATTCCTCGTCGTGGCACATGATGAGAACTAATAAATAACACGTGAATGTTACTGCTGAAGCTAATTTTCGCGCTAGTAATTTTGCAATCATTTTAAAGTTTTACGCGTAACAAAAGCACTTTTCCTTTGCGACTGTTGCATGGATTAGAGGTTTTTGAGTGTCATTTTGGGCTATTTTGTGTAGGTTTTGGTTAAATTGGTTTTGGTTCGGGTGTCGGCCCGACACTGGCGGGAAGTCGCGAGTGAAGCGGGCTCCATATGGCAGAGCATGCGCAGTGGACGCTTCACAGATTTTTCAATGAAAGGATTGCTTTTAGGAGAGTACATAGGTACATGAACAGCACCTGTATTATGTTCTAGTTTTCACTGTATTGTCATAAGCAAAGACACAATATCTACAGTAATATTCATAGCATTTACTTACTGTTATAAAGGCACCATAATAAGTCTGACATTTTATAACGCAGTCACGAGAATTATATATTTTTGGCGTATTTGTATAGTTGACCTTTAAACAGAGCTTAATTTAAAATCCACAAGGCGTGTTGGTTCAAGGTCGTATTTATTTATTTTTATAACAAGTACTGAGAAGGGAAATAAAAGGCACGGGAAAAAGTTTTGGAAACTCAAAATATCTACATACATCATATTTATTGTAATGTGTATTTTGCATTTGTGCCCAAAAAGCATTTGTCTAAGTCTAAATAAAACAAATGAATCATCAAAAAATAAATACCTACAATCGTAACCATTATTTTAACACGATGATTCGATACCTCCTACATTGAATGAAACAAGGAAAGTTGAACGTGCCTGGAAAGCTTTTTAGTTTTTTATATGGTGTCATGACGACTACTAATCATAATGTAGGTATACTTCCCTTGTCTTCTCTTACCTATTAATAATCGCTTAGTCAGGCTGTAAAGTTTATTTCAACAAATCCTTTGCAAACGAATTTGAATTAAATTGTAATAAAGGATTCCAAGTTACGTAATTATACTGAGAAGCATAATAGCAAAAGGATGGCAACCATTGATGGATACAAGAGAGAATACTTGTGGCGTAGCTGCGTAGCATGCGGCGTAGCACCGTAGCGCTTGGCGTAGCAACCTAGAGCTTGGAGTAGCAACTTAGCGGGACGGCACATAATACATTGGGCATTATAACGCTCTGTGTGAAAATCCATTTTATAGGAAGCTTTGAGACTTATTAAATCAGGGCGTGAAAATGTCCAACAATATACGTGCTCTATGAAGTAATACAATTCAACTATGTCGCTCAACATCGGGTGGAACCTATGCTTGTTCCACCACTTTTATTCATAAAATTTTATGAATGCCCACCTAATGTTGATCGGCTACCACAATTTTGAAACCTCAAGCACTTCCACCAAGGTAGTATAGAATCAAAGACAGGGCATACGGTGACCAAATATTAATCTATATTGAGTTGAGTAAGTGCTCCCCATAGTCTTATCATTCTCCTCAGTCCTATCATATCACTCTCCTGAAACATTAGCCTTTGAAGGAAAAATCGATTTAGTAACTCACAATGGAGGTCGATTGTGGGGGTGGACGTTGATTTATAACCTACCCTCGGGGCAAGTTAAGGATAGAACTCACTCACGTAACGTTAGCTTGGTCAAGAGTTTACACATAAGTTGTCGACCCTTCCGGTGGGGCAACTGGTTTCGGTTTAGGTGTTAGGGTAGGTACTTTGGTGCCGCTTGCGTGTTCGAGTTTTCACTTCTGTCTGCATTCCCGGAGTACCACATTTTTTTTTCGTTTTTTTTACCACGAGGCCTGCTCACATCTAGGCGATGGCGCTCAGTGAAACGCTGTCATATTTGGCAGCGATTAACTGATCGCCATCGCAGAACGCTTAGATGTGCGCAAGGCTTTAACTATGCAAAACGTTCAGGCATCAAAATTTAGGCTGTTAGTGAAATGGCGGCGTTTAATGAAACGGCTTGTTTTTTTATCAAATTTAGGTCATTAAACAGCGGGCTTTACTTTTTGGCTGCGACATATTTATGTAGGAAACCCATTAAACTACATAACCCATAAAATAACTTAAAATAACTTGAACAAATAATTACCTATACTCGTAGTACTAACTCTAAGGAGATTCTATTATAAATAGGTAGCCTAGGCACAACACGAGACTGCCTATAATTTGTTAGGCAGGCCGCACACCAGGCATACACTTGTATCTCAATAATTGTGGCGCCACATTTGAAACGCGACACATTTAACGCCCCCATATATCTGTACGTGAGCACGCACACTGAGGAAAAATTTGTAGCGGGCGCACTTTGTGGCGAGACGTTGTCCGCGCTACACGAATTCAAGATCGAACACGTTCCTTATTTGTGGCGCGTTGGTTTGCAAAAATGAAAGACAACATTGAATTTTACGTTGAGTTTATTGCAGAGATTGAAAAAATCCCATATTATACAACCATACGCTCACTGATTATAGTAACAGACGGATTACAGAAATTATTTGGACTAGGATTGGCGAAAAATTCAAAAAAATTCAACAATCTTGATTAAACGGATGAACCCAATAAGGTCTTTTTCTTTTTCATTAATCGCCTCATCAAGAAATCGTCGTCGTCAGACGATGATGTCGACATTCTTAAAGCGGTGCCACGCTACAACTGTGCTTTCGATGTGCGCATATACAATACATTTGTAGCATTCATTGGTTGTGGCGACGTAAATGTTCGATGCATGTAGCATGTGGCGCTGGTGTGCGGCCTCACTTACATTCAAATAGTGTTACATAAGATACCTACTCTGATGAATGTCGTGAAGTGTAGATAGGTAGGTAGGTTTCTAAGTATACCTAAGTAGATACTTGGAATAAGTTAAGCTTAGTCAAGAACCAAATTTCAAAAGATTAGTTTTCTGTCATTTTGGGAACATTGCATAACTTTTTCATTGTAGGTACTTATTTGTTTCTCTGGTTTTATTTTGAGTTCTGCTGTTACATTTTGGTGTATTTAACCAACATTACTTGAGGTTTTTTATAATGTCCCAAAAGTTAAGAACGGATTGTGACATGTCAAAACATAAATTAAGAGTATGATTATCCTTATTTGTAAAAAAAAAATCCAATGGTTTTGAAAAAAACGGCCACCATTTTTTTTTTAAATCCATTTTCTTTTCATCCCACCTCAGCGAGGAAATGACCAAATGCAAAAAAGAACATGGCGCGACTAAAACACTCCAAGAAGGTTCCGAGTATGAGTTTTTAACAAATTTATAAAGGTTGCATGATAAATTCGGCACCATGCAGGTAAATTTTGAATTCACAAATACACCAAGAAGGTTACGAGTGCGAGTTTTCAACAAATTAAAAAAGGTTGTATGATAAATTCAGCACCTTATAGGTAGAAGTTAATAGGTTGTGTATTCACAAACTTAGTGAACACGATATTCTAAATTCAAATTTACTTTATCCTCTAGCGGATAAAAACGGCTTTTGCAGTCAGATATTGAACAGCAATAACACACTTTTCGAGCTGGTGGGATGAAAAAACTATTATCTACGTAAAATTATGTGTTTAATCTGAGAATATTATCTTCACTTGACATTGACAAAATTATCCGAATGGACAGATTCCATCTAATTAAGAAGAAGAAGAACTCTACTATCTAGGTACGTCAAGTCACAAGTCAGTCTTTTATTTGCTGTCAATGTCAACGAAATGTCAACAAAACAGAATTCGCAATCGGCTCGGCTACTTTGCAAAGCGTGTTTTTAATTTTTAATCAAAAATCGTCATAATAATGCTCATATCATGCAAACCATGTCGAAAGCCATACACAAGGTAATCCTCCGTTAAAATCTACCCGAAGTCTTCCGTCTGGCGGAGTACCAGAAGAGATTAAGATGTATTGTTTGCAATGGCTAATCCCCGTGCTGCTCATACCGAAACCAGTGAATCCGGCTTTAGTGAATACGCACGTAATGTTCATGGTGTTATACCTCATAGGCTTCTTCCTCGAGAGAAAGCCATGTACTGTGTGCAGTGTCGTCTTCTTAGCAGCAGTGATACTCATATGCTATAGTGGTATTGGAAACTGTTTGTTCTGGTCTACTCAGTGTGAAGGAGAGAAATATGACACTTAGCCCGTCAGTCTTCCAGACATTCCTAGCTGCTCAAAGTGCAACCCAGTGTTCCAAATGTGGGGCCTCCTTGCTGCAGTTCAATGAACTAATAATGTACATTTTTGTAAATAGAGTGTAAATTATTTTCCATTTTTAGAGATGTGTTTTGGAATGTGCCGATCTGTACTTATCTCAGTTGTTTGCTCTGTTGTATTTTCATGTGATTATTTAACTGTGTACAGTTACTGTTAGTTGTTAACTATTGTAATGTAATACAACATAATGGAACTTTTGTTTTGTATTTCACCTACCACCCTTCCACACAATGTACCTAATCATTTTTTACTACATTTAATTTTCCCCCATTACAGTAGTTGGATCGTTTATCCACTAACACTTCATTAGTAATTGCATGTTGTTGTTGCCAAGGTTAAATCAATCCTATCCCTATAGCATACTAAGTAGGTACCTACCTAGTTGTGTTTGTTACTCACTTGAGCATATTAGTGAATTGATTCGTTGAACACCAAATGAAAACTGAGACCAGCGAATATACTTTTTACCAAACAAAGCAGTGATAGAAAGAAATGATCAATCCTTATATTTGAAATTCTTAAATCAATCATTTCCCTTAAATAATGGTGTAAACATAATCAAACAGCGATCAATGTGTTGGTGAATCTAAGCCCCATTAGGGATAAATGTTTTTATATATAGGTAGGTAGATGTGGTCATTGTTAGAATATATTATCTAATAGTAGGTATGGGTCATTAATATAATAACTGTTACTGACCAAATAGTGCAATCACCAACACTATTCTAGTAGTATATACACTTCTTATACTTTTATATTTATCTAATGGTTATTTATAAGTCCGAGCTAGGCCTTTATTTATATTTGTAGCTCTAATCCGAAAGCGCGATGGGTCGACGACATCGTTAGGGTCACAGGAAACACCTGGACAAGAGACGCACAGGACAGAGGAGGCTGGCAGAAAATGAAGGAGGCCCATACCCAGCAGTGGGTGATACCGGGCTGAAATGATGATGGTGATGATGATAGCTCTAATCAGTGCTAGCTTGACCTGGACATTTATAGAAATGGTTTTATGCTCCTTATCAGTTTATACTTCCAGCTTATTAAGAAATTATAACACTTTTTGCCGTGATCACATTGTTGCCATCAACACAAGGTCCTACTCCGCTATTTTAAGGGTTTGGGCTGACTGGGATGAGGTAAGCAGGGGGACAATGCACAATACACCCCATTACAGTGCCGAGCCTTATTCCTCTAACTCAAATTAGGATATTATTATTAGGTATGATACTACACTTACATTGGTTGTCTAGTTAGACTAAAAATTATGAAAATTATGAATTTTGATTGAACAAGCTATGTATTGTCCTGTTTTAATATGTGTATGTGTGTTTTTGTGTTATGTTGTTTTTGTTGTTGTAATATCGGAAGTCAACTCATAAAAATTTAATCATGGTAAATAACCTGTTGTTTCATCAAAATAGTGTTAAAAACCATGATAGTTTCAAAAGTTATATTATCCTGTTGTCAATTACTATTTATTTATTTTACAACCATACATCAATATTAAATAATACATTGTGTATGACCCTGTCTAGACAAAACAACTAAAGGCCAAGTGATGAAAAGGAACAAATAGTGCGTCTTTTAGGAGTCAAGGAAGTCCAAAGTTACTTGGAAAAGAAAAGGTTTGATTGGGTAGATAACTTATTTATTTATATGCTGCATGTTACAATTTCTTGCAAAAGTTGGAAAATAGCCTGAGTGGTATCTTGAAATTTTGACCTTAACCTAGCACCTTCCTCATCACGAAATCTGAAACAATAGAAAATGCATTTAGTCCATAGTGCAAGAATGAACAAGTCAATATGTGTGCGGAGTATTTTATAACTGTAGGGACCTTACAACTAAGATAACGGATGGCTGATCCAATTATTTTGTAAGTTAAGAGTAAAGGACCCATTTAACTGGTCCATATCGAGAGCACTGGTGGTCTAGTGGTAGTGGCCCCGCCTTCCGATCCGAAGGTCGTGGGTTCAAATCCACTTGTGTACCAATGAGTTTTTCTGTCTAAAAATGTATGTGCACTATGCCAGTACTCTCAAAACGGTGAAGGAAAACATCGTGAGGAAACCGACGTGTTTTAGAACCTCAAAAAGTTTGAGCAACACGGGTCACGCAAAAAGGGCCCACTAGCGGCCTACTTGCGGAAAAAACCTGCCCGCACATCAAGTGCGGATGATAAAACTTGCCAACTGGTCCATATCCATAAAAATTAACATCTTTGTTAGTATTGGATAATAGATGAAAACTAAAGAGGCACATTAACAGAACGATACTTAATTAGAATGCGACTTCAAACTGCCTCATCAACAACATAACCTCAATGCCAAGCATCAACTTTCAACCGCTTCACAATAGATACATAAAATACAGGGCATGATAACTCACCGCCTATCTTAGTCTCCTAGCTTCACGCTCAGACTCCAGAAGGGTGAGGATGTCTCCATCTCGCACGGGTCCCTTCACGTTCCTGATGATCTGACGGCTGGTCTCTCCAATAAACTCGACCTTAACCTGGGTACACTGCCCCTGGGAGCCGGTACGGCCGAGGACCTTGACGACGCGGGCGAGTACGTTGGGCTTGTCCATTTTAGTTTATTTTGTCGAGAAACACTCGAAATTCACACGTGCAATGATGCCGTCCGAGACGAAAAGAAAGAATTTTATTTGACAATTTTGACATAAAAGTTGACATGACAGTTCCGGAAGTAGATGAAGCTGGCAGCACTGGAAATAGAAAAGTGAAAAGTGACAACTCCTTCCTTTTCGGAAAAGATTCGGAAACTTTATGTACGTTAAAATGTTGAGAAATTACAAGCAACATTCAAAATCTTCAAAATACATATAAGTTAAGAGTCATCACTAACGAACGAACAAATGTAATTAATTATATAATATCAGCAATACTTAAATTGCTAAATAGCAATTTAAGTTAATGTTAGCCCTGTTATCATCGCATCACCCAGCCCAGCGGTAAGGGATGGTAATAGTTTAACGTTTCAGTTTCTCTGTTTCTCTTCTGACATATTATTTTATGAACGAAAGGCCACTAGTCATATTTTGTAGCAGCAATATGTACATTTTATTTGATTACCGAACAATAAAACAGATTGCCGGTTTCTTTATATATTTTCCACCATAGTCCAACTCTATTGTCAAAACATTCCACGTCAATCGAGTTGGAAAGCAAATTTTGGCATTTTGCCCCGAGAACCGTCAACTGAGTTTCTTTTCTCGAGCGAGAGTTTACTACAAAAGTGAATGGCCTTACTCTTCGCGGTTTTATCAACGTAATACTAGTAAAATTCAATTTATTCACAATGAAATTAATTTATCTGGCACTATTGGTCCTACCAGCAGCTTTACTGTGCTTCGGAAATGGTAAGTTTTTCTAAAAACTCCTTCTCTTGGTGCTCGTAATAAACTTGTTAGCAGACGTACGTGGCAGTACATTTTTGAGTATTTCTGAGTGAAATCTGCTTTGAAACTGTGTCTAATGTACGTTGAACCGTTAGTAACTTCAAAACTGATACCAAATTCAACCAACATTCCTTAATAAACTCTGTATCCGAGATTTGGTACCCCAAGTCTCTGTTCTTATCTTAGGACCTACTTCCTATTAATAAGGGGGTAATTTAATAGATTCAATCAGAAAACTACTGAATGATTGTTAAACAATAAACCACATTCCCATTTGATGTTACCAGAGGTCACAGATGTTGGTTAAAATGTCTCTAAGAACCCTCTTATGAAGCATCATGCAGTGAGACATAATCATAGAGCCTACAATGATCAAATAGTACAACAGTCATTTAAAATGAGACAATCTGGGAATATAGGAGAGTATTTATCATTGAGGTAGGTAAGTGAGTTGTGTGTTTGGTGCTGAGCGAAAGAGGCCGAGAGCACCCCTGACAAATCTTTTATGAGTGCACTGGTATTGCACACATCTATTGTAGGAATTAATAATTAGCAAGTGGAATTAGGTCCTGTGAGAAGTGGTACAAACTTTAAATGGGGCTTTATGTTAGAATAGAATACCACTTTATTGTACACCAAAAATTAAAAGGTGACATGGACTGAAAGGATACTTAAAATCTAGAGGTACGATGGGCGGTCTTATCGCTAATAGCGATTTCTTCCAGACAACCTTTGGATAGATAGAAGCATTATAGTATGAGTATGGTCAAGGTATACATAATAAAATAAAATGAAAAGTCATAACTAATGAATATTATGATTTAATACTAATACTTAAATTAATATTTTATAATACAAATAAATAAGTAATTGTGATAATAATAAATCTAGTTACAAATTTAAAGAAAATAGAGAAGTTAGGTTAGAATTTTGGCTTAGTATTTTTTATTTTCCTATACATCTTTCTTTACTACAATTGGTACCATTTTTGAATTTCAGCAAACATCCTAGCTAGAGCAGACGAGGATGAACTTGATGATGTAGTGGACATTGAGGGTGAGGACAGCCAGGTGGTGGGAGACGATGCCCTTGGAGATGAGGACGACTTGGCTGTGAAGTCATCACAGGATGTGGACACAACAATTCTATTCACCAAGCCTATCACCAGTTTAGGAGATAGTGTGTTTGGTAAGTTTAGATATTTTTAATGGTCAATAGTTGTTTTTTTTATATTATCGATCAGAATATAAGTATTGTTTAATATAAATAAAATATTCAATCATTAAGTAAGATAATTTTTTTTAGAATAATTATTTATTTACAAAACAAGCACATAGACTAATACATAACTTATTATTTTTATATTAGCAAAATTGCAAATTTTAATTTTCACAATATCTTATTTCAGCTTGGTTTCTTTCAATTTACAAAGACTGTTTTCATTCTGTCATAGTAACTTTGTAACATAAAAGAGTAAATAATTCTAGATAATGTTGAAAAAAAGCAGTAAAGCTAACAGTCTCCCGACCATTTCAGACCTTCAAGCCGGATTCCCCGTTGAGTTCCTCATCGGTTTCACCAACAAAGGCTCCGAGGACTATGTCGTTGAATCATTGGAGGCTTCATTCCGTTACCCCATGGACTACACTTACTACATCCAGAACTTCACAGCCCAGGTGCTGAACCGGGAAGTCAAGCCTAAACAAGAAGCTACCTTTTCTTATGCATTCATACCTAATGAAGCATTCGCTGGCCGGCCGTTTGGACTGAATGTCCAGCTCAACTACAGAGACAACAGTGGAAACTACTACCAGGTAAAAATGCTGTCATTTTGTTAATAAATCACACCCAACAGTGACCTAAATAATTTATGACATCTGAAATTCATGCACAGGTGATGATAATGATGAATTTGTTTGCGGCAGGAACGAAAATCATAAATCATTTATTTGCTTCAATGGTGATACAAAAGATCTTATAAATAATACTAAAAATAAGTCGCACTCATTCCCCACATTTCTGGGATGCAAATTTGTAGTTGCCGGTTATATAAGTTTTGGACAGCAATATTGAATACCTAATACAGCGAAATTCTCTAATTATGTATACAATAATATTGAAATAGTCTTAAGTGCAATATGTCACAAAATACATGATTATCAAGGTAATGTAAAAAAAAAATAATAATAATGGAACCCACACCTCTTCTAATGCCAAAAAATAGCCAAGTTGCAAGCCTATGTCATTTCAAAATTAAATTGATAAATAATTTTAATACATAACCATAAAAACAATCACTTTTGAATGCAGTATTATAGATGTTAATTAATTAGGTCCTACATTTCAGACTAATTATACCAAAATATTGCCATTAAATAGAATAATCTACATTGTCTGAGTCATGCACATGAGTTTACAAATTGTACTTTCACTTTGTATGCTAAGTGTTACACAAATATGACGCACATTTCTTTTGGACCCTATATGGAGCAAGGGTTTCAATATAAGTTTAATCAACTTATCTCTGGAAACATGTATTAAAAAATAAAATAATTTTATTTATTTCATTAAAAGCATCCTAATTCATAATTTAACAATTATTTTTCACAATATCTTATACTAGTATCTTAAATCAGCTTGGTTTCTATCACATTGATGCTGACAGAGTCTACACTAAGTCGTAATAACTTGTGTTGTAGACTCTGCTTTCTCTCTATTAATTTTAGTAAACTAATCCTAGAATAGCCAAACAAAAAAAAATCGGGTGTCTGTAAAGTCGGTTTACTGACGATAGTTGAACGTGACAACGTCATACAGCTGTTCACGCAGACGCATCGCTCACTCAAGTAAGAGAGACAGATTTCGAACGCTGCCGAACGCGGAGGCCGTGCGTGCCTCTTTGTCGCTCGTTCCGCGCTCTCGCTTGCACTTCAAGCCTTATGTACCATGGGAGTAGACACTGGCTTACATTTATCCATGCCAAATTTAATTAACAATTTATTAATATAATTATTCTGACTGGTCAAGATGGTACGCCGCGAGCGAGGCGCTAAGCGAGGTAACGCCGCATGAGTCATGTTTTTTCGTGCGTGCAGCCGGCTCCATCGAATTAAAACGTCACGTCAAACAAATATTTCCTTGTCCCAGGACGCAGTCTACAACCAGACAATGAACATAGTAGAAGTATCAGAAGGCTTGGACGGCGAGACGTTCTTCCTGTACGTATTCCTCGGCGCAGCGTGCGTGTTAGCGCTCGTGCTCGGCCAGCAAGCGCTGTCGTCGCTGGCCCGCCGCCGGGCGCCGCGCGCCGCCACCTCGCGCCCCTTGGAGACTGGCACGGCCAATGATGTGGACTACGAGTGGCTGCCTAAGGAGGTCGTCAACCAACTCAGTAAGTACTCAAAGTCAAAGATAAGTTTGTTCAGTTGTATCACAAGGATCACTTTGAAACGGCTTAAAGCTAAGTGAGGCTAGGTGCCAGTTCCACGCGACCAAGCCTAGAAGAACAGGCAACAAACTATGGCTTGGTTCCTACCATTTTTTTTTATGATCCTTTTGCAACCTTTTTGCAAAAAGCCTAAAGACCATAATAGTGAAGGAGCTAGAAGGAGAAGTAAAGTAGAGAAAAAATAATATTATACATAGAGAAAAGATTAAGATCTTTTTTATGCACTAATATTAAATGTCTTACATTTTTGGATTCTTTGAAGCAAATGTCTACAAAAATATTTACAATCGTATTTTGTAATTTTTGCTTAGCCACATGATTTGATTTGAAGAGCCAAAGATCAGGCTCCGTGGTGCGCCATGGCGCCATTGAACTGCAATTATTGGTTGATGATGATGACAGGATTTGAGAAGCTAATTCAATTACTATTTATTGGAAATTATTTTTTTATTAGATTCTCAAGTCGTTTTTGGTCAAGCTTAGCTTAGGTTTTTATTTACAGAAAAATCACCCAAGACGCCCAAACAGTCCCCGCGCATGAGGAAAGCGAAGAGATCAGCTGGCGACGACTAAGCTAATAGTTGTACAGTATCAGTAGTGAACACTTGGCACAATCAACGTGCGTGTGAATGTGGTGCTGAACGGCTAAAATACGTGCAGAATAACAAACATGCCTTTGCCACACACATATTTAAAAAAAAAACAACTTGGAAATATAAAAAAAAAATTAAGCTGCAGTTAGAATAAATAACAAACCTTTGTCACATAATTATAAAAAAAAACGATTTCGAATAATTCTTGGTTGTATACTTTGTCTGATCTTTGCCAACTAGTGATGTTCTGCGCGTGTATTAGTCAGTTTTCAAGCAGACAGTGTAGTTGATAAGTGTGTTGTGAAATTAAATTATGGAACAAACAGTGGTGAGCTTTGTAACAACGTGAGCGATGAGAATTTTTTTAATAAAACGTTATGTAAATTTTTTATGATTTTTTTTATTAATTTTCTTTTTCCCGATGAGTACCTATATAGTTAGGGACCTCCACCAGCACAAAATAAATATAAGTAGGTATACTAATTGTAAACTGAGCATGACGAAAATACGCTTAAAAATGCGTTTATCTTATCTGTGGTTAAGGACAACTTTGTTGCTTGGGAGGGGTCTTTATCTCTGTTAAGGGCTTGAAATAATGACAACAACATAAACGATTTTTTTTTTATATGGCCTTGTCGTTACACACG
This sequence comes from Thera obeliscata, assembly GCA_947578465.1. Taxonomy (NCBI): domain Eukaryota; kingdom Metazoa; phylum Arthropoda; class Insecta; order Lepidoptera; family Geometridae; genus Thera; species Thera obeliscata. The sequence continues at coordinate 1,732,412 of OX387915.1, forward strand.
TAACGATAAGGCCACTTATAAAAAAAATATCGTATCGTATCGTCGTCAATGATGATAAGTAAAACATTATAAATAAATTCTGCCAAAAATAAATATTTAAATTAACCTTTTGATAACACGTAGTTAAGTCACAAGTTAGGGTGCATTCACGATGGCATTAAAAAACACCGCGGTTGGCCAGCGTGTGGCGCAGGAATAGAGTATTGAGTAAACTCATCGTTGTGAAAAATCGAAACATCATTTACTGGAGATATATAGGTGATGTAGATGCGTAGGTACCAGTTTTATATTATCACTAGCGACCGCCCGCGGCTCTGCTCGTCCCGTTCCCGTTACTTTTTCGGGATAAAAATTCCTATAACCGTCTCCTGGTTCTAGGCTACCTCCACACCAAATTGTGATTATGTATGGGAAATAGGTTTTTTGAAGTGAAAACTTTTATTTACAACAGAATATACATTATTTACAAAAACTATTACTAAACAACATGAAATACCTAATTAAAAAGAAAAAATAAAAATTACATTTTATAAGAAACTAGAAAAATTTATATGAACTCTGTTTTCCACCTGTAGGTATTACAGGTAGAAAACAGAGTTCAGATCACCGACCGCAAAACTTAGTGAAAACTTATTTAGCGGCGTTGAGCACTTTTTCTGTAATGGGTATAAAATCTTAAACTCGCGTCAGCGCGTCAGGACACGTGACCTGATCGAAAAAGCGTAAGACGGATGGAGAGTAGACAGCTATCCCCTCTCTACGGCGCTGCGAAAATGTATGCCTGGGCCTACTGTTTCGTTTAGGCAGCGCAGGGCGCTTGCGCGAATGTTCGTGTATGTTACAGCGTGCCAAATAACAAACAAGCCCCCCCTAACCATTCCAAAATATCAAACATGCTCAACGTTAATAATCAAGTTTTCACTTCTGCCGACACTCCCGGAGTGCAACCCGTCTTTTTTTTTTTTTTTTTATATACTTGGATCAATCATGATTAGTAGACTAATTTCAAAACACTATTCTAATGTAAATACACAAGGATACACATCAGACTATACACTGCTAGCTCTTATGTCCTTGCAATGTCCTTGCAGTAAGCGTCATTTTTCTTTGTTTTTAGGTAACTTGAGCTGTATCCTACTGCACAAGTACCTCGGTATTGTGATATTTTTCGCCAGTTTAAACAAGCCCTTATCCCTATTTAACTGCAAATTTATTCAGGAGTCAACGGTCAGTAATGACGCGTAATCTATTACAATCAGTTTTTGTATAACAACACCACTCCACTGAAATACACTGAAGAAGGCACTATGGCGAGCAAAGGTTTTTATAACATTTTTGAAATTATTAAAAAAAAACAAGGCGTGCGAGACGTCTACGGTCGGGTGATAGAGTAAGGTACAGGAGGAAGAAAGTGTGGAATTAACGTGTTTTTACATTTTTATCGCGCAGTGTCGTGCGTCGTCGAAACGTTCGTTTGTTGCTAGTTTCCAAGAACCAAAGTCTTAGATTAAAAAGAAAAAATTGTTGAATAATTAATTACATAATTATTATTAATTAAGCGTTGGAGGGACGATCTCGCTCGACGCTTTCGAGCGAGGGCTATAGCGATGGATATAGTGAGGAAGGATTTGGGGTATCTATGAATAGGTTTTCAAAAATGATGTTGAGGTTGCTAGTATAGTTTTTTCTAAAATGAATAGCTTGCACGAGAGACACTTCCAAAGTGGTAAAAAGTTGGTCCCCCCCCCCCTCTAACTTCTAAAATAAGAGAATGATAAAACTAAAAAAATATATGATGTACATTGTATAGATATTTGGTTTGAACGAGATCTAGTAAGTAGTTATTTTTTTAATCCATCATTAATCTTAGACCGCAATGTACCTTTTGACGAACTATTAGAACTTCTATCTTACTCCCACGGAACCCTTCATGGGTGAGTCAAACTCGCACTTGGCCGCTTTTTAGGGTTCCGTAGCCAAATGGCAAAAACGGAACCCGTAAAGATTCGTCATGTCTGTCTGTCTGTCTGTCCGTCCGTATGTCATAGCCATTTTTCTCCGAAACTATAAGAGCTAGACTGATGAAACTTGGCGAGTAGATGTATTCTGTGAACCGAATTAAGATTATAATACAAAAGAAGAAAAAAAAACTTTTGGAGTCCCCATACTTGAAACTGAAATTCAAAAAATTTTTCATCAAACCCATACGTGTGGGGTATCTATGAATCGGTCTTCAAAAATGATGTTAAAGTTTCTAATATAGTTTTTTTCAGACATTTTTTCATTTTTTTTAGAGACACTTCCAAAGTAGTAAAAAGTTGGTCCCCCCCCCCTCTAACTTCTAAAATAAGAGAATGATAAAACTAAAAAAAATATATGATGTACATTACTATGCAAAATTTCAACGAATTTTGGTTTGAACTAGATCTAGTGAGTAGTTTTTTTTATACGTCATAAATCGTAAACCGCAATTTACCTTTCGACGAACTACAAGAACTTATATTATTATGTTACTTGTTGCTACGGAACCCTTCATGGGCGAGTCCGACTCGCACTTGGCTGCTTTTTTTTTTTTTCTCAAACGGTGAAGGAAAATATCGTGAGGAAACCCGCGGCTTAGCTCTTGACTATGTAAGTCTCGTAAGTCCGCGCTGTTAGAATCGTCAGACGATCACCAGCATTTAATCCGTTAAAAAACGAACAAAAAATTATTTCAGTAACACGAAATTTCGCGAGGCGGTATGGCTACAGCAACGCACACAACATGCCCCGGCATGACCTTACGCCGAAACAATACGCTGTGAGTAGTAACTAATTCTAATTACATAATTACTTAGTAGTACCTATATATCTACCTAACCTACTTATATTGTAGGTAAGGAACCTAACTACTTCAGTTCGAATAAAAGTAGATAAACTACTTACCGACAACCGTTGGGGAATAAAGGTTCTCGAATGGCGACCACGAACCGGAAGACGAAAAGTAGGGCGCGACCCACCAGATGGACCGACGACATTATTAAGATCGCGGGAAGCCGGTGGATGGAAAGAGCTCAGAATCGTTCTTCCTGGAAATGTGTAGGGGAGGGCTATGTCCAGCAGTGGACTTCTTCAGGCTGATGATGATGATGATGAACTACTTACAGGAGCCTAATGCTCGGGCGGACCGAGATCATTTTGCAATTTTATTTTATTGCTTCTTTTCGAAGAGAGAATGGACGATTTCCTTGAGTAATTCATCGATGACCTCATCGTAGAAGCCTCGACAGCTACGATGTACGGAAAACGTAGAAAAAGTGCGGGGTTGTGGCAATGCCAATGTGTATTTAAGGGACATTGAAAATCTCGGTCGGCCCGAGAATTAGGCTCCTGATGTTATCCTAACATAGGACGAGCCACTGACTGCCCCCTAAACCATCCTCAAGGTCTTTGACCTATCGATGACATAAGAGTTTGGGGTAGGTAGGGAAGGTTCCATCACCATCATCAGCCTGAAGAAATTTACTGCTGGACATAGGCTTACAGTCCAGGAAGAACGATTCTGGGCCCGCTTCATGCACAGACTACCCGCGAACTTAACGTTGTCGTATGTGTTTGGGCGTCCTACTACGTGCTTTTTTCCGGTGGTCGCCATTCAAGAATCTACCGTGCAAATTCTACCGCCTGTGAACAAATAATTTATTTCAGGGCCCTTCCTTCGAGAACACCGAGCAGCTAAAGACCACCCACATGCCTCCTTCTATCTACAACATCTATAAGAAACCTCTTCTCCTCCATCAAGGTCACATGCAGTGGCTGTACGACCACGAAGGTCGCAGGTACCTAGACCTGGCTGCTGGCATCGTGACCGTGTCTGTGGGGCATTGCCACCCGTAAGCATCCGTAGTAGCACGCCTAGTAGTCTGAAAAGACGAATATACATACGCCCTATACCTATGCACCTATCCTTGATAAGCACTACGCTACTTGTAAGAAAATGGCCAATGACTGACAGAAGATTTGCCAAACGGCAAACTTCAGACCTGCCAAAATCCACCGTCTGTAATGTTCCATCAGGTTCCACCCTATCCCACAGAACAGCAAATACGCTTTTGCTTACGCTTATTCTGTGTCCTATCCTATCCAATCTTACTACTGTTATCAAAACATGTTCATTTCTCTGTCATAAAAAACAAGGAAATCAGCAGTTCATGATAGACCTTCTGATACGGAGCGTTCAAAACAACCTGTCCTACTTCTATAGACTTTACTTCAAACCCATTTTTACTTCACGTTCAGGAAAGTGGTAGCCGCATTGCGGGAGCAAGCAAGTACACTGTGGCACACCAGCAACATTTATCGCCATCCCAAGATTTACGAATACATCGAACAGCTGGCTTCCAAGTTTCCAGGAGACTTGAAGGTATTCCCATCTTCATGATCTCCATGCATAATGCAATGTTTGAGCTAAAAGAAACCGCGGACAGCCATTCATAACAACGCGGGTAGGTAAAATTTTTAGACGCCATCTTTTTTCGGGTCAATACGCTACTTGCTCGAGTCAGAATCAGAGGTGATACGAAAGCTGAACGATAGTGCCATCTGTTGATATGAAGATAAACTTCAATAGGGCTCAACTTTTAAACAATGTCTTTTCATAAACTCTCTTACAGGTGGTTTATCTAGTAAACAGCGGCTCAGAGGCCAACGACCTTGCTACACTGCTTGCGAAAGCCTATACCGGCAACAACGATATCATCTCTCTGCAGAACAGCTACCACGGTTGCTCTAGCGGGCTCATGGCACTCACAGCTACGCAGTCGTATCGGCTGCCAGTGCCTGCACCAAGCGGTTTTCATAATGTAGGTATGAATTATCTATAAAGGATTAATAGTAGGTGGTACACAAGGATACACATCAGACTAAACACTGCTCGCTCTTATGTCCTTGCGGTAAGCGTCATTTTTCTTTGACTCCTGCCTTCTAAAATAAAACAAAGAAACGTAGCACAGCATTTGGATCCATGGCAAAGTATTTTTATACATTCCAAGTACCAAAAATATTACATTAGATGATCAGTTGGACCATCATCCGTGAGTTAAATGAAACTGCTGCTATTTTATCCACAACTTGTTCCCAGGCTGTTCTACCTGACCCATACCGAGGACCTTGGGGTGGCTGCCGAGACTCCTTGTCCCAAGTTCCAGGAGCATGTTCCTGTCCAGGCTGCTGTGTTTCTACCGACAAGTACATCCAGCAACTTGACGATGTAAGTTCAACTTTCGTCGCTCAGTGCTGCAAACTCAACTCTATCGGTGCTAGATCTAACTCTTTTGAAATCACTTAGTAACCAGTAGGTATTCTGCCTATGGCAGCAGTAGTGTAAATTTTTTAACACTTATTGCTTATGTGAGGTTATTTTGGGGTAATTAATAAACACTTGATATGTCGGACGTCCATTGGTAAGATGGATGTAGCCCAAGAACGTGATGAATGGCAAGAGAAGACAGTTGGTGAACTCGCGCTGTAGATGGTAATTTTGATAACTTGTTTCAGTTATTATGCAACTCGGTGCCAGCTGGAAGAGTGGCTGCATTGTTTGCGGAGTCAATACAAGGAGCTGGTGGTACGATACAGTTTCCGAAAGGATACATAAAGAAGGCACAAGCGCTGATCAAGAAGAACGGTGGTTTATTTATTGCAGATGAGGTACGTTTTTTACGTAACCTAGGTCCTAAGTATGAATTATTTCTACCCTTTGTTTGATAAAATCTAAATTTGATTGTACACAAGCATACCCATCAGATTATATACTGTTCACTCGTATGTCTTGTAGTTAACGTTATTTTTTTTAATGTTTGCTATAGCATAACTTTGTCTTTGATGAGCCGTTTTTTTTAAATTTGGAAGCCTTTAAAGATAAAGATATTTAATTTATTTTTTACCTTTACTTACAGATTAGTCCCATAAAACTTCTTTCACAAGTTTTTTTAACTTATATTATCTCTAAAAACAACTGTTGTTTTAGGTGCAAACTGGCTTTGGCAGAACGGGAGATCACTACTGGGGGTTTGAGTCTCATGGAGTGATCCCAGATATTGTAACGATGGCTAAAGGAATAGGAAATGGGTTTCCTCTAGCAGCTGTAGTGACAACTAAAAAGATTGCTGCAGCGCATAAAATCAGCTACTTTAATACGTTTGGAGGCAACGCATTAGCTGCAACTGTCGGGAAAGCTGTTTTAGATGTGAGCAGATGTTTGTTCTCTGACTGGGTTATATTATATTCTCTGTATGTACATGCATACATAAAATCAAGCCTCATTTTTATGGGGGTATTCTCAGTATGTATCAACAAAAAATGTTATGTATAATATCAGCTATCTGGTTACCATAGTACAAGTTTTGCTAAGCTTGGGGCTAAATAGTGTTGTGTGGATTTTCCAAATTGCGGATCCGGATTGCATTAAGAGGCCGACAACCATCGAACAACTTCTAACTCGTACGTTACTCTTAATTTATTTTTTTACAGCTTTTCATGGCTATTTGAACTGAAAACATCTTGATGTCGAAAAAACCACTGTCACTGTCACGTAACCAGCTCATCGGCAAAGATACACAAACTTCGCCAAAAATTAGGGAGGTTGATGGGGGATTATAATAATAATTGTAGGATTTTTTGCTTGCAGGTGATTGAAGAAGACAAATTACAGCAAAACAGCAAAGAAGTCGGAAGTTACTTTATAAAACAACTATTGCAGCTGCAAAAAATGCATCCCATTGTCGGGGATGTGAGAGGCCAGGGTCTGATGCTGGGGGTGGAGCTTGTAGTGCCTCATACTAAGGAAGCTTTGCCAGGAGATAAGACGGCTGACATCGTCGAGACCCTAAAAGATTTGGGAATATTAGTGGCTCGTGGTGGGAGATGGAGTAATGTAAGAAACATTATGGCACTTCTGCAAGCTATTTAATCTTTTTTATCATGCAACAGAACAAGCAAATGATCCACTATTAGTTCTGCTTCTAACAAAAGCATCACCTTATAGGGCACGTCTACTGAAGATGTGCCCTAAATGGCACTCATGGCAGGGCATCATTTGCAACCATCACTCTGTGACATAAAAATTTTTTTTTCTGACAGCTCTTACACAAGCTCCAAGCAGTTTTTTTGCAATGCTCTACGTATATTTTTTTTATATTACAGGTGTTGAGAATCAAGCCACCAATGTGCATCACCAAAGAAGATGTTGATTTTACAGTTTCTGCTATGGATTCGGCTTTCAGTATTATTAATAAAAAATAATGGATGAAAATCTCGTCGACGTTAATCTAAGTACCTACTACTTTCTTCTGTAGTCTTTCCTTATATCCTAATCCAATCAATGCTGCCAATTTTACGGCAGCAGTCGTGTACTATGGTTTTCATCCAGGGCATAGTTTCCTAAATAAAATAAAATATGCATAGAACCAGTGTGTTGAAAGGGTTTTAGTAGGTAGGTATAGGTAAGACTTAAAACTACTCGCGCTTGTGGTAGTTTGTGGTATACAAGGATACACATCACGCTATACACTGGTCGCGCTTAAGTTCGTGTATAATTGTTTAAGGATATTTTGCTTTGTTTTTATGCAACTTGAGCTTTATCCTTGTGTACTCACCGAGGTACAACGTAAGTTCTGGGAACTGGCATCTTGATTCACAGTGATCCTGCTGAGATACAACTGAGTAAGTTAACGGAAAAAAATACCGGAATAGGAATAAATAACCGAATGTACTTAAAACGTACGGGAAAACACCTTTTTTATGTTGGCATATTCACCACTAAATAGTAGAAAGTAATGTGTGTAGTCTAAGTAAAACTACAGAAAAATATAACGGAAGACGAAGTAGTATGTTTTTAAAACTTAAGCTTGCTCTTAGCGAGTGAACATTAAAAAATACAAAAGAAGAAGCTGAATTCTATCGGCGCTCGAATATTTACGCAATATTCACCACGGCATGTTTATCAAAACTTTTTTTTAATTTTTGATTGTACTTTCTGGGTTAAAGTTTTCTGTAATATTCCACTATCTTTCTTTATTCTTTCTTTGTAAGCTTAATTACGTTTAATCTCACTGCATTTATCTATCATCGAATTTTAATTAAAGCTTTCATCATTTTATAATAATAAGTTGATGATACACACCAACAAACATTTAGCAAACATTTTTTTTACGGAACTCAAATCTTCTCCTACCTTGGCTTCAATTATGTAAAAAAATAAAAAATGGGTGGTTCTTACGACAGGGATAGGGTGATGATGATGTTAGATTTCGTGACTCTAAGATATTTTCGAATTACAGATACGCTAGTAGTTACTATGATGACACGGTAACGTCACAGAAAAGATAATAGTTAGTATCAAGCATTTTACGGCCGGCGTTTTTCGTGACTGTACTATACATAGGTACCTATTATAGATTTTATAAACTAGCGGCCGCCCGCGGCAGGCTTTGCCCGCTTAGTGGTCATTGCTAACATCCATCCTGTGGAATGTTTGTTTTATTTACCTGCATGATTTTGTAGATCTACTGCATTTAGTTAGGTATTATGAATAAGGTAGGCAAGGTACTGAGGGCTGGTTTCCGCAAGGCTTCTAGTTGGCCCTTTTTGCGTGGCTCTTGACACCAACGTGTTGCTCGAACTGTCACGCCGGTTTCCTCACGATGTTTTACTGGCATAGTGCACACACATTTTTCTACAGAAAAACTACTTGGTACACGACTGGATTTGAACCCACGACCTTATGCGGATCGGACGGCGGGTCCGCTACGTCTAGACCACCAGTGCTCTCTGCCAACGAGCTTACCTGATGGTGGATTCAGAGGAACTGGTAATCATTATAATCATATATGTAGGTAGGCGTTCTGTTGGAAAATGGGACTTCTCAGCAAATAGGTAGGTATGTACTTATAGGTACTTAGGTAGGTAACTTATCATCATCATTATTATTATTATTAAAAGCCTGTTGTGTCCCACTGCAGAGCAAAGGCCTCCCTCCCTTCTCTCCATTCATCTCTTGTTTGGGCTACTGTGGATCATCATCATTATTATAAATTGTACAGATTTGTATTTTTGTAACGAATAAACTCAAAAACTACTGGACTGATAAACTTCTTTTGCCACTATAATGCTGAATTATCCCCGAATAACATAGTTACATTATACCTAGTTCGAGCAAATGAAACCTACAGGAAATGAGTCTCTTTCACCAATAACTCTGCATTTGCAGTTCAGTAACTACTGAGTAGTTCGATTGGTGGGTGGTACAAGACAAAGGAAATGAAATATATTTATTTGCAAGAAGTATGGTACAACTATTAGATCATAGGGTAGTATGTAAAAAAGCGGCTCACATACTTTGTCGGAGAACAATATACAAAATTCAAACAAAAAGTAGAAAATATAAGTTTAATTAAAATGAATCAGTGTGTCAGAATAATAACAATAATCAATTTAGAATAATAATTCATAAAGAAAATAGAAAATAATTTATATGAAATCTTTAACGCTATGAAAACATTGATACAACATTGAAGATATCTTTAGTAGGTAGTTACTTCATCACGCACATCTACCTAATTATACTTCATTCACAATCTGACTTCACACACTTTTGGCAGGGTTTTAAACACACATCACAAACCCACTAAAGTCTGGTCTACCACTTTCTAGCGCTAAGTTTGACACACATCTTCAGCCCACTGAAGATTAAAGCCCACGAGGTGTCTGGCATGTGGCAGAAGTGTCCAGCCCTGAAGAATTAAAAGTTCTTCTCATTAGTGATGACTGCTCAGTTCTATTGCGTAGGAGTTGCTTAGGAGCGGTTGGTTCCCAACGCTGCTGGAGGCATTGGAGTCGTCTGTGCTGTAGGAAATGGTAAATACTCTTCAGATGATAATAATAAGACAGATCATTAATTACCGATGCTGTTGCAGCCATCGCATTTCTGTCCTATTTATTATTCCGGTGGATTTTATTACGTAAATAGTAGCTCGCATCTCGAAATAGCCTAGCAAGAATTATAGAACAGTAGCAAGCAGAAGCAAGCATGACATTGACCTCTTGACATTTGAGATGTCAGATTTGACAGTTGAAATATAAGATTTACGCACACATAAACCATAGAAATCTGCTTCTTCTTTTTTCGTGAAAATAAGATCGGCCGAATTCTATGAAGAGAAGAACAGCGGAAGGAACAAACCGAAAAAAATAAAACTAAAATGCTGATTTGTTGATAAATTAGTAAATAAACTGCTTCTAATATGGTTTTTAAGTGCCAGGAAGATAGTTATCTAAAAGTAGTAAGTATTCAATTCGTCAGGAAGGCTCCGAAGACTTGATTATACTAATTTTGTAGTGCTGAGTGCCGGATCATAATATTTAGCAAAAATATACAAAGCACATAATCTATCCAATTCCTACTTTACCTACAGTTTAGCTCAAAAGTAACGAAATGCGAGCCAACGAAGGAACCGCTGATGGAGTATGGAAAGACGTCGGACTTCGAAGGGTACCAAGTCACTTTGGAAGACACCATTCTGTTTCCAGCTGGAGGCGGCCAGGTGGGTAGGTATTGTAAAGAAATCTCGGAGATTACCCCAAGTTTTCTATTCAATTTATATGAACCACCTGCAAAAGATCCATTATAAAAACAAAGGTTAAAATCTACATCCCGGATTAAATTTATATTTAAAAATAAATAGGTCAACAATCTACTTCAATAGTTAACAATACTCTTTCAGCCCCATGACATTGGCTACCTGAACAGCACCGAGGTATTCCAAGTCCTCCGTAAAGGAGATGAGGCCCTCCATTTCACTAAGAAGCCACTTGAAGTCGGGGAAAGTGTGGAACAAATACTCAACTGGTCGCGGAGGTTTGATCATATGCAGCAACATTCAGGTACTTACTTTCAAAAATGTAAAGTATATCTTCAGAAATGCAAATCAAAGGTATAGATAGTGCAATTCACGAAGACGCGTGCGGGGAGTTTGCTCCGAGCAGCAGTCGCGAACTGTAGTTTATTCATTGTAGTGTGCGTGTGCACTCATAGGTAATTAGTGTGTACCGATAACACTCAAACATTGACGGAAGCTTGCACACATATACTATAAACGGTTAGGAGGAATAGTGGGGCGCGCCTTCGTGGATTGCACTATCTATATCTAGGTACAAAATGGCATCTAGCATTAGGCTTTCCATTTGTTCATGCAACCTTTAGTTCAATATATTTTTTTTTTTTTTTTTTTTTTTTTAGAATTAGTGTACGCTATGTTTCATAACCTACTCTAATAATATTACAATCTAGCCAAATTCCGGCTAATAAGTAATTTTTCATTGACCTAAATTTCTAAAGTAAACTACAACTAAGAATGTGTCCACTAACACTTTTCTTACTGTCTCTATTTATGATGACGACACTTTGTTATTGTGTTCGTAATACCACTCACATTGCACTTTTACTATGAGTAAATATGAATAATTACTTAATACTACACTAGTTCAAACGGTTTCGTTCTTTTAAGTCTTCTCACTATGTCCGTGTTGTCGAGGAGCTGGATGGCCTCGACGTTCACATGATGGTGAAGCCTTTTCTCGTGGGCTTCTGCACATTTTTTGATCACTGTTTCGACGAACTCAATATTTAGGTCCCGGTGAAGGTCGTCGTTTCTTACGTACCAGGGCGCATTTACAATTTCTCTAAGCACTTTGTTCTGGAACCCTTGTATGCTAAGGATATTTGTCTTTTTGGTACAGCCCCACAGCTGTATACCATAAGTCCATACTGGCATTAGGACCTGTTTATATAAAAGTATTTTATTTGGAACTGATAGGGTGGAACGCCTTCCAAGGAGCCAGTTCATTTTTTTGAACCTTAGATTCAGTTCATCTCTTTTCTTTTTGACGTGAGCTTTCCAGCGTAGCTTCGCGTCAAGCGTCATACCTAGGTATTTGGCTGTGTTTTCGTATGGTATAATCTTATCATTTATATAAACTGGGCAGTACTGATCCTTCTTATTTGAGAAATTTATATGAACTGATTTTGATTCATTTAATCTTATTCGCCATTTCTTTGTCCAGTCTTGGATTTTGTTAATAGCCACTTGAACCTTTTCTGCTGCTTCTGCGTGCGTACTTCCTATAGCCATTATAGCAGTGTCATCAGCGAAGGTTGCAATTGTGTTATTTTCTAGCTTAGGAATATCACAGGTGTACAGTAGATACAGAACTGGACCCAATACGCTTCCTTGTGGCACTCCAGCTTTAATTTCTTTTAGTTCTGAGTAGGCGTCTTCTTGTCTTATTCTAAAGAGCCGGTTCGTTATGTATGATTGCAATATATCTGCGTATTGTTTGGGTAGCATTTTTCTCAGTTTAACCATAAGTCCTTCGTGCCACACCTTATCAAAAGCCTGTGCTACATCTAGGAATATAGTAGAACAGACTTTTTTGCTTTCAAGGGTATTCTCTATTACATTTGTAATTCGGTGAACTTGGTCTATAGTTGAGTGCTTTTCCCGGAAGCCAAACTGATGCTCTGGTATAAGATCTCTGGCTTCTATTATTGGTTTAAGTCGCTTAAGGATAAGTTTTTCAAATAGTTTAGACATAATGGGTAGCAAGGAAATCGGTCTATATGATGTTGCGTCATGTGGTGGTTTTCCTGGCTTAGCTATCATGATTACTTCGGCAACTTTCCAAAGATCTGGTACATACTGCAGTCTCAGTGCGGCATTGATAAGGTTTGTTAGTTTAACTAAAGCCTTTTTCGGAAGGTTATGGAGTATTTCTCCAGAGATAAGATCGAATCCAGGAGATTTTTTAGGGTTTATGTTTAGCTTGATTTCACGTTGTACTTCTCTTGGTGAAACGTGCTGGATGTTATGTTGATCGTCAAGTTCGTCATGTGTTATACTAGATTCGAGATTTGTTGGACCGTCATTAGGTTTAAATATATTTTCTAAATGTTCAGCAAACCGTTTGGCTTTTTGTTCGTTGCTCACGGCCCATTTCCCACATCCGTCTTCTATAGGAGGGATTTGGGCACTGGGCCGTTTTATGTTCTTGGTTGCTTTCCAAAGTGAATAATCTGTACTACGATCACTGGTTAATTTCTGAAGAAATATATTAGTTACGTTATCATTGTGTTTTTGGATTTGTCTTCTCAGTTTTTTCGTAAGATTGTTTAATTTTGTTTTATCATGTGGAGACCTTGACTGGTGCCATTGGTTTCTCTGTCTTCTCTTTTCACATGTGAGCTCCTTGATCTCTCTAGGATAGCAATTTTTAGTGCTTCTTTTTTTAGGTTGTGGTGTATTTTTCCAGGAGGTCTGCTGTATATTTGTGATAAATTTTTCTAAATCTATGTTCAGCTGCTCTGCTGTTTTTAGTGGAACTTTTAAGTCTATGCTTTGATCTAATTCTATTTTAAAACTCTCCCAATCCGTGTACTTATTACTTAGGGTCAGAGTATTTTCTTTGAATAATATATTTTCACTTATTTCTAGATAGATAGCAGAATGATCAGAGTTCATATCGTAGCTCTGTTCAGTTCTTATGTAGCTTGTCGACAGGCTTTTGTGTATAAAAAAGTCTATTAGGTCGGGAATTTTTAGTGGATCAGTTGGCCAGTAGGTGGGAGATCTTGTTGTTGCCACGTCACATTTCTGTTCTCTTATAGCGCTCATAAGTTCTCTTCCTTTTGTATTAGTCAGTCGGGAGCCCCAATGCGTATGTTTTGCATTGAAGTCGCCTCCTAATATAAATCTTTCGCCGAGTTGTTGTAGAAGACTCAGGTACTGGTCTTTCTTGATGGAGTGTCGCGGTGGACAATAGATAGCTGCTATAGTTAGAGGATACAGCTTGGTTTTGATACAGATTGCAACAGATTGAATTTCTGGCTCTTCGTGTTTATATTGCTCGTGATGTTTTATACTTTCTTTGATAATTATAGCACTGCCACCTCTTCCTTTATTTGCCGGGTGTAGTGCATGATAGATGTTATATCCTTTGAAACGGGTGTGTGACTGTTTTGTAAAATGAGTCTCTGATATTAGACATACATCTACGTTTTCTATGTCTAGGACTACTTGAAGTTCGTTCTGATGTTTTTGTAGCCCATTACAATTCCAGGCCATTATTTTTAGTGTGTTAATCATTTCTGAGCCTTAAAAGAAGCAGTTTTGGTGCTACTTTCTATTTTCTTTAGTCTCTCATCAAACGATGCCATGAACTTAAGAATTTCGTTCAACTTACAGTCATTTGAATCAGTGTGCTCTTTGCGCTGAGTGGCTGCAGTGTTCTTAGCGGCGGCTTGAGCGTAAGATACGTTTTTGCTAGAGCTTTTTGAACTGGAGTTGCCCGGTTTGGGCTGGTTGATGGCAGGTGCTATTTTGCTGGTAACTTGCTGTTGCTGGCTCACCATTGGTTTTTTGAGTGTCCTATTTTTGATCTTTTGCATTTCTTTAGCAATGATACATCCTCTGTAATTAGCCGGATGTGCTTCACCGCAGTGTACGCATTTCGGCTTCTCATCAGCTGGCTTACTGCAGTCTTTGGTCAGATGTTTTCCAGTGCATTTAACACACCTAGGTTCTTTGCCACAATATTTATGCGTGTGACCATACACCTGGCATCTTTTACACTGGGGTATCAGCTTTGGAGATCTAAGCGGTTGTATATCAACCGTACATCCCAGTATGATCCTTATCTCGTAGATTTTGTTTATCTCTTCTTTGTTATTGAAGGTAAGCATGAACATATTAAGCGGCTCTTTTGTTTTCCAGCTTAACTTGTTCACTGCATCTTCGATCTGGTACCCTTTTGATTGAAGGTCACTAATTATTCTATCAGGCTTGCAGGTGAAAGGCAGCTTTTTCACCATCACTCTGATCGGCCTATCTTGCTTGTTTTCGTAGGAATGCCAGAAACAGTGTTCGTCAGTCAATGACTTGGTTATGGCTCTGTAAGCTTCATCATTGTAAGCGTTTATTTTGACACTGTCACCGCTTAGCATTTTTATTTTGAATGTTTCTGCGCTCGTGTTCCTAGACAAGAAGTCATAGAATGATTGGTAGTCTTTTACGCCATCAACTATAACAGGAGGTGGCTGTGGGACTTTCTTCGTTTTTTCAAATGCAACGTTTGGATTTTGTGGTGGTGAGAGTGAGGGCGAGGTGTTCAACTTTCTTTTTTTCCTCGTTTTTGTTCTAATCCACTCTGTTTCTTTAGCGAGTTCTTCCTCATCAGTTTGGTATTCCACTTGTTGAGAGGAACCTTTTATGTTTGAGGTAGATGGTGGCGCAGATTCAACCTCCATTACACATTGCAGCTGTTGCTTAAGAATTTCTATCTGACTTTTTAGGTCGTTGACAAGGCTTTCGAGCTTAATACGCTCTCGCCTTTCTTCATTGAAGCGGGCACGTTCTTCTTCATAAGTTTTATATAATAGGTGCTCAGTTTCTGTCTGCAGAGAAACCCTGCTTTTTGTCGGAGTATCCATTGTTGAGGCTGGTACGTCGCCTTAACAATATGTTTAGCCGTCGCTAAGCATGCCTTACGCAACGAAGAACTAGGTCATCGTCGAGGTCAGGCCGAGCCGCGGCTATGTTATGATGCGTTAGCACTTTGCACTGTTGGTACGCGCGGTCGCGAGCGACACAACTGGTCTCAGCGAAAATTGAACGATCACAAAAGTTCAATATATAAAAAACATAACCAAACTAGTGTTAAGTTAATACCTATGTAGAAAAGTTCCTTCAGGGTAGGTAACGCAACGACAGCACCCTTGGTGTTGTTGGTGTCTATGGGCGACGATGACCGCTTACCATGAGGTGGGCCGTTTGTCTATCATTTGCATAAAAAAATATATACACCACTATTTTGTAACTACTAAAAAAAAAAATAGGGTAGTGTAGTAGGGGTAGAACATTATGAATGTGCAATCAGAATTTTTAGTTTCGATAAAATGACAAAGTTATTAAGTGTTAAAATTTTCAGAAATCCTGCATAAAATTATGGACATATTAGTTACGTAGTATTTTATTTATTTATTTATTTAACTCTTTATTGCACAAAACTTAGAGAGCACTGGTGGTCTAGTGGTAGTGGCCCCGCCTTCAGATCCGAAGGTCGTGGGTTCAAAACCACTCGTGTACCAATGAGTTTTTCGGTCGAAAAATTTATGTGCACTATGCCAGTACTCTCAAAACGGTGAAGGAAAACATCGTGAGGAAACCGGCGTGTTGTAGAACCTAAAAAAGTTCGAGCAACACGTGTCAAGGGTCACGCAAAAAGGGCCCACCAGCGGCCTACTTGCGGAAAAACCTGCCCGCACATCAAGTGCGCATGATAAACTTTGCACAAAACTTAATGCTATGTACAAAAGGTGGGCTTAATGCTTTAAGCATTTTCTACCTGCCAACCCTAGAGGTAGGAATGGCGTTGGCGTGCTTACATAAAAAAAGGAAAGCTTAGGTATTAAAATTAACAACAAGGTACAATACTTATTAGTTAAAGTCCGATGAGATCTGCTTCAGGAAATGCTCATAAACCAGACGCTTAAAAGCTGACTTATTGGGAGCCTTTTTGATGTCAATAGGGAGCGCATTCCAAAGACCTACAGCCGCCACCTCAAAAGAGTACTAGTACTAGAGAGAAAAAAATTACGCTGTTCAGTTCCGCTTGGTATTTAGCGCTTATGAATGAAATGATTTTTGCTTGTTGAATCATTTCTCAATATTTGACTAAAAATTGTGGTTATTTGAAAATATTTTTTTATGACTTGTATTTTTTTTTTTGCGTTGATCTGTTCAGTATCAGCAGCCAATATCGACTTTTTTTTTCTGATAATTACAAAATAGCGGTGTATAATGAAATATTTCAGGTCAACATCTTCTTTCGGCAATCCTGGAGCAGGAGCACAGCATGGTCACAACGAGCTGGTGGCTCGGAGCTGATGAGTGTAATGTGGAATTGGATGTGTTGAAGGTAACCTATCTTAGCCTAATCAAGTAGGGTTTGCTATGTCAGAGACAGACTTGCAAATCTACGTTCGGTCGCCCCAGATTACCTTATAGTAGCGCCTTAGCCCCCACACCTTGTATGTATGTATGTATGTGTGGGACTCCTGTTTCCGCAATTGAACTCAAATGTCGGTCCGTTTTGCGTCAGGAGACGCTGGCTATGCTTGCAGCCAGCCTAACTCCTCCCAGAAGCGCAGAAGCTTCCTGGGGGCTTCACAGGCTTGGAGGAGTGACCTGGGTTGGTCCAGGATTTCGCGACGTTGAGTTGCTACACCCTCGCATTCCAGGACTACGTGGGCAGCAGATTCTTCTTCGGATAGGCATCCCCTGCAGAGTGGACTGTCTGTGGCTCCGATGTTGTGTAGGTGTTTGTTCAGTGGACAGTGGCCGGTTAGGGTTCCCATGATGGTTTTGAGGCCTAGCCGTGTCAGTCTAGGTGTGGTTGCTGGTATTGCTGCTCTTGACTGTCTGCAGTCAGTCGCGCGCATCCAGCGCAGGTTGTGTTGGTTCTGCGAGCGCTGCCGTATCAAGGTTCGCAGCTGTGACAGTGGCAGAGGTAGGAAGGGGTTTGGTCCTACTATAGGTGTTTCTGAGCCTCTTCTGGCTAGCTGGTCTGCGGCATCGTTGCCAAGTGATCCGCTATGTCCCTTTATCCACTGTAGAGTTACCGTGTTCTTTGTGGCAATGTTCTCTAGGGCCTGGTGACATTCGTATATGAGCTTGGAACTACAGTTGTTATTTTCCAGAGCTCTAAGTGTTGCTGTGCTGTCTGAGAGGATCCGTATGTTGTAATCATCAATCCCTCTTCGGTGTATTGCTGTGGCAGCTTCGGTTATGGCCGCACATTCACATTGGAAGATGGAACTGTGTAGGCCTAGTGATATTGATATGTTGATGTTGAGATCCAGCGAGTGCACTCCGGCTCCTGTTCCTTGTTTGGTTTTTGAGCCGTCAGTGTAGACTCTGACCTCGCTGATGCCGGATTGATCTCTTTGGTCCTCATGTGTTTGTATGTGGCAGTGTTTCTGAAATATTTGTTGTTTGGGGGTTTTGTCGCACGGTGCTGCGATGAGTGGTTCGTATGATATCGCTTTATCCAGAATGGATGCGTGTGGGCTCCTGGAGGTTCCCCATAGTTTCAGGTGTTTGAGTCTGATAGCGGCCATCGTCGCTTCTTGTTGTATGTGGAGGTCTAGTGGTGTAAGGCCTAGGATTATCTCAAGGGCGGCCGTTGGTGGCCGTTGGCCCCCACACCTTGTATCAATACGAAAAATTAACCAAATAATTTTAAGATACTGATTTCATAACAAACTGCTGAAATATTTTGATGAACACTCTGTAGGACTTATCGGAATGTATAACATTTCAGGGTTTTTTTTTATTTGGATGTAGTTGTGAATAAATGAAGCTAAATAAAATGAATGTAGCTTTGCTTATTCCGAGACTAGACGGCGATCTGTGAAGTGTTTGTCTTGTCAATATACATTTATTTGCAGGTATCAGAAGCAACTATCAGGGCGACTGAAGCAAGATGCAATCAAATGATCCTTCAGGCTTTACCAGTTGATGTGAAGATATATAACAAAGATAATGATCCTCGTTTGGTTGAGGTGGGTGTCAGGATGTGATTATTGGTATAGTTGCTGGGCAAGCCTATTCCATTTAAAATTCTGTCCCAGGTACTATAGCGTCCCGTAAGGGGCATGAGTAATTACCAGTTACCCCTGACCTTATAGGTACATACACAATAATAAATAAAAGATGCAAAGGCCTGTTTACTTTTCTTGTTAACTGTTTGTAAAGGAATGAATTTTAGGTCATTTCCTCATCAAATGTTATGATTTAAGGCACATACAAGAGGTCTGCCGAAGGACTGTATGGACACTATAAGGGTGATATGCATTGGGGATTATGATGAGAATATGTGCTGTGGGACCCATGTGTCTAATCTAAGGTCAGTGTTGCAACCTGTTCAGTACAGTACAGTAAAATACTGTGCAGAAAAATATAATACAGTACTTTACAATATAATACAGTACTTTACAATATAATACAGTACAGTATAATTTTCAGTCAACTGCAAGTGATAAAGCTACTTGGCACTGAGCCGGGTAGAAAAGGAAAGACGCTGCTGAGATTCCTAGTAGGAGACAGAGTCACAAAGACTTTTGCTCTGATGCTGGAACGGGAGAAAGCTATGACAGCGTTGTTTGGGTAAGAATTTTCTCACGAAACTAGTGAATAACTTAGAAAATAGTAAACGAGCACTTGTGGACGGTTTTTTTTTAAATATTGATCGAATCTATTCTAAATAACGCGTTGAACGCTCTTTCTGGATGCAATAAACTGACGAAACGCAATGTATTTCCTATCTTCTGGACATCCCACTTCCATTATTTTGTACGAGACAGGGTCATGTACCTACTGCATAGGTCAATCACTGCCTTTGTCCATGGCTGTTTATACAGCTGCGATAAATTTAAGCGTAATAATATTGAAAACAATTATTATCATAAACCTTGAATTTTGTAGCTCCGCTCCCGCCAACCACGAAGATCTAGTCAAGAAGCTACAGAAAAACATTAAGGCCGCTAACAAAAATCTTCAGAACGTATTATTTGAGGTAGCGCAGTTCGAAATCGCAAAAATAAAAAGCGCTAAGCCCAAATACGTGTTCATGTTCAAAAAAGAAGCTACGCCAGAATTCAACCGTGCTGTACTTAAGGTACCTATTAATATTCTTCTTCTTATTTAAGAGCAACGCTCTTGTCGGCGTAATGTATGCGTTTTTCTCCAGGTATTTCTTTTGAGGGCAACCTCCTTGACCTCCTTATACGACATGACGGCGATCTTTGCTTTTATTTGGCTCATGTAGCTCATCCTTGGTTTTCCTCTTCCTCTCTTTCATTCTACCTTTCCTTCGATGATATTTTTGATAAAGCTGTCATGTCGTACAAGATGGCCAATCCGTTTCGGGGCAGTGGTCCAACTGATCTGTCCAACTAGTTGGACTACGGGCCTTTACTAGGGGCCGTGGTCCAACTATCTTTGCAGTTGGACCACGGCACCATAGTAGAGTTCCCAGGTCCAATTAAAACAATTTCAAATAAAACAACTGACTGTAACCACAGCTCATTTTAAATTAAATAATTAGTTTTTACGTCTTTGATGTTTTTTTTTAATTTTTAATTTATATTTTTTAAATGCAATTTCCTAAAAGCCACTACTTATTATCAAATTTATTTTATTGTGCAGCAAATTGCAATAAAAAAAAATATTTTTAATCGCAAATGTAAAATTTATTATTCAATTAAAAATGTGCTGTGGTTACAATGGCAGTTGTTTTATTTGTAATTGTTTTAATTGGACCTGAACTCTACTATGGTGCCGTGGTCCAACTGCAAAGATAGTTGGACCACGGCCCCTAGTAAAGGCCCGTAGTCCAACTAGTTGGACAGATCAGTTGGACCACTGCCCCGAAACGGTATCTTTCCTCTTCCGTTCTCAACTTCTATCTATTAATAATAACTGACCTTTATTGCGACTTAGCAAATAAGCAACATTTTATTAGTTAGCAACATTCACTGCTGTGAGAATTTGGATTGGCGATCAATATATAATTTTCATTATTTTCAAACTAACGTAAAGGTAAACGGTAAAGGAAAAATTCTCCTATTTTTATTAAAATCTACTATCAGAGCTAGCGTTATTTATCAGCTGTTAACGTTGTTTTCGCATTTCGACAGGGTTTGGAAGGTGAAGGGTTATTCCTGTTTCTGGCTTCAGAAGACCCGGATAAACCTAAAGAGGGACAGATTATTATATCGGGGCCTGAGGAGCATTGTGAAGCCTTGGGGAAAAAGTATGTATAATACATATATGCAATATTTAGCCATACAACCAATAGATGGAACTGCTGGAAGGGGAAGACCTAGGCGTATGTATCTCGATCAGATCGCAGACGTTTTAGAGAAAGGCCAGGTTAGGAGTACTCTAAACAGACGAGCATGTATGAAGAATGTTATGAGAGTGAATGAAGCGAAAGAGGTGTGGCAGGATCGTAGCAAGTGGAAATCCGTGGTCTCTGCCTACCCCCATGGGAATAAGGCGTGATTTTATGTATGTATGTATGTACAACTAATAGAACCGAAAGGCGAAGGCGCAGGTGGCCGCTAGTATTTTATTAAGTGTAATTTTCTTTTCTCAGGATAACGGAACTACTGAAAGGAAAAGGCGCCTTTAAAAATGGCAGATTTCAAGGAAAGGCTGGCGACCTGGGTGGCATTAACAAGTGTAAAAAGCTTGTTGAAGAATATTTTAGCAAACTTTAATGTCACAAGAATATTTTAATAAAACTAGTGTCAAGAATATTTGAGTAAACTTTAGTGTCAAGAATATTATAGCAAACAGTAGTTCTCAAGAATATTTTAATAGTATGTAGTTTGTATGTAGTTCAACAAGTTTAAGTTTGCGTGCCTCTAAGTTTAGCGAAAATTGCATCCACCATTAATATTAAGCTTCAGGTGCACTAAGTGTATTATTTTACTGAATAAAGACAGTTTTAATATTCATTATTATATTTTATTTTAATACTTCCATACCTGAAGGTGTAGTCGAACATATATTTTAAATACTTTACTCAATAAATAATTTTAACATAATTGTATAATTTTCAATAACGAATAAAGTAGTGTTAACATAAATGTCTAAGGAATGGCTGCTAAAAGCTTTTTTATTTGCTTATTTATTGAGAAGATAGATGATTCAAGTGTTAAATTGAATTTAATGGTAATTTACTTTATAGGCCATTATGCTCTTACAAGCGACACATAGAAGAGGCACAATGATATAAAAATAGCTCTGTCTCTGTTTGTCAATAGCCAGTGGTAAGAGATGGCAGATGCTTAAACACTGATTAACTTTTGTTAAATGCTTGTAACAGGGTTAAAACTCCCAATAAAATCAATTTAAACCTTAAACAATTATTGTAATCTTACCATGGGGCTAAAATAATATAAGACTCCCAAATGTTGTGAATCATGACTTCATTTAAATTAGACCTAAAGCTATACAATGAGAAATATCCATAGAATAGTTACATTCATTAATTCATTCGCCCTATTTTCAGTACCGGACTTTGACTTTACATTTGAGAACAATAGAGGAATTGTTAAAAACGAAATTGTGACAACGAATTACAATAAAAAAAGTATTTAAGTATTATATCAGCTATCTGGTTCCCATAGTATAAGTTCTGCTTAGTTTTAGTTTGGGGCTAGATAGTGTTGTGTGGATTGCCTGCATTATTTATTATTGATTTATGGAACTTTAACACATAAATAGGGTTTGATTTGAAGCTATCAGTCAGCTTAGAGATTTAACTATTCCATGGTTTTTTCAAATTTGTACATCTTGTATTAGGTACTAATTCTAATTCTAAATGATTTGGGGGTATACGATCTGCACTGACGTCCCGCGATGGGGTGTATTGTGCATTGTCCCCCTGCCAAACCTCACCCCAGCCCAACTCCTTAAAATAGCGGAGAAGGACTGGGATTAAAAATTTATTAGGTACTTATACTGGCGTTGATGCTGGCAATAAGCTTCTCGATGCCCCGGTTGCTCCAATCCTGGGTCTGGTCATCGAGGTAGTTGTCAAAGTCTACAAGGTCTTTCGGCACTCCGCGTTGTAACAGATGGGAAACAGACTCCAGTACATATGGGATTGCTGTAACCAAAAGTGTATAAGTTTTACAACAGTTTTTAATGAACTATACTTAAGTCTGAGAAGACTCTTTAGTGACTAAAGGGTCACTAAGGTTTTTAACGGTTTTTAAACCATTCATAATGTAAATCATTTACATGTTAAGTTTTGTTATATTCTGAGGCCTGTATTCATGACTTTTGTCACTTTTCAAGAGAGAACTGTCTAAAAATTTAAACCAAAGTTTAGTGTTATACTTAAAACTTAAAATGTAAATTATCTACAATTTATATGGTTTGAATGATCTATTCATCGTCAAAAATAATTGACAATACCTGCAACATTAAATTGCAAGTAATTAGATCAGTTCAATTTTAAGTCGCTATTGCAGGTCAAAATAAATAAGTGAAAATAATAAAAAAAGCTGTAATGTCCGGTATCTCTGTCATTGTTGACTGGCCTCTCAGCTCAGTTGGAACTAGCTCTGCCTTCTGCGTCGTAAGTTGTGGGTTCGATCCCCACCGAGAACCAATATTTGTGTGGTGAATGTAGATCTTTGTTCTCTGTCTGGTTGTTATATTTTATTCTAAGTATGTATTTACAAAAATAATATTTAAATATTATATCAGCTATCTGGTTCCCTACAAGCTAGCACTGCAAGCTGTGTGGATTGTCCACAATATTTATTTATTTATAATAATACTAGCTGCCTGTCCCGGCTTCGCACGGGTGGACATTTATTTTTTAAACACACAAATATAGCCTTTGTTACTCAAGGTGAACCTACGTCCAGCAGTGGACTGATATCAATTGATGATGATGATGAAAGAACATTCTATGTATAACGTTTAGGGGCACTATTTTCTAGAACATTTTGTCCAAATCTAGAATTCAAAACCGTTTGCATGGGTATATTTGAGTATTCTAGATAATTCTGGATTACTAACGTTTGGATGCATTCCGGATGCTAGCCGAATAATTTCAGTCTTCGAATTAAATTTGATCATTCCAGAACCTCAAAGACATTCTAGAGCGTTCTTTCCTCGTCAAAGTCGAGAATTTTCAGAAAAATCCCTAAGCGATAGAAAGGGATAGACATAGATTTCGAAACTTTTGCCCCTTATAAATTAATAACACCTAAATATTGAATATAATAATAATAATAATAATAAAGCCATTTTATTCCCAAAAATATTGTTTACATTATATCATGTTATATGTATAAGCACTAGAATTTAATTCTTTATTTTGGGCACCCATCTTTGGGTGAAGGCCTCCTCCATCCATCGCCATTGAGCTCGGTCCGCGGCGTGTCTGGTCCATGTGACGCCGGCAACATCTTGGATGTCATCGCGCCAGCGCCGTGGCGGGCGGCCGCGCGCTCTCCGAGCCTCAGCGTCGCGTGGGTACCAGTGTAGTAAACGCTCTGTCCACCTTCCATCTGATGTGCGGGCCACATGTCCGGCCCACCTCCATTTCAGTTGACAAGCTAGTAGAGCTGCGTCTGTTAGTTTGGTTTTGTCCCTTATAGTCGTGTTTCTGATATGGTCTTTCAGTTTTATGTTCAGCATGCTTCTTTCGGTTGCCCGTTGGAAGACTTGTAATTTATTAATGATTTTTTTTGAAAGAGCCCAATTCTGACACCCATAAAGTAGAGTTGGGAGCACTGATGTTTCCATGGCTTTCTTTTTAACCGTGATTGGTATCTTAGCTTTAAATATATGCTTCAGAGACCAATACTTGTTCCAAGCAATTTTAATTCTTCTCTCCACCTCTTTGAGTGATTGGTTTTGAAATGAGATGCTTTGGCCGAGATAGACATACTCATCCATGTATTTTACGATCTGCCCCTGTATATGTACAGTTGTTTTAGCACTGTTCGTTATGATGCATGTTTTGTTTGCATTCATCTCGAGACCACAGTTTCGGCTTTCTGTGTTCAACGTCTGAAGCATGAATTTCAAATCTTCGTGGTTTTCACTTACAACAATTATGTCATCCGCGAAGCGTAAGTGGGTCAAATGCTCTCCGTTGATGTTGATTCCCATTCCTTCCCAATTGAGTTTGTTGAATATATACTCTAAGAGCGCTGTAAATAAATTTGGAGAGATTGGGTCGCCTTGTTTCACGCCCCTCAGTATGTGAAATGGTTTTCCTATTTTATCCATTCTAACTGTAGCTGTACTTCGATTGTATATTTCTTGTAAGATATTAATATATTTTTTCTCAACGCATTGGGACTCTAGCGCTCTCCATAGTGCTTGGTGTGATATGGTATCAAACGCTTTAGAGTAATCTACGAAGGCGACGTAGAGTTTCTTGTTATATTCGTTGCAGCGTTCAATCAGCTGAGTTAGAGTAAAGATATGATCCATCGTCAAGTACTTTGGCCTGAATCCGGCTTGCTCTCTGGGTTGGTATTGCTCTAACATGTTTCTTATTCTTCTTAGCAATACGCTTGTAAATATCTTGTATATTATTTGTAATAGACTTATTGGTCTGTAGTTGCCGATATCCAAGTGGCTGCCTTTTTTGTACAGCAGGGTTATGATAGACTTTTCCCATTGGTGAGGTATTGTGCATATACAAATAATAGTATTGAAGAGATCTGTTAGAATGGGTGTTATTGGTTCTATAATAGCTTTTATTGCATCGCTCGAAATACCATCTTCCCCTGGACTTTTTGCCGGCTTAAGGTTTTTGATTGCTTGATAAATCTCTGAAGTCAAAAATGCTGGTATTTCCTGTGGTTCTTGTTGGTATTCTGATCTCCTAGGGTTTTGGTCTTCTGAGTTGCGGTATAAGTTTTTATAATAATCAGTTGCTATGCTTATTATTTCGTCTCGGTTTGTGGTGGTTTTGTTGTCGTTTTGTTTTAGGCATGATATCCATTCTTTTGAGGTCTTCAACCTTTTTTGGCTTCTCTTTACTGATCCTTTTGTTTGTATTTCTTCTTCGATTATTTCTAGCTGGTATTTTAATTTATGTTTGCATATTTTCTTTTTTATTTTTCGGTAGAGTTTAGTCAATTTATTTTTTTCGTGTTTGTTTTTATGTTCTTTGTTCTTCAGTTCTGTTCTTTGTTCTATTAGTTTTATTATTTCAGGATTAAATTTGTAGTGATCAGATTTTTCTCTTTTTGGTAACATGTCCATGCTTTTCTTTATGATGTCAATAATTTCTGTATACTCGTTTTGCATGTTGTTGTTTTGCTTAATTTCAAGGTTTTTAGATAAGTTCTCAAATGTGTTTTTTAAGTGTTCTTTTTCTAAGGGCGTTAGTTCGTTACCTCGACGTCCGTACGATTTTCTATTCTTTTTTGGTTCAAATTTTATGTTTACAGAGGCTCGAATAAGTCTGTGGTCTGTTGGATAGGTAGTTCCGATGACTTCAATGTTATCCAAGTGTTTTATGTTTTTTGTAAGGACGAAGTCGATCTCATTCTTTACTTTCCCATTTGGTGATAGCCAAGTCCATTTTCTTTTGTTTTGTTTTTTGAAAAAAGTGTTTGCTATACATAGTTGGTGCTGTAGGCAAAATTGTATAAGTCTTTCGCCTCTGCTATTTCTCGTGCCATACGATAGACATAGATTTCGAAACTTTTGCCCCTTATAAATTAATAACACCTAAATATTGAATATAAACTATCCTATATTTTAAGTCCGACCATATTTTAGGCAGTTGCAAAATTTTATCGAAATCCGTTCAGTAGTTTCGGAGTTTATCGCGTTCCAAATTGTGACACGAAAGATTTATATATATAGATTTTCAAACTCACGGAATAAAACCTCCTTGCTCTCTCTTAGTTTCCACTTTCCATCACTGTATGTGTGCAGTTTAATTGCCGGTGAGTCCAGATGCTGCATCATTCTCTTGTTGTCCACCTGACACATAAAAGTTACCTCCAGTCACATAGAATTGAAGAGCCCCCCATGAGCACTGGTGATCTGGTGGTAGCGGCCCGCCTTCCAATTCTAAGGTTGTGGATTCAAATCTAATTGTAAACCAATCATTTTTTCTGTTGAAAAATTTATGTGCACTATGCCAGTACTCTCAGAACGGTGAAGGAAAACATCGTGAGAAAACCGGCGTGTCGTAGAACATAAAAAATGTCATGCTAGTGTCACACAAAAAGGGCCCACCAGCTACTTGCGGAAACCAGTCAGCACACTAAGTGTGGATGATGAATTTACCAATTTGCCCTAATAAATACATTTTGACTTTAGATTCAGAACTAATTGGTTAAGCTTAGTGGTTGGTTAGGTCTAGTTGGTTGATTCTTAGACAAGTAAAGCTTTTTGTGAAGGGCTCGTTCAGAAAAGTACTACCACCTATTTCCCACTAGGGTAAACCATACTATCCTTGGCACCCCCCCAATGATTGGCACTCTAGCATAAAAACCCATGAAATAAGAGTTTCGAGCAATTTTTTTTAAGTGACAATAATTTATTTTGGTAGGTAGTATATTTAATTTTCTTAAAGGTAACATTCATTTTATGCTTAGAATGTCCGCCATCCAAACTTTTCAGCTAATCCTAACTTTTTTTATAACTTTTTACTCGGTTGTCTCATCCTTGCTATACACATGTTTGGAAACAGCTTTGAAAGGAATATGGCGGACATTCTAAGCATAAAATGAATGTTACTTTTAAGAAAATTAAATATACTACCAAAATAAATTATTGTCACTTAAGGGGGTACGATTTCCATACAAACTTAATTTACACAACTATGGGCGAATAAAGTATTAATGTACACTGAAATAGCTGTAATAGGCTTTTACAGTGGTCCTTATTACCGGCCAGTTATATAAAGTTGGAGTGTCAGGCGTTGGTCGTGGCAGTCGGGGCTTCAGAAAAAAAAACTAATAGACTTTTACGACTTTTTTGAGACATATGTTTTAAGCTCATTCACATATTCAATGCCGAGTACCCGTTTGAAAGAATGACGAAAAAATTACTTTTTTGGTTTTTTATTAATATTTCTGTTATCATACAGTTTTCTTCAATTTTATATGACTGGCCGGCAACAAAGACCACTATTAAATTATATTACAGCTATTTCAGTGTACATTTATACTTTGTTTGCCCATAGTTGTGTAAATTCAGTTTGTATCGGAATCGAACAACCTTAAAAACAATTGCTCGAAACTCTTATTTCATGGGTTTTTATGCTAGAGTGCTAATCATTGGGGGGGTGTCAAGAATAGTATGGTTTACCCTATTACGGTTTGAAAGGTGAAATTACTAACAAGTGAGGCTGAATGTTTGCATGCCTTTAGGGTAATGGATGCAGGGCAGTGCATCATAGTACATCAGGGCAGTGCCTAAAGCAAGTTCCATCAGCTAGGAGTTTGATCTTACCACAACAAAAACAGCTGAAGGGAAGTACTCCACAATTTTCTCAGCTATCTTCTGGCCAGGGCACTTGGACACCTCGTTGTTTTTGAAGTTCTCACAAGCTGCATAGTAGCCGGCTATGACCTTATTGTCTGCTTGGGCCATTGTTTCTATCTGAAAGTAAAATGCGAACCGGTTTTATCGTGGACATTTTTGATAATTGGAAGAACATGGAACCCGGGGAACCAATTATCATAAAATTGTGGTCTTCAACCAACCAGCAACTAGTAGAACCAGTAAAACAAGCTACCTGAGTTAGTGCAATCTCAGCCATTGGAGATAAATAGTGGCTGTGATGAAACAGTGGAATTGAATCCACGATGAAAAGATCCTGATTCTTTGCCCCATCACGAATCTTACTGGCATCAGCTAATAACACTCCGTTGACAGCGCAATGTGGGTATTTCGCCGCGTGGAGGATTATCTTTGCGTATGCCGCTGTTTCAAATGTGATATCGCCCATTTTACAAAATTTGGGAACCTTTTGGGGAAATAATGACCAATCAAAGAAATAATCAAAATATCCACCAATTTTATTTTTGCTGATTTGCTAGTTTTTTTATTTCCAGCCAGTTACATCAGTCAAATGTCATCTGTCATATTTCACTGAAAATATTTTTGTCAATGTCAAAATTCAGGCAAGGTCAAGTTGGTTCATACCCATGCTTCGGGACAACTGAAAAGTTGAAAACTATGGCTATGATCGAATTCTGACAGAAATCTTACGGATTTTAAAGCAAGTTAACGATTAAACTTAAGATTGATGAAAAAGTATATTATTCTCCATTTCAGAAGCACCTTTTTTGGTTTGGGAATTTTGAGAACACTCAGACCCGTCGAGCTTCTTACCTTAAAATGCAACATTTTTTGGCAAATGACAGTGACATAATTAAAAATGAACGACATTAATATTGTTTGTTTGGGTTTGGTTGAATGGGTTGAATGTTGATGTTGATGAGTTGAGTGTAGTAGTTTTACCAATTTTACGATTTTACATAACTTCTTCAACTTCACATCAATCGACAATAGAAGAAGTCCCGTGCGTAATGGAGAAGTACGATACTTCTCACCTAACTGAATTCCCTCGTTTTGAGGCAGAGTCCACTCAGAGTGGCGTTTCTACGTTTTTCAACAAGCTGTGGAAGCTGCCACTGTTTACGCCCTCTGATGGTGCTGAAATCCCCCGAATTAAAAGCTCTGAGGATGAAAATAAGCAAGGACCGTCTACTGCGAATCAAAGCGCACAGGAGAATGAAGTCCCTAAGTCGGAAGTCCAGCTATATGCCCATGAGTTAGAAGTCCGTAGTCTTCCCAATGTCGTACGAAGAATTACAAGTTTGATCGCTTCTGGATCTGGTGTAAGTGCTATTTGACTTAGAAACAAACCATAGTCTAACAAGAATCTAGTTCAGTAGAATCCAAACCTGTGTTTAATGCACTTTATACCTGTTACTTGTACTCCATTTTCAACTTCTGCCGCTTACACTAATAGGCGCTTCCTCTTCGACCTGCATAACGTGAGTATAATGTCTTAAATTCCAGGGTGGCACTAGATACTCGGATACTGAGCTAGCTCGCTACTGGATGCCAGATGACATATCCCGGGAATGCTATGAGTGTGCGGCGAGATTCAGCACACTACGACGTAGACACCATTGCAGGGTTTGTGGACAGATCTTCTGTAGTAGATGCTGCAGTCAACGGGTACCAGGTATACTTTATTAACATTTTTTTCTTTATGTATAAGATTGACATTCAAGCTTAATTAACCTATGCGGTCCCACTGGTTGGAAAAGTCTCCTCCAAGATTCTACACCCCTATCGATTATACAATATTAGTTCGATTTAGATAACTTGTACTAGAACATAATTATAAGAACTTTGCATAATAAACGCAAATAGTGATTTACTGTTAGGTGATAAAATGTTTTATCGGTAATTCTAATTCATGTTTTAATTTACAAAGAGTATAAAGAAAATGTCTCCTCAGATTGTTCAAACATTTTTTTTTTTTTTTTTTTTTTTTTTTTTTAACCTATTGTGTCCCACAAACATTTATAAACTGCTATAAAACTTTTTTTCTAGGACACATTTTTGGGTGTGCCGGTGGCCTCAGAGTGTGCAATTATTGCTGCAACGTTGTGCTTAGTTACCTGAATGAGAATGTTGATCTGAATGGTGAAATCTCACCTGATCTCAGGTCTTTGCAGGAGAATTTGCAGGTATCTGGACATATTTGATTTGTTTTAAAATTAATTTTAATAATTTCTCGCATTGTATGCCACACCTTGATCGACGCTCGTTGTTGCAATCTTATCCTTGCTTATAGTTCGGCCGTTCAGAGAATGCGTTCCTGACACATCGCGATTGAACTGGCGACGTAACTTTGTAATGGCGTTGCAGTTACGATAAAAATATTTTTGCTGGTTGTTAACCGTTTTAACAATTGATGCGCATTAAAACAACATTAATCAATAATCAATGATTTTTATAATTTTGCCAAACTGAGTGTCAAATAACTTGGTAAACAATATTTTTCTAAATCTATACTGCGCTATTACAAGGTTATGTCAGCGCTTTATATTTGTAGTGCTGAACTAACTATGTGACTAACTGTGACAAACTGATCAAACTGTCAAACGCATTCTCTGAACGGCCGAATTATAGTCTCAGTATAGATTTAGAAAAATATTGTAACAAGTTATTTGACACTCAGTTTGGCACAAAATTATAAAATTCATTGATTATTGATATAATAATGTTGTTTTAATGCTCATCAATTGTTAAAACGGTAAACAACCAGCAAAAATATTTTTATCGTAACTGCAACGCCATTACAAAGTTACGTCGTCAGTTCAATCGCGACGTGTCAGGAACGCATTCTCTGAACGGCCGAATTATAGTTTGTAATATCGTCATATCTTTCTTTTTTTTTCATTTCTTATTTTAATAGTGTGTAGATGTGCTGAAGCAGCAAATAAATGAATGTCTGTGTCTATGTCTAGTCTATTATCCACGGACAGAAGTGAAAACTAAAACCAGCCCCCAGACTTTTGGCGATGTTTGTCGATATTTGCCGAAGAGGAGTCGCGTGACAATACATTTGGTTTTATCCCACCTAAAAATGCTCAAGCTCGCCTTTAGAAGTAAGAGCATTGGTGGTCTAGTGGTAGCGGCCCGCCTTCCGATCCTGGTCGTGGGTTCCAATCCAGTTGTGTACCAATGAGTTTTTTGTCGAAAAATGTATGTGCACTATGCCAGTACCCTCAAAACGGTGAAGCAAAACATCGTGAGGAAACCGGCGTCTCGTAGAACCTAAAAAAGTTCGAGCAACACGTGTCAAGCGTCACGCAAAAAGAGCCAGCCAGCGGCCTAATTGCGGAAATCCAGTCCGCATATCAAGTGCGGATGATGAACTTGTCGAATTTTTTTTTGCCTTTAGAAGTTTTCACTTCAAAAATATATGAATAATGTTCAAACTCAAACTCAAAAATTTTTTATTCAGTACGATGCAAGAATCACTTTGAAACGTCTTAAAGCTAGGTGAGTCTAGGTGCCAGTTCTGTTCTGCCAGTAATGTTGCAGAGCCACAATACATTAAATGGAGACTCAGCCTTACCTAGTTCATAAAGTACAAGATTTGCATATTTGGTGCATTTAAAATTCATGATTCTATGTTTTTAGGTCAAATTCCCTGACAACAAAGAACAGGCATCTAAAACTGACAACTTCATGTTTGCTCGAGACCAAGAAGAACGCTCTGAAGTGCGGAGCTCCACTAAGGAAACATTGCAGGATGTGTTTGGACAACTCGCCTATACCTTACCTACTCAGCATCACAGGTATTATATATGCTTATGTGAATCATACCTCGTGTGTTCATAAGTTTTGAGACGAACTTATTTAATTAATTTAAAAAGAAAGTAATTCATGCAAACTTTTTTAAACTTTAACATTTTAAATTTCGAATGTTTTGAATCAGAAAAAATATACATTTGAATATTTGTTTCATTCTCCGTGAAAACGGCGCCAACAAAAGATTTTCGTGCGACTGTAATTTCACTGTTTCAAGTAGGAAAAAAACCAATGCAAGTTTTTAGTGAAATCCAAAGTTTGGGATGTAGTCGGAACTTTGTGTATTATACCATAAAGAGGTACAAGGAGACCGGCTCTTTAGAAGACCGTGGAAGATGTGCCCGCCCGCGGTCTGTAAGGACGCCCGCCAACATCAAAGTAATCAGAGAGCGAATTCGTCGCAACCCTTGCCGGACTCAAAAGAAATTAGCTCTGCAGACCAACATTTCGCGAATATCGGTGAACAGGATACTTAAATATGATCTTAAACTAAAGGCCTACAGTCGAAGGAAAGTGCATTATTTAAACGAGCGTCTTCGTAAATTGCGACTGGAACGATGTCGGAACCTAATGAAGAGACACGATCCAAAAAATATCCTGTTTACCGATGAAAAGATCTTCACGGTGGAAGAAAAGTTTAACCGGCAGAACAATAAGGTTTACGCCAGAAGGTCAAAGGACAGCCAGCCATCTGTACGCAATGTCCAGCGTACTCATCATCCAGCAAGTGTGATGGTTTGGTGGGGTGTTTCCTACGAGGGGGTCACTTCGCTTCATTTTTGCCAGCAAGGCGTCAAGGTGAAGGCACAAAATTACCAAACCGACCGATTGGAAGCGGTGGTTAAACCATTAAATGATACGCTATTCGCTGGAAAATACTGGGTTTTCCAACATGACTCTGCTCCCTTCCATAAAGCTAAGACTACCCAACGTTGGCTGGAGGCCAATTTACCAGGCTTCATTCGGAGCGAAGATTGGCCCTCGTCAAGCCCTGACTTGAATCCTTTGGATTATTCTTTATGGACGGAATTGGAGCTGAGGGCATGCAGAAAGTCTCACCCAAACCTGGATTCTCTCAAGCGAGCCCTTATTAAAGAATCGAAACGGATTCCCATTGAAAAGATTCGTGCCGCCATAGATGAATGGCGCACGCGTTTGAAGGCCTGCATTGAATGCAAAGGCGGCTATTTTGAATGATTAATTTTTAAATACAGATCTAGATGTCAGTAGTTTTAATTTTAATATCCAATAAATGAATACTCAACTTAGCTCCAAAAATATTTTAGTTTTACTGTGTCTCAAGACTTATGAACACACGAGGTATAAATGCAAACCCAGCAAAATATTTTTTTTTCCTAACTGATTTTTTGGTACCACTATTTGTTTATCGAATAAACCAAAAAATTATTTAGGGAAAAAAGTGGATTTTCATAGGTTTGCATTTATATGATTCCTAAGATTGTCAAAGATTGGACAATAAATTTGGTCATTTCAATCCAGATTCTAATATATAATAAACATTACTAACTACGACTGACTTCGGCGTCAGTATTTTCTGAACGTTAAAAATGTAGAATTTTTTAAGACAAGAGTGAACAGGTGGATTATGGCTAAGCATGCTCCATCTTAGGGCTACATCCTCACTTTCCATCAGGTGTGATGGCAGTCAAATGCTTAGCTACCTACATAAAAAAATAACTTTTCTATTATTAAAAATTAAAAACATTTAACATTCCATCTGGGCAGTTGGGTAAAACAGCTTTGATTCAAGCCAAGGTATTATTACAGGTCTTTAAGAAAGATATGGCGTTCTCTATCGTAAGTTAGAACCTGAAACTCAAAGCTCATAATAAAGTATGCTATGTAAATATTCATTTTAAGCTTTAAATAATGTAAATTATGTATATACATCATCACCACAATGCAATATACATACGATCGATCAGACACTAAGCTAGAAAAGTAAAATACACTCATAATTTATAAGTAGTAGTAGAGCTATTTGTGTGTGGTTCGTCCGGGGAAGTACCTACTACCACTATGCGTATTTTTGCCGCGAAGCAGTATCGCTGTTTCGGTTTGAAGGGTGTGGGTGCCGGTGAAATAACTAACACGTGAGGCTGAAAATCTGTATGCCTCAAGTTGATGGACGCAGGGCAGTCTTCCTGAATAATAATAATAATAATAATCAATAATCATTTATTTGGTAAGAATTATTACAGGTCAATTATATTCATACGTTTTGCCTAACTTAAAGAACAATTAAATTATAAAAATAATATTAAATCAAATGGTAAAAAAAAAAAAAAAAACATTAATAATAAAAATAAATAACAAATTAATACATTATTAAGTAGGTAGTAGGTACATTATGTACAAAATTAAAATATTTTCTATTAAGTCAAGTTTTTTCCATGAATTCCTCGTAACTATAAAAGGTGTTACTTATGAGCCAGCGTTTCAGTTTCAATTTGAAGGACCCAATGGTGGTAGCCTCACTAATTGCAGTTGGTAATCGATTGTATACTGTCGGCCCCATTATGTATGTGAGCTTGGCGGACTTGGCCAGAGTCCGAGATACGGTTGCAAGTTTGTTAGCTCCTCGGGTATTGAAAGGGTGCCTATCCTTATTTTTTCGGAATAGACCCGGATTGCTATGCACGTGTACGGCGACCTGGAAGATTACGATGCATGGTAGTGTTAAAATTTCCAGCTCTTGAAAATACGGCCTCGCGGAAGTATCCTGCGGTATTTTTACCATTGCCCGTACGGCTCGCTTTTGCATGCGGAAGGCGCGCTGCCAGTCGGCTGCACGCCCCCACAGCTCGGCTCCGTATTGCAGAATAGAGTGGACAGTGGCAAAGTAACAGGAGCGAACCACGTCACTAGGTAAAAACCTCGAGAGTCGACCGAGCGCATAGCACGCACCACCTAGTTTTCCACATACTTTATTAATATGGGACTCCCAGGTAAGCGCCCTGTCGAGCTCGAAACCCAGAAACGTGGTACTCTCCACTTGTTCTAACTTGGTACCCCCGGCAAGGACCGTCAAACATCTACCCGGCTGCCCCGATAGACGAATATGCATAAAGTGCGTCTTTGTCAAGTTGAGAACCAAACCATTATCATCAAACCAGGCGGCCAGCCGCGAGGCAGTAAGGTTCAACTCCTTTTCCAAGCTGTCCAATGAGGCAGCGGATACTACTGCAGCCACATCATCTGCGTACATTAGTACCTCTGCGTTGGTTACCGCTTTCGGAAGATCATTAAGGAGCAGTGAGAAGAGTATATTAGACACCGCGGATCCCTGTGCCACTCCCATAGTCGTAGTAAGCGGGTTCGACCTCGTAATGCCACCTTCTCCCACGACAATCTGTGACCTACCGCTCATTATAGAAGTGAGAACGCCAAGGGCAGCGTTTTGTATGCCGTAACGGCGCATCTTGGCTGCTAGTACTGCGTGGTCGGCCACATCAAATGCTTTCGAGAGGTCACAGCAAATTATAGCAACCTGCTGCTTCCTCTCTCGAGCATCTATGACCCTGCGCAGTACTTCACGTGCCAATGACGTAGTAGATCGGCCCTCACGGTAAGCATACTGCCTATCTGATAAAGCATGAGTCGCTGCTAAGTAAGATGTGAGTCTCGAGCTAATCCCGTTTTCAAATACTTTGGCTATCGCCGGAATAATAGATACTGGCCTATATGAGTCTATATCTACTCTTCTCCCTTTACCCTTGAATATTGGAGATACCTTACTGAGCTTAAGACAAGCTGGGAAGGTGCCATTTCGCAAGCATGAGTTGAAGAGGTCAGCCAGTATGGGAGCGATAGGACCCGCTGCGGTACCTAAAAGTTTCATTGAAATCCCATACGCGTCCTTAGACGGCTTGGGTGGTATCCGTTTGATGATAATGTTGTATACCTCCTCAGCTGTAAAATAAGTAAATCTCAGCGACCGGTCACTGAGCGGCCTCGAAGACACTAAAGCAGACTGCACTCTGCACATATTCGCCCTCGGTGCACCGCAGGCAACAGCAGCACCAACAAACCTCGAGTTCATTGCGTCCACAGCATCTTGTTTTGAATGGAACGGTTTACCGTTAGCATCCAAAATTGCGTCAATAAAGTCCAATGAGCAGGTGTTGCATTTGCCTCTCTCTGAATTCACAACTCGCCACATAGTCTTGCATTTATTTTTACTTTTTATTATAATGTCAGAGAAGTATTCATTCTTTCTAGATTTAATTAATTCATCATATTTCCTATTGAAGTCACATAATAATAATTGTATTGCATCGCATTCATTATTTTTAGAATATATGTCCATCATGTCAAATAATAATAATCTAAAATTTTCAATTTCCTCTGTTACCCACGACATGGAGGCCTTAGGCATCATTCTTCTCAACGGAAAGCAAATGTCAAATTTGTTACGAATAATATTTATAATAGTCATTGCGTAGGTATCTATTGATAAATTACGCTGCCGTATGCCATCCCAATCAATACTTCGTAATGAACCAATAAAGTTATCACGATTTATCGATGAGAAATGTCTATTATACAGTACTTGCTTGTTATCCGACGGCTTCTCACAATAAACTTTAGCCCTAACAGCCAAATGGTCACTAATGTTGGTGGTAACAGGTGATGAGGATAAACTATCAGCCGGCAGATTTGTATAAACATGGTCAATACATTTCGCGGTATGGCTTGTTACCCGAGTCGGGAAATCAACCACATTAGTCATATTGTAGGCCGACAGTATATCTGAGAGTCTTTTAGCATCACAATGTAGTTGATCTAACGAATTTATATTAAAATCCCCTGCAATTACACAATTGAGCCCTGAAACGCTTATCATTTGCAACAAACCTTCTAAGTGTGGGAGGAATTCAATAGTACTAACTAACGGTGTTCTATACACACAGATTATAGAAATACCATATTCTACTAAATCAATAGCGGAAATCTCGCAATATCGTTCAATCGACAGTTTACACAAAGTAGTATTTTCCTTACACTTTATACCGTCCCTAACAAACAAGCACGATCCACCGTGAGTTAAATTAGTCCTACAATAGTACGAAGCAAGTTTATAGCCGCCTAAAGTAATACACTTCATTCTTGATTCATCAATAACAAAGTGCTCCGTTATTGCTAACACATCACACGCTAATACGCTCGCTAGCAACACTTCTAGTTTATGAGTTTTTTTATCAATGGATTGGATATTTTGTAAGCATACCGTTATTCCGAAGTCATTCTTACGTACTATAGCACATCCACTAAGGGCTAGCGCATATATACAATTTTTAGTTGAACAACTATTTAGTTGTGTTTCCTATGTACACAGCAATATATGAACGTGCGCATATTATCAACTCGATAGTTGATCGACAAAAAAATCAAAAAGCCACATCGATCTGCTTTTGATTAAAAAGTTGTACAACTATCGATCTCACGCTCATTTTGTATTGCAATGTATTGAAGTGCGCATACCATCGACTAAACAGTCGATCCGCGACTGTTCAGTCTCGCATTTGCATTGGAAGCGGCACAACGTTTGTTTTGTTCTCACAATGGCGGGAACCTCCGTCGACTCAACAGTTTAGTTGTGTTATGCGCACCTCCGTCGACTCAACAGTTTAGTTGTGTAGAAATCACGACAAGTACACAACTCGACGAAACAGTTTAGTCGATTTAAAAGTTGTATATATGCGCTAGCCCTAAGAGTCGGTGAGTGTACGCCTGTGGCGGCGGCTGCGCTAGCCGCGACTGGCGGCGGGCGAGGAGCCGCCGGCCGACGATGCAGTTGTAGGCTCCCCGCGAGGGACGCGGGGACGCACGAGAAACCAGTCCGACACCTTCACCCGCGGTGGCCACGAACTAGGCGAGCTTAGTTTCCCGTACAGACGCTCTGGGAAGCCAATCACGAACGACGAAAACTTGTCTGTCTTTATGATACGCTTCTCAACCTGGTATTCCTTACAAAGTTCCAGTTTGTTAATGTAGTTCAGTACATTCTGAACAGTTGTCTCCGGTGTAAAGGACCATGCTTGTAAGTATCTCATTTGTTCTACAGTACGTAGATCATCATCAGTTTGTCCAGTGCCTTTCACTACTATGCGTTTCTGTGACCGCTTATGGATCACTGTAGTCCAGTTATTATCAGGAATCTGGGAATTAGTTTTTGCTACTGTGCTGTCCAATGTCTCGACTGGTTTGTCGATCGTTGTTGAAATCGCCGGTTTTGTAGCCACACTTGCCCGTTTTTTCTGCAGCGGACGAATGACGTCAGGCGAAGTTGATGTTTCGCCTATGGAAACGCGATGTTTCTCAGCTGTTTGAGCCACTTTCGTAGCAATGGCGTTAAGTCGTACTTGTCTCACAGGGCGCTGCAGTGCTTGCTGGGACGTTGCGACCGGGGCAGGAGCGGCGTCCAGGGCTTTAACTTGGGGGTGACTACCCTCAACAGCTGATTTGAGATTCAATATGGTTTCTGTTTGAGTCAGAATCACTGAGTTTAACTCGATCACTTTGCACTCCAAATCACTGACTTTTTTCGTTAAGTTTATGTTAAGTTCGGTCACAAGCTTCTGGAGTTCGCGCACTGCGCTTTCGACGACTTTTTGTGCCATTTTCGAATTAAGAAAGTAAAAAATAGCAGGACCGCACTTTCGTCGTAGGGCACCAACTACCCTGACGTGCGTGACCTACGAGGCAATGCTTTGTTAATAGGCGATAGATGATAGACGAGCCATATTCTTCTTCCAAAAAATACACGAACACAGCTTTAGCAAAGACTAGTCAGATATTACAGGCTTGTATTTCAGACTATATTAGCCTATCTCAAGCTCCAAAGTGGGTGGGCACATCCCATCTAATTACTTTTCTTATTACATCTTCACCATATTATATTGTGTTCACTACCTTCTTTGTGACAGATAAATAAATGCTTTTATTATTATTATTTATTAGATATGGCATTCAAAATAAATATGTTTCAACTAATATCACATACCTACGTTTATAACAATTGGTTTCAGGTATCGCCTGGTGAGATATAACGGAGTATGGCGCGGCGCTGATGTATTGCAATGGATCGTGGACAACACTAACAACAAAACCAGGTACACTTTTAAAAATATAAAAAAAAACAGAAGGGCAAGTTCAACTTCATTTACAACATTTCGTCGCTAAATTTTGTTTTCGTTTCGACTATTTGTCTCTCTCTTTTTGTATTGAGAAAATACAAAATTTTCTCAATACAAAAGAGAGACACGTGCTCACACAAAAACAACATTTGTTAGCAAAACTGGGACTCGGGTGCAGAACAGAAAAGGAAAGATGGATTGGTCAACTTGTACGACATGACAGCTGTATTTGAAACTTCATTCACTTTAACCTTTTTCCTTACAAACTTCAACCCCAGCTGCACCCCTGTAAGGTTTGAGTTTCTAAAAATAAACTCCTGGAGAAAAACGCATTCATTGCGCTGACAAGAGCATTGCTCTTAAATTAGAAGAAGGCACTTTTAAGTCGTGGCTTCGAGCGGTCTAAAACAAAATTACAGCTGGCTCCGTCAGCAAAGATGTAAAAAATAAATTGATGTGGTAAATTCCAGGGCACAGGCGACCACGATATGCCAGAACCTTCTTAGTTCCGGCTACATGGAGTCCGTGACAGAGTTGCCACATTTCGCTGACTACGCCCTCTACCGGCCGATAGCGGCCACTTCCAGAGATGAGGACGACGATGATGATGATATTGAACGTAAGTAGCCACTTGACCTAGGGTATGAGACATTTAAAAATGATGCTTGGATTTTTACTGAATTAAAACTTTTCGGATGT
The DNA here is from genome assembly GCA_947578465.1 of Thera obeliscata. Taxonomy (NCBI): domain Eukaryota; kingdom Metazoa; phylum Arthropoda; class Insecta; order Lepidoptera; family Geometridae; genus Thera; species Thera obeliscata. The sequence continues at coordinate 1,772,271 of OX387915.1, forward strand.
TTCATGTGTGGAACCAAAGAGGTCGGAAATTCATTACATGACTATGAGGCTTAGACAATTTAACCTAAGGACTTGCCTTGCATCTATTCAGCCTAACAAATTTTTCTGCCATATTTTGAGGGGGACGAGGAAAGCACACACTGAAACGAAAGCGACACACATTCAAACGATCGTAACACACACAACAATTATTTGTGTTGTTATGAACGCACACAAATACAAATCTTTAACACTAGTTCAAGTTTACTGTATAAACAGGTGACACACATTCAAAATACAGAGAACCACAACAGTGATGCCGTATCATCATTTTATTTTACCCTATGTTAAGTATGAAAGAATGTAAGGCTTCCGAAGTCAGTAAGATTTATTTATTAAATATTCATTCTGAATATTATTTTAGATTTCATCGCACTAATGGTCGTCAGGTATTATTTATGTTCAAGACAAACAATATAAAAATTATAGGCCTATCTCGTTGCTACCTATTGTTTCTAAAGTTTTTGGAAAACTTATCAGAGATAGGTTGGTATCACATTTAAAAATTAACTCTATATGAACGACAGTTTGGCTACCAGGTGAATGTAGGTACGGTAGATGCTATAGACTATTTGGTGAACGATGTTGTTACAAATCTTACTAATAAAATGAAAGCGTTGTTGTGTGTGATCTTTTTTCTGCTTTCGATACTATAAAATCATAAATTACTGATTGCTAAGCTAGAACACTACGGTATCAGAGGTGACGTACTTAATCTGTTTATGTATATACCTTACGAATATAAAACAATTCGTAGAGATAAGAAGCATTTTTGGTAAACAAGAAGTTGTTACAGAATCCGGGGCAGTTACCAATATTTTTTGGCATGTTCCTTAATGATCTTATAGATATCAGGCCTTTTAATTATATTATAATTTACGTATTGACATTAAAATAATAGACAGTCTACATTTATTCAAAACTAGACTAAAGCAGCTTTTGTTGAAAGGGTGTTTTTATTCTACTGATGATTTTATAAATATGAAGTGACATTGCTGGTATTATTTGATAACAATTTCTTTGATAATTATTTAATTTAAGATATGACTCATATTATTTTTGCTTATTATGTACTATTTTTCAGACACAAATGTATAATTGTTAAGGAATGAATATCACAGGCAGACTAGTTCATTTCGTTCAATTGATCTGGACTGGACAACACTAAAACTACAGCCAGCTCTCTAGGATGCCATGAGGGACAAATCCTTTATTGTATGTTACTCATTACTTGCACTAAGAACCTATTTTTACCCCAAATCTCAACAAACATCTTGATTAAGTTGGCAGCATTACTACTCAAAACTGACACTTTCATAGAGATTGATAAATTTTCTGAGCTTAAAATCAAAGATATCGATGTTTTTATTTGGCCTAAATAAACTTATCATTTTAGGACCAATATGGGGTCAACCTAGGCTTGTTAAAAAAATATCGATACATCGATATATCGATATTATTTTTTCAATATATCGATATTTTTGAGCGATATTTAATAGTTCGATATATCGATGTATCGATATAAAATTCTAAGTATCGAAAAGGTATAAAACCCGATATTTTTTTCAGACCAATAAACATTTTATAAGTTTTAAGATTAAAAAATCCCAAAAAGAAAATACTTTTTTTATTCTAACATCTTTTAACAAATTATATTTTATGTATTTTTTGTTTTTGGTCGACTTGATTTGCTGTTTTATAGTTTGGTTTTTAAGTTGGCAACTCTGTTAGTCAATTTCAATTTCAACAGCACGAATATTCTCTGTCAAGTCAAATCATACCGATATATCGATATATCGATATTTTTTCATAAAAATATCAATATCGATATCGATATTTTCAAAAAACATCGATACGATATATATCGATACTTTATTGCATTTCCGACATCCCTAGGTCAACCTCAGAATAAGAGCGAATAAGCTGGAAACTCGTATACACCGTCATAAAGGTGTTCTAAAAGTTCTTTAAAAAATAGCATGAAATTCTATGATGACTACGTTAGTTTTTCAAGGTCACAAAAACTATCCATCTTATAAAAGGTGGGATGAATAAATGTTTGGAACTAAATTTGTGTAAAATGCTATGCTTTTGGATGTCCGAATACGCAAATTGGCAAATTTTATCATCCGCACTTGGTGTGCGGTTTCCGCACTCCAATGTGCGGGCTGGTTTTTCCACAAGGTATAAAGTTAAAAGTTTTTTAAGTTCCTAAATTGTTCAACAGCTACATTGTTAAATTAAACATGCAGGCTACGTAATGTTATGTATAAAATAACACGTTACAACTTCAACACAATCCGTTGGTGCACGACTGGATTTGAACCCACAACCAATCAGAAAGCTAAGACAAATCTACTCGCTAGAACACCCGTGCTTTTATCGATATCGATAAAAAACTGTGTGTAAACATTTATCCACCTCTATCACTAGTCTCGCTACCGGAGGGCGGGGTTTTGATGTCTCGGGCCTGTCAGGTCTGGAAAAATTCAAAGCCAAATCGACTTAATATCTAAATCTGTAAGGTCAAAATTCATTTTTGAAATGCCAACTAGTCTCGTAGGGAGTTCATAGGTACGTCATAGGTAGTCTCGTTACAATTTTAAATTTTTGCTAGTGACTAAAATTGCTTGGCAATTAGAGATTATTTCGCAATTATAGTCTATTTCATTTTGTGATAAGGTTGAAAATTAAATGCGGATAATTGACGGCAGGAAACTCGAGGCGATTCGATCTTTTTCGTATAATCGTATACTGAATCGATGTTCTAGAGCTAAACGCCGCACAACAATTTCACATTATTTTAATAGAAAAAAACATTATTTATGCAAAAAAATAATTACATATGAAATTTTACACCATCCTTTTACAAGCTTGATGTGTTGGACTTCCTATTACACACTGCAACTGCACATGTTGGCATTTTTAGAAGAGGTCCTTTCACCGCGATACCGATACTGACACTGATAAAGATCGATTACGAAGTGGTTTTTATAAACGTGCTAGATATGTCAGATTCATTAGTCTTGTACCTTTTGGCAGAGGGGAAGATCCATGCAAGGCAGGTCCTGATCTAAATTGTCTAAGCTATGAGGTGATGATGAGGTTTTTGACACAAGGTTTCAGCATGCGTGGCTTAAAATAAGTTATTTTTGGTCTTTCAAGAAAATATCATGTCTACCAAGGAGTTTAAAAAGTCTATAGAAGTTGAGCACGCAAAGCTTTTTGTAGATGGCAGCACGAGCGACTGTTTTTTGAATGTTTAGAGAATGGCAGTTAAGATCTCATGTCAAATTGACGTAGCGTCAGTTGCACGCATATGCGGTTGCTGTATGTATATCGCTAGGTGCTGCTATCTAAAGTGAGCAAATTGCAGTTTTCCTCTCTTTTCGCTCACGAATCGGCTTCGTCAAAAACTGGCAATTTGCCAGTTTTTGGGATTTCTATTGTTTATAACCTTAGTACCGAGTAGGTTTTCATTTCGGTAGTATTTTTGCATGTTTGATATCGCATAACTTTGTCATTTTAGCTGATGTCATTTTCACTTGATTTTTAGCTGAAGAGCACAGCAGACTGGCAGAAAGCGTGTCTTCATACTGTCTCGATTTGAACCTCGGAGAGAGCTCCGCACGATTGATCAAGACGCCTAAAGCAGGTACGATTGTAGGCAATAAATATTGCACATCGGCTTTGTAGAGCGCTATCTCTTTCTGACGCACACTACGCCCTATGAAGCCAAAATTAGCCGATGTGCAATTTGTTGCCTACTACTACGAGTATATGTAACTCAATACTTATTACATTTTTAATAAAAAAACTTCTGTGCTTTTGATTTATTTTAAAAGCATTTTTGCCATTTATGTATGTGTATTTGTAATATAATATTTATAATATGTATATTTATAATACTTTACTACACAGGTAGATTATTCTATAGCCAGCAGACCGATTATGTAACTTTTGTGAAACTGTTAATTTGCGATCACGAATAAGTTCGAAAATTGACAGTTTCAATAAGATTTTGATTGAAAAGATTTTGAAAGTTACATGATCGGCCTGCAGGTCTTTAGACAGGGTTTTTGATAATCATAATTATCAATTTCAGAAACCAAGTCATCATCGAGCGAAGAGGAGCCACCAGCAGTTGTCCAACCTGTTGAAGGTATTACTTTTTATTTCTTTTTTTGTACCTACTGCATTTTTTTTTGTATTGTCCGGTAGCGCTGTGTTGTGCGGTAGCGCTGTCATTGTTGACTGGCCTTTCAGCTCAGTTGGCAGTATCTCCGCCTTCTGCGCCGTAGGTCGTGGGTTCGATCCCCACCGAGAACAAATATTTGTGTGGTGAACATAGATGTTTGTTCTCTGTCTGGGTGTTATTTCGTATTCTATGTATGTATTTACAAAAAAAAAAGTATTTAAGTATTATAATCAGTTATCTGGTTCCCATAGTACAAGCTCTGCTTAGTTTGGGGCTAGAGAGTGTTGTGTGGATTGTCCGCATTATTTATTTATTATTATTATTATTGTTCAGTAGCTCAGACAAATAAGAAGAGAAGGTTAAAAAAAAGAGTAAGAGTCTTCAGACGATCAACAGCTTTTAGATAGACCAATCGAAAAAAAATGCCTTCTGATCAAATAGTCTAAGTAGCAAAACGTCCAACAGAGCAAAAGGTCTAATGAGCAGTAAGACTAATTAGCAAAAGAAAGAAGAAAGAAAGAAAGAAAAGCATTTTATTGACCTATTAACATACAGGACACAGGAATACCTACCTACTTCAAAAAAAGGACCAAGTAGCAAATCGTCCAACTATCAGATGATCTATCTATCTATGACTGGCCTCTAGCTCAGTTGGTAGTAGCTCTGCCTTCTGCGCCGTAGGTCGTGGGTTCGATCCCCACCGAGAACAAATATTTGTGTGGTGAACAAAAATGTTTGTTCTCTGTCTGGGTGTTATATTGTATTCTAAGTATGTATTTACAAAAAAAAAATGTATTCAAGTATTATATCAGCTATCTGGTTCCCATATTACAAGCTCTGCTTAGTTTGGGGCTGGGTAGTGCTGTGTGAATTGTTCAGAATATTTATTCAGAATATTTATTTATTTATATTTATTTATCTATATGGCAGAACGTCTAGGTAGCACAACGTAATGTCACGTAATGTCACGTCACGTCAAAAAAATGTATAAATTACAATATAATGTGTGTGTATTGTAAGGTGGTGCGGAGAGGTCAGGGGAGTGCAAGGGCATCTCGTCGTGGGGGGAGGAACACCTGCGTCTGCTGATGCGGCAGTCGGTCGCGCGCGCGCAGCTCTCCGCCGGCGCCGCGTGGCTCGACGCGCTCTATCCGCTCTGTGTGCAAGCCGCCGATATTATTGTACCTGGTAAGTCATTTCACTCGGCTAAAGACACAACTCCTGAAGGAATTTCAAATGGTGACAGAAAAATTAGAGCAACAGGCTGGCGAGAAACGGGCATGTCATAAGGAGGATGAAAGTCATGTAACTAGGGTATTGATGAGTTTGGATGTAGTTAGATGGTCAAAGAAGAGATTGTAAAAGCAGTCATGGATAAGAAAGAAATGAATACAGATTAACGGCTGCTATAGAAATTTATAGGTAATTGCGGTAAAGACACGAGATTTGAGACCCGGGAGATCATTTTGCGATTGGAATCCAATCTATGATCATTCTAGGTAGAAGATACGAGTAAGGAATAGCCTATTCTTTATCAACAGCCAAAAATTAAATAATGTAATATTCCTACTATCGAACTTTCATTTTCAATATAGTAGTTACCACTAAATCAAATAGTATGTTTAATCAATTTTAAAATAAGCAAAAACCACTCAGACAGCGACAACGCCCCACACTCCCCTTGCAGGGAGCGAACGATCATCGAGGGCGGGAGACAAGCTGCCTCCGCCATTCTCACGCTCAGGGCGCCGCGCCACGTCTCCTCATCGTGGTTTGAGCGGGCCTCTCGTTTTGTGGACGATCGAGGAAGAGCTTACTATAGAAATGATCCTATGAAGTAAGGTCTTAGCGAAACAGAATCGGCAGAGGCATATCACTCGGAGTCGTGAGTTTTCGTCAGCGCGATGCAGGATCGTACACTTTTTAGCAGCGACATCTAGTTCTGAAAATGTAAAACGCTACGATGACGTCAACGTGACGTTTGTGACGTTAGGTAGTGTCGAATTCTCAACTGAGCTGAAAATAAATCTACTGAATTTTTGATTGGCTGCCGTAGCATGGCGGGGCGAGTAGGTATTTTTTATCGCACAATGCTCGCAACGCAACGTACGTGACCTTGAAACACAAAATCCAGTACATCTATTCCTTTCACCACACTTGGTTTGAAAGAATCAGTGACACGATAAGGAGAAGTACATTTTATGCATTTTTCGTATTCTTTGCTTACACCGTAGACATTTTGACGTGGCGTGTTTCTTTAGTCAAAGTATGAGATGTACCTACTCAGTGGTAGAAGGGAACCGATAAAAAAATCGTGAATAAAAAAATACATTTTGAAAAATATGTTTGAGGTATTATTAGTACCGAACTTTTTAGATTTTCTATCGCCTCGTCCCGCTATTTCTTTGCCTAGTAGTCTAGAAGGGTCAGCCTAATTTCCTCAGCTATTTAAAGTCAAGTACTTGAATTAATTTATTTATTATATTTTTATGTTGTTTTAAAAATCAAACCAATTTTGAAAAAAGTCTTAATAATATTTGTAAGATATTTTTTAAATTAGGCTTATTCCATCCAAATAACTCTATCAAGACTGACCTTGTGAAATACCAGATGCTATATCAAGAGCCCTCTGCGCTAGATGGCGCTAAATTAAATTCATGCGAATGTCAGATTGTCGTTGTGTAGTCGACTGGACAGATCCTGTCACTGTCAAATGATGAATCATTTAGTTTTACCATAACAGGACTAGATGGCGCTTCTAAAATGTGTCCATTTCTTTTCTCCCTCTTAATTTATTTAAAGTTATTATTTTAATTTCATGTCAAGGTCAAGGTGTTTTAGTCTTCAATTAGGCTTAATTTCATGATTTATTATTAGCAATCCAATTACTCAAGATAAATATAGAGCGCTGGTGGCCTAGTGGTATCGGCCTCGCCTTCCGATCATAAGGTCGTGGGTTCAAATCCAGTCGTGTACCATGCCAGTACTCTCAAAAACGGTGTATCGTAGAACCTTAAAAGTTCAAAAATATGTGTCAAGTGCAAGGAGTCTCTTTGAGTCGCACTTAAAATCCTTTCACCACACTTGGTTCGAACGAATCAGTGACACGATAAGAAGAAGAAATATAGGCAGATTTTTCCATCTACTACATACAACGCTATTCGTCGAATAAAAAAATCAGTTATTTTTTCTGACTTCTGAATTAAAAAAAAAAAATTCTGACAAGCCTAAAAAAGAGATTAATATATTTTTATCTGAAGAATAAAATATAAAAATAGAAAAAAATGCTCTAAATCATCGTATTTTATATTCAGTCAAATACAATACGACTGGTGGATCCCAGCGGTTGTGAAGCAGAAAATCCGTTAGGCGAATATGGCGTCGGTCATTGGCCTTTCTTGCTCAAACAGCTCACTTCAGATTCCTGCCAAGATCTGCCAGACGTATAGTATGTTGAAATGTATAATAATACCGTCGAAATTACTCATTTTGTGCAACAAACAAATAAACTCGCAAAGAAAATTTCTGAAAAATGGCGCCAACCGTAGAATATAAGCAGAGATTTTTTTTTTCTTCACCCATTCTGGAAGGCAAAGGGAACTATACCCATACAGCCAAGTCTTCAGTAGATTTTTTTTATTGATTATGAATTGAAAATGAAATTTAATGAGATGAAATGAAATGAAACCTAACATAACTAATTCAATTAAATCATTAAATCTGTTAATGAAACAAATTAGCAGCTTCTTTTTAGAAATATACGTATTTGCATGAATCATTAAAACTTCGATGAATTTTTTTAGTAAAAACTTCATGGTTGGTTTTTCTTTTTAGACATTATTTTGACAGTTGGGAAAGAAAAAGCACTAGTGCGGGAATGGTAAAAAAAAAGCACGCGTGTGTAATAGCCCACATCCCGAACGCTATACGTTCCTGCAATACGCCACTTTTTGAGCAACTGTATTAAAAACTTACAAACGATGTAATAATAAAACGAGGTCATCTGTTAGTCTGATACGTCACTCACTTTGACGTCACATCAACTCAGCGTTTTACATATTTAGAACTAGATGTCGCTGGTAAAAAGTGTACGATCCTGCATCGCGCTGACGAAAACTCACGACTCCGAGTGATATGCCTCTGCCGATTCTGTTTCGCTAAGACCTTACTTCATAGGATCATTTCTATAGTAAGCTCTTCCTCGATCGTCCACAAAACGAGAGGCCCGCTCAAACCACGATGAGGAGACGTGGCGCGGCGCCCTGAGCGTGAGAATGGCGGAGGCAGCTTGTCTCCCGCCCTCGATGATCGTTCGCTCCCTGCAAGGGGAGTGTGGGGCGTTGTCGCTGTCTGAGTGGTTTTTGTAACTCTTTTAATCCCTTTTATTTATCATTTCGTAACGTATGTGTAATCTATACATTAACAGAAATTTGTGTTAGCTACACTATATATAATTCAAGAACGGCTGAACCGATTTGGCTGAAAATTGGTGAGAAAGTAGGAGTGGGTTGGAACAGGTAAAATAAGAAACCTGTTCCGCCTGTTCCAGTTCCAGTAAAACAACAGTTCCAAAAACCTGTTCCAAAATAACAGCTGGTTGTGTTGCATGCAACATAGTATTTTCCGAACGCAACACCACTGTTCTCTGCTTGTAACAGGCTATCTCGTTCTAACAAAGGTAAGATGCGTAAGCTAGAATAGAGAAGAGCATGTTCCGTGCGTGGCGTCTCCTTCTAACAAAAGTAATCTCCATAAGCTAGAATAAAGAGGCGCATGTTTCGGCAGATTCGGGCTGTTGTGGAATGGAACTGGAACTGGAACAGGCAGGGAACAGGCTCTCATTGGTTGGTTTAGACAACAGTTCCAAGCTGTTATTTTAAAACACCTGTTATTTTGTTATCTGTTCCGATATATATGCCTCACATGTTCCGTGCGTGGCGTCTCCTTCTAACAAAAGTAATCTCCATAAGCTAGAATAAAGAGACGCATGTTTCGGCAGATTCGGGCTGTTGTGGAATGGAACTGGAACAGGTTCTCAGTGGTTTAGACAACAGTTCCAAGCTGTTGTTTTAAAATACCTGTTATTTTTACCTGTTCCGATATATATGCCTCACTCCTATGAGAAAGTAGCTTAAGTACCAGGAGCAGGACATAGGATTTGTGAGATTGGGGGAGGGGTTGAATAAAATCTCACGACATCTCACCAAGGGAGGAGGGAGGGACAGAAAATTTTAAAAAACACCTCACGTAATTTATGGACGCCCCCTAAGGTTATGAACTAATAAATAAGGTATCTCTTGCAGTTCTTATTTCATAATCATCATCAGCCTGAAGAAGTCCACTGCTGGACATAGGCCTCCCCTACACAAATTTCATAATACGAAGCAATAATAGAATCACGTGTATCATGTCCTCTTTCACCACTAGTTACGAGCAAAGAAACTCAAGTTGTGAATTCAGGGTAAACTTTATCTGTTTCTATTAGATTCTAGCAGCAACGACATAGATGTACGAAACTACGTGCAAGTGAAGAAAGTGCCCGGGGGAACTCCGAAAGATTCCTGTCTTATTCGCGGCGTGGTGCTTTCCAAGAATGTCGCACACAGGTACACAAGGATACGCATCAGACTATACACTGCTAGCTCTTATGTCCTTGCAGTAAGCGTCATTTTACTTTGTTTTAGGTAACTTGAGCCGTATCCTACTGATACCTACACCGATACCTCCTATAGCATTTTTCATCATCTTCCTGCCCTTATCCCACGCTAAGTAGGATCGGCACAACAGGTTTTCTTCGTCCTCTCGTCTCTATCATTCAATATTTCAACGCTCACTCTTTTTTTGCACACAGTCCATCCATCTTTGGTCTGCCTTTTCTACATGTGTAGTGAATACAGAGATGACGGCTGATAGAGGAGAACATGTTGTGCTGACCCCACATAAAGTTATGAGGGCAGGAAGAAGAAGGAAAATGATTATTTTGGTTCCAATCTAAGGGTTCCGTTTTATGACATTTAGCTACGGAACCCTAAAAATACGCAAATCGTTAAACTGGCTTGGTGATAGGCAGAACACGTGGCGAGAAACGATGGTGGAAGGTGGTCAAAGACGGCCACAGAATGTTGGCTAAGTGATGCCTAGAGGCAGACCACCCGCCCGTTGGTCGAACGACATTTTTATAAGTGTTAGGAATGTTTGTATGAGACTCGTAAGAGACTGAAAAGAGTTGCATAAGAATAAGAGGCCTAACCCTGACTGACTGGCCTCTCAGCTCAGTTGGCAGTAGCTCTGCCTTCTGCGCCGTAGGTCGTGGGTTCGATCCCCACCGTGAACAAATATTTGTGTGATGAATATAGATGTTTGTTCTCTGCCTGGGTGTTATATTGTATTCTATGTATGTATTTACAAAAAAAAAGTATTTAAGTATATCAGCTATCTGGTTCCCATAGTACAAGCTCTGCTTAGTTTGGGGCTAGATAGTGTTGTGTGGGCTGTCCGCATTATTTATTTATTTATCCTCAGCAGTGGGTGCAAACGGGCAGAAATGATGATGGTGATGAAAATAAAATTGTTTTTTTTTCAGGGGTATGCCCCAGCAGATTACCAAACCGAGTATACTACTTCTGGACGGTTCCATCGCCTATCAGCGAGTGGAAGGGAAGCTGACGTCACTGGAACCTGTGTTGATGCAGGTGAGTGAAGCAAGCCGCCAAAATCTTTAGAAAAGAATGGTAATAACCTAAATAAATCAAATACAGAAACACGATTGGTGAAACTTTTTCCGATATATTTTTTTTAAATCGGTTCTTGTTAAACCTGTGTTACATCCATCCTCTATGTATGGTTATTTTTAATGCTAATTGCGTGCATAATTAATTACAGTACAGTACTTAATTGAAACAGATTTATTTTCATAGTTACTACTTTGTTTTATCATTAGTCGCCAATTGCTTCTGAGCAACTCAGGTGTATAATTGCTATCCTCATTTCGCGGCAAGGTGTCAAATTGCATTAACTCTGTCATGCGCACCCGCCCCAACCCCCCGCTACCTTCCCCTATTTTTTTAAATTATCATCATCATCATCATCAGCCTGAAGAAATCCACTGCTGGACATAGGCCTCCCCTACACATTTCCAGGAAGAACGATTCTGAGCCCTTTCCATCCACCGACTTCCTGCGATCTTAACAATGTCGTCAGTCCATCTGGTGGGGGGGGGCGCTCCACTTTTCGTCTTCCGGTTCGTGGTCGCCATTCGAGAACCTTAATTCCCCAACGGTTGTCGGTTCTTCCAGCTATATGACCTGCCCATTGCCACTTCAACTTTTACATAATATCCTTTCATAAAACAGGAGCACGAATACCTAGTCCGTTGCGCGGCACGTATAACCGCTCTGCGCGCACGGGTGGTACTCGTGGGTGGAACGGCCGGACGGGCGGTACAGTCTGCGCTGGTGGGTGCGGGGGCTGCGCTAGCTCTGCGTGTGCCGCCGCGGGCGCTGCGCCGCGTGGCTCGTGCCGCGGGGGGAGATCTACTAGCGTCTATTGATGCAAGAATTGGCATGCCGAGACTGGGGGCATGTGATAACTTCTACGTCAAGACCTGTGAGTTGCTATCGACAAACAATTCCAAATTTCAAATATCTTTATTGAGTAGTATTACAAGGATCACTTTGAAACGTCTTAAAGCTAGGTGAGTCTAGGTGCCAGTCCCACGCGACCAAGCCTAGAAGAACAGGCAACTACGGCTTGGATCCTACCGTTATGAAACGTATGAAATTGACATATTTAATTTATTGAGTAATTTTAATAAACTAGAAATCATTGTTCTTATAATGTATGTTTTATTATTAGTGATCAGAAAATAAGATCCAATTTGCTCTCACAAACTGTCGACAACCAATCTCCAAAATTCCGGGATTTCAAAGAACATTGAACATGAAGCCATGATTTATTTTTACTTATATCTATGTTTTGATTTATAATGGTTTATAACCGTTTTTATAAATACATAAATAACGGTCAAACCACTGGTAATTGTATGCTCTAAAATTACCTTTTAATTATTACACTTATGTTTTTACAGATGGTACCAAAACCCTAATGGTTCTAGAAGGGTGCGCGCAACCCCAATTAGCATGTTGCATTCTGCTCCGTGGAGGCTCTACCGCCGAGCTGGTGAGGGTAAAAAAAATAGTCAAATTCATGCTCCTAGCCTGCTACAACTGGAAGCTAGAAAAAGCTTTCTTAACAGACATCGAAGCGGTTTTACCAGAAGCAGGCATGACTTTTGACGAAACACACGATGACAAAAATACTGAAGAATCTAAGATCAATGTAAAGAATAACAGTATATTTGATAACACTAACGATAATGATATCTTCGATTCGAAAGAAATTGATGATACGAAAAATATTATAACCGATTCAGAAACTAGTGACTTGAATTCTGCAGTAGATAATAAAACTAGTACCAAAGAAGTAGATAAAAATGATGAAATATTAGAAAGAAAAGCTAAAAACTCACGCGCCAAATCTGAAGTTATCGATAAAGATGTAGAACTTCGTGAAAATGAAAGCATAAATGATCCATTGCAAAGACCCAAGTCATATGCAAAGAATAATAATTTAAGCTGTGGAGTGCAAATCAAAGACTTCAGCGATCCACTCAGGTCTAACGTGTCTGTGGATGATGATGTGTTCCTGCCGACAGAGGAAGTGACGTTGCAGGCTGATGCTCAGAACGACAGGTAATTAAGTGATTGTTTATACTTTTACTTTTTTATTCTTGTATGTGACATTGACATTGGACGTGATTAGCATGACTTATACTGCAAATATTATGGTGACTGCTTAATTACTGGGTTTCTAACCACTATTTTTTTGTAACTACCTTTTTTTAAGGGATAAAAGTTATAGTTCAATGAATCCAAGATGGCGCCGATTATCATTACCTCTCACTCTTACACTATTACAGTTACCTCTCACTCTTACTTACAAATTATTCGAGTTATGTGCGTGGAACTGGCACCTAGACGCCTACCCTACCTAGCTATCTACCCTACTCTTATCGCTGAAGAGCGATAAGACCGCCCATTGTACATTTGTATGTTTTAAATTATTGTTACTGGTTTTAAGTTAAAACATTGTTAGTTTTAAGGTGTGAAATAAAGAATTTTCTATTCTATTCTATTCTACCTAGATCTTTATTATGATTTTTCATCCTGTCTTTGAATGACTAGCAGTGCTAGATAATAATATAGATAGAAAACTCTTTATTGTATACCATACAAATGAATGAAATGAATTTCTTATAAAAATTATGAACAATGGGCGGTCTTATCGCTAAAAAGCGATTCTTCCAGACAACCTTGGGATGGACAGAACTTAAAATTATGGAAGATTGGCTCGATGCACTTGGAAATTGAACTCTTAAAACTATACTACCTACTAGAACCTAGTCAGCTAAAAATATATACCTAAAAGACCATTATTACGTACCTAGGTTCTTTATTGGCTCGGTCATAAAATACCACTTTGGTCCAGATGGTGTGCCGACGACGTGGTCCTTTCAATGTCTCCCAGCGTACTAATCCCCGCGCCGTACTTGGAGACGGAGGCTGGGAGGAGGTGTCCGCTCCGTTCCAACTTCCACGCCCCGCTACTGCGCACCCCGGCCGCGGCAACCACGCCCCTGCCGCTCACCCCGAGACTGCTGAGGAAACAGACGCCTATGTCGCCTATACTGCCTTTGAGAACACAGGTATACCGTTTGCTATTGATAAAGTCAGTATTAAGTATTATAAATAAACATTTTATAAAAGACTGGAGTGCAAATATCATTTGTACAAAATAAACAACCCCCGCCGTTGGTGACCCCGATGAGGTTTTACTGGTGTCACAGAAGACCCGCGTTATAGTGGCGCCCTTCTTGATTTTGAATCTACTTTATTTTTGAGACGGAAATGATGCGACGAATTTTATGAACCCTAGAAAGAATTAATGACAATAATGTATGTATATCATATACTAGCGGTCATCCGCGGCTTCGTTTCGGCTCACTTTCGTTATTTTTTCGGGATAAAAAGTATCCCATGTCCGTCTCCTAGTTCTAAGCTACCTCCCTACCAAGTTCTACCAAATCGGTTCAGCCATTCTTAAGTTATAACTAACACGACTTTCTTTTATGTTTTTTTTTATGTAACTAGCTGATGGAAAAAGCATATGGCCCACCTGATGTTAAGTGGTAACCATCGCCTATAACAAAGCAATGCCTCGTAGGTCACGCACGTCAGGAATGCGCCCTACGATGCACTGCCCTGCGTCCATCAACTGGAGGCATACAGATATTCAGCCTCACGTGCCAGTATAATTATCTAGTGTATACCATTGACATGATAGAAGGAGAAGATGTATCATATCTTCTTCTTATCGTGGCACTGATTCTTTCGAACCGAGTGGGGTGAAAGTATTTTAAGAGGATATGTAAAAAAAATTTGGTTCTCGAGTAGGCGGAGTCCGGAAAATATCGGGGGGGCGCTCCGCTGCAAAACACCGCGCTAACATAGACCGCCGCCAAACGCGTGAGCCGCGCGGCGGCCGCGTCATAAAAATGAGAACAGAGAATGCACGGAGTAGCTTTCACATTATGAAACTTGATAAGTCTAAGTTTATCTTAGGTAAACTAAGTAAGTAACGTAAGTAAATTGGTACCTACCTAATTTATACATTTAGGTAGACCGTCTTGCTTATTATATCGATCTTATAGTCTAAGATCCCGCTATAGAAGGACCTTCACCGAGCTGGTTATTTAATGAAACGTATGTTATATATAATTAAACATGCCAATAAATATATTCTATATGGGTTGCCTATCAAATTTCAGTTCAGGATAATCATTATTAATAATTAAAAAAATATATATATAGCTTTCCACTGGTTTGTTTATTAAACAAATTCTATACCAATCGAAATTATAGACCCCAGTATTTTTATTCAATAAACATACCGGTGCAAAATGCTAGTATCGATTTACCTGTTTATACCTGGCTACCCGAGAGTTGTGACCGGAAAAAAATAGGCAACCTAACGTTTGCATATTCTATGGGGTCTATACTTTCGATTGGTATAGAATTTGTTTAATAAACAAACCGGTGGAAAGTTAAAAAAACAAATATTTTTTTTATTATTAATTAATTATATCCTGGACTGAAATTTCATAGGCAACCCAGATGGAATATATTTATTGGCATGTTTAATTAAATATAAAATACGTTTCATTAAATAACCAGCTTGGTGAAGGTCCTTCTATAGCGGGATCCTATACTATTAGAAAAAAAGTCTTACAAAGTAAATCCATCTGCCTACTTCTGTTATTTTAAGTAAAAAAAACATAGAAGTAGGCAGATGTATTTACTTGGTTTTGAGAAGTACAGTTGACTGCACTGGAATGTATACAATTTGTAAGTTTCAGGGTAGTGTCGCAACATTGCAATGAAAATTTACAGGGCAAATACTGGAAACTAAGTGAACTTGTCAACTGACTTCATGATTTTTGAGTTGTCGTGTAAATGTGCTTTGCAAGGCTGACACAGTGACCTTGAAAGTTTAGAATTGTAAACATTCTAGCGCAACTAACCTGCCTAACAAACTTAGGTAGTTTTTCTAAGTACCTTCTACATTACCTACCTAGTAAATAATAAAAACAGCAATAATATTTAAAGTTCGATACATAATAATTGCATTTCATTCGTTTAGCATCATCAAGTACCTAGTTGAGGGAATTTAGAAAATACTAGGCTAAGTATGAATATTTTCATTAAAAATTATCAAAACTTATATTTCTTTCTTCTTCGTCGAATCTTTCGTTTTCTTTCATCATTTCATCATCATTATTTTTCCCTTTGACGTGATTTGGTTCCCTAATGGGTCTGCCTCTTTTCTCTGTTACCTTCAATTTCACTTTCATACAACTCATCGTCGGTTAGAGATATTTTTCTTTTCATAGCACACGTTTTCTCATCTACTGCTTGTGAAACATCATAATTGAGTGAGCGAAGCGAACGAGATCTTACAAACAACTTGGGCAATTTGGCATTTTATGTGCGTATGTATGTATGTATGTATGTTTGTCCGACGATAACTTTCGAACCAATGATCCGATCTGCATGAAATTTGATAAGGCGATAGCTCGTACTTAAGAAATTTACTGGTAGTACCTATATTAGTAAAATCGGATGAAGGGTTATTACGATATGGAGGTTTTTTACAAGGGCAAAAATAAAAAAAGTGACACATTTAAATAAAATTAACATGTCATATGAAAGAGCTTTTTTGGACATTTCAAAACAGTTTCTAGGACGCTCAGTTTTTGCTATACAAAAAAAAATATTAAATTACAATAACCAACGATCCGAGAGCTCCCATATCTAAGAATTTTGTTGACATCAAGGTTTTTCTACTGGTCGGTTAGTTTTTTTTGCTTTTTTTGTTTTATTTTCTTGAAATAATTTGAGGAGGTCTGATGATGGAGTCCAACGGAACTCTTCAATCAATTGTCCAATTGAGTTAAAACTTATTTACCATACAAAGTTAGTCAGAGGCAAGGCCAAACAGTGAATCTGGACAGAAATACTTTCTCAAAGTAGATAAAACACAATGCGTGATGGTGGCACATTTATTTTCTGATTACCATCTACCTATATGTACCTAACTTTTGGAGCATTTGGATCGCAACACGAGATTTCAGTTCGGGGCGAACTACTAGTATTCTCTAAAAAATAAAAGAGAGTTATCGTCAACTTGCCTATCGAAAGTAACCTACAATGATAGCTACTCCATAGTTTTTGTTCTACGCACACATTTTGAGCGCCGCAATTCAAATTTTAGCTTTTTCATCTTTTATTATTTTTGAACATTTACGTTAAATTTTTTTATAGCGAGACTTATTGACCATTTTCTCGTTTAGATGTAGGTAGGTACGTAACAGAAATAAAAGCAATGTTGACACACCGTTAGGTACTACGAAAAATATTTGAAAAATCGCCAGACGGGCGGCACGTCCTCACTTCAGAGATAGAAGCGAGCGACTGGGGCGGGTGCGCATGATAGAGATAGCGCAATTAGATTCCTTACCCCGGGAAGAGGTAAGCTATAGACTTGCGTCGCTCAGAAGTAACTGACGTAAGCGACAAATGATAAAACATTGTTTTACTTTAAAAGTAGTAATTATAAAAAAAAATCCTTTTCCATTTATTTAAATACTGTAATTATGCACATAATAGTATAAAAAATAACCGTAAATTGTGTCTAAGTTCGGAGGATGGATGTAAAACAGGTTTAAAAGGTACCGATTTCAAAAAATAAATCTATCGAGAAAAGTTTCACCAATCGTGTTTCTGTCTTTGATTTATTTAGATTACACCCTGAAGTAATCACTGCATTAAAATTAGGTTTGTAACCTATGCCGTCACTGAATAAGCATGTAACGCAGCGATTCTAATATTTTTACATATCGTCTTAAGTGCGTCACAAAGAGGCTCCTTTCGTGTATCATATCCTATATTAGTGAGTGATAGTTCGCCTTTCCTCCAGGAGTTCCATCCGTTTGTAAAGATGGCCATAACGGGTCCGGCCGACGACTTGTCTCAACGAGCAGCGCTGGCCAACTACCGCGCCATAGGCTGTCGCCTCAACACAAGGAAACATACGCGTGAGTATATTCTATAGTTATTATCGCGTCACAGGTTCTTTCGAAGCAAGTGGGGTGAAAGGATTTTAAGTGCGTCTCAAAGAGGCTCCTCTCTTGCACTTGATACATGTTTCCGAAGTTTTCAACCGACTTCAACTAAAAAAGAAGGAGGTTCTCACTCAATTCGGTTGTATTTTTTTTTATTTCTTGTTTTCGTACAACTTTGACAGAGGGAAATGGAGGAAGAAGACATGTTGTGCCGACCCCACATAAAGTGGGATAAGGGCAGGAAGAAGAAGAAGTTTTCGTACAACTTTGTCATTTAATAGCTGATTTGAAACTTATTTTTTCGGTTCAGCCGTTTGGCCATGAAGTCTGTTGATGGGTGTGCTTGTCAATTTTAAACTTATGTATCTGTAAAATTCCCCGTTTCCCAGCATCATGTCCCCAATACAAGCCATCAGTGCTCCGTAAGCAGTCGGTGGCTCCCGCCCCGGACTCGAAGGCACCCGCGGAGGAAGTCCTGGATCCCTTCGCGCCGGAGAACCATCAGAAGCTCAATGTGCTGCTGTATAGCTTCAGCTCCAAGTCTCCTAACGTCCCTGACTTCTGTGTTAACCCTTGGTAAGGTATAAGGCCGCGTTAAGGTCTCTGAAACTCTGGAGTTTCAGTGGTTTAGGGTTGCTGCAAAATGACTTTAATGTAAAGTTTTAATTTATTTAAGTTATTCTCAAAAAAAAACTTTTGTTGTAGGTACCTTATGTTTGTACCATTTTATTCACAAACATTGGATTGTTTTTAAAAATAAATTAAAAGACATACTTACACAAAAATGGTAAACCAGTGTGGTAGCAGTTTAATTAAAAATAAAATATTTATAAATTTAATGAAAATAAATTGAATCAACCTTATCTCCTGGCTCTAGTTTTGAGTCTGTGTGAGTGTTGAAATGTGTATAAAAGAAAGTCGTGTTAGTTACACTACTACTATTTAAAACTCAAGAACGGCTTAATCGATTTGGCTGAAAATTGGTGAAGAGGTATTAGCATAAAACCAGGAGACGGAAATGGATACTTTTATCCTGAAAAAATAACGGGAACGGGGCGAGCAAAGCCGCGGGCGCCCGCTATTTATTTATAAAAACGACCTTAATGTAATTCCAACACTCAAAGTTTTTTTCCAAATCCGTTCAATGAGTACATATTAAACAATCACATTATGCATTAGTGAGAATTGAGAATGAGAATGGTATACATTTCCAGGATAGTGACAATGGAGATGTACGGACGGCACGATATCTCGCTCGGCGCCTTTCTCGAGAAGTACTGCTTTAACCCGGACTACAAGTGTAACCCGACCACTTGTCACGTGCCCATGAACCAACACGTGCGAAGGTCTGTATTAATTAAAAAAAAATAGTAAAAATGTTTTTATTCAGATGTCATTGATCAATAGGTCCACATACAAAATAATAAAATACACAGAAATCAGTAGCAATAGGTACGCAGAGTTTTCGTAGTTTTTAAGTACACACAAATATGTAAGTAAGTAAGACAGCCAGTACATTAGTTCATATAATATACTTGGCTGGCATTGGGATTAATTAAGGCAACCACCCAGTAGTTTTTTAATGAGCTGTCCCATCTGCCAGCCAATACGCCTAGTATAATGTTGGAGCTAGCCAACATTCTGCGCTTGACGGAAGCTATTATGTGCGTCAGCTAATTTTTAATTTAATAAAAAATGTGTTAAAAACTATGATAGTTTCAATAATTATATTTCTAGAGAATGCGAGTAAGAAGTTGTTTGAGGGTATCTTGAGGTGGCCTAATAACTGAGTCATCGGAGCCACCACCAGCTTAAACAAACTTATTTATGTTTCAGATTCGTGCACGGTGACGTGTGCATAACTATAACTTGCAACACTATTGGACACAGCAGTGTTGACAAAATGAAAGAGGATACTAGCAAACAGGTATAAGAATGGTTCTAGTATCAAGCCTTGTGGTACACCTATTTTACCACTGACCTCGGAATACATTTTCCATTTTCGTGAACTTCCTATTCTGCCACAAAAGCAAAAAAATGAAGGCCTAATAAAGTGCGTACCATGAGTACCATGATAGTGGTTTAGTTTCCTGAAGCGTTTTCATGATGCACACAATCAAATGCCTTGGACAGGTCAAAAAATTAAGGACCTAAGGCGTCTCGCTTTAGTACTAGATCGCGCGCAATTCTATCGTTTGGCTGTGGATTGTCTTATTTAAAATATGACGGATGTTTGAATTTAGTTAAATCATCTTTTAACACGGTTTGTTCGCCAGGTGACATTCTGGTGGCGGTGCGAGCAGTGCGGTTGGACCGGGCGCGGCGTGCGAGTGAGAGGCGCGGCGCTGCGTCTCTCTCTGGCGCAGTACATCCGCGTGCGCTGCATGGGCGCGGGCGGACGCGCGCTGCGACCAGCGCTGACGGAGCCCTGCGCCCATACCCTGCACACTGCACTGCATGCCTTCCAGTGTGGACTCACTACTGCCTGCTTCAGGTGAGTGCGAGCGAGAGGCGTGGCGCTGCGTCTCTCTCTGGCGCAGTACATTCATGCCTGCTTCTCATGCGAGCGAGAGGCGCGGTGCTGCGTCTCTCTCTGGCGCAGTACATTGTACGATCTTACGAGTTCTTATTCTCATGTTGGTTTTTACAGGTACAGCAAGATATCTCCGTACGACATAGTGCTGCCGCCCGACGTGATATCGACGCACCACGACACCAAGCAAATGCGGGACTCACTCATCAGCCAACTCAACGATATTATGCTCAAAGGTACACTTAACTATAACTAGCGGCACATAACTTTAGCGCTGTGCGATACGCGGAGGGGATAGCTGCGCATGTCGCGCACACTGCATGTGTGGATGTGTGCAGAGTGTCCTATTGGTACAGAGAGCGGAGTGCGACTGGAGAGCCAATCAGCGCTACGCACACCCGCCCTTCATCCCGCTAGACCTCCTCAGGGGGCTAATTCTCGGGCCGATCTCGATCATTTTGCAATTTTATTTTATTGCTTCTTTTCACAACCCCGCACTTTTTCTACGTTTTCCGTATATCGTAGCTGTTGACGCTTTTATGATGAGGTTGTTGATGAATTACTCAAGGAAATCTGGTATTCTCTCTTCGAAAGGAAGCAATAAAATAAAATTGCAAAATGATCGAGATCGGCCCGAGAATTAGCCCCCAGGTCCCTTATTTTTGACTTCGGCGCAATAACAGTCAGCGCCAAAGTTATGTGCCGCTACCTGTAACTTTTTTTTTTAACCAAATTACTTTTTTTTCGTCCACTATTTTTAAAAAATATTTTATGCCTGTACTGCTATTTTCTGAGATAAAACAAATCTTCTTATCGTGTCACAAAACAGTGTGGTGAAAGGATTTTAAGCGTGCCTCAGAGCTCCTTTTGTGCACACGTCACATGTTTTCTCATCACTAGAGATGTCTCTCGTTGCCCGGTTCCAATAGAGATGTCCTACTCCCAAAATCGGCCAACAGTACAAAATAGTTATTGATATTTGACTGGCCTCTCAGCTCAGTTGGTAGTAGCTCTGCCTTCTGCGCCGCAGGTCGTGGGTTCGATCCCCACCGAGAACAAATATTTGTGTGGTGAACTCAGATGTTTGTTCTCTGTCTGGGTGTTGTATTGTATTCTAAGTATGTATTTACAAAAAAAAAATGTATGTATGTATTATATCAGCTATCTAGTGCCCATAGTACAAGCTCTGCTTAATTTGGGGCTAAATAGTGTGAATTGTCCACAATATTTATTTTTATTTATTTATATTTTGACAGGTCATGAAACGTTCAGCAACGTCGGCAGCGGGGATGCTGATAAAGAATATCAGACCTTCAAACACCACATGGATCAAATCCACGTGGCTCTGACGTCACCTTCACTGCACGACTCTAGTACCGAAGGTAGTGCCTACAATATATCATCATCATCAGCTTGAAGAAGTCCACTGCTGGACATAGGCCTCCCCGACACATTTCCAGGAAGAACGATTCTGAGCCCTTTCCAGCGACTTCCCGCGATCTTTACAATGTCGTCGGTCCATTTGGTTGGTGGGCGTCCTACGTAACAACAATATAATCTTTCTTAAATATAATGTAAAAACAAGTAAAGTAAAAACTTGACGCGATGTTTTCTTTCGCCGTCTGTGAGGAATGGCATTGCGCACATACATTTTTCGAGCAGATAACCTCTTGGTCGAAAAAAGTAATGCAATGGCATTGCTCTCAAACGGCATTGGTGACGGTGAAGGAAAACATCGTGAGGTAACTCATGGCTTAGTCAGCTCCACACATAATTCTAATTGTGTTGGGGGAATAAGATCTGCACTGACGTCCCGCGATGGGGTGTATTGTCCCCCTGCTAAACCTCACCCCAGCCAGCCCAACTCCTTAAAATAGCGGAGAAGGACTTTGTGTTGGTGGCAGCAATGTTCTAGTTGACCCAATGGTGACTCAGATGTGGATAAATATATTGTGGACAATTCACACAACACTACCCAGCCCCAAACTAAGCAGAGCTTGTAATATGGGAACCGGATAGCTGATATAATACTTGAATACATATTTTTTTGTAAATACATACTTAGAATACAATATAACACCCAGACAGAGAACAAACATTTATGTTCACCACACAAAAATTTGTTCTCGGTGGGGATCGAACCCACGACCTACGGCGCAGAAGGCAGAGCTACTACCAACTGAGCTAGAGGCCAGTCATTGGATGTGGAAGGACAAGACTCAATCAGTTCCCTGAGCCCTGTCTTGCACCTCGCTTCTTCCGTTGCGGAGCAGTGCAGTACTACATGCTCCACAGTTTCTTTTTCCTGCAGGCAGCCGTGACATAAGTTGCTGTCTGTTGCTCCAATCCAGTCTTCAGTAAGTGGTAGTTTAGGAACCGAGCCGTAGTTGGTTGCCTGTTCTTTTAGGCTTGGTCGCGTGGAACTGGCACCTAGACTCACCTAGCTATAGAGACGTTTCAAAGATAGTGTTAACATTGAATAAAAAAATATTTGATTTGATTTGTGTTTGTATGTTTTAGCCGTGGTGCGCAGTTTGTGGAGTATATCGGATGGGATCATATCGGGAGAGAAGATGTTACGAGACGCGCAGGAAAAGTGGTCCAGTCCGCCCGCCAAGACGAAACCACAACCTGAAACCAATGGTGAGTTATATCTATACTTTAATATTATAAAGAGGAAAGATTTGTACCTATTTTTGTATGTTTGTAATGAATAGGCTCAAAAAGTACTGGGTTGATTTAAAAAAATATTTCACCAATAGAATGCTACATTCTTCCAATTTGACATAGGCTACATTTCATTTTGAAAAAAAATAGGGATCCATGGTAAAATTTGAACAATGTAACCGAAGGTGTAGAAAAATGAGTCTTAAAATGTCTTTCGTCGAATGCGCTGCCGAAACTATTAGCGATAGAACAAACTAATGTACAACAATATTGTCTACCCCGTGCGAAGCCGGGACGGGCTGCTAGTTAAATATATATTGCAGACAATCCACACAACACTATCTAGCCCGAAATTAAGCAGAACTTGTTCAATACTTATTTTTATATACAACGTGTATCAAAATATGTGTACTATCCTGAAGGGGGGTGAATTTCCACCCCCCGGGGAACAACTTTTGTTCAACGACTTTTCGAACTTCGATTGGTATCTCTGAAAAAAACTGCAACGAAGTTTCAACATGAACAGCTGACTTTATACAAAGTGACAACCCTAATTTCAGCTACAGAGGTAGTAGGTAGTAGTATTAGACCTACAGAGGTAGTAGGTCAAGGGGTCAAGGGGTTACAAGGATAGGGTTGTCAATTTATTTAGGCATTATGTAATTAAATATTTTTGTATGGGAAACTGAAAATAGGAATTTTTAATTATCTCCCCCCCACAAATGATCACCATTGTGGTCTGAAACCCCCCACCTTCGCATAGTACACATATTTAGATACACCTTGTATACATATTTTTTGGTAAAATAAATAAAAATAAAAATCGTTTATATCGAATCCACACACAAAAAAAGTGTAAAAGATATACATATTTGTGTGGTGAACGCAGATGTTGGTTCTCTGTCTGGGTGTTATTCCAAGTATGTATGGTATAAAAACTGTTTAAAAGTATTATATCAGCTATTCGGTTCCCATAGTACCAGCTCTGCTTAATTGGGGGCTAGATTATGTCCACAATATTTATTTTATTTATTATTTCAGTTGAAGAAAAATCCGATTTGGAAGAATCATCGGGCGAAGCGAGCAACAGTGATAGCGCGGGTAAGCTACTATTTATTTTACTATTACTATTTATTCTACTTTTTGGAGTTTACTCCTAAAGAATCGGTTATTTGATATAAGGCGCCCGGTATGAGAAAAATGTGGGGAGTGAAAGTGAAATCTGCTCAACGAATGACCTCGTTACGTTTTTGGTGCCCAACCTATCTAGCGCAACTTTCTAATTTGGTGTGAGCAGTGCAGCTAGATCGTGGGTAGTGTGTACCCTTACTTTGCCTTTAAGGAGTAAACTCCAGTCGTGCGTCGGAGCTGACACACACATTTTTTTTTATTATACTACTATTACTGCAAATTAATTTCATTGTTGTACTTACACTTATCAACATTGTCAAGGGGTTTTTACAAAAACTGAAAATAATTTCTTTAGAAACTAGATATGGAGAAATCTTTATTTTGTGTTGTTTATTTATTTTAAGCCTTAATTACAGATGTATTTTTATAACTAAATTTTATTTTACACTACGACATCGACACTGTGGAAACAAAATTAAAGTAGGAACGAAATCTTGAAAAATCTAAAAATCTATGCGAAATGGAATATACAATGTTGATGTGTGTATATTAAAAATGCTAAAGTATACATAAGAATATCGTTTCTCGCACATAAACCATCAGTAGAGCATGTTGCATCACATAATAAGTTAACTTTAATTGGTTTACAATAATCATTTTATTTTCAATAATCATAGTTAAAAGTATTGAGGTTATATTTTTTAAATAAGGAATGTTAGGGTGCATTTTTCTCAATAGATTCAGCCTTTTCTGTCCCAAGCTAAAAAGCTGTTAATTTTCTTTCAACTTGTTAAATTTAACTTAATGAATCTGATTAACCTTTTAGGCACGACGTATGTGTTTCCATCCGATAACCATACTAAAGACGACAAGGAACATACAGGTAAGGAACTAAATAATTAACCAAGCATCAGGCACCTAGTTCTACCAACATAAAGTCAATAGCACTTAGTATATTACAAGACAAGTTTTATCATGCGCACTTGATGTGCGGGCAGGTTTTTCCGCAAGTAGGCCGCTGGTGGGCCCTTTTTGCGTGACCCTTGACACGTTTTGCTCGAACTTTTTTAGGTTCTACAACACGCCGGTTTCTTCACGATGTTTTCCTTCACCGTTTTTGAGAGTACTGGCATTGTGCACATACATTTTTCGACAGAAAAACTCATTGGTACACAAGTGGATTTGAACCCACGACCTTCGGATCGGAAGGCGGGGCCACTACCACTAGACCACCAGTGCTCTAATCTATTTACACGTAATGTGATGATTATTTTCGAAACATTATTTTTATTTTTTTTTATGCTGATCTCTTATATTTTACAGGTATTGAGGAAGATGAAGAAAAAGGAGATAAGAAAACAATCAGACAAATCCTGTCCCAGCTTCTATCCAGCAACCAGTCTGCTAATCAGGTATACATTACCCTTCTTCTTCTTGTGTCACGGGGTCTTTCGAACCAAGTGTGGTGAAGAGATTTTAAGTGATAGTGAATTTTACATTACCCTGTAATATGGGTGTGTGTATGTAGCACCTTTTCCCCTTGAAGTCGGGACACAGTTACGCGAGTATGTATTACTGTTTGGCTGTTTAAATAGAAATATCGGCATGTAACAGAATTTGATAAAAAAATAAATTTTTTAACTCTTCCTTGGCGTTCTTTAGTTAAAAACAAATTTCAAATATTTCCCAAAATACTGATCAAAAGTAAATAATTTTCTATTGCTGATGGTACGAAAATAACCGTAGACATAGATAGCGGCACATAACTCTAGCGCTGACCGTTATTGCGCAGCAGTCAAAAATAAGGTACCTGAGGGGGGCTCGCGGTATGAAGGGCGGGCGTGCGTAGCGCTGATTGGCTCTCCAGTCGCACTCCGCTCTCTGAACCAATAGGACACTCTGCACACATCCACACATGCAGTGTGCGCGACATGCGCAGCTATCCCCTCCGCGTATCGCTCAGCGCTAAAGTTATGTGCCGCTAGTTATACTGAGCGGGTATTATAACTCTCTTATTGTGCTAAAATATTATTTAAACAGATTTTTAATAAATATAATTTGTATGTGTTCAGGCGGGTATGATAGTATGCGGGGGTTTGATGCCCGTGGTGGTGCAAGCCACGCAGACGGGATCGGTGATCGCGGCCGCGCTCGCCTCCGCGACCTATCGCCGCGCCAGAACGCACCAGCGACACAGGTAATACCTATTCTCCCTATTAGAACAAAATACTGTCTTCAAAAAATTGGGGAGACCCAACCCCAAACAATGGGAACAGGGATAGACAAATAAGACTGTTAGAACAAGCACTGGCGGCCTAAGTCGTGAGTTCAAATACTCATACTCATATTATTTACTGCAATTATTATGTTACATGGTAAGGTCTTAAAGTTAAAAATAGTGAATACATAATAGGCCCTTAAATTTAGGTCATAGCAAAATCTGGCTGAAGTTTAAAAAAAAAAAGAAACTCGCTGTTGTATTGTGCATTCAATTAAATAATAACTCAGGTAGTATATCATTTAACAAGTTATTTAAATTATAATAGCATTTTTTAATACAGTCGTGTACCAATAAGTGTATCTCAAACGGTAAAGGAAAACATCGTCAGGAAACCTGCACGTAGAATCTATAAAGTTCGAAAACATGTGTCGAGTGCACGAAAGGAACCTCTTTGGTCACTTAAATTTATTTTGCCACACTGACACGATAAGAAGAAAATAGCGCCTGAGCTCCACTTTCAAGCAAACTAAAGCAAAACTCCTTGTTGCTCCGATCATTCTAGTAGGCGTATGATGGTTACTTCAAAATTCTACGTGAGAGACAAAACATTGTTCCCAACTTCCATCTTCTTCTTCTTATCGTGTCACTGATTCTTTCGAACTTATACGTTTAAACTATATTCGTTTTACAAAAAAGGGCCATACGTGCCATCTATAAAATGAAATCACGAGACTCATTGAGGGAGCGATTTAAGGAAATTAATATCCTCACAGTAATTTCACAATATATATATGAAAACTTACTGTACACTCACAAACACATCTGTAGCTTTCAGAAAAATTGTGATTCACATAATATTAACACTAGAAATAAAAATAAACTTTATATTCCCAAATTTCGTTTACAGAAGGTAAATGGGTCTTTTATGGGGAACACTGTACGCTTCTACAATAAACTTCCGGAAAATGCAACTAAGCTTCCAATTCGGAAGTTTAAAGCCTATATTAAGAGTAATTTGATAAAGAAAGCGTACTATACTCTAGATAGCTATATGAATGATAAAACTGCGTGGCCCGATGTCCCGGTCACTCTACCCATAGGAAGCTAGCATGTCAATTTGCAATGTCTGTTTATTAAATATCTTATTTTTATTATATCTTTATATATATCTTATTTTTATTATATTTTATTATATATATTTTATTATATATCTTATTTTTATATATTTATATACCTACTATTTAATATCTTATTTTTATATCTGTGTAGATACTTTATTATAACTTTGAAGCGTAGCGTGTGCTGTCTTTGAAACTTTTGCTTTTGTATAATTACATTGCATACGTCTGACTAAGTGAAGTGGCACCACACTGGAACTTCACTGCTATTATTTTAGACTATTTTTGATTTGTAAAAGGATCATATAAAAAAACGGTAGGAACCGAGACGTAGTTTGTTGCCTGTTCTTCTACGCTTGGTCGCGTGGAACTGGCACCTAGACTCACCTAGCTTTAAGACGTTTCAAAGTGATTCTTGTATCGTATTGAATAAACGCTTATTGAATCTTGAATCTTGAACCAAGTGTGGTGAAAGGATTTTAAGTGCGCCTCCTTTCGTGCACTAGACACATATTTCCAACTTCCATAAAAGGGAAGTAACAAAGTGTAACGTGTTCCAGCACGCAGACGGAGCAAGAAGAGAGTGAGACCGGCAAGGATAAGCCGGATGGAGAGAAAGGGAAGGCGGCCAAGTCTAATGAACACGTCGAAGTGATGCTCAAGGTACTGGCTGCATGATCACTTGAAAGTTTCGTCATTCTGACGATACACTGTTTTTTTCAACTTCCGAAGTTCTCAATTCGGTTGTATTTTTTTTTAAATGTTTTTTACCGCATAACTTCGTCATTTGTGAGCCGATTTGAAATTTTTTTTTTGTATGATCCGTTTACAAATCAAAATAAAAATAGTAACGAAGTTCCAGTGTGATGCTACTCCAAATACCAACTTCAAATAAAAAAGAGGAGGTTCTTAATTCGGTTGTATTTTCTTTTATGTTTTTATCGTATGACTTCGTTATCTAAATACTTTGATGAAATAGGAAAATTCAAAAAAGAAACATTTTGCAAGATTTTTAAACTCATATTTGATTAATAAAACACTTTTGAAATTGTTGTCTACGCCAAATAACTCCAAAAGTTTCTCCGTTCCAGGACGGTCTCGTGTGCCGAGTGTACTACGCGGCTCAGTTCCAAGCGCTACGTCACGCCGTCATAGCGCCGCTCGGGAAGGACCACGAGTGTTGCTGTGAAGATGACAGTACGTAAATCACTACATGTATTTAATATACACCACTATTTTGTAACTACCAAAAAAAAAATAGGGTAATGTAGTAGGGGTAGAACATTATGAATGTGCAATCAGAATTTTTAGTTTCGATAAAATGACAAAGTTATTAAATGTTAAAATTTTCAGAAATCCTGCATTAAATTATGGACACATTAGTTACGTAGTACTAGAGAGAACAAAAATTACGCTGTTCGGTTCCGTAGATGATTTATATAGCGTCAGAGGTAACTGGTGATTACACAAGACCTAATAGTAGGACGCTATAGTGCCTGGGACAGGATTTTTAGATGGAATAGGCTTGCCTAGCACCTATACCATCCTGGCAGCTTATAGTCGGCCTAATCCACAGGAAAGACATGGTCAATACGTGCGGAGCTGACTAAGGGACATAAGTATGTATTACACTATCATATATCACCGATCATACATCTATGAGTCAATGATATTGGATAATGTAATATAGAACTATGATTCATTTTTTCCTAGTCAATTATCTTGGATCCAAGATATGATGGTGTAATATGTCCCTAAGCCGCTTTAAGGTAGACCTACCGGTTTACCCTTGAATGCGATTCCGATTCTAATTTCAAGTTTTGACGGAATTTTGACAGAAAGCCCATAGAATCACTGTCAAAATTCCGTCAAAACTTAAGATTGGGAGCGGAATCGCGTTCAAGAGTAGACCGGCTGTCAATCTTTTTTTCCCTTCCATAGGTAATGCTATAATGTATCGTTTCAGAGAAGTTATGTTCCATAGAGGAAGGATTCATCCGTTCTTTGGCGCATTGCGTGCCGTGGGCCACTAGGGGCGGGAAATCTGGGTCTACCTTCTGTAAAACTAATGGTAACTTAATTTTTATTAACTGGCCTTTCACCTCAGTTAGTAGTAGCTCTGCCTTCTGCGCCGTAGATCGTGGGTTCGATCCCCACCGAGTATAAATATTTGTGTGATGAACGCAGATGTTTGTTCTCTGTCTGGGTTTAATATTGTATTCAAAGTCTGTATCGACAAAAAAAATGTATGGTCTGCTTAGTTTGGGGCTAGATAGTGTTGTGTGGATTGTCCTCAATCTTTATTTATGTTTTATATTTATTTATGTTCTTAACACTTTTCCACCTGATGTTAAGTGGTAACCATCGCCTATAACAAAGCATTCTTCTTCTTATCGTGTCACTGATTCTTTCAAACCAAGTGTGGTGAAAGGATTTTAGGTGCGCCTCAAAGAGGCTCCTTTCGTGCACTAGACATATATTTACGTGTCCCTACAAAGCATTGCCTTGTAGGGACACGTCAGAAACGTGCCCTACGATGCACTACCCTACTGCGTCCATCAGCATGACCTTCAGCCTCACGTGCCAGTAATTTCACCACAGTAATTCACAGTATTTTTTTTATCGTTTGCAGATGACAGATACGTGCTGAAAGAGATGACCAAACCCGAATGGCAGCAGTTCTTGGAGTTTGCCCCACATTACTTCAACTACGTCGCCTCTTGTAGGACGAACAAGCTTCCTAGCTTATTGGGTAAGACTTGTCAGCCAAGTTTATTAGCGCGAAAGTAAAATTGTGAAAGAATTTTAAAGATGAGATCTTTGATGTGCACTTATAATCCTTCCGCCACACTGGTTCAAAAGAACTAGTGACTGGACAAGATGAAGAATTAGCGAAACTAATTTGATGTAAATTTTTGTAGGTTTTTACTGCTTTTTATTCTACTGGTTTTTATACAAGATTAGGAATTAATAAAAACTTAGACGTAAATGGTGCATAAGAACGAGAATCTACTCAAATATAAGTCTTGTGGACGAGAACCTACGATAATAATGAAAAGGTACAAAAAAACGAGTAGCATATAAAGTTAAATTCTTCTTCTTCTTCTTAAATTTAATTTTCTCCACTAAGTCTTTCGAATGCGGCCTCCTTGACTTCCTTATACGACATGACAGCGACTTTTTCCTTTATCTGGCTCATGTAACAAATTATTGGCCTTCCTCTTTTTGACCTTCTTCTTCTTAAGAGCGGGTCGTGCGAAAATTTAAGATTTAAAAAAAAAAATCATAACTAAATAACTAAGTGACATTTTAAAAAAATATACTATTTAACATGACATTCTATTTAACGCTAATGAAAATCGTATGTCAGCGTTAAATAGAATGTCATGTTAAATAGTATATTTTTTTAACACGCTTAAATTCGAACTAATCTCAAATGTATAGTCTACAATTAGTCCTTTTGCGATTTTTAAAATGTCACTTAGTTATTTAGTTATGATTTTTTTTTTTTAAATCTCAAATTTTCGCACGACCCGCTCTTAAGTTAAATTACATAATTATATAAAACTTCGCCTCAATTTTTGTTTCTGTAGCTCGTATCCTGGGTTTCTTCAGCGTGGGCGGCGCGGGTGACGGCGTGCTGGTGCTAGAGAACGTATGGTATAGCTGTCCCGCTCACACGCGCTTCGACCTGAAGGGATCCTCGCGGCATCGCCTCGTGGAGCCCGAGCCTGGCCATCCGCAGCCGGTGCTCATGGACGAAAATCTACTCAAATGTAAGTCTAATGGACGAGAATCGACTCAAAGAATATACTCAAAGGGTGAGTCTAATGGATGAGAATCTACTCGTAAGTCTAATGGACGAGAATCTACTCAAAAGTTAGTCTAATGGACGATAATCGACTCAAAAGTAAGTCTAATGGACGAGAATCTACTCAAAAGTAAGTCTAATGGACGATAATCGACTCAAAAGTAAGTCTAATGGACGAGAATCTACTCAAATGTAAGTCTAATGGACGATAATCTGTGACGATAATGCTGCTTCATGGCAGAAATAGGCATGGTGGTAGTACTTCCCCGGACGAGCCACACACAAAGAGCTCTACTACTACCTGAAAATATACTCAAAAGTGAGTCCGAAAGACGATAATCTGTTCAAATGAAAGTCTTGAGGATGAGAATCTACTCAAAAGTAAGTTTAATAGACGAAAATCTACTCAAAAGACCATATTAGTATTTCCCCTGTCGAAACTATCTTTAGTTTCAAATTCAAGCGCTGCAGTACTTCGTCTCTTCAATCTCACAACATACCCGACCGGTGGCGTTGGCCCAACGATACCGGGCATAAGTAAATCGTAAATATGCAGCAAAAACAGTTAAGCCGATAGCATCGAACCTTGAGGTACACCGGCATTAAAAGCCAATTCATCAGACGTTAAAAACTACATGAATGGATCTTTTCCATAGAAAGCAGTCAAGCCAAGAATATAATCGTACTGGAAGTAAGAATGCAGAAAGCTTACCGAAAAGACTCGCATTTTAAACCTTGTCAAAAGCTTTTTATATGTCCAGTAAAAGCTTCATTATATTTCACCATTAATCTTATTCAACAAAAATAGCGAAAAACTATCTTGTGAAACGATTCAGTGTTTTTATATCTTTCTAAAAAACAAAGTGTTCGAGAGTTTTAACATGGATTTCAGCGGCTTATCATTGTAATGTAAGGGTTTGTTTTAATATTGCAGTACGTTGGGAACGTCCGCTGTACGTCCGCTGTCACTCTGGCCGCGTGCTGTGGGCGTGCATGGAGCGGGACACGTCCTTCCTGGCGACGCACGGCGTCATGGACTACTCGCTACTGCTGGCGCTCGGGGAGCACGACCTCGTGCTCGGAGTCATCGGTAACTATATATCCAGTAGCGTCCGCTGTACGTCCGCTGTCACTCTGGCCGCGTGCTGTGGGCGTGCATGGAGCGGGACACGTCCTTCCTGGCGACGCACGGCGTCATGGACTACTCGCTACTGCTGGCGCTCGGGGAGCACGACCTCGTGCTCGGAGTCATCGGTAACTATATATCCAGTAGCGTCCGCTGTACGTCCGCTGTCACTCTGGCCGCGTGCTGTGGGCGTGCATGGAGCGGGACACGTCCTTCCTGGCGACGCACGGCGTCATGGACTACTCGCTACTGCTGGCGCTCGGGGAGCACGACCTCGTGCTCGGAGTCATCGGTAACTATATATCCAGTAGCGTCCGCTGTACGTCCGCTGTCACTCTGGCCGCGTGCTGTGGGCGTGCATGGAGCGGGACACGTCCTTCCTGGCGACGCACGGCGTCATGGACTACTCGCTACTGCTGGCGCTCGGGGAGCACGACCTCGTGCTCGGAGTCATCGGTAACTATATATCCAGTAGCGTCCGCTGTACGTCCGCTGTCACTCTGGCCGCGTGCTGTGGGCGTGCATGGAGCGGGACACGTCCTTCCTGGCGACGCACGGCGTCATGGACTACTCGCTACTGCTGGCGCTCGGGGAGCACGACCTCGTGCTCGGAGTCATCGGTAACTATATATCCAGTAGCGTCCGCTGTACGTCCGCTGTCACTCTGGCCGCGTGCTGTGGGCGTGCATGGAGCGGGACACGTCCTTCCTGGCGACGCACGGCGTCATGGACTACTCGCTACTGCTGGCGCTCGGGGAGCACGACCTCGTGCTCGGAGTCATCGGTAACTATATATCCAGTAGCGTCCGCTGTACGTCCGCTGTCACTCTGGCCGCGTGCTGTGGGCGTGCATGGAGCGGGACACGTCCTTCCTGGCGACGCACGGCGTCATGGACTACTCGCTACTGCTGGCGCTCGGGGAGCACGACCTCGTGCTCGGAGTCATCGGTAACTATATATCCAGTAGCGTCCGCTGTACGTCCGCTGTCACTCTGGCCGCGTGCTGTGGGCGTGCATGGAGCGGGACACGTCCTTCCTGGCGACGCACGGCGTCATGGACTACTCGCTACTGCTGGCGCTCGGGGAGCACGACCTCGTGCTCGGAGTCATCGGTAACTATATATCCAGTAGCGTCCGCTGTACGTCCGCTGTCACTCTGGCCGCGTGCTGTGGGCGTGCATGGAGCGGGACACGTCCTTCCTGGCGACGCACGGCGTCATGGACTACTCGCTACTGCTGGCGCTCGGGGAGCACGACCTCGTGCTCGGAGTCATCGGTAACTATATATCCAGTAGCGTCCGCTGTACGTCCGCTGTCACTCTGGCCGCGTGCTGTGGGCGTGCATGGAGCGGGACACGTCCTTCCTGGCGACGCACGGCGTCATGGACTACTCGCTACTGCTGGCGCTCGGGGAGCACGACCTCGTGCTCGGAGTCATCGGTAACTATATATCCAGTAGCGTCCGCTGTACGTCCGCTGTCACTCTGGCCGCGTGCTGTGGGCGTGCATGGAGCGGGACACGTCCTTCCTGGCGACGCACGGCGTCATGGACTACTCGCTACTGCTGGCGCTCGGGGAGCACGACCTCGTGCTCGGAGTCATCGGTAACTATATATCCAGTAGCGTCCGCTGTACGTCCGCTGTCACTCTGGCCGCGTGCTGTGGGCGTGCATTCTAATCACCCTATAGATAGATCCCTTAGGATGTCTAAATAATGATGTTTATTTAAACCGAACCGTACAGCGGACGCTACTGGACATATGTCCGTAATACGTTCGTGAAAGTTAGCGCCCTCGATTTTCATGAAAACAATAACTGTATATTTATTTTTTTCAAAAACCTTTTTCTTTTGTCTGAAATGGACCAGAACGATTTTTCATAAAAAAATTACATCCTATGTATATCCTTTTTCAGACATCTCTTAGGGTGTTATTAATAATCCCGGCGCAACGCTGGAGTAGTTAAATCGTGTTTTGTCACATTTGTTCGAGTTGACAATTGCATGTCAATGCAAGAGACAAAACACGGATCAACCAGTCAACACGGATCAACGCTACGCCAGGATTATTAATAAGAGAATTAGAGATTTGACTATGCAATTTGCATCCATATTGTTTGTATACAAAAGTTATATTTTATCCTTCTTAACTAGTTTTTTACAAATAAATATGCAATAGCAATACCTATGTACCTTCATATTTTTCTGTTATATTTCAGACTACATCCGCACATTCACGTGGGACAAGAAGCTAGAACACCTGGTGAAGAAGAATCTGGGTTCCGGCCAGCCCACAGTGGTCTCTCCCGAGCAATACAAGAGTCGCTTCATCAACGCTACCAGGAAGTACTTCCTGCAGTGTCCTGAGGCTTGGGACCAGTTCTATGACGTCATACAGTGACACATTAGCCAGAAGTCAGAAAATATATCGGTCTGGATAATACCACTTCTTGTTGAGACCAGTTCTATGACGTCATGCAGATAATACGTCAGATATCATTATTATCGGACAGAATAATGATATCTGTAATATATGATGTAATATATCAGTCTGGAGCATTGCATGCACTTCTTGTTGAGGCCAGTTCTATGACGACATACAGTGATACAACAGCCAGAACAATGATTATCAGCTGGTAATACCACTTCTTGTTGGTTTTATGACGTCATTCAGTGATACGTCATCAGCCAGAATAATAATAATATATTATTAGAGAATGATAATTATTATTATAAGTCTGAAGCATTCCACTTCTTGTCGTGTGTGCACTAGCACTCTTTCAACCAAGTGTGGTGAAAGGATTTTAAGGGCGCCTCAAAGAGGCTCCTTTAGTGCACTTGACACACATGTTTTAGAACTTTATAGGTTCTATGAAATGCCGGTTTCCTCACGATGTTTTCCTTCACCGTTTGAGAATCTGACATAGTTCAAATACAGTTTTGAACAGAAAAATCATTGGTGCACGACCGTATTTGAACCAACGAGCTTGGGCTTGCAAGGCTTATAATGAGGCTGTATATTTGGATGCAAGTAGTAAAATTTACTAGATAAGTATTTTATGTTGTAGTATTATGATGTTTTTGAGAAAGGCCAGGTCAGGAGTACTCTAAATCGACGAGCATGTTATGAAGAATGTTAAGCGAGTGAATGAAGCGAAAGACTACCTACCCCCATGGGAATGAGGCGTGATTTTATGTATGTATGTATGTTGAAGTGAAGGCTTTACATTCCATGATAAATACATTAACTTATTTGTATAGTATATATTTGTTATATAATTTTGTGGTGTTTGTTGTTAAAAATAAAGTTTAATAACCTACAAAATTGAATTATTATTTACCGCCGTTTCTTATATTGAGGATGAGGTTATGAAGTTTTATTAGAAAGATTTCACCAAAACTAATAGTTTTTTTATGAGGTGTGTTATGGAACATACAACCTGGGGGCTAATTCTCGGGCCGATCTCGATCATTTTGCAATTTTATTTTATTGCTTGTTTTCGAAGAGGGAATGGATGATTTCCTTGATTAATTCATAGACGACCTCATCGTAGAAGCCTCGACAGCTACGATAAACGGAAAACGTAGAAAAAGTGCGGGGTTGTGAAAAGAAGCAATAAAATAAAATTGCAAAATGATCGAGATCGGCCCGAGAATTAGCCCCCTGACGTTGAGTCGTCCGTTTATGACAAATTGCACCTCCCACAGTAGATGCACAAAGGACGTGCCCTATGTAGCATTACACGAGACGAAGAATGTCCATGTGCATTGTGCAGCTTTAGGTTTGTAATAATAGAAATCTTGACAGACTTCATGGCCAAACTGCTGGACCGATTTTGATGAAATTTCTATGACACCACCACCTTTCAAAAAAAATTTTTTTTTTACCTATTTTATCCCACTGCTGGGCAAAGGTCTCCCCCAAAGACTTCCACTTATCTCTCTCTCGAGCCTCCTCCCACCATCTCCTCGATATTATCCCGCCAACGTTTTCTTGGGCGGCCCCGTGACCGCCACCCGTCAGGGACCCAAGGTGTGCTGATGGTCGCCCACCTATCGCGAGATATCCGGCTAACATGCCCTGCCCAATCCCACTTCAGCCGGGCAGCCTTAGCCCCTACATCGGCAATGCCCGTCAGTGAACGCAGCATGGTGTTCCGTACTCGGTCAACGCGCTTAAACCCGAGTATGCTGCGTTCCATGACTCTCTGGCAAATCTTGAGCTTGGACTTTTGCAACTCGGTCAGTGACCATGTCTGTGCACCTTTCAAATATATGTTTTTTTTTAATTGGTTCATAAAAATGTTATGCGATAGCATAGCAAAGCTCAAAAAGTTATGCGACAACAATAAAAAAATTAAAAATACAACCGAATTGAAAAACTTCTTTTTTATTTGAAGTTGGTTGAAAATAAAACACCTATTTGAAA
This sequence comes from Thera obeliscata, assembly GCA_947578465.1. NCBI lineage: Eukaryota > Metazoa > Arthropoda > Insecta > Lepidoptera > Geometridae > Thera > Thera obeliscata. Next base: position 1,809,280 of record OX387915.1, read on the forward strand.
ATCAATTATTTATTTTCCTTGCTTCCGTAACTTACATTCGTTTCATACATACATAAATTAAATTTCGTGATATATTATTAGCATAATCGCTAATGTCACCAAAATGGTAAAAGATGCGTCTACATTACATATTTAAAACATAGATTTTTTTGAATTTTCCGTTCTTCGGCTAAACCGATCGAGATTTAAAGAAAAAATAGCGTGAACGTTAGCCAGCGCCATCTATCGAACCAGTTAAATAAAACTGATTTACTTTAAATCGTTCAAAAACCATATCCAATTATCTTCTCTCATTTCTGTTCGAAACTACACAAATTACAAATTATTCATAACAACGGTAACTGAAGAGAATGCTTGAGAGCAATAAGATCGCCTATGGGCGATACAAGTTTCATCTCATTTTGCAAATTAAAGTTATTGTAATGTAGACACACCTTTATTACAGAGTATGAACACAACACCAATAGCTGCATAGAAAAAATACATCAAAGGCATTCAAAAACTTGCTAAGCTTTTTATTTTTATTTTCCAAAATATTTAAATTTGAGATTTAATTCTTATTTAGGTTTATTCGTGACATAACTTAAAAAAAACATGCAATCAACTCCCATCCCCAAAATGTTTATAATACCCTATTTTTGGTCAAAAAACTTTAACATTTTCAAAATACACAGTTTCAAAATCGTATGCGGCACTAATTTGTGATACAGAAAAGTAGAATATACTCAAAAAGTATGTGGATATCTGCCAATAAATTGTATAGCACGCACCAATAACAGAAAAAAAAATCGAATCAAAAGCGCTGTTATTTACTTGCACACAAAAGTGATGCCATCTTGGATTTTGTTTTCTGTATTGAAACGGCTTAAAGTACTACCTACTAGAATGCATACCACTTGAATTTAAGCATTACGAACATCTAAGCCTTTGGCGATGGTGATTAGTGAACGTTGTCAAATATGGCCGTCATATTTGACAGGGTTTCACTGATATCCACCGCAGAACGCTTAGATTTGCGCAAGGCTTTAGATGCCGTTATTTCAAACCAAAAACAAAAGCATTTTTTTCAAGCTTTCGATGGTCTCTCGCTTTAAAATATTTATTATCTATGTCTACCTTTTAACGGCCTTACTTACAAGGGTTACTTAGGTGTGACGTACTGCTTAAAGTTCGCCCTGTCACTGTTTGTCATTACCGGATGGTAAGAGATGACAGTTGCTTAAACACTGGTTATCTTTTGAAAAACGCTTGTAAGTAATGGGGTATATTTATAGTTTACGTCGCTTTCCTTGCTTTTGTTTATGATTTGGACTCGGCAGCTTAAGGTGAGACTATCAATAGAAAAGGACATAAAAGGTACAAATAAACGGGCTTTCATAAATAGCCTCAAACTAAAAACCGTATTGTACGGTCATTTAATTCGCAAACAAAACCTACAAACCTAAATTTTTTGATACAGAACTTTTAGTTTCCATATCACAGTCGTCGTTTTTAAACTATAATCTACAATAAGGAATCCTAAAAAGCGCAGAACAAACAAATAAGGCCTCTTACTTAATTAACCTCGGTCTAAAAATATTGCCTCCAAAATTCATAAACATAAAATAGCGACTGACATAGAGCACATCTAGCGCAATGGCGATGGCAAATATGACAGCGTTTCACTGTTCGCCTTCGCGCTAGATGTGCGCAAGGACCGACAGTGACAGTCTTGACAGTCACCGACAGTGTTACACAAAGACAATTCTGTAGGAGATTTTAACTTTTTAATTTACATAACCTTAAAACTGTACATACAATTTCTATTAAATTTTAACCAGGGACAGTTTTAAAATGTAAAAATATGTAGGTACTTAAAACTGCCTCAAATATGATTCTACTCACACGGAGTTCTATAGGGTTAAACTAAAAACTACGACAAAACATTTTAGCCGCGTGCAGTATTTATTTCGTATTTTTTCATTATGGGAACATTGCCAGTATCTACTAAGAGCCGCTTTGACAAATGACTAATCAACCAATCAATATTTGACAGTAGAATAACTCAATTTTTAATTTGCAAATCAGCCCTAAATCTGAGAACAAGCGATTATAGACCACACCATTCGGCTAACTCACCTGTCACTACCACAAAACCTAATAGTACTGTATTTTATACCTTATCTATTAAGACAGAAAGTTGCATTAATTTTTCGATTTTGACTTATCGGTTCGGTTACGTTAGCCGAATAGTATGTTCGTTTAATTTTATAGTTCATTTTTGTGCCCGCTTTAGCCGATAGTAGACCTTAGACTTGACAGTTTCGAATACTCAATTGAGTCGATATTTATAACACTTTATTATCATGTAAAAACTTTGAACCTTTTAATGTATCGCAATTGAATATTATATGATCAGCTATTAAAAAACAAGCATCATTTCTTACGTACAGCTAATTCAAGACACAACATCAGTGAATTATTCTGACATAAACATTGAAAACACACACAGATTCATTTGACACTAGAGAAGTATAAATAAATAATGTTATATTATACTACAGCTATACGTTATACTACAGGTAAACCACCTTCTCCTATGAAGTATGGCGCGGGCGGATCCAAACATGTCCCCTGAGTTACATAACTTTGGGCTGATTTTTCAATCTACGGAGTAACACTATTCGCCAAAGTCAGGTCTGATTTTGACCAGCCAAAAACGGGATGGATATATTTTGTAGATCACTGATCTCGAAGTAGGTTTGGTTTAGTAAACTGGATAAGCTGGGCCAATCATTTGACAGTTAATTTTGTGTGGCAGTTTGAAACGCCACCGATTGGCTTGCCCTTTGCCGGATCAAGCTATAATGTATGTAGGCATAATGTAGTAGGTTTGTTTATACAATAAAGTTTAGTTTTATTTGCTGTTTTTTTAAAAACGCCACCGATGAGTGTCGAGTCCAAAAAACTAAAAGAGAACTTAATTCTTCACTAATTTTAGTTCCATGGACTCTCGTCATGTCTTACAGCGCCAAAATGGCGATATCAAATGCGCACGAATTTAGTTTGACGTCCTCCTGTCAAATTGATATGTCACTGCGTTCTTGCTGTAGATGAAAAAACCTGCCCTAAGTTGCGCAGAACGAATTTTTCTTATGAATTTTCGTTCTGCTCAGCTCACGGCAGAAGCTGAGCAGAACGAAAATTCATAAGAAAAATTTCGTTTGGTATGTATATGTACCGAGGTTACCTAATAAAATCAAGACACTAGAATTGAGGATGTTTTTCAGTGTAAAAATCCATGTATTAGTAAGTGTGGACACATACATATTTAAATAGGGAGTAGGAGCTTTTCGCAAAAGCTATTTATTATCCTAAGGCGCATTGGTACACTTATTGCAAGAAAACTACTAAAATAAGGGCGGACAAAAATATTACAAAAATCTAGGAAAAATTAAAACTACAATAAAAGTCAGCTACACAATAATACTAAAGTATATCTCCATTCACATCTATTCACAATTGGTTTTATAACTCTATTTTAACCTAACTTATTCGGTTGCGCCAAAGTTAATGGCCGGTAATCTTCCTCACCCCAACTACAACCTAATTAAGGAACGAGGTTTAGTCTAGGACTAAGTCTGGATTAGCTCAAGTATAAAGTAACTCTGCTTTCAGATCGCACATAAAAAAGTTGACACAACCTCTACCAACACTAACTTGGCCAAATTTTACAATTACGCATACGATTTAATTTTATACATTTAAAGATGTGCATGACATTATATTATTTTCAGAAGACATTACAGACGATACAAAAATCTCCAAGGCATAACAGGGTCCCGTAAGTAGGGGCAAGGGCCAGCTGCACCTAATTATACCTTGGACTCATGGAACCGGCGCTAAGATGTACCTTATAGTCACCGCATTACGAACTGAGTCGTGCGGCCCTATATCATTTCACTATGTCTATCTCGCTCGCACTTGTGGGTCATATGGAGCCAAATAGTGTTGTGCGTAAGATGGTTATAAGCCCATATCGATAAGAATAAAATCAGATAGAAACATAAAAAGTAAACAGGCCTTTGTATCTATTGTAGATGATTTATATAGCGTCAGGGGCAACTGGCGATTACTCATACTTACGGGACGCTACAGTGCCTGGGACAGGATTTTAGATGGAATAGGCTTGCCCAGCACATATTCCATCCTGACAGCTTAGTCGGCCTAATCCACAGGAAAGACTTGGTCAATACGTGCGGAGCTGACTAAGCTGCGGGTTATAGAAACATAGTAGATATTATTATTGTGGCCCTGAAAAGGGCCGACAGACGACTCCGTTGGTAACGCGGTGACTATAGTTATTAATTTTAAAACGATTCAAAGAACCTTGTGAAATCTCTTTCGCCAAAAATTTAAGAAATAGAACCATAAACAATATATTAGCAAACCCTTCTGCTACGAATAAATCAATCTTATGTTCTTTGATAACCATATCTAACACAAGCCCTTTCTACAAAACCTTCAAGCCTAACCTAGGCTTATAGAAATATATTAACAAATAGTTTTACCAAAATATTTCTACTTTCAGGAAGTGTTTCTCAAATAGTATACAGACTGGTCGTATTTACGCAAATATACAATAATATGAATATACAATCATCATCATCATCCTGAATACACATTTCCAGAAAGAACGATTCCGAGCCCTTTTCATCCACCGACTTCCCGCGATCTTAACAATGTCGTCGGTCTATCTGGTAGGTGGCCCTACGTTTCGTCTTCCGGTTCGTGGTCGCTATTCGAGAACATTTAGTCCCCACTGGTTGTCGGTTCTTCTAGCTATATGACCTGCCCGTTGCCACTTCAACTTATTAATATACAGTATACAATACATACAGTACAATAAGAATATACAATACAGTATTTTTTTTACCACAAGCTTGTAAAGAGTGAAACATGGAAAAAGAGATGTTTCATAATGCGCTAGGTCTATTATAAAAAATGCGGTAAATAATGAAGATTACCACTAAAATACTAAATTCACAAATTTACAAACAAGAACGTTGTACAAAAATGGTCAATAGTGGTTGATTTTTTGCTGTGGTGAATACCAAAAGGCGCCATGACAGTTTTACGTGTGTCAGGCACTGCGGTAAAACTGTCATGGTCATGTTAATCAATGTCAGTGTCATGTTAATTGACAGCGTTAGTTGTCAAAATGACATTTCTACTACTTCTCGTCCTGTCCATGTCATGTTGGTCCGCCATGTTTTGGGGGCGTTGTGTCTCTTTGACTAAGAAAAATCAGTACAACCAAACGAAGTAGAATTGAAGAAAAATAACATTTTAAACTGTATTCTACGTTGCTAAGCTTTATTTAAGATTGGTGTACATAGACCTGGCGTGGGCTCCATAGTTCCATGAAACATCTCATTTGTGGCTACAAACATACCTATAATTTTCAAACACATTTCTATAATAAAATTGGGATGATGGGGACCTTCAATATTACTTTTGTCCGCTTTCTGGCAGACATTTGATTTCAATCCTAAATATATTAATGTCACAAAAAATTTTATAATGTCCGAAAAATTAAGAGCTTAGCGGAATCTGAACCCTCTCGGGAATATGAAAAAAAGGTCAGTGATATGAATAAATATTAAAATATTTAAATAAATATAAAGCTAGGTGAGACATCTCTCGTCGATTCAACTGAATGCAACTTCGGTTATCGAGCAGGTAAGTAGTTGACTGTAACTTCAAACCTGTAGATGGAGCCACGGTCGCGTTAGTGCTGAACAGTCTTTATGAGTTATTCGTGGAGTGTGATTAGGATCCGATGGCGCAGCCCCGTACCAAGAGGAAGGTCGGGGGTTCAAATCCCGCTCGGCACTTAACTTTTGGGACATTATAAAAATCTTGACATCATTAAGTGTAGTAAACACTATAAAATCAATAAAAATATTAATGTCAATTCAATTTTACTAATAAAATACTGAATTGAATACGCTATACTACTGGATTGGATCAGCCCATAGGTAAACCACAGCCTTAAATGGTTTTAATGTGATGGTGAATACCTACTAAGATAAAATTTACACTAAATTACAACATTTACGGAAGTACTAAACATTTGAAAGCACTAATATTGAATGTCATTATTTACATTAGAATAAACAATATTGTCCCACTGTTGGGCAAGGGTATCCCCCCAAATGCCTCCAACTTTCTCTAGCCCTCGCTCGAAAGTGAAATATATAATACATAATAATAAACGATTCATAATAAACGATTCTTCTTCTTATTGTGTCACTGGTTCATAGATGTCTCTACCTCTCGCTCGAAGGAGAAATTTAATATTAACGATTCTTTTTTTATCGTGTCGTTGGTTCTTTCAACCCATTGTGGTGAAAGGATTCATAAGTGCGCCTCCTTTCGTGCGACGATCTAAGTGGAACTGGTACTTCAGTAATAATAATTGATGAGGTACCTCTTCTTTTCCACAAAATCGGGTACAGAAATAGAAACATGCTTTTATTAAGCAACTTTGATCCTGAGGCATGGTACTCAAAATCCCTAAGGACGTCCTAGTAGGTCAAGAGGCGTACTGCGTTCAAAAATGACATTTTGGCATTAAGTATTATATTACCAGTGTGCTGAAAGGGTTTAAAGTGCGCCTCAGAGTTTACTACCAGGAGCCTAATTCTCGGCTCATCTCGGATCATTTTGCAAATTTATTTTATTGCTTCTTTTTGAAGAGACAATGGCAGATTTCCTTGAGTAATTCATCGACGACCTCATCGTAGAAGCCTCGACAGCTACGATATACGGAAAACGTAGAAAAAGTTCGGGGTTGTGCAATGCCAATGTGTATTTAAGGCTGAGATTCATAGACCGCACTTTGCTTTACAGCAAAGCAGTCTTCGCAAAGTAAGCTTTGTTTATCGAAGTTTCCTATCAATATTTTGAATAAAGAAGAGCTTGACAGAACTATGAAATATAATTTTGGTTGAAAGTTGAACTTTCCATCAAAGTAAAGTCAAAGTTCGGTCTTATGAATCTCGGCCTAAGGGACATTGAACATCTCGGTCGGCCCGAGAATTAGGCTCCTGCTATCGCCTTAAACTACAAACTAGGTTAAAATAATGTTGTTCGACAGAAGTTTAGTAAGATGAGTTATCTACAGTGATTATCATGCCTATATTATTTACAATATATTCGAAAACTAGTGCTTCCAAAACTTAACTAAGACCATTTAGCCATGGGACTATAAAAATACTCTTATACAACGTACTGTATGAAGAGAAAGGACCTCTATTGCGTAATTAGCGATAGGTTTGCGATAGAAAGTCATCGTTGCAGCCAAATATTGCATTTTGCACTAAAGCCCTAAACACACGTAGCTAAAATATATATTAATATGCCGTGCGGTGTACTTTGGTGACGTGATATAAATATATACATATTATAGCTACGAGTGCGGTCACTTGAATATTTGTATAGAAAATAGATCGTAATATGTCTTGCTATAATTTTTATTACTATTATAGCTACGTGTGTAACGGGCTTAAAACTGGGGTTTGACAGGTGTGATAAACAATTTAAGCTTGTCGCTAACCGCTTGCTAGTTAGGTATTATCGGATATACTGATCACTGGCAATATTATCTGTGACAATATCAAACAGGAACCTTATTTTTAGCAATGGGAGGGAAAACCGTTTACACTTTAGATGGCAGCCTCATCTAGCTTTAAGTCGTTTCAAACTGATTCTTGTGATACTTTACTTCTTCTTTTTTGGCTGCTGCAACTAATTGTCACAATTGTGACAGTGTTCGTTTCATGCTTGTGTCATAAACTTAAGATAGAGAAGACTCATGAGAAAATGGCCGTCATTCTCAATAATATGGTGGTCGCGTGGAATTGGCATTTAAGAATCAACTAGCTTTAAGACGTCTCAAAGTGATCCTTATGAAACTACTGAATAAATACATTATTGACTCTGATTTTATGATCGAAGATTGTGACAGAAAATCGATCATAAAACTGAATAAATAACTTTTGACTTTGACACCATCGACTGATACTAAGGAAGAGGAATAAAAAGACTGATACGTGCATTTGACAGCTAAGTATCCTGTCATTTGTCCATAGGTTAAAAAAGGGACAGCCGCTCGTGCTGCCATCTACAAAAAAGTTTGCGTATTCCACCTTATTATGAAGACCAGTTTAAAAAAGTTTGGTCTACTTATAGGTTCAACTTGATATGTGACGTCACAGGTATTTTACTAGCTCATGACGTCATCCACGGCTAAATCGGTCTAATTCTACATCCAGATCTTTGGGAGACACTCCGGTTACATATAACATAGCGACGCGCTCACGCGGCATCATGTGAGGTCCAAACTCGTGCCCAACGACTTCAGCTGTTCCACGCCGTCCAGCAACTCTCTGGAGTTGACAAAAAATATTTAATTATTTATTTTTATTTACACAAAAAAAATGAAATGTAATTGTTATAGGAAATGGTAACTGCTCAGCATCAGGCAGGCAATTTTCCACGCCTAGTTCTAATTAGTCGTGATCATCAGCCTGTAGAAGTCCACTGTCGGAAATAGGCCTCCTCTATACTCTATAAAGTGGTCTAACTATACAGTCTAACTATACAGTCTAACTATAAAGTTGAAGAAAACTACACACACTATACACTGAGTTATAAAGTTTGCCGTAAATAAATACCAATTTAATATGTCAACCACAGTTAGGTATTTCAGTGTACAATTATATTCTGATCGCCCCATAAAACCTTAATACAATATACATTGAACAATACAATATTGCTTTTTGTATTTATTGTGTTTGGATTATTATGTATTTATTGCTACTGTTATAGTTATTGTTATAAAATTGTTAATGTAATAAATCAACTGAAACTGAATACACATTGTACATTTGAAATATACATTATATATAATAAGTATACCTGAGCGAGGTCTCGGCCCGCGCGGTGGCTCGCCTCAGGTCAGCGGCGGCGGCGCCTTGCGACGCTCGGAGCGCGCGAGACACGGCCTGCGCACTGCTGGCCTCCTCCTTATATACAATATGCATTGCACAATATTACTTACATATTCTATTCAAACAACATTTAAAAAATACAGACATACCCATACAGTTAGCTAGGTATTTAATAGAGGTTAATCTATTAGTAAAAAGAAGTAAAATAAACAGGCCTTTGAATCTTTTGTAAATGATTTATATAGCGTCAGGGGCAACTGGTGATTACTCATGCCCCTACTTACGGGACGCTACAGTGCCTGGGACAGAATTTTTAGATGGAATAGGCTTGCCCAGCACCTATACCATCCTGACAGCTTAGTCGTTCTAATCCACTGGAAAGACATGGTCAATACGTGAGGAGCCACACTACCGCACTGGAACTGCTTCACTGCTATTATTTTAGATATGTAAAAGGATCATATAAAAAAACGATAAGAACCGAGCCGTAGTTTGTTGCCTGTTTTTTTGGGCTTGGTCGCGTGGAACTGGCACCTAGACTCACCTAGCTTAAGACTTTTCAAAGTGATTCTTGGAATTGAAAAGAATAACATTTTATTGAGTTTGAGTTTTTTGAGTTCTATATTTGACAGTGATCGCCATCGCAGGCGCACAGTTTTGGGAATTTTCGTACATCGACTTTTTAAAAATATCACCATAGCGGTTTCATTGGTTGGTTTGGCATGGCTACAGTGTTTAACATACCTTCAATATTTTAATTTGATTCTTCAATCTCGCTATAGTAGCCTCTGCATCCCCTGCTCTCGCCTGAAAACAGATTTAATATGATTGATGACCGAAGACATCGTAAAAGTCGCGGGAAACACCTGGACCAGAGACGCGTAGGACAGAGGAGGCTGGCAGAAAATGAAGGAGGCCTATAGCAGTGGGTGGAGCTGAGATGATGATGATGATTAATTCTTTGTGTCTGTCATAATATGTGCATGGGGTGAGAGTTAATGCAACTGGTAAGTCTTAATTTCCAACGCTTCTGATTTTCTCACGATGTTTTTTTTTCATCATTTAAGAGCACTGGCTCATTCGGTAATCACTTACAATCAGGCCGGTTGTTTTCATATAATTTGTTTTGTAAAAGAATCATACCATAGTTTGTTGCATGGTCACGTGGAACTGGCTAGACTCACCCAGCTTTAAGACGTTCATACCGATTCTTGTGGATACTGCATACGCATATTTTTGCCTGTATTTTATCTACTTCGTTTTATTGCCTTTTTGTTATTGTTTTAAGTTCGCTTTACGATATATTTATTTTTTGTATTGTGGTAATTTTATATGGATTTTATAGTGTTTACTACACTTACGGAAATCACAAAAAAAATTATAATGTCCCAAAAATTAACTTTAACTTTTGGGACATTATAAAAATCTTTTATATTTTTCCTATTCGTTAGGTAATTTGTATAAATGTTTCCTATTCCATTGTTGTATAAAAAATAGATAGTGACTCACAGTGGCATCAGTCAGACTGGCTTCCCCTGCATCGGGTGTACCGAGGCGCTCCGCTCGCGCCGCCTCGGCCCGCGCCCAGGCTGCCTCGCCTCGCAGGCGTTGTGCCTCAGCGCGCAGCTGACTCACTTCCTCCTCCGCGCGGCATCGCCGACTGCGCTCCGTGAATAACTCTGATCTGGAAAGAAATAATTATAAGTTTAAAAAGCTAGTGAAACCGACTTCATTGCCAAACGGCTAAACCGATTTTAATGAAATTTGTTTGGGACAATTTGGACGTAAGAATAACCTTCCAAATTAAAAAATAATTTTCTAAATCGGTTCATAAATGACGGAGGCATGCAGTTACAAACATTAAAAAAATTATTAAAAAAAAAATGGCAACACCGATTTTAATAAAATTAAAATGGGACCAATCTGGAAGCAGTACCTTTCAGATAGAAAAATATTTTTTTCAAATCGGCTCACAAATGATGAAGTTATGCGGAAACAAACATAAAAAAAAAAAAAAATACAACCGAATTGAGAACCTCCTCCTTTTTGATTGGAAGTCAGTTAAAAACTTTACCGGTCCACAAAGGTTTATGAAACACTGGATTCGCTTGTCATTAGCCGTACTGACTGAGCGAGCAAATCCTCAGACAATCGGGCCAGCGTCGGACTTGCCATATAGTCGAAATGGCATTTGCCGCCCGGGCCCCTTCACGGTTTGCGGCAACCGTAAGATAGGAGGCCCGCGTAGAAAGCAAACAGAAAAATTCGAAAAATGGTTGCCTCGGGCCCAGAGGCACCGGTGGTTAGCCACCCGGGCCATTCCGGCCCAGTCTGACCCTGCACCAGGAAATGGGTCAATCATTTATTGCTTGAAATACTGGAAAACATGTTTAATTATAACAGGTAATGTCCAATTTATTCTGCATAAGTATGTATGGCATGCAATATGAAATTTAGAAGGTCAATGTCAAGTTTTATCATCCGCACTTGATGTGCGGGCAGGTTTTTCCGCAAGTAAGCCGCTGGCGGGCCCTTTTTGCGTGACCCTTGACACGTGTTGCTCGAACTTTTTTAGGTTCTAGCGCCGGTTTCCTCACGATCTTTTCCTTCACCGTTTTGAGAGTACTGGTATAGTGCACATACATTTTTCGACAGAAAAACTCATTGGTACACAAGTGGATTTGAACCCACGATCTTCGGATCGGAAGGCGGGGCCACTAACTACCACTAGACCACCAGTGCTCTGAAGGTCAATGTCATGAAAATATATAAATTAATTAAGAAAATAAAAGACATATTTTCATTTTTTTTGTCGATGCTCAAAGGCGGCTCAGTAGTTTTGCTAACCAATGCTGGCTCAATCTGACCACAGCAGCTTCAAGCAAGCCCTGCAATATTAGACCGAGACAGCCTCACGCTGCAAACGTAAGGATATTTGCTTGTTTGCTCCTATAATGTTGTTTGCTCCTATAATTGAGGTGACATTTAGCATACCAGTACCCGAAGTCCGAGTTTTTCTCATTTCGTTACCAAATGTTGTTTTCGTTTCGCCTACGTATCTTTTGTATGGAGAAAAGATGAGACAGCAAAAATACGTTACGTAGTCAGAGTTGCTGTCTCATCATTTTTCCATGCAAAAGAGAGAAACACGTAGGCCAAACGAAAACAACATTTAGTAACGAAATGTTGTAAATGCACTGGGACTTTGGGTACAGACAGATATTGTTTTTAGACCTTAAGATAATGTTGGTGTTCACTTTGTTGGTGCAACCCTACTGAATAAATACACTTTTGATTTTGACTGAGCGAGAATCTTCAGACAGACGGGAAAAATAGAATAAATAAAAATAGGTTACCTAGTCCTTTCCAGCTCCGCCATGATCTGCTGCAGTTGGATGTCCTCATGCTCGGGCTCCGGAGAGGTCCGGCCCGGATGCATGGTCGGCAGGAAGTCAGGCATTCGCACCATGCCTGGAATTACCAAAACTATGTAAACCTAAAGTTCGGAATATGGAGAGCACTGGTGGTCTAGTGGTAGTGGCCCCGCCTTCCGATCCGAAGGTCGTAGGTTCAAATCCACTCGTGTACCAATGAGTTTTTCTATCGAAAAATGTATGTGCACTATGCCAGTACTCTAAAAACGGTGAAGGAAAACATCGTGAGGAAACCGGCGTGTTGTAGAACCTAAAAAAGTTCGAGCAACACGTGTCAAGGGTCACGCAAAAAGGGCCCACCAGCGGCCTACTTGCGGAAAAACCTGCCCGCACATCAAGTGCGCATGATAAACTTGGCGAACTTGAAAGTTCGGAATAGATTTGTTTTTTATACAACTAGCTGTTGGAAAAAGCCTGACCACTGACGTTAAGTGACCATCGCCTATAACAAAGCTCGTAGGTCACGAACGTCAGAATCGTGTCCTATTACGATGCACTTCCCTGCGTCCATCAACTTGAGGCCTCACGTAATTTCACCGGCACCCAAAGCCTTCAAACCGAAACAGCAATGCTGCTAGATGGCTTATTATTGTTATTAAGGACAAATATTTGTGTAATGAACAGATATTTCTTCTCTGTCATGGTTCTATTTCTTGTGTATTCATATCATCATCAGCCTGAAGAAGTCTACTGCTGGACATAGGCCTCCCCTACACATTTCCAGGAAGAACAATTCTGAGCCCTTAATTTCTATCCACCGACTTCCCGCGATCTTAACAATGTCGTCGGTCTATCTGGTGGGTGGGCGCCCTACGTTTCGTCTTCGGGATCTGGTGTATGGTATTCCAAGTATCATGTATTAAAATAAAATGTATTGATACATTCTACCAGTTCTGGTGTCCATAGGATAACTTTCTCTCAGTTTGGGGCTACATAATGCTATGAAAATGTCCACCAAAAATTTATGTCCATAGGATAATTTTCTCTCAGTACATAATGCTATGAAAATGTCCACAAAAATGTATTACAAGCTAGGGCAAAAATCTGTCAAAAACTGAAAATCTATTAACATCCAGAATTTCCACAATAAAGGTTAAGACCCTTGCGTTCTTGACAGCATTAATAGACGTCATAGTAACTATTCCTCATTTTTGAAATACATAAACATAGCATACAAAGCACTTGTTGAATGAGTACAGCTAATTAATATAAAGCAATTATGTGTAAATCAGTAAATAACAATAAGTAATTTGAATGTTTATTCAAGGTTTTACCTTTGACTTTAACTTTATTGACAATGATGGCGGAGAAAACTTGCCCATACCATGTACAACTTTATAGCACTAGATTCCGTTTGACTGTGTATGACATTTAGATTACTTTTTAATAAATAAAATAAATATTGAAGACAATCTACACATCACTATCTTGCACAAAATTAAGCAGGGCTTGTATTATGGGAACCAGATAGCTGATATAATACTTTTTTTTTATGGATGAATTATTTACTTTATTATTATAATACTTATGTACAATTGAATACAAATATTTATTCTTGGTGGGGCACAACCTATGGCGCAGAAGGCGCAGAGCTACTACCAACTGCCCTGAGAGGGCAGTCAACATTATCAATACAACATTTGAAACAAATTGCACAATATTCAAAGCAAAGAATTTAGAAAGATTTCATTTATCTAATTTTTAAGCCAGGTATTGACCATTTCCTAAAGCGTAAAAGTAAAAAAGAATTGACATATTGTCAATTCTTATTTACTTTTATAATTTGTACAACTGAATAAGAAACTAAACGTTTTAAAATGTTATTTTAGAAGTGAGCCTTACCTGCATTTGGTGGCAGATCTAGTGGAAAACTGTTCCTTGGAGAGTTATTCCTGCGGTCTGCAGGGTTCACCGACTCCGTCAGGTCCAAGTTAAGGTGCGGGGGCAGGTCCAGGGGCCCCACGGCCGCCCCGCCCTCCGCGCCCAGCGGGAGATCAAGGGGCATATCGCGCACATCCTGCCGGGGGTCACTGGCCGCCGCAGCACCCATGTAACTCTCATAATCGTAATCCTGCCCACCATAGCTCGCATTGTTCCGACGCCCCAATGAGGAGGAGGAACCGGCGTTGAAACTGGTATTGAACGTAAAGTCCGGCAGATTGTCCAGATCCACAGATATCGGCCCGTTAGGATTCAAGTACGCCTGCTCGACTAGAATATGATCTTGGACAAAGTCGGGCAGAGAAGGCATGCCCAAGGGCTCAGAGGCGAGGCCAGGCCGGTGGTAGAAGGGCAGCTCGGCGCCCTCCGAGTACAGGTTGTGCTTGGAGTCGGAGGGGTCCGGCGCGCTGCAGGGGAGCTCCACGGAGCTGCCGGAGGAGGCAGGGTCAGCGCGCAGGTCGCGCGAGCGGTCCCGCGGCGGAGAGCGCGCGGGAGAGTGCGCCGCCGTGCTCGCGTACACCTTGGGCCGAGCGCCGGTGCTCTCGTACGTGGAGTTGCCCGGCAGAGACAGATCTCGCTTCAAGAAGTGCCGGAACGAGAACTGATTGTACTCCTTCCGCACCGCGCCGCCGCTCTCTGTAACGAAAACGCACGGTCGCTCAGGAATGCCTCTATATTTGTGACAAAAAACAACTTCGTCGAACACTTACTGGTGGACGAGCTCGCGGCCTCCGTTGGGGAGGTTTCGTGGTTGTCGTTGGCGTTGTACTTAGCCTCCTCTATTCCTAAGTCCGGTTTCGATGCGTTTTGCTCGTTTTCTTGCGGAGGAGCTCCGTTATTTGAATTTTGGGGCGATTTTTTGTCCGAAACACCGTCCTCGTCTTCCGCCATGATATCGACAAATGACAGTTATATGATGCGTTCGAAAAGCAACATGATTTATAAGTTTAGTTCAGAAACAGTTGTGTACAAAATGGATATCGGTCATTTGGCCATCATTAAGTTTGCGTAATTATGCTTTTAATAACGATTTATAACCACGCATTTTTCCACTTTAAAATCTAACATTGTAGGGTGTCTCGAAACATAGCAATGAAACAAATCTCATAAGCTGTAAATAGTTTTACCAATAAATGCTTAAATTAAATGACTTATCTAAGAGGTTGCGCCCCATGCCCATGATGGCTGCCGCATGTTGCGTTTCAAACTCCATACTCCATGCGATTTTTAATTCGGCCTTTTTATTTTGTATTTACGAGTTTGGTAGACTGTGGTATGATATATTGATGATTGACTATGGAGGGAGGCAATAATGTACGACCCGTTAATGCACAGCAGGATAATGTACACACCGTTATTAAGATGCCAGGGTTTGGATTAACGGGGCGTACAATAAGTAAATTTTTCAAAAGAATTTCTACACAGCCCCCAATGGTACGGTCATTATTTGACACCATAATATATTATTATTTTTTCACTTTCAAAATTTTCCCGCCTTGGGCACTTACCCCGGCTGCCCCTATGTGAAAATCCACCGCTGCAAGCCAAAAACCTATGTCTACTCTATAATTCCTACGGCTGGAACTTACTGGAACTGAAGGTTTAACCGACAGCGACAAATAATAAAAAAATAGAAATAAAAAGACAAGACAAAGACAACATTTTTTATTTACACGTAATAATTTATAAGGCTCAACTTTAAATGTTATACACGTTAGGTTATACATCAAACCACAATAATCTCGTAACCATAAAATAACATGATTAAAAAACAACACGAAATAAATTCGTTAGATAAATAAATGCAACACATACAACTTACAACGGTGAAACTTAAAATTGTAACTTACAACACTTCGAACTAAGTCGACAATGTTCACGTAGATTTCATTTTCCATACTTGGTAGATTTTAGTTGGTGCAATTAGTAATTTTTCAAGGTCTCTCAGACACCTATGATATAAAACTTGAATTCTCAAAGATGGGGTTTCTTAAAAAAAAAATTAGAATAATATTGCGATGCATCAATTATGATTATTATACTTATTGTATGATGTGGTACGGGTCATACATACGAGTGTTTTGTGTGGGTGTTATATTATAGGTGTTCCATTTAATTTATAAGTAGGTAAATAAATACCCACGTAACATTACCATGTCCTTAATTTTGGTAACTAATCATTAAATACCTACAAACATAATTTGGCACAGAATAAACCACGAGAGCAAAAACTATTTTTTTTTGTAAATATTACAAAAATACATAAAAACGGTTTACACACCTCTACTAAAATATTTTACAGATAACACACACACATCGTTGTTTTTTAAATTCAGAAACATACTAAAATATAAAAAATCATGCCACCGGGAATGCTGAGTGATAACTTTAACATTTTACACTATTGTATTGAGTGTGCATAGTGCACATTTTTAATTTACAGAAAACTCATTGCCTCGGTAAAAGAAAAAAATCGTCAAGTCAATATCAAGCGCCGTAGTTACCATCTTAACAAGGAATTTTAATGTTAACAAAGCAATAGAAAATCAGTCTTTGGGACGTAAAGGAAGAGCAATTTCAATATATTTTCTACCTAATATGGGCAGTATAAAAGTAAATACCTAACTAAATCTGAAAATTAGAAGTATTTTAAAATTATTACATAGGTACACAGTATCAGGTAGAAAAATAATAGGCATATTTCTGACAATCATAATTAATTATACCCACAAACAATCCCTAGTATTGTTATGACTTTTATCAAATTGCACGCAGAAGAAACAATGGTATAAAAATTAGTTAGGTACCTACCTAACTACAGAAAGTATCTAATATACATTGACTATTATTATACTTTACATTCACCACTAATTTAGACCTGGTTAATTAATGCATTTAACAAAGGCGAGTGAATCACTGCATTGTGTTTCATATATTATACTTACTAATAATAAAACAGTCAACATAAATAAATCATAAAATGAGCGCCAAAAAAGTTGTCATCTGATGGACCACGTGGCCAAGGACGCATTTTCTATAATGGATTCTATTCACACAAAATATATTTTAACAAGTGTACCTAATTCTCTCGTTAAATATCATTGTTTTTCATTTTCATGTAAAACTAACAATTTCCAATAGATTCACTAGGTATGCGAAAACTTTTAAATGGTCCATAATTATTTTTAAATTGCAATTAAAAAAAAGTAAATAATATTTCCAGCATAAATTTTCGTTCTGTGGTTCTGTGGTGTGGTGGTGTGGTATTCTAGAGCAAAAAAAAATAGAATTTCCGACATCAAAATATCGTCTCGTTAATTAGTATTAACTCACTAATCCTTAAATTGAGACAGAAAAACTTTGAAAAATATCAGTTTTTTGTGAATTAGGTAGGTATACACATAAAAGTGGCCACTGTACATTTTTCTTTAAGGCTTCAGGCAAACTTTGTTTCATATTGTGATGTTTAAGAACCTACACTTACTGGGTAAATATAAATAAACTAAATAGTGGGCATGTAAACGTAACGTTGCCCAAATCGCCGCCAATCATTACCTTTCTCTCTGCATTAGTTGACAATGGTGTGCGTAAAAGATAATGATTAACGGCGCCATTTTGGATTCGTTTATTGGCGCGAGATAAACTGTCAGAGCAGAAGAGTTAATTTTCATAGATAACCTGTTTTTATTTTTCACTTTATTTATTGCAGAGCCCAAGATTTTCGTGAAAAGTACGGTGCGTGTAAGCGTTTATAGGAAGCAGGAAATAAAATGGAAATACTATTATTAAAATGTATAATTAGTTTGTGTTTGCAAATTGCTGTTGTAGTAAATTTATGGACACGCCACTAGATTCACGGTAGAGATTAACAGCTCAAGTAAAACGGAATATATGTATGTACAGTTCGCGCCATTTGTAATGGCACTTCGTGATTACAGCGACATCTCTATCGAAGTGATTTGCCGTGACAACAGGCGGAATATGGTCGCTAACGTTTGGTCAAGTTTTATTAAGTGAGTTAATGTTAACACAAAACTACATGCTTGATAAAAATTGCTATCTAATTTGGCCACATTTGAGTACTTATGTACTAGTCCTACCGAAAATACACATGTCGAAAATCATTAGACCACTTGAAATAATTGAAAAAAGTACAGAGGCTGTAAGATCAATCAACGGTTAACGAATTTAATAACAGATTTAAAATATTTATAGATGGGCCAACAGAATCTGTCTGTAATGTCAAATAAGATTATTTATATTTTATAATTTAAATTAAAATCAACTATTATAATGTCCTATGTGTGTTTAGTATAAAAGTATACATATTTCAGAATGCAGTGTCCTTAGTCTATATTATTATTTGGTTCTGTTTTATCACGGTAAACCTTTGAGTGTATATCGCATAGCTTAGGATTATATAATTATTATCACTATGATTTATTGGATTACTTTTATTAGTGTAATAAAATATTGTGGTGAATACACAGATTTTGGAGCCGGAGACGTCTGAAGATATTATAATTAACTTTATTTCATAACAATTTCTATGTAGGTATTTAAGTACCTAAATTAACTGTTAGTCTACATAATAAATTGCACACTGTTGTACATTTATGAGGCGAAGCATAGTTTGGAAACTTTCCAATATTAAATAACTTCTGAGAAAAAAGTGTTTTTTGTTTTTCCGCACGATTTGATAAATGACTCGGATGGCGGTATGCCTGGGTAAGTCATAGCAAACAATTTTATGTTTAGTAAACAGGAGATGACAGGAAAAAACAGAAAAATACAACATCGGTATTCGACACTGTTAGTAGATAATACAAACAAAACAATACACTGCCACCCAATTAGGCAGCCATGCTAATAAAAATTGACATCAAATCGATAGGATAGTAACGGCAGTAACACAAATAAAAAGGAATTTGAAACATGATTCCTGTCCTATGCTCTTTCTATGGTTTAGTGTAGTCTTGGTCATTGTCTATTTCTTGAGTCTTTCATAATCGTCATAGTTCTTCGAGCCGGATCATCAGTAGTATATTTTAATAATCAATTACTTTTCGTCTCACATGTAACAGTACATGGGTGTCATTTTCAACGTGTGAAGTTACCTTCTTGTGGCAATTTGAACATGATTGACAGACGCTGAACACGACATTCGGCGTGTTTTGTGGCACTCATTTTGTGACACAAATCAATACCACAATAAATAACAAAGTTATATCATGGCAGAATAAATCGAATTTTACCTACATTATACCAAGGTTCATTAGATATAAATAAATAAAAATATTGCAGTGTGAAATTATTCGTTGTTTAATTTTATTTTGATTGCGACAGTTTATCACAAGCATCCGTCAACAGATTACTAATTACAAATACTTATTGTAAATAGCGCAATAAATTGTAATAATAACTTCTCAATCAACCCCCAGACAGAACTTATGGTAAGTAAACTTTTTGGGCCAGAAAGAGAATATTGTTGATTAAGTCACAGCCTTGCTTTCGGTACACCGGTTACCTGAATATTTGCATAACGTTTCTTACACTAGCAAGAACTAATATCACGTCACTACATACAATACACATTAGTTTCTAGAAATGTTTCATTTTGCACGTAAAGTCCTTACTTTAGAAGGGTGTGATTTTAAGTCATAGGACCACTACCACGTCCAGACTTTTCACACTGGTATACGTTTGGGCAGTGTTCTAGTAAGTCCAAGATGGCTGCCGTCACGTCATAGTAAGCACTGTTTCGATCTCAAAGATAAGGTTTACGTCTTTTGCTCGAATGTTTCACTAATCTGCAAGTTTATCAGACGCGTAAATGTTCGTTAAGTCTTGAACTCCACGTAAGTAATCACTTTACGGGTAAGTAATCACTTAACGCGTAAGTTATCACTATTATACGTAAGTTACTTATCACTTTACACGTAAGTTATCACTTTACACGTAAGTTATCACTTTACACGTAAGTTTCTAGAATGTTCTCCACCGTGGGACTGCTGCAGCATCCCACGAGAGGCCCCTAGCTGACGCACACGCTGTCCACGTCCGTGGACGCGCGGGCCGAGGGCTAGCTGATTGAAGAGCTGCTGGAATCTGATATCGTTTCTCTCCCAAGCTCAGCCGCTAGTATAGCTATGGTGAGCTCTTTTCGTGCCTTTTGAACCACCCATACCATGAGCGTTACGCCGACCAGAATCTGGAAACATAATAGAAAAATGTTTAGTTCCTGAACTGGTGATAGCTAACTGAAATGCTACCATGAAACTGATAAGTAGTGTTGGTATAGATCTATTTCGTGTGTGAAGGTATATGAAAAAAATGTTTCACATGAATCTGTGAAAAGGTATTCAACGAGGTTATCTCAAAATAGCAATGAGTAGAACCGATGATCGTAACGTTTACTTTTTCTCGCTAATGGCATCACGCTTTTCTGTTTATTCTGGCAGTTTTCAGACCGAGACTACATTTTTAAGAGAAAAAAGAGTGGGCACATATTTAATGCGGTAGCGAACACAAGTTAGCAATACCTAGCAAGCTCTTGAACTGTGAAATAAGTAGATCAAAAAGTCTCAATGCAAAACGCAAAAGGGTAGGTATTTTAAATGGATTTCAGTACGCACACCACCACAGCATAACTCTACAACAACAGCTACTAGCGGGAACAACGTAATGAGAAAATATCTAATTTACTTTGATTATCAATCTAAGCTTTTCTGAGTCTACAGATAGATGGCGCTGCAAGTTTCTTTTTCGTATACATTAGTGGTCATGCCCAGCTAGTAGTAGTAACGGCGCAGTTTATGACAATATTGTTATGATGGCGCTGAGAAAAACGTTCACCAATATTTTTTTACAAATAAATAATAAAATCAGTGAACGTTTTCAGCGCCAAATATTCCACCGTGTGGAATGTGTGCTTGCCTATTTTTTGTCGTTGCGATCATATTTATGCATACCACAAATAGTGTGGTATATTTAAGCCGCTGTGGCCAAATCGTGTGCTTATCAGTGGCTAGCGTTTAGGTAGGTAAGTACATGGTAATCTGTAGGTATAGTAACCAATTTATCGCTTTGTAATTTAATTAAATCACACCCACACCCGCTGCAAAATGATAAGAATGTAGTGATAAAGAAACACATACATTACAGTGATTGTTTTTGAAAATATCAGTTTTGATAACAAAGAGGCAGATTGCATATTAGACTTCGAGTGATATGCTTGACTTTTCTTTACATCACAAAACAAGGAACCTTTTATAACCAACGAAAGGTGATACAAGAATGAAATGATATTGATGATCATTCCAATATTGCGAAGTTTGTAAGCGTTTAATTGCTGGGTTGGTGGTCGCGTGGAACTGGACCTAGCGATTTTTGTGATACCACAGAATAAAGAAATTTTGAATTTGGTGCTTTTAAAATGCATAATAAAGCAGCTGAACCGAATTAGACAAACATTGGAAAACCAGGTAAAATAGTTCGTGGCCATAACAGAAAGTTCAAAAGAAGCCGTAGGATGAGGCTAGCAGTAGAATAAAATAGCCAGATCAAGGCTAATGCGGAGACTGTCATATCTGCCAGGACGAGGGCACTGCAGTCTTGGCATGGACGATAACGTTGTTAAATAAGCCTTAGATTGTCGCAATGTGTCACTCATTGTTTACACGTGCCGGAATTGAGACGGTAAACGGCTCTTTTCTAAGTTTTCATATCTTGTTAGTTCTTCAGTCTAGTCAGCTTCAGAATGTTTTGCATTAGCGACATCATTGTAAAGATCGCGGGGTAGGAGAGGGCTCAGAATCGTTCTTCCTGGCAATGTATAGGGGAGGCCTATGTCCAGCAGTGACCTCTTTCAGGCTGACGAAAATGTTCAGCATTGTAATACTTATTCTAAATTTTCACAATTCATTCAGGTGTAATTGAACACATTGGTAAGCTAAGAGCACCACGCGAGCGAACCGGCAGAAACTTCCTATTTGTCATTAGTTCTTTCAAACCAGTGTGGTAAGTGCTTATTTGCAGCAGTTCAAAGAGACTAAAAATGGCAGAAACAAGTAAGCTAAATGTACCTGTAACGCGAACACGATGTAGCCAGTGACATGCGACTCGTGCAACACTTCGTGCATGCTCCGCAATGTGGAGCCGACGTAGACATGGATCAGCTGAGCGGGAAACAGCCCCAGCATGGTCGCCAAGTGGTAGCCGCAGCCGCGGACGTCACTTACCTGTAAAAGACAGATCAAAATTTACATAAACAATCTCACAACCAATAGGTCACACCACATCAATTTTTACATGGCGCAACTGAAAACCAGAGCCGACTCCCCTCTTATGCCCCTCATTGAAACAACGAGGTCAATTACCAGATATTAGTGTCAAGCATGCCAAGTATGCCAACCTGTTAAGTAGAGGTACTATTTCATCCGTTTGTTATGAGCTTGTGGCAATCCTGACAACGGAGTTCTTGGTTTCGTTTTTGGCATTATAGCGTCAGTACACGGAATAACAATGTTACGATCAGAAGCAATCATGAAACCCAATTTGACAGCAAAATGTATTCTCGTTAAAGTAATTGAATCCACTTACGTCACGAATGGATGCTTTCTATAAATAAGCAAAGAACAGCCTTGATATCGAACTGTCTCCTAATCAAAATGAATAGGCAGAAAAATAAAGAATTATTGTTTCAGTTTAATTCAATGATAAACCTATTATAATGATGGAAAAATTATAAATAAGCTTAAAGCTACTGAAGGTTGAAGGAAACGGAAGCAGCACGCTAATTAGATAAGCACTGTGTCAGAACAGAAGTAACTCGCTGTTCGAGGGGTCAATAAAGATGCGTGTGGAAGAATAGTTTCCGGTTATAGTAGCACAGGTGGTCGGGATCTAGAGAAGGTGGTAGACTACACACTCTACTCAGTAAAAAAATCGATGAGAGACAAAATACGAGCTTGTTATGGATTGCACAAGAAAATATAAGTAAGTTTATTAGCTTGCATGAGGGATTGAATACGATTGATATATTGAACAATAGTTTTAGCTAACAGGTTATTTTATTACTTTTCATTACTCATACTCTGAAAGTAGGTCTGAAGTTGCCTGAGGGGCCTAATTGAAAGTAAAACTTTCAGCCCTAGGGAGAATCGCTTTCTACTGACAGCTGTCAAATTATAAAAAAAAACAAGTTCTATTTTATTCAACCATGTTCCAACTTTCTGACTGCAAAGAGGTCGTTGAACCAAATTCCAACTTTTTATTCAGCAAGTAGGTTGGAAACCCATTACAACGGTAAGAAGTTTAAAAAGTCTAATTAGAGCGCAATGTAAAATTTAAATTTAAATAACATAAAGATAGTATTAAATAAATAATATATCTTCTAAATTACTTGATTAATAAATAGCTTCAACTATTTATTTAAAATAACATAGATTTGAGCAAACAATTTACCATTTTTTAAATTATGAGAATGAAAACAATGGCTGAATAATGCTGGCGAGCCGTAGCCGAAGGCCCGCCAGAGAAAAAGAAAAAAAAAACCGGGAAGGCGGCAATTCAATCTTCATTTTCACTAATTTTTCTTTCATGTTTTTATTTTTACTTTCCTTGTATTCGTAATGAAAAGCACAGTGTTTACCTCGGGTGAAAGTCTTTTAAGTCCCTCAAGCTCCATTGGCGCCCTCGCTTACGCTCTGGCGCCAAACCCGTCTCGGGACTCAAAAAACGTGACTTTCAACACTCAGGTAACAATGTACTATTGTTCAAGTCAAAGTCAAAGTCAGCAGCTAGCATAGCAACAAAACGTGCAAGCACAGGCACTGGCACAAGTATAAGCGTGCTTTACGAGCCACGTAGGCTACGTAGCACGTCATAGCTTTATTTTACTACGCACGGAATGAAGCCTCGCTTATAAAGTATGCAGTTTTACGGAAACGCTTATAAATGTTGTTTTACTGGGAATTTCCATTTTCCGCGAATACTCTGTTTACTTTCATATTTATAATTTATACTAACCTATGTTAGAAGATATGTAACTTAGCAAGAGTCTGTCAAGGTTTTAAAATGTCGTTAAAATCTTAATTTACATTTCCATTGTTTTAATTTTACAACCTATTGTTGAGTCTTGAAATGAATTGAGGCTACATGTTGGGTAAATTGATTTAGGATGACGTCAATACATACTTCTAATGAAGCAATAGCGAATTGGCTGATAATATTTGGCCTTATGACACGTACTGACTATGAGATAAACGTCGGAGGAACGAGGATCGATCTCACTTTCAACAGAAAACAACGAGACAGCGAAAGACAGAAAGGAACAATTTGTGGAGATCTTTTCCTGGAGCGGGAAAATATTGGTTAAACAGAATAGAAGCAGTACTTATTAGGCAATGCCTGCACAAATTATAATAAACGAGTCACAATAGCGTTCCACATTCACATCATACTTAAAGGTTTAATGATATTTGAGTTCCCAATGATATCTTTATAACCCATTATCCGTCGGTCTAGCAATAACATTAAAATTCTTATTATAGTCGGCAATGAAACAGCACTGGATAGAATGACGTCGCCCGGCCACATTTCAGACACTGAATTAAATATTAGAACTTTTCATAAACTTCAAAGGTCACAGCCGAGTCTTCTATGCTTGGTTGCATGAAGCTGACGTCTATAGATTCACTTGTTTTTAAAGTAATCCTTGTGTTTTTTAATAAAAATTTGACCACAATATTATTTGTGGTAAATTCAAAAATAAAACATCCGGCTCGAAGGACCAATGTTTGAAATGGA
Organism: Thera obeliscata; assembly: GCA_947578465.1. Classification (NCBI taxonomy): domain Eukaryota; kingdom Metazoa; phylum Arthropoda; class Insecta; order Lepidoptera; family Geometridae; genus Thera; species Thera obeliscata. Next base: position 1,834,460 of record OX387915.1, read on the forward strand.
GAATCAAAGGCCAAGAAGATTTAGGTATTCAGGTTACTTAGGTTGGTGATATTAAATCACAGAGTTTAATTACAATGCTCCTAGCCAACTCGGTGATCACATTAAACCCTACGTAAAGCGTAACTGACTTAATTAGCTACGTTGTATAATATGGCTTGTAACACTACGAGTGATTCACTGTAGTAATAATGGGAAGGAATCACAGTTTAGATGATAAACTAGCAATATTATTACTGATATGCTTGGTTTGTGGATTCTGAATGATCTCAAATAACCAACTAGCAGATTTTTGTTGCGAAAAATAACGAACGAATCTAGAAAAGCCATCCCCACCTCCACCACGCAAGCTAAGCCGTGAGTGGCAGCTAACTATTAATTAATAGTAATTGGTTTTCAATATACGTAAGTCTCTACCACCTACTATTAATTAAATTGCAGTGAGTCTACTTTACTAAATTACAGGCCTTTTGGTCTACTCATGCACATCACAATCACGCCGCTTCAAAATAATATATTTTTTCCCAAACCTACATCATTCGAACTTTCAAAATCCATCACAGCCAATTTCAGCTAAATTAAATTGAAAAACTAATTAAAAAGCTGATTATCGTGATATGCGGACTAGTGCGGACTCATGCGGGAAATTGGACGGACCTATGACATTTGAGAAGCGCAAACGTGCGGTCCATACAATTACGTTAGACGTGTATAGGCGCCGCAATGACCTTTACTGGAGTAGGCCTAATAATAAATCTAGAGCTCTCGGAAATGTAAGCTATTTTTAGCCGTAGGTATACAAAGTTGGCCTGCAAACTGCAAACGGGGAATGTAGTATGTAGTGTAGACTCTACACTACACTCTACAGTCTACACTCTAGTTCACTCTACTCGGTAGAGGTATGGTTTGTTAAAAATAAGTTACTTCGTATTTTTCAACTTAGGGTTTTAACATCACTGGTAATATTGTCACCTCTACTCAGAAATAGTAAAAGCGATACTAGTTAGATAAACAAGGCATGAAAAAATTGAAAAAATAATGCATAAAGGGACAAATTAACTAATAGATGAAAATTATAAAACTAAGATCATTCGGAGCCCGGAATCAACTGAATATTTCCCAGAAAATGCTGAAAACATGTTGTTATACGACATTGTATCAAAAACATTTCGTGCTCTTCCAATAAACGCCTCTGGTATGTTACTTCAGCGGTATTTTCGGATAAAGGCCGGCGCGTGGTCATAAAATTCAGACTGAAACGACCGAACTGAGAATACGACAGAAATTATATAAAGGTGTATACATATAAATCTCTCCAATTAGTAACAGAGTCTTGATAACATCTATAGTAAGTAAATAAATAAATAAATAAATTGATAAATAAATGAATTGATAATTGACTAACAGAAAAACTGCACAACCTAAACGGAGAGCATTCTCTTTACTTTCTAACATTACGTAGAGATGCCGATAGAGAATGAAATTCGAAAGCTCGCGTCCTTATAAGTTTCAAATTGAGGTCGAAACTTTTGATATATTCGCCAATTTCACCGAAAGAGCATGTTAAGAGGGAATCACACAGGCGACTCTCCATACAAGTGTAGTCCCCTATTTCCTCTCTGGATAATGCCTCACGCCACCCCACCCCACGCTGGATGGACCCCACGCTTTTTTGTTCAATAATATAAATTTTTCAATTGATTATTACAGTTTTATTTTTAACTTTTTAGTTCAATTAGTTATAAAAGCGTTTTTTTTTAGTTTTTTAAACTATAATTTATTACTATGGAAGTGGACGAAATCGCGTGTAACTCTAGTTTACGAGTTGTGCGTAAGCCAAGCTAAGCCTTAGCTCGTCGACATGGTTACAACACCACACGCAAGGCATTATGATTTCCGCAAGAAACAAACTGTTTATTATGTACCTAGTACCTTACCTACCTATGTAGTTAAGGTACTAGAGGTTACAGTGCTTTATTTCACGCATTACAATATTAGAGAAACATAGACATCAACTTTGAAGGCTTTAGGATACCATCATACAAAATTTCTTTAGTGTACGTCTTTAGACTCTATAGTATACTGTGACAAAATCATTTAATTTCAAATCTCTGGACTTAGTCAAGCAAGAATTTGATTCTTATATTAGAATATTTGCGCACATACCGACTATTTCCACGCAGATATAATCACGACGGGAATTCCTTTCTACAAAAACCTTCCCCAGGGTCAAACGACAAACATGTTTATCATTAGACTTGAGAGAATCTTACAAGTGTTTCGATTACGCAAACTTTTACAAAAGTATATTTTCGACGCTTAACTTTTTAGATCAAATCAACATTTGAATGACGTCCAAAATGCTTCGCAAACACCTTGGTGTCAACGAACTTTAGGCGCCACAAATATTGAGAATTTCTGACGAATTTCATAATAAGTAGACACAAATGTAGCTGAACTTCGATCGGTCGGTTGCCTCGATTAAACAAAGGAAAATTAGACTAAAGTAGGTTTAGGTCTCCCACGATACAGGCATGTCCTAGTGCCATCAGTTACTCTTGTAAGCATTCATGTGTAAACATTGGAACACTATTACCTACAAACTAGTTTTAGTTGGTGGCAGGTGAAGGGTAAATACGCTACTACCTGGGTATCTGCAACTCGGTGCAGATATTTATCTAAACTTTATCGCTAATAATGACAACTCTACCCACTGTTCCCTTCTACAGAGTAATATTGAGAGTCACTCAGCTAACATTGACCGTGCTGGTTATTAAAGAGATCATAACAAAACGCACTTTTTACATATTCATTCTTTACATGTTATAGACCATCCTGTGGCTGCAATCTCATTTGATGGTAAGCGACGATGTAGCAGGATGGTCTAGAAGACACGTATTCACTCTTTCCTTGAAGAGGCCCAGATTGTAGTGGTCAGGAAAAACAGCCGACGGCAATGAGTTCCATTCCCTGGAGGTTCGCATAACAAAGGTAGAGCCAAAACCCTCGTACGGGTGATATGCTAACTAGGTATGGATGGTACTGAGGTGGTATGAGATCATGCAGTGTAGTGTGAGTCTTTATTCTAGTAGCCACGTAGAGAAGCAATCGGTCAAGATACTCGGCCTTCTGCCTGACCTCAACCTTCGGATTAGCGGGCTGGAGCCAAATCAGTGTCTAGATCAACTAGTACGTGTAATAATCACTACAAACCGGCTGAAATTAACATTTGCAACCGTTGAGCTGTCGAACCCTTATTATCGATTTATTCGTTGTGTGTGTCACTCACTGGCTTGTTTCAATTCTACATCATACTTGTTAGGTATCTGATCAAATTGAACTAGATGACCCTGAAAGGTCCATGTTAGCACACCGAGGTATACTTCCTTACTGTGCACACAGCAAAAATAATATAAATAGAAAAAAAACTGCACGCAAAACATGAAGCTATAATCCAGGGCAGCCTTATCGCTTAATAATAGTGATCTTCCTTAAAATATAATTTTCACGTGATAACCAGTCAACTTTTGAGTTAAAAGACAAACTCTTGACTCTACAACTCAATGCTGTCAATTATGATTTTCTACCAGTCTGTTTTAGAAACTTATCCTTCAGTGTTATCTACTTCAGCTGCAGTTATCTCACACATTGAACAAATTGGCGAAACCCAGATTAATCTGGTAAGAACTGACGTATCGTAAACAGATTTTTTATCTAGCGTGGGCGTAGGCAGGCTTTCTTAATTTAGTTCGGCAATCTGGGCAAAACGAGGGCAGCTTGATGTGTAGTTTTATTCTAAGGAACAAACGGGTATTTATCGCAATTACCTTTATTAATTCCCGACAGTTCAATGTCTGCCCGCGACCACGGCTGTTGTAGCACGGTTGAAACGTCGGGAATTAATAAAGGTAATCACGATAAATACCCGTTTGTTTCATATAATTATGGACGAGCTGGTATGCCCGAGCTTTGCTCGGTTTTTTAATAATATTTTTCAATCTTACTAAGATTTTCTAAAAAATTATCCCAGCTATATTAATCGATTAATCGCCGCCGAAACCTTCTGTTTACTAATTTTCATGAAAATCTCCGGAGCTTATGTGTCGAGTGTTTACGTAGAAGTTCAATAGATGGCGTTCTCCGTGACACTAATTCGTGATTTCGACTACTCGGCAAGAGATGGCGCTAATTTTTTTTTATATTAAAATAACTCTTAACCCGAGTCTTTTCTGAAAATGAAACCTAGCTAGATCGATTTATCGCTCCCGAAACCCTCTGTATACTTAATTTCATGAAAATCGTTGGCTCATTTTCCGAGATCCTAAATATATATATATATATATATATACAACATGTCCCAAAATTCAACGATAAGCCGGCACCAGAGGATGGACCTACTAATGACTACTCGAGAAAAAAAAAGAAAAAAAAAATACCTCTACTTTTTTTTAAATTACTTAAAAAAATGGAAATTCTTCGAAAATGTATACCCCTTATGACCCTTTTAACTACCATGACCACAATTTTTCAAATATTTCAGTTTTTTTGTTTGTATCGGCAACCTAAGTAGTACTACTATTCACCATAATCTTTGAAAATTACAGAATTTTCGTAGTTTTATACAAAAAAACAACCAAAAAAAATTATTTCCCTAAAATTTTGAAAGGTTTTAACGTTCAGTAAACTTTAACTCATCGTAGTGTAAAAAAAAAATATGGACACTACTATGGCAAGTTTTTTAAAAAATTAGCGCAACTAACCTAGATTTTAAAATGGTATAATACTTTAGGAAAACTAGCCACAAAAAAAAAATAATGACACTTTTTCTAATCAAGAACCAAATTTCATAAGTTGTTGTTAATAGTAATCACTTCTACTATGTGCCCAAAATAGATTTTTGTTGTTGGAAAATGTTTAAAAAAAAGTTGAGGTATTTTTTTTTTCTTTTTTTTTCTCGAATAGTCATTCGTAGGTCCATCCTCTGGTGCCGGCTTATCGTTGAATTTTGGGACACCCTGTATATATACAAGATTTTCTCGTTTAAAGGTATAAGATAACGATCGCGTTAATTTAAAAAGTGATGTAGAGTTATAGCGAAATGTGGCTCATTTTCCACTTAGTTTAATAAGGTTCGTAAGTTATATTTCAGCAAAAACGTACGACTATTTGGCAAATGAATGTATTGACGAAGTTATTGGTCTCTTTGGTGGTATTCTTGAAAGATTCAAAGCTAAATAACATTAAGAACAAAAGACAGATTGATGATACGTTATTAAACATAGAGGTATAATGCATTAACCAAGTAAACATATAACAATATTGGAATACACGCATAAAATATAAGTTTGATTATATGAGAATGCGTTTGGCACGATACCAAGTAACGACAAAGGGGTTTACTGCCCTTCAGGACTAAACCATTGTAAGTATATATTCAGTGGCTTTAGGTTCACAAAAACAAGTTTCAATTAAGATAATACTTTCCACGAGTGATCACGATATCGCAGTATCGCTGGTATCATGGTCGTTAGCTCGTGTTGAAAAGATAAGAGTGATCGTTCAGTTATCATTCAATCGCTACTGAATAGCTCCTTGAATGTCTTTGTGGTGATTTTATTTATAGACAAGTTTCTTTGTAGTCGTGTAGAGGGCTCTCCACTCTATGACTGGAAGACTTTCAAGTTCCAATCGATTGGAAGACTTGGAGGTTTTTTAAAACAACCTTCACTTCAGCCTACGGTTCATAGATTGCATCTTATCTTGATGTCCTTTACCGTCTGACATGGTATTCCTTTACGTAGTAGATCGCGGTGAAACACGCAACAAATTTAGGTACCACTTCTTTAAAAGAAAACTTTTGAAGGAAATTTGTGCTCAGATAGTCCACAGTAATGATGTTCTGTTTGTGGTTGGTTAGAAATTAACCACAGATCTGAGGTTGAGTAGAAACTGTAGCTAAGTAGGTATACATTTACAAACCATTTGCGGTCACATCGTTTGCTGGAACGTGAAATTACTACTAGGTATCTTAAACACCGGAATCCACCGGAACATTACAATCTTGGCATGAAATGAAGGTGAAGACAAGAAAGCGTCACAATTTAGGTTCTATGTATCTCTGGTTAACATCCTTCCTAAACCTCAACCTAAAAACCTAAACTGATTCAAGGTTCGTGGCCTAACTAGTGATGCATGAGTGACGGGTTTTATATGACAACAAACGTTATCCTCTTCTATAACTTTGCCTACTATGAGGCACGGGGAAACCCAGACATAGCTTGCTACATTTTCCTTTTACCATTATTACCTACTCAATATCTATCAATTCCAAATGCTCTGCCAATATAATTTACCGAAACATCAAAGGCATTTTGACAATTGAGAATCTGGGCCAAGCGCCGCACTTTTCCCGACGAAATGTCGTCAGTCTAATTGCGTGAATGTCCTCTTCGCAACGCAACGTTCCGTAAAAGCTAAACAAAAACTGTGACGTGCCAGCGCCCTATATCCAAAGCCAAGAACAGAATAAAGGTCAAAGAATCCTACATTACTTCCGTCTTAATTAATTTCCAGCATGTTTATCCTGACTGTTGCCAAACACTATGCCAATATCTAGTATTTGCCTAAACATCTGAGACATATTGACAGACAGTTACGAAACTTGACCGAGCGGAGCGTCCTATTCGCATTTCCCGGCGGAACGGGCGATGCGTCTGTCGTTTTAATTGCACCATTGTCCTCGTCGTGAAAGCTAGATACTGGCTGACCCACTTCCAAAGCCAAAACAATGGCTGTAGGTACCTCCTAGTTCTGCTTTTAGAGATATAGGCACCCGTGAAAATCTTTGCTCGTAGAAAAAATTTAACGAGCTGCGAGTTTTTCCGTTGCATTACTATTTATTTAAGTTCTTCAGTTTATGAAAAACTTATTCCACTTCCACTACTAGTTTATTTTTAGCTCTACGTTTGTAGGGCAGAACGTAAACTGCTAGTGGCGTGATTATAATAAATATGCACCATTTTTTTCAAAGTGGGGCATGTTTACTATATTTATATAAGTTTTTATTATACTTTAAGCATAATGGCTCCTAGTAGGTCACGCACGTCAGGAACGTGCCCTACGATGCACTGCCCTGCGTCCATCAACTTGAGGCATACAGATATTCAGCCTCACGTGTCAGTAATTTCACCGGCACCCACACCCGTCAAACCGAAACAACAGCGATGCTTTGCTTTGGAACATAAAGAGAATGTTCAAACAATGACACAAACTATCGCATCATGATCTATGACAATGCTCAAATGCCGTGTAAGTGGAATCAAATTAATGACAACGCGCTAAATGAAGGGGTCAATTAGGTATATCTTAATTACACAGTTAGGTCAGCTGTCATGCTGTCGTGTCACGGTGCTTTATTGCTTACTAGCTTATACCCACGGCTTTGCTCGCTACGTAACTGATAGATAGGCTTTTAGGCTATTGTAGACTACAGAAATCTCACGCGGCTTCGTTCAAGTAAAGATCTTTCCATGCAAACTTTAACATGCCTTTTTTGGTTGGAAAGAGGTGCTTCTGATGTACCTACTGGTGAACTTCCAAAATGAGTCTCTTGTTGAGCGTCAACTTCCCGCATGGAGTGCATCAGAAGCACCTCAGGCCTTGTAGTTTCGGAGATCTCGTGGGAGTGGGTGGACTTCTCTTTTGAAGACAACGATTTAGCCAGGTAAGTTTTTTCTTCTGCCTTCGTTTATGGCGCTCATGGTTTTGTTACTTAACCCGCGCGATTAAACGAATCTTGTAAAAATCACCGTTAATCATTATTATCTCTCTCTACATCACATTTAACAAAAGTGTGCGAGTGAGAGATAATGATTAACGGCGCCATTTTGGATTCGTTTATTGGCGCGAGTTATACTGGTTACACGTACGGGTAACCTACCTAATTTAAAAATATAGGTAGGTACTTCATATTTTGCGCTAATGAGATAAACTAAAGTTTATGAAGTGGAGTTATCCGTATTAATTTCATTGGACATTATGAGCCCCATTAGCATTAAGTTGTAAAATGGCTATTTCATCCTTTATTGCGGTCGTAACATACAGGTGTATGGTATCGACCTGCACCTAGTCCAATTGTATTATTCGGAGGCCACCTTGGGTAAAAGGACGACAGCAAGCAAGAATTCCCATCTGCTGGTTGACATTCCATTGTTTTATTCAACTAGATAATAGAACAAGCATGGCCCATCTGATGTTAAGAGCGCATCGTGCGAAAATTTGAGATTTAAAAAAAAAAAATCATAACTAAATAACTAAGTGAGTGAACTAAGTTAACGCTAATGAAAATCGTATGTCAGCGATAAATAGAATGTCATGTTAAATAGTATATTTTTTTACCACACTTAAATTCGAATTAATCTCAAATGTATAGTCTACAATTAGTCCTTTTGCGATTTTTAAAATGTCACTTAGTTATTTAGTTATGAATTTTTTTTTTTAAATCTCAAATTTTCGCACGATGCGCTCTTAATTTGACATAATCAGTTTCAGTAATTTGAGATAAGATAATTGTGGTAACCAGCCCTACGAAGATCTGCCCGCGTCCATCAGCCTAAGGCATATAGAAATTTAGCCTCACGTGCCAGTAATTGCATCGCCACCACCCTTTAAAACTTTCGTTTTCTTGTTCTATTCTTAGACCTATACCTACCAATCCAACTGCACGATAGGTACACTAATGTATTTGTTTTTCTATCTACTACCTTGTTGATTGATACAAGGGTTAAGGGATCTCGATTATCCGCGTTGGTTATCTATGGAATAGGGTTGTAAGATTGGTAGGTTTTATCATAATCGGTACGACGACGCTCAACGCTATTGTTTATCGTTTGAAGATTAGATAGGCAATGTGACTATACCTACTACCTATCTGTCGATCTACCAACTGCAGCATATACACACCTACGCTGGAGGATATAGGTTAGGTACCTATAAGTCTATGGGTGGAACACACTGGTGGAGAGCACTGGTGGTCTAGTGGTAGTGGCCCCGCCTTCCGATCCGAAGGTCGTGGGTTCAAATCCACTCGTGTACCAATGAGTTTTTCTATCGAAAAAATTATGTGCACTATGCCAGTACTCTCAAAACGGTGAAGGAAAACATCGTGAGGAAACCAGCGTGTTGTAGAACCTAAAAAAGTTCGAGCAACACGTGTCAAGGATCACGCAAAAAGCTACTTGCGGATAAACCTGCCCGCACATCAAGTGCGGTGCGCATGATAAACTTGCCGAACCTAAGGGTGGAACACTCAAAGCTTTTTGTAGATGCCTGCACGAGCGACTGTCGCATGAGGCAAGCCTATCTTACTGTCAAGATTACGGTACTATGCAACAAATATTGCACATCGGCTAATTTCGGCTTCATAGACCGTAGTGTGCGTCAGAAAAGCCGATGTGCAATATTTATTGCCTATAACCATACCTTTAAAGGAGCAGGTAGCTAAGCTTTGAGTGTAGCATAGACAGAAAAAACTAGGTAGATGTAGGTACTCAGTACTTTGTAGTGTAGGTATTAATAATATATTTCCTGTTTTATTTAAGTTCTATTATTTATTTTGTTATTTTATTAAGGAGCCGAGTTTGTATTTAGTCCTTGCAGCCTCACATATACTTCTAGAAGTATATGTGAGTGAACATCTGTATCCCTCAAGTTGAAGGACGCAGGGCAGTGCATCATAGGGCATGTTCCTCCTCTGTTATAGGAGATGGTTGCCACTTGCCATAATATGCTTGTTCCATTCCATTCAGCAAAAAGTATAAATTACACAATGCAGTGGTATATAGTCTGAGTTATTTAAGAAAGCTTAGAGTACCTAGGTAGGTTTTTTTTTTTTTATATAGATAGCTATGCATTTGGCTGCCATCACACCTGATGGAAAGTGAGGATGCAGCCTAAGATGGAGCATGCTTAGACATAATCCACCTGTTCACTCTTGTCTTAAAAATTCCCAAATTGTGAGGTGAAATTGTAGGTAGGGTAGGCCGACAACCGTTGGGGAACAAAGGTTCTCGAATGGCGACCACCAACTGGAAGACGAAGCGTAGGACGCCCACCCACCAGATGGACCAACGACATTGTTAAGATCGCGGGAAGTCGATGGATGGAAAGAGCTCAGAATCGTTCTTCCTGGAAATGTGTAGGGGAGGCCTATGTCCAGCAGTGGACTTCTTCAGGCTGATGATGATGAGAGTAGGTATATACTTACTCTAAGCTTTTTTATCTACAAACTAATATTTAGCAAAAAGGTCAACTTAGGGTAGGTACAGATATGCTGAACTTCACAGTTTTAGAACTAACTCTGACCTCAGCTATAAATATGAAAGCTGACCTTGTCTTGTATGTAGAGGTCTACTTGAATATTATATATAGGAAATACAACCTTTGACCTTCACCTTACAAGATGATAGTTTGTAGTAGTTACTTTAAAAATAGAAAATTATAATATAAGTGGTATAGGTAGGTAGGTAAATATAATTTTAATAACTTATCAGATTGCTTGAGGTTTCAAATACTATATTTGTCTAGATACTCAGTACTCAAGAGTAGTTTTTTTTAATAAAAACTATGAATTACTAATAACAGTAATTTTATCTAAACGGATTTTACTTATTGTAGCCCCAAACTAAGCAGAGCCCCAAACTAAGCAGAGCTTGTAATATGGGAACCGGATAGCTGATATAATACTTGAATACATTTTTTTTTAGAAACCTTGGAACCATTAGTAAAATAATTAGAATATACAGAAGATACTCACAGCAAATATGGTGTTTTGCAGTCCAAAAGGAAGGGGAGTCAGTCTTGCAAAAAAGACAATCTTGAAGGCCTGAGGGCCAGAGATCACTTTGAGCAGTGCCCGGGCCGTGTCATTCTTCAGTAACCAGCCAATGGGCAAGTAGTTCCTCAGCGCTTTCAACGTGAAGTGCGCCACCGCCACGCCGAAGTTTGCGCTCACCAGTACGGTACCCAGACCCTTCAGGATCCCAAACAAATACCCACTGGTTATAATCAACAACAAGTACCCTATAGTCACGGGGAAACTCACGATCAAAAACAACCCCATAAACAACAAGAATATAATCCAAGGGTCCTGAGCGTCCACCCAGTGGAGTATTATCTTCAAGTACTCCTTGAAGAAGTACAGCACAAAGATTAGACACGTCAGTAACAATATCGAAATCACGATGTTTATAAGATAGTTGTATGTCGTCTTGTTGTTAATTTTAGCCCATAAACTTTTCTTTCTCGTGACCGCGACTGAGTCGGGCTGGCATTCTTCTACGTCCACGCTTTCCATTGTTTTCGCCGGAATAAATTGAACACTTTAATTTTGTGACTGAAGATTGTTTGGACGTCTGTCGCCAATCGCCATGGCCTCGTTTTAATATTTGTTTGTTTCACGAATAAACAGCACGTTCACAAAAATAAAATCATGGAAAATCACCGTGAACAACACGATTTCACGAACATCGGACAGAGACTAAAAAGAAACTGTCAAAAACGAATTAAAAGCTGTCACTTTCTGAATTTGACAGTTGACAAAAGATTTTACTCAAATGTCAAAAATCAACCAATCAGCAGCCTGAATGAAATATAATTTTCTTGTCGTCGAAGGACTTTGAGCATGTATAGTTTGAACAAAAAAAGGAAGTATGAACATGAACACTACCAGTAAGACAAGGATAAACAATGTAGAATTCCATAGTTTTGGCACTTAAGCCAAACATCAGTTCTAGTTGGCATTGCATTAAAAGTAAAGTGGAACGCAGCTATTAAATTTACGACTTTCATGAACGTGGACATCTGTGAATTCTTCTAGAAAATAGAATTATAACTGCTGTAAATCCAGTTCTGTGACTAAATTGATGCCCTAAAAACTGGACAGTTCCTTAGTTTTTCATGTCTTAGTTATTTATTTTGTGTTGTGAAGTGTCACGTAAAACCTAACCATGCCGCCGAAGAAAGCACCAGCAGCCCCCGGGGCCAGCAAAAAGACAGAGGCCAAGAAAAAAGAGAAGGTCATTGAGGTAAGTTCCATTGTATTTTACCGCTAAGTATATAAATACCTATGTATTTTATTTTTGGACCTCCTTGGAATTATAAGTGCAGTAGGTACTGAAGTGTTAATGGTCCTGACTTAACTGCTGGTGAACCATGACAAAAGCTAGTGACCTATCAAAATGATCACCAGGCTTGTACCTGTATTTTGTACAGCAAAGTTAAAAAGAACTCCGTTGTGATCCAAACCCACTAGAATTCATAATTTTCAGGACAAGACCTTTGGCCTCAAGAACAAGAAGGGCGCTAAGCAGCAGAAGTTCATCCAACATGTGGAGAAGCAAGTTAAGAGTGGAGGCATCCACCCTGCCAAGCCGATGGATGACAAGAAGAAGATCAAAGAAGAGAAGCTGAAGGAACAGAAAGAAATGGCACTGTTGTTCAAGCCTGTGCAAACACAGAAAGTAGAGAAAGGTAGGGAAAGCTTAAATCAGCAATTCAACTCTATTTAAAGGTATTAGAGTACAGTAAAACATATACCATGTGAGTAAAGCTGTTGGGGAAAGCTGCTCTTTATACTTTGAATTTTTTTAGTTAAAATATTATGTTGAAAAGATAATTGAAAGTAACTTTTTTGTGACTGTCTGTCTTTTTTGTATTGGCCACTTTTAAAGTGCTATAAATCTTAGAGATACTTAATCTTCTTCTTATCGTCACTGATTCTTTCGAACCAAGTGTGGTGAAAGGATTTTAAGTGCGCCTCAAAGAGGCTCCTTTCGTGCACTAGACACATATTTTCGAACTTTTTAGGTTCTACGATATGCCGGTTTCCTCACGATGTTTTCCTTCACCGTTTGAGAGCACTGGCATAGTGTACATAAATTTTTGCGAAGAAAAACTCATTGGTACACGACTGGATTTGAACCCACGACCTTAGGACCGGAAGGCGGGGCCGCTACCACTAGGCCACCAGCGCTCTCAGAGATACTTAATTAAATAGCACCTTGCCATAACATAGTTTGTTACCTGTTCTTCTAGGCTTGGTCGCATGGAATTGGTGCTTTAAGATGTTTCAAAGTGATCCCTGTGTTACTGAATTAGTACATATTTGATTTGATTTGTGGTTGTTTCCAGGTACAGACCCCAAGTCTGTGGTGTGTGCATTCTTCAAGCAAGGCCAGTGTACTAAAGGTGATAAGTGCAAGTTCTCCCATGACTTGACTATTGAAAGAAAGGTTAGTGCTGTTAGCGGGTTTTGGGAATAGGACATCTCTACTGATACCGGACCACAAGACACATAACTAGTCGGGATAGAAAAAGATGGCGTCGTAATGCGTAGCGAGAATTTATTTGCCGTGTAAAAAAGTTTTTGCCGTAACTGGTCCTACGATCATAAGGCTGTAACTAGTCTTCCCAAGGCCCATCCAACTATGGACCTCTAAAGGCATAACTATACATTTCCATGAAGGTAGATTTTTTGAGCCTTCTCCATTCAGCCACTTCATGTCATTCAGAAATCAGTAATATTTATTGCATAGCTGTTGTACAGAAAAGATCTTATTGTCTATGGCAGGGGTCGGCAACCTTATGCTATAGCCGGGCCACATATGTTGCCAGAGTATCAGTGCGGGCCGCACTTATATTTATATTTTTAATATTTGAAATAAAACGCATATATATTCATACAATTATGTCTTTTTTAATTGAACTACTATACTAACATAAAAGTAAGTACTAGTGAGATTTTTGAGGCTGCATTAGACTTGCAAGTTTTTTAACGTCTGCTTTCATTTTAGTAGTAGACACGCGCAGTATCGCGTCTAAATGTTCATCCGTTAACCGCGAACAATTCTTATTTTTGCGGTAGTTGAGAATTGAAAAAGTCTGCTCACACAAATATGTACTACCAAACATAGTTATTATCTGCTGAGCAAACTTTTTCAATTCTTTGAAGTTTTCAGAACTCAAACCTCCGTAGAACTGTATCAAGTCAGTGCTTTCCTTAAATGCCGTTTTAAGTGTGCTATTACTTTGCAAATCTACTATGTTTATTTGCAAATTGCTTGGTACCTCACTAATATCAATTGCAAAAGGGTTTTGGAATATTTCCATGTTAAGGGAGCTCTTTTTAAAGTCGGTGAATCGATTTACAAACTCAGTTTGTAGTTGTGTTAACACGTTTCTCATTGTAATATTTTGCCACACAAAATTATCTCCAGCTTCTTCCACGGCTTTCTTGCAATTAGGAAAATGGTCAAGCTTTTTTTCATCAATATCCTTGATAAACAGTTTCAGTTTCATTTCAAATGACTTTACATCTGTATACATATCGCAAATCAATTTATTTTTTCCCTGCAAGCGTTTGTTGAGCTGATTCAGTTCCTTAGTCAAATCAGTCAAAAAACCAAGATCGATAATCCACTGTTTGTTAGTAAGCTCTTCTACTGGCTTTCCTTTCATCTCCATGAAGTTGCCAATTTCTTTCCTCAAATCAAAAAACCGTTCCAAAACGGCACCTCGACTGAGCCACCTCACTTCACAGTAGTAAACCACGTCACCATGTTCAGCTTCCAGATCTTCCAAAAACTTTTGGAACTGACGGTGTGTGAGCCCATTTCTTCTTATAAAATTAACAGTGGATGTTACAGTATCCATTATTTCTTTCCAGGATATAACTTTGGAGCACAATGCCTCTTGATGGACAATACAGTGAAAAATCAATGGCACAGTAGATCCAGAATCTTTCACTTTGCTGATGATTCTCCCAACAACACCTTTGTTTTGACCGCTCATGTTCTTGCCTCCATCGGTAGTGACACTTGTTAACTTTTCCCAGCTTAATTGCAATGAATCCAGAGCTTGTTCCACATGGTGAAATAAATCTTCTCCCGTAGTTGTACCTTTCAAACTGCACATTTTCACAAGCTCTTCGTAAACAGTAAAGTTTTCGTCAATGCCGCGTACAAATATGAGTAGCTGTGCTGTATCCGACACGTCCGTACTTTCATCCATCGCTAAAGAGAAACAGTCGAAAGACTGCGCCTTATCCCTGAGTTGTTCACACAAATTAGCACCCAAGTCTTCAGTACGTCGGGTGCAAGTTCTTGCAGAGAGACTAAGACTTTCAAACATTTTTTTCTGCTCTGGGCATATTTCTTCTGCGATAGCTAAGACACACTCTTTTACTAATTCACTATCGGTAAACGGACGTCCACTTTTTGCAAGAATCTCTGCTACCCTGTAACTGGCCCGAACATTCGATTCGCTGTTGTCTGCCACAACCTTAAATATGTTTTGTTGATTTTGTAATGACGATTTCAAAGTGGAAATTTTCCTTTTCCGTATTTCTCCTTCAAGACAGTCAAATTTAGCTTTGTGCTCAGTGTCGTAATGTCGCTTCAGGTTATATTCCTTTACTACAGAAATACTCTTTTGACAAATCAAGCATAACGGTTTTCCTTTCAACTCGATAAAAAAGTATAATTCTGTCCATAATTCGTTAAAAACTCTTTTTTCTTGTTCTATCTTCCTTTTTCTTGAAGCCATGTTTATATAATTATTCTGTAACAATAATGAAAAAAATTAAATTCGTTGTAAAATTATATGTTCCAGTTAGCACCTACAAATTCAACTCCACATTCAAATAATAATTAAAACATGACACACTCGTAACTAACTTCATGTCATGTAACTACTATCCCCGTCCTTATAACATTTACCCATCAATCTGAAGGTTCACATTAACAAGCAGTAAATAAAATAAAACAAAATGCTCGCGAGTGCATACAACTTACCTCATACGTCGTGCGTGAGAAGCTATCAGCGAAGGGAAGAAAGGTGAAACGAAACGCGTAGCTAGCAACCAGATGAGACGTGAGTTTCCGGCGAATTTCCACAACCGAATGTGGCGAGAGCTGCGCGCGGCTGTGATTTTAACTAAAACCGGTCGCTTTGAATTTTTTCGCCGCCGCACACCTGCGTCTAATCAAAGACTGCCGCCCCGCCTATTGTCTCAAAGGAGCCGCCCGCCGCCGCACGTGCGGCGGATAAACGCAAAAGAAATTGCCAAGAATTGAATAAGTACAGCAAATATTTATTTTTGGTAGAAACAATACATAACATCAGTCTTGATAAACAGTTCTTAAGAAATGAAATAGAGGTACATTTTTATCACCCCGCGTGGGAGCGAGCTTTCAAGAATACTCTCATGGCCCAGCAGCATGGCCGTATAAATTCAAGTGAATTTATATGGCCTTTTGCTTCGGTATTTTTTTCTTACGGACCTCAGGCTTGCGGGCCGCACCGAGATAGTCTACGGGCCGCATGCGGCCCGCGGGCCGCCGGTTGCCGACCCCTGGTCTATGGCTAGCTAAGTACAGTTTTCACAGTTTGCCCGTTCTGGGCATACAATATAAGGGCAATAAGGGAAGTTGGTGCCCAATTACAGTAAAAAGAAATTATATCTATACAAGTTAGTTGTTTTGTACTTCAAGTTAATTTTTACCATATCATTGGGTTTTCAGATGGTCACTCCATCCATAGCCTATTGTGCGACTTGCAGCTTGTGCAAAAGTAATAGTTAGGATAAGACAACAGCTTACTCAGTATTGGTAATAAGGTTGGAACCCTGTGAATCTAGCAAACTCTTCTCTTGTCGTGCCACTGGTTCTTTCGAACCAGAGTGTGGGAAAGCGTTTTAGGAGTGTGGGAAAGGATTTTAGGAGTGTGGGAAAGGATTTTTGGAGTGTGGGAAAGGATTTTAAGTGCGTAGCGAAGAGGGTGTTTTCGTGCATTTGACTCATACAACATACCGATTTCCTTACGATGTTTTACTTCACTGTTTGAAAGTACTGATATAGTGCACATACATTTTTCGACAGAAAAAAAATCTTTGGTACTCATTGGTACACAAGGCAGGGCCGTAACCACTACGCTACCAGCCTCTTTTAAACCCCAAGACACATTAAAACTAAGTAAATTGTGGTTTTCCAGGCAGAGAAACGGTCACTATATGTGGACATGCGAGACGATGGCGAAGAAGACAACATGGCGAACTGGGATGAAGACAAACTCAAAGAGGTGGTCGCCAAGAAACATGCTGAGGAGAAATCACAGCCCACCACCGATATTGTAAGTAAAATGATAGCAGATTTAAAAGTAACACTAAAAGCGCCCGCTAAAGCTTTTTTGAAGGAACCCAATTTTGTCATCTTTAAGAAGTTGGTGGGCTAAAAACAACATATTATCATGCCTTTGTAAGATTCTTAAAACTTTATGGTAAATTGTGTAAGGTTTTTGTTAATCCAACAATTGAAATACGATGGCTAGAGCACAAGCCAGGGCAAGTTTTCGGCGTCCTTGCATCTTGAAAGAACCTATGTTGTTTAAGATTCTCTTTCTCCAATAAAATTTTGAATAAATTGTAATATACATCCATAAGAAAAAAGTAGGTATTATAAGTATTATATCAGCTATCTGGTTCCCATAGTATAAGCTCTGCTTAGTTTGGGGCTAGATAGTGTTGTGTGAATTGTCTATAATATTTATTTATTTTTATATAGAAGAATATACCATAGCCCAATATTCTGTCCGCAGATTTGCAAACACTTCCTCGAAGCAGTAGAAAGGTCCAAGTACGGTTGGTTTTGGGAGTGTCCGTCTGGTGGAAAGTGCATCTACCGGCATGCCCTCCCGCCCGGCTTCGTGCTCAAGCGGGATAAGAAGAAAATGGAGGAGAAGAAGAATGAAATATCGTTAGTAGACCTGATTGAGAGGGAACGGGCGGCGTTAGGAGCCAATCAGACGAAGATCACGCTGGAAACCTTCTTGGCGTGGAAGAAGAAGAAGATTAAGGAGAAACAGGTAAGATTTTGATTTATTATCGGCGGTATTAGTGTTAAAAGTGAAGGAAAACATTGTTCAAGCCTTTGTTCTTATTGAGTGAGCAAGGGTAGTGTTATTGCATAAACTGGTAAAACATAACTTGGCAATTAGTTCTATAATTTCATAGATTTTTCTCTAAAAATGCTTATGTTTGCTGCAGCGTTATATAAGGTGATATCAGAAGATAGATTCATACGGCATTATTCACTCGCATTCCGAATAAACCATTAATGAATTCATTGAGCACTATTATCTCACTCTCTGTTCATACGTTTCATTTCGAGAGGTGCTGAATAAAAGGTAAAAATGAACAAAACATGAATCGTCTGATGATATCACACAATTCAGACAGGTGATATCACACGATTCAGACAGGTGATATCACACGATTCACGTTTTGTTCATTTTTACCTTTTATTCAGCACCTCTCGAAATGAAACGTTTACTGGCTGATTTTGAAGATATTTGACAGGAATGTTCAGTACTAAAAAACTGAAAATTGATTTTTTTTTACTCAAGGGTAGGATTTTTGCTGTTTGTGCCATTTACTCGCCTAATTTGATGATGTTTGACTGAACCTTCGGTACGAAATACTTAGCCGTTTCTATTGTGTTAACAGGAAGCAGTCAGCCAAGCAGAAGACCAGCGTCGCACGGACTACAAGGCAGGCCGCGCGGTCGGACTGTCAGGCCGAGAGATGTTCTCGTTCGACCCGGCGCTCGCGGCTGATGATGATGACGACGGCGACGAGGCCGTTGACCTCGCCACCTACGAGAGGGACGATGACGCTGACATGTACAGGGAATTGCAGCTGGATGATATTGGGATTGAGGCTACTGAGGTGAGATATTAATTTATAAGAGCCTAACGCCCGAATACGGAAACACCATCTGATCAAATTAACTAAAGGCTATTTAATTCAATCGAACACTTAAATCAAATGCCTTGTAGTAGCATTGAGACCATGATTCGCTGAGAACCCGTTAAGTTTTCTATATAATGGTAATATTATTTCAAAAAGTGTGTTTCCTATACTTGGACCAGTATAACTCTGCCAATTATTTTTACTGGTCACCCCAAAAACATTTTGTGCATGGTATTATTTTTTGATCAGTCACTTTGATGGTTTAGAAGAGAGCACTGGTGGTCTAGTGGTATCAACCCCGCCTTGCGATCCTAAGGTCGTGGGTTCAAATCCAGTCGTATACCAATGAGTTTTTCCTGTCGAAAAATTGATGTGCACTCAGTATTAGTGCACATAATTTTTTCAATGGCTACCACGAACCGGAAGACGAAACGTAGGGCGCTCACCCACCGGATGGACCGACGACATTGTTAAGATCGCGGGAAGTCGGTGGATGTCGGTGGCCTCAGAATTGTTCTTCCTGGAAACGTGTAGGGGAGGCCTATGTCCAGCAGTTGATTTCTCAGGCTGATGATGATGATGACGATGCTAGTATTCAAAACGGCGAAAACGTCGTGAGGAAACCGGCGTGTCGTAGAACCTAAAAAAGTTCGAGCAACACGTGTCAAGCGTCACGTAAAAAGGAAGAAGCATAGCTGTGTTTCAGAGTGAATGGTGTTATTAATTCAACTCTCTTTCCAGGTGGATGATTCGGGCACTAAAGCGCAGTTGGACAGACATGAGCAACTGGTGAAAGACCTCCCCTCGCCCGCGCCGGAGCCCGAGGCCGAGGGCGACGCCCCCGCTACCGTGCCCATCAATGAGAACCTCTTCCTCGATGAGGAACTGGATGAGGAGCTGGAGAACCTAGACTTGGAGGACTAGCGAATGCAGCCCGCAAAGATACGAGTTACATATCTTTGGGGTGAATGACAAACAGTGTAGTGATACTTGAAATGGACGGTTCCTGAAGTAAGCTGAAGTGTAGCCAAGTGTTAAAGCGAGAGTAGCCGAATTTCTCTTGACTAAGCCCTCTGGTGATTACCCGTGTACCTGGTAGTGCATGGTATTAGTTATGAGCAATAAATAGAGAAAGTGCACTTCGCTTTATAATATTTCAATTATTTATAAACAACTGACCTCCCCAGATTTTTTTTGCGAAAATAAAAGAGTAGCTAATACAAAATTCTCTCGATGTTGAACAAAACTTTGACAGAAAACCTATGGGATCTCTGTCAAAATCTAAGTTTGAAATTGAGATTTGGATTGGAATCTTGGCCCATAATCAGAAACAGTGCTTGAGGCTTGACTCAGACTTAGGCAAATCTTCCTCGTCTTTTTTTTTTTTAATTTCTTAAATGGGCCTTATTGTCTTAGCCACTCAGATTGAGATTATCCCCCTTGCAGACACGATAGAACCACGACGGTCTATTCTAATCTCGATGCTAACTGATAACTGGCAACACATCCCAAAACGAAGTAAAAATACAATCATGAGTGAAAGTGAATAAAGTGTCAAAAAAATCTGAAAAACTTAAAAAACTTGGCGGAAGGACTTTCTTCTTCTATCGTGTCAATGGAACACTAGATAATTTTCAAGTAGTATTTTGCCACCTCTACTGCATGGAAGGACTTTGAATCAGCACAAATTTAAAAAAAAAAAAACGAAGTAAAAATATTTATTCCTGTCAAGTTCATGATATTTATCGTGTAGCCGCCAATCCTCAAATACCTAAGAACTTCGTGTAACTAGAAAGCTTGGCTTAATTTTGAAATGGTTTGTTGATTATTACAATAGTCTTATCATATTTTTCGCCATTTCATGTAGTTTCAACTTTGTTAAAGCACTGAATAAAATGTCTAATATTCATCATGTAAATATGAAGATAGGATTATTGGACTGTTTATATTTCAAATGGAAATAAAAATGTATTTTATAAACAATCTATTTTTATTCATCGCTTTCCGAATGGGAAGTTCCGATCCTACGTGGGTTCTAATTTGAGTTCGTGCCAATGAGTTTTATTGACCAAAAATGTATGTGCACTATGCCAGTACTCGAAATCTGCATGTCTTTTAAAAACATAAGTGCGCAAAATGCTTTCACCGCACGAGGACAGGTCGAAAAAGGAAAATCAAACAACGGCTTGGAGAAGGTATTGTGTTTAATTAAGAATATGGAATGCCTGTTTATTGTTAGGTTATGTATATGTTATTTATACTTTGATTACAATATATTCTTATGCATATTATCGACGAGCATGTATGAAGAATGTTATGCGAGTGAATGAAGCGAAAGGTGTGTCAGGATCGTAGCAAGTGGAAATCCGTGATCTCTGCCTACCCCTATGGGAATGAGGCGTGATTTTATGTATTTCCCGATATTTCTCGGCACCGTGGCTGCACCATGATCACGGGTGGAACCGAAGTCTATTCCAGTAAGAGAAATGTTCGTAAATAGGTATACCCTTGTTCGAAAATAATGTTTAGACCCTAGTTTAAAAATATAGTAGTAGATATAGTATTCAAAATAAGTAAGTATAGATAAACCAGTCTAAAAATGCACGCCCCTCCACCACGTTTACTTGACGTTGACTCACAGCAAAGTACTTAAAATTGATCCTTGTTTTGTAAATGATAAAGAACAATTTACTTTGACTGACTGAAGTAGTGGGATGTGCAGTTTAGGATTGGTTGATCTCTACTTGTGTATAAGAAGTATTCAAAATAAGTAAGTATAGTATTCTAAAAAGTATAGCAGGTATTTAGTGTAGATAGTATTCAAAATATATTATAGTTTTCAAAATAATTTTTAAAATGCTTAAATAACCTCATTATCTAAGCAGAATTCGAGGGCCGCCGGGGCTGACGTATTTTTCCATCTCCAACCATTTAGCCGGATTCTTGATAGTGATCTGGTCGATGGTTTGTTGAGAGAACTTCTTCGTCCTCATTCGAGGAATTACGTTGTTCAAGATGTGGGAGTAGCCATGTCCGCCGAAATCAATCTAAAAATAACAAAGTAGCAATTTAATACCGAGCTTCTTATAAAATACTAGCTGCCTGTCCCGGCTTCGCACGGGTGTACATTTATTTTTTAAACACATAATTATAGCCCTTCGACCATAACGACACCTTTGAGAGGAGATGGTGGGAGGAGGCTCGAGAGAGAGATAAGTGGAAGTCTTTGGGGGAGACCTTTGCCCAGTAGTGGGACAAAATAGGTTAATTAAAAAAAAAATATAGCCCATGTTACTCAGGGTGAATGTAGCTTTCCAATGGTGAAGAATTTTTGAAATCAGCACAGTAGTTTCTGAGTTTATTCATTACAAACATACACACATAAATAAAAATCTTTAAGTACTCTTTATAATAATTACTAGCAGCCCGTCCCGGCGCTTCGCACGGGGTAGACAATTGTTGTACATTTTTTTGTTCTATCGCTAATAGATTTATTTCAAAATGAAATGTTGCCTATGTCAAATTGGAAGAATGTAGCATTCTATTGGTGAAAGAATTTTTTAAATCGGCCCAGTACTTTTTGAGCCTATTCATTACAAACATACAAAAATAGGTACAAATCTTTCCTCTTTATAATATTAGTATAGATAAGCATAGACTATGCGATCCTTAGCTTCGCAAGGGTGGAAAAATACACAGACTTCCGCGATAAATGGACTATCCAACACAAAAATATTTTTTGAATTCGGACCAGCAGTTTCTGCGATTAGCGCATTCAACCAAACAAACAAACAAACAATCAAACTCTTCAGCTTTATAATATTAATTATAGATGTTTGCTTTGGTTGAGTTACTTACCAATCGATGCTTGGTGTGTATGTCATGCGACATCATCACTCTATCAGCCAACCCCTCGTCGACCAGCAGACGGATCTTGTCGATGCGTTGGCTATCAGAGGGCATGTCGATAGCGTCGTTTAGCTGATAGTATGACACTTCGGTGCCGAACAAGTCGAATTGGCATATGCCGCCGAGAGCTGCGAATTCGAGCAGCTTATCGTTTTGTAGGAGGGTTCCTGAAAATATGGTCTTTCGTATGAAAATGAGGCAATAGAAGTTACCTAGGTCAAAGATTATTATCCTAGGTATAGGTATCGTTATCACGTAAAAAGAAAGATGGAAGGCATACGGGGTGCGTTTACGTATGCGCCAAACCGACTGTCGGCAGACCAGCGTTTTTTGCTAGCCAACCAACATATTATTATGCTGAGGCAGAGTCCGTTTTGCGACGCACAAAGCTCACCTCTGTAGATTGTTAGTGTGAGTTTTGCTTAGCGGATAAATATTTTTACTTTCTTTCTATACTTAATTTAGAAATAAATAAAGGTTCGAGTGAGTTTAAGGTCGAAAACATGAGCGGCGGCTTGGCCATAATAGACTTGTTCCATTAGTTTATACAATTGTTCTTGTTCCATAAAATTGCACGACCACGCTAGTTCGAAGACGTGACACGACAAGAGAAGAATTTGGTATAGTTTAACGTACGGTCCAGATGAGACATGACAGCCTTATCAGCCTTTCCACCGGCCTCGAGGTAGAGCCTCATGATCTCGAAGGGTGCCTTCGGGTCGCGGTGAGGATGGAAGCTCACGCCGCAGCCGAGTCTCGCCTGGAGCTCACCAGCGGCCTGGATCACACGCTTCTCGAAGTCTGGGGAAGAAAGGTGAAGCTAGGAACTCTCGTGATTAAAAGTTTTAGACCTAAGTTAGCAGTACTACTCTACTAGAGAGGTCTTTCACCAAGCCTATGTTTCTGCCGCCAAGCAGCGTTGTTTCTGTTTGAAGGGATGCCTGTAAAATAACTAGATGGACGCAGGGCACGTTGCAGAGCGTGACCTGGGGGCTAATTCTCGGGCCGATCTCGATCATTTTCAATTTTATTTTATTGCTTCTTTTCGAAGAGAGAATGGATGATTTCCTTTAGCAATTCATCAACGACCTCATCGTAAAAGCCTCGACAGCTATGATATACGGAAAACGTAGAAAAAGTGCAGTATTGTGAAAAGAAGCAATAAAATAAAATCATTAGCCCCCTGCGAGGCCATGAAATGTTACTGGCGATGATAACCATTTATATGTCCCCAACAAATGCTTGTTCCATCAGCTAGTTTTATAAAAAATAGGTTGATACTGAACTCTAAATTAAATTAAATTAAAAAAATTAAAAGTTTTTTATTCAGATGTCATATCATGGATCCATAGATCCATAGGTACCTACTTACAGCTAACACATACAAAATAATAAAACACGGCAATCAGTAGCAAATGGTACACAGAGTTTTAGTGGTTTGTAGTTCACACAACTAAGTAAGTAAGTAGGACAGCCAGGGGCATCATTCTCGCGCCGACCGGGATTATTTTTCGGTGGAGATGTCGTCATAGGTCGGTCAAAAAGTCGTGACAACCATCTTGGCGTATTCTCACGATTTCTTCCTTCAATTTTCTCGGTCGAAGTTCATGCGAGACGCAACGTCTAGTCCGGACTAGCCGAGACAGAACGCAGTATTCGAGATCTCTTGAATTTGATAGTGGTTTGACAAAACACAATATTATTTTCAGCAAAATTTTATTTTATTGCTTCTTTTCGAAGAGAGAATGGATTAAATCCTTGAGCAATTTATAGACGACCTCATTGTAGAAGCCTCGACAGCTATACGATATTTGGAAAACGCAGAAAAAGTGCGGGGTTGTGCAATGCCTTTGAGCTCTCCGTTTATGCTTATAAAAATCACTATAAGCTAAGTAAAGCATTGGCCTGGGAACTCATCGAAGATATTGTGCGGTCCCTACTTGCAGCAGAGAAAGATTTCCACTAAATCAAAGGCATAATGTGGTAACCTAACCTCTTACCAACCAAATATAATTCAATGGTGAGGAACCTTTGGTGGATATGATATGCCTCATAACAGCATAATAAGACAAGTCCCTACCTATAAGGCCTTACCGAAAATAATAAGTTAAATTAGTACACTGTTCTGCCATTGTGGATTGCAAACTAAGTATTATTTTATGTCAATTACATTATTTTTCTAGGTCTTCATCACATTATACTTCTTGGCACAGGGAGCTAGTCGGTACCGGCTATGGCTGAGCATCCTAATGGATCTGTCATATCTTCAGTATCAAGAGAATTCAAAAAATGGGTACACTTCCCAACGACCCCCGTTGAGGCAGTATCTAAAGATTGGGGAAGGTTTTTCAAGAGTTACCGGCACAACAGTCAACTCATAATATGATGAATAAAAGTGCAGTAATATATTAAATCAATGCTCTGATAAAAGCTTGTCTTTTTAATCATTATCATTTAAATACAAGAGATTTCATTACAATTCTTACCATACTGTTACCATAATTGGACTAGAGAACTTACATACAATCAAAATCAAAAATTACCTACATTATTAGAAAAACATCATAAGACTGATGGTTTCCAAACAGTCTCTACCTAAAAGAGAAATAAATAATATTTGTATACCTACTAAACTTTATATACCTACTATAGGAAAAAAATTAATAGACTGAATAAAAACCACATCTTTATTTACAAACATATAATTACAAAATTCACATGAAACCGTTGGGCTATTCGCAGACTGATTGCAAATAATGCTTCAAGCTCGATGGTTTGTACAGATAGACGAAGCAAAGTAAGTAAATAAGTCCTGCGTGCAGTGGTAGACGGTCAATATTGTTGCCTGATAGTACTTATATAATTTCCAGCACTATTTTTAGTCAACCATAACAGTGCTTTGCAGTAAATTCTCTTTTGGCTTCGCCAACCTTTCCATAATCAGATGTTCCTGCAACAAAATAAATAAATACAAATATGAATAAAAGCATTTATATATAGGCCTTTGCATCTATTGTAGATGATATAAATAGGCGTCAGGGGCAACTGATGATTACTCAAGCCCTACTCGAGGAACACTATAGTGCCTGGAACAGGATTTCAAAGTGATTCTTGCAATTTAACTGAATAAAGACAATTTTGATTTGATTTTAGATGGAATAGGCTTGCCCAGCACCTATACCAAGTAAATAGGTCTGTAATGCATCAAAACATCAAAACTAAAGATTTGGACAATTAAATAATAGTATTCAATGAGACAATGAATAATTATTATGATTGACAGGGATTTACACGAGTCTTTTAGTAAAATTTAACAGTGTACGTCTACTGCTGTTTGTTTATACTAGTCTCATCTGCTGTTTGAGTAGAAAAACCTCTATTCAGTTTTATTCGGTAATTTTCCAGCTTGGTAGGTAGGTACAGTTCCAAACATCTCATTAACACTTTGTAAATAACCCATTGAGCCCTACTGCTTATAGTTTTGTCCTTAATGCTAATATTTAGGGGATAAAATCATTTATTTACTTTACAAAAAACACAAACAAATTTTTCTTCTTCTTCTGAGATTCTGGTTTGAGTGTTGCCCGCTAGTGAAATGTATTTCAGTTAGTTCAATCAAAAAAATAGAAAATTATTAACCGCGTTTGTTTTTTCTGTTCTGTAAAAGCTGTTGTAAGTTTATCAGTAGACAAATAGATATAAAATAGTTGCTACACATATTATTTTTCATTGGGTGGATGAAAATTTATCATCATGATTTTCTTGTCCTTGTCCCATTATTATGGCCAAGGTTTTAAAAAAAAACAAAAAGACTAGCTTTTTGACCCTTAAGTCTTTGCAGCTCATTTTTGTGTTTGGCATTGAATATTATATCGATCTTTCTTCTCTTATTTCCTTCAAATAACATATTATTGAATAAAGCTTTTTTTTACACAAAGAAACTTACAAATAAACAAATATTTACAAAATGTACAAAATACACAAGAAACAGTTGAGCTATCTGCAGATCGTTACAAACGATCTAGAGAACATATTATTGTATTTGTGATATGATGATTTATTACGCTTTATGTACATAGACCGAAGAGTATAGTATGTGCACGTCTGTATAATAATGCCGTGTCCGTTTCCCTTCCGATGCAAAGTGTGTTGAATTTTGCGCCTGAGTATACAGACATTTTGAGAACCTGACGTTTTGCTACCTAGACGTTCTGCTATACAGACCATCTGATAGTTGGACGTTTTGCTACTTGGTCATTTTGCTAATTAGTCTTACTGCTCATTAGACCTTTTGCTCTGTTGGACATTTTGCTACTTGGACCTTTTGATCAGGAGGCAAAAAATACACCACTACTTACCACTTTGGAAGTGTCTCTCGCACAAACTATTCTGTTTAGAAAAAATGATATTACAAACCTCAACATAATTTTTGAAGACCTATTCACCCTTAAATGCCACACGTATGGGGACGATAACGAACACTATTTTCTATTCTACACTTCGACTGAAAAAAATTGTCGGTGAGAGTAAGTAATCCAACCGCTAGATCTAACGCCAAGACATAAGAATCAAATGCAAACACTACTACGTTGAAATGCCCGCTTACGTTCCGTTATTGGTCAGTTTGATACAATAAACTTGAATTTTGACATAAAAACTAAATTTTTCCCAACATTTTAGCTTTACTTATACGTAATTCACTTGAAGTAACAAATTGAAATATCATTTGATAGATAATTGAACAAAACACTAGAATAGTAGTAAATAATCGATCGATTAATCGTTCGATTATTGGATAAGCGTGTAACGTAACGCATCTCGGTTGAAAAATATGCCATCAACCGGGATAAAATGTCCTATTTCAGTGAGAATTGGCTTTTTGAGTATAGACAGACATTTTTCACTCGGGATAGCTTATGTTTGTCAGAGATCAATAGGCCGAGATCTTTTAGGGACATTGAAAATCCCGGTCGGCCCGAGAATCATGCCCCAGGGGCCTAATTCTCGGGCCGATCTCGATCATTTTGCAATTTTATTTTATTGCTTCTTTTCGAAGAGAGAATGGCAGATTTCCTTGAGTAATTCATCAACGACCTCATCGTAAAAGCCTCGACAGCTACGATATACGGAAAACGGTGAAAAAGTGCGGGATTGTGAAAAGAAGCATAAAAATAAAATTGCAAAATGATCGAGATCGGCCCGAGGATTAGGCCCCAGTACATTAGTTCATATATTATAATATACCTACTTGAAGTAAAAGGCTAAAAGACACGCACCTTTCAAAGGCCAGACGCTAGCGAGCTCGCCCATAAAGCCTGCCCTCACCGAAGTATTGTCCAAACAGCCGTCAACGATCTCCGTCATCATGTGGCAGAAGATATCCTCAACGCTGCTGGTCTGCGTCTCTGTCTTCTGCAGGTCTGCGAGGTAGTGGCCGGTGCCGGCTACGATGTGTATCCCGCACTCCTTGGAGACGTACTGGTAGAATGCGACATCGCGCTGTAAGCCTTCGGTCGTGTTCTCTACGATGGCTCCTGTCGAAAAATTATCCTCAAGATTTCTTCGTAGAAACATGCGATATTAGAAGCCAAGGATAAAATCGGCAAATTTTATTATCCGCACTTGATGTGCGGGCAGGTTTTTTCCGCAAGTAGGCCGCTGGTGGGCCCTTTTTGCGTGACCCTTGACACGTGTTGCTCGAACTTTTTTAGGTTCTACGACACGCCGCGCTGTTTCCTCACGATGTTTTCCTTCACCGTTTTGAGAGTACTAGCATAGTGCACATAAATTTTTCGACAGAAAAACTCATTGGTACACGACTGGATTTGAACCCACGACCTTCGGATCAGAAGGCGGGGCCACTACCACTAGACCACCAGTGCTCGAAGCCAAGGGTAAATCACCACACTGATTCGAAAGAATCAGTGATATCATGAGAAGAAGAAGGTATAGCCAACCAGAGTGGAGCGCGATAAGTGAGAACGCTTGGGATACGAAAATGTTTGCGCGATCCAAGGTTTTTGCCACATTAGTAGCAAATTGAATAAGGCCGCTGTTGTATATATCCAACAGCGGCCTTATTCAATTTGTTATTTTTGGCGGCCTCCATCATAAATTGGATCATGGGTTTTTGTTATAACAAAAGCTAAGTAAGTACACTTAAAAAAAGAAAAGGCGAAAAGCTGAAGCTTTATCTATACCTATGCTAAAAAGTATGTAGGTAGATAGGTACCAAACCAAAGTGAGCTTACGAACCTCCACCAAACTTCTTATAAGCATGCACATCGTTTATCACGGCAATCTTAGCCGCGTTATCAGTCATCATCAGGTTATACTTGGAACTGTACGGGTACTGCCTCAGATAATTACAAGTCTTCAACGCAAACTTCTTATCGTTGAAAAAGTTGGCCAGATGTGCTGGCGGCTGGCGGTAGAAGTGGCTGAAGTTCATTTGCAGATGTTCGTGGGTCAGCGTACGGCCCAAGGCGGTGGGAGCAATCTCGCCTAGAACTGGAAGGAGAATGTGCTTCACTTCAAGTCTTGATCTAAGAACGGCTGCATGGATTGTGATATTTTTCATGAAATCAGTAAAACTGTGCTGAGAATTTTGTGGACGTGGGCGTTCACCGTTCTTTATATCTTCATTTCTGGTAACCTTTCAGGTAAGTAACCTACTTTTCTGTTAGTCCAGACTGCTAAAATAGTAATAAATTGGTTCAATATTTGATTCAAATCGGTCCTGTATTCCAAGCATTGTAACTTTCGATTTCAGGCGTTGGATATCTGTCTGAACTTATTTACGTACCGTAGACCTCCCCATAGATTTCAAGATACGGGCGATCGATCTTGTTTGACTTGTTGCATACAATAAGTGCCTACGCGATGTAGGTGACCCAGACTGGTAGTGCCTAGCGTTTCATTTTATTCTATCTTGAGTGATCATTGATCAACAAGTAATACATATTACTGCACGGTTATCAATTCATATTCCCCGCCAATTTATATCCAACATTGTCACTTTCCAGTGTAGTTATTTCTTGGATGAGATCGATCGATGTTATAAAAAATGGAGCCTTTTCCACGACCATTTACGTAACTTACTAGACCAGAAGGGTACGTAGGTTTGTAAGGGAACTTAGATCTTAGTCAATAGATACTTTTTATTAGTAGACGACTTCGAGGTGGTATCAAACATAATAAAAATAAATTGATAACACTCACCGGTTTGCACCATCGGAGCCATCTTCTCTCACTAAACTATTTGTTACAATTACTAAGCAATGTACCAACTCACTCCGATAATAGACCCTTATCTATCGTAATTATTTAAATATGAGAGCAAATGAAGAACTATTTAATACTCAAATAGGAAATTACGAGCAGCGCGCATGTTAGCCCTGCGAGGTCGAATGATCGATTAAGGTGTGGCGCTGTTTCATCATCATCATCTCGAAGAAGGACGCTCCTGGGAACACCTACATTCCCCGGAAGATCGATTTTGAGGCCTCTATCCACTGATCTTACAGAATCTTTACGATGCCGTCAGTCTATTGGGTGGAGTCCTATACGTTGCGGTGTTTTACCAAAGTTAATGTAGGTACCTATAAGCACCTACCACCATAATAGGTGTACCTAGTACCTAGACTTATAGTAAGTACCCACCGTATCATCTCGTAAATAGTAGGTAAATAGTGTAGGTCGCCTACCTAGGTAACCCTTAACCGCCGACCGATTATAAATTTACCTTTAATGCAGTTACCATGGCACCTTCTTGTTGACTCGATTAGCAATGTCATAGCGAAGTTTGCTAATGGTGACAATCTTAATCATTCAGCGAACGTGTTGATAGGGAAAAGCAAAATAAGAAGAAAAATAGGATAATAAGATGCCCATTCTAGTTCAGGACTACACATGGACACAGACAAACGACACAGTCCACATAAGAATTCCAATAAAAGCAGTGAAACGTGAAAAGGTAGACTTGTTCACTGCAGACTCCTATATCAAGGCTCACTTCAGCCCTTTTCTCTTCGAAGTGTTCCTTCTCTACGAAGTGGATAATGAGAGAAGCAAGTGCACAATAACAGGCGATCTGATCACTCTAGACCTATGCAAGAGAGAAACTATTCAATGGGAGTGTTTGGAGAAAGAGCTAACTAAAACAGAGAAGATGACACTACGGCAAGAGATCCTAGATAAATCTGTAGAGGAGGCTCAACAGCAAAAAGAAGATAAGAGAATAAAGAAGAGCCAATTGGATCGGTTTACAGTCCAGCAGGCAATGGAAATAGACACGAAGCATCACAACTTGATGGATTCACGGAAACTACAGGAAACAACTAACGCTATGAAAGCGCTTGAAGAGTGGAAAGTGAATGTTGATGAATCTAAGAAAGTAGTTAGCAGTCATAATGGAGCTATGGAACTGTACAACGGTAGCAAAAACAATAAATCTGGAGTAAAGATTGTCGAACTTCAAGATAATGATCCCAGAATTGCTGAACTAGAGCTTAACGATAAAGGATCTTGTGACAAAATAAGAGAGCTTCCACGTGACGAACTCCAAAATGAGACAGAAGTTTCTACCAAACCTGTAAAAACAACCAAAAATGCTAAAAAACCGCAAAGAATTCCGATAAGATCAGAATACGTTGACAAGAAGAAAGACGAATTAGCAAAGAGAGTTCTGCCGAGATTGCGCGAAGCAGGCCAGTTGGAGATCACGCATACGCCAAGAACCTTTCCAACTCCTAGCAGGGAATCACACGCTGATGAGGAACAGGCGTGGTTGAAGAATATCACTCTTGCGAGACGAGCAACAGGTAAGGAACTTTCATTATCATGCTTTCTACCTACTATTATATGCTTGTGGCGTTCCAACGTGTT
Organism: Thera obeliscata; assembly: GCA_947578465.1. Taxonomy (NCBI): domain Eukaryota; kingdom Metazoa; phylum Arthropoda; class Insecta; order Lepidoptera; family Geometridae; genus Thera; species Thera obeliscata. The sequence continues at coordinate 1,866,054 of OX387915.1, forward strand.
GCCTGAAAATATCTGTTGAATGGCCACGTGCTTCTGTTTAGCGGCGTGCGGCGAGGCGGGTTTTATAAACGAAAGCGTAATTTATAGAAAGCCTGTGAATGTCATCCTTAGAAAAATTGAATGATACACTATCTGTGGCTGCCACACCTCTGACGTTTTGTTTTGTTCCAGGATTCGTCTCGGAAGATCTGCGGCCTGAGGAGCAGGATCCGCAATGGTGCAAAGAGAAGGGAGACGAGTTCTTCCGCAACGGAAATTATCTTGGCGCGGTCAGCGCCTACTCCCACGGCATCACGCTTTCAGACAAGCTGCCGACTTTGTATGCTAATAGATCTGCCACCCATTTTGCACTGGGGAATTTTAAGAAATGTGTAGGTATTTTATCCACATTTATTTTTACTTTTTAAAAGTACCTATGTACCCGTTGGGTTTTGGCGGGTCTGAAGTAAGCCGTTTGTGCATAAATGGCCAATGACAGATGGAAGCTTCGCCGAACACCTAACTTCAGACCCGTCAAAATCTAGCGGCTATATTGTAGGTACCTAGTACCTACACATACTATTTTATTTAGCTAAATACGATCCTGAGGGTCCGAAAATGTTGACGAAATACCACTTTTTTGTCTTTGAGTGTGTGATTTGCGTAGGTATTTACAAAATAACCGTATTCTCCAGATGGAAGACTGCTCCGCAGCCCTGGAGCTGATGGTGCCGCCTTGCGAAGGCAACCGTCGCAGTCGCGCCAAATGCATCGCCCGTCGCGGCGCGGCGCTCGCACGGTTGGGTTACCTCAGCAAGGCTATTGACGAGATGAAGGCAGCAGCTAGGCTTCTGCCCTCGGATGAAAATATTAAGAAGGATATTTATGATATGGAGAGGGCTTGGGAGCAGAACCCTGATTCAGATTGAATTATTTGTTTAAGACTTGTTTCGATTACTGCGACCCCTTCGGTCATTTAGTGGCAAGCACAACTAATTTTATCTGAAAGGTTATGTTGAATAAGCTAGCTTTCCGGGATCTTAAGCCCGGCTCACTTTACAAATAAGTTTACTTATGCGTAATTTACTTGATTTTAACTTGTATGCGTAATTTACTTGATTCTAGCAAGTTCTGAAATAAAACTTCGATGAAATGCAAGCGATCTCTTTCTTTCGCGAAGCTTTACGAAAACAAGAATGAACCAAATAAACATTATAATAAACAGGATAAATGTACATTGCTACTTAATTCAATTGCTCTATAACCTTCGGCAGGCCGAGGTTCTTCAACAGCGCATGTGGCGAAGGATCCCTTCCACGGAACCTTCGGAACACCTCACCCGGATGACAGCTTCCGCCCACAGCCAAGAATGTATCTTTGTACCTTTTACCCACTTCTGTGACATCCTGCTCAGTCCTCCTCGCCTCTTCAAATGCACTGTAGATGTCCGCAGCGATCATCTTCGACCATAAATGACAATAGTACGCCGCCCCCCATTCTTCAGACATTATCTGAGTGAACGATAGCGGGTGGGAGTCGTATTTGTTGAATGCTAACGTGTGGTATTTCGGCCACAATTCCCTTACGATATCCCTCCAGAACTCTTTCTTCGAATGCAGGTCCAAGTCTAGTCTCGATAAGTACAGTTCTTTACACAAGTCGTAGCCGGACATGTGGCTCCTGATGTTTTGTAGGTTCTTCAAAATATCTTCCGGTAAAGGCTCGTCTGTGCTGAAGTGTCCGCTGATTGCGCGAATAGTATAAGGGTCGTATAACCAGTGCGTCATGACCTGACCACATACTTCCGCCGCGTCCCATTCCACATTCGATAGACCAGCTACTTCGGAATAGTTTGCTTTTGTCAGCAGATGGCGGAGAGAATGGCCGAACCTTTGAAACAGATAGCCGACTTCCTTGAACGTGAGTAACGATGGTTTCCCTTCGATTGGCGCTTGGAAGTTGAATATCAATGCGGACAGAGGATTTGTAGATGTTGTGGTGCATTTGTTACGCATGGCGATATGCCAGCCAGCATCATCGTGCACTCGTATCTTCTGATCTTGTCGCGCGTAAGGATCGAAGTAAAACCCAGCGATGGGAGAGTTGCTAGAGTCATCAAAAACATCATAGAACTTGACATCTTTATGCCAGGTATTGACATCAGCTCTCTCTACGATCTCAATTTTGAACAGTGAACTGCACAAGTTGAAGAGACTGGTCATGACTCTGGGTAGAGGGAAGTACTCCCTGATTTTGTTTTCATCGAAGCCGTACAGTGACCACTTTTGTTTTCTTTGCCAGTAGGGAATATCCCAATGTTCCAGCGCTGAGCTGAATCCTCTCTCATGTGCAAATCTTTGGAGCAGCTCGATTTCCGCATCTTGCATGGATCGGGCACTTTCAAGTAGGTTATCAAGAACACTGTTGACATTTTCTAAAGATCCTGCCATTTTAGTCTCCATGCTCATGTCGGCATAGGTCTCAAAGCCCAAGATGTTAGCTTGCTCGTGGCGGTAGGAGCGAATATTCTCCATATTGCTTCCAGTTTCAATCTCCTTGTTGACGTAGTTGGAGCAACGTTGATTGTAAGCCTGCCAGGCATTCCATCTTGTCTCTCTGTCCGGACAGTACTGCATGAAAGGCTCGTAGATATGAGGTTGCAACGTCACCCTCCAGGGGCCTCGGTTAGGATCATTAGGTGCAGCCATGGCTTTTACCAGAGATTCAGGGCACTCTTTCAAGATACTATTGTCATGGACTGTGCTGGTGAAAAGTTTATTGGCCACATTGACTTTCTCTCTGAACTGCTGTCTATCTTTTTGTAGTGAATTGAGAACATTTGATAATCTGTCCTTTTTGATACCCTTCACATCGATGCCGTTGAGTTTTCCTTCCAAGATGTACTTGTCTAGCAACCTCTGTTCCTCATCAGTTAGCTTCTTAAGTCTGTTTTTTTCATTGACAGCTGCGTGATATATTGCGGGGCTGTGGAATTTGGATGACCTAGCTTGGTGGGCTCTTTCATGGATTTGAATGTATGACTTAGTAGGCATCAGCGTGCTGTTTCCTAGGTAAAGAGCCTTGGCCACTCCCCAGGTTAGTTCTAGTTGTGAGTCTAGCTTTTCCAGCGGCTGGAATATTTCAACAAATGCATTCTTACAGTTGGGTGCGCACTGCTCTATTTGTCCGACTCCATTCTCATATTCCATGCTTTGCTTGCTGATGGTGGCGATGCATTTCTCGATGGAGATGTCATTGAACTCTGGCAGCCCACTGTCAGACAGTAGAGCATTCTGATCTGCATCCTCCCCAATTTCTGGGATTCTGAAATAGTAAATAAGAAGTCATAAAGCTATAGTAGTGCTTTCATAATCTCAACAACATAATACATTAGAAAACCATGAAACTTTTTAATTGTGGTATTACCGGCCATTCCAGGGTTACAAACCGACTGAATAGATTTAATAAGAACATACTTGGTTATTCGTAAAGGTGCTCGCATTTTGAAAGAACAAGTAGGAGGATATTTATTCCTATTAGTCCAAACTTCTGATAACCTACTATACCAAGGGTCAAAACAGGGGAAATAAATGAATTTATCACATGCAAAAACTAGTAAAATGCAATACTTACAGTACGACGTATCCCGAGTTCCGTTTGCTTAGATAAATTTGTCTTTTCACATGTCGGCTTACAACGTTCGTTCGTAGAAATGATAGAGCCATTTTATTCCGCTATATCCCGAGATAAATAATTTATTTCATAATCCTGCCTATTCTTGCGAAACAACCAAGCGATTTCAAGCAAATGCGAAATTTTATTTTGGGCGAAATCTCCGCAATTTCTTATTGACTTGACTGAACTATGGATGAAGGAAGTTGTCAATGTCAGTTTAGTTTTTTCCTGGCGCTGGATACTTGATATTTTTACTAGTGTCATTCTGAATTGCATACTTGAAAGATAGATAGATAAGACAGCTGACGTGACATGAGATCCACAGATCAAACACTTTATTTGTTTTTATCGCCCGTTTGGCTAATGTTTTGAAAACATACTACCTCGTCTATATCTAATAGAAACATGAATGATGCTCTTGTTTTTCTCTAGAATGTTTAACTTTTATCTCTAAACAGTGGTTTCCAATTGTTTCCATTCCAGTAGCGTGTCATGTGGTACTTGGGTAGGTAGGTACTCTAAAAAATCTGAGTGCTTTATCAAATGTTTATAAATAAGGTCCAAATAAAACTAACTTAACTTTAATTAGTAATTTCACTAGAAGAACAAATTAAACCTTTCCACAATCTTCTACCATAGTTACATTATCAATCAGAGACACATTCACCATTTGGCAAGTACATAGCTTGCTACAACTTGCAGATTCACAAGCTTGACGGTCACCAGTCCTTTTCTTAGTATTCACCAGGGTCCCTCTATCTGGGGTACTACAACAGAAGTCCGTATCGAGTCCCATTTTCTCTCCATCCTCTAAAGTCTGTGGCAGGCGTTGGTTTAAGGTTTCTGGTAGAAGTAGGCTCGCTATCCCGCCGGCTACGAGAAGGGCCCCCATGATTATGAGAGGAAGGACCATTATGTCGGAACCCTAGAAATTAATCATCAAGTTATTCTATTAATTTTCATTTTATGAATGCTTGACCTAGATGCTTCCTAGATGAGAGTGATTGGTTCGAATCAAATAAAACGAGGTTGAGAAACAAGAAGGTTCAAAATGATGAGGAATCTTATACCTTTAAACGAGAAAATCTTGTATATTTATATATATATATATATATATATATATATATATATATATAAATATAAATATACAAGATTTTCTCGTAACGTATTAGGATCTCGGAAACTGAGCCAACGATTTTCATGAAATTAAGTATACAGGGGTTTTCGGGGACGTTAAAACGATCTAGCTAGGATTCATTTTTAGAAAATGTTTAGAAATGTCGTAAAGTAAATAATCAACTTTATCATAAAATCATAACTCCTAGCGCCATCTGTTGATTAAGTCATGAGTTAGTGGGACAGAGAACGCCATCTATTGACGAGTAGTGGAGTTTATTATTATATAAGCTAACAACTTTAACTTTTATGAGTTTATTATTATAATTTATTATTATTATAACACAACAACAGTTTACCAAAAAAAAATACTAAGTATAATTATAATAACACAACTTTCTGATTCGTTTGTAATGTCGGCAACTCAAACGGCTCAGACGATAGGCGCGGGTTCGATTCCAGCGGAAAAATTATTGCCTAATGTTTGATATGGCCATTTTTTTGGGGCCTGATTGTTGTAGCACACAACACGATGAGAACCTACAATTCCTGATACCCACAACACCACCACAACATTATACAATGTCGTAACTATAAAGGTACCTACTTAAGGTGCCTTTGGGCCAACTAGCCAACTTTGCTAGTAAAATGATCATGATTTTTTTGCTAATATTTTTTAATTTTTCTTACAAAACCATTTAGCTTCATTTCATTTAGCTAAACTCATTTAGAAAAAAGTCATTTAGAGGCATAGGTAACTTACTAAATAATTGACTAGTGGTATAAATATAGGTCCCAACATCCCGAGCACGGAGCTCAGACTCATCCCCAGCCCTCGGACCACGGTGGGATAGAGCTCCGACGCCATCAGAGGGAGGACCACGAATGACGACGATATGCCCATCTTACCCACACAGTACAGCGCCAGGGTTATGTGGGCTTCTGAAAATATCATGTACGAGGGTAGTTTGAACTTATTGAACAGAACAACATATTTAACAGTTGCTTAACTCATTGCAAAAATTATTTTGATTGCAAAATGTAAGTGTATCTTGATGTCAAATATTTAATTGGTCGATTAGACATCCGTTTAACCAGGCCTTAGCATGGCAACCCCAAAATAATATAGGTAGGTATATTTGGGTATACGAGGGTAGTTTGAAATTACTGACTTTAGCATGGTACCTACCTATGTTTAACGAGTAGTAAGACTGAGGAACCAAGCTAAGCATAAATATCATGACAAAAGTGTACTTCATCAACAGCTAAATGAGTCAACTGCTATCATAGGCTTTCCTCATAATATTAGGGGGGTTATGTAGTCACCATGCTTGGCAGATGACTGTAGTGTTTGTGTTAAGTACTCAGGAGATGCTGCTTCCTATTTGTTGCGTTCTCTTAGTCGTCTCTTATACGACATCTTCGGACTTATTTTAGACAAACTCGACGAAGAATGTTTGCTTAAGGCAAAAGGTGTGTATAAAAGTCATCATGGGCACACTCACCATGCTGTACCAAGAACGTGGTCAGACAAGCCACGCCTCCAACGACCATGCTCATACACAGAGTCCATCTCCTCCCAAGCCTCTCCATCGAAGGCCAAAGGAACAAATACGTCGGTAGCTCCACTATTCCAGCCAGAAAGAAGTTCAAAAACTCGTCTCCACCCAAAACCGGTGCGTAGTATGACAGCCCAACGTACACACTCGTATTGGTAAACCATATAAAAGTTATGATGATAGTTTTCTTGCGTAGATTTGGGGTCTTGAAGAGGTCTAGAACGCCGTATTTTCGCGCTTTGGCCTTAATAACATCCTGGTTTTGTTTATCTGTTTTGTATTTACGGTGGAGGCTGACCATGTAGTTTGCTGGTAAGGACTTGCCATTGATCCTGTGGAGTTATGCACATATCAAATTAAAACAAAAGTTACATAATAAGTATAATTGTAAAATCACAGTGAAAGGTCTGTGGTGATGTACTACTAACTATATTGGTATCTATCTATGGGAATGCAATTAGTCAATATACGACGCTCTACATGTGAACACGTTGTTTCATTATATAGTTCACCCCCCTCACCCCGGCACCACATGGCGACCTTGCCATGCCCAGCGTGCGTGGGATAGAGCGCGTTGGGATGGTTTAGTGAAATAATAAAAGTTGAAAAAAAAAAATGCAATAATAATAAATAAAAATGTGTCGGGCCGGGCTACTGTCGAGAAGGAGGAAGTCTTCCAAAACGCTGCGGCCGGTGGCGATTCAATACTGAAAAGTATTGGAGGACGTGTGGAGAATCTACACACGGTGTTGCTAATAGTGATAGCAGTTATCAGCGTGATCGTAATATATTTCCTGTGGAAATCATGCAATGGATGCCAGCGCAAACTGGTCCACAAGGAACTCGGGCAGCATGCTATGCGCCGAATCCGGTCATCGTTTGGTCAAGACCGAGTTGCAGATGCGGATAACCAAAGTGCGTAAAGTGCGTTAAAAAGTGCGAGTGATAATAAAATTCGGAAATGCGTTAAGTGCGGAAATAAAAAGTGTGGATCTAGAATTAGTGGCTGTCGATGGAGAGACGATGTGCTATAGACGAGACATTAAAAAGTTTGTGTGAAAATATTAGGAAATTAGGTCCCAAGAGACGCAATGACAATTTGGGTAAGAAAAAGTTTACGGAAACAGAAGAATTGTTTAATGAATATGAACTATTAATGAAAAATAAAAGTTTGTGGATTCAGGCTTTAGGATTAGAATATTCAGGATATACTTTAGGATTGTTATCAGATAGAATACAAGGTACTTATAGAAAAATAAACGAATATAAAGTGGAAAAAGAAATTATAGAAAAAACCAACAAAATGGAAAATTTTAATTTAAAAACGTCTAGTACTTTGATTCCATTTATGGACGCAAAGGAAGAAACGGTAGAGCGGATTATAGAAGGTATTGAGATGTATAACAGTTGTTTGAAAGGGGAAGATAACTTGAAATTACTGATTTCATATGTATTAAAGACACCACTGTCAAAAACGGCTAAACTTAAATTAAAAAATAGTTGTGTTACAGTAACTGGAATGATAGATGATATTAGATCTTGTCTTTTAACAAAGAAATCAGCATATTCTTTGTTGTCACAGATAAATAATCTCTCCCAGAATAATCTGTCTATTTCAGAGTATGGTCAAAAATTGGAGGAATTGTTTATCAACCTCACTGTGGCTCAGGCCGACGGGAACCAAAAAGCGAGTGAGGTATTGAGTCCTATAAATGAAAAAATTGTAATAAAAAGGTTTTCAGATGGACTAAGGAACCAGCGGCTAAGCACGATTTTGGCAGCTCGGGACTATGCTGAACTAAAGGATGCAGTGCGTGCGGCAGAAAATGAGGAGCTGGCACGCCCCGGGACTTCAGGCCAGAACACCGTGTTCTCATACACTCGAGGTAGGAACCCTAGGTACAATCGTGGTCGTGGGAATTACTTCCGTGGTTACACCACTTCTAATTACCGTGGTAACCACACCGCTCAGCACCAGCAGAGCCAGGGATCCGCGCAACGTGGATACAATCGAGGAAGGTATAACCAGCAGCGTGGTTACTCGAGACCACCATATAGGGCATATTATAGAGGTAACAGAGGTTATAGAGGCGGACAGCGGAACAACGCGTATCTCGCTGTACAGCAAAATGAAGAGCAGAAAGAAGAGATAATTCTAGGTCAGTTTTTTCGGGACTCCTAGCTATGTTATGACGTGTGAAAGTCTGGATTACATTTATTTGTATTTTAGGAACCAAAAACTTAAATTTTCAATTGATACTGGAGCATCTAATTCTATAATTATAGCAGTCATTTAGTACAAAGCCATATAAAAACTTACAATGAAAACACAATCATAAAAGGAATCGGTGGCAAAGTCCAAGCCAATAAAGTAGCATACATTCCTTTGCAATTAGAGAATGGTGTAGAGTTACGTCATAAGTTGTACTTATTCGATACCGTACCATGCAAAACAGACGGAATCATCGGTTTAGACTTTCTGAGGAGCATAATGCAAACATAGACTTACCGACAGACATGCTTACTTTGCGATTAAACAATGTAGAGTATAGCATGCAAATACAGAAGCAACAGAATGAAAGCGTAGAGACGGAAGGTTATTTAACTATTCCAAGTAGAAGTGAGTCCATCATTATTTTGACATAAATAAAAATATCCATAAGGACTGCGTATTGTATGCAAAACAATTAGGTGAACATTTCTTCATGGCAGGTAGTATCGTTCAACCTAAAAGAGGTAAAATTCCGGTTAAAATTATGAACACAAGTGAAAATATAGGTTAAAGTTAGCTAATAAAGAAGTTAGAAATAATTTAATTTTAGGAAAAATAAATGGAAAATCTGTCTATGATAGAAAATGTAATGTAATTAGTTATAAAAACGGAGATTTAATTTTAATAAAAAATTAACTGGTAAAAAGTTGGAAAAGTTATATGATGGACCTTATAAAGTGTTGAGTGAAAATGAACCTAATGTAACTGTACTTATAGGTGGTAAAACGGAAACGGTTCATAAAAACAGAACTAAAAGATTCGTGACAACATGACCATGTTATTAGGTTTATGTACTCTGTAATCTGTAGTATCAAGTTACATTGAATTCTTGCAACAATGTATTTTATTAAGTTTAAGCCATAGTTGTTTTAGGATAGAATATAGGTGTAGAAATAAATCAATGTTTAGTTTAGGATAAATATATTTTACAATGTATAAAAAAAAAGTAAGTAAATTTTTTTTTTCTTGACAACCCCTTTGATGTGGTGATGTACTACTAACTATATTGGTATCTATGTAAGGGAATGCAATTAGTCAATATACGACGCTCTACCTGTGAACACGTTGTTTCATTTGTTCACCCCCCTCACCCCGGCACCACAGATCATTACAACATGTTCTGGTGGTAATTAGTCACTTCGTCCAAATAAATATTTATCACTTTCAAGGAGTCGAGGAGGCGTCTCCCTAGAACTCCTTGGGTCATGGTTAGCAGAGACTGACTTTTGTTTTTTTATATCTGTGCGATGTGTGGGTCAGTACCTTTACCTTACCATGGTCAAACTACTACACTACACAAGAACTTCGGCATATAGTCACCCAGCGCACCACCGAATCTAAAAGTAGAATCTCAACACAATAGACTCACCGAGCCATATTCTTTAGTATGACCTCAGCTTCATCAAACTGTCCTCTCGCCAGCAGCCATCGTGGACTCTCCGGCATCGGCCACATGTACAAGAAGAAGCAGACGAAAGGCAGCGTGGTGGTGAGCGCCAGGTGCCTCCAGTCGCGGACGGAGTAGGCCACGCCAGAGAGGAGGATCAAACCCATGGAGTACGCTATGTTTGAGAGGATTGTGCAGAGGGTTCTGCATCTGGGGCCAACTAGCTCTATGGCTGGAAGGAAAGAACAATTATTTCAGAAGAGGGATTTCTGCATACATATTTATTTTGAGAACCGGACTTTTTCCAGACCATCTGATAGTTGGACGTTTTGCTACATGGACATTAATTAGACTTAGGCACTTGTCACACCACCGGCGATAAGCGAGAAGCGAGTGTTTATTTATATGATTTTGTCGCTGGGCTATACTGCTCATTAGACCTTTTGCTCTGTCGGTCATTTAGCTACTTAAACCTTCAGATCAGGAGGCCTGTGTTTTGTATATGACGAGGGAAGGGTTTTTAGACAGCTTGTTATAAAATACATACAATGATTTAAAGTGACCATTACCAGTTGTCGGAAATAAGGGACTTACCCAAAACATAGGGTGTAGTCATGATAGCAGGAATAGTAAAGCCCACGCCAACTCTATAGATCGCCCAGACCACATAGTTCTGAGCAAACGCCGTCGCTACACCGAAGATACACTCTATGAACAGGTAGATGAAGAACGAAGGTTTCCTGCCGATCCTGTCTTGGAGGTAGCCGAAGATGTAGTTGCCGATTATGCCTCCAACTGCTAGGAGGACCAGGCCTAGGGCTGGGAGGAAGTCACGATCGCAGACAAGGTCCCACTGGAATACAAATAATCTATTTGATGCAAAATCGAAATATCTGCCCAAGTAAGGCCCAAGTATACCTACTTAGTAAGCAATCGAATAATTTGATCCTGACCAAGAAAAGCGCAAGATATTATGTTGGTCTGGGATACTTCTCTTGCGCATTGAATTTTGAAGGGAAAGGACGCATGTAGCTTTGTAGCTTTCAAAGTGATTCTTGGAATTGAACTGAATAAATACACTTTTGATTTGATTTGATTAGTAAACTATGCATAAAACAAAACTTGTTGGCTAGCGCATCCTCGTATCAAAGAAAAAACTCATGGGTTCGAATTTCACTCGGCTGATTAGGTACCTATACTATTCAATAAGTATAAAACCTTCGCGACTTTCAAAGAACCTCTGATTTCTAGGTCCAGTTTACTTTGATGACCCAACTCAAAGGGCACAGCTGTCTACATCCGCTTACCTCAGTAACAATAGTGCTTTTATAAATCTCCCGATCATAGGTCCAGCCGTGCTTGCAAGGCACCAAATCAGCGCCTTCCCTGACGTCACCAACACTCGGGTAGTTCTTCGCGATGTCGCTGTAGTTCAGATTGTACATCTTGCATTTGGAATACTGGAGGATTCTGTTCTTCAGCTCCATGGGTATGCTGGAGAAAAACATTTATGCCTGTAGGTACCTTACCTACGTCTATATTAAAAGGATCATTCAAAAGAACGGTGGAACCAAGCCGTAAAGCTTGCTGGCTGGTCTTCTAGGATTAGTCACGTGGAATTGGCACCTAGATTCACTTAGCTTTAAGACGATTCAAGGTGATTTTTATCAGTTAGATTTATATAATCATTTATCTTTTGACTTTGATGATGATACTTATTTGATGATAGTACTAAAGTTTCAGAGGGTAGGAGGGGTACCTAACCCGAATAATGTAAGTTTAAAAAACTTGAGAAACCGACTTCATGGCCAAACTGATAAACCTAAAGGACCAATACAACGAGCAAGACTATTCTTGTAACATACTGGACCATATCCACAAGAAAGACTGTACCACCATGTGTGACGATGCCATTTTGGTATGCTATTTCATTTCATTTCATTTAGGTATTCACTAACAATCCTTTTTGACATTCGTTATTCGTCATTTTTTTGGCATTGTTAAGATCGCGGGAAGTCGATGGATGGAAAGGGCTCAGAATCGTTCTTCCTGGAAATGTGTAGGGGAGGCCTATGTCCAGCAGTGGACTTCTTCAGGCTGATAATGATGATGATGATGATGAACAATCCTTTTACAAATCGTGTTTGAATGTTTACTATAAACTAACATATTACCTACTTACTACAAAAAAAAACAATAAAACATCTAAATACACAGTCATCAAATATAATAAATACACAATAAACAAACAAAATCAAATGTCAGAATAAATTACAATATCAATAATAAATCAAAACCTCGAAAGAAGAAAATTCAAAGACCTTACCTCAAGTTCTTCGCCACGCTCTGATCATTCAGGATATCCAGCTCCGGAACTCGACACCAGTGCTCCACCTCCGCGCCCATAAACAGCTGAGCGTACGCGTGGAAGCCACAAGGAATGACAGCTGGCAGCAGCATGAGGTATATCACCATCTTCTGGTACCGCCCGAACTGCCCCACGTCTTCGAGTATCGCGTCGAAGTCCATAGCGGCCATGTTTTCAGAAGTGGTACCTGGAATTTGGTTGGCCTTTTTACAGAGAATAACACCTTAATATGTTTTTTTTTTATGTTTAAGGCGGGCAGTAGGTACCCAAAATTATTGTACATGTACATATATTTAGTTCCTAAGGTCAATAAAATGTATTTCTTTCTTTTCTTTAAAATTGAAATTTACAATCTCACCTGATGTTATACGGTGATGTAGCCGACATTGAAGCAGAACGGTCTAAGGAGCCTCTCGGAGGTGCACTTAAAACTAAACCCTTTCACCACATTGGTTTGAAAGAACCAGTGACACGTTAAGAAGAAGAATTCACTCATGCCTTGGAGAGACATCTATATTGTTGATGGATGCAGAGCATTGCATCGCATGGCACGTTTCTGACGTACGTGACTTACGTATTGCTTTGTTATAGGTGATGGTTACCACTAAACATCAGGTGGGTCATATGCTTGTTCCATCAGCTAATTATGTATGTTGTGACAAATAATATGACGTGATATTTCGATGCAATTTGAATTAGGGTGGTGTGTCTAAATTAAACGAGCTTTATTCTGGATGCGCAAAGGAAGAATCCACCTTTTGGGCATGTAAGTAAGGACTTACCCAATTGATTCTAGAAGAAGAGTAAAATGGTAATTGAACATGCACACGTCCGGGATTCGAAACCAACGTCCCCATCAATGCCTTCGGCAAGGTTGAGTGAGCTTATGACTGAAAGCTTAATAATAGCACAGTAAGCCTACCACAAGCTCTGTCTGGCTCTGGCTCTGGTCTGTGTAGTCTGTGTGAGTGCTCACCAGTGTGTTATACTGTTTGTGTGACGTTTCGACTTAGGATTTAATTTGACAGCACTCACACAGACTCAACACCAGAGCCAGGGACATAGCCAGACAGAGCTTGTGGTAGGCCTACAGTAGTCTGAAACATGATTTCTTTCGAATACGCGCCACGAGCACAGACTGCCGAAACCACCTCAGTGAGGGCTCTAACACACAAAGACTACCATCAATAGAACATTCAAGAATGATTGGCAATCTACAAAAGCGTTTATCTTACCTTATTCAGTTGAAAGTCCGAAGCAGTGACCGTCGCATCGAAGCGAGCGTCTCGTAGCGACTGTCAGGTTTTGCCAACAATGTTTTACCTATTGACAGGACCCTAAACTCTACCGGTGTATACAGGGTGATGCATCAAACACAATCAAGTTTTAATTGAAATAATCTTTTTTGTGTTGACTGTGCCTCAAAAAAACACGCTTATTCGATCTACGTCCTTCAAGTTTATAATTTATTAAATTATCATAACAATTCGTAGGTATTTACAATATTAAAATAGTAGGAAACGTCTTCTTTGCGCTCTCAATCTTAAACAAACTTAGGTTTGAAACTTTTCAAGGCAATTCAAATTAATAGTTTATACCTACTGTTAAATAATAGTTTATACTGATTTGGATCAGTTGAGCTATCTCTAAATCGTTTGTAACGGCCTGTAGATAGCTCAACTATTTCTTGTGTACCTATTTTGTAAATATTTGTTTAACCGCCGTCGTTAAGGAACCTTAAAATGTAATTGTCATTAAACTCTTCCTAGTATTCAAAAGATGTATTTTTTGTAGTTAAAACAAACCAGATATCCATCGTAACATCGTTGATAAATAAAACTATCTCCCTATGTACACGCTGGGATGCGCGTGCGCAATTATTCCATTCGCTGTCCAGTCAATTCGATTAGTGCATAATTGGAGGGACCAACCTTACCAAGGTCGGGTGCCAATACTCCTGCGGACTAGTGGCGGTTTAAAAGGAAGATTGAACAGGAAATAATGGGGATAGGGAGTTTATTTTATAGAACAAAGTAGACAAACAAGTTTAATACTAGAATACACTTTTAGCGTATCGAATATTGATTTTATTGTTTTTTTTAAATTATGTTTATTTTTAAAATTATGTAAGGTAGAGCACTGGTGGTCCAGTGGTAGCAGCCCCGCCTTCCGATCCTTAGGTCGTGGGTTCAAATCCAGACGTGTACGTGGGTTCTATCGAAAAATTTATGTATACAATGCTAGTGCTCTCAAACGGTGAAGGAAAACATCGTGAGGAAACCCGTGGCTTAGTCAGCTCTGCACGTATTGACCATGCCTTTCCTGTGGATTAGGTTGACTAAGCTGTCAGGATAGTCTATGTGCTGGGCAAGCCTATTCCATCTAAAACCCTGTCCCAGGCACTATAGCGTTCAGTAAGTAGGGGCATAAGTAATCACCAGTTGCCCCTGACGCTCTATAAAATCATCTACAATTGATGCAAAGGCCTGTTTACTTTTTTTAGGTATATGTATGTAATTGTGGTGATTTTATAAATTATTCTTCTTTCTAATAAATTGTTATTCTGTCTTTCAGAATACGTTTTCGAAAATGGATATATTCTTGATAGAAGACCTACACTAATAGATACCATTTTCCGAAAATTCCGTACCATTTTAAAATGACCAATAATGACGTAGGTAATTGGTCATTTTCGCACTAAGTTCTTACTTCATACCGGACAAGTTACGACGGCTCAGCTGTACTATCTAATATTATACATATATTTTTTTGTATAATGCGGACAATCCACACAACACTATCTAGCACCAAACTAAGCAGAGCTTGTACTATGGGAACCAGATAGCTGATATAATACTTAAATACTTTTTTTTTTGTAAATACATACCTACGTATTATACAATATAACACCCAGACAGAGAACAAACATCTATGTTCACCACACAAATATTTGTTCTCGGTGGGGATCGAACCCACGACCTACGACGCAGAAGGCAGAGTTACTACCAACTGGGCTGAGAGGCCAGTCATATTGGTATACCATGATAGGTAAAATCGTAGAATTATGAGAAGAAACAATAATAAAAATATATTCATTTATTAGCATGCACTCGAATACAATAAAAATAGTAACTGCATATATATCTTATCTTTTATCTTACGTCGTAGAAACCAAAAAGTTCGAAAAACATTTGTATAGTGCACTATAGGAGCCTCATTGAGGTGCATTTAACATCCTTTCACCACACAGTTTTATAAGAACTAGTGACACCATAAGAAGAAGACGAAGAAGAAGAAGAACGTATTTCTTATACTTTATGACAGTGTTTCCTGTACCACTCTGGATCGTTCTTGCTCACGCTTTCGGGCCGACCATCTTTGTTCCTGTACAAACAAAATATATTTAAATTAATACTATTTGAACTAGAAAACAAGAAAACATTTTGTACAATAAATTGTTTAGTACAATAGGTTGTTTGGTTTAACCGAGCAGAGCGCTGGCAGCCAAGTGGTAGCGGCCCCGCCTTCCGATTCTAAGGTCGTGGCCCTCCGGTGCTGAAGGCAGAGCAACTTCAAACTGAACTGTGGCTGGCTTAAATACCCTTTCAATAATACATTTCAGACAGCAAAATATTATAATTATTAATTTAAAATAAATTGCATAAAGTTTCAAAAGACAAAGTAGAAAAAAATATGACCCAGAGAATAACATTAGTCTTTGGTGTCTGACATTCATTTAAGTTATTTAAATATTATTCAACCTTTTATTTTGTTTTTAATATTTTTTAATTTATTTCTGCTTTTTAATTTATTCAGCGTGGCAATGCCGCCAGCGTCTTCGGGACGCTTTCGTCTGACACTGATTTGGATCAGTTCAGCTGTCTTTAGATCGTTTGTAACGGTCTGCAGATAGCTCAACTATTTCTTGTGTACTTTGTAAATATTTTTTTGATTGCTTTATTTATGCAATTATTATTATTTTTGTTTATTTTAATTGTTATTTTTAATGCCATTAATGTTTATCAAAGTGTTTTTTCTCGCTGGGGATCGAACCCGCGACCTCCAGCGCAGAAGGCAGAGCTACTATAATTAGCGGCACATAAGTCTAGCGCTGAGCGATACGCGGTGGGGATAGCTGCGCATGTGTACTGTCGCCGCACGCAATACGATTATAATTTTAAGTAATTATTATCTAAATAACTATAATGGCATTATCTTAATGTCATGTCAAATAGTAAGATGTCCAAAGATTATTAGTATCATAGACAAAGGAAAACAGGTAGTATGTACTATGTACCTAAGATGTACTGGATGTGCGCGGGGTGTCGTATCGGTGCGGGAGGGGAATTCGTCCAGAGAGCCAATCAGCGCTACGCACGCCCTCCCTTCATCCCGCTAGCCCCCCTCAGGTACACTTATTTTTGACTTCTGCGCAATAACGGTCAGCGCTAAAGTTACGTGCCGCTACCTATACCAGCGGAGCTGTAAGGGTAGACTACCTGTATTCAAACTCTGAAACTCCTCGTCCAGGCACGTTGTTGACCACAAACTTGCAGAATCTCTCCACCATTCTCGCCTCCCATTCTTCAGATACGTAGTGAACAGACTCGTATTCAACTAACACCTGAAATAAATAAATAAATATAATATGCATATATTTTTATAATCATACATACTTATCTAATACATTAGAATCTAGTAAAGTAAAAGTAAAAGTAAAAAAGCCATTTCTTCTACAACACTTAAAAAGAATAACATGCATTTCTTTCCTTAATTAAGTTAATAAAATTTGTATTATACCTAAACTTAAACATTACAATTTCACACACTTATATTATATACAAATTTCAATATTAATTATTAAGTATTATTATTATTTATTATTATTGTTATTATGTCAATGTTTATGTTGTTGTAGTCGCCATTTTGGCGTAGGCCTCCCCCGCTTTCCTCCATGACTCTCTCTCTCAGAGAGTAGAATCTAGTAAAAACATAAAATTGAAAATATTTACAAATAAAATATAAAAAGCTGCCAAGTGCGAGTCGGACTCGCCCATGAAGGGTTCCATAGCACGACGAACTACAAGAACCTTTATATATGTTACTTGATGTAACATAATAAGGTTCCTGTAGTTCGTTGAAAGGTAAATTGCGGTTTACGGTTTATTACGTATAAAAAAAAAACTACTGACTAGATCTCGTTCAAACCAAATATCGTTGAAAGTTTACATAGTAATGTACAACATATATTTTTTTTAGTATTATCATTCTCTTACTTTAGAAGTTAGAGGGGGGGGGGACCAACTTTTTTCCACTTTGGAAGTGTCTCTCGCGCAAACTATTCAGTTTAGAAAAAAACTATATTAGAAACCTCAACACCATTTTTGAAGACCTATTCATAGACACTCCACACGTAAGGGGTCGATGAAAAAAAATTTTTTGAGTTTCCGTTTATGACGTATAAAAAAAAAACTACTGACTAGATCTCGTTCAAACCAAATATCGTTGAAAGTTTACATAGTAATGTACAACATATATTTTTTTTAGTATTATCATTCTCTTACTTTAGAAGTTAGAGGGGGGGGGACCAACTTTTTTCCACTTTGGAAGTGTCTCTCGCGCAAACTATTCAGTTTAGAAAAAAACTATATTAGAAACCTTAACATCATTTTTGAAGACCTATTCATAGATACTCCGTATGGGTTTGATGAAAAAAAATTTTTTGAGTTTCAGTTTCAAGTATGGGGACCCCCAAAATTTATAGTTTTTTTTCTATTTTTGTGTAAAAACCTTAATGCGGTTCACAGAATACATCTACTCACCAACTTTCATCAGTCTAGCTTTTATGGTTTCGGAGAAAAATGGCTGTGACACGGCCGGACAGACAGACAGACAGACAGACAGACAGACAGACATGACGAATCTATAAGGGTTCCGTTTTTGCCATTTGGCTACGGAACCCTAAAAAACGGCTGTGACATACGGACGGACAGACAGACAGACATGACGAATCTATAGGTTCCGTTTTTGCCATTTGGCTACGGAACCCTAAAAACACAATTTACGAGTAAAGTAGGTAGGTACTCTATAATTATTATCTTTATTACTCAGGGATAATGTAGCATTCTTATGGTGAAAGAATTTTCGAAATAGGTCGAGTAGTTTTCTAGCTATTTCGTTACATACAAAACTAAAAAAAATCCCGTCTATAATATTAGTGTAGAAGTATGAAAATGCCTTTTGAATTTGAACCGGACAGAATTACGCAACTGAAACATTCAAATAAAAAAACAAAAATATTAGTAATTAAAATAATTATGCATAAATCACACAAGACAAGTTAAATAATTTGAAGTACATTATTTATGGATTAAAATAAAGTGCTGGTCAAAGCACCTTTAAAAATTAAGCCTGCTAGGCTCAGTTCTCATTACTAACTACAATACTACATAATAAACATGCATACGTCAGTATAGTTTCTCTCGCGTGGTCATTATTTCACCGAAACGCAACGATAGCGCGATGCACAAACGTACAAACTTAATCGCGACATCTAGTTCTAAAAAGGATAAACTCACATTTAAATAAATAAATAAAATAAATAAATATTTTGGATAATCCACACAACACTATTATCTAGCCCCAAATTAAGAAGAGCTTGTGTTTTGGGAACCAAATAGCTGATATAATTCTTATACAGGGTGGAATTTTGTAATGCCACCTGGAGGGAAAGTACTCTTAATATTGCAGATAGAAAATTTTACTCAAAGGAAACATTCCTTTATTTTTGAATATAGGAAGCAAACTGCATTCAAAGATTTTCGAAGATTCTCTTCTCACACCCGGGAATCAAACCGGCTAAAATGTGAAAAAATTATACCCAGTACTTTTATTGCATCGATCGTTAGGGTCAATTATAAGGATGAAATCTCTCTAACAAACATGATAAATTAAATGAAAGGAAAACCAGAAAATTTGAAGTTACAAATTCAATAAGGTTGTTCGATTCCGATACAAACTGAATTTACACAACTATGGGCAAACAAAGTATAAATGTACACTGAAATAGCTGTAATAGAATTTTACAGTGGTCTTTATTGCCGGCCAGTTATATAAAGTTGCAGAAAACTGTAGGATAACAGAAATATTAATAAAAAAACAAAAAAGTAATTTTTTCGTCATTCTTTCTAACGGGTACTCGGCATTGAATACGTGAATGAGCTTAAAACATATGGCTCAAAATAGTCGTAAAAGTCTATTAGTTTTTTTTCTGAAGCCCCGACTGCCACGACCAACGGCTGACACACCAACTTTATATAACTGGCCGGTAATAAGGACCACTGTAAAAGCCTATTACAGCTATTTCAGTGTACATTAATACTTTATTCGCCCATAGTTGTGTAAATTAAGTTTGTATGGAAATCGTACCCCCTTAAAGCTCTTTAACTAACATCCATCTTGCAGACTCCTTTGCGACGAGGTAATTTTAATATGGAATGTTACCTTAAAATTTCAAAATTATACAATTTTTTGTAAATAATTAAATTAATTTCAGATTTCCTGGTTTTTCTTTCATTTAATTTATCATGTTTGTTAGAAAGATTTCATCCTTATAATTGACCCTAACGATCGATGCAATAACAAAGTACAGGGTATAGTTTTTTCAGATTTTAACCGGTTCGATTCCCGGCTGTGGGAGAAGAGAATTTTCGAAAATCTTTGAATGCAGTTTGCTCCATAATCAAAAATAAAGGAATGTTTTCTTTGAGTAAAATTTTCTATCTGCAGTATTAAGAGTACTTTCCCTCCAGGTGGCATTACAAAATTCCACCCTGTATATAAAATAATGTATAATTAGAAGTACATAGTTTATGGAATAAAATAAAGTGCTGGTAAAAGCACCTTCAAAAACTCAGCGTAATGGTTTTGTTCTAACTACAATACTACATATTTAATCATGCATACGTCAGAATAGTTTCCCTCGCGTCGTCATTATTTCACTGAAACGCAACGATAGCGCGATGCACAAACGTACAAACTTAATCGCGACATCTAGTTCTAAAAAGGATAAACTCACATTTAAATAAATAAATATTTTGGACAATCCACTTAACACTATTATCTAGCCCCAAATTAAGCAGAGCTTGTGTTTTGGGAACCAAATAGCTGATATAATCTATCTATATATATAAATCTTTCGTGTCACAATTTGGAACGCGATAAACTCCGAAACTACTGAACGGATTTCGATAAAATTTTGCAACTGCCTAAAATATGGTCGGACTTAAAAGATAGGATAGTTTATATTCAATATTTAGGTGTTATTAATTTATAACGGGCAAAAGTTTCGAAATCTATGTCTATCCTTAGTAGACATAGATTTCGAAAAGTACAAAGTACATAGTACAAAAGTACATAGTTTATGGAATAAAATAAAGTGCTGGTAAAAGCACCTTCAAAAACTCAGAGTTGATTGGTTTTCTTCTAACTACAATACTACATATATAATCATGCATACGTCAGAATAGTTTCTCTCGCGTGGTCATTATTTCACCGAAACGCAACGATAGCGCGATGCACAAACGTACAAACTTAATCGCGACATCTAGTTCTGAAAAGGATAAACTCAAATTTAAGCGACATCTAGTTCTGAAAAGGATAAACTCAAATTTAATCGCGACATCTAGTTCTGAAAAGGTTAAACTCATGTTTGTGATGAAGCTACACTAAAATGCAATTCTGCTTGTATACAAACTATTATATTTATGGTAGACTAGCTGGTGCCCGCGACTTCGTATGCACAGGATTAGTATTTCGAGTAGCTTATTAGCGTGACGTATTGGCGCATGGCTTATATTAAAATTATCACATCTTTATAAATTGTAGCCTATGTGCTATGCGGATGTATAAGCTACATTATTGTAAAGTTTAATTAAAATCTCATCTCATCAGAAAAGTTTGAGAGCACTGGCATAGTGTGCATACACTTTTTGGGCAGAAAAACTCATTGGCACTCGACTGGATTTGAACCCACGACCTTAGGATCGGAAGGCTGCGCTGTTACTATTAGCAGCTACATTTATTATTAGCTACACAAACTGACAGGGCCTAATTTTTGGGTTGGTGAATATTTGTTTGGCAGAATCAATTTAATTCCTACACTGATTTAATTTTTTGAATCGAAATTTTATTTTTATTCATTTCTTTACGACATATTGCATAATTATTGCCACGGAGAACAAGACGATAACCTATCGTCGCCACCAGGCGGTGACTGAACGCGGATCAAAGCTCAAAAACGGTCAGGCGGCTCGTCTTTGATTAGAAATGGACTGCTAGATGTAACAATGCGCCAATGCTTCGAAAAGATAATCTTTATCGATTTTCTCGGGATTTTCGTAACAAAACTTTTAAAAACAATATCATAAATGTTTTTTTTTAATTTGTTGAACCTAATTCCTGAGTATTTGTAGCTAATCATGAATAACCCTGTAAAACTACTATGATGGTACCAAGGACCAAGCCCTTACCCAGAGGCGTCTCTAGCCCATGTAGCACCCGTGTGCAAACATTACCCAAGCGCCCCCTAGTAAGCGCGCGTTCAAAATGGAATAGATACAAAGTACAAGTAACAGCACATCAAGTTACCACAAACTGTCAAATTTCATTGCAAAATGCATTGAGAAAGAAAATTGGAAAATTCTTTCCCTAAGAGGAGAAAAAGGGGGGAAGGGGGGCACCTAGCGCTGCGGCACTCGGCGCCTCTACGATGTTATTCATCAAATATTAGAAGAGCTCAAGATGCTATGCAAAATCTATGCAGACCGGAGCTCTTTTTACGTTGGTCATTGAAAGTGCGGCGCCGCCCGGCTAACGCGCCCGCCAAGTGGGGCTCTCCAAGGGGGCGCCGAGAGCCACGGCGCTTGGCGCCCCCGCGGCACTAGGACCGCTGCGCCCGTGTGCAACGCACACCCTGTACATGGTAAAGACGCCGCTAACCTCACCTGTACTTCATAGAGCTTCTCTCCAGCTTGGAAGGTGAAGCAGTAATCCTTTGGCGCGTTGCCTCCTTCTCCGTGTTGGTACAGCATTAGATCTACCCATTGGATGGGCTGTAGCTCTCCGTTGGGCAACGCTAACACGCCGGCTTCGAAACTAAAAACAAAAAGGATTACTATATACTTCTTCTTCTTCGTTTAATGGCATCTGTCTTATGTCTTGTCTATTTTGGATCAATTTTTCCATTTTCTAGTGAATTATATAAAATAGTATTTAATCAAGTCAATAGACAGGCCCTACCCTAATTGGCTTTGTAAACAAATGGTCGTTTTTTCCAAAACCATCAGAAACATTTTCGATCAAATCAGAATATCACAACTGACTGAACTTTGAGCTAAGACCTCAAGTAATGTTGGTTAAAATACCACCGAAACTTAAAAGCCTTATTCTAATTGGTTCTCAATTCCCCAACTAGTCTTGCCTCTAGGGCTGAGATTCATAGACCGCACTTGGCTTTACAGCAAAGCAGTCTTCGCAAAGTAAGCTTTGTTTATCGAAGTTTCCTATCAATATTTTGAATAATGAAGAGCTTGACAGAACTATGAAATATAATTTTGGTTGAAAGTTGAACTTTCCATCAAAGTAAAGTCAAAGTTCGGTCTATGAATCTCGGCCTAGGAGTCTAGCAAGATTAATTTTTCATCCGCCTAATTTATCCGTCAGACAAAAATATGATATCTATAATTATCTCATGTCCCAAAAGTTAGAAGCCGAGCGGGATTTAAACCCGTGGCCTTCCCCTTCCGTTGAGGTAAGTACTTTTAGGACTACTTTTAGGACATTATAAAAATCTTTCTATATCTCTTGTCTAAGCTTTAGGACTGATATTTTTAATCGACAAATAGCGTTATTCCGTAAATGGAAAAATCTACTCTAATTATGTTGCTATGAAAGTAATAGAGACAAGAACAGAACTCGCTAAATAGGGATTATGAATGAAGGGGTATTTTCGAGGGCGCTCAAAAAAAGAAACAAAACGGAGGTATGTATGTCTTAATACTATTGTATTTATTAAAAAATCCCTAAACTTTTTCCAAGTTTTATTTAAAACTCAGACAATACCTATACTCACACAGAAGCAGTGGCCGGCTGACAGATGACGCCTACACTGATCTTGGTCCCGTCCTCCAGGAAAATGTGGTGGAAAGCATACCGGTGCATCAGACTCCAATCTCGTCTATCACCTGTCAACATTTAGTACCTAGTAGCGGCACATAACTTTAGCGCTGAGCGATACGAGGGGATAGCTGCGCATGCGTCGTAGTGTGCGCATGTCGCGAACACGGGATGTGTGGATGTGTGCAGAGTGTCCTATTGGTACAGAGAGCGGAGTGCGACTGGAGAGCCAATCAGCGCTACGCACGCCCGCCCTTCATCCCGCTAGCCCCCCTCAGGTACCTTATTTTTGACTTCTGCGCCAAGCTTCTGCGCAATAACGGTCAGCGCTAAAGTTATGTGCCGCTACCTATAGCTCTGGACTGGCCTCTCAGCTCAGTTGGTAGTAGCTCTGCCTTCTGCGCCGTAGGTCGTGGGTTCAATTCCCACCGAGAACAAATATTTGTGAGGTGAACACAGATGTTTGTTCTCTGTCTGGGTGTTATATTGTATTCTAAGTATGTATTTACAAAAAAAATTATGTAAGTAGTATATCAGCTATCTGGTTCCCATAGTACAAGCTTTGCTTAGTTTGGGGCCAGATAGTGTTGTGTGGATTGTCTAAAATATTTATTTATTTATTTTTAGTAGTAGAGCTCTTTGTGTGTGGCTTGTCCGGGGAAGTACCACCATGCCTATTTCTGCCGTGGAGCAGCATTGCTGTGTTTCGGTTTGAAGGGTGTGGGTGCCGGTGAAATTACTGGCACGTGAGGCTGAACATCTGTATGCCTCAAGATGATGGACACAGGGCAGTGTATCGTAAGGCGTGACCTACGACGCAATACTTGGATATAGGCGATGGTTACCACTTAACATCAGGTGGGTCACACTTGTTCCATATTGACTCAACTAAACAAAAAGCATAGAACTATATGCATAATGAACGTATTACCAAAACTGTGGTCTCTGAACGAAGGTAGAGTGAACTCGAAGGTTTCCTCTTCAATCTTGAAGCTGCATTTCATGTTTCCGAACTGCTCATAGTGGGATTGATGAGCTCTGGATAATAAAAACATCAAAGTATATACAGGGTGGATACGACAGAAACTGCCTAGGCACCATTTTCAAGCTCTGTACCAAAAAACAATTAAATATGAGCAGTAGTTTTGACGCAAATGATACCTAATGTAGGTTTCAATTAGCCTTTTATTTACAACCTTATAAACTATGAAGTTTTAGACTATGCTTTATTTAAAATGTAGGTTATACTCAGATTTATCGTGAGGTGCATGACCTATGTGTCATAATCATCTGATAAGAAAGATACATGCATCGTGTTCAAACGGGGAAAAAACTAAAAAAAAAACATTTGCGACTACTGCTACTATTTAAATGATTTTTGTTACTGAGCTTAAAACTGGTACTTAGTAACGGCAATTTAAAGGAAACAAATCTGTCGTATCCACCCTGTATAGGTACATAAAATGGAAAGTAATGAAATAAAAGTATGAACACCAACGTTTTCAGCCCTTGGAAGTAAGCCTTGCTCCATTTCTCTCTAGCAATGGATCGGATGATAGTAGGAGGATGTAGATCGGTATCGTAGTCGAAATGCTTGGTGGTAGCCTGCCATTCGCCGTGGAACTCCACTTGCACTACCTTGCTGGGCTCGTTTTGATACCTGCAGACATGAAAATAGAAAACGAAAGAAAACATTTCACTACAGCTTGGTTCCTACCGTGATTTTATTAAATAAATGTCGTTGAAGCTAAGACTTCATGGAGTTCCGATAGATTTTATTATATTGCCCGAAGAATGCGTGTTGAGTGAGAATTCTCGTAATTCGGAAAATGGACTATATAGTGTAAAACATAATCAACTCTGCGTGAGACCAGTCAGTAGTAAAACAGTAAAAGTAGTAAAAATGTACAAAAAAGTAACAAAAACTTCCGTTGAAAAATAAGGGGCATCTACATCGAAAACTGTATTTTTTTTGTTACATTACTTTTTGATAGGTACTTTACTGTTACTTTCGTTAAATTTAGTCTATCAGCATAATTTATGGGTTATACTCGTACTTGTATCAATAGATCGGCAATCTGACTGTTGGCTCCCGTACTGATAGAGTATTTTTGGATTTATAATATTAGGGTTAACTTTTTAATGCGAAAAAACTTGATAATGTGTAAGGGCGCTCACCACATCTGTCCTTTGTAGTCGACGTCCCACCTAGCCATGGCAGCCACAGGAGTTATCTTCAGGCCCTCGGCACCGAACTCTCCAACGCCAGCTCCGAAGAGAACGGTGTCAGGAATCTTTTTACTGCACAGCAGACCTTTTCCTGGAAGCTGGGGCAAGATAAAATAAAATTATAATAAGTACTTAGTGGGTGGTTCCAGTTGGTAGTAGCTCTGTGGCAAGTGGCACCACACTGAAACTTCACTGCTATTATTTTAGATTGTTTTTGATTTGTAAAAGGATCACATAAAAAACGGTTGGAACCGAGCCATTAGTTTTTTGCCTGTTCTTCTAGGCTGGTCGCGTGGAACTGGCACCTAGACCACCTAGCTTTAAGACGTTTCAAAGTGATTCTTGCAATTCAACTGAATAAATACCACTTTTGATCTTGTTTTTTTTAATTTCCGCCTTCCTGCCTCGCTGTACGAGGTTACTAATAGTAGAGCTCTTTAATTGTGTGTGTCTCGTTCGGGGTAGAACGACCATCATGTCTATTTCTACCGTGAAGCAGCATCGCTGTGTTTCAGTTTGAAGGGTGTAGGTGTCGGAGATACTGGCACGTGAGGCTGAACATGTGTATGCCTCAAGTTGATAGATGCAGGGCGGTACATCGTAGGGCACGTTCCTGACGTGACCTACGAGACAATGCTTTGTTATAGGCGAAGGTTACCATTTAACATTAGGTGGGCCATATGCTTGTGTCATTAGTTAGTTGTATAATAAAGAAGGTTGTGGGTTCGAACTCTTGTGAGCATGCTCCATCTTTAGGCTGTATCCTCACTTTCCATCAGGTGTAAAAAAGTAGGGGGAGCCGGCTGCACGCCCAAAAACCCGAAAATCTAGACTCATGCGGCGTTACCTCGATCTGAGGCGTTCTGTTCAAGCCTAACTTGAAGTGCAAGCGAGAGCGCTGAACGAGCGACAAAGAGGCACAATCGGTCTCCGCGTTCGGCAGCGTTCGACATCTGTCTCTCTCCTACTTGAGTGAGCGATGGAGCGATGCGTCCGCGTGGACAGCTGTATGACGTTGTCACGTTACCTATCGTTAGTAAACCGACTTTACAGACAACCAATTTTTTTATTATATTAAACTTACTCCAATATAGAAGAGTCCATTGCATATTCCCATAGGCCTCCTCTCGCAGCCAGCAATCACGTACACTCCTTTGTTTTTGCCTTCTTGGCTTTCTTGTGATGATATGAAGAACACTGCATCAAACGCCTGTAAAATTAAATTATACTATGATTGAGAATTCCCCGTTGGGGAATAAAGGTTCTCGAATAGCAACCACGAACCGGAAGACGAAACGTAGGGCGCCCACCCACCAGATGGACCGACGACATTGTTATGACCGCGGAAAGTCGGTGGATGGAAAGAGCTCATAATCGTTCTTCCTGAAAATGTGTAAGAGAGGCCTATGTCCAGCAGTGAACTTCTTCAGGCTGATGATGATGATGATTGAGAACGAGAACACATGGGTATGATGGTAACAGCCTTGCTCGTGTTCCGATCCTAAAGTCGTGGGTTCAAATCCTGTCGTGTAACCAATGTGTGTGACTGCCTTCACAGCTCAGCTCTGCCTTCTGCGCTGGAGGTCGTGGGTTCGATCCCCACCGAGAACAAATATTTGTGTGGTGAACGTAGATGTTTGTTCCGTGTCTGGGTGTTGTATTTGTATTAAATATCAGCTATCTGGTTCCCATAGCGCAAGCTCTGCTTAGTTTGGGGCTAGATAATGTTGTGTGGACTCCGTTCCGCATTATTTATTTAAGTGTTTTTCTGACGAAAAATGTATGTGCACTACACCAGTAGCCAGTACTCTCAAACGTTGAAGGAAAACATCGTGAGGAAACCGGCATGTCTTAGAATCTAAAAAGTTCGAAAACATGTTTCGAGTGGACGCAAGGAGCCTAATTGAGGCGTCCTTAAAATCCTTTCACCACGCTAGTTTAAAAGGACCAGTGACACGATAAGAAGGGAATAGAGCATTGTTACCTTTGCATGATCGCTGAGGGCCTGAGCCCTCTCCATATCCCCAACATCAGCTATAGCCTTCACACCCTGACCCGCTCGGCCATCTTTACTCGCTGCTGTATTCCTGCTAGAGTACTGAAACCAACCAATCCTGACTGATACTCCTGAGAATTAAGTTTTTCGCTTTTACGTTGCTTAGACTTGTGGTTTTCGGGATCTAACTACCTAAGTTTGTTGTATAGACGTCCGTAGCATCAAGTAACATAATATAAAGGTTCTTGTAGTTCGTCGAAAGGTAAACATAAGGTAAACTAAACCTGTTATTTTTATAATTAATGTTTTTGACCATTTGATTTTATATTATTTTTTATAATTTAATTGTACTTTATGTTAGGCAAAACCTATGAATATAATTGACCTGTAATAATTCTTACCAAATAAATGATTATTGATTATGTGTAATAGGTATAATAAATACCTACAGTAGTTATTGAAATTACAGCTGCACAAAAAGCATGCTTTAGGCGACAACATTTTAGAAATGAACATCTTTTGCAATAATAATTTTTCGCTTGTTGCCTGTACGTTAAGTAGGTACCCAAAGCTGATAATATTATTGGTTTATCGAAGATTAGATTAATTTAGCAACTGTTTTTTTATACCTATTTAATGAGTAATTAATAAATGAATACTTATTCATATAAATATATATAAGTACAAAAATACATTGCTGAGTGGGATTTGACCCTGACACGGGGCTTCGCTAACCCAGCCGCATTCATATTATGCGTACTATCAAATCTCACTCCCTACCTCCTACTGAATTAATTTGTATCATCATCATCATCTATCATCCTCAGCCCGACTTCACCTGCTGGGTATAGGCCTCTCTGTAAGTGCCACTGTCTTCCGGTTCGTGGTCGCCATTCGGGAACCTTTACTCACACAGACTTAAAACCAGAGCCAGACAGAGCTTGTGGTAGGCCTTACAGGTCTTGCCCGCAATGTTAGCCACATCGTCTGCCCATCTTGCCGCTGGACACCCCACGCTTCTATATACCAAGTTCTTGGACGCCATTCAGTTAGCGCCTTACTCCTGTCATCACCTCGCCTTACCAAATGTCCTGCCCACCTAGTATTTTGATATACCTGTGTTATGTTAACCGGCTTTGGGAATAGGACATTCCTAATCCGATCAAGCGACGGATATACAGAAGAATAGGGCGTTTTCGGTAGTGGTAATGATTTGCGGTGTAATAAAGTAGGTAAAACAGAGTTGTAGCTATAATCATTAATCAATGAAGAGTTTCAAAAGTTAAGAGTCTGTTCAGAAAGAGACCCGTCGTGGGATTTGAGGGCTCTGCTGTGCTTTATCACCTTTTTTGTTGAGTGGGCAATACAATAGCGCGTCTGTTGCGTTTTGATCCTATTACAACTAGTGTACTATTCCTTTATTTAATTTTTATGATGCAAAATGCTGACAGAAAGAAAGGGATGAGCTGCCATATAAAAATCGAAACGTTAGTTCACAATTTGGCCACGACGGCTCTCTTTCAGAACAGACTCTATCACTCACCTTTCTATAGTAATACAAACACGAAAACAGCGCATATTTCAAGTAATACCACTTCCCCGGCTGTGAGTAGACTCCAAAAATAGGCTTTCTTTCCTTGAACTTGCATTTATAAAACAATAAAGTAACAGCAAACACTGCGATACAAACATACAAAGACATCTTGTTTGAGTTGTCGCAGACCAATGAACTGAGGAATCACTTTTATTTACGTACAATAACTTGATAAGAAATAACAAGACTAGTGATGTCCCTACGATAATTTTTGGTGAAGCCCGGTAAATGTAGCTGTGTTTTACGGCTTTAGCGAAGACCGCAAAATTATTTACTTAATTAGTTCAATCTGATTACCTAGTTAGTAACGGCCTTCAATTGGTATGAGGGAGGTGAGTATTAGGTACCTATAATACCCACAGTTAGTTAGACACTAAAGGATGAAGGATGGTGTTAGGCGTTACTTCAAGTTAAAATTACAAAAAACTCAATATCCCGACCTTTTCACCTGCTACAAAAGGGCTGATAACCTAAAATAGCAGAACAGATGTGTTTTAGCTAAGAGCACTCTCGATCAATCTACCTTTTTAAATAATCATTAACAGAGAGCACTCTCGATCAATCCACCTTTCAAATAATAAATAAGTGGCAGCACTCTCGATCTATCCACCTTTCAAATAATCAATAAGTGAGAGCACTCTCGATCAATCCACCTTTCAAATAATCAATAAGTGAGACCACTCTCGATCTATCCACCTTTCAAACAATCAATAAGTGAGAGCACGCACTCTCGATCAATCCACCTTTCAAATAATTAATAAGTGAGAGCACTCTCGATCTATCCACCTTTCAAATAATCAATAATCGAGAGCACTCTCGATCTATCCACCTTTCAAATAATCAATAAGTGAGAGCACTCTCGATCAATCCACCTTTCAAATAATCAATAAGTGAGACCACTCTCGATCTATCCACCTTTCAAACAATCAATAAGTGAGAGCACTCTCGATCAATCCACCTTTCAAATAATCAATAAGTGAGACCACTCTCGATCAATCTACCTTTCAAATAATCTAGACTTTTCAAGAAGTCTAGACTGCGTGAATGTGCTTATCAGAATTTGTCCCATCACTATTTGCATACGAAACATTAGAGATAAGATAAATTTGGTAAAGGTAGATGGTCACAGTACTCATTTGGGCACGAACAATGGATTGGTAACCACAACCATCCGGGTTTTACCTACGGCTAATGCGATTTTCATTTAACTAACGGCCATTATTAAGGCATAGGAACTTTACTATTATATCGTTTGTTAGACAAACAAACAATATTCAAGAAATGATCAAATCAAAAAAAACTCTTGTGATAACAAAGGATCACTTTGAAAAGTCTTAAAGCTAGGCGAGTCTAGGTGCCAGTTCCACGCGACCAAGCCTAGAAGAACAAGCAACCAACTGCGGCTTCGTTCCTACCGTTTTTTGATCAGTCAAGTAGTTTGTCTGGCATCAAATTCTTTGCCAATATTATACCCTAGTTTTACTTTTCAATGATTATTGTCTCACTTCGATATTCCTGTCTGTAAAAACCTTTTGCTTTTGGATACCCTTTTAGCGATAACACCCAGGTGTTTAGCTATCTACCGGTTGATTATTAGCGCAGTGATTAAAAAATACCTACCAATCAAAATCGACCTGTATTTGATTAAATTATATCTGAATACTTGCTTTTTTAGATACGGTGCATGAAGATGATGATAAATTAAATACTAAACAGGTGTATTGTCGACATTTTTATTGAGTAAGTTTTAAATAAACACAAATATAATTAAATCACATCTTACGCACGACTAAGGACAGCATAATAATTAATTTTAAGCACACTATGCTAAAATATTTAAAACATTCACATTGCAAAATTTCTTTACATAGACCCGAAAATGTGCCTACTTTAATGACTACCAGGCAAATTATACTTTTTGAAATTTTTAGACCTCCTACTGATCTGTAGGGTCAGGAAGAATATACACAAATATTTTGTGACAACCAGAAAAAAATAAGGACTTTTTAAATCAAAATCAAATCAAATCAAAAAAAATGTGGCCCATTTGTTGGCCTAACTTGTTCCAACTTGTTGGTAGATAGAGGTAGCTTCGGCTAACAATCCTTAATTTTGTTCTAGTAGTTACATAAGAAGGATGGTTGTGTGAATTTAAGGGGCTTTTCTGAGTTTAATTTAGCCTCAATCGTGTTAAATCTTTTAAGCTGTAAGTACAAGGTAGAGATTAAAAAATAAAATCACAATGCATACATTAATTACATTTAATATTAAGGAAAATAACACAATACTTAATAGTAGCTATGCTAGTTATATAAATACTACAGTAATTGTGTAATTTATGTGAGTAGTAGATTAGATATAAGTAGAAACAATGTAATACATGTAATTATGTTTTCACAAGTGAAATTTTTAACAGGGTATTTTTACAATAAAAAATACCCAAATAATATTT
The DNA here is from genome assembly GCA_947578465.1 of Thera obeliscata. Lineage (NCBI taxonomy): Eukaryota > Metazoa > Arthropoda > Insecta > Lepidoptera > Geometridae > Thera > Thera obeliscata. The sequence goes on from OX387915.1 coordinate 1,897,856, forward strand.
AGAAAGCTTTTTTTTAATATCCGTCCGGCTGCGCCATTTTGTCTATGACATAAGTTTACTTTATTAGCATTTTTGGTGTGCCAGTGTGGCAACACTCACTTCCCTTTTACATCGGTCGCGCGCGCGACCGATGTAAAAGGGAAGAGAGTGTTGCCACACTGGCACACCAAAAAATGCTTATAAAGTAAACTTATGTCATAGACACATTTTACAATCCTTTTCGTGGACGGTAAAATATGTTTTTTGTTTTTAAATGATCAAACTTAAGGGTACTATAACTATCGTTCATAGCCCCTTTAAAATCTAAGCAAATTACGCTAATTCACATGACATAAAGCGTATATTATTACGACCAGCCCAATGAACGTGAAATTCTAATGACTTAATTCCGTTAAATGACATTTTATAACAATTAGGGTCATATAATTACCATCTTAACTTTTTCTTTAGCAAGTTTTAAGCATAATATTTTGCTCTGACACGCGTTGTTTTTATTTTAGAATACAAGAATAAAAAAAAACAATTGTATTCATTTTAATTCTTGAATTCACGCTAGCAAAGGAATGTGCAGTGTTTAATTCAAGTAATTTCAATGATAAAGTAATGTACAGTACGTTCTTTCATACTTTTCTCATACAACATATTGCAATGTATACCTTCTCTCTAAACCTGTTTATACAGGGTTATTGGTAATTATATAAGAAACCAGTTAAGGGCTCCTTCTTTACATCTTAACAAACAATATTTGTTCTACGACTTTTGCCAACAATCAATACACTTCCCAAATAAAATATGTTATGTTTTTGTAACACTTTTTAGCTCTGTATAGCGTAGACGCTTCATGGTAATGACCGGTGACCGGAGTTGCATCGCGACCTCGCACCTCGCGCCCCTTTTTATTGAGATTGCCGCGCGCCGCGCCACGGGACATAGAGTTATAATTATTTAGAGTGACAAGTTTGTTATTTTTAGTTTTGTATGGAAAAAAAAACGAATTATTGAAAGTCGTAGAACAAAAGTTGTTTGTTAAGATGAACAGAAGGAGCTCTTAACTGGTTTCTTATATAATTACCAATAACCCTGTATAAAATGGAACAGTAAACTTAATAAGGCTCTTTGGACGTATCTATCATATAGAGGTAACAGGAATTACTTTGGGTAAGCATACGATATTCCATCTCACTAAATGCATAACCATAAACCACACGGTGTATTCGCAAAAAAAACAATTATTTTCAAATTAAAAAATGACAATTTAGAAAAATATGGAATGCTACATGTTTAGGTATATTGAATAAAGAATGAAGCAATACTTTTTTTTCCAATCACATTCACATCAGACTTTTTATTTAAACCGTAATAACAAATACAATGAGGTTTCAATTTCTAAAACACCAATATTTTTCAAACGTGCCTTATGTTTACCGCATGAAATTTCATTAAGTATAAGTTTCTTTTATTATAATCTCCGTTAAACAATACGATAAACCTGACTTTTTATCACAAAAACATAACACTTTGAAAAAAAAAACTAGCTTTGTGATGCAGGTTTTAATATTTAAAAATAAATGACTACTGATATTGAAACGAAACCCAAAAATGTTAATTCAACCTTACCTTCAGTTTGTACTACCATCAAAAACATATGACATAAACCAAGCTTCACTCCATCCATCCGGCTGCGCCAACTATTCCTTTAATCCTTCACAGCTCCAATGATAGTGAGAATGTAGAGGAAGATGTTGATGACATCGAGGTACAGGTTAAGCGCTGCGAAGATGTACTCTTCGGGGGAGAGGCTGTACTTGTGCTTGCCACCCATCATGAGTTGGGTGTCGTACACGAGGTAGAAGGAGAAGAGAAGTGCTCCCAGAGACGCGTATACCAGAGAGAGTATGTTGTTGCGGACAATCATGGCGACGATTCCTGGGGAAATAGAAAACAGTCTTTTAGATAAGAATTTCATAATTTTAAAACCCAAAAGGAGTCAATATTATTGATTTTTATTGAGTTGATGCAACGCGTAGAAACACCTTGTGTAGTATTATAGTTATTTGTTATACAAGAGTGCAAAGCTGCTTTTTAACCGCGTGCTCAATTTTGATGACTGAGCAAGCGCAGGATTCTAAAGTTTAACCACGAGCGTAGCGAGTGGTTTAAAAGTTAGAATCCTAAGCGTTGGCGAAGGAATCAAAAGAGCACAAGGTGAAAAATCTTTGCACTCGAGTGCAACACGTAACTTTTCATCCCACCTCAGCGAGGAAATGACTAAATGCAAAAAAGAACATGGCGCGACTAAAAGTAACACACCAAGAAGGTTCCGAGTATAAGTTTTTAACAAAATAAAAAAGGTTGTATGATAAGTTCGGCACCATGGAGGTAGAAGTAAATAGGTTGTGTATTCACAAATTTATTGAACACGATATTCTAAATTCAAATTTACTTTATCCTCTAGCGGATAAAAACGGCTTTTCCAGTCAGAAATTAAACAGCAAAAACACACTTTCAGAGCTGGTGGGATGAAAAAGTTATTCTTCTTCCTGCCCTTTATGTGAGGTCGGCACAACATAATATCTTCCTTCTCCATTCCACTCATCTCTGTATTCACCTCACTTTTATCCATGTCATCTTTCACACAGTTCATCTGTTTTTTTTTTGTTGTGAGGTATTATAATTATTGTTAATGTGTTATATGTTCTCGCAAAAAAAAGTTTTTTACCTACACACGATGTTTTTCAGCTCAAAATCTATTATTTGTGTAGTTTTGTTTCACATTCATAAAAAAACATTTCTCTTTAACATCATTTTGATATGGAATCATGTCACTTATTCTTTCGAACCAAGTGTGGTGAAAGTGTGGTGAAAATTTATGAAACAACGGTATATTTACCATGATTACATTTTGAGAGTTTTAAATTCCGATATTTCGGCACAGTTGCATGCACCATGATCACGGTTGAACTGAAGTCCACGAGTAAAAGAAATGCAGACAAATTGATCTACCCTCTTTCGCACTCTTTTATTATTCTATCTTTTATTGGTTTCGACACTACTATTGGTTCCAATCTACTCGATTTCTACTCGATTTTTTACTCGATTTTGACAGAAACCACTATCGTCATCGGGACGCGTACGGCTTAATCATGGTAAATATCCCGTCATAACAATAGTGTTAAAAACCATGATAGTTTAGTAGGTAGCTTGATCTCACTTTTTACTCGATTTTGATAGAAACCACTAACGGTATCGGGATGCGCACGGCTTAATCATGGTAAATATCCCGTCATAACAATAGTGTTAAAAACCATGATAGTTTAGTAGCTTGAAGTTACTTACCGAATATAAATAGCACGACCACAAGGCAGACTAGAATTCCGCCCATCATGGTGAAGTCCCATTTAGTTTGGAATGCGAACAGCGTTAGAGCGAGACACACGGCAGCCGTTATACCGACAGCCAACATCACCTGAAATATAAATGGCACATCATTAACTGTCAAATTTAACACACACCTAAAAAAGTTCTTGTTGGAGGGGTGTTTTTATTCAATTGATGAATTCATTGACTCCCAGACGTGACATTTTGATTTATTATTAACGATGACAACGCAATATGAAAAAAAAAAAACTAAAAAGTAAAAAAAAAATAGTTTAAAAACTAAAAAAACACGCTTTTATAACTAATTGAACTAAAAAGGTAAATTTAGAACTGTAATAATCAATAGAAAAAATTTTATTATTGTACAAAAAGCGTGGGGGGCTTGATTTTGATTGTTGTAAATATTTTATCAATAGTTTATTATATCTGAAGTTATTATAAAAAGCACCCCACGCTTTTTTGTACAATAATATAAAATGTTCAATTGTTTATTACAGTTTTATTTTTAACTTTTTAGTTCAATTAGTTATAAAAGCGTGTTTTTTAGGGTTCCGTAGCCAAATGGCAAAAACGGAACCCTTATAGATTCGTCATGTCTGTCTGTCTGTCCGGCCGTGTCACAGCCATTTTTCTCCGATACCATTAGAGCTAGACTGATTAAACTTGGTGAGTAGATGTATTCTGTGAACCGCATTAAGGTTTTTACACAAAAATAGAAAAACAACTATAAATTTTGGGGGTCCCCATACTTGAAACTGAAACTCAAAAATTTTTTTTTCATCGAGCCCATACGTGTGGGGTATCTATGGATAGGTCTTCAAAAATGATATTGAGGTTTCTAATATAGTTTTTTTCTAAACTGAATAGTTTGCGCGAGAGACACTTCCAAAGTGGAAAAAAGTTGGTCCCCCCCCCTCTAACTTCTAAAATAAGAGAATGATAAATCCAAAAAAAATATATGTTGTACATTACTATGCAAACTTCCAACGATATTTAGTTTGAACGAGATCTAGTCAGTAGTTTTTTTTTATACGTCATAAATCGTAAACCACAATTTACCTTTCGACGAACTACAAAAACCTTTTCATTACTCATACTCTGAAAGTAGGTCTGAAGTTGCCTGAGGGGCCTAATTGAAAGTAAAACTTTCAGCCCTAGGGAGAATCGCTTTCTACTGACAGCTGTCAAATTATAAAAAAAAACAAGTTCTATTTTATTCAACCATGCTCCAACTTTCTAAAGTCTTTCTAACTGCAAGGAGGTCGTTGAACCAAATTCCAACTTTTTATTCAGCAAGTAGGTTGGAAACCCATTACAACAGTAAGAAGTTTAAAAAGCCTAATAAGATAGCGCAATGTAAAATTTAAATTTAAATAACATAAATATAGTATTAAATAAATAATATATCTTCTAAATTACTTGATTAATATATAGCTTCAACTATTTATTTAAAATAACATAGATTTGACATTTACCATTTTTTAAATTATGAGAATGAAATAATGGCTGAATAATGCTGGCGAGCCGAAGCCGAAGGCCCGCCAGAGAAAAAAAAAAAAAACCGGGAAGGCGGCAATTCAATCTTCATTTTCACAATTTTTTCTTTCATGTTTTTATTTTTACTTTCCTTGTATTCGTAATGAAAAGCACAGTGTTTACCTCGGGTGAAAGTCTTTTAAGTCCCTCAAGCTCCATTGGCGCCCTCGCTAACGCTCTGGCGCCAAACCCGTCTCGGGACTCAAAAAACGTGACTTTCAACACTCAGGTAACAATGTACTATTATATTACTAGCTGCCTGTCCCGGCTTCGCACGGGTGGACATTTATTTTTTAAACACACAAATATAGGCTTTGTTACTCAAGGTGAACCTACGTCCAGCAGTGGACTGATATCAATTGATGATGATGATGAAAGAACATTCTATAACGTTTAGGAGCACTATTTTCTAGAACATTTTGTCCAAATCTAGAATTCAAAACCGTTTGCATGGGTATATTTGAGTATTCTAGATAATTCTGGATTACTAACGTTTGGGTGGGAGCATTCCGGATGCTAACCAACTTTAAATTTGATTATTCCAGATCATTCTAGAGCGTCTATGTGCATTCTGTTCTCGTCAAAGCCAAGAATTTTCAGAAAAATCCCTAAGCGATAGAAAGGGATAGACATATATAAGTGCCTACGTGATAGAAAAGGATAGACATAGATTTCGAAACTTTTGCCCCTTAATTTACAATAACACCTAAATATTGAATATAAACTATCCTATCTTTTAAGTTGGACCATACTATAGACGGTTACAAAATTTTATCAAAATCCGTTCTGTAGTTTCGGAGTTTATCGCGTTCTAAATTAGGACAGGAATTTTTTATATATATACTAGCTGCCTGTCCCGGCTTCGCACGGGTGGACATTTATTTTTTAAACACACAAATATAGCCTATGTTACTCAAGGTGAACCTACGTCCAGCAGTGGACTGATATCAATTGATGATGATGATGAAAGAACATTCTATAACGTTTAGGGGCACTATTTTCTAGAACATTTTGTCCAAATCTAGAATTCAAAACCGTTTGCACGGGTATATTTGAGTATTCTAGATAATTCTGGATTACTAACGTTTGGGTGGGAGCATTCCGGATGCTAACCGACTTTAAATTTGATTATTCCAGATCATTCTAGAGCGTCTATGTGCATTCTGTTCTCGTCAAAGTCGAGAATTTTCTTAAAAATCCCTAAGCGATAGAAAGGGATAGACATATATAAGTCCCTACGTGATAGTAAGGGATAGACATAGATTTCGAAACTGTTGCCCCTTATAAATTAATAACAACTAAATATTGAATATAAACTATCCTATCTTTTAAGTCCGACCATATTAAAGGCAGTTGCAAAATTTTATCGATATCCGTTCAGTAGTTTCGGAGTTTATCGCGTTCCAAATTGTGACACGAAAGATTTATATATATAGACTAGCTGCCTGTCCCGGCTTCGCACGGGTGGACTTTTTTTTTTAAATACTTATAGCCTATGCTACTCAAGGTGAATATAGCTTTTCAATAGTAGGTACATGTACTAAGCCATTTTTTTTCCAAAGACAATTTTCGTTACATAGTTATTATTCATTCATAGTTTTTGTTCACATACCTATTACTATTATTATTATTCTATTGGTATAATGTCTTGGGACGCCCACTTGAGGGCAAAGGCTATCCCTCTCCAATTTCTCCTATTTTGAGCTAGCCGTCCAAGTTGCACCCGTTATTCCCATTATGTCGTCCCGCCATCGCATCGGTCGGAAAACACTTCACTTTGTTCACTTTGATTCTCTCTCCGATCTTTGTTCTATGGATACCAGAATGGAAATGACGCTATTCACCGAGTTCCTGCTTTTATACCTACAACAATCGAACTTTCCAGTACTTACTGCCGGCAATCGAAAATTCTTGAATATAATGTATACCTACCAAATTCTGCGGAAGTGTTGAAATCAAAAGCAACCGTTGCTACAACAAAATAAAGCCCAATTCCGCTCGCACCTACCTGTAATAAAACTACATCGCGCTTCTCTTTCTAACACGCAACTCTGTTGCACTTGTAACGCTAGGGTTGTCAACACGTGTTTTCGAACTACTTCTTCATGACGTGAGTATGTGATGTAATACTCACTTACCAGGTAGGGTAGGTAAGCATTGTAGGTATCAACCATGCTAATGTTATTTTTAGAAATGGTTGTAAATCAACTAATTAGTCCGGGAGTCATCACCCGATTTTTTAAGTGTGTTCCACATTTTCCTTTAGCGAGTAGGTAAGTCAGTGATGAATCAGGTTGCTTAGAAGTCATTGATCGTTGAAACAATATATTAAATATTTCTCGCGACCCGGCGCGGCTAACCGGCGAGACGTGTTGTGACAGCCCTGTGCGTTTCCTACATAATAATAAGAGCGCGCCGTCCGAATGTTCCCGAACCGCGGAGTGATTTTCTAGAAGAAGTAATAAGTTCGGGAAAACCAAGAAACGAAAATCGAACCGTTTGCATGGGTACCTTGGTATATTTGAGTACCTATTCTAGATAATTCTGGATTACTAACGTTTGGATGCATTCCGGATGCTAGCCGAATAATTTCAGTCTTCGAATTAAATTTGATCATTCCAGAACCTCAAAGACATTCTAGAGCGTACTTTCTTCGTCAAAGTCGAGAATTTTCTGAAAAATCCCTAAGCGATAGAAAGGGATAGACATATATAAGTCCCTACGTGATAGAAAGGGATAGACATAGATTTCGAAACTTTTGCCCCTTATAAATTAATAACACCTAAATATTGAATATAAACTATCCTATCTTTTAAGTCCGACCATATTTTAGGCAGTTGCAAAATTTTATCGAAATCCGTTCAGTAGTTTCGGAGTTTATCGCGTTCCAAATTGTGACACGAAAGATTTATATATATAGATAGATGTTAATTGATGCTACGGAACCCTTCATGGGCGAGTCCGACTCGCACTTGGCTGCTTTTTTAGTTTTTATAACGCTTTTATTAGCTTCATTTAATCTTTAATTTATTATATGGGCCTGCGCTATGAATATTGCGATTTATTAGTAAATTGGTAATGTACTGACCGCTTTGGCGTCGTAAACAGATACAGCGAGCCCTAGCAGGAAACTCTCCGCTGCCGTGAATATGCCGAGGAAGATGAAGTTGGTAGGCGCAGTCCGACGCACATTCTCGCAGCAAGCCATCGCGATCAGACATACAAACACCATAGCGAACGCTACCCAGCTGGAAAAGGAGAGGAGAGGCGATCATTAAACTCGCATCATTAAGGACGCTTCCTTGAGGGATTGAGTTATAAATTTTTATTGATTTTCTGACCATAGAAATTTCTCCGCTCTTTTCATAAAAGTTTTCTATTTCTACAATTTGTTCGCGTTTATCTAAGTAAGACTTAAACCATTAATGTGAGATGTGGAGTCGGCACAACATGTTCTCTTCCATTCTCCTCTATCAGCCGTCAGCTCTATATTCACTTCTTTCTTATCCATCCACATTCATAACAGCTAGTAAATAATAAAAACAATCTTTATAGAAACTTACAATAGCCAAGTGTTGGCCTGGGCCCATCTCTTGGTCGGCTCGTGGTAGGTGAACAGCGTGATGAAGGCAAGCGTCACCAACAGCTGACACATCAGAATGGAGTACACCTGGAATATAATTATAATAAATTTAAAAATCATGCTACTGGCACCTATTAAAAAAATTAGAATGTTATTTTTAACAGACTTCAAATAAAAATGGAGGAGGTACTTTTGGTTGTATGTTTTAATGATTATCTATTATACGGTTAAATTATTGCATAACTTCGTCATTTATGAGCCAGCCTAAGAAATACATTTTTTAATCATAAAGTTCGTACCACGACCTTAGGAAGGCGGGGCCGCTACCACTAGGCCACGAGCACTCTGCTGACTTTTCAGCTGGGCTAAAACTGACAGATGCGACTAACCAGAAACCAAAAAGTTGCAACCAAAGATTCGCGTTCACCCCACAGAAGACCCTTTTATATGATGTCAGTTTTATATTAGAACCAAATAGAGTAGAAATCGATATCACTCGATATTGTTTATTATTAATTGTGTTATAACATTTGTATTTAATTAAAATACTTGTTAGCTGTAGGTAATTTTTATCTTCATTGTATATTGTTTTTTTTTGTTTTGATTTTGTAAAATTTTGTAAGTTATTGTAATCTTAGTTTTTGTATAAATTATAATAAGTGTAAGTGGTCGAAATGTAGACAGTTCTAATGAATTAAATAAATAATAATAATAGTATTGCTCACCTTCTTAATAAAAGACCTCCGGATGGACTGCTCGGAGAAGTCAAAACCCTTGACCTCTCCATCCTCGCCCACACTGCTGGCATTCGGAGGGGCGTACCCTGCTGGCTGAAAACACAAGACAAAAAGTTTAAAAACTCAAAAGTTACTATCTATACTAATATTATAAAGAGGAAAGGTTTGTACCTATTTTTGTATGTTTGTAATGAATAGGCTCAAAAAGTACTGAGCCGATTTAAAAAATTCTTTCACCAATAGAATGCTACATTCTTCCAATTTGACATAGGCTACATTTCATTTTGAAAAAAAAATAGGGATCCTTGGTAAAATTTGAACAATGTAACCGAAGGTGTAGAGAAATGAGTCTTAAAATGTCTTTCGTCGAATGCGCTGCCGAAACTATTAGCGATAGAACAAAATAATGTACAACAATATTGTCTACCCCGTTCGAAGCCGGGACGGGTTGCTAGTTACTAATATAATCTGCATGCATATTACTATTATATCTGCATGGACCAAGGCCTCCCCCATTTCCACCAGTTACAACGATCTTGTGTCAAAACAACCAGCCGCCCTCATAGGCATCCAACTCGCCTCGCTCTTTTTTTACCGACTTCAAATAAAAAAGGAGGAGGTACTTTTTTTAAATGATTGTTGTAGCATAACTTGGTTTGATGATTTGAACAAAAGCTTTTTTTATCTGAAAGGTTGCTTCCAGATACCTAGGTCCCATAGAAATTTTATGAAACTCAGTTCAGCCGTTCAGTGCATAGAAGAGCAAGCAAGAAACTAACAGCTTCTAGATCTTTACTATTTTATTATAACCATGAGTTTATTTCATACATATTAAAACGGTAATAAGTCAGATTTGAAAGAAAAATCTTTACAAAATAGAATATTACCTGCGACATTATAAGTACACAACACTTTTACGCCGATGTGTAAGGTACACTGATAATATTATCATTTTTATCGAAAAACAGAGATAACGCATATAAATCGTCTTGTATCTTAATACGAAGGGTTAAATTTCAATATTGATTGTCAAGTGAAGTCAGAGGTAATGTATTTGAACCAGATTTCCTAGTAATCTGAGGTTCGCTCGAAACCAATACTCAAACGAATTTTAAGCAATGACTCAGAATTGAATGAACTCGACAGTATGTATTGAGAGTATTCTCATTACTCCCAACCGTTGGGGAATAAAGGTTCTCGAATGGCGACCACGAACCGGAAGACGAAACGTAGGGCGCCCACTCACCAGATGGACCGACGAAATTGTTAAGATCGCAGGAAGTCGGTGGATGGAAAAGGCTCAGAATCGTTCATCCTAGAAATGTGTAGGGGAGGCCTATGTCCAGCAGTGGACTTCTTAAACTGATGATGATGATTCTTAATAAGTACTTGAAAATAATTTGATGTTTTGTGCCGTAACTAAACTATTCTCTAGCTAGCGTCAAATCGGCTTTATCACCAAAATGCTAACTATGTAACATAATGATAAGAGGCGACTCACTTTAGAGCTAATTCCCACCATTTATAAACGCGGAGAAATCTTATTTAAGCAATAGAGTTCAGATGACATCTATAAACAAAATTTGCACTAGAACTAAACGGGAAAAATCATACACATCTCCTAAGAGAATCATGACTTATGGTGTACCACAAGGCAGTGTTCTTGGGCCACTTCTTTTTCTAATTTACATCAATGACATAATAACAGCAACAAACAACCCAATGATACTGTTTGCAGATGACTGTACTGTAGTGTGCCATAACAAAGAAGAAATTAGTCAAAACCTTGGACTCTTAATAAAGTGGCTAAATGATAATAATTTGAAAATAAACCTTAACAAAACTAAACTAATGAAATTTAATCAGAAATTGAGTCACGATTTCCCTACCGAAATTATTTATGATAGCAAAGAAATTTGTGAAACAACATCAACAAAATTTCTTGGACTTTTTATTGACAACAACATGAAATGGCAATCGCACATACAATTTGTTCACAGTAAAGTTGCTCAATATGCTTATGCTTTACGTCAGTTAAGAAAGGTTGTGAATGAGAGGGCTGTAATTACAGCATATCATGCTAATGTTGCTTCCAGGTTAAGGTATGGGATCATATTTTGGGGGAACGCTACCAAAATTGATCGGCTTTTCATTGCTCAAAAGAGTTGTATTAGAGCAATATGCGGCATAAAAAGAAGGGAGAGTTGCAAACCTTTTTTCAGGAAGTTAAAGCTGATGACACTGACTTCTCTTTATATTTATGAACTTGTGCTGTTCACTAAACGATATCCACATTTATTTCCAAACGTAACAAGTGCACGGCGTTGTGATTACTTACAACACAGAACCAACGTTACAACGGCGCTTTTTAGTAATAGCGTTTTTGTAAGTGCCGCGAGAATTTATAATAAATTACCGTCTGAAATTCGAAAGTGCAACGAGTTTATAATATTTATGACAAAATTGTTTAATTATTTAATAGAAAATACATTTTATTCAATTCAAGATTTTATTGACAAAACTAACTAATTTTTACTATTTCTGACATTACCTACTTCTAATTTGACTAATTAATTATCAATTTCATCATTTTATTGATTTTTAGCATAATAATTAATAATACAATACTCGGGCATTATTTTTATTTGGTCCTGTTGTCTTAGCTTACCTGTGTTATTTGTTTGCATGCTTAGCAATACATACTTTAAATATTTGTACGCCTTAGAGCAGATCACAGTGATACCTCAACAATTGTACTGTAACAACTATAAACCTGTGTTTCACAAATAAAGAAAAGAAGAAGAAGAAGAATCCCCAGTGGGCCCATTAAAAACGAATTTGATTCATTATTAAATAATTAAATAATCTTTATCTTCTTATAGTATTTACAATGAATTTGTAAACATGTCACGGGTCTGGGGCGACTAGATTTGACACTTCTGACTCAACTCCCGATCGTAAAGGGGTGATATAATTTTAAGACCTTATTGGGCATCTCATCGGCTGCGCTGGTTCGGCCACGTGCTACGAATGGAGGAGGATCGGGCAGTAAAGCGGACTTTCCACGGAGTGCCAATCGGCCGACCCAGATACCGGAAGGACGAAGTAGAGAAGGATCTCCGCTCTCTTCCAGTTTCCAACTGGCAAGAGAGGGACAGGTGGCGTTCTATTGTGTCTGTAGCCAAAACCCACTTCGGGGTTGATACGCTGGGGTAGTATGTATTGTGTATACTCCGTTTTAATACGTTACACATAGCAAAATTTAAAACCTCTGATAAATATCCTAAGCAATGGCTGCATGGATTTCTACCAAACATGATAACAAGAACCATCTCAGGACGATCAGTTTTCAAACAAAAAAACTGCATTTAAATCGGAGTATTCGTTTCAGTTTAGACAAAACTAGAGTGGAGAACGCGTTTAGGTAAGCGTAGTGTAGGACGCCCTTTGGCAAGGTGGAGCAACGATCTGAGAAATGTAGCAAGCACTGGAGAAGAGCCGAAGACCGGGCTCAGTGGCGCGTCTTGGGAGATACTTAATTATGATTCGTTTCAGAGAAGCTACGAGGCAAAAGACAAACACACACTGAGGCCTCAAAGTAGCACGTGGTAACATCAACTTTCCATTCGTCCTTGACCGCTGAGTATTGATTGAAGTGAAAACCTATTCATGCTTACTCACAATAAATAGCCCATCGCTTATCTTTAGCGTACAAATACAAAGGTTGTACATCATCGATAAACACATGCATACTTTTCATACAATTCGAGCATTGGTTCTTGTTATTAGACTTACCTCGCCATATCCAGCTCCATAACCGCCCTGGAAGCCAGGTTGCGGTGGGAGGTAGCCAGGCTGACCATACCCTGGCTGCTGCGCATAGCCAGGTTGCGCTGGGTAGCCGGGTTGCGCCGGATAGCCAGGTTGCGCCGGATAGCCGGGCTGCGGGGGATAGCCCGCTTGAGGATATCCACCCTGTGGATATCCGCCTTGATTTTGATCTGAGAATGAAGGTTACTTTAAAGATCATCAGGCCATGGTAAAAAAGTTAGCTAGTAATGGGTAGAGTGATGGCAAACGACAATATCATGCTTGAGGGTTTTGTGCCCAATAATAACTGTACTGTGCTGGCCACATGAACAATAATGAAAAGTAGTAGACAACAAATATTGCACATCGGCTAATTTCGGTTCCCTATAGAGTAGAAAGCGTCAGAAAGAGATAGCGCTCTACAAACCCGAAGTGCAATATTTATTGCCTACAACCGTACCCGATTTAGAAGATTAAGAATAGAATGGTAACAACGTAACAGTGAAGGTAGGTGGTGCCTTGTTTACGTTGAAGTGACGGCTAGATTGATCAATACGTCATACATAATAGAGGTGAAGGCATGTAGAAGTTTGTTCACATGCTGCAAAAAGTGTTAGAAGGTCATAGCTTTGTTAGCATCTAAGTTCGAAAAACAACATGACGGCTCTTTAATTCTGAATGAATGTTTTATGAAAACTAAGCGTACCTAATCATGTATTTTTTAATGAATGCCTTCTGCCTAAAATTGCAAATAATGTAGAAAAAATCAGTGTTTTAAGTTACTAATTGATTACACAGACAGACGCGGTGCCGGCCTATGGTGCTAATTTTGACCGATTATGCCAAAACTTCAATCTAATAATAGAGGTTTGGCCGAAACATGAAACAGATAAGAGTTAGTTCGCTACAGGATACTCTTAATCGGTACGTAAACTACGCGAACTAAGGAAGTATTAAATAAAAATTGAATTTTATTCAGTTGTAGGTAGGTATCACAAGGATAACTTTGAAACGGGCTTGGAGCTGTTGGAGTTTTCCTCATATTAAAATTGGCGTTGAACGGAAAATGTAAATTGATAGCTAACATAATTATAGATAGACCCAAAAAGTTAGTTCACACAAAATACAAACGAGCACAAGACATGACACAAAACAGGAGCCAGGAGGGAACATCAAAAATGGTAACATTTATAAAATAGATTTGGTAAAGACAACGCACCTTTTGGTTCCGACATTGCACTCAGACTAAACAATACCAAATAACAAAAACTCACTAACACATTGAAAAAAAACTTAGTAACTTAGATTTCAGGCAAATTTCTACTTTAACCCCGCACCTTAAAGACGACTTCAGCTTCAGACTGAAATATGAAGCGTGAACACAATATTATCATTTGTGTCATCAATAATTTCCTGTTAGTCAATTATCTCCTTTCGTAGAACGAAATAAGACTGTCATACGACCAAGGAATATAATACTCTCTACGAGAGCATACGACACCCCAGTTAAAATTGTGATAAATATGAATGCCCGTAGACGTTGGCCCAGAATCTCCGGACGGGGAATCCCCCCTAAGATGGAGGATCGATTTTAAAAAGCGGGAATTCACCCAGTGTTGGCGGCTTGCCCACGATGTCTGACACACTTTGCAAGTCATGCGATTCGCCCCCATTTGTTATGTCAACAAAGTTTATGATTCAAGGAGTTTTACTTATCTGCGTCGGCGTGAAATTTTTTAATTAAATAATTACTTAATATTACATATTACGTACAATATTGCTGCATTGCCTTTGACTGTTTTATTTTCAACATATGAAGCCTGGGTACCTTATTACGGTATTTTGTTACAAGATTTTGTTACAAGGATGTTTGTTTGTACCTAATCACAATAGTGAGAAAGATTACCTACACAAGTACAAAGTACTTTATGTAATTACTTAAAGTATTGATTGGATCATAACTTGACACAATGCCAAGTTTTACATGTTGGTCATTATCATCTCACAGTCTTTTTATTGTGGAGAGAAAACGACGACATCAAACACGTGTTTTTGTTCCTATTTTGATACGATACCTACCTAGGTACGTCGTTTTTTTAGTAAAACTTCTGGTTTTCTGCAATGCGATGGTTTATATTAGGCATTTCAAAACGTCAATAGAATAAATGGATGGACTAGTAGTTTTTTCAATTAATAACTGAGACAGAGATAATAAAAACAAGTTTTTAACTCACCAGTATATTCATGATCTAATAATGGCCTTGTGAATTACAATAAGTTATAAATAAATATTGGTAGAATGCTATTGCGCAATTAAGTCTCAAATTAAGTAAGCTTTTACTTATTGATGCCTCCTGCCCGATGGACAGACGACGTTGTAAGATCGCGGGTAGTCAGCAGCCGGATGATTATCGAAGGGTCTATGGACTTCTTCAGGCTGATGATGAACACTATAACACCCAGAGACCACTTTTAACTAAACCTTTGAATATTTTTTTATTAACTTACTTTTATTCAAAGATTATGTTAATTTCTTTCAGTATTTTCATGTTTATTTTTTAAGTTCTAATTGTATTCATGGTGGTCGAATCTAGGGTGTTTTCTAAAACATTTTTTTTTATTGGGCGCATCTTGGGTAAAAACAAACCAAAGACCTACAACGAAGAAGATAAGAACTGTATACGGCAGGATATAACATATTGTTGAGTTATGAAATATTGCCGAGAAGCGTGACTAAGCCAAAACCCAATGAAATTACATACATGAGTCATTCCAACGTCACAAATGAGCAGAAATACGTATTGTGCCCAATTGAATTAATCTATTTTATTATAGGTAATGTGGTCTACTTTGTTGTATAAAGTAGAAAGGCTATATAGAAAAAGTGTCGCCAAAATACATGAGCTTTGCTCCTTCCTACATACAAATTCTGTAGATTTTGTCAAGCGTACTAAAATGTAAAACTGGCGACAGCGGTCCCCAATGTCCCCATGCTAGCGGCGCCGGCGCATGATCGCCTTTCTACTGTATTTTATATTCTGTGGACTATGTGATATTATTAGCGTGCACGAAAAGTGTAGGTTGCAAGTGGAAGTGTGTCTAGTCTAGCTAGAGGCTGTAATTGTATTAAATGCTTAGTATGTCATGCGTGACCTAATTCATGAAAAAACATCTGTTTTAAAGAAATACCTAACCTTACGGATTTAACATTGTCCCAATGAGCCAATCGGGATTTTAACCCACAACCTTCTCTTTGATACGGGGATGCGCTAACCAACTGCGCCATGAGATCTTAATTAAAAGGATTGGTTAAGGACTAAATCTTTCTCCTTTTTCCTACCCTTATCCCATGTGGGGTCGGTGGTCATCTCTGCATTCACTCCTCTCTTATCTAGATCATTTTTCACACAGTTCATCCATGTTTTTTTTGGTATACCTCTGCTCACATTCTATCCACATCCATACTCATCACTCTCCTAGTCACATCACCCTCATTCCTCCTCATGACATGCCTTACCACTCCATCATAATGCTCCTCGATTTTTCTGTCACTGGCGCGGCGCTACTTTTAAACTTCCCCTTATAAACTCGTTCCATATCCTATCCATTCTTCTAAAAGAGCACTGGTGGTCTAGTGATAGCGGCCCCGCCTTCTGATCCGTGGGTCGTGGGTTCAAATTCAGTCGTGTACCAATGAGTTTTTCTGTCGAAAAATTTACGTGTACTATGCCAGTACTCTCAAACGTTGAAGGAAAACATCGTGAGGAAACCGACGTGTCGTAGAACCTAAAAAAGTTTGAGCAACACGTGTCAAGGGTCACGCAAAAAGGGCCCACCAGCAGCCTACTTGCGGAAAAACCAGCCCGCACATCAAGTGCGGATGATGAAATTTGCCGAATTGCCTATCCATTCTTGTCACTCCACACATCCATCTTAACATTCACATCTCTGGCATATGTACCTTTTTTCATCTGTTCATTTTGTTGCCCAACACTCAGAACTAAGAACTAAACAAATAAGTAAATGTTTGTGGCCATTAGGCAGTGTGAACCAGTTTACCTTGATTGATTACTTAATGAATGAGGTTTATTCAAATATCAGATGTGTTACAATTTTGGAGACTGAAGTTTTATCGAGCAATAATAGTTTTTTAATATACCTAGACAAATCAACTTTAAGAAAAGATAAATCAGACTTTTAAAATACTACTTATAGATAGTGCAATCTAGGAAGGCGCGCCCCACTATTCCTCCTAACCGTTTATAGTATATGTGTGCAAGCTTCCGTCAATGTTTGAGTGTTATCGGTACACACTAATTACCTATGAGTGCACACGCACACTACAATGAGTAGACTACGGTTCGCGACTGCCGCTCGGAGCAAACTCCCCGCACCCCGCGAGGGGCGCGTCTTCGTGAATTGCACTATCTTATAACTTTGTATAATGCAGTCTACTGTGAATATCTCTATAACAGAGGAAAAAAATATTATTTATGAAAGAGTTTTCACTAATCTATATATATAAATCTTTCGTGTCACAATTTGGAACGCGATAAACTCCGAAACTACTGAACGGATTTCGATAAAATTTTGCAACTGCCTAAAATATGGTCGGACTTAAAATATAGGATAGTTTATATTCAATATTTAGGTGTTATTAATTTATAAGGGGCAAAAGTTTCGAAATCTATGTCTATCCCTTTCTATCACGTAGGGACTTATATTTGTCTATCCCTTTCTATCGCTTAGGGATTTTTCTGAAAATTCTCGACTTTGACGAGAACAGAATGCACATAGACGCTCTAGAATGATCTGGAATAATCAAATTTAAAGTCGGTTAGCATCCGGAATGCTCCCACCCAAACGTTAGTAATCCAGAATTATCTAGAATACTCAAATATATTTGGACAAAATGTTCTAGAAAATAGTGCTCCTAAACGTTATAGAATGTTCTTTCATCATCATCATCAATTGATATCAGTCCACTGCTGGACGTAGGTTCACCTTGAGTAACATAGGCTATATTTATGTGTTTAAAAAATAAATGTCCACCCGTGCGAAGCCGGGACAGGTAGCTAGTAGAGAATAATTATTAACAGAAGCTCATTCCATTAAGGCCTGCGCACACCTAGTTCGCTGGCGGTAGCGATCAGTGAAACGCTGTCAAATATCGCTGTCAGATTTGAGATTTGACAGCGAATATTTGACAGCGTTTCACTGATCGCTACCGCCAGTGAACTAGGTGTGTTTGGGCCATTAAAAACACAAACCGGGGTTAGTCAAAATAGAATGTGATAATAGGGAAACCCATGAAAAACCCTAGTAAATACTTATCACCTACCTCAGATACTGAACAAACTAAAAATCCTTTCACCACACTTGGTTCAAAAGAACCAGTGACACAATAAGAAGAAGAAGATACTGAAAAATTACATAATGCGTGCCTGGTGCAGTGTATGGTGCATTGCCTTTAAACCAGTGTATAGATGATAAAAGATTATATATTTCCAATGTTTACAAACCAGGATGATAACGTGAACAGAGTCTAAAAATTATCAATCAATGTCATTTTTTGAATTTGAATTCGTAAATTGAATTTTCAATTCAATTAAATAACATGGATCATTTTGAATTGAATGTCTTGTAATTAGGTGCTAGTTCAACATAAACAAACTTTGAAAAAAGGGATTTTGATATTTTTTTATAGTTATTGAAATCAAAATATACTCATCTACTAAAGCCGTAGTGTACCAATAGTATGCAGAAACATGATGTATTCAGATATTTTCAACATTATAATCTAATCACTATTATTCATACAAATGATACTTAGGTATGTAAAGTAATACCTATTTATTTGTGTTGAATAAAGTTAAACATTTGGATATGAGTTGAACAAATAACAGGGACTTCCAGCTTTAAATTTTCTGAACTGCCTATTATTTAATTTGTTTAGAAGACCATTCAATCAATTTGCTGAGATCCTTGTTAGTTTATTGAATAAAAACTTTTTGGATTTGAATTTGGAACTCTTTTAACATCAACATTCTCACATCACAGATACAGAAAGTAATTCAAGAAACGAGACCTCCCGGATAGACTCCTGGATTCTGCCACATCTTGATAGCTGTGCAAAGAGAAAATAAAGTTTTAGTAGAATAGAAGTAAAGGTACATACACATTGTGTTGTAATTCGGCTGGTCTTTGGGGTTTATTTTCTCGGAAGCCGTTTTGAAAGATATCCCGTCACTTACAGTGAAAACCTGCTGGGAAACAAAAATTACAGCTGAAAAGGAAATCCAATGAAACCGGTTATACTTACTTACAAATATGTAGGCAGGTAGGTCGATTGGAAAAGTAGGTTATAAAAAAAGCCTACAATAATTGAAAATTTGAGGTAAAACAATCAGTAACACCATCAATAATTACATATTCATTATTTATATCTGGATAAGATGAACATTTGTTTGTTTTATTGATTTTTGCAAACCTTCAAGAAAATCTTGTGCAACTTTTCCTTTCCAGAAATATGAGTTTTGTAAAATGGCCGAACGCTTTCCAGGACCGGGATTTGTGCAGATTTATTATATTAGACCTTACTCAACGATATAATACGACACCGAAGTATTGGAATAGCGTAGAAAGTACCAGATGTATGGCGCAACAACGATCGGATCGATTTCTCTCTGTATTATTGCAAATGTAAAACATTTAAGTCCGACTTACCTCACTCAATCAATGTAATTCACAATCAAACAGCTCAATTTTTAAAATAGATCCACTTCAAATAAATAATATATAAAGTTATAAGCGCACAGCAAACAATCCACACTTTTTCACTGAGTAAATTTCGTTTTCGACTTTCGTTGGTTTGGTTATCTTTGATTTGTACTCGTCCAGTGGCTTTTCAATTACTAATTTGAATGATGAATCAACGTAGTATTTTGGTGATTCACGTTGATTGGCTATAATAGAAAGAAAGATTTTAGAATGCAATTTGGTTGGTAATACTATTTGACAAAAGATAAGATAGCCAATCAAAGTCCATCAGTTTTTTTTTCTTTTCGCTTCTTTCGAAGCAGGCTACAGTACCAAGACCATACCGCCTAGTCTTACGTTTCAAAGTCCATCAGTCAGACAAGTCTTGTTTTGTTTTAATTTTATACTTTTGCTGGATACTTAGTTATTTTTCCAAATCCTTTCAGAAATTTCAATTTATTCATTTATAAAATAACATTACAGATATTTAATGCAATGCGTTAAATAAGTCTTTGGATAAGAAAATTCCGTTTTCAAAATATCCTGGAACCTTGAAAAAGCCATCCAAATATACCAATCACAAGTAAACTTTGTTACTTCCCAAAATAGAATATCTAAAAAAGAATCTCTTCAGAAAAGTCTGCCTGTAGCATTTGTAGTGCTCAGGGAAGTGGAATCACAAATGGAAGCCGCGATAAGGCGTTGCCGCTCTTACTTAGCTGTGTATTACACCAGTGATCTTATCTTTGTCTATCCCACGGAACGTAGCTACGAGTAGAAGAGAAAGTAGATGTAAGTTTGGCAACACCTTACTCCTGTGTAAATCGTGTCTGTTGTTTTCCGACATGTTGGACAAAACATTGTGATGCAGTGCTGAGAAAACTCAATAAATTGTGTTAAAAATAAAGCGTTTCTACAAAATCAATTCACCTAGTGAAAAAATGTGTTGTTCTGCTGTGTATTGTTCTTCCAGAACAACAAAAGGAGGTGTAAAAGACCCGGAATAGTCATTTAATACGTAAGTCTTAGTCAATATATTTCATCTTTTTACATGCTAAAAGAGCGAGATATTTTACCAGAAAAACAGTAATAATTAAATTTTATTTCATGTTAGTCTTATATTCATAAGCGTTATTGATGAAAACTAAGTGTAAAACCATGAATTATTGCAAAATAAAATGTATTGATTTAGGCATCTGTGCTAGTGATGTACTACACCAGCCAATTTGGGTATATCGATAATATTTTAGTTTCCGTTTTTTATGCATATAACTCAATGCTTTGAAGGAGTTTACTGCGGGATAAATGTTTGTAAGATCTGCAAATATTTGTAGCGGGTCACTCGTAGTTCCTGATACCCACGATACGGGTATCCTAGTGTAATCCTACTGGGGGATCATGACTACTAAGTACCTACTCAATACTCAATACATTTATTGCTTTACACATGGTTTAGTTTCTGCATACATCGTTTTTAGGTGTAATTAGGTATCACATGGACTCTGCATGGGTATAGAAAACATGGACGCAGGCCGAGGTTTTAAGGTAAGTTAGCTTGATATCTTGATATTAGGATTATGAAGTGACTGTTGTAATGTTGTGGAATCATATTAATGTGAAACATCTTTCGTTTCGTTTTTTTTTGTAAACAATATTTTTTTTTTAAATGATAAAAAAAACCGCGCACAGTCAAATTGGCGGGAATGAAAATCTGATACCTACCTACCTACTCTGCGCTGTGGATGTTATGTTCTCTTAGGTTTATCACAATTTTATTTTGTTTAATAAATACTAAGTAGGTACTTAGTCGTTAAGTGCTGAATAAGATTTAAAACTCGATTGAGAGACATAGCTGAAGAAGTAAACTTCTGATTCTAGAATTAATTTGTTTTTTGTTTCCTCGCAAATTAGAGAATAGTACTAAGTATACAATGCTCGGCTGAAATAGTAATTAACGGCCTCGTTTATTTAACTCATTTATAATTTTTTTTAGGTTCCCAAAATGCCCCAGAACGGAAAAAAATACAAGAAAGTGGTGTGGAAACACAAGACCTTTCTACAACACCCAAGCGAGCAGTGAGAATTTTAAAAGTTTAAACCGTTTCATAAATTTTCATACCGTGAAAATCCCTCATTGTTTACTATTTATTACAATATTTATTATAATTATGACGCCTTTTTCATTGATTTCGGTATTCAATAAATAATGCTGGACAATTCACACAACATTATCTAGCCCTAGAATAAGCAGAACTTGTGTTATGGGTGCTAGATAACTGATATACCTACATAATACAATACATTACATGTATATATATATTTTTTATTTTTTTATAGAAAAGACCAGAACACCCGGAATAAATACCTGCAGATCGTACAAATATTTGTTCTAAGGCGGGAATCGAACCCGCAACCTCTTGCGTCGCAGGTGGACATTCGCCCACTGCACCACAGAGGTCGTCAAATCGTCGTAATTCATCGATAGGTTAGTTAATGTCGTTACTTCTCTAGTCACGCACACTAATACATATCTACAACTGAACACTAACAAAAAACGGACACGCTTTGAAATTTATTTATCCATCCCTAGTAAATAAAACATCCTTGGTAGTGCTACAGGCAGACTTTGTAGTTCTTTGAGTCCAAGAGCTTGTCAGAGAATAAGTAATGTCAATGTCACTGACTAACTTGACATTGACATATCGAATATAACATAGCCTGAAATAACCTCAAATCTCCTATTTGTTTTGTTTTCATTGTGTGTAAAATAAATAATTATTTCTTGCGTCGATTGAATTATTATTGATAACAAATTCATTTATAAAATGAATAGCCTAAGAAACACACTATGTATATCACGAGCAAACGGTAAATCCACGGAAAATGGTGTATTTAAACGGCATAGGACCATAAGTGTTACGGTGTTACCTACGTCCTTAATTTTTTGATTTCAGCGTTATCCCGATTATTTAGCGGTACTCCAGTGTTGGAAACTAAACAGTATCGCCTAGAACGAGGTTTGAGCCTTCACAAAAACGCAGAGGGTGTCCTAACTGATGGGCCTGACTACACTTTCTTAGATGGTAGACCAACTCCTTTATTGGTGAGTTACGTAGAACTTCAAACATACCTATAAAATAAACAGCCTGAAATTCTTCAGAAGTGGTTGATTCCCCTTCAAATCTCTTAGTACCATAGGACCGAGTAGGAGATTCTTTGGGGCTTCCTAAAGGGGTATATCCATAATTTAGCCTAGGTCATCAAACTCAATAAACATTATTCAATACAACTGCAACAATCACTTTGAAACGTCTTAAAGCTAGGTGAGTCTATGCCAGTTCCACGCAATCAAGCCTTGAAGAACAGGCAACAAACATCATCATCCTCCATCCTCCCGCAGTTTGTGCCATCAACCTTGATCCTGTGCCAGTCTAACTTATTTCCGCCCTGCGACTTGGACTTTAACAATTTTTTTCCTCTTATTTCCAGCACAAACAAAAACTCCGTATGCTGAAGCAAAGGCAATATGCATCTCAGATTGTGGGCCTCTGCTCCGAGCTAGACTTCGCTAAAGAGAGACATCAGAACATGCAGAAAGAGAAAGAAGATGAACGACAGAGGGTCATCAGTAACAGGCTGAAACCTAAAGCAAAGCCTTTGCACAAACATTAACCATCATAGACATAGTTTAGTCTTGTAATTAATAATAGATGTTTTGTTGATACTTACATCGACTTTTACTGGGAACATGGAAATCATAGAAACCAATAACCCCTGGCCTAGGTAAGAAGTCATTCAGAGTTGGTTTTCCTGAAAACGCATAAGGGAAGCTTAAGACGCGGGCCACAGAGAGGCTAGACAGGTGTATTATCTTTGCTTTGTAAGAGAGAGCACTGGTGGTCTAGTGGTAGCGGCCCCGCCTTCCGATCCGAAGGTCGTGGGTTCAAATACAGTTGTGTACCAATGAGTTTATGTGCCAGTACTCTGAAAACGGTGAAGGAAAACGTCGTGAGGAAACCGACGTGTCGTAGAACCTAAAAAAGTTCGAGCAACACGTGTCAAGGGTCACGCAAAAAGGGCCCGCCAGTGGCCTACTTGCGGAAAAACCAGCTCGAACATCAAGTGCGGATGACAAAAATTTACCGAATTTTTTGCTTTGTAAGAAAATGTATGTGGTTGTGTCCACTGCAACCCACGGAGAGGCTATGCATAAATTGATGTCATTGATACATGAATGTCTTGCTTGATGTGCGGTTACATAGCTCAACGCACGCATGCGTCGCACGCTTGCATGTACCTCATGTGCAGCGTGCATGGCGTTCAGCTGCGTAAGGCAACATATTGAAGCAAGGCCGTGGCACGTGCGTAGTCTCTCCGTGTGCCGTGGTGGGCCACGCTACCGTCATGGGTTCATATTCGTGTACAGCAGTGTAAACTTAGACCCACGTTGTCAAACAAATTAACACACAGTAAAAAATGCGCCTGCACAGCATGCGCCGCAGTGGGTCCGCGCCTTTATGCTCTGTCTCCCTTCAACACGAGGGAGATAGAGAGACACTTAGATGTAATGACAACTTGACGTCTTCTAGGATGTGTTGGTTTGGAGTCTGATCTTTTTTATTGTGAGTCGTAAAATAGTATGGGTAGGCCCGCGCCTTTATGGCCAGCAGTGGCCATCTTCTGCTGTTGATGATGTAAAAAGTAAAAAATCTTTAATTCAGTTGTATCACAAATTACAGGATCACTTTGAATGAAGATAAAAGTATAATTAGTTTCCAAGCAATATTACCAACCTATTTGGTTGTAAAATAATCTCGCCACCGTAAAAGACGGGTAATTAAAAAGACTCCGGATATACCTCGGGCTGTAATTAATCTGGGGCGGTAGTCTCAAACCTCATCTCGTAAAATAACAGTTTGATGGGTACAGGCAGCTTTACCAAATTGATGGCTAAGGCGCTCCGCAAACTTGGACACTTTTTGTTGCCGACACGGCACACCATCACAGGGAACTGTAGGTATAGTTGCTGTGTATTGCTGTTTAATACAAGCTAATATGTACTTCCAGTACTTTTATCGGTTCAGCAGTTTGGCCATAAAGTCAGTTTCTCAAGTTTTTTTAAACCACTTCGTATTAGAAGATTTGTAAACTACACAGCGTGTTTAATACGGAGACGTGGAAACTGCGAATATCAATATTTAGTTCTCAGTATATACGCCTTGATAGCGGCGCTTTCTACGCCCCTAAACGAAACCCGCTGAAAATACGGACTTGCTATAAAGAAAATGGAAAACCCAAAAACTAAAAAAATAAATTTGTTCAATATAGAAGCTAAGCATTTAGATGCCATCACACATGATGGAAAGTGAGGATGCAGCCTAAAATGGAGCATGCTTATCCATAATACATACATACATAAAATCACGCCTTATTTCCATGGGGGTAGGCAGAGATCACGGATTTCCACTTGCTACGATCCTGACATACTTCTTTCGCTTCATTCACTCTCAAAACATTCTTCATACATGCTCGTCGGCTTAGGGTACTCCTAACCTGGCGTTTCTCTAAAACTATCCATAATCCACCTGTTTAATCTTGTTTTAAAAACTCCTAAATCGAAACGTTCCCGAAAAACTGACGCTGGTAGAGAGTTCCACTATGGCAGTTCGTACTTTATGTGGAACTAAAACGAGAATGTGGGATATCTACCATGAAGGAGTAACACTTATCTCATGATAGATACGTTCGTTTAAATAAAATCTAACTCAAACTCAATAAAATTTTATTCATTACAATTACAAGAATCACTTTGAAACGTCTTAAAGCTAGGTGAGTCTAGGTGCCAGTTCCACGCTCTTCTAACTGTTCTTCTGTGTCTTCTAACTGTAATAGCTATCCTTCGGGAGGTTTCTGTATCCTCGAAGGGCTCTTGGGTACTTCCACGGCCATCCCCTTGCGTTTATTTTTTATCTATCTATAGAGACAGGATAGGATAGATACGTGAATTTTATTATCCTAGCGTTGTTTAACCGCTCGGTTATAAACGTTTTATCCACATCGCCAGGCTTAATGGCCTCGCGGTTTTGCTCCATTTCGTAGAGCAAGGTACAGTCGGCATTACGATGTAAACAATTCGTAACTTCGTAGCAGTGGACATACATAAATGTGTCAAGTAATCAAAAGGGAGACTCCTTTTGAGCACTTGACACATACATTTGAGGCGCACCTAAAATCCTCACACGACAAAAAGAAGTGGACTTAAATTCAAAGATCATGAATTTATGATTGTACCGTCAGCTTCAATAACTCGTGCACATTGAGTGAATGCTACGAAACCATTAGGGAAGTGATAAAGTATACAGGGTGTCTTTTAGATCACACTTTGTTCTGGTAATGTTGACAAGAAAAGCTAAAAGAGGACTCGATTTTGATAAAAATAAGAACTGCATTTCATTTACAGAAGATGTCTGTTATTTGATGTGTGTTTGGTAGAGAATCAAAATATTATGTAAAAATACCATAAATATCTATTTCATCGAAACTCATGACCCATGATTCCTAGTCAAGTATGTTTTGTTGCAATCAAAACCTAATCGCATCAGTCAGTTTTGACATTATTTTGAGCTACGATTCAAATAAAAATCGAATTGAAACAAAACTTATTTTTGACAAGGAACGATTGCAATAAGACTGAATGTTGACGTAATAAACATGAGATAGCGAATATGAACTTCGCTTTGTAAAACTAGTATAGCAACAGACGTGATGGCTGTTCCTTGTTAGTATAATTTATATGTTAGTGTATCAAACTTTTGATTGCAACAGAATTTCACCCGCTGGTTTTTACTGTACCTACCTACATAGTAGCTACCCTGTATGATCTCGCAAGATAATTTCTGATTCAGTAGTTATTATTCAATGAACAACTGCCACCATCTATCAATGCCACCGCAATTCAATTCCAGTCGGAATTCAATTCAATTTGTCATCAATGCAATTGCTGCTGACGAAGATTGGATTGTTGGGATTGCAAGTACTTACCTATTGTGAAACTCAAACATTGATTGATTATTTTCACAGAACACAGGAAATATAATTTATGTAATTTTCAGTAATACACGAAGAAGGTTCCAAGTCTGAGTTCATAACAAATTTAAAAAGGTTGTATGATAAATTCAGCACCATGGAGGTAGAAGTAAATAGGTCTATTGATGTTTTGAATTCACAAACTTAGTGCACACGATGTTCTAAATTCAATTTTACTTTATCCTCTATCGGATAAAAACGGCTTTGCACTCAGATATCGAAGAGCAACAATACAGTTTCCGAGGTGGTGGGATGAAAAGAAGTTTGGTTATGAAGTTCGGAACTTTGACCGTCAGAGCGCTGTAAGGCTTTATAAATCGGAAATGTTCTTCTAATTGCCTCCTGTCAAATAATGGCACCTGTCCATTCGGACATTCGGATTCGGCTCATAAATTTTGCCAATGCTTATCGCTGACCGTACATTTTGGCGTTATAAGAATGCCCTGAGGATAAAAGGTAGGTAGGGTATACTTATTAATAAAATAATTCAAGCACATAGCTAAACAAAAATATATTTAATTATTATTCTAAAAGTCTTATTTATTTTAGATACTTATCTATGCCTACGTGAATTTTAAGCAAAATACTATAATTCTTATATTTATCTAATACACTATTTTTATCACTGTACTTATAATAGGTAGTTAGAATATAGTTAGAAAAGGTAGATTATGAAGAATATAATACAATAGCGACTTCCCGCGATCTGTTAGAATCCTTCTGGGTACAAGTAGTAATATAAAAAAATATTGTGTACAATTCACACAACACTATCTAGCCCCAAACTAAGCAGAACTTGTACTATGGGAACAGATAGCTGATATAATACATAAATACCTTTTTTGAAAATAAATACATATAATACAATATAACACCCAGACAGAGAACAAACATCTGTGTTCATCACACAAATATTTTTTCTCGGTGGGGATCGAACCCACGACCTACAGCACAGAAGGCAGAGCTACTGCCAACTGAAATGAGAGGCCAGTCAAAGGCCAGTTGTAGGCAACAAATATTGCACATCAGCTAATTTCGGCTTCATAGAGCATATTGTACGCCAGAAAGAGATAGCACTCTATACGAAGCCCGAAAGCCGATGTGCAATATTTATTGCTTTCAACCGTATCTACTTATTTACACTAAAAGCTTAGACTAATCTCCATAAATATAAAGTTTACAACATAGCTTAGTAAACTCCTAAAAATCAATCAATGCATTTTCCCCGCAATTTTGTTCTGGCTAATAAAATCATTTAATTTAACATTATGCTTACTAACACTGGGAATGATTTGATTTGGTGAACTGCTAGTTTTTCTATAGGATTTAATATAGAAATCTCCGAATAGATATAGGAACAATATTGTGTTGAAGCAAACTGAAGTTAGAAGATAGTATGTAGGCTTGCATTCC
The DNA here is from genome assembly GCA_947578465.1 of Thera obeliscata. Classification (NCBI taxonomy): domain Eukaryota; kingdom Metazoa; phylum Arthropoda; class Insecta; order Lepidoptera; family Geometridae; genus Thera; species Thera obeliscata. The sequence continues at coordinate 1,926,158 of OX387915.1, forward strand.
GAGATCCTGTGCGTTACCAATATGTGAACGAACATCATGCAGAACTGAATCTGAAACAACAACAAAAATATACTAAACAAAGCATTACCATCAAACCACCAACAACCTCTGCTTATCTTAGGAACGAAGTACTTCGGAACGAAGTGCCATCTACATATTTGTGCACCGACATTGGTAAAACATGTTTGTACCACACATTTGTTCACCATCTTCACTATAACACATGTTTATACAAATAAATAATCTTTATCTTTATCTTCAGGCCTACCACAAGCTCTGTCTGGCTCTGTCTCTGGCTCTGGTTTTGAGTCAGTGTGAGTACTCATCAGTCAAAATCAAAAAATCAAAATCAAAATGTACTTATTCAAAAACCCAGTGTATTATACTGTGTGTGTGACGTTTCGACATAGGATTTATTTAGTCATCAACACCCACACAGACTCAAAACCAGAGCCAGAGACAGAGCCCGACAGAGCTTGTGGTAGGGCTACTGATAGTCCATTTATTGAAAATACTAGGCATTTAATTTCTAAAAAATAACAAAAACGGGAAAAAACTAAGCATACCACGCAGGCGAAGCCACTACAAAATCATGGATTTCAGTCATTTTTCTTTATATTTTGTGTTACAAAGGTGGACAACAAAGTGATCTTATAAGGCTTTGGCTTTCGGTTTTTCTTTTTGAGGTGTAGAACCTTAAAACATGAAAGGCCACTACCGCTGCAAAAAAATACGGGTTAATGATTTTTCTTTTACGTAACGGAAAAAAGATTTATTTTTATACAAATAGCAAACATATGGCCCACCTGAGGTTAAGGTTTAACCATGGCTTATAACAAAGCAGTGCCTCGTAGGTCACGCACGTGAGAAACGTGCCCTAATACGATGCGCTGCCCGTGTGTATCAACTTGAGGCATACAGATGTTCAGCCTCACGTGCCAGTAATTTCACCGGCACCCACACCCTACAAACCGAAACACAGCAATGCTGCTTCATGACTGAAAAAGGCATTGTGGTACTTCCCGGGACGAGCCACACACAAAGAGCTCTACTAATACTGCTTACCGGTGGTAGAACTTTGTCAGTTCTTCTTTGTCAACTTACCAACTTCGCATTAGCATTGCTAGTCAGCGTGGCAATACCTACCGCCGGCGTTTTTGGGACGCTACCGTCTAGTACTGATTTGGATCAGCTGGCCTACCATGAGCTCCATATGGTTATGGTTATGGCTGTCAAAATTGTGTCAACAGTGTAACACATTCAAACCCAAGAAGAAAATGAATGTGTGGGTCAGCCTATCTATACACAATTTGACAGCCATAGCCATAACCATATGGAGCTCGTGGTAGCACTGCAGTTGAGCTATGTCTAGATCGTTTGTTACGGTATGTATAGATAACACACCTGTTTCTTGTGTTTTTTGTACATTTTGCAACTATTTGTTTAATTGTAAGTTTATTGACGTGACAACGTCTTATAATTCGATGGAGCCGGCTGCACGCACGAAAAAACATGACTCATGCGGCGTTACCTCGCTCTGAGGCGTTCCATTTAAGGCTTGAAGTGCAAGCAAGAGTGCGGAACGAGCGACAAAGAGGCACAATGGGCCTCCGCGTTCGTCAGCGTTCGACATCTGTCTCTCTCCTACTTGAGTGAGCGATGCGTCCGCGTAGACAGCTGCTATACAATAATACATTTTCATATTTTCGTCAGGTATGAAGTGCAGTGAAAAGTGAATGTAGTTTTAATTGTTTATAGCAACGATGATTGCGGCATAAGACGTTGTTACGTTCAACTATCGTCAGTAAACCGACTTTACAGACAACCGATTTGTATTTATACTTACCAACTGCATCATAGTTATATACTTCTTCCACCACAGGTACTTCGTAAGTGCTGGATACACAGACAACGCGTAGTATCCATACATCACTATATGCACCAGCGAATTAATGGTGGCGAAAAACACCGTGCTATCGTTCTTGATGTACTTCACAATGGACCAGGTGCAGATAACCATGATGGTGTGGTGGTAGACGTGGAGGAAGGTGATCTGCCGTTCTTTCTTCCGAAGCACAAAGAACACCGTATCAAGAAGCTCTACCATTTTGGCCAGGAAGTAGAAGTGACCGCCGTTTAAGATCTGGAAGAGGAACGTTTCACACCTGTTAGGACTAGCCGCTCAGTTGGTAGGAGCTCTGCTTTCTGCGTAGGTCGTGGGTTCGATCCCCACCGAGAACTAATAATTGTGGGTGAGCACAAATGTTTGTTCTCTGTCTGGGTGTTATAATGTATTCCATGTCTTTACAAAAAATGTGTATGAGTATTATAATGAGCTATCTGGTTCCCATAGTACAAGCTCTGCTTAATTTGGGGCTAGATAGTGTTGCGTGGATAGTTTATAATATTTATTTTTATTTGAGCAACTGTGGTCTAGTAGAACCTGAACCTTCTGATCGTGGGTTCGAATCCGACCGTGCACCAAAGTTCTTTTCGAAGTGCACTATGCCAGTACTCTCAAACAGTGAAGGAAAACATCGTGAGGAAACCGGCAAGTCGTAGAACCTAAAAAGTACGAAAGCATGTAGGTATCAAGTGCACGAAAGGAGCCTCTTTGAGGCGCACTTTCCTTTCACCACACTTGGTTCGAAAGAACCAGAGACGCGATAAGAAGAGGTTTAAAAGAGCAGTGTTCTAATAGTGTTGTGTGGATTGTCCACAATATATTATTTAATAAATAATTCATACTTTCGTGTAAACAAACTACAGGGTAGGTATATACCAACTACCCCTAATGAGCCGGCTCATAGGAACATTGTTATTATGAACCTCTAAATTAATCTTCTTACGTTGATTAATTATTCTTGGTGAGCTGCTTAGTATACAAGGTGTATCTAAATATGTGTACTATGCGAAGGTGGGGGGTTTCAGACCACAATGGTGATCAGTTGTGGGGGGGAGAAAATTAAAAATTCCTATTTTCAGTGTCCCATACAAAAATATTTAATTTCATAATGCCTAAATAAATTGACAACCCTATCCTTGTAACCCTTTGACCCCTTGACCTACTACCTCTGTAGGTCTACTACTACTACCTACTACCTCTGTAGCTGAGTTTAGGGTTGTCACTTTGTATAAAGTCAGCTGTTCATGTTGAAACTTCGTTGCAGTTTTTTTCAGAGATACCAATCGAAGTTCGAAAAGTCGTTGAACAAAAGTTGTTCCCCGGGGGGTGGAAATTCACCCCCCTTCGGGATAGTACACATATTTTGATACACGTTGTAGAGGTCTTAGTACAAAATAATATTTACCTATTTACTATATTTTTGGTCAAATAATCTATTCCCACGGATTAGAGAGGTATAGGTAGCCTAATTTATGAATTTATTGAGTTGAAATTATTTTAAATATTTTCTATCATTACTAGTTCGCGGCAGTCTTTGCTGAAACTGTCAAAACTGCTCAAAGCGAATTAATTATTTAGCTAAGTACTCCTAAGTAATAAAATTTTCATGAACAAAAACAAAATTAAATTTTTACAAATAAACTTAGAAAGTTTTCCAACGTATAAAAGATTCAAACGTTTTATAAAAGTAATTATTTAATCTGCTGAAATAAAATGTTTGTAAAAGTACTAAAAGCACTTAAAAATGGCTTTCCGCTCTAATTATTTTGTAAGACTTGACTGTCTTACAAAATTAACTGCCTCTTACTAAAAGATTTTTTCTTATAATGAACCATTACAGGAAAGTTCTGCCGTCTGCACTGCAATTATCTTTTGGATTATTATTTCTGATTTTGAACAGTTGAGCTATCTCTAGATCGTTAGTAATGGTCTGCAGATAGCTCAACTGTTTATTGTGTATTATGTACATTTTGTAAATATTTGCTTTATTACGAAAGAATAAAACAATACCAATCTACTTAGAGCACTGGTCTAGTGGTAGCGGCCCAGCCTTCCGATCTTAAGGTCGTGGGTTCAAATCCAGTAATGCACTAATGAGTTTTTCTGCCTGAAAATGTATGCACACATCGGTGGTGTCAAACGGTGAAGGAAAACATACTTGGTGAGGAAACCGGCATGTCGTAGAACCTAAAAAGGTCGAAACATGTGTCATGCGTAACGCAAAAAGGGACCGCCAGCGGCCTACTTGCGGAAACCAGGCCGCACACCAAGTGTGGATGAAATAATTTGCCAAATACCAATCTACTCGTACTTACTTTATGTTCAACTTCTGAGTTCTCAATGTTGCAAGTTGTGCTCCATAATCCAAATCTATACAAAAACTGGGATCCCTGAAAATCAAAATAACTTTTATTACCACAAAAATTAACTACCTAAACCAATAAACGCTACGGTTGTAGGCAATAAATATTGCACATCGGCTCTTCTGCTTTCGTAGAGCGCTATCTCTTTCTGACGCACACTACGCTATATGAAGCCGAATTTAGCCGATGTGCAATATTTGTTGCCTAGTATAGATAGTGCAATCCACGAAGGCGCGCCCCACTATTCCTCCTAACCGTTTATAGTATATGTGTGCAAGCTTCAGTCAATGTTGAGTGTTATCGGTACACACTAATTACCTATGAGTGCACACGCACACTACAATGAATAGACTACGGTTCGCGACTGCCGCTCGGAGCAAACTCCCCGCACCCCGCGAGGGGCGCGTCTTCGTGAATTGCACTATCTATACTATAGGTATACATTCATTCAGGAGTTTGGAACTAGAGAAATAAACGGCACATGAGGATAACACCTGTATGTCTCAAGTTGATGGACACAGAGCAAGTGATTCGTAGGGCCAGTTGCAAGCTGCAAGGTTGGTTGTAGGCCTCATCAGGTGGGCAATTCGAAAATATGTGTCAAGTGCACTAAAGGAGCCTCTTTGAGGCGCACTTAAAATCCTTTCACCACACTTGGTTCGAAAGAATCAGTGACACGGTAAGAAGAAAATCAGGTGGGTAATTTTCTTGCTTCATCAACAGGAATATACAAAACGTATGCAGTTAGCTTTTTTAAAAAAGTTTCGGCGATTCGTTAAAGTATAACACGCGGACAAAGTCGCGATCAACTGCTAGATAGAATTTTATATGTAAGAAAATTCGTCATGTTTTCCCCAGTCATTAATCTCAGTGAAATATGAGAAGCAAGTGTGATATTGATGGTGGCTTTTTTGTATGTAATTTATAATCCAAAAATATAATCGAAAAATGTAGTAAAATATCCCGGCGTATGACAAAAGCTCAGAATATATCGAACGCATCTATATGTATTAACTTTTACAACGTTTAACACATCCTTACGCACATCTACATATATCTATGTATATCGCCCTAGCTGTCAAATATCGCAATGTCAAATTCATGTGAGGATGTATGGAAAGTCCTACGCCATAACTTTAGATCGTTATACTTAGTAAAAAAATGGTAATGATGATGATTTCTTCTGTATTTGTGTTCATTCAATAAACTTTTTTCATTTCATTTCATTTCCTTTCATTTCATTTCCTAGCCGTTTTCAGCTACGGAACTGTAAATAGATTGACATTATTATTGTTTATTTTTTGAGGACTTCGTTGTTCTGCCCTCTGACGTGTAGCTGGTGTACCCAAATAAAAAATATAAAAATTCCCATTTTTAGACCCTTTGTTTTAATATTTTGAAATATTATAATCTATAGTTTGACACTGCAATTATACAAAGTTGTTCCAAGATAGTCTGATGTCGTCAAAATGGCAATCAGTGGCCTCTGCCTACCTCTACGGGAAACGGGCGTAAAATGTTGCGTTTAAACTTGAAATTTTCTCTGTAAGACTATTGCGTATTTTAAGACTACGACTTACATAATTGAAAATGGCCTTGAATAATTCAGTATAATACCGAAACAGGGTCGTTTGTTTTGTACGACAGTGTCAATGTTAATGAACTCGCTAATTAAATTAACGAAAACAATAGATTGACTTTGAATGAAGAGTATTGTAATGTGTTTGAGGATAAGATTTAACTGAATATTTAATTTAAGAGGCCTCATAGCTATAAAAGGTCTTGGTGGCCCAACCACTAGCCCGGTGGATGGACAGCAGCCATCTCCTATAATTACGTTGGCAGGGAACTGACGTGCCCTGCATGTGCACACTAGGGCACACCATAAGGCAGAACGAAACCCTCAAAGAATAAAAAATAATACACCCATCCATTTTGAGTCGCCGTAACTGAAAACGGCAGGAAATCATTATCAGGTAGATAAAATCTTTGCCGTACAGGGAAAGCCCGGTATGCTACAGACCAAAACCGACAAGAGTGGTGTCTGAGAAAAGGCTTATGCCCAGCAGTGGGTACGAGCTACCTAATGATGATGATGAGAGCTCATTTGATAGTAGTTCTGCCTTCAGCGCCAATTTTTTTAAAAAAAGTTAGACACTAGAAGACACATTATATAAATTTTACAGTTTGACATACTCCTATTGTCATGTCATGATGCACAAGGGCATTTCCATGGCATTTCAGCCTGTTCAACGTTGTAGGTGGTAATCGAACCGGAAAAAAATAAGTAAGTACACTTACCAATTGGAAGATATGGAATGAGATCAAAACTTGAATCACGTTATAAGCAACTATGGTGTTCTCCAAGTTGTAAGGTTTCCTATTCTTCATAAACTCAGGACCGATCCTCAGGACGAACCACAGGTACAAAACCAATGTCAGAGCCACGGGGAATGGGGAACTCATTAGGAACATTCGGTCTGTGTATTCTCCTAAAACAAAAACAAGTTTTTACACAACTGCAATGATTTTATTTTGTCACAAAAATAAAGAGACAAAAAAAGATAAAAATAAAAACGATTGACTAAAGTTTTCTTCTAAGTGTAGGTAAACCCAACCAAATTAAAGAAATAAACAATAAATAATTTTTTACGTAACTAATTTTAACACTAGTCGCAGCAAATAGTTAGGTATACTATACATAGCTTAGCTTTTATCATTTGCTTTTTAATGTCGTATCACATATATTATGATGGGATCACATCCTTAGGATATTTTTTAAATAGAAAGAATCTTCTGTTTATTTTTCTGCTAAAGCTCCAATAGTTATTCAAAAACTCATTGACGTTTTCTTGAGTGTGAAAAGTGGAGTATTATTTGGGCTAGTATAGTCAAGATTCAGTCAAGATTTGTTATTGCTAAACATTTTTTTACATTACTGTTGTGTAACAGTTGCTATAAAAATGCAAAGAACTTTCATTTAATTTAGACTTAAAAAGAGATAAAGGACTGTTTAGAATAACTTACCTTCCCCCTTGAAATCCCAAAAAGATGGCGAAATCCCGTGTATTTTTTCCATTTTATCACTTTGAACGTAAACTACTTGGGTATAAAAACTTTTTTACGAATACTTTTTATTTGTTTTTCACTTTTTTCTAGCCTCCGCCGACATAGTACAGAAGTCTCATCAGTTATGCATCTTAGATTTCTTACAGCCCAAGTTTATACCCATTCAGACAATAGACGTGATATTTCCTTTGTTGTGCCATTTCGCGTACCTACGGTATTGAACTTTGATTTTGTGGCCTATTTTATTGATTTAATAGTAAAAACTAAATGTCGTAACGTGACCGTGGTGAGAACAATTGATGTATTGAATAAAACAAGTAGGTACTGTAAACAGATGACTCTACCTTATAAGTTATAACTGCGTTGCAACCAGAGTATCGAGAACGGGCAAAAAAGCGTTGGAGAAATGATCTTCACGCTTTAGAAAGAAGATGGTGGGATACAGTGAATAAGAGATTGTTATTTTTGTTTTTTAAAAGGATTATTCAAAACAACTGTACGAACCGAGCCGTAGTTTGTTGCCTGTTGTTCTATAGGCTTGGTCGCATGGAAAGGCCACCTAGACTCACCTAGCTTTAAGACGTTTCAAAGTGATCCTTGTTACTGAATAAATACATTAGTGATTGATTTTGATTTTGAGAGAAATTACTAAATGGAGTTGGAGTAGACTACGAAATGGTGTGGGACGAAATATTTGTAAGAGAAAAATAAAGAATTTTCATTTTTTTAAAACACATACTCGTGCTTAATAATGTTAATTGTAATTTGCCCCAACTACTTCAAAATCGCCTCTTGAAAAAATTTAATCTCATCTGCTGGGCAATAACCTTTCCTAAATAAATACAACGCTAAATAATTTGTTACAAAATAAACATTATTCACGTGTATTTAAACATCATTTCGGTTTTATTCAATCTTACAAACGCCTACGGGCCTATTAGAAATGTAAATACCTACCTAATCACGTTTCCAAAACGCTTGAATAAATTTATTTTGTATTTTTAATGAACTGGCAAATCAAACCGGGCCAATATTAGGTAGTCTGCTACATTACCAACGCTGGAACACAAACCAGGATCTTTAGAAATAAAAATCCATCATAGACCAAGGAAACTCCTTGCTGCAGGTTTTTAACCTTCTTGATATTGATGCAGGCGTACACAAACGCACACATGTAATAATTTATACAATGCCTTCAAGATTTGTTCGAAATTCAAAATTACCTAGTTTATCTTTTTTATAAAATACAGGTACTGGCCGCTTGTCCGTAGGTTAGGTAGGTTCCTCCCTTTGTCAGTACTTATCTGCTGAAGATCGTGACGTCATGTAAGAATTATTCTCATAGTTTTCTTACTCTTCCTTCTCCATATCTTTGGCTCAGGGGCAAGTGATTCGCAGCTAAAAAAAAAACAAATCAGAATTGGGGCTAATCAGTAGGTAGTTATTCCACACAACACTATGAAACCCCAAATAGAGCAGAGCATTATGATATAAAACTTATATTTTTTGTAAATACATAGTTAAAATACGATATATCACCTAGACAGAGAACAAACATCTGTATTCACCACACAAATATTTGTTCTCGGTGGGGATCGAACCCACGACCTACGGCGCAGAAGGCAGAATCAACAAACTGAGCTGATACGCCAATCAAAATGTGTAGGATCTTTTATAAATCATGGAAATTTTATACGTTTTTATTTATTTAACCTTTGAATCATGAATACCAGCGCGTACTAATAAAATGTGTAAATTGCTTTCATAAGCATAAATAGTCCTATTTACGTTTCAATTTCGCTTTAAATCCGATTACCATTCCTCTCATTCCACACATTTTCTTTATAAACTCACCTGAAAAACCTTCGTTTCAGCGGGGCTACCATGAAAAACGGAAGATTCGTAAGATTCGTTCGAACGAAGGTTCGTATCGCAATTTTGCGTTACATCGCGCGGCAACTCAGTCCCTCTAGCATTTCTGTCACCATCTGGTCTACTGGCATCAACCCAAGGTCACCCATCATTATCATCAGCCTGAAGAAGTGTTCCTCTACACATTTCCAGGAAGAACAATTCTGAGCCCTTTCCATCGATCACGCGATCTTAACACTGAATTATATTATAGAATTACTTAAAAAAATCGGTTGTCTGTAAGTTGTCTGAATAAACAAGTTCTTCGCTTTGCTTGCGTATTAGAACAACGCAAATTATTATCATGAACAATTCGCGAACCACTATTGCAATTGCAATTGCATAAAATTGCACACAAGATAGTGGTTCGCGATTTTAGATAAATACGTTCAATGATTATTATATCGTACAAAAAAGGGTCAAAATATGCGGGAAGTACAGCGACGGTTGGGTTATACGTTTTACGATTTATACGGTTGAGTTGTCAATGTATAGCATGTCGCGCAGTGTTACTCAAAATGTGTATTCAAACCATCATTGATCAAAGGTCAAAGTTAATTTATTCATAACACGGTTACACGTCAAATACAGTGAGTAATTCATTGAACTATAGTATGTATGGCTCATTCTGTAAATAAAAATATACAAAAATATAATTATTCTACACAATATACGGTAGGTAGTGTTAACCAGTTTTGGGAATAGGACGTCCCTATTCGGATCAAGCAAGAAGTTACGTCTCTAGTGGAGAAAAAGAAGCGAAAGAAGGAGAAGATGGCGTCGTTATGCGTAGTTGTATTGTTTGCGGTGTAATTAAGTAAAACAGAGTTGTAGCTATAATCACTGAAGAGTTTTTGTCAGTGGCAAATATTTACGCCTAATAAAAAAATATATCTAGGAATCGTGTTTCATGGTAGAGCCAAACGCAATGAACAGGTCATTACGTTCAAGTTTCAAGGAGATTATACTATTCACTATGTTTATTTTAATAGGGTGTAAAAATACTACTTCCAAAATCAAAGCTAATTATATAAAATTAGATAATTTAATCAAAAAAAAGCAAAAAAAAGAAGAATATTTCACACCAAGTTATAAATATCAGCAGAGATTGTAGCTAGGTAAAAAAAAAAATTATTTATCAGTGACGATGAATTGGCGTTTTCCAAAAAAACATTGCACTTGAATGGATGAGATAAGAACAAATGTAAAACAAATAAATAAATATTGCGTCGAGCGAAAAGCACATTCTCAACTTAGTTTTTTGGGACTGGTTTTTAAAGCAAATAAATATATAGGTATTGCGTCGAGCGAGAAGCATATTCTCAACTTAGTTTTTTAGGACTAGTGTTGTACACCCTATATTTAAAGAACATTTCGCACACCAACTTAAATACACTTGCGTAAACACTAAACAGCTCGGCGGAGCGTTATAATTTCGTAGATGTGCTACGCAGAAACCGTCGGCGTTGCATGCTACGTAGGGGTCTACGAATAATACGTAATAAAAATATATGCTGAATTAATTCAGAATATAGTTCAGAACATGTTTTTAAATTTGGAAGACGATGATGTGCACCCAATTATTGTACACCCTGCTATTACAATGCTAATTGAGCCATAATTATGTACACTGTAGCAATTCAATAAAATTCAATCAAAAAAAAAATTCGCCAAATGGCAAAAACGGAACCCTTATAGATTCGTCATGTCTGTCTGTCTGTCTGTCCGGCCGTGTCACAGCCATTTTTCACCGAAACCATAAGAGCTAGACTGATGGAACTTGGTGAGTAGATGTATTCTGTAAACCGCATTATGGTTTTTACACAAAAATAGAAAAAAACTATAAATTTTGGGGGTCCCCATACTAACATAATTTTTTTTCATCGAACCCGAAAAATTATGTTGAGGTTTTTAATATCGTTTTTTTCTAAACTTAATAGTTTGCGCGAGAGACACTTCCAAAGTGGAAAAAAGTTGGTCCCCCCCCTCTAACTTCTAAAATAAGAGAATGATAAATCCAAAAAAAATATATGTTGTACATTACTATGCAAACTTCCAACGATATTTGGTTTGAACGAGATCTAGTCAGTAGTTTTTTTTATACGTCATAAATCGTAAACCGCAATTTACCTTTCGACGAACTACAAAAACCTTTATATTATGTTAATTGATGCTACGGAACCCTTCATGGGCGAGTCCGACTCGCACTTGGCTGCTTTTTTTTGTTCTAGCACTGAGTACGTACCTACCTTTCCTTGAGACTTTTGAGGACTTCGACTTGGATAGATTAGGTTATATTAGAAAATAAAAATTACGCATAAGGCGACCGAGCAAAGCGTGCGTGCCACGGCAGCAAACACCGCAGTGCCAGTTATTTTTACGGTTACCACAAAAGGGGCTATCCCCTTTAACACGATTATCCATCGAAATATATAAAACATAGTTTTAAAGGTGTGTACATTAACTGGCCGTACAGTAACAGACCCGTAAATGTATACCTAATGTATCTAGTATTACAAATAAGCTCCTATAAGCATGTTTTGCGTGGTAGTCATTATTATTCTTTACATAGCAAATTACAATAACTACAGGGCTTTTCAAGGGCTACGAGAATTTCAGAAAATGCCCAACGCGTTAAAGTATTTACAAAAAAATGTAAAGGTTTCAAGACGGGTAAAAACACATTAATAGTAGATTGTTATACAAGGGCAGTAAGTGAGCTTTTGCAGAACAAGATCCTTTTTGGCGCCCGTGCGAGCGCAGCTCGCAAAGGGCGCTAATGGATCGAGTGTACCCGAGATATTTAGATGCCCGAGCAAGCAAAGCGAGCGAGGGCAAATATAGTTCGAGGGTGCAATAGCTACTTATGACCGAGGTAAGCATTCTACTTTACATCATTCATGCGAGGTAAATTTTTAACTAGCTGATGGAACAATCATATGGCCCACCTGATGTTAAGTGGTAACCATTGCCTATAGCAAAGCATTGCCTCGTAGGTCAAGCACGTCAGGAACGTGTCTTACAATGCACTGCCCTACGACCATCAACTTGAGGCATACGGATGTTCAGCCTCACGTGTCAGTGATTTCACCGGCACCCATACCTTTCAACTCGAAACACAGCAATGCTGCTTTTCGGCAGAAATAGGCTTACAATACATCAATAACACAACATTTAGACGTGTATGACAAAATGTAATTTTAATTTGAGAAAAATTAAATTACAATAATAATATAAGTATTATTATAATTATACTATTAATTTTATTAAAATTCGTAGGTTCGTAGGTAGGTATCTGCTAAAACAGTCGTAGACGCACACTTATGCACACATCTATGAGCTACTATATCTTTTCAGTAAAAAGTTTTCATATCATTTTGTAAGAAAAGAGATTGTTTCACCAAGGAGGTTTGCATAGCTCTTGAATTGTAATGAACCATTACGTATCAAGCATAGTGTGACGGTAAAAGTGATTTGAAAATGGAACGCATTTACAATGCACTGGGCTGCACACGCCTACTTACACAGCCTCTTCGCGTCAAAGTAAATCCTATTTACTGAGCATGTATGATGTAAAAATTATTTTATTTTAAATGTTTTTTGAAAAAGTTCAATAACATTTATCATAACAATCCAAACTGTTTGAATGGAAGCGGTTCTATTGTTCCTTGCACCTTTATCACCTGGCAGGAGTCGAGTTGACAGGCAGATACCAAGTACAGTCAGCAACGGAATTTTCGGAAGCTAACATGTATTATTTGCAATGTCTGTACCTACTATTTTCGTATCTTATTTTTATATGCTGTGTAGATACATATTTTATTATTACTTTGAAACGTAGCGTATTTTGTCTTTGAAACTTATGCTTTTGTATTATTGCATACACGGCTCACTAAGTGAAGTGGCACCACACTGGAACTTCACTGCTATTGTTATAGATTATATTGGATTTGTATAAGGATCATATAAAAAAACGGTGGGAACCAAGCTTTAGTTTGTTGCCTGTTCTTGGTCGCGTGGAACTGGCATCTAGACTCACCTAGCTTTAAGACGTTTCAAAGTGATCCTTGCAATCCTACTGAATAAATACAATTATGATTTGATTTGATTTTATCAACATAACTTCAGATCAAATTACTAATTTAACTATCATGATTTTTTCTATACAGGGTGTTTTTTTGAGAAGGGCGGTGATGGCCATGTCAGGAACCACGAGAGTTAGAGAAAAGTCTTGAATGGAGACATGGAGTCGATTTATAAGAAAACAATGACTGCATATTTTTTTCTCAAAAATCTTTTATAGGTTTTAGGTAGTATACAATTTTAGCCAAATCGTGATTTTACTTTTGTACACGTGTTGTTGTTGTTTTCTATTTTTCGTAAAATATCTCCATCCAAAGGTTGTTTGGATGAGATCACTCTTAGCGATAAGGCCGCCCATATTTTTTTGCAATGTTTCTTTTGTGTACAATAAAGTATTAATCTACACTGAGAAAAATGGATTTCTGGCCTAAGATGAATTCCACCTTTGACGGCTGAATTGTAATGACGCGAGGCGATTTTGAAACGCTTACGGTTAATTTGACTTTACTATTCGTTTGCGATAAACTGGTACGTCTCTTAAGATAAACACGAACCGTCTCAAATGACTTACCGTAAGGTAGTCTTGGAATCCAACTTAACACTGTTAATACAGCAGTAATGGTCTATTGAAAACGCTTTAAATTTACGACGTTGAATATGTGTTGAATATCACCGTAATTAAGGCAAAATTTAACTTAAATTAAGGCGATATATACTTTAATAAAAACTAAACAAACTTAAACCTAAGTCATAAACAAACTTTCGAAAGCGGCATAAATAATCTTAAGCATGACAATATTCACCTTACAATAAGGCAGAATATACTTTAGTCACAAAAATCTGAACGTAAACTTAAAGTCTTTCAGCGACGTATGAATTCGGCAACTTAGAAGTATAATGTGGCCACATTTGCCCTTTTATAAGGCCAAATATGCTCAGGTTTCGACGAATCAAATGGTAACATTAAGTTTTATAACAGCATACATATACGGCACATATAAACGTAAATATGGCAATATTCACCTTTTCTTAAGGCAGTACATGCTCAAGATATCGACTGGTTAAACGGTAACATTACGTCATATAACGACTTACATATTTGGTCAATATAACCGTAAATTTGGTGATATTAGTGTTATCATCAGGCAAAATACGATCAAGTTACGACTAATCAAACGGTGAATAATATCATAAAACGATTTACTTATTCGGTTAATTAAACCGTAGATAAGACAACAATCACCTTATGGTAGGGCGGATGATACTTTAGTTACTATTTAATCAAACGTTTAAAAAGTCTAATAACGCCATACATATTTGGCCAATTTAACCGTAAATTTGGCAATATTTACCGTATCTTAAGGCGAAATATGATCGAGTTAAGACTAACCAAACGGTGAAACAACTTCATTTAATGACTTTCATATTCAGTAAATGAAACCGTAGATATAGCAATATTCACCTTAAGATAAGGCGGATGGTACTTGAGATATTATATAGTCAAACTTTAAAAAAGCCTAATAACGGCATACATATTTGGCTAATATAACCGTAAATTTAGCATTATTTGCCTCTAATAAAGGCTCAATAATGCTCAAGTTATGACTGATCAAATGGTGTAATAACGTCATCTGGTGACTTACATATCTCTCTGTGAATGAAACCGTAGGTATGGTAATGTTTGACTATTTAAACAAACGTTTAAAACCTACATAAGTACGATCCTAGGTAATAGATAGGTAGGCAGATTTGTACATTACCTACCTAAATACTTAAGTAGGTACTCTACCCACTTAAGTGTTTCATTGTGTTTTATTAGGGAGGTTCCTATTGAATCATAGCGCTGTTTAATAAACCATAACCATTAATAGCTGTTCCATTGAAAAAAGTTTGCTACGCTCTATGACTCCTTGTTGCTATTCAAAGGCAGAACCCTCGCTTCTACATATAAGCCCTGTACTCCTGTAGGAAGGTATCTACTTAGATCAAGCGAAGAACCTAAACCAGTGTCTACAAAAATTTGATACCTATTTAGGTAATATAGGTCTCAGCTACCTGTTTCTCATATTACCAAGCTTTGCTTAGTTTAGGGCTAGATTGTGTTGTGTGGAATGTCCGCAAATATTTGTATTCAATTTGGTGGAAGAAAACTATATTTTACTAAGTTTTATTATTTTAACGACTTTCAGTCAGTTGGTGGGTTAAGTTTTAAAAAGCTCTCTAGTTACTGAGAGATACACCTTTGTAAGGCACTTATCGTAGGTACAACGAAAATCACAATAATGCTGCCAGCTACTAAGGCAAATAACCTTGGTTCGTATGACTGTATGAGAGAGAGTATATAAACTTGAAAACCCAACGTCAAAACTGCCGAACCGATTATGATGAAATTTCTATGGCACTAATCTGAAATTAAAGTTAAGGTATAATTTTTCGAATTAGTTTACGAGTTATGTGGTAAGGTAACAAACATAAAAAAAATCAAACGAATCAAATATCCGTGAAAACACCCATTTAGAATCATTCCCTGAGTTTACTCGCTTTTTGGTTGGACCCCTGACGAACGAGATTCAATACCTACTTTTGCTCTGTGCTGTGTGCTAACTACACGAACTATGCTTGGAGCATAGGCCAATCGACACACATATGACACAGGCAGTTAGTAATGCAGTACAGTTTTGGCTTAAAGATTACGTATAGCATATTTTTGATTAGCCTCTCAGCTCAGTTGGTAGGATCTCTGCCTTCTGCGCCGTAGGTCGTGAGTTCGATCCCCACCGAGAACAAATATTTGTGGTGAACACAGTTGTTTTTTCTCTGTTGGGGCGTTATATTGTATTCTGAGATGTATTTGCATAAAATGTGTGTAAGTATTATATCAGCTATCTGGTTCCCATAGTACAAGCTCTGCTTAGTTTGGGGCTAGATAGTGTTGAGTAGATTGTCTTGAATATTTATTTATTATAATTTTGTTATTTTAACACCCACCACTAGCATAATCTGCAGTAGTCGAGTTGGCAGCACTGCCCACGAGGCCACGAGCACGTACGTGCCGACTTGTTTCATTCGTCAGTTTGGTTTGAGTTTAGATGGAGTGTTTGGTTTCGTTCTGAGTCATTCAAAGTTTAATTTAGTGGGTTTTTTTTATTTTCCCTCATTTTCTGAACGCTGCTGGCTGTGTCAGTGTATGGAGGCACAGACAAACAGATGTACCCAGGTCCAAGACAGACCTATCAGCAGCAGCCAACCAGACAAACATCTTCGTGCTTCGAACGTGGCAGACCAGAATCCCACACATTTATTAACAAAATGGGGCACACACCTGATTGATACGTCATTTCGAGGTAAGTAGAGTACCTGTATCAAACTCAGTTATTCCTTAATGTTTTTGAACCTAATCATGTTTTGTATTTGATAAAAAGTACCTACGCCCTAGATTCTGGTTGTGTTGGAAACACGAACGAAAAATGATTTATAAAAATATGTACCTATTGTTTTTAGTTTTGAACTTTTGCATTTAATTTTGTATATTGGTACAAAGAAGTTTTTAAACTTAGGAAAATTAATGGTTTCTTTATTTCAGATAAGGTGTATGTGTGTATGGCTTCCTGGCTTCCTGGATTCCAAACAAAGAAAATAATTGGCCCATTTGTTATTGGACTCTGGGCTAGAAGGAAATCCAAACACCAAACTTCAATGGAGTGATTTCAATCATGGGCACGCGGTATTGGAGAACCATTTAAAAAGGACTATAGCTGTAAGTACTTGTCATTTGCTATCAGTGATTCAAACGATCTCTCTGACTTAGAACCTGCAATGCCAGGCCGACCTGTCCTTTAATAGACCTGTCTATTATTGACGATACTTTCGTCAATAACAGACAGGTCGTAGTTTGGTTAGATAAACATAATAATTGTACTAATTACCATTATAGAATGCTCTACTTTGTGGTTTGCGATAACTTTTTCCTAAAAAATACATTATTTTATTTCAGTTGAAAGTGATCCTGTTGAGAAGGCTTCACTTACAATAACGGTTGCCGAGGAAGGAGCGATGCCATGAGAGGAGCTAACCTGTGGGCAATAACAGCAAATGAGCACCTACAAAAGCTTTACAACGAAAAGGGCATTCTCCAAGACGATTTTATCTTGTTTTAAGTATTTAAATAGTTAAATACCTATCTAAATTGATTTTCTAATATAGATTTATAGATTTTTATTGAATGGTTTTATTGCAATACCACTATTATTTCTATAAGATGCAAAAGCTATCGACTTATTTATTAGGCTAGGTTGAGGTTAAACTGTTGGGTTGAGAAAATAATAGTCTATCTAGTACATATTTTGGTAACCTGTAATCAGTTATTATTGAGATGCTTTATAAATTTTTGTTCTATTAATTTCAGAAGCTTACAAAGACTGGGAGAACAGCTTTCTGAGAGCAGCAGGCTACGCTGTTCAGTGAAGGCATGTTTGGCAGATCTACTATCATGAAGTTCATGTGAAGGATAAGGTTACATTAGAGTGAACTTTGAGCGGCCCAATGCCCTTAATATGAACTAAATGATAGTAAAGCAAGTCAATCATGCCCTTAGAGAACAGCGTTACCAGCCGTTAAAAGGCTTTTTTCCGGTCTTCATAAAACGTTTCTGGTCGTAAAGAAAGTAAAAATTACCGTAAAACAGGCTTGCTTAATCGTATGAAACATTCTAAAACAACTTCTAGAAGGCAAATACGACTAAGTAAACGTTGGAAACGCTCAATGGTTAGGTTAAACCCATAGTAAGTAAAGACGTAAAACACCTTACTAAAAGTGAATAACGACTTAAAAAAACATCAATATCGATTAATGAACAGGTTAAACTACAGTAAGGTAAGACGTACGACGTCTTACTAGAAGTCGATTATGACTTAGTAAACAGCTTAAACTACAGTAAGGTAAGACGTACGACGCCTTACAAAAAGTCGATCACGACCTAGTAAACGTTGAAAACACTTAATGAACAGATTAAACTACAGTCAGTAAAGACTTAAAACGCCTTACTAGAAGCGAATTACGATTTAAAAACATTCAAAACACTTTGTGAACAAATTAAACCGCAGTAAGAAAAGGCGTAAAATGCCTTACCAGAAGTTAATTGGGGCACAATGATACGTCGGATATTACTCTAGGAAAATTTTACGTGTGGGACCCGAGCACCTTCTTTACCGTTCATATCGCCTTACCAGAAGTTAAATCCCATCGTCAGTTCGTCGATACTATCTGACTTACCACGTTAATAGCTTTTTATTTAAGGCTAATCTGTAAAAAATACGTCTAAAACACACTTTAGAGAGTATATTGCTGCTTATTTGTTGCGCCTCACGCTTAAGGCGTAAAACGCCTCCAACCTAGGAAGGCGTTTTTCGCTCAAGCACGGTCGGTCGTTTTTTCGCCTTCATTACGAATAAATCCACCTTCGTTACGAAACTTTCAGCTTTACATTTTTCTCAGTGTATCTATCAGTTGCCTTCATGTGGGGTCAGAACAACTGGTTTTCGTTCTCCACTCTCCTCTATTAGTTCACTAGTTCAATGAAACTGCTATCGCTGAGTGTACAAAGTAGCACTGGTACAACTAGCGTCATATTGTAAGTGGTTTTGAATACGAGATTTCACTTTGTGTGTCAGAGTGTCACTATCAAGCTTCACAAAGCAAGGGGGGAGGCTTTATCTTCGTTACAGTCCTGTGATAACCATTGAGTCACAATTATCAATACTGGCCTCTCAGCTCAGTTGGTAGCCCTGCCTTCTGCGCCGTAGATCGTGGGTTCGATCCCCACCGAGAACAAATATTTGTGTGAAAAAATGTACATAAACGAATCTACAAATCAAGACGACTTTGTCAGCTCTACTTATAAACGCAATTTAAATTTAATCATTGCTTATTTTAGCCCTGTCACTGTTTGTCATTACCCAGTGGTAAGAGATGCCAATAGTTTAAGCACTGTTTATCTTTTGACATATTTTTATTTGCGTTGCTAAGGACTGATTGTTCAAAATACAGCTGGCCTACCATGAGCTTCATATGGTTATGGTTATGGCAGTCAAAATTGTGTCAACAGTGTCAACAACACATTCAAACCCAAGAAGAAACGAATGTGTGGTCAGCCTATCTATACACAAATTGACAGCCATAGCCATAACCATATGCAGCTCGCAGTAGCCCTGCTGATAAAGTTATGTGTCATACAAAAATATCTCATCATCATCATCAGCCTGAAGAAGTCCACGGCTGGACATAGGCCTCCCGTATACATTTCCAAGAAAAAAGGTTTTTTTCTGAGCGCTTTCTACCCACCGACTTCCCGCGATCTTAACAATGTCGTCTGTCCATCTGGTGGGTGGGCTGAATCTCTTTTTTAGGCTTGTCAAAAACATTGGCAGGACTGACAGTAGTACTTTTTAAATTAAAGGCCTGCGCACACCTAGGTCGCTGGCGATCAGTGAAAAGCTGTCAAATTTGACAGCGATATTTGACAGCGTTTCATTGATCACCATCTGTGTGTGTGCGCAGGTTATGCATCATTATATGAAACAAATAAAAAAGGTAATCGCGATAAGCCCATGTGTTCCATATATTAATTAAACAAGGACTGACATTTTTCATTCGACAACGAATAGCCTTATTTCGTAGATGGATAAATCAGCTTTTATTTAAATAAATGCCTCTAGACGATTACCGACAATTTTGGTGCAAACTGGGTTGCTACCAAGTAGGTAGTAATGTGGTGTGCTACATGATTAAAAAAAGCATGGTTTCCCTCATTACATGACGTCAATCATTGCGCGTCATCCGAGCGCGTCGCGTCGACCCGAATACGCATTTTACGACCGATAATATTCAAAACTGAGCGATTGTTTTGTACTGTTACTCTAGATTTTGTACATGGCTTTGCTTGGACTGTGGTGGCATTGATATTTTATTTGATTTTGTGGTTTAACTGCAGCCGTATCGCCAATAGGCCTGACGACTAATTTTCAAAATCTCTTCTATCATATTCAGAAGTATCTTTTATGTCTAAAATATATCATATTTCTGTAGAAAATTAAGGTTTTTGTGCAATAAAAGTACCTACATTTAAATTGAAATTTTCAAATTCACGCCAAAACGCTCGCTGGTGTCATGGCGTCTGTTATTACGTCACGTTTCTGTACATCAACAGTAAACATTGGTGCTTTTGTACTAAATCAGAATGACGTTTACGTAAACGTGACGTAATTCGCTCTGACCGGTGTTTAAGCTATCATGGCGGATTGTTGTATTTTGTAGATTTATATTATCAAATAAATTGTCAATCTCGACATTATTATGAGTATAAATAAATTTTTCAAAATCTTTAAATCCTTTTTCATTAGATCAGATAAATATTTTGGCGATACTTGATTACTGTCTTCATGCCTATTGTGGTCGTCGAAAGCTTTTTAAACTACACTTGTGATTGCTAGAACTCAGCTTTATGATAACCAGTAAGTAAGGTTGCAAGCAATAAATATTGCACATCGGCTTTTCGGCGTTGTAGATCGCTATCTCTTTCTGACGCACACTACGCTCTATGAAGCCGAAATTAGCAGATTAGCAATATTTGTTGCCTACTGCTATACTCTATTAAATACTAACTTAACCTCTTAGTGGGGATTTCACCTTTAAACGCGTTTAACTAAACTCGTTTATATGTAAACGCGTTCATAAATTTTCAAAAGAAATGCAACGACATTGACAAGTCTTTAAACGCGTTTAGAGAAAAATGTACCGACTAAACTCAGTTTAAACGTCAGTAGAACGCGTTCAATTTCAACGGTGAAATTGGACCTTAATTATAAACTGCACTACCAGTAGTGTTCGGTTGTGTCCTCGCTCTAAACCGAGTCTAAACGTGCTCCAAACTCACCAAACTAATTAAACAAAGAAATTAGTAGCGCAAACCAACACTACAACTGTTACTGGGAAAACTCATTTTCATTTAACAAACATACAAACACTACAATGTTATCTTGCTTACATACTGGAATAAGAAAACAACACGGAATGCAATAACAAGATTTGTTTTGTTGAGAGCACTGGTGGTCTAGTGGTAGCGGCCCCGCCTTCCGATCCTAAGGTCGTGGGTTCAAATCCAGTCGTGTACCAATGAGTTTTTCTGTCGAAAAATTTATGTACACAATGCTAGTGCTCTCAAACGGTGAAGGAAAACATCGTGAGGAAACCCGCGGCTTAGTCAGCTCCGCGGGTTTTGACCATGTCTTTCCTGTGGATTAGGCCGACTAAGTTGTCAGGATGGTATTAGGTGCTGGGCAAGCCTATTCGATCTAAAATCCTGTCCCGGGCATTGTAGCGTCCCGTTAGTAAGGGCATGAGTGATCACCAGTTGCCCCTGACGCTATATAAATCATCTACAATAGATGCAAAGGCCTGTTTACTGAGTCAACTCTTCTTCTTATCGTGTCAAAACCTTTTACCACACTGGTTCTTTCGAAACAAAAAAAAGTAAGGTGAAAGGATTTTAAGTGCTCCTCAATGAGGCTTCTTTCGTGCACTTGACACGTACGTTTTTGAACTTTTTAAGTTATACGATTTGCAGGTTTCGTCACGATGTTTTTTTCCCTCACCGTTTGAGAGTACTGGCATAGCACGTAAGTTTTTGGTCAGAAAAACATTTTGAGTCAACTGAACTGATATTATCTACGTTTTATCATGGCACTGGTTCTTTCGAACCAAGTGTGGTGAAAGGATTTTAAGTACACCTCCAATATTATCTACTGTTTAAATACTATGAATTTTGTAGAGAGTTTGGTAAATTAATAAGCACATAATAAATAAATAAATAAATAATAAATAAATAAATATTGTGGACAATTCACACAACACTACCCAGCCCCAAACTAAGCAGAGTTTGTAATATGGGAACCAGATAGCTAAAACTAATAAAACCAGATAATGCGGACAGAATAACTAACAAACTGTTTAGTAAATATGTAAAAGTTGACTTACGCGCTGACGTCACTCAATGATTTATGAGCTTACGGAAGTGTTGAGTTCTGAACTCGTGGTTTATTTTCGGTTATACGATGTAACGTGAGCGCAGGTTTTTTTTGTGGTCATGTGAGTTAACATGTGTTAACTGACTTCAAATAAAAACAGACGAGGTTCTCAATTCAGTTTTTTGAAGTGAAAACTTCTTTAGCGGCGTTGAGCACTTTTCTGTAATGTGTATAAAATCTTAAACTCGCGTCAGCGCGTCAGCGCGTCAGGATCACGTGACCTGATCGAAAAAGCGTAAGACGGATGGAGAGGACGTTGCCGTTCCGCTCGACTGACCGCGCCGTACCCGGTGTGCGACGTTGCCGCTTCGCTCGCCGGCCGGCACTGTTGCTACGATGGGGGCGGGGCGGCGCGTGCGGTTCGTGCATCTATTAATGATAAAAGTGATGAAGAAATAGCGAAAGAAAATGAGTGAGTACTTTATAAATATACTAGATGAAAATTTAATAAGTTTTAATACGAGCGGCAAGTTTTCACTTCTGCCGGCACTCCCGGAGTGCAACCCGTCTTTTTTTTTTTTTAATGTTTGCTATAGCTTAATTTTCTCATTAAGAACCGATTTGAAAAAATCTCCAGATTCTTTCAGATTGGTCTCATAGAAATTTAATCAAAATTGGTTCAGCAGTTTACCTTGAAATCGGTTTCTCAAGTTTTTGAACTTATTCAATAAATCCTCCTGAAGTAAATAAATAAAAAAAACTTAACAGAAACGATTGAATGAGGTTGAATGCGAAAAGATAAATTTAGGGACAAAATCATAACGTTAAAACATTAAAGTAACCAAATTTATTGCCAATCGATTTTATTTACAAAACAATATACGGTTTCTCATGTTTTTGAACTTATTCAATAAAATCTCTACCCAGGTAAATAAATAAAAAAAAACTTAACAGAAACTATTGTATCAGGTTGAACGCGAAAAGATAAATTTTGGGATAAAAACATAACGTTAAATCATTAAAGTAACCAAATTTATTGTCAATCGATTTTATTTACAATAAAATATAATAGCTATACAAGATTAATTTCAAAAGCTTACAATACTGATACCGTTTTATTAGCGGTTATTAAATATGTAAATAGATATGTTATATTACATATTTTAGGTCCTTTTGGTTTGTTATTTAGGTACCTAATTGAATAACAACTGACATATTTATGTAAAAAATGAAATTTAATGCATCAGTTCACCACACAAATGTTTGTTCTCAGTGGGGATCGAACCCAAGACCCATTATAGAATGCCGAGCTACTAACAACTGAGCTATGAGGGCTATCGAATGTTATACAAAGAAAGTTATTAAATTAAACAGTTATTTTCTCACCTGCATAATATGAATGCAAGCCCATAATAATATTATTCCAAAATGCATTTTGAAACTATATGAATATTTATTTACAAATATTGTTACTTTATGCACCTTTAACCAATTACATATAATCCACTAAATGCTAAGTAAATAGGTACTTACTAAATAAATATAAATATTACTCGTAGAATAAGGTTATAATTAATTTTAATAGGATATAAATATTTTTGTTATGACCAGGAATAATACCTTGTCATTTTTATAATTTTTACATTTTCATAAACTAACAGAAACGGGTTAACACGTTAACAATAAAAGGCACTGATTTAAATACTAATCCAAAAAGTTCTAAACAAGGGCAGTAAAGTTGAAAGTGGAACTATTTTTGCAATAATAACTTTTTTGAAAAATAAGCTGACGCGTGTTTGAACTTCACGTCGCTATTTTTAGTTCCAAAGTTTGCATCAAATTGCTTTTCTCTAGGTTTTACTAGAAAACTAAAGGCAGCAAGATATTTGTTAAACACTGCTGCTGGGTCTTCAGCGGTCAGTGAGATGAGAATGCCGACTCGCCTCTTCGGTCGAGACCATGGAATGTCATTTTAAGAGTCACGTTGACTTTGAAATCCACTCAGCTATAAGTTGAGACCCAGCATTACTACAGTATTCTTGACAATATTTTTTCATTATATAAAAAAACACGGATAGTGTAGTAAAAAATAACTAATGTTTTACTTTAAATAAAACATTTAAACTACATTTTTAATTTAACTTATTTGTGAGACATGGGACATTAAAATATTAAATTTTTCACTAAATTCTAAAGGGTATAAAACAACTAACTCTTACAATTTAGTACACGGACAAAAACGTTAAAATACATTTTCAAATCCATTGCATTGCTTTTAATATGTACATTTGTATAATGTATGTTTACTTATGATATGAGTATATATTAACTATTAAATATATTTGAAGTTTAAATATTGAATATGTCTAGTCAAAGATAAATTGTAACACCTGATATTATTCATTAATTTGTAGATATTTATTTGATATATTTATTTTTGGTACAATATTTATCGTAGGAATAAAGTGGAAGGATTTTGTGGACCCAAGGGTGGAGGGAGTAGGACAACTAGGAGCAATCTATTTGCAAATAAAAGACGTGACTAGAATCTTTATTCGTGTCCCAATGCTAACTCTGAAAAGGGATGCAGAAAGGACCTTTTTGTTTCATCCAAAAGAAAGTTAAAGATACTTGTTCCTCAATTCCATAGATTTTCTAGAGTGGAATTTTCAAGGAGAGAGTTGCAGAAGAGCATTGAATAATTTAAATTTTTGACTATTGTTGCTTGTCGCTGACTATATTTAATAATATAATTTATATTTCTGATCGAAAACAAAAGCAAGCGACTAGTAGGTTTATTGATTATAATAACATTTTACAACTATGTAGGGTTATTCAGAATATGCATAGTATTCTGAAAGGAGCTTATTCAACACAAAATTGGTAATTCGTTTTAATCGTCTACTTTCAAAGTTCCATAACAGAGTTTTTTATAATAATAAGTCATCTCTGGTGTACCATAATCTTTTGTTCATAAAATAAGACCCTTTCTTATACTATACATGTTTTGAAGAACCTTGTAATACCTATTTTAATATAAATCGCAATGCTATACACTATTGACTAATATGTCTACAGTACAATGATATATTTCTCTACATTGTAAATTGGTGTATAATTATTGCATTGATAACATTATTTATTTTATTACAATTTAATTCAACGATAAAATATTTGTGGTCCTTTGAAAATATGTCATTAAAAAAAAGATTGAATGATTTTTTATTTATTTCGGGAAAATAAATAAAATAAGGTAATTAACGCGATGTGCATTTCTCCAGCTTCCTCATATGGAAATTGCGAATTCTGAAAACACCAACATTTAAAGCATAATTGGAGCAATCATTGATTTGAAGGAAAATTTAGCAGCAAAAAAAACAACGACTCTATGAGACTTTATAGGTGTGTTAGCTGGAGAGCGGCTCCACAGCTTCCTCATTCAGTGTGGGCAAACGGCTAACGATAGAGCTATATAGTAAACGCCAAATTTTAGAGCATAATTAGAGCACCCGGCATAAAAAAAATCAAGTCTCTAGCTCGAAAACTCTTTGAGTTAGAAGACTATAACAACGTGTTTGCTGGGAAGCCATTTCTCCAGCTAACACATGTGGATCTCAGGAATGGCTATAGCTAGAAAGTTGCTTGATATCTCCAAATTTAGAGCAAAAAATATCATGGATGCTCCAAATATTTCAAGTGTCTAGGTTCAAAACTCACCGAGTTAGAAGCTTTGATGACTGTGTTAGCTGGAGACACGTTTGTCTGGCACGCACATGCTACATCTGAGGATCTACAATAGCTACAGATTCGGTTGACGTGTCCAAACCGAGCTATGAATTAGAGCACTCGGCTCCAAAATTTTGGACTCTCTAGGTCAAGTAGTTTCCTAGTAATGAACAAAAGAACATTTTGCCGCCAGAATTTTCAAATGTATGTTCGCACCCGTAAAAATGCGGCGTTGCCGCTCTGAAAGTTTGGTATCAGCGTAGGAATTTGAACGTTATTCGGTTTATTTTAGATCGCGATACGAGTCATTTTCGTATGCGCTTAGCGGTTTTGATTTCTGAAACCTCAAACTCATATTTTCTCTTTTTGTTAGGTTGAGAGCTTTCTCTCTATCTATATGAGAATTGTGTGTTGCCCGTTCTTGTTCGTTTTATAGTTTCTTTAGTAATGCGTGTCTTTTAGGTATTCTAAGAAAAAAAACTTTATTTGGTTCTGTAAATAGGTACCTGCTAGGCCAGTGTTGATGATTCTACCTACTCTGCCTGTTGTTAGCCGTCTGTTCTCTGTGTTTTACTGTATTCAGTCAGGTTTTTATGAGCGTATCGAGTAAACCAGGCGGACGGAAAATAGGTATTTACTGCGGCTTGCTAGTTGTGTGCGTACTCACGCACACTTGCCCCCTATCACTTGCCATCTCACCAGATGGCAAGTGATAGGGGGGGCATCTCACCATGTTGTGCCGACCCCACCTGGTGGGTAAGGGCAGGAAGAAGAAAAAGCACTTTTTGGGGTTTTTTGTTTCATTTTCAACTATATTCCTATATTGTGAATTGGACATAAGTTTCTGAATCCAAGATGGCGGCTTCATTTTTTTTCTTAAAAAATGGATATGGGTATCGTTTAATAGGTTTTTGGGGGCTCTGGTTGTGAATTCGACAATAATTTTTGAATCCAAGATGGCGGCTTCATTTTTTTTTCTTAAAAAATGGATATGGGTATCGTTTAATAGGTTTTTGGGGGCTCTAATTGTGAATTCGACATTATTTTTTGAATCCAAGATGGCGGCTTCATTTTTTTTCTCAAAAAATGGATATTAGTATCGTTTAATAGGTTTTTGGGGGCTCTGGTTGTGAATTCGACATTATTTTTTGAATCCAAGATGGCAGCTTCATTTTTTTTCTTAAAAAATGGATATGGGTGTCGTTTAATAGGTTTTTGAGGGCTCTGATTGTGAATACGACATTATTTTTTGAATCCAAGATGGTGGCTTCATTTTTTTCCTTAAAAAATGGATATGGGTATCGTTTAATAGGTTTTTGGGGGCTCTGATTGTGAATACGACATTATTTTTTGAATCCAAAATGGCTGCTTCCTTTTTTTTCTCAAAAAATTGATATGGGTATCGTTTAATAGGTTTTTGGGGGCTACAATTGTGAATTCGACATTATTTTTTGAATCCAAGATGGCGGCTTCATTTTTTTTCCCAAAAAATGGATATTAGTATCGTTTAATAGGTTTTTGGGGGCTCTGGTTGTAAATTCGACATTATTTTTTGACTCCAAGATGGCAGCTTCATTTTTTTTCTAAAAAAATGGATATGGGTATCGTTTAATAGGTTTTTGGGGGCTCTGATAATGAATACGACATTATTTTTTGAATCCAAAATGGCTGCTTCATTTTTTTTCTCAAAAAATTGATTATGGGTATCGTTTAATAGGTTTTTGAGGGCTCTAATAATGAATTCGACATTCTTTTTTGAATCCAAGATGGCGGCTTCATTTTTTTCCTTCAAAATGGATACGGGTATCGTTTAAAAGGTTTTTGGGGGCTCTGATTGTGAATTCGACATTATTTTTTGTATCCAAGATGGCGGCTTCATTTTTTTCTCAAAAAATGGATATGGGTATCGTTTAATAGGTTTTTGGGGGCTCTGGTTGTGAATTCGACAATATTTTTTGAATCTAAGATGGTGGCTTCATTTTTTTTCTTAAAAAATGGATATGGGTATCGTTTAATAGGTTTTAAATGGCTCTGATTGTGAATTCGACATTATTTTTTGTATCCAAGATGGCGGCATCATTCTTTTTCTCAAAAAATGGATATGGGTATCGTTTAATAGGTTTTTGGGGGCTCTGATTGTGAATACGACATTATTTTTTGAATCCAAAATGGCTGCTTCCTTTTTTTTCTCAAAAAATTGATATGGGTATCGTTTAAAAGGTTTTTGGGGGCTACAATTGTGAATTCGACATTATTTTTTGAATCCAAGATGGCGGCTTCATTTTTTTTCCCAAAAAATGGATATTAGTATCGTTTAATAGGTTTTTGGGGGCTCTGGTTGTGAATTCGACATTATTTTTTGACTCCAAGATGGCAGCTTCATTTTTTTTCTAAAAAAATGGATATGGGTATCGTTTAATAGGTTTTTGGGGGCTCTGATAATGAATACGACATTATTTTTTGAATCCAAAATGGCTGCTTCATTTTTTTTCTCAAAAAATTGATTATGGGTATCGTTTAATAGGTTTTTGAGGGCTCTAATAATGAATTCGGCATTCTTTTTTGAATCCAAGATGGCGGCTTCTTTTTTTTCCTTCAAAATGGATACGGGTATCGTTTAAAAGGTTTTTGGGGGCTCTGATTGTGAATTCGACATTATTTTTTGTATCCAAGATGGCGGCTTCATTTTTTTCTCTAAAAATGGATATGGGTATCGTTTAATAGGTTTTTGGGGGCTCTGGTTGTGAATTCGACAATATTTTTTGAATCTAAGATGGTGGCTTCATTTTTTTTCTTAAAAAATGGATATGGGTATCGTTTAATAGGTTTTAAATGGCTCTGATTGTGAATTCGACATTATTTTTTGTATCCAAGATGGCGGCATCATTTTTTTTCTCAAAAAATGGATATGGGTATCGTTCAATATGTTTTTGGGGGCTCTGATTGTGAATTCGACATTAATTTTTTAATCCAACATGGCGGCTACATTTTTTTTCTTAAAAAACGGTTTTCTGTATAGTTGGTTTACTGACGATAGTTGAACGACACAACGTCATACAGCTGTCCACGCGAACGCATCGCTCACTCAAAAAGGAGAAACAGATGTCGAACACTGCCGAACGCTGAGGCCGATTGTGCTTCTTTGGCACTCTTTCCACGCTCTCGTTTGCATTGCGTGCATTTGGCTCTATTGAATTATAAGATTATAAGATATAAATGATATCTATATCCATTTTTTAAGAAAAAAAAATGAAGCCCACATCTTGGATTCAAAAAATAATGTCGAATTCACAATCAGAGCCCCCAAAAACCTATTAAACGAAATCCATAACCATTTTTTAAGAAAAAAAATGAAGCTGCCATCTTTGATTCAAAAAACAATGTCGAATTCACAGTCAGAGCCCTCAAAAACCTATTAAACGATACCCATATCCATTTTTTGAGCAAAAAAATGAAGCAGCCATCTTGGATTCAAAAAATAATGTCGAATTCACAATCAGAGCCCTCAAAAACCTATTAAACGATACCCATATCCATTTTTTGAGAAAAAAAATGAAGCAGCCATTTTGGATTCAAAAAATAATGTCGAATTCACAATCAGAGCCCCCAAAAACCTATTAAACGATACCCATACCCATTTTTTAAGAAAAAAAATGAAGCTGCCATCTTGGATTCAAAAAATAATGTCGAATTTATAATTCGAGCCCCCAAAAACCTATTAAATGATACCCTTAACCATTTTTTTAGAAAAAAAATGAAGCTGCCATCTTTGATTCAAAAAAGCAGCCAAGTGCGAGTCGGACTCGCCCATGAAGGGTTCCGTAGCATCAATTAACATAATATGTATAAAGGTTTTTGTAGTTCGTCGAAAGGTAAATTGCGGTTGACGATTTATGACGTATAAAAAAAAACTACTGACTAGATCTCGTTCAAACCAAATATCGTTGGAAGTTTGCATAGTAATGTACAACATATATATTTTTTGGATTTATCATTCTCTTATTTTAGAAGTTAGAGGGGGGGGACCAACTTTTTTCCACTTTGGAAGTGTCTCTCGCGCAAACTATTCAGTTTAGAAAAAAACGATGTTAGAAACCTCAATATCATTTTTGAAGACCTATCCATAGATAACCCACACGTATGGGTTCGATGAAAAAAAAAATTTTGAGTTTCAGTTTCATGTATGGGGACCCCCAAAATTGATAGTTTTTTTTCTATTTTTGTGTAAAAACCTTAATGCGGTTCACAAAATACATCTACTCACCAAGTTTCATCAGTCTAGCTCTTATGGTTTTGGAGAAAAATGGCTGTGACACGGCCGGACAGACAGACAGACAGACAGACAGACAGACATGACGAATCTATAAGAGTTCCGTTTTTGCCATTTGGCTACGGAACCCTAAAAACAATGTCAAATTCACAATCAGAGCCCTCAAAAACCTATTAAACGATGCCCATATCCATTTTTTAAGAAAAAAAATGAGGCTGCCATCTTGGATTCAAAAAATAATGTCGAATTCACAATCAGAGCCCCCAAAAACCTATTAAACGATATCCATATCCATTTTTTGAGAAAAAAAATGTAGCAGCCATTTTAGATTCAAAAAATAATGTCAAATTCACAATCAGAGCCCCCAAAAACCTATTAAACGATACCCATACCCATTTTTAAGGAAAAAAATGAAGCCGCCATCTTGGATTCAAAAAATAATGTCGAATTTGTAATCCGAGCCCCCAAAAACCTATTAAACGATACCCATATCAATATATTGTGAAAAAAAATTAAGCTGCCATCTTGGATTGAAAAAATATTGTCGAATTCACAATCAGAGCCCCCAAAAACCTATTAAACGATACCCATACCCATTTCTTAAGGAAAAAAATGTAGCAGCCATTTTGGATTCAAAAAATAATGTCAAATTCACAATCAGAGCCCCCAAAAACCTATTAAACGATACCCATACCCATTTTTTAAGGAAAAAAATGAAGCCGCCATCTTGGATTCAAAAAACAATGTCGAATTTATAATCCGAGCCCCCAAAAACCTATTAAACGACACCCATATCAATATATTGTGAAAAAAAATTAAGCCGCCATCTTGGATTGAAAAAATATTGTGGAATTCACAATCAGAGCCCCCAAAAACCTATTAAACGATACCCATACCCATTTTTAAGGAAAAAAATGAAGCTGCCATCTTGAATTAAAAAATTAATGTTGAATTCACAATCAGAGCCCCCAAAAACCTATTAAACGATACCCATATCCATTTTTTGAGAAAAATATGAAGCCACCATCTTGGATTCAAAAATAAATAATGAATTCACAATCATAGCCCCCAAAAACCTATTAAACGATACCTATATCCATTTTTTGAGAAAAAAATGAAACCACCATCTTGGATTCAAAAATTAATGTTGAATTCACAATCAGAGCCCCCAAAAACCTATTAAACGATACCCATATCCATTTTTTGAGAAAAAAATGAAGCCACCATCTTGGATTCAAAAATTAATGTTGAATTCACAATCAGAGCCCCCAAAAACCTATTAAACGATACCCATATCCATTATTTAAGAAAAAAAATGAAGCCACCATCTTGAATTCAAAAATGAATGTCAAATTCACAATTAGAGCCCTAATAACCTTTAGAACAATAGGTATCTACGTTAACAACTTTTGAATAAAAAAAATAAAAGGTTTTCCGGAATAGAGCCCCCCCACTTTTCTTCATAATTATTATATTTATAATATTTCCTTTCGCTTTCCCGTGAGTATTTACTGCAGCTCGCTAGTTATGTACGTACTCACAGACACAATGATAGTTTCGCACGATGCCATTTACACCTAGTGTGACAAGAGTAGGTAACTCATGATTTGAAAACATTGTTGGTTAGTTGAGAGACTTAGAGATATTTCATGATATTTAAAACTAAAAATAAAAAATCTGAAGTCAGGTTTCTTAATAAATACATATTTAAACTTAAACTAACCATTATAAAACTTTTCTTTGGTGTTTTTTTGTTTCATTTTAACCTATATTCCGCTTCTTGAGCTACGTAATGAGTGTTTAAGACATGAATCCTAGGGTAACTATTTACCAGGCACGGGCAACACACAACTCCATCCGACTAACGTTCAAATTCCTACGCTGATACCATACTTTCAGAGCGGCAACGCCGCATTTTTACGGGTGCGAACATAATATTTGAAAATTCTGGCGGCAAAATGTTCTTTTGTTGATTACTAGGAAACTACTTGTCCTAGAGAGTCCAAAATTTTGGAGCCGAGTGCTCTAATTCATAGCTCGGTTTGGACACGTCAACCGAATCTGTAGCTATTGTAGATCCTCAGATGTAGCATGTGCGTGCCAGACAAACGTGTCTCCAGCTAACACAGTCATCAAAGCTTCTAACTCGGTGAGTTTTGAACCTAGACACTTGAAATATTTGGAGCATCCATGATATTTTTTGCTCTAAATTTGGAGATATCAAGCAACTTTCTAGCTATAGCCATTCCTGAGATCCACATGTGTTAGCTGGAGAAATGGCTTCCCAGCAAACACGTTGTTATAGTCTTCTAACTCAAAGAGTTTTCGAGCTAGAGACTTGATTTTTTTTATGCCGGGTGCTCTAATTATGCTCTAAAATTTGGCGTTTACTATATAGCTCTATCGTTAGCCGTTTGCCCACACTGAATGAGGAAGCTGTGGAGCCGCTCTCCAGCTAACACACCTATAAAGTCTCATAGAGTCGTTGTTTTTTTTGCTGCTAAATTTTCCTTCAATTCAATGATTGCTCCAATTATGCTTTAAATGTTGGCGTTTTCAGAATTCGCAATTTCCATATGAGGAAGCTGGAGACATGCACATATTAACGCGATAAATACCCGTGTAATAATTTCAGTATGTGTTATGATCGCGAAAGTTTAAAAAGTACTATTGAATGATTTTATAAACCACTTTTTAAATCAAATGTGACTTTATCCGTTGATTAGTTCTAGCAAATATACTAACCTCTTCCTTACGTACGTAAGTGGTAATTAAATTCTCTCAATTTGGCACAAACCAATTTAATATTAGGTTTTTTTACTATTCAACAAATAATACTCCATTTTTTTCCAATAACAAAATTACGAACACATTTTATAGACAATTTGGTATACATGAAAATTAACTAACATTTTCAACGAACACACTTAGAAATTATAGTACTAAACAAATTATAAGCACGTGGGTACCACACTGCATTTCAGCTGGGAATACATGACAGAAGCCTAACTTCAAACAGTCTACTCCCAGCTTTACTCCAAGCGCCATAGTACATTCACGACAGTAATACAACAAATCACAGGCCCGCCAAGGTCCATGTCCTTACACAAACACAGGCCCGTCACTCTCCACTCACAGAACGTGAAAATTCTCACAGTTTTTGAATTTCGAATCTTCTTTTCCGAAGATCCAAGTGAACATTTGCCTTGCCTTCATGCTAGCTCGGACGACACCTCTGGATTTGTACCAGTGACCTGGTGAGGACTCCCTTCCTCCTTCTGCTGAATACTGCTGCTTCTTGAGGCGGATCTGGTGGAGGATGCCTACAAGGAGTTCGTCTACGTTGTGGTTGATGCCAACAGACACTTCTATAAACTTCGATTTGTAGGTGCACGCTAGACACTTGCCATCTGTGGAAGAAAAATACTTAGGTTATATAAAAATTTGAGATAATATCTTTGGAATCACTCGATCGATCGATTGAATTGAATCCCATTGTGTGAGAATTTGAAAGGGCCCTTCCCTCACTAATGAGAATTCGTCGGTTTTGAATAAAAATAAAGAACAATAATATGAATAACCAAGATAAAAATGATTCTTTTACCTCAATAATATCATCCCAAAAACCATGGCCACAAGAGTCCCTGTAGGTAATTAAAAAAAACCCCAACCTAAATTAATTTCTTTATTAAAGTTTCTAGGAGTCTTTGGTTGATGTCACCCGGGAAATCAATCGTTCAGATTAATCTTCCTTTTAAAGGTGGACCCTCCACTTAGGGAGAAAAGTTTGGTCAATGATATTACGCTTTGGTAATCTTATTTATTTTTGAGATGCGTCGCCTGTAAGCTTGTAAAAAAAAGAAATAAGCTCACGGCTGTAATCCCTAGGCGCAAATTCAAGGTTCTAGATAGACCGTGGTAGAAAAATTTGATATCTTCAATCTAAAACTAAGCCACGGGTTGATTAAAAATAAGAATGAAAAGAAAATTGGTGCAAAAACCTTTCTCAGACTCCAGCCAGAATTCCTATCTAGCCCCAAATTAAGCAGAGCTATTATATCAGCTAAGTGGTTTAGCTGATATAATACTTATACAGGGTGTCCCGTAAATAATGGATCAAATGTAACGGGTAGGTAGCTTACCTCATTTCCAACGACTAATTTGAACAGTAAAAAAAAAACCGATAAGGTAACCAAGATATTTTTTTTTCGATTTTTACTATTTTCTGTACCAGCATTCAGTGTTTTTCATGCTGTTGCTGCAAATGGTATCATATTTAGGTGTGATTTTTGTCAAACATTTCTGAATAGTTTACTAATGTTATAAGATACCGTTTTTTTAAATAACTATTTATTTGCCTTAGAAAAAAAATCTTGAATTGAAAAGTTTTGTTTTTACGATGAAAAGACCAGAATTGGAAAAATTATCCTGTAAAAAAAATGTATGACAACAAAGTGTACCATTATTTTAAAAACTTGTAAAATCACTAAGGTTTGCAAATTGGTATAAAACTTACGTCTAGTCCTTGCGGTTACAAAGATATTGCTATGAATCTGACAGAGGGGCCAAATTACGAAATAAAATAAAATTTGAAAAAGTGTGCACAATTCAACTATTTTCTTAAAAATGCTTAGGTAGCTCAGCGTATGAAAAAAATTAGGAGGTTAAATTAAAAAAAAATACAAATAAATCGTTTATTTTGTTTTACAGTAAATGTTCAAACTGACGTCCCTCTACGAGAATGCAAAGTCTGCACCTCCTAATAAAGGAAGCTCTTATCCGACGGACAAAATGGATGTTGTTTATTTACAGCAGATTGGATGCGGAACAGATTTTTTTTATTGGGGATGTTTAAAAGACAAAGCTTACAAACAACAAATAACGTCGGAAGAAGAATTACGTCAGCGCATCCAATCTGCTGTATCAGAAATAAACAACAGCCATTTTGTCCGTCGGATAAGAGCTTCCTTTATTAGGACGTGCAGACTTTGCATTCACGTAGAGGGACGTCAGTTTGAACATTTACTGTAAAAACAAAATAAACGATTTATTTGTATTTTTTTTTTAATTAACCTCCTAATTTTTTTCATACGCTGAGCTACCTAAACATTTTTAAGAAAATAGTTGAATTGTGCACACTTTTTCAAATTTTATTTTATTTCGTAATTTGGCCCCTCTGTCAGATTCATAGCAATATCTTTGTAACCACAAGGATTAGACGTAAGTTTTATACCAATTTGCAAACCTTAGTGATCTTACAAGTTTTTAAAATAATAGTACACTTTGTTGTCATACATTTTTTTTACAGGAGAATTTTTCCAATTCTGGTCTTTTCATCGTAAAAACAAAACTTTTCAATTCAAGATTTTTTTTCTAAGGCAAATAAATAGTTATTTAAAAAAACGGTATCTTATAACATTAGTAAACTATTCAGAAATGTTTGACAAAAATCACACCTAAATATGATACCATTTGCAGCAACAGCATCAAAAACACTGAATGCTGGTACAGAAAATAGTAAAAATCGAAAAAAAAAAATATCTTGGTTACCTTATCGGTTTTTTTTTTACTGTTCAAATTAGTTGTTGGAAATGAGGTAAGCTACCTACCCGTTACGTTTGATCCATTATTTACGGGACACCCTGTATACATATTTATTTTTGAATTAATTCATACTTAGAATACAATATAGCACCCAGACTGAGGACAAATACTTGCGTTCATCCCACAAGAAAACATTTACACATAGAACACACATAGAAAACATATAAAGTAGTTGAGCTGCAGCTCGTCTGCAAACCATCCAGCTCAACTGATTCAAATCAGTACCAGTTTAATTAGAGACGCTTAGATGTTCTTATGATTAGACAATAAATGGTCCAAGACTTATGACCTTTACCTTGGTGTGCATTGAGCTAGATATTCTATAAGGTCATGAGTTACATTCTAGGTATAGTTCATGCATTTCACGAAGACGCATCCAGTGATATTTATCTGGTTGTAATAAGAGCCAAAATGCTCTAATTGACGCGTCTTCGTGAAATGCATGAACTATATATTCTGTGGGTTACTTCAACCAGGTAAGATTGAACTAGCAAATGATAGAATTATCACCTTGTGTGGAGACAGCGCGACTCCTAGCCAGGTCTATCTTGTTGGCCACCAGTACTGCTGGCCGCGCGCGCAGCATCTCGCAGTCCAGCAGCCTGGCCAGCTCCTGCTCAGCCTTCTGGAAGGACGCCTTGTCCACCACGGAGTAGATCACCACGAACGCGTCTGGAGGCTCTGAGCGTTCTATTTCTTCCTGTAGGAAAGACCAAAGTTAGACAAGTTTAAGCCTTGCGCACATCTAGGTGAATCGCGATAGCGATCAGTTTCTGCATAGCGTTTTGCATTACATACACACATTGCCGCGAACTATAAAGTGCGATATTTGACAGCAAATCATTGATTGCCATCGCATTGATCTATGTGTGCAAGGCTTGAACGAGTTAAGGCCAGCGCACATCTATAGGCGATAACGTTGGCGATCATCTGAAACGCTGTCAAATGTCACTGTCATATTTGACAGCGTTTCAGCTAACCGCGATCGCCATCGCCTATATGTGCGCGGGACATTAGTGCGACAAGTGACTCAAATTTTCCAACTGTTTCAACTGTTACATAGCTCGATTGGCTTATATCTAAGAACGG
The DNA here is from genome assembly GCA_947578465.1 of Thera obeliscata. NCBI lineage: Eukaryota > Metazoa > Arthropoda > Insecta > Lepidoptera > Geometridae > Thera > Thera obeliscata. Next base: position 1,963,199 of record OX387915.1, read on the forward strand.
CATCACTCTGCTCAAGTGGTGAGTACTTTTTGTTAAGTAACGGAAAGAATACTCGCAGTCTAATAACAACACGAGATACGATAGTTGTTAATGCTTTTCTACGAAATATTTTCATAATCATTATAATAGCGCCAGCGGAACAGCATGAAAGTGAATTGTTTATTTGATGGTCTAAAATCGCGACCCGACCGATAGTGTAAAACTTATATTTTGCGAGAGTCTCATCTAAAAGTATCTTTTATTTTATTATACTAATTAAACATGAACTACCTTTGTACTTGTGCAGTTGACGAAGTATAGCTCTGATTCCTCCGCGTTCAGCAGTATCGACACCTTCTGTTCAGAACCTTCTGCATCTGAAACGAGAATAGCACTATTAACTTTATGAGAAAAAAAACATGTGACAATTATTTAGGTGGCCCATTAGGGTTCGCGCACATTATGGAGGGCCGCAGCGGGGCGGAACGAGCCGCAGCGCAGCGCAAAATGCTTACTTAGCACATTATGACGTTAAGACGGGCCGGGCGGCAGCGCATTGACGTATTTTGAGTACAGTGTACTGCCAGACGTTGCGTGCAATACCTACTTTTTAACCGACTTCCAATCAAAAAGGAGGAGGTTCTCAATTCGGTTGTATGTTTTTTTTTTTTTTTTTATTTTTTTTTTTATTTTTTTTTTTATTTTTTTTTTTATTTTTTTTTTTAATGTTTGTTACCGCATAACTTCGTCATTTGTGAGCCGATTTGAAAAATTATTTTTTTATCTGATAGGTACTGCTTCCAGATTGGTCCCATTTTAATTTTATTAAAATCAGTGTTGCCATTTTTTTTTAATAATTTTTTTAATGTTTGTAACTGCATGCCTCCGTCATTTATGAACCGATTTAGAAAATTATTTTTTTATTTGGAAGGTTATTCTTACGTCCAGATTGTCCCAAACAAATTTCATTAAAATCGGTTTAGCCGTTTGGCAATGAAGTCGGTTTCTCAAGTTTTTTAAACTTATAATTATATAGTTAGCTTTGATGAAGAACTCTCTGCTTCGCACGCTGTGTCGGGGCGTAGCGGGTTGGGGCGGGCCGCATCACACGCAACCAAAATCCGCAGCGGATTATGCAGCCCGCTGCGCCCCGGCATAGTGTGCGATAGTTCATATAAAATACATACAAGCGATTTGAACAAATTTTCGTGCTGCGACCCGGCTCGTTGCGGCCCGGCATAATGTGCGCGAACCTTTAGGGGGTGATTCACGCACTTAACGGACATTCAAATTGAACTTAATCGAGTCATCAACCTTGTCGCACATAATTACGTAAATGTCCATCAATACTGCTGATGTGAAGTGGTGTCAAATTAGGTGTGATGAAACGTTGAGGACCAGTGCTTAAGCTATAGCCGTCTCTCTCTTACCAATGGGTAAGGTAATGACTGGCTGCGTGTTATACTGAAGAATTTTGACTATGGAACAAAGCGAATTAAAAACAATGTGTAATTTTGACTGGCCAACTCGGCTTGTAGCTCTACCTTCTGCGCCGTAGGTCGTGGGTTCAATCCGCACCGATAACAAAAATTTGTGTGGTGAATGTTCGTCTTCCGTCTGGGTGTTATATTGCATTCTAAGTATGTATTTATAAAAAAATATACAAATATTATATCAGGTATCTGGTTCCCATAGTACAAGCACTGCTTAATTTGGGACTAGATAGTGTTGTGTAGATTGTCCACAATATTTATTAACCCTTAACCTGTTTTTAATTCTACACCCCTCATTGTAAGCACGAATTGCATGCAGTTCATGTAGGTACATTACAGTTCATTGAACTCGGTGTAGAATGACATTATCACATATTACCCTGAGTGACGCAGCGACTATCCGGATATACAGGGCGTTCCACGGATATACCACTTAGAAAGTACCTTGAATATTGTAGAAGGAACATTTTACTGAAAGAAGACATAATTTACTTTGAAAAACAATTTAAACTACATTCATAGATATTTAAAAAAAAATGAGCATTCGATAAATAATTGATTAATTTTGTATTTACAATTTTAAAATTCACTTCCTTTATAGGTTATAATAATATGTGTTTACTTTATTGAGCTATAACTTGAATATCAAAAAAAAACATTCTTCCTTTTATTTCTGACACTTTGTTATTTAGCAAAAAATAATTCTTATAATGAAACCTTTCAATCAGTATGATAAAGCTAGGGGGTGATTATTTTTCTTGTACAACGGGTTCGATTCCCAGATCAACCATGTAATAATTTAAATATCTATGAATGCAGTTTAAATTATTTTTTAAATTCAAATAATGACTTCTTTCAGTAAAATGTTCTATACACAATATTCAAAGTACTTCCATCTACGTGGCATATCCGTGGGACGCCCTGTACAGTATATCCGACTGACACGCGAGATTCAGACAGGACATGACGTAACCGCTTCGTAGTCGAGTTTTAACGGACTTCGAATCCGGTTATCGTTTGGCAGAGTAGTAGACACTTAAGTGATATCCAAGATAAATAGTTGTGTGATCTTTTATAGATACATTGATTTACACAACGAAACTTACAATTAAGCAAATATATATAAAATTTAAAAAATACACAAGAAACAGTTGAGTTATCTGCAGATCATACAAACGATCTAGAGATCGCTTAACTGATCCAAATCAATGCACAGACATACACATATGTGTAACATATATTAGGTACTACATAGACATGGTATATCTAATGTTGTAACTCTACTGCCGCTGGAGTTCAAAACTTTTTAATAATTTTAAAAATGTTAAAAATAGCAACTCCATTCTTATTTGTTTACGCTCTTTGGGTCTTAATAATCCTAGCGTAGCGTTGGACTGGTTGATCCGTGTTTTGTCTCTTGCATTGACATGCAATTGTCAACTCGAACAAATGTGACAAAAAACGATTTAACTACTCCAGCGTTGCGCCAGGATTATTAATAACACCCTTTGGTTTTAGACAGCAGTCTAAAAACATACTGTTTTTTAAAAGACCAAACTTTTGCCGCATAGGAATTGCCAAAAAGAATTATGTCTGTTCATATTAGAGGGTGTTTTACTCTGTTATAACTTCACGGAAAATGTAATATTAATTTTGGAACAAGGATATAATTTCCCTAAGTTTGCGTTATGAATATAGGCCAACGTCTTGGTATCTAAGTGTATAATGTGATATCTTGGTTTAAACGAAAATATTTCCAATGATTTTTATAATGTCCCAAAAGTTAAAAGACGAGCGGGATTTTTTTTTGGGAAAATCTTTGGTAAACACTATAAAATCAATAAAAAATGTTTCCAATGGTTATTAAAAAAAACGCAAATGGTTGCGTTTTTTTCAAAACCATTGGAAACATTTTTTATTGATTTCTTCAAAGCCAATGACGGCTGGCTTGTCTAAAAACTATTTTATTTGTGTAATATATCCTCACTTGACAATGACAAAATTGGCCGAATTGATAGATGGCATTATTATAAAAATTCGACAGTTTGCAGATTTGTGAGTAAAACCAGCTGGCCTACCAGGAGCTTCATATGGTTATGGTTATGGCTGTCAAAATTGTGTCAACACATTCAAACCCAAGAAGAAAATGAATGTGTGGGTCAGCCTATCTATACACAATTTGACAGCCATAGCCATAACCATATGGAGCTCGTGGTAGCCCTGCAGATCTGCTATTAGACCTCCAGTGTTCTTAAATAGCAGAAAACCCGGCACGCCAAAGAACGTAAAGATTTTAGAACTTGGAAAAGTCCAATTAATTTAATATTTGATAATTCGGTACAAAAAGCCCTATTTTCGTCACGATTTAAAAAGTAGGTAAATTCAATTCTAAAGTTAAACTGTCTAAAATTAAGTTCTAGTAGTAATTTCAAGCTAACCATACCATCACGAAGGTAATTTATCACGCGCGACCGGTCGATATGTCACGTCTGTGCTCTATAAGCTCTATGGTACATATATATGTTGGGATATAATCTATGGTGGTTACATTCGATTTACTCGTGTATTCAATGAATACATAATGCTCGTAGGTATTTTCACTCAACGCTATCTAACCCAAAATACGTAAAATCATCGCGGATTTTCTGAGATTCGGGGAGAACCACAATTTTTTATTTGATTTGAAAAAAAGAAGAGATTCTCAATTCGGTTTTTCTTTTTAATGTTTGCTATCACGAAAAATAAAATATCTGAAAAGTAATAACTCCAGATTGGTCCCATAGAAATGTAATCAAAATTGGTTCAGCAGTTTGACCATGAAATCGGTTTCATAAGTTTGTTAAACTTTACCTTGTTTCTCAAAGGCAATGTGCGAAACTGCGGTTTTCGGTTAATATTCATGACATCCGCAATAGTCTCACCCGCATTATCTCCACCATTATATAAGGCATATTACAGTCAATTTACTACCCGTGCTCATAAACGACGAAGAAAATCGTGAGGAAACCCGCAGTATACTTAGCTCCGCACGTATAGCCTGGGGCCGATCGCGATTATTTTAATAAAGGTACAAAAATGAGAGTTATATCTAAACTGTGTGTGTGTGTGTGTCAAACCACAAGTTTGACACACACAGCGCCGTAGGTTCTGTGTTAATCATTGATTGCCATCGCATTACTCTATGGGTCTTATTAATAATCCTGGCGTAGCGTTGGACTAGTTGATCCGTGTTTTGTCTCTTGCATTGACATGCAATCGTCAACTCGAACAAATGTGACAAAACACGGATTAACTAGTCCAACGCTACGCCAGGATTATTAATAAGGCCCTAAGTGTGCAAGGCTTGAACGAGTTAAGGCCTGCGCACATCTATAGGCGATAACGTTGGCGATCATCTGAAACGCTTTCAAATATCGCTGTCATATTTGACAGCGTTTCAGCTAATTGCGATCGCCAAATATTTGTGTGGTGAACGTAGATGTTTGTTCTCTGTCTGGGTGTTATGTTGCATTCTAAGTTTGTATTAAGTATTATATCAGCTATCTGTTTCCCATAGTACAAGTTCTACTTAGTTTGGGGCTAGATAGTGGTGTGTGGATTGCCTACATTGTTTATTTATTTAATGAACTAGTCACTGTCACGCGACACCTTTTCCCGCAAAGAACGACAAACTTTGCCAAAAAACCCCCCGTAGTTGTTCTTGTTTTCACTTCGGACGCCATTACCGGAGTGCCAGAATTTTTTTTATCGCAAATAATTTGAATCTCAAAAAAACTTGTATCTTTTGAAATGGGCAGAAAATCCATGTCAACCAAGATGTGTGGTCAGCGAGTAGATCCTAATCGTATATAAGTCAATGAAGCATGTGGGTCAGACCCCGGCGGGATGCTGATTGAATTTTGCGCTGTTCACGACATGAGAACAGCCTTATGAGAAGCCGCTAAAGAAGCGTGTATTCTTCATCAATATCCCCATTTATCACCCACTTCTTCTTCTTGTCGTGTAACTACTTTTTTTGGAACCATCGTGGTGGTAGAAGGATTTTCAGTGCACCTCGAAGAGGCTCCTTTTGTGTTTTGATGACGCGTCACGACTTTTCAGTAACTCTTGTGGTTTCGGAGTTGGCCGAACCACACCCAACTCCGAAACCACACCCAACTCCGAAACACAGGGTGGTTTTTTGCAGAGCCTCGTATATGGGTAAAAAGAGGCACAACACATCAGTATAATAATATACAGCGTCTTGACAGCTTTGAAGTTGATAAACCCCGGGGACGGTTAGGAAGGCATGTCAACGATGAATATTGATGGTTGTCTCGTTTCCGTTAGTTTGGTGGTGTACTCAGTCTTGAAAACTGACATTTGTGTACTTAGTCATCATCATCTGCCTGTAGAAGTCCACTGCTGGAAATAGGCCTCCCCTGCACATTTCCAGGAAGAACGATTCTGAGCCCTTTCCATCCACCGACTTCCTGCGATCTTAACAATGTCGTCGGTACCTAGTATAACCTATATGTAGTTTTCTTTGTAAATAATTGATAATTAACATACCGCGTGTTCTATGGCCCAACTTGCTAGAGCGTATGCTGTATTCTTTGTCCACGTGGTAGTGATGCCTACTGGAATAAGGATCTAGACACTCGTGTCCTACCTAAGCTAGTTAGGCTAGGTTTAAGCTATCAACATAATTCGTGATTTTATGTATGTATTTATGCAGAGCTCCTTTTGTGCGAAAATAAATTTGCAGGCGGATTTTTTTTAATAACTTACTTGTAATACTAACTTGTATAAATAAAAATATTATAAGACCGCTTGTATTTTGTGCGCAATGTTTCCCTGATTGGATACGTAAAATTATCTGCAGCATCCTCATACTAATATCATAAAGAGGAAAGGTTTGTATTTTTGTGTGTATGTTTGTAATGAATAAACACAAAAGCTACTCTGCCAATTTCAAAAGAAAATCACCATAGAAAAGCTACATTCACTTTGAGTAACATAAGCTATACTCAAGTGTTTAAAAAATAAATTTTCACCCATGCAAAGCCGGGACAGGCCGCTAGTAATTTTATACAAAAAAAAATATTTGAAACAAAACTCTTTTGTTTTAATAAATTGTGACAGGGTTTTGTGCAAAAGTTTAAATTATGCTATTTTTCAGGCGCCGTTTACTCACCCAACATAAAAGGCCATTTTCAGGAATATTTATGAATTTCTTAGAAGGCCTTCTTATCACATAAACTTGGCGACGAGAAAGTGTTTGAAATTTGAACTGACCAAGTGTATGCTCGACTACATAAAGGATGGCTCTTTGTGTTACAATATCGTGCTAAACTTTTTTGAATCAATTTTGAGACAAAATCAAAGCAAGTCTTATTTTATGTTTTATTGGTGTGTAACGTAATGTAAGATTTTCTCCTAAAAATGTTGAACCGACACTGACCTCAAAAAAAGAGGGTCGTGTGTTCAAATTCTGTTTGGAAATTTTGGAATATTATAATTATAATCTAAGGTATCTTCTTCTTCTTTCTGCCCTTATCCCTCTTTATGTGGAGTCGGCACAACATGATGTCTTCCTCCTACATTCCCCTCTGTCAGCTGTCATCTCTGCATTCACTCCTCTCTTATCCATGTCATCTTTCACACTGTTCATCCATGTTTCATTTGGTCTACCTCTACTCACATATCCATCCACATCCATACTCCTCAATCTCCTAGACACATGACTTTCATCTCTCCTCATGACATGCCCATACCACGCAAGCTCCTCAATTATAAGCTAAGGAATAATACATCTAAACAACATTATGATATCTAGACTTATTATCAAGAAATTGATATAGGTACTACGATTATTATTTATCATAAGTTAGTTAGATAGAATAAAAGCATTGCTTGGTGAGTGTTTCTGCTCATTTGTCTATGAGGCTCAATACCCTTCAATATCCATAATATATGAGGCGAAAGTGAATTATGTTTGTTTTCCCATAACGCTCACTTCCACGGAATCATAACAACATTTCATGTTTATTTTATTTACGAAACATTTAGGGAGTTTTTAAAAAACGGTTTCGCAATTTTAGGTCAATAAGTAACAAAGCAACGAGCATCAAAAGCTTCGGAAATTGGGTCAAAAGTATGTAAAAGTAGAAATGTTTTATTCAGAATAATGTTACATAGTGTGCGAATTAAAAGCTAAAAGATGAAACAGCGAAAGTTATACAACTGTGTGGCAATCTCAACGCCCCGCCCACCTCCTTAAGGTTGTTCGATTCCGATACAAACTGAATTTACACAACTATGGGCAAACAAAGTATAAATGTACACTGAAATAGCTGTAATAGAATTTTACAGTGGTCTTTATTGCCGGCCAGTTATATCAAGTTGGAGAAAACTGTAGGATAACAGAAATATTAATAAAAAACCAAAAACCTAATTTTTTCGTCATTCTTTCTAACGGTTACTAGCTTTTAGCATAGAGTCAATTTTGTACATCACTGTTTCAAAATAGACGTAAAAGTCTGTTAGTTATTTTTCTGAAGCCCCGACTGCCACGACCAACGACTGACACTCCAACTTTATATAACTGGCCGGTAATAAGGACCACTGTAAAAGCCTATTATAGCTATTTATAGCCTATTACAGCTATTTCAGTGTACATTAATACTTTATTCGTTTATAGTTGTGTAAATTAAGTTTGTATGGAAATCGTACCCCCTTAACCTATGAGTATTAGTTCTGCTATTTAATTTGCTTGTATGTGGGTGTGAGTGTGTGTGAATGAGTGTGGAAAGTATTATCTTTGATGAATGCACATTATCAATTTGTCAATTAGAGCCAACATTCAGTTTAAACAACTTTTGTATGGTAGGCCGCTAGTAGTAGGAATTGAAATTATATTCCCATTCTGGAAGTGATAATATCGTTTAAGATATTTTTATGACGAAATCCTATAATAGCTATACCTACTACACATAATATGACTTGTCCGACATGTTAAAAACCAAACTACGAAATACTTTTTATTTTATTTTATTTTATTGCTATACGTACATAATCTGTCACATTAAATTAATTCCGTCCGGTTTTAAAAGTCTAAAGTAATGTTTTTATTTTCAGTACTTCAAGTCTACTCACATCACCAATGAATTTTTACACAATTAATTTATTCCGACTATTTCGTTTCGAAATATGTCAGTTTAAATTCGTGTTCAAATGGAAAAATAACAACATGGCTGACTTGTTCAATAAAACATTCACAAAAACATTATAATTGAAATACTGAAATTATTACCGAACATTTTTATTCGGGCAAGATGGTAGAAATTTATTTGTAATTCTTGGTAAACCTACATAAATCATACACAGACTAAAGGCCTGTGCACATCTACGCGATGGCGATGGAGACCTGAAACGCTGTCAAATATGACGGCGATATTTGACAGCTGATCGTCATCGCCATCGCTTAGATGGGCGCAAAGCTTATCGTACAAAAATAAAGCTATAACTTTTGAAACTATCATGGTTTTTAACACTGTTTTTATAAAACAACGGGATATTTACCATGATTAAATTTTTGAGTTGACTTCCGATATTTTTGCACAGTTGCATGCACCATGATCACGGTTGAACATCCAAAAACAGTGTAAAAATAAAGCTTTTAGTCGTGTTAGATGATAAATGAAATATAAGTTCATGAAACTTTAGAGTCCAAGTCTTATTTTCTCCCATTATCCTGCAGTTTTTCATTCATCGCCGGCAACAATAATGTTACACTCCTCTACCGTGGTTGTTGTTTTTCAATCAGTGCCCAGTGTTGGACTCAGGTTGAATACAAAATCTATATTTATAAAACAGAAGTTCAATCGCTGACTCACTGACTCTTGCACAAAATATTAAAAGCTACATACAGGAGCCTAATTCTCAGGCCGACCGAGATTTTCAATGTCCTTTAAATACACATTGGCATAGCACAACCCCGCACTTTTTCTACGTTTTCCGTATATCGTGGCTGTCAAGGCTTCTACGATGAGGTCGTCGATGAATTACTCAAGGAAATCATCCATTCTCTCTTCGAAAAGAAGCAATAAAATAAAATTGCAAAACTATCCGAGATGAGCCGAGAATTAGGCTCCAGGTCCTAGTGAACTACTCGAACTCTGGAACACTCTATGTGGTACAGGCACCTGAAGGCACTTACAAATAAAAAGATTTTGTGCCAAGTGCACTCACAATTGTAAGATTTTGTGTCAAGTTATTACATAAAAGGGGCACATTAATTCTGTCCGCATAGAAAGACGTTTCAAAATAAACGATCCTTGCTAATGCAGGTGAATGTTTTTTTTATCAACTTTGATTGAGGCCTTTGGTAGCCTGAAAACTCGTTGGTGTAACGATTTAAGTCCTTTACAACCATGGCGGCTAGGTACTTAGCCACAGGAATTATTATTGGGCTGACGCGTATGATTTTGGTGTCGCGTCGCCAGTTGTCTTTCCCCATTCACACTGTGCGAACCTGTAGCTTTTATAAAAAGTATTTGGTACATGAGTTTCCTGTGCATCATCCTCCAGAAAGTTAGACAGTGAATTTAGGGGGAACTACGGGGATTAGGGGGACACTAGTCTGACTGAATACATGCCTGTACACTCCGCCCCGCTACATTGGACTGGAACCTAATTAGCAGCGTACAAACACTTTAACATTCTGTTACTAGTATCGCGCGCTTCCCTATAGTTGCTCATATTTTTTAGTTCTTTTATAGTGAGAAGTATCAAAGTAAAAAATCAAATTGACTATCCATAGGCGTAAATATATTCTATAATAAATTCTCTTACAATTAGTACTCCCTGAGTACAATGTATATTATATTTACTTTTACTTTAAAATTTATTCAATTTTAATATTATAAATGTTAAATAGGATTTTTTTGTGCGATTGCCAAGTCAATATAATTCTTAAAAATTAAAGATTCTGAATTTGATAGGGTTACTATGGTATTTGATGGTGTAGATTAGCTTATTACGTAATTTCTAAAGACAGAAGGACCCTTAAATAGAGCTGAATAAATTAACCGATTTGGTACTACATGGATCTCACAGCTTTTGACGCTAGAAGAACTGAATTTCGAAGCTTTTTTGCCTGACCTTAATATTAACATGCTGTTGTGGATTGTACCTGAGTATTTGTTATGGAGTAGCGACTCGTTTGTTTTTTTAAATCCGTGGCAATGAGTGGGAAAAAGCGTGGCATTGGTGGGAGTAACCATTTTTTTTAAAGATTTGTTTGATGGCATTTGTTTTTTCTTCTGCAAAGTCACTTTTTACGTATAAATACTGACATACAGCCTTAAGGCCTGCGCACACCTAGTTCGCTGGCGGTAGCGATCAGTGAAACGCTGTCAAATCTCAAATCTGACAGCGATATTTGACAGCGTTTCACTGATCGTTACCGCCAGCGAACTAGGTGTGCGCAGGCCTTTACTTTGCTATAAGTAGGACCTACCTCGTTCCTTATCATACGCGTTGATACACTCGCTAGTCTGGAACTGGCTGACGAGCGCAGTTTTGCCGACGCCTGGCGCTCCGACCATGGCCACCCGATGGAGCGCCACTGGCCTGCGCTCTGTGGGCTCGGGCGCTGACTGAGCTGGTGAGGGGGCCAGGCTACCTGATCGGGAACGACGGCGTCTGAATGAGTCTCCTCGGTTGACGATGCCTGAAACAGAAGAAAGAGGAATCGTTTATCTTATACCTTTAAACGAGAAAATCTTGTATATACAACGTGTATCAAAATATGTGTACTATCCTGAAGGGGGGTGAATTTCCACCCCCCGGGGAACAACTTTTGTTCAACGACTTTACGAACTTCGATTGGTATCTCTGAAAAAAACTGCAACGAAGTTTCAACATGAACAGCTGACTTTATACAAAGTGACAACCCTAAACTCAGCTACAGAGGTAGTAGGTAGTAGTAGTAGACCTACAGAGGTAGTAGGTCAAGGGGTCAAGGGGTTACAAGGATAGGGTTGTCAATTTATTTAGGCATTATGAAATTAAATATTTTTGTATGGGAAACTGAAAATAGGAATTTTTAATTATCTCCCCCCCACAACTGATCACCATTGTGGTCTGAAACCTCCCACCTTCGCATAGTACACATATTTAGATACACCTTGTATATAATTACTAGCTGCCTGTCCCGGCTTCGCACGGGTGGACATTTATTTTTTAAACACACAAATATACCCTTTGTTACTCAAGGTGAACCTACGTCCAGCAGTGGACTGATATCAATTGATGATGATGATGAAAGAACATTCTATAACGTTTAGGGGCACTATTTTCTAGAACATTTTGTCCAAATCTAGAATTCAAAACTGTTTGCATGGGTATATTTGAGTATTCTAGATAATTCTGGATTACTAACGTTTGGATGCATTCCGGATGCTAGCCGAATAATTTCAGTCTTCGAATTAAATTTGATCATTCCAGAACCTCAAAGACATTCTAGAGCGTTCTTTCCTCGTCAAAGTCGAGAATTTTCAGAAAAATCCCTAAGCGATAGAAAGGGATAGACATATATAAGTCCCTACGTGATAGAAAGGGATAGACATAGATTTCGAAACTTTTGCCCCTTATAAATTAATAACACCTAAATATTGAATATAAACTATCCTATATTTTAAGTCCGACCATATTTTAGGCAGTTGCAAAATTTTATCGAAATCCGTTCAGTAGTTTCGGAGTTAATCGCGTTCCAAATTGTGACACGAAAGATTTATATATATAGACTAGCTGCCTGTCCCGGCTTCGCACGGGTGGACATTTATTTTTTAAACACACAAATATACCCTTTGTTACTCAAGGTGAACCTACGTCCAGCAGTGGACTGATATCAATTGATGATGATGATGAAAGAACATTCTATAACGTTTAGGGGCACTATTTTCTAGAACATTTTGTCCAAATCTAGAATTCAAAACTGTTTGCATGGGTATATTTGAGTATTCTAGATAATTCTGGATTACTAACGTTTGGATGCATTCCGGATGCTAGCCGAATAATTTCAGTCTTCGAATTAAATTTGATCATTCCAGAACCTCAAAGACATTCTAGAGCGTTCTTTCCTCGTCAAACTCGAGAATTTTCAGAAAAATCCCTAAGCGATAGAAAGGGATAGACATAGATTTCGAAACTTTTGCCCCTTATAAATTAATAACACCTAAATATTGAATATAAACTAGGTATCCTATATTTTAAGTCCGACCATATTTTAGGCAGTTGCAAAATTTTATCAAAATCCGTTCAGTAGTTTCGGAGTTTATCGCGTTCCAAATTGTGACACGAAAGATTTATATATATAGATATATTTAGGATCTTGAAAACTGCGCCAATGATTTTCACGAAATTTAATATACAGGGGTTTTCGGGGGCGATAAATTGATCTATTAGCATTCATTTAAAAAAATGATTATTTCACCCCGAGTTTTATAATTAAACATAAACTGAAGACTGCTCTGCCTACGTACATTTTTAGAGCAACATTCAATGTAACTCTGCTCCAATGTTGGTAATTACTTGTGCCGATCGGATGTCTAGATTTTACACTCAGCTATTTGTGGCTATGAACGCTTACCAAACTATACGTACTTTGTTGTTGCACACTGAAATAAATATTACAAGTACATGCCGAATAGATGTGAAAGTCGTCGAGAACCAGCTTTTGATGTGACAACGTCTTATAATTCGATGGAGCCGGCTTCACGCACGAAAAAACATGACTCATGAGGCGTTACCTCGCTATAATGCGTTCCATTTAAGGCTTGAAGTGCAAGCGAGAGCGCGGAACGAGCGACAAAGAGGCACAATCAGCCTTCGCGTTCGGCAGCGTTCGACATCTGTCTCTCTCCTACTTGAGTGAGCGATGCGTCCGCCTGGACAGCTGTATGACGTTGACACGTTCAACTATCGTCAGTAAACCGACTTTACAGACAACTAATTTTTTTATAAAACGAATAGCGAGTTTCTTTCTGCAAAGCAAAGCAGTGGCATCCTCGTCAGATATAATTAATAATCTTTACAGAAAAATGAAATAAATAAATTAAAAAATACAACCTGATTGAACCTGTTTCTCTAAGTAGTAGTGCTTTATTTAAGTCGGTTAAAAAGAAAAACATATTTTTTTAAATTTTTTTGACCACCGGTAGCTTGGGCCATGTCCCGCTGAAGGTGGCGCACTGGTTTTTGAGTTTTTAATGATAATAGTGTTATTTTTAAATAATAATACCTATTAAAAACATAAAAAATAAGAAAACAAATAAATACCTCAATAATAATAATAAGTGAGGATGGTAGTGAAGTGTTGCAAGGCTGTTCCTGTCAAATCCTGTCCCAAACACTTTACTTAGCTACTATTATTGCAACGGATAAACGTAGAATTTGTCTAATTAGAGATTTTTGAGTTTCACATCTATCAGAGCAGGCACTATGGCACTTTTGTAAGTACTCGTACTAGAGGTGTTGGTGAGGAGTATTGGCGGTTAATGGCAGGCAACGTGCGCGCATTAAATGTTATTTCGAGTGGTTCATCATAGATAGATAGATAGATAGATAGATAGATAGATAGATAGATAGATAGATAACTCTTTATTGTTCACCACACAGAAACATAATACAGGATTCATGAAGATTTTTGGCAAAACAATGGGCGACCATATCGCTTTGAGCGATCTTTTCCAGGCAACCTTTGCATGGAAAAGAAAACAAAACATCAATTGACGGCGGTGTAGTTACACAAGTAAATGGAAAAGAAAATAACAATTAAAGACCAATAACTAACTAGTTTGTACATTACATACATAACATACTTACAAACTAATTATTCAACTGGTAAGATACTGTGGTAAGAAACCTACCTAACACAACAATCTAAGCAATTCTAATACTTACCTACTATAATATTTCTAAAAATAATAAACTAATACATAATTGATCTATAAAGTCTATGACTAACATCAAAAGTCTGCCCTTGGGGTATGCCAACGAGCCATGGAGCGCAGTATTTTAGACCTAAAACTGTCAGACCGCGTGCGGAACAGTATACTGCGCTCAAAAACCCACATCGTTGACGTTGGTCAGAAAGCCGCCACCCTTAAATGGAACTGGGCTGGACACGTCTGCCGCATGCCTGACACCTCGTGGGCTAAGAGGACCACAGAATGGATCCCACAAAATGCAATGCGGCGACGTGGAAGACCAAGAATGAGATGGCGGGACGAACTTGACTCCCACCTTAGATCGTGGCCTGTCACTGCGTTAAGTCGCGAAGAGTGGAAAGAGGGAAGGGAGGCCTTTGCCCTGCAGTGGGACAAAAACGGCTGAATAATAATAATAATATGATCTATAATGAAAATGATGATGTATAACTAATACATCATCATCATGATCAGCCTGGAGTTTACTGCTGAAGACTCCACCTTACAGATTTACTGTTGGGTTAGGCGCAGGGGATGGTTTCGTAAGCTGTCGGATTTTTGATTAGTTTTTTCAAAGTGCTAATAAAAAACCTATTCCATTTGGGTTACACTGTTTGATTGGCAAACTATAAACCTTTTCAGAAAAGAAAAACAAACGGCCCTGAAGGGAAAATACTTCTAAATATTATTTTTTTGCAATCATTTAAAATCTAAAACTAACTTATTACAAAATAAGTATATTTCAGATAATCTTGAAATATTCCATTGAAATAAATGAACTAAATAAAATCTTTTGATATTCTTGGAACTTACTCGTATTAAAAATTAAAACAGAAAAAAATAATGGCGTAACAATTTTTCGGACTAATTGGATACTTTTACTTTTACTTTGTCACATCAAATCATTTTATATAGCCATGTAACTTCAAATACTTTTCACCAAAATATTGAAGTTTTTTCTTTTATAGCTTCTTGGAAAACTCAAATACTAGTTTAAATACCCTGGTATACTTGGATGCCAAATTGCACGACTAAAACCGAACCCACGACCGAAAGCAGGGTGTCTCTCACTAGGCCACCGACTCAATGCTATAAAACATCCTAATTTTACCAGCAAATTAGATTGTTTATGCTCGTACTTACTCACTATAACATAGACATAAAACTCTTATCGCGAGTACACACAGATGAGGCCGAGTAGGTTGTGAGAGGCACCACAGAATATTTAACACTTTGTTCGTTTTTGGCTAATAAGTCATGTGATAGAGAGGCCGAGTAGGTTGTGAGAGGCACCACAGAATATTTAACACTTTGTTCGTTTTTGGCTAATAAGTCATATGATAGAAGTGATGAGTATGAATATTATAATTAAAGATGGATATTTGGGTAGACGTAGGCCAAAGAAAAGATGGTTGAACAGTGTTTTAGATGGAAAGATGACATGGTTAAGATAGAAGTGAATACATGAGTATAGAAGTAGAGGTAGGCCAAAGAAAAGAATGGATTGTGTGAAGGATGACATATCGGTTATAGCCCCTTCCCACCGGTGTGTGATATCGCGCACCAGCTCGGCAAGTTCGGCAAGTTTATCATGCGCACTTGATGTGCGGGCTGGTTTTTCCGCAAGTAGGCCGCTGGTGGGCCCTTTTTGCGTGACTCTGACTCGTGTTGCTCGAACTTTTTTAGGTTCTACAACACGCCGGTTTCTTCACGATGTTTTTCTTCACCGTTTTGAGAGTACTGGCATAGTGCACATAAATTTTTCGACAGAAAAACTCATTGGTACTCGAGTGGATTTGAACCCACGACCTTCGGATCGGAAGGCGGGGCCACTACCACTAGACCACCAGTGCTCTCCGCGCACCAGATCGCACCAGGCTCGCACGACACACCATGGGGACGGTTTCGTGCGCCGAGGTGCGCGGTAGCACAGGAGCCATTTCTGTGTGCGTTGCCGTGCGTCGTCGTTGGCTGTGCGTGATGATCTGCAGAACCACGCACCGTAGGAAGACAGCATAAGAAAGGAGTGACTGCTGAAATGACGGCTAATAGAAAAGATTGGAGACGAAAACCTGTTGTGCCGAAGAAAAAGTGGGATAAGGACAAGAAAATGATGATGAACCGCAAGTGACAACTGAGAGTGCAACTAGTTTTAAAAAAATACAATGATGATTGTTGCAAAACTCAGTTCCTCTTGTTTGAATCACGCACTCCAGCTTTGACGTCATTGGCCAGATGTTTACTAACACCAGCCCTTCATTCTAAATACGGCTGTGAGCTTTGAGAGGTAACAGCGGTCAAACTTATTGTATGCTATACTTAGTACTGGCATAATCATCATTAGCCATCTCAACCTGAAGAAGGAACAGTAGGCCTACCATGAGCTCGGGCTGGCTCTGGCTATGGTTTTGAGTCTGTGTGAGTACTCACCAGTGCATTATACTGTGTGTGTGACGTTTTGATGTAGGATTTATTTAGTCAACACTCACACTGACTCAAAAGCAGAGCCAGACAGAGCTTGTGGTAGGCCCAATGCTGGGCTTAGGCAAATTCATTATCCTCACTTGGTGTGCGGACTGGTTTCCGCAAGTAGGCTGCTGGCGGGTCTTTTTTGCGTGACGCTTGACACGTGTTGTTCGAATTTTTTTAAAATCTACGACACGCCTGTTTCCTCACGATGTTTTCCTGCACCGTTTGAGAGTACATACATTTTTCGACAGGAAAACTCACGGTACACGACTGAATTTGAATCCACGACCTTAGGATCGGAAGGCGGGACCGCTACTACTAGAAAACTATAGTGCTCTTCCGGGGAATAGGCATCCCATATACATTTTCAGACAGAACAATTGAACTATAGAACGAAGCTACTAAGAAAAAGCACGGACAAAGTACAGCACCATGTTTTGAGCCATCATCATCATCAGCTTGAGGAAGTCCACTGCTGGAAATAGGGCTGGAATATTCGGTAAAATGTATTGATGCAGTGGGATAGAGCAAGATCGACATGATTTTTTGCATAGTGGTAGTTTAGAATTAGAAATATTGTGGACAATCCACACAACACTATCTAGCCCCAAATTCAGCAGAGCTTGTACTATGGGAATTAGATGCTGATAAAATACTTGTCTGTTCAGAAAGAGACCCGTCGTGGGATTGGAGGGCGCTGCTGTGCTTAATCACCTTTTTTGTTTAGTGGGCAATACAATAGCGCGTCTGTTGCGTTTTGATCCTATCACAACTAGTGTACTATTCCTTTATTTAATTTTTATGATGCAAAATGCTGACAGAAAGAAAGGGATGAGCTGCCATATAAAAATCGAAACGTTAGTTCTCAATTTGGCCACAGCTCTCTTTCTGAACAGACTCTAAATATTTTTTTTGTAAATATATTTACTAACGTAGGATAGGTCATAAAACTTGGCAAAGCTCCTAAATGACAATATGTTTAGGCTGATGATGACACAAAGAATCACCAATAACCAAGAACCCTATACCACAAAACATAACGACCAACTCATTCCCTTGCCAATATCCGACGTCAATCAACGAAACGACTGGAGAATGGTTCGAGACAACAAAAATAGAATTGATGAAAAAACTCATGACGTCATAGTCGCAGTAAATCTATCTCTACGTCATAGTGTTGTACAGGCGAATAGAAAACAAAAATCGGTGTCGTAGATTTAGTTCACATGGGGTTATTCACCTTCACCAAGGAGCCTCTCCTTTCGTGCATTAGGTGAATTACCCCATTTAAGGCACACTTTAAATCCTTTCACCACACTTGGTTCGAAAAAATATAGAGACAGGATAAGAAGAGGAATTTACCTTATGAATCTAGTGTATTAGAGACTTTAATCTACCAACACACAGTTTTTGCCTGTTCTTCTAGGCTTCGTCTCGTGGAACTCGCACCTAGACTCACCTAGCTTTATAGCTTTAAAGCCTTGCAGACATCTAGGCGATCAGCTGCGATCAGCGATAGCGATCAGTTTTAGCACCAGTTTTGCATACATCTGCATACACTGCCGCGAACTTTGACAGCGATACACTGATCGCAATCGCATATAATGTATGCATGGCTTAAGACGTTTCAAAGTGATCCTTGTGGTGCAACTAATGTACGATTTTTAGTTTTGACTTCGACAAAAAACCGAGTAAAGTGTCTGTAACTATCGTAGAAAGTCTACGAGACGTTTGTAAGACCTTGCCGGCTTCCAGCGTCTGTGAGATACCAATTGCGTTACGGCCTGCGCACATCTTGTGTGAATTATCCACAATATTTATTTATTTATTTATTTTATTTATCTCGGCGATGGCAATGGCAATCAGAGAAACGCTGTAAAATATCGCTGTCATATTTGACAGCGTTTCACTGATCGCTATCGCGTATGCCTTATAGGCCCTTCCCACCGGTGTATGATATCGCGCACGGAGGCGGATCAGCTCGCACGACACACCATGGGAACGGTCTCGTGCGCCGAGGTGCGCGGTAGCACAGGAGCCCTTTCTGTGTGCGTTGCCGTGCGTCGTCGTCAGCTGTGCGTGATGATCTGCAGAACCATCGCACCGTAGGAAGGCAGCATTAGATGTGCGCAAGGCAGCTTTCAAATAATGTAACATTAAACTTGGATAATTAACGAAGGTGTGTAAAATAAAGTTTATATTAATATTGAGTAATTATAATATGCCTCTCTTATAACATTTCCAGGAAGAACGTTATTGAGTTCTATCCTTCCAGCGACTTTCCGCGAACTTCACAATGCCGTCAGTTCATTATCTAAGACTAAGTAATTACTTCGGTTGTAATAGAAACCCCTGATTTTTACCAAAAAATCATCATCATCATCCTGAAGAAATCAGAAAGAACGCTTCTGAGCCCTTTCCATCCACCGACTTCCCGCGATCTTAAGGGGCCAACGGAGGGTGAATTTTCACACAAACGCAATACCAAAATGATTACTAATTTAAGCCGATTTTCACTATATTATTGTAATAATTGTACTTGTATAGTATTTATCTAGGTTCCTGAACAGTTTTTATTTTAAATTACTTACCTCAAATGAAATTAACGCCATTCACATTTTGCAATGAAAAAAAAATGTAAAATGCGATTGGCGTTAATTTCATTTGAGGTAAGTAATTTAAAATAAAAATTGTTCAGGAACCTAGATAAATACTATACAATTACAATTATTACAATAATATAGTGAAAATCTGCCTAAACTAGTAATCATTTTGGTATTACGTTTGTATGAAAATTCGCCCTCCGCCGGCCCCTTAACAATGTCGTCGGTCCATCTGGTGGGTGGGCGCCCTACGTTTCGTCTTCCGGTTCGTGGTCGCCATTCGAGAGCCTTTATTCCCCAACGGTTGTCGGTTGTCAAAAATATTTTTCTATAATTTAAATAAATACCTACTTATCTTAAAATCACAATAAGGCAATGCTATAGAGGCAATGGTTACCACTTAATACTTATGTGGGCTATGATTGCTCCATCAGACAGTCGCATAAAAAAAAATGTTGGCAAGCTGCGTTTCACACGTGATTGATTGTGATAAATATTGGCATCGCCTTCTCCTTCTTATTTTTTTGTCTTTTTTATGTTTTATATGCCTACAGGCGGGCCGTTTATTTACTACATAAACCAGTTAAAAAACAAGAACACTGAAAGAAGAAAGATACAAATAAATACATCGATACTGGAGAAGTGCGTCGTGTTTCTGTGTGCTACAGCAGCAAATGGGTCTTGCTTGACTCAGCATAATACCTAACTACTGTGATGTTCAAGACCGTAAGCCAATAGACCCGTAGACGGGCCATATTTTCACTGCAATTTGTGGCCGGCAACTATTGGTGTCCCTCTCTTACCGTTTGACAGGGACACCAATAGTTGCCGGCCACAAATTGCAGTGAAAATATGGCCCGTAAATAAATAAATATTCTTGTAGTTAGGTTTATGTGTGTGTGTCAATAAAATGTTTTTCATTTTTCTTTATTTTTTCCCCGTGTTTTTTTACGAGCTGGTTATAGTAGCTTAAATTGGCTTGAGGTTGTGACTGTACCACATAAATCAAGTAGCACATAAAATACGTTGTATATTCGTTTTATTGTTCTGACGTTGAGTTCGTTAGCGTCATGTCGTGATGTGAACGCGTCAGTGCGATACATGTTTTGGAAAAACCCATTTTCCGACACGCAGGCTAAATTCATTACTGATAAACGGAAAAAGGATTATTCAAGCCACAAGGAACAATGACAATCAACCCCAAAGTTGATAAATTCATCATACGCACTTGGTGTGCGAACTGTCGTTTCTTCCTCATACCCATAAACTGTGGAATGAGCTACCACCAGAGGTGTTCCCTCTTAATTACAACATGAATAGCTTCAAGAAAAACGTTAAAAAACTCCTCCAGGGTAGGCAACGCAACGACAGCACCCTTGGTGTTGTTGGTGTCTATGGGCGACGGTGACCGCTTACCATCAGGTGGGCCGTAAGCTCGTTTGTCTATCTTTTACGTAAAAGAAAAAAAAAACTGGTTTCCGCAAGTAGGCCCCCCTCGCTAAAGCCTAGCGCACATTAAGGCCGAGATTCATAGACCGAACTTTGACTTTACTTTGATGGAAAGTTCAACTTTCAAACAAAATTATATTTCATAGTTCTGTCAAGCTCTTCTTTATTCAAAATATTTATAGGAAACTTCGACAAACAAAGCTTACTTTGCGAAGACTGCTTTGCTGTAAAGCAAAGTGCGGTCTATGAATCTCAGCCTAAGATCGCCTACATATACATATACATATATACAGGGTGGAATTTTGTAATGCCACCTGGAGGGAAAGTACTCTTAATACTGCAGATAGAAAATTTTACTCAAAGGAAACATTCCTTTATTTTTGAATAGAAAGCAAACTGCATTCAAAGATTTTCGAAAATTCTCTTCTCCCACACCCGGGAATCGAACCGGCTACTTTGCAAAAAATGAAAAAAAACCTGGTTTTCCTCTCATTTATTTTATCATGCTTGTTAGAGAGATTTCATCCTTATAATTGACCCTAACGATCGATGCAATAAAAGTACAAGTTATAATTTTTTCAGATTTTAGCCGGTTCGATTCCCGGGTGTGGGAGAAGAGAATTTTCGAAAATCTTTGAATGCAGTTTGCTTTCTATTCAAAAATAAAGGAATGTTTCCTTTGAGTAAAATTTTCTATCTGCAGTATTAAGAGTACTTTCCCCCCAGGTGGCATTACAAAATTCCACCCTGTATATATATACATGGCGATAATAAGCTGTCAGGATAGTCTAGGTGCTGGGCAAGCCTATTCCATTTAAAATCCTGTCCCAGGCACTATAGCGCCCCGCGATTAGGGCTTGTGTATACCAGTTGCCTTTGACGCTATATAAATCATCTACTATAGATGCAAAGCCCTGTTTTTTAACAATAGCGACCAGTCAAATATCGAGATGTCAAAATTCGCGGCTGTGTGAGTGGATGAATGCTGAAAATGATCGCCATTGCTATTACATCACCATTGCAGATCGCCTAGATGTGCGAAAAACTTAACTCGAGATCCACAAAGCTTCGACGGGACCCTTTTGCGCTACACAACACAGGATACGTAACTTACCTATCCAAGCAAATGCATGCCTAGATTTTGTTATATTATTATTTGTTACCTCTAATGTAATAATCTAATGTGGTGTCTAATGTGGTCTAATAGACAAGTTTTCCTTATTTCTATCTTCTTACAATGGATTTTTATTCGCTCAAGATTAATTACCCCCCAGAACAAAACGTACCAACAATACTATTTTACGACTCGCAATAAAATAAGATTAGACACCAAAACCAACACATCTTAAAAGACGTCAAGTTGTCATTACATCTAAGTGTCTCTCTATCTGCCTCGTGTTGAAGGGAGACAGAGCATAAAGGCGCGGATCCACCGCGGTGCACACTGTGCACGGCGCAGTTTAGCTGCTTGTATTAATTTGTTTGACAACGTGGGTCTACATTTCCACTGGAGTACACGAAGACTATAGTGTGGCACGGCGCACGGAGAGGCTAGGCACGGGCCACTGCAATTCACGGACGAACTGCGTTGCTATAAGCGAGCTGTACGTAGTCTTGGGTCATATTCGTGTATATAGGAAACGTAGACCCACGTCGACAGCGTTCAATAAGTTCAAGTTCAATAAAATTTATTCCATTTAGATACATTTTGTACACTCGGAAAAGTCACATTACACAAATTCAACTCAAATACAGAGAACTTTCAAATAAAATAAACAAAGAACAAAGAACGTTGAGCTATGTAATCGCCTATTCGAGCAAGCCACGCGTGTGTTAGTGGTCAATTCATGTGTAGCCTCTCCGTGGGTGTGTATTGTTTCTTTCTTTCTTTCTTTCTTTCATATTTTCTTTAAGTAAGAAAATGTATGTGGTTGTTTCCAACCACATACATTTTCTTACAAAGCGAAGCACGAAGCAATATACGTGCGTAGCCTATCCGTGCGCAGCGGTGGGTCCGCGCCTTAAAGGGTCTTCTACAACCCTGGGCCAATTACCCTAATTACCCGTATCTCAACCCGCATTCGCTCTGCGACTGGCGAAATGGCATGAATACGGAATTATGATTAATTTTGAATAGAGTTTCATATTTGATATGACAAGGGAACTTGGAAATGGTAAGTAATTTTATGAGGAAAAGTGAAGATAAGTAGATGGCCTGACAGATGTTGATCCGTGAAAAAAAATACAACCGAGTTGAGAAACTTTTCAGTTTTTAATTGAAGTCGGTTAAAAAACGTGATAATATCATCTAATTGATTACTTTTAAAGTTATAATAAACATTGAACTTAATCTGAGTTCGTGGATCAAGGTCGACACGAACGAAATGTCTGCCATTTATTTTAGTATTAATTCGTTTTAAGAACCTTTTTTACCTAGAAATACTAGATGAACCACCTGATACTACCTTTGCCTATAAGAGTTGAAATAAATATTGTGGACAATTCACACAACACTATCTAGCCCCCCAAATTAAGGAGAGCTTGTACTATGGGAATTAATTCTAAGAATACAATATAACACCTAGACAGAGAACTAACCTCTGTGTTCAACACATGAATATTTGTTCTCGAGATCAAGCCCACGACCTACGGCGCAGAAAGCAGAGCAACTACCAACTGAGCTGAGAGGCCAGTCAAATCCTGTTCAGGCACTATTGCATCTATAGGGCTTGAGTAATCACCAGTTGCCTCTGACGCTGTATAAAAGGCATCATCTACAAAAGGCCTGCTTACTTGGAGCTCAAGGATCCCTTTGAAACGTCAGCTTGGCGACTGAATTGGGTCGTCTGCACTTCATCAACCATCCGGTGAGAAGTGCGGGTAAGAATCGAATTTCTCGTTCTTTTTTCTGGCTTCAACTTCGTCAGCTACAACTGGCGAGTCTCCTGGCTTTGCCCCGAAAGCCTTAATTCTTTATTGCACACAATCTAAACCAGGGATCCCCAAACTATTTTGGACTAGTGACCCCTTTTCCAAAATGAACAGTTACCTCAGACCCCCATGGCCAAATAACTACTTTTAGGATCAACCCCCTTATTCGCAATGGTCCGCTAACTTACATTACTACAACAATGCTATTTCCTACAAAAATATTAATTATTTTTAGTGCACGTAACACAACATAAACAATACAGTACCTGCCTACCTAACTTGAAAGTTTGAAATAAGAAGTTGTGTTAATTTAATAGGGATCGATTTTTAGACCTCGTCGACCTCCAAAATTAGACCCCTAGGGGTCGATATCGACCACTTTGGGAATCCCTGATCTAAACCATAGGAAAAAAACAGAAATAGAGGACATGTACAAAGGCGAGCTTAACCCTGAATAAAGTAGACCCAAAGCTTTCCTTGTGGGTGTGACCTTTCGGTGGCTTTTCGTTGGCCTTATAATGAAGGCTAGAGGTGGCTTCTTGTAGCATGTAGTAGCTCACTCCAACATTGTCTGCCTCACGAAGAGTCAGATGAGCCTAAAAGCTGGGCAATGGCCGCCAGGAAGACTGAATGTCAGGTGGAGAGGGAATGTCAGGTGGTCAGTAGGCCAACCATGAGCTCTGTCTGGCTCTGTCTCTGGTTCTGGTTTTGAGTCTGTGTGAGTGATCACCAGTGCATCATACTGTGTGTGTGACGTTTTGACGTAGGATTTATTTAGTCAACAATCACACAGACTCAAAACCAGAACCAGAGACAGAGCCATACAGAGCTCATGGTAGGCCTTCTCTCTTGGTGATTTTAGGTGCCAGTTCCACTTGAGCATATTAGGGAGCAGTGCTGATAAACACACAAATGATAATGAAATCTACCTAGCAGTGTGCAGTTAGTCGGTCCACTGCTCAGCAGTCAGCTATCAGGATCAAAGGCACCGTCGTTTTGTAACGCCGCCCGCCCACCGCTTCCGCCCTAGCGCTCATGCTCTGACTGCCTTTGGACGGAAATCTACCTGTGAATAGTGTATTTCAATTTATGTGGCATTTGCAGAGAGATTTAAGCTGAAGTCAACAAATTTTCAGTTAGGTATCGATTTTTCAGTAAAGAACCGGATCACTTTGAGTCATTTTTAACTTGCTTATACAGTGAGGTTGGGATAAAAAAGGATAAGCCTGAAGGCTTCGTTAAGTTTTCGGGATATTAAGATTGTGGACTATTTCTATGGGCAGTATGTTTTAATTTACGATACATTTGCATAGAAATGTATGCTGAGTGTGTTTTCAGTCGTAGGTTAAATAGTGTTTAAAATCACAAACTTTGAATTTTAATAGTTTTTTACTTGAAAACTGTAGGCCTCCCATGAGCTCTGTCTGGCTCTGTCTCTGGTTCTGGTTTTGAGTCTGTGTGAGTGTTGACCAAATTAAATCGTACGTCAAAACGTCACACGCACAGTATAATGCACTGGTGAGCACTCACACAGACTCAAAACCAGAAGCTTGGTTTTTAGGGTTCCGTAGCCAAATGGCAAAAACGGAACCCTTATAGATTCGTCATGTCTGTCTGTCTGTCTGTCTGTCCGACCATGTCACAGCCATTTTTCTCCGAAACCATAAAAGCTAGACTGATGAAACTTGGTGAGTAGATGTATTCTGTGAACCGCATTAAGGTTTTTACATAAAAATAGAAAAAAAACTATAAATTTTGGGGGTCCCCGTACTTGAAACTGAAACTCAAAAATTTTTTTTTCATCGAACCCATACGTGTGGGGTATCTATGGATAGGTCTTTAAAAATGATGTTGAGGTTTTTAATATCGTTTTTTTCTAAACTGAATAGTTTGCGCGAGAGACACTTCCAAAGTGGACAAAAGTTGGTCCCCCCCCTCTAACTTCTAAAATAAGAGAATGATAAATCCAAAAAAAATATATGTTGTACATTACTATGCAAACTTTCAACGATATTTGGTTTGAACGAGATCTAGTCAGTAGTTTTTTTTTATACGTCATAAATCGTAAACCGCAATTTTTTTTTTCATCGAACCCATACGTGTGGGGTATCTATGGATAGGTCTTTAAAAATGATGTTGAGGTTTCTAATATCGTTTTTTTCTAAACTGAACAGTTTGCGCGAGAGACACTTCCAAAGTGGAAAAAAGTTGGTCCCCCCCCCTCTAACTTCTAAAATAAGAGAATGATAAATCCAAAAAAAATATATGTTGTACATTACTATGCAAACTTTCAACGATATTTGGTTTGAACGAGATCTAGTCAGTAGTTTTTTTTTTATACGTCATAAATCGTAAACCGCAATTTACCTTTCGACGAACTACAAAAACCTTTATATTATGTTAATTGATGCTACGGAACCCTTCATGGGCGAGTCCGACTCGCACTTGGCTGCTTTTTGGAAAAAAGTGTTCGCTCTGACAATAGAATTTTCATTAGCACATTTTTCAGATTCAACCATCTATTTTTTTTTTTTAATGTACAGTTCTCTGACAAATAAACACAGGAACCAATAGCGTATAAGCAATGAGGTCCCATTGGTACCCTTAGGGCACAGAACCCTAAAAACTAACTTAAATTACCTGCTCCTCAATAAATACTTGTAAAAACCAACTTCGAGGAAATTACGTAAAAAGAACTTTACCCTCTTGGGATATGGGTCAATTTGGCAAGTACATCCCGAACACTCCAGAATATATTGGCAATAAAAGCGTGTTAGCCTTATCAGACATGCTTGATGAAAGGGGAATTCCTTATCACAAGGATAATAGCTATTTATCATTATTGGCATATCGTTTGTGGCTCAGCTTATTAGTCGGCATCAATTCAATTCATTTATTCAGTTACAAAAATACGATAAAATCTTAACTAGAAAAGATTTTTGGAACGCCTATTGTACCTATCATACGATTTACTCAATTTATTCAGTTACAATAATTAATTAATCTTATTTGAAATATATAATCTAAAATTAGCACAAAAACTAAAATATAAAAAAAAGTCAGCAGATATATGAAAATAAAATAAGAGTCTTCTTCTTCCTGCTCTTATCCCACTTTATGTGGCGTCGGCACAACATGTCTTTCTCCTCCATTCCCCTCTGTCAGCCGTCATCAGTCGTGTGTATACTCATGGATTTTTCTGTCTATAAAATTTACGTACACAATGCTAGTGCTCGCAAACGGTACTTACTGCTAAGTATAAGCACTTCTTATTTTGTAGTATCTACCACGACCATGTGCCAGTCTAACCCATTTCTGACTTCGACTTTGACTATGACGTCCATCTGTCTTGCTGCAGGGCGTCTCACGAAATGCTTTTTTTTATTGTTGATTATCTAAACGTTTGACTGCCATCACACCAGATGGAAAGTGAAGATGTAGCCTAAGGTGGAGCACGCTTAGCTATAATCCACTTGGTCACTCTTGACTTGAAAATTCCAAGGTTATAATAATGCCCCGGAAATATTGACGACGGTAAAGAGTTCTACTCCTTGGCAGTTTGCATAATAAAAGTGGAAGCAAAGCCTATAGTAACTAAGAGGAAACACTAAAAACACTGACGTATATGTTTAGTTTGTAAATATGTTTGTAAATAGGTAAACGCAGTTTCAATTTGCAATTATAATCATTGGCTTAAAGCCAACGCACGTAATAATATTGCTAATAAACGGTTGTGAGAAATAGATTTTCGGTTTTAACTAGTGAACATTTTGATTTTATGATGAACTAGTGGAATACCGCGCGGCTTCGTTGGCGTTAAGCTTTTTTTATATGTACAAATTTCAAACACCGCTGTTTCCCTAACGAGGTAAAAAACTTGATCAAGTCGGTCTTCATGGCTACAGAACCGAATTTTATATTTAAATTCACAAAACAGATTACAATCAAATATGCACTTATTGGTTATAAAGTTCTTAACATTTTTATATCTAGTGTAACGTTTTTTATAAGGTATGACACTATTATAATCTGTGATCAGGTTTGCCGCCTGTCATCTGTCATGTAAAGAAATGTCAAAGTGTTTGGCGCGGTGTCAGTATTGAAGGGAAAGAAGCGGCGTGAGAGATTGTGATGAAATAATACCATTTCTTTAAGCAGTATAGTGTGAATATGTGAATTTTTAGTGAATATAATTCTATTAAGGAGAAGGCCCTCTTACACTAGGTAGATTCGTAATCAAAACATGTGAATATGACATTATTGAGTGTTGCATGCGTAAAATTTTAATTTTCCCTTAAACAGCAACAAATATTCACTATTAAGTATTGTTAGATTTATAAAATTAAATGGTGTGGAAATTAACAGGAATGTTCATAAGGTATACAAGAGAATAGGCCCTGCACTGGGATACCTAATCAGGAAAATAACTTAATACGACCCACATCACGGGAATCAAGAGATCGCTGGAGCGAGCCAATTTATCAATTTCTGGTTTTTGTTTCTTTGCACGAAAACATTATTCATTTCACACTATTTCGTATACATTACGTCTAAAAATACATAGCAACTCTTTAACCTGCAAATAAATCTATTAGTAACGTTGTTTTAGACGCGATCCCAATGTGGCCTCTATTTATGTACTCTAAGGGTATTATTAATAATCCTGGCGTAACGTTGGACTAGTTAATCCGTGTTTTGTCTCTTGCATTGACATGCAATTGTCAACTCGAGCAAATGTGACAAAACACGGATTAACTAGTCCAACGCTACGCCAGGATTATTAATAAGACCCTAAGGTATTATTTTATTGAAGATCATTTATGCTCAGTAAGCAAGATTTACTGCTGTGCAAAGAGGCTGTGTAAGTAGACGTTTGCTGCTCAATACATTTTAAATACGTTCCATTTTCAAATCACTTAACCCGCCACACTAAAAAATATTAAATTAATCCTGGGCCATTCGCACACCATTTTTCGTTGTATTGTAGTTAAATTTTAGCAGGCTGATGATAAAGGAATGGATGTGAACTTAGCAGATCATTGTCCAGCAGATCAAAAAAAAAGTGAGTTCTATTCGCATGCAGCATAGTTCTATAGTTCCTAATACATTTCAGGAAAGTTCTGGCCTGAAAAACTGAAAAAAATCATATGACAAAATGATCTGCTAACTTCCCGTAGCAGATCATTTTTCAGCAAAATTAAAAACAAATATATTTTCTTACGTATAAAGCTCTGTTCTATAGTTCCAGGCGGACTTAAAATCCTTTCAGCACACTGGTTCAAAAACCAATGACGATTAGAAGAAGACGGCTGATGATGATGTTTGCTTACCTCACCACATTTTAATAGTGTAAAAAGTGAAATTAGATACCCCCGCCGTGGGGATGTTCATTATCTCAGTTGCTCATTGTCCGACGTAGATCATTAGAGAAGCCATTATAATTAATATTCAGTTCATTTATTTAGGAGAAATGAGGGGAAGGAAAGGGTTGGTATCACCAATCGGCTCTGACGGAAGACCAGCGTTGGTTGCAAACCAACCAGCATTATGCTGAGTCAGAGTCCAGCTTTGTGATACACAGGCTTACATAGAAATTTTGTAATTAGAATTCTAGTAGTTATGAGTAGTGTAAGTTCGGGTTCCGCAAAATAAATGATTCATTCATTCATTAATTCATTCAGAAAGCTAGGTACAGTCGACTGCCCTAGTATGTATACTTAATATTCATGGTAGTCAATCCGCTGGTGGTCTAGTGGTACTGACCCCGCCATCGTACGGTCGCGGGTTCGATTACAGTCTTGTAGGTATCTATAGATTTTTCTGTTTGAAAAAAATATGTACTTATATAAAATGTTAATGCTCTCAATCGGGGAAGGAAAATATCGTGAAGAAACCGGCATGTCAAAGAACCTTAAATAATGATAATAATAATAAATATTGTAGACAACCCAACACAACACTATCTAGCCCCAAACTAAGCGGAGCCTGTACTATGGGAAAAGTTTGAAAACATTATCTGGGGCCAACTTACAATAATTTTGATCACACAATTGGTTCAAAAGAACCAGTGACAAACATACTGAAAACGCACATATAGTGTATTCTTCAAATAAATGAGAATACTCTTGATAGAGTAAACTCTAACCCAGTTTTCTAGAGCTCAATAGGTACAAAGTAAACGGTACAGTAGCGCAACTTCCTTGGACAGCTTTTGTGTAACAGTCAGCGGTGTTGACAGGCTCTCACCACAGATTATAATAGAATCAGCTAGTGCACTCACGGCGATGGAGAGCAAAAACCATAGACTAGCTAGACCACACGCAACAAGCAAAAAACTAGATCTGAGGCATTATTTTGAGTTTTCAACATAATTTGTCGTTAACTTAACGTAAAATTACTTATTTTTAGCGTAGTCGTTCACCCTGATTTTGTATGAAGAAAAGATGGGCCATGTTTTTTTATCTGTAAGGTCCTTCCGGTGGTTTTGAGTCTGTGTGAGTGCTCACCTGTGTATTAAACTGTGTGTGTGATGTTTCGACGTAGGATTTATTTAGTCCACACTCACATAGACTCAAAACCAGAGCCATAGACAGAGCCAAACACAGCTTGTGGTAGGCCCACAGATTGGTTCCATAGAAATTTTATCAAAATTGGTTCAGCAGTTTGTACAGGAAGTCAGTTTCTCAAGTTTATTAAACTTCACTTGTTTTACGAAATTTTGAACTTGTTTTACATGGAAATGAGCGAGCGTAAAGTTGCTTAACAGTTGTCAGCGTTTTAAGTAAATTAAGCAAGTTATTTGTTTGAAGCTGTGCCCTGACCAACTTAGCCACGACAGCGACTTGAAACCAAGGAAAAGTCCACGAGCTAATATTGACCGCTGCTGAGTATTTGAGAACTTTAAAGTCTCTAGACCAGAGGTTCTCAACCTTTTTTTTCTCATACACCATTGAAAATTTGCTGGTTCCGGTGGACCCCCTCCCCTGCAGCTACATTTTTACTATACTCTACTCACTTACAATATTCTCAGTCGACAAAAAATATGGAGATAAGATGCTATGGACTTTTGCGTTGTGGCTGAGTTCCTCCTTTACGTACCACGAACTAACAGTTTTCGAATAAAGTTTTTACAAGTAACAGTCGCTAAGCTTCTTAAAATATTATCTGCCTACAGTGGTAGGTGAAGTCAAGCCAACATTTTAGTTCTTCACTATCGAAACCAGATAAATTTTGGCGGCCCCCGCTTACGAATTGTGAGCCATATTTTTTTTGTCACGCTTTTGTAGACCCCCGTCGAGTCTACCGTGGACCAATGGGGGTCAACCTAGACCACGTTGGGAACCTCTGCTCTAGACCTTGCTGCTGATTAAGTTAGCTTTTAAAGGAACCTAGGACAACCGTTGGGGCAGCTATCGTGTCAGGGCCGTAAAATTATCGTTTACGGACCAAATTTGATCAAAATTATCGTACCCATTAGGATAAGTGACTATTTAAAAATCATAAAAAGTAACAATAATTTGTTTCAAATGCTTTGGTGCTTAACCGTCTATTTTTCACTTGAAATGAAAACAAATTAAATGATTTGCATATACTAATTGACTGATAAATTGAGAATAACGTACGATGAACCTCGCACGTAGTTCTGAAAATATCGTATTTGGACGATAATTATGGTAAGGTTACAGATGTACGGAACACAGATGTGTGTCGTTAATGATGATAAAATTATTTTGTCACCTTGTCTATAACTTTGGGAGTTCCAAAGGGATAAAGTTCTAAATCGGATATAACTCAACTTTCTGGTAATGCCGGAATCCTAAATAGAGGACAAAATTCGACAAATTGCCTACGTGCCGAAAATACTAAGCACAGATTTTGTCCCCGTAAAAAAAGAATTAATTATGGGTCAGTCAACTGCAGGCGACACTTCAGGGAAAGCTTCCCCTAAAAA
The DNA here is from genome assembly GCA_947578465.1 of Thera obeliscata. NCBI lineage: Eukaryota > Metazoa > Arthropoda > Insecta > Lepidoptera > Geometridae > Thera > Thera obeliscata. The sequence goes on from OX387915.1 coordinate 1,995,048, forward strand.
TGTCCACGAAGAGCGATTTAGAGCTTTTTAGGGTTCCGTAGCCAAATAACAAAGACGGAACCCTTATAGATTCGTCATGTCTGTCTGTCCGTTTGTCACAGCCACTTTTTTCCGAATCTAGTAGAATCAGAAGGATCACTTTGTAGCGTTTAATAAACTTAGTGATTCTAGGCTAATCCATATTTATAAAAGAAAGTCGTGTTAGTTACACTATAATTTATAACTCGAGTACGGCGGAACCGATTTGGCAGAAAATTAGTGGGGAGGTAGCTTAGAACCGGGAGAAGGACATAGGATACTTTTTATCCCGAAAAAGCAACAGGAATGGGGTGTTACGGGAACGGGCGAGCGAAGCCGCGGGCGGCCACTAGTTTTAGATATAGGTTAAACAAACGTCATATTTCGCTGAAATGAAATAAGTTTCAACTAAAACTGAGTTTACTGCCAATATTATTTTATGTGCCATACCATGCTTGAGTTGGAACTACCCTATAGTTATGAACTTGTAAGTTTTTATTACTGTTCTCAACAAATCCAGCTCTGTAAGAATGAAAAGTTTTACCTTCGACACAAGTTGCAACTAGTTGGCACAACTAGTCTGGTTCTTGTCCGGACTTTTTTTCCTATGACCGTATTTACCGAACTCTTTTATTCGGCCTTTTTAAGACAAGATGAATATGCGAGCGCGTTCAAAAAAAGTAAAAGGATTTATATTCTTTTACAAGCAAGCACATTTTTGATGAAGCAAACAAGATAGGTAGGTATACCAACATTGAGAAAGACTGGTGACTGAAGTAGAAATTTCAAGGTGGAGCCTTTTCTATTATTCTTGTCGTCTCTCTAGTTCTTGTGAACCAATGTGCTGAAAAGTTTTTAAGTGTGCCTTAAAGAGACTTTTTTACATATTCTGTTAGACCGTAATCTTACCTGCTGTTATGTGATTATGCGGTCAACGTTGTAGTATGCTTACCTATAGGATATCTATCGTGGTAAGTTTAAAATGAAAATAATTGTGAAAATGTATAAATTGTAAGCGACTATAGTAAAACGTCCGTCTTTTAGTCCGGACTTTTCTTTCGAATGGCAACTCTAGCCGCAAGGTTGTTTCAGTCCGTTTCATTTAACTCTGTCGAGTTTGTAAAAGTTTAAATTGCACTACTATGGTACAGTCAGCTGCACTAGAATGATTACAGTGCCAAGATTTCTAGTTGATGTTGCATTGCAATGGGCAAATTTATTCAAAAAATATTTATGTCAACGGATTTTATGGTCTTTTAAAATTTTACTATTGTCTATTAAATAAGTACCAAATAGAATAAATATTTACAGAAACTCCACGGCAGTATTATCTAGTTCCAAACTAAGCGAAGCATAATATATTATTTTTTTGTAAATACATACTTAGAATACAATATAACACCTAGACAGATAACAAAGTAAATATCAACTCGTATGTTCATTGCTTTGCTCTGTGTAAAGTTACGAACTGCATACATTCTATTGCAGCCGACTGTACTGGCTGTGCTTGTCAACCAGTCTGGTTCAGCTTTAAACTTCGACAAGGGGTTACAAATGCAATGTAGCGGTTACTAATTAACTAGGAGTTTAAAAACTGACACTTAGGATGAAACTTTTACATCATCATCATCATCGGAGACTATAGAAACGAACTAAGGACCAAGATTGCATATTCATATCGAATTTGGCTGGAATTTGGTTGGTGTTTTTATAATCTATTTGAGCTCCAACCTTCACTAGCAAAAGTATTATTTGTAAAAAACAATCGTGTCTTTCATTCGTTTTGCAAAAAACGGACAGTACCGTTGTACAGCTCGTTTTGTTGAATTGTTTTTCTCGTAGTCTGAGCGCCTTCAAATTGAGGTATTTTTCTTTCTTTATTATTTTGAACTAGTGGCTTGCCCGTATATTCGTTCGTTCTTAAAACGAAACCTTCCGTAGTACTTTTAAAAACGTGGGCCACTCCAAAGAGTTTAAGTGAGCTTATTTCTGTGTTTTTAGTAGCATAATCCTTAAAAAAAATAAAAAATCCGCACTTAAAACCCTTTCACCACACTTGGTTCGTAAGAATCAGTGACACGATAACAAGAAGAAGAAGAAGAAGTAGCATAATGCTGAAGAAATCTTTCAGCGAACCACCCTCACCTATCGATGAAGCGTGCGTTTGGTGAAAAATTCGCAAAGGATTGTTTTGACTCATCGTCGAAGCGTGTCACTGCGTTTTTTGGCGAAAGATTAAAAACTTAACAGGGTTGAATTGTTCTGATACGGTTCTGGTAGAATAACAGCGATGAGCGGTCACTGGAGGTGAAACCATTTGACTTTGACTAAGATACTTTCTTAGTCAAATACCAAAGTCATATCATGAGGAGTGATTAAGGGAGTGATGAAAGTCATGTGATTAGGAGAGTGATGAGTATGAATGTAGATGTATATTTGGGTAGAGGTAGGCCAAAGAAAAGATGGATGAACAGTGTGTAAGATGACATGGATAAGAAAGAAGTGAATACAGAGATGACGGCTGATAGAGGAGAATAGAAGAGGAGAACATGTTGTGCCGACCCCACATAAAGTGGTATAAGGGCAGGAAGAAAGACTTTCTTAGTCAAATCAAATTAGAGTTTTTACACACGTTTTTTTAGGACCTGTGGTTTCACCAACTCAGTCAGTCAGTCCCGTAGATATTTTATATACTTACTTAAATGGTATCATAAAAAGACTAGCAATAACTTGTAGGTAAGAGTACTATTCGCAGCCATCTGGTACCTGCCATTCCAAGAGGTAGAAAGATATTAAATGCTGGAGAAAAATATGATAAAAGAGCTTTGTACTGTGAAGTACTTTCAATTATTAAAAGTTCGAATAAAATGAAATGAAATTGCGATATTATTTTCGTTCTTGATGAAAAAAAGGGGTATTCCTTTCGAAAAGAGGCGGTTATATTGCAGATTTCTTTTGCGTCTCAAAATCATGTTTTTTTTTTTCTTTTCGCTTCTTTCGAAGCAGGCTATAGTACCAAGACCATACCGCCTAGTCTTACGTTTTGTTTTTTTCCTTGAGTTGGGTTTTTTAAAATGTACGTCTTTCGTATCAAAATTATGAGGCCCAATCAACCTGTGGCCTGCCGTTAGTGTTTAGGTGCCTAGTGTTGCCAGATTGACTTTAATATTTAGGGGTTAAGGAAGGCAAGAGAAAGATGGAAGGAGTGGAAGTTCTTCAAGAAAAAGGAGAAGATGGCTTTCACTGCCACAGGCGGCACTTACGCATGGTTTTTTTTTTTAATTTAATAGTCTTGTTGCAATCGTACCTTGTCAAAGATAACTTTTGTTTCAATTCTTTTTTTTGCAATAGAAGCTCAAAAAATGTCATGAACGAATGTCAAAACTGACAGATCATCATCATCATTATCAACCTGAAGAAGTCATAGGACACAGGCCTCCCCTACACATTTCCAGGAAGAACGATTCTGAGCTCTTTCCATCCACCGACTTCCTGCGATCTTAATGTCGTCGGTCCATCTGGACTGACAGATAAAGTGTCTCTAAAGTGCTTCACATTTAAATTTTCAAATTCCATTAGCAGTTGCAATATCATTACATTTCCTTTCTGACGGACGGCGGAAAGCTTTAAATGTCGTATCATTGCGCAAGTAACAAATTAATGTTAAAAGTGCTTTCAGACGAGAGGCAACGATGCATGACAAACAAATGGTAACGGACTACAGGAAAACAAACTAAGGAATTTTTGCAAATAGCAAGAAATAAAAGGCTTTTTATTATTTATTTATTAAATGGTGACGGAAAACATCTTGAAAAAAACAAGTTAAGCTAAGAACAGAATGCATCACACAGTCATGAACGCCGATGGTGATGGAGATCAGTTCAGTTTCAGCATCGGGATTTGCATATATCCGCGCCACCTGCCGCGAACTGTGGCGAACTGTTGAAATTGGTGTCCGCAGCGATAATACTCGATAGCTGCATTGGAACGGCGTAGATATAGCTCCACAAGCGTCATAACAGTGGCAATATGACGAATATGAAGACAATAGCGAATGAAGACTGTTCGCGGCGCCGGCGGTGTGTGTGGGTGCTGTTCGCACATGTTTTGAGCGATCAGTTTACGTGTTGCCAATCCTGAAGTGCAGGGCTAACTTGAAGATAAACAATTACGGATTTTGCTGGAAGTCGAAGCATTCACAAGAAAAAATTATGTTTTCGATTAATCACCCATTTATAAGCCAGCAATGTTTTGCGTTCAACCGTTTGCCGACAACCGTTGGGGAATAAAGGTTCTCGATGGCGACCACGAATCGGAAGATGAAACGTATAGGGCGCCCCACCCACCAGATGGGCTGACGACATTGTTAAGATCGCGGGAAGTCGATGGATGTAAAGGGCTCAGAATCGTTCTTCCTGGAAATGTGTAGGGTTACAGGTCTATGTCCCAGCAGTGGACTTCTTCAGGCTGATAATATGATGATGATGATGTTTTGCGGGCGAGATTGACGCGAACTCGTTTGGATTAGCCGAAGGGTTGAGTGATGCGTGTATTTTATTCTCTCGTCTGAAAGTTGCTTTACATAACTACTTGAGCAAAATGGTTCTAGGATAGAATGTGAACGTAAAACGTCAGTTAGAGAGGATAAATTGTTTTCGTGAGTGAACTGAGGACGCACCTGGGATATATTACATATTTTAGTGTGAAGTCGAAGTGTCGTGTCACTTTAGTTCTTAACCGACGTCAAATAAAAAGGACGAGGTTCTCAATTAGTTTTTATTTAATGTGGTACCTATTAAAATGTTATATGATGCGTGCAACGAAACGTTAAGATGAATGAGAGAGCGGTCTAAAAGGATTGAGTGAACGGATAGACTGAATGGATGAACTGTATGAATGGCATTATGAAAGCGGTGATCGTTAGAACATAAGGTGAAAAACTAAGGAATTTAAGAATATAGCGTTTCGTGGCAATCCAAGCTTCAATATCCACCTCCCCCGTCCCACATTAATGTTTGTTATTGCATTCGTCATTTATGAACCGTTTTTTTATTTGAAATGTAATACAAATTTGTCCCATAGAAATGTTTTGATCTGACAGATAGCTGAACTGTTTCTAGTGTATTTTCTAAATATTTGTTTAATTGTGAGTGTAGTTATTTGTGTAAATAAATACGTTATTATTAGAAATGTTTTTAAAATCGACGACTGTGCCATCAAGAGAAAATAACTAATCATACCAAACCCCAACATATTTTAGGCATTAAAAATAACAATATTTAGTAAATTGTGAAAATCCAGCTTTATACATCCACTTCAACAATCTAATGAATTTGACACTCATCCCAATACATCCCCGGCCTAAGCCCAAAGACGTCCTGATTGGGGTGGGGTGTCTTTGAAACCTGTCAGAACACAAGAGCCTGAACAAATGAGGGAATCAGGATGTGACAGATTACTATATCCTCGTTAGAGCCACACTTATAAAAAATGTAGTAAACCACATAAATTCACTGTATCCGACAAAAACAGATTTACAAATTGATATCTTGTGATTTTTTTGCCGGACTAAATTATTCACGTCTAAATTATTTATTCTTATTTGGAACAATTAGGGACAATCCACACAAATTTAAACAATATCAGACAGTTATAAAAATAAAATTAATAATGCAGACAATCCACACAACACTATCTAGCCCCAAACTAAGCAGAGCTTGTACTATGGGAACTAGATAGCTGATATAATACTTAAATACGTTTTTTATGTAAATATATACCTACATAGAATACAATATAACACCCAGACAGAGAACAAATATCTATGTTCACCACACAAATATTTGTTCTGGGTGGGGATCGAACCTACGACCTAAGTCTCACAAAGCAGAGCTACTACCAACTGAGCTCAGAGGCCAGTCAAATATTATGTCTCAAATCAAATCAAGTCAAATGTCAGTTACTGACATTTGACTTGATTTGATTTGAGACATGCCTTTTTTTTTTTTTTTTTTTTTTTAAGAGGGGAAAATGCATTCGCATTTTCCTTTCGCCACGAGGGAGAGACGAAAGGAGGTATGTGGGACATGAACCCACTAAAAACCCGCCTGTGAGCCGTCCGCTGCCAAAAGTGGGACGAGAAAGGGTCATGTGTATATTCACTTTCTCGCCCCGGCGGTAGGCCCGGATTTCCTTAACCGGACCCTTGCGTCTGCAAAGGAGCCACCTTGCTCACCAAGGTCACTCTTTAGTCAAGTGGGGCCGTGCAAGCCAGTGGAACATCCCCCGACATTCCACCGCGTGATCCCACTACAAAGGCTGTAATAGAATATTAGCACACCTTTTCGTAAAATCAAGTTTGATCGTGTTTAGCGGAGGGTAGATTAACATACACGTTGGGGGGTGAGTTGTGGAGGACTGATTTACATACAAATCAGGTTTTCATACAAATAATAACAGCAATCGAGGAGTTGGGTTATCGAATTACTGGTTTCATAAATCATTTATAAGGTACGCTGGGTATTTTGGCGCCTAGATGTGGCCGTATCTTTACCTACATAACACGTATCTTCTTGATTTAGGGTTTACGTATAAAGTCTTTATAACTTTAGAGACATACTGTATACTTTTGGAGAGCATGGATAATAGCATAATATAAATATATATAAAATACAAATTGTATTTATGACGCAAGTAGTTCGTTAGTTATTTTACTTAAAAGCATAAGAAACACTTGCAAAACTGACTTCAAATCACAAATCAGTTATTCATAATGATGGAAATAAGAGACCAATCTAAAAGTAACCTTTCAAATAAAAAAAATCCCGAAGTTAATGCCTCCTTTTCTGAGTTATTTGCGCTTTTTTACCTACACACCTATACACAGGTATTTTGCAAATGTAGCGTTGCACAAAAGGGTCCGCCACGTCACAACATCTAAATAGAACTTATACATTCTGTAATAGGGTCAAGAAATACGTAGGTAATCATCGCGTGCGTTCATCTATTTTCGGCGTTCGGTTGCGTTCGGCTATTTTCGGAGCGTTCGCGGTTCGAATCGGCGGATTTAAAATTGGAAACTTCGACTTTGATGTGAAACAAATGTTGTTTATGCTAAGATTTGTTGGCGTAACCATTACTGAAGAAAAGAGAGGTGGATAGAAAATTGGCGCCGAATCGAAATTATTCATTATTTCATTAGACGTACGCAATAACATTTCATTTTTATCAAAGGCTGTTTGTCTGTCTGTGTTTGATAGTAGCATTATACATAGTTACTAAACATTGAAACTCTGATCGATTGACAGCACTAAGCACTTAGCGCCCACTTTTCTACGAAATGCAAAAGAGTGGCACTCGTTACTGTAAACTTTTCTGAAAATACTAAGGAGTTTTCATGTTGAGGTTGAACAGGTGTACTTTCGGTTTGATTTTTTCTTAACTTCTCTCGTCAAAATTGCTTTCCCCTTTCGTAAGGTTTTCGTAGGGTCATTAAATAGTACCTATTCAAAGACCCTACGAAAACCCTACGAAACCCTACGAAAGCAAAAGATAGATAGATAGATAACTTTTTTACAAAAGTTAAATAAGTGGTATAATAATAAGGATAATTCAGTTAAATAAGGTTGCATAGTTAATTATCTAATCTTTGTTACTTGCAATACCTAGAGTTTGTGTGATTACTTGGTAGAATATGGATGTTGAACATTAGCATTATATGTGGTGTAAAAAAAAAACAGACGGCATTATGAAATTAACATGGAAGAAGATAGTTGTTATAACTTGCATTTTAATAAATAACATAAGTTGATAGTGTACTTACAATTCAGTTCACCTTCACTTATTGAGTTTTCATCTATATCACTGGATATTTGGAAAGTTACTTTTAAAATTGTAAATAGTACTAGAGTCTGTTCAGAAAGAGCACCGTGTCGTGGGATTGGAGGGCGCTGCTGTGCTTAATCACCTTTTATGATTAGTGGGCAATACAATAGCACGTCTGTTGCGTTTTGATTCTATCACAACTAGTGTACTATTCCTTTATTTAATTTGTATGATGCAAAATTCTGACAGAAAGAAAGGGATGAGCTGCCATATAAAAGTCAAAACTCAATTTGGCCACGACGACGCGCGACGGTTCTCTTTCTGAACAGACTCTAAGAACTACTACTTAATACCACTAGGCTTATAGCTTTAAAACCCATGTAATGTACCTACGTTAGAAATCCTCGCTAAGCTTTAGGAACCAGAGATTATTGAGGATAATCCTTGTTAGGTTCGTTTTAAAGTTTAATATTGCACGTCAGGTAGTAAAAGCATATTTGGCTAAAGAATTAAGCATATAGCTAAATGGCAATTTGCAAACACCACACCACAGCTAGTTAGCAATATGCGAGAGCTTCCAACACAATATTGTGAAACAACATTCCTAATATGAGTTTAGCATGAAATTGGGTTCAAATTTCAATTAACTTGGTATTTTGAACTTGACAAGTGGGTTAGAATAGGGAAGACCGAGTGCGGCCTACCGAGTTTCTCAGAACAACTATCTATTCAGCATGTAATTTTAGTAAAATATCATGTATCTTTATCATTTATCATGTACTTATTTAAGTATTTGTCGAATATAATTAGGGTTCTATGGCGCAGCGATTAGCGCAGCCTCGAACCAAGAGGAAGGTCAGGGGTTCAAATGTTGCTTGACTTTTAAGTTTTGGGACATTATAAAATCTTTATGTTTTTTTTTTTCTAATTATCTTTGTGATTTCTTCAAGTGTAGTAAACACTATAAAATCAATAAAAAATATCATGTATCTTTAAGTAACTGACACTTGAAAACAGGCCTGCTATAAGACCGTCCCGGTTTGTACCGTAGGGAAAGAGTTGGTCCGGAGGTCACCCTTAGACAAAGGATATCTCGACTTATATGCCTGTAATTACACCGGCAGCGCCTATTCTCTTCAAGTCGGATCATGGTAAGCATCGCTGCTTGGAGGTATATGTACGATGGTATAGTACTCCCCTAGACGTTATCTTACACAAAGAGCTCTATAAAATCCTTTGAAGTCCAAGCTCGAGGTTTGTCAGAGATGAAGCCGTATCATTTTAGATGTCGAGAGACAGGATACGTAACTGGCTGCGCTAAAACCGGTATCGCTGACGTAGGTATCAAGGCTGCCAAGATGAAGTGGGACTGTGCCAGTCAAATCTTCCGTATGAACCCCGAAAGATGGGCCAAACCAGCACAAAGGGTCCTTGGGGACGAAAGTCGCCGCCGAGGCACACCGAAGAAGCGTTGGCGGGATAATCTGGATGCGTTTTGCAGGGAGTGGCCAAATTCGAGACGGGAACGAGAAGAATGGAAGGAAAGGAAAAACCAGAGCCAGAGACTTGAGCCAGACAGAGCTCGTGGTAGGCCTATAGGCTGGATACAAAAAATACCAATACAAAAAAAAACCTACCATAACAGAGTAAACTTTTTATTCAAACTTTTTCTAACCCGCTAATCCGCCAGCTATCCACATAATCGATGCTTCCCTGTTTGTTTAAAGTTCTGCGTTTCTAGCTCATTGGTCCGTGACACCTACATTCAGGGGAAATGGACTGTGAACACAGCTTGCTTCGTCAAGAATTTACAGTATTGTAACTTGGATAAAGTAGTTAGTATTATAATACAACCTGTGCTTACAACTTTTGTTTTGTATTGGAGCTGAATGACGCTGCGTTAATTTGCTAATAGGTATACAGGTAGGTAGGTAGGGTAAGTAGGTATACCCCCCTACTCTAAAGACTCTAAAGGGTGCAGCTAAAGCTGGTTTCGTTATTTCAAGGTTAAATGCTGATAACGTTGAATAATCTAGCTATCGTTATCTCTTTTGTTTACCGTCTTTTTTTAATATCTGTTTTTAATATTTTTCGAAAAATTATGAAATGTAAAGCAAAGCCTTATTATATTTTGTCTTTGACTGTACTTTTCTCTAAATTTTCGATGCAAAATTAAATTTTATAAACCAAAGTGTACGAATTTGGAATTAATGTATGAAGATTTTTAACTAAATTTACACAACAATGGACTGTACGAATTGGGAATAACCCATAATGGGCTATTCCCAATTCGTACAGTCCATTGTTCATAAAAATAAATGGGTTACCCATTTATTTTTATGAACACGGAGGATATTGACCACGATTAAATATTGTTATTTTTGACTGATAGCAACCGTGATCATGGCTCATACCGCTGTCCAAGTCTATGCACGCGATCGCGGACGCCAGTTAAACGCGAAGATACAACCTGAATAGTCAGCTTAATTGAGAGCACTGGCGACTTAGTGGCAGCGTCCAATTCAAATCCAATCGTGTATAAATGAGCTTTGGTTAAAAAAGTATGTACCAGTTCTCCCAAACGGCGAAAGAAAACATCGCGTGGGAACCGGGATCGTAGGACCTAGAAAGTTCTAAAACATGTGTCAAGTGCACGAAAAGAGCCTCTTTGAGGAGACTTTAAAATCCTTTCACCACACTCTGGTTCGAAAGAACCAGTGACGCGAAGAGAAGAAGAGGAGTTAAATGTGAAAAGCTCGACATTTGATTATATACAGCTTTCAAATACTCCAGTCCAACTGGACCAAAAAAGATTTTTATTCAACATTCTATGAAAGGGAATATAAAATGAAATAAAATGGCTCTCCGCTTTTACAGTCTACTCTAGTTAGCTTTACAATTTACAAGCGAAATGAAAATGTAGAATTCGAAGTTGTTTGCTCTATGATTCGTGGAGTAAAAATAGTCAGTTGATCATTTAGTTTGTGTGCACTCATCATTTTCAGCCTTCAAAAAAGGCGTTTTAAAAGTTTTGAAGGGTCGGCAACGTGCTTGATGCCTTTGGTATTGCAGGCGTCCAAAGGCTATGGTAACCGCTTCCCATCAGCAGGCCACAAGCTCTGTTTGGCTCTGGCTCTGGTTTTGAGTCTGTGTGAGTGCTCACTAGTGTATTACCTATACTGTGTGTGAGACGTGATCGTAGGATTTATTTAGTCAATACTCACTCAGACTCAAAACCAGAGCTAGAGACAGCCAGACAGAGCTTGTGGTAGGCCTACTAGTGGGCTGTATGTCTGTTTGTCTACTTTGTTATATATAAAATAATTATAAGTTTAAAAAACTAGAGAAACCGACTTCATTGCCAAACGGCTAAACCGATTTTAATGAAATTTGTTTGGGACAATCTGGACGTAAGAATAACCTTCCAAATAATAAAATAATTTTCTAAATCATCAAATAATTACATAAATGACGAAGGCATGCAGTTACAAACATAAAAAAACAACTGAATTGAGAACCTCCTCTTTTTTGATTGGAAGTCGGTTAAAAAAAGCCTTAATAAGTCTACAGCTGAACATAGACCCCACATTAATATTTGGGGTGAAATAACTTTGTCAATGTTACGTGTCGGGTCCCCAAATTCATTTATACCTAAGTAATATAAATAAATTTACCTTTTCCTAATTGTTATCATCCACTTATCCATGAAATTTTCAATACTTCCATAATGGGTATTACGTACCTGAAACAAAAAATGGATTCGTTATTTTTATTAGATAAAACGTCGGTAGCTTGGCACGACATTGGACGACTTGGGATTTATAAAACTGATCGGTAACTCCCATTTGTTCTATAGGACTGTGACGTCATAGAACTTTTAATACTTTTTTATCCTTTTAGTTCCATGGTAGAACTAATAAAACGAAAACTGGCCCATTTGTTCTATAGTACTTTTAGAACTTGGTCAATTCCATTAGTTCTATAGAAATGTATGGCCATAGAACTGTTAAAACTATTTTTGTCCTTTTAGCTCAACGGTAGAACTGTTGAAACGAAAACTGTGCCATTTGTCCTATAGAACTAATAAATATAAATTAATAAATATTGTGAACAATCCACACAACACTATTAGCCTCAAATGTAGGAACCAGATTAGGGAGTATAACATATGTCCTTGAAGCTTCATTTGCTTCAAGTAATATGAGGATAAAAAGAATTAAAAAAGTTCGGAGTTATAAAGGTTTCAGTTTTAGAAAAAACATTCGCAACGTATTTTACGTAAAATCTTTGCTAAGTATTTTTGATTTATTTTATGAATTTTGTATTTTATCACTAAACTACAGCCTTAATTTATTTTGGATGAAACTGAATTTAGAAACAATTAGAGATTTCAGACAGTTTCATTTATTTAATACCCATGTTTTGGATTTAGCAACGATGGCAGTTTCTGGTGGATGGGTGTATAAGTAAGCTGACCTAATAAATAAATGTATAACTTGCCAACCAGAAATGTTCATTTATTACCCGTAAGTACCTGAGGCAAGGAAAAGCCCTTAAATTATCAAACCCTTAGCCGTTCCACTTTAGATTATTGTACAATCACAATCAGAATGGAAGCTAGCGTGCTTGAGGTTAGACATTATGGAAGAACGGACTGAGACCACTTCCTTACATAATTTCAATACTAGCAGTTGGTGATCGAGCTCCGCTCGGTATTTTTATTGTTAATTTGTATTTTTAAGAAATCTTAAGATTCATATTATCTTTATTGGCTTATTCTTACTGAACAACGCCATCTGCTGGATATGCTTGCAGTTAGTTGCTCACAATCGCCAATAGGTGGCAAGAGCAGTCACATATTCAGTTTATGTTTAATTATTGAACTTGGGTGAAATAATCATTTTCTTAAAATGAATCCTAGCTAGATCAATTTATCGCCCCTGAAAACCTTTGTATACTAAATTTCCTGAAAATCGTTGGCGCAGTTTCCGAGATACATGATATAATACAAGGTTTTCTCGTTTAAAGGTATAAGATTTTACGGTGGAAAAGTTCTTATTAACCTACAATTTAGAAAAGAGAATTTCACTGAACGAAGTTTTCAAAACTGCTGGGTCTAGTATTTTTATTTTTTATTTATTAATTTTATAAATTAGAACGGTATTGAGACCAATTACACTAATTAACAGGTTAATTACGTTTCAAAATTCTAAAGTGGGTGATAGACGTACGAACTTAAAGTACGCGGTTTTTAAGATCGCGAACTTACTCGGCTCGACGTTGGTGACACACGTGAAGCTTACTCACTCTGTATTGCGATATTGTTGACTGAAGAAGCTTTGTGTTATTTAGGAATAATATCGTATTAAATTTTAAAAATAAAAAAAAGAAACGAAGTCGAAAAGTGTGGGTAAAGAACTGGCTTACGAAAAGAGAGCGTTTATCACATGTAAATTTAGTAAGAGAGTTACATGAAGAGGAGGAATAGTTTTTAATAAATTATTGTATGCTTGAAGCTTCATATATTTGTCTTTGTAATCGTTGCTTCTAATTTTCCAATGACAAGGGTAATTTCGGAAAGCTTCTATGAATTCGGTTAGCAGTTCATGCGAATATGTTCAGAAATCACTCATTTTGAAATTTCTGAATTAAAATTAACAAAAATTGCAAAAATTAACACGACAAGCGTGCGCATCCACGAACTGGCGAAACCAAAATCGCGGCTCGCGGCTCGCAATGCTGCCACACGTTCGAGCCATGACGAGCTACGAGCAAGATTTCAGACCGGTTGGATCGCCGACGATTTTGCGCGGCGGTTTTAAAGTACGCGTACTTACGGTGACACACAAGCGAAAAAGGTCGGCGAGCCATAAGTACGCGTACTTGCTCGAACGTCTGTCACCCACTTAATACATAATTAATTGTATTACAAAAAAAAGTTTAGCATGTCAAACTAGGTAAATTAGGTCAAATCTATATTTCGTCGAATAAAATACTAGAAAAACAAAAATTAAGTACTCATTAAAAAAAAGTATGTCGGAGGTCTGAAATTTTATTCAAAAAGTTATACAGGCACTATAAGAGCCGCATTGCTAGGAGCTGTGGGATGGGAGCTTGTTCCATCGGTTAGTTTTAAAAAAATACACAAAGTAAACAGGCTTTTGCATCTATTGTAGATAATTTATATAGCGTCAGAGGTAACTGGTGATTACACAAGCCCTAATCGCGGGACGCTCTAGTGCCAGGATTTTTAGATGAAATAGGCTTGCCCAGCACCTATACCATCCTGACAGCTTAGTCAGCCTAATCCACAGGAAAGACATGGTCAATACGTAAGCTGACTAAGCCGCGGGTTTCCTCACGATGTTTTCCTTCACCGTTTGAGAGCACTAGCATTGTGTATACTGGCGGAATGAAAATGTTCGTCGATTTTCAACTTGATATGTTCAACGTATCACGATCACATCACCTTTTGTAACTGAATAGACAGAATACACCGATAAGTTAACGTCACAAATTATGTCAAAATGTGTTCATGATCAAGACACTGCACTGTTGCAAGCGAAAACCGACTCTAAGGGGACGAACATTTTCATACCGTGACTGTTCATAGTTTTTTCGACAGAAAAACTCATTGGTACAGTAGAATACGGCTCAAGTTACCTAAAATCAAAAAAAAATGACGCTTACTGCAAGGGCATAAGAGCCAGCTGTGTATAGTCTGATGCGTATCCTTGTGTACACGACTGGATTTAAGCCCACCCCTAATAAATACACATAGTAAAAGTATTAAAGCCAGACAAAGTACCATTTGTAATCAAAATCATGAACAATAGTCCAAATTGTATGGTTTCTCAATCCGCGAGCTTCGTCAATGCAATCTAGTAATTGGGCCGGCTGCGGCCTCTCATCGGATGACTGTGGGTAACTGAGTGTTGGCTAATCTGTGTCTGTGGGCGCTCGGCTATGCTACGTGGGAAGGATCAAGGGCAAATGATCCACTGACCCACAGAACACATACTCAAGAGAACAACTCAGACTCCATGCTAAAAATTTTCATCGCGACACAGTTTTTAACTAATGCGATTTACAGTAATTCGGTTCACTTGTTGTTTGCTCTCTGCACTGTTTTTATAATCGTTAAGTTTTATCCTACACTGCTTTACTGGTTTCCGTAAATAAGTAAACTTCTTAGTAAGATATTGACTTACAAATAAGAACTTAAAAAAAAGAGGAGGGAACGCGAATTCTTAGTTCATGCGTACAAAATACCTATACATCGCCATATTGTTACTGTTTTTTTTTTTCAATTCAAAAAGACTACTTTTCCGGGGATCGAACTGGGGCTTGCGTTTTTGATATAAGTAAGCTGAAATGAAACAGAATGCGAAATAAAAAAGTATTATTTGCCTTCTTGCTCACCACTTGTAAATATGAAGGTAGTTTCCCACTCCCAGTCTCTCACTCTATTTGTGGAAAGTAGCTTCCCATTCGCAAGTGCGGCAAGTGGCTAATTAAGGAAGAAGATTAAGATTCATACATACGCCATTGCGTACGCTTTAATAAGCTAGATAGCCACACTGAATTTCTTTTTCAAAAGGTAAAAAGAAACCATAAGTTGGTTGCTTGTTCATCTAATTCAATTTAGGTACGTATTGGTCGCGTGGAACCTAGACTTCACCTAGTTATAAACGTTTTTGAGAGATTCTTGTGGTTAAATAATAAATGATTTTTTCCTGAAACCTGGGACATTTATTGAAAATAAAATCTACTAAGCCCTTGATACGTTCCTGTCGTATCCTACCGGCCTGAACCAATCGCAGACGAAGTTAGTTTACGGGTAAGCGGATTGAAACTGAATTCAACTGCCTAACTTACTTTCATGTGCATTTACCTTTGGATTCGGGATTAAATTAGGCATGAAAGGTTTTTGATCTTAAAATACGGTTATGTTCTGTAACGTTGGAGTAATTTTAGATACCTGTGGGGATATCTACCAAATAGATAGAAAATACTTTACTTAGAAACAGACAATGTTACTTATAAAGCTTAAAAACTATTTGAAGAAACAAAATGCGGTCTTATCGCTAAGCAGCGATATTACTGGGTGTTATATTGTATACTAAGTATGTATTAACAAAAAAAAAATGTATTCAAGTATTATATCAGCTATCCGGTTCCCATATTACAAGCTCTGCTTAGTTTGGAGCTGGGTAGTGTTGTGTGAATTGTCCACAATATTTATTTATTATTATTATTATTTACCAGACAACCAACCGACCTACCTGGTAGAATAAAAACTCGCCTCTCTACTTTTATCCCTATAAAAAAAGTAGAGAGGCGGTTTTTATTCTTCTGTTTCTATGACTATAAAGTCTAGTCAAAGTTAAATCCGTTTATTCAGTTGTATCACAAGGATCACTATGAAACGTCTTAAAGCTAGGTGAGTCTAGGTGCTAGTTCCACATGATCAATTCTAGGAATTTCTACTTTTTGAAGACTATAGAAAATAGTTCAATTTTAGATTAGACCTCAGGACAAAAAATAAACTAAATATAAATATTATAGACAATCCACAGTACACTATCTAGCCCCAAATTAAGCAGAGCTTGTACTGTGGGAACCATATAGCTGATATTATACTTACCTATATGTATTTTTTAATTTTTTGTTAATACTTAGAATACAATTATAACACCCAGACAGAGAACAAACATCTGTGTTATTACTTTTGAAAGGAAAAAAAAGGAAGTAAACTCAACAAAATTTAATCATGGTAAATATCCCGTTGTTTCATAAAAATAAATATCTGCGTTCACCACACAAATATTTATTCTCGGTGGCGCATGGCGATCGAACCCACGACAAATGACAGCTAAGTTTAATATGAAGTATAATTGAGGATGTTGATTGGATTTCCATGAAAAGCCATGGGTTTCCCAATCCTCATAAAGGACCTACAATTTCAAAGTTTAGCCTAATTCTACAGGACCCAGTGCCGGGGGCAAACGGGAACCCAATCTCGTTATATAGTAAGGAAGCAGGGAGCCGAAATAATTACTGTGAATTCCATAAAACACGTACTTACGTAGACGTACATAGACACAAAAGCATAGGACATTAGACCATTTTATTTGTGACTGTTTTTTATGATTATTTAATTTTTGTTTTGTTATTAGTATTATTTTATTCGACGAAAGATAGACCTACCTAATTTGACATGCTTAACTTTTTGTAATTATGTTATTCAATATAAAATCAATTATGTATTTAGAATGACAAAATGTAATTTCCCTTTTAATTAGTATAATTAGTTCCCAGACCGTTCTAATTAAAAAATAATTTAAAAGAAAGGCATTTATTTATTTACTACATAAGCACACATAAACCATTAAAAACAAGGACACTTAGACACCATAGATATATCTATATTTTTGTGTCCTTTTTTTGTCATCATCATCATTCTCTTGTCCTTGTCCCACTGTATGTAGGGTCGGCACAACAGGTTTTCGTTCTCCACTCTCCTCTATTAGCCGTCATTTCAACAGTCACTCCTTTCTTACTCATGTCATCCTTCACACAATCCATCCATCTTTTCTTTGGCCTACCTCTACTTCTATAACCATCCACATTCATATTTAGCACTCTTCTCGTTACATGACATTCTTCCTTCCGCATGACATGCCCGCTTTTTTTGTATACAAAATATATCGATACTCGAGTGCGTCGTGTTTTTGTGTGCTACAGGACCAAAAGGGTCTTGACTCAGCATAATGCTTAGCTACTGTGAGGGAGCTAAGCGCTGGTATTCTGCCAATAGACATTGTGAGACATATTAAATAAATAAATATTGTTACGCACTTTTTTTTTTATAATAGATAGATAAGCATTTGGCTGACATCACACCTGATGGAAAGTGAGGATTGAAAATTGCCAAATTATAGCCTACTTTTTAGGACTGTACTGTGTGTGTGACGTTGAGACGTACACACGTTAGTCAACACTCACACAGACTCAAAACCAGAGCCAGAGACAGTGCCAGACATTGTGGTAGGCCTGGATAACAATAGTAATTCCATTTTATCTTTATTTTATTCAAAAGTTATAAAGAAGTCATTGTTCTTGAGATCATTTACGCCAAGTATTCTAATAAAAAGAATACGTGGTGTAATTTTAGCACAAGTACAATGAACTGTGGTTGTACTAAAATAAAACTGCTACAGTGCTTCGATTCCAGAAGCTTTTGGGGGCTTAATACACCCTTATACAGGGTTATTCATTATTAGCTGCAAATACTCAGGAATTAGGTTCAACAAATAAAATAAAAAATATTTATGAAATGATTTTTTAGAAGTTTTGTTATGAAAATCCCGAGAAAATCGACAAAGAATATCCTTTGGAATCATTGGCGCCTGACCTATTTTGACCTTTGATCCGCGCCCGCGCGCCGTGAGCGACACTCTGCGTTCAGTCACCGCCTGGGTGGGTCATCGTCCTGTTCTCCATGGCAATCATTATGCAATAGCCGTAAAAAAATTAATAAAAATAAAATTTTCATACAAAAACTTAAATCAAAATTAAAAAAAAATAATTACATATATATATTTTTTATTTTATTTGTTGAACCTAATTCCTGAGTATTTGCAGCTAATTATGAATAACCCTGTATACCTACCCTACCCTTATAGCTAGGGCGGTTATATTAATGGATACTTCAAACGATACTAAAACACGGAAAATGCTTTAGAAGATACCAAAATCAATTCGGAAATGGGATAGAGAACAAAACGACTGCGTAACATGTTTTTATCATCATGGGTCTGAAGAAGTCCAATACTGGATATACCTCCTCTACATTTTAGTTTAATGCTTGTAATAAATCTCTTAAATATTCTGTCATTTGTAAAACCATTGGTAAAAATCTTAGTTTGTTTGAAATATCATAAAAATAAAATTAATGAAATAGTATGTATCTCGATCAGATGAGCTCTGTCTGGCTCTAGTTCTGGAGCTCAATTCTAGACTTTTAGAGATTTACGCTCGAAATAGAGATTTGAAATGTCGCGAAAGCAGTGTCATATCACCAAATTTGTCGAAGATAATATCGAACCGCGATAAAATGCGTATTCTAGCCACCGTTAGACTTTTACATTAGAGATGTCAGAAAGAAGGTTCATTCCTAAAACTTCCACAGACTATCCCGTTGTTGTTCATGTTTATCTACGTTCCGTTTCTATCGATAGAATAGTTCGATAGCACTAACTTTATTATTGTCTTCAAATAAACACATTTCCTATTAAACGGCGTTTATAATGCGTTCTTGTTGTTGTTTATAGTAGATTCATTTTCATTAGATAGTAATCAATGAACTTTTCGCACAAAATGTTAGTTACAATAATTAATTCCGGAAACACACGGAACGTTAAGTACCATAAAACTGTAAACTTTGTTGTTTGTAATCTATGGTCAGTTGTCTATGAAGTGTTGTAGATGTGTCATTGTCAGGATCATTATTAGGATATGTTATTGTCAGGATCATTATACTCAAGAGAAGGACTCCGATGACTTGAATTTTTAATTCAAAGGTTAACAACTAGATGGCCATTCCATGCAAAAAGAATATTTCTCTCGAAGCTTGAACCCCGGATACAAGTATAGACGTTGACTGTCTGATTGACTGCTCTTCTAACTGCGCCATTGAATAATTACTAAGTACGAGCTAAATTCAATCACTCCTCACTTATTGTAGGTTTATGAGAAAGCATTATTCGCGTTCTCGCTCCCAACTTGTATACCCTACAAACAAGTAAACATCATTGACTTTTTATCAAAAAGTAAGACTAGGTGGTATGGTCTTGGTACTCTAGTCTGCTCCAAGGACCGAAAGAAAAAAAAAGCCCAAAGTCACCCAAAGTATATTAGAGATGTCAATGTCGACTACTACTCACCACTCGACACATATCTAACGGCCTTCGCTCGATAAATGTCTATAGTGATATTGCTGGAATACGATATCTATTGAAAATGTCATGTCTATTTAAATTTGACAGTTCTTGTGATATATATCTACCGTGACAAAAAAGTCACTGGTCTAGAATTGCCCCCCTGGTTTTTAGTCTGTGTGAGTGTTGGCTAAATTAATCGTACGTCAAAACGTCACTGGTGAGCACTCACACAGACTCAAAACCAGAGCCAGAGACTGAGCCAGACAGAGCTCATGGTAGGCTTACAGATAGCAGATGTTTTAGAGAAAGGTCAGGTACCATAAACCGAAGATCATGTATGAAGAATGTTATGAGAGTGAATGAAGCGAAAGAGTTATGTCAGGATCGTAGCAAGTGGAAATCCGTGATCTCTGCCTACCCTCATGGGAATAAGGAGTAATTTTAGTATGTTTGAAATATACTCTCGGTGGTCTTAAGGCCTGCACACACTTAGGCCGTTGGCGAACGCGATCAGTGAAACGCTGTCAGATTTGACAGCGATATTTGCAGCAGGCCTATAGTGTCACGTAATTTTAATTTTAATTAATGTAAGTAAAAAAAGTAAAAATTAAGTAATTAATGAATTCCTTAGTATCTTTATTTTTGATGGTTGTTTATATTCTTAGTATTTACAAAAAAAGTATCCAAGTATTATATATCAGTAACCTGGTTCCCATTGTACAAGCTCTGCCTAGTTTGGGGCTAGATAGTGTGTAAATTATCCACAACATTTTTTATTTAAGTGTATCTTTGAATTCTTGGGATATATATTTTTTCGGTGAGTATTTATTTTATAGAACTAACAAAAAATTCATATAATCATATATCTTTTATAAATACATTATATAAGCCGAACCTTTTAAAGTAATATTTTTAGTAGGGCTACAAGATTACCGCCTAAACAAATCAGACCAATAGATCCAATATCCTTACCCTAATTTGATACTTTTCCAAGATACCTTCAAGGGGAGGGGTGCAGAGAGGGGTGAAGGGAACCAGATGTCCCAATCTAACGGAAATTATGGGAAGTGTAATTTAGAAATGTATTTATTTATTTGAATTGAATTGAAATGTATGTATGTATTTATATGTATTTAGTTGGTAGTAGCTCTGCCTTCTGCGCCGTAGGTCGTGGGTTCGATCTCTACCGAGAACAAATATTTTTTGTGTGGTGAACACTGATGCTTGTTCTCTGTCTGGGTGTTATATTGTATTCTAAGAATGTACTTACAAAAAAAATGTATGTAAGTAAGTATCATTGGTTCCCATAACACAAGCTCTGCTTAATTTGGGACCAGATAGTGTTGTGTGAATTGTCCAAAATATTTATTTATTTATGTAGGCTTGCCACAAGCTCGGTCTCTGGCTCTGGTTTTGAGTCTATGTGAGTGCTCACCAGTGTATTATACTGTGTGTGTGACGTTTCGACGTATTATTTATTTAGTCAACACTCACACAGACTCAAAACCAGAGCCAGAGACAGAGCCAGACAGAGCTTGTAGTAGGCCTAATGGTGTTCTTAAGCTTTACGCACATCTAATACCTTCTGCGGTGGCAATAAGTGAATCGCTGTCAAATATCGCTGTCATATATAGCAGCGTTTCACTGATCGCCACCGTAGAACGTTTAGATATCCGTAAAGTTTTAAGAGTGTGGTCATAGGTACATTTAAATGCTAAATATTTTTATCTTTCTCTTAATAAACATTGACTTAGTATTTATAGCTGACTGTTCAAATACCCAACTCTTCCAAAAAACTTTGCACTTCATAAGCAAGCATTTAGGTCGCCGTATTATCTTTCGATTCTGGAACAAAAATAAACAAAACAAGGAAAACCCTTTGCGAAATGGAATTTTCAAACTGACCGGGCGACTTTTTCTAGCAAAAAAGCTTCCGTCATCTCATTCGACGGTAGTCACGTACAAATTCAATTTAAAACCACACAGGTTTCAGATTTCCGGTGACCGTAATATCGCAAACGTAAAAGCAGTAGCTCCGCATACAATGTTTACAATTTTCCTAAGTAGTTGACTGTAACGTCAAACCTGTAGATGGCACCACGGTCGCGTTAGTGCCGAACAGTCCCTAAGAGTTATTCGTCGAGTGTGATTAGGATCCGATGGCGCAGTGGTCAGCGCAGCCCCGTACCAAGGGGAAGTTCGGGGGTTCAAATCCCTCTCGGCTCTTAGCTTTTGGGACATTATAAAAATCTTTGTGATTTTCTTAGGTGTAGTAAACACTATAAAATCAATAATAAAAAAAGATAAGAACTAACTCCTACCCATATTTCAAACAAATAAACATTTCTGGTGGGTATCTGGCGCAGTGCAATAGCATTGCTATTCAGCGTGGCAAAGCCGCCAGCGTCTTGAGGACGCTTCCGTCCGGTACTGATTTGGATCAGTTGAGCTATCTTTAGTTCGTTTGTAACGGTCTGCAGATAGCCTAACTTTTTCTTGCGTATTTTGTACATTTTGTAAATTTTTTTTTTCAAGTTCCTTTGCGTAAATAAATGTAATTTGTCGATCTCAATATTTATTATATCTCTTAGGAGACTGGTGCATCAGGGCCTTCCTTACACATACACCCTTACACACCCAAATCACTCCACACACACACACTTTTACTTTCTTTGTTTTGTCTTTGATTTTTACTCACACTTATCATCATTTAATCATCCTTAAATCTTTAACTTTACTTTTCATATAGCTTTAATTTTAGATTCGTTCCAATCTTAGTATACTTAGTCATAATAGAATGTACTAAAAAAGACAGAGACTCTCTAACACAGGTATTTCCATACTTAAGGGGCCGGCGGAGGGCGAATTTTCATACAAATGTAATACCAAAATGATGACTAATTTAAGCAGATTTTCACTATATTATTGTAATAATTGTATCTGTATAGTATTTATCTAGGTTCCTGAACCGTTTTTATTTTAAATTACTTACCTCAAATGAAATTACCGCCAATCACATTTTGCAATGAAAAAAATGTGTAAAATGCGATTGGTGTTTATTTCATTTGAGGTAAGTAATTTAATATAACAACTATTCAGGAACCTAGATAAATACTACACGAATACCGTTATTACAATAACATAGTGAAAATCTGCTTAAACTAGTTATAATTTTGGTATTACGTTTGTATGAAAATTCGCCCTCCGCCGGCCTCTTAAAAGAGAGTCTCAAATCCATGAAATGTACCATAGATTAAGTTTACTGAAATGTATTATTTGTGTTTGTATTTAGACCAAAGCCTGACTCATCGTCAACGGCGTGACCTTCAAGGCTCTTTAGAATCTTCCCCTCGTATTTCCAGTTCATTGAACCGGTTTATATTGTGGTTTACACGCAAACGAAGCAGACAAGATTACCCCCAAATGTCCACAATCTACATAGTTAGTTGTATCTACCTAAACTGTCTTACTTGTTTGCGAATCATCATCATTAGCCTGAAGAAGTCCACTGCTGGACATAGGCATGGTATAGTACTTCCCCGGACGAGCCCTTCACAAAAAAATCTACAACCACTCTACTAAGTTAAGCTACTCAAATACCACGAATCAGATTACAAATCTAGAAAGACCGATTCAAAGTCGAAATATTTATTCTATGAAATGCATGTTGAAAAATATGTTAAATTTATAAATGTATTCTTCTTAAATCTAGGCGTGCTACATAAAGATGAATTTATAATGACGAGTATGTCAAAAGTAAAATATATGTCAAACGTTTTATATAGGTTTGCAGATCTAATAAGTGCTCTGTTTACTTTACTGTAGAAAAAGTAAAAGTCTTTGTAGAGTGTGCTCACATTCTCCTGTGTTCCCGACGTTTGAAGGGTGTGGGTCCAGGTGCAATAACAGACGTCTGCACGTCTCAGAATGAAGCACGCAGTGCAATACCATAGCCCATGACGGTGGACGTGCTCTGAGTGATAATGCACCCACTCAAGCTCTGCGTACATCTAGGCGATGGCGTTGGCGATTTGTATTTATTGTATTTGTATTACAATTATAAAAGATATTATAAACAGAAAGAAAAATGAAAATAAACAGCTGGAATGTTTCATACATTCCACTGATAGCTGTTTATTTTAATTTTTCTTGATTCTGACACGTCATGATTCTGGAAATACAGAAACTTGATGCTACAAATTCCGATGTACGATACACATAAACTTGTGTTTAAACATCTCTCAATAGGCTATCAACCATCTGCCTCCAGCAAGTCCATAAGTATTTCGGGCATAAAGCCAAGAAACAGGGTCATCACTGTGGCAAAATTGAAGGCAAGAGACCACGAGGTCGAAGCCCGATACGTTGGTCCGACCAAATCCGCTCCACTCTCGACGTGAAGGTCCATGAAGCCATTCAGGTTGCCGGTGACAGATCCAGGTGGCGAAACATTGTCAGGGACAAATTGATCCATGGAGGGGGTCACGACCCTCAGCAGTGAGGAGCACGACGCGAGGAGGAGGGTTTAAGTATAACCCCGCGAGGGCATTTCTTTTTTACAATTTTCAAATGCTAAAAACTGGTCGAAGTTTTCTTTCCACCTCGGCAAGCTGTGCCCTAAGGGTGCTTGTAGATGTCCGTTTTTATACCGGACGGCGGAACGTGTTTTTTACCGGATTCCCGGTGGTGTAGGAGCTGTAATGATACATGAATCCGGTAAGAACTACGAGCCTTTGTCCGGTGTCAAAAACGGACACCTGCAAGCGCCTTCAGGGCTGATTCTCGTGTGTCGTCAACGGAATTTTAACCCTATTATTTACACCACAAGTTTAATTTATACACAACAGTATGCCTATGTCTCTGGTGAAGGAAAACATCGTGAAGAAACCGGCGGCACGTTGGTGAATCGAAAAAGTTCGAAAAACATGTATCAAGTGCACGAAAGGAACCACTGAGGCGCACATTAAATCCTTTCACCACATTGGTTCGTAACAGCACGATAAGAAGAAAATGTATCCGGATTGGGGCCAAATATGAAAATTTATATCATTATTTGTGCAGATTGGGTTTAAATTCAATTGTCAGACAGGCATAGCCTGCCTCAGGCCAGTATATGATCACGCTCACATATAAGCGATCTGCGATGGCAATCAATGAAAAGCTGTAAAATATGACAGCAATATTTGACAGCGTTTCACTGAGCGTCATCGCCATTGCCTAGATGTGCGCAGGCCTTAATAGGCTTTTAGTGTGCAGTCGTTTCAAAACAAAACATTTATTTGCATCACAAAGTGAAGCATATTATGGGAATAATAAATTGTATTATTAGCATATAAAAGATAGGACGTAGTGGCCGTTATTCAGGTTTTAATTTAAAACCTTTTAGTCTCTTATTTAAGTTTCCAAAATAATTTTGAGGTTTGATTTAATTTGTATTATTTTTGGTAAACTAAAATTATTGTTATTATTCCCTAAAATACCTTTAATTTGGTATTTTGAATGAACTGGCAAATTATAACTCGCCAAATATTAGGCTACTCTACCATAGCTGGAGTACTGGTGGTCTAGGGTAACGGTCCTGCCTTCCGATTCTAAGATTGTGGGTTTAATTTTGTTTTCGGACCGAAAAATATTTGTGCACTAAAACGGTGAAGGAAAACATCGTGACAAAACCAGCATACCGCGGTATGCTGAAATACGTAGAACCTAAAATGTTCGAAAACAAAAATCATGCAAAAAATACGGACTGGTTTCCGCAAGTAGACCGCTGGTGGCCCACCGTCCGTATGCCAAGTGCGGATCAAAGAATTTGCCGAAATCTAGAAGTTTATTGGAAGGGCAACAATGTTTTAACAGGAAGACTTTGCAGAGCAAAACCTTAGCAAGAGTATCAAATTTCATCCCACTTGAAACAACGTCGAGAACCATTATGTGCTTGATAAAGCGAAAACTGCTTTAAGCTAAAAGTACAGTAGCTTGAAGCCGAAATGAACGTTTCACAAAACCCATTGCTGTTTTTGTACTGCACAATGTTCACAATGGGACTAACAAAAATCGCAGTGGAACAACGATTCGCTCTTTTAAAAATAACACTTGATGAAGCTCCGAGTGATTACAATTTAGAGCGGGTTTTTATCTAACTAGTAACCACCTCCATGTGTGTGTGTAGTGGCCTACCTCCATGTTGCTTTACCCTATACACAGGGTCCATGTGATACTGACTTACACCTAAGAACTATGTATGTACCTAAACTTAACCATGTGTACGCAATAAATGTATTGAGTATTAACTCTACTTGTTTTAATTTTTCTTTCAAATAAAAAAAATCGCCTCGATTTTATAGTTTTTGACACCCAAGTTGGATATTTAATTTTCACGGAAGGTTAAGACTTCCCCATTATGAAATGTAAGCTATACAGAAATATGCAGCTGCTTGTTCCGTCAGAGTACCATCCAGAAGGTTTACCACAATATCTATCTGGCTCTGTCTCTAGTTTTGAGTCTGTGAAAGTGTTTACTAAATAATTCCTACGTCGCAACGTCACACACACAGTAGGTATAATACACTGGTGAGCCCTCACAAAGACTCAAAACCAGAGCCAGACAGAGCTTGTAGACGGTCTACAGGACATTTTGTAAGTAGGCAACTGAAAACATATGTACATAAGTATATATAATATGAAGATACAGAAGTATCAGTATCTAATTTGGACGCAGGAAAGTTATTTATAGTATACTTGTCAAAACTACTTTAAGGGTTAATGCCAAAAGCGTGGTTACAACCTTTACAAAGTCCTAACAGCCATTCATTAGATAGAATTAAACCTCTCACCGCACTCAGATAAACCGGCTATAATTCACAAACCGCGGCATTCGTGCGTTTTACGTGTTATGTCTACGTGATCTGTTACGTGTACGTGTCATGAGGTAGCGTCCGTCTTTTGAAATGGCACGTCTGGAATTACAAGAAGTAGTGTACGTGACACGTGGTAGTCCCTGTATTTTGATATGGCACTCATCGATATTAGAAAATTTGAAAGAAAGATTTTTGTTTAAAATAACATACACAGAACTAAGATGGTCAAAACAATACAAACACAAATAATAAAGTAGGTACCTATCTCAGCAAAACCAAACAACTACTTAGATACATATTATATGAAATTAATACCATATTACAAAAAGTATTATGTTGTACCCTGTACTTTTATTCGCTTCTTGTCACCCGAAGATGATAAGTACCATTGTATTACTTATATACTCTGTAGAAACTTTTAATTGGCCATCAGTGTACAACCATTTATTTTGTTAACAGATTTTTCGCACATCTTTTAATGATTTTTTTCATAACCTCCGCCTTTTTTTTAAGTTTATAGGCTAACACTTGTCCGCAACCTCACCGGATGTTAAATGATGATAGGTTGACTGTGTAGTACCCAGAAAATACCTATTCACTCTTTTTTTGAAAACATCCAAATTATAGATATTTGGAAAAACAGACGCCGGCTACAGCTTTCATCAAAGAAATAAAACTTTTTCATCCCACCAGCTCTGAAAGTGTGTTTTTGCTGTTTAATTTCTGACTGGAAAAGCCGTTTTTATCCGCTAGAGGATAAAGTAAATTTGAATTTGGAATATCGTGTTTAATAAGTTTGTGAATACACAACCTATTTACTTCTACCTCCATGGTGCCGAACTTATCATACAACCTTTTTTATTTTGTTAAAAACTCGCACTCGTAACCTTCTTGGTGTATTTGTGAATTCAAAACACCATTAAACCTATTTACTTCTACCTGCATGGTGCCGAATTTATCATACAACCTTTTTAAATTTGTTAATAACTCCTACTCAGAACCTTCTTGGTGTGTTACTTTTAGTCGCGCCATGTTCTTTTTTGCATTTAGTCATTTCCTCGCTGAGGTGGGATGAAAAGTTACGTGTTGCACTCGAGTGCAAAGATTTTTCACCTTGTGCTCTTTTGATTCCTTCGCCAACGCTTAGGATTCTAACTTTTAAACCACTCGCTACGCTCGTGGTTAAACTTTAGAATCCTGCGCTTGCTCAGTCATCAAAATTGAGCACGCGGTTAAAAAGCAGCTTTGCACTCTTGTATAACAAATAACTATTGTTCCACGGTTGCAAACGAGTACTGTATTATTTTATTTGTCGCCCCCAGGCTTACGTGTGATCGTGGCTTTGTGATAAAATATTTTTTATTTGGAAAAGTATAGAAAAAGTTAAATTGCCTCCCGGCTTTAATCCTCAGGGCGGTTTTTTCACATCACCTCATTTATTATTATTAGTTAAGCATTTTTATCCACATAATATGATAAGCCATTTGCAAAAGCAGGCATTTTCATCTATTGTAGATGAATACATTTTACAGGTTTTACAGGTTATAATCAAGGCTATTAAAATAGTCTAAAATAAAGTTGATGGTTAGTTTAAAAATATAACGAAAAATATAACGAAATCATGTAACGAATGTCATGTAACGAGAAGAGTGCTAAATATGAATGTGGATGGTTATAGAAGTAGAGGTAGGCCAAAGAAAAGATGGATGGATTGTGTGAAGGATGACATGAGTAAGAAAGGAGTGACTGTTGAAATGACGGCTAATAGAGGAGAGTGGAGAACGAAAACCTGTTGTGCCGACCCTACATGAAGTGGGACAAGAACAAGAGAATGATGAGTTACTTTAAAAATAAACCTGAAGTAAAAACCAATGCTAAAAGGATCAAGGCTCTACGAAACTGCTACGAGTCCTCTACGAGCCTCCTACGTCGTAGGCCATCATAGGTGATCACCATGACGTCATTATTATGACGTTGCGTAATGTGATACATTAAGAAATGTATAGAACTGTCATCAAAAAATTATGGCCTCATTTGAGTCTTCTCCTTTCTTTCATTGATATCTAAATATATAAAACTCTTTCGTTACTGACTGACTGACTCACTGACTGACTGACAATCAACGCACAGCCTAAACCGTTAGTCCTAGAAGCATGAAACTTGGAGGGTATGTTCCTCTTATAGCGTAGAGGTGTACTAAGAAAGGAAATTGGAAAATTCTTTCCCGAAGAGGAGTAAAAGGGGAAAAAAGGTTTAAAGAAAAATCAACACACAGCCTAAACCATTAGTCCTAGAAGCATGAAACTTGGAAGATGTGTTCCTCTTATAGAGCAAAGGTGCACTAAGAAAGAAAATAGGAAAATTATTTCCCTAAAAGAAGAAAAAAGGGAAAACCAGTTTAAAGTAAAATCACAAAAAATTGCTTTACAAAATACGCAAAAAAACAGTAAAAAAAGCTTCTGTCACCAAATTTGAATACACACAAAAGTTTACATAAACCCCACCGTAACCACTAAGACAAAATCGCGGAAAACACCTATCATACCGAAACTAAACACCGCACCGCTTCAAAAAATGGCTAAAGAACATGCTCAAAACTATGGTAACCAGCTGGTCATGTGAAATTAAAAAAATCTGATTCGATTATACACCAACACGCATACGAAACCCTAAATTAGCCACTAATACAACATAAAATCACAAAAAATTGCTTTACAAAATACGCAAAAAAAACCATTAAAAAAATTTCAGCTACCGCAGCATCTGTCACCAGGTTTGAATACACACAAAGGTTTACAAAAAAAACAACGATAATCACTTAGACAAAATTGCGGGAATCATATATCATACTTAAGCTAAACACCGCTGAAAAAAATCGGCTACAACAGCACTCGCCTTCAAATTCAAATAAACTCTAAAGTACATGCTCAAAACTATGGTAACCAGCAGTTGGTCACGTCAAATTAAAAAAATTTATTCGATTATACACCAACACGCATACGAAACCCAAAATTAGCCACTAATATAACATAAAATCACAAAAAATAGCTTTACAAAATACGCAAAAAAAAACGTTAAAAATTTTCTGCTACCGCAGCATTTGTCACCAGGTTTTAATACACACAAATGTTTACAAAAAAACCGATGATAACCACAAAGACAAAATTGCGGGAATCATCTATCATACTTAACTAAACACCGCTGAAAAAAACAGCTACAACAGAACTCGCCTTCAAATTCAAATACACTCTAAAGTACAAGCTCAAAACTATGGTAACTTGCATTTGATCATGTCAAACTAAAAAAACCACATTCGATCATACACCAACGAATACGATAGCCCAAATTAGCCACTAAAACAAATCACGAAAACGAGCTTTACAAAATACGCAAAAAAAAACATTAAAAAATTTTTTGCTACCGCAGCATCTGTCACCAGGTTTGAATACACACAAAGGTTTACAATAAAACCAAAGCTAAAACACTTAGACAAAATTGCGGGAATTATCTATCATACTAAAACTAAACACCTCTGAAAGAAATCGGCTACAACAGCACTCGCCTTCAAATTCAAAGACACTCTAAAGTACATGCTCAAAACTATGGTAACCAGCAGTTGGTCATGTCAAATTAAAAATTCAGATTCGATTATACACCAACATGCATACGAAACCCCAAATTAGCCACTAATATAACATAAAATCACAAAAAATAGCTTTACAAAATACGCAAAAAAAAACATTGAAAAATTTTCAGCTACCGCAGCATCTGTCACCAGGTTTGAATACACACAAAGGTGTACAAAAAACCCCATGATAACCACTAAGACAAAATCGCGGGAAGCACCTATCATACCAAAACTAAACACAGCTGAAAAAAATCGGCTACAACAGCATTTACCATCTTTCGAACACACTTTATATAGTTTTGAATGCAAACTCAAAACTAAGGTAACCAGCACTTGGTCATGTAAAACCAACGCATACAAAACCCAACTTAGCCACTAAGGCAAATTCACGAAAAATAACTCTCAAAAAATACGCAAAAAACAGTGAAAACATATAAATAGTTGTCCGCTTTCCACCATAAAATAGTTTCTTTTAAACGAACTCAAACTATGACTTTATACTAACCATGTGGACGAAGTCGCGGGTGACAGCTAGTTATTTAATAAAATATATGCATTTTCAAAGAAAATTTTTATTTCTTTTTGATGAAAAGATTAATTTAATTTAAAGTAAGAGTAGTTAAAAATAAACTAGGGTACACTTAGTTTCTTCATTAGTTTAGGTTTGTTGTTCTACATCTACAATTACAATGTCTTTGTGTCGCTCATATTCTGGCAAATATTGTTATAATTAAAACTTTTTTATATAAATTTTCTTATCCATCAGTTGGGTCATAAATGAAGTAAAATATCTATATTTATTAAATTAGGTAAAAATTAGACTTCGTTAGCGAATTATCTCTTTGTATTAACAAAAGTTTACACAATCTATCATAATAATCATATTAGGCTTTTTCTATCGAAGCCTCCTTTTAATTATGATTGGACTGGCCTTTCAGCTCAGTTGGTAGCAGCTCTGCCTTCTGAGCCGTAGGTCGTGGGGTTCGATCCCCACCAGAACAAATATCTGTGTGGTGAACATATAGATGTTTATTCTCTGTCTGGGTGTTATATTGTATTCTAAGTATGTATTTACAAAAAAAAATATTTATGTATTATAATAATATTAGCTATCTGGTTTGGGGCTAGATAGTGTTGTGTGGATTGTCTATAATACTTATGACTGGCCTCTAGCTCAGTTGGTAGTAGCTCTGCCTTCTGCGCCGTAGGTCGTAGGTTCGATCCCCACCGAGAACAAATATTTGTGTGGTGAACATAGATGTTTATTGTCTGTCTGGGTGTTATATTGTATTCTAAGTATGTATTTACAAAAAAATATATTTAAGTATTATATGAGCTATCTGGTTCCCATAATACAAGCTCAGCTTAGTTTGGGGCTAGATAGTGTTGTGTGGATTTTCTATAATATTTATTTATTTAAAAGCCTTAAAAATCTTACGTTCCTCAGTTTTTACGCCTTAAAAAGAGTTTCACTTCTATGTTTTGATTAGAATGAAATGAATGAAAATGAATGACGTACGTAAATGAATGAAAATGAAAACTGAAAACTGATTAATGGTCCATAGTTGTCTTTTTAAATTATCAATTAGAATATAAGTACTGTTTGTTTTCCTAAGAAAAAAAAAAATAAAAAAAAAAAAATAAGTACATTAAAGGCGTGCGCTTGAATGCGCAAGTGACGCACACCACAGGCTTTAACAGATAACCTTTAGTCTAAAGGCTTTAGAGGAGTTTCAATGTCTTCTGAAAGCGGACACTGCTTTCTTTTTCTTAATACATATTTAGGTTAAAAAGTTGAAACATGACGAGAATTATAAAAAACAAATAAAAACATACACGTTGATGAAATATAAAAACTAAAAATCATGCATCTTATTTGAACTGGAAAAGTCGTATAAGTAACAAAACACATAAAACTAAAAAGTTGTTTACAGAATTTCAGTGCTGTTCTAAAAATTTATTAAGTATTAGGTACATTTATTAAATATTTTTCGACCTATTAAGCCTTTCACACATCTGAGCTTTCTGCGGTAGTGATCAGGATCATCATCATTTTGACCCCTGATATTTCAGCATGCACCATGATCTCGGGATAAAAATAGTGTTAAAAAACATGGTATTTTCAATAGTTATAACATTTAGGTCATATTATCTGCATACTCGTAAGTCCGTAACGGTAGCCGCTTTCTAGAAAACCAATGTCCGGTACGTATCGCCGCGCCGTGCGTCGCGTTGTCCTATATTCAACGTCATTGCTTTATTGATTTTTATACGACAGTGGATGACATCAGTGACGTAAGGGATTGTACGTAGCTCCGCGTAGAGGGTCTACGCATTACGTCACTCGTAGAGATCATGTAGGTTTTTGCTCAGTCAACACAACACTAGCCACAAAATAAGCAGAGCTTGTACTACGGGAACCAAATTGCCGATATAATATTTTTTTTGTTGTTGTTTTAAATACCTACACATAGTAAAATAGAATAAATAAATATTTTGGATAATCCACAAAACACTATTAAACCCAAATAATTAAAATATTCAAATATTATTTTGTGTATTGTATTTGAACCTACAACTTTCCGAACAGAAAGCGGGGTCGCTCCCACTACACCGCTTCTTTAATAGTACATTGTTACCCGAGTGTTGAAAGTCACGTTTTTTGAGTCCCGAGACGGGTTTGGCGCCAGAGCGTTAGCGAGGGCGCCAATGGAGCTTGAGGGACTTAAAAGACTTTCACCCGAGGTAAACACTGTGCTTTTCATTACGAATACAAGGAAAGTAAAAATAAAAACATGAATGAAAAATTTGTGAAAATGAAGATTGAATTGCCGCCTTCCCGGTTTTTTTTTTCTTTTTCTCTGGCGGGCCTTCAGCTACGGCTCGCCAGCATTATTCAGCCATTATTTTCATTTTCATAATTTAAAAAATGGTAAATTGTTTGCTCAAATCTATGTTATTTTAAATAAATAGTTGAAGTTATATATTAATCAAGTAATTTAGAAGATATATTATTTATTTAATACTATCTTTATGATATTTAAATTTTACATTGCGCTCTAATTAGAGTTTTTAAACTTCTTACCGTTGTAATGGGTTTCCAACCTACTTGCTGAATAAAAAGTTGGAATTTGGTTCAACCTCCTTGCAGGTTAGAAAGTTGGATCATGGTTGAATAAAATAGAACTTGTTTTTTTTTATAATTTGACAGCTGTCAGTAGAAAGCGATTCTCCCTAGGGCTGAAAGTTTTACTTTCAATTAGGCCCCTCAGGCAACTCAGACCTACTTTCAGAGTATGAGTAATGAAAAGTTGATTAAAAACTCCTTGAACTAACTAGCTCGCACGGTTGGTGTTTGCTTGTAGTACTAACTAGGGCTGCCACCCGTACTTTATAATAATAGTACATTGTTACCCGAGTGTTGAAAGTCACGTTTTTTGAGTCCCGAGACGGGTTTGGCGCCAGAGCGTAGCGAGGGCGCCAATGGAGCTTGAGGGACTTAAAAGACTTTCACCCGAGGTAAACACTGTGGTTTTCATTACGAATACAAGGAAAGTAAAAATAAAAACATGAAAGAAAAATTAGTGAAAATGAAGATTGAATTGCCGCCTTCCCGGTTTTTTTTTCTTTTTCTCTGGCGGGCCTTCGGCTTCGGTTCGCCAGCATTATTCAGCCATTATTTTCATTCTCATAATTTAAAAAATGGTAAATTGTTTGCTCAAATCTATGTTATTTTAAATAAATAGTTGAAGCTATATATTAATCAAGTAATTTAGAAGATATATTATTTATTTAATACTATCTTTATGTTATTTAAATTTAAATTTTACATTGCGCTCTAATTAGACTTTTTAAACTTCTTACCGTTGTAATGGGTTTCCAACCTACTTGCTGAATAAAAAGATGGAATTTGGTTCAACGACCTCCTTGCAGTTAGAAAGACTTTAGAAAGTTGGAACATGGTTGAATAAAATAGAACTTGTTTTTTTTTATAATTTGACAGCTGTCAGTAGAAAGCGATTCTCCCTAGGGCTGAAAGTTTTACTTTCAATTAGGCCCCTCAGCCAACTTCAGACCTACTTTCAGAGTATGAGCAATGAAAAGTATTCTACCCTATTGAGGTCAGTAAAGCACATGAAAATATTTTTTTTTGATGTAGTTTTTTTTTTATTAAATGGACTGCTACTTTTTACGTTTAACAGAACGGACTGCTTTAGAACGTAACCTAAGATGTGATTTTTTTAGACAACTAGCTGATGGAACAAGCATATGGCCCACCTGATTTTAAGCGGTAACCATCGCCCATAACAAAGCATTGCCTCGTAGGTCACGCACTTCAGAAACATGCCCTACGATGCACTGCCCTGCGTCCATAAACTTGAAGCATACAGATGTTTCGCCTCACGTGCCTGTAATTCACACCCTTCAAACAGAAACACAGCAATGCTGCTTCACGGTAGAAATAGGCATGGTGGTAGTACTTCCCCGGACGAGCCCCTAATCAATATCAATATCGAATCAATGTCAAAATCGTGTCATGTAAACTTGTCATTTTTGTCGCTGTTGCTTACTATATTTCAGAGAAACACATATTTGATGGATGTTGCAAGAAGCAACTAAAAATATCTAAGGAAGCGAAATACTCTGGTAAATAAATAATACTTTATTTTCCGATGTTGTACTATGTTTTTCACCTAAAAATTAAAATTTGCCTAAAAAAGATGGCAACCCTAGCACTGACCTACTGCTATTTCGGTGGTCTCTGATCAATCCCGAGAATTCATTTCGCGTATTTATGTAATGCCCAAGGAGGATAGAAATAGGATAGAAACATAATAAACTAACGATTCCTCTTAAATACAAGGTGTTCAAAGAGTACTTCTAAAATCTCAAACAGGACTGAGTTTCTCATCATTATCAGCAACCCGACTTCACCCGCTGCTGGGTTTTTTTTGTTTTAAAAACGTTTAAATCGTTTAAATATTTTCACCACACGGTTATAAAGTACCAGTAATACAGCAAGAAGAACCAATAAACCACCGAGTTTGTGATAAAAGCTCCTTAAAATCAGAATATTTGAAAGTAAAATAGCAGATTTGCAATCAAAATAAAATGAATATTCAAACTAGAGATCGACTTTACACAGTGCTTGGTATTGTTTATTAAGACTGGGTTAAATATTTAAATTCATGTGGTCTTATTTATAAAATACTAGCTGCCGCGCGCGGCTTCTCTCGCCCCGTTCTCGTTACTTACATCCGTTCTCCGTTAAAACATCTGTATAAATTGCAGCCTATGTGTTTTTATGATGTTTAAGCTATATTATTGTAAATATTTTTTATAATGTCCCAAAAGTTAAGAGCCGAGCGGGATTTGAACCCGCGACCTTCCCCTCGATACGGGGCCACGACCACTGCGCCATCGGATCCTAATCACACTCGACGAATAACCCTTGGACTGTTCGGCACTAACGCGACCGTGGCTCCATCTACAGGTTTGACGTTACAATAAACTACTTACCTGCTCGATAACCGATGTTGCATTCAGTTGAATCGACGAGAGATGTCACCATGCTTTTTTATTGATTTTATAGTGCTTACTACACTTAAGGAAATCACAAAGATTTTATAATGTCCCAAAAGCTGTAACGTCAAACCTGTAGATGGAGCCACGGTCGCGTTAGTGCCGAATAGTCCTTAAGAGTTATAAGTAATAAATAAGTCGCAATATTACTCAATGTGAGTGGAAATTAGTTCCAAAGAAGAACGATTCTGAGACCTCTCCATCTCATCCACCATAAGACGCACGGCCCATTACCAGGTGAGTATACCATCCATTCGTACCAAACATTTTGGTTCCACTTTTATCATGCGAACATCCAAAGAGTGGAACTCACTGCAGTCGTCTGTTTTTCCTGACAAATACAATCTGGGCCTCTTTAAGGCTAGAGTGAAAAGGTGTCTTCTAGACTGTCCTGCTACATCGTCGCTTACCATCAGGTAAGATCGTAGCCAAAGGATAGTTTATTAATTATAAAAAAAAACCACCGACTTCCTTGATATTATAAAATTGAGAAAATATTTTTTTATTTTATAATATCCAGGAAGTCAGTGGATGGAGAGGTCTTAGAATTATTCTTCCAGGAAATGTATATTAGGGGAAGGCTTTGACCAAAAATAGACTTCTTCAGGCTGATGAAGTTGATGATAATGTACCATTTAATACCTTTCGAGTTATTAGCAATTTGTTTAAATGGA
Source organism: Thera obeliscata (assembly GCA_947578465.1). NCBI lineage: Eukaryota > Metazoa > Arthropoda > Insecta > Lepidoptera > Geometridae > Thera > Thera obeliscata. The sequence goes on from OX387915.1 coordinate 2,031,577, forward strand.
ACCACGGGGAAGTTCGGAAATTGTATAACTTGTTAATTAACGAAGAATTTTCAAATGGACTTTGGATTTATCTGACTGATGAGACTTCACTGATTTACGGACTATTTTATAACAATTATTTACAATTGCGTAAATTAATTATTATCAAGTAATTATTCGATTGAAGGATTGGAGTTAAAAATAACGCAGATAAAATAATTACAAATAAATAAATAATGCGAACAATCAACACTATCTAGCCCCAAACTAAGCAGAGTTTGTTTTATGGGAACCAGGTTTTAGGTATATTGGTAATTGTTATACAATAGTTCAAATTTTATGTATTATTTTGGATATGTATTTATATAATGTTCTTGCCAACTAACTTGTATATATAATTTGTTTTTATTGTTATTGGGCACAAACTTCCCATATTGCCTTTTTATTGTACGTTCAGAACGGACAAACTGTGAAAACTGTACCTACTTAGCCATAGCCATTAAGATCTTTTCTGTACAACAGTTATGCAATAAATATTTCTGATTTCTGATTTCCAGATAACTGATATAATATTTGTACACGTTTTTTTTTTGTAAATACATACTTAGAATACAATATAACACCCAGACAGAGAACAAACATCTGTGTTCACCACACAAATATTTGTTCCCGTGGAGATCGAACCCACGACCTACCTAGAAGGCAGAGCCACTACCAACTAAGCTAAGAGGCTAGGTGAGACTGAAAGAATTTTAAAGGTTATAGTTATCTTCTGAAAACTACGCACGTAAGGTAGCCATCTTTATATTTATAAAAGAAAGTCGTGTTAGTTACACTATTTATAACTCAAAAACGGCTGAACCGATTTGGCTGAAAATTAGTTGGGAGGTAGCTTAGAACCAGGAGAAGGACATAGGATACTTTTTATCCCGAAAAAGTTACGGGACCGGGAAAGGGGCGAGCGAAGCCGCGGGCGGTCGCTAGTTTTTAATAAAACCAAATTCCACGATCAGACTTCGACCTTACGAGCTTACAATGTAGTAAAACTGGTTTCCATCCGGGGGTCCATTGTGGACCATTGTCAGGCCACTGAACAATGTCGGCTGCTCAGCTAATGGACGAGCAAAAACTGGGGAAATTGTTCGATAGTGATGGGATTAGTGCACTAATTTTATCGATAGTTCGATGAGATGAAACTGAGAGATACATTTAATTTAGTTGAAATTTTTTATGAACAAAGTTGATAGAAACAGGCTTAAAATGTTTTATAAAAAAAGGCGTTTTATAAATACACAACAAGACGAGAAAATATACAACATATTTTCTCGTCTTGTTGTGTATTTATAAAACGCGTATTTTTATCATATATGTTGACTTTACGTAGCATAAAAAATAAATAAAACAACAATTAAAAAGTTATGTATTTACCTATGCAAAAAATGGTTCCATATTTTCTCGTGTAGCTGTGTATTTTATTTATAAAACGCGTATTTTTACATATGAGATGGCTTTACGTAGCATAAAAAATAAATAAAACAATAATTAAAAAGTTATGTATTTATATTAATAATTATTTTCAAAATGTAAAAAATACACAAGAAACAGTTGAGCTATCTGCAGACCGTTAAAAACGATCTAAAGATAGCTCAACTGATCAAAATCAGTGCTAAACGGAAGCGTCCCCAAGACGCTGACAGCATTGCCACCTTGCTAAAATGCATCGATATTTTCCTAAACCTACCCACCTTCACTTTGCGTCACTACAAAGAGTTATGGTCGCAATTTTTTGCGAACCTCTGTCGTTCCATAGCACCCTACATTCCCAATATTAGGTCTTGGTTCCCTAAATAGCGGCGGCCGACAAATCACAAGTATATAAAACTTATCGCGTCATGTTTTAGAAATCTTATAAAAAACATAATTCACATACTTTGTCATGTTTCATTTGTTCCTAGATTGTGTTTGTCGTTGTCTAACCTAATTACTGCCACCTACTAGGGCGTAGGTGGCATTTTAGGTTATGAAGATTTTATCGTTTCATACTATTTTCGGTAGTCGGGTTTAGTTATAATACTTATTTTTTTACATTCATTACTAATGAATTAGGTGGTCGGGTTTTAGTTTTTAAACTTTATTTTTATTTTAATTTTTGTCTGGGAAAAATTAACAAACTTGAGTAGAGAGCTATTATTGAACTCTGTAGGTCACCTAACGTTGGTTACTGCAAGTAGGTACCTACAACAAACTAGTAAGTTACCGAAGTGTAGTTTAGAATAACCATCTTATCAGACCCATAATTCGGAGTTTTGGTCGCCCGGGTTTTATTCGATTTTTACAATTTAGGGTGATAAATTCCAGAGTCACAAAATATAAGTTTCACACGTTTATAAAATCACAAGAAATGATTGCTAGGAAAAGCCGTCTTGGCGAGTTTTCTTGTTCCTACAAAAACTCTTGCAAAGAGTGTTGTTACGTCCATAACATTACGGCCGTGGTTTTTTAAGAAACAAAAACCTGTAAATCTTCTGTTTTACTGCCCGACTTGTGATTTGACTACCATTGATTTCCATTTACCTTTTTGCAAAAATAAAAATGTGCCATTTTTATCTCTCTGAAAATAATACTTTTGCAAATTGTCGCTTCTTTTGGGTTAAAGGTTTTATGCAACTTTTTCAAGTCTTATTATTGTAATATCAAGAGAAATGCACAAAAAATAATACACAGTAATTTGTGTAGACCAAATCTTTTTGTAAGCGATTTTAATCCAATTCGCTATGCAATTTGCTGGCAGCTCAGTTGGAGGTTATTTTTCTAAAACCTAATAAAACGCGAAGTTCCCCTGAATCTGACTTTTCATTAACATAACAAAAACATTTACATTACTCGAGGCTTTGTCACAGAAAATAAAAATATACTAGCTTTGAATTGGACTCATGCGAACTTACATACTTTTCTTAATGTAGGGTATTCTGCGTACACATGAATATGATCTGAAAGACAAAACCAGTCTTATTTCCCCCAATTGTATCTTCCCCAATTCCTTATATCGCTGATTGTGCGTCGTACAATTCATTTAGCAAGGTGCCGTGGAAAGGTAGTGAGCAGACATTTCCAGCAAAGCAGCTCGTGAATACAAATTGTGGCTTTTCGAATCCCCCTAGGGCTGTTGTCGACTGGAGCGGAACGTGCAGATTTTATCGATGAGAAATTAAGTGTTAAAGTTGTGATGAAATGTGAGATAGAATGATAATTCTTTAACATTTTTTTTATATTGCGGACAATTCACACAACACTTTCTAGCCCCAAATTAAGCAGAATTTGTACTATGGGAACCAGATAGCCGGTATAATACATATGTATACATTTATATTTTTTTGTAAATACAAACTTTGAATACAATATAACCACCGAGAGAGAGATATAAAGTATTAACCCAATGGTAAAGAACCAACAAAAAAACTGTCGAAATTAAAAAAAAATATTTTTCATTTTCATTCAAAATATTCTCAATTGAACTGTTTTTGTGCATTTTTTTTTATTAAAGCCTCTTAAAATCTCAACCTATCTAAAATTTACGAACTTCTAAAAATTAAAGCCTTACGGGTAGATATAATCATATATCAGACATTTAGCTTAGCAGGACGATAAGTCTGTTGCTATCTCTATTTGTTGACAGTTAAGTGACAGTGACAAGAGACTTTTAGCGAGTTCTAATGAGGGGTCTAAAATTTACGCCTATAGTTATAGGGATTCGCCTTGTTGGTCTAGCTAGATATTTATGATTTTTTGGCATGCGATTTCTCTGACATCCAAATATCCGAACTTAAATAAATAAGTGATGCTTAAAACTTCGTTGGGTAACGGCCTTTACATAGAGAATAGGATGAGGGTGGCATATGATCTCGTATTTGAGGTTATGTAAACTATCCAATCACGCCTTTACCTACTGGCTTGTCAGCTGAGCTCACCGGAGGGCGTGGGTTCAATCCCCACCGAGAACAAATATTTGTGTGGTAAACACAGATGTTAGTTCTCTGCCTGGGTGTTATATTGTATTCTAAGTGTGTATTTACAAAAAATGTATTTAAATATTATGACAGCCGCCATTGCAGATCGCGTAGATGTGCGCAAGACTTAGTGGTTCAGTCAAAACGTAAAAAAATAATGGAACCTCAAATAGACGGGAGCTTTGAAGTCTTTTCAACTCGAATTTTAAAACATTTTCTTTGATTTCGGTTTTGTTTATCTCCTAGCACGAAAATACGATTGATTGAATAAAAATTCTTTCAGCACATTCTTTTTGCACCTCACAACAAGTAGACGAAAACAATTTAGCGAATAATGTAAAAAATTGTGAGTAACAGTAACTATAAAAAAAATCGGTTGTCTGTAAAGTCAGTTTACTGACGACATTTGAACGTGACACTCTCACGCTTGCACTTCAAGCCTTAGAAGGAACGCCTCAGAGCGAGGTAACGCCGCATGACTCATGTTTTTTCGTGCGTGCAGCCGGCTCCATCGAGTTATAAGACGTTTTCACGTCAGAAAGAAATACGATCCAAAAACATAACACGCTTATTTTTAATTATGCTTTATGTATGATGAACCCACAATAAAATAAAATTGGATAAAACCTTCCGCCGATTTTTAAATAAGTAATTAAAACGTTTCGGCTTTAAAGTGCTCTTTGAATGCTCGTTTTTAATGAAAAGCCATTCCATCGATGTCGAATGAATATTTAACTCACCACTTTTTCAGCATGTATTTTCAGCGCACCGCAGAACGATGTGGGTATATGTATTTTATCATATTTTTGATGTTTTCAATAAAAAACCTCATTTTTCAAGCAGAAAAATATCGTACCTACACGACATGAATATCATCCCGTGACAAGTAGGCCTACCACAAGCTCTGTCTGGCTCTGGTTTTGAGTCTGTGTGAGTGCTCACCAGTGTATTATACTGTGTGTGACGTTTAGACGTAGGTTTTATTTAGTCAACACTCACACAGACTCAAAACCATCTGGGTCTGGTTTTGAGTCTGTGTGAGTGTTGACTAAATAAAACCAGACAGAGCCAGAAAGAGCTTGTGGTATAGGCCTAAAGAAAAGGAGCAAGCCTTGTGTAATTATTTTAAGTACATTTAAACTCTAACGTATGAATTTCCACTACAGCTGAGACAAGAAATAGACGAGACAAGCAGAAATTAGACTAAACTCGTCTCAGTTTCGTTTTAAAGGAAAACCACCCAAGAATTACTCTTACCACTGGCTGTATAGCATAATAAATACCCGTCAAACAAAGGAACAAGCCATGTCTAATTGTAAATTTGTACACAAATTCGTACATTTCAGACCAAAACCCTATAAGAACATTCACGGCACTTTGTGGTTCCAACTCTTCATTTGAGTATTTTTCATTGTAATTGCGTTTAGAATGGGAAGCTATGAGATCAGCTGGTTCGCTAAATGTAACGTACTAAGAACCTCGGTTTGAGCAAGAAATCGAAGAAGGTTGTCAAAATAACAACCTTCTTCGAGATAAATCGAAAGCTGTAGGTACTGGCCAAATAATAGCAAAAGTATGAAATCCATTACTGTCGTGTGTAGCGGCCAGATAAATTCATATCAGTCGTGTAATTTAAAAATGGAACGGTCTTTTACTCCAAAACATGGCAACCAAGGAGGTAACTTATCAAAGTTTTTATTTAAATTTCGAACTGGTTTGCAAAATTAAATGCTGTTTATTGAAAAAATAAACAATGAACACTTCAACGCGACAAAATTTTCTCTACGACAAACAACTTGTTTGTCGTAATTGTATTTGGCAAGATGAGTTCAAGTCGTACTCAACCTCATCATCATCAACCTATATCAGTCCACTGCTGGACGTAGGTCTCTCCCAAGACGCGCCACTGAGCCCGGTCTTCGGCTCTTCTCCTCCAGTACTTGCTACATTTCGCAGATCGTCGCCCCATCTTAACGGAGGGTGTCTTTCTTACACTACGCTTACTTATAATACAAGTAGTACTACTCAGTTTTAATTTCCTCGCATTATTTGAGTACAGTACTATACAAGCCTTAGCTATTGGAATGACTCAGCTGCTCTTCTATCTACTATGTAAAAATTCTGTGTAAGTAATGTATCTGTGAGTTTAGCTTGAAACGCAGCGAGATTTTATTAATGTAATTTCCTTCTTCTGAATCTTATCTCCTCGTCTTGGTTAAGAGATGATTTATATTACCCTTGTTGGCATCCCTTTATCGAGATTACAATATATTCTGTCTGTACATTTTCGGCCATATTATTATATCTATTGTATTATCATTTGTTTATTGTTTTATAGGGCTGGGGAGGACATCTGGAGCCTTCTCTGGCCGATCGAGATTTTCAATGACCCTTAAATACACATTGGCATTTGCACAACCCCGCACTTTTTCAACATTTTCCGTATATCGTAGCTGTCGAGGCTTCTACGATGAGGTCGTCGATGAATTGCTCCAGGAAATCATCCATTCTCTCTTCGAAAAGAAGCAATAAAATAAAATTGCAAAATTATCTCGGTCGGCCTTAGAATTAGGCTCCTGGCAAGGCGAGGTGATGACAGGTGGATTAAGGCGCGTTAGGTGGTCACAGGCGGTGGTATTATACTGTGTGTGTGACGTTTCGACGTAGGATTTAATTTGGTCAACACTTACACAGACTCAAAACTAGAGCCAGAGACAGTGCGAGACAGAGCTTGTGGTAGGCTACTGTTTATGAATACGGGCCTTAAATTTCATCATACGCAACGGAAATTTCAGTTTCCTATCTCCCAAGCAAATAAAGATATTCTATGCTCTTCTCGATTGATCCGGCGCAGATAACATAATAAATGCATTTCCGGTTCGAATCCCTACCAATACTAAGTCTAGAATGTGATTTTGATATTGAATACCTATGCAGTAAGTTTGCTTGAAAACTGAATTTACGGCAGGTAAGGGGTAGACAACCTTTCAACATTTTTAAAAATAGAAAATCTCTGAGCGTTTTTATGAAAAATCGTAATCAACAAAATAAGTTCTATTTATATTTTATTTTAAATTCGTATTTACAAAAATAAATGTGCATAAGTACTAAATCTGCTATCTGGTTCCAATAGTACAAGCTCTGCTTAATTTGGGGCTAGATAGTGTTGTGTGGATAGTCTACAATATTATTTTTTTATTATTTAACTTGGCTTGAAACACCCTGTATTAACAAATAGGTACTAACCTAGATTAATATTTGTTAAATCAAAGTGCTATCTATTTCCATGCAAAGGGCGTGGTCCGTTGTCGAGCGTGGGACGTGGCACGGTTGGGTTTGGTCCAATTGCTCGAGTCAAATTAGTGTTTATTTACGCCGTACCCGCGTGGGTCATTTTTCACGTGGAGCTCAAGTAGTTTGCTAAATAAGTAGTCACTATAAATTAATATTGGACAATCCACACAACACTTTAGCCTGTGGGCTAGAAAGTGTTGTGTGAAGAAGAACTCAGAGTCCATACAAAAAAGAAGGGAACGCAAACTTAGTTCGTGGGATACAAAATAGATGGCGTTGGTTATGTTTAAAGCAAAAAGACTACCGGTCTCGCTTTTACTATGAGAACCAGATGGCTGATTTATACTTACATATTTTTTTTATAAATACCTATCTTAGAATACAATATAACACCCAGACATAGAACAAACATCCCGCCTTAGGTTGTGGGTTTGATCCCCGCCGAGAACAAAATATTTGCGTGGTGAAACAAATATTTGTTCTCGCCGGGGATCAAACTCACGACTTAAGGCGCAGAAGGCAGAGCTACCAACTGAGCTGAGAGGCCAGTCAAATTCAAATTCAAATCTATGTTCATAAGTTTAAACGCACTATATTTGTCAAAAACAAGACCACCGACATAGCTCGTAGAGTTATTAAGTTGAAGTGGCAATGGGCAGGCATGGGCATATAGCTCGAAGAACCGACAACCGTTGGGGAATAAAGGTTCTCGAATGGCAACCACAAACTGGAAGACGAAGCGTAAGGCGCCCACCCACCAGATGGACCGACAACATTGTTAAGATTAGGCCTCCCCTACACATTTCCAGGATGAACGACATAGGCTGGACATAGGTCCAGCAGTGGACTTATTCAGGCTGATGATGATGATGACTATATTTGTGCTATGATTCGTCTGCAAACATTCATACGACATTTTCCTTAAGAACCTCGTGGAGATAACCAATATCTTGACAAGGCACTTGACAGACCAGGAAATACTGTGAGATACAAGTTATGGGTTCAGAAGATTTCTTCAGAGAACAAATTAATTACACTTCCAAAGAAAATAACTTCGAAGTCTCTTTGTCAAAGAGTTTTCCTGCAGAGAGTGAAGTAGAAAGTACTTACAAACAAGTTAACCAAAGAGTACTTATAGTATCTTATTTGTGCCTATAGTAAGGCTATTGCGTACCTTTTGTTGCAATTAAAACCTAAATGCATCTGTCAGTTTTGACAGTATATTAATTTTCGATTGCACTAAATAACGACTCGTCAGTAAGAGATGGCAGTTGCTTAGCGTTAAGGAAAACGCTATTCGTCGAATAAAAAATATAAGTTCTTGTTTTTGACAAGCGTTAAAAAGAGATGGATATATTTTTATTGATAAATTTATCTGTATAGATTGAAAAACAAGCCCTTAGTAAAGTTTTGTAAATAAATATTTTAATTTCTTCGTTGATAAAGTCATATTTTTTAATCGTTTTTTTTTTTTTTTTTTTTTTTTTTTTTTTTCTGTAGGTTGAACGATTTGCCCTTATTAAAGTAAGGTTTTGGAAATAAATGTTTTTCTTTTTTTCCCATAAAGTCATACATAAATGTTCTTCTTCTTCTTATTCTTTGTGTCATGTTCAGTAATTGGTTATCTTACAAAGGCTACTTATATCATCGCTTAAACCTAGCTAACAGAAGTAGAGTCTGTTCAGAAAGAGAGCCGTCGTGGCCAAATTGAGAACTAACGTTTCGATTTTTATATGGCAGCTCATCCCTTTCTTTCTGTCAGCATATAATGTCACAATAGTACACTAGTTGTCATAGGATCAAAACGCAACAGACGCGCTATTGTATTGCATACTAAACAAAAAAGGTGATTAAGCACAGCAGCGCCCTCCAATTCCACGACGGTTCTCTTTCTGAACAGACTCTACCACGTGAAATTGAGGCGATTAGCCCATATCTATCTTCCTGTCGCAAACAGATGCTTAGCTTGTCTTACCCTCGTGTTATCCTCATCTATGACGTACCTACTCTATGATCTTGAAGTTTGCTTAAAGGTCACTTATCAAAGGAATTTAAAGGGCCAATCATCGCCCATTGAATAAAGTTTTTAAAATTAATTGCAAAAGTTTATTTTCAGTTTAAGGCGATGAATACGTGAAACAACTTCTCGCTCGTATACTTTGACCTTTTGATAGATTTACTCCCGAATACTGAAACGCAACTCAGATTTAAGCACGTCTCAAACGACGAATATTTGACAGTTTTCAATGAAAATCTGTCAAATATTCGTCGCTTGAGACGTGCTTAAATCTGAGTTGCATTTCAGTATTCGGGGGATAGACTCAAATCAAATTAAAGTTTGTCTATATAGTCCGTTTACTGACGATAGTTGAACGTGACAACGTCATGCAGCTGTCTACGCGGACGCACCGCTCACTCAAGTAGGAGAGAGACAGATGTCGAACGCTGCCGAACGCGATAGCCGATTGTGCCTCTTTTTCGCTCGTTCCGCGCTCTCGCTTGCACTTCAAGCCTTAAATGGAACACCTCAGAGCGAGGTAACGCCGCATGACGTCGAGTTTTTCCGTGCGTGCAGCCCCGGCTCCATCGAATTATAAGACGTTGTCACGTCAAAAACACAAATAGTCAGGCTGTGGAATGATCTCCCTGCTGACGTTTTCCTTTAGGACTAATAAGCATAGATAGTTTAGAGTAGACTTTAGAGCATGAAGTTCTTCAGAAAGGGCGTTTCAAAAGTTTTAAAGGGTCGGCAACGCGCTTGTGATGCCTCTGGTATTGCAGGCGTCCATAGGCTACGGTAGTCGCTTCCCATTAGATGGGCCGTTTGCTTGATGGTCTACTAAGTTGTAGAAAAAAAAGTTTTCATATTTTTCTTTACAATGCACAAGCTATACCTTCCTCCTCTCCTCTATAGGGGTTAGTTACGGTACGCCCAAGAGAGCTATGATGGCTACTTCGGTAAGGATTCCAATATTTCCTTCAATCGCTCCTGTGATTGACGAAACGTGAGATACATACAAAACGTTACAGAAGTTGAAATATTGTCAAAAGTTATACTTACCTGTTTTTTAAATTACTAATTGCTAAAAGATATCAATAATTATTGTTTAATTGACAGGTTTAATAAATAAGGCTTTAAAAAACCGCATGAAGAGACACATGGCCCAAGAGCTGGTGGGTAGCTGGCGCAGGAATTAGCATTCCTATTCAGCGTGGCAATGCCGCCAGTGTCTTGGGGACGCTTCCGTCTGACACTGATTTGCATCAGTTAAGCTATCTTTAGATCGTTATCTTGTTTCTTCTATCTCGTTTGTAACGGTCCGCAGATCGCTAACTGTGTTTCTTGTGTATTTTGTACACTAGCAGTTGCTGACCAAGCTTCGCTCGGTATGGTAAATTGTGTTTTTTGGAAATTATATTTGAATACGAATTACATACTGATGAAATGATGTTATATCAATAATATTTTACGATCATACCGACATATTAACAAAAATATGAACTGGTTATTTAAATAAAAATCACGAGTGCAATGAGATGGAAACATCCGGCACTTGTGTCTCGGGTATTAACGTAGTAGTTTAGTTCCACAATTCGTCAATGGATGGCGTTCTCCTGAACAAGATCAACAGATGGCGCTAGGAGCTATGATATATATGATTTATGATATACCTAGTGTACATGAAACTATATTTTCTCAAAATAAATCCTAGCCAGATTGATTTATCACCACCAAAATCCCCCGTATATTAAATTTCATGAAAGTCGTTGGGGCCGTTTCGGAGATTCAGATTATTATACACAAGCTTTTCTTATTTAAAGGTATAAAATTTTGTAAATTCTTGAAATTTGTAAGTAAGGCAACTACGGTACTGCGTAGGTATAGGTGTAGTGTATATTAAAGTACTCCAAGCATATTGTACCTCAGATAAAGGCTCGATATATCAAGTGGCACTTGACTCCAGGGCATCTTGACAGGGTCTTACCCCGGCGAGGTGCACGAGTGGGGTAAGAGGGGTTGAATCCAGCCCCGATCGAGACGGGTATATTACACACGGTCATATAGTAGCTATATTGTTGTGCTTATAGTACCATTAGCGGTCATTGACCGACATAAATAAAAACTATAATTGCACTAAAAGTTTAGTACCAAATTACGTAGTGCGTGCGTTTTAACCGACTTCAAATAAAAAAAGAGGGAGTTCTCAATTCGATTGTTAGTAGGTGTGTAAGTATTTATATCAGCTATCTGGTTTCCATAGTAAAAATTCGAGCTTGTACTATGGGAACCAGAGCTGAGCTGAACCAGAGCTGGAAAGCAGATGATTAGATGAGATGCTTAATTTGGGGCTTAATAGTGTTATTTGGATTGTCCACAATAGGTATTTATTTATTTAATTTGGTAAATGATTTTGCCCTCTGATTGCTACCGCGATTAATTATTTAGTAAACAACTTTAGTCCCACCGGAAAAATTACCCACGCGGAATACTGTGTAACTAAACACTGTTTTTTTTTGTAAATCATCATTTCATCCCGTTTGCACCCACTGCTGAGTATAGGCCTCCTCTCTATTGCGCCACTCTTTCCGCTCCCTCGCGAATCTCATCCACTCATTCCCAGCACTTGCAATGTCGTTCGACCAACGGGCGGGTGGTCTGCCTCTAGGTCTTTGAGCATCCCTTGGCTTGAAAATACATTATAGATGTATAAAACCTCAGCAGTGAAAACTTAGAACCAGCCAACGAAACACGGCAATACCTAGTTTTAAAATACTTTTTGAGCTAGATCAAGGGCGTAGGCTGATTATAATTCATGAAATTCGTTTTTATAGCTTCATGTTTCGGTTTAATTTATAATAGCGATGACTTTTACAATCCGAACAATGGATATTTATAACAGTAGTTTTTATCGGTTTACTTTCCTTTCATTTTCGCAGCAAATGAATGTGCTAAAACAAAATTTTCATTAATATGCAGTCGAAAATTTTCCAAAATACCTACTACCATGCGTACGAGGTTGATTTTTGAAGTACTTATTTTCTAGTACTGTGTCCATGAAATTGACCATTTTTGACCAACCTCAAAACTCGTATTTTGTGGTAGGTACATCAATAATAAAAAGTCCTGAAAGAGACCATTTTGTAAATACAACACAAATTGTAAGTTTTGTTATTAAATGTTATTTATAATGTAGTATGTTATAATAACGATACAGTTATTTAATGAGTTCTTCAAACGTTGCACAGGTGTGGAAATAGCTGGCGTGGCATACGTCGGCAACTCATAATACTCACGACTCGGCACAGTATTCATAAATTACAGCATGTAAGAGTATTATTTGTAACCAACTTTAAATAAAAAAGGAGGTTCTCAATGCGGGTGTATTTTTATTTATTATGTTTGGTAATGCATAACTTATTGATTTTAGATTTTTGGATTTTGATCATGCTACTAGTTTTTCTAGTGAAGTAAGTATAAATAAGTATTTATGTTGACAGATAAGTTTAAATTTACTGCCTTACCTACTTAAAAAACCTGTCAAAATGTAATACGTAATTATTGCAAAATGTGTCAAAAAGAGTGAATCAGTGTAGAAACGAATTCCGTCTTGATTTTTTGAGCAACATTTTAACTTGAGTAAAAGTTTCTAAGTAGAAGCTGATCTACTGCTGGCCTACCATGAGCTCCATATGGTTATGGTTATGTCAAAATTGTGTCAACAGTGTCAACACATTCAAACCCAAAAAGAAAATAAATGTGTGGGTCAGCCTATCTATATACAATTTGACACCCATAGCCATAACCATATGGAGCTCGTGGTAGCTCTGCTGTTCATCATCATCATCATCCGCAGCCTGACTAAACCCACTGCTGGGCATCCTCTTTGCTCTTGCCATTCACCAGGATCTTGGGCTACCCTCATCCATCTGCGGCCCACGACGCTCACAATGTCATTAGTTCATCTACTGTTAGTTAAACCAAACTGTTGCAGGTGCTAACAATAGAAACACGCAAGAATAAACCTGAGGCTAATTTCTCTGGCAAACTGTTTATGAAACAAAGCAAAAAGTAAACAAATGTAGTATTTTTTAGCTTTGAAAAATATTAAAATATGCGAAGTTATGAACGTTATACACTCGCCCGCAAAAATAAAGTTTCACCTTTGAAAATAGTAAGATAACTTCTTTTGCTATATAAAAACCTAATACGTCTCACTAGGTGGCAGCACCACACTGGAACTTCACTACTATTATTATTTTTGTTTGTGAAAGGATCATACAAAACACGGCAGGAACCAAGTCGTGTTTGTTGCCTTTTCCTCTAGGCTTGGTCACGTGAAACTGGCACCTAGATTCACCTAGCTTTAAGACGTTTCAAAACCTTGTGATACTATTGAATAAATACATATTTGGATTTGAATTTGAGGATATGCCGACTGTATGCAACCCTACCTTTTTACTGTAATGATATATAAAAAGCTTTATAAGTAAAAACTACCTGTTTTCAAAGGGCGATTCATTTTTCAATTTCGCTTTTTAACCGACTTCCAATCAAAAAGGAGGAGGTATATAATTATATATTATTATATAGGTATATAATTCGGTTGTATATTTTTTTTTTTTTTTTTAATGTTTGTTACCGCATAACTTCGTCATTTGTGAGCCGATTTGAAAAAATATTTTTTTATCTGAAAGGTACTGTTTCCAGATTAGTCCCATTTTAATTTTATTAAAATCGGGTTTGCTATTTTTTTTTAAATAATTTTTTTAATGTTTGTAACTGCATGCCTCCGTCATTTATGAACCGATTTAGAAAATTATTTTTTTATTTGGAAGGTTATTTTTACGTCCCGATTATCCCAAACAAATTTGTTTAAAATCGGTTTAGCCGTTTGACAATGAAGTCGGTTTCTCAAGTTTTTTAAACTTATAATTATGTGAGTTTGTTTTTGTTTTGTATTTTTTTTAAATAATCAATAATGTTTATTTCGGACCAGATTTACAGTGGTACACAAAATTAGGAAACGATGATAACTGCATCAGCTGTTAGACTGTGTCGCAGCTACCCAACGCCCGCCTCCATATTTTGTTTTTCACGTCAAGATGATACATTTCCATAACGAACGTAAGAAATATATTTTTATGTAACTCAAAAAAACTTTAAAGTGGTAATGATGAAAAATATATGAAATTAATCAATTTCCGAATTCCAGCTGTTAGATTCAATAGTACGTGTGACGCCCACATAATGACAACACCATTATAAAACTATTACCCAATGCTATTTTACAAAGATTTTTGATTGGACGATTTGGTTTCTCAATCTCTTGAATAACAAACACTAATTTGACGATTACTTAATAACGACTGTACCTACCGTTGTACGCAATAAATATTGCACATCGGCTTTTTTGGTTTCGTAGAGTGCTATCTCTTTCTGACGCACACTACGCTATAGGAAGCCGAAATTAGCCGATATGCAATATTTGTTGCCTACATAATTTATTAACAAAATAATTATAAGTTTAAAAAACTTGAGAAACCGACTTCATTGTCAAACGGCTAAACCGATTTTAATCAAATTTGTTTGGGACAATCTGGACGTAAGAATAACCTTCCAAATAAAAAAATAATTTTCTAAATCGGTTCATAAATGACGGAGGCATGCAGTTACAAACATTAAAAAAATTATTAAAAAAAAAATGGAAACACCGATTTAAAATGGGACCAATCTGAAAGCAGTACCTTTCAGATAAAAAAAAAATTTTTCAAATCGGCTCACAAATGACGAGGTTAGGCGGTAACAAACATTAAAAATAAAAAAATACCTACAACCGAATTGAGAACCTCCTCCTTTTTGGTTGGAAGTCGGTTAAAAAGGTTTAAGGTTTATAGCCGCTTAATCCGCGTAAAAAAGATATGACTGTATCTTCAGTGGAAATAAAACTCACAACCTCTAGCGAAAAACCAGAGCTAGGCAAACTGAGTCTTGAGGTTTAATGGAGTTCAATTATTCACAGAGCAGAATTACACAAATTAAGTCGTTTCTGTAATTTAATGTACGAATTAAATTAAATTTAGAGAATTTGCGATGTTTGTAGTCTTCTAACTTAAGAGGGAATCACACAGGCGACTCTCCATACAAACGTAGTCCCCTATTTCCTCCCTGGATAATGCCTCTAGAGTAACCATTTTGTCTCATAAAATCCAGATCTGCTATACTATACGTGCTCGTATGTTTTCATTTTTTTCAGAAACTTATTATCAATAACTTATATCTAATATTCAATAGTTAATATATCTTTTCTATATCACACTCTGTATCATCATAATCATCAATATCAGCCTGGAAAGACCAGTGCTAGACATAATCCTTCCTTATATTGTATGGGGTGAGTTTTCTGTCGTCAAGTCATTACGCTTGGCAGCCAATAATTGTCTAAGGCCAATGGTGACTGTTATTGATGTTAAATATAAAGAAAATACATCCGTAGTTTTTGTAGTTTTTTGACGTGACAACGTCTTATAACTCGATGGACGCACGAAAAAACATGACTCATGAGGCGTTACCTCGCTCTGAGGCGTTCCATATAAGGCTTGAAGTGCTAGCGAGAGCGCGGAACGAGCGACAAAGAGGCACAATCAGCCTTCGCGTTCGGCAGCTTTCGACATCTGTCTCTCTCCTACTTGAGTGAGCGATGCGTCCGCGTGGACAGCTGTATGACGTTGTCAGGTTCAACTATCGTCAGTAAACCGTCTTTACAGACAACCGATTGTTTTTACGTGAAAACTTCCTGTGGCGGGCTAGAGCATTTTTGGAAAAAAAACAATAAACTCATTACTTGGCTTTTAACTTTTGGGACATTATACAAAATATTTGTTATTTCCATAAGTGTAGTAAACACTATAAAATACTACTTAGAAGGTTTTTCTGGCACTTTTCTTACTGTCACTCTGTGTAGTGACGGATGAATCATAATTCTATGGCAGAATACCCCCCCCCCCCCCCCCCCCCCCCCCACTTCCAGAATGCAAACTTCAAACAAAAAAATATCAAAGTGAATACCAAGAAATGGGATTGCAAACATCTAAGATAAACAATTATGAATATCTATTTGTGGTCAGTTTGAATTCATTCAAAGATATTTGTTCGTGAATATTAAAAACGTTTCTATATCCTCAGACATTTTGTTCAGAAAAGCCTTTGTGCGTGCCTTTCATTGAGACATTATTTTTTTTTCAGACCGAGTCTTTGATTACGATTCCCCTTGAAATAACAAAGCATTGTGGAAAGATGTAAAGCCAAATATTATAAAAACACGCAAACGAATTCAATTCAAAAATGTATTTATTCAGTTGTACCACAAGGATCGTCTTTGAAACGTCTTAATGTGGAAAGATATTGGAAGTCAAGTAAAGCCAAATATTATAAAAACATACTAGTTAAAAACTTATCTTACTATTGTACCCCGATTCGGAGTATTTCGTCTACCAAATGTTGTTTTCGTGTGAGCACTTGTCTCTCTCTTTAATATGGAAAATTGATGAGACAACAACTCGATTCGATCGTTTCTACGTAACGTATTTTTGCTGTCTCATCTTTTCTCCATACAATTGAAAGAGACAAATAGACAAAACGAAAACAACATTTCGTAGACGAAATGTGGTAGCAAAACTCCGAATCGGGGTACTGTTGTTTGTATTGTGTACCAATTTCGTATTTTATATTGTTTTACATAGTTTTTGTATAAAGGGCAGGAAGAAGAAGATTGTTTTTGTATAAATATGTCAACCTATGGACCACGTGTCTGCAATAAAGAAAATTATAGATTATAACCCTCCTGAACAAATTCAAATCAAATTTGATTCAGTTGTAACCTTGGTTGTAACACTTTGAAAAGTATTAAAGCTAGGTGAGCGGTCGGTAATAAGGCTGCAAGTATCGCCCCTGCTAGAACATATTCTAGTTTTTCCTCGCGTTTTATTTGCGTTTGAGGAAACTTTTATAAAAGAAAATAAAACTATGAGAGCTCAACCCTCAAGCCGTGACTTGAATTTTTGATAATGTGGATGTTAGCGGTCAGACTGCCCTTTGCCCTTTGCCTGGTCAAGACCAAATGACTGGATTTGCATAATGCCTTGTAATAGCTTAAATGAAAAGTAGCAGTATATTAGACCTCTTTGTGACGGACTCATCCGGGGAAGTACTGCCACCATGCCTATTTCTGCCGTGAAGCAGCATTGCTGTGTTTCTGGTTGAAAGGCCGGTGAAATTATTGGTACGTGAGGCTGAACATTTGTGTGCCTCAAGTTGGTGGACGCGGGGCAGTACATCGTAGGGCACGTTCCTGACGTGCGTGACCTACGAGGCAGAGCTTCGTTAATATTATTTATTATACTAAGCCAAAGTGGTCTATCTAACGCCTTGCAACGAGTAGGTACATTAAATTTAATGTACTAAAATACGACAAAAAGACGAACCTACAAATACATTCTAAAGTTCATGATAGGACATAAAGATTCAAGAACCTTTTATAAAAACCTTGGCATAAAATAATAAAACATGTCCAAAAAATTACATTCAGCGGTTGTAAGGTTTCATATCATTTTAATACTTATATCTGCATTTTAATTAATAATATGTAGCTGCAGATATTTACTTCCCAACTATACAGACTGTTTAAATGTTGAAATAGTAAATAGACTATGGAGAAAGTCAATGTTTTTAAATAATGCCAATTGCCTTTTCGAGAGGGCGCCACTATCGTAAGTGGAAACCAAATATGACTGACAGCGAAGCAAAATGTAATTCGACCATTATAGTTCCCCTTTGATCAACTGAGCTGATAAGTGAAGCTGAACACTGTGTAAAAGTACCATGTCTGAAAACTTTACATTGGCTTTGTGTAGATGCACAAAAGACTATAGTTACGAAATGGTACACGGCTCGTTTGGTAAATCACTGAATCCGTGTTCGATTTTTAAATTTTTACGACAGAATTGAAAACTCACAGCGGATTCAGCGACCGCTTGATCAAATTGTGTTGCCAGGAATAGACTCATTGCTCTTCGAAGCAAAATTAAAACAACGCATAATTATGGTTATCATAGTACTGTGCTAGAGTTGGATACATAAAATTAGTAAGAGCTAAAAAAATATTGTAAACACAAGTTCTTCTTAAAAAAAATCGGTTGTCTGTAAAGTCGGTTTACTGACGATAGTTGAACGTGACAACGTCATGCATACAGCTGTCCACGCGGACGTATCGCTCACTCAAGTAGGAGAGAGACAGATGTTGAACGCTGCCAAACGCGGAGGCTGATAGTGCCTCTTTGTTGCTCGTTCCGCGCTCTCGCTTGCACTTTTTTACTTTAAGACCTCACCATGTAACATAATAATTGCAATAAATAATATGAGTATGAGTATGAGTACTTCAAGCCTTAAATTGAACGCCTCAGAGCGAGGTAACGCCGCATGAGTCATGTTTTTTCGTGCGTGCAGCCTGCTACATCGAATTATAAGATGTTGTCACGTCAATAATTACTAACAAAAATTGTGATAAAAAAAAATGTTTTGGCAATCTGTCGATTGAATCACAATTAACTTAGGATACCTACTTTTAGCTTGTTTTTGGTGGTAATCAATATATGTTTTGTGTGTTATATTGTATTCTAAGTACATTATGTATTTACAAAAAAAAAGTAATTAAGTATTATATATCAGCTATGGCTGATATAATACTTAAATACTTTTTTTAAGTATTACCTAAATAGTATTAAATAAATATTGTAGACACATTTTGTCCACACAATACTATAGTATTGTGTGGATTGTCTACAATATTTATTTATTTTGCTTAATTTTTCAGATGCTATCTTGTTACACCTTGTATTCTCCGTTTATAGCGCAGACCCTCATAACGCAACAGTATTCCACGTCGTTTTGCCCTTTACAGCCCTTTGTGTAAAGGGAGTACTGGAAATGATAAGAAATTTCAGGTTTTACGATCCGACAAAATAGACATTACGCTGTTTCCTAAGCGATAACCATTTTAATTATTACGACTGTATCAAATTATCATCACGAATACTCTGAAGAAGTCCCAGGGGGCCTGCTTGTCCTCAGCCTTTAAATAAATGTGTTTCCAGTCCATTAAGTGGAGTGGCACTACTCTGGAACTTTACTGCTATTATTGTTATTTTTGTTTCGTAAAAGGATCAAACAAAAAAACGGTAGGAACCAAGCCGTAGTTTGCTGCCTGTCCTTCTAGGCTTGGTCGCGTGGAACTGGCACCTAGACTCACATAGCTTTAAGACGTTTCGAAGGGATTTTCAAGATTTGACTTTTTATTTACTTTTATGTATTTATTGGCTAACTTGATTACTATTGTTTTTTTTACAGAATAATATGAGCTGCATGGTGTAGAAGTGTTGGACCAGCGCAATAACATGGAATATACGTTTTATAAAGATTTTATAATGCCCAAAGTGTGTTGCAATAACCGTGGTCGCGGGCAGACTGGAGCATTGACATGAGTGCTACCGTCGTTGAAAAGTGGAGGCAGCATCACTAACTACCCTCACTTGATCTTCTTTGTCCATATAGAATCCGAAATACCCGTGTAATAGTTTAAATATGTTTTATGATCACGAAAGTTTAAAAATCTATAAAGGCTTTCGCACAACAAGGCGATGGCGATTACGTGTAATGCTATCAAATAATACCCCGTTCCCAAAAGTCGAGCTTTATAAAATCTTTGCGATTTTCCTGAACACTAAAAAAAGTAGTAAACACTATATAAATAGTTAGTTCAATAAATCAATAGTTATGTTTTATAGATTTACCAACATTTTCAGTTCGATAAAGTTGAAAACTGCGTCCGTTATATAACGTCAGCGGCAACATAGAAAACGAGGGTTTAAAAAGCAATAATGTTCTTCATTTCCAGTGGGATTCTGTATACATAAGGTATGTTAATGGGAATTCAGACCTACTACTACTTACGAGGCTCATCGGGACGAGACATAAAGGTTGTAATTTGTAATAGTACATTGTTACCTGAGGGTTGAAAGTAACTTTTTTTGAGTCCCGAGACGGGTTTGGCGCCAGAGCGTAGCGAGGGCGCCAATGGAGCTTGAGGGACTTTATGTTATTTTACTGTCTTTTTGTTATTATACTATCTTTATGTTATTTTAATTTAACTTTTAGATCGCGGACTAATTAAACTTTTTAAACTTCTTACCGTTGTAATGGGTTTCCAACCTGCTTGCTGAATAAAAAGTTGAAATTTGGTTCAATAACCTCCTTGCAGTTAGAAAGACTTTAGAAAGTTGGAACATGGCTGAATAAATAGAACTTGTTTTTTTTTTATAATTTGATAGCTGTCAGTAGAAAGCGATTCTCCCTAGGGCTGAAAGTATTACTTTCATTAGGCCCCTCAGGCAACTTCAGACCTACTTTCCGAGTATGAGCAATGAAAAAGTATTTCCTTCCTCGGGGGTTTTGTAAAATGGTAGTTTTTTGACGTGACAACGTCTTATAATTGGAGCCGGCTGCACACACGAAAAAACATGACTCATGCTGCATTACCTCACTCTGAGGCGTTCCATTTAAGGCTTGAAGTGCAAGCGAGAGCACGGTACGAGTGACATATAGGCACGATCGGCCTCCACGCTCGGCAGCGTTCGACATCTGTCTCTCTCCTACTTGAGTGAGCGATGCGTCCACGTGGACAGCTGTATGACGTTGTCACGTTCAACTATCGTCAGTAAACCGACTTTACAGACTAAGCAAAAACGTTTTTTTATACAAATTCAAATATTCGTG
The DNA here is from genome assembly GCA_947578465.1 of Thera obeliscata. Lineage (NCBI taxonomy): Eukaryota > Metazoa > Arthropoda > Insecta > Lepidoptera > Geometridae > Thera > Thera obeliscata. The sequence continues at coordinate 2,052,685 of OX387915.1, forward strand.
CTTGTTATGTATAGTCTCTGTAGATCATCAACATCACAAACACGAAAACTTTGAAACAGTTATAAAGCTATAAGTTACGTGTGTGCAATAAATATATTGAGTACTGAGTTTTGAAATATAACAACGGCAAAATAAACTTTAATTAATAAAGGTAATTTTGTATTGCAAGGACATTTGTGTTGTACTCAATTGGATTAGAACCAAAGGGCTTAGGTTCTCGTATGAGGGGGTACAACTTTTAATTGGGTTACTAAGTTTGAATAAGGGCTTGTGACGTGGCTTCCTTTGTCACTCCTAACCGACCCACTAAAGTCCACGGTCTTACAGTGACATCAACTTATCTGCTTAGGCGAGAAGGGAATTTCGTAATGGCAACTTATTGCAAAATTGTGAAGCAAAATCAATATTGTGGACAAGCCCCACAACACTATCTAGCCCCAAATTAAGCAGAGCCTGTACTATGGGTAACTAATATAATACGTATTTAATTATTTTTTTGTAATACATATTCATATATACACAAAATAACACCCAGACAGAGAACAAACATCAAAAATATTGGTAACTTGTATGCATTTTTTTTTGTAATTACTTGCTTAGAGTACAATATAACACACACATACATAGAATAAACACCTGTGTTCACCACACAAATATTTGTTCTCGGTCGGGACACGACCTACGGCGCAAAAGGCAGAGCCAACTGAGCTGAGAGACCAGTCAATAAGATTAAATGAAGTGAAATAAAAATATGTGTCAAGTGCACGAAAGGAGCCTCTTTGAGGCGCACATCAAATCCCTTCACCACACTTGGTTCGAAAGAATCAGTGACACGATAAGAAGAAGTAAAAAATAGTATAATAATCTCGGTCGGAAAAACCCCGTGTTCTTGAATAAGGAGGCTTGCCAAAAGATAGAGACCGTGTTATAAAGCGGGTTCCCAAATGGGGTCTGGTTAATGTACGGCCAGTAAATGTACACCCAGTTAAAATGAATCCACTTTTTTTACTGTAAAATTAGTAAGGCCCATGTACACAGTAGCAGTTCAATATTTCAATTACAACTTTTGTTATCTAGCGATGGATAATTTTCCTAAAAAGGATAGCACTATGCACTGGTACAGCTCGCTTTACTCGCTCGCCTTCTGCGTAGATTATATATGCTTTAACCTAACCTATCCAAGTCGGAGTCGCCCTATTAAGTATCAATAAGAAGTACAAGTATCCAGTGCCAGAACAAAAAAACTAAACCAGCCAGTCAATACGCGATAAATACCCGTGTAATAGTATAAATAAAAAAACTAAAATCAATGATTGAATTGTTACAGTGTACATGAAGCTCGACAGGCATCGTAAAGAGGGGTGTACAATAACTGGATTTACATTATCGCCTCCCCCAAATGTTTAAAAGTTGGCCGTGCGTTATAACTTATTTCACTAACTTTTAATGCTCTTTCGAACTGTTCATCTAAGGATACTAAGGGGAAGATACGGTCAGCATACAGAGTGACAAGCCTAAACAAAAGATTTTTTTTATCTGACGCTACTCTGTAGATGGAAAATCTAGCCTTCAGAGCAATGTTTGATCCCGAGCGTCCCCTTTGTTGGTTCTGCTCCCCTGGTACTTTACACAGTGGTTTTGGTCACTTGCACAACGATGTTAGTAAAGTATCTATATAGGTAACCTACTGTTTGCCGAAGTTGTAGTTGAAAGCAGAGCTACTGCCAAATGAGCTAGTTTTCTTCTTATCGTGTCACTGATTCTTTCAAACCAAGTGTGGTGAAAGGATTTTAAGTGCGCCTCAACGAGGCTCCTTTCGTGCACTTGACACATATTTTCGAACTTTTTAGGTTCTACGACATGCCGGTCTCCTCACGATGTTTTCCTTCACCGTTTGAGAGCGCTGGTATAGTGTACATACATTTTTGAGCACAAAAACTCATTGGTACACGACTGGATTTGAACCCACGACCTTCGGATCGGAAAGCGGGGACGCTACCACTAGCCCACCAGCGCTCTTTGAGCTAGTTAGACGACAAGAGTTTAACAACTGAACCACTTCTAAAAGTACTAATTACATGCGCGTGCCTTACGATGCACTGCCCTGCGTCCTTCAACATGAGGCATACAGATGTTCAGCCTCACGTGCCAGTAATTTCACCGGCACCCACACCCTTCAAACCGAAACACAGCAATGCTGCTTCACGGCAGAAATAGCTATTACTTACCTACAAAATTAACCAATGTTTACGGAAATCGCTGAAAAAACAACATTTATACGCCATTTTCTCAAATCTGAATCATTTTAAATTACATTTGGTGCGTGCGCTTTGAAGGTGCGTGAATTATGAATTCATTTTGAATATGAATGCCTGGGGAGCCCCTATGTACACAAACCAGGAAACTGGCACACACATGAAGGATTATGTATTCACAAAAAACGGTAGGAACCAAGCCGTGGGTTGTTGACTGTTCTTCAAGGCTAGGTTGCGTGGAACTGGCACTGAGACTCACCTAGGAATAGAGATAATTATTTCAAAGCTCTATATAGCTTTCAAAGTGATCCTTGAGATTGTGTGCTTTATCATCATTATCATCAACTTGAAGAAGTTCATTGCTGAATGGCCTTTCCCGGTACAAGTAAACATCGAAACATCGAAACATCGAAACATCCAAGCATCCAAGCATCCAAACATCCAAACATCCAAATATCCAAACATCCAAACATCCAAGCATCCAAACATCCAAACATCAAAAAATCCATACATCCAAACATCTTAACATCCAAACATCGTATCTTATCACATTTATGGTATTAGTAGGATCTAAAGATTAAATCTAAATCGGCTGAACTTCCTTAAACTTCTCAACTTTCATAAATTACAATCCGAAAGCTTCTAATTAAGCGAGTTTGTTTGAGTTAAGCAAAACTATTCTCTGTGAACCTTTCTGGGTCCAAGTTGGCCTTCTAAGCTGTAAAATTGAAACTTTTCGTTCATCAATTATTCAAAAACCGTCCTTATTCAGTAAAGTTTAAAGGATGACTTTGAAATGACTTCAAAATACAAGTGAACCCAGAACCAGGCGCGCGTTGAAGTGAAGCTGCGAGGTAGCAACTTCACCATTTCGGGTTCACTGTTTTTGTGTTTCGTTTGAGTGTACTCTTCAATTTTGCGGTGTTATATTACGGTACTTCTCACTAGCTTGTAATATTGGGGTAGCACATTAAATTTTTTACAACTATTAGCAAAAAAATTGTAAACAAATCAAACAAATGTCACTTACTTACTTCATGTTGGTCATGTCATGAAATTTCTACTCTTCTTCTTTTTTTGTGATATCTATTTGTCGTTTGTAAGTCAGGTATGGTTAAATTGTCAATGTCAAACGAATTCATTGACTTACCATCCATGCATGAACAGTGAAAATTTTCGTTCAATAATTATGTTGCGCTCGGTACACTGTGTTCGGTTGAATTTTTTCTTTTGTAATTTTGTTTTTCTATGGTTTTTTTTTTCTTTTTCTCTTGGTTAAGTTTGTGTTTCTCTTTCAGCAAACCGGCTTGTGTGGAGGCTAGTTTATTTGCTGTATCGCAGTAAATATTCGTAGGTTAGTTCATTATATTTTAATATTATAATATTTATTCTATAATTATTTATTTATTATATATATATTTTTTTTTATGACTGATGTATTTGACGACAGTTTTTTCTCTTGCTCATCATCTTGCTCTTCTGACAAAGATTATGCCAGTGCTTTCAGCGACGACTCACTCCATTTGCGTGACCAACTAGAAGCTATATTTTGTGTTTTCCCAGGAAACCTAAACATTGTTCATATAAATGCCCAAAGCATTCCATCCCACTTTGAAGATGTCCACTCATCTTTCGACCTTAGTACGCTTGACGCAATCCTAGTTTCGGAATCATTCCTGAAACCTGCTATGCCTTCCACTCAATACCCTCTCCCTGGTTTCAAACTGATTAGAAATGACAGAGTGGGTAAGGGCTGCGGTGGGGTTGCCATATACCTACGTGCCGACATTCCCTCTAAAATAGTGGATCATTCCCCTCCTGAGTATTCTAATTTTGCAGAGCATCTCTTTATTGAGATCATTGTTAACCATGCCAAAATTCTCCTTGGTGTGTATTATCCCCCTTCTTGCAACATCGATTACTTTTCCTCTCTTGAACTTAAACTTGAGTCACTCACCCCTCTCTATGACCATACAATTCTTCTTGGAGATTTTAATACATGCCTGCTTAAAGAGGATTCGCGTGCAAAAAAACTGACTTCTCTGATTTCATCTGTCAACATGCATACTCTTCCGCTCTCTGCCACTCACCATGCTCCCCATTCTTCTCCCTCTCTACTCGATCTTATTATGGTTTCCGACCCTAACCGTGTGGCAACGCATGGTCAATTAGCTTCTTCCTTCTCCTACCATGACCTTCTGTATCTCTCCTATAAAATTCGCTGCCCCAGGCCCAAGCCTAAGTTTCGTTTTATTCGCAGTTTCAAAGATATAAATCTGGATCGCTTGAGACTGGATGCTAATAACATTGACTGGACACATGTCATAGATGCAACTAGTATTGACGACAAAGTTTCTACTTTTAACTCAATCGTCGTTGGCCTTTTTGATATCCACGCTCCCCTTAAACGTGTCAAAATTAAACATCCACCAGCTCCCTGGCTGACACAGCCTATTAAAAAGGCTATGGCACTGCGGGATAAAGCCAAAAGGCTTTACAAAAAGTGTCCTACTGAGGATAACCTGACTAATTTTAAGAAGTTACGTAACCGGTGCACCAAGATGTGCAGGAATGCTAAGAGACACCATATTCACGACTCCATTGAAAGTTGTAGTCCTCCTCAAATGTGGAAATTTCTAAACTCTTTGGGAATCGGAAATCACTTTGACGAAACTTCAATCTCGTTCGACCTTAACTCAATTAATACTCACTTCTCTAGTTCTCCTATCTCTTTGGATATTAGTACCAAGCTTTCCACTATTGACCATTTATCTCGCCTGACTAAACCTAATTGTCCTGATTTCATCATGAGGGAGGTTGCTGAGGATGAAGTGTTGAAACTGATTAAATCTGTCTCTACGAAAGCTGTAGGTGTTGATGGCATCCATGTGCACATGCTGCAAATCCTTTCCTCTGAGCTCGTTTCTGCAATCACACACATCATTAACTTTTCTCTTGAAACGAGCTCGTTCCCTTCTATCTGGAAGAAAGCTTTTGTGCTCCCACTTCCTAAAACCTCAAATCCCTCCACTTTATCCGAATTTAGGCCCATATCCATCCTTCCTATCTTATCCAAAATCCTTGAGCATGTTGTTCACAAGCAACTCTCTCACTTCCTCCATCTAAACAACCTTTTGAGCCCCTTCCAGTCTGGTTTCCGTCCAGGACACAGCACTGTCAGTGCCCTGATAAAGGTATCTGACGATATCCGATGGGCCATGGACAACCAGCTTCTCACGGTCTTAGTGTTACTCGATTTCAGCAGCGCTTTTAATTCAGTTGATTATGACATTCTTCTCTCTATTCTTTCCTCTCTCAACATTTCTCCTTCTGCAATCTCCTGGTTTAACTCTTATCTTTCGGGACGCTCGCAGTGTGTGCGCTCTGAGGAGTCCCTCTCTGGCTGGTGTGAGATCACTGCGGGTGTACCTCAAGGTGGCGTTCTTTCCCCTCTTCTTTTTTCTGTTTTCATCAATGCTATCACCCAAGTCATCTTTTCCCATTATCACCTATACGCTGATGACCTGCAAATTTATAGGCATTTTAAGGTCGATGAGATTCTTATTGGCATTGACCAAATTAATGCAGATCTTAAAAATATTCACTCATGGGCAAAAGCATTTGGCCTTCTCGTTAACCCTTCAAAATCTCAAGCCTTAATCTGCGGTAGCCCCTACATGATGAATATGGTCCGTAAATCTTCCCCACCTCCTCTATTTTATGCTGATTCCCCCATCTGTTACTCCGCTACTGCCAAGAATCTGGGTGTTATTTTTGACTCCCAACTGTCTTGGATTGGTCACGTCAATGGAATCAGCAAACGGGTTCACTTTTCCTTCCAATCCCTCAAGCGATTCCAGAAGTTTTTACCTTTTGAGACTAAAGTCATTCTGGCCCAAACTCTTTTATTACCCTTACTTGACTACGCTGACTCCTGTTTTTTAGACGCTACAGAGGATATCTGCAATAAATTGGAGCGTCTTCAGAACTTATGCATCAGATTTATTTTCGGGTTACGTAAGTATGATCACGTTTCGATGTTCAGGTCGCAGCTAAAGTGGCTGCCGATTCGTCGTCGCCGTGATCTGCACATCCTGTCTCTCCTGTATAACATACTTAATAACCCTCTCTCTCCTTCATATCTCCGTGAACGTTTCGATTTCCTTGTCCCCCGTGGTGAGCCTTGCAGAACAGCTAAATCTTTACTATTAAAAACGCCTACACATTCCACAAGACGATATAATGGCTCCTTCACTGTTCACTCCATGAAACTTTGGAACTGTCTTCCTCATACCATCCGTGCGAGTCCTTCGCTAGGTATTTTTAAGCGCAGAGTCAAAGAGCATTATCTTTCCTTATAAGTATACATTAGTTTATATATAATTTGTATATATATTATATGTATAGTATTAGTATATATCGTTATTCATGTATGTATATACTTATTTGTTGTGTTATTAATACATTTTACTTATATTATAATAATATTGTCAAATCCCCTTCTTGTACACGTACCCACCTCTATTTACACACATATCTATCCTTAAAGGTTTGCTGGAAGAGAACTCTCTTTAGGGTTAAGCTCGCCTTTGTACATGTCTTTACTTTATGTTTTATAAATACTGTCTATATGTGTGTGCAATAAAGAATAAAGAAGCTTAAAAACTTGGGAAACTGACTTCAGGGCTATGCTGAACCGATTTTGATAAAATATCTATGGGGCAAACTGAAAAAAAAAAAATCCTGGAAAAGCATTAATAATAATATTTAATATTAATAATAATATTTAATATTTTAGACAATCTACACAACACTATCTGGCCCCAAACTAAGCAGAGCTTGTACTATGGGAACCAGATAGCTGATATACTACTTACATACTACATAATTTTTTTTGTAAATACATACTTAGAATACCATATAACACCCAGACAGAGAACAAACATCTGTGTTCACCTCACAAATATTTGTTCTCGGTGGGAATTGAACCCACGACCTACGGCGCAGAAGGCAGAGCTACTACCAACTGAGCTGAGAGGCCAGTCATTACCTGTGTCTCCTAAGACTACACTAGATATTAAGAGGGAATCACACAGGCGACTCTCCATACAAACGTAGTCCCCTATTTCCTCCCTGGATAATGCCTCTAGTAGAGTAACCATTTTGTCTCATAAAATCCAGATCTGCTATAAACGTGCTCGTATGTTTTCCTTTTTTTCAAAAACTTATTGATAAAGAAAATATGACCCTCATATGATTTATATGAAATATGAGTTGGAGGTGATATTTTCTTTATCAATAAGTTTTTGAAAAAAAGGAAAACATACGAGCACGTTTATAGCAGATCTGGATTTTATGAGACAAAATGGTTACTCTACTAGAGGCATTATCCAGGGAGGAAATAGGGGACTACGTTTGTATGGAGAGTCGCCTGTGTGATTCCCTCTTAAGTTACTACATTGAGGTCGTCAGATGACGGTCGCCGTCACATAACGACCTAAGCTTTACCTTCCTTACGTGTCGACTGCAATATGAACCATTAAATTTACTAATGGCGTGTCAATGAGTAAACATTTGGACACGACAAATGTTTACCCTAAAGGGGAGTGAATGACCGGTAAATTGCTTACAACCGATTTTATCACAAGTTATACAAAAATTTTGACAAAATGGATTTCTATCAAACATGACACTAAAGCCTTGCAAAGCTTTGATGTCTTAAGCTTTTTGAACATCTAAGCGATCTGCAATGGCGATCAGTGAAATGATATCGTCTGACAGCGATATTTTACAGCGTTTCACTGATCGCCATCGCCTAGATGTGCGCAGGCCTTAAGCGATCTGCGATGTGCGATCAGTAAAATGCTATCAAATATGACAGCGGTATTTGACAGTGTTTCAGTGATCGCCATCGCGACCTAGGTGTGCGCGACCTAGGTGTGCGCAGGCCTTAAATCGATTAATATTTTTTTAACCCTCGATCGAAATAAGGGCTGTTATATTGCACAGGCCTCCGCTGCTGGGGGATTTCCTAAATATTCCAAGACAGCCCCCTGCCTCACAAAGGGTGGACCGAAGAGTTCGCTTAAGGCGAGCAGTCACCGACAGGGTCGCGGTCGAAGGTCGAAAAAGTTTGAGGCTGTAGTGTGTGTCTGTCAGTCTTGTAGCTCCGAAACTAATGTTCCGATCTGTATGGACTTTTTTTTGTTAGACTACAACGAGAATATTTTTGGGGACAATGCTGTCAATTCCACTTGAATCTGTAGTGAACGAGTGAGCCTCATCACAATGGAAATTAATTATCGGAGGGCTTCACTGGGGGATGAATGGGGTGAATTTTCAATGGATTGGGCTATTTTGCTTTGAGTTTATATGCGTTAACGTATGAGTTAAAAAGTGATAGCGAAACAATATCGGCAATTTTGTCTTTTTTGAATTTTGAATTTAGAATTGACAGCCTCTCAGCTCAGTTGGTAGTAGCTCTACCTTCTGCGGCGTAAGTCGTGGGTTTGATCCCCACCGAGAACAAATGTTTGTGTGGTGAACACAGATGTTTGTTCTCTGTCTGGGTGTTATATTGTATTTAAACCTAAAAAGTTCGAAAATATGTGTCAAGTGTACGAAAGGAGCCTCTTCGAGGCGCACTTAAAATCCTTTCACCACACTTGGTTCTAAAGAATCAGTGACACGATAAGAAGAAGAAGAAGAATATGTATTGACAAAAAAAAAATTATACTTATTACGTATAATAATATTTATTTATTTATCTAATTACCCAAGTAAAAATATCAGCTGTTTTGATAAAACTGTAAAAAACAGACAGAAAAATATCATTTTTTTTTTCTCACTCGTGAAAAAACTACAGGCACTTTTGTTCTATATTCATGTTACACGCGAAGGGATTCCACTTTTGTTCAATATTTAAATTACAATAGTAAGTACAGTACTAACGTGAAACCTCTTTACATAATCAGTAATGTAAAACCTCTTTAATATTTAAGTACACATTGTACCAACCAACGAACTCAGCTGGGCCTTTATTGTTTCATAATTATAAATTGATAATGAATTTCTTTCTTTCAATAAAACTTTGGAGATAATTTTTATTTGGTTTTTGCGGTTAATTATCGAAGTTGGTGAAGGCTTCAAAATGGTTTCAAGATCGTTTTTTTTAGCATTTTATTGTTAAAGTTTTAATTCATTTATGTTTTTTCAAATTGCATAAATATTAATAAATTTATTTTTATTAAGTACAATATGTTTTTTTAAGGCTCAGTTTAGGTATCTTCACTCGACAGATGAAATTAGTAGGTTTTAGTTAGGTACAACTAGGTTGATTAGAAGGACTTTTATCCCGAAAAGATAAAGGAAACGGGGCGAGTGGAGCCGCGGGCGGCTGCTAGTAATAATATAAAGAGAAAACGTTGATGCCATTCTCCAGTACTCGTCGCAAAAACTAAAAATAAAATAAAAACTCGCGCGTTATTCCACTCAGCTTCATTTAGTTTTCCATTAGTAGAATGTAATTAATTATCTAAGGATTATGGGCCTTAGAATCGTTCTTGAATATTCACGGTGGCTATAAGTACGACTTAGAACGGTGTCTACAACTATTGTTCGTAGAGGCTCTACGGAACTCTAATCATCTAATGGCTCGTAGCTACGATTGTTCGTAGAAGGTCTACGGTGGGCTACCTTTTAAAGAATAGTTAGTACGGTTGTAGGCAATAAATATTGCACATCAGCTTTTCTGCTTTCGTAGAGCGCTATCTCTTTCTGACGCACACTACGCTATATGAAGCTGTAATTAGCTGATTTGCAATATTTGCTGCCTACTAATATATAGTAACTATAATTATGTATCAGGAACGTGTTAGCCAGATAAGTCAGGTATTCATAGAAATAATTAGAAAAAAAAAGAAAGGAAACATATTTAAGTATTTGCAGACGCTTAGCAATTTAAGATATACTAGCAGTTGGTGCCCGAGCTTCGCTCGGTATTTTTTTTGGTAAACTGTTGTTGTGAATTATATTTAAATACGAATTACCTACTTACTTAGTGATTAAATATTAATATTTTTCGATCTTACCGACATAATAATAAACTCCACTACTCGTCAATAGATGGCGTTCTCTGTCTCACTAACTCATGACTTAATCAACAGATGGCGCTAGGAGTTATGTTCTTAGGATAAAATAAATATATTGGGGACAATTCACACAACACTACCCAGCCTCAAACTAAGCAGAGCTTGTAATATGGGAACCGGATAGCTGATATAATACTTGAATACATTTTTTTTTTGTAAATACATACTTAGAATACAATATAACACCCAGACAGAGAACAAACATTTATGTTCACCACACAAATATTTGTTCTCGGTGGGGATCGAACCCACGACCTACGGCGCAGAAGGCAGAGCTACTACCAACTGAGCTAGAGGCCAGTCCAAAGTTGATTATTTACTTTACGATTAGGGGGACATTTTCTAAAAATGAAACCTAGCTAGATCGTTTTGTCGTCCCCAAAAACCCCTGTATACTTAATTTCATGAAAATTAAATAAATAAATAAATAAATATTGTGGACAATTCACACAACACTACCCAGCCCCAAACTAAGCAGAGCTTGTAATATGGGAACCAGTTAGCTGATATAATACTTGAATACATTTTTTTTGTAAATACATACTTAAAATACAATATAACACCCAGACAGAGAACAAACATTTATGTTCACCACACAAATATTTGTTCTCGGTGGGGATCGAACCCACGACCTACGGCGCAGAAGGCAGAGCTACTACCAACTGAGCTAGAGTTAGTTTCTGAGATCCTAGCTCGAGAAGCTCGTATATGTATATATATATATATATATATACATATACGAGCCGGTATGACCGAGCTTCGCTCGGGTTTATAAAAAAATAGTATTATTATTTGCCAATAGATGTCAGGAAGAGTCGTATCTTTATTGGCTTATTTTTAATTAACAACGCCTTCTAGCTTGCAGTTAGTTGCTCACAATCGCCAATAGATGGCAGGAACAGTCGTATATTGAGTTTATGTTTGATTATTGCAAAACACCAACTTCTCGTCATTTTCTAAAAATGAATCATAATCATAATCTTTATTTCTCTTTAGACATGTTACATGTACTTAGATTCGTCACCCAAAATAGTTAACATAATAATAAAACAAATTCTAATCAACACATACGAAATAAAAAGTTAAATAATAAAAGTTGAATTACGAAATGAAAATAAAACAATTAAAAATTAAATGACGTTATTTCCTATTTTAAAATAGGAATGTAAAATTATAAATAAATAAGTCACTTACACAGGTAAATGATCACAAAATATAAATTTATCAGCCAGAGCTTCGTCAATTTTATAATAACTTTTAGATATTAATCTATTTTTAATAAAACTAAAAAAATCAATGTCACTCTTATTTCTAATGTCAATAGGAATATTATTGTAAAATTGAATAGAAACAAAAACAAAACTTTTCCTTGTTTTAACTAGTCTAACCGCTGGCGTCACTAAATTTGACTTATGTCTTGTGTTAAAACTATGAGAATCCTGTTTCAATGTCATATAACTTAAATTTTCCCTAACATACACAATATTTTGATAAATAAATTCACAGGTCATGGTCATTATGCTTAACTCTCTAAACTTATCTCTACAAGAGTCCATTTGTTTCATACCTAGAATATATCTTATACAACGTTTTTGTAATATAAATATCCTATTAGAGTCAGCGGCTGCACCCCAAAACATAATACCATAAGTCATTATAGAGTGAAAATATGCAAAGTATACATCTCTTGCAGCTTTGATACCACCTAGTTCTTTAATTTTTTTGATAGCATACGTTGCTGATCCCAATTTCTTCGTTAACTCGTCAATATGAACCTAGATCCTAGCTAGATCGATTTATCGCCCCCGAAAACCCTTGTATAGTAAATTTCGTGAAAATTGTTGGCTCAGTTTCCGAGATCCTAAATATATATATATATATATACAAGATTTTCTCGTTTAAAGGTATAAGATTATACGCTATACATGCAAGAGAGATAATGATCCAAGAGCTGCAAAACGGCCCCTGACTCAGCGTGAAGCTAGTTGGCTAGCAACTAACGCTGGTCTTCTGTTAGGGCCGCGCGGTAATGCCTTTTTTACGTGACAACGAGCCGGCTGCACGTACAAAAAAACATGACTCATGCGGCGTTACCTCGCTCTGAGGCGTTCCATTTAAGGTTTGAAGTGCAAGCGAGAGCGCGGAACGAGCGACAAAGATGCACAATAGGCCTCCGCGTTCGGCATTGTCGAAATCTGTCTCTCTCCTACTTGAGTGAGCGATGCGTCCACGCGGACAGCTGTATGACGTTGTCACATTTAACTATCGTCAGTAAACCGACTTTACAGACAACCGATTTTTTTTATACAACTAGCCAATGGATGTTAAGCGGGAACCATCGCCTATCAAAGCATTGTCTCGTAGGTCACGCACGTCAGAAACGTGCCCTACAATGCACAGCTTTGCGCCCATCAAGTTGAGGCATACAGATGTTCAGCCTCGTGCCAGTAATTTCACCAGCACGCACACCCTTCAAACCGAAACACTGCAATGCTTCCACTTCCCGGACGCCACACACAAAAAACTTTAGTAAAAAACGGTAGTACTCCTCTCAGTTAGATTTATAGGCCCCAACTTTGAGGATTTTCCAAAATAAAATGTCCTCTTACACCATTGATCGACATTGTGATGATCGGGAAGGGGAAGTCGGTAATGAAGGTTCTAAATCGTTTTCCCTGGAAGTGTATAGGGGAGGTTTACACCCACTGAACTGTTTCAGTCTGATAATCATTCAAATAATACTACTACTACAGGGTTTTCTGAAATAAACTGAATACTTATTAATATTATTACAAAATATAAGTTTAAGAAACTTGAGGAACCGACTTCATGGCCAACGTGCTGAATCGAGCTTAATGAAATTGCTATGGGATCATTACTTTTATTTGAACCTTTCAGATAAAATTGTTTTTTCAAATCGTTATATTACAAAGTTATGAACAAACAAACACAAAAAAGTACATCCGAATTGAGAATGTCCTCCTTTTTGTTTTAAGTCGGTTAATAAAAATCATAGTCAGTATGCAATCTTAGGCCATTTAACCTACACGCTGCGACAAATACTGAGCCGGGGACCTAATTGACCGTGTGCAATTTTGTTACCATACCTATTTTTAATTTATTAACCGACTTCCAATCAAAAAGGAGGAGGTTCTCAATTCCGTTGTATTTTTTTTATTTTTTTTAATGTTTGTTACCGCATAACTTCGTCATTTATGAACCGATTTAGAAAATTATTTTTTTAATTGGAAGGTTATTCTTACGTCCAGATTGTCCCAAACAAATTTGATTAAAATCGGTTTAGCCGTTTGACAATGAAGTCGGTTTCTCAAGTTTTTTAAACTTATAATTATTTGTTTTCGTGGTCAAGAGATTGTATTTTCTTTCTTTCATTCTTTCTTTATTTAGAGACAATGAACAAAAAATAAATAAAACTGTACTTAGCACTTTTTAACTGGAGTTTATACCACCCATTTTACGAGTATAACCTTTGCAAGGCCTTTTTACTCAGCTAGCTAGAGTAACATCTAGCCTTCGGTTTAGTACCCAATAAAAAAAATCGTATATTCAACAGCAAAAGCAGGTGTTGATTCAACAAAGTTTCAAAAGTCTTTGTAAAATGTTAATTTGCCGATAGAATGCAATACAGTCATCTATAGTCATGCCTTGTGGGGCCATTGTTATAGGCAGAAGAAACCGTTCAACATCAGGTGGGCCATTTGTTTCATAATACAAGCATAGATGTTTGTAACAAAAAAATCTATTTTTAGCTAGTAAAGAGCGCATATTCAATAATTTAATAATTTCTTTTTTTTATATTATTATGTACATAAATAAGAAGCACTTACCTACACTTAAATTATCCAAAACGTAGCAAGGGAAGGATTTTTTTTTGAACTTATTTAAATGTTTGTGTATTATTTCTTAGTGATCCTAATTTATTTATTTAATCGTATGACAGGCACAGTAAGCGTTACTAAAATAGATTAAAATCTTAACTAGAAAAGAAAAAAACAAAAATGTGATCCTAATAAATAAACAAATAGGTAAACCTATTTTGTATTTGTTTTCGTAACAGAACACAACACAGTGAGTCTGGATTTGCACTCATTTCTAAAATACATTTCCCTTTCTCTGCCAAACGTCGTATTGTGCACGTTAGTATCTACTGATGCTACTGCGACACGCTTACAACATCATCATCATTATCAGCCTAAAGAAGTCCACTGCTGGACATAGGCCATCCCAACACATTTCCAAGAAGAACGATTATGAGCTCTTTCCATCCACCGACTTCCCGCGATTTTCACAATGCTTTTGTTTACGTACGTGTTTTTGTAGTAACTAAAGCTTTATTGAATTTGAGTTCATTCAAAGAATATCTGGCAAAGAAAGTAAAAATAAAACCATTGATATTTTATTTTTGTCAAAAAACTTATTTCTGTTTCATTTATTTGAATTAACGCTTCTAATTTATGTTACAAAAAAGCAGCCAAGTGCGAGTCGGACTCGCCCATGAAGGGTTCCGTAGCATCAATTAACATAATATAAAGGTTTTTGTAGTTCGTCGAAAGGTAAATTGCGGTTTACGATTTATGACGTATAAAAAAAAACTACTGACTAGATCTCGTTCAAACCAAATATCGTTGGAAGTTTACATAGTAATGTACAACATATATTTTTTTTGGATTTATTATTCTCTTATTTTAGAAGTTAGAGGGGGGGGACCAACTTTTTTCTACTTTGGAAGTGTCTCTCGCGCAAACTATTCAGTTTAGAAAAAAACGATATTAGAAACCTCAACATCATTTTTGAAGACCTATCCATAGATACCCCACACGTATGGGTTTGATGAAAAAAAAAAAATTGAGTTTCAGTTTCAAGTATGGGGACCCCCAAATTTATAGTTTTAGAAAAAAACGATATTTGAAACCTCAGCATAATTTTTGAAGACCTATCCATAAATACCCCACACAAATGGGTTCGATGAAAAAAAATTTTTTGTGTTTCAGTTTCAAGTATGGGGACCCCCAAAATTTATAGATTTTTTTCTATTTTTGTGTAAAAACCTTAATGCGGTTCACAGAATACATCTACTCACCAAGTTTCATCAGTCCAGCTTTTATGGTTTCGGAGAAAAATGGTGACACGGCCGGACAGACAGACAGACAGACAGACAGACAGACAGACAGACAGACAGACATGACGAATCTATAAGGGTTCCGTTTTTGCCATTTGGCTACGGAACCCTAAAAACAAGCTATCTTATCGCTCATGACTTCGAAAGCTTACCTAGTCAATTTGAGATCTAGATAATAGTTATTCCGCAACGTCTGACAGGGACTTTAGATCAACAATCTTTTGAATAGCTGCCTGTTTGTTCAATATAGGACAGTATCGATGTCGCGCTCAATATGCATTGTCGTAAGCACAGGCCTTTTGTTTCAACCCTTCGTAAACATTGCCGGTGGGAAAATCAACGAACCTCTAAATTATTTATCAAGTCGTCTAAAACTTTTAAAAGTAAAAACAAACTTACAAGCTTGCAAGTACAAAGTTTGGAAAGTTTTAGCTCGTAAAAAGGAGGGAAATCGCCTAAAAGTTTTATACGTTGCCGATATGGGAGTTTTCCAGCTAATTAGAATATTTCCATTTTGATTTACTCCTCATAAACGCTTCACATGAGTCACGGCGCCACAAAAACAATTTAACGATCTCATGCTGACCCGGTTTTCGAAAACAGACGCCTTCCGTATCCAGCAATCGAAGGCACTCAACGTCACCGGCTCATTGCCAACTTTCCGAATTATAAAAAGATGTCCAGAGCACTGACCTCCTTTCTGCGTGGTGTTGAAGGAGCGGAGCCGGTAGGAGTCTTCGTCCGGTTCCTCGTCCGGTGCTGGCTGGCGAGGGACGTCGAGGAAGGCGTTGGAGCGGCGAGGCTGGTTGTGCTGACTGGGAGGGGGCCGGCGCCGGGCGGAGGCTTGGCGCCGGACTTGCGGGGGAGTTTCAGCTTCGGCCAAGCGAGGCTCGCTGCTGTATCGGGCTCTGGTCTCCCGGTCCAGCTGCTGCTGTTGTTGCTGCCGGCGGTGACGTACGGACCGGCCGCCGGTGATGCGCGCGGACTGCGAGCGCGCGGCCGGCCGTCGGCGCGGGGCCGGAGTCGTCTCCAGCGGCGCCGCCAGCGCCTCCATGCTGGCGGAGGCGGGCGCGCATATCGATTGCGAACGTTTCGTACGTCCGTCCGTGGCCATGGTCGCGACGGTACTGACGCCGCCGCCCGCCCTACCCGCCCGCGCACTTGTTGCATCGGATTAGTGCTCTTTCTAAATGTCACTAATTTGGTGAATGGCTCGTAAAGATGAACATCGCAAGGAGACTGATGTTGGATATTGAATTCTGTTGAACTTTGTTTGAAAAAGTTTTCAGAATTGGACGTAAAACTTTTATACTTTTCTTTGAATTTAATAAAATGCAGTACCTAGATTTATAAATTAAACGGAAAGCAATCTCGTAAATTCTTCGTGATAGAAAACAGGGCATTAGCTTTTTCTTGATCAAATAATTTAGCATTGATTTACATATTCTTGCTTTCCCTGTGAGCTTTTGCTAGACACTTTTATTAGTCTCCCGACTTCAATGTGCGTGATAAAAAGTTAGATTTCTGATTGAACTAAGATTTTTATTTCTTGGAAACGGTTTATTCGATTAGATCGACGTCTTATTTGTGTTTCAAAGTAGTAAACTGCGATGTATTTTCCACAATGACGTCCCAAATTAAAATCACATACGCACTTGAATAAGTACCCAGTGTGAGACAGGGATTTGAATCCACGACCTTAGAATTGGAAGCCAAAAGCACTTCATTAATATTTAGAAATTTTTAGAAATTATTATCGCAGTTAATAAAATTCTTTAAACGAAGAAAAAGGCGCAATTTTTCAAGCTTTTTCAAAAAATTAACGTAAATTACCATCTGAAGATCCGAGAAAAACTAATTTTGGCAAGCGTGACTTCCTGTTAAGCTTTAAATCCTTAAAAACCGTTAACATTTTATGACGGACGTCTAATAAATAAAAAATCTAATAAAAATACTCATTAATTTTTCTCTCTGAGGTATACGATAGTATGTGTTTTAAAAATATTGTTTTTTATTTGATTAAATATATCATCTTCATTAGACATCTAAAGAAGTTCACTACTGGATATTGGCTTTCCCATTTTTAGGGTTCTGTAGCCAAATGGCAAAAATGGAACCCTTATAGATTCGTCATGTCTGTCTGTCTGTCTGTCTGTCTGTCTGTCTGTCTGTCTGTCCGTCCGTATGTCACAGCCATTTTTCTCCGAAACCTTAAAAGCTAGACTGATGAAACTTGGCGAGTACATGTATTCTGTGAACCGCATTAAGTTTTTTACTTAAAAATAAAAAATAAACTATAAATTTCGGGGGTCCCCATACTTGAAACTGAAACTCAAAAATTTTTTTTTCATTGTACCCATACGTGTATATATGAATAGGTCTTCAAAAATGATGTTGAGGTTTCTAATATCGTTTTTTTCTAAACTGAATAGTTTGTGCGAGAGACACTTCCAAAGTGGAAAAAAGTTGGTCCCCCCCCTCTAACTTCTAAAGTAAGAGAATGATAAAACTAAAAAAAATACATGTTGTACACTACTATGCAAACTTCCAACGATATTTGGTTTGAACGAAATCTAGTCCGTAGTTTTTTTTTTATACGTCATAAACCGTAAACCGCAATTTACCTTTCGACGAACTACAAGAACCTTATTATGTTACATCAAGTAACATAATATAAAGGTTTTTGTAGTTTGTCGTGCTACGGAACCCTTCATGGGCGAGTGCGACTCGCACTTGGCTGCTTTTTTTTAGATTGAAAAAAGGCAAACTACTGTTTTCATAAGTAAAGTTTTAGTTCAAATGTTTTGTTTTGTTAGTACCTATCATTATTTCACTTATTTGTTTTGTGCCCGTTTTATGCCCGCTCTAGCAACTTGGGCAACATCTCAGAGCGCTATCTGCCCTTATAAGCTCCGTTGTAATGCCCCAGCGGGGCTCATGTGCCGGGCGTTATTAAAGTTATTACCAATATAAGACGTGATGCAATGAAAAAATGAATATGAACATACAATAACATAGAACGCGACAATATTTAAGTTTATAAAAATCTATTCCAATTACAATTTAATTTTATATGTAAAGACGGATTTTTTGAAGTAAAAGGCGGGCTGAAGCATTTTTTTGAGGTGAGCACTGTTATTATGACACCTCTTCGGCAAAGATCGACAAACTTCGCGAAAACTCGGAATGGTTGGGTATAGTTTTCACTTCTGTCTGCCACTCATTTTTAACCGACTTCCAATCAAAAAGGAGGAGGTTCTCAATTCGGTTGTATTTTTTTTTTTTATGTTTGTTACTGCATAACTTCGTCATTTGTGAGCCGATTTGAAAAAATATTTTTTTATCTGAAAGGTACTGCTTCCAGATTAGTCCCATTTTAATTTTATTAAAATCGGTGTTGCCATTTTTTTTTAAAGAATTTTTTTAATGTTTGTAACTGCATGCCTTCGTCATTTATAAACATTTAGAAAATCATTTTTTTATTTGGAAGGTTATTCTTACGAGTACGTCCAGATTGTCCCAAACAAATTTCATTAAAATCAGTTTAGCCGTTTGGCAATGAAGTAGGTTTCTCTAGTTTTTTAAACTTATAATTATTATTTATCTTATGGATAGCGGTAAAAGAGATGATACAGCCTGCCGTTTGAGTAAAAAGATTATTACGGTCACCGATTTTTAGAACCATCTTTTTTACTTCAGTAGTGATAAATGGCGTAAAACAGAAGTAAATCGTCTGAGAAAATGGTCTGATGATATATTATTATCAGTCAGATGCCCCGTCGTTAGATGTTATAAAACATGACCAGTTTATTATCTTTGATGTTGTTGCAATCGTTTTTACCTATTTTAAAGAAGGTGCCATAATACCAAGGCGACTTAATCATAAGTTAAAAATTCCCCCAGACAACGATCAAAAATCTAATGTTGACAAACAAATGATTTTCTGGCGGGGATCGAACTCACGACCTATGCAGTGCAAAAGCAATAACCAACTGCCCAGGGCATCGATTCCAGCAACACAAATCACTCAAGTGATCGCGTAAATCGATGTGAGTTGTCGAGTTTTGTTTGAAAAATTTGAAAATGGAACGTGGATTCAGCGATCACTCAATCCGGAATCCGGAATAGTAGTGTGACGATTCCAGCAACACGGCTCGATCGAGTGATCGCTGAATCTGCGTTCCATTTTTAAATTCCAACTTCATTTTTTCAAAAATTGACAACTCACATCGAATTCAGTGATTGCTAGTGATTTGTGTTGCTAGAATTGCACCTACGTCAATAAAATAAACAATGATATGGGCACGAAAAGAGCTTTTATCTTTTCCTCGCGCTGACGGTACCAAGGCAAATTTTCATCATGCTATTAGGTACAAAAATAAACTAATAAATTAATAAACTAATAAATAAATATCACAATAATTTATTAGCCATCCAAACTCAAGACAGCTGCTTTTTTTACATCAAAATTTTTACTTACATAATATACAAATGATAGAGAAAAAACTAACAAATTATAAGTTTACTCATATTACGTCAGTCTCTATAAATATTTTATTCATAGTGGTAAAATGCACGCATTTGCCACCCTCTACAAAAAAGATTTAGCTTTAGTAAAAAATAACTCTTAAATGCAACACAACAATCACGGGGCAAACCGGCATTTTTCGAAATCAAGATCGATTCAGGCGTACGGAAACGCACACAGTCTTAGTACACATTGCCGCCAACATGACATGGTGTGTTCGCAATTCAAAATTACACAATAAGTATAAAGTACTTTGGTAGCACACACCCACAGACTTGCAAACCAGCAAACTGACATCTGGTTTGAAAACAGACGTCCCGGTTGGTACCCTCTGGTCTAAAGAGCATACACCTTCACATAGTCGATCTTCAGATTTGACTCGTACCAAGTCGGCTGCCATTGGTCCTTCGCGTTGTAGAAAGAGACGGTTGCTTTGCTGCCCCTGTTACGCCATGGCTTGTCGGTCGTGTCAGGGAAGTCATGTATGCCACCGACACGAAGTCCCAGGGACACGTAGAACTGTGAATAGAATTTTTTTATGTGGAAAATCACGGAAATAATCCTGACTTATAGTACCAAAGTGGCACCTATGTAGCTTATTTACATAGCACATCTCTATAAGCAGTTTACTAGTTTCCTACTATGATAAAACTACGTAGAAACAAGAGTGCCATGCCTTTTTCTGTCGTAAAGTAACATTGCTGTGTTTCGGTTTGAAGGGTGTGTGTGCGTGCCTGTGAAATTACTGGCACGCGAGGCTGAACATCTGTATGTCTCAAGTTGATGGACGCAGGGCAGTGCATCGTAAGGCACGTTCCTGACGGGCGTGACCTACGCGGCACCTACGAGTGCTACCCACTTATCAGATAATTGATGCCATTATTTTGGTTTGCTGGCAGAACTATGTTTTGTCATAATTTTGTGATGATGGTGCCCTTCTCATCTGAGCAGTCTGATAAGTTCGTGGCACGATCCATGCTTTTATAAACAGTGACGCTTACCATCTGGTCTAAGGGAGCCATCACAGATCCTTTCAGCCAGTTCCCCGCATGAGGGACCGCGTGCTCCTTGGCACTCTGGTGGAATCCCTCACCAGGAGATATAGCACCGTATTGCTCTCCATCTACCAAGAGTTCGAGGCCATCTGTAATAACTTATTGTAGTAACTTAGTGTAGTAACTTAGTGTAATAACTTATTGTAGTGACTGTATTATTCATTCGAGACCCTTCTTCCAAGGTTTCCAAGACTTAAAGAGCATTGTGAGTTCACGGATACATGTAAAGCCATGATCAAGGCTTTCAAACAGCTTTTGTAGCCAAGTATATAGCTGAACCAAAAAGATGCAGGAAACACTGTGCTTATTAATCAAAAAATTATTAATTGAGGTATTTTTTGATATAAGCTCTATTCAGATCACCATCCATTGCTCAAATTCAACGTGACGAAGCCTAGAAGAACAGGCAACGAACTACGGCCTGGTTCCTGTCGTTTTTTGCATGAGTCTTTTACAAATTAAAAACAAAAATAGCAGTAAAGTTCCAGTTTGATGCCACTCCAACTTAGTGAGACAATACAAAAGCAAACGTTTCAAAGACAGCACTCGCTACGCTTTAAAGCTAAGGGAACTCTTCCAAATGTTGGTGAAAGAAGCTGTTAAACTACGGTGCTGTATTTTTGGCAGCTAAAAAACAATGTCATGTATATTTACGAACCTGGTTTCCAAATCAAGGTGTAGTTATGGAAGTCCTGATTCCAGTTCTCGACTCCAACTTTTTGACTCAGCAGCAGGGTTCTGTAAGGATCCGTGTCGGACAGCACAGGGCCCCCATACAACTTCTTGGCAAACACATCGTTGCCTTTAGCAAAGGCGACTTTCATGAAGCCAGACTCGTAGTGATGGCTGCCGTAGACGTTTTGATGAGGTTCCAAATAAATCTCTGGAAATAGAAATTGTTTTTTTTTACAGATTTAATCATTCCGACGACATCAGCAGTACTTATTAGTAGATAAAAAAGCCCTAACTTAACGTACAGTGAAGAGATTATTCATCTCTTCTTCTGTGAGGTTTGTTTTATGCAGAAGTTCAATCTGAGATGCAAATTGTGGTATCTGAGCGGCTGGAAATGCCGATGCATCAGGCGCTCCATCAAGACACCGACCGCTCCAAATGGAGAGACATTGTCCACAAAAAGGGAAAGAGTCACAATCCTCAACAATAAGAGACCGACTATGAAGGAGGAGTATGATGCTAGTGATTTAGAACCCTTTACCTGCTGTATAATTATATCATACAGCTATGGAGACACAAGTCCTCGCCACGTTTACGTCACTCACCATAATCTGGTAGAACCATGCCTGATACTATTCGGCTATGCTTACATGGTAGCAGTAAGAGCACTGGTGGTCTAGTGGTAGTGGCCCCGCCTTCCGATCCAAAGGTCGTGGGTTCAAATCCACTCGTGTACCAATGAGTTTTTTTGTCAAAAAATGTATGTGCACTATGCCAGTACTCTCAAAACGGTGAAGGAAAACATCGTGAGGAAACCGGCGTGTTGTAGAACCTAAAAAAGTTCGAGCAACACGTGTCAAGGGTCACGCAAAAGGGCCCACCAGCGGCCTACTTGTGGAAAAACCTGCCCGCACATCAAGTGCGCACGATAAACTTGCCGAACTTGCCTGGTAGCAGCCAGCGGCCAGTAGGCAGCTTAGCTCGAATCTCGACCCTGCCGAACTTGAAGCTAAACTTATTCTTCGTGGTGATCTTCCCCGTAACCACTGGAGGAAGGATGTAAGCTCCGTTAGCTTCACGTTTGCACTCTGTGGTAGTAGTTTCACCTGTGCATCTAGAAACATCCAAGAAGTTATTTTCGATGCCTTCCAATTCTAAGGTTATCTGTTTGAACACAGTCGTCAGCTAAATGGTACTCGTGCTCAGTACAAATAAGTAACTGTTAGGTGTTCTAAATATTTTAAAAGTCTAGCTAAATAGGCTTAACAAATATCTCGTAGGGATTTCGACGTACAGAATCAATTTAAAATAAGCCTTGTATAAGCCTTGTATTTCCACCAAAATGTTAAATTAATCGCCTGCTATAACTAACCTAGCAAAGCGTAATGATGTAAAAACCCCAACCCACATAATCAAACCAAAGGCTCGTATTCAGAAACAGTGCTTGAGTCTGAGTCACGGCTCAAGGAAAGATTTTTGTTATTTTTCAATGGAGAACTGTCACAAAAAATGTATGCATGAGAGTGCTTGTAGCTTGACTCAAAATCAAATACGAGCCTAAGATTTCGATACGTGTTCCACCTTTCGGTAAAGTTCTATTAACACATTGTGTTGTCAGTGTCACTCATAAACTCTGCTATGGAATCAATGAGAAAATAAACCCTACGAGGAGTTTCAAAGTTGATGAATGAAATCACAGACGTTGTCTTACGAAGCTTTGAAAATTTCGTTACGAAATGTTATTTTCGTTTCGCCTGTTTGTCTCTTTCTCTATTGTATGGAGAAAAGATGAGACAGCAAAAATAAGTTACGTAGAAACGATCGAAACGAGTTTTTGTCTCATCAATTTTCCATACGAAAGAAAGAGACACGTGCTCACACGAAAACAACATTTCGTAAACGAAATGTTGAAAACAGAATGTTGAAAACAATATGTAGAAAACAACGTTTCGTAGATGTTGTAAATGAAGTGCAACTTGCCCTTCTGAACAAGAAGTATTACCTGTTACTCAGATCCAAGGACTCGTGAACAAAGCCTTCATGCTTGAAGTCCTCCAGAAGTATGGGAGACATGACCAGAACACCGTCTTCAAACTTCACGATTCCTGCAGCATCAGTCATGTAAACGTTGAAAGGGTAGTCCTAAAATTAGATATTGATAACGTGGTATTCAAGGTATAAGCAGCTAAGACTGAGGATAGGATTATCATCATCATCAGCCTGAAGAAGTCCACTACTGGACATAGACCTCCCCTACACATTTCCAGGAAGAACGATTCTGAGCTCTTGCTATCCACCGACTTCCCGCGATCTTAACAATGTCGTCGGTCCATCCGGTGGGTGGGCGCCCTACATTTCGTCTTCCGGTTGCCATTCGAGAACTTAAAATCCCCAACGGTTGTCGGTTCTTCGAGTTATATGACCTGCCCATTGCCATTTCAACTTACTAATTCTAGGAGCTATGTCGTTGACTTTGGTTCTTCTACGGATATCGTCATTTCTGATTCTATCACGTAGTGAAACTCCCAGCATAGCTCTCTCCCATAGCTCGTTGCGCGACTTTGATCTATTATACCATGTAACATAATAATTACAATAAATAATATGAGTTGTATCTTACTGGTTCCTCTGGGAATTTGATTTCAGGCTGCCAGTTAGTCAATTCCTTCAAGGCATTTTCGTTAAACTCTTCGCTAAATATGAGAACTTGTTTGCAGACAGGGTTCTGGCCCATCACAACTGTTTCTGACGTCTCGCAGTGAGTTGGGGCTGGTGCAGCAGTCGGGGGAGGAAATTGTGTTGGTGGCTGCGTTAGTACTTGAGGTGGTGACTGGCTTGGAAGACCAAAACCCTGGTTCCCCTGCCCGTTTGGCTGTCCTTGGAAGTCAATATATCCTGCAGAGTAACAGTTGTTTTTTACTAACAGTGCTATAATAAGATTAATGGAACAATAAACAAAATTATTTATCACGAAATTTTTTTTTTTGCCTGGCTGTTTTCTCGGCTGTTGTAGCACGGTTGAAACGCCGGAAATTAATAAAGGTAATCGCGATAAATACCCGTGTGTTCCTTAAAAACTATGCATAACGATCGCGTTAATTTAAAAATTGCTCTAATAAGATGAAAATGTATATGGTTGTTACAACTCAAATATTTTGAATGCTTAATAAATAAGATAAATATGTTAATTAAAATATAAATATAAAATATAAATAAGTTTATTAATAATTATCATCATAATAAAATAATAGAATTCGTTAGTTCAACCGATTTTAAGAGGCTTTATAAAATAAAGCCTCTAAAAGATGCATTGTTTATCTCATATTGTCTATATATAGGTAATTGCTTATCGTTTGAGGTCGAAGTGTTTTTGAGTCCACCAAATTTTGACAAACTTGATTCCAAAAATCAAGGTCTCAACTTGGCCACGCTTGAGAAGTCAGACTCGTTTGCACCTAATTTGCCATTTAATGCGTCAATATTTTTAACTTTTCCTTATTTTGCTTAATTTATGTAAGTTTGTATAAAGAAGACACTAAAATACTGACCGTGAATATCCAAAGCCAACAAATACCTTTGGCAGCCCACCGAAATTGTGACTGCCCTGTACTATGCGTGAACGATCAAACAATTTCACGAAATGGAAACCAGATGTGACTCATATTCATAATGGTCCTATAACAGTCATTTAGCTTACCAGGCCTCTATGCCTGTTGCCATCTCTATTTATTGACCTAAAAGTGACAGTGCCAAGAGCCAGTCGCTAAAAGGTACCAGGCATTATCTCAAAATTCTGGTTCTAAAATTTGAAATAGGAAGATGTCAAATATTGGCTGATTAGTTATCCGTGAAAAAGGCCTATAGCCCTTCAGATATAAAGAATAAGTACTTGAAAACGTTCATCATTATCAGCCTGAAGAAGTCCACTGCTGGACTTAGACCTCCCCTACACATTTCCAGGAAAAACGATTCTGAACCATTCCATCCACCGACTTCCCGCGATCTTAACAATGTCTTCGGTCTCACCGTACCGTACGTTTCGTCTTCCGTTTCGTGGTCGCCATTCGAGAATCTTTATTCTCCAACGTTAAAAACGTTACGGTTTCCTTATACCCTTAACTTCAGAACCTTACTCGTAATAGTCGATTCTCCGTTATCTTGTCGGTACCCTCGCCCGTCCTTGACCACGTACGTCCAGAAGTAGATCTTGTCTCCGAGCTTCAGCTCTACATTCTTGTCCTTGAACACCCACTTCCCGTTCTTGTTCAGCCTCGTGATATCTCTGGACCAGTACCCGGGCTCCAAGCCATTCATTTTCTGGTTTAAATTTCCATGAAAAGAAACATGAGAAAAGTTGTCATCTGAAAGGAGACAATTAAATAATATGAGGTATGAATTTTGTGTATAAGTATCTACCCAGACATTTTGAGAACCTGATTTTTTGCTAAAAAGATGTTCTGCTATACAGACCAAACTGATAGACGTTTTGCGGCATGAACATTTTGCTAATTAGACTTACTGATCATTAGACCTTTTGCTCTGTTGGACATAGCTACCTTTTGATTAGAAGGCTATGAAAGAACCCGGTTTCAGGTTCAGAGTGGTGACCATCGTTTTACTAAATAATATGTTTATAAGTAATTTTCAGCTACGAGTATCCGCTTCCCATAGTTAAAGTTCTCCTTAGACATGCGATTTGTCAAAATTTACTTAACTTTGTTTATTTAATTAATTAATATTTATTTGTCTTTTTAATCCAATTCAATCTAGAGCATTTGTCTTGGAAAGTTTCAATAGACCAGACGATAGATTTCATTTCATTTTGATATTATTTCTATAATAAAATCACCTACGTCAATCCCATAAATTTTCAAACTAACGTCATGGAATGTAGTTTGCGATATGCACTGATAGTGACGATGTTTTATCGCCACCTTTACAAACAGGTCTACTAAGTTAGAATTTGGAAGTCAAAAATATCCACAAGTAGATCTAAGACTATGAAGACCGGTCGAGCGAGATGTTCCAAGGAGATATCTAAAGCAACAGTGATAGCTTCATGGTATCAATCCTGGCACAGTATGTTGGCATCCCAACACAGATAATAATCGTAAGATAGAAACATTTTAGAGAAGTTTAATATTGTCTATGATTGATTCATCTCAGCTCGGACCGTCGCATGGTTCAATAACCTTGTCTTGTTCGTAAAGTAATAATATAAAAAGTTCAAAGTTCTCCAGTGTTTTTAGTGGTTTCCAAAGTCCTGTAATTACGTCCCACGTCCTTAGCACACTTAGACAGGCATACAAACAAATGGTCCTTCGAAGCCGGAGTCGGGATTTTGGAGCTACTTCAACACGGAAAGGGCGCGGTGAGACTCAGGTGTTTAACCTGCGAAACGGTCTCCCGCCCAAGCTATCAAGGACTGGAACCTGTGAGGTGTCTCCCACCTGCAATTTGAGGAGGAAAGAATTCCATCTACAGGACGCCGGGAGGATCAAGTTTTCCCTGCCATACGACAAGACAGCGAGGCAATCGAAGATCGGAATCTGCGACGTGTCTCCCACGATACGTCCTGCGAGTTGAAGTTGGAAAAGTTTCCATCTACAGGACGACGGGAGGATCAAGTTTGCCATACAATACAACAAAAGTTGCGGTGTTCTTCCAGGATATCGGCATTTCTATTCTCTTTGCATTCAACGACGACATATAATAAGGTGCGTGCAAGTGAAGAGCGAGCGAGACGCAAGATATAGACGGCAGACGCAATCCGCGCCATCCGGCGCCCACGGAGCCATTGAATAGCTGCCATTTCCACCAATCATAAGCGAATACGTCACGAAACTCTATGGTTCGACAAGCTGCAAGCAAGCAACGACTCGTCAAAGAACGGAAACAAGCGGACTCCATTTTGTTTACCCTGCGTTGTTCAATCAATTCGGTTCCAGTTCAATGTTACAAAGTTATTTTGTTAATAAGTTTAGCGTGTTTTAGGCGATTTAGGTATTGCAAAGTGTTTATTATTATTCGATACGATGACGAATAGCGTTACAATACTAAAACAACTCAAGGCCTCTCGAGGCTATTGCAAGGCATCCCTCACCAGACTTTATCAATTCGTGAATCACGAGCAAGATGTAAATCTGAGCACTCTAGCGACGCTTCAGGCCAAAAGGGCAAGGGTGTCGGAAATCTTTAGCGAGTACGAAGGCTACAATAAACAGATTTTAGCGCTCGACGATCAGGATAACGAAGACGTCGCTGATTGCGAAACTAAGTATTTCGCGATATTGTCTGCACTAAATGAGGTCATAAAAACGAAATCAACTCCAAGTTCGGATGCAGAAAATCCTGCATTTCGAACAAAGTTACCTAGAATTGAAATTCAAAATTTTGCTGGGAAATACAGTGAGTATAATCCATTTATTAACTTGTTCAAGGCAATCATACATAAGGATAGGTCAATTGATAATATTCAAAAACTTTATTACCTTAGATCATTCTTACAAAAAGAACCTTTTGATATAATAAAACCGCTTCGCGATCTACTGAGAAGCAGAGCCAGCAACCATGCTTCATCAACACGAGGTTTGGGCACGTCATAGCTGGGGCTTTGCCACAGCCAATAAAAAATAGGAATACAAGTAAGGTCTCACTTCTATGTCTAGATTGTAAGTCAGATCTCGATAATACTTTGCAACAGTTTTTTGAAACTGAAAAGGTTCCTGAAACTTATTCTGAAAAAATATCTGAACATGATTTATGTGAAAATATTTTCCAAAGCACAACTGTGCTCGACAATGACAAATTTCAGGTAGATTTGCCACTGAAGTTACCATTGAGCGAAATAAATGATTCTCTTGGTAACTCATTTGAGTTTGCCTTCTATAGATTCCTTAGTCTTGAAAGAAAGTTACAAAAAAATCCTGACTTGCTTTCCGAATATGAAAAATTCATTAACGAATACATTGACCTAGGACATGGGCACTATATCGATATTAAATCATTAGAATTTGAAAAAGAACCTATGTATTTCATGCCGCATCATGCTGTCATTAATGAAAATAGCAAATCTACAAAAACGCGCGTTGTTTTCGATGCTTCCATGCAAACCGATAAAAAAGTTTCGCTAAACGATCTATTGCTGAATGGTCCTATGGTGCAAAAAGAACTGTTTGATATTATGCTTTTATTTCGCTTGGGAGAGTTCACTGTCTCCACGGACATACGCCGCATGTTTCGCTGCGTGCGCATAAATCCTTCGCACGCTAGCTTACAAAATATACTATGGAGAAGCAATGTGAATGATAATATTAAGTGCATTAGGCTAGATACAGTTACCTATGGCCAAAAGAGTTCTAACTTTCTTGCGACACGCTGCTTATACGAACTTGCAACAAAATATGAGCTAGAATTGCCGTTAGCGGCTTATATTATAAGAAACTGCACTTACGTGGATGACGCATGCTTTTCACACTCGGATATTAATGTTGTTATCGAGGCAAAACGGCAATTGTGTGAATTACTAGGTAAAGGTAGTTTTTTCACCCACAAGTGGGCTTCAAATTGTCAAAAAGTCTTGGAGGGAATATCCCCAGACAAACAACAATTTGACGATTTAGATTTACAGAAAAATAATTTGTACATGAAAACTTTAGGTCTTACACTTAATGTCTCTAAAGATTGCTTTGTGTTTTCCTGTCCTGAAAACTTTGAAATTGAGTCACCTACCAAGAGGCAAGTACTGAGCTATATCTCTAAGTTTTATGATCCTCTTGGTTTCATGTCTCCTGTTATAATGAAAGCAAAGGCTTTCATGCAAAGGCTGTGGTGCGAAAAAATCGGTTGGAACGATGTCCTTCCGCAATCACTGCAGTCTGAATGGTTTTCCTTCGCTATAAAATTGTCTGCTATGCAACCTCTTACTATAGAAAGAAACATACAGATTCCTAACAATGCTATTGTGGTACAACTCGTTGGCTTTGCTGATGCTTCAAGCAGTACTGGTTATGGCTGCTGTCTCTACCTACGGGTGGTCGATGACTCAGGTAAAGCTACTGTCTCTTTACTCTGCTCTAAATCTTGAATCAACCCCCGCGATAATAAGGCACTCACCATACCGCGATTAGAATTAAATGCTATGCTTCTGCTATCAAAGCTGACAAACAGAGTTTATGATACTCTGAGCCTGAAAATAAAAATAGATGAGGTCTATCTATTCTCCGATTCACAAATCTCACTTGCATGGATTGCCACAGAGCCCATGAAACTCAATGCTTACGTTGCGAACCGAGCTAGGTTGATTCGAGAGCAAACATCTAGATGGCGCTGGCTGTACGTGTCTACGAAAGAGAACCCTGCTGACTATGTAAGCAGAGGAGCTGATCCAGATGAGCTGATTCACTGCGAGGCCTGGTGGATGGGTCCACAGTTCCTACGGGACTGTAAGTACGATTTTAAGGTAATCACTTCACCACTTTCCACGAATGGCTTGCCCGAACTGAAGAAGAGCCCCACGGTCTCTGACGCTAAGGTATCTCTTCTCGCTCAAAAGAAAGAAGATTTTTATCTCTTTCTCGATAAGTACTCCAATCTCAATAAAATGACACGCATTATGGCATACGTACTTAGGTTTTGTCACAATTTAAAAAACATTGCGCGACTATCTGGTACATTATCCTCTCTCGAATTACAAACTGCCTTGCACAAAATCATTCAACGTGAACAGAGCATTCATTTCAAGGAAGAGATAAGTAAATTATCAAAAAACGAAAACGTCAAAGGTTCATTGAAACCCTTGCATCCGTTCTTGGACGGCAATGGGTTATTAAGGATAGGAGGTAGGATCGAGCATGCAACTGTTTCATTCTCGCAAAAGCACCCTATCGTACTCCCAAAAGATTCTCGCATCACAGACCTTATTGTGAACCACGAGCATATACGATTGCTACATGCTGCACCTAGGTTATTACTATCTAGCTTAAACCAAAAATACTGGATTGTAAATGGTTACAAACATGTAAAAAAGTTAATACATAAATGTTTAATTTGTTTTAGAATGAAAGCCGACTGCGCTAAACAACTAATGGGTTCCTTGCCGCCTGAAAGAGTAACTGCCTGCCGACCGTTTCAAAAAATAGGTATCGATTTTGCGGGACCTATTACTGTAAAAAATTCGCGAGTAAGACGAGCCATACAGACAAAAGGATACATATGCGTATTCGTATGCTTCGTCACAAAGGCTGTGCATCTCGAGCTTTCATCAGATATTAGCACAGAAGGTTTCCTTGCGTGTTTAAAACGCTTCATAGCGCGACGTGGCTTACCCACAGACGTATTCTGTGACAACGGTGGTTGCTTCAAGGGCGCAAGGAACGAATTAGTCCGACTGTACGAGCTTCAAGCCTCACAAGATCATCAAACACAAGTGCAAAGTTATGTAACACAACAAGGTATATCTTTCCATTTCACGCCCAGTTACTCGCCTGTGTTTGCTGGCCTTGCCGAAGCTGCTGTTAAAAGCATGAAGTATCATTTAAAAAGAATAATGCAAAACTATGTACTCACATACGAGCAAATAAATACAATATTATGTCAGATAGAAGCTGTTTTGAATTCTAGGCCTTTATTACCTGTAACAGCTCAAGATGTAAACGATTTCAGCTACCTCACCCCAGGGCACTGGCTTGTAGGAGGTGCATTAACTACTTTTCCAGAAAAAGATGTAACAGATGTCCCTGTCAATAGATTAAAATTTTGGGAGCTGTGTAATAAGGTAAAATCGCATTTTTGGAATATTTGGCATAGATATTATTTAAATGCTCTTCAGTCTCGACCAAAATGGCGAGACAATGTACCCAATGTAAAAGTAGGAGCCTTAGTTATAATGAGGGAGCCAAACTCACCTCCTCTAACATGGCCCATGGCCAGAATTGTAAAAGTATATCCAGGTCAAGATGACAAAATTCGTGTTGTAGAGGTCATTGCACCGAACAAAAAAGTATATAAAAGATCACTGAGTGGTATATGTGTACTACCCTTAGAATAAGTTAAGATTTTTATATAATATGGTATGTAAAATAATATTTAGAACACATTTTAGTGTTAATAAAATATATGTATCTAGGTATGTGTTTATACCGTTACAAAGCAGAAAACTGTTACCTAGTAAGCAAATGCATTACAGATTGCTAGAATAGTTTACTCCATTATCACCTACAAAATGCTATTTAGGTATATGATAAAATAGTTTAGATAATAGCATTATTCAGAAAGAAATGTTTTTTGGTTTGTTTAATTTTAATAGAAAATGTTATGTTAATTATTTTTTATCTAAATCTTCAATGTAAAAACAAGATGTTACTTTAAAAAACCTGAAGCTATAGGTATCCCTTTTCTTAGATTAACCATATAATTTTAATAGGTATGGTTTCTGTTCAATATAAGTTTCAAATCACTTAATCACCTTATAGAGGCAAATACATAATAAGGTGTACTTTTCTCTAGTTTCTTTTAGTAAAGGGTGTAATAAAATCAGTGTATTTTCAATAAGTTTTATTAAGTTTCAAATTGTAAGAACCAAGATGCTGGATGGTATTTTGTTATGAAATCAAAACATAACCGCTGTAATGTAATCCTTGTTCTTTAGATTCTCTGCGGCCCCCAGCATGTTGGCATCCCAACACAGATAATAATCGTAAGATAGAAACATTTTAGAGAAGTTTAATATTGTCTATGATTGATTCATCTCAGCTCGGACCGTCGCATGGTTCAATAACCTTGTCTTGTTCGTAAAGTAATAATATAAAAAGTTCAAAGTTCTCCAGTGTTTTTAGTGGTTTCCAAAGTCCTGTAATTACGTCCCACGTCCTTAGCACACTTAGACAGGCATACAAACACAGTAGATATATCGTCTCAGATCTTTTGGTACTAAGTCCACTCAAAATTCGATGTCGTGGTCAACGTCAGACTGGCCATTAGGTATAATCGAAATGGCATTTGCTATGCCATTTCGTATTTGAGATTACAATCATAATACCTACATTTTGAATTTATACTAGAAGGGTTTGA
The DNA here is from genome assembly GCA_947578465.1 of Thera obeliscata. Taxonomy (NCBI): domain Eukaryota; kingdom Metazoa; phylum Arthropoda; class Insecta; order Lepidoptera; family Geometridae; genus Thera; species Thera obeliscata. The sequence continues at coordinate 2,085,558 of OX387915.1, forward strand.
GTTCTATAATTTTACGGTCGCTCTTGTTGGAGTCACTCGGGGTCATAACAAAATACTGGTTTTGATATTACTGATAACGATTTTGTATTCCTTTTGCAGCATACCCTTGCGTGGTCCAACACACTCTTGGCAAACTTAACCACGAGATCTTACACAGCTCAGTTCGTAGAGCTCTGCCTTCTGCACTTTAGGCCGTGGGTTCGATCCCCATCGAGGGCAAACATTTTATTATTCGTAGTACAGTCGCGGTATGAAAATGTTCGTCACCCTAGAGTCGGTTTTCGCTTGCACCAGTGCCTTGATCATGAACACATTTTGACATATTTTGTGACGTTAACTTATCGGTGTATTCTGTTTATTTAGTTTCAAAAGGTAGTATGTGATCGTGATACGTTAAACAAATCAAGTTGAAAATCGACGAACATTTTCATACCGCCACTATACATACTTATTTCCAATAATAATACTCCGTCTGTTCCAATATTCAAGCTTTGCTTAGTTTTGGGTTAAAAATAGTGATTATGGGCAAAGTCTTCCAATATTTTGATTGGCCTCTCAGCTCAGATGGCACTGCCTTCTGCGCCGTAGGTCGTGGGTTCGATCACCATCGAGAACAAATACTTCTAGCCAGAGACAGAGCCAGACAGAGCTTTTGGTAGGCCTACTGGTTCCCATGGTACAAGCTCTGCTTATTTTGGGGCTAAATAGTGTGTAAATTGTTCACAATTTTTTTATTTTTTATAGACATTACCTCTTATGATAACTTTCAGTCCTCTCGGCCAAATAGCTTCAAGCCTGGCCCTGGGGACCATGTAGTTCCGTGAGGTCAGCTCATGATGGGGTCTGTCAACCGCTGGTGTATCATTGTATTCTTCATACAGCTCTCCGGATTCCTGAGCGGATACATAGCACAGCGCTAGTGCTAACAAAAGTACGCGAGCCGCCATCACGTCTGCTTCCGCCCACGGTTGGACTTCGACTGCGGTCTTTTGACTTTTTTTGAACGCGTATGCGCGTACGCATAAGATCAGGTTATTTCATGTGTCAGACCTTTACCTCGGCCAGTAATTTTCCTTTTTTAACCCAATTATAATGCCAATTATAATTGTGGTTTTGTATCTTTTTTTATAGTTATTGAGTTACTGCTTAGCTGTGATTTAGTAACTCCAAAAAGTTTGATTACTCTGCTTTGGTCGATCTGTAGGCCTACGCAAGCTCTGTCTGGCTCTGTCTCTGGTTTTGAGTCTGTGTGAGTGCTGACTGAATAAATACTACGTCGAAACGTCACACACACAGTATAACACAATGGTGAGCACTCAAACAGACGCAAAACCAGAGCTAGACAGAGCGTGTGGTAGGTATAAGATGTTTTAATCACTATGAATAAAATACCAGTTAAAACATAAAAATATTTTATTTCAAAACTTAAAAGGAGGCGGAAGGATATTGAATGCTATTTTTTTAACCAAAGATGAAATGTTTAAATGGAAACAAACAAGAAAAGATTGCAACAAATCTACAGGGCATACACTCTGACATAATCCACCTTCAGATTAGCATCATCCCAGGTCGGCAGCCAATCCTTCTTGGCGTTGTAGAACGAGATCATAGCTTTGTTGCCCTTGTTACGCCATGGCTTGCTCGGCGCGTCCTCGAAGTCGTTGATACCGCCGACACGGAGGCCTAGAGACACGTAGAACTGAAAAGAACATAAATAGAAATAAATATTGAATAAAGCTTGAAGAATGTTCAAGCCCATAAGGCCTAAGGTACAAGGTACGACAGCACCCCTGCTGTTGTTGGTGTCTATGGGCGACAGTGACCGCTTAGCATCAGGTAGGCCGTAAGCCCGTATGTCTATCATTTGCTACCACAAGCTCTGTCTCTGGCTCTGGTTTTGAGTCTGTGTGAGTGCTGACTAAATAAATTCTACAGCGTAACGTCACACACACAGTATAATACACTGGTGAGCACTCACACAGACTCAAAACCAGAGCCAGAGACAGAGCCAGACAGAGCTTGTGGTAGGCCTACTGGTTTGAAAGAACAAAGTGACACACCAAAAAGAATAGAAGAATTTTTTTTTATACAACTAGCAGATGGATCAAGCATATGGCCCACCTGATGTTAAGTGGTAACCATCGCCTATAACAAAGCATTGCCTCGTAGGTCACGCACGTCAGGAACGTGCTCACTTCCCTGCGCCCATCAACTTGAGGCATACAGATGTTCAGCCTCACGTGCCAGTTATTTCACCGGCACCCACACCCTTCAAACCGAAACACAGCAATGCTGCTTCACGGTAGACATAAGCATGCTATACTTACCATCTGGTCCAAAGGAGCCATGACAGTTCCTTTCAGCCAGTTTCCAGCATGAGGCACCCCGTACTCCTGCGCACTGAAGTGGAACCCTTCTTGCGGGTACAATGACCCGTATTGCTCTCCGTCCACGAAGAGATCAATGCCAACTGCAAAAGAAGCACCCATGAACTGTACCAGTATTTATCTGCTAGTAGGTTGGCTAGCAATATTAAGTGAAGTGGCACCACACTGGAACTTCACTGCTATTATTATTATATTTGAATTGTAAAAGGATCATATAAAAAAACGGTAGGAACCAAGCCGTAGTTTGTTGCCTGTTCTTCTAGGCTTGGTCACGCGCGTGGAACTGGCACCTAGACTTACCAAAGTGATCCTTGCGATTTTACTGAATAAATACACTTTTGATTTTGAATATAATTACGCTATAAAATGCTATAAGAAGACTTTGAAACCTATTTGAAACTAGATGAATCCAAGGATTTAACGCAAGTTCTAAAATGGTCTTAGGGTTTCTTACTGATTTAAAGAGATTTTTTTATACAAGTGATGAAGTAGGTTAGATAGTGGCATTCAATAGCTCTGACTAGATAGACAATACAAAAATTTGAAACTTTTAAGAATGTTATCTTGTGTCTACTGTTAACCGGTTTTGGGAATAGGATATCTCTAATCGGATCAAGCAACAGGACACATCCCTAGAATAGGAAGGAGGAGAAGGAAAATGGCGTCGTAATGCGTAGTTGTATTGTTTTGCCGTGCAATAAGTAAAAGACAGTTCAAGCTATATTCAGTGAAGAGTTTTCGTCCTAGTACTACCTACTTCATAATGAAATAAACGAACCTGGTTTCCAAATCATGGTGTAGTTATGGAAATCCTTATTCCAGTTCTGGAGCCCTATTTTTTGCGGCAACAGAAGGGTTCTGTAAGGGTCAGTATCAGACAGCATCGGTCCCCCAAACAGTCTTTTGGCAAAAAGATCGTTGCCTCTAACGAAGGCCACTCTCATTATGCCAGACTCGTAGCGATTTCTTCCGTAGATTTTCCGATGTGGTTCCAAGGTTATTTCTGAAAATATTGAATTCGGTATTTGTATTGTATTTTATATTTGTATTTATTGTTTTACTTTAATTATAACGGTTAACACCAGTTACAGTTAATTAAAGACATAATAGACAAACAGAAAAATGAAAATAAATAAAGTATAAGTAAACAGTTTTGGTCAAATTTAGGTAAATACTTACAATGTCAATAGTAAAAATATAACCGAATTGAGAACCTCCTCCTTTTTGATTGGAAGTCGGTTAAAAATAGTAAAAAAAAATATAAAACAAAATGTCAGGACAATAATATACTACACTATAAATTGGAAATTCACACACAGCTATACATAACACAGAATCTCAAACATTCAGACATTATTTTCATCCAGCCATCCTCAAACAGATCACACCCAGGACTCATCACAGCATCAAGGAGAGCATTGAGTGACGAGGCCCGGGACATTGACAGTACGAGATAGCGGCTCCGAAAACAACTTGTGCTTCCGCCCTCGACAATAATTGTTCGGAACATAAAAACGGCACAGCTCATCGCTCAGGTCCGGTATTGACTTTTGTAAAAAGCTAATAATCATAGTAGCATTTTCTAAATTAATAGATAAGTATAGAAAAATAGCCCATACAACGAATTCTAGAACTGTCCTTGATAGGGGCTTTTTATATTCCATTCTGCAGCAGGGATGATTAAAAAAAAACTAGGGCCACACCACAGAAATCTTCTACCTTCCCTCTTGCGGGCAGGATACGGAAGGGCCCTTTAAGTTGGGCCAGTTTGCGCACATCTAAGCATTCTGCGGCTGTGATCAGTGAAACGAAGTCATTTTAATTATTTTTACATGATATAGAGCAGGGATCCCCAAACTATTTTGGACAAGTGACCTCTTTTCGAAAATGAACAGTTACCTCAGACCCCCATGGTCAAATTACCTACTTTGGAGATCAACCCCTTTATTGTACATTACTACAACAATGCTATTTCTTACAAAAATATTAATTATTTTTAGTGCACGTAACACAACATAAACAATACAGTACCTATCTACCTAAATTGAAAGTTTATAAGAGCTTGTGTTAATTTAATAGGGGTCGTTTTTTGGACCTCGTCGACCTCCAAAATTAGTTTTCATTTATGTCGACCCCTAGGACACCAATATCGACCCCCAAGGGGTCGATATCGACTACTTTGGGAATCCCTGCTTTAGCTACTTCCCTGCTTGACAGTGATATTTTACAGCGTCTAACTGATCGCCACCACAGAACACTAAGATGTGCACAAGACTTTACCTGGAACAAGCCAGTTGCCTGAAGGTAGCTTGGCCCGGATTTCTACCCTGCCGTATTGGAAGCAAAAGGAATGTCTGCTGCTAAGCTTCCCCGTGACCACTGGTGGCAAAATAAGCGCTCCGTCTGCTTCTCGCTTGCATTCTGTTGTGGTCGTTGCACCTGTGCACCTGGAATTTAAGAATAGGAACTGATAATAGCTTTTTATATATAGAGTCAAGAGCTTAACTAGTCGATTCAATTGAATAATAAAAGAAATAATAAATATTGTAGACAATCCACACAACACTAATCTAGCCCCAAATTAAGCCGAGCTTGTACTATGGGAACCAGATAGCTGATATAATACATATATAACTTTTTTGTGTAAATACATACTTAGAATACAATATAACACCCACACAGAAAACAAACATCTGTGTTCACCACACTAATATTTGTGCTTTGTGTCAAGTCAATGCCAAAGTGTTTATTGCATAAAATACATGTTGAAAAAGGTGGTAAATTTATAAATGTCCAATGTATTCTGCGTAAAATTGGGAATCGAACCCGAGATAGGTCTCAGGTTCGGCTTCGGAGTTCTGCTTCTCTGGAGTAGTAGCTCTGCCTTCTGCGCCGTAGGCGGCGCAGAAGGCAGAGCTACTACCAACTGAGCTGAGAGGCCAGTCAAAATCATGTTCACCTGTTGCTTAGATCCAAGGATTCGTGAACAAAGTCTTCGCCTTTCATATCCTCTAGGAGCTTGGGGGTGATGACCAGAACCCCGTCTTCTATTTTCATGACCTCAGGCTCATCCATGTATACGTTGAAGGGGTAATCCTGATGAAAACACACATGTTTCTTAAATGAGAGCTTGAACTACAATTTGACCTGCAGATCGAGCTGATTGAGTTACTCAACGAAAAGGGGTCAAGTGTACACAAGGATACGTATCAGACTACCCACTGCTAGCTCTTAAGTTCTTGCGTACTGCAAGTCAGAAGTCAAAATTTTGATTGAGGTTTTATCACTATCATCATCATCATTATCGGCATGAAGAAGTCCACTGCTGGACATAAGCCTCTCCTTTACATTTCCAGGAAGAACGATTCTGAGCCCTTTCCATCCATCGACTTCCCGCGATCCTAACAATGTCAGCGGTCCGTCTGGTGAGTGGGCGCCCTACGTTTCGTCTTCCGGTTCGTAGTCGCCATTCGAGAACCTTTATTCTCCAACGGCTGTCGGTTTTTCGAGCTATATGACCTGCCCATTGCCACTTCAACTTATTGAGGTTTAATGGGTGAAAACTTACAGGCTCTTCTATGAATTTTCTTTCTGGATGCCAGTTAGTTAGGTCCTTGATGTTTTTTTTGTCAAAGTCTTCGCTGAAGATGAGGGCTTCAGTGCAGACAAAGCTAAGACCATCAACTGCTGTTCGGGATTTTTCACATCCGGGATCCGGCTCCGGAACCTGGTTTGAGACCTGGACGGGGCTTGGGATTTGGACGGGGTTAGAGACCTGGATGGGGTTGGAGACCTGGGTGGGTGTAGGGACCTGGACGGGGTTGGAGACCTGGACGGGGTTAAGAACCTGCATGGGATTGGGGCCTTGAGCGGGGTTGAGAATCTTTATGGGATTGGGAGCTTGGACGGGATTGGGAACCTGGTTGGGGATAGCTTGAGTGAGATTTTGGACCTGTACGGGGCTAGGGCTCTGGATGGGGTTGACGACCGGAATGGAGTTGGGAGTCTGGACGGAGTTAGGCAACTGGTTAGTGATTGGGGCTTGAGGCTGAGGAGTTGCAACTTGTGTTTGTGCTCGTTTTGGGGCTTTGGTTGGTAGGGGATTTTTGTAACCAGGTCTAGCTGGTTTTCCGTCTTCATTGACAAATCCTAAAAAATACGTGTTGAATTAAATTTAAGGTCACGTCCAATGACAATATACTTTTTTCACAGCTTAAAATTTAACAAAAATATGAACACGAATGTTCTAACGCACACGCTCTTGAACTCCAGAAGGTATTTTGCAACCAAGGCCACCTCAGTGACTTTTTGAGAGCCAGACTGGTTTGCCAACGAAGATGTCCAAATAACAAATTATTTTTCCTTGTATAGCTAAGTTTAATATCAGATGTCTTCGTTTGGGTGTATCTCGCAATATTTATGATTTACTAGCTGCGCCCCACGGTGTTGCCCACGGTTAAAAAGCAATATGTACTTTTCCCCTGAGGCCTATTCAGCTCCGCAGGTAATGACCATGTCTTTCCTGTGGATTAGGCCGACTAAGCTGTCAGGATGGTTTAGGTGCTGGGCAAGCCTATTCCATCTAAAACCCAGGCATTATAGCGTCCCGTAAGTAGGGGCATGAGTACCAGTTGCCCCTGACGCTATATACCTAAATCATCTATAATAGATGCAAAGGCCTGTTTTATTTTTTTTTACTTTTCCTCTATATCCGTCGGTCTTTTATTTAACTTATTTAGTGTTTTTATGGTTAATGTGTTAATCAAGCCTTCATGAGAAAAATGCGCTAAAAATCTATTTCACAATTTTTTAAGGCCTACGCATATCTAAGCAATGACAATGGCGATCAGAAATGCTGTCAAATATGACTGTCACTGCAGATCACTTATGCTGCCTTCCTACGGTGCGTGGTTCTGCAGATCATCACGCACAGCCGACGACGACGCACGGCAACGCACACAGACAGGGCTCCTGTGCTCCGCGCACCTCGGCGCACGAGACCGTTCCCATGGTGTGTCGTGCGAGCTGGTGCGCGATATTACACACCAGTGGAAAGGGGCTATTAGATGTGCACAAGGCTTTACAAAACCCTTAAAAAACACGGTTCCTGTATGTATCCCACAGAAACCATGCATTTATAAGGATAAAAAAAAATATGTGCCAAATTTTCATTGAGATCCGTTTAGCCGTTCTGGCGTGATTGAGTAACAAACATCCATCTATCCAAACTTTCATTTCTATTATTAGTGGGATCTAATAAGTATCCAATATTACTTGAACTATGATATAACTGATAAGTAGGTACCACAAGCTCTGTCTAGCTCTATCTCTGGCTCTAGTATTGAGTCTGTGTGAGTGCTGTCTGCTGCCAGTGATGACTTATGGAACTGAGATGTGGTCGCTAACTATTGGCCTCGTGCACAAGCTCAAAGTCGCGCAACGAGCTATGGAGAGAGCTATGCTGGGAGTTTCACTACGTGATAGAATCAGAAATTAGGATATCCGTAGAAGTACCAAGGTCACCGACATAGCTCGTAGAGTAAGTAAGTTGAAGTGGCAATGGGCAGGCCATATAGCTCGAAGAACCGACAACCGTTGGGGAATAAAGGTTCTCGAATGACGACCACGAACCGGAAGATGAAGCGTAGGGCACCCACCCACCAGATGGAGCGACGACATTGTTAAGATCGCGGGAAGTCGATGGATGGAAAGGGCTCAGAATCGTTCTTCCTGGAAATGTGTAGGGGAGGCCTATGTCCAGCAGTGGACTTCTATAGGCTGATGATGATGATGAGTGCTGTCTAAACAAATCCTATGTCGAACACACAGAATACCAGAGCCTGAGACAGAGCCAGACAGAGCTTGTAGTAGGCCTAAAGGTATGTAACAAATTATAACCTACGGCACTATTGGTAAGTACCTACGTTGCAAAATATTTTCTTGACGCCTCTCCGAGCGTTACAATGCATGGAGTGATTATGCTTTGTTCATTATGTTTAGACGATTTGATTAATGAATCCGGCTTGAAAATAACCTTTTGTTACACTCACGAGAGACAGTCACATATGTGGTTAATTAAATATTATTATTACTATTTATTTATTTGAAATATTCGATAGACAAGTAAAATTAATACTAATCCATACATCATTCTTTTTAGGGCCAGCATCGCGCTTGTGACATATGCTTGTTTGTCTACTTTGTTGAATAAAAAAAAACTTGTAACATAATCCAAGGTGTAGCATAAATTAAGCATACAACTAAAGGCTATACATACATAGACTGGCCTCTAGCTCAGTTGGTAGTAACTCTGCCTTCTGCGCCTCAGGTCGTGGGTTCGATCCCCACCGAGAATAAATATTTGTGTGGTGAACATAAATGTTTGTTCTCTGTCTGGGTGTTATATTGTATTCTAAGTATGTATTTATAAAAAAAAAAAAAATGTACCTATTCAAGTATTATGTCAGCTATCCGGTTCCCATATTACAAGCTCTGCTTTGTTTGGGGCTGGGTAGTGTTGTGTGAATTGTCCACAATATTTATTTATTTATTATAGGTCACAAAACCTGATGACAAGTAATAGGCACCCATTTACATAGTCTTGACCCCACTAATAGGATTCCCTGATTTTATTAAACGGTAAATTACGCAAGCCTACCGTGACTGTGATTGCCTACCATGACTGTGCCGAGACGTAGACGTTCATACAGGAGGCTGTGTACCTACAGGATGAGAGTTGCACAAAGAGCCAGGGAGCGTGCCATGCTTGGCATCATAGCTGGACCGTGTTCCCAACATCGAGATTCGAAGTCGAACAAAGGCCAAAGATGTTGGGAATCGCATAACGGAACTAAAATGGAGCTGGGCAGGACACCTGGCAAGGCGAGGTGATGACAGGTGGCCTATGGCGCTAACTGAATGGCGTCCAAGAGCTGGGTAAGTATAGAAGCGTCGGTGTCCTGCGGTAAGATGGGCAGACGATAAGAGAAGACTAGAAAAAATAAGACTGCCCTGCATCCATCAACTTGAGGCAGCCCCACGTACAAGTAATTACTTACTAGTAACAGTCCACGTTCCGTTATCATGGCGATACTCCAGCCCGTTCTTGATGCCGTACGTCCAGAAGTAGATCTTATCGCCAGCCTTTAGCTTTACGTTCCGGTCCGAGAAGAACCAATTCCCTTGCTTCTTCTTCATGTCTGCTGACCAAAAGCCTACTTCCACTCCTTTCATGGGCACGTTGAGGTTGCCGTGGAAGCCTACGTAAGCGAAACCTTCATCTGAAATTATGCAATAATACAAATAAATCTTTTGAGACACTGAGGTCACCAAAATCGGTCTGCCAAGAGTGGTCAACGAATCCCCTTAAATATGGGGGGCTACTTCCATGAGAGGACTTAGGTATTTATATTTAGGCATGATGAAGGATATATAGGGAAGATATGTTGTACCAACCAATCTTCTATTAGTTCGAAGACCCCTTTCTTAGTGTATGTATTAGACCAGGGATCCACCTAGCATATTTTACACTCCTTAATTTAATTAAATTATATTGTATTCAGTCAGACGGTAACATTACTTTTGTATTTAGATGAGTAGAATATTAGTATCAAGTTTTTATTAGTAAAATATTAATTGGGAAACCCAGTCTCACCTAACAAATACCATCATTGATTTTCCTTTAACATTTTTGTCTAAGTTTTTCCTCGTTATGTAAAAAAGGTAAGTTTTTAAATCGAACTATCTACATTAATATTATAAAGAATAAAGATTTGATTGTTTGTTAGCATTGAATGGACTCTGAAAATACAGGACCGATGCGAAAAAATATTTCATAGTAGGGAGTAGGGAGTATCGTTACAAACGATAACAATTAAACTATGAACTTTCATACTATTTAACAAAATTTAATCATCATCATCAACCCGTATCAATCTGCTGCTAGACGTAGGTCTCTCCCAAGACACGCCACTGAGCTCGGTCTTCGGCTCTTCTCCTCCAGTGCTTGCCAGCTACATTTCGCAGATCGTCGCCCCACCTTGCCGGAGGGCGGAGAGCTTAAAATTATATTGGAGTAAATTAAAACCACATCGTCATAAGTTAGTAAACAAAAGATTAAATTGGGATCCAAATCGCGTTCAAGGGCCGGCTGGATGTACTTCCAGCAATAGCTGAATTTACACCCTTTGCTCTCGTATCTTTAGTTTAAGTATAATAATGTAGTTCTATGCTTATCGAGGCAATCAACTTTTTTTTTAAGAGCGCTTACCTTTGACGTAAACCTTCAGTCCGCTTGGATATATCGCTTCAAACCTGGGCGGTGGAACCATATAAGTGTCTATTTCCCATGGAAATTCCGTTTCTGAGTCAGAGTCCACATAGTTGGACTTCTGAGCTGATGTGTAGCATAAAGCTGCTATTAACACGAGAACGCGTGATGCCATCACGGCCATCCTCGCTCACGGTCGGATCTCGACTGTCTCTGATGATGCGCAGGCGCTTAAATTATCAATGGTATATGGAATTTGATTTATGATTTGTTGCTCAATTAACTTGAATTCTTGCTTGAGGCTAGGGCCTTAAAGTCTTTGTTAAAACTGCCTAGCTGCTAGGCAGTCTCTACTCTCTACAACTCTGTGGCTCTAAAATTTGACTTGTCCAATTTTTTCAAACCAATTTTACATTGAGTTTGCTACTACAGTCTTTTGTTATGAAATGAAAGACTGTTACAGATGAAATGAGAGGTATGCAGTAAAAAAATATAAAAAAACAATTCGAGCAAAACGACTAAACCTTCGGCTAATTTTGACTAAATTTCTAGGTTTAATCGACTTCTTCCAATCTTTCCACACTAGGTTGGATTTTGGGAATTTTAAAGTGTCATCTTCCAACTTCTGTCAGGTTGGAAAGTGGGAATATCTACATTTCTGAATTATCCTTGTTCCCAACTTCCATTATGTCATTGATGTACAATGGCTGGAAAAATAAACATGAGTAATTGAGTATTATTAATTTCATCATCAGCCTGAAGTAGTCCAGGCCTCCCCTACACTTTTCCAGGAAGACCGATTCTGAGCCCTTTCCACCCATCGACTTCCCGCGATCTTAACAATGTCGTCGGTCCATCTGGTGGATGGGCGCCCTACGTTTCGTCTTCCGGTTCGTGGTTGCCATTCGAGAACCTTTATTCCCCAACGGTTGTCGGTTGTTTGAGCTATGACCTGACCTTTGCCAATTCAACTTACTAATTCTACGAGCTATGTCGGTGACCTTGATTCTTCTACAAACCGGATTGTTCATTTATATTAGAAAAATATTTAGGAACGTGACAAATAATAATGATTACAGAAAAAAAAACAATCTTAGAACAGTGTTTCGTTGTTTTTTAAGCGGGTTTATTTGAACAGAAAATATAATTGTCATTCAAAAATTTCTTCCACTTTTTGCAATGCAAAACGATAAAAACAATGACATTGGAAGTGCAAATCACAATTATACAGGTAATATTATATCTACCACTCTTGAATCAAGAGTCTTGATTGAAGCTTTTGTATACATATAATAGGTGCTTAAGAATCACATAATGAAGTCGATGACGCATTATTGACAGTTTCTAAGTTGAGAAAAAAATAATTATGATAACTTATATTCCCAATATCCAACTTGGCAGAGGTTGGAATAATGAAGTAAGCATAAATAACAAAAAATATAAATATTGTACATAATTCACATACTATGAGAACCGAGATCCTAAAAAAAATATTTATGTATCATCACATAAATATTTTTTTATAAATACATACTTAGAATACAACATAATAACACCCTAAAAAAACATCTGAGTTCACCACAAAAATATTTGTTTTCGGTGGGGATCGAGCCTACGATCTACGGCGGAGAAGGCAGAGCTACTACCAACTGAGCTGAAAGGCAAGTCATAGGCATCAGTCATGAAGGCACTTATTCATTCTGAGTACAAACTGACACCAATCAATTCATGATTTGCTCTTCGGTTGATCACCCTGCTATCGAAGGTCGGCTTTCAGCCGTATTCCTGAAGAACGATGACTTTAATTTTACCAAAGTAAATAAATGTCTATTAATAGCATAAAGCTTACAAATTTTATTAAATTAAATATTACTCAGGTCAAGTTCGACTTTCGCCTCTGATTTAGGCACCTACTGCTGCTTTTGACGGTGATAGATTCTTAAGACTGCACTGAGCAAAATACCTTGCTAGACGTGGTGATGGTCGGTGGAGTAAGGCCTTGACCGAATGGTGGCCGAAGTTGGGCCGAAGAAATCTTGGACGTCCGAAAGCGCGATGGGTCGACGACATCGTGAAGGTCGCAGGAAACACCTGGACAAGAGACGCGTAGGACAGGGGAGGCTGGCAAAATATGAAGGAGGCCTATACCCAGCAGTGGGTGATACCGGGCTGAAATGATGATGATGATGATGATGATGAGCAAAATAGGTCAAAAAAATAGCCACGATTAAGTCGATATTATGAATTTACTTGCAATAACGAATATAAAAACAATGCAAAAAGTACCAGACTAAACGTATTTACAATTATTCCGGTACAAAAATATCATATCTATACCTATCACTGTGTGCATAAGTATGCTGACAACTTTTTAAATTAACGCGATCGTTAAGCGTAATATTTATCGCGATAACCTTTTTTATTTCCCGATGTTTCGACCAACCAAATACGAATAAGTTGACGCTTCACAATAGCAAATAAAAAAGAAACTCGGACTTGAGACACTGATTGGATAGCTCAAGTCACAAAGTAATTTTTTCATCCATTGTTATTATATAAAAGGTTTGATATCGAATCTTCGCTCTTTGAGATGTCTGAACTCTGATCCCAAAGCCAACTTGATGGAAGACACAATAGAAACGAAAAACTGTAAGTACCTCTATCTATAGCGAAAAGGCAGTGTTCTATATTATTATGTAAGTTTTTTTATTTTACGTTTGAACGCCATCACACCTGATGGAAAGTGAAAATGCAGCCTAAGGTGGAGCATGCTTAGCTTACCATAAACGGTAGTCCCCTTAAAAGGGTGTCGCAGTTTAAATACCTGGGACATTTGATAACCGACGACCTGCAAGATAATGCTGATATGGAACGGGAACGCAGAGCATTGTCCAGTAAGACCTAATATGCTGGCTCGCAGGTTCGCGAGATGTACGGACGCTGTTAAAATAACACTTTTTAAGGCGTACTACATCCATGTACTCTGCGAGCCTGTGGTTTCAGCATACCCAAAAGGCTTACTATGCTCTGCGGGTCCAGTTTAATAGTGCTTTTAGAACGCTGTTGCGGCTCCCGCGATTCTGTAGTGCCTCAGGCATGTTCGCAGATGCGCGCACGGACTCGTTTGACGCCATCTGGCGGAAAAAAACGGCCTCACTACTGAACAGAATGCGCGAGAGCAGCAACAGCATCCTAAACGAAATTTCATCCAATCATGCCTGTCCTCTGGTATGGAAGCTCGCCCAGAGGACCAAATCTATTTTAGTTATTAAGTACTAACCCCTAGCCTTAAGTTTTATTAACACTATTGGACTATCTAAGTTGTCTTGAATAAAAAACTATATTATTATTATTATTATTAGCTATAATAATCCACTTGTTCATTCTTGAGTATTCCATTTGCTCTTTCTTCAAGTAACATCTAGATTTGCAATATTCTCTTGTATGCTATCTATTAAAACTATGCAAAGGTCGTGGGTTCAAATCCAGACGTGTACCAATGTTTTTTTTGACAAAAAATGTATGTGAACTATGTCAATACTCTCAAACAGTGAAAGAAAAACATCGTTATGAAACCGGCATGTCATCGAATCTAAAAAGGTTGAAAGCATAATGTCAAGTGCACAAAAGAAGTCTCTCTGAGACTATACCTAAATCCTTTCACCACACTCGTTTGAAAGAACCAGTGACACGATAAGATAAGAAAAAGAAGATTCAAACTATGATAAGGACGTCATAACGTGCCAGAATTTGAATAGAGCTAGAATGCATTCGTTTTCTACAATTTTATTTCATTTTTAATGTTTTTCTGGTGTTATTTTGAATTTCGGTGGTATTTCAACCAACATTAGCTGAAGTCTCAGCTCAAAATGTTAGCGGTACGAATGAAAGTGTAATATGTGATATTCTGATTTGATCGAAAATGTTTTTGATGGTTTTGAAAAAAACACGGCCACCATCTTTTCTCAAAGCCAATTAGGGCCGACTTGTCTATTGACTGACTTGACTAAAAACTATTTTTTTATGTACTTTTTATTATGTCAGCTATCCCGTAGTAAAAGCTTTGCTTAGTTTGGAGCTGGTATTATGGAGAATGTTTACCAATAATTTTAAATCGTGTCCTAGCACCAATACGTAGTAAACGTCTGTGTAAAAAGCGTTACGTTTGTAACTTAATCACAATACTGCCCGCGGTAGGTACCTAATGGCCTGCGTACACCTAGTTCGCTGGCGGTAGCGAACAGTGAAACGCTGTCAAATATCGCTGTCAGATTTAAGATTTGACAGCGATATTTGACAGCGTTTCACTGTTTGCTACCGCCAGCGAACTAGGTGTGTTCGAGCCTCCTGATTATGTAACTCGCGACAGGACCAAGCTCACTATCAACGCCTGTAATGCTGTAGATTTGAAATATTCTTATAATGCCCACTAACCCTTTCCCACTGACGGGGATTTGAATATTTTTCTTCTAAATCCCCGCGGGCTACATCGTAGCATGCTACGGTGGAGCAGTGGGAATTTTAGGAACTATTTGTCATCAAATCTCTTAGTCATGAGGTAGCATCCAACCTTGTCTTTTGACTGGCTTGACTAAAAAATATTTAATTTATGACACTGGCAAAATTGACTGAATGACAGATGCCATTAATTAACAATACAAACCTCCTTGCGTCATAGCGGTATCGCTATCGCTACTGTTTTTATGTTATAGCCCTGTGCTTTGCGGTCCCGTGAGGTAGGTATGCTATTACTGCCGGAATTGAGTGCAAACAATCGGATTGTTAACAGTTTGTTTATTTTCGGTGCACTTCAGTGTAGCGGTGCGCTGGTGGCTTAGTGGTACCGGCCCCGCCTTCCGATTCTAAGGTCGTGGGTTCAAATTCAGTGGTGTACCAATGAGTTTTTCTGCCCAAAAATGTATGCAGGACTACACTACACTGCTCTCAAACGGTGAAGGAAAACATCGTGAGGAAACCGGCATATCGAAGAACCTAAACAGTTCTAAAATATGTCTAAAGTGCACGAAAGGAGCCAATTTGAGGCGCACTTGAAATCCTTTCACCACACTTTGTTTGAAAGAATAAGTGACACGATAAGAAGAAGTGTAGTGGTTGCTTTTGGAAGTCCTAAATTCCTGTATTGCTAACACTTTTCACTTTTATCATCATCAACATCAGCTTTAGCATCAACCACACTGGAACTTTACTGATATTTTCTGAACGGTTCCTTATTTATTTCAGATCAAAATGTTCATAAACTTTCGATACTAACTGTACCTGTCTCAATGACTACAAACACCTAAAGCGTTGCGCACATCTAAGCACTCTGCTGTGGCGATCAGTGAAACTCTGTAAAATATCGCACTGTTCGCCACCGCAGACCTTAGATGTGCGCAGGCTTAAGACCAATGCACTAAAAGATGAGACAAAAAACGTGACTTCAACATTGCGTGTACAATTTGCAACCGGTAAAACTAGATCTATGTAACTTTGTCATCAAAATATAGAGTTTATAACGTATATAGAACTCCCTTGAATTTTCAAAACTGGAAATTGGTTCGATCTAGCTGGAAAAATCTGGAAGAGACCTATACCTAAAAGTCCTAAATATTTTAATCAGGTTTTTAATTTATTACTACCATGCAAAGTACATTTAATTTATAGGATTTTTTTTTTTTTTTTTTAAGATTTTTCTTTAGGAATACCTAATTATGTGCAGCAATAGATTAATTCAGTGAATTGCATGTTAAAAAAATACACTAGTTAGCAAAAAGTTTGATACAAACGCAGTTGAAGAAGTTATACTACGGACCCAATGCAAAGGAATCTACATAAGGTTACATATAATTAGGCATAAAGATTGTATTAGTTTAAAAAGACTTATAAAATAATATTGTGCCCGAAATCTACGCTACGTCACAGATTGTCACTTCTAAACCTACTATGCCCCCAAGTGACCGGCGCACGCGCATCGTTCAAGTTCAAGCGAAGGAAACCCGCACTTGAAGTCCGACTGTGAGCCGAAGCAGACGTGATGACACCACTGGCTCTCGTGTTACTACTAGCCCTGTGCTATGGAGGGTCCAGGGCGGCCTACAAGGTCCCGCCAGCGAAGCTTGAAGCCATCTGGCCGAAGGGACTAAGGGTTTCTGTCAAAGGTAAGGAATTAAAATAGTTATTGTTGTTTGTTTTGAGATAATGTTTTGTTTTCAATTTATGGATGACAAAAGCGAACCGGGCAGCGGCGTCGTAAGTAGTAGTGACTCATTTGTTAGGGTTCCGTAGCCAAATGGTACAAACGGAACCCTTATAGAATCGTCATGTCTGCCTGTCTGTCTGTCTGTCTGTATGTCCGTCCGTATGTCACAGCCATTTTCTCCGAAACTATAAGAGCTAAACTGATGAAACTTTGCTAGTAGATGTATTCTGTGAACCGCATTAAGAATTTTACACAAAAGTAGAAAAAAAAAGCAAAAAATTTTAATACTTGAAACTGAAACTCAAAAATTTTTTCATCAACCCAGTTACGTGTGAGGTATGTATGAATAGGTCTTCAAAAATGATGTTGAGTTTTCTAATATAGTTTTTTTCTAAACTGAATAGTTTGCGCGAGAGACACTTCCAAAGTGGTAAAATGTCCCCCCCCCCTCTAATTTCTAAAATAAGAGAATGATAATACTATGCAACTCCCAACGATATTTGGTTTGAACGAGATCTAGTTAGTAGTTTTTTTTTTAAAACGTCATAAATCGTAAACCGCAATTTACCTTTTGCCGAACTACAAGAACTTTTATATTATGTTACTTTTTGCTACGGAACCCTTCATGGGCAAGTCCGACTCGCACTTGGCCGCTTTTTTATAATCCGGTGGCAGTGAGTGGAAAAAAAGCGTGGCATCATTGTATAAACAATTTCTCCAAACTAACTTCGTTAAAAGTCGGGCGGGTATTTTTTTTAATACAATTAGCTGATGGACCTAGCTTACGTTCCACCTGATGTTACGTGTGGTAACCATCGCCTATAACAAAGCTTTCCCTCGTACGTCGCGTACGTCAGGAACGTGCCCTACCTCCATCAACTTGAGGCATAAAACAGATGTTCAGCCTCACGTGCCAGTAATTTCACCGGCACCCACAGTGGTGGTAGTACCTCACCATTGCCACACCATTTCAATGTACATATTAATAACTAGAAGCCCGTCCCGGCTTCGCACGGGGTAGACAATATTGTTGTACATTATTTTGTTCTATCGCTAATAGTTTCGGCAGCGCATTCGACGAAAGACATTTTAAGACTCATTTTTCTACACCTTCGGTTACATTGTTCAAATTTTACCAAGGAGCCCTAATTTTTTTCAAAATGAAATGTAGCCTATGTCAAATTGGAAGAATGTAGCATTCTATTGGTGAAATAATTTTTTAAATCGGCCCAGCACTTTTTGAGCCTATTCATTACAAACATACAAAAATAGGTACAAATCTTTCCTCTTTATAATATTAGTATAGATGTATTCTTCTTCTTCCATCACCTCACACTTATGATTAGATTATGTTATCATGTGTTTTTGTTTGCTAAGTATCTAAAATGTTCGTGTTTCTCTTTTCTAACGTGTGCCGTCATAAATTAGTTTTCTTTCTTTCTCTTTTGTCGCCAACCCCGGAATGCCACGATTTTTTGACGTGACAACGTCTTATAATTCGATGGACCCGGCTGCACTGAAAAAACATGACTCATGCGGCGTTACCTTGCTCTGAGGCGTTCCATTTAAGGCTTGAAGAGCGCGGAACGAGCGACAAAGAGGCATAATCGGCCTCCGCGTTCGGCAGCGTTCGACATCTGTCTCTCTCCTACTTGAGTGAGCGATGCGTCCGCGTGGACAGCTGTATGACGTTGCCACGTATAACTATAGTCAGTAAACCGGCTTTACAGATAACCGATTTTTTTCTATATTATTGTGTTTTGGACACTTGCACTTAGCTTCAAGACGTCTCGAAGTTATCCTTATGCTTTAGTTTGAATGAGGCCGAACGTATATTCTCTTTTTCCTGTTGCTAGGTTTTTGACAAAATATTTACCTACGAGTACGAGGAATCGACGGTAGTCTGCCCCTTAACTATTGGCACGTGGCAATGGAAAAGGTACAGCCTACTTGATGTTGAGCGGTACTAGCGGTCTATAATTTATCACGAGAGTATTTTTTTACAGATAGGTTGTATAAAAAATTGGAACACAGTTTTGTAAAACACGCGTCATAAGCACTCGGAAATATCACGAATTTTTTTAAACCCACGAACGAGTAAGTTAATTTGTATTTTTTTGTACAAAATTGGTTCTTGTCGACCCATGTCGAGCGTGAAATTGTGAAGTTTTTTCGGTATAAACGACAGAACAATATGATTCAGTTAGAAAAAGTTTTTTGCTTTATTTTTTATATAATTATGCAAACACACAAATTATAATCAAGGCTGTCTTAAACTAGGCTGGGGCCCTTGGGCACACAAGAATTTGGGCCCTTTTGGAAAGTAATAACAGCAAATATAACATTTATTTTCTAAGTGTACTTTACCATTTATAGGTAATCAAATACAGTAGGATATAATAGCGTAGTAATGCCTTGTATTATGAAAAAAATGTAGTGTGCCAGACAATTTTTTTTGAGAATATAATATGTGTTAGAGAAATTGTCGGTCCTTCGGGGCCCCCAGAAAATGGGGGCCCTGGGCACTGGCCCCGTGTGCCCTTATGGCAAAGACGGTATTGATTATAATAAGTCTTCATATTCCATGCCTATTTCTGTCGGCCTACCACAAGCTCTATCTGGCTCTAATTTTGAGTCTGTGTGAACTGTGAGTGCTGCTTAAATAAATCCTACGTCGAAAGTATAGTACACTGGTGAGTGGTGCCTGGTGATGAAACGTGGTAGCCAAACTCCGACTTTGTGGGTACAAATCCAGTAACCAAAAAAGTAAAAGTAAAAAGACTGAGGTACTATTAACTTGTGCAATATTTGGTCGTATTAAGTGTGAGCAGACGTGGCCGAGCGGTTAAGGCGTCTGACTAGAAATCAGATTCCCTCTGGGAGCGTAGGTTCGAATCCTACCGTCTGCGAATATTTTTATCGGTTCCTATATTTTTTTTTCACAGGTTCTGTCATTTATGGTTATGATGGCCAATATCTCTATCTCTCAAACGGTGAAGGTAAACATCGTAAGGGGTATCCTTACGATGATTACTTTCACCGGCATGTCGTAGAACCTCAAAGTTCGAAAACAACACCTGTGTCAAGTGAGAAAAGAGCACTTGAAGGAGCATTTAAAATCATTTCAGCACATTACGGGTTCGAAATAGGTACATAGAAACAGGAGAAAAAAATATGACTGGTTTAGGTACATAATAATTAAAGTTTAAAAAACTTGAGAAACCGACTTCATTGTCAAACGGCTAAACCGATTTTAATCAAAAATCTGGACGTAAGAATAACCTTCCAAATAATTTTTCAAATCGGCTCACAAATGACGAAGTAATGCGGTAACAAACATAAAAAAAAAAAAAAAAAATACAACCGAATTGAGAACCTCCTCCTTTTTGATTGGAAGTCGGTTAAAAACGAAACTAGATGTTTTCTATTTCCAACTCGATTTTCCTTGTTCGCATTTAGATTTTGCATCAAATAGCGTTATCTTCGAGACCTTTATGTCAAACACTATTAAACTCGCTTGTTATTGATATTATTATGTACATACAATCGTATAATCTATTATGTAAAAGAGAGAACACAAAATACTGACTAAAAATAGCCATTTTTAACCGACTTTCAATCAAAAAGGAGGAGGTTCTCAATTCGGTTGTTTTTTTTTTTTTTATTACTGTTTAAAACAATTAAGAAGCAGAATTAAGAAGCAATACATATTTTATAATTATTATGTTTATTTTTTATTAATTAGTATGTACATTGTGAACAACATAATAGTTTTCCAAAACAGTTAGATTATTTTCACATCAGATAGGTGAGATAGGTTGATTTAATATTGATTAAAAAAAAAAACAAGTGCTTAGTATTAGCACGCAAATAAATCTTCTAGATCACCTGCGATAACAATCAGTGTATCGCTGTCAAATATCGCACTAGCTGTCAAAGTTCGCGGCGTCAGTGTGTGCGAATATTATGCAAAACCCTTGCTGAAACTGGATCGCCATCGTCACCGCATATCGCAGCTGATCGCTTAGATTTGCAAAGGTTTTTTTTTCTATAATAATGTCTTTTTAGGGTTCCGTAGCCAAATGGCAAAAACGGAACCCTTATAGATTCGTCATGTCTGTCTGTCTGTTGCTACGGAACCCTTCATGGGCGAGTCCGACTCGCACTTGGCCGCTTTTATTTATTCCACGTTTATACAACGTGTATCAAAATATGTGTACTATCCTGAAGGGGGGTGAATTTCCACCCCCCGGGGAACAACTTTTGTTCAACGACTTTTCGAACTTCGATTGGTATCTCTGAAAAAAACTGCAACGAAGCTTCAACATGAACAGCTGACTTTATACAAAGTGACAACCCTAAACTCAGCTACAGAGGTAGTAGGTAGTAGCAGTAGACCTACAGAGGTAGTAGGTCAAGGGGTCAAGGGTTTACAAGGATAGGGTTGTCAATTTATTTATGCATTATGAAATTAAATATTTTTCTATGGGAAACTGAAAATAGGAATTTTTAATTATCTCCCCCCCACAACTGATCACTATTGTGGTCTGAAACCCCCCACCTTCGCATAGTACACATATTTAGATACACCTTGTATACTTCACTAATTGACGTATGAATGAGTCAATTGGTAAAGTTTGCGGGACATTTTGGTTCATTGCCGTATTAACCAAAATGTCCCGTTGACTTACCAAAACCTGTATGGAAGTGATATTATTACTTGCGTGTTATTGAAAAATTTTGCAATTTGTTTTGTAGATAGAGTTCATTTTTTTGAGGTGAACGCCTCGGATTCTGAGGTCCATGACTCTGATGCCAACGAACTATGGTACCTTCTTATTATAAAAGTTTATTTACGTAATGTGCAGTAGACCGTGGGTTCGATCCCCACCGAGATCAAATATTTGTGTGGTGAGCACAGATGTTTGTTCTCTGTCTGGGTGTTATATATAAAAAAAAAGTATTTAAGTATCATATAAGTTATATCAGCTAACTATATCCCATAGTACAAGCTCGGCTTAGTTTGGGGCTAGATAGTGTTGTGTGGATTGCCTATATTATTATTATTTATTTATACTTATTAAATTAATAGGCTGCAAAATAACTTCAGAACTCCACTTTTCAGATGATGGCTTCACCCTTATGGCGTTCCACGGGAACCTGAACGTAGAAATGGAGGGTTTGGAAGCAGGCCAGTGGGCACGAGACATCACGAAGGTGAAGAACGGACAGTGGGTGTTCAGGGATCGGAACGCAGAGCTGAAGATTGGAGACAAGATCTACTTCTGGACGTACGTCATCAAGAACGGACTGGGCTATCGGGAGGATAACGGAGAGTGGACTGTGACAGGTGAGTCTACTCGCATCAACCTGAACTTATACATCAAATAGATACGCCAGCCTCATCAGCCTTTAAATCTTCTAAATAAACATATAAAAATGTTATGATGGTTTGTGATACGCTTCAAAAACACAAAAAGTTCTGCACCGGTATTTTAGCATGATATACATTACTATTTTAGATTACCAAACAAAAAAAATGCCGATATTGGCTGCTGATACTGAAAACATCCACGAAAAAAAAAATTATGTTATAAAAAAAATATTTTTTATGGCATAATTTTTGTAATACGTCTTTAATCGTAAACAGCAATGTACCTTTCGCCGAACTACTAGAACTTCTAGGTATATTATATTTGACTGCTACTGAACCCTTCATGGGCGAGTCCAACTCGCACTTGGCCGCTTTTTTTTACATCACAAAATGCACTAAACCTATCTTAAGATGATACTCTAAGTGTAATTTTGGATCCCTAGACAATACTCAATACTCAATACTCAATACATTTATTGCATAAACATGGTTTAGTACCATGGTTGACAAAGTTATCAATTGCACCCATATTTTCCAGGATACGTGGACGAAGAGGGAAAACCCGTTGACACCAACAACCTTCCTGCAGTCGACAACCGTAACCCAGACCGAGTTCCAGATCCGACCCCAGGTCCCCAAACCCCCACTCCCACCAGAGCACCATCATGTAGGCCGTCCCTGACAGCAGTGAGCGGTATGAACGCAGTCTGCACTGGATCTCGCATCTTCAACGAAGACTTTGAAAAGACTAGTCTGAAGGAGATGCCTAACTGGCAGGCAGAAGTCAAGTTCCCGGAAGAGCCTGTAAGTCATCACCAATTTCTTAAAATTCCCTCTTCTTCTCACTGGGTATCTTAGCAGATGATTTTAACGATATGAAGGTAGAGATTGGTGGTAGCTCTATGAGAAAATAAGTAATGATGAATTAGATTTCGAATTATTAATTTCCAAACGTTAGCTAACAGAGAACGAATTATCTTCACTAGGTATGGGTAAGCAAAGTAACAAACCACCATGAATTAAGGTTACAGCGTCAACGTTTTTCTTCTTTGGACTTAAGAAATTAGAATATTTTGAATCTGCTTAGCTACTTACCAAACAGAGCCGCATATTAAAATTACACAAAACTACCTGCCTGACTGGCAGAAATATACTTGATAATAGTCTAATGTTCATTTAGAAACGTATTTCTTTTAATTCCAGGACTATCCTTTCAACGTATACATGCCAGAACGCACCATCAAGTTTGAAGACGGTGCTCTGGTTATCACGCCCGTGCTTCTGGAGGACTACAAAGGGGAGGGATTTATCCACGAGTCCTTGGATCTAACCAACAGGTTAGATTTATTTATTTTATTTTTCATTTATTTTATTTTTTATTTTACTTTTTTATTTATTTTCAACCATTTCTTAGTACCAACCAGAGAATACCGGACTGAGGATACTTGGATATCACACCCGACATTCAGCACACACACAAACAACACTAGGATATCCTGTATCTCTTGTTAAAGGACTTGATACAGGGAGATTATCAGACACTACAACCATCAGGGTATTAGAATACCCAGACCTGTCACTAGACTATAATGATTCAAAGCTGTCTTTTCAAAGGAATCAAACCCTCTGTGCATAATAATAATTAACTCATAATAATTTCGAGTATCTTGGAAAATGATGGGGGCTGATCTATGGGTAATATGGTGCCCTGACCTATTCCGACCGTTATTACGAAAATCGTCCCAGGTCAACTACTATTTATAAGTACGGCAATTTTACTGCCTATTTACTTTTATCGCTGACCTTACAGTGAGGTCAGTAATTATGGGGGCAATGTAGGTGTTATTTGATTCCAAATTCTGATAAAACACTTCAGCATATATTATTGAGTCTTTCCAGAAGGAATCCAGAATTTAAGCAACAGAGTAGGTAGGTATAAAAATCAATTTGATTCAAGCTAAAGGAGTCTACACACCAAACCCGCCGACAGCCCGGCGGCTTGGTGTCGGCGACTTTGTTTCAAGAATTTGTTTGAAGGTTTGGGTCGCCGACACCAAGCCGCCGGGCTGTGTCGGCGGGTCGGCGGGTTTGGTGTGTAGACTCCTTAACACTGCTTGGGAAAAACTAACGTGAATGATACAAACTCCAGGTGTACTGGAGCAGTTGGGACCAAAGAATGCAGGCGTCAAGCTGATGGAGCATACATCCTGCCTCCAGTGATGACGGGGAAGATAACCACAAGACACCAATTTAGCTTCAAGTACGGCAGAGTCGAGATTCGGGCTAAGCTACCTGCTGGCAGCTGGTTGCTACCAGGTAAGAATACGAAACTAGACTCTAAAGCCACAAAGCTAAAGCATATTTTTGCGCGCTGCTAAATCGTTACAGCTTCAACTTAACGGCTTTTGAAGTGGCTACCATATCACCACTAGTGTGCTGTAGAACTCATCCAGTATTATGGTATGGTACGACCTTGTACCGTCGTAATAGTGGTGATAGCACCACTCTGGGTCTATTGTATGAGCTTTGCTACCAGAATTGGCTTTTGTTATGTTCTTATTTCTTTTTAGGACCGACTCCACTCTTTTGACTAGCCTTAAAGCTGTTGGTCGTGGCTCTACTTTCTCTGCTGTAGGTGATCCTGTATAAACCCTTACGGAGAAAACACTCTGTTTTTATCAGCTATATGTATTTAATTTTAGGTATTTTTAAGTTTCAGACTAGATAGCGCTATGTAGAATGTCTGACCGTACTAATTTCTCTATATTTTGTGAATCTTTTCCAGAGTTAAACTTGGAGCCTTACGAAAACGTCTACGGAAACCTGCGCTATGAGTCTGGGCTCATGAGAGTAGCCTTCGTCAAGGGCAACGACGTATTTGCCAAGAAACTGTACGGGGGACCGGTGCTGTCTGACACCGACCCTTACAGAACCCTGCTGTTGAAGCAGAAGATTGGACTCCAGAACTGGAATCAGGACTATCATAACTATACCATGATTTGGAAACCAGGTGTGTTTCTAACATTACACTTTGAAAAAACTTTAAAATTCAAAAAATCTTCTACATGGATACATAAAAAATCTAGAAATATTTGCAAACTTTTGGCTGGTCTTACAGCTCAATTGGAAGTAGTTCTACCATTTGCGCCATAGGCTGTAGAGTTGTTGGTGCAATCCTCATCAATGACAAACATTTATGTGTGATACAGCTGTACAAGCTTTATTTAATAACTAGTTTTTGATGACCTCCAGGCTCGTAGATATCGTCACGTTAAAAAAACGTTGAAAGAAGGTGGTGGGAATGTATTTGTGCACGCAAATCTCGCACCTATTTGGTGGTGAGAGGTGCGAGTTTAGCATGAGCAAACATACTCTCTCCACCTTTTTCCAGAGTTCTTTTTACGTGACGCGAACTAAATAACTAAGACCCACAAAACTCACGATGTTTTACACTTCCAGATGGCCTCGACCTCTTCGTAGATGGAGAGCAATACGGGGCTGTGTCTCCAGGCGAAGGTTTCCACATGAGTGCTAGAGAGCACGCTGTGCCGCATGCTTCCTATTGGCTGAGAGGATCTGTGATGGCTCCATTGGACCAGAAGGTAGCCTGCCGTTGATGTTTAAATACTTGCTGATCTTCTAGCCGTGTCACTAGTTCTTGGGAACCTGTTCAGTTTGCTGAACGGACTATAAATGCCCCTCAAAGAGGCAGCAAGCTGTAGGTAGTAGAGTTAATTGTAAAGGGCTCGTTCGGGGAAGTACTACCACCATGCTTAATTCTGCTGTCAAGCAGTCCTAAGTCCACCAACGATATTCTTAAGATTGGATTGTAGTTGATTGTTTATGACCTGGCCAACTTCTGCAGCTTATACAAGACACTCAAAGACTACTGCCATGGTATAAGCACTGATGCTAGGACGACATCCAACTTTATAGGTAGGTAATATTGTGGTCTTCGAAGAGAATTCCGCTTCTTCTTCTTATCGTTTTACTGGATCTTTCAAACCAATTGTGGTGAAAGGATTTTAAGTGCCCCTTTAGAGACTTTTACATTCCACTCAGAACGAACAAACACGTTAAAAACATGATTCTTCCTGTTCTTCTAGGCTTGGTCGCGTGGAACTGGCACCTGTTTTTTTTGCCCAGGGGAAATCATTTTTTACTTTCTTTCCAGTTCTACTTGTCTCTTGGTCTTCGCGTCGGTGGCATCAATGACTTCCAAGACGCGACTGACAAGCCATGGCGTAACAAGGGCAACAAGGCAGCCGTCTCTTTCTACAACGCGAAGGACGTATGGCAACCGACCTGGTACGATCCTACTCTGAGGGTGGATTATATCAGGGTGTTTGCTCTTTAGGATAATTATGACTGATGTTGAGATTAAATTGTGATATTTTTGTAAATTGGTCGTTGTTTTATTTATTCTTCCGCATTTTTTGTGAAACGAAACATGGTGAAAATGGCAAATTCATCATCCGCACTTGCTGTGCCTACTGGCTTCCGCAAGTAGCCGCTGGCGGGCCCTATTTTTGCGTGACGCTTGAAATGCGTTGTCGGAACTTTTTAAGTTCTACGACACGCCGTTTTCCTCACGATGTTTTCCTTCACCGTTTGAGAGTACTGGCATAGTGCGTAAACGTAGGACGCTTACCCTCCGATGGACCGACGACATTGTTAAGAGGAAATGCGGTTACAATCGTATGTCTCTTTGTAATGCGATTTGCTCCAAAATTTGCGGTGGCGTGAAACGCTGCCAAATATAACGGCGGTATTTAACAGCATTTCACTGTTCGCCACCGCAGAATGCTTAGATGTGCTGCTTTAGGTATGCTGTATGTTTTTATAAGCAACGATATAAAACAGTCGTGCACAATACGGCAAAAAATCGTTACGTATGCTGCCGCTTCAACAATAATGTTGTTCAAACATGTTCAACCAATTTCGTATGGCCTTGACGTCCACGGGTTTCCTACGCAAATAAACAAATAAAAATAATCAATTACTTGGGATTGCTTGTGGAAAAGTAATTTGAATTTGTTTAGAAAAAGTATTTATTGTGAAAGTTTAATGTGAAAAAATGTGAGGTAAATAATGTGAGTTTAGTTATATGTAGGTATGTATAGTGGCGGAATGAAAATGTTCGTCGATTTTCAACTTGATTTGTTCAACGTTATCACGATCACATACTACCTTTTGAAACTGAATAGACAGAATACACCGATAAGTTAACGTCACAAATTATGACAAAATGTGTTCATAATCAAGGCACTGCCACTTGGTGCAAGCGAAAACCGACTCTAAGGTGACGTACATTTTTATACCGCGACTGTACAGAACGCGCATCGGATCCCTGTCCCTTTGAAGTTAGCTGCTCTGCTGTATTTATTCATATAGTATTTATTAAAAAAGTGACAGATGGCGGAATGTAAAAATAAACTGACTTGTAATAATCGCAATTACAAATATTAACTTTATTAAACATAATGTACAAAAGTTCAATTTCCTCGTTAATGTTTGTGATCGGAAGATTTGTTAATGTTTTACGCCATCTGTCATGCGCAGAGCTGTCTTGTGCGAATTCTTTTTGGTTCGGTCAACCGTTCTCTATTTTTTTTTCTATTCTATGAAATCCAGTGTCCCCCTAAATCTCATTCTATTAAAATGTAGACTATCAATATTTACTAATGGTTTGATCAAACAAGTTATGTAAATACTAAGAAATCGAGGAAGTGTAAGCAATTATGAAGAAAACAGGTTAACGCTGGTTCTACCAGCGCAAAACCTATTTAAAAAAACTTGTATATTATTTGGTTTGTTTTTTGAGAGATACTACCACCAACAATTTTGGATATACTTACCAATTGCGGCTTTCTAAAATAAACGTTGCATTTATTTATTTGGGTAAAAGTTGGTGCCCTATTGGTATCATAATTTATATGGAAGAAACGAATATTTCTTCCATATAATTTTGCATAACGATCGCGTTAATTTAAAAAGGATCATCATTATTATGGACTGACTTGCTCGAAAAATTGATAAGGTACCAGAAACCAGTTTTATGTCTAAACGCGCCCATTCGGCGTTTCTGAGCAAAATTAATGATTGAATCAAAATATTGGTTCAGAATCTTTTGTTTAACTTAGTTAAAAAACTTAGGCAAAAAGTGTGCAGATTCAAGTGGTAGAAGGAGGTGCTGTGACTGTGGTTCCGTATACCAGTTTTTGCAATTTTGTGGTTTTGACCTAGTTAAGTCAGTTAGTTAGTTGTCTAAATGTTCTCAAAATAACTTAAAAAACATAGAATAGCTTTAATGTGTGCGTGTATACCTATTTGTTTATTACTAACATAGTTTCTAAGTTATTTTGTCGTGTTACTAACCCCTATGGATCAAGGTCTGAAATAAAAAGTTTTTATTTTTATTTATTATTTCATTTAATAATGCTTTTAAGCACACCTTAAAACTAACAATGGAAAAACAAGTACCTACATAACAATATTTTAAACATAGTAATGTACAGTGGGTGATCTTATTGCTGAAGAGCGATCTCTTCCACACAACCAAGCACGTAAAACATTTAAAAAATGCAGTAATCCACAATTCCTCAAATCCAATGACGTAAGATCTGTAGTTTTTCCCCAAGCCCCAAGGAACCCTAAGCAAATTATATAGTATAGTATAGTATAATGATCCATTAGTCAGTTCTATACCGCACATCTTCGTGGGCAGACACATGTTAGGAACAGGTCATCTCTGTCTGACACTCAGTGATAGACAGTGACAGACGATGGTAGGACACAGTGTTTTGTTTTTGTTTGGTGCTCTCTGTGTTGTGAGTGGGTATGAGCTACCACCTGCCAAGTTGGAGGCTATTTACCCCAAGGGTCTTCGAGTTTCCATACCTGGTGAGTAAATTAGATTTTTTCATATTCAAACTCAAAATTTATTAATTCAATTGTGTCTTAGGGACCACTTTGTTCCACGCGACCTAGAAGAACTGGCAACAAACTACGGCTAGGTTCTTACCGTTTTTTTGTATGATTCTTTTACACAATAAAATAGTAATAGCAGTGAAGTTCCAGTGTGGTGCCACTCCAACTAAGTAAGACGTATGCAATACAAAATTAAAAGTAGCAAAAACAGAAAACGCTACGCCTTATCTTTAATTATGGTAGTTAGATAATTATTATTGTTAGAGTAACGTGATTATTGGTTGAATCTGCCATGTAATACTGAGGTCATGGGTTCGAATCCAGTCGTGCAACAATTTTTCTT
This sequence comes from Thera obeliscata, assembly GCA_947578465.1. Taxonomy (NCBI): domain Eukaryota; kingdom Metazoa; phylum Arthropoda; class Insecta; order Lepidoptera; family Geometridae; genus Thera; species Thera obeliscata. The sequence goes on from OX387915.1 coordinate 2,115,060, forward strand.
TTTGGAAAGAGTCATTTGCCAAACTCATTTCAAAAGTGCAAGTCTAAATGGGTTATAACAAAATATTAACTTTGGCATTTATTATTATGCAACTAGCTTTTATTTATTTATTTATTCATTTATTCATTGTTTCATGTGTATTATAGGTCTTAGGGGGTAATAACGTCCAGAACATGAGCCCCGCTGGGGCATTACAATGGCCTTACGGCAAAATTAAATTAAATTATGTAAATCTAGGTAACAAACTTCTTATATAGAGAATCTAGCTTAACAATTAAATCTTTAAAACACTTAACATCAGGTGGGCCATAGCCCTTCGCCTTTAACAAAGCATTACCTCATAGGTCACGCATTTCAGGAACGTGCCCTACGATGCACTATGCCCTGCGTCCATCAACTTGAGTATACAGATGTTCAGCCTCACGTGCAGTAATTTCACCGGCCCTCACCCTTCAAGCCGAAACACAGGAATGCTGCTTCATAGCAAAAATAGGCATGTGTTTTTAATTTAAAAAAAAATCCTAATATTGTGGTTAATCTATACAACGACCTACGGCGACCTACGGCGTAGAAGGCAGAACCAACTTAGTTGAGAGAGGGACTTTACCCTTATTTATTTACATTAAACTTAGATAAGAATATACTAATCTGTATGAATAATCTACAGTTCTTGACCCACAGATTATTCCTACAGATTTAATCGAATGTTTAGGTAGTGTTCAATAAAAAGGTCAGAATCAAAGGCATACATTTATTCAATTAGTAGTAGTAGAGCTCTTTGTGTAGGGCTCGTCCGGGGAAGTACTACCACCATGCCTATTTCAGCCGTGAAGCAGCATTGCTGTGTTTCGGTTTGAAGGCGGTGAAATTACTGGCACGTGAGGCTGAACATCTGTATGCCTCAAATTGATCGACGCAGGAAAGTGCATCGTAGGGCACGTTCCAAGTCGGGATGATAATTATGATGATGACCTTCATGCGTAAACAATAAATGACGTATCTTAACGTTTTATAAGAAGCGGTAGACTTTTTTCCATAAGAAGCTTACGGAAATTCCTACTATACAGGGCGTCCCATGGATATGCCACATGGAGGGAAAGTACCTTGAATATTGTAGACGGGACGTTTTACTGAAAAAAGACATTATTTGAATTTTTAAAACAATTAAAACACATTTAATTAGTTACATGGTTGAATTGGGAATCAAATCAGTAATCATCCTGTAAATTTAACGTACCGGTCAAAAGGCTCCATCATAAGGATTTTTTTTGCTAAATAACATAGTGTCAGAAATATAAGGAAGACCATGAATTTTAACATTTTTAATACAAAATTAATGAATCATTATCAAATGCTATATACTTTTTAAATATATATATGAATGCAGTTTAAATTGTCTTTTTTCAGTCAAAAGTCCCATTTAAGGCCTGCGCACACCTAGTTCGCTGGCGGTAGCGATCAGTGAAACGCTGTCAAATATCGCTGTCAGATTTGAGATTTGACAGCGATATTTGACAGCGTTTCACTGATCGCTACCGCCAGCGAACTAGGTGTGCGCAGGCCCTTACAATATTCAAGGTACTTTCCCTCCATGTGGCATAGGTATCCGTGGGACGCCCTGTATTTCAGCCTCGTAGAATTTGCAAGTGTTATCAGTACGGTTTGACCATCGGTTCTTCACCCAAACCGGTTACTGGCTAGAATAGTAGAATGACGTCATTGATTGAAACCGGTCGATCGTGGTTCATACTCGTAGATAATGTGATTGACCTTGTCTTCGGCATACCTACTGTTGCATAGGTACCGTCGGCTGCACTGAGATGGTAGCACTGGCCTCTCAGCTCAGTTGGTAGTAGCTCTGCCTTCTGAGCAGAGCTACTACCAACATTGAGGTCGTGGGTTCGATCCCCACCGAGAACTAATATTTGTGTGGTGAACACAGATGTTTGTTCTGGGTGTTATATTGTTTTTACAAAAAAAAAATGTATATAAGTATTATATCAGCTATATGGTTCCCGTAGTACAAGCTCTGCTTAGTTTGGGGCTAGATAGTGTTGTGTGGATTGTCTATAATATTTATTTATTTATTATTATAATTAGTTTTGACATTATTTTGAGTTTCGGTTGCAATTAAAATAAAACGAATTGGAAAAAAACTTATCTTTGACAAGAAACGTTTTAAGTAGGTTAAAAACATGCTCTAAACTGTGGGTATAGTCCAGAACGCAGTTGCTTAGCCCTATATCAAATGATGAATATTATTCGGAAAATGTTTACCATCATGCTTTTATTTATCAGCATTGAAAATTAGTTAAGTAATAATAACTACAGCGAACATTAATAATAAATAGTATTGCTATGTGGCGTAAGTTTCTCGTCAATGTCAATTATACAAAATTACAATAAAAAATACAAATGTAATGTCTAATATGCATGAGGCAAATGTTAGTCATAGTCAAAGATATCTTTATTCGGTAGTAACTCAAGGATCACTTTGAAAGTTAGGTGAGTCTAGGTGCTAGATTATGCTTGAAAGAAAGAAAACTATTTATTTGCGAAGCAAAACTCACACTAATAAACTTAACTTGCTTGGATGTGCCTGTACTTACTACTTTTTAGACATACTCAGAAAATCTTAATTAAAATGTATTCCTGTTCTTTCTCTGTATTCCTGTCTACCTATATAGGAAGTCCAGCCGTGAGCCTTATTTTATTTTCTCCAGACGATGGATTCACACTCTTCGCTTTCCACGGCAAGCTCAACGAGGAGATGGAAGGCTTGGAAGCCGGCCACTGGTCTCGAGACATCGTCAAAGCGAAGAAGGGAAGGTGGACCTTCAGAGACAGGAATACAGAGCTAAAGATTGGAGACAAGATTTACTTCTGGACGTATGCTATTAAGAACGGGCTGGGGTACCGGCAGGATAATGGAGAATGGACTGTCACTGGTGAGTTGAAATAATCTGGTTCTAGGCATTTGCCTAGAATCAGATTTTTCGTATAGTCCATCATTTAAAACGAAAGCGAAGAAGAGGCACTGTTTGTACAAACAGTATAACACTTATAAGTGTTATGTATTTTCCCGGGTCCACCGATTTAAGTACGAAACACTACCTGGATAAAATTAATCCCTAAGTTTTCCCACCAGTGCGTTTAGCGTTTGGGAGTCCAAAATGTAATATTTTCTCTTCTTCCATTTTTCCCTACAGGTATTTTATCATTTACCTACTGACAATGACTTTTACGTTAAACTAACCTAAACTACATTTATTTCAGGCTTTGTGGATGAAGCCGGCAATCCTCTGGAGCTTTTTGAGTCCCAGCCAAGCTCAACAAACCAACCAAGCGCAGCAAACGCGCTTAGTCTTGCAGATGAGCCAAGTGTACCCAGGAGGCCCGCCCAAAGCACAGGATACCCATGTGCACTGTCGGAGTCCAAAGTATCGGTCCCAGGGTTTATCTGCAAGGGGCAGCTGCTGTTTGAAGATAACTTCAACTCCGGCGTGGATAAAGGGAAAATTTGGAGCCCCGAGATCAAATTTCCCGGAGAACCAGTAAGTGGCATTTTATACTTTTACTAAGAATAGCATGAACATCACGCACTGTACAGCACACACGGCATAAGTTGGCCCCCACTATATGGAAAGGAAACTTATTGGAAGACTAGTGCTTCTAGAACCAAGGTCACCGACATAGCTCTTAGAAATTGTAAGTTGAAATGGCAATGGGCAGGTCATATAGCTCGAAGAACTGGCAACCGTTGGGGAATAAAGGTTCTCGAATGGCGACCACGAACCGGAAGACGAAAAGTAGGGCGCCCACCCACCAGATGGACTGACGACATTGTTAAGATCGCAGGAAGTCGGTGGATGGAAAGGGTTCAGAATCATTCTTCCTGGATATGTGTAGGGGAGGCCAGCAGTGGACTTCTTCAGGCTGATGATGATGAGTGCTTCTAGGAGTATGTTTCCATGTCCATGGTCGTTGGTGATCACTTTCCGTCAGGTGGCACGTCTTCTCTGCCAGCTATTGCATAAAAAACAATGGGGGCTTACCAAATTTATTTTTAATTTCCAGGATTACCCCTTCAACGTGAACTTATACGACAGCAACCTCCGCGTCAAGGATGGAAATCTAGTCGTGCAACCGATGCGATTGGAAACTAAGTATGGAGAAGACTTTGTCAGACAGTCATTGGATCTTACGTCAAGGTAATTATTCAAATTGCAAAACAAGACCCTGGACACAGATTCATAAGGTCAGGGTTCCTTCTCCGTTCCGATTGCGTTCTTGTCCGTGTCTTAACCCGATCTCCTATCGAGATGGGAGATCGGAATGAGACAACATTTTCATTCATTTGCTAGAGAAAATAACCACAAACACCCTAGATTTGTTTGTTCACATTTATTGTAAGAAACAACCCTTTTCTGATGATCATACTTTATGTACTCCACCTTCCAGATGCACAGGCCAGATTGGCACCCAAGAGTGTGCACGCGAGGCTTCAGGGCCTCAGATCCTGCCACCCATCATCACGCCGAAGATCACAACAAAGAAGAAGTTCGCCTTCCGGTACGGCCGCATTGAGGTCAGAGCGAGGATGCCGCTTGGAGATTGGCTGATACCTGGTATGGAACTCACCAAATGCCAAATGTCCCAACTGATTTTTAGTGGTTACCTTAGACTGGAAAAATCACATTCCTCACAGAATACGTCCATCGAGCACATGCCTATCACTCTGAAATGAAAAGGTTTCAAGTCTCGTGTTTCTCAGATGAAAAAGAACACAGCAATGCGAGCACCACTTGGTGCTATCAATGTTAAATACATATTTCACACTGCATAATGAAGATAAAAGAAGCTTCTTCTTCTCGATTTAAGCGGCTGGCTTTTCAGCGATGCACGAGGGTCTTTATAAGATATTTTTTTCAGAGATTCAGCTAGAACCCCGTGACAACGTGTACGGCGTTAACAACTACGCCTCAGGGCTTCTTCGCATCGCATGTGTGAAGGGAAACCAGGAGTTTGCCAAGAAGCTCGAAGGAGGACCTATTTTAGCTCCTCAGGAACCTTACAGGTAGGCTCATCAGTTAAAAAGCTAGGTGAACTCTGAAGTCTGTTTTCAACTGCTAAGAACAGCAGTTTGTTTGAAGCTGTTGATGACTTTCTGGACCATTAATACATTCTTGTCATCTTTGCAGATCCTTATATTTGAAAGAGAAGACTGGCTATGAGCTTTGGAATAAAGACTTCCACAACTACTCTCTGGAATGGAGACCAGGTAAAACTTACCATCTCTAAATAAAATATTTTATAATAGTACATTGTTACCCGAGTGTTGAAAGTCACGTTTTTTGAGTCCCGAGACGGGTTTGGCGCCAGAGCGTTAGCGAGGGCGCCAATGGAGCTTGAGGGACTTAAAAGACTTTCATCCGAGGTAAACACTGTGCTTTTCATTACGAATACAAGGAAAGTAAAAATAAAAACATGAAAGAAAAATTAGTGAAAATGAAGATTGAATTGCCGCCTTCCCGGTTTTTTTTTTCTTTTTCTCTGGCGGGATTCGGCTTCGGTTCGCCAGCATTATTCAGCCATTATTTTCATTTTCATAATTTAAAAAATGGTAAATTGTTTGCTCAAATCTATATTATTTTAAAGAAATAGTTGAAGCTATATATAAATCAAGTAATTTAGAAGATATATTATTTATTTAATACTATCATTATGTTGTTTAAATTTAAATTTTACATTGCGCTCTAATTAGACTTTTTAAACTTCTTACCGTTGTAATGGGATTCCAACCTACTTGCTGAATAAAAAGTTGGAATTTGGTTCAACCTCCTTGCAGTTTAGAAAGTTGGAACATGGTTGAATAAAATAGAACTTGTTTTTTTTATAATTTGACAGCTGTCAGTAGAAAGCGATTCTCCCTAGGGCTGAAAGTATAACTTTCAATTAGGCCCCTCAGGCAACTACAAACCTACTTTCAGAGTATGAGCAATGAAAAAGCCTTTTAATTCCGAGGTCACCAATCAGCCTGCACAGCGTGGTAACCACCGTAAAGCAAATTTCGGCCATTTGAATGAATTCAAATAAGTTAAAGTTCCGACTTGATAAAAATGTAGAATGGTCAGTTAAAGCAAGAGATTTAAACGGTTGGAAGAACTTAAAGGCCCTTTGCCTAGCAGAGAAACGATAAAGGTTGGAAAAAAGGGTTTAAAATCGCTTGCATGTGTTCTTGCAGATGGCATATCCGTGGCTGTAGACGGCGAGAATTATGGTAACATATCTCCTGGAGAAGGATTTTATGCCAAGGCTGTGACGTACAACGTGCCAGCAGCGCTGCACTGGCTGAAAGGCTCTGTCATGGCTCCATTCGATGAGCTGGTAAGACATCGTCCATTGGAAAAAGTGTGGGTTATAAAGTAAAGATTTAAAGAAGTACAAACGGGAATTAAAAAGGAGAATGAGACGCAATACAAGAAAGGTACCACAACCTGAGAGACGAAGCAAAAGACATCAAAAAAGGAGAATGAGACGCAATCGTCTCGTTCAGGTTGTGGACACAAGAAAGGTTTCACAACCTGGGAGACGAAGCAAAAACGGCACATAATTATAAATATAAATAAATATTATAGACAATCCACACAATACTGTCTAGCCCCAAACTAAGCAGAGCTTGTACTATGGGAACCAGATAGCTGATATAATACTTGAATACGTTTTTTTTTTGTAAATACATACTTAGAATACAATGTAACATTACTCGATAAACCAAAGATAGAGTGGTGATTGAAGGCTATTAGTGGGTACAGGGCGCAAGATCGTTTAAAATGATGGCTCAGGGGATCCAGCAGTGAACTATTTTAAATAAGTCTACTGCTGACTATAAATAAAATAAATACCTAAACATTTTGGACAATCCACACAACACTAACTTCTAGCTCCAAATTAAGCAGATTTCTCAGCTTCTCAGCAGTGTAAGTGTTGAGGGTTGCTTGCAACCCTCATCACTAACACTATACCCTCAACATGGCAAGGAAAACACCTACAAATAAGTAAATCTTCCTTCCAGTTCTACGTAGCAATAGGCATCAAAGTGGGGGGAGTCAACGACTTCACTGACGCCCCCAACAAGCCGTGGAAGAACAAGGCCACCAAAGCCATGCTGAACTTCTGGGAGTCCAGAGACACGTGGTTCAACACTTGGTTCGACGACACCAGCTCACTGCTGGTGGATTATGTGAAGGTGTACGCGTTATAAGGTCAGTATTTCTTTTACAACTTAATAGCAAATGGAACAGGCATAATGGCCTCGTGGATAGATAGATAGATAACTTTTTTATTTGGCTCAAAAAACACAGCTTAGAAAGAAAATTAAACAACAGAAAGAGAAGAACATTGAGTAAAGGTACGGCTACACAAGAAATCATAAGAGAAAATAGAACACATACAGAAACACATAGAACTAGGATTATACAAGACAGTATCCAATTAGGTAAGTATTTGTTTATGAGCCAAAATCGTCCTCACTCAGCTTAAATGCTGCTTCGCCTACAAAAAGGGGACGAAGCAGCGCTGGTTTTCAGTGAGGACCAATTTGGGTGACTACACGGTACCACACCTTCCAACAAAGTATTGGCTCGTAGGTCATGTATGGTCACCCACACTTTCATATCAAAGTCGAAGTAGAAGTCAAAAATGTATTTATTCAGCACAAGGATCACTTTGAAAGGTCTTAAATCTAGGTTTGTCTAGGTGCCAGTTTCACGCGACCAAGCCTAGAAAAACAGGCAACAAACTATACTACTATAGAAACACGGCGACTCTGTTTACAGCAGAAATAGGCATGGTGGTTATGCTCCCCCGTACGAGCCTTTTTCAAAAAGCTCTACTAGGTAGGTGTAGGTACTACTAAACCTCAGTACTTCTTCGACCTAATTCGACGTACCAATAGTCGATTCCATTTGCTTGTTTACGTTGAAACTTGCTGTAGTTTTTGGCTGTAGTTTGTTGCCTTTTTTTCTAGGCTTGGTCGCGTGGAACTGGCACCAAGATTCACCTAGCTTGAACACCTTGAATAAATACATTTTTGCATTTTTTTTATGTATATAGTTTTTTTTACATTGTTTAATTTTTTTCAGATAGAACGACGTTGGTTTTGATCTCATCTCTCAAGAATCTGCAGTCAAGGAGCTTGCAACCGCCAAGTCGAGCAGTCATAACTTACCTCCTTTCGAAGCAATAAAGTTTTTTTTTATTTTTCACTGGCCTTTTTCTGTATAACATACACTGCCCACCTAGGTCACAACAAATTAAAAGGTTAGAGGTTAATTAAAAAGAGAGTTTATGAAAACTACATGATTAAAAATTAATATTTTGAAGATTATGTTATTCCTCAACAATTTTCAAGCCCGAGTAGGTACTTACCATTTATACATAGGCTGATTATTATCAGCTATCTGTTTATAGTACAAGCTCTGCTCAGTCTAGGTCTAGGCTCTAGGGTCTAGGATAGTAATGTGTGGGCTGTCTCTATAAATATTAATTATTATAATTAAATAAAAAGAACCTGAATCATAAAAAGAGAAATTTAATTTTAATGATTGTGGTTACATAATATGTATGTACAATCTACATAATAAGTATTTACAAAAACAAATAGATAGATAGAAAATACTTTATTGCACACAACAAATAATTAAAGAACAGGTACATAAAATACTTAAAACTATTTGCCTCATACAATGGGCGGCCTTATCGCTAAATAGCGATCTCTACCAGACAACCTTTGGATGGAATGGACTCAAGATATTACAAGGCAAAGGCAAATACGCATAGCATACGCACATTTTATGCATTTACATACAAACATAACATATACAATCACACAACAATCTTAAACAGTGGATCCCCCAAATATCTCATGGAAAAGTTGGTGTGGGCGCAGGCACAGTCCAGGTTCCCCAGTAGGGCTTGCACTTTTGTGTTCGCCACCCCAAAGCATAGAACGATGGCATTCCGGGGGTCTTTTAGATTTGCTGCATCTAGATGCTGGAATGATATACCCCCACCAATACGTACCCTGAAAACCGTAAATACTTTTAGATTATCGCTCAAAAAATATCTTTTTAAATTACAAATTTCTAGCTAAAACATGATAAACTGCCTGGGCTTAGTGATACATGGTAAATCTTACCCATGGTTTATGTGCGAAGCGCCGCGTGGGAGATCATCCATTCCTTGGGTTATGTACTTTTATATATATATCATACGTAGTAAATCTATTTCAGCCTAGTTTTTACAACCACATATCTCTGTTTCATCATTTTCATAGTAGTAGTCCAGCTACTTAGCTGGCTCATCCACGATCGCTCCCCACAACACCACACTGCACTTCGCAACAGAACAGACAAAATTAATTACACACGCAACAACTCTTTCTCAAGTTTTTAGCCAGCACGGTTTTCCAAATTTCCATTCTTTTTTTATTTTCGTGCAGATTCATGACGTCATCGTCAATAATCCCATTATCCACTCATTAGTCGCCACTGCTCTTTTCCGATTTGCTAAAAAGCTCGGCCGCCTACCTGCTCGTTGGCTCATTGGCTCATAGCGTGGCGTCCGTAACTCGCAACCAATGAATGCTCTGTGGCATAATTATTGATGGCGGGCCTGCGTTGATTTCGTTATTCGATTTAATTTGATCGATAGATGGCATTGTGTTACACAACATTATTTCCCATCGCACTAAACTAGTTTTTAGGCACTTTTAATTGTGGGGTATATTTTATTTCTTATTTCTTTTGTTTATTCTTATTTTAATTACTTGCCTGCAGCGTCCGTGACTTCACTTGTCTCTAGGCCTTGGCAGAATACCAGTGTTGCACTGAGTGGGGTGACCTACACGGTGCAATAGATACTGAGCCAAGGCCTAATTGACCTTTATTTACACAGCATGGCACGTGCCTACCTACCTGTTTTTTTAATGTATCTAGTTTTTAAGGATTTTTTTCTGTTTTTTGTTTTTAAATTAAGTTGTTCTTTTTTATGTTATAAGTTGGCAGTAGGTAGGTACCCATTGTACTTAGCTTAAGGTCAATAAAATGATTTTCTTTTTTCTTTTCTTATATACATTTTTACACGGATTCCATAAAACTATGCTAAATTTGGTACAAAATAGTGTCCACAAACAGACTAGATTAAATCACAACGCGACCACTCTCACATAGTCTACTGACAGCTCGGTCTTCTGCCAGCTGCGCCACCAGGAGTCCATGTCCTGCCAGAAGAACAGCTTGGCCTTCCTGCCGAGGTTCGACCACGGCTTGGGTCTGCCGTTGGCTGTTGTCACGCCGTCAGGGAACTCACTGATGCTGCCTGCTGCCACGCCCAGGGTTAAGTAGAACTGGAAAGACCAAGGTTTTAGAAAAAGTTCTTTTTTCTTCGTATGTATACTTTTTCTTAGTACAATTTATTGATGGAAAGATGGAACAAACATATTATGGTCCACCGTTGTTAAATGGAAGCTATTACCTATAACAAAGCATTGCCTTAAGGGTCGTGCACGTTAGAAACGTGACCTATGATGCACTGCCCTGCCCCTGCGTCAGGCAACGTGAGACATAGGCCACCTCTACACATTTCCAGGAAAAACGATCCTGAGCCCTTTCCATCCACCGACTTCCAGCGATTTTAACATTGTCGTCGGTCCATCTGGTGTGTGGGCACCCTATGTTTCGTCTTCCGGTTCGTGGTCGCCCTTGGAGAACCTTTATTGTTCAACGGTTGTCGGTTCTTCGAGCTATATGACCTGCCCATTGCCACTTCAACTTATTCTACGAGCTAACAAATACTACCTAATATAATAAATAATAAATAAATATTATAGACAATCCACACAACACTATCTAGCCCCAAACTAAGCAGAGCTTGTACTATGGGAACCATATAGCTGATATAATACTTATATACATTTTTTTTTTAAATGAATACTTAGAATACAATATAACACCCAGACAGAGAACAAACATCTGTTTTCACCACACAAATATTTGTTCACGGTGGGGATCGAACCCACGACCTACGGCTCAGAAGGCAGAGATACTACCAACTGAGCTGAGAGGCCAGTCAAATGCTACATGTAAATGCTCACATGGTCATCAAAGGGTGCCATTCTGGAGCCCATAGCCAGGAGTGTCCTGGGTAGCTGCTGGCACTCCTGAGGCAGCCGACTCGCTAGCCCACTCGCCGCCGGCTCCACTCGTGCCCACTCTGACCCATCCACGTACAGCGTGATGCGTTCTGAACAGATAATCTTGAGTCGGTACTTGGTTTAAGAGATCTGATGTATCTACCGTGTCTAGGGGTAGAAGGAGTTTTCTTCTTGTTATTGTTATTTTAGATATGATCCCTTCAAGTGGTCTATTTGCGGATGGAAACAGCAAATAGACTTCATGGGAAGTGGAAACCATCACCAAGCATTCTAGTGTAGTAGTCGTAGCGTAGTAGTAGTAGCGTAGTAGTAGCGTAGTAGTAGTAGTAGTGTAGTTGTAGTAGTGTAGTTGTAGTAGTGTAGTTGTAGTAATGGAGTAGTAGTAGTGTAGTAGTAGTAGCGTAGTAGTAGTAGTAGCGTAGTAGTAGTACTAGTGTAGTTGTAGTAGTGTAGTTGTAGTAGTGTAGTTGTAGTAGTGTAGTTGTAGTAGTGTAGTTGTAGTAGTGTAATTGTAGTATTGTAGTTGTAGTAGTGTAGTTGTAGTAGTGTAGTTGTAGTAGTGTAGTAGTAGTGGTAGGCAACAAATATAGCACTTCGGCTAATTTCGGCTTCTTAGAGCGTAGTGTGCGTCAGAAAGAGATAACGCTCAATGAAGCCGAAAAGCCGATGTGCAATATTTATTGCCTATCACTATAAGTATCTCGCTGGCACCCACGGAAGCGACCACACCTTTTAGCCAAAATTATTAACGTGCCCTACAATGCACAAATTTGCGTGCCCGTTATTAAAACAATATATTGTTCTGTAGAAGTAAAATAACCCAATTACCTGGGGCCCATCGTACGGAGAAGGTATGGTAATCATCTCCCCATAGGTTGCTGTCAGTTCTAGCTTTGCTGGTCAGAAGGTTATCGTGGCACTTGGAGTCCATTATTGGTCCTCCATACAACACCTGAAACCAACCAATAAACAAGTGCCTTTATCAACCTTAAAACTTCCGAACGTGCATGGTGGTGATTAAAATCAGAAAATGGAAACGGTCGCATGGACTTCCACCAAACATGGCTGAGTATCATCTAATAACTATCAATATCATCCTGAAGAAGTCCACAGCTGAACATAGGCCTCCCCCACACATTTCCAGGAAGAACGATTCTGAGCTCTTTCCATCCACCGACTTCTCGCGATTTTAACAATGTCGTTGGTCCATCTGGTGGGTGGGCGCCCTACTTTTCGTCTTCCGGTTCATCGAGGAAGGTCGTGGATTCAAATTCCATTCGGCTTATAACTTTAGGGACAGTATAAAATCTTTGTGGAATCCCACTATGTTCATGATAGTTAAAAATTAAAGCATTGCTACCTTATTAGAAAAGTCAGCAGTACCAGCGTTCAACACTTTGTTCCCTCGAGCGCTGGCTATCTTCAACACTCCTGAAGCGAAGCGCTGGCTGCCATACTTCTTCAGGAATGGTTCCAGTAGGATCTCTGTTGACAACGATTTTAGTCAATAGAGGCACGCAAAATATTGGTCTCTTAATCTAGAAGATAAGACGTGTAGGAAATTAAAGGACCACTACAGGACCGTAATTGCATGTTTTTGCTTATTATTTTTGACATCCAAAGTAACCTATGTAGCCTCAGTCAGTATTTGCTGGAGACCCTTCAGCTGACACTGACGCTAACTGGTCAGTCTCGACTATAGCTTTAGTTAGGAGGCCACACCTTGGTCTATAAGCGGCTTAAACTCCTTAATCAATAAAATATAATTGACAACTCATTCGAATATGCTTTGTTTAGCAGATGATATTGAAAAGACTTCGGTAGACCTAGGCAGTGACACGTCAAGAAGAAGCAGAACAGTCTTGGGTAGATCCAGTCCCCCTTAGGCGTAAGTTGTGGTTGATCCCAGTTCCCCGTTCCGTCAGACGTCATAAAGAGACTTAAACCCGTATTCAGAAACAGTGCTTCAGCCATAGTTGAGGCTCAAGCATAGATTGTTGGACAGATAACCATTAAAAAGTGTTCAAAATATGCTTAAGGCTCGACTCAGACTCAAGCATTAATGTCTCAGGATACGGCCTTAAACTTCGTAGCCAAAGTTGACTGCAAACTCAAACGAAGTTACTTTAAGTAATGATGGTTTGACAGACCTGGGTAGATCCAGTCTCCTTGAGGCAGTTTGGCACGTATCTCGACAAGGCCGTAAGTAAATGCAAAGCCCTTGCTGGTGATCCGTCCACTGACCACGGGTGGAAGGATGTCGGCACCAGATGCTGTTACCATGCACGCTTCTGCTGGGGCGGTGCATCTGGGACGAAGTTCGAATATTGAAACGAAACGACAAAGTTATGGAATTGTAAAAAAGCGGTTGAGGGACGATACCTTTACAGACAGACAGAGACAGGATCCAGGGGGGAGACAGGATCAGAGGATGCGGGAGAGGAAAACAGCAAGAGATAAGGAGAGGTAGTTGGAGAGATTTGGGAGATAAAATTGTGAACGAGCTCGTTTTGTAACTACTTCCCTAATCAGCCATACAAAACTCTAAAACAATGTTCAGCTCAAATAAGGATAGAGGAAAAAAGCATGGGATAGGAAGAGGCAGTTGGAGAAATTTGAGAGATTAAATTGTGAACGAGCTCGTTTAGTAACAACTTCCCTAATCAGGTGTAGAAAAACTCTAAAACAATGTTCAGCTAAAATTTAACAACACCAGGAAAGTGGGTAACAAAGACGTTACCTGCTAAAAAGATTCCAGAACAAGTAACAGTAGACTCACCCACTAAATAGGTTCAGTGTCCCAGAATAAATGGACTCGTTGGAGAATCCATTCAGGTTTTGCTGCAGAGTGGGGGTGATGTGGAGGTAGCCGTTACTCGCTGACACTGTTGGCTGAGAGCTCAGGCGCTGGTACGAGTTGAAAGGATACTCCTGAAGAGATAAAGTTGTTTTTAGGGTTCTGAATGACTCAAAAGCCAGATTCTGATTCCTGTACAAACTGTGCTGAAGTTTGTCCTAGCGCAAGAACGATATTGAATTACACAATAATTTCGACCGAAGGTCTCCTGATTCTCGACGTAACCGAACATGATCACCACCCTCACGGACCAGAAGGTCAGCAAGTGAAGCTGATGGTTGTATAGAGAAGCACTGCTACCGAATTTATCCTTCAACAGGAGAAACTAAACTCTGCCCGCCCAGCTCAATGGGTAGGCTGATGCATTCTTTCGTAGATTTCTCGATCAATAACCTAAATGGGACTAGTAAATGCAGAAAAGGCCGTAACGAAATATCACCCGCAAACAATCTATTAGGTAGGTACATAGGTTAATTGTGTTAACAATATTTTTCGTTCGGAAATAAAGGATCTCGAATGGCGACCACAATCCGGAAGACGAAACGTAGGGCGCTCTCTTTCCCGACAAAACGAGGACATTGGTCGCAAGAACTATTAGATCGGTAGATGGAGACGGCTCAGTATCTAGTATCTCTCCTGGAAATGTATATGGCTATGTCCAGGAGTACACTTCTTCAAGCTGATATATAACTCACCGGGTTGAAAACAGGAATGTACTGTTCGATCTCCCAGACGTTTTCCCTCAGCGAGTCGAACTGGTCCTCGAATAGGATCTGACCGGCGCACGCAACGCCTCCACGAACGCGTGTTTGCGTCGGTTGGCAGTCAGCTGGTGAGCCAGGAGTGTCTGAGGTCACTGAACTCTCTGCAGTAGATAATATTATTTAATATTTATATCAAAGTTGTCTGTATGGTATAAGTCCAGATAATAAATGATTTTCTACTTTGGCATTGTTTTAGTAGTAGTAGAGCTCTTTGTGAAGGGCTCGTCCGGGGAAGTACTGCCACCAAGCCTATTTCTGCCGTGAAACAGCATTTGCCTTGCTGTGTTTCGGTTCGAAGGGTGTGGGTGCCGATGAAATTACTGGCACGTGAGGCTGAACATCTGTATGCCTCAAGTTGATGAACGCAGGGCAGTGCATCGTAGGGCACGTTCTTAACGAGCGTGACCTACGAGGCAATGCTTTGTTATAGACGATAGTTACCACTAATCATCAGGTGGGCTATATGCTTGTTCCATCAGCTAGTTATCTATAAAAAAACCCTAAATGAAAAATTAAACCAATGCTGGGTAAAGGCTTCCCCGTATTTGAGGCGGGATTGCCCGCTTAGCAGGCGAATTAGTAACCGTGGACAGTATTGCCACAGTATTGCGGTCTCGTGTGTTCTTATACTAAGTAGTTACCATAGTGAAATTCAAACTCCTGTAGGTTCAAGGTATAAAAATAAGGTTCCTCTGTAGGCGCTCACCTGTCACAGTGTACTTCAGACCATCAGAATAATAGCCCTTGCTGTTTATAGCCACGAAGACGTAGTACTCGATGACGTCACCAGTCTTCAGCTCCACGTTCAGATCTTCGAAAGTCCAACGTCCATTAGAGGACTCTGTTACCTGCAATTTGAGGAGTTGCAATTTATTCTAACGAATTGAACACCTTATACAAGGTGTATCTAAATATGTGTACTATGCGAAGGTGGGGGGTTTCAGACCACAATGGTGATCAGTTGTGGGGGATAATTAAAAATTCCTATTTTCAGTTTCCCATACAAAAATATTTAATTTCATAATGCCTAAATAAATTGACAACCCTATTCTTGTAACCCCTTGACCCCTTGACCTACTACCTCTGTAGGTCTACTACTACTACCTACTACCTCTGTAGCTGAGTTTAGGGTTGTCACTTTGTATAAAGTCAGCTGTTCATGTTGAAACTTCGTTGCAGTTTTTTTCAGAGATACCAATCGAAGTTCGAAAAGTCGTTGAACAAAGTTGTTCCCCGGGGGGTGGAAATTCACCCCCCTTCAGGATAGTACACATATTTTGATACACGTTGTATAAAAGCCTTTAAGTCTTTAAGTCATGATATATACAGACCTTTCTTTAGCGTTAAACATAGCCATTCAACATCATCATCAGCCTGAATAGTCCACTGCTAGACATAGGCTACCCTATACATTTCCAGGAAGGACGATTCTGAGCTCTTCCCATCCACCGAATCCCACGACTTGACCAATGTCGTCAGTCCATCGGGTGGGTGACGTACCGTACAGTACAACTTCAGGTTCATATGTCTACTTAGCCTTTATGATGATGAGCCTCTAGTATTGATTTGGTGTAATTATATGGTTTTGCGATTTAATTCGCATTTGGTGAGAGAAGATGTATAGTTCCATGCGGGCTTATTCAAAATAGCTTCCCATAGTTCTCATACAAATGTAGGTACGAATTTATTAGTGGTGCACCGTTCAAATCTTATCGTGCGTAGGTGTAAATTGCCGCTTACCTAACATCAGGTGTGCCATCTTCTAGACTAAAAAAAACTAGGTAACGTGGCAGAATTCCTTACCTCACCGGAAATGTCACCCACATCGTTCGAGCCGATTGCTTTGTTGACGTTGCCTTGGAAGATAAAAAGACCGATTTTGGGAGCATCTGAAAAATGATAGAGCAGTTCTACATTCACGTAAAATTTAGGTATCTAGGTATTAAGTAGGTACACAATGGGTTCAGTCACCAACACTTTTTGAGTTTGCTCGAATAATTTCATCTTCATCAGTCATCTGCTGCTGGAATACTGACTATTTGACTGGCCTCTAGCTCAGTTGGTAGTAGCTCTGCCTCCTGCGCCGTAGGTCGTGGGTTCGATCCCCACTGAGAACAAATATTTGTGTGGTGAACATTAATGTTTGTTCTCTGTCTGGGTGTAATATTGTATTCTAAGTATGTATTTACAAAAAAAAAAACGTATTCAAGTATTATATCAGCTATCTGGTTCCCATAGTACAAGCTCTGCTTAGTTTGGGGCTAGATAGTGTTGTGTGGATTGTCTATAATATTTATTTATTTATTTATTTAATATAAAGGGTCTCGAACTCACGATGACTGGAAGACGAAGCGTACCTACGACACTTCCAACCCGATGGACCGACGACATTGTAAAGATCGTGAGAAACGGTGGATATAGAAGGGACTCAGAATCTTCTTTCCTGTAAATGTATGCCTATGTCCAGCAATGGTCTTACTAGCGCGTTGACCCTTGCGGTTGGGACCGTTGACGTAGATAAAGAGTTCAAGTTTATCTCAAGAAATCCCCGCGCGTTTAGATAGGACCTAGTAGGTATATCAATAATCTTATTTCTTAGTAACAATTCACAATTTAATAACCAGCTTCCAAGACAAGGTACATTCATTCTGCGAATTAACTCGAAACGGGACTTTACAAATTTACATGCATATTATTATGTTTATTTACCATTTTCCTGCTTCTCACTATCTATTATTTTCGTTGAAATATTGATGTTTATGAAAGTATAGGTAGGTACTTACCTTACCTGGAGGTACCTACTTACTTGCATTCTTCTATGTATACCTTCACCCATATGTGATATTTAAATAAAAAAAACCAGCTGGGAGTCAGACCAGCACAGTTCCCGAAATCCTGGAATAATATTTTAATAAAAAAATCTCACCTTCAATAGAAGCCCGGAGTCCTTTTGGTTTGATGACTTCTATCCTAACCGGTGGAATCCTGTATTCCTGACTATAAATGCACTGCACTAGAATAAATAAATTTAAAGTCAAAACACGTCTAACCTGCGTGACCGCCATTTTGAAAATGAACTGATGCTGGCTGGCTGACTGACGTGACGCTGGTGTTTGATTGGTTGACTGACTGACAGGTACCTACTACCGGCAAGCCTTACCTAATTATGGCTATTGAAGTGGGTCAATCGATTTGACCACTGCAACTATGAATAAAAAGATTTACTACGTTGAATAAGGTACCTGCCTAGGAAGGAAGTAAGGGATTCGCTTTGCGGCTTATTAAGAGATCTTTATAGATTTTTGGCAACACAATTCTACAGGTTCTTGCAACTCAAAAAGACACTGTCACTAAGACAGTTACATTTTCCAATATAACACTCGCATGCGCATTGCGTGTTAAATTTTCTCAGGCTGGATCACGGCGATCTTCTCAACAGAAAACTTGTTAAAGCAATGTAGACCTACAATATGAACTTACTAAAAAAGGTAGGCAGGTACCTAACACACCAGTTTTAGCTTTGCTTCCATACCTACCTACTAATGGATAAAAAAATGAAACCACAAAAATATTTAAAACAAATCATATTTAGAATCAGAAGGCGCTTTTGAGAAGCAGTTGGTATCAGAGTACTTAATGAATTCGTTCCATAGAAATATTTAATAGGAACCAACAAAATGCATTACCTACCTAAAAGTACCATATAAGTCCACGTAAGTACCTAGTAGTTACATAAGTCCTAGTTCGGTGGGAAGTTTAACAACAACCACAAAAATATGTTTATTTGGTCCATCGAGGTTGTTTGGAAGAGTACGTATATCTATTCTAAGTCCTACGTATTTTTGCACTTTGTGCAAATACTCTTCCACACGTTGGGAGCACCACAACCAAAACAGAAAATGCTAGGTTCCTCATCATCAGTCGTCGGCGACATGGGCGAGAACGCCATTGGCACTGCTTTTGTTGGGAAAGTTAAAGCCGAAGTAGACGAGTCAGCCCTCATTGGCGGTGGCGAAGCAGGCGAGTCAGAAACAGTGGGAGGTGAAGCAGGTGAGTCAGAAACGATTGGCGGTGAAGCAGGCGAGTCAGAAACCATTGGTGGCGAGTCAGGTGACTCAGTCTTTATCGGCGGCGGCGGCGACATTGAGGAATCTACGGTCGATGTTGGGGACATAGGGGAATTTGCCTTTGACATAGCAGATGTCTTCCAAGTATCAGAGATTGCTGACTGACCATTCAATTCTTCAGCCATTCGAGTCATTCGTTTCTTGCACACTTCTATAGTGTGTCCTTTGTATCGGCAAAACGAGCAACGCTTCTTCGGCCGTTTCGTGATAGAAGGTTGTATAGATTTAAGTTTCGCTGATTTCTCCCGTTTCGCTGATTCCAATAGACGAACTCTATCCTCCAGTTCCGCGAAAGTCTTGAATTCAGTGCGGCGGATTTCCTTTCTCAGACCCAGTTTCAACAACCCATAGATGAAGTCAAGCTGTACTTCTTCGCTGTGCCGACCCGCTGGCAGCAATGCGAGCAGTTTTTTCTTTGTACTTAGAAACCTATCAGTTGCTTCAGTCGAGTCCTGTGGGTTTGTAAAGATCAGCATATAGATCTCGTGCGGCGGTGTGTAATTGAAACGGATACGGTCCAACGCCTCGGTCCACGAATTGACTTCGGAACACACCCCTGCCCACCAGGTACTAGCAGCATCCTTCAAAAGCAGCGGAAGACCAAACAGCGCATCTTCATCGGGAATTTTTTCGAGTTGCTTGAAAGCGGTGACTGCAGCGATAAATAGATCTACTTTGTTATAATCGTGTTCGCCATGGAAACGGAGTGAGCACTCTGTAAAATTCTTGTTTGCTGATGAATGTATAGCGGATATGCGACCCAATAATTCTTGGAATTGCTCCTGCGTTAGCTGAACGGTCATTTTGGCTCGGCTTCCAAATATTTTCTCTGAATATTTGCTCTGACGTCGATTCCGTGGAAGGCGGTAAATTGGGTACACTACAACTTTCACTTCACTTGCATACCATCTTGATGACGACTGAAGAGGCTATCGATGAGCACACGTAACCGCTCGTTAGCAGTATGCCGTGCGAGGCTTGAGGACTGCAGATGCTATCGCTCAAGCTTACCTGTTGCCCGTCGCCGGCTGGCCAGCAACTGAAATTCAGACCGTCTGCGCTGGCTTTTATACGCTCGTGGCGGTCTAGTCAACTCAACAATGGAGGGGCACCAGACAAGCAGCGTGACGAGTCGCGAAACAGTTGCGTGAGTGCGAGCGAGACAGTTAGCCCCACCTGGCATGCGATTTTGCAAAATGTTTTTTATGTCTTTTGCAAACTATTATTCACTGGGCCAGATATTAATAAAAACACGAAAGTGATACCTACTATGATATCTTTATGCTTATTTGATTCTGTTCTATTTTAAGACACGTGTTATTTAGATGACAATGAGGTGAGTGATGGCGTGCGCGTGCGCACATTCACGGGACTGAGTCTCAACTGGCGAGTGGTGACCCCTCATGCATAACAGACAAACAGCTGTTGCTGTGAAAGGAAGGAAGGGTACATTTGATTATTATCACCTGCAGACATTGTGAAAGTAATATCTGACGTCACCAACCTTCTTATGCATGAGTCTGGGTTGCGTGGGCGTTGTTTTAGCGATTGCAAATATATTGTTCTCTTCTTATACAAATAATAATCATAATAATGCTCCATCTTAGGCTGCATCCTCACTTTCCAACAGGTGTGATGGCAGTCAAATGCTTAGCTATCTATAATAAAAAAATACATCCTTTTTAAAAGAAATATGAATAATGAATCATATAAAAAAAAATAGGGAAATCCTTACTGCCATGACCTCCTAGGCTTAGCAAGACTTCCCTAAGATTCCACAGGCTATAGAATAAAAAAAAAATTGAAAATGAACCAATAGCATCGCATTCTGATGGACATAAAGAAAAAACAAATAAATGGGATTTGCCTATCAAGACGGGATCCTACCAGTAGGTGTGATGCAGATTTAATTGGTATATAATAAAAAAAAATATTCTCAGACTATTTATTTGCAAGATAAAAGTTTGGTTAGTTCGTACACATTTCCCGGCAGGCATTCTTCAAGTATGGGAATTAGAGTCATTTCAGCGTGCGAACGTCCTAGTAAAGTGTCTATTTATGTGTATTATTATTGCTATATAATGTAGATTGTTATTGAAATTAGCAAGATAAAAATTCTAGATACTTGAAAGACTAGGCTTATGTTTATAAGTTGATCGTTTCTGAGCTTGTATCTCCTGTAGCTAGTATGTTTATATTTTTGATATGAGTTTCTTATAAAAGCCGCACGGGTCTGTTTTCATTGCGTTTATAAACAAATAAAGTTAACTATCAAAGACACATTTCCAATAATTGGCTGTACTTAGAATAATATTGATAATATTTTGAGTCGTATGGCCCGTATTCAGAGACATTGCTTCATACTCATATTATTTATTGCAATTATTATGTTACATGGTGAGGTCTTAAAGTGGTCAATTGCACTCACTATTACAAAAAAAGAAGACTGCATAAAAAAAAAAAAGCTGCCAAGTGCGAGTCGGACTCGCCCATGAAGGGTTCCGTAGCACGACGAACTACAAGAACCTTTATAATATGTTACTTGATGTAACATAATAAGGTTCTTGTAGTTCGTCGAAAGGTAAATTGCGGTTTACGGTTTATGACGTATAAAAAAAAACTACTGACTAGATCTCGTTCAAACCAAAAATCGTTGGAAGTTTACATAGTAATGTACAACATATATTTTTTTTAGTATTATCATTCTCTTACTTTAGAAGTTAGAGGGGGGGGGACCAACTTTTTTCCACTTTGGAAGTGTCTCACGCGCAAACTATTCAGTTTAGAAAAAAACGATATTAGAAACCTCATTATCATTTTTGAAGACCTATTCATAGATACCCCACACGTATGGGTTCGATGAAAAAAAAATTTTCGAGTTTCAGTTTCAAGTATGGGGACCCCCGATATTTATAGTTTTTTTTTTATTTTTATGTAAAAATCTTAATGCGGTTTACAGAATACATGTACTCGCCAAGTTTCATCAGTCTAGCTCTTACGGTTTCAGAGAAAAATGGCTGTGACATACGGACGGACAGACAGACAGACAGACAGACAGACAGACATGACGAATCTATAAGGGTTCCGTTTTTGCCATTTGGCTACGGAACCCTAACAATCAGTGCCATCTATTTTGTATCCCACGAACTAAGTTTGCGTTCCCTCCTTTTTTGTATGGGCTCGGAGTTCTTTTCTAAAGTAATAATAATTGTGTTATGTGTGGAGCCTAAAACACTCAAGCTTAAATTTTTTGATAGTTCTTCATTGAAAAATGTAAAAAATCTATGCTTGAGGCTCGGCTCAGACTCAAGCATTTCTGAATACGGGCCTAATAATGTGAAACTAATGACAGCTAACGTGTGAAGAAACTTAACCCGTGCAAACTCATTTCAAGCCTGAAATGCTTTTAGTGAGTAATCTATAAATTTATCATTGCAAATTCTACTATAACTAGCGGCACATAACTTGAGCGGTGAGCGATACGCGCTGCGCATGCGTCGTAGTGTGCCATGTCGCGCACACTGGATGTGTGGATGTGTGCAAGCGTTCTATTGGTACAGAGAGCGGAGTGCGACTGGAGAACCAATCAGCGCTACGCACGCCCGCCTTTCATACCGCGAGCCCCCTTCATGTACCTTATTTATGACTTCTGCGCAATAACGGTCATCGCTAGAGTTATGTGTCGCTACCTATATAATAGTACAAATAGGTAATACCTGTGAAACATTACTGATTTTAATCTTTAAGCTATTTTACATAGAGTTGAAAATAGTAGTTGTATTTAGAATACAAAATATTGAGTGAGAATGCAAAATATTGCTCAAAATCAGCTTCAAAAGCATTATTTGCATTCTCGTACAATTTTATAAAATACTACAGATATTTTGATCTATTTTATAAATAGTAGATACAATTCGAATAATAACTTTCTACTTCAAATGCCCTATGGTGCCTTATTCTACAGAGAGTCGATCCCTATACTCCAATTATTATTATAATATTTAAACATCGAAACTTACTACTAACAAAGACTTATACAGAATATTTACTAGTGAATGCAATTTTTCTAATAATATAAGTTTAAAAACTTGAGAAAATGACTTCATAGCCAAACGCCTGAACGGATTTTGATGAAATTTCTATGGGACCAATCTGAAAGTATAACCTTCCGCAGCCCCCTTCAAAAATAGCACGAAGTAATTTTTACTGTAATGTATCATTTTTCTGGGTATATCATTAATGGTATATCAATAATTACATTCACTATTAAACACACACACTAAGATTCAATAATTTAAATATTTTAAATAGCCGAAGTAATAATAAATATTAATTAGAAATTCGAATGCCCGTACCACCACTGGACACTAATTTGAATTACTTAAGTTCAGTTTAAATTACCTAATCATTTTTGAATACTTGTATTGAAAAACCACTTTTTCAGCGAGTTTTTTACCATGTGTCAAGTGCACTTAAAAGCCTTCGACACAATAAGAAGTGGTGTATAGCATGGTTTGCATTTGATTGGGTGACCGCTACCAAGATATTTACTTACAACTGAGATGTTAAGCGATCACAGCTTAAACAGTGACTAAGCCATCACGGCTTACTCCTCATCATGAAAACTATCCGGAAAGCTAATAAACTACATCAGAAAGAACATGAGACACTTTAAAGACTACCAATCAATTGTTAAGCCATGCTATCATGGCTTAAGCTACGCCAGAAGTCGCTTGTCTAGTGGAAGTACCGATCATAGCACAAATTCTACGCAAAAATAAGATATGGGTTACAGGAAAAGTCGTGCTAGATCCGTTAAGGGCGTACAGTACCCATCATTTCTGACTTATTTCACTATGAAACACCCTACCCTAAACTCAACCCTTTTCAAGATATTCGACTTTTAATTTATTTATTGAAAATTGCCGATTTTTAGGCTTCTAAATTGAATTTTGTTGATTTTGTGTGTCTTATTATTATTATTATTGCATTTTAACATTTGTAATAAGATGCTTTAGGAAGTCAATCATTAAAATAGTGCAAAAGTTAATTGAATAGACCGTAGTAGACAAGTGAAAGTTAAGAAATAAAAAAATATATTAGAAAGTTTATTTTTCTCCATGGGATATCTAAAAAAAATACTATGACAGTTGCTCGGCAGATGTGTTTTAAAATATCTACGTTTTATCAGCTTTCTAACGAGGTATAACAATCTAAGATTTGTATTACAATTCGTGGAAAAAAGTAGTTGGGACGCTCCAGGTAGCAGTTCGAACGGTCCCGTGCCTATTGTCTTTCAAGTTAAGACCCACCATGCAAGCGAGA
This sequence comes from Thera obeliscata, assembly GCA_947578465.1. Classification (NCBI taxonomy): domain Eukaryota; kingdom Metazoa; phylum Arthropoda; class Insecta; order Lepidoptera; family Geometridae; genus Thera; species Thera obeliscata. The sequence goes on from OX387915.1 coordinate 2,139,348, forward strand.
CAAGTGACGATTTATGTAGGTGTGAATGAAAGAAAAAATGTGTAGAGGCCGGCTAGGGCTGGGAATACAACACAGGGTATTGTTTTAAACATAATAAATGATAATTTCATGCTTACCTATTGTTTTATTTTACTTTTTAGGGCTAAGTATTAATTTTCTTCTCCTCTGTCGCCTATGAAACTAAGTTTTTTTTCAAGGAATTTAAATATAACCCTAGATTGTTATACCTCGTTAGAAAGCTGATAAAACATAGATATTTTAAAACACATCTGCCGAGCAACTGTCATAGTATTTTTTTTAGATATCCCATGGAGAAAAATAAACTTTCTAATATTTTTTTTAATTTCTTATCTTTCACTTGTCTACTACGGTCTATTCAATTAACTTTTGCACTATTTTAATGATTGACTTCCTAAAGCATCTTATTACAAATGTTAAAATGCAATAATAATAATAATAAGACACACAAAATCAACAAAATTCAATTTAGAAGCCTAAAAATCGGCAATTTTCAATAAAAAAATTAAAAGTCGAATATCTTGAAAAGGGTTGAGTTTAGGGTAGGGTGTTTCATAGTGAAATAAGTCAGAAATGATGGGTACTCTACGCCCTTAACGGATCTAGCACGACTTTTCCTGTAACCCTGTAGATATGACTGAGCATCACAGTGACATTATATTCGCAATAGAAGATATATTAATTTACATGACACAACACTTATTTAAGATGGCTGCGGTTAATTAAAATAAGTGATTTTTATCAGTGATGTTCAAATAACATAATCGATCATTTTCCTGTGTTATGAACACAGAGCTAACATTATGTATAGCTGTCCTTTTTGCTTTTACTTTATAAGAAAGAGACAACACTATCTTTAGTGCTACAAAAGTGCGGCATAATGTCTCTGTTAGGGAATTTGACTACTCATTTAGATATTCCATGATTTTATTACCTTGCAAAAGGTTTTTAGGTAATGAACTCATTTTAATAAATATGTGGGTACTTTTGTAAAATCAAACATAATGCAGCCATCATTTTACTAATCAAAAATACATTAACAAAGATAAAGCAATTTACAAATGACTAACATGTTTAGAACAGGGGATTTTAACCCCTCGGTATATATAAATAAGCTCTAATATGCCATCACCCAAACTATGATTAGATAAGTCATTTGGTATGACAGATAAATGTCTTTAATTTTTTTACTGAGTATTGATTAATATAGCTGTCTCCTTCTAACCTTAAGAAATTACTACAGACAGAAGAGTACAACATGAAATATGGCAAGACAACTCAGTTTTTTACAGTACATATCTTAAAACGTGCAGCATTTTTTTTATAGATTATTATTAAATTGTATAGTGGAGTTACATTTTAATGCGTGCTTAGTGTGGTTCCAGCTTAACATTTTTAAGTTACAATATTTTTCTATAATAATGCAATTATTATAATATTTCAGTATACATACATATTCAAGCACCATACAAATTAGACCACTCTTACAGGGTTGGACCACAACTAAAGCATTAAGGGTGTTCGATTTCCATACAAACTGATTTTTACCATTTATGGGCGATTAGAGTATAATTGTGCACTGAAACAACTGTGGTTGGCTTTTATATTGGTTTTTATTAACGCCAAACTATATTTAGTTGGTAAAAACTGTAGGTTAACAGTAGTAATAATAAAAAACTAAAAAAACATTTATTTATTAATGATTAAGTATTCGAAGACTTCACCGCACTGAATTTGGTTTTGTTCTTATCGGGTCACGGGTTCTTTCGAACCAAGTGTGGGGAAAGGATTTTAAGTGCACCTCAAAGAAGCTCCTTTCGTGCACTTGACACTTATTTTCTAACTCCGTATTAACTTTGTAAAGAAAATAAACACAAACTTTAGTTTTTACTATTATTTCTGTTAATTTACAGTTATTTTTTATTATTAAATTTACCGTAAATAAAGACTAATAACAAAGCAAGTCACAATTATAACAGTGTACAGATGTACCTCATCACCCATGAATGGTAAAATCAATTTTATAGAAATGGTACCACCTTAAGAGGGAATCACACAGGCAACTCTCCAATTATGAGGGTCATATTTTCTTTATCAACAAGTTTCTGAAAAAAAAGGAAAACATACGAGCACGTATATAGCAGATCTGGATTTTATGAGACAAAATGGTTACTCTAGAAGTCTAGAGGCATTATCCAGGGAGGAAATAGGGGACTACGTTTGTATGGAGAGTCGCCTGTGTGATGCCCTCTTAACTCGTGAACCAAACTCAACTGGTTGCATTTCATATAAAACACTATTTATTGGCAACGTGTGCACGAATGAATATAGTGATCCAACCCACACACACTTATTTTTATTTATATATAAATTTGAAATTATTTTAAATGTAGATTTGGGGATAATTTATCAATCTACAGATATTATTTATCGTCGGTTAAAAATATCAATTTTTTTTTTGACTTGTCAAAAACAAGGACTGACATTTTTTGATGTGAATACGTCTTTAAAATTGCTTCCCTAAGGGACACAATAAAAAAAATTAACGATAACAAAATTGGAGGTTTAGTGTTGCAGCTATACATATCTATCATCCCCATCCAAATTTCAATCACACCACTGGATAGCTAAAGAATCAAATAATTTATTACGCTAAGTAAGAACTGTAACACATCGCGCGCGGCGGAGGGGGAAGCCCCGAAGTTACGAAACGTATTCACGTACAACAAATGGCCGTGTCCATAACACACCCTTTTTTATTCGACGAAAAACGTTATTCCGTATTAAAAAAAACAGCAATTAAATAGATAAATTATTAAATTATGTAATGATGATTTTAAAATGCAATCATACTTCTATATTTTTGATGAGATAGGTAATTTTTAAATAGATTTGCTAAACATATTCTGATGGTGTTTTATCACAGCCACTCACACTAACTAAACGTTACAGTAATACTTTTAAAAAGACATCGATTTATTAATACAAGGTGTATCTAAATATGTGTACTATGCGAAGGTGGGGGGTTTCAGACCACAATGGTGATCAGTTGTGGAGGGGAGATAATTAAAAATTCCTATTTTCAGTTTCCCATACAAAAATATTTAATTTCATAATGCCTAAATAATTGACAACCCTATCCTTGTAACCCCTTGACCCCTTGACCTACTACCTCTGTAGGTCTACTATTACTACCTACTACCTCTGTAGCTGAGTTTAGAGTTGTCACTTTGTATAAAGTCAGCTGTTAATGTTGAAACTTCGTTGCAGTTTTTTTCAGAGATACCAATCGAAGTTCGAAAAGTCGTTGAACAAAAGTTGTTCCCCGGGGGGTGGAAATTCACCCCCCTTCAGGATAGTACACATATTTTGATACACGTTGTATATGTATTTTAAGCCAATACAACAGTTCTCCAACTAAATTACCTTAAATACACCAGAGTGAGTTTAAATAACCATTTACAGCTATCAAAGACAGTATAAAGATTTTTATAATGTCCCAAAAATTAAGAACGGAATTTGAACCCGCGTTCATCCCGGCTGCGCTAATCACTGCGCCGTCGGATCCTAATAACACTCGACGAATAACTCTTAGGGACATTATAAAAATCTTATTTTATAGTAAACACTATAAAATCAATAAAAAAAGACGAGATAGTTTTTAAAATCACTAGAAGTTCGAATTATCTTCTAAACTAAGTGAATTCACTAGTTTTAATACATTATAGGTATTTATATCAACTGGGCATTAGACAAAAGTAAATCGCGCCCTTCCAACAATAACGCTAAGCGATATTAATTTTGACGACGCAAAGACGAATTTATATCCTACCAACAGAAAATCAATTAAAAAATCGTGGCACTCCGGGAATGCTAACAGAAGTGAAAACTTGAACATTTACGCCCGACTTTTAGCGAAGTTTGACAATCTTTGCCGAAGAGGACGCGTGATTAGGAGCTCATTGGTTCAACAAAGAAGTTTTTACTTCACAAAACAATTTCATAGACGTTTATACAGACATTTAAATATATGGACTCTGTTATTCATTTTATTGTTCCGTTAAATATTTTTTTTGAATTCAATTGTTGCTAAGTTGTTTCCAGGAACAGATTAAATCAATGAACTAGACTATAATCGTCGGCGCACGATTAGCTTTTTCTGTCACGATCAAGTTTTCGTTTAGCGCGTTCCCTGAATTTTTTTTTGAATTCAATTGTTGATGTCGTTTCCAAGGACAGATTAAATCAATGAACTAGAATGTCGCTGGTGCGTCGATTAGCTTTTCTGTCATGATCGTGTTTTTGTTTAGCGCAAGGTTTGGATGGACGCTTATCTAATGATCTATTGGTCATCTTAGAGAAAAAGATCTATAATAATGATTATTGCATTATTCGTTATAAAGTTCTGGTCCACAGTAACTGATTTCACTACCGATATTAAAGTTAATATAATTCAATTGATTAATATAATTGAAGCAAAGCTAGAGTGCTAAAACGCGCAAAATGAATTAGATATGAAAATTTACATTCAATAAGTTTTTTTACATTATTTTTAGCAGCATTGCAATGCCGCATATGTATTGATTTGGATTAGTTGTGCTATCTATAGATAGTTTGCAATGATCTGCAGATAGCTTTCGTACATCTTGTAACTTGTAAAAATCTTCGTAAGAAAAATGTATTTCATTTATCCTCGGATATTTAAAGGCAGATATTTATACCATTTATTACGGTAAACGGAGTCACTATATAAGTTAATGTGTTGGTGAACTTAAGGCTAAAACGATACCAACAATAGCTACCAACATTTAATACTATTACTTACTATAAGCAACTTTAACGCCAAAAGATTCTACAAACGCATAAGATTTTCATAAAATTTTATATTTATACAAACTTTATACGAGAGCGAATTTACCACACTGGTACTTTATTGGGCACGATAATCTGTACCATTATACAATATTAGCCACTGTTTTTTTATTTTCAATGTTTACTTTTTAAAAGTGCTATCCATCACTTACGAAAACTAGAAGAACTTTATAATATTCCAAATATTTTTCTATGGTGAAACAGAAGATAAATTAGAGGTACGGTCGTGGGTTCAAAGCCCACTCGCTTCACATTTTAAAATATTATAAAGACTTGGAACTAATCACTGAACAAGTGATACACTAGCTATATTTAAATGTTTTTCTATAAGTACCGTATTCAGAAACAGTGCTCGAGTCTGAGTCCAGTCTTAAGCATAGATTTTTTGACAGTTCTCTATTGAAAAGTGACAGAAAACTATGCTTTAGGACTCAGACTCAAGCATTGTTAAAGAATACGGGCCTAAATCTTAAAAATGGAATGGTAATAGACACTCAAACTAGCATTTTTACAGCGAGAAAATAACGATTGTTTTTATATTAGAAACTGCTTTGATCGCCTACTACGCAATAAAATAATATTAAATTGTATCATACAAAATTCAAAAATAATATCATCGAAAAAGCCAGTTACTTTTCTAATAAATCGAAATGCATTACAATATTTAATTCAATTCACAAGTCCTTTCTTGCTTAATTATAGTCCCTAAATCACCACTGGCAACCATTTCACTAGTATACTTAAAAACAAAAATAAATTAATTACAAAAAAAAACCCCGATTGCTCGATAAAAAAAATACAAAAACACTAAAAACGAATAGGAATACCGATCTCAATCGTTTTCACATCACTACTCCTGTCTCTTTGCACAATATCGCGGGCTGTCAGGTTTTGGCGGGCTGTCATCGTGACAGCTGTCAAAGTGACTCGAGCTTACAGGGCTTTCGAGTCGGGTTTGGGTCATACGAAGTCCATCGCGTCATGCGCTTTGGCTGAGAACTTGTTTCCGAACGCGCGCTTCTTGAGAGTGCGCTCGACAAGTTTCTTAACTTCGCTGACGATGAAGACGCTTGAGGTCAGGCATACGAGGAATATCAGATCTGAAAAATAAAGTAAAAAATTAATAATAATAAAATAAACATAAATAATTCTCGGTCAACTGGGTACAATTGACCGAGGATCGCGAAGAGTGGAGGAAAGTGGGGGAGACCTTTGCCCAGCAGTGGGACAGTATAGGTTAATTAAAAAAAAAATTTTGGACAATCCACATAACAATATCTAACCCTAAATTAAGCAGAGCTTGTACTATGGTAACCCGATAGCTGATATAAAACTATTTTTTTTGTTGTAAATACATACTTAGGCCCGTATTCCGAAACAGCGCTTGAGTCTGAGTCGAGCCTCAAGCATAGATTTTATGACAGTTCTCCATTGAAAAGTGTCAAAAATCTGTGCTTGAGGCTCGACTCAGACCTAAGCACTGTTTCAGAATACGGGCCTTAGAATACAATATAACACCCAGACAGAGAACAAACAATTATGTTCACCACACAAACATTTGTTTTCGGTGATAAAAATAACTAACTGATCGAAGCGACGCGGGGCCCAAGGGCAACGTGGCAATGCCGCCAGCGCCTTGGGGAGACTTCTGTCTGGTACTGATTTGGATCAGTTGAGCTATCTCTAGATCGTTTGTAACGGTCTGCAAATACTTCAACTGTTTTTTGTGTATTTTGTACATTTTGAAAATATAAATTCAAGTTTCTTTGTGTAGATAAAAAAAAAGTGAATATTGATTTAATCGTTCACTATGGGGATCGAACCCACGCCCTACGGTGCAAAAGGCAGAGCTACTACCAACTGAGCTGAGAGGCCAACCAATAAAGTGATATTATACCTTGAACAGTGAGAGCTTCGGTTTGGAACACGCGTTGCAACGGCGGGAAGTATATAACCAGCATTTGCCCCACTAGGCTGAGAGTCACTGCGGTCAGGAACATTCTGGAACAAAAGGTTTAATAAACACGGTTTTCTGCGGTAAATTTGCAACACAGCTGAATTTATAAGGAGATGCACATTTCTGATTTCTTAAGTACCTTTTTTTTAAGTTTATTTAAAGATCCGCTTTAAACCATTACATCATCAGCCTAATGAAGCCCACTGCTGGACATACCTACGTCAACGTCTACCCTGCGTCACTTTATGTACGTCCTACGTCACTTTATTTTTTTGATTTACACAATTCCAGGCAATAATTGGGGGGTTGCCATAGTCACCATGCTTGGCAGGCGGATTGGTAACCGCAGTGTTAGGCCCGTATTCCGAAACAGCGCTCGAGTCTGAGTCGAGCCTCAAGCATAGATTTTATGTCAGTTCTCCATTGAAAAGTGTCATAAATCTGTGCTTGAAGCTCGACTCAGACTTAAGCACTGTTTCGGAATACGGGCCTTAGTGTTATATATTTAGGAAATTTGCACTTGGTCTTCAGAATTAGAAATAATAAAGGTAATCGCGATAAATACCCGTTTCTTCCCCCAAATGCTAATTTTTACTTATTTGATTAGAACTCACTTGTTAGTGAACAGTCCTATTTGAAAGATGGACTTGGTCTGCGATCGGCACGAGAGCGCGTTGAACATATCGAACAGTACGAAGCAAGTGAATGTCATTGTTGTATCACGTGGGGTTATCTTGTTGTCTGACATCTGGAACAAAAGGAACGTTTGAGAACCCACTATCAACCCGAAGTATGTGGTATAACTAGCGGCACATAACTTTAGCGCTGAGCAATACGCGGAGGGGATAGCTGCGCATGCGTCGTAGTGTGCGCAATATGCGCTGTGGATGTGTGGATGTGTGCAGAGTGTCCTATTGGTACAGAGAGCGAAGTGCGACTGGAGAGCCCATCAGCGCTACGCACGCCCGCCCTTCATACCGCTAGCCCCCCACAGTACCTTATTTTTGACTTCTGCGCAATAACGGTCAGCGCTAGAGTTATGTGCCGCTACCTATACATATAGAATAGCCACTTAAAACATGAATAAGAACAGGCATATTTCTGTCTCGCTTTCTTTTACGACTCACCTGACTATCCCGAAAGCAGCTGTCACTCTCAAATTCAAATAGCATTAATTTCAGACATATTCCATAATTTAGAGACTCACCTCTCTGTTGAAGAGCCACAGCGTGCCAGCTATGATGATGGCGGCCGACAGCAGCACATTGGCCAGCAAGCCGCGGCTGAGGATGGTCCGCGGAGCTCCTACCCTGGCTCTCCGCTCTACTACCTCGCGGTCTACTGGCTCCACTCCGAGAGACTGGGCTGGGGGGCCTGAACACAGAGAAATTACCCGTTTAAACGTTGTAAAAAAATAATAATTGTAAACAAATTTTATAGACAATCCACACAACATTATCTAGCCCCAAACTAAGCAGAGCTTGTACTATGGGAACCAGATAGCTGATATAATACTTATGTATTTTTTTTGTAAATACATACTTAGATTACAATATGTAGAAGAAAGAAAAACCATTTATTTGACAGCAACGATTACGTACAGAACTAAAATAATAAACATGAAGTAGAGAAAGTTTAATATATATTTGTAAAAAAACATAAAAATAGGAATATAGATAGATAGATAGATAGATAGATAGATTAATACTTTCATGTACACAAAAGAATACATTTAAAAGAAACATTACAAATAAAGGTACAATGGGCGGCCTTATCGCTAAGACCAATTATAGTAATATAGTTTGAGGGCAGTCCGAACATGGTTCCTGATATCGCACGACAGTTTGAATAACGAAATTTTCACGCTCGGGCCAGTATTTTAAGAATTTTATCTTATAAAGGTTTTTTATTATCAAAGCGGCTGAATTCAAATGTCATACTTTGAAAAAAAAAAGTATACCTAACACGCACTAAATACTATAAAATCTCAGTATTCCTTAATAGTATTTATTTTTTATTTATTTAATGGATGTAATATTCATAAATAATAAAAAAATAATACTAAGCGCCTCATCCATAAAGACATACACTTTTTAGTAACTCACTAAAAGTCTCTTGTCATTGATACTTTCATACCAACAAATAGAGATGGCAACAGACTTATCGGTCTACTAAGCTAAATATTTTAAGATCAGTATGAAAAGGGCCTCACTGTTTTAAAGTTAAACTCACCGTCCATGATAATATTAATCCATAGTATCTGCATAGCGTTCAACGGATTCGGTATTCCCATGAGAGTTGCGAGAGCGATCAGCGACAAGGCGGCTATAGACGTCGACAGTTGGAAGCGAACGAAGTTACGGATATTGTAGAATATGCACTTTCCTTCTTCGATTGCGGCACTGGAACGATAATACATTGCTATAAAAGAACCATTTTTAGGGTTCCGTAGCCAAATGGCAAAAACGGAACCCTTATAGATTCGTCATGTCTGTCTGTCTGTCTGTCTGTCTGTCTGTCTGTCCGGCCGTGTCACAGCCATTTTTCTCCGAAACCATAAAAGCTAGACCGATGAAACTTGGCAAGTAGATGTATTCTGTGAACCGCATTAAGGTTTTTACACAAAAATAGAAAAAAAACTATAAATTTTGGGGGTCCCTATACTTGAAAATGAAACTCAAAAATTTTTTTTTCATCGAACCCATACGTATGGGGTATCTATAGATAGGTCTTCAAAAATGATGTTGAGGTTTCTAATATCGTTTTTTTCTAAACTGAATAGTTTGCGCGAGAGACACTTCCAAAGTGGAAAAAAGTTGGTCCCCCCCCCTCTAACTTCTAAAATAAGAGAATGATAAAACTAAAAAAAATATATGTTGTACAAACAATACTACTACTACTATGCAAACTTTCAACGATATTTGGTTTGAACGAGATCTAGTCAGTAGTTTTTTTTTTATACGTCATAAATCGTAAACCGCAATTTACCTTTCGACGAACTACAAAAACCTTTATATTATGTTATTTGATGCTACGGAACCCTTCATGGGCGAGTCCGACTCGCGCTTGGCTGCTTTTTTTATTAGACTTTATCGTCACATCTCGCCAAGAGATTATCTTGACGGTCAGAGGTAAGATTGGTTGGAGACCGCGAAGGGCCGAGATGAGGATTGGTTTAAATAGATTAATAAATACTATATTGTTCACAAAAGAGTACATTAAAAATAAAGGTACAATGGGCGGCCTTATCGCTAAGAGCGATCTCTTCCGGGCCAGTTCCAGTATGTTTTGAGGGAGACCTTTGGGACCCCAGCAGTGATAAAATGTAAATTAACTAAAAAAGCTTGACCAATGACCAAAGATTTGGACTGCAATCTCCCTATTCTAAAATATAAAAAAAAAGGTTTTTGAACGTTTGATACTCGGAGGCGCTTTAAACGAAACAAAAACTACGGTGGTGTTCGCCATCTTTGATTTTATGACGTAAATCAAAAATGGCGCCGTCTGCCTTTATGAATTGTGACGTAATCCAAAATGGCGTCGCAATTCAAGTATACTCACATAATAGTAGCGAAATCATTATCAACAAGAATCATATCGGCAGCTTCTTTGCAAACGTCAGTTCCGTTGCCCATCGCGATACCGATGTCCGCACGTTTCAAGGCCACACCGTCGTTTACACCGTCACCTGGAAAAATACATCAAATTACATAATGAAGTAAGGTTGCACGCAAAAAGAAGACAGGCAGAATAACTGATTCAAGATTCCATAATCGAAAACCTTAGGGTGCTATTAATAATCCTGGCGCAACGCTGGAGTAGTTAAATCGTGTTTTGTCACATTTGCTCGAGTTGACAATTGCATGTCAATGCAAGAGACAAAACACGGATTAACTAGTCTCTAGGATTATTAATAAGACCCTAAGGGTGTTATTAATAATCCTGGCGTAGCGTTGGACTAGTTGATCCGTGTTTTGTCTCTTGCATTGACATGCAATTGTCAACTCGAGCAAATGTGACAAAACACGGATTAACTAGTCCAACGCTACGCCAGGATTATTAATAACACCCTTAGGGTTTATAGTTCGCACTGAATCATTAGGATAGCCCGAAAGTTAACGAAGGTTACCGAAAATAAGCCAAAGATTCCGAAGATCAACGAATAAATACGTAGAAAAACAAAGGCAAACGAATATCCGGAGACGAGCGGATACAACTGAAGACTAACAAACAGCAGAACTGTTTGCGCTTCTTTAGCCCATTATATAATCAACAAAAATGACCATTTATGCATTTGTTACCTGTCATTCCAACAATATTTTCTGACTATAAAAGCAGATAGTTACCTGTCGTTCCAACAATATTCTGACTACAACGTGTTAATTAAATAACCCAAAACCTCGGACACCCCACCCGATTTTTATATTAATAAATTGATATGACGTATAATTATTTATTTTCATAAATTATAGTAAAAGATATTTGTAAATGTAGTAGTCGCGCTACTTCTTACAGATTCGTAGCTCTATCGCCCGCCGTTCGTTGACACGTAGGTATTTCAATTAAATCAACCTACCTATTTACAATGTTTATTCCTGATAAGTTAGCACCCCCTCCCCTCACCTTCGCCCGCGCTGTTTGTTTACATCGCGTTGGACAGTACCTAGTGTCCAGTGTCGTTTAAAAATATTAGATGCGGCATGACAAATAATTATTTTTTGGAAAAAAATAACCTACGTTAAAAAATATTGTATTCGATTTTGCTGCCGATTCTAAACAAACTAGTTTCAGGTTTTGGGTTATTTCATTAACACGTTGTAGATGCAGATACCTAGTTAAATGTCATTCCAACAATATTCTGTCTATACGCTGATAGTTACCTGTCATTCCAACAATATTCTGTCTATAAGCAGGTAGTTACCTGTCATTCCAACAATATTCTAACCATAAGCAGGTAGTTACCTGCCATTCCAACAATATTCTGACTATAAGCAGGTAGTTACCTGTCAATCCAACAATATTCTGACTATAAGCAGGTAGTTACCTGTCAATCCAACAATATTCTGACTATAAGCAGGTAGTTACCTGTCATTCCAACAATATTCTGTCTATAAGCAGGTAGTTACCTGTCATTCCAACAATATTCTAACCATAAGCAGGTAGTTACCTGCCATTCCAACAATATTCTAACCATAAGCAGGTAGTTACCTGCCATTCCAACAATATTCTGACTATAAGCAGGTAGTTACCTGTCAATCCAACAATATTCTGACTAAAAGCAGGTAGTTACCTGTCATTACAACAATATTCTTTAAGCAGATAGTTACCTGTCATTCCAACAATATTCTGACTTAAGCAGACATTTACCTGTCATTCCCACAATATTTCCGAGCCGTTGCAGAGACTTGACGATAGCGAGCTTGTGTTTCGGCGTCACTCGATAGAACACGCTAACGGCGTCAATACATCGGTCCAGCTCATCGTCAGGCATCGAGTCTAGTTGTTCTCCGGAGAGAGATTGAGAGTGTAATACGTCCAGGCCGACCATTTGAGCTGAAAATAAAATCAAATTATACTTTGGCTAAGTAGAAATAACATAAAAATGATGCTTAGAATGAATGGGAGACAGATTTGTATTATAAAAGGCGATCCTGAAACTGCGCCGAACGCATTTCATACATACATTTTTACTATACGTCGTCTGCTTAGCGACCTCCGAAAGCCGACTTTATCCTAGTAAGTATTCAGAAACAGTGCTTGAGTCTGAGTCGAGCTTCAAACATTTTTCAGACAGTTTTCCATTGAAAAGATGAAATAATGTTTGCTTGAAGCTCGACTCAAGCATTGCTTCTGCATACGGCTCTTAGGACCGTATTCGCGACGTCTAGGGGCCTTAAATGGCTATCCTCCTCATCGATTTCGATGACGGCGACCCTAACTAAAATTAATATGTTATATTCAAACTCGAAGCATTTGGTCCATGAAGGGAGACTTTCCTCTGTCATTAAATTGTGTGTTGTGTATCCTGCCCGTCCTAACCTACGTGGGACTGGGCGGTTCATGTCAGTAGAATGGATCTCGATAAATGGACGAACCAGATAACACCGTGGCCACCAAAAGGAAGGCGAGGTCGGGGTTGGCCAAGAAAGCGTTGGAGGGACGATCTCGACGCTTTCGAGCGAGGATGGTGGGATAAAGCGTTGGATAGAGACAGTTGGGAGGATTTGGGGGAGACCTTTGCCCAGCAGTGAGACGAAATACGTTAGAAGATAAAAAAAAAACTCGAAGCGAAACAAAATTGTTAGTTCATATTTGGTGATAAATTGGTAGGATATCACAGAGTTTTTATAACGCTTTTATTAGCTTCACCTGTATGTGTGTATGTATCTAACCGACCTCTTTGTGCTCGATTTTCTCCTACTTGGAACGATCAGATTTGATTCAAACTTTGCACACCTGTCAAAGGTCGATGACAATGCAATAATATGAAAAAAAAAATGAAAAAAAAAAAAAGTGAAAAATAAATTAGTTTAAAAAACTAAAAAAAAACGCTTTTATAACTAATAAATAATTATAAATAAAAATTTATATTATTGTACAAAAAAGCGTGGGGTGCTTTTTATAATAACTTCAGATATAATAAACTATTGATAAAATATTTACAACAATCAAAATTAAGCACCCCACGCTTTTTGTACAATAATATAAATTTTTATATATAATTATTTATTAGTTATAAAAGCGTTTTTTTTTTAGTTTTTTAAACTATAATTTATTAACCTACCGACGGCTAAAGCGGTGGGTCGTGCGTCACCCGTCACCATCTTGACGTTGACAGCGGCGCGTCGCAGCGTGGCCACCGCGGCGCCCACGCCGGCGCGCGGCGGGTCGCACACCCCGCACGCGCCCGTGTACGTGAGCCTCTCGAGGGATCGCCCGCGGCACATCGCTATTATACGAAGACCTGCAATCAAATAATAATACATGTATTTATTTATAAATGTCTAGGGATAGTCCATTTCGAATTGATTTTCAGATTTTTCGAGATTTTGTTTTTACTTTATTTCTATATTAATAAATAAAAAATACGGGTTGCACTCCGGGAGTGCCGGCAGAAGTGAAAACTTGATTATTAACGTAGGAACCCTAAAAGTTGTTTATTTTATCAAGTTCCTCAATGTAGTAAAACCCCAATCAAAGTCCTAAGGAACCCTAAAAATTTTAGCATTATCAAGCTCCTAAGTGTAGTTGAAATTCCAATCAAAGTGCTAAGGAACCCTAAAATTGTTTACATAATCAAGGTCCTAAGTGTAGTTGAAAGTCCAATTAAAGGCCTAAGGAACCCTAAAAGTTGTTTATTTTATCAAGTTCCTCAATGTAGTAAAACCCCAATCAAAGTCCTAAGGAACCCTAAAAATTTTAGCATTATCAAGCTCCTAAGTGTAGTTGAAATTCCAATCAAAGTCCTAAGGAACCCTAAAAATGTTAACATTATCAAGCTCCTAAGTGTAGTTGAAACTCCAATCAAAGTCCTAAGGAACCCTAAAAGTTGACCACTTAATCAAATTCCTCAATGTAGTAAAACCCCAATCAAAGTCATAAGGAACCCTAAAAATGTTAACATTATCAAGCTTCTAAGTGTAGTTGAAACTCCAATCAAAGTCCTAAGGAACCCTAAAAGTCGACCATTTAATCAAATTCCTCAATATAGTATAACCCCAATCAAAACCCTATACGGAACCCTAAATTTTACGTAAAGCCAAATCCTCAACGGGTCGGAACCGCTAGAAGGGACCTTGTCGCGCGACCTACAAGTAGGTCCTAAATGAAGTAAAACGGCAGACATAGGAGGAGGGGGTTCTGGGGGGCTAAGGGGGGTCACAGCACGGCTCGCTTCGCTCGCCGCGCTGTTCCCCGTGGTCGCGTGGCGGCTCGCTTCGCTCGCCGCGACGCTCCCCCCGGGTTCAGGAAGAGGGGGTTCTGGGGGGCTTAGGGGGGTAACAGCACGGCTCGCTTCACTCGCCACGCTGTTCCCCGTGATCGCGTGGCGGCTCGCTTCGCTCGCCGCAATGCTCCACTCGAAAAATAAATACAGTAGATCTATAAAATCATGTACCAATGACCACTACTACCTGCCGCGGGCGGCCGCTAGTTCATAAAATCTATAATAGGTATGTACCTATACCTACTACAGTCACGAAAAACGCCTTGGTATGCTTGCTACTAACTATTATCTATTCTGTGACGTTACCGTGTCATAGTAACTACTAGCGTATCTGTAGCGTCGCTTTTTCGATTTTTATTATGAACTCTACGTTGTAGTCTTAGGGTACATTTCTGCAAAAAATCCGTCCTACGCTTTTTCGATCAGGGTCACGTGATCCTGACGCGAGTTTAAGATTTTATCCCCATTCAGAAAGTGCTCAACGCCGCTAAAGAAGTTTTCACTTCAAAAATAATTGTACTATTAATAAATAACAAAAAATAAAAACTCTTGCCATACCTAGTTTTCTAAAGAAATTATTTTCAGTTTTGGTAAAAATCAACAAAATGTTGAATTTCCCTAGACAATTTTGATGTGTGTAACACCCAGAGAGAAAACAAGCATCTGTGTTCACCACACAAATATTTGTTTTCGGTGGGGATCGAACCCACGACCTACGGCTCAGAAGGCAGAGCTACTACCAATTGAGCTAAGAAGCCAGTCAATCAATGTAGTGACAGGAGGACTTAATACTAATAGCATTGTTTATCATTCTTCCTGGTGGTTTTACTCAAATAACAAGAGAACTAATCAACGGCTCCTTATAAGGAGATTTGTAAAAGAATCATATTAAAAATCGGTAGGAACCGAGCCGTAGTTTGTTGCCTGTTCTTCTAGGCTTGGTCGCGGGGAACTGGCACCTAGACTCACCTAGCTTTAAGACGTTTCAAAGTGATAGTAGTAGTAAATGCCTAAATATCACAGGCATAAAGCTTAATTTCGCTTAGCAACTCACCCATCCGTCCAATATTATAGGCCTCCGCAATGAAATCGTTCTGCTTCTGCTTCGTCATAGGAGTATGGTTGCCGCTACAATCGATGTAAGTCGTACAAAGTGGTAGAACCTTCTCGATGGCGCCTTTCACGAACACTTCCTCCTTCGACGTGTCACCGAATTTCGGGACGCATTTTACCACCATCATTTTAGTTTCGGAACTGGGGATAAAATAAACAATAAATAAATAATGCGGACAATCCACACAACACTATCTAGCCCCAAACTAAGCAGAGCTTGTATTATTGGAAACAAATAGCTGACATAATACTTAAATACTTTTTTTTGTAGATACATACATAGAATACAATATACCTATCACCCAGACAGAGAAAGTTTGTTTTGGTTGAACGCGCTAATCTCAGGAACTGCTGGTCCGGATTGAAAAAAATATTTGTGCTGGATAGTCCAGTTATCGAGGCTATAGGCTATATAACATCACGCTACGACTCATAGGAACAGCATCAATGCAAAATGTTGCAAAAATCTATGTTTAGCCTTTTCTAACATTTAAGGACGTTTCTATATCTAGCACTTTTTCGCAGCTATACAACGTGTACCAAAATATGTGTACTATCCTGAAGGGGGGTGAATTTCCACCCCCCGGGGAACAACTTTTGTTCAGCGACTTTTCGAACTTCGATTGGTATCTCTGAAAAAAACTGCAACAAAGTTTCAACATGAACAGCTGACTTTATACAAAGTGACAACCCTAAACTCAGCTACAGAGGTAGTAGGTAGTAGTAATAGACCTACAGAGGTAGTAGGTCAAGGGGTTACAAGGATAGGGTTGTCAATTTATTTGGGCATTATGAAATTAAATATTTTTGTATGAGAAACTGAAAATAGGAATTTTTAATTTTCTCCCCCCCCACAACTGATCACCATTGTGGTCTGAAACCCCCCACCTTTGCATAGTACACACATATTTAGATAATATAAAAAGGTACCTGAACGGTATTTCTTGCAGCCTCGTGTAATGGTCCCTGAGGTCGTGCATGTTGTTTTTCATGGCGCACGCGAGGATAGCGCCCTCTGTCGGCTGGCCGTACAACGTGTCGTCGCGAATCACAGCATTGTTGCATAGCACTCCCACCTGTCAAATATTAGCTTAAATCAATCATCTTCTTCTTGCCCTTTAACCCATTAATAGGTGGGAATGAAATGAATTAATTAATGAAATATTTATTTGCAAGAAGCATTGTATAATTCGATCGTCATGTTAAAAAAAGTGGCTCGCATACTTCGTCGGAGACCGACATACAAAATTCATAATACACCACTATTTTGTAACTACCAAAAAAAAATAGGGTAATGTAGTAGGGGTAGAACATTATGAATGTGCAATCACAGCCAAATAGTTCAAACCCAAACACAGCAATGCTGCTTCACGGCCGAAATAGGCATGGTGGTAGTACTTCCCCGGACGAGCCACACACAAAGAGCTTTACTACTACAAACAAGCATTATAATATCCAAACATCGTAACTTTCGCATTCATAATTTATAAATATAATTATTACCTCAAGCATTGTATTGACTCCCATAAGCGCAATATCCAAATCCCGTCCCTTGTAAGCTCTCAGTTGTATGTCGCCGCAAGCGTTGTATCCGGTTCCCGTCACTTCCGCAATATGGCCGCCGGAAGTCGATATTGTGGTCACTGTCATCTCGTTCTTTGTTAACGTTCCTGAAAAACAAAATAATATTTTATTTATAAGCATTCGGTTTCGGCCGTTTCGGATACAGAGGCAAACAGCATTATTTGTAAAAGAACTAAGTGAAATAAAATACATGTTTTGTAATTCCTTGACATCAAATTACGAGCAAATAAATATAAATTCTCAAAAATTATCAAAATGAGCTGATAACGACGTAAAAACCTACTATTACCTTATAATAAAACCCATTTTCCGTATTTCTCAACAAACACGCAAAAACACGCACAGGGAACATGGCTTCATTGGGCTATGTAAGTGTTTATTGGGTTTTCATACTAAAAATCGGCAAATTTATCATCAGCACTTGATGTGCGGGCTGTTTTTTCCGCAAGTAAGCCGCTGGCGGGCCCATTTTGCGTGACCCTTGACACGTGTTGCTCGATTTTTTATAGGTTCTACGATACGCCGGTTTCCTCACGATGTTTTCCTTCACCGTTTTGAGAGTACTGGCATAGTGCACATACATTTTTCGACAGAAAAACTCATTGGGACACGACTGGATTTTAACCCACGACCTTCGGATCGGAGGGCGGGGCCGCTACCACTAGACCACCAGTGCTCTCTCGCTTTTCATACTAGCTGAAATATACCTACCACTTCGTTCCTAGGAAGAAGGGACCGCAATAGTGAGAAATAGTAGATATTGTACCAGTTTTATCGCTGCAGATGACATTGACGCAGCCCAAAGTCTCCACTGTCGGCAATTTCTTGACAATTGCGTTCCGTTTGGCCATACGCATCACTCCTAGCGCGAGAGTCACCGTGACCACGATAGGTAGACCTGTGAAATGGATGATAATAAGTAGAAGTAGAGCTCTTTGTGAGTTCATTCACGGGAAGTATGTACTACTTATTCTACAGCCGAGTAGTGATACATTGCTGTTTTGAAAGGTAGATGGATGTCGGTTCTTAGAATTTAAACATCAACACCCTCAAAATGAAATTTAAGATCTTGAAACGAACTATTGATTTGGGAGGCCATCTTGGATCTGGCTCTGACATACGTCCCTATAACTTAATCCATTTCCATCTCAAATATACCCTGATATTTTAATTCTTTTCAGCATTCTTCCGATCAATAGGAGTTATAGCTACATGAAAGGTATCATATTTCTGTTTTCCACCCACCTTCAGGTATTGCTGCAACCGCCAAACTGACTCCAATAGTAAACATGTCTTGCAGAGCTTTGCCTTGCAACCAGCCGGTGACCATTATGAAACCGATGATGCAGAAGGAATACAAGGACAGTTGTGCTCCGAGGGTGTCCATGGACTTCTGCAGCGGGGTTTTAGGGGCTTCCTCAGCTTGCATCATGCGGAAAATGTCGCCGAATTCGGAGCGTTCGCCCGTGCTTACTACGATACCCTGAAAGATTTCATTTTTAAGACTCCTAAGTAGAGCTTCGCAGAAAGTCGATGGATGGCGGGCTCAGAATCGTTTTTCCTGAAAATGTGTAGCGTAGGCCTTCATTCAGAAATGAACTTCTCCAAGAAGAGCTTTATAAAATGCTAAGAAACTATGCCACTGTTATTCTTTGTTTTCACCATTTTTCAGATACACGACTTTCTAAAGAGCTACAAGAAAAGAACATTTTGCTCGTTAAATGCACCATGCATCAACTAATTCCCGTATTTCTTTCTCTTTCCCATTCTCTGGACGCATATTATAGCTGAATCATAAACTGCCCAAACCTGAAACTGGAACCATTTTGTGGGCGGGTGGATAAGTCTTTTTGTAATGTCAGAGTGCACTTAGAACTTCTCAATCAATCTCAAAGTGTGAGAGGATCTCTCAGGAAAGTCTTTATTTAAGCTTTAAAAAGTTTTTGATTCTAACCAACCTTCGCATTCCCGCATCGCACCAAGGTCCCCATAAACGCAATATTGTCCTTATTGACCCTCCCCGCATTAGCCTTATTCGGCAGCACATTCTTCACTGCTGGTTCAGTCTCGCCCGTGAATGAAGACTCGTCTATAGCCAGGTCGGTGGACTCGTAGAGACGCAGATCAGCTGGTACGCGATCGCCGACATTTAGGTAGATTATGTCGCCAGGGACCAGGTTTCGAGCTAGGAAATGCTCTAAGCTGCTTTCACGGAGGCTGGAAAAAACGTCAAGTTATCATGTCTGCATGAGATGTCTTGCAATTAATGATTCTGTGAAAAGAACTCCATATAGAGCTTTTGGAATACTGGCAAGTTTATCATGCGCACTTGATGTGCGGGCAGGTTTTTCCGCAAGTAGGCCGCTGGTGGGCCCTTTTTGCGTGACCCTTGACACGTGTTGCTCGAACTTTTTTACGTTCTAAAACACGCCGGTTTCCTCACGATGTTTTCCTTCACCGTTTTGAGAGTACTGGCATAGTGCACATAAATTTTTCGACAGAAAAACTCATTGGTACACGAGTGTATTTGAACCCACGACCTTCGGATCGGAATGCGGGGCCACTACCACTAGACCACCAGTGCTTTTTTTTTTTGGAATACTGACAAGCATTGATGTTTTGCAAAAATGTGATGGAATAACAACAGTCAAAGTAGCACACGGTAGAAACCAAGCTGCAAATTTCTTGCCTGTCCTTCTAAGCTTTGAACTGGTGCTTAGGTTCAATTCTTTTTCAGACATTTCAATGTTATCCTTTAATTTAATTAAATGTTTTTACACTTTAAAGGTGCAGGACGCAAAGACCCAAGGTCGATGGTGGTGGCGTGCTATGAAATACGTATTTACTTGAAGAATAAAACCTACGATTTATCAAGCAACAAGGAATAAGGGTCTAATTCTAATTCAAGTTGGAGAAATAAGGCCTGCACTGACGTCTCGTGATGGGGTGTATTGTGCATTGTCCACCTGCTAACCTCACCCCAGCCAGCCTTACTCTGGAGCTCGCGGAGTAGGACTTTTAGTTGATGGCAAAAATGTTCCAGTGGACCAGATGGTGACACAGATCAGAGACTCAATCAGTTTCTTGAGCCTTTGGTCCTCGCTTCTTCTGTTGCGGAGGGGAATAAGGGTCTTACCAGTTACAAGAAGGTGGTACAAGTTTATTGAGCTCCTCAAGCGACTTCTCCGAGCGGTATTCCTGCACGAAGGCGACGGTGACCACGATGATAATGGCCACGGTGATGGAGATCGCATCGTCGTACTGTCGCATACACACGCTCACCAGCGCTGAACCTGTGGAAGATAATATAGTGATGATAATAAATGTCCATGATTATCATCACTATGACGTGTTGCCAGTGATGACTTATGGAACTGAGACGTGGTCGCTAACTATTGGCCTCGTGCGCAAACTCAAAGTCGTGCAACGAGCTATGGAGAGAGCTATGCTGGGAATTTCACTTCGTGATAGAATCAGAAATGAGGGTATCCGTAGAAGTACCAAGGTTGACCGACATAGCTGTTACAATTAGTAAGTTGAAGTGGCAATGGGAAGATCATATAGCTCGAAGAACCGACAACCGTTGGGGAATAAAGGTTTTCGAATGGCGACCACGAACCAGAAGACGAAACGTACCTATAGGGCGCCCAACCACCAGATGGGCCAACGACATTGTAATGAGCGCAGGAAGTCGATGGATGGAAAGGGCTCAAATTCGTTATTCCTAGAAATATGTAGAAAGGCCTACGTCCAGGCCTATGTCCAAAGAACTTTTGGCTAAAACATGAATCAGAAAATTTTTCAATCTAGAATAGATTCTGATTTTAGCGAGTTTTTCTGAGCAGAAGAAAGTTTTGAAAACATTCTAGCAAGAACAATTTACAAACACCTTGTAGTGTTAACTGTTTCAATAACATGTGTTTTAATTACTTTGTAGGTATTGAAATGTTATTCAATGTAGGTATTGAAACAGGTGTTTTGAAAGATTACAGTAACAACGTGCGGTGATGCCGAAATATCTTCTAATTATTCCAACAATTTGATCGATTGTTTCGATAGTTTTTTAACCGATTTCAAATATGAAAGGAGGTTCTCAATTCACGCTTTTTTATGTTTGTTATATCATCATAACTTCGTAATTTATGAGCCGATTTTATTTGGTAGGTACTTCCAGATACTCATAGAAATTTCATCAAAATCGGTTCAGCCGTTTAGTTTTAATGTTTGTTACTGCGTACCTACATCATTTATGAGCCGATAAAGTAAATTCTGTTTTTATCTGAAAGGGTAATACTTCCAGATTGGCCATGAAGTCGTTTTGTCAAGTTTTTTAAACTTATATTACTACGTAACGTAGTCTTACTTTCTCATCTTTTGTCCATACAAAATAGAGAGACGTAAGCGAAACGAATTGTTCAAACTGATCGATTAAAACTCAGACTAAGGGTACTGAAAGTTGAAAGCTCAGGCTACAAATCATACCTATCTAAAATGTAGAGAAACGTCTAGCGAGCATTTTACGTTGAGCTTTTCAAGCTCCCCTATAAATTTCCAGTCAGAATAAATTTATCGGTGGAAGAGGGTGAGTTAGGGCGCTATTCTACGTATTGATTATTTCAAGTTGATATACCTTTGGTCATTTCTGAGAATTTCTTCAATGATTGAGATATAGAATTGACATTGAGTCTACATTTTTGGGATAAAAACATAGTGTTCATTTTGTTGTAAAAACATAGAATTCAATGCAACACCTATAGACAGAAAACAAACATATAATGTTGCCCACACAAATATTTGTTCTCGATTTTTCAATTTTATCATTGGCATGACGACTAATTTTCAAAATTTCTTATTATAACATATTCAGAAGTATCTATTATGTCTAAACTATATCATATTTCTGTAGAAAATTAAGGTTTTTGTGCATTATAAGTACCTACATTTAAATTTAAATTTACAAATTCACGCCAAAACGCTCGCTGGTGTCATGGCGTCTGTTATTACGCCACGGGTATGAATAAATAATAATAATAATATATCAACAGTAAACATTGGTGCTTTTGTACTAAATCAAAATGACGTTTACAACGCCGTGACGTAATTCGCTCTGACCGGTGTTTAAGCTATCATGGCGGATTGTTGTATTTTGTAGATTTATATTAACAAATAAATTATTAATCTTGACATTAATAAGAGAATAAATACATTTTTCAAAATCTTTGAATCCTTTTTCATTAGATCAGATAAATATTTTGGCGATACTTGATTACTGTCTTCATGCCTATTCTCAATCCCAATCCATCAAGCTTTCAGCGTTGGCTAATCCGTAGGATCCAACCGAGGACATGTTTCTTGAGTAGGGTGGTGACCTACTACGTGCCTGGGGTTCATAACCCTGTCGTGGGCTATTTAATCACAGGATTATATTGAGCTGGGCACCAATATTTATTTAGTTTGCATTGTCTTGTTCATGCCGTGGGATATGCCTCTTCCACTAGACCGTAGGCCAGTCATTTAAGCTTAAATTAGGTAAGAATCTCGGAATTCGAGATACCCAGCTGTAAGTCTGTAAATACTTGTGTATTGACACCCTAAAAGTTGTCTCAAAACCTACATATGGTAGGGTGTGCGCAACTATTAAATTTCAAGGTCAAAAAACTTTTTTGTTAATATCTCATTTCCTATGGGTTTTTTGCTATTTGTAATTAATATCAATATTGTATAATACAAAATTCTCCACAATTTTTGTTTAAAAACATTTTTCATACGGTGAACCGTTTTCGAGATAGAGGGCAGAGAGCGCGCGGTCACAGCATCACTTCAGGTCAACCGACGACCGGGCTGTGACCGCGCGCTCTCTGCCCTCTATAAATAATATACAGATACTTACAGCTGGGTATCTCGAATTCCGAAGTGAACTTACTATAATGACTGACTATCGGGGCATTATGCGCGTCTGATCGAGAAACAAACATCGCTTTACTCTTACTTTCTTTATTTCTCCGACGCCAATATCTCGTGACAACCACCGAAGGCTTCAACCACTAGACCTCTCGGGGCCTTATGCTCCTGATGGAGAAACCAAACATCTAGGTGTTTTTGGGCCGAGATTGAAGTCATCTCTATCGTTTCGTGCTCCAGTGATCTCGACCGTCATATCGACGTCGACAAATTATGGTTATCATTCCCCTTTTTTTGCGACTGGACTTAAATGCTTGTAGGTACTCGCATGACAGCGTTACTGGGCTTTTTAACAAAAGCAGGACCTGGAGCCCAATTCTCGGCTCATCTCGGATCATTTTGCAATTTTACTTTATTGCTTCTTTTCGAAGAGAGAATGGCAGATTTCCTTGAGTAATTTATCAACGACCTCATCGTAGAAGCCTCGACAGCTACGATATACGGAAAAAGTGCGGGGTTGTGCAATGCCAATGTGTATTTAAGGGACATTGAAAATCTCGGTCGGCCCGAGGATTAGGCTCCTGTATTTCTAAGCGCTAAATATTCGTCTGGCTGGATTATCTACGCCAGGTCGTTGGCTCGTCTAACCTTTTTAAAGCAGTCTTGACATTGCAGATGTCTGTTCACTGTTATTAGTATTTAAGTGAAACTTTTGAGTTTGAGTGGTTCTGTGACTAAATGTGAGACATTTAATGCATTTTTAGGAGCTATTCTGCTTATATTGTCAAAGATTCTCATCAATCTTCGTCAAAATTTTATGAGACCAACTTAAAGTTTCATTTCCTTTTAAATAAAAAAAGAATCATCGAAATCGGAGTTCATATGGCGGAGATATCCAATAAAAAATTCCCGAGGACAAAAAAAACTACCAAGTTTCGTCCACATCAGTTGAAAAAATGCGACCTGTAGGCGAGAACAGACAGACAGCCTGACAAATGCGTTTTTGGCCCATTTCTAAACTTAAACGCTGCACTCGCTCGGTCAATAAGTACGGGTTTACAGCAGAGGGCGCAGTAAAAACGAGTAAAGTTACGTTTGGAATAACTTTTTTATTCACCCTGTTCAGTATTTCTGTGAAATTGCAGGCACAATGGCTCAAGTCGATGGACGCAGGGCAGTTTATTGTGGGGAAGCCCCTATCGTGCGTGACATGCATGCAAGGGAATGCATTGTTATTAGTGCTGGTTACCAATTAACCTGTGGGCCATAATATATGTTTGTTCCATCAGCATGAATGAAAATAAAAACACAAAGCAGTCGGAATTTAGACAAAATACCCGCCCCTATTCATTATGGTAGGCTGGCAGAAGAACTTCCAGCGGGTAACCAACTGCCATGGTCAATCTGAAAGACTCTGAACAGACTTCGGAGCCACGCGGACTGTAACTGCGGAGCCCCAGTCCATGCCTCATTTGCTGTCTTTCCCAGAGTGCCCTAACACCTGCACGCTGAAGGATTTGACTGACGCCACGAAAAACGCTATCTATATAGCCCATTTCTGGGCGAAGCACATATTATAGGAAAAACAATATCATGGGAACCATCGACACGGCGAGTAAGAATAGAAATTCTGAAAAGCAACAATACGAAATGACTGAAACGATTAAACTAATAGAAATAATAACCCAAACAACGTCACAAGCGAGCCCGTTCCGCTAGCTGACTCCAGCGAATGGCCGGACGCAGAGACGCGCAAAAACTAGTTATTTGCGCATGCGTCTATTGCCCCGAGACAACGACCGAGAGGTTAAAAGAATGTATCTACACCTACCTCTATTTAAAATTAGTACTGCAAAGCTGTAGTTTTATCTAATAGTTCAAGGTTGTGGCCGTTGTGTTCTTTGTATAGAATAGGACCATCCATCAACTCCCGTGGATGTCGTAAGAGGTGACTATGAGAAGGCACCAGGAGACAGAACCCTGTTTTTTTAGGGTAGGTGTCACTTTGCTTTTGTTTTGTTTCTTCACGATGTCTACTTTCGTCGTCTAATAGCTAGTTTCAGTAGAAGTAGAGCTCTTTGTGTGTAGCTCGTCCGGGGAAGTACTACCACCATGCCTATTTCTGCCGTTAAAAAGCAATGTTGTGTTTCGGTTTGAAGGGTGTGGGTGCCGGTGAAATTACTGGCACGTGAGGCTGAACATTCTGTATGACTCAAGTTGATAGACCCAATGCTTTGTTAGAGCCAATGCTTTGTTAATATTACCGCTTATCACCAGGTGGGCTATATGATTGTTCATGCTAGTGTATATATAAAAAAAAGGGCAGCGCTTGCGATAAATTTAATTAAAAAGGATTGATCGAAGAATTGAAGATGCATTGCGGTATTTCCACAAATCGTGTAAAATCGGTTGAAACGAATCACTCAATCAGAACATTCATTCGATTAACCACTCATTGGAATAAAATACTGATGTGCCACTGTTAGAGCTTTGTCCCCATTTCTAGTAGTATAGGATCCCGCTATAGAAAGACCTTCATCAAGCTGGTTATTTAATAAAACGTATTTAATATTTAATTAAACATGCCAATAAATATATTATATATGGGTTGCCTATCAAATTTCAGTCCAGGATATGATTAATGAATAATTAAAAAAAAAATGTTTTTTTAACTTTCCACCGGTTTGTTTATTAGACAAATTCTATACCAATCGAAAGCATAGACCCCATAGAATATGCAAACGTTAGGTTGCCTATTTTTTTCCGGTCACAACTCTCGGGTAGCCAGGTATAAACAGGTAAATCGATACTAGCATTTTGCACCGGTATGTTTATTGAATAAAAATACTGGGGTCTATACTTTCGATTGGTATAGAATTTGTTTAATAAACAAACCAGTGGAAAGTTTAATTTTTTTTTTTAATTATTAATTATTAATTAATCATAATTATCCTGGACTGAAATTTGATAGGCAACCCATATATAAAATATTTATTGGCATGTTTAATTAAATATAAAATACGTTTCATTAAATAACCAGCTCGATGAAGGTCCTTCTATAGCGGGATCTTAGACTATAGGAAATAAGTCGTATTTTAGAGCCTTCCGAATGACAGGTTAATGTCACCGTCACTATGACAGTGTTAAATTATGACGGACAGGTGCCATTAATAAAAAGAAGAAGAAGAACATTCACGATAGAAGCAACGCCCGAGTGTCTGCTAGGCTACTACAGTTTTTCATTCAAATCGATTGTCGTCAATGCAAGAAAAATGGGAATTTCTTACATTTTTTCAAACTTTGATCAAAAAGCAGCAACGTATTTTTCATCCCACCAGCTCTGAAAGTGTGTTTTTGCTGTTTAATTTCTGACTGAAAAAGCCGTTTTTATCCGCTAGAGGATAAAGTAAATTTTAATTTAGAATTATGGTGTTCAATAAGTTTGTGAATACACAACCTATTTACTTCTACCTCCATGGTGCCGAACTTATCATACAACCTTTTTTATTTTGTTAAAAACTCGCACTCGTAACCTTCTTGGTGTATTTGTGAATTCAAAACACCATTAAACCTATTTACTTCTACCTGCATGGTGCCGAATTTATCATACAACCTTTTTAAATTAGTTGATAACTCATACTCGGAACCTTCTGATACTTTTAGTCGCGCCATGTTCTTTTTTGCATTTAGTCATTTCCTCGCTGAGGTGGGATGAAAAGTTACGTGTTGCACTCGAGTGCAAAGAGCTGCCGTTGGTGGTGAAGCATCATGCTGAGCTAGAGCCGTTTTGCTGCAGCAGCACACATACACTGATCTCTTTTTGTTGTTTTTAGTATGTTGTTACCAATGTATTTTTTTTCTTATTATGTCTTTAGTATGTTTTTGCAATACGGTGTTATCTTTCTTTGTTTTTTTATTTCTTAACTAGTGGCCGCCCGCTGCTTCGCTCGCCCGTTCCCGTAACACCCCGTTCCCGTTGCTTTTTCGGGATAAAAAGTATCCTATGTCCTTCTCCCGGTTCTAAGCTACCTCCCCACTAATTTTCTGCCAAATCGGTTCAGCCGTTCTTGAGTTATAAATAACTGTAACTAACACGACTTTCTTTTATAAATATATATATAGATTAAATAGTGTGTATTATGTACGCTGAAGCAGCAAATAAATGTATGTCTATTCTAGTACACAACTGGATTGGAACCCACGACCTTAGGATCAAAGTCAAAGCAATTTCATTATTAAAGTAAGAAACACCTGTGCAAACCGATTGGTTGTACATTTTTCATAGTTGATACAGAATAAATAAGTCACCTTTAAGGGCAAATCGATATTGATTTGTTGTTGCTACCTACTACTAGGACTTATCAAGGACAATATATCGATTATAGTTTACTTTTATTAATATTAAAGAGTTTCGTGATGAAACCGGTATGTCGTAGAATCTAAAAAAAATAAACAAAAAAGTGTGTCGGTCGAGTAAAATCTATAAAACTCAAATACATACAAGTACGCCAACTTACTTATTTTATTTGAAATTGCACGAAAGGAGCTTTTTTGAGGAGCACTTAAAATCCTTTCGCCACACTGGTTTTAATGAATCAGTGACATGATGAAGAAGATAGTACGGAGTCGTAGAAAGAAAAGATGGATTGTGTGAAAGATGATATGAGCAAGAAAGGAGTTACTGCTGAAATGACAATGAGAGTGGAGAACGAAAACCTTTTGTGTCGACATCACATGAAGTGGTATAAAACCAGAAAATGATGATGAGTAGAGTGGTAGAGCTCCTTGTGAAGTAGTTCGTCTGGGAAATTACAATCACAGATCTATTTCTGCCGCCAAGCATTAATGGTCGCATTGCACTGTCGCTTTTTGGGAGAGACAGCAGTGTACTAAACTAATATAGCTTAATGATGGTGATAGGCCCGTGAGAGGTAAAGCCTTTCAGAGTGATGGACGCTTTGCAATGCTTAGTAGTAGAGATCTTTGTGTGTAGCTCGTCCAGGGAAGTACCACCATGCCTATTTCTGCCGTGAAGCAGCACTGCTGTGTTTCAGTGTAAAGGATGTAGGTGCCGGTGAAAATATTGGCACGTGAGGCTGAACAACTGTATGCCTCAAGTTGATGGACGCAGGGCAGTGGTACGGCACGTTACTGACGTGCATGACCTACGAGGTCAATGCTTTGTTATAGGCGATGGTCACCACTTAACAGCAATTGGACCAGATGCTTGTTCCATCAGCTAATTGAATATTAAAATTAAATGTAAGGCATGACCTGAGGTATTGAGATAGATGTTAAGCAGAGATTACCGCCCGGTTAGGATAGGTAATCTGCTTATTGAGTCACCCATCTCATAAGAAATGTAACACGACGACAAACATTTAAACCGACTTGGATACATTTTAACGGTTCTGTAGATGAAATACCAATAGCGGGTGTATAAGTATCGATTCGTCTTTCTCCCACACAAGGACGACCTATCGATTATACATTAACTACCACTACTATGAGACGACCTTCGATTATTATTTTTATAACCAGACAGTATAGTTTTATTATATCGGTATAGTTTTTTATAAGTAACAGAAAATTGAGGAGCAATATAGGCTGGCGTGGTAGGGGCATGTCATGAGAAGAGATGTGGATGGTAGACCAGAGATAGACCAAACATGGATGAACTGTGTGAAAGATGACATGGATAAGAGAGGAGTGAATGCAGAGATGACGGCTGACAGAGGAGCATGAAGGATGAAGACATGTTGTGCCGACCCTAAATAAACTCACCTAGACGTTTCAAAGTGATTCTTGCAATTGTATTGAATAAAATTTTATTGAGTTTCAGTTTGAGTTTGATTTCAACATCATATTTTTTCTGGCCTCCTTAAAACGTAAGGAAGAGGTCTATTTTAGCATCGTCTTCAAGCTGATGATCATATTGAAGAGGATTTGAAAGTAACTGAAATATTTTCGTAAATGATGGCACGATATACACCGCGCAAAAACGCGAAATACATCCTTAAATATTTATCATTCATATCCTAACCTTAATAGAAGACATGTAAAAACAGGTAGGTATTAGATAAAGACGCACACCTACTAATCAGCAAGCTATTGAACTCGGTATTAGAAAGTATGGCTTGCTAATGCTTGATAATTTGACACGTGCTGTGTACTGGTAGAGCAATTAAGAACACGTAACTGAATAGAAGTCTATTGTAATTTAGTTGGGGAGATAAGACTTGCAAATGCGTCATACTTTGCATAATACATTTCAAGCGTAAAAAAGTTATTTCTCAAACATGCTTGGAAATTTGAGCATTTTAAGTCAATTTTCTTCGAGAAAAATCAAAATTGTTAGATACATGCGAGCAGCGGCCGGCAAAAGTTGTATGAAAATCCATAATTATCTGTCGTGTTTAGCGGCCAAATAAATTACATAGTCAACTCAATCTGTCGTGTAATTTAAAAATGGAACGATGATTTACTCCGAAACATGGCACAGTCGACTTATCAAAGGTTTTATTTACTAATAAAAAGTTCTGCCTTACTACTAAGGCTAAGTAAGGTTCTGCTGAGTAATAGCTAAGTTTTTATTTATTAAGATCTGCACTAACATTCCGCTATTTTGTATTGTGCAATATCCCCACTCCCCATTGATTGTCCACCTGCTAACCTTACTCCAGCCATCCCAACTCTTAAAAGTAGCGGAGAACGTCTTTGGGTTCATGGCAGCCATATTATAGCATCCCCGACGATTCACCTGCTTAAAAAAACTGGCTACTTATAGCTCACCTAGCAGCAGCAGTATGAGTGGATTCTGGAACTGCTCGATGTACTTCTTCCACAGCGGGTCTTCCTCCTTGACGGTGAACTCGTTGGGTCCAACGAAGTTCATCCGATCGTTTGCCTCCCGCCATGATAGACCGCGGCGGACGTCCACGCTCAGCCGTTCGGAAACCTGGAGACAATACATAGGTACAATAAATTCATTTGACTAGTAGAGCTTTTCGTTAAGGAGTTCGGCAAGGGAACAGCGCAGTATTGGGGCAAAAGAACAACATTGGACACCCTCTACCACGATTCAAGCATGTTATTCAAATATATAGGTAGTTCCGTATAGTGGAGCCGGAAAAGAGAAGAAGGTTATGCTGAGCCCACATAAAGTGGGATAAGAGCTGATGAGTTCACAACAGGGAACAGAGAAGGAGGTTATGCTGACTCAACATAAAGTGGAACAAGGGCAGGAAGCTGATGAGCTTACAGAACGTAATGGAGAAGGAGAAGGTTATGCTAACCCCACATACTCGTTGAGTGGAAACTGATGAGTTCAAAGTTCAAACATTCGTCTGTTACCTAGCCCGTTACCGTATGTACACGCATAATGCACGAGCCATAGTAACACAACACCCAAACCCAGACGCTGAAACAAGATCAGTTTTACAATCAAAACATAACGTTACTTCACACCCAGCACATTACATAGATAGGTATAGGTATGGTACTGTCGTCTGCTCTGCACTTCATAAATTTTAGTGTATTTTAATAGCTACGTAAGTTATACAAAATCAAAGAGGAAAAATGTTTGGACATCTTCTACGACATGGCAGCTACATAAAGAACAGGGGAAGAGGAAGGCCAAGAAAAAGTTACATGAGTCAGATGAACTACGTGGAAGAAAACTGCGTAGCCCGATGTCCCGGTCACTCTACCCAAAGGAAGCTAACATGTCAATTTGCAATGTCTGTACCTACTATTTCGTATTTTTATATAAGCAGTGTAGATACTATAGTATAACTTTGAAGCGTAGCGTGTGCTGTCTTGGAACCTTTTGCTTTTGTATTATTGCATTGCATACGTCTGACTAAGTGAAGTGGCACCACACTGGAATTTTTAAAAAGTAATTTTTTCGTCATTCTTTCTAACGGGTACTCGGCATTGAATACGTGAATGAGCTTAAAACATATGTCTCAAAATAGTCGTAAAAGTCTATTAGTTCTTTTTCTGAAGCCCCAACTGCCACGACCAACGGCTGACACTCCAACTTTATATAACTGGCCGGTAATAAGGACCACTGTAAAAGCCTATTACAGCTATTTCAGTGTACATTAATACTTTATTCGCCCATAGTTGTGTAAATTAAGTTTGTATGGAAATCGTACCCCCTTAATGAATGGCATCTGTCCTTTCGGATCAATTTTGCCAGTGCTTGCATCGTGCTGAATAAAAAATTATTGACTTGGACTTTGAGATAAAAGAAAAAGTCGCTGTCATGTCGTATAAGGAAGTCAAGGAGGCCGCATTCGAAAGACTTAATTGGCGAAAACTGCATCAAAACCCCGACAAGAGCTAAGCTCTTAAATTTAAAAAGAAGAAAATGGCCAATAGCATAATTGAATTCGGTATGCAAACTAGGGTAGCGAAGTCCAAATTAGCACAGTTTTATCGATCTGTCCAACAATAGGACAATCTAGACTAGACTGAAACTAGCGCTAACTCTAAACTAGCAACTGGAGATCTACTTTACAAAACGAAATTTCGTATAGACATTTTTACTTTAATTCGCGTGATTGCTAAAATATACACACGTTATGTCCACGATGTTTATTTTTTATAAAGGGATAAACCCTACCTCAACGCATTTAAGAAAGCCCTATCAATATCGGACCAGCCACTTCTACCTCATAAGTTTATGATCTAGAAATAAATTATAGTTTAAAAAACTAAAAAAAACGCTTTTATAACTAATTGAACTAAAAAGTTTTATTTACTATTTTATTTTATTCTATTTTATTTTCTATTTTTTACTATTTAGTATTTGTTTTTTTCATATTATTGCATTGTCATCGACCTTTGACAGGTGCGTGTGCGTGCAAAGGTTGAATCAAATCGGATCGTTCAAAGCAGGTTTTTTTTTTAAATATTTTTTCATGTTTTTTTTATTTTTTTGTTTCATATTATTGCATTGTTATCGACCTTTGACAGGTGTGCAAAGTTTGAATCAAATCTGATCGTTCAAAGTAGGACAAAATCGAGCTCAAAGGGGTCGGTTACATACAAACTTACATACAGGTGAAGCTAATAAAAGCGTTATAAAAACAATATGGATGTATCAAACCATCCTACAATGTATCATATACCCTTATACCACACTAAAATCGAGGGAACCACCCGAAGCTTTGACACAATGCAAAGCTGAAGAACTCTTGAGTCTTGACACAATGAGCATTGTCTGCGAACAGCACTCGCGTATTTTTAGGCTACAAATTTGGGAGACGAAATACCTTGTCTCGAGGTTCTTGCTGGATTGTGAAACCCCCTAGAAATAACCCTTCTGAGGGCTTGACGAGTCCTCAATAACCGACTTCTTCACTTTTAGACAATCAAGTAACACCAGCACTCCTGATACAATGGATTTTCTATTGTTCAAGCAAAAGCTGGTGTTAGCATCATTTCACAAATGCACGTAGTACTTATGTCTATTCTTTAATCATTTTTCCTGGAACTGTGTTGGGAAGGCCTACGAGACTTCTCCAGGCTCATGATGATGTTCATTTAACACCCTACTACTACTACCTACTAACTACCCCACTAGCTACTCAGACCACAATTAGTGATCGTGTCTGTATTACAGTGTCAAAGGATAATACAACAGTAAGCCATAGAAATTAATTGAAGAGTCAGAACTGGGTCAGCGTTATGCAAACTAGGCTATGCTGTAAATGTTGACTGCATTGTGAACGAATACTTTAAATAGGCTACAGTTCTACCAATGGCCTATTTTAAGCTAGAATAATCTCCTATTGATCGATCGAGCGAAGTAAGCGGTTTCTCAAAGATCTTTCATGATTTGGCGTTGCATGTTAAAGACAAAGGAATTTACTCAAATATAGCGTGTGCGGTCTTTGAAACTTTTGCTTTTGTATTATTGCATACGTCTCACTAAGTTGAAGTGGCACCACACTGGAACTTCACTACTATTATTATGTTTTTTTTTATTTGTAAAAGGATCATATAAAAAAAACAGTAAGAACCAAGCCGTACTTTGATGCCTGTTCTTCTGGCTTGGTCGCGTGGAAATGGAACCTATCCTAGCTTTAAGAGGTTTCAAAGTGATCCTTGCGATTCTACTGAATAAATACACGTTTGATTTGATTTTGATTATCTTATGGACCACTTTGAAACATCTTATAGCTAAGTGAATTTAACGCCAGTTTCAAGAGACTATGTAATTTGCCCCTGACGACGCAGTAGAGAGAAATCATCATGAATAGCAAAGAATTGCAGGCCTATTTTTAATTTGTGCTACTCTACTATATTCTCTTTAGTCTATTATCTCTCAGAAGAACAATGCTGTTCTTGACATTGAATTAAAAACTGCTGAGGTCTCATTAAAACCCTCTTAATTATGAAAGTCATTGTCTCGAGAGAAAACCGATTGAGGCTGACCTTCACCTTTCAGGGTCACTTGTTTGAAAAAACCAAGCACTAAGATAAATAAATAGTCTTTTATATAAAAATCTGGAAGAACCAACCTATGCTGCGTGATAATTCTAATGTTTTTTGCCAATTTTGTCCCATAAATACGCAAACAACATTTTTCCTTGTTAGCGAGAAGGGGAACTGGCTCCGCCAATCACAAGGAAAAAGATTAGTGTTTTTGGTAGAAACAGAGAATAAATCAGAAACAGTTCTTGTGGTTCATGGAAAAACACGACAGCAGTAGCTGTGGACTCAAGAAAAAAGGTTTCTATTGGTAGACGAAACCCTTCTACGCTAGCATTTATGGGATAGAGCAAAAGCTGAGGGAATATTCCAGTAAAAACATTGAACGTGCTGACAAAACCGCTCAATCGCGTCGGTGGTGTACCGAAAGAAAATTGGACCAAACCAACTTCGTATATGAACGCACTTAAAAGCGCGGTTATAAAAAGATATTTATAGCGAATGTTTCCTTTCGAATGCGTGGATTAACTGGAATGTTTACGTTTCATTCAGTAGCTCACGGATGAGTATATTGGGTTAGCTGTTGCGATCAAACTCCTTTTAGTGATCTGGTATTTTTGGATGTGACTCAAGAAACGTTAAAGCTAACGAAGTTATGACAGCAATTCAATTATAAATAACGGTAGCTGAATGTCGATTAAAGCTAAGTTAATTCATCTTATTCTGAAGATGTGGTCGCCATTCAAAAATGTTATTACCCAGCGGTTATCGGTTCACATTGCAACTTCAACTTGCTATTTTTGTGGTAGTGGATTCGGTCCTTCTACGTATATCCTAATTGAGTATTTGCTTCTAATTAGGCATGAATATCCCTTATTAGAAGAAAATACGACCGTATCAATAGGCATTCCCTTTTTACCTTATTTACCTACACCAGTAAGCAACCTAATGAGGTATTACTTGCTCAATCACAAAGAAGGCTGTCTGAAATCGCCTGAATGATCAAAGAAGGTACGTTTGCTCTTAAATTAGGTTTACTTCAAAGAGCTCGTAACTAGACCAGGTTTATGTATTTGAGGTAATTTAGAGATAAATATATAATGATGAATATATGAATGACTATCGGCCGCCCGCGGCTCGGTCTGTTCCCGTTACCTACATCCGTTCTCCGTTACAATATCTTTTTAAATTGTAGTCTGTGCTATTCTTATGTATAAGCTACATTATTGTAAATCCATTCAGCAGTTTTTACGGGAAAGAGTAACAAGCACCCATCCATCCATCGATACTTACAAACTTTCTCGTTTATAATACATAATGTATTAATAGGATAACTGATGATAATATACTGAGATGATGAATGATAGAAGAGAGTGCGACATGATAAACGTTGTGCCAACCACACTTAGCGTGGGATGAGGGCAGGAAAGCGATGATGAGATAGATATTAACTTTATTATTCGTGTGCACAGGTGCAAACCACCAGACTCTTTAGTATTCGCCCGTTTAATTTTCTCGGAAAATTACAAGCTTAGGAAGTCTCAGGATGAAGGGAACAGGTGGATTATAGCTAAACGTGCTCCACTAAGGCTGCATCTAAACTTTCCATCAGGTGTGATATCCAAACGTTTAACAGTCTTTTTTAACTGATAGAACATGCATATGGCACACCAAATGATAAGCGGTAACCATCGCCTATATTATAGACGATGTTATAGATTCTATAACAAAGCATTGCCTCGTAGTTCACGCACGTCAGAAACGTGCCCTACGATGCACTCCCCAGCGTCCATCAACTGAAGGCCTACAGATGTTCAGCCTCATGTGCTAGTAATTTCACCAGCACCCACACCCTTCAAACCGAAACACAGCAATGCTTCACGGCCGAAATAGGCATGGTGGTAGTACTTCTCCGGACGAACCACACACAAAGAGCTCTACTACTCTGTATCTGTCTAATTCTGACAATAATTTCTGTCAAGTAACCAGAGGTCACAGGTGGAGTAAGGCGATGACTGAATGGCGTCCAAGAACTGGCTATAGAAGCGTTGGTCGCCCTGCGGCAAGATGGGCAGACGATGTGGTTAACATCGCAGGCAAGATGGTGAGATTGGCACAAGACCGGCAACAGTGGCACATACAGAGAGAGGCCTATACCCAGCAGTGGGTGAAGTCGGGCTGTGGATGATGATGATGATGAACCAGAGGTCTGCAGCAAACGATAGACGAAGTTTTGCATTGACATTTTGAGCTACAACATGCGGAAATTCGGTAACCAAAATCAAATCAAAATTAAAAGTGTATTTATTCAGTAGAATCGCAAGGATCTTTTTGAAACGTCTTAAAGCTAAGTGAGTCTACAAACGCTGCGCGCAGTCAATTTCTTGTTGCTTTGCTTACAGCGCAGTGTAACTCAAAATGAGACCACGAAACGTTATCAGAGTAGATGGGGATCTACTCTGATAACGTTTCGTGGTCTCAGCCTAAGCTTTATCTTAACGGCATTTAGGTGTTCTAGGCTTCATAATAAATGAGTTGAGGATTTAACAATCACTTTGGAATTGAACTGGTATTGCGATAGAAGCTAGATAAGTACAGACAGTCAAAGCTAGCTAGTCTAGCAACCCATCCCATCGTCTCAGCGCAGACTCGGTGCATCGATCGATCTTGCAAAGTACAGCGGTGTTAATAGAGCTCTTTGCAAGGGTTCGTTCGGGGAAGTACTACCACTGTATCTGTCTGTCGCCAAGCAATGCTGCAAAATTGGCAAATCGGCAAATTTATCATCCGCACTTGATGAGCGAGCTGGTTTTTCCACTAGTAGGCCGCTGGCGACGGCGGGCCCTTTTTGCGTGACCGTTGACACGTGTTGCTCGAACTTTTTTAGGTTCTACGATACGCCGGTTTCCACACGATGTTTTCCTTCACCGTTTTGAGAGTACTGGCATAGTGCACATACATTTTTCGACAGAAAAACTCATTGGTACACGACTGGATTTTAACCCACGACCTTCGGATCGGAAGGCGGGGCCGCTACCACTAGACCACCACTGCTCTCAAGCAATGCTGCAAGCACTGTTGTATGGGTGCCGGTGAAATTACAGCCAAATGGCACTATACCCTCTGCGACTCTACTACGATCAATGCCTTATAGATAGACTGGCCTCTCAGTTCAATTGGTAGTAGATCGTGGGTTCGATCCCCACCGTGAACAAGTATTTGTGTGGCGAACATAGATGTTTGTTCCCTGTCTGGGTGCTATATTATATTCTAAGTATGTATTTACGAAGAAGGAGAGTGGAGTAGATTAACTAATCTACAATTGAATTCTATAAGCTGAAAATTTTCAACTAATTATGAGCCTAAAAACAAAATGTAAATGGGGAATAAACTTAACTGACTTTAACTCATGCTTTTTCAACCTTCCATTAACTGTACTTTCTGTATTCATATTTTTTACATAACTATATTTCATTTTTACTGAGCTGGCGTTGTGCCAAGAAGGTGTTCGTCAGGTTCAGGCTAATTGACCTCAATGAGTTAAAGCTTTTACGCTATAACTCATTGACGCTATTTTGTATTTTATAGTAAGTAATTTTTTCCTCGTCGCTTTGGTTACCTATTGCTAATTTGCTAGCGAAACTCGTTGTCCTAGGGTCAAGAACTTGTATTTTATTTTTTGTGTTAACTGCCATGACTTTTGTTTTTCTTTACTAATATTATAAAGAGGAAAGAT
Organism: Thera obeliscata; assembly: GCA_947578465.1. Lineage (NCBI taxonomy): Eukaryota > Metazoa > Arthropoda > Insecta > Lepidoptera > Geometridae > Thera > Thera obeliscata. The sequence continues at coordinate 2,176,917 of OX387915.1, forward strand.
TTGTATTTTTGTTTGCATGTTTGTAATGAATAAACTCAAAAGCTTCTGTGCCGATTTCAAAAATTCTTTCACCATTGGAAAGCTACATTCACCCTAAGTAACATAGGCTATATTTATGTGTTTAAAAAATAAATGTCCACCCGATGAGAATTAAAATAAAATACCCACACAAATAAAGTGATTATTTTTGTATAGGCATTGTGAATTCTAAGATTTTGACCTGACATTTTATTTCACTTTTTTTTCTTGTCCTCGCTATTATTAAATTGTGTAAAAAATACTATGGAAAGTTTTATTGCCCTTATCCCACTTTATGTGGGGTCGGCATAACATGTTCTCCTCTTCCATTCTCCAACCCTTTACCGCTCATAGTTTCTCCATACAAAACGACCACGCTAACGATAAGTCATTTTGCTATTGACAAACTGATGTTAAAACTGAGAATAAGCCTACTTTACATTAATAACAACTCAAGTGATTACATGTCATTCATTACCCGTTTTCCCACGACACTCACGGTGTTATCACAGCTAGTCTAGAGACGGGGAAAACAAATAATACTATCTTATTCTACCTCATATCATTATTTCAATAGATGTAATTGAAATTCAGGTCATTGAAGATTTCGGTATATAGCTTTAGACACCGTGGCTTAGATAAATAATGCTTAAGAGGGTACAACACAGGCGATTCTCCATACAAACGTAGTCCCCTATTTCCTCCCTGGATAATGCCTCTAGAGTAACCATTTTGTCTCATAAAATCCAGATCTGCTATATACGTGCTCGTATATTTTCCTTTTTTTTTCAGAACATACGAGCACGTATATAGAAGATCTGGATTTTATGAGACAAAATGGTTACTCTAAGAGGCATTATCCAGGGATGAAATAGGGGACTACGTTTGTATGGAGAATCGCCTGTGCTGTTCCCTCTTCTGCCGACATCCTCCATTAAAAAAACGGTAAGAACCAAGCCGTAGTTTGTTGCCTGTCTTTTAGGCTTCGTCGCGTGGAACTGGCACCTAGACTCACCTAGCTTTAAGACGTTTCAAAGCGACACTTGGCTTGGTCGCGTGGAACAGGCTCCTAGACTCACCTAGCTTTAAGACGTTTCAAAGCGACACTTGGCTTGGTCGCGTGGAACAGGCTCCTAGACTCACCTAGCTTTAAGACGTTTCAAAGCGACACTTGGCTTGGTCGCGTGGAACAGGCTCCTAGACTCACCTAGCTTTAAGACGTTTCAAAGCGACACTTGGCTTGGTCGCGTGGAACAGGCTCCTAGACTCACCTAGCTTTAAGACGTTTCAAAGCGACACTTGGCTTGGTCGCGTGGAACAGGCTCCTAGACTCACCTAGCTTTAAGACGTTTCAAAGCGACACTTGGCTTGGTCGCGTGGAACAGGCTCCTAGACTCACCTAGCTTTAAGACGTTTCAAAGCGACACTTGGCTTGGTCGCGTGGAACAGGCTCCTAGACTCACCTAGCTTTAAGACGTTTCAAAGCGACACTTGGCTTGGTCGCGTGGAACAGGCTCCTAGACTCACCTAGCTTTAAGACGTTTCAAAGCGCCACTTGGCTTGGTCGCGTGGAACAGGCACCTAGACTCACCTAGCTTTAAGACGTTTCAAAGCGACACTTGGCTTGGTCGCGTGGAACAGGCTCCTAGACTCACCTAGCTTTAAGACGTTTCAAAGCGACACTTGGCTTGGTCGCGTGGAACAGGCTCCTAGACTCACCTAGCTTTAAGACGTTTCAAAGCGACACTTGGCTTGGTCGCGTGGAACAGGCTCCTAGACTCACCTAGCTTTAAGACGTTTCAAAGCGCCACTTGGCTTGGTCGCGTGGAACAGGCACCTAGACTCACCTAGCTTTAAGACGTTTCAAAGTGATCTTTTCAATCCTACTGAATTAACACACTTTTGTATTTTTCTTATTTTGGTTCATTTTTCTGCTGTGAAAGCAAATCATCTAAAATTAGATTTTCTGTAATCTTCTGATAAGTGACGGTGGGCCTGAAAAAAGAGACTATCCACATTTTTCAAGCCAACACAAGCACTTCTCACAAAACCACACCGTAGGTATAACACAAGCGGTTTTAATGGAAACTGAGCTGTTTAAAGTTTGTTACAGGCATTAGATTATATCACTTACAGACGCATGGGTCCGGTTAAGGGTATCCAGGCCTACCGCCGGGGCGAGAAAGTGAATATTCACATGACCCTTTCTCGTCCCACTCTTGGCAGCGGACGGCTCACAGGGGGGTTTTTAAGAGAAATACGAAGGCATTTTCCCCTCTTAAAAAAAAAGGGCATTTGATTAAGTATATGACTCACCTCTTCCCATGAGAGGATGGAACTCTCCACCGCGCTGATCCACATGTCGCCAGCGCCGGCGTTGGAATGCCGCGCTCCTTCCGCGCCCGAATGCTGTAACAATACCTCTTCGTTACTCATGCTTGCCTGGTACTTTCACTCTTCCGTGAACTTCAAAATTACTAAAGCATTAACAGCTACTTATAAATTAAATTTAATCATTGCTTAAAGTTGGCTGTCACTGTTTGTCATTACCCAGTGGTAAGAGATGGCAATAGTTTAACCACTGTTTATCTTTTGACATATTTTTATAAGTAAGGCCATAAATAAATCTGGTACTTTTACCTAATGGACTTTCTTTTTCAAAAACATGGAACAAAACTCTTGTCCAAAGGCCAACCAACATAATCTTAGGTCATGCACATTGATCCTGCCAACAATACTCCAACAACGCATGATGCACTTCCTCAAGCTTTACAAAGCTCTTCATTGCTGTTGTTTGCCTGGTACTTTTATTCTTAGTGAACGATAAATTGAGGAGCTATAGGCTGGCGTGGTACGGGCATGTCATGAGGAGGGATGAAAGTCATGTGACTAGAAGAGTGATGGATGTGGATGGATATGTGAGCAGAGAAAGATCAAAGAAAACATGGATGAACTGTGTCGAAGATGATATTATGGATAAGAGAGGCGTGAATGCAGAGATGAAGCCTGACAGAGGGGAATGGAGAAGGAAGACATGTGCAGACACCACATAAAGTGGGATAAGGGCAGGAAGAAGATTTAATCATGTCGAATTCCTTCATTGCACATGTTCGGTTTCACCAGCTTGTAATCATAATTACAGTAAACTATAATGTTGGGTCGTCGTTTTTATAACGCTTTTATTAGCTTTACCTGTATGTATGTATGTTTGTAAGCTTGTATGTAACCGACCCCTTTGAGCTCGATTTTGTCCTACTTTGAACGATCAGATTTGATTCAAATTTTGCACACCTGTCAAAGGTCGATGACAATGCAATAATATGAAAAAAAAAAAAAAAAATGAAGAAAAAAAAAAGCTTGTATGTAACCGACCCCTTTGAGCTCGATTTTGTTCTACTTTGAACGATCAGATTTGATTCAAATTTTGCACACCTGTCAAAGGTCGATGACAATGCAATAATATGAAAAAAAAAAAGACGGGTTGCACTCCGGGAGTGCCGGCAGAAGTGAAAACTTGCCGCTCGTATTAAAACTTATTAAATTTTCATCTAGTATATTTATAAAGTACTCACTCATTTTCTTTCGCTATTTCTTCATCACTTTTATCATTAATAGATGCACGAACCGCACGCGCCGCCCCGCCCCCATCGTAGCAACAGTGCCGGCCGGCGAGCGAAGCGGCAACGTCGCACACCGGGTACGGCGCGGTCAGTCGAGCGGAACGGCAACGTCCTCTCCATCCGTCTTACGCTTTTTCGATCAGGTCACGTGATCCTGACGCGCTGACGCGCTGACGCGAGTTTAAGATTTTATACCCATTACAGAAAGTGCTCAACGCCGCTAAAGAAGTTTTCACTTCAAAAAAATACGGGTTGCACTCCGGGAGTGCCGGCAGAAGTGAAAACTTGATTATTAACGTTGAGCATGTTTGATATTTTGGAATGGTTAGGGGGGGCTTGTTTGTTATTTGGCACGCTGTAACATACACGAACATTCGCGCAAGCGCCCTGCGCTGCCTAAACGAAACAGTAGGCCCAGGCATACATTTTCGCCGCGCCGTAGAGAGAGGATAGCTGTCTACTCTCCATCCGTCTTACGCTTTTTCGATCAGGTCACGTGTCCTGACGCGCTGACGCGAGTTTAAGATTTTATACCCATTACAGAAAAAGTGCTCAACGCCGCTAAAGAAGTTTTCACTTCAAAAAAAAAAGTAAAAAATAAAAAAAAAATATAGTTTAAAAAACTAAAAAAAACGCTTCTATAACTAATTGAAAATAAAACTGTAATAATCAATTGAAAATTTTATATTATTGTATAAAAAGCGTGGGGTGCTTTTTATAGTAACTTCAGATATAATAAACTATTGATAAAATATTTACAACAATCCACCCACGCTTTTTGTACAATAATATAAATTTTTCAAATGATTATTACAGTTTTATTTTTAACTTTTTAGTTCAATTAGTTATAAAAGCGTGTTATTATTTCAGTTGAGCAAATAAAATAAAGCGTAGTGTAGGACGCCCTCCGGCAAGGTGGGGCAACGATCTGCGAAATGTAGCTGGCAAGCACTGGAGAAGAGCCGAAGACCGGGCTCAGTGGCACGTCTTGGGAGAGACCTAGTGGTCCAGCAGTGGACTAATATAGGTTGATGATGATGATGATGATGAAATTAAATATATAGTTGAATGATTTACCGGGCGGTATTATAAGTACCAGAGAATAAGCTTGCAACGTCTTTCAAAGGAATTGTCAAACTAACTGCATTAAGCATTGCTATTCAGCGTGGCAATGCCGCCAGCGTCTTGGGGACGCTTCCGTCTGGCACTGATTTGGATCAGTTGAGCTATCTCTAGATCGTTTGTAACGATCTGCAGATAGCTCAACCGTTTCTTGTGTATTTTGTACATTTTGTAAATATTTGTTTAATTGTAAGTTTGTTTGTGTAAATAAATAAGTTATTATGCAGAAAAAAAACTGCAATATACTGAATCTACACGGGTATTTATCGCGTTAATTACCATATTTTATTTATACCCGAGTAATAGATTCAGTATGTTTTATGATCGCGAAAGTTTAAAAAGTACAACTGCAATATCATGTTTAATTGAAATGCCCCTTGTATACATCCTCAAAAGGATCTTGAGAAGGTTTGATACAGGATAGATACCGTGAGTTACAGCCGTGAACCTATTTTAAGCATGATCCCGTCAACTCACTCTTTAAAATTAGTGACAAAGCAAGTGACTTTCAAACGTCACATGCAGCATTGTACGTTTTTCAGCATAAATTTTAGCTTGCACGCAACAAGATACTATCTGTCGGCGACAGCCATCTTAATTAGCCAAGGCCTCAATTATGTTTTAATTTGACTATACAGTTAAGACGTTACTGCTAGAGTGCTAGCGTCTGACTTTACTAAAACGTTCACTCACTGAAACTATGACCGTATTTCATAGATCCCGTATTCAGTATATTTATTGTCTTATTTATGCAAATAAAATTGCCAGATCTTAGGACTAGTTTTTGAATCAATACCTACATAATAATTCACCCTGTAGGGACCGCGCTGACCGTACGAATTGGTTTCTTGATCTTTTAGGAACGTTCTCAGGTTCTTAGCATGTTTTTGGTAGAAATCCATGCAGCCGTTTTCACGTTCCGGGGGTATTACACCTTTTTCGGGAGCTTTTATTTTCAATGGAATAAGTAATTTGTAAGGAACCCATCAGTTAATAATAACATACTCGATGGCATGTCGTTTAATGCCAATCAGCTTCAATATAACATTCATGTACTACCTACTATCAACACCTACTCTTTCGTAGTTTCTGCTGTGACCTAAAGTTTTTTCATATTACGCCTCTATCGATTGCTAATAATTAATGCCTCGGGCAGTCACCTGATATTGATACCTTATCGCAAGCCTGTCGCAAGGTATGTAATAAGAGAGATGACGTAAATTCATGGTTGAATACGGAAAACGTAAAATATGTCGTCACATCCATTTTGAAAAAACCTCCTTTTTCAACCCTATTAGGTCTTGAAAAAGGGTGTTATAATATAAGTATGTGTGTGTCTGTTTGTCGATTTGTCTGTTGCGTCCGAAATGTAAAATCGGCGCTTTTGGCCGATTGAAATGCCGTTTTTCTGTAAAACAGGCCATGGTCTTTCCACGCAGCCGTTTCCTTGCTCAAAGAATATTTTATCACCCTTGTCAGGGCATGCTTTTTTTAATTTACTTGTTATTAAAATGAAAGCAGATCCTAGCGTTCAATTTTTCAGGTTTAATTCTCATCACGGTTCGGTACATGTATTTAGGGTGGGTTCCCAACGAGTCACACCAGATCCAGTCACACTGTGACTCGTTGGGAATTTTTTTCCCATCGAGTCACACTGTTACACAAGTGTAACTCGTTGGGAACTTTTCTATTAAAAAAAGTTGCAACGAGTAACAGTGTCACTCGATGGGAATAAAAACTCCCAACGAGTCATACCTAATTTTTTAATTATAAAAATAATATTTAACTAGGTTTATTTTTATAATACGGTAATAAATATATTGAAATGGTGGAAATAAAGTGCATCAATAAATTCAAATATATATGTATATTTATGTAGTGATTACTTAAAAGTCATAAATAGTTATTATTCATAAAATATTGCACAAAATCAACCATATATATCTATCACAGCTAATCATCACATATTTGTGTTTTTTTATAATTGTCTCTTTTATTCATTATCGATTCGCGACTTTTTTTAAAAATTGCCTGGTTATAGTGAAAGTAACACCCTTTTACTGTGATTGCTGGAAACACAGTTGTAATGGCTTTAATAACAGCCTTTTCGTAATCCACTTTATATTTTTTTGGGTTCCAGCTGGGCAGTTGCGATCGGATCATATTGAATAGTATGATATAAGTCAAGGTTTTTCTGTTACTCATTAAAGCGTATATGAGCGGGATAATGCCAGTATTATTCACGGTGCTGCCTGTATCTCCATGGATCGTGTATAGTTGAGCAAATGGTTCAGGGCAACTTTTAAAAGTACCGTAACCATAGAATTCCGATAGTTCACACGTGGTTTTTTTTGCCTCAGCCGAGGCAAATACAATGACCCGTGTGTCATCTTCTGAGTAGTCTGCCAAGATAAAATCTTGAAATCGAGTTGGTATTTCTACATAAATATATATATATTTGAGATGACCGAAGCAAGATAACATGCAAATATTGGTTTATGTAGGTATATTATGATGTAAGGTTGATTGTGATATTTCTATAAAGATAGATCTAAATACTCTGATTATTTGGGAAGATAATGCAATGCTTCGTAATGTTTCGTAATGCGCCAGGTTTATGTACACTGGTATGAAAAATGCGGTAAATAATGAAGATTACCACTAAAATTATACTACATTCACAAATTTATAAACAATTACGTTGTACAAAAATGTTCAATAATGGTTGATTTTTTGAAGTGGTGAACACCAAAAGACGCCGCCATGACAATTTTACAGCAGTGACTGACACAAATAATTGTCAGTGACATGCTAATTGACAGCGTTAGCTGTCAACATGACATTTCTACTACTTCTCGTCATGTCCATGTCATAGGTGTGTTGTGTTGCTCTCTCAAGAAAATCTCTATGTACAACCAAACAAAGTAGAATTAAAAAAAAAATACATTTTGAACCAAATTATACAATACTCAGCTGTATTTAAGATTGGTGTACAACGACTTGGCATGGGCTCCATAGTTGCATGAAACATCTCATTTGTTTGATGTTTATCTAATAAGGTTAATTTGTTATATTTAATCGATGTTGAATCTTTAGTAATTTAAAAATTAATGTAAATATGTGATGATTAGCTGTGATAGATATATATGGTTGATTTTGTGTAATATTTTATGAATAATAACTATTTATGACTTTTAAGTAATCACTACACAAATACAGGGTTATTCATTATTAGCTGCAAATACTCAGGAATTAGGTTCAACAAATAAAATAATAAATATTTATGAAATGATTTTTTTTTAATTTTGATTTAAGTTTTTGTATCAAAATTTTATTTTTATTAATTTCTTTACGACTATTGCATAATGATTGCCACGGAGAACAGGACGATGACCCTCCCAGGCGATGACTGAACGCAGAGTGTCACTCACGGCGCGCGGGCGCGGATCAAAAGTCAAAATAGGTCAGGCGCCAATGATTCCTTTATCGATTTTCTCGGGATTTTCTTAAAACTTAAAAAAAAAAACATTTTATAAATATTTTTTATTTTATTTGTTGAACCTCATTCCTGAGTATTTGCAGCTAATAATGAATAACCCTGTATACATATACAGGGTGTCCCAAAATTCAACGATAAGCCGGCACCAGAGGATGGACCTACGAATGACTATTCGAGAAAAAAAAAAAAAAAAAAATACCTCTACTTTTTTTTAAACATTTTCCAACAACAAAAATCTATTTTGGGCACATAGTAGAAGTGATTACTATTAACAACAACTTATGAAATTTGGTTCTTGATTAGAAAAAGTGTCATTATTTTTTTTATGTTTCTAGTTTTCCTAAAGTATTATACCATTTTAAAATCTAGGTTAGTTGCGCTAATTTTTTAAAAAACTTGCCATAGTAGTGTCAATATTTTTTTTTACACTACGATGAGTTAAAGTTCACTGAACGTTAAAACCTTTCAAAATTTTAGGGAAATAATTTTTTTTGGTTGTTTTTTGTATAAAACTACGAAAATTCTGTAATTTTCAAAGATTATGGTGAATAGTAGTACTACTTAGGTTGCCGATACAAACAAAAAAACTGAAATATTTGAAAAATTGTGGTCATGGTAGTTAAAAGTGTCATAAGGGGTATACATTTTCGAAGAATTTCCATTTTTTTTAAGTAATTTAAAAAAAAGTAGAGGTATTTTTTTTTCTTTTTTTTCTCGAGTAGTCATTAGTAGGTCCATCCTCTGGTGCCGGCTTATCGTTGAATTTTGGGACATGTTGTATATTTGAATGTATTGATGCACTTTTTTCTTTCCACCGTTTCAATATATTTACCGTATTATAAAAATAAACCTAGTTAAATATTATTTATATAATTTATAAATTAGGTATGACTCGTTGGGATTTTTTTTCCCATCCATCCATCCATCCGATCCAGTGTGACTGGATCTGGTGTGACTCGTTGGGAACCCACCGTATTTAGCACGCCAGTGAGTAAGGTAGCCCCCGGCCTACCAACATGACCTAATTTTATTACCTTCGTCATGATGAAAAACAGAATGTCAGTCGCAATAATATTTATAGCGATTTTGGGCAATTATTCTACCTCACTGCTGTCGAACGAACGGCGCTTTCGTACTACAATTAAATTTTTGACAAAAGTAATAACCTGTCCGTCGCAGACCAGTCGCGAGTTAGGTAATAGGAAGATCGATTGGAGTGATCCAAATAATGATTTATTGCGAATTCGAATATAATAAGAAATTTGTTACAAAATTAATAAGTTTTCAGTTCATTGACACCGTCAATAATAAAATACGTATTATATTATATAAGTGTGTCGGTTTTTATTGAATGAGCAAGTGATTGATTTTTATTGATCTCGACAAAAATAGTAAACTTTAAACCAATAAACCTGAACTTTCGTTAGTTAGAACTTCCATAAATTCATAGATCAGAATATTGTAGTTTAATCGCAGACATTGGGAGATATCAATTTGGACCCAAATACTAGGTAAAGTATATCTAAAGAGCATGTTTCCCTTTTTGCCTCTCTTCACCTATGAAGAGAGGCAAAAAGGGAAACATGCTCTTCCTCATGGGTCCTAACCCATGAGGAAAAAATATATGGTCTTTAAATGTCAACTTATAACTAGTTTTTACACAAAAAACTATAAATAGGCGCCTAATCGATGGCACAAAATGAATTTAAATTAAAAATTAATATAGCGTCTTCATCATTATTTGCATAAAAACAAGTGTCAGGCTATTTAGATAGCAGCAACAGCCATCAAAAATGCCCAAATAACAATTATGTAGGTTTATGAATGAATATTTCATGACTAGAATAATAAGACAGAGTCCTAGAGAAAGTGTATTTTTGTGGAATAGCGCCAAGATTGAATATAAAAATAAATTCATTGATGGGTGTTCATTGAATCAAGATAAAAAATAAAAATAAAAATTGTGGACAATCCACAGCATCCTGATCATAAGGTCTAAGTAGCTAAATGTCCAACAGAGCAAAAGGTCTAATGAGAAGTAAGTCTAATAAGCAAAATGTCCATGTAGCAAAACTTCCAACGATCAGATGGTAAGTATGACCTTCTGATCAGAAAGCAATCCACACAACACTATCTTGCCCCAAATTAAGCAGAGCTTGTACTGTGGGAATCAAATAGCTGACACAATACTTACAGTTTTTTTTTTAATACATACGAAGAATATCATATAGCACCCAGACTGAGAACGAACAACTGTGTTCACCACACATATATTTGTTCCCGGGGGTAATCAAATTCAAGACCTACGTCGCCGAAGGCAGAGCTACTACCAACTGAGCTGAAAGGCCAGTCAATTGGTTATCCTGGATTAAAATAGCAATCGTAAAATCAGGAAATCTCTACAGTACACTCTACAACAGAGTGGTATAATACTTATAATTAGGTAAGACCTAGATTAGCCTATCAGTATTGCCTACTTATCTTTATGTAGGAAATATATATCTATTGGTGGGTTTACTTTGTATAATAGAGAGGTATGTTATGATTGAAATACAATTAAAGAGATTAAAAAATGCAAGATTACTGTTGTGCTTTGTTGTGGTATGGTTGCTAAGGTTATAATAGCCTGAATGTACAATAGCAACCTGAAATTTAGTAGGTTTAGCCAAAATTTTCAGGCTTTTTTTCCACACACTGTACCTATACAATAACTTGGTTGAAATGATTAATAAGTTATAATGTGCTTGTGCTTTCTTAAGCACCGTTGTTACATCTGCACATTATCCAAGCTGCCTAAAGATCTCTCGCTCTGCCTCTTATTCTGATTCCTATTTCTACAGATTTCAGGATAGTCAGAGGTACATCCAAACATTAAAGGCGCCCTACATTTTATGTTTAGTTGGTATTCCATAATATGACAGGTTGCAAGCTCATTCAGCTGTTAGAATAGGTAGATACAGTTTTACCATAACTTGATGAGAAAACCTTTGCCAGCTAATTTTATTGAGCAAATAATCAACCGATTTTTTGCGCTATGGTGCAGAGAAAGTAAGCGTGAATTTAATGCATAATGAAAGTGGTTTGGTCAGCAGATGAAAATTTTCACTTTGGCGTTCGTATCTTAGCACTATAATCTCCATTGAATTCATTCTTTGTCTAATTTAGAGTGAACTAGGTGCGCTAACCCGCGCATGCTAAATCCCTCAGGACACGAACACCGAAATCGGCGTAGGTACTTTTTAAATAAACCATAACGAACGAATTACACACCTTCTCAAAAATCTATGTTAGAACATGCTACATGAATACATGAAGCAAGCAGCTTATAATCGATAGCATCGTCTAGAACACAAACAAAATCAATAATTTCTCCAAGAGCTTGAAGCTACTCACCAGACTGGCCGTGTCTTGGCTGTCTAGGGAATGTTTATCCGTTTCTTTGCTCTGGTGGTCGCACGAGAAGTTCTCATATTTACGAGAGGGGCTGCTTTTCATTGTTCACACAATGCCTGCCGTTTTTAGGCCTCGAAAGACATTTTTTGTACCGAAAGAAGACACGATCCTTCGACAAAATTCAGTCACCGACTGGCTGCTGGCTGGGCTGAAGTGGATTGATTGGATAAAACGTTGACGTGACATTGACAGACAGTCAGACATGACGTGCGGTGGTGTGATGCCGAAGTGAAGCGTGAGACACGTCAGTTATGTGACGTTGACTTGCGTGACTTTGACATCTAATTGACAATGACGGTAATTTGAATCCAAGCCTGTGAAGCTAGGGTAAGTACTAAAAGCGCTAGGAGGGCCAGGCAAGGGCGGATCCAGGGGGGGGGTCATGGGGGTCATGACCCCCCCCTGAGCTGGTTCCAGGACTTAGGTGGACCACTAATTGTACATAATGATTTTGTATTATAGTAAGCCGTTAGTCCTAGAAGCATGAAACTTGGAGGGTGTGTTCCTTTTATAGTTTAAAGGTTCACTAAAAAAGGAAATTGGAAAATTATTTCGCTAAAAGGAAAAAAAGGGGAAAAATGGTTTTAAGAAAATGATGATTGTAAAAATCAAAGCAAAGTTAGCAGCATGAAACTTGGACAGTATTACATAATTATATGTAGGAGCACAGTGTGAAAAAAAAAACAGGGAATTCTTACAGTTGGTCATGTCAAACTAAACAAACCAGATTCGATTATACACGAACGCATACACAAACTCAACTTAGCCACTAAGACAAAATCACGAAAAAAGGTTTAAAAATAAAACAGTCATAAAAAATTTTGCTACCGCAGCACCTGTCACCAAATTTGAATACACACAAAGGTTTACAAAATTGGCTACTACAGCACTTGCTTTTATATTCAAACGCCCTCTATAGTTTTGAATACAAGCTCAAAACTATGGTAACCAGCAGTTGGTAATGTCAAACTTAAACAACCAGATTCAATTATAATACACCAACGCATACAAAACCCAACTTAGCCACTATGACAAAATCACGAAAAATAGCTTTACAAAATACCTACGCAAAAAAACTGTAAAAAAAAATCTGCTACCGCAGCATCTGCCACCAGATTTAAATACATACAAAGGTTTAAAAAAAACCTATGTAAACCACTAAGACAAATCGCGGTTTTTGTATGCGTTGGTGTACAATCGAATCTGTTTTTTTGGTTTAACATGACCAACTGCTAGGTAACTTAGTTAATTTCGTTTAAGAGGAACACACCCTTCAAATTTCATGCTTCTAGGACTAACGGCTTATGCTGTGCGTTTATTGTCAGTCAGTTTGTCGACAGTGAGTAACGTAAGAGTGTTATATAATATTTAGACTAGTAAGACAGGGTGGCCAGAACATTCACGTCCATAAAAAAATTTTGGTCCCTCGTATCGTATGTATGTTCCGCGATTTTGTATAGTTTTCGAGTTATGAATTTTTATCTGAATTTACGGGAAATTTCGACACGACCAACTTAAAAATTTCAAAAAAAAAAGTAGAAGACGTTTTAGTAATTTTTTCAACTGAATCCTTATGAGCTGTACTTTTATGCATAAAGCATTTTTGTTACTTTCATGAAAGTTATGAAAATTGAGCAATCCAAAGTGAGCAATTTTCGTTTGGTAAATTATGACTCAAATTTTCAACTTTGAATTAAAAATATAAACAGGTGATTTCATGGTTCCTAAGTAGCTTTAAAAAATAAGCCATACTTTCAGCTTTCATAATCATTAAAAAAAATAGTACTTAAGGGGCTACTTTTGCTATAATCGGGCTTCAAACACAGCAAGATGGAACATTCTTCTGAAAGGCTTATTTGATTTAAACTATTTTTTTGCCCATTTTTCCATTCATAAGGCTAACTATTGATAGAGAATACTGGAAACTAACCAACAAATAGCTTCAGAGGTTTGGTAAGAAAAGTTTTAAGTAAGAAGTGGTATTGTTGATAAAACACAAATGATAATGCGCATTTTTTAAAGCTACCTAGGAATCATGAAAAATACCTGTTTAGATTTTTAATTTAAAGTTGAAAATTTGTATCACAATTCACCAAACGTAAATTGTTTAGTCATCACTTTCATAACTTTCTTTAAAGTAACAAAACTTATTGTTTTATGCATAAAAGTACAACGTATGAGAATTCAGTTGCAAAAAAAATTACCCAAATGTACTTCTACTTTTTTTTAGAAATTTTTAAGTTGGTCATTTCGAAATTTCTCATAAATTCAGAAAAAAATTCATAACTCGAAAACTATACCAAATCGCGGAACATACATGGGGATGATTCGGATACCCCATGATACAAGGGACCAAAAATAAGGGACATAATAAAAGGGGTATTAATGTACTTACGTACATTAATAAAATACCTACTTTTAACTTGTATCTATTGTTATCAAAATTAAATTATAAGTTCTTGACTTGACCACGACTATGTGACCCCCTCCTGGCGCCAAAGCTGGATCCGCCCTTGGGGCCAGGCCTCTGTCTGCCCACAAGGCCCACAGGGCCTGTGGCACAGGCGCATGGGCTCTTGCTTGAGTAATTAATTTTATTATGTTCTGTTCTGTGCGATGGTCCAACCAACCACAACATCTTCCACAACCGTTGATTACATAAACGGTTTGCACATTCCTCTTCCCTGGTCTGCACTATGTCCCACGATTTTACTTGTTTTCTTTGTTGTTGAGTTTGATGACTGGTACATGTACTACCTATCAATTTTTTTTTGAGTTTTTAGTACTTATTTACATTGACCTACGAGGCAATGCTTTGAAAAAGGCGACGGTTACCAATTAACATCAGGTGGACCATATTCTTGTTCCATGACACATGCACCCACATCTTTCAAGCCGAAACACAGCTATTCATAATGACGGCAGAAATGGGCATAGTGGTTGTAACTTCTGCCTCAGACGAGCCCTTCACAAAGAGCTCCTCCTATTCCCCCCTTTTACGATATTAACCTCACAAGTTTTGTGTGAACATAGGCCTAGGCCAGTGGTCAGCAGTTAGCAGTAACCATGGCGTGTAGATGTCATGTCATCATTTTGTGTGTGGAATTAAATGGTACAAATTTATGTACTTACTTTAATTTGCTCCGGTGCAGCCTCATTATTATCCCAGATTTGCACTTGCGTGTATTCCTGATTTCTGTCATCATTTTTGTAGTTTCTACGAAACATCTGCACTATCACAAATAACAAGGTTTTTTCCTCATAACTCTCACACTAAACCAAAACAAACGAAGTAGGTACCTAGGTAGGTACTTATGCTTAACTGTAGCACAGTTTATGGTATATCTATATATATACTCACTACACAAGTCAAAAGTGAACCTAAAGTGAATTTAAACGTGTGCATTCGACTTCAAAATACACAAATGACTACATCGCTTTACCGTTGCGTGATTTTACTATCTCCAGCGAGATTGCTTATCTGAAAATACCTATTAGATACCTAAAACGGCGGTATACAATCTTATTTCCAATTAAATGTTGAAAGATGTGATTTTTAAACATTTAGCTTATCTAGGGCTCTTTTGTAACTTGTATTTCTGTAGAAATTGAAGCTTGCAACGTTTAGGTATGGTATGACTAATAGCTCCTTCCCACCGGTGCGTGATATCGCGCACCAGCCCGCACCAGCGCGCACGACACACCATGGGAACTTGGGAACGGTCTCGTGCGCCGAGGTGCGCGGTAGCACAAGAGTATTTTCTGTGTGCGTTGCTATGCGTCGTCGTGCGCGGTGCGTGATGATCTGCAGAACCACGCACCGTAGGAAGGCAGCATTAGAAAGCGCCATAGTTAGTCCTCAGTAAATATCTCGGGGCCTTTACCCTTTTCTTACTTTGTTATGTATATTACCCTTACCGGATATACATTACCAGTTGAATTTCACAATTAAACGTTTGTTATTTCTTGGTTCGTGGCCCGCATCGGCCCCGTGGGCCCCTAGGCAGTTGCCCTAACAGCCTTAAGGATAATCCGGCCCTGTCAGTAGAGAGTACCATTGGCTTAGAAAACTCCTTGCTTGTGTTTCCAAACTACTTGGTGGTGGGCCGTAGATGAGGGTAGCCTAGAATCTTGTAAGCAATGGTAACCGGTCTTCCAAGATGGCGGCCTGACGAAAGACGTAAATTTTAAAAATTCCAACATTAAACGTAAGACTAGGCGATATGGTCTTGATACTATAGCCTGCTTCGAAAGGAGCGAAAAGGAATAATAATAATAAGCAATGGTAACCTAAATTTTGGGCTACCCTCATGTCATGTCAGGCTGCGGATAATGATGCTGACGAGGTAACACAATACATTTCCCATTTAACTTCTGCATAGGGTTATACTCTACTGCCATCTCATCATCATCATTAACAGCCTGAAGAAGTCCACCGCTGGACAGAGGCCAATAGTTAGCTACTGCCATCTAAGAACCAAATAAATGATTGTCTATGTCTGTCTTAGACCCCATAAGAAAAAAATAAGAAAATTCTTCGTTACAATAAAAACCCCACTCTAAAAGAGTTGATCTAACATGATTTATTTAAATAACTATGTATAACATTAACAGCTGGTAATCGACTATGCTTTGAAACATTCCTGTACTCCGAAGCCAGGTCCTGTAGGTTCCTCTGTGAGGGAGGTTAGGCCTCCGAGGGGTTCCGAGGCAAATCTGCCGCTTCTAAAACAAAAAAACATAATTCTTCAAGTAACAGATTTTTTATTTTTTATACAAATAGCTGATGGAATGAGCATATGGGCCCACTTGATGTTAAAAGGTGGACATCGTCTATAACAAAGCATTGCCTCGTATTTATATTGCATCATACAAACGGTGTGGTGATAGGATTTTAAATATGCCTCAGAGAGGCTCTGTCGTGCACTTTAATGTTTTCGTTTAGCTTCTACGACACGTCAGTTTCCTCGCAATGTTTTCCGCCACTGTTTGAGTATTGGCATAGTGCACACTGAAAATCTCATTGGTGCATGACCGGATTTGAACCTACGACCTTAGGATGGGAAGGCGGGACCGCTCCTACTACGCCACCAGTGCTCTATTAAGTAAACACTACCATACTACTGCATCAACACCAAAGATATTACTATTTATCAAGTACTCTACCACTGTTAGTTTCTTTATGAACCTGTACTTTTATAATTTGTTGTGTTGTGTGCAATAAATGGATGGATGATGAACAATCATTGCCTCATAGGGCACGCACGTTAAGAACATGCCTGCATCCATCAACTTGAGGCATAAAGATGTTAAGCCTCACGTGCCAGTAATTTCATCGGCACACACACCCTTGAAACCAAAACACAGCGACGCTGCTTCACGACAGAAATAGACAACAACACACAAGTTTGATAGTTCGGTATTGAGTAATGTTGTGCTTATTCTTATTGTTTTTATAGTGTTTTAGCCAATATTTTCTCAAGTGGATGGTTGCTGGTTCAAATTCCGCTCAGCTCTTAATGGGCCAGCGGAGGGCGAATTTTCATACAAACGCAATACCAAAATGATTACTAATTTAAGCCAATTTTCACTATATTATTGTAATAATTGTACTTGTATAGTATTTACCTAGGTTTCCTGAACAGTTTTTATTTTAAATTACTTACCTCAAATGAAATTAACGCCATTCACATTTTGCAATGAAAAAAAATTGTAAAATGCGATTGGCGTTAATTTCATTTGACTCAAACTAGTAATCATTTTGGTAATACGTTTGTATGAAAATTCGCCCTCCGCCGGCCACTTAACTTTTGGGACATTATAGAAAATGTAGTGCTTCTTAGAACAAGATAATTAAATTCTTACCTTGGGCCTGCTTTGGGCTTCTCGTCTTTCTTTAGTTTTTCAATGATTTCCTTTGTATCTTCTATAGACAGATCCTCCTGTAAAACAATATCAAATGATTAGCCAACTATTATTTTTCGCTTTTTTCATATCAATTTTATGCAATCTCTTTCCCAAATTATCTTCTAAATCCCGGTCGTTCGCGAAATATCCAATCTTTTTCATTAAAAAAAAAACAGTTGTCTGTAAAGTCGGTTTACTGACGATAGTTGAACGAGACAGCGTCATACAGCTGTCCACGCGGACGCATCGCTCACTCAAGTAGGAGAGAGACAGATGTCGAACGCTGCCGAATGCGGAGGCCGATTGTGCCTCTTTGTCGCTCGTTCCGCGCTCTCGCTTGCACTTCAAGCCTTAAATGGAACGCCTCAGAGCGAGGTAACGCCGCATGAGTCACGTCAAAAAAACAGGCCTTTGCGTCCATTGTAGATGATTTATATAGCGTCAGAGGCAATTGGTCACCACTCATAATAACTTACGAGCACCTGGCACAGGATTGTAGATGCAAGACATGGTCAATACGTGTGGAGCTGACTAAGCCGTGGGTTTCCTCACAATGTTTTCCTTCACCGTTTGAGAGCAACCGCATTGTGTATATAAATTTTTTGACAGAAAAACTCATTAGTACCCTCATTAGACTGGATTTGTATCGAGTAAAACTGGCGACTACGACTCCCATACAAATAGCGCGTGATCGCCTTTCAACTGTATTTTTTATTCTGTGGTTCTATTGTAACCCAGGGATGCCCAGGGCAAACATTTGTGTGATTCAAAACAAAAATATTTGTTTTCCTATTTTATAATAATAATAATAATATCGTTTATTTCAGACAACATAAAATGCACACATTACAAAAATGAAACATCTTAGGTCCATAGTTAATAAATACCTTAGAGACTAACATACATAAAATAAAATAAAATTACTAATTAAAATCAAATTATAGGGGCTTTTTTCGTTAGCGCACCCCTAAAGCGACGATAGACGATTCCTGGCGGCCAGAAATCCGAATTGAGAAACATGTCCCCATGCTTCGCAGGCACTTGGAGCACGTACGATTTGAAGGCCGTGTCTCTCACTCCGGATGGCTCTAGCCGCTGCAGATGTAGCTGTATTGGTGGCGGGTCCTTAATCCAAAAACGGATCCTCTCCTTTACGTAGCGAAAGACCTCATCACCTGAAGTATTCGGGTCCAATCTTGAGAGGTAAAGGAGTATGGTCGGGTCCACAGCACGCAGGGTGGCTTCGGATGCTATGACGCTCGCGGTACCACGTTTATTTCGTGACGGTTTCGCTTTTTTCTCCACCAGGGTGAAACCATCTTTATCGACTTTCTTTGATGTATCTACGGGGATCTTCGTTTCTGCCTTCTGCCTCAAAACAGCGCAAGGCACTGGAGATGGTTGAGGCTGGCCGGACGCTTGCGCATAACTTTTCTTCTTCGCCGGTTGACGAGCTGGCGGAGTAGGAAGAGATGGTTTCTTCAAAGGCTGCGGTGTTGGCACGGTCGGGGCAATCGGGCGGTCAATAACCTGCACATCGGTGTCACATGTCGCGCTGCTGACGGGTGACGTTTGGCATCGGGTGACACCACGCTGCACACATACGTTACGTGCTGACGCGGGCGAAATCACTGCTTCGGTATTTTTATTGCACAATCCTTCGACTTGCGTCTTCAATTCGGTGATAATTTTCTCCGAATTGTCCAACTTGGTCTTTAGATCTGTGACATCGGTCCTTAGCAGCATGATGTCCTTAAGCAACCTCGTAACATCGACATGGTCAAAGGTCACGGGGGGCAGCTTGTGGAGGTCTCGTGCTACGTAGGTGGGCACATCATCCGGGTCGGTTTCTAAGAATACCTTGAAAATGTCCTGCAGGTCCTTCTTGCCGCGGCCATCTCTCTGCCTAGTTATTAAGCGGATAGAGGTCACGGCTGTGTCGGCAAGCACCCTCTTCGCTTCCAGAATCTGGTCCTCGGTGAAGCTGGACACAAGAATTTGTTCCAGAGAAACCTGGTCCATAACGTCCAGTTTTTGTTGAACGAAAGCCAAGAATTCCTGCACCAGGATAGTGTCGGAGCGCTTGGGTGATTGCGCCATTGCGAATTAAATTTCGCAAACTCGCGGAAATTAAGTGGGTCAACTCACGAGCAACCTCAACATAATGACCGCTCTGTAATAATGTCAGCATAATGTCAGCGACGCGAGTCATTTATGATCATTGAATTTATTAATACTAGTAACTTACATAGTAATCATCGTTGACCTGTACCATAGGTGCGTTCACGCAGGCGCCTAGGCATTCAACCTGAAAAACAAAATGATGATTGAGAGACGTGAAAATGGATCTATATTTTTGTCCCCTTGTGATGTGATTTTTTTCCCCTGTGGGCCCTTTTTGCGTGACGCTTGACACGTGTTGCTCGAACTTTTCTATTTTCTACGACACGCCGCCGGTTTCCTCACGATGTTTTCCTTCAGCGTTTGAGAGTACTGAACTTTTCGAGAATTTTTTGACAGAAAAGCTTATTGGTACACAAGACATAGACAGACATAGTCTTTCTTTCACCACACTAAAGTAAGTGAATGAAGTATTACCTCTGACAGTGTGAATTTTCCACAAGGACTGTTCCCTCCAACATGGCAGCCGGTGGTGTCTTTGATGGCTTGCAGCACTGCATCGGAGCCTCGCAGCCAGCAAGGAGTTGTTGTGCACACTTGGATGTGGTATTTGCCGATGGGTCGTCTGAAGTTTAAAGTTAGGAATTAGTTATTTTGCGTGACCCTTCACACGGGTTCCACGACACGCCGGTTTCCTCACGATTTTCTCCTTCACCGTTTTGAGAGGACTGGCATAGTGCACATAAATTTTTCGACAGAAAAACTCATTGGTACATGACTGGATTGGAACCCACGACCTTCGGATCGGAAGGCGGGCCCGCTACCACTAGACCACCAGTGCTCAAGGACGAATTAGTATTGATGTGTGTAGAAGAAATAAATATTGTTTTCTTGAAATGAAATGAAATGAAATGAAATGAAATGAAATGATTTATTGTTTGCTTGAAGTATGGTTGAGTACAGATCTTATAACTAATTGAGTTCACACACTTCACCGTTTAACTCGGCATGCAAAAAAAGAAATAAAATAATTTGGTAGGTACATAATAAAATAAAAATAAAAATTGGATGGTAGGTATGTCAATAAATAATTAAGTATTATGTTGGTATGTCAAAGCTAAGTTAAAAAATGTCACTAAAAATTAAACATGATTGAATTAAGTATTAAAGAAAATAATAACATAATATCATACATACCATTTAATTACCTACACTAAGAATAATCTTGTGTAGAGAAAAAGGACAACGTCAAAGATGAAGATCCTTATTCAGTAGTAACACAAGAATCACTTTGAAACGTCTTAAAGCTGGGTGAGTCTAGGTACCAGTTCCACACAACCAAGCCTAGAAGAACAGGTAACAGACTACGGCTAGGTTCCTACCGTTTTTTTGACAGTGTGTCCTCACATTAAATTGCTACTTTTGGTTCAGGACCCCTAGCCATTTAATTGGGTACTCCCATATTATGATCAGCAAGTTAAACTATTGAGTGACCATGGTCATGCAACTTTTTTACTTGGGTATATGGGGTGAGCAAATTATGACGTTTTAGAGAAAGGCCAGGTTAGGAGTACCTACCCTAAGCCGACGAGCATGTATGAAGAATGTTATGAGAGTGAATGAAGCGAAAGAGGTGTGTCAGGATCGTAGGCAGTGGAAAGCCGTGATCTCTGCCTACCCCCATGGGAATAAGGCGTGATTTTATGTATGTATGTAAATTATGACTTAAAACTTAGTAACTACAGTTTTATTGATATTTAGTCAACTTTAAATAAAATGGCTAAACAGAAAGTAGAGTGGGGCCGAAATTTACCTGATAAACATGGTGTAGAATGTGGCAACTTCGTAAACCCTCATTTTAGGCAAGTTGAGGATGTCTGCCACTTTGTGCATTGCTGATATCGGCAGCCAGCCCCCGGCTTGGCGCTGTGCGAGGTCCAGAAGTGGAATCATGGCAGCCCGTTTATGGCCTTCAGGATAGATTGCTAGAAGGGCCTCCACTCGCTGAAATGTATGGATGAAACATTGAAATGAATGCACACATATTATAGGATTTATATTATACTGTGGTAAAACAAGATTTTTTTTTTTGTGAAGTCCAAACTCCTTGTTTATAAAACCGCTATTCTATCATTTTGCAAGTGCAGTGCGGTCAAGAAATGTCAAAATTAGAAGAAGAATGTTCACATTCAAACCAAAACAAATGAAGACTACCTTTGCATTAGGCTCTGAGAATTCAAAGGGGATGCTAGGGTTGTCTTCCGGGCTATCGCGATGGACGAAAAGGCTGTCATGTTGCAGGGCAGAGGTGGTCTGAAGACTTCTAGCGGACGCACGCCACTGAAAAGTTCAAAACAAAATCTAATCACGATTCCCGATGGTGCACCACAAACGTCAAAGCGGTATTATATAACGCATTGTTTTACTGTAAATGAACTTTGAAAAGGTTGTGCCATGAACGTACCAGGCCCTGAACCCCGGTTCGGAGGCTGGATAGCATTTTATTAGTTTTTATTGGCCAATTCGTAAAGTTATTGCGAAACACTGTTCGCGAACAAGATAACTTTGCAGCAATTGCAGCTAACTTCAGGAGGATTTATGTTAGAGTTTGACTTGACTTTGACAAAAACATGAAAGAATGACAGTGACAGAACGTCGGGCCCGTTCGGTAACAGTTAAACTTTTATGTGAAGTGGTAATTAGTCCAAAAATATTTTATTTGTATAATAAATTGCAAGATGATACGTTTAAAATTCAGTCAAAGTTTACTAATTACACATTACCTATAGCTCCTGAAGAGACTTGCGATTTGTTTCCATAAAGGCATCATAGATGGCGGTAGAAAGAAGTAGGATTGAACTGGAAATGTATTTTTATTTTATTTGTACTAGCTCTACTAGTAAACCGACTGATAAAAAACTTTCGTTTCCGGTCATCACTAACGCCATCTAGTAGGATTAGATAGATGCCTTAGAATTTAGTTTTAGTACTTTTTAAACTTTCGCGATCTTAAAACATAGCAACATGCAACATAGCCGAAACGTCGGGAAAATAAATAAAATAAGGTAATATACGCGATAAATACCCGTGTAATAGTATAAATATAATTTAGTTTTACTCAGGTTTCGTTTTTGAAAACTGAACCAAATGTCTAAAATAACAGAATTTTCAAATTTTACTATAGTAAAATAATAGGGTGGGTTCATAAAAGTACTCAGGTATTTACTACTGACGGGGTACGACTTACCTAGGATATTAACAACCCTAGATGAAATCATAGGTATTTTAGCGCCTGTCACTTTGGTCTGTTTGCCGGTATTTCAAACAAAGCTCTATTATACTAGGCTTTGGGAGTTTCTATTACATTTTTTGTTACATTGCAAAGATCCAACGAGATATCAAACTTGAATTAACAAGATTTTCCTTGAAAGATCCACTAACAGAGAAGACCGAGGATGTAGAATTCAAACCACTTTATAGCCTTTTCTTCAGTTTTATTAACAACTTGAGTACTTTATGGATCTAGATACATTAAGCTAAGTACATGGCTATCGCCGAGACGAACTAAGTGGACTTGTCTTGTCGACGGTTCAAAACCGAATGCCTGCTTGAATTACCATTCGCTTGCTTGCAGACCCAAACCATCCCTACTCTTTATTTTTATAGCTTGAAGCTTGAAGCTTGAAGGTTGGAGCTCTAGCAACCGATGGAAATTCAATTACCATATTGATTTATTGATCCCTGAATAATTCTGTATTTTGTAACGGTAACAAAACAAATAATATTTTTATGAACCTAATCATCTTAATATTAATTAATAATACCTTCTATTAACAATTTAGTAACAAAGTCCACACTTCCTGTCAATTAAGGTACCACAAGGTTTCAAATAACATCTAAAACTCATGGAATAATAACAGAAGCTTACAAGTTCGTCCATCCTGATAAACAGTCACGACCTCGTGATAGGTACATAGTTTATGAAATAACACGTTTGTAATGATTCATCAAAACAATAAACAAAGTGACCATTTTGTTAAACATCCACATTTTTTTTCAAACATTTGTATCAACTAGGTACCAATACGAACAATATACTAACAATATCAATATATTATATACCTTTATATTATTAACTATTCAACTTTATCAATTCAACAATACTTAACAACATGCAAAGAAAATTATCAACAAACCACGAATATTATCAATGAACATAATCAACGAACATTATCATGAACTTTATCAACCTCTTATTATCAATATCTTTAATTATTAACAATAATTATCAGTATTCTAAACATTATCAACAACGTTAATAACGTTATCAACGCTATCAACATTATCAACATTATCAACATTATCAACGCTATCAACGCTATCAACGCTATCAACGCTATCAACGCTATCAACGCTATCAACGCTATCAACGCTATCAACGCTATCAACGCTATCAACGCTATCAACGCTATCAACGCTATCAACGCTATCAACGCTATCAACGCTATCAACGCTATCAACATTATCAACATTATCAACATTATCAACAGTATCAACACTATCAACACTATCAACACTATCAACACTATCAACACTATCAACACTATCAACACTATCAACACTATCAACACTATCAACACTATCAACACTATCAACACTATCAACACTATCAACACTATCAACATTATCAACATTATCAACATTATCAACATTATCAACATTATCAACATTATCAACATTATCAACATTATCAACATTATCAACATTATCAACATTATCAACATTATCAACATTATCAACATTATCAACATTATCAACATTATCAACATTATCAACATTATCAACATCTGTCACATCAGTCACATCAGTCACATCAGTCACATCAGTCACATCAGTCACATCAGTCACATCAGTCACATCAGTCACATCAGTCACATCAGTCACATCAGTCACATCAGTCACATCAGTCACATCAGTAGCATCAGTAGCATCAGTCACATCAGTCACATCAGTCACATCAGACACATCGGTCACATCAGTAGCATCAGTAACTTCATTTAAATCAGTCACATCAGT
The DNA here is from genome assembly GCA_947578465.1 of Thera obeliscata. Taxonomy (NCBI): domain Eukaryota; kingdom Metazoa; phylum Arthropoda; class Insecta; order Lepidoptera; family Geometridae; genus Thera; species Thera obeliscata. The sequence continues at coordinate 2,201,733 of OX387915.1, forward strand.
AACATCTACAACGTCAGTAACATCAGCCTCATGAGTAACATCAGTATCATAAGTAACATCAGCCACATGAGTAACATGAGTAACATGAGTAACATGAGCAACATGAGTAACAAAAGTAAAAAAAATCAAAATCAAAATCAAAATACTACAATACTATCAACATTATCAACATTATCAACATTATCAACATTATCAACATTATCAACATTATCAACATTATCAACATTATCAACATTATCAACATTATCAACATTATCAACATTATCAACATTATCAACATTATCAACATTATCAACATTATCAACATTATCAACATTATCAGCATTATCAGCATTATCAGCATTATCAACATTATCACCATTAGTCACATCAGTCACATCAGTCACATCAGTCACATCAGTAGCATCAGTCACATCAGTCACATCAGACACATCGGTCACATCAGTAGCATCAGTAACATCAGTAGCATCAGTAACATCAGTAACTTCATTTAAATCAGTCACATCAGTAACATCATTAAAATTAGTTACTTCAGTAACATCTACAACGTCAGTAACATCAGCCTTATGAGTAACATGAGCAACATGAGTAACACGAGAAACATGAGTGACAAAAGTAAAAAATCAAAATCAAAATCAAAATCAAAATCAAAATCAAAATCAAAATCAAAATCAAAATCAAAATCAAAATCAAAATCAAAATCAAAATCAAAATCAAAATCAAAATCAAAATCAAAATCAAAATCAAAATCAAAATCAAAATCAAAATCAAAATCAAAATCAAAATCAAAATCAAAATCAAAATCAAAATCAAAATCAAAATCAAAATCAAAATCAAAATCAAAATCAAAATAAAATCAAAATAAAATCAAAATAAAATCAAAATCAAAATCAAAATCAAAATCAAAATCAAAATCAAAATCAAAATCAAAATTAAAATACTACAATACTACAATACTACAATACTAACCATACTGACCATACTGACCATACTAACCATACTGACCATACTAACCATACTAACCATACTGACCATACTGACTATACTGACCATACTGAATAAATAATTATTGTGGACCATCCACACAACACTATCTAGCCCCAAATTAAGTAGAATTCGTGCTATGGTAGCTAGATAGATGATTAAAAACTTTTTTCTTTAAATAAAATAATCGTTAACACAATGTTAATCGTTTAAACAATAACAATAATTGACTTGAAACTAAGACATCATGTAATAACTTGCGTTTAATAATTATTTATTCAATTGTTTATCTAGCTAATCTAAGCTAATCTAAGCTAAGCTAAGCTAAGCTAAGCTAGTCGACAGAAAGTGTAATTGAATGTATCAACAAATGCACACTCATTTGTAGTGTGATCAAAAGTTATAATTTCATCATTGTTATATCCATTTCATCCATTTTTCAATTTAATGCACACTTATTTGTAGTGTGATCAAAAGAAATCATTTCATCAGTGCTATCCATTTCATCTATTTTTCTGTTTAATGCACACTTATTTGTAGTGTGATCAAAGGAAATCATTTCATCAGTGCTATATCCATTTCATTTATTTTTATTTATTAATAAAGGCTTTTAATATGATTTTATTACTTACATATATAATGGATTTAATACTTATATAATGGAATCTTACTAATAATTGTCACAACATAACACATACTTGCATCGCTCACTCATTTAAAATCTTTTCAACCCTCTTTTCAACCCCTTACCATCCTTTTATTTTTAAGTAGTCTATGCCCTTTCTCAATTTCTACACTGTGTACCTAATGTCATTTAAATCAGTTCATTATTTCTGGCGTCAAAGCGCGACGGACAGACAGACTTAAAGTTTAATAAGGTCATCATTAATCTATCTTCCCAGTTCCATTTGTGTTTTAGCTAATGATTATCAACCAGTTTCTACTTAGTACTTTTTTGTTTGGCTATCCGCAATAATAATAATAAAAAGGTTTTTAATTTTGCTGTCATTAATTACTTTTATACTCTTCTAACCGTAATTAAGTAAAATCGCAACATTACTATTAAGATTAATGACTTATGCAGATCGGAAATTCTAGATCTATTCGCTTAACACAAGGGAGACCAGGACAAATTTGCAGCTATTTTCTTCTCCATCAACGATGTAAAATGGATGCGATAGAGCTCATGTCAACCAATATGATACCTCCTCACTATTTCAGCGAAAACTACCCATTTGTTTATAGCTAAGAACTCCGTATTCCTATAAAACACGCGGAACAACCATCTACTCATTTCGTGTCATCTTTTTTTTTCGATCTTGCATTCTCGACTAGTGATGTGTCTCGTCGCCGTTGATTTAAAACATTTTTACCAATAAAGACACAAAAATCCAGTTTCAAGAACCAAATTGAAACCTGGAACCTAATGCCAGAGGCAACAGCGTTGAAATAAGAAACTCATCACATTTGACAACTGAAACATAGGAGGATCTAAAACACGTTGTTTTAACAACAGCTGACGCAGTACGTGTACCTCGATGACTCACAACATAAAAGACATCTACCGTCTTAACAGACATAGCTGACGCCAGCAAGGCATATGCAAGAAACAGCTTTTTGTCGTATCTTTTTTTTTTTCAATTATTATTTTTATACGACTAGGCATTGTTAACAAAAGCACCAGCCAGATAGGCTAGGCACTAAAAGATGGAATATTGAAAGGCCTAACAGACCTATCTACTTTCCTGAAAACCGCACGCATAAAGAAAGAGCAATTATAATATTTTCTGACCACTAGCTCGTACAAAACGACGGTTTCATCCTTTGTTGAACGTCACTGGATAGCAACTTCCTACGCACAAAAAAAATTCTACCCATAACAAAATTCACCCTGAAAAGGGTATGGATAAAATTGAAACGATGATTCATAAACTTATGTAGTAGGTAAGTTTAATTCTGTAAGGTAGTACTTTATGTACAGATTTAATAGGCATTGAACTAACGATTTATACTTAGTAACAAGCTAATAACGCTTTATTTAGTTAGGTACGCTTAGTTCCAATGAGGTATCCTTGTTTGCAATAAAGTGTTATCTATCTATCCATCTATCTATCTGAACTAGACACACTGCACTTTGGCATTATAACACCCCTTAGACAATCAATAATAAATGAACATGATTTTAACTTATTTACTTTTAACTGCTGAGGCTAATTTTTAATCCCTTCGCAGATTCTACCACTGCAGTTTACCTTTCATAATGAACGATGTTGAGTAAGTTATACTGCAATCGGATAGATCACGGTATACAAAAAATATACTGCATTAACAAAATATTTGTAGTATAAACTGTTGTTTTGTTTTCTGATAATTAATACTAACCGATTTTAGGTTGAAAACGATCCTTCATTCCTACGAAGGATTGGATAGTTATGAATTTGTCCAATCGTAACCAAGAGCATGGTAGTCTTAAGTCATTCCAAACCTCAACTGAATGTCATTGTCGCCAAACCAGTATTGTGATCAGCCGAAGCAGAGATCCTTCGCGTCTACATAAAAGTTCTTATACTTAGTTAGATCGAGGAGTCAACGTCATAGACTATTAAACGTTTAGTTGCAAAGTACCCACCTTAAGATTAATTGTGTACCTAGTTTACCTTTCTAGACATAAATGTCAATTTTGAAAACCCTGATAACTAGTAAATAAATATTAAGTGTGTGATGTGGTTTCCTACCTATATCATTGTACCTGTCTTTATTCATTACCCCTCCTATTTATAATATCATATTCGTCAATTATTTTCATTACCCTTCCTATTTATAATACCAGTTTACCAGTTTAGTACTGAAGGCAACCTTCAGTGAGTAAGCACGAGGGAGAATATTTTGTTTGTTTGAACCTATATTTTTTTTTTTGTGCGTAATTTTGTGGTGATTTAAATAAACAAACAAGTAACCATCTACTATTTTTCTTAGCGCCTCTATTTCCTATTATTCTTATATTCCTGCTACTGTTCTCACGGTGGCACCTACTGGAATGATATTAATGATAAAACTTGCCCCCACCTCAGACGTCACATCATCTGTCTAATGACCCAGACAAGGTCGCTGTAATCCATTGCATATCCAAATAAATAAATAAAAGTAAAACAAAAAACTGACAACGTAGGTACCTATCTTCACCAGAAACGTATTTGAACCTTGGATCACTCCTATTTTCTTGAATAGTATTCGCCATTTGGACAAACTGTATCGAAAATTTTAAAAACCACCTTTAGGACAAATAAATCTATTCTAATCACAACCGCACTTTTAGAAACAACCTCGATAAGAAACTGAGGGTAGGTACGCACCTACCAACAGGAGAAGACCAGAAGATGTCCCAGGGATACGTACATACATAGAATACCAATTAAATCCGATAGAATTCTTCCACTACACTCCGTAAATATACTCTTTGCAAAAGTGAGAAAAAAAATGCCTATCTACCGCTAAGCTCGTAAGCAACCCAAAATCATAAGAACTCCCCTTTTTTTTATGTTTCACTTCTTACCCTCTATCGTTATCATCTGAATATTAAGTTTCTGATACAACATTCACACACACACCCTCACATGACCATTACACATTCATGGTTCACACCATTAACCTAAGTCATATATTATTTAATTTAGGTATATCGTTTCAGTTTAGCATCAGTGCTGAATCTACTCTAGTACTTGATGAGCCAATATTAAAAATCTTTGGGAATTGAGACGTGAACTCACGTGTTAATTTTCTACTGAAATGTCTTGCAGTTTCGTTTACTTCATTCTGCTGGTAGCGCTTAACCAATCTTCACGATGTGAAACAGCAACGAACGGCTACAACTTGCAATCGCCCAGCTAGTCCAGTTTCGGTGTAGTGGCATTGAGTCGCGTTCCAGTGTCGAGTCCAATCTTCTTGATGCTCCATGTCCGGGTGGTCCATGTTCTATTGCGGCCATGGTCGGATGACACACGTCATTCTCCGTTGGTTTCTCCTCGCCGTCGCATGAAAAGAAATATATAAAAGGGATGATTTATTCGATAACCAACTACAGTATTTCTTTTTTATGACAATCTATGGTAGATAAAAGAAATACAAGCAGCGCTTAGTCACATTTAATGTGGTAGCATCACCCAAGGGTATCCTTGGCATGTGCGCCACGTGATAACCTATGCATGCATTTAACTTTCCTAGAATAACAACCGCTATCGTGTGGTAGCACTACCAAAGAGTAGCCTTGGCCATGTGTGCCACACAACAACGTAGGTATGTAATTAATAAACTAAAATACACTACAGCGATCGTGTGGTAGCACTACCAAAGAGTAGCCTTGGCCATGTGTGCCACACGACAACTTGTGTATGTATTTACTAAAAAAAAACTAAAATACACTACAGCTATCGTGTGGTAGCACTACCAAAGAGTAGCCCTGGCCATGTGTGCCACACGACAACTTGTGTATGTATTTACTATAAAAAAAAAAACTAAAATACACTACAGCTATCGTGTGGTAGCACTACCAAAGAGTAGCCCTGGCCATGTGTGCCACACGATAACCTCTGAATGCATTTACTCAACCAAATAAATTATAGCAATCGTGTGATAACACTACCAAAGAGTAGCCTTGGCCATGTGTGTCACACGATAAACTATACATGCGTTTTTACCAGATAATTGTAAGAATTACAGCTATTACTTTGAAACAATATAAAAAATATTACGTACCTTGATTCTACCCACTTCTGACTTGAAAGGAGAAGACCGAGGATGTAGAATTCAAACCACTTTATAGCCTTTTCTTCAGTTTTATTAACAACTTGAGTACTTTATGGATCTAGATACATTAAGCTAAACTTGTACATGGCTATCGCCGAGACGAACTAAGTGGACTTGTCTTGTCGACGGTTCAAAACCGAATGCCTGCTTGAATTACCATTCGCTTGCTTGCAGACCCAAACCATCCCTACTCTTTATTTTTATAGCTTGAAGCTTGAAGCTTGAAGGTTGGAGCTCAAGCAACCGATGGAAATTCAATTACCATATTGATTTATTGATCCCTGAATAATTCTGTATTTTGTAACGGTAACAAAACAAATAATATTTTTATGAACCTAATCATCTTAATATTAATTAATAATACCTTCTATTAACAATTTAGTAACAAAGTCCACACTTCCTGTCAATTAAGGTACCACAAGGTTTCAAATAACATCTAAAACTCATGGAATAATAACAGAAGCTTACATCCTGAAACTGCGCATAGGTGCAGGTACCTATTGGTCTGTAAAAAGCAAACATATTTCCTGTAAAAGCATTGTCTGCTGGGCTGCGTGCCTGTGCCTATATTTCCATTAAAAAAAACAAAAGCAGAATGAATAGACATGGCGCGATCGACAAAACAACGACGGCGTTGCTATGCAGCGTTGCCAGATCATACCGCTTTTCCACTTTTTACACCGCCTTTTTGACAATGGATCCACCATCCGCTTTTAGCCAGCGCGGTTCCACTTTTTTCGACTTTGATAGGACATGAGGATTAAAATATTATCTTCCCACTAAAGACATTTTTATGGGCACCGATCCGTTTACCCTTTCAAATGGAAGAACCCTAAAAATGTCTGTAACGGGCTCTACATTCCTGCCAAAACTACGCCAAATGGGGGACAGCGCTATACGAGAAAGCAAGACAGAAATACTTGTATCTCTTTTCTTAGTATAGCGCTGTCCCTTTGTTGGCCAACGTAAAGTCCGTGTTATGTTGTCAAATCACTATTGTCATGTTGGTACACAGTGTTATGAAGTTGCACACGCGCAAGGGGAGGCAATAATGTACGATCCGTTAATGCACAGCAGGATAATGTACAGCAGGTTAATGTACACACCGTTATTACGATACCATGGTTTGGATTAACGGGGCGTACAATAAAAGGTCGCGAAATAACATGCTGTACAATGTCATCACGTGTTGTTATTGTACGGCCCGTTATAACGATGCCAGTTAAGCCTACTGCACACTGTAGCAATTCACTAATTGATTTTTGCTGTTTTGTTCTGGCAGCGGATACTTGTACTTGTCCTTGAGACTTTTTAGGGTGGATCCGACTTGGATAGGTTAGGGTATGTTAGAACATATAAATAACGCATAAGGCGAGCGAGCAAAGCGAGCGTGCCGCGGCAGCGGCCACCGTAGTGCCAGAAAATGTTTTTTACATTTACTCCAAAGGGGCTATTCTCCTTAGAAGCAGTATCCATTGCCTACAAAAAATAAGAAATAATCGAATTGCCTCAGTGTGCACAGGCCCTAATGGCATCCAATTAACATGCTGTACAATAACATCACGTGACAATTTTGTACACCCAGTTAATTCGCAGCCAGTTATTGTACGGCAGGTTAAAACGAATCCAAAAAACCAAAAAGCGGCCAAGTGTGAGTCGGACTCGCCCATGAAGGGTTCCGTAGCATCAAGTAACATAATATAAAGGTTCTTGTAGTTCGTCGAAAGGTAAATTGCGGTTTACGATTTATGACGTATAAAAAAAAACTACTGACTAGATCTCATTCAAACCAAATATCGTTGAAAGTTTGCATAGTAATGTACAACATATATTTTTTTTAGTTTTATCATTCTCTTATTTAAGAAGTTAGAGGGGGGGGACCAACTTTTTTCCACTTTGGAAGTGTCTCTCGCGTAAACTATTCAGTTTAGAAAAAAAACTATATTAGAAACCTCAACATCATTTTTGAAGACCTATTCATAGATACCCCACACGTATGGGTTCGATGAAAAAAAAATTTCTGAGTTTCAGTTTCAAGTATGGGGACCCCCAAAATTAATTGTTTTTTTTCTATTTTTGTGTAAAAATCTTAATGCGGTTTACAAAATACATCTACTCGCCAGGTTTCATCAGCCTAGCTCTTACGGTTTCGGAGAAAAATGGCTGTGACATACGGACGGACAGACAGACAGACAGACAGACATGACGAATCTACAAGGGTTCCGTTTTTGCCATTTGGCTACGGAACCCTAAAAAAGGTTTCGTTTTAACTGGGTGTACAATAACATGCTGTACAATAACTGGACGTACATTAACCGGACCCCGCGCAAGTTCAGATCGAGCTACAAGTTTTTCACTGACTGTGAGAATACGGATGGAACTTGAGTGATATCTTTTGTGCCTACCTGAGCCACCTTCTGTTTCTGTTCTGTGAAGTAATAGTACATTGTTACCTGAGGATTGAAAGTCACGTTTTTGAGCCCCAAGACAGGTTTGGCGCCAGAGCGTAGCGAGGGTGCCAATGGAGCTTGAGGGACTTAAATAAGTCTTTCACCCAAGGTAAACGCTGTGCTTTTCATTACGAATACAAGGAAAGTAAAAATAAAAACATGATAGAAAAATTAGTGAAAATCATCACGTAGTACTTATATCTCGATGGTGAAAATGATGATTGAATTGCCTTCCAGCTTTTTTTTTTCTCTGGCAGGCCTTCAGCTGGCCTGCATTATTCAGCCATTATTTTCATAATTTAAAAAATGGTAAATATTTTGCTCAAATCCATGTTATTTTTAAGAAATAGTTGAAGCTAAATAATATTATAGCCATTTAGAAAATATATTCTTTATTTAATACTATCTTTATGTTATTTAAATTTAAATTTCACATCGCGCTCTTATTAGACTTTTTAAACTTCTTACCGTTGTAATGGGCTTCCAACCTCCTTGCTGAATAAAAAGTTGGAATTTGGTTAAATAACCTCCTTGCCAGACTTGGTCATTGACTGAGTTACAGAAGTCTAGACTGCAGATTTGCCAGAGGGCAATGGAACGCAGCATTCTCGGCCTGAAACGCATCGACCGGGTGTGAAATACAATGCTGCGTTCAATGACTGGCATTGCCGATGTAGAGAGCAAAACAGCCAAGCTCAAGTGGGAGTGGGCGGGCCACGTCAGCAGGATGGACCCTACAAAGTGGGCAAACATAACGACTCATTGGGTGCTGGAGGACGGAAGGCGACGGCGTGGCCACCCAAAAAGACGATGGCGAGACGATCTGGAAGCTCTGGAGAAGGATTGGTGGAAAGTCGATAAAGATGGTTTCACCCTGGTGGAGAAGAAAGCGAAACCGTCACGAAATAAACGTGGTACCGCGAGCGTCATAGCATCCGAAGCCACCCTGCGTGCTGTGGACCCGACCATCCTCCTTTACCTCTCAAGATTGGACCCGAATACTTCAGGTGATGAGGTCTTTCGCTACGTAAAGGAGAGGATCTGTTTTTGGATTAAGGACCCGCCACCAATACAGCTACATCTGCAGCGGCTAGAGCCATCGGGAGTGAGAGACACGGCCTTTAAATCGTACGTGCTTCAAGTGCCTGCGAAGCATGGGGACATGTTTCTCAATTCGGATTTCTGGCCGCCAGGAATCGTCTATCGTCGCTTTAGGGGTGCGCTAACGAAAAAAGCCCCTAAGATTTGATTTTGATTAGTAATTTTATTTTATTTTATGTATGTTAGTCACTAAGGTATTTATTAACTATGGACCTAAGATGTTTCATTTTTGTAATGTGTGCATTTTATGTTGTCTGAAATAAACGATATTATTATTATTATTATTATTATTAAAGTCGCCAAAAATCATGATAGTTGGAAGATTTTGGGGGAGACCTTTGCCCAGCAATGGGACAGTGCAGGTTAAAAAAAAAAAAACTTACTTGCCGTTATAAAATCTTTAGAAAGTTGGAACATGGTTGAATAAAATAGAACTTATTTTTTTTTATAATTTGACAGCTGTCAGTAGAAAGCGATTCTCCCTAGGGCTGAAAGTGTTACTTTCAATTAGGCCCCTCAGGCAACTTCAGACCTACTTTCCGAGTATGAGCAATGAAAAGGAAGTTTACTTCACATAACTCTTTGATTTTGTAATATGATTATGAATTGAGTGAGAAAAATCGATCTAACGTTAAAACAGGAAATTCCACTTTTTTTGTTGAAAATCCGCGTTTTTGGAGTACCGTTACCGCATTTTCAACTTTCGCATCTGGCAACACTGTTGCTATGCGACTGCCGCACTTTGCCATTGGCCCCTGCACCAAAGTGTGCTGTGCCATAATTTTTGGATGGGTTTTAGGTTTTTAGCAGAGAAAAGGAAACAAAAAGTAGCCTAGTGCTGCCATAGGATTGTAGATAAGGCATGATAATAGTTACGCATGTTAAGCAGCCACCACCACTGTAAAGCTCGATAGTTTAGCCAATAACAACTAATAATACCTTAGTATGGTGAAAGCATCATCATTATCGGCCTAATGAAGCCAACTGCTGGACACAGACAGTCGATTCTTTACCGTAGTTTTTATTATGCAACTAGCTGATGGACCAAGCATAAATATTGCCTACCTGATGTTAAGTGGTAACCATCGCCTATAGCAATGCATTAACCCGTTGGTCACGTACGTGCCCTTCGATGCACTTCCTTGCGTCCATCAACTTACAACTATCATTTCAGTTGTGATTGTACTTGGTCCTTTCAACTTGGTAGTTCGGTAAAACTTCATAACCGTTTTACCAATCATCTCATAGATGGCGCTGGTAGACCGAAAATTGAAGTTTCCTTTCGTTTGACCGATCCAGTGTAGACAACATAACAAAAAAATCCTGTTTGAATCTTTGAATCCTACTATTAGACAACTGTAGTTATACAATCTAACGGCAGAAGCCATCATAGGAATAAGATGGTATTAAGTTTTCTTGACGTGCCCCTAGATATTTCTGACCATTTTTGTGAAACGATTTTTTAAGCTCCTTTCGTGCACTTGACCACACTATTTTCGAAATAAAAGTTCTACAATATTTTCCGTTTTCTTCACGATGTGTTCCATCGCCGTTTACCTTTTATTCTAGCATAGTACACAGTAATTTTTTAGGCTTAAAACTTCAATAACGCACCACCGTATTTGAATTTGAACGCGCGACCTCAGGATCGCTCAGGACCGCTAACACTAGACCACTAATGCTGAACTTTCTTAGAATTTACTGTGCATACCTACATATTTATTAGGTTTATTATTTAGGACCCGTACCTATCTACTTAGTAGGTAACACCTACCTACTGCTCCAATTTCGTTCAGAAATAAGCTAACGGGACCCGTGGTAGCGCCATAGATCAACAAATAAAAAGATAATGAATCGTGATATCATCATCTTTGGTGTCCAATAAAATTGGGGCTTAGAAAGTGATGCTTAGAACTGTTGGTGTAGGTACCTATAAGTTACGGGGTAAGCATGGATATCATAAGTTACTAATGCAAGCACTATAAGGTACAAGTTACAATATTATTGTTGGTATATTAATTTAAATTTAAGGTTAAATTAGGTTCGACATGGGGTCCTTCAAAAGGCGGGTGTATCACTTCTTGAAAGGCCGGCAGCGCATCAGCACCACCTCTGGTGTTGCAGGTGTCTATGGGCGACGGTGACTACTTTCCATCAGGTGGCCCGTCTGCTCGTCTGCCAGCTATGGCATAAAAAAAAAAAAAAAAAAAAAAAGGTTAAATAACAAACTAAACAAACAATTAAATCAAAATAGCTAAGTCGATTTTAATGAAATTTCTATGGGACCAATCTGGAAGTATCTCACAGCCCATAATTAATGCCGAAGTTATGTTATAACAAACATAAAAAAAAAACAACCGAATTGAGAACCACCTCCTTTTTTATTAGAAGCCGGTTTAAAAGGTTTTTCGTTTAGAAAGTTGCATATTTTTTTAAGTGATACGTGTGCAAAGTGAATTATTTGGTTGGCAAAAGGTTTTTTATCACTCTAAAATATTGCGTTACCGTACAGGAGCACGTCTATTGAAGGCGTGCCCGGTGGCTTTGGACTGCGGTCCATCATTCTGAGACTAGTGCTAAGTCTCAGGTGCCTGCAGGTAATAGCACCGGCACCCCTTGAGATCTAGAATGACCAAGTCATTACTTTATATCCATTTTAAGTACACATAAAACCAGCCACGACTACCTACGCCGCTGTCGCATAACTTAGGTTTTAGGGTCAAATGACCTCTGTTTTTATGGCCTTCTAGAATGTTCATTATTCGACCTACAGACGTTCTCAGAACCAGCTCGGTAGGTGTCTTAGGAGTGAACATGGAAGCTGAAAGAGTTGCTAAGGCAATGTAAAGGTTACCTGTTTTTTAAATCTGTAGGTACCTTCAGTAAACGCACTACATCTTTATCCCTTTGAAGTTAGCGTCGAATGGCTGCGCAATTCTTAATTTTGGGTCGGACAACCCAAATTCCCCCAAAATTTCTAAAAATTCCCATTTTTTTGTACAACAATAACTGTGCAATCGTTTGTATAGTGCCTTAACTTCAAAGGAGGATTTACTTATAGTAGACTCAACACTGTCACTGTCAAAATTTTACTATAATCATCTTAAAAAAGTCCTGGCAGGTCTTTGGGCAATAATAACTCAATAATTAGGTGTACTTGACTTATACCAGTTAATTTGGGGGAGGACTGGTGGTGAGTTATTTAATATGTGGTGATGTTTTTGTCCCATTGTCAAATGATGCGATGAATCTAATGATGAAGCCTATTAATATTTGGGTACGATAAAAATCCAATCAAGCAAACATGATTTTTAATCATGGAAGTTAGGTACTTTAATTGGTCACGTTCCGGGAGTCGAACCTGCGACAACGGGTGCACGAGCTAACGGTCTTAAATTATTACACGCTCTTTTTACTGAGGATTCTTCACAAAAAGCTGTGATTTGACCGCAGTATAGTCTATGTCAATCGAATTGGTATAATGTGCTCTACATTTACAATTAAAAAAACATATAGTTGTGCCACAAACTTTCGCTTAGAACTTTATCGTAGATTACCTATTACCGACAGATTTTCAAAAAAAAAACTAGCAAATTCAACACTGATCGGGTGACACCAGCATCATACATTTGTTTTTGTAAATGCATACTTAGAATCTAATATAACACCCAGACAGAGAACAAACATCCGTGTTCACCACATAATTGTTCATGGTGGGGATCGAACCCACGGGCTACGGTGCAGAAGGCAGAGCTACTGTCAACTGAGCAGTGACGCCTGTCAATAAGTGTACGTCATCTCAGCAGACCAAAGACCAATCCTCTCCATCTTATCATCGGCGCTAGAAGCGACAAGTGTTAAATTGGACCGAGCGAAAGAAGGCGCAAGCAAAAAGTCTCTGAAAAACGCTTCGACAATTCGTTGTTACGTTGTTATTGCTGTCGGCCGTCGGCCAACACTTTCTAACTGTTGCGGTCGGGCGTGATTGGCTCCTGTACCCGAAGTCCCAGTGCATTTACAACATTTCGTTACCAAATGTTGTTTTCGTTTAGCCTATTTGTCTCTGTCTATTGTTTGGAGAAAAGATGAGACAACAACTCTATCTACGTAACGTATTTTTGCCGTCTCATATTTTCTCCATACAATAGAGAAAGACAAATAGGCGAAACGAAAACAACATTTGGTAACGAAATGTGGATGCAAAACTCCGACTTCGGGTACTGAACTCCTGGTACCTAACTACCTAGATACTAACAGGCACGTAGTTATTGTCTAGCTATGTCTATTATATTTATTTTGATACATAATGTTTTTTTGAGAACTAGCAGAAGGCTTTTTTTGATAATAATTGCATTAATTCACAGAGCACGGTGACTAAGGCACCTACCTTTAGCTCATTTGACAGGTTTGACGGGGCTCTCAGCTCAGTTGGTAGTAGTAGTAGCCTCCACCGAGAAAAAAAAAAGTGGTGAAAGTAGATGTTTGTTTTCTGTCTGGGTGTTATATTGTATTCTAAGTAAGCATTTACAAAAAATATGTTATAAGTATTTTATCAACTATCTGATTCCCATCATACAAGCCCTGCTTAATTTGGTGCTAGGTAGTGTTGTGTGGATTGATCTTATAATTATCACACGAATCTTATAAACGCAACAATCATTATAAATTTAACGACGTTCAAAATATTGCTTGCTAAAAAAATTTGAGGCGCCGAAGGAACACCAACCTAACAAAAATAAAATAATTAGACCATAGAGCAAACAACATTTGTCCACTTACGCACACTGACGCACACTAAGCAATACTATTTACACTCTGTGGTTAAAGTTCAACGCACTGTCATTACCTACGTCAGATGATCAGAACAAAAACGCGACCTTGCCCGCGAAAACCAAAAAATCACCCGCATTTGCTCCTGACCTAAATACCACGGCGATAAAAACGAATAAAATAACATAATAATAAGACGAAAATAAGATGAAAATAACAAGAGTCGAAAATAAAAATAATAATGCTACGCAGCTACGGTAGTGTCCTCGTTTTTGAAAAGCGGCGACCGTCATTTTAACCTAAAACATCGTTAAAAAATCAAGAGATCTGTTTTGATAGCTTGGTCAACCTGAGAACAAAATAAATTATCTGTCAACTAAACATAAAACCACTTTTACCTATAGTATACATAATTAGTATACTTAAGTATTTTATTTCATATCTCTACATATTTTCACGCATCATTATTTGATGTAATTATATAATCGCAATTAAAAATTTAAACGGGGTAGGTACTCTTAATTCGTTTTTAAATTCTCATATGGCTCAGTGACATTTTTTACTGTTGATGCCTATTAAATTCCACAGAGATATTTCTAGAGCCTTGATAGAGGCTCCACCATAAAAGCCTTCTTGCAGCTTAAAAACGTCGTCTATGAAATATTCCTCGGCTTACCTTTTATGTCCATCATATAACGGTGGCCGTGTCTTTAAAAGCTAAGCTTACGGTCGCGTTTTTCATTCACGCTCCATCGGAATAGTTTTCTTTTTAAACCGGGCACGTACTAACTGCTGTGTCATCTGCGGCGCGGCGGTACGTGCCGTGTTCTGCTCTCGCTTCTTTTCTTTTATTCTTTCTTCTTTTTTAATCATTTCACGAATATGGGGCGTCGTTTTTATCGTTTTCCCGGTTTGCTCGGTAAGACGAGGAGTTTAAGAAACTGCGTCCGCTTTATAGCACAAATCCGGTTGATCCTGTCCGTTTCATAATAAAACTTGGATTGTTTGATAAAACTTTAAATAGATATCGTTCGTGACTTTACAATGACGAGCGAGATTGTCTCCACCGGATGAATATTTGGCCTAGTAAAATGATTACAGTTTCAGTAATTAAATCTATAAACGTTAATTTATCTCATAAATATTATGTTTAGGAAAATGTTTGAAAACTTTTCAGTACTTATTGATTGATTTATTTAGTAGAGTATACCATTTAGAATAGATGGAGTCCTAAATAACTTTACTTTGCAAAACGCCATAATGCATGTATTTTTTTATATCAATCTAGCGGCCGCCCGTGGCGTTGCTCGCCCCGTTCCCGTTACTTTTTCGGGATAAAAAGTGTCTTATGTCCGTCTCCTTCTAAGCCCCACTAAACTTTCAGCCGAATCGGTTAAGCCGTTCTTGAGTTATAAATAGTGTAACTAACACGACTTTCTTTTATGTCACATCACTTATTGTCCGGTAGCGCTGTAAGAATCGTCAGATGATCACCAATAGGCCTACCACGAGCTCTGTCTGGCTATGTCTCTGGTTCTGGTTTTGAGTCTGTGTGAGTGCTCACCATTGTATTATACTGTGTGTGTGACGTTTTGACGTTGGATTTATTTAGTCAACACTCACACAGACTCAAAGCCAGAACCAGGGACATAGCCAGACAAGGGTCATGGTGTCATGGTGGGCCTACAGCATTTAGTACATTCGAAAAAATACCCCTGTGGATGTAGGATAAATAATAGATTGAAACTTACGTTCTCCGCCAGACCAAATCCGTTAAAAGACGCCACCGACTTTCCATAAAACCCTGGGGAAACCTGGAGACCCATTGACGGGCCTGCCTTAGGTTTTTGTTTTGAACAATTACGTACGTTACGTCACAACCGGTCGGCTCCTCAAGTTGCGTATGAGATAAATGATCATTTTGGTTTGTTTGTTACCGTAACAATTTAACTAGGGCGCCCTAACAAGGGTCTTTTTGATATTTGAATTTGGAATCATGATGTCAACATGATTTATTTTTTATTTTTTAGTCGACTTCAATAAACAATGATATAAGTTTAAAAACTTGAGAAATCGACTTCTTAGCCAAACTGCTTCACGTTGCGTATGAGATAAATGATCATTTTGGTTTGTTTGTTACCGTAACAATTTAACTAGGGCGCTCTAACAAGGGTATACCTTAGTCTTGATATTTGAATTTGGAATCATGATGTCAACATGTTTTATTGTTTATTTTTTAGTCGACTGCAAATAAATAAATTATGTAAGTTTTTAAACTTGAATTGACTTCTTGGCCAAACTGAACCGATTTTGAATGAAATTTCTATGAGACCTTTCAGGTATATTTTTTTCATATTGGCTCATGAATATCGAAGTTAGGCGATAGCAAAGAATATTTTTTTTTTTAACTTGTATTGTCTGTAGTATGTACAATACTTATTGTTGCTTATAAATAAGCAGACTTATTATTTTTAATCTTGACAAAAAGTACCATAAAAGACTCGGACTGAAAATAGTCATGATGTTTTAATGTTTCTTAGTTATTTTTTTTGTTTCTTAGTTAAGTAAAAGTTAGTCTTAGTCATTTCAGTTCTGCGTTTATCGCTGTATCGCTGTCAAATATTGCAGCTTATCGTCTAGATGTGGCCGTACCTTTAGAGGCGACTAACATAGGTATTGCAAACAATTTATCCATCTATTTTTTGGATTTTTAGTATCTACCACAGAATCCTTATAAGACAAAAGAGTCACAAATAATGATCAAAACGTTTGAATAGGAGGTGAGTTTTCTTCCGTGTAAAAATATAAAAATACTTAGTGAAATTTTGCTATTTCCATTCAGCTTAAAACATTTGTTTGCACAGATTCCATTACTTCAATAACACAGAATGTAATTTTTTTGAAAAATCATTCGTGTCATCTTCCGTAAAACGTAAAAGATTTTTGAAAACGATAAATATACAGTAGGTAATTGTTTTCTTAGAAATCGAAGGCATGACTCCTTTCACGACTTTTCCCTAACTCTCGTGGGTTAGGACTTGGCCATCACATAGACTATAAGGTCATACAAAATAGCCTCTGAATGATTAACAGACAGAAAACCACACAAGTTCTAGTAGAAGTTGCTTCGTGAAGGGCTCGTCCGGGGAAGTACTACTTCTACTATTTCTACCGTGAAGCAGCATAGCTGTGTTTCGGTTTGAAGGGTGTGGGTGCCGGTGAAATTACTGGCACGTGAGGCTGAATATCTGTATGCCTCAAGTTGATGGACGCAGGGCAGTGCATCGTAGGGCGCGCTCTTGACGAGCGTGACCTAATAGGCACAGCTTTGTTATAGGCGATGGTTCCCACTTAACATGGGCCATATAAGCTAGTAGTACCTAGCTAGTTACGGAAAAGTACAAAGTAAAATTGTCTGCCAAAACCACAATTCTCGAGAATCAAACCCGTACTCAGTCAGCGTTCGTCAATTCAGATGCCCAGCATCTCAAATGTTAAAGCGAGTCTTTGTTAACAACTTGGCAGCCGTCTCAGACGAAACCAACGCACACCTACACAGCACATACCATAAAGGACTCGCCACTGACTCCTTGAAGACCTTGGGACGTGTACACGGCTGCCGTGGCGGTGTCAAAGTCAAAGGGTAAAATTCTTCTTCTTGTCCATATCCCATTTTATGTGGGGTCGGCACAACATGTTCTCCTCTATCAACCGTCATCTCTGTATTCACTTCTTTCTTATCTATGTCATATTTCACACTGTTCAATCTGTTCATCCATTATTTTCTTTGGCCTACCTTTACTTATAAGTATTATATCCATTATCCATCTACATTCATACTCCTCACACTCCCAGTCACACGACTTTCATCCCTTCTCATGACATGCCCCTACCACGAGCCTGTTGCTCCCCAATTTTCTGTCACCAGTGCTACTTTTAGACTTCTCCAAAGCAGCATAAAAAAATACTCTTTTCAAGCATTTTGTTTGAAAATAACCAATAGTTATCTCTGAGGAGCTATCATTATTATTTATGTTTCTTCGTATAATTAATTAAATGTTTTTAAATAAACTATTAAAAAAATTAAGGAAATTTAATAAATTTACATTACCATTAGGCCACCAGCACAGTAGCAACCCCTGTTCTATGCAATGAAACCTAGTGCATGTGTAAAGGTGCTAACGCATTTAGTCATCGTACCAAGAAAAAAGTAAAAATAACCAGCTCTCCGTCTCAAGGCCAAGTCCTAAACGAGACAGACATACAGCAAACCATGCGTCGGAACAGGATGGAATGTCCTGGTGTCTTCGTCCTTTGAAAAGGGAAAGTGGTAGTAGGAGCATTGGCGAGAGTGAGATATAAAAGACCGAAGGGCAAAAAGGGACAGGTGGCTGTGACCTGTGGGAGTGCGAGAGGGACGGGAAATGAGGAACCGGTTAATTTTGAAGGGCTTGTGACCGTGGTCCATGAAGCTGCGTTGCACGGTTTTGTTTTATGATTATGTTCATCGATTTCGAATGATTTTTATAAAACAACTGAGTTTTGGATTTTTTGGGATTGCGGATAAGTTGAATTGCGTAGTTTTTTTGGGGGAACCCCTATTTCACCTTATTTTTACTAATTGGTCTATTTTATTCTATTCGTTGAGTTTGGAATTCGGAGCGTGATATTTAGTCATCACGATATCAAATATTTTATTTTGAAGAAGTGGAATTCCTGGTGAAACTTATTTTTAAACAAACTTCAATCCCCACAGCATTCCTTTTGGGTTGAATTGCGGTTTTTTTTTATTTTAATTCCCCTTCCTGCGCACTAAGACAACAAAGGTACTACAAAGGTTCTTTAGAAGAACTTTCCTATTAGATGACTAGACAACATTTTGATTTTTATACCTTTACTTAGCCCCCTAATTTCTCCGGGTTCATTCTTGGTCACCCTGCCTTAGGTCAAGGACCAAAGACGGTGTGAAAAACGGATTTTTTGCAAGTCAGCTATATTGATGATGATAGAAAAATAAAAAGGTGCTCAGGTTGAAAGGACAGCTTCTGATTTTACAAAGTTACCCCTTTGTTATTTATTTATATATCTTCTGATTGACTATCCTTTGGCCACGATCTCACCTGATGGTAAGCGACGATGTAGCAGGACAAGACTGTCCTGCTACATCTAGACATTCTGTCTTCTAGACAGAAGACACCTATTCACCTATTAAAAGTGGAGCCAAAACGCTTGGTGCGAAAGGGTGGTATACTCACCTGGTATGGGGGGTAATGGGCTGTGCGTCTGCTATTCCGGCGATGGAGGAGTTAACATTATATTTGTCAATACTTATTGGGGTTTGCATTGCATGTGACTTTACAGAAAGTGAAGTTTGTAAATTTAAAAGTAAATTAAATATGACTTTTCTTCTTACGTAAAAAAAATTTGTAACTAACTAGTTAGGACAGGGGTTTTTTAGCGATACTTGGCCTATCTGTCGAATCAACTTGAGCCCCTAACTAAATTTAACCTAAGAAGTAAGTTGATGGATGCGTGACCTACGAGGCAATCCTTTGGTGATGTTTACCACTTAACATAAGGTTCTGTTTCCATCAGTTGTACGGAAAAAACTTAAAAAGTTCTAAGTTAAATTGTCTGCCAAAACCACAATTCGAAAAAAATGGGTTTATTTTCCCTGTTTTGCTTCGGAACCCTAAAACACTTGACTGGGTTCACCTGCATGATATCGCAGATACCTGAGACTTGAATCACTTTAAGATTACATGATGCTTTCCTTGTAAGGCCAAACACCTTATTTATCATCTTTCCTTCCCTTTCCAATCAATCTTAATTTCTTCATGTCGTTGACCTTTGAGAGGGCAATGTTCCTTACCATTTACCTTTTGAAGGCTCTTTTACATTGTTGTAGATTTCATGATTTTCAGATGATAAAAAAAAATGTATGTGTGTGTATCTTATGGACAATCCACACAACACTATCTAGCCCCAAATTAAGCATAGCTTACGGTATGGATTGTCCATCTTCTTCTTCTTCTTATCGTGTCACTGATTTTTTCGAACCAAGTGTGGTGAAAGTATTTTAAGTGCGCCTCAAAGAGGCTCCTTTCGTACATTTGACACATATTTTCGAACTTTTTAGTTTCTACGAAATGCCGGTTTCCTCACGATGTTTTCCTTCACCGTTTGAGAGCACTGGCATAGTGTACATAAATTT
Organism: Thera obeliscata; assembly: GCA_947578465.1. Taxonomy (NCBI): domain Eukaryota; kingdom Metazoa; phylum Arthropoda; class Insecta; order Lepidoptera; family Geometridae; genus Thera; species Thera obeliscata. The sequence goes on from OX387915.1 coordinate 2,222,055, forward strand.
TTGGCAGAAAAACTCATTGGTACACGACTGGATTTGAACTCACGACCTTAGAATCGGGAGGCGGGGCCGCTACCACTAGGGATTGTCCATAATATTTATTTATTTATAAATAAATAAATAAATATTCAACTAGGTCATTGTAAATAAATAAATATGTTTACAATGACCTAGTTGAAATAAATACTGAAGCAAAACAGTCGAGCAAAAGAAACAATTTTAGAATAAATTAGGACTTTTAAAAGGAACCTTAATTTTCAAATGATTCTTGTGACGTGATTCTTGGTGACTATTTTGACTTGGATATAGGTAGCTAATATTTTAGAACATTGCATTTTATTATTAGTAAAAAATTGACGGAACATTCAAAAATTACGATTGATTTGACGATGACATTTTGTTTTTTATTTTTATTTTCAGTAATTTTTTACTTCAAATAAAAAAAAAATGAAAATGTTATCTGAGTTTACTGAAAATAAAGAACTAAGTATAAAATTTTAAATTTTAATTTTAGAGTCCAAAATAAGGCACCGCTATTACGCCCATATCGCTAGTGCTTCAGTAGATAGAGTGGAGCTCCAAAGTTCAGTGTTACTTGTAAAGTTTACCAAGAAGTGCGCGCGCGTTGATTCGCGGGAACGGTCAGCGGGCGCCAAGGTCAGGGGATGAACATGGATGCTGTGGAGACGACAGACGAATAATCATACACTAACTATTTTTCTACTATTTTTTTTGTACCTATTATCTATTTTTCTATCTATCGTTAGGACAGTTTGATCTCTTTTGTTATTATTTTCTAGATTTTATTATTTTGTTTTATGTAGGTCTCCTACATACCTAGGTAAATTTTAGATATTTTTATGTGTACATAGCTCTAAGTGACGTATTGGATATCTCTGTCATGTTATTTATGATTTTTTGCAATAAACTAAACTAAACTAGTTATGAGTTACGTCATACATGCTCAGTAAGTAGGATTTACTTTAGCACAAAGAGTCTGTAAGTAGGCGTTTCTCCTCAATGCATTGTAAATGCGTTCCATTTTCAAATCACTTTACCGTCACACATTGTTATAGTACATTTCATATCAAGCTATGCAGAACTTCTTGGTGAACAATTTCTTTTCGAACAAAATGATAAGAATTTCTTTACTGAAAAAAAAACTAGTAGATACGTAAGTTTCACGTAGGATAGCATGGTATGGGCTTGTCATGCGGAGGGATGAAAGTCATATTACGAGAAAAGTGTGCGGATGTTGATGGTGATTATAGAAAAAGAAATAGACCAAAGAAAAGATGGATGGACTGTGTCAAAGATGACATGACCAAGAAAAGAGTTAGCGCAGAGATGACGAATGATAAAGTTGAGTGGAAGAAGAAAATCTGTTGTTCCGACCACATTTAGCGTGGGATAAGGGCAAGTAGATGAGTGCCGCTAAGTTAAATCATCATCATCAATCTATATCAGTCATAATCAGCTGGACGTAGGTTTCTCCTAAGACGCGCCACTGAGCCCGGTTTTCGGCTCTTCTCTTCCAGTGCTTGCAAACTATATTTCGCAGATCGTCGCTCTACCTTGCTGGAGGGCGTCCTACACTACGCTTACATTTATTTATTTGTTTATTAGGACATCCAACAAAGGAAACACGAAAATAACAAATAATATTAACAAAACGTCTTAAAATGATGTGTCCCTCCAGTTATAGGATGCCACAGCATGCACAAAATTATCAACTCAACTAAACTAAACAAGCAATAAGTACTAGGCAAGTAAGTTAAATAGAAACTTAAATATAGAAACATAAAAACTAAAAATATAGTATTCGTTTGTCTGTTCCCCTTTCCTACTTTTCAGGAATGCCTTTTACTCCCCTACAAATTTTCTGAATCAAGCATTAGCAACGAAGTTTTTTTCATACACGTGTTATATATTTTTGGTGACTAATATGAAATTTTAAATAATTTATCGTCTCGAAGACGCTCCACAGCACATAATGAACCCTGTTCTCAAGTCAACATTTACCAATAAGTATTTGTGTCCTCACGCACACCACCACACGTGCGTGTGTGTGTGTGCTGCACAAGAATGCGATGCGTTGTTGACACAGGCAACTTCGATATTCCTTTATTTATTGCTATAAAAACCCTTTTCAACTGCCAACACACAAAAACCAACTCTATAACTAAACCTAGAAGCTTTAATTTAAATTGCAGTGCAGAAAATTTTGCAACGTTTTTAGCTGCAAAATTTCTAATCCCATCTAAGCTGGATTAGGTCCTAAAACACTAGATCTAAGGATGAATTTCCTCTGAGTTCACATCACCCTTTAGGACGTAGAGTAGTTGAGTCTACAGAGGGTATATTTAAATAAGGATTTATGCGTTGCGTCTGGCGTTTTAGCGAGATTCATGGATAAAGGAACGTTCCGGATTAAAAAAAAGAGATTTCGCGAAAAGATTGCAAGATTTGGGACCACAATGGGATTTGGAGACAGCTACTTGAGGTATCACCTCTTTAGAGTCTGGAAAAGCTTACACACATATTTTTGTTATATTTTTTAAATATTTTTTTTATAATTGTCATTATAAAATAATAGGTACGGAGTAAGCATGTAATTTAATCTGAAATATGTTTACGATAACTTTTATTCCAAAAAGTTATGCATGCCCACTAAGCTTCTTCAGGCTTCTGATAATGATGAGTATAATTTTAATTTATAATGGCAACGATAATTTTCAAATAGATCAGAGTATTTTTAACTACTATTCTAAAATTCTATATTCTAATGAATGTTTGTATGGGGAACCTCCCCTTCATACTTCAACGTTTTTATTTTTATTTGCACACCCCATCGAATATTGGAATTCAAAATAGAGGATTCATGAAAAAATAGAGCTCAAATTATCTCGGCTGTTTTTTTTTGGCTATAATATTTATATGATTAATTTTAGTTTTAAATGTATGGGGGAGTTTAAATCATTAGCTGGAATTCGCAAATCCACAATTCAATCAAAATCAAAATAAAAAATGTATTTATTCAATCAATGGAATCACAAGGATCACTTTGAAACGTCGTAAAGTTGTGAGTCTAGGTGCCAGATCCACGCGACCAAGAGGAATTTCAGAAAATCAATAATAACAAATAAAAAAATATTATCTTTGACTGTCCTCATAGCTTATCGATGATAACTCTGCTTTCTGCGCTTGAGGGCGTACTAGAGCACATAAGCTTGGAATAAAAAAGCCCAATGGTAGGTACTGGATTTGAACCCAAGACCTTGATCGGAAGGTGGGGCCGCTACCACTGCCACCAGTGCTTCGATATTAGAAACTAGGTTATAGTAATATAGTTATAACGCCTATATAAATGCTCAGAAACCTGTCTGACTGTCCGGTCCTTAATTACTGGCAATCAGGATGAGACAGCTGTCAGGATAGACCGGTATCCTAGCCTGGATAGTCTGTAGTTTATTACCGTTCTGTTGTTATAGTCTGTGCTATTAACATAGTTTTTCTATACCTGTTAGAAGCAGGCATAGGTTATAATTGCTACAAAAACTCAAACACACAAAACAAACTCAATGCAGAGAATAAAAAACAAAAGAAAATAACAATTGACAGGTAGTTTTTGTATTTTCGTCTTCTTCTTAATAAGATGACATCATAAATGACAAAGTTAGACTATAAAAAACGTTTAAAAAACAATTAAAGCGGCAAAACCGATTTTGATGAAATATCTATGGGACCAATTTGGAAATATTACTTTTCAGCTATTTTAGTTATAACAAATATTAAATAAGAAACAAAAAATAAAAACAAGTACTTTCTTTCTTATTTGAAGTCTGTTAAAAATAAGAAAAAGCTCGGCGACGGAATTGCTAGTCGCCAAATACCTAATTTAATAGTTCTCTTACTAATAAGAAAAATAAGTTAGTAATATTAAACGCAAGTATAATCTTAAGGCTCGTCTATCTAAAATGAAATCGAAAGTAACTTTATTGAAACTTAAAATAACACTTTCATTATCCTTTCCCACCAAAATGTTACCAAACCAGTTCCGATGCGATCCACAAAAAACATTATATTAATTTGGGATCCCACAAAAAAACGAAGATAGCAGCAGAGTAAAAAAAGCTAATGGCCATAAAAAAAGGAAAAAAACGAAAAAGGATTGATCAGAAAAAAAGAAAAAAATAACGACAAGCACGAAGAAAGGGTTTGATGAATACAGGTTGCTTTTTTTGTGGTGCTAACTGATTATTTGGTGTTATGTCATTATTTATTTTTCATTCTTTTTTTAATAGGAGCCGGCAAATTAGTTGAACCTTTTTAAAATGAGAGTAATTTGCGCAAGGTCCATGCACGTCAATGTTTTTAACTGATACAATAAGTATATAGGTACCTGTACTTACCACCTGGTATAGGTGTTGATAATACCTACCTAATTAAGTTTTCCGTTTCAATAGACAACGGTTTTTTAATAACTTACGTGTCTACAAAACCTAATTACAGAACAGGTAGGGTTTTATTTAAAAACAATACTTTTCGCATTGTTTTTGTAATATAACCCTTCCTGCCTTTTGTTTCTAAAGAAGCGGTTACAGTAATCGGTCTACAATAATTAGCGGTGAATAATATACTATTATCTCAGTTAATTGACGTTTGTTGGCTTTGGTTTTTACGCACATTGACGCTTCCAACTTGTCATATTGGGTAAATTATAAAATCAGTCCGTATTAATTTGAACCTAAACTAAAATACAAATAAAAATTGGTAGGCACAGGCAGACTTGAGGAACAGGCGTTTAGCGCTTTAACCATTTTATTTTTTGATCCTTCCAGCATAGATCTTCAGGTTATATTACTAGAATTAGAGAACTTGCTCATACGAACTTTTTTACGTTTATTATACAGCGGCAACTGCTTTTGAAAAGTCAAGGCATAGTTAGCGCGACAAATAGAATAAAATGTATGCCAATACACTGAAGAATGAGGTCCGTGAGATCGAAAGTCGTACACACTATTTATAGGAGAATACCGTTTGGCGATACTAGCGCCATCTTTTTCAGGGATCCGTAACAGAACCGCACTCATAGGGGCACTCGAGACAGGCAAACAGTTTGACTCAAATACGTAGATTTTGTCTATGGCAAATAGATTTTAGACTTTAAAAAATTTGATTGTTTACACAGCTGGTTTTGGTTTAAGTCAAATCAACATAATTATGCATAATCATACCTAATATAACAATATGAAAAATAAACTTAACGAAAACGAAGTCGCGCGAGATTCCACTAATATAGCATACAAATGATTGTATTTATCGGGTACAGGGTCCGTAAGGTAATGTCTGATTCACACTTGGCCAGTTTATAAATGCACTTGGCGATTGTAGAAAAACTTGATTCAAACAGTGTTCCTGATACGTTCGTAAGAACCTTGAAAAGTTGTGACACCTGATTATTCGGGAAACATTTTCCTTCACGTAATTGAAAACATTATTGAAATGTTATTTTTAACCGACTTCCAATCAAAAAGGAGGAGGTTCTCAATTCGGTTGTATTTTTTTTTTTTTTTATTTTTTTTTTTAATGTTTGTTACCGCATAACTTCGTCATTTGTGAGCCGATTTGAAAAATTATTTTTTTATCTGAAAGATACTGCTTCCAGATTGGTCCCATTTTAATTTTATTAAAATCGGTGTTGCCATTTTTTTTTAAATAATTTTTTTAATGTTTGTAACTGCATGCCTCCGTCATTTATGAACCGATTTAGAAAATTATTTTTTTATTTGGAAGGTTATGCTTACGTCCAGATTGTCCCAAACAAATTTGATTAAAATCGGTTTAGCCGTTTGACAATGAAGTCGGTTTCTCAAGTTTTTTAAACTTAAAACTATTGCTTACATTTTTGAAAGAAGGCTATTTTTTGTGCCTCGTGACTCCTTTCTTGATATCTCGAACTATGTGTATTAAAATCTCATGTGTTATTCTGATGTATAAGCTATATTATTGTAAAGTTTCATTAATATCCATTCAGTAGTTTTTACGAGAAAAATTAACAAACATCCATCTATCCATATTTGGGTTTTGACTAAAAACAAACATTAGGCAAAAAATAGTAATGAAATAAATTGATACGACATTGATACAAATTAAAATTGAAAAAAAAATATGTTGGGGGTTTGAAAATGTTTTCATAAAAAAGTCACCCTGTACAGTCAGGTCAGGTATCTAACATTATACTCTGTCATTGTTGCAGAGGTCAAAAATTCCTGCGTCCTTTCCGATGATTTTAAACACAATACCACTAAATAGACATTTATTGCATTTAGAGTTGATTTGTTTTATATTCTATGCGTTATGCTAATTTTTATTGAATTGATAAGTTATGAAGTTACCTACCTATACCTATATATAAGTGGTACCAATAATATAAGTGGTATTTCGGTATTTACCGTGATTACTATAGATACTTCTTCTTATCGTGTCCTAGTTCTTCCAAACCAACTGGCCTACCACGAGCTCCATATGGTTATGGTGGTTATGGCTGTCGAAATTGTGTTAACAGTGTCAGCACATTAAAACCCAAGAAGAAAATGAATGTGTGGGTCAGCCTATCTATACACAATTTGACAGCCATAACCATAACCATATGGAGCTCGTGGTAGCCCTGCAGTGTGGTGAAAAGACTTTGATGCATTTCAAAGAGGCTCTTTTCGTACACTTGGTAATGTTTTTCGACCTATTTTGGTTTTACGATATGCCGGTTTCCTCGCGATGTTTAGATTTTATTTTTTAATTTCTAGTCTAATGATCGAGGGTTTTTGCTTGGGGACGCTTCCGTCTGATACCGATTTGGATCAGTTGAGCTATCTCTAGCTAGATAGTTTGTAACGGTTGGAAGATAACTCAACTTTTCCTTGTGTATTTTGTTAATGTTTGTTTAATTGCAAGTTTCTTTGTGTACACAAATGTTTGTTTAATGTTACAATGAAATTTTAAATCCTTATCTAAAATTAATGATAAGTAGGTATATATATACTTAAACGTATTGATCCAAAATGCATCTTTCCGAAAAACATACGATACTTTACATACAAAGTGTTAATAAAAATCAAAGATATCAATCTCGTATGATTCCCACGGATCCACCCCTGACATTACAAATTTACATAAAAACTCGTTTAAAACCAACCCTATTCCATCGTCATAAGGGGTATAATTTTAAGGGTTTGCCGAAGTTGCCCGAAGTCGGCCGATTGTTGCCGAATCGCCTGCAGCGTGAACAGGTGCTCTATCCATCTTGAGACCGGACGCTGGAGGTTGAACATGTCTTGATACTTCAGGACTAATTTTATTAGTATCTTCGTGTTTGCACTGAGTTCATCACTCTAGATGTTTAAGTCTCATTTGCACTGGCATGGCAGCCAACAGCAAATAAAAACAAAAAAATGATTTAAAAAATGCGTGTATAAATAAAAACATTCAAGGATTAAGCCCTTTCAAAACAAAGTGGTTCGCAGATAATAATTTATCTAGGAAATAATTAATTTTTTACTTTTATCGTAGGACGAGGCCTGAAACAAGAGGATACAGAGGCCTATGCCTAGCCGTGGGTAATGTCAGGCTTTCAGTATTCAGTATGTTAATTGCATTATTATGCATGTAAATTTAATATTGACATATTTTAGACTTTGACTAATGAGTGTAGGTACGGTTGTAGGTAATAAATATTGCACATCGGCATTTCTGCTTTCGTTAGCCGATGTGCAATATTTATTACTATACCGAGTAACGAATGATCTCTCATGAAACGTTTATTTATTCAAGTACCAAGACTGTTGAGTTCCTCTATGTATTTATTCCTCCATAAGATTATCGAAGGATTAATAAAGAATGTCGGTCTGTATGTCCGTCTTATAACATACCTTCCTACTTATATCTTACAGCCTCACGAGTATCTTCTGTTGTTCTTCTTAAACTGACTCATTCAAAATGAAAGGAACACACGGGTATTTATCTCGTATAATAAGATATTTAATTGTATTCTAAGTATTATATGTACTAGCAGTTGGTGACCGAGCTTCGCTTGGTATTTTTTATTGTTAATTTGTATTTTTAAGAAATCATAAGATTCATATTATCTTTACTGGCTTATTCTTACTGAACAGGCTTATTCTTACTGACCATTTGCTGGATATGCTTGCAGTTAGTTGCTAACAATCGTCAATAGAAGGCAAGAGCAGTCACATATTCAGTTTATATTTAATTATTACCCCTGCATACTTAATTTCGTGAAAATCGTTGGCGCGGTTTCCGAGATTCTGATTATGTATATACAAGATTAAAGGTATTAGACTAGCAGTAAGTGACCGAGCTTCGCTCGGTATTTTTTTGATAACGTACTTATGAATGATGAAATCATATATTTCGATCTTACTAACATACTACAACAATAAAAAATAAGAACTGGTTATTTAAAAAAAAAACACGAGTGCAATGAGATAGAAACTTCTGGAACTTGTCTACAGAGTATTTACGTAGTCCTTTAGTTCCAAAACTCGACAATAGATGGCGTTCTCTGTGAAACATAACCCTTGAGTTCTCTGGTTCTCACAGAGCTTAGTTTTTGCTTCTGAGCAACAGATGGCGCTAGGAGTAATGATATTATGAACAAGATGTTTGTTCTTCACTCCGAACGCCGATATTTTCTAAAAATAAATCCTAGCTAGATCGATTTATCGTCCCCAAAAACCCCTTTACACTAAATTTCATGAAAATCGTTGGTGCCATTTCCGAGATCCTAAATATATATATATATACAAGATTTTCTCGTTTAAAGGTATAAGATATATTAAAAAAAAAGTATTTTAGTATTATACCATCTATCTGGTTCCCATAGTACAAGCTCTGCTTAGTTTGGGGCCAGATAGTGTTGTGTGAATGTTGTTTCTTCTTCTTGTCGTGTCACTGATTATTTCGAACCAAGTGTGGTGAAAAGATTTTAAGTGCGCTTCAAAGAGGCTCCCTTTCGTGCTCTTAACACATATTTTTGAACTATTTAGGTTCCACGATGTTGTTGTGTTGAAAATCATTGACACAGATAAGTAATTAAAACTAGCGGACCCTAAATATCTAGGGTCCGCTACTCCAAACGAGAAGACCATCTTAGAAGAGACAAAACAGTAATCCGCGTGTAATCACGGTTCGGTGGCTGCGCCAGCGCATTCGACACGCCGAACCTACTGTAATTATTACTTTAATTATGATTTAAAAATGTTTGGGTTCGTATAAATAGCTTTAGTGATAGGGTTTCTATTCTAGGCCACTCTATACACAACAACATATGGTCCACCTGATGTTTGAAAGCATCGTAGGTCATGCACGTCAGAAACGTGCCCTGCGATGTACTGCCCTGCGTCCATCAACTTGAGGCATACATATTTTATAGACAGAACAGAAACACATCATTTCTGTGAAAATTTTAACTGTCTAACTACAGACAGTGGAGTCTAAGGGTCCTATTTAACACTAAAAACTAAAAACCCTTTAGTCTAGCTATAACACGCACACCATTTCTTTAGTTTGTATAGTAGTTATAAATATGTTATTTTTAATTAAGCTTAGTTTTTTTTTTGGTTATTATCCATGTTTTTTGTTTCGTGTGCTTTTTTTTGGATTTTGGATTAGCATATTCTTTAGTTTTGGACATTTTGGACAAATTTACGCTACATCTTTCTATCTTACAGACCTAATATCAAAAAGAGTATAGGTAAAACCGTAGTCTACCTTTGCTCCTCAGCGAAATCTCGCGTAACAACAAGAATTTAAGCATATTCGCAGAGACGAATGGAAAAATATATTCATTTGATGGACCGTAGTTTATCTTACATCTGGGAAAACACACCGAAAAAATATCGCGGGCGAAGGAAAATATTCGCAAATGAAAAAACAGCAGCCGCCCGTCCGCAGGGCTGGGAACTGGGTTATCTAGGCTACAAACGATAATAATGGTTTTAAATTGAGTTTCTAATGAAAAGATTATACATGAATGTAGCGGTGAAAATTATGTTTAGTTTACTCATTTTTGCCTACGCCTTCTGCAGCCGTGGGTTCGATCTCCACTGAGAACATTTGTGTGGTGAACGCAGATGTTTGTTCTCTGTCCGAGTGTAATATTGTAGACTAAGGCCCGTATTCCGAAACAGCGCTTGAGTCTGAGTCAAGCCTCAAGCATTTATGACAGTTCTCCATTGAAAAGTGTCAAAAATCTGTGCTTGAGGCTCGACTCAGACCTAAGCACTGTTTCAGAATAAGTGTAAGTATTATTCACAACAAAACAAGTATTATATCAGCTATCTGGTGCCCATAGTACAAGCTCGGCTAATTTGGGGCTGGATAGTTTTGTCTGGATTGTCTACAATATTTATTTATTTACAAGGATATTTTTTGTTATAGTAGAACTCATTGTGTGTGGCTCGTCCGGGGAAGACTACCACCATGCCTATTTCTGCCGTGAAGCAGCATAGCTGGTGTTTCGGATTGAAGGGTGTGGGTGCCGGTGACATTACAGGCACGTGAGGCTGAACATCTGTATGCCTCAAGTTGATAGACGCAAAGCACGTTCCTGGCATGGTGGTAGTACTTGCTTCGCAGGAACACCTTATACCCCCATCACCTTTTTACCACCGGACTTCTAGACGCACGGATATAAGTGCCACTCTTTTATGGTGGATATCCCACACTCACGTACCTACAAAGCGTTTTGATTCCACTTTTATTGTACGAACTGCCAAAGAGTGGAACTCTACCGGCGTCAGTATTTCCGGAACGCTATATAATTTGGGAATTTTTAAGACAAGAGTGAACAGGTGGATTTAGGCTAAGCATGCTCCATCTTTGGCTGCATCCTCACTTTCCATCAGATGTGATGGCAGCCAAATGCTTAGCTATCTTATATAAAAAAAAATTGTCCTGTATTTCCCCGGACGAGCCCTTCACAAAGAGCTATTACTACTACAAACATTGTTCTGGGTCTACGGACAGCCCTGAACACCGTTCTGTCCAAACGAGTCAGCGTCACTTAGAACAGTGACACTTGTTTCTAAATGAGAGTTAGCAGTCCTCTACCTGTTTTTCTTTGTATTACTTTAGTAAATAGTGTTATCTAGTTTTTTCCTTTAGGGTGATCTTACGAAGCTGGTACGGTCAGTGAAAATATTATGTGCTGGCTGCAATAGAGTGAATACGATTCGTTTGAAAGTTTCTTAACAGTAGATACTAATTTAACAAAAAATGTACGCTTGTTTTTATTTATCCGTTTCCTTGCGGACAAAATAAATAAAGTAATATTATCAAATAATTAAATGAAGTCAAGGTATATTTTTTTAGTAGGGGCTTGCCGTGGTCATTCTTTTTTTTTATCACATTGCATTTCTTAATTTTACTCATTATAATGGTGCCTAAACTTAGAATAGCAATACGTATGACGTACAAAATAAAATGTCTCACAATCTACACTCTCTTTTCATCACCATACTTCGAAATTCATGTAAAATACCCCAATTTTCGTAGCACCCACAAGATTACAAAGATAATAGGGCCACAGCTTATACAACAGTTACAGGGCAACCTATAGAGACACTGAATATAGGATAACTAGTGGAATCACGTGCCTTCGCTCGCGTTATCACGGCGATTGAAGTTTATACAAACTTAAATCGCCGCTGCAGACCTTTAGGGGCTGAATTTCATTTCATGAATTCATAAGTTTTAATCAATAAATCCTAATGTTTTTCATGACAATTGATATTTTTTTGGCTTCAATATATTGGTAAGTGACGATGTAGCCAACGATGGAGCAGTACGGTCAAAGAGATGTATTCACTCTTTCCAATTTTAAGAAAAACCAAGGAGGTTGGAAACCCTTTACGCAAGGAGTTTTCAATGTATTTCAATCAAGGAGGTTGGAAACCCATGACAGCTGCGCAGCAAGGAGTTTAATAAGTCAAAAAGGTTTCACACTCCAGGCTCATTGCAGCAAGGATTTTAAGCACGTAGCTATGATATATATTTATATAAAATTAGTAAGGCAAGTGACCGCACACGCAGCTATAATATTTATATCTATGACGTCACCAACTTATACCGTAATCTTAGACAATTTAGATCACCGTAATTAACAGTAATATATAATAGAGCATGGCATATTTTATACATTTGTTATAGGTACGTCCGTGACGGGCTATAAGGGCTGCATGCAAGAACAATGTTTGAGTCTGAGTCCAGCCTTAAGCATTGATTTTATGATACTTTACTATGGAGACCTGTCAAAATTCTTGAGGCTCGACTCGACTCAAGCATTATATTTGCATACGATCAGAATCTATACTGGTTTTCAAGAAAGAAGTATAGTGATATAGGCCGTAACTCCACACAGTTTCCCCACAAATGAAGCAGCGACAGCGTCGCGATGAAAAAACAGCCCAAAAATCATCGTGTTGCTTTAGGCAAGAGAAAATATTGGGCTCGGTAAGCGAAGAATAACAGTAGCGTGTGCGCAGGGGTTGTTTTTACTCCTATTGTATCCCCCTGCGGGTTTTTCACCCGTTTTTCTCTGGGTCGACCTTCACCCCTGTGTAGGGCATAGGTTTAGCATTGTACGTATTCGAAGATAGGTACCTATTTTTAGGTGTTCTTATTCACACATTTTATATAAAAAAAATTGTTTCAGTAATATTTATGGCTGCGGGTTAGGGCCTCGAGCTGGTGGCTCTTACTTTTCAACCAAAAACTGCCAGAGCTATAACTTTGTCCATTCTTCTTCTTCTACCAGTTCTTTAGAACCAGCGTGGTGATAGGATTAAAGACGCAATAAGGTTTGTGCACTCCGATCTTCTAACCAGTAGTTGATTGGTTAAACTTTCTTCTTCGAATTACCAAAAAAATCAATTTTTGCATGCCACGTGCCGATTTTCATGCGCGTGCTTGTCACGCACGTCCTGACGACGAAGTGACGGCTCGATTAGATATCGATTCACTTCTTTTTATCGATTTATTGAACTTTTCTGATCAGTTTCGTGTTTTTTTGTCGTCTGTTGGCCGTTTTTTGGCTCGCTTCTGGTAGAGTTGTCATGAAAAATAAAATGGCGGATAATAGTAATGCAGTTTTACGTTGTTGCCTACTTATTAACCTACCTCTATTTTTAAAAAACGTAAAAATACGTTTTTTAATAATACCCGAAACACTATAATTCTGTATCTGGTAATAATCTATGCAAATATTATAAACCTGAAGAGTTTGATTGTTTGTTTGGTTGAACGCGCTAATCTCGGGAACTGCTTGCTGGTCCGAATCGAAAAAATATTTTGGTGTTTGATAGTCCATTTATCCGTGCGAAGCTAGGGCAGATCGCTAGTATAAAATAAAGAAAGAGAAAGTGTAGAAAAAAATTATGAACTTTGAACTAACATCTTGAATAGCCTATTTAGCTCCGTTAGGAACTCACTTAGATAATGACAAGTTAACGAGACCTTCCATTTCTAAATTCAAACCAATAAACAAATTTCCATTGGTATTTTGAAAATAGAACGTGAACAAAATGGGCTTTGTGTGGTTTTAAAAGTCTAGGCTAGGTCATCGCGTATAATATAAATTAAAAAAAAAGTTGATTACCTCGTTATAATAAGTACATATACTATGCATATTGCATATGCACTATTCTATCTGCCTAGGCCTTGTCAGAATACCAGGGTTGCACTGTGTAGCATGATGTGATGTGACCTACACGGTGCGACAAATACTGATCCAAGGATCTAATTGAATGTGTGAAATTTTGTTACCATATCTTTTTTTTTAATTTGTTTTTGTGGTTAATAAATGTATTTTCTTTCCTTCTTTTTGTTTATATTATTTAATAAATAAACCCGTTATTTAAAATGCCATTATTAGTAGGTAAGAGTATGTTCATATAAATGTCCGGACAAAAAGTGTAGGTATATCTCGTCTCGTCTCTATTCTCATCTTCATACCCAATCTCTCTTTACTAGTAATTTTACTTTTTACAACTTTTTTATCTCGTTATGGCTATTGTCGGCGGACAGTGCAACTTGTTTTTAGTTTTTAACCGTTTCTTTTTAATGGTTCAGTTAAATATCGACCGTTATCGACTTTTTTTATCGCGAAGAATTTCTGTTCTATTAAGCGTTGTATCGGCGTCTTAATCTTTTTGGGAAATTTGTCGGCGATTGGCACTTTCCCAATTAGTAACAACAAAAGATGTAGGTAACAAGTAACAAAAGTACCTGATGGTTAGGTACTTTTGTTACTTGAAAGGTAGGTACTTTTATAAATTTACTTTTTGACCTAGGTTGTGGGGCACATATAAGCTAAGTTAGGCTTCGATGAAATTTAAAACTCACGTAATCTCCTTGAAATATTTTTTTTTAAATGAATTGATTTTTACGTCGCAGCCAACTGGCATTCGCCGCTCAATAATTTCATGTCTAGCCGCTTTGCTAAAAAATCATCAAAGTAATTGAAAGATAAAAACAGTTTTAAAGCATTGTAAAATTTTTAAAATTTTATTGTAAAATATAATTTTAACCCAAACAAGTTTCCCTATGCATTAAAGTTTTACTACTATCCATATTAAAACATAATACATAGAGGATAAATTATACCTAAGGTATATGTATAAGTTTGTTTCCGCCGCGCCGCCCACACCAGCTTAGCAGCTAGACTAGGATAAACAGGACTGGTTTGTCTAAAATTCACTTTCTACTAATGATAGACAGCTATTTAATATTACCACTTTGACACCTAAAAAATTTGAGAAACTTACTTCATGGCCAAACTGCTAAATTGATTTTGATAATTATACATATAATATCTATGGAACCATCTATCTGGGATAATACTTAACAAGGTACACTTTTAGATAAAAAAAAAATCATATCGGTTCATAAATGCGGAAGTTATGCAAACAAACATTAAAAAATTCAACCAAATTGAGAACCTTCTTTTTTATTTTAAGTCGGTTAAGAAGACAATAAAATTTAACAAAATTCTTATAAAATAAATATAACAATGGGTGGTCTTATCGCTAAAAAGTGATACCTTCCAGACATTACACACATGACAGACAGACCAGACACAAGACCACCAGTGCTCTAGTATCTATGAGAGTTATCTATTTACATAACCAGACTATCAAAACTAGCTAGAGTAGTGAATTGGGCAAACAATTGCCCCCGGGCTAGCACCTGTCTGGTAGCGCTTACCTGCACGCGATGTCTGTCTAACTGTGATTGCTAGCACCTACCGTCGTTGACTGATTTAGACTTAAAAACAGAAAAAAGCGGCCAAGTGCAAGTCGGACTCGCCAATGAAGGACAAAAGTTCTTGTAGTTCGTCGAAAGGTAAATTGCGGTTTACGATTTAAGACGTATAAAAAAAACTACTCACTAGAGCGTTCAAACCAAATTTCGTTGAAAGTTTGCATATATTTTTTACATCGTATATTTTTTTTAGTTTTATCATTCTCTTATTTTAGAAGTTAGAGGGACACATTTTACCACTTTGGAAGTTGTCTCTCGCGCAAACTATTCAGTTTAGAAAAAAACGATATTAGAAACCTCAACTTCATTTTTGGGCATCACATAAGGGCTTTTCTAAAAATTCTAGATTTTGCCAAAATATTCTAGAATAGAATGCTACTAAACGTTCTAGAATGTTCTTTAGCATTCTAGAATTATCTAGAATAATCAAATTTATTTCAAAGACTACCCGGGCAAAGCTAGGATTCGCTGCCCGTTCTTTTTTAAAGTGGGAAAGTCCATTCTCTATAATAGCTACAGTAGTAGGTATGTCTAACGGAACACAATCGTTACCACTAATGTCATAATTAAACCCATCCTAAATCGTACTTGGTGGCCATTTCACTAAACGACTGCACGAGTTTTTGCAACACCTATTCTGTAAAACTTCTAACATCTCACTTTTTATTTTATAACTAGTTGATAGAACAAGCAGATACCAGTTTAATGTCAAGTGGTCACCATCCTTATAACAAAGCATTTCCTCGTAGGCGCACATCAGTACCCCTACCGGGAACCAATCGTATGAAATCGGTGTGCGGTCCCTGACGCCGTGTGCGGTGCCTGACGCCTATCGCTGATCGTATCGCCCACCTCTACCACCATTTTGTATGGAGAAACCAAAAGCGCCCCTAGCAGATTCTTCCAGAAGCATGAATAGCGATTGCGAGACGGTGCCAAATCAGGTTACAAAGACAGAGTTGTCTTTGTAACCTGATTTGTGATAAAATTTGACAGTTTTGTGGATGAAAACAGATCTGCTATTAATGTCCCTGTAAGGTGTCCAGATTTGTTCTCGCGAAAAACGAGTAGATTATGCCGTTTTCAGGTTTAATTAACTAGCTTACCAAATTGAGCAATCGGTTTTTCCTTGATTTTTGAATTCTCCGTAATTCGAAAATCCAGGAGGTTCGTTCAAAAATAGCCAAACGTGCTTGATCGATGTTTTCCCTATACAATTGTCCCTCTGCATAAACACATAACATAACCTGGATAGCTGCTAAAAAGCTTCAATCTAAATCGTGCGTGACTTATCAATAGTGGACAATGGCGTTCGAGAATTGAATTCGTCTGTCCAGAGTAACACCGGCGCGTGTTGTGTGAAATCATTACATCTACGTGACTCATACTTTTTAAGCCGTCATCATTCATTATTTTAGATTGATTGGCTTTTAGTTATTTTTAGGAACAGTTAGTTTTAGCAAAAGTAATTATATTCGCATTGAATTAAGTATTGTTTGACTTGGCTCGTTGGTAACTTAATTATGATTTAGATTAATCATCATTTAAATTATCATTTTAATTATAAATTGCTCATTATTTAGTTTTTCAGATGATTCAGATTCTTTTACTTGATTTATTTTTATTCTAGTGTGTATTTTGGTGTTGTCTGTATGGGTGTTAATTCTAAGACTATTCCCAAAAAAAATATGTATGTATGTAAGTACGTATTATATTAGTTATCTAGTTCCCATGGCACAAGTTCTGCTTAGTTTGGGGCTAGAAGATAATTTTGTGTGGATTGTCCCTAATATTTGTTTTTATTTAATGTCTAAATTAAGCAGAGAAAAGTATAACAAATCGAATAAGTTCTAAAAAGCTGATAATCATTACGATAAGTTGATATAATTACGATCATTCGACGATAATTACGATAGTTTGATGGTAATTACGATAAGCAGTTCATCTGGTCAGCTGACCTTCCTGTCAGCTTCGGAAGCTGACACGGCACTTACGTTCGCAACCTGCACGACCGAGCTTCCGTCTGGAAACGTGATGGAGTTAGGATTGTACACCACTCTACAAGATCTCGTGATGCTTTTGTAAATTGGCTTATTGTAAAGGGCTGGTCCGGGGAAGTACTACCACCATGCCTATTTCTGCTGTCAAGCAGCGTTGCTGTGCTTCAGTTTGAAGGGTGTGGGTGAAACTCTGTATGCCTGGTTTTCTAAATTGTCTTATTTTAAAAGGCTCTTCCGGGGAAGTACTACCACCATGCCTATTTCTGCTGTCAAGCAGCGTTGCTGTGCTTCAGTTTGAAGGGTGTGGGTGAAACTCTGTATGCCTGGTTTTCTAAATTGTCTTATTTTAAAAGGCTCTTCCGGGGAAGTACTACCACCATGCCTATTTCTGCTGTCAAGCAGCGTTGCTGTGCTTCAGTTTGAAGGGTGTGGGTGAAACTCTGTATGCCTGGTTTTCTAAATTGTCTTATTTTAAAAGGCTCTTCCGGGGAAGTACTACCACCATGCCTATTTCTGCTGTCAAGCAGCGTTGCTGTGCTTCAGTTTGAAGGGTGTGGGTGAAACTCTGTATGCCTGGTTTTCTAAATTGTCTTATTTTAAAAGGCTCTTCCGGGGAAGTACTACCACCATGCCTATTTCTGCTGTCAAGCAGCGTTGCTGTGCTTCAGTTTGAAGGGTGTGGGTGAAACTCTGTATGCCTGGTTTTCTAAATTGTCTTATTTTAAAAGGCTCTTCCGGGGAAGTACTACCACCATGCCTATTTCTGCCGTCAAGCAGCGTTGCTGTGCTTCAGTTTGAAGGGTGTGGGTGAAACTCTGTATGCCTGGTTTTCTAAATTGTCTTATTTTAAAAGGCTCTTCCGGGGAAGTACTACCACCATGCCTATTTCTGCCGTCAAGCAGCGTTGCTGTGCTTCAGTTTGAAGGGTGTGGGTGAAACTCTGTATGCCTGGTTTTCTAAATTGTCTTATTTTAAAAGGCTCTTCCGGGGAAGTACTACCACCATGCCTATTTCTGCTGTCAAGCAGCGTTGCTGTGCTTCAGTTTGAAGGGTGTGGGTGAAACTCTGTATGCCTGGTTTTCTAAATTGTCTTGTTTTAAAAGGCTCTTCCGGGGAAGTACTACCACCATGCCTATTTCTGCTGTCAAGCAGCGTTGCTGTGCTTCAGTTTGAAGGGTGTGGGTGAAACTCTGTATGCCTGGTTTTCTAAATTGTCTTATTTTAAAAGGCTCTTCCGGGGAAGTACTACCACCATGCCTATTTCTGCTGTCAAGCAGCGTTGCTGTGCTTCAGTTTGAAGGGTGTGGGTGAAACTCTGTATGCCTGGTTTTCTAAATTGTCTTGTTTTAAAAGGCTCTTCCGGGGAAGTACTACCACCATGCCTATTTCTGCTGTCAAGCAGCGTTGCTGTGCTTCAGTTTGAAAGGTGTGGGTGAAACTCTGTATGCCACGCTGGGCAGTGCATCGTAGGTTCCTAGAAGAACAGGCAATAAACGGCTTGGTTCCTATAATATATTGTTTTTGTATGATCCTTTTACAAAACAAATAAAATAATACCTGCTTAATAGAAGTGAAGTTCCAGTGTGGTTCCCAACACTTTCCTCCAGGGCTAAGGTTATTGGTTTTTCTATCAGCTATAGTTGTATATATACTGATCTTTTCAATGGAGAACTGTCATAAAATCTGTGCTTGAGAGCTGTTTCTGAGTATGGGTTAAAAGTTCCACTGGATCATTAAGTCATGTACTTAGGTATCAAAATTGTATTAACACAAAAATGTATGATTGAAGGAAATAATAAAGAGCAAACTTGTTGAGTAGGCAATAACATAGATAATGCTTCGGTAGGTCACTTAATTGTGTAGTTTCAACATAATTTATTTACACACGCAAACCTTGAAAATGAATAATGCACGACCAATAGCCATGACCCCAGGCGTCGTCAGTTGCGCGTAGCGTGCCGAACTCGCCCGAACAACTTCGGACGCCGTCGGTAGAGCCGAGCCGGCACGAACCGGCACCCGCAACGGGCGGCGGCCATTCCACCTTAGCGTGTAGCGTCGACTCCACGCTTGTTTTTTCAAAATATTACTTTATTCAAAATGAATCCCTTCAACAAGAAGAAAGATAAGATACTCATTGAATTGGTGAAGAACTACCCAGTGCTGTACGATCAATCGAATTCGAATTTCAAAAACTGTATTGTGAAGCATAAAGTGTGGGAGTGCATTAGTGCTACTATGGATATACCAAGTAAGTAACCTTACCGACTGATAGCTTACGGCGCGGGTTTGATGAAAGTAGATTCTAGATGTGTTGTGGTTTGCGCTTGTGTTGGCGTTTCGTTCAATGATGACACAGTGTGAGAAATAGATGCTATGTCAACATGATAACGAAACGCAGACCGTGCACTTTGTTTAAAATGCCGTTGCCGCTATTTAACGATTATAGTGTACCGGAGAACGTTGAAACGGAGAATTATGAACCATGGCTTTTTATATTATATATGTTTAGTTGATTATTATACCTAAAATGTATCAATTATAAGTGAAATAGCACAGACTAATAACGCCCAAGTCATGAGATTTGTCGACAAAATAAATGAGAGTAGAAGTTTAGCCGAAATCTTTGCTATGAAACTAAAAGTATATTAATATGGAATATAAATGAAGGAATTATAATAGCATACATTATTACTTCGTTTTTAGACTGGCCTCTCAGCTCAGCTGGTAGTAGCACTGCCTTCTGCGCCGTAGGTCGTGGGTTCGATCCCCACCAATTACAAATATTTGTTCAGTGAACACAGATATTAGTTAACTGCCTGGTTGTTACTTTTATTCTAAGTATGCATAAGAAAAGGCGAAAGGTTTTAGTGTAATATACTAAGTATTATAATATAAATATTATATCAGCTACCTCATAGTACAAGCTCTGCTTAATTTGGGGCTAGATAGAGTTGTTTGGATTTCCACAATATTTATATTTATTTATTTATTTAGTTCCAGATCTGAAAAAGCGCTGGAAGCACTTCCGAGACCACTACCAGAAGAAGCTACGGGCAGAGAATGCTGGTCTAAAGAGCCTCCACACATGGGAATATAAAAGCCATCTCAGCTTCCTCACAGAGTACAGCAATCAGAAGGACAAGATGAAAGAGGATTCGGACCAAGAAGATACGGACACCGAAGGCTTCATGCCAGACGGTGGTATACCAGTCCAAAGCGTGCTGAATGACGATGGACTGGAAGCAGACGAAGACGACCCAGACATGGAACCAATCGAGGCTATCCCAAAGAAGAAAAGGAAGAAAATGGATAACCTAGCAGCAGCTCTCGAAAACAGACTAGCAGAACGATTTCGTTTTGAAGCCGCAAAAGAGAAAACCCCAACTCACAAGTTCTTTGAGTCCATGGCGGATATTGTGGTGGAATTCCCGCCACATTTAGCGGCTGAGGTAAGACTGAAGGTCTGCCAAGTGGTCAATGATACGGAGATGAAGAAGCACAATGAGCAGACGTTCATGTGATGGTAGTGACTACTTCAGTTTGAAGTAAAACTCATCAGAAAGAAACAGTTTGTGGATATGTTGAGAGCGTGTGAAGTAACCTTATAGATAGTGCAATCCACGAAGACGCGCCCCACTATTCCTCCTAACCGTTTATAGTATATGTGTGCAAGCTTCCGTCAATGTTTGAGTGTTATCGGTACACACTAATTACCTATGAGTGCACACGCACACTACAATGAATAGACTACGGTTCGCGACTGCCGCTCGGAGCAAACTCCCCGCACCCCGCGAGGGGCGCGTCTTCGTGAATTGCACTATCTATACCGACATACCCACCAGATTAGATATTTTTATAATATTTAGTGGTTATTCCATGACTATTTCAAGGTTTTGTAAATGTGAGAAGGATCATTGAGCTATGTTAAGGAAACAAGTACAAAAACCTGACTGGAAAATGTATAAATCATGGTCAAAATGATCCATTGACAAATATGATTTTAGTGTGGTTTTACACGAATTATTTATATAAAGTGTAGATTATGTTACTTATGTCTGGTTTCACAGATTGCTAATCAACAAATTAAATATTCGACTGTTGTTTATCTTCAATTTTGCAAGCAAATATTGGAGTTAAACCAGCCTTTGTTGCATTACCTTAAGTAAGTATTAGATTAAAAAAACCTTAAATATGGAACTCAAACACACGACCTTTCCCTAGATTAAAACATTTTAAACTTTCACTATCATGCCAATTCTCTTTGATTTATTAATCTAAGCTAATTTTATAGATTTTCTTATTAAATATTTTTGTAAAAAAGCATTTTTTTATGTCTAAGATTTTTCCTTCTTAAATTAATTCTCTTGTATCCACATTTTGAAATCATCAACAAAAAATCATCAATGATTTTAACCGAGTTTTACAGAGGCAAGGCTATGTTACTATAATATTGAGCTTATCTTTATATGGACGACATACCTTGCCCAAAGCTACCGGTAAAATACATCTTTTCACATCAGTCAAGCCGTGACTGCTTCGAATGATGTGTACCATTCCGAATACCTAATCGATTCTAAACATCTCGATTGAAATAACATCTCGATCGTCGAAAAAATATGGGTCATTGACACGTGAGAGAATGGAGTCATTGGTGTTGAAAGCATGCGAACCACAGATCAGCTGTCAACGTCAGCCTGAAGAAGTGATAGACCTTTCTATACATTTCTAGTAAAAAATATTCTAAGCCCTATCCATCCTCTAACTTTCCACGATCAACAATGTCGTCGATCCATCGGAAAGTTGTAAGAGTAGGTAAGATCAGCTTTAATACCTTCGGTAGGTTAGTTACTAAAGCTGGTTTTGAGTTAGGTCTGATTTGGGTACTCTATTCTAAGTTTCGCTTATTGCCGACCGAGTCTTGGTTTTCCGTTTTTGAACAGTGGAGCCACAATAAGCGCCTCTAGCGGGTGTGTCGGGAATCATTCATTCATACAAATCCGCTGAATACTACTTTTTAGGGTTCCGTAGCCAAATGGCAAAAACGGAACCCTTATAGATTCGTCATGTCTGTCTGTCTGTCTGTCTGTCTGTCTGTCTGTCCGTCCGTATGTCACAGCCATTTTTCTCCGAAACCATAAGAGCTAGACTGATGAAACTTGGTGAGTAGATGTATTTTGTGAACCGCATTAAGATTTTAACACAAAAATAGAAAAAAACTTATAAATTTTGGGGGTCCCCATACTTGAAACTGAAACTCAAAAATTTTTTTTTCATCGAACCCATACGTGTGGGGTATCTATGAATAGGTCTTCAAAAATGATGTTGAGGTTTCTAACATCGTTTTTTTCTAAACTGAATAGTTTGCGCGAGAGACACTTCCAAAGTGGAAAAAAGTTGGTCCCCCCCCCTCTAACTTCTAAAATAAGTGACTGATAATGCTAAAAAAAATATATGTTGTACATTACTATGGAAACTTTCAACGATATTTGGTTTGAACGAGATCTAGTCAGTAGTTTTTTTTTTATACGTCATAAATCGTAAACCGCAATTTACCTTTCGACGAACTACTAGAACTTCTAGAACTCTATGTTATATTACTTACTGCTACGGAACCCTTCATGGGCGAGTCCGACTCGCACTTGGCCGCTTTTTTTAGGGTAATGTTTTGATGTACATTACTATGCCAAGTTCCAACGACATTTGGTTTGAACGAGATCTAGTGAGTAGTTTTTTTTATACGCCATAAATCGTAAACCGCAATTTACCTTTCGACGAACTACAAGAACTTTTATATTATGTTACTTGTTGCTACGGAACCCTTCATGGGCGAATCCGACTCGCACTTGGCCGCTTTTTACCTTTAGATGTACTCACTTATATTTTTATTATTTCACTTCAGAAGGTAAGGATTTCACTTTACCGAAGGCATCAATGCACAGCGATGGACTTGCTTATTCCTTACTGATAACCGGCGTCAAATAAACAGTGATAAGCGAAGAATTATTTTCCCCAGAGAAAATTAGTTATTACAAAGGAATTAATTTTCTTCGCAGATAACCGACATTTGAAATGGTTATCTGCTAAGAAATAATATGCCTCAGAGATAACTGATTCCTGCGTTGCCCTTAGGTCACATACATAGTTTTATACCCCAAACTAAATTACCTATGCGTCACATTACGAGCACGAGCCCCCAATTTTAACCCATTCAGGAGCTTAATTCTCGGGCCGACCGAGATCATTTTGCAATTTTATTTTATTGCTTCTTTTCGAAGAGAGAATGGATGATTTCTTTGAGAGCGACGACCTCATCGTAGAAGCCTCGACAGCTACGATATACGGAAAACGTAGAAAAAGTGCGGGCTTGTGCAATGCCAATGTGTATTTAAGGGACAACTTTCCCGATCAAAAACGTCAGTTTGTGTCTCTTTTGTTTACATGCAAACAAACCAAGAGCAAGAGATACGAATTCTGAAGAAAACAGGAAAACATTAACGACTGTTTTAAAATAGGCTGATGTGAGTAGGTAGCCAACAGCCTTGCGATGATCTTTATAACTTCATCAAGATATTTAAAAAAAAATGCCTAATCATAATAATAGTGTAGTCTAGTTACCAGACACAGGTAAGGTAATTAAGGACACCGGCGCGCCGCTTCGCTACTTATCAAGCACGCATGTCTGGTGTCCCGTCTAACACTGATTACATGATTCATGCGCTTTATTAACTGACTATAAATAAATAAGAAAGAGGTTCTCAATTCCTGTCATTTATGAACAAATTTGATTGAAAAATGTTTAATCTGAAAATAGCATCCTGATAGAAATTATATCAAAATCAAAATAGTTTGGCCATGAACTCGGTTTCTCAGGAAAAAAGTGGTTTTGCTTTTACTGGGAGAACATTAACTGGCCGTACAGTTAACCGGACCTCTTTTATTTAACGGAGACACAATAAGCGCCCCTAGCGGGGATGCCGAGAAGCTTCATAATTACAAAACCCGCACACAAAAAGGTCGCACGTCTTTGTGAAATTGATGAAAGATTGAGACCTATGAAACTCCTTGCTGCGCAGGTTTCTTACCTCTTTGGTAAAAATGACAGGTGTAAGAAAGGAGCGAAAGGAGTGAGCAGTGAGCACGGAGATGACAAAATTTTGTGATAGAAGATAGTGGAAGAACCATTTGTGCCTACCCCCACTTAACATGGGATGAAGCGAAAAAATGAAGGAAAGAGATGTTAATGATGTTCAATTCAATTCAATTCATACAATAACTCATAAAATTCTACCGAAGCTTTTACGTAGCTTCAAGCAAAAAATGTGGCCAAAAAAGCGTAGGGAGCCAAGTGCCTGAAGATGTCCTCTTCAGCGGACTGGATGAGGCAAGCCAGACATAGAGACGCATTGGGGAAAACAAAATTATCTTGATTATGAAATATAATTTTTATGGTAGTAAACGCCTTTACTTGTACTTCACAAGCAAGACTGAAATAGTAAAACCAAAAAGTAACCTATTTATTTTAGCGGTTAGGCTTTCTCACCGCAATGGTTACGAATCCAAAAAATATAAAATTATTGCACTGGCTGTCTGGTGATAAATAAAAGCATCCATACATCTACGGACCCAAAAGCTTATCATGGATAATGAACTGAAGGGTACTACGAAAACTATTATTAAGATAATAATTACGGTTTAGACAATAAAAATTGCACATCGGCTTTTCGGCTTTGTAGAGCGCTATCTCTTTCTGACGCACACTACGCTCTATGAAGCCGAAATTAGCCGATGTGCAATATTTGTTGCCTATTACTATCCATGCCTACTACCTACTATACAGGCACGTGAGGCTGAACATCTGTATGCCTCAAGTTGATGGACGCAGGGCAGTGCATCGTAGCGTGCGTGACTTACGAGGCAATGCTTTAATATAGACGATGGCTACCACTCAACATCAGGTCAGCCATACGCTCTTTCCAATAACTAGGTGTTTAAAAAATTCGCTATCTTTTTTACAAAAAGTTAGTATTTTATCATATTTTCTTAGGTCGCGCATGTTAAAAATGTGCCCTACGAACGATGCACAGCCTTGCGTCCATCAACTTGAGATAAATAGGCATATATGCCTTTTCGAGAGCACTAATGTTCTAGTAGTAGCAGCCCTGCCTTCTGATCATACGGTCGCGGGTTCGAATCCCACGGATTTTTCGGTTCGAAAAAATTATGCACATAATTTATTTTAAATTCCATCTTAAATTCTGTCCTAGGCATCATATCGTCCGGTAATTAGGGGCAAGAGTGAACAACAGTTGCCCTGACTTTATTATAAATCATCTACAATAGATGCAAAGACCTGTAGGCCTACCACAAGCTCTGTCTGGCTCTGTCTCTGGTTTTGAGTCTGTAAGAGTGTTGACTAAACAAATCCTACTTCGAAACGTCACACACAGTATAATACACTGATGAGCACTCACACGACCCAAAACCAAAGCCAGAGATAGAGCCAGACAGAGCTTGTGGTAGGCCTACTGTTTGCTATTTTTTTTTAACTTTATGTACCTGAAACTTTCACTGCCACCCAAACACCCTTCAAACTTCTTCTTCTTCTTATAGTTTCACTGATTCTTTCGAACCAAATGTGGTGAAAGGATTTTAAGTGCGCCTCAAAGAGGCTCCTTTCGTGCACTTGACTCATATTTTCGAACTTTTTAGGTTCAACGATATGGCCGGTTTCGCCACGATGTTTTCCTTCACCGTTTGAGAGCACTGGCATAGTGTACATACATTTTTTGGAAGAAAAACTCATTGGTACACGACTGGATTTGAACCCACGACCTCAGGATCGGAAGGCGGGGCCGCTACCACTAGGCCACCAGCGCTCTACCCTTCAAACTGAAACACAGCAACGCTACTTTACGGCACCGACAAAAAGGGTTTTTGAAAACGGGTGACCGTATTATGGCGTCCACAAGTAGGGCACGAACAAATGCATCTAAATATAGATGTACTTTTTATTTTATCTCGCTACAGCATCTCTAACTGTACCGAATAATTATTATCATCTCTTTGATGGAGCAGATTCGGCAAATAGAGATGGCCACTCACATTTTAGGACTGATGGCAAAATAAGCAATATTAATAATCGGACTAACTCGTAGAAGGAAAGAGAAAGTATTAAAAACAAGCATTCCGGGAATTGAAAACAGAAGTGAAAATTTGAACTTTATTATTATTAATTATATTTTAGGAATAAGGCAACTGATACGAATCAGTACCAGCCGTTTGTAACTGTGATTTATTTATGATTTAGGAATAGGTTCAACAAATAAAAACAAAATGCCATTTTATCAGAAAATAATAGTGTTCCAGTCTGTGGCTAAGCTGCGAGTATCAAGGTAGGCTGACCTAGTGGGACTAACCTAGATTTATATACTAACACTTTGTACCTAGGTTCATAGGCAATAAATATTAGATAGATAGATAACACTTTATTGTACACCACAAGAATAGGACATTACACATAGCGAAAAACTAAAACTATAGCGAAGCACATTGGGCAGTCTTATCGCTATGAGGGATCTCTTCCAGACAACCTTTGGATGGACAGGATTTGAATAACGAGAAGGCGGTGCCATAAGGGCTAAACGAAGGAGAATAAATTTGTCTTAAAAAAGTTAAATGAAAGTATAGCCTGCTCCACTTTCCTCTGCCGACCGTACCAAGTAGGTGCTGGACGCACGCGTCCGACCACGTAAGGAGATGGGCATGACATGCAGAACCTCGGCCTGACTGTACTTCATTAAAATTCTATTAGCGGAAGCATTCTCCATACTTAACTGACCAAGAACCACTCAATTTATAACCTCCACCACGTAATTTTCGCCTCTAAATCTAACCAGCCAGAGATCAAAATCAAATGCAAATTCTATTGCGCTTGTTCGTTTTTGGTGGTAAGTTTTAGATGCAATCAAATTAAAGCCTTTTGTAAGGTTAGTTTAAAGTGTGTTTTGCTCTGCATGATTGCACGTCAATCATGAAATCTCAGATAGACAGGTAGCTTCACGCGATCGCGAATTGCGGATCGGAAGTCAATTAATGTCTTAAAAATAAATGGAAAGGCTCACGAATGTTTGTTATTAGAGAAGTTATGAAAATCGATAGCAATAAAAAGCTTTTATTGAAACTTTATTTTGTTTTAAAACACTTCGTAAAGTTACTGTAATTATGTAACTTTACTTAATACACACACACACATTCACATACATTTCTAGCCAAAGGCCTCAACATCAGGTGGGTTAATTCCTTGTTCTGTTACTTTTCAAATATTTATGAAATATTTATATTTTTAGTAAGTTTTATTTTGGTACTAAGTAGATTAGATGAGAACTTGAGAATAAAAGAAATGGTTTTTTGTTACCATCATGCACCACAAACATAAATAAGTCAGCCAAACAAACAGATATTTTACATACAAATTATTAATTAGGATTTGAAGTGAAAACTTCTATGGGCTGATTTGATAATTTTTTGAGGTACAAAACCGTTGATGAACTCGTGACACTGTCTTCGGCAAAGATCGACAAACTTCGCTAAAAGTCGGCCTGTGGTTGAGGGGGTAGGGGTCGATGGATGATTTTTGTCACATTTTTTGTGTTTCTCAGTACCACGTAGGTAGACGTCACAAGTAGGTACTTCAAACATGACGTCACAAAACTAGCAAACGATAACCAGCAAGCAAGCGCGCAGCTTTTAATAGTACATTGTTACCCGAGTGTTGAAAGTCACGTTTTTTGAGTCCCGAGACGGGTTTGACGGTTTTGGGACTTCAAAGACTTTCACCCGAGGTAAACACTGTGCTTTTCATTACGAATACAAGGAAAGTAAAAATAAAAACATGAAAGAAAAATTTGTGAAAATGAAGATTGAATTGCCGCCTTCCCGGTTTTTTTTTCTTTTTCTCTGGCGGGCCTTCGGCTTCGGTTCCCCAGCATTATTTCTAATCTATGTTATTTTAAAGAAATAGTTGAAGCTATATATTAATAAAGTAATTTAGAAGATATATTATTTATTTAATACTACCTTTATGTTATTTAAATTTAAATTTTACATTGCGCTCTAATTAGACTTTTTAAACTTCTTACCGTTGTAATGGGTTTCCAACCTACTTGCTGAATAAAAAGTTGGAATTTGGTTCAACAACCTCCTTGCAGTTAGAAAGACTTTAGAAAGTTGGAACATGGTTGAATAAAATAGAACTTGTTTTATTTTATAATTTGACAGCTGTCAGTAGAAAGCGATTCTCCCTAGGGCTGAAAGTTTTACTTTCAATTAGGCCCCTCAGGCAACTTCAGACCTACTTTCAGAGTATGAGTAATGAAAAGATATATAAAACGCGTGGCCCTAAAGCTGGTGGAGGTAATGCCGCCAGCGTCTTTATTTTTTGGGGACGCTTCCGTGTGGTACTGATTTGGATCAGTTTAGCCATCTCTAGATCGTTTGTAACGGCCTGCAGATAGCTAACTGTTTCTTATTCTGTACATTTTTTAATAAGTTTATTTGTGTAAATAAACATAAAATTTGAAAAAAGTGTGCAACTTTATGAGATCGCTCCAAGACCGATGGGGTATTGTATGGTGTCGACATAAATCTACCCGGTCGTGGTCGATGCCAACTGCATTTCCGCCCGGATGTCGGCCCTGGAAGAATACATTGCTTATTTGAATGTAGGTTCACAAGCTTATTTGACTGGCCTCTCAGCTCAGATGGTAGTAGCTCTGCCTTCTGAGCCGTAGGTCGGGGGTTGGATCCCCACCGAGAACAAATATTTGTGTGGTGAACGCAGATGTTTGTTCTCTCTCTGGGTGTTATGTGTATTCTAAGTATGTATTTACAACAAAAAAAAGTAATCAAGTATTCATATTCATTTATACAAGTATAATATCAGCTATCTGGTTCCCATAGTACAAGCTCCGCTTAGTTTGGGGCTAGATAGTGTTGAATGGGTTGTCTATAATATTAATTTATTTATTTATTTATTCAACAATCATTCGGGTATTTTTCCGACATACGTAAAAGACGTTTAAAAAGATGAATATGCTGTTATTGTTTTCTTATAAATCAAGGGCATGACTCCTTTCACGACTTTTTCCTGACTCTCGTGGTTTCGGACTTGGCCATACCGCCCTTCTCAAAAAACCCCCTGTATAGTATTCTAAGTAGGTACGTATTTACAAAAAACCTGTATTTATGTATCATATCAGCTATCTGGGGCCTAATTCTCGGGCCGATCTCGATCATTTTGCAATTGTATCTTATTGCTTCTTTTCGAAGAGAGAATGGCAGATTTCCTTGAGTAATTCATCAACGACCTCATCGTAGAAGCCTCGACAGCTACGATATACGGAAAACGTAGAAAAAGTGCGGGGTTGTGAAAAGAAGCAATAAAATAAAATTGCAAAATGATCGAGATCGGCCTGAGAATAAGGCCCCTGGGGGCTAATTCTCGGGCCGATCTCGATCATTTTGCAATTTTATTTTATTGCTTCTTTTCACAACCCCGCACTTTTTGTACGTTTTCCGTATACCGTAGTTGTCGAGGCTTTTACGAAGAAGTCGTTGATGAATTACTCAAGGAAATCATCCATTCTCTCTTCGAAAAGAAGCAATTAAATAAAATTGCAAAATGATCGAGATCGGCCCGAGAATTAGCCCCCTGGTTCCCATAGTACCAACTCTACTTAATTTAAGGCTAGATAATGTTGTGTGGATTGTCCAATCAGTACTACGACATATACGTCCAAAAAAATTCAAAACTCCTTGAGTTCTACTAGGACTTTTTAATTATATTTTTGTGGACATTCTGTATTATTTTATTTGTTTTTAGACTTGTGACTTTAATTTGTATTTTATTTGACATTCCATGTTATTTATGCTGTAAGGCTCGAACACACCTAGTTCGCTGGCGGTAGCGATCAGTGAAACGCTGTCAAATATCGCTTTCAGATTTAAGATTTGACAGCGATATTTGACAGCGTTTCACTGTTCGCTACCGCCAGCGAACTAGGTGTGCGCAGGCCAGCACCCTTTAGTCTTTATTCTGAGATTGTACCTATCTTTAAGTTTTTGCATGCTATAATTAGTTGAATATGGAAGATCTATCACTAAACCCTGACACCTGTATCCACACCTATGTTCGCAATAAAGTTATTATGATTGTGATTCTATTGGCTGAAGGTCTTGACAAACTAACAGCTCATAACTTATAGTAGTAGTAGAGCTCTTTGCGAAGGGCTCGTCGGGAAAATTACTACCATGCACCATGCCTATTTCTGCCGTGAAGCAGCATTGCTGTGTTTCGATTTGAAGGTGTGCCGGTGAAATTACTGGCACGTGAGGCACGTGACGTTGATGGACGCAAAGCAGTGCATCATAGGGCATCTTCCTGAAAGGCGTGACCTACGAGGAAGTTTTTTGTTATCAAGCAAACAACACATAACCTTGACAATACAAACTATTCTTCATTCTGCTTTAGAACTAAGTAAATAAAATAAAAAACGCCAAAAAACCCAACGGTTAGTGCCCCGGTTGCTATTTATACTACTAAACAAAAAAGTAATGACTAAGCTTAGCTAGTCGTAGGTTAGTAGTGTGTCGTTTAAGTAGACCGGTTTATACAGGATGCGAGCACTTTTGTACATGATTGCATGTTTGTTGCTGTCCTTGGAATAAAAAATAATTCATAACACTTCACTCTGTATAAAGTACTATCTCTAAAAAATGTATTGGTGGATATCATGTTGGTGTTCAATAAATAAAATGGTGGTAAAGTGGTTTATTTCTAAACTCTATAATAGTCCGGTCAATCTAGATTCTAGACCAAAAAATTAAAGTGATGATGCATAAGCTCCCAACAAGCTGAAAATCAGTAAAATGATTCAAAACATAATTATAAATATAATCTTATAGACCCAACATTCCCGTGTCATTCTCATTCACCACTTTTTAAATTTACATGGCTTTTATTTTTTTCAATCTTTGAAAATTTGCGATAGCTTGAAATGAAACAGGATCACAACTGACCCGTGGAGGCCTACTCGGGAAACACGTTAAAACGCGCTAAGTACACTATTATCTGCCTAATACATAATATAACATTTGATTAAAGGTACCAGGGAAGCAGAAATCAAAAATGTTGCAGCCTGTGCGTGCTGAAGAGCGTCAATCACTTTCCTTTCCGTTTTTTCCTGATTTCTACGTTTCTTTGTCTGAATTTTAGCTTTATGTTTAGACTTCTCTCCATCGCTCTTTGACACACTTGTATATTTTTTGATACTTATAGAAATAAATAAACCTTCAAATTGTGAGCAAGACATTAAACAGCAGTTATTAAGCTTACAGTGTGCTCGCGACCGTGTCACCTCATATTTAAGTGTAACTGTACACTAAACCTAATCGCAAATTAATGACGGGTAGGCTAGACTTAGATGCACTGGGTGCTCAGCTGGCCTACCATGAGCTTCATATGGTTATGGTTATGGCTGTCAAAATTGTGTCAACAGTGTCAACATATTCAAAACCAAGAAGAAAATGAATGTGTGGGTCAGCCTATCTATACACAACTAGTGGCCGCCCGCGGCTTCGCTTGCCCGTTCCCGTAACACCCCGTTCCCGCTACTTTTTCGGGATAAAAAGTATTCTATGTCCGTCTCCTGGCTCTAAGCTACCTCCATACCAATTTTCACCCAAATCAGTTCAGCCGTTCTTGAGTTATAAGTGGTGTAACTAACACGACTTTCTTTTATATATATATATATAGATTTGACAGCCATAGCCATAACCAAATGGAGCTCGTGGTAGCCCTGCAGGTGGTCTAGTAGTAGCGGTCCCGCCTTCCGATCCTAGGTTCGTGGGTTCAAATCCAGTTGTGTACCAATGAGTTTTTCTGTTAAAAAATGTATGTGCACTATGCCAGTACTCTCAAACGGCGAAGAAAAACATCCGAGAATTCTGAAGGTTGAGGGAAATCGGAGGACACGGCTCAAAGTCGTTCTTTCGGGAATTACCTAAGTTGGCCTAACTGCAGGGCTACCACGAGCTCCATATGGTTATGGCTATGGCTGTCAAATTGTGTATAGATAGGCTGACCCACACATTCATTTTCTTCTTGGGTTTTAATGTGTTGGCACTGATGACACAATTTTGACAGCCATAGCCATAACCATATGGAGGTCGTGGTAGCCCTGCTGGTTTTCGTACTTGGGTCAACTTTTAGGTAGGAAAACGATAAAAAAATATCAAAATTAAAATCAAATTATTTTTTTGCTAATCTGAGTGTAATTATATTGCACACAAGATAAGCGGCTCGCGATTTTCTATGAATAAGTCCAATGGTTTTATTGTTTTACAGGTGGTGTGCGAGAAGTTGTCTTACGGCTTTCAGCGTCTTAAACCAGCTTAGCCTAATTATTTTGGGAGGCGATAATGTACATCTTGTTATTGTACCCACTGTTATTACGACGATGCCAGTTAAGCCACATGCACACTGGAGCAATTCAAACATGATCATTTACTTTTTTGTTCTAGCACTGGATACTTATACCTTGTCCTTGGTACTTACAGGGCGGATCCGACTTGGATAGGTTAGGTTATATTAGAACATTAGAACATAAAAATTACGCACAAGGCGAGCGTGCCGCGGTAGCGGCCGCCGCAGTGCCAGAGAATGTTTTTTTCCCAATAACCTCAAAGGGGCTGCCTGTTTAGTAAAATTATTCATCGCTAGATAAAAATAATAATAATCGAAATATTAATCTGCGACAGTGTACATGGGCCTTTACAATTTTCCAGTGGAAAAAAAGTGGCATCGTTTTAACAGTGCGTACATTAACTGGCCGTACATTAACCGGACTAATTTTTTTGACACCTCGACTTCTTTACTCCTCAAGTTTCATAACATTACCATCTTTGAAGTCTAGCCTACAATCACCGGCGCGGGCGCAGATTTATCTCTCTATCCGCCATTAAGCCCCATCCTGTGCTATGATTGGCTAATTTTCCCGCTCTCGCCTCTAATTGGTCGTAAGGTACAGCGCTTTGATTGTAGCGCATTTGCTGATCTAATACACTTTATCAAGGGTTTTCTTCAAGCGGCAAGCGTCATTTACGGCCGTCATATTTTTACTTCTGTCAAACAATTTAAAATCATATTTATACTATTACACGGGTATTTATCGCGTATATTACCTTATTTTGTTTATTTTCCCTTATTTTGTTTTTTTTTGAATTTAAAATCAAGCGATACTATTTTTCTGTATGTACCTCTACGCCAAAACTTTTAAGTGACACTTTAAGTGCAAAATCAGTTAGGTAAGTGGCGTGTGTGCATGTGCATGTGAAGGTTCTCCTGATTACACGAGTCTTTTGAGAACCAAGTTTTCACAGGAGAACAAACTACAGTAGAGTGAAGGTTCGAGTGTTTGTCAATGAGGGTGTGAGGGTGTGTGTGTGGATATTATGTGAGAGGTAGAGGAAACGATGGATGGATATCATGAAAAATTACATGCGCAGTATAAGGTGATTACTAATGTGACAGCTGTACCCTGTGTTACTCGATCAGTTTGAACGATTCGTTTCGCCATGTGCCTCTATTATTTATCGCGAAATGATGCGACTACGACTCGTTTCAACCGATTCCACGTGACGTACCTACTGTTGTTGTCTCATCATTTCTCCATACAAAAGTAGGTACTGATTGAGGAGCCTTGAGAAAAAGTGGCGATCGTTAGAATGCGGCCGCTATTTTAGAAATGATGGCTTTTGATGTTTTGATTTACAATGTTAATTATCAGTAATAATTATTGGTTAAGTTGTTGTTCTGTAAATAAAAAGGTAATTTATGAAGCCACACGCAATTTCACTCGAATACTGCATAGTGGAGTGCAAAACTGAGAAACACAGTAATTCTAAATTAGAGCTTAAAATTAATGGAAATTAATTTTAAGTTAAACATTTATTAGCAAAGATTGATCCTTATCTGCAACAGGTAATAATATCCAATAGTTAATTATTTAATAAATAATTTATTTACACAAAGAAACTTACAATTAAACAAATATTTACAAAATGTACAAAATACACAAGAAACAGTTGAGCTATCTGGAGATCGTTACAAACGATCTAGAGATAGCTCAACTGATCCAAATCAGTGCCAGACGGAAGCGTCCCCAAGACGCTGGCGGCGGCATTGCCACGCTGAATAGCAATGCTTATACGCTGCGCCAGATACCCACCAGCTCTTGGGTCACGCGTCGCCTCGATCAGTCGCCTAGACAAAATTTTGAAGACCCGCGAGGCCTCGGTTCCCCACGGACCCAGAGTCTCAACCCCAAGAGGAGCAAATAAGTAGGCTCTGTCGAGACCTGCATATTTGCGCCTCTTGACGCCTTTGCGTCATACCGTCAGGCCGCTTACCATCGTCACGCAACAGACCATTCGGTTCGAGAACGGCTGGTACGTTGACGGTTGTAAAGGCCCGCTGGATGACGTCGTTAAGGCTGGCGTGACGAGATATCCGACCGGCGGCCCTAGAACACGATAATCCGTGGTGCCCAAGCTGATCGACTGCAGTACCGCACTGGCACCGATGAGGTGCGCAGCACGGCGCACCCAACCGTAAGCAGGTTGCAATACGGAACGTGACGGGATCCATTAAAGTACCAGTGTTACATGAAGGAAGGGCTTGTAACCAATAACCTGACTCCAATTTGGAAACAGCAAGAAGACGGGCACAATCTGCAGAGCTGGAACACGTTTGTAACAGACAATTCCGTGTCAACTCACACAGAGGCCCGTCCCATTGCCGTTGAGACGAAAGAGATTTGGGGGGAGCAGTATTGGGACATGCACTATGCCAAGCATTTCGAGCTTCGTCTAGATACGAAATTTGGAGAGTAATACCAGATGTAGCCGAAAAAGACTGAGATAGAATTTGTTTAACCAAAGAGCTAGTGCTATAGACGGAAGACAAGAAAGCTGGTAGGGCTACACTCGAAATTTTGCGAATACCTAAGCCTCCCAATTTGACAGGCAGGGAGGCCTGCGACCATGCCCTGTCATCCAAGGAAATATTCAAAACCGATGATAAAGTAGTCTTTAGAATGTTGTCTAAGCCTTCCACCAGCTCACTGTGTTTCCACAGTTGACAACATCTTAAAGAGTAGGTAAATTTAGGCACAAACAGACAAAACCGAATAATTGTAAAAGCCATATGGCTATTAATTTTGAGTAATCTGTCCGAAGTTCTGTTAAAATTTTGTATTTTTTCATCTACAAATGCCGGAAAGGACTCATCAAGAATTGGTGAACCAAGGAGTCGAAGTGAACACTTATCTACAATTGTAATGTTTGGAGCCAAACTATTAAATTTATTAATGACATAATTTTTGTCCACAAAAGTGTCGGTAATAAATAGTTCGCACTTTGAAAAATTTAATTCTAAACCTATATGCCGAAATTCATTATTTAATAATAGATCAATATACAGGAAGTATTTTCTTTTTTGAAAAATCATTCTGGCTCATTAAAAAAAGTAAAAGATTTGTAAAAAAAAAAATATGCAGTTATAGTTTACTTATCTTTTCCCCATGCAACTCTTCCCTAATTCGTGGTTTTGGACTTGGTCATCACCGCCTTTCTCAAAAACCACCCCGTATATCCTTTTAATTAAAATACTTGTCTCTATAAGCTTCTCAAAAACAAGGAACGTCATTTTTTAAATGACGAACTTATTCCGTAGATGGAACATCAGCCTTTGGTGACATTAATAAATCATCATCATCACAGACTCCAGCAATACTTAAATGTTATTTAAAGGCGAGGGCGCTAAGTTCGGCGCACATTGGCGACTCGCCAGCAGATGCTGACGGATTTATAGTGTGCGCTATGACTTATGTTGTACTATTAACGACTGGGTAGATATGTTGGATAAAATTTCATATACCTAGATCACATAAATAGTAAATTTTTACATTTATAGGGGGTCTAAACATGCCTGTGGAAAGATCGTGGGTTCGAATCCGGTCGTGCACCAATGAGTTTTTGTGTCCAGGCACTATGTCCAAAACAGTCAAAGTGAAGGAAGGAATCGTGAAGAAACTGGCAAATGCTGTAGAACCTAAAAAGTTTCTGTCAAATGCAGGAATGAACCCTCTTTAAAATAAATATTGTTGACAACCCACACAACACTATATAGCCCCAAATTAAGCAAAGCTTGTACTATGGGAACCAGATGCAATACAAATACAATTCAATAACTTTTATTTTCTAAAAAAGGTAAACAAAAGTACCTACATAGCTAATATAATACTTATATACATTTTTTTTATAAATTCATACTTAAAATACAATATAACAACCAGACAGATAACAAATATCTGCGTTCACCATAAAAATATCTTTTTCTCGGTGGGGATCGAACCTACGTCACAGAAGGCAGAGCCACCAACATCAACACCAACTGAGCTGAGAGAATTGGAGCTCATCCTTTCAACAAACTAGTTGGAAATAACTGGTTAATAAGAAGAAGCTTTTAAGTAGCAGCTTACTCGTAGCTTAGCGGTTAGGTACCAACTCATAGTCGTTATTGGCACTATACCCTGGCACTAAGCCAGTGCCCCGCGCTGACGAATTTATGTGCGTGCACTGGAATCACTGAAAAAATACTATTTTCTCATGAAAGCTTTTGGGTACATTACCCCTTTCTGTTAGGCAGTCTGGTACAAAATAACTTTAAGTACCACCATGGCTATTTCTTATCTCTGTTAAAGATAATAAATATGTTTTCTTTTATTCACGGATTCCAAAATTATAGGAATTTTCAATAATTCAATTAAAAATATTTGCATAAAAACTAGCGGCCACC
This sequence comes from Thera obeliscata, assembly GCA_947578465.1. Lineage (NCBI taxonomy): Eukaryota > Metazoa > Arthropoda > Insecta > Lepidoptera > Geometridae > Thera > Thera obeliscata. Next base: position 2,259,309 of record OX387915.1, read on the forward strand.
CGCGGCTTCGCTCGCTCCGTTCCAGTTACTTTTTCGAGATAAAAAGTTTTCAGCTAAATCGGTTCAGCTTTTCTCGAGTTATAATAGTGTAACTACGCGACTTTGTTTTATACATATAGAAATATAGATAGATAACATTAACATGCGAAAGGAAACAAAGGAAATAACAAGCGCGACAAATAAAACTTATAGAAAACACATCCGTCGCTCGGTTGTATATCTCCTCAACGACAGGGAAAGTAGTGTGTTTTATTTTGTAGCAAATTAACCTACAACTATGCTTACTTTATTCAATAATTCAGTATGTAATCTAAATATAAAGCCTATTAGACTTTGGCAACGCTTTCAGAACACTTTCGCCCTATAAGTCCATGCAATCAATACCTCTTATTATAACCCCGTTGTCAGAATGTGTCGCCTATTTAATTTTATTGATTAAATACAGTGATAAAGTTGATATCTTTAACAATAATCTAACTAAATTCAAGAATGCAGCTTTGGCCACTCTTTCATTAGAGTGTGCCGAAAACTCAAATTAGTTAGTTAATTAATTCTGCACTCTCTTCGAGTCTTAACTCGAACTGTGTGCACATATTGTAATAAAATAATTGTATAAGTACACCTAAGTTCGAACTAAATGCTAACTTTAATCACCTGTTACTAGTTAAGCCTGGTTACACGCTATTTACATAACTTTCCTGTTCTATGCATTCTGTGTACGCATGTTTTGGGGTACTGTCTAGCTCAGCGGTACTCTAAGTGTGTTCCGCGGAACCCTAGGGTTCCGCGCTACCCTTGTAGGGGTTCCGCAAGAATTTAGAAAAAAAAAACAAAATACCTCTCTCTGGTCACTGGTGGAACGTTTTGACTCCGCCCGCCGCGCGTATACTTGTGAGCGCGCAGTCCCTTTGATAAAAGCTGCCTCTGAATTAGACGCTATAGTTGTGAACAAGCGACTTTCGGCTCTATCTTCAAAAACATAAAGCCAAGATTGTTTACAACGCATTTTTTTGTATTTCTATTTTTATTTCCGCTTTTTAGGGTTCCGTAGCCAAATGGCAAAAACGGAACCCTTATAGATTCGTCATGTCTGTCTGTCTGTCTGTCCGTCCGTGTCACAGCCATTTTTCTCCGAAATCGTAAGAACTAGACTTCTAAAATAAGAGAATGATAAAACTAAAAAAATATATGTTGTACATTACTATGCAAACTTTCAACGATATTTGGTTTGAACGAGATCTAGCCAGTAGTTTTTTTTTATACGACATAAATCGTAAACCGCAATTTACCTTTCGACGAACTACAAGAACCTTTATATTATGTTACTTGATGCTACGGAACCCTTCATGGGCGAGTCCGACTCGCACTTGGCTGCTTTTTGTTTATCAAAGGCGCCGACTCAAGTATTTTTGAGAATGTTCGAGTTCCGTCAAGTATTTTGCTTGTCAAAAGGGTTCCGTGACCAAAAAAGTTTGAGAACCGCTGGCCTAGCTCATAATTAATAGTATTTATGCCTGTAAATTATCGATTGTACTCTGTTTTGTTTACATAATGTCAGTAATTTCATCAACTTGAGGCATACAGATGTTCAGCCTCACGTGCCAGTAATTTCACCCGCACTCATGCACACCCTTCAAACCGAAACACAGTAATGCTGCTTCACGGCAGAAATAAGCATGGTGGTTGCACAATTTTTATTAAATGACGGGATATTTACCTTAAGCATAGTGTCAAAAACCATGATAGTTTCAAAAGTTATATGGTGGTAGTACTTCCCCGGACGAGTGCTTCACATAAAGCTCTACTAAAACCATTTAAAACCATCAAAAACCATCGAAAAACTAAAACTACAAAATAAAACCTATGAAGGCTATATCTATGCCTATACAAGAACTGTAGAGTCAAGTCCTATAAGTAGCTACGAACCGGAACGAATCACCAAATGAGGAATAACAGTCGTTCAGTCTAGCGGTGCGGGGTTCAATGTATTGAAAACGTTTAACAAATGCCTTTCGTTTTAAAAGGCGCCGGAGACTCACTGGTCTTTTTATTGTCACTGGTTTTTTATACAACTAGCTGATGGAACACGCATATAGCCCACCTGATATTAAGTGGTAAGTGGCTTATAACTTATTTCGAACGAACTAGGGACTTCAAAGGTTTTTTTGTAGGTTTGTCATGAGGTTCCTGCGTTGAAGATGACCTAACTGGAAGACGAAGCACTGAAAGGCAAGCAATGGATCAATTAAATTGTAAAGATCATGGGAAGTCAGTGGCTTTCGTTTAAGGTGGAAAGAGCTCAGAATCGTTCTTCCTGGAACAGACTTAATTATGACCAGCAGTTGGTTTCTTCAAGCTGGTGTTGCTGCTCTTAGTCAGCGTCACCAGCCTGAAGAAATCTACTGAATGGACATGATCATCATAATTTACGGGCATGAAGAGGGATGAAAGTCATGTGACTAGGAGAGTGATGAGTGTGGATGTGGATGGATATATGAGCAGAGGTAGACCAAAGACAACATGGATGAACTGTGTGAACGATGACATAGATAATAGAGGAGTGAATGCCGAGATGACGGTTGACAGAGGGGAATGGAGGAGGAAGACATGTTGTACCAACCCCACATAAAGTGGTATAAGGGCAGAAAGAAGAAGAAATAATAATTAAATTATTTATTTAGACAACTATTAGATAGACCAAAGAAAAGATGGATGGACTGTGTCAAAGACATGAGCAGGAAAGGAGTGAGCACTGAGATGACGAATGATAGAGGTGAGTGGAAGAAGAAACCTGTTGTGCCAACCCCATGCAACGCGGGATAAGGGCAGAAGATGATGATGAACCATGGTGTTAGTAATAAATAATTATAAGTTTAAAAATTTGAGAAACCGACTTCATTGTCAAACTGCTAAATCGATTTTAATCAAATTTGTTTGGGACAATCTGGACGTAAGAATAACCTTCTTAATAAAAAAATAATTTTCTAAATCGGTTCATAAATGACGCAGGCATGCAGTTACAAAAATTAAAAAAATTATTTAAAAAAAATGGCAACACCGATTTTAATAAAATTAAAATGGGACCAATCTGGAAGCAGTACCTTTCAGATAAAAAAGTAATTTTTCAAATCGGCTCACAAATGACGAAGTTATGCGGTAACAAAGATTAAAAAAAAAAATACAACCGAATTGAGAACCTCCTTCTTTTTGATTGGAAGTCGGTTAAAAAGAGATCTAACACCATGGTGTTTGTAAAAAAAAAAGAAAACGTAACCTAAAACTAATAGCGATATCCTCTTGCTTATAGATGAGTGAAGCAGACCAGCTTGTTCTACTCGCGGTCGAGGCCCAAGCTAGTTCCTTCTGTAAAATGTATGAAAACATAATATATCTTAATGCTCGTCTCCAGGCGCTAACTCCGGCGGTCGCTGGCGCTCTGCCAGTGACGAATTTATGGACAACTAGGGTGACCATGAGAACTGATATACTAGAGAACCGCTGGGGAAAATATTAGAAAAACATTTACTTCACAAACAAATCAGTGTGTTGTCAGTGGTCCTCGATAAATCTACAAAGGTTGAATGATATTTGACCGTTTGAAGTGGGTCTAAATCACGCCCTAAAGAGTCAGCTACAAATATACAGGTAGTAAAAAGGCAAACTTCAAACAAGATCAAGAAATCAAAGATCTCCAGCCTCGCGTGCTAGTAATTTCACCGGCACCGACACCCTCAAAAGAGTAAAGAAAGAAATAAGCTGCGGAAGCTTAAGACCGATGACATTATAAAGATCGTGGGAAGTCGGTGGATGGTGAGGGCTCACAATCAGAAGGCCTATGCCCAGCAGTTGACTTCCTCAGGCTTATGATGATGATAAAAGTAGATGAATGGCAAGATTATATCAGTGCAATCTGTACCTAAGTATTGAAAATGGCCTTTTCTATAGCGGTCACCCATCGTAATTTGACTGCGCTGACCGGTGCTTCTGTTAAGATGACTACACTAGTTACAAAAGTCCGTTTATTATGAAAATCATGGTCACAGTAGATGCGTGTGTAACGCCTTATACATGGTGCGGCGTTTTACAGAACTATGAATTAGGTCGTTAGTAGAGCTTAGAGAGAACACCCTGTATTGATTCTCTTTGTGTTGATTTCTGTGGCCTAGCGGGTAAAGGACGGGCTGAGATTCAAAACTGTGGGTTCAATATAAGTATTTAGTGTCTCGCAAAATATTTAATACGCCTAAAAACAAAAATATAAATAAATAAAATAAATAAACTAAGCAGAGCTTGTACGATGAGAACCAGATGGCTGATACAATATTTTATTTTTGTGTAAATACGTACTAAGGATACAATATATCACCCAGACAGAAAAAAAACACCTGCGTTCACCACACAAATATTTTGTTCTCGGTGGGGATCGAACCCACGACCTACAGCGCAGAAGGTAGAGCTACTACCAACTGAGCTGAGAGGCGAAATTCATTAACACAACTCTTTCACCCATACCAAATTATTACCAACCATAACTCCTAAACAACTTACTCTACATTACTAAACACAAATACCCGAACAAACAAATCAACCACAATTACCTGAACGACCATCATTACCATAAACAAAACTACAAACAAATCAATTTTTAATAGGATCACAAGCGGCTCATCAATTAGGCGGACGCGCGTCAAAGTTGAACCACCCTCCCCGCACCCCCATCCCTCAGGGGGTGCGGTGCAATTTTTTTAAGGGAGGCTACCCCCCCGGGCTGGCAGACTGCTCGGTGACGGTTGCACCTCTATAGTCAAGCGAGGGTGAATTGACTTGCAAAATTATGAAATTTTATTTTACGTTGTATATTTAGAGCACTGGTGGTCTAGTGGTAGTGGCCCCGCCATCCGATCCGAAGGTCGTGGGTTCAAATCCACTCGTGTTCCAATGAATTTTTCTGTCAAAAAATGTATGTGCACTATGCCAGTAACTCTCAAAACGGTGAAGGAAAACATCGTGTTGTAGAACCTAAAAAAGTTCGAGCAACACGTGTCAAGGGTCACGCAAAAAGGGCCCACCAGCGGCCTACTTGCGGAAAAACCTGCCCGCACATCAAGTGCGCATGATAAACTTGCTGAACTTACGTTGTATTTATGAAGAGAATAATTGAGCTTCAATTAAAGTAGTGAGACTTCTTAGATACTGAAGAACTAAAAACTTGCTAGACTAGAACTAGACATCTAAGTGTTGGGCGGTGGCGATCAGTTAAATGCTGTCAAATATGACAGCGATATTTGACATCATTTCACTGATTGCCGCCGTATTCTAGATGTGCTATGCTTAGACTATTATATTTTTGCTGTAAAAATCACATGAAAAACACAGTACAAAATGCAACATCACGCAAAGGCGATAACCCCTTTGTGACTTGATTTGAGAGACACATTCAGTGTTATGTTTAGCATATTGGTAAATATTACGTTCATAATTTTGTATGTATAACAATCATCTTTATAATTTTCGTCTCTGTTCTTTATATTATTATCTGAAATACGTATGCGTGTCACTTTGTTATATACACCAAGTTTATTCTTAAATTTAAGAGCTTAGCTCTTGTCGGGGTTTTGGTGCAATTTTCTCCAAAAAATTCTTTCGAATGCGGCCTCCTTGAGTTCCTTATACGACATAACAGTGAACTTTTCTTTTTTCTGGCTCGCATAACTTATACTTGGCCTTCTTCTTCCCCATTTTCCTTCAACCTTTCCTTCAATGATGTTCTTTATGTAGCTGTAAAGTCGTAGAAGATATATACCATGTGCCGTCATGGTATAAGTTTCTTTCTAGTTGGTATACCTTGTCAGGCGGCAAAAAGTTGAGTCGGGGCCTATTTGGCATAATTATGTTCATTGTTATATGTTGTGAACGTCTACACCTATGTATACATATGTCAAATAAATGTATTTTCCTTCTTTTTTTCTTCAGTTTTCTAGCTTCTTCAAGCTGCTGATGATGCTAATGGTGATCTCCAACGACCAATTCTCGACTCTGCGACTCCAACCGCGTCCATTTTGACGTGGCGATTTTTTCCCGCCACTGCCGTGTTTTCGTTTATTTCGGCACACACACGCGCGCCATCGGCCCATCGATCCGTCAGCCCCTGCCTACCCCCTCGCCACCAGTAATTATACATGCAGATATTCATGCATTGTATCAACATGCATTGATTTGAAGACGATTCATCGTTGAAGTACTCTCAAACGGTTCGTATACTCTTAACGAGTTTCTAGTCCTTTAGAACCAGTGCGGTGAAAGGATTTAAGTGCACCTCAGAAAGCTCCTTATAGTCCTCCTATCGTGTACTTGATACAAGATATGATAAATATTATACCGGCCGTATAATATCAAAGGTGCGGCCCGTTTGTGTCTTTGCTTTAGTTCGCAAAAAATCGTACTGCCCTTATCCCACTTTATGCGGGGTCGGCACAACATGTCTTCCTTCTCCCTCTGTCAGCCGTCATCTCTGCATTCACTCCTCTCTTATCCATGTCATCTTTCACACAGTTCATCCATGTTTTCTTTGGTCTACCTCTGCTCACATATCCATCCACATCCATACTCATTGCTCTCCTAGTCACATGATTTTCATCCCTCCTCATGACATGCTCATCAAGACGAACAGTTCGTATACTATAGCACAAAGATTGTATAATGAAATGTTATTGTGTACCTATTGTAAAATGTTGAACGGTCACTGTATTTATCTCATTGGAAATCTAATTAGAATTTCCAAAATATTATAAAAACTGATATATTTAATAATTAGGACCTAAACGTAGACTGTTTTCAACTCGTGGGAAAAAGTTAAAACTGACAAAAGTAGCTGAACAACTTAAATCTAATCAAATCAAATCAAAGTATTTATTTTGTGCTAATGTAATTAATTACTAAATAATTAGTCAGTAAAATATTAATTGTGAAAGGTCTAACCTACTCCTACAATTGTTGGATGCCTTCTATGAAGAATAAATGTTGCAAAAAGGTTGATACCGCCAAAAGAGAGTTAACAGAGTTATTTTTGCAATTACTCGCAAATAATTACTACTTCAAATAGCTTTATTGTCACAGGTAATTTCAATTACGTCCATCCAACTGTGAGGGTGCTCTGGTGACGTCACATCACCCGTCCACGTCAATTAAAAAACAAAAAACTGCCCCCACTCATCATTTTATTTACATAATTCATGTCAGCTCGCCCCCTGTAACTGCATGGCTAAATAAACTCCATTAGTGTGTCGAGATTCTGAATAAACTGTGATTACCAGTAGTGAGCTATAGGTACACAGGGATACGCATCAGGCTATACACTGCTAGCTCTTATTCCTCTTCCTTCCTTCCTTATTCCTTTTATCTCCTATGCAGTAAGCGCCATTTTTCTTTGTTTTTTGGTAACTTGAGCTGTATCCAACTGTACTAGAAGTGTAAAATTATTTTCTTAAAATGGCTTGGAAATTTGAGCATTATTTTGACAACTTTCAAGATAAATCAAAACTGGTCAAATATACGCGAGCAGTAGCCGGCAAAAGTTGTATGAAAATCCATATCTGTCGTGTTTAGCGCCCAAATAAATAACACAGTAATCTATCCGTCGTGTAATTTAAAAATGGAACGATCTTTTTACTCCGAAACATTGCAACCAAGGAGGTAACTTATCAAAGGTTTTATTTACAAATAAAAAGTTCTAAGCCTAAGTACTAAAGCTAAGTAAGGTTCTGCTAAGAAGTAGTAACAACACAACAACTACATCTTATACCTTTAAACGAGAAAATCTTGTATAAGTATATATATATATATATATTTAGGATCTCGGAAACTGAACCAACGATTTTCATGAAAGCCTCGTATACAGGGGATTTCGAAATGAAATGAAATGAAATGAAAATTTATTGCTTAAAATGTGGTAAGGGATTAGATATTCGGGGACGATAAAACGATCTAGCTAGGATTCATTTTTAGAAAATGTCCCCTTAATCGTAAAGTAAATATTCAACTTTATCATAAAATCATAACTCCTAGCGCCATCTGTTGATTAAGTCATGAGTTAGTGGGGCAGAGAACGCCATCTATTGACGAGTAGTGGAGTTTATTATTATGTCGGTAAGATCGAAAAATATTAATATTTAATCAGTATGTAAGTAATTCGTATTTAAATATAATTCACAAAAACAGTTTACCAAAAAAAAAATACCGAGCGAAGCTCGGGCACCAACTGCTAGTTACAATTAAAAATACAAGACACAGTATATTGCTTAGAAATACGGTGATGCTCGTAAGATAAGTAATGTCATTATTATAGACGGAGGTAACCGCTCAACATAAGTGGGTCAGTTTCCAACAGTTTTTCGTAAAAAATGCACCGTAGCAGCTGGATTCACAAATAATAAATTATTGATTGCCAGTGAACAGAACTAAACGCGAATAAACATTTTTATAATGTCCCAAAAGTTAAGAGCCGAGCGGTATTATTTCCTTATGGGTCAATTCACACCGAGACGCGACGCGACGCGACGCTGCGCGCACATTTTTCATAGAGCGACTCAGAATATACTTTATTCACTACACGAAAAGATATACATTACATTGTGAGAATTCAGATTACGTTGCACCACGCAGCACTGCGCCTCGAGGTGTTTGAGTATCGTCGCGTCGCGTCGCGTCTCGGTGTGAATTGACCCTAAGTGTAGTAAACACTATAAAATAAATTAAAAGGAATAAACATTTATTTATACGCAATATAGTCATAGTCACACTCATAGTACAGACTGACCTAGTTTAAACTAGGGTTCCCTCTGTCGTGGATGTGCAAATCGTACTATATTCCGGGTAAAAAAACCCCCTTCAAAATCTGGAGAGGAGTATTTTTTTTTGTGACTGAAAATAGCCAAATAAGCCATTAAATTTATTTATATGGATTTTTTTTTATACAACTAGCTAATGGAACAACTAACCATCGCCTATAAAAAAGCATTGCCGCGTAGGTCAACGTACGATGCACTGCCCTGCGTCCATCAACTTGAGGCATACGATAGCTGGGATGGATAGATACTGGCTCGTGAGGATAGATGTTCAGCCTCACGAGCCAGTAATTTCACCGGCAACCACACCCTTCAAACTGAAACACAACAATGCTGCTTCACGGCAGAAATAGGCATGGTGGTAGTACCTACTTCCCCGGACGAGCCACACACAAAGAGCTCTACTAAAGTATCTCAATGACAATATTAATTAGCAAAAGTAAATGTTCCAACTCCTGTAAAAAAACTACAATGACGTCATACATATCCCGTGATGGCCCATACATCTCGGGATCTGTAAATTAGCATTTAATGAATGCAGGGCCGACCCCCTAGGGTGGGGGGTGGGGGTTGGGACGCGGAATTTTTTGCAGCTCTATAGGTGCACTGGACTAACTGGTGTAAACGGTGATGGATGTTGGAAGATATGTCTCGGGATACGCTGGAAAATATTTTTGGATATCATTTAAAGATAGGTAGGTATAGCCTAGCGCGGTCTATTAGTATAGTTAAATAGCTCAAAGAGTTATTGTTCTAGTGGACCGTGATTATTATTAGTGAAGTCTAGACGTTTTGGCTTCATCATCATCATCAGCCTGAGAAGTCCACTGCTGGACAAAGGCCTCCCCTACACATTTCCAGGAAGAACGATTCTGAGCCCTTTTCATACACCGACTTCCCATGATCTTAAAATGTTTCGCCTTCCGGTTCGTGGTCGCCATTCGAGAACCTTTATTCCCCAACGGTGGTCGGTTCTTCGAGCTTCATGACCTGCCCAATCTGCCCATTGCCACTTCAACTTATTAATTCTACGAGCTATGTCGGTGACCTTGGTTCTTCTACGGATATCCTCATGATTTGATGGATTTCTGATTCTATCACGTAGTGAAACTCCCAGCATAGCTCTCTCCATAACTCGTTGCGCGACTTGGAACTTGACTTTGAGCTTTGACGTTTAGGCTTGCTGCTAAGTAAACTAGACTATTTTTTTTCTTAGTTGTCCCACTGCTGGGCAAAGAACCAGAATCACTATAAAGTGTCTTCTTCTTCATATCGTGTTACTTGATCTAAAAGAATGTCAAAACTGTCAGATGCGACTAAATTTGGATTCCACTGGTGCGTTCTCTTCGTTACCTACGAAATTCCGGGAGGGGTCCTAATCTGTGCTGCGATCACCACATAATATTTCCCTTTTGTCTTTTATTTAGGACTAGGCATGAAGCAAGGATATAAAATAAAATAAAATCTATCTCCGTACCGTACCGTCAATCATTTATTACTAACATGTCCATATCCAGCTCAAAGCTACTCACTTATTTACTGAATAAAATATTGGTTGCGTTATAAAACACCATGAAATCTCGATCAATAAGCAAAAAAGGCGAGTTCCCGCGTCCCTACCCCTGTGCACCGGTCATTTTCAGCGTTTTTTCGCAACGAGCCCGCAGCATTCGTTTTTTCCCCCCTAACCCCCTTTTGCTCCCTTTTCCACCCCCCGATACCACCGTGCGCGGAATTTGATTAATGCAATGTTCGCGATAATTATTCCTGTTACTATTTTTTGACAGGATAAAGTTTTTCGTCCGCCATTTTTTCGAGTTCTTTGTTGCAATGCGTTTAGTGTGACGTGTGCTGTTGTGACAGAAGTAGCTGAGCAAATACAGCCATATTAATAAACGCAATTAAAATTTAGTCATAGTTTAAAGTTAGCACTGTCACTTTTTGTCATTACCCAGTGGTAAGAGATGGCAATAGTTTAAGCACAGCTTATCTTCTGACATATTTTTATTAATATTGCTAATAGTGATTATGAAAATTGTGTTTCCTTATATGAAAAAGAAAAAGCTTCACGACTATCTAAATAACGACGGTAGACATAAATACGGCCCTGCAAAAACAATGCTTGAGTTTGAGAGAGCCTCAAGCATATATTTTTTGTTGTCGTTCTCAAAATGACAAAAAAATATTCGTTGCTTCTGTATATACGGGCCTACGGCAGGTTTCTAAATCTGAAATATAATCATGATTGCCTATACTCTTCGTGTATTAATAAAATAATAAAAATAAAAAAGCCTTTATTATTCCCTAGTTTACATACTTTTAAATAACTTAAACCTATATTTCTTATAAACAAACTAACTAAGAACCCCTCGACGGGTATAGGCCTCCTCCAGAAGTCTCCAGACTTTCCTCTCCTTCGCTTTCTTCGTCCAATCTCTTCGCTCTTCGTGTATTGCCTTAACTAAAATCACACACACCTCGGTTTTGTGAACTGATACAACAGCTTTGAAGACAGCATCGTTCAGTAGGCAGTACAAGCTCATTGACAGTGACATTTCTGCTAATTTTAATACAGCTAATTTAGCAGAATCTTTGCTATATTCTGATTTAAATGTTACGACTGCAGTTAGAGAGGTAACTGATCAACATCAGATCATTCGCTTATTTCATCACTTTTTAATTCTTACACACTTTTTCATGAACATTGAGAAAGAAAGAATGAAATTAAGAAAATGACTTTTTTTTAATGCGGATAATTCACACAACACTATCAAGCCCCAAACTAAGCAGAGCTTGTACTATGGAAACCAGATAACTGATATAATATTGTTTTTTCCTGTTAACACATTTATAGAATACAATATAACACCAAGACAGAGAACAAACATCTATGTTCACCACACAAATATTTGTTCTCGGTGGGGATCGAACCCACGCCCTCCAGCGCAGAAGGCAGAGCTACTACCAACTGAGCTGTGTAGGCAGTCAACATGGACAAGAAAGAAGTGAATACAGAGATTACATGAGAGAAAAATGTTGTGCTGACTCCACATAAAGTGGGATAAGGGCATGAATAAGAAGATGATAGACTTTCATCTGATAAAAATAGGTTTTTCATGAAATTTCCTTAAGCTAAATTATGGTACTGTTCGGTTCGCCATAAAAATACGTCAACTGCCATCAATGTAGGAATATTGGCAGTTCGCCCGCACTCGCGATCTATTCATCGCTTTGTCTACTCGCTGAGAGTTTTATTTTGAAATGCATTGTTGCTTTTATGTTCATACCTACTTTTAACTGTACGTTACTTATTGGTATTGAAGCTGCCAAAAACATTTCAAACGCGCTTAGTGTTTTAGATTTATTCCTTCTTTCTCGATTATTGATTGTTTATGTTTTGTCTTTATACAGTTCATGTCATATGAAAAAATCGGTTGTCTGTAAAGTCGGTTTACTGACAATAGTTGAACGTGATAACGTCATAAGAAAATACTGATGGAATGGTTGCATTTTTCAAAAGAAAATTTTAGTTTTACTGAATTGAATTGAATGTGAATGAAACTGAATGAAACTGAATGAAACTGAATGAAACTGAACGGAACTGAATGAAACTGAATGAAAATCCGGACCCGGACCCGGACCCGGACCCGGACCCGGACCCGGACCCGGACCCGGACCCGGACCCGGACCCGGACCCGGACCCGGACTCGGACCCGGACCCGGACCCAGACTGAACCCTTACCCTTACCCTCATTTACCCTTACCCATTACGGGCTCGGGCTCAGGTAAATGGAACGACGAAACGACGTAACGACGCATGAGTCATGTTTTTTCGTGCGTGCAGCCGGCTCCATCGATTTATAAGACGTTATCACGTCAAAAAACAGGCATTTATCGCGATTACCTTTATTATTTCCCGACGTTTCGACCGTGTTACAACCTGTGGTCGCGGGCAGACTCATAACGACGTATATTATGCACAAAGATCGCGTTAATTTAAAAAGTGCTATCTGTTATGTCTTTCATGTGTTTAGCTTGTTTTTTTTTAATAAAAATATAGTGTTTACTCAATTTAACCGTATTTTTCCGATCTTCGTACTGTAGTATCTAAAAACACCCGCACACAATGCGCAATGGCCCAAATATTGACAGGGCAATATTTGTCAAAGACACACTGATCATCTAGATGTACGCAAGGGTGGTAGTCAGAACTTCGCCAAAGATTTAACGACCTGCAAGACAATGCTTTGCTATAGGCGATGGGTGTCACTTAACATCAGGTGGACAGATATGCTCGCTCCATCAGCTAGTAGAATAAAAAAAAACACATGTACAAAGTAGTATGTGGACAACCAAGAAAGACATGAATACATGACAGTTACTTAACACATTGGCAGTAGTCTATTAACTAAAACATGATTACCGAAAGCGAGTTATAAAAGAAAAAAGAATAAAAGTTAACTCGTGAAAGAGCCACTAACGATAGTGAATTTCAAAATAAAACAAGCAGGTAAGAAGAACAAGTGCTATCTAAAACAATCTCCGCAGACAATATCCGGGCTTCATAGCAGTCTGGGAGCTCGTGGCATGAATAAAACATCATTATCCCGCAAAAAAATTGTGAAAATCGATCCGTGAAAATGTTGTGTAATATTGAACAATTATGTTTTCTGATGCTCTTTAATAGGTTTGAGTCCAGGAATAAATGATAATACCTAGTAAATACAAAATACAAAAACTTTATTTCAAACACTTACATGACTGACATTCAGTAACTAAATTTCACTTATTGTTTAGGTGATGAAATTGAGTTAAAAATATACACATCACCTATATAATTATATACTACATTAAAAAAAATGGTAAAGGTAAAGCCCAACAGTTTTACCTATTATCGGTTTTTTTTTAATTAAGCTTGTTATTTTAGCAAAAAACAACAAGTTTGTAAAAACGGTATATTAAAGAGTGTGTTTGTTTACCTTCTCTGTAAAAAGTAAACCATATTTTTAAGTTCGTAATCAAACGGAGAATGCAATATTAAAAGTTATTAATAAAGTTGTAACTGTTTTTGGTATGTCAAAATAAGCAACACCCAAGAAAAAAATTAGAAAGTGCATTAGCTCTTGCACTATAATGGCATGCAATGTTTAAAACTTTTCCTGCCTTTGAGAGCTCTTTCATCTTGACAAGCTACTGCCAAGTGTATTTTCACAGTCATAAGGTTCATTTTCAATTAATAATCATTAAAATGTGTATGGAAGTTCAATTAAGTCCTCCAAAAGAATTATACTTATTTTGCAGAAATCTCTTATACCTATTAGAAAAAATCTTCAAAAGTTGTAAAACTGACTGATTACAAAGATGTGAATGCATATTGTGTATGCAATTTCCAAACATTTCGACTTTTAGAAAAAAAAAAGTGTTAAGGTAAGTACTTATGACAAGTTAGAGTTCACTTTAGCCACAAAGGTTGTCATGGAATTAATGATCCTTATATTTGGACATAATATTTGTCACAATAATTTGGTCTCCTGAAACTGGCGCGGCGACAAGACGTTTCAAAATGATTCTTGTGATTTTCATGCATAAAATTATTGTAGATTGATTTGTGCTGTATCAAATTTTCCCCAATTAAAATAATTAAAAACGAAATTTCAAATAAAGCCATCTGCCGAAAAAGCAAAAGGAAGATTCTTCTCGAGGCGAGAAAAAAACCATTGTCTATTGTCCTGCCTTTCGTAGTCTATTGTCTCTGGTGCCAGGCGTATTGTCTTGATGGCCATTAACGTCTTGTGTTAATTACGTGTTTTTGTTTCGCTATGCACTTCCATGTTTAAATAAATGAGGTGCTGGCTGAATGCAACCTACTTGCGACGAAATTAAAACTAAAACATTCCAAATTCAAAAATCTTAATTAATATGATTCTTTGGAATTTCGAATTTAGAACATGCTTGTGCTAATGCAACTCTTCCTGATGGAACAAGCATATTTCCCGCCTAATGTTATCTGTGCCGTATTTTTTTTAAGAATGTTAGTGAGTCGGTGGCTAAGGTACTAGGGACGCACAACCGAGCAGGCAGGGCAAAGATGGATGCGTCAAGCGACGCGTGATAGATGACCCTCTATCAAGGTATGGCTACGGAAATCTATGCATTCTAAATCACGTTCTTTGAATAAAGCCTTGCGCACATCTAAAAGATCTGCGATGGCGATCAGTGAAACGCTGTCAAATATGACAGCGATATTTGACAGCGTTTCACTGATCGCTATCGCCATTGCCTAGATGTGCACAGGCCTTTGAAGAGTGTTGGTGGCGGGGGCGTGGTGTTACCAAGACCATATCCTATGACTTCATTCTATTAAGTTTTTAATTGTGATATCATTTAGGTGAGATAGGTACGGGACTACTAGATCATTAGAAGTAATAAAAAATGTTGACCTTTTAAACTGATTTCGAGTATAAGTAATAAAATAATAATATAGTGATAAAAATTACGAACCTACCCAAATTTCAACAGGTTATGGGCCTAGCATCGGCACACGCACTGAGAATTATAAATATAAAATAAATATCAAAGACAATCCCCACAACACTGTCTAGCCCCAAACTAAGCAGAACTTGTACTATGGGAACCAGATAGCTGATATAATACTTAATTTTACTTTTTTTTTTTATTACATTCTTAGAACACAATATAGCACCAAGACAGAGAACAAACATCTGCGTTCACCACACATATATTTGTTCTCGGTGGGGATCGAACCCACGACCTACGGCTCAGAAGGCAGAGCTACTACCAACTGAGTTGAGAGGCTAGTCGAGTTAATATCATAATGGAGTGAATTACATCAAAGATCTGTCAAAATTAGCCACTAAACATCCAAACAAATTTCTCGAGACATTCTCGTTTCCCAAGGATTAATGGCAATATAATTGCCATAAAAACTGATGCCACATGACGTTCGTAAGTGGCGTTAACGATCGTGGAAGGACTAGAATTTGGAAGATGTGTCGATTACGGCTGAGCCGTTAATTAGAATGAGTTCCGTAGCTTACTTCTTCTTAACGTGCACAAGTTCCCGCAAAACAGTGTGGTGAAAGGATTTTAAGTGCGCCACAGAGGGGCTTTTTTCGTGGTAATGATACTATGGTTTCGAACTTATCAATCTATATAAATATAAAAGAAAGTCTTTTTTTTTTTTTTACAATTTATAGGATAACGCTTGACCGCAATCTCACCTGATGTTAAGTGATGATGCGATCGACGGTGTAGCGCGCTCACCTAGAAAATACCTATTCACTCTTCAACTCGTCGTCTCAACAACGGCTGTACCGATTTGGCTGAAAATTTGTGGGGAGTTAGCTTAAAACCAGGAGACGGACAAAGGATTTTTATCCCGAAAAATTAACGGGACACGCGGGCGGTCGCTAGTTAGGTTATAACAATAAGTAGGTTAGGCGTAGCGTACTAAATAGACCGTCGACAAAATGATTATTTCTTCCCTATTCCTCAATTTGGGGTAGACAATATACATAGTACATAGGTACCCTCAGATTTTCTAACCCCTAAAGAAACTTACTGCCTCACTGCCTCCTCCGTTTTTCCTTCAAAAGACGGGTCTATCTTTTTTTAAAAGGCCGGCAGCGTATCAAAGGTGTATATGGGCGTCGGTGACTGCTCTGCATCAGGTGGCCCGTCTAATCACCTCTCAGCTACGGCATAAAAAAAAATTGTTACATCAGAAAGTACCAAACTTGAAATGAATTTTATGATAGAAAATTAACGAACTAGGCACGCTTTTTCAGCCCCGTTTTTTACAAAAATGAAATCTTGAATGAAGAGTAAATCAGAGAATTAAAGACTTTCTAAATGCCTAAAAACTAGATTAAAAATCAGTGCTTCATGGTCGAGCTATGTTTCAGAATACCTGAAAAAGAAAAACTGATCTTTGTTTTCTAGCCGCAAACTTTCTAAAATAATTTCATTTTGTATGAAATGGTTTATAGCTAGTTTCTGGTAGTTTAAAAACAAAAGAAAAAATTCATTTTTTTACCACATCGGAATACGAAAAATACGACGCCCCCCATCACATTAACTTACAACAAATTCTATAAAAATACAATTAAAAGGTCCAAACCACACAATTAAAAGGTTTTCGTGCGCGCCATGAAAACTCCTTGGGAGTTTGTAAACATAAGCAAAGATCAAGGAACCCTACTACCCACTTGTTGAAGGAAGGGTCGCATTAAGGGTTAATGTCGTTTTTTGTGTAACCCTAAATGACCCTTGTGACTTCACACTTGACGATATGACCAACAGAACGCATTCTTATAAAAGACACAAATTATTTTAAAGAAATCAATTTTATATTTTACCGTGTCCAAAATCAAACCCTATTTAGAACTCCTTGAAAGATATTGATTCAGGGAGTTATAAGTACGGTTGTAGGCAATAAATATTGCACATCGGCTTTTCTGCTTTCGTAGAGCGCTATAGATAGTGCAATCCACAGAGCACCAAACACGCTTTGTGGTGCAATCCACGAAGGCGCGCCCCACTATTCCTCCTAACCGTTTATAGTATATGTGTGCAAGCTTCCGTCAATGTTTGAGTATTGGTACACACTAATTACCTATGAGTGCACACGCACACTACAATGAATAGACTACGGTTCGCGACTGCCGCTCGGAGCAAACTCCCCGCACCCGCGAGGGGCGCGTCTTCGTGAATTGCACTATCTATATCTCTTTCTGACTATACTTAGTGTCCGTCAGAAGATAGAGATAGAGATACGCTTTATGAAGCCGAAATTAGCCGAAGTGCAATATTTGTTGCCTACTGCTACTATTAATATTTGTTGTAAGTAGGTATCAATTTGTCTACCATGCCTAGGAATCTGATTTAATTTGTCAATATTTAATTTTTAAACCCTAGTCCCAAACGAAGCAAAGCTTGTAGGTACTATGGGAACCAGATAACTCATAGAATAAGAACTCAACTATTTTATTTTTGTAACGACATACGTCATAATTGGTTAAGCCTTACGCACACCTAAATCGCCTGCAGTGGCGAGTGTATCGCTGTCAAATACCGCACTGTCACATTTCTCGGCAGTTTGTTAATATGCAAGAATGCTGAATGAAACTGATCCCTATCGCCATCGCAGATTGTCTAGATGAGTGTGTGACTTTACACGTATGCGTACACACACATAGATTAGAAAAATATATAAACTTTTATTTATGACATTGTTTTTGTTTATACTTTTCTTATGGGACATAAAACAACTTTTGATTTGACATGAATTTATTTTCTGTTGGCAGCTTGGAGGAATTAGAAATGGAGATGTCAATACAGGGCTTTCCCCTCTGCTGGTCATATACCGACCTCGATCATATCCTTTAAATAAAACTGTTTTACTCGCAACTGCAGCCATTGTGTGTCGTTTCATGTCGCGAAGTGGAGCTCCGCGAAAATGGTGAATTGCATGGTAGTTTCTTGTAAAAGACGATCAGAGACATCAAACTTCCGGGAACATGGTATTTCCTACCACAAGGGAGTATTATTTTGTCAATTGTGTTTGTAATTTTGTAGAATTTTAGTTAAAAAGAAATACCGGTTGCGACAGATTAGCGACAGTATTACGACAGTATTGTCAAAGATTATACCTTGGTAGAAGGCATAGTGTTGGGAAAAGTTGAATGAAATTGATGAATGAATGAATGATAAAATAAACGTTAAATTATTATCACATAATGTGTTGTCTTATTACGTATTTGGTGCTTTTTAAACCCCGACGTAAAAACGACGGGATGTTATGAGTTTGCGGTGTCTGTGTGTGTGTCTGTCTGTCCCATCGTAGTTCCCGAACGAATCAACCGATTTTAATTTAGTTTTTTGTTTGTTTGAAAGGTGAATAGTCGGGAGTGTTCTTAGCTATTTTTGATGAAAATCGGTCCGAGATGGCTGCCGCCACGAAATATCGGATTACATTTATTCACAAATCCCACAATATGGTTATCCTAGGTACCAGTCATCAAACCCTCTACTCATCAATGTATAAAATAGGACATGACATCATACTCAAAAATAAAGTCGTGGGAGCTTGCAGGGGGAGCCCAATTTGAACATTTACTATAATTATTTTTATAATAAATACTTTTTTGGTCATAACTTGTTTTATTTTTTTCAGTTGCAATTTTGTAATGAGACGCCTCTTTTTACACATTAGTAGCTATAGCTCAATAATTTTACCATTAAAGTAGATACTTATGGTACTGTTTTAGAATCCTTATGATGTAGGTAATTTTTTTATGTAGTTGGCTAAAAAATTCCAGTACATTTTTTTTACACCACAGGTGCTCAAACTTAGCAGTAAAATAAATTTCAGAAACAAAAATCATGTTTGGGGACTACTAGTTAACTACTATCCTATGTGGTTGCGTTTTTTTAAAGGTAATTTAGGAATACCATTATTAGGGAAAACGTTAGTAGAAAAAAATCCGAACTAGGCCTCATGTAGCGGACGTGATGCCCACAAATATGAGGAAAACTGGGAAATTTCTAAATTTTCCAAAAAAATTCGTAGACCGCGGACTGTTGGGAATAGATTTATTTTTTGGGTGGGGGGCCCCACCTCCCCTCCCCCGCACACGCACGTGCAGGATTATCCACCATTACTTGGAAACCCTGTATTTTTCAATTATTCAGTAAAAGACTAAACTTATGTTTACTATGCTATAACATGTTAAGAACTATTGATTCAAACTTATAACCATTAATAAAACATAACAACTAAATTCAGTTCTTTTATTTTCTGACTGTTACAAAATGTGAAACCTGTTGTGCATAACTTATTCATAACACTCACTATTACCTGTACCTAAAAACCCATTTCATTCATTATTTTATTCATCGTTCAATTTACCGGTCTTACTGAATGCCCATCACTAGAGATTATCCTAATGTGAGTCTTGACACTGCGTAACTACGTTATATTTTTTATCTGTGTGCAAATTTTAAGATCGTGTGCGGGATTGTCAATGTGTGTGTTTACATGAATAGGATTTTGCTATGCGCGTGTGCCATGCGTGTTTACCTCGTCCCCCGTCAATTTTGGCAGAAAATATTGTTCGTGGATTTAAACGTTGACTCCTCCATTTCTAATTCCTCCAAGGTTGGCAGTGAAAACATCGCAAGAAAACGTACTATTCGATACATTTCGATCGTGGCTATCAAATGAGAACACTCCAAGCGATTATGCACTGTAACTTATTAAAAATAGAGTAGGTTTTGGTACAGCAATAGTAAAAACCTGGCGGTAGTCAGGTCGAAGGGTGGATTACAAAAAGCGGTTCAACCGGTTGATTCTCGTCATTTAAGATCGTCCGATAGTATTGCAAGATTGATTATTTATAAATATGTTTGGATTATTATAAGAATTTAGGTATTTTAAACATATAAATACCAAATTTAAACTACAGTGCACTAGTGGGTGGCGGTATAAAAAAATATTGTGGACAATCCACACAGCACTATCTAGCCCCAAATTGAGCAGAGCTTGTACTATGGGAACCAGATAGCTGATATCATACTTGGAATATAATATAACACCCAGACCGAGAACAAACATCTTTGTTCACCACACAAATATTTGTTCTCGGGGGGATCGAACCCACGACCTACAGCGCAGAAGGCAGAGCTGTTAACAACTAAGCTGAGAGGCCAGTAACCTCGCCGTCTGATGACTGATGGAACAAGTATATGGCCCACCTGATGTTAAGTAGTGACCACAAAAAAGCATTGCATCACAGGTCATGCACCTCAGGAACATGCCCTATGATTTATTTATTTATTGAATTCCCATTTGTATTAATCATTGTCCGCCAGCATTCAGCATTTCTTTGAATCTCCTCTTTCCTGAGCAGGAATGTAGTGAGTCACATCAGATACAGTTTTCCTTAGAAATTTCCTTGAACACAAACTTTTTTGTAATGTCTAAGGTAAATGAAGAAAGTACAAACACTCATCACGGAATTGAAACTAGTACACTGGTATTTATCGCATATATTACCTTATTTTATTTATTTTCCCGACGCCGACGTTTCGGCTATGTTGCAAAAAAAACCTAAAAAAAGTTATATACGCGATAAATACCCGAGTAATAGTTTTAATCGCGAAAAATTAAAAAGTATCTACTACGAAAAAATCTCTAATTGACATAACACATTAGAAAAAAGGTATCGAAAAAAAAACGCATGCAGTAAGCACAAACCTTTGTAGACGCACAGACCTCTTTGGTTGCTTACTCTTTGGTATTTTTTTTATTAATTTCAAATTGAAACGTCATTTATAAGCAATAGTAGGTAGCTAACGATTCGTTTTCTATAATTTGGGAAGTCACCATGGCTTTTTGATTTTAATTGTTTTTCTTGTGTTGATTTGAGTTCTGTTGTGTAATTTCGGTGGTATTTTAACCAACATTACTTGAGGTCTTAGCTCGAAGTGTTAGCAGTTGGAATTAACGTGTATTATGTGATATTCTGATTTGATCGTAAATGTTTCAGATGGTATTGGAAAAAATGGCCATCTTGTTTTCAAAGCCAATTAGGGTAGGGCCGACTTGTCTATTGACAGTCAGTCAAACTTGTGGCTTGAGTAAAAACAATTTCATAATTATGTTGTATATCCTCACTCGAAACTGGCGGAATTGATCCGAAATGGACAGATGCCATTAAATAAAGAAGATGGTAGCTAACGAGATATTTGTAGACGCAAAGACCTCTTTGGTTGCTTACTCTTTGATATTTTTTTTTTATTTCAAATTGATACGTCATCTAGAAGCAATAGGAGGAAACTCACGAGATATGGGTGAGTTTGTGACCTCCACACGTTCATTATCAAGGCGATACGTTCAACTCGGTGAACGTAAGCCTGATATGAGACCTACTGCAAAACCATTTCGTTTCATGTTAATAAGTAGATATCTCTTTTGATTTAACAAGTGATTTAAGTTTAAAAACTGGACTCGGCTTCAAAACCAAGCTTTTTTTTAATTTGTAACTATAAAAATGAATAGGTAATAGAAAATTAAGCCCTTATTGTTTCAATTGCAAAACATTTTTCACAATTTTGGTTTCAAATAATATCTTCCGAATCTACATTAAATCTACCTAACGTGATATTCAAAAGTATGGCGGCATTGCCACGCTGAATAGCAAAACCCAGCCCTTGAGTCACGCGTTGGTTCAATCAGTCGCATAGACAAAAATCCGAATTTTAAAATATTTGTTAATTACTTCAATAAATAAATAAAAAAATATTTATTTAAATTAATTGTTTATTTCTCAAAAAATATAAACTTTTGACTACTAAAGTATAAAAAATAATAAAACGACTAAAAAAACTACATAAATTAACTTCTTTGACAATTTGCTCCTCAAATAAACAAAAACACAGCCGAAAAAAGATTTTCAGAGTAGCGCACCACAACCGGTAGAGTTCTGAAGTTACTTTGCTCAGTGAATGGATTGTAAACACACTTAAAAGTAGTTTATAATCGAGTTATATGTTTTATTACTCTCAATTTCAATTTACAAACATAAACACGGTTTTCCGCCTTTTCAAAATGAGCAAAGATACAAGATTTATTTGTAAAAAGCTGTTTTACACGCCATTTTTAGTACTTACTACCTAGCTACTTAAATAGTTAAATACATTGCACGAATTAATACGACAGCCTGCAATATATAGTAAAAAACCTCT
This sequence comes from Thera obeliscata, assembly GCA_947578465.1. NCBI lineage: Eukaryota > Metazoa > Arthropoda > Insecta > Lepidoptera > Geometridae > Thera > Thera obeliscata. The sequence continues at coordinate 2,281,919 of OX387915.1, forward strand.
TTGAACCCAAAAATACTTCATGTTATGTTTTTTTTATGTAAAAGATAGACAAACGAGCTTACGGCCCACCTGATGGTAAGCGGTTACCGTCGCCCATAGACACCAACAACACCAAGGGTGCTGTTACTGCGTTGCCTACCCAGGAGGAGTTTTTAAACGTTTTTCTTGAAACTATTCATGTTGTAATTAAGAGGGAACACCTCTGGTGGTAGCTCATTCCACAATTTATGGGTATGAGGAAGAAACGATCTCGAGAAGCGAGCAGTACGAGAAACCCATGGATCCAGAATGTGTGGATGAGCACGGTCTCTATGTGCTAGATCTTTCGAACCAAGTGTGGAGAAAGGATTTTATCCACCTCAAAGAAGTTTCTTTCGTGAACTTGACCCCATGCCATTAAAAAAATACCAAAATACAAACTAATAAATATAGATTGTTTTAAAACGATAGAGATAAAAACAAAGAAAAAAAAGCACAAACAAGATTTGGATTATTTTGTCCAAGTTGTGGTAGGTCACGAATCAAGGTGACCATATTAGGATTAGGATTTTATCATAAACTGGCTTAGGTCACACGAAACGTACTTATAATCTTCTTTTTAATTTATGGCATATGTCCATTTCGAAAATTTTGCTACAAAATAAGTTCAGTAGTTTGTTTTTTAAATCAAATAACAGATTTGAAGTTGGTTTTTCATGTGCATGTCTCCAGCTTTCTCATATGGAATATGCTAATTCTAAAAATGCCAAGCCAAGGTTTTTCATAATGTAGTGATATTTTTTTTAATGGCATTTGTATATATTTTTCAGAAAAGAGTGCAGTCAGGTGCAAGTGTATGCACACGAAAAAGTTAGTGTCGGTGACTCCTGAGGTTCCACATAAATTAGCTGCCGTCGTTCGTCGGTGGCGTGACGCCTCGACACGCCAATACACTGCAGGCCAGGGAAAAGGATTCAATATAGTAACTAGTGGATAACTAGTGAAATCCCTCGCGACTTCGTTCCCTTTGAGCTCCCGGTTTCTTATTGTAACTACACTATTATTCCATAATAATAATAATAAATATTGTGGACAATCCACACAACACTATCTAGCTCTAAATTAAGCAGAGCTATGGGAACCAGATAGCTGATATTTATACTACATGTTTAATTTTTTTTTGTAAATACTTAGAATACCTATAAATTTTTATGAACAACGGGATACCTATTTATATTTTAATTTTGTGGGTTTTGACTCCCGATATTTCGGCACAGTTGCATGCACCATGATCACAGGTTGTACTGATGTTCATAAAAATAGTGTAAAAAACCATGATGTTCAAACTAAAAAGTCGTTTTTATACTCACTCACGTCAAGCTTTACTTTTTTTGACTGCAGTAAACACTCCCAGAACTCGGTAAGTAGTAACTCCAGAAGTCGGTAAGTTTTTTTTTTTTTTTTTTATAATTAATAGACTATCCTTTGGCCACGATCTCACCTGATGGTAAGCGACGATGTAGCCGACGATGTAGCAGGACAGTCTAGAAGACACCTATTCACTCTAGCCTTAAAGAGGCCCAGATTGTATTTGTCAGGAGAAACAGACGACGACTAGAATTTTTCTAGAACCTTCCTATTTCTTTGTCCCGCAGCACACCGATCTGTCAGAAGTTTCGCCATGCATCGCGCGAAGACGAATGACATAAGTTAGCTCTGCAAAAACTCCAACTTAAGACCAGAAAAACTCTTGCAACACCTACATTTTACACCTTTTTCACTGGTTTTTTTCTTACACTTTGCACAAAGACTTAAAGTATGCTGACAAAGTAATTAAAAGTTGCTGGTAGTCTTAGAATGGGGTTCAATATGCAGAAATCAGACTACATAAGTGTGTAGCTATGTAGTATGTGTACCTACATTGTTTTTTTTTATAAAACTAACTGATGCAACGAACCTAGGGCCCATCTGATTTTGAGTGGTAAGCGTTGCCTATAACAAAGCATTGCCTTGAAGGTCACTCACGTCAGGAACGTGCCCTGAGTCCATCAATTTGAGGCATACAGATGTTCAGCCTCACGTGCCAGTAATTTAACCGGCACCCACACCCTTCAAACCGAAACACAGCAATGCTGCTTCACGGCAGAAATAAGCATGGTGGTAGCTTCCCCGGACGAGCCACACACAAAAAGCTCTACTACGACTAATGAAAATTTACAAATATGACGCCACAAAGAGATACATTCAAAAAGCATCAGTCAATCAAATAATCCTTCCAGTAGGCCTACTACAAGCACTGTCTGGCTCTGTCTCTACCTCTAGTCTCTAGTTTTGAGTCTGTTTGAGTGCTCATGTGTACGAGTATTTTACTGTGTGTGTGCCGTTTTGACTTAGGATTTATTGAGTCAACACTCGCACAGATTCAAAACCAGAACCAGAGACAGACAGTGCTCATGGTAGGCCTACAGATTAATAGAGTGCTAATACTATCAATTCGTTTGTCAATTTAACCCTTTTTAGCAAACAAAAACCTTGTACCTACAATTGAATTTTGACATTTGGCCCACGGGTGAAACGAATAAGGCTGTATGCGCTAGCCATCGAACTACGAGTATAAATTGGTAAAAGCTCATCACAAATTCAATCGGACGTCATTTGCTTTATTTGCGAGGGCCCAATCAATTGGCGAAAAAAATCGGCGAAGCGGTGACCCGGAAGTGTGCGATATGGTTCCGTACTTCCTGTTTTATTATAACTGCAGCAGTTAAAATACGATAGACGACACAAAAGAGAGGCTGTCAAACTCGTTTTTATGTCCATTGTATTGTAAACAATAAATAATATAATGTATAAATATTGGTAGCAACAAATATTTTTTAACAGTTTTACACAATACATATTTTTAAAGAAGACTAACTATAATTTTTAGGCAACATTCTGCGCGGTCATGAATGACCGCTACATATAGGGTTATTTTTCTATTTTTGAGTGTTTTGCCTGCAGGTTATGTTTTTAGAAATCATTTTAATATTATACATGAAAGCACTTTGCATCCCAGCTATGGGGATTGAGTGAAACTTGTTTATTACTTTTTAAAATATTTTATGTCACTTCATTGAGGCAAATTAACGATTGTCACTACGTATTTTTTAACACCAACGGAACCCTAAAACACAAAATAGTCAGACAATCTGCATTGCGCTTAATCTGTAAAATCAACATGGCCGACTCAATATAAAATTCGTATAATTTGTGCGTCCGACTGTATGCCGCTTTTGATATGTTATTATTATGTATAATGTTTTAATACAACGTAGAGTTAGTAAGTGGCAATGGGCAGGCCATGTAGCTCGAAGAACTGACAACCGTTGGGGAATAAAGGTTCTCGAATGGCGACCACGAACCGGAAGACGAAACGTAGGGCGCCCAACCACCAGATGGACCGACGACATTGTTAGGATCGTGGGAAGTCGATGGATGAAAAGGGCTCAGAATCGTTCTTCCGGGAAATGTGTAGGGGAGGCCTATGTCCAGCAGTGGACTTCTTCAGGCTGATGATGATGAGATAATACAACGTATGGCTACCAAAGGGACGTCAAAATAGATATAGACGCAGGAAAGTGCATCGGCGTGACCTACGAGCCAAGGCTTTGTCAACCCACTCTACATTAAATGGGCTATCTGCTTTTGTTCCATCAGCATCAGGTATTAACTCGGTCGATGCAGATGACTCGAACCGTATCTCCTAGGAATCTGGCTGGCTTGGCCTCTAAGCTCAGTTGGTAGTAGTTCTGCATTCTGTGCCTTAGGTCATGGGTTCGATCCCCACCGAGAACAATTATTTGTGTGGTGAACGCAGATGTTTGTTTGTTATATTGTGTTTGTAAGTACATATTAAAAAAAATGCATATTCGTATTACTATATCAGCTATCTAGTTCCCAGAGTATAAGCTCTACTTAATTTGGGGCTAGATAGTGCTGTGTGGATTGTCCACAATATTTATTTATTTATTATGTGTAATGGATGTATATTATTCTACTTAGGCAATAGTTCTACTTTTATCACGAAAAAAAAACAAATAAAACAGCAATAAAAACCAAATGAAAACAGTAACATAGCAAAATGACAATAATAATGGATGAGCGAACGCAATTCCGTACATAAATAAGTACTTAAAAATTAATTGGCAATTTAAATTGGAGCTCAATGCTGGCATATGGGAAAACCACACTGTTGTGATTAAAAGTATGCAGGTAAATAATATAACTTTATTTAAACTTGGAACCTACAGTCAGAGGCTCCTAAGTTGCCCAAACTCTTTGCTGGATAAGTTTCGAACCTCCTTAAAATTTACCCACCTCCTTTCAGTTCTGTTTGCCTAGTACTTCTTAAAAACAAAGATTAGGATAGGAACGTCTTCGATACATGTACAATATACGTAATTTAAATACGCTCACTAAACGGTGAATAAAAACATCATCATCTACCTGCGTCTGCCTAACAAGTTTTCTTCTTCCATTCACCTCTATCATTCGTCATCTCAGTGCTCACTCCTTTCTTGCTCCTGTCATGCTTGACACAGTCCATCCATCTTTTCTTTGGTCTACCTCTTCTTCTATAACCACTATCCACATTTTTTTTTTTATTTTTTTTTTTACATTAAATAGAACATCCTTTGGCTACAATCTCACCTGATGGTAAGTGACGATGTAGCCGACGATGAAGCAGGATGGTCTAGAAGACACCTATTCACTCTTGCCTTGAAGAGGCCCAGATTGTAGTTGTCAGGAAAAACAGTCGTCGGCAATGAGTTCCATTCCCTGGAGGTTCGCATAATGAAGGTGGAGCTAAAACGCTTAGTGCGAATGGGTGGTATGCTAACCAGGTATGGATGGTACTGAGCCGTGCGTCTGCTAGTCCTATATTGGAAGGGAGATGGTGGTATGAGATCGTGCAGTTCCCGACTACATTCCCCAGAATGTAACCTATAGAAGATCGATAGGCAAGCAACTTTGCGACGGTGCGCCAGACTCTGGATCTTAGCCTGCGCCATGTGCTGCTCGCCTATCAGCCTAAAAGCTCTTCGTTCAATTGAGTCTAGGGCAGCGAGTTGGTGTTTGGCAGAGCCGTCCCACAGGACACCACATTTATACCTAACACTCTTCTCGTAATTATGAATGCGTCAGGTGCATCTAAGGTAGTGTCTAGGTTGGTCATGCCATGCATCAAATTGACAATATAAATGGCAAATAATTATAAGTTTAAAAAACTTGAGAAACCGACTTCATTGCCAAACGGCTAAACCGATTTTAATGAAATTTGTTTGGGACAATCTGGACGTAAGAATAATCTTCCAAATAAAAAAATAATATTCTAAATCGGTTCATAAATGATGGAGGCATGCAGTTACAAACATTAAAAAAAATATAAAAAAAAAGGCAACACCGATTTTAATAAAATTGAAATGGGGCCAATCTGGAAGCAGTACCTTTCAGATAAAAAAATATTTTTTCAAATCGGCTCACAAATGGCGAAGTTATGCGGTAACAAACATTAAATAACAAATTTAAAAAAAATACAACCGAATTGAGAACCTACTCCTTTTTGATTGGAAGTAGGTTAATAAGTTAGAACTAGACAGGTTTGTATTAAGGCCCGTATTCCGAAACAATGCTTAAGTCTGAGTCGAGCCTAAAGCATAGATTTTATGACAGTTCTCCATTGAAAAGTTCCAAAAATCTGTTTCGGAATACGGGTCTTAGACACTGATTTCGAGGACTGCAATATTATTTTGTTTGTTATAAATAATTCATTAACTGAGTAGTAGCTTTTTGTAATAAGTAATGTTTTTAGTTTTTTGTAAATAGAAAGTATTTCGGTTCTGTTTTTAGTTCGTCTGGAAGCTTATTAAAAAATCTTACAAGCCTTCTTCTTACAAGTTTCCCCCTGACGCTGTGCAAATGATCTAACAATAAATGCAAAGGCCTGTTTACTCACTAGGTCTAGAAATGTATCTATCGGGACACCTACGTCACGCCGAGTGCAACGGAGGTTAGGACATTGAAGGTCGAACTAGCGCATCCGTTCCGATTATTTTTATTGTCGAAATATCTATATTAAATGATATTCCAGTGTCTGTCTGTTATGTTTAGAACTGCCGGGCTAATACATAAAAACAAGCAAAAGCGACAGTGGTAGCCGCTAATGAGTAGTTGTTGTTGACCCAAAAAATAATCAATTCAATTCAAATATGGAACACTGGTTAAAAATAAATATTTTAGACAATCCACACAACACAGAGTATAAAGATGTACATAAATAATTGGTGAAGTACCACTGTGATCTAATCAAGGCGTTCAAATATTTTAAGCTATTGCTAACAAAATAACATAGGTGTAAAGAGACAACTTTTGAAACTATCATGGTTTTTAACACTATTTTTATAAAACAAATGGAATTTTTATAGAACAAAATTTAATCATGGTAAATATCCAGTTGTTTCATAAAAATAGTATCTATAGACAATTGACAAACAGGACGAAATATATAAAAATAATGATCGTAGGGCTTGATACTGATTTTACAGCAACCGCTATCGCAATGTTACAGATCTCACTACTATCGCTATTGCTGTCTATCATGCTATTCGACTGACGTGCTGTCATAAATGCCTTATTTGTGGTACATCGGTTATCCTACAGATAACAAGTCGTCAATTGACTCGACCGCGGCTGACTTTTACTTTTGCTATTGCTTGTTCTTCCATAATAGTGACGATCCAGATAAAATTAGGCACAAATATAGGTGACTTTCTGGAGACGGACTTTTGTAAGGCTTGCGCATATCTAAGCGATCTACGATGGCGATCTGTGAAACGCTGTCAAATATGACAGCGATATTTGACAGCGTTTCACTAATTGCCATCGCCTAGATGTGCGCAGGCCTTTATTGTTATCGCAATATTTTATCAATAAACCTAAGTATAAAAAACTGTTTTTTTTTTACTTAATTCGTTTTGGTTGTAACGTTGTTTTTAAGTTTGTATAGATACAACTATGGATCAAGCTATCTAAAACAACATTAAAATTATTTATTTATATAAAAACTATATTGTCTTTTACCATCTTTCTTTTCTCACAGACATTTTTTGGATGTTTTCAGTTTTATTTTTGTCAGTGACATGTTTAACTCGTGTATACCCGGGGCGCTGCACTAGTAAATCTACCAGTTTTTACCGAATCTAAACATATTCATGAAAAACAATGCTTTTCTATTAGAAAAAACATATTTCATTGATAGTCTGTATTTTTTCAATGTTACGTGCTATTTCATTTCACATTCAGTTATTTGCATGAATTGACAAATATTGACATCACTTACGCACAGGAAATTTATTTTAAAATTCAGGTTTTTTTCTGCCTAGTCACTCTGTGGATCACACAAGAACAGATAAAGTCGATTTAAGAACAGATAAACAGACAAAGCTAGAATAACTGGCAAGTTGAAGTGGCTAGTAGAACCGAAAACCGCTGGGAAATAAAGGTTCTCGAATGGCGACTACGAACCGAAAGAGGAAGACGACCCAATTTAATTAATTGATTTCAAGTTGAGAACCTTCGATCAAATATAACCTTGGTTATATTTGGTTATATAACCAAGTTTTGGTCATATTTGATCGAAGTTGAGAAACAGAATTGAGGGAAGTTTTCAACTATGCCCCTATTTACAGGACTCTGTAGTGCAGGATTTTAGATGCTTGCCTTCTATTCCTGGAGGTATGAAGTCATAAGGAGGGATAAAAGTCATGTGATTAAGAGAGTGACTATGAATGTGGATGATGTGAGTAGAGGTAGAACAAAGAAAACATCGATGAACTGTGTGAAAGATGATATAGAGAGGAGGTTATAAGATGACAGGTGAAGAAGAAGAAAATGCTTGCCTACTTACACAGCACTATTATGACGGTAGGATATTTGTTTATCTATTCTTATTTGTCACGACAAGAATCATAACAAATTGTGAGTCAAGATCAAGTTTAAAATGATCCTTGTGACCGCATCAAACCCACGACCATATATTAGGGATCCGTCTCGGAGAACAGGGATTAATGCATCATGCAGCGTGAGGTGTGGTCCGTTTGTAAGAGAGTAGCGAACAGAGAGCACTTTATTGTACGCAAGAGGATTCATCATAAATCTAGGCTGCACTTAATCAAGTTATATGTACTTCCATAACGCTAAAAGCAATTTCTTCGTGATGGATTACCAAACATATTTTTTTTACTTTCCAATTAATACAGTGAGTAGGATTTTAATGGAAGCGCAGAGCAGAACTTAAAAATAGTTGTAGCCATGAGTTCGGCTGACTGTGTTTGAAATGCACTTGGTTCCTGCGCACGCACGCCACTAAATGAAAACAAAAATGGAAATACACACCTTTTACACAACAAGAAAACTTACTTGTCCCGGTAGCCGGTGGCTATAGCTTGTTAACGCCTGGCTACTGCTACCGGGAGCTATGTTTGGCTATGGCTATGTCTGTCACATTGTGCTCGCAAGTATCAGTTAACCTACACCTTTATTTTTTCTTAGGTTTGAAAGTGGGTCAGTTTTGACAGCCATAACCATAACCATTATGGATCTCCCAGTAAGCCAGCTACTACCGCGTCCGCGCCCGCTTCCGCTTATCGCTTGCAGTAGCGCCCCCGCGCGCCGGTCATTGGGTCGTGAAGGAGATGGATTGCAGACTCCGCCTGCTCCACCCTTTACTATAACTTATCTTACCCTAGGTTAGTACACAAATTGAAAGAATAGATTAATGAGCAATGTTTGTGGATAATGAGATTATTTTAATGAGTACATACATAAAATAAATAGGCAATAAATAAATTATAATAATATTAGTTTTTAAATAATTATGTTTCTGGTTAGTGAAATCTGAAAAATAATTCAAATATTTATTCAGTTCTATATCTAAATAAGTATCAACACCGCAAAAAGAAGTAATTAAAAGAATCTTCTTCTTATCGTGTCACTGATTCTTTCAAACCAAGTGTGGTGAAAGGATTTTAAGTGCGCCTCAAAGAGGCGCCTTTCGTGCACTTGACACATATTTTCGACCTTTTTTTTGGTTCTACGATACGCCGGTTTCCTCACGATATTTTCCTTCACCGATCGAGATCACTGGCATAGTGTGCATAATTTTTTGGGCAGAAAATCTCATTGGTAGGTACACGACTGGATTTGAACCCACGACCTTAGGATCAGAAGGCGGGGCCACTACCACTAGACCACCAGTGCTCTCTGTAAAATATAAGAATAAATACATGTTATAGTATAGTAAACATTGTAAAAATGCGTCACCTACGAGTGCCAACAGTTTTAACCGAACCATCTAACTAACCTACCTCAACTTGCCAACGCAAGAAAAAGCTAAAATGATGTATCAATTTATTTCAGTGAAGAAATCAAAAGCTTCTAAAAACAAACAATTGAAATTATGCGAGATGGAACCAACCACTTAACGCCTCCATCAAAACGCGCCAAACGAATAACACCATCCAATTCCAGGCAATGCAAGAAGTGCCCAAGAAAAAGATTGTTGCACTCTGTATTAACACTTGCTTCGGAAATTTAATTTTGCTCCTCACACCAATAAAAAACCAACTCTAAATTCCCTCATTTCGGTACATTTTTCTTTATCACAAGCAAACCATACAACATTTCGTCCGTCCGTTTCGCTGAATCACTTCGCTGTAGACAAAGACGGGTATACAAAAGCTTTGTTTAAGCCCTATGAGTGAGCGAGACGGAACGATTTGTGGATAATGTTCGAAGCGTCTGGCTAATGCGAAGTCTAGCCACTGACGAAGATGGATTGTTCTGGTTACGGAGTGCAGCATACCGATTGTGAAGAAAAAGAACAATTAAGAAGATAATCGCCGCTGTGAACGTAATTACTGGGTTTTTGAATACTCATGATATGAATGAAGCCTATCTTTTGATAATGGATGATTTTAGGTATGATATATGTAACTTACTTAACATTTACCTTTATTAGTTAAAAAAAAAACCAACCTATCTCCATAGTGCCCAAAGATTAGTTGGTAGGTACTGCTATCCAGCATTAAGCTCGCCTATGTACAGAACGTGTTATTTGTGCGATAAAGAATGTCCTATGTATCTATTTATATATATTTTGCTAAACGTATAACAAGAAGTCCCAAAATCAAAAAGGAATCAATTTCTATAGATAAATTAAAAAATCATAATATGCGGAGATCAGGGATATAATTACTATAATCATACTAAACTAAGCCATTGTTTTATGGTAAAGTTAAATAGAAGTACTAAATAAAACCAATGGCAAAGTTGATCAAAGCTATGAACGTATGCATCAAGTTCTTCCAACATGCATCCTATAAGCCGACTAAAGTTTTTCAGTGTGGAACAAGTATAAGCGACAAGCGTTACGAGTGTTATAAGTAAACTGCACTGATATGGTAAATACAAATAATGTAAAAAAAGAGCCCCAGTAGCCTTCCTTGGGAAACCCCGAAAAAAAATGCAGCTTTGATGACAATTTATAATGAAATGACAAATCTTTTGCACGAATTAGTATACTTTGTTCGATACTATTAAAAATCCATATTAACCCTTTGTGTTTTCTTATTATTTAAATAAATTAAACCTTATTAAACGCCATTGCCTAGACCAGGAAAAAAAATCATTCACTTTGAGTTAAAGAAAGAGTTAAGATTGTCTATTAAGTACATATATTTCGGAATAAGCTTGAGGAATTTATAAGTCACACAGGCTACACTGCTCTATCAACCGTCATAATGTATTCACTTCTTTCTTATTCATGTCATCTTTCACACTGTTCTTTGGCCTACCTCTACCCAAATATCTAAAACATTTGAATTACTTTAATACTCCTCAATTTTTTTTTTTAACTACACCAGTAGGAGCTCATGGTAGGCCACTGAAGAGCTTTTATTGCTCGCTGTCTGATCATAACTTAGGCAAGCTGCGAGCTCCGAAGGCAGCCTGCAACCGGTCGTCCTTGGGCCCACTTTCCGTTTCTACGGCCTATCAATACTTATACTAGCCAGACTCGCAGTGAAACTAGTTGAATCGCTCGCATCCTTACTCCATACATTGTTGTACACTTGTTTGTACACGAGTGTATGATTATTTGTATTGTCCGGGTATGTAAGAATTATCAGACGAAAACCAGTATTTAGTCCAATCGCAAAGAAAATAAAAATTGCAACATTTTACCACTTTGGAAGACTCTCTCGCAAAAACTATTAAGTTTAGAAAAAAAACGATATAACAAACCTCAACATAATTTTTGAAGACCTATTCATTGATACCCCTCACGTATGGGTTTGACGAAAAAAAGTTTTTTTGAATTTCAGTTTGAAGTATGGGGACCCCCAAAATTTATTGTTTTTTTTTTATATGTTTGTGAGAAAATCTTAATGCGGTTCACAAAATACATCTACTTACCAAGTTTCATCAGTGTAGCTCTTATAGTTTCGGAGAAAAGTGGCTGTGACACGGACGGACAGACAGACAGACATGACGAATCTATAAGGGTTCCGTTTTTGCCATTTGGCTACGGAACCCTAAAAATCATTTTTCAAAATGTCAAAAATTAAATTTTCGAGTTAGAAGTTGTTCGACGGGGGTTACCCCTTAAAAGTTATCAAAACATAGTGCATTTATGTAGTTGGCTCTGAGCTCACCTGTTGCGTGCCAGGTGCGCTGATCTCTGCAGATGAGCTAATTGAAGACGCGACAGTAATTGCGCTTTTTGGGAGCGCGCTGACGACGTAATTACACTAAGCTTGGAGACGACAGATTTGAGTGGACATTCCTTAGAGAAATGAAAAATGTTTTATTCAATATTTAATATATTTATTGCATACAGTCATGATTTGGTTCAGGTACATACATAGTTCTTAGTTATAAGTCAGTATCACATGGACCCTTTTCCCTTTTTTTTCTGAACTAAATTTTTCAAAGGACCACTATCGACTGGCACTCTCTCGAAAAAAAAAGTGTTACGTTTGAATAAAGAAAAAGCGACTTCCAAATCAAACTTGATGACGATGGGATGACACATTTTATCGAGTTTTTTTTATTTGAAATCACTACTGAACTGATTTTGGTAGAATTTCTTTGAAACAAATATGAAAGATATCCTTTCAAACAAAAAAAAACTGTTTGTAACTGACGGTTTTATGTAACAAATATAAAAAAAAAATGGTCAATTAAGAACCTCCTGCTTTTTCAGTCTTATAAAAAAAACCCCTCAGCAATAAACCGACAAACAGTAGCACAGATTATGGGCCTGCATGTCTTATCCACACTACTCCTCCTTTCCTCTCATTGTCTGCGTCTTGGTCTCCATGTTTACATATGTGGCTTCGAATACCAGTACAGATGCTGGTGGTATTAACTAAAGACAATACAGGGTGTTCAAACCCAGATATTATGACTAAATAGTTTTAAACACCATGTGTTGTGATAAAATTAATGCAATAAGCTCAATACTATAATCATATTTCAAGTACTTAATATATACTTAATATACATACTTAAAATAATAATAACCCTCCTACGAAAAATCTAGAAATCACAACTACCGCCCTCGATCGTCAATCGAGGTCAAATTACATTTTAACTTGCAGATATAAAACTTTGCGTGCTTCGACATTGTTTTATGTCTTCAGTGATTGGTAAGTTTTTAGTAGGTACATAAACTCAATAGAACGCCATCTAACGGCTACAATGTGAACTATTCTGAATCGCGCTTACGAAGTTTACACGATGATTGACTTGTAATACCTCTGACTGCAAGCCCTTGTGACGTGGAGCCAAGGGCTTACAGAAAAAAAACTTTTCCTTGTGCTATTCTTGTTCACCATACACACTAAAAAGATGAATATTTTAGCGTATTCAGTATCTGAAGTGATTAAAACGTAGTAGTTTTCGTTAGAGTTAGAGTTTTTAGTTAGAGCCATCGCCGTAGCATACAACTATGCTGAAATATCGGGAATCAATCAATCAATCAATACATCGTGATAAATATCTCTCAAATATCCATCTACATCTACACTAATATTATAAAGAGGAAAAATGTTAAAATTCTAAAAAATCTTTCTTATCTTTTTTTTCTAGTATTTAGTTTCACCAGCGCCCATCCAACACTCAACAGCTACCGTACACTCAATCCAGTTACTGACCCCTTTAGTTTTTATAAATTTTTCCTCTCACTCATAGCTAAACAACTTATTTTATACATCTTGCTATCCCACTCACACCTAATAGTAACTACATTTCAAATCTAATGCATATTATTAGAGTTGAGTGGGTTGGTAATGTAAATACCTTGGGCTACCTACCACATTTGGTTTTCTGATCTCTCTTCTTAACTACTAACGACTACTACTACTAGATACTAGTACTACAAACTAAAGAAGGTCGTATAAGCTTTGGGGCAGTACTGGTGAGTTATTCTAGACATGTCACTCTTTATTCTTTCGAACCAGATTCGATTTTAATTGCATCTCAAAGAGTCTTCTTCCGTTTTTAATATGGGCCCTGAATTTTGAGGATCTATATAACTGATGAAATAAATGAATAATACAAATAAAAAAACACTGTCCGTAAATGTATGCATACATCTTTCAGAACAGAAAAACTAATGCACGACTGGATTTGAACCGACGACTTTATAATCGGAAGTCGGAGTCGCTACCACTGGACCGAGTGTTCGTTTGATATGACTGGCCTCTAGCTCAGTTGGTAGTAGCTAGTAGCTCTGCCTTCTGCACCGTAGGTCGTGGGTTCGATCCCCACCGAGAACAAATATTTGTGTGGTTAACATAAATGTTTGTTCTCTGTCTGGATGTTATATTGTATTCTAAGTATGTATTTACAAAAAAAAAATGTATTCAAGTATTATATCAGCTATCCGGTTCCCATATTACAAGCTCTGCTTAGTTTGGGGCTGGGTAGTGTTGTGTGAATTGTCCACAATATTTATTATTTATTTATACAGGGTTATTCATTATTAACTGCAAATACTCAGGAATTAGGTTCAACAAATAGAATAAAAAATATTTATGTTTTTTTTTTTTTTTTAATTTGATCAAAAAAATTATTAAGTTTTTGTATCAAAATTTTATTTTTATTAATTTCTTTACGGCTATTGCATAATGATTGCCACGGAGAACAGGACGATGACCCACCCAGGCGGTGACTGAACGCAAAGTGTCACTCACGGCGCGCGGGCGCGGATCAAAGGTCAAAATAGGTCAGGCGCCAATGATTCCTTTATCGATTTTCTCGGGATTTTCATAACAAAACTTAAAAAAAATCATTTCATAAATATTTTTGACGTGATAACGTCTTATAAATCGATGGAGCCGGCTGCACGCACGAAAAAACATGACTCATGCGTCGTTACGTCGTTTCGTCGTTCCATTTACCTGAGCCCGAGCCCGGGTCGGGTAATGGGTAAGGGTAAATGAGGGTAGTGGTAAATGAGGGTAAGGGTAAGGGTTCAGTCTGGGTCCGGGTCCGGGTCCGGGTCCGGGTCCGGATTTTCATTCAGTTTCATTCAGTTCCATTCAGTTTCATTCAGTTTCATTCAGTTTCATTCAGTTTCATTCAGTATCATTCAGTTCCATTCAGTTTCATTCACATTCAATTCAATTCAGTAAAACTAAAATTTTCTTTTGAAAAATGCAACCATTCCATCAGTATTTCCTTATGACGTTATCACGTTCAACTATCGTCAGTAAACCGACTTTACAGACAACCGATTTTTTTATTTTATTTGTTGAACCTAATTCCTGAGTATTTGCAGCTAATAATGAATAACCCTGTATAGTGATTGGCTTTTTACTCTCTCTCGATGATTGTGAAGTCTATTTCACCGTATTTTTATTTATTTATATAACTTGACAGCGTTTCACTGATCGCCATCGCAATCTAGCTAGATGTGCGCAAGGCTTTAGCAATTTTGAATAGATCCACACAACATTATCTAGCCCCAAACTAAACAGAGCTTGTACTATGGGAACCAGATATCTGATATACCTAGTACTTACTAAAATACATTTTTTTTAGAATTCTATATAACACCCAGACATAAACATCTGTGTTCACCACACAGTTATTTTTTCTCAGTAGGGATATAACCCACGCCTGCCAGCGCAGAAAACTGAAGAGCGGTCAAAATGCCAAAAGAGACTTAATACCATGCCGGGATTACAGACTGCAAGTATCTGTGTTTATTTTAGTAGCTACTAATTTATAAACCAATAGAATTTTCAGCTCTATGTATCTCTATTTACAAGAGAGCAATTTGATGAGCGCGTTTATGTCTTTTTGCTGTAATTAACGGCTTACGACATGTCTACAACCACGAGGTACTCGTAAAAATTAATGAAAAAATATCAGAAAACCCCCCCACATCCACATCAAACATAAAATCAAAGATGGCGAATGTAAAATGGGTGGACAATAAAACGAACGCGAAATTCAAATCCCACATCACATTTTAGAAGCGAATGTATGCTGAAGGACTTGGAACACTCGTATCTATCATTCATTAGTGAAGCTAGAATCCAATACGACATTTTTTACAATCCCCAGGCACAAAGAACGGGCGTCCACCCCCACACACCCAAACCTCATACAAACACAACCGCTGTAGTGTGCGTAATAAAAACTTGAAAAAATCACACTGACCCGCACACATACAAACCCGCTCCGCGAAAAAAATCACCGACACAAAGAAAGTTCACCGAAAACTTGTATACGAACTTTTAAACGCACACAGAGAAACGACACCCCTACATGCACCGCTACAAGGAAGTTAACTGTGTGTGCGTGAGTGCAATGTGTCCGTATAAGGGCTAAACTTAGCTTAGTTTGCATGTAGTCGTAGCTCACACTCGCAAGAGCTGGAACTTCCAGCCACTGAAGCAAGCATCCTTTAATCCATTTTTGCGTGCAATTAATTTTCACCTCTAACTCGTTGTATTAAGGTTCATATCTTTGTAATGTGAATTGGTAGTTTCAACGTTTTTCAGCAAGTGGAATCTGCGCGCGGCGGGTAGTTTTCATACGAAAACTTGGTGGCGCGAGATGCAGCGCATGAGACGGATGCATGCTTCATATTGCCGTCTCACTTGCACACCACCCGCTGCCCTGGGCGCAGGGGGGTGGCAGGGGGGAGGGTGTCGTGTCGCGTTGATGAACATTTTTCTCATTTTTCTTTATTTTTACGCGAATCGTTTTTAAAAAGGGTTTCGTCATAATTGCGTCGGTGCACCCGATTATGTTAGCGAGCGATAATCCCATCATAATCGATGAAACTTTTGTTAACCTTACTTCAACCGCCGTGTCATTGAAAACTTTTAATTAGGAACTTGATATGCATGCATATTATTATGAATGTAAATACATAATGTAACTAATGATTATTTGCATATTTTTAAATTCACTTTGATACGTTGTTAATATAGTACTTATAATTAGACAGTTGGGTTATAAATTAGTAATATTTCATTGAGATATCTACCTACCTATCATTTGGTATCAGTCCGCGTAGCAACAATGGACTAAAAAAAGGTGTTGACACGACTACACAAAAAGGACGGATAAAAGAGTGGCAAAGATAAAAAGTTGAAAAGAGTAAAAAATCTAAGGTAAACATTGCGTTACGTACGCACGTCTCGAACTCCGTCTCGGCGGGAAACTTATTTTCCCGCGTTTTCCCCCGCTGGCCGCCATATTTGTTTTCATTTTTTGTTTACAAAAGAAAACGGATATTTGCAAAATCACATTGAGGAATGAAAATGCGAGCGGTCGTTAATGTGAATCTGATTGGAGCTCTTTGCAAAACTATAAGAATCTTATTGATTTTTTTATGAAAGCCTTACTTTATTATTTTATTTAAAAAAGTTTTGTGCGCTAGCTGGTAAGCTCACAAAAAGCTTTATAAATGGGATGCAATCGCAAAATCAGGACCCAAACACCGATAAAGTAAATTACATAAACAAGCAACCGTAACAAAACAATAGCTACCGATAAACAAATACATCAATAGGTATAAATATCCGGTAAAAATCTGTTAATCCGAACTTATTTGAGCAGCATCCTCCGAACGGCGGGAATAAAAAAAGTGATATGGAGAGGCAGTCTCGCCACAGCCGCGGCGCGCGCCGCTCGCCCCTACATTTTATATTATTTTACTTACGTGTTTCATTTCGCGTAGAATTTTGGACGGCGGTTAACGCGACATGTACACAAAATTGTGACTTTTGGACAATTCAAAAATGGAACATTCACACTTTTCGACATGCAAAAACAATATTTTCCGGCAAACAAAAATACATAAGCGCAGTTCAAACTAGATTTTTTTTATTTACCGGTTTTTTCAGTTGTTCGGTTGTTATGTTTTGGTTTTTGAAACGTTGATTTTGTAACAAACTGTAAGCGACAGACTAGGAGAAGAAGAAGAGAAGAGAAGACAAACATGGCGCTCGCATCTTCTGTGAGCCTCTACTACTCAATAGTACAGCGGGCTGCTAGGCACTACTTAGAAGACTACTGTCACACCGGTAATTATATTACTTATAATTATAAATTACGAACAAATTCATAGACCCTAAGAATATTGGTTGTTTATGTAATATTGCTTTTCAGAGCTTTACTTAAGCCGATACTAAAAGATGTTGCAAAATGAACATTGATATTTGAAATAAAAACTAATGATCAATTCGTATGTACTTATGTTAATTTAAAATTAGCAAAAATACAGTGAGCTTTTTAGAGCTCTAGTTACAAGAGCTTATGAAATAACATAAGTTTATTTTTTATTCGCATCATATTCTCAAGTTTATCTTTTTAATACTAAAATACTATTAATAAATGACTCATTTTATAATGGCGATTAAACAATAGTAGATAAAACTAACTTAAAAGCTTTTATTGGACATAAATCTTAATTCAACCTATAAAACGCGGGAAATGCTTCTGTTTTTATCTTACTTACACAAAACCAATTATAATAACTAACATGATAATTTAAAGTGCAACTTTGATATTTGATTTAGTAGAATAATTAATTTAAATTAATCATGACTCGTTTCTGAATTTTATGCTAATCTATTTATTTTTTAATTATAGTACCTACTCTCTATCAATTGTAGATACAACTTATAATACATAAATATAGCTTTATTATGTTACTTTTCAATTATTTTGTTTGTACGGAATTATTTTTAGCGAACAATGAAATGCCGTCGGAAAAAGTAACGACCATTTTCATTTCAAGATTTCTTATTTTAAGTTTAAATTTCAAATTTTCTTGCCATTGAATATTTCAAAAGTAAGTGTTCTATTCTATATTCAAGTTTCGAAACAATAAATAAATATTGTGGACAATCCACACAACACTATATAGCCCGAAATTAAGCAGAACTTGTACTATGGGAACCAGATAGCTGATATTATAATACTTGTATTTTTTTTTATAAATACATAATAATAATACAATACAACATACAGAAAGGGAACAAAAGCTTTTTTGATTTTTAGTTCAGGTACATTAAGTTATCTTTTAAAATAACTTAATGTTATCTTTTAAAAATACAGTTTTTATGAATATTTTTTGTACAAAAATGCGAAAAATTAAAAGCCAAAATGTTTATCTTTAAGTGTCATAACTTTTATTATAAATGCGGTTATTATTATAATTATAAGCACAAATACGGTTTAAAGTAAAAAAATACATATTTTGCTCTACTTGTTTTTCTAAACTATTTGTACTTGCGTCGTTTGATTGAAAAAATACTAAACAATAATCAAATATGTACTAACTTAGATATTGCTTCATCTACCTTACTATGATTCGTACCTTGATTCGTACTTAATTTGATCACTATTTCACCGGCATAAAAAACGTATTATTCTTTTAAACGCGGAACACAATAAAATTGAATGGTTATTTATTTGCCTACCTACATTTTGATTACTTTTATAAATCATAAATCATTTACTTGCTTCAATCGTGATTACAAAAGATCTTTATACTCGTAATATTAAAAAGTCAGTCGCACTTATTCTCTACATTATACTTGGATGCAAATTTGTAGGTGCCGGTTTGTGTGATTTGAGCAGCAATACAGAACAACACAGCAGAATTACCAAATTCTATGCAATAACAAAATTGTGCTAAGTATATTAAAGCAAGTACACTGCTTGACAAAACTGTACACAACGTAAGTGAGTATCTAAGTAATGCTCATGAAATTATTTTTATTCTTTAAACTATATACGTATTTTGTAAAATATGACGAGATACTAACGCCACTCAGCAACACTATTAATAATTATTAATGTTTGTGTTTGTTGTCAATAAATAAATATCTTTTTTATTTCATTTACATTAAAGCTACATTGTGATGTATTTTACTGGAAAGCTGTTATACCATTTTGAAGGTTATGAAATGTATAAGATCTAATACAGTTGACTGTACCTGATTTATCACTGACTCTTAGCAAATAATGAAGACGGTTTAAAACGAAAAAAATCCAAAAAATAGGTTAACAATTCTCTTAAAAAAATGAAGAATAACCAATATAATAACAAAGTTTAGGTAAGCTGTAATATAAAAAAAACAAAGGCATATACAAAAAAAATAAGATTGAAGGTACTTGACAGCTATTCTATTTACAGAAGAGCTTTTTTTTTACTCTAAAGTTAGACGAAAACCCGCTTAAGAACTAAGAACTGAATGGCAGAACTTTTTTATTAGTTGGTAGCCCGTTTATGAACTAAAAAAAAAATCTTCTAAGTAGCTGGTTACGAAACTCGGTTACGTACAAGTACTATAGGTAATCTTTAGGTGAGCTATAAACTAAACAAATAGCCTCAAAACTTCATTCCTAGGCACGGTAGATACCCCAGACCTCTTATTATAAAGTCTCACTCAAGATTATTCATTTTAGCAATAATATTGCATATTAAAACAGATTGAAAATGTCTAAAATTAAATTGCAGACTAAGATAAATTATCGTTGATATAAAAACAAATTTAAAAAAGCGATAACATTGAATGTCCAGTATTAGACATGCACGCCCTTCTGAGATGGAAGAGCAAGGACTGTCGTCAACAAAAGTCTTAACTCGTAAAATATTATAAAATGATTGCACCTTGGTTAGATATAAATGTTTCGTTATTTCAGTCAATAGGTTTCAATAAGTTTCCATTGTAAAAGATGTGCATGTTTTTTTAACAACAAAAAAAATAATCACACAATAGGTTTAAAACTAGGAGCGCTTGTATTAGTGGTATTAATTACTTATTAGCATATACTAAGTCTGGCGTCTGTTTTTCCAGACACTTACAACTTGGACGTTTTTAAGAGATTTTGGTGAGATTGCGGTCAAACGCAAGCTTAACATGTAAAAAAAGAATTAAAAAAAAATAAGATTTTTTTTTGTCAAAATATGAATACAAAACCTATATTATTATTTTCTTCCTTGCAGTCGTTTTAGCTATATTATAGTATCCCGTTGTCCTTCCCTTATTTTTACTAACATTACATTGTATATATTATTAATTAAGTGTATTATTGTGTTTTAACTTAAAAACGCCATTATTTTAAGACATGAATATGCACTATAATGTTGTTAGAAGTTGTGACGCTAAATCGATTCTACACAAGATAGCCATCCACTAACCTAAAAATAACCAAAAAAGCCACGACAACGATCAAACGGGTTATATCTTCAGATCCTGACCTGCCCAACTTCTATTAAAAAAAAAACAAGATCACTTCTGCAGAGCACTGTACTAGAACCAGTTGCGTGGTTCGTTCGGAAAACCAGTTCGCGCGATTATCGTCTCGCCGCGCGGTGCGTTTATATGCTAATGCAGTGCAACTAAAGGTCAAGGTCGCGTGCACATAGACAAATATGCAAGTCTAAGCCCTGTCTAGCTACTCTAGCTACTCTTGCTAGGCGAAGTTGTATCTATTGTCTTTGCATATGACAAAGTTACAAAGATTGTTTGTTAGTGCAACACAGCTTTTTCCTTGCTGCTTTAGGCTTGCAATGGGAGTAGAATTATTTTTTATTAAAAAAAATATAAAAACTTGAGAACCCGAACGTCATGGCCTAACTGTTGAAGCAATTTTAGTGTAATTTAATAAAACCTAAGGACTATAGCATGGGGTTCTTCAAAAAGGGCGTTTTTAAAATTTTAAAGGGTCGGCAACGCGCTTGTGATGCCCCTGGTATTGCAGGCGTCCATAGGCTACGGTATCCGCTTCCCATCAGGTGGGCCGTATGCTTGTTTGTCAACTTAGCTGTATAAAAAAAAATCTATGGAACTAATCTGAAAGTCAATAATTTTTAAGTACTTTAAACAAGAATATTAAATAGTACATTGTTACCTGAGTGTTGAAAGTCACGTTTTTTGAGTCCCGAGACGGGTTTGGCGCCAGAGCGTAAGCGAGGGCGCCAATGGAGCTTGAGGGACTTAAAAGACTTTCAACCGAGGTAAACACTGTGCTTTTCATTACGAATACAAGGAAAGTAAAAATAAAAACATGAAAGAAAAATTAGTGAAAATGAAGATTGAATTGCCGCCTTCCCGGTTTTTTTTTTCTTTTTCTGTGGCGGGCCTTCGGCTTCGGTTCGCCAGCATTATTCAGCCATTGTTTTCATTCTCATAATTTAAAAAATGGTAAATTGATGCTCAAATCTATGTTATTTTAAATAAATAGTTGAAGCCATATATTAATCAAGTAATTTAGAAGATATATTATTTATTTAATACTATCTTTATGTTATTTAAATTTAAATTTTACATTGCGCTCTAATTAGACTTTTTAAACTTCTTACCGTTGTAATGGGTTTCCAACCTACTTGCTGAATAAAAAGTTGGAATTTGGACCTCCTTGCAGTTAGAAAGACTTTAGAAAGTTGGAACATGGTTGAATAAAATAGAACTTTTTTTTTTATAATTTGACGGCTGTCAGTAGAAAGCGATTCTCCCTAGGGCTGAAAGTTTTACTTTCAATTAGGCCCTTCAGGCAACTTCAGACCTACTTTCAGAGTATGAGTAATGAAAAAATATTTGTTGCCATGCTAAGTAAAGTCACATTGATTTGGGCAATATTAATGGGACTAAAAGGTCAAACAACACGCAAATAAACAAAACCAGTATCCTATATATCTTTACTTATACATGCATAGGAATATTTAAAGGTATAATTCAAAACCCGCCATAGTTTCAATTATTCTGGTGCCGTGATTATTTCTGTGTTTCGGTTTGAAGGGTGTGGGTGTGTGTGTGAATTACTGGCACGTGAGGCTGTACATCTGTATTAAAAAACAACAAAAAAAAATAAAGAAGAAAGTGTATTGACTCGTCGCTACTTACGAAGGTTTAGCCTGTTAAGCCCTGCATACATCTAAGCGTTCTGCGGTGGCGATCAGTGAATCGCTGTCAGATTTTATGATGATGTTCACAAGACTTTGGTAATCAATAAAAAATTTGGTGAGGAATCCTGTACAAAACCACCGAAGATATAAATTCTCCCAATTAACTTCTTCCTAATTAATGGCATCTGTCCATTTTGGCACATTTTACTGGAAGTTACGATGTATTACACAAATAAAATTGTTTTTAGTCAAGTCAATCAATAGACAAGTCGGCTTTAAAGAAAAAGATGGCGGTTTTATTCAAAACCATTTCTTCGAATCATTTCCGTTCAAATCAGGATACCACATATTACACTTTCATTATAACTACTCAAACTTTGCATTAAGACCTCAAGTAATATTGGTTAAAATACCACCGATATTAAACAACAGAACTCAAAACAGAACCAGAAAAACAAATGAAAAAGCTGTGACTTTCCAAAATGACAGAAAACGAAGCTCTCCCTAATCTTGATTTGCCTGGAATTTTGACAGGAGGTTCTACAGGCTATATTATTCTGTCAAAATTTGAAATTGGAATCTGTCTTGGTTAGCCCTGCTGACCACTTTAGTCAATGAACTCTTCCAACAAAAACATATTTTTCCTTGTACCAACCACAGAATCGATCACAGTCAGTACCAATCAACCACAGAATACATAACTGTTAGTATTGTAAAGGCCGCAGAATAAATAGCAGTTAGTACGTACGTGGGTATAGATTAGGTGATAGTCAGTAGCGGCAGAGCACGGTCAATTAGATTGAGGGCAAAAACTGCATCGTCATATGCGCGTGAGTCACTGTATCAACGGCTATTGCTATTATGAGATTCCATTGGGATTAGATGAGTTCTTAGAGTAAATTAAAATTACAATATTTTTAACCGACTTCAATTGAAAAAAGAGCTTTTCAATTCGATTGTATGTTTCTGTTATCGCGTAACTTCGTTATTTGTGAACCAATTTGAAAAATACTTTTTTGATCTGGAAGCTAAGTAAAATTTCATCAAAATCGGTTCAGCTTCAGTTTGGACATGAAGACAGTTTCTCACGTTTTTTAAACTTCACTCATTATTGTATAATAGCAAACGCCGAGAACAAAATATTTGTGTAGTAAACACAGATGTTTGTTCTCTGCCTGGGTGTTATATTGTATTGTACTCTATTCTTTCTTTATTCTTTATTACACACACATATAGACAGTATTTATAAAACATAAAGTAAAGACGTGTACAAAGGTGAGCTTAACCCTAAAAAGAGTTCTCTTCCAGCAAACCTTTAAGGATATTTACAAAACAAAACAGTATTAAGTAATTATATCAGCTATGGTTAGTTTGGGGCTAGATAGTATTGTGTGAGTTGTCTACAATATTTATTTATTTATCCACTGTTTGTAGGAATCAGTATTGTGAGTTAAACCTGTCATATAGCGGCCGCTTTATCTCAGAAAAGTACAACAAAAAGTTCCGACACCTAAAAGACTTTTTAGTTTCACCGTTAGAGATCAAATCGGCCTAAAATGGTTCACATTTAATTTAGATAGGTATACAATGTACTACTGGGTACAGTCTGCTGCAAAAATGGGTGTGGCAATACCGACCGCAAATATTTGTTAGAAGCATGCAGACGTTATAAAGGAGAAGGTTCTCAAATTAAGTTATACTTTTTTTGTTCGTATCGTAATATCTTTGTAATTTATGAACCGATTTGTATTTATTTCATCTGAAAGAGAGATCCAAGCTGATTTGAAAAGTTATTTTTATCTGGAAGATAGATTAGTCCTATAGAAATTGCATCAAAATCAGTTCAGCAGTTTCGCTATGGCCGACTTCATAGCCAAACTGCTGAACTGATTTTGATGAAATTCGATGATTCTCAGGTTTTTAAACTTCACTTGAAACTTTACTTAAACTTGCATTGACATAAATAATACATATAAACACATGTATTTTTTATGTTATGAGTCATTTAGCTATGTTGCCACCGAGGCAGACCGAGGAAGCAATGGTGGAATGAAGTGGCCGTTCTGCAGCAGGATTTCATAAGAAACAAAATAACTCATTATTATTAGTAAAAAAAAAACAAGGCCTTTGCATCAGTTGTAGATGATTTATATAGCGTCAGGGACAACTGGTGATTACTCAAGCCCTACTTACGGGACGCTATAGTGCCTGGGACAGGATTTAAGATGGAATAGGCTTGCCCAGCACCTATACCATCCTGACAGCTTAGAATATTATTACATATTAGTACGAAGATAAAAATAGTGTGGATCAACTTATCACGGCGAGTGTACAGCACAATTGGCGAGAACGGAGCGTGACATCGCACCTGATTACCGACACCGTGCAGCAACGGTCCAGCGCTCCCCATGATCGCTGATAATGCCTGATCAACTAGACAATAGCCTCTTGAGGAGCCTGCCGATCTGGACTGGGTCGTGGGTTCAATTCCCGCCGAGAACACACATTTGTATGATGATACAAAAATTTCAATAAATTCAACATTCCACTTGGTGTGCGGACTGGTTTCCGCAAATGGGCCGCTGGCGGGCCCTTTTTCCGTGACGCTTGACAAGTGTTGCTCGAACTTTTTTGGTTCTACGACACGCTGGTTTCCTCACGATGTTTTACTTCGCCGTTTGAGAGTACTGGCACAGTGCATAAACATTTTACGTCAGAAAAACTTATCGGTACTGTTAACCAGTTTTGGAATAGGACATCCCTAATCGAATCAAGCAAAGAGTTACATCTCTAGTGTAGAAAAAAAGGAGAAGAAGAAGGAGATTATGGCGTCGTTTGATAGAGTTGTATTATCTGGAGTGTATTAAAGTTTAACAGAGTTGTAGCTATAATCAATGAAGAGTTTTCGTCTAATTAGTACATACATACATAAAATCACGCCTTATTTCCATGGGGGTAGGCAGAGATCACGGATTTCCACTTGCTACGATCCTGACACACCTCTTTCGCTTCATTCACTCTCATAACATTCTTCATACATGCTCGTCGGTTTAGGGTACTCCTAACCTGGCCTTTTTCTAAAACGTCTGTGATCTGATCGAGATACATGCGCCTAGGTCTTCCCCTTCCAGCAGTTCCATGAGTACTTATCGGTACATGACTGAATTTAAACCCAGGACCTTAGGATCTGAAGGCGGAGCCGCTACCACTAAAATACCAGTGCTCTCCTGTGTGTTATGAGACTCTCCACCAATTTTCAGCCAAATCGGTTCTACCTTTCTTGAGTTATAAATAGTGTAACTAAACACGACTTTCTTCTTTAAATATAGATAGAAGATATCACACAATATATATTCGTTAATTGAGTAATGTCCTATTCTTGTGGTGTACAATAAAGTGTTATCTATCTATCTAAGGTTCTAAGAAAAGTTAAAGAACGATGATTGAAAGAATGTCTTTCTCGGAAAGTAATATTGCGATACAGGATTTTTTTTTATGACTACTGAAAAAGCTAGCGACTTTGTAGCTCTAGTGTTTGCTCATGTATTTAGCTGACACTTTACTAGCCAAGGTTCTCTGTCTGGAAGTTGATCAATAGAAAAAATACACACACTGTTAAGCATAGGTGTTCCTCAAAATTTTTGGGTTTTCCATAGCCGCCACGCTTTGCAGGCACCTAATCACCGACACTGCAATGGTAAACCACATGGTCGGTCATAGTGCCCAAACTACTTAGACAATGCCCTCTTTAGTATTTCGATCATCATCTATTTTGACCTTGCATCAAGTTCGATTTTTTATAAATATCATAGTGTCTGTACCGTACCGTACGTGTACTCTGTTACTTATTCTACGCGTGGACGTAGGCCTACGCCGTAGCAGAGCTACGAACTTTGAACTTTTGACACAGCTAGTTCGTAGAGGGGCTACGCTCTCTTGAATAGTTTGACTAATTAGTAACATTCTACTCTGTGATGTTGGTTTACAAGTTCGTAGTATCATGATCACAGGTATCTTTATTAGATAAGTTATAATTTAGTAGTAGAGTCCTTTGTGAAAGAGTTCATCCGCATGAACATTACTGCGTTTACACAGAAATAATAACCTAACGGCAAAGTTAAAGTCAAAATATGTTTGTTCAGTTGTATCATAAAGATCATTTTGAAACGACTAAAGCTAGGTGAGTCTAAGTGCTAGTTCAACGCGACCAAGCCTAGAAAAGACAGCCAACTGCAGTTTGGTTCCTACCATTTTTTGTAAGGTACTACTTACTTACTTTGTTTTAATGCAAACAAATAACAACAAACTCGAATTCCACCTGATGGTAAGAGGTCACTACCTTCCACAAACACCAAAAACACTATGGGTTATGTCGTTGCATGTTAAACAGCTCATCCTTTCACAAAATAAAAATAAAAATAGCAGTGAAGTTCTAGTGTAGTGCCACTCCACAAGAAAAAGACTAAAGTGTTTAAAAGGTTTATGATATTCCTAAAACAATACGCGGGTGGTAGCAAAGAAAGTGAAAATGTTTCTTTTCTTCTTCATCGGCCCTGATCCCATCTTTATTTGGGGTCAGCTCTCCTAATCACTCTTCTCTGAATATGTCCTGGGTCGCCATTGGGTCAATCTCGTTACTTGTTTTCTTATGTCTTTTTAACCGACTTCCAATCAAAAAAGAGGAGGTTCTCAATTCGGTTGTATTTTTTTTTAATGTTTGTTACCGCTTATCTTCGTCATTTGTGAACGATTTGAAAAATTATTTTTTATCTGAAAGGTACTGCTTCCAGATTGGTCCCATTTTAATTTAATTAAAATCGGTGTTGCCATTTTTATTAAATATTTTTTTTAATGTTTGTAACTGCATGCCTCCGTCATTTATGAACCGATTTAGAAAATTATTTTTTTATTTGGAAGGTTATTCTTACTTTCAGATTGTCCCAAACAAATTTGATTAAAATCGGTTTAGCCGTTTGACAATGAAGTCGGTTTCTCAAGTTTTTTAAACTTATAATTATTTACTACAGACATCCATATAAGTCGGGGTCTAGAGCGTAAATTTGAAAATGTAACTCCGATATTTTTTAAGTTGCGTAATTTCAAATGTAATAGAAAACCGTACAAAATCGCACGTTACCGTCTACCACCAAATTGGCCGTGGATTAGCGCCAATTAGACGGTCACCACCGTTAGTGGACACGGTCTGTGGGCTGGGATTATGGAATGATAGGCGGGGATTTTATCAAAAGTTTTGACTGATAAATCTGGAATTATATCCTCTCTTTGCGTTCTCCATGGATCACTTTATCCATGAAATTTGTCTTTGGTTATGAAAAGAGTGAAATTTAACCCACGAGACTTCCTCTAACAGGAGACAAAAACCCACTCAGGGAGTTCTAACCGATCAAAAAATCTTAGCTACATTACATATGTATAACATAATTTCATATTTCACGTGTATTCTAAACAGTAGGCCTACCAAAAGCTCTGTCTCTGGCTCTGGTTTTGAGTCTGTGTGAGTGCTGACTAAATAAATCCTACGTCGAAACGTCACACACACAGTTTAATACACTGGTGAGCACTCACACAGACTCAAACCAGAGCTAGACAGAGCTTGAGGTAGGCCTACAACCGTACCACCTGAATTCCATTATTATATTTTTTACCTACTACTTACAACTCAGACCTCAGCTCAGTTGGTAGTAGCTCTGCCTTTTGCGCCCTAGTTTGTGGGTTCGATCCGCACCGAAAACAAATATTTGTGTGATGAACGCAGATGTTTGTTATCTGTCAGGGCGTTATATTGTATTCTAAGAGCGCTGGTGGCCTAGTGGTAGTGGCCCTGACTTCCGATCCTAAGGTAGTAGGTTCAAAAGTTTATCCGACCAGACTTGAACCCTCTACCTCGCTACCACTCGAATCAGTGTTAGTACTAAGTGGTAGCAAGTTTGTAAATATGAGTATACACATCCGGCCTCAATGATATCGTTTTATGGTCTGATAAGTATTGTGTTGGTAAACCTTTGGTTAACTGTTAACTTTTGTTGGATAAGAAGTGTTTAAGAACAATATCCTAGGACTTGCCTGAATGAAAACATTGGTTACTTAACATCAGGTGGGATATCTGCTTGTTCACTTTTTTTTATAAACTAGCGGCCACCCGCGGCTTTGCTCGCCCCGTTCCTGTCTTTTTTTTGGAATAAAAAGTTTCGATGTCACCTCCCCACCAATTTTCACTCAAATTGGTTTAGCCGTTCTTGAGTTATAAATGTAACTAACACGACTTTCTATTTTAGATATAGATGTTTAAAATTTAGAGGAAGAAAACTTTTGTTTTTTATAAGTCCTATTCCAGATAAAACCAAAAAACTTTTTGGGTTTATTGGAACAGAAGAACAGGCACCAAACAAACTTGGTTCCTACCGTTTTTTTTTGTACGAAACAAAAATAATAATAGTAGTGACGTTCGAGGGTGGTGCCACTCCAATTAAGTGATAAGCAATAATACAAAAGTAAAAAATTCTAAGATATTATACCTTACTTACTCAACCTATGAAATCTAAAAAATACACGTCAAATCATCGCCTTTTTGAGTAAAAAATAAACTCATTTTTAGAACTCTTTCCACCTGTAGGATGAAGTTGCGTAAGGGTCGCACGCACCCTTACCCTTGAACTCAAAAGAAGGCTTTGAGTTATGAGTAAGCCTAAAAAAGTAGGATACATAGTAGTAGTCTTGGGGGCGCTTCCTTCTGGTATTTATTTGGATCAGTTGAGCCATCTCTAGATCGTTTGTAACGGTCTGTAGATAGCTCAAATGTTTCAACTTGTGAATTTAGAAAATATTTGTTTAATTGTAATAAATAATATTATTTTAAAAAAGTCATGCTGAAGTGCGTTAAAAAAATAAAAACTACCCGCAAACTAGAAACAAAAATCACGAGAATCCAAAGTAATGAGGTACTTTAGAAAGTTGCGTAAGGGTCGCACCCCTTGTGTTCCTACCCTTGAACTTGGCTTGGCCTTGAGGCGGGTCAATACACGTCGTGTGTGCGCCCCTTTATGCGAGGAAGATGCTAATATTCGTGGATATGGGTCAACTCACTAGTTTAGGAACAGACTAACATTGGGAAAGTCTGTATAGACTTTCCCAATGTTCAATCAAATTCTTCAGTTTTATAATTATTAGTATTAATAATTATAAAACTGAAGAATTTGATTGTTTGTTTGTTTGGTTGAAAGCGATTTGCTTGGTTGGGTTGGTGCCTTCAGTGGATAAGCACGGGGAAGCATATTTTTTTGTTCGACCTAATTTAAATTTTTGGTGATCCTAATAAATAAACAAATAAACTAAAAACGCAAATCTCAGAGCCCTGCAGCAGGGCTACCACGAGCTCCATATGGTTATGGCTATGGCTGTCAAATTGTGTATAGATAGGCTGACCCACACATTCATTTTCTTCTTGTGTTTGAATGTGTTGACACTGTTGACACAATTTTGACAGCCAGAACCATAACCATATGAAGCTCATGGTAGGTCCGAATAGATTTGTTTTTTGTGTTGGATAGTATATTTATTGTTTATTGATTAAGGCTAGTCTAAATAACATCACGCCACAACTATTAGAAAAAGAGCAATGTGGCATAAACAAGGCTTCACAGGTTTCCAAAAACTCATTTCGTGAATAAATATAAACATTGTAAACAACACAACACTATCTAGCCCCAAACTAAGCAGAGCTTGTACTATTAGAACAGATAGCTGATATCAATTTTTTAATACATTCTTAGAATACAAAATAACACAAGACAGAGAACAAAGATCTGTACACCAAACAAATAATTGTTCTCGGTGGGGTTCAAACCCACGACCTACGGCGCAGAAGGCTGAGCAACTGAGCTGAGAGACCAGTCGTAACAGTATGCATGTGTGAATGTAACAGTAAACATTTAATATTCTAGTTCTAGACTTGTTTCTATGCACTAATTTATGTAAATCTTCATAATTATTCTTCCTGGATCAAATTAATCAGCTTTTTATCAGAATCGCGTTATTTATTTTATTATTTTAGTGCTTAGCGGTCAATGCACACATAAATTCACTAGTCATTATTAATTAAGACTGACTGGAAACTGACGTTTCAAAGTGATTCTTGAAATTCAACTGAATAAAGACAATTTTTTTTTTTGATAATATAATATAATTTTTATGTTTTTTTTCTTCCAAAAAAAACCTTTAGAACTTGGTTTTTTGCGAGTGATTTAACATCATCAGATTTTTTTAATTTGCGAGAACGAAGTTTATAAACTTAATAACGCTAGATGCGTTAGATAAACTTGAGGTCTGCGCACATCTAGTCAAATATCGTTGTCATATTTGACAGCGTTTCAGCTGATCGCCATCTTCTAGATGTGCGCAGGCCTTTAGTGGATAGCGATACTCGGAAAAAATTAGCTTGACAACTTTGGTCTCCAAACACGGTAAGTATTCTTTGAGGATGTCTTAGAGGGTATTCAGAGGTATGTCCAAATGTAACATTTGGCACTCAAAAAACTCAAACTCAATAAAAATTTATTCATTTCTATTACAAGAATCACTTTGAAACGTCTTAAAGCTAGGTGAGTCTAGATGCCAGTTCCACGCGACCAAGCCTAGAAGAACTGGCAACAAACTACGGCTCGGTTCCCACTGTTTTTTTCACTCTTATGGTGCAGTTCACATACTCAGTGATGGGAAAAAGACTAACCCAATTATCACCTAAATACCAAAGATACCCCATTCAAGTTAATCCAGCATATCGAATGATGACCACTGACTGGCTCTCCCACATATGTTGTGATCGCATTGTCTGTCCCCTACGCATAGACAAATAGACTCCCTCGTAGATAGACCCTCTGTTTGAGCTCGCTTGTCAAATTAGCCTGATTTGGTATGTGCATGTCTCCAACTTCATACTTAATGATTTAGCAGCAAAAAACATTTCTTGCTGCTAAATTTTTTAAACTTCTATGAGAATTTTTTCAAAAATGTTGTCAACCCTAGCAAACTGGCCTACGTACCTATTTTACCTAATAGTTGGCTACTTTAATAGTTTTTCTATTTTTCATTCATAAATGTTAAAATAATAATATTGTTTTATTTTTTTGGGGTATGTTATACAGCGTTTCTACGTTTCTTAAATATTCTGAATGGAATCATTATAAGGCCCCATTTAACCTCCTTTCGACTTTACGAGTAGTTTGGTAACACCATTTTAAAACATATTTTAAGACAAAAAATTTCAAGTCTCTAGCTTGAAAACTCTTAGTTAGGTTTAAATAAAATCATTCTTTTTTTTTTTACATATAATAGGCTTGCGTTTGACCGCAATCTCACCTGCTCAATCTCTATTCACAAAAAAGACACAGTCACTTACATGTGAATAGTTATTTAACATAAAATAAAATATTTTCTTAGTTGTAAGGTAGGTAGTCGTTAAACGTTGCGTAGCAATAGCTAGGTAGTTAGTACATGCTCGTAGGTGGGTAAGTCTATGTTACTGGATTGTGTCACGCATTCGTTCAAAAACAAATGTAAGTGTAAGCTCGTTCACGTTTCCAAAACAAAACCACCGACGCCGACGTTAAGTTAGAAAGTTAGGGTATCATAGTTGATAGTCACAATAGGTATCACGATCTATTCAATTATCTAGTATAAGGGCGTTTCTACACGAGTAACAAGCTGAGATAAACATAGGGCGAGGGTGAATCTATCTATGGCTGAACCTATACATCTGCATGAATTCGGCCTTAAATAAAGAAATTTAAAACTGTTGTACGGGATTTCTATGAGCATAATAAAAATTGGTAACGATATATTTCGGGCTTTTAATATTAAAATTACAAAAACATCGATATTTTTCGCTCAAAAATTCTAATGTTCTATTCGATTTAAGCTACATCAAGTTGTCTTCAACTTGATAAATAATTAGATCCCAAATAGAGATAAGAAAGAAAGAAAGAAAGAAAACCACCACAATTAAAAACAGAAAGCTTAACATAAATTTTGAAATATATAGTGATAAGTGACAAGTAAAAAGACATAGTGAAAAGTGTTTTTGAAAAAGCCTACGTACCTATCTTCCGTTCATACTCTTGTTGACAGAATGTGGACGAATACCTTGTTGTAAGGGCTGACCCTATCACCGTTCTATTTGTCAAGGGTTGTCTATAGTTCGTTTTGGTAAATTTTCTGGTTTCCTCTTGATTTTCGCATGTGTCAGTGACCCTACATACAAGTTGTTGAACTATTAACCAACCAAATCTGTATGTCTCTAGTTGATGGACGCAGGGCAATGCTCTGTTATAGGCGATGGTTAACCACTTAACATCAGGTGGGCTGTATGCTTGTTCCAGCTGCTATCCAGCAAGTTGGATAAAAAAACACCTGGTAATGACATTTTAAAGTGACCGTTGATGTTAGCTCAACAATAACACAACCTTTTTATTGATTTTATAGGGTGTTATTAATAATCCTGGCGTAGCGTTGGACTAGTTAATCCGTGTTTTGTCACATTTGCTCGAGTTGACATTTGCATGTCAATGCAAAAGACAAAACACGGATTAACTAGTCCAACGCTACGCCAGGATTATTAATAACACCAATAGTGTTTACTACACTTAAGCCTGCGCTATACCCTGGTCTAAAAACAAAACACGACCGGAAAGTTGATTAAATTTTAAATAAAGATGGCGTTGCCTGACCTGAGCTGGTAATCACAAAGATTTTTAACATAAACCTTATCAGCCACGCAACCAAATATTTATCGCACAGATTGCCTAATTTATTTTCTCTCTCATATTATCATCTCTCTGTCATATTTGACAGAGTTTCAGCTGATCGCCATCGCCATTGCCTAGATGTACGCAGGCCTTAACAAACGAAGCAAGCTATACGCCCCAAACTTTTCATTAAACCTAACCTAACCTCAGGAAATATAAAGTAAAAAGTTTCTTTAATCACAAGCATCACTTAAACGTCTTAAAGCTAAGTGAGTCTAGGTGCCAGTTCACAAATGATGTACTAAAGTCTCAAAACAATAGTGGATGTGTACATTAGTCATCTTGTACATAGTACTGTGTGTTGTCACGTGAGGTTGAATGAATAGTACTATCGCTACCACGCTTGTCTAGCTGAGGTGTGGTGCGTCTGTTAGCGAAGCGTCTTATTAAGTCGACAAAATATCAAACTTTTAATATCAAAAGTGGAACTCTCTTCCGGCCGGGGCGTCAGTATTTCCGGTTTTTTTTAATTTAGGATTTTTTAAGACGAGAGCGAATAGGTTCTCTAGGCTAAGCATGCTCCATCTTAGGCTGCATCCTCACTTTCCATCAGGTGTGATAGCAGCCAAATGCTAGCTCTCTATGTAAAAAAAATAAAAAACAGCATGGTTGTCACTTTTTTTTGAAAGTGTCGTGTTATTTGATGTTTACTTGACTTTTTAAACTAGGATAACTGTTGTAGTTTTAAAAGCAGTGATAATTTGTTACTCTTATGTATGTATTGTAAATTTATATGCAGTAATATTGCTAATATTATATGAATAATTTTCTCTTTCTAGGCACTCATCAATATGGTAAGTCTAATTTTAAGCAAAGTCATCTCATAGTTTTCATTAACCCATTTTTTCATTTTATAGTTTCCTTAACTTGTACTTAAAATTAAATGATGGAGAACAAAATGTCTGTGTCAAAATGAGTCGCGGTTGTAATACCTACATCTCTCAAGACTTTTACAATCGCCCATAATACACTACGTTAATTTGGACAGAAATAAATACTTTACAGATTGACCTTGAACTTGACTTGAGCTTGACCATAGAAGTATAAAATAAAGCGGCAAAATTAAAAGAGTTAGAGAAGTCATACCGCTTATTCTTTAAGCTTTTCTCGCCCGCTGACAGTCTGACCAACCTCAAGTAATAATCTCAACAAGAACGGTAGCTATGATTTGTTATTGCGCGATTTATAGACATGTCTACGCGTGATTTGTCGATATTCGTCGTTAAAACCGACTTCAAAATAGAAATAGGTTCTAATATTCGGCTGCATTTTCCAGTGAAAATACATTAAAAAAATAGAAAAAAAATTAAGAGAAATCAGCATTTCTCTGCATTTTTCTTGAAAGGGTATACGCTCAAAGTGGCCCATTGTATCAATTTTATAAATGAAGTCGGCTTTTCAAGTTTATAAACTGTCATACTAAAACAACTCTGTTTATATTTTCAACATCGCAAACAATCATCTACGCATTACGACGCCATTTTTTTTAGATCCGGCTAGTGATGTGACTCGCCCGATCTCACTAGGGATGTCCTATTCCCAAAACCGGCTAACAGTATGATTCACATTTTTTTTTTTTTACATTAGTAAAGTACTCAGCCCGCAGGTAAAGAAAACCATATTTTCTTTGTTGGATTTGTTTTACATAACGATCCTTACCTTCAATTACGCAATGCTCTGTAGAATGCATTGAACTCGGCGTCTGGCAGTGAATTGATGTCAAGTGGTAGGCGTCACGTCGGTCAATGTCGTGCTGTTGGCCTACCACAAGCTCTGTCTGGCTCTGGTTTTGAGTCTGTGTGAGTGTTGACTAAATAAATCCTACTTCGAAACGTCGCACACACAGTACACACTGGTATGCACTCACACAGACTCAAAACCAGAGCCAGAGACGGAGCCAGACAGAGCTTGTGGTAGGGACTTTAAAGCTCGCTTGTCGAGATCGTCTCTTCCTCATATCCTTTTTTTTTTTTACTTTATTTATACCATTTTTTGCCAACAATCACACCCGATGGTAAGCGACGATGGAGTAGGATGTTCTAGAAGACACTTATTCACTCTTGTCTTGAAGAGGTCCCAGATTGTAGTGGTCGGGAAAAACAACCGACGGCAATGAGTTCCATTCCCTGGAGGTTCTAAAGGTGGTCTTTGGTGTTGTTGGTGGCTATGGGTGACCGCTTACCATCAGGTAGGCCGTAAGCTCGTTTGTCTAACTTTTACATAAAAAAACTTTATTACTGGCAAAAAAACTTTTTTGCCAGTAATATAACATTATGGACAACCCACAAAACACTATCTGGCCCCAATTTAAGCAGAGCTTATACTATGGGAACCAGTTGGTGTAATACTTCATCATCATCATCATCAATCTATTGCAGTCCGCACCACACTGCGCACCACCTGTCTCGGCGTTCCCAATAAGTAAAGGCCTGCGCACACCTAGGTCGCTAGCCATGGCAATCAGTGAAACGTTATTTGACAGTGTTTCACTAATCGCCATCGCCAGCGACCTAGATGTGCGCAGGCCTTTGGTAACACTGTAGTTTCATGCTTTTGTTCAACATATAGATACAAATGTAACCGATATCCGAGGATGTCCGTCCGTCAGACGTTGCCAATTAGCGGCGGAAGTGCGTACGTGACGTCACGTCCGCCCAGACGACCGGACCACTTGCCGAGGTCATGGTTCGCAAATTATCATTTAACTGTTACTTTAAGTCTGCTTTAAGAATGTTACTCCTGCTAAATTATAAAATCATAAGAAAATTATACAAAAAAATCTAAACCCCCTCTGGCCCAGCTTTCTTTGGAACATGGAGGCTACTGCATGGATACAATTTATTTCTCATTTTTTAAAAACGGATGAGTTTAAAAAAAACGGCAGCCGAAACGGAGCTTTAGCTTTAGCTGTGATACCATAGACAAACAAACAAACAGACACACAATAAAGCAAACTTATAACAGCACTAGAATGCCCACAGAAGTGAAAACCTGAACAAATATCCCTCCTCGACCCCCTGTGAGCCCTCTCAATTCCCTCTCCGGACTTTTGGCGAAGTTTTTCGATCTTTGCCGAAGAGGTGTCGGTTACGTGAAAGGTGACGTAACAGTGACGAGGGTTCATTATTTTTTTTCCAACTCAAAAAATAAAACAGAGCTTGTACTATGGGAACCAGATAGCTGATATAATACTGAAAAACTTTTTTTTTGTAAATACATACTTGGAATACAATATAACACCCAGACAGAAAACAAGCATCAGCGTTTACCACACAAATATTTGTACTCGATGGACATCGAACCCACGACCTACGGCGCAAAAGGCAGAGCTGAGACATGGACCGAATACTCCCACCATAATATCAACACTTTGTTTATTTATAATTACAATATTCTCATCTTATCATACACATCTTTGAGTTTTTAGAAAAAATATATAGAACCTTTAAAGCAATTTGGAAATAAAATAAAATTTAGTAAAAGGCTTTCACGGTGTCACTACCATGTTAAATCCAGACCTTTTAGCTTTTATTAAAACTACAAAGAAAATACTAACTGATTAAAATACTGTAATTCAAACAAGTTCCAATGGTTTTACAATAAAGTAATATGAATAAATATCTCATGAAGTCTTTGGAATCTCTACCCCAGAAAATGCTTTATAAAATAAGTTTCTGGGAGATTTTCTTAAATTTCTTGGTAGGTAATTAGAACTCTTAAGAATATTTAGTAGGTAATGAGAAGCCCATCAAACACTAAAATACTTCTTCTTCTTCTTCCTGCTCCTTTATGTGGGTTCGGCATAACATACCTTCCTCCTCCATTCCCCTCTTTCAGCCGTCACCTCTGCATTCACTCCTCTCTTATACATGTCATCTTTCACACAGTTCATCAATGTTTTCTTTCGTCTGCATCTGCTCACATATCCACATCCATAATACTCATCAATCTCCTAGTCACTTACGATGATAAAAAAGTCAAGGATTTTTTTTAATAATTCATTTTATTTCAAAGACCACTGCCGGTTTGCTTTTCCATTCGAAACTTGAAAAGTGAAGTCGCATGGCAACACTGAAAAATGCATTCGTGTGACAAAAGCAGGCTATTACAGTCGGGATTAGCCCTATTGACACTACGTTACCAATTAAAAAGGGTGGGTGCCTTTTCGTCTCGGTTTTTTTCAGCAGACGGTTTTTCAGGCCGCGGGCGAACCACCCCTTGCCACCCCAGCCCCCTCGTGGCTGTACAGAAAAATCAATATCGCAGCACTTTTTTCCGCGCGTAAAGCATGCACCGACACGGCGCTGGTGGTAGTGTGTGTGGGGTGCACGCACACACGCAAGCGTTGGGTTGCCAACATTTTTTTCCGTTCGCATTAAAATTTGCAGACGTCCTGGCGTGTCCCGACGTTTTTGATTAGAATGCACCTGGAAGGCTTACGCAATGTTCTCTCGGATCCCATTCAGTACCTATTACTTTTATTTTTTACTCGGATGTGGATATGACAGCGCTCTGGGAATTGACATCGCTCAGACAAACGCAGAGCGCTAGGTAAATTGTTCGTTTTCATCGATATCTTTTAGCTCAGACTTTAAAACATCAAAGTAACTGAGAAACAATTCTAAAACATTCTTTTATCAACCTTTTGCTCAAGAAACCGCCATAACTCGTCGAGCTCTTAAAAGATTGAGCTAACGGGGAAAAGAATTCAACTAAAAACGAGTGCAGAAGTCTGGTATAGGTACCTACCTACTACGGGCATTGTGAGTCTCCTTAATTCTATCAAGAAGGCATGGAACACGGCGACCTTCGCCGGCTTGAATGGACTCGCTTCCGTAATCTCTTTACAGACCATCCAATAATGTTATTGAATGAGCCATAAAAGCTTTTAGAAATCCAATCGGCCCGGACCCCGCATATTATTTGCATATTCCTAATGCTCGATACGACATCGGCACAACACTAATTGCGAACGCAGACTAACGTAAAAAAAGCATCACATTTAAAAAAGGAACGGTTTGCACATTTTTATTTCGCGATCGCAATGACAGAAGTGGCTCCGTCCCGCTTGCTCGGTATTGTTCAGTGGATCTCGTCATCAGTCCATCTTTGTCTGCCGCGTTCTTTTTTTGAATGTGCAAAAATATAAAAACGCCGAATCGCGAGGGGTGGGGCTCGTGTTTGCTTCGGTGCAGTTGTGTGCGGCGATAATGCTTGTTTTAGGGCTTTGCCCCGATCATAAGTCAATACATGAAAACTTTGAGCGCGCTTTCAAGCGCCTAGGGAACTAGCTAAGTGTCCAAATCCTGTGCACAAACACCGAAGTTCGTGCGGCATACTATGAAAATACTATCACCAAATTATTATTTTACTTGAGTCGCTTACCAACTAATCTTTTTATAAGTGCATTTTTTCCAAATAAAGAAAGTGCAGAGCGCCACTGGTCAAGGTATCCGAATCTGTTCGTCTTAGAAAAAAGTAGCTTTCTCTGCACCTTTCACCCAACACAATTAGCGCTCTGTTAATCATAGGAACAAGTGGCTGGACCAGTTTTGATGATCCAAATTAGACATAACGTGATCAGTGACAAATGGTGCAATCTGTCAGTTAGATTGGCTAGACTTCATTATATATTAGCCTAGTCTAGAATCTAGAATATAGTAATAAATTAAGACTGCTACTCTACTTAATCACGTAATCACTGCTCGTTCTGTCTCACTTACTTATACATACATAATATAATCACTATATAATTCAATAATCACACATCGAAAGTAACTCAATTTTGCAGTATGATTATGATAATTAAATAAACATGTTAATTTAAACTAGAATGTAAGAGTAAATTAGATTTAGATGCTAAACCAATTTTGATAAAATTCAGCTCTGAAGGCGAATTTTCTTATTGGAGGACAATAAGACGAAAAAGTGAAATTTCAAACAAAGGTTAATGTAAGATTAAGTTCCCACAACACAAAACTTATGTAGAGTAATTTGAGAATCTTGCAACATTGCTAAAATTAAGCGAAACACCTAACATACAACCCTAAATTCAAAACACTATCCTCGTTTGAATGCCACGGTGTAAGAATCCAAGAGTAATAAAAGAGTAACCAGTTAAAACAAGATGTGTAAACTAGAAAAAATGTGAAAGAAGAAGAAAAAGAAGCAAAGAAGAAAGTTCAAAGACCGTTTCTAAAATGAAAAAGCAAAACTACCCTCTTCCATTCAATAAGCAACAATACACTCGCAGTAGGCCAACGGCCGAAGATTTCCCGCTTAAAAAAATAAACCAAAAAGTCTCCGTCTACTCCGGCCGACCTTACGCAGCCATCGTTTTATTGCTCCGTGCCCATGGCCTCGCTTCTTACCTCATAACACAGTTTCTCTTGCCTATTTCTTTTTTTACTCTTTTCCTCAACTCCCAGTGAGGGTGTGTGTAGAAAAACTTTGCGAAGGACGTCGGACTACGAGACCACCTTGGTTATTCTTTTTGCTCATGGTCGCGCTCCATTCTACTTGCGTTTGAATTTGGAACGGTGATCATTCTGAATGACGTCAAAATAGCAACTTTGTATCTCATCGTGCCTATCTTAAATTGTTCGAAATTTAAAATCGTTTTGTGTTCTATTCAGATTTCATATTGGTAGCAAGTAGTGTACGTTAAACATCGATAGTTTAGATTTTCGATAGTTATCGATAGTTAGACAAAAACTATCGATATTATCGATACTATCGATAGTTTCGTATAAATAAATAGGCATTTTTAATAAAACTAATAGTTTATTCAAAATTGACTCATTGAATTATAATATTATTATTATGTTTTGTTTCAAGAACAACAACCTGTTAACATTTTTCTCCTTAATAAAACAAATAGTTTTAATTAACATTGACACATATTTTAATCAATATATTGTATATTTTGTATCAAGAACAACATGCTT
The DNA here is from genome assembly GCA_947578465.1 of Thera obeliscata. NCBI lineage: Eukaryota > Metazoa > Arthropoda > Insecta > Lepidoptera > Geometridae > Thera > Thera obeliscata. The sequence continues at coordinate 2,322,148 of OX387915.1, forward strand.
AACATTTTTCTCCTTAATAAAACGAATAGTCTTAAACAACATTGATACACATTTAAATCAACATTGACACACATTTTAATCAAAATATTGTATGTTTTGTTTTAAGAACAACAACATGTTAACATTTTTTTCCTTAAGCCTATTTCGGCGTTCATTTATTATCTGACCGGCTTTAGAAAAAATTCGTTCTGAAGGAACAGATGTTGCTGAAATGCAAAGATATGCTTCTGCGATTTCTTTTAATCTATTGTGTGTCTGCTTCCAGTAAACAAATGGACACTCGTTTTTATTGATAACAGGCTTCTCTAAATATTGTCGAATATCGACGATAGAGTCGCTCAACGGTGTAGCCCTTTCTGGAATATCTAAGAACTCCAGTAGGTCGACTTGTTTTTTTCCACTTGACGTTGACGGTATGGCTGTGGATTCGACTTCAACATCGGGTGATTCCTTTGGGACCTCTGGGTTTGAAGCTAGGTGACTTGCATAAGCCTTTTCCAGCCATTGGACTCCCCTCTTTTCGTCATCATTTGTTTTAAACACCTTTTTCTTAAATCTAGGATCTAGGATCGTAGCGAGTACCGTTGGTGTTCTCTTTTCGTATGGTTTAAGCCTGGTGTCGATCGATTCCTTTAATTGTGACATCACTGACTTACCCTCGTAGGTATGCAGGTTGTTTTCAATCTCTGCCAATCTACTTTTGATACCACGAATTAATGGCAAGATCAGTGACAGTGTCACATAAGCCTCTCCTGAGATCTTTGTCGTCGCTGAATCAAAAGGTTCCAGTATTTGAACAATTTCTTGAATTACCACATACTCGTAGGCACTTAGTCCAGGTGGAGCACGTTCGCATTCTGTAATTGCAAGTGATAGTTCTGCTCTTACCTCTATGATACGCTGGAGCATGTGGTAAGCGCTATTCCATCGGGTGGGGACTTCTTGAATTAGCTTAACTTCCGCTTTATTTAATTGGCGTTGCTTCTCTCGTAATGTATCGTTTGCTAAAGTACTCATCCTGTAAAAGGTGACCAGTGCTTTACACTTTTTTAGAATCTCATTAAAACTTGACACTGCGAATGAGTCTGTGACCGTTAAGTTTATCGTGTGAGCAAAGCAGGGTATATGTCGAATTTGAAGTTTGTCTACCGCATTGATCATTGCCTTCGCATTGTCCGTAGTGATGGCTTCACACTTAGTTCTGACGCCCCATTTGATCATAACGGTATTTAAAACCTGAAAATAGAAGTGAACGATTGAGCAAGACAATTTTTATAAAACAACGTTGTTTTTATATAGATACCAGGTACCTATATGTAGCGAAAAATGATGAGATGAGATGAGTGAGAAGTGGCAGTAGGTAGTAGGTACTTACACTTGATATTTTTTCTGCGTTGTGGCTTCCTTCTACCTTCACAGCGTCCAAAAGAGGCGCTATAAATTTATCTTTATAAAAAAAATGACAAGTAACAGCTAGTATTCCCTCATTTGATATTGACGTCCACATATCCGTCGTCAAGCTCACGTGTTCTGTCTCAGTTAGTGCTGTATAAAGTTTTTGTTTAATCAGGTCATAGTATTCCGGTAATAGTTTATTTTTTAAGGTTGACGTATTGGGAATTTCATATTTTTCATCCAGCGCCCTCACAAAATTTCGAAACCCTTGGTGTTCGCCTTTGCGCAAGGGCTCCATATCAAGGGATATCATACGCACGTACATTCTATCTATATTTTTCTTTGTTTTTGATTGATCCGGATAAACGCTGCTTCTGTCAAAGTAGTTTTTTAAAGTTTTTCTTTTTTTTGGAATTGACTGGCCACTCTCCTGTTCCTGGTTATCTTCATTCTCATTTGTATCTGTTACTGTATCAGTTTCTTGTACAGCTGACCATATCTCAGAATGCTTACGTTGCAAGTGGTCTTTTAGATTAGTAGTATTTCCACTAAATTTGAATTCCCTAAGGCACAGTAAACACTTGACAAACTTCTCATTGTTAATCTTTTTAAAATGGTCCCACACGCGTGACTTAGGCATATTTTTTAGTAATTAATCGCACTCACAACAGTCACAAAAGAGTATAAACACAGTAATGCAGTCCGTGAAACAATACGTCTCGCTCGACCATTACCTAGTAAAGTGAATAATTTATATTCGCTAGCTAATGGTTTTAATTTTCGGTACTTCCCCAAACAACAACAATACGTTTTCTCAATCAAACTAAATGTTCTACGTTAATGTAGGTAGAAATTTCGGTAATTCCCCGCGATACAAGTCTGTAGAGAAGGGAAATAGTAGTTAACTCTAACAATCGATAGTGCCATAATAGTTATCGATACTATCGATAGTCCATTGCTATCGATAGTATCGATAGTCTATCGATGTTTAACGTACACTAGTAGCAAGACTTTTACCGTTTGCACTACTGCCTTGTAAAGTATATGAGTTTAATACATATCCGGTTAATGAGACCTTAATGACCTACCTAACATACTTAGCTAGATATTTTTACATGAGATTTTAAATTAAAAATTCAAAAAATCTAAAAGCAAATATTCTTTTGAGACTTAATTAAGGCTTCGTTAAACTGCTTTGATGCAAATGTAAAGTAAAACGCTTTCAAAAGACGGTATATTAAAAACTAAAAGTCTAAAAACGGATTCCAAACATTTCTGAAGACTTGAGAAGGTTGTATGCTTTCATAATAATTTATCAAATGAGTAAAATTTACTCACTTAATATTCGCTCCGTACAAAAGTAAAAAGTAAGTCGTTAGTTCAAAATGTGAATAGGTCACATTCAGTGTAATGTTTTGAGTGGCACTGGCAACTCTTTCCAAATAATGTTGTTTATGAATTTTTAAATGGATTTGCACGAATAAAAACCATAGAAGCACTATTTTTTTATAATATTTCGAACATTGTTCCAATTTCAAATTGAATTCAAAACAATTATTATTTGCGCATTCGAATTTTAAAAACTGGATACGTGATACATGACAGAGGTCCCCGCATTCGTTATCTAACTACCCCTCACTAAACCAACCAGTGTAGGCTGAGCTTTCGCGGGATCCAGTTTTGGTTTTATTTTAAGGGGGTTTCGTTGGAGTTGGGGTGTCAGGCTGTGTTGGTTGCAATGCATTTTTGCACGGGCTTAGCACGCGAGCGGGCTTAGCTCGAGCTGGGTTCTGCACAATATTTGGATGCGCGTAATGAGGGGTGAATTAAATCAATTAATGGGCATTATGTATGGTTAATGTAGCTGAAATAGTTAGTTAAGTATGTGTCTTTTGATATTGACCAGGGCAGTGAATCAACCTCAATGGTAAAACCTTGATGAGTACCCACACTTCAAAGTAACATTTCAAACAGGTAAAATTAAATACCAACTTATGAGAATAGTGCTTCGGCGTAGCTGCTGCTACGCTTCGTAGCCGCTACATGTTTATGATAAAAATAGTTTTACAACTTTTAGCCATCGACATCCGATTATCGAGTTCCGAATTACATGTCTATGTGCATAACAGAGAGCCGTAATCGAGAGTGACGCTCGAAAAATCACACACAACCCCCCAGACGGGGGTGAGGGGGGAGGGACAGGTGGGGTTGCCAGTGTTTTTATTTTTCACGATTGGTGGATTGCAGCGGGAGTAATGATCGATGGAATTAACGTAGCACTGGCCACCTAGAGTCCAATTTGAATTCCGAAGGATGCGAAAAAAGAGTTCGAAAAGGTCTCTTGCCTCGTGTTTGCTTTCGAAAAAAGAGCTCGTTTCAAAAGAGGTCGTATGATGTGATGTATAGAGGTTTACATGAAAAGCGTAGTTTCAAAGCGATGTAGAGTGTTTATTGATGCAGACTCCAATTCGTTTGCGTGTTTAGTTTTGAATTTCAATAAACTGGGTAGTGGGCTTTCAAGAGCCCTTGTATCGTGCAGAATTACGTGAATGGAAATAAAGAGTTGGGCAATTAAGAACTTTTTTTATCATTGGTAGAAAAGATTGATAAAGCTTTTCTTTGTAAAATTCGTATTAAAGCTTTTAAGCTTGACTTCTATGTACTTCTAAGAAGATATTAGGTATAGTGAACAATACTGAGTGCATAATTTTCGAAACGTCAAAAAGTTTCAGACCTTATTGTTGTATTATGTAAGTAAGGGTATTAAATCGGCAAACTCACAAAATTGAATCCCAAAGCATCCATCGCTTCGACCCATAAACCATCCATCATAAAAATATCCGAACGCATAAACTCTTTTTAACGTTGCATTTTTTTATTGGCTAAAGTTATGCATCCCATTCTACCAGCAGATATTGGATTCAGCCATATATTATGTTCATTTTTGTTCCGTTTACAAATTAAGCACGGGTGGCTTTACATTACCCCTTGCCTCCCCTATATACCTACATTATATACATAAACATGATTTATACGGACTACATTTGGCATAAATTGAAAAATGGCGTCCCGTAATGGTGGAATGGCAGGACAAAGCAAATAAGCTTTATTGTGTGGGTGATAGATGGATGTTCGGACTAATTAAGTGGTATAAAATGTTAATTAAGAGCAGTGTCAATGTTTTACGAATGAGCCAGTAAATTCAAATAAGCTTATCTGCCTGTTTTATACTTCTTACTGCGCAACGAGCTATGCAGAGAGCTATGCTGGAAGTTTCACTACGTGATAGAATCAGAAATGAGGATATCCGTAAAAGAACCAAGGTCACCGACATAGCTCTTAGAATTAGTAAGTTGAAGTGGCAATGGGCAGGCTATATAGCTCGAAGAACCGACAACCGTTGGGGAATAAAGGTTCTCAAATGGCGACCACGAACCGGAAGACGAAACGTAGGCCACCCACCCACCAGAAGGACCGACGGAAAGAGCTCAGAATAATTCTTCCTGGAAATGTGTAGGGGACGCCTATGTCCAGCAGTGGACTTCTTCAGGCTGATGATGATGATGATTACTGCTTCGTAGGTCACACACGTTAGGAACGTGTACTACGTCTATCAACTGGAATCGGAGATGACGGCTGATAGAGGAGAATGAAAGAGAACATGTTGTGCCGACCCCACATAAGGTGGGATAACGTCAAGAAGAAGAAGAATTAAACACATTTTGTAGTTTGTAAAAGAAGTTTGTAAAAGAAAAGCTTGTCTAAAAACCGTTCTCACACTAAACTATAGAAAGTACAGTTGAACGCATCGTCATGTCAAGCTGTCAAATTTGACAGCAAGCACTCCATTACGCATGGATTACATGATGTGTATTACGACTACCTGTAGGTACTCGTATTACGTTACTAGTAGAACATGTGTTAAAGACGTTAAGCCGCTTACCAACGACAAGCTATAAAGTATAGCTTCCGTCATCGATTTTTCTCACGTAACCCTTAAATTAAAATTATAAATTTAAATTAATAAATAATAATAATAAATATTTTAGAAAATCCACTCAACACTATCTACCCCAAACTAAGCAGAGCTTGTACTATGGCAACCAAATAGCAGTTTCAAAAACTTGAAACTTCATGACCAAACTATTAAATCGATTTTGATGGAATTTCAATAGGACGAAACTAGAAGTATACCTTTTATATAAAAAGAGAATTTACTAAATCGGTTCATAAATGACGGAGGTGAGGCTAGGTTCCAGTTCCACGCGACCAAGCCTAGAAGAACAGGCAACAAACTACGCCTTGGTTCCTACCTTTTTTTTGTACTTATGATCCTTTTATAAATAAAAATAACAATAGCAGTGAAGTTCCAGTGTGGTGCCACTTCACTTAGTGAGACGTAGGCAATAATACAAAAGCAGCAGTTAGCAACAGTCAAACAAACTTGTTTGGTAGATCATGTGTTTGTAAAAGCGGACAAAGTGCATCAAACGGTTAATGAAAACAAGCACAGATTAAACGCGTAATAAGCACCACTGACATTGTAAAGTTGGAGAACTACCACTTCTCAACTTGAAAGCGAGAGTAGAGTACTTGTTCTGCGCTTATTAGGGCTACCACTCAGCGTTGACAGAATGTTACTTTTGTAATATTTTACGTTACTTTTAACCCACTTATGTTATTTCCATGTTACAAAAATTCGTGCAATGATGTGCCATAATCTATATTATGGCACTTTATTACACGATTTTTTTGTAGTATTGTGTCGTTTTCCACATAATTTTAGGTACAGTTACCTCTGCGAGCGAATCTCCTCCATTTCCTGACTGGCCTCCAGCTCAGTTGGTAGTAGCTCTGCCTTCTGCGCCGTAGGTCGTGGGTTCGATCCCCACCGAGAACAAATATTTGTGAGGTAAACATAAATGTTTGTTCTCTGTCTGGGTGTTCTATTGTATTCTAAGTATGTATTTACAAAAAAAAATGTATTTAAGTATTATATCAGCTATCTGGTTCCCATATTACAAGCTCTGCTTAGTTTGGGGCTGGGTAGTGTTGTGTGAATTGTCCACAATATTTATTTATTTTATTTATTTTCGTGGGTTAAAAAGCCTTTAATTTCCTCAAAACAGTTTTGCTACCGCGTGACACCCCTTTATCTGAATTCAATTGCGTTTCGCTACACTTACAATAAGACTACACCTGAAATAATAGAATTTTCTTATTTATAACGTCATAATATTTTAACTAATTAGGTAGGTACCTCAATGTTTAATTTCACATTTTCCTATTTCTGGAGCGTGTACCACCAAACCGGTTGGAAATTCGGAAAAAGTATGCCGAGAAAAAGTTGTAGAAAATTTTATAAGCTTTCATTTGCTATAAAAAAATGTTCTTTAGGGCTTTAGGTTTTAAAAAAGTAAGTAAAAACACTTGTGAGCTATTCTGAAACGGAACTAATATGCTAGACATGTGCTACGTCGTAGAAGTACAGTCGATGAAAAATGTCTTTTAGAACGTTGTTAAAAATTTTTTATGCTCGTATACTACGTAAAATTTAAGCACATTTAAAATTATTATCATCAGCCTGAAGTCCACAGCTAGACATAGATCTCCCCTATACATTTATTCATATCATTGCTTTATTTGTTTTAATCATTTAATGTGTTAATTATATTCTTAATGACTAATAAACTTGAACGGCTTGGTAATGCTTAAGGCCTGCGTACATCTATGCGATGGCGATGGCGATCAGCTGAAACACTGTCAAATATGACAGCGATATTTGATAGCGTTTCAGCTGATCGCCATCGCCTAGATGTGCGCAGGCCTTTACAGGTAGGTAAGGTGTAGTTTTTATATTCGTGTTAAAAGTTTGGTTTGCTATGTGTTAGCTTAGGTTTCTTCTTCATTCAGCGATGTTTTCGTGAAATCATTAGAAGACGATGAATTTTCGCGAAAAAAGCATCTTTTGAAACTACAAAAAGCAAACCAGCAACGATGGCGTGTTAAACTTCCAAGCTCTTTCAACGGTCATTCACCTCACATGCACTTTAACACAAGGTAGTAAGGTTCACTTTTAAATAGACTTTTCTAATGACGTCTAGTGCTTGTCGCGACCTCTATTATTCGGAGCGGGAACTTTTTTCCTATTTTTGGCGGTTTGGAGACGTCGCGAATGTGTTATGATGTTTTCAAACATTTTTAAACATCCTCAGTGTTTGCAAGAGAGGATTTTTAATTAAAATGCTTGTGATTTTTTCCCAAGAAGTGTTTATGTTGTAAAATGTAATAATCTAAAGCAAAATATAATCTTTCCTTTATTATATCAACGCGTGCCTGAAGCAGTCTCTCCCATTTTGTATAAGATGTTTTTTTATATAAAATAAAAGCTTCATGACTTTGATCCACGGGCCCAGTGACAAATCAAGAGAAATTGAGTTTTTTTATATGCCCACACTATTCATTGTATTTATTCACTATACTTAGCTAAAATTTCAAATCAAATCAAATCTTGATTAATGATGATTAGGAAATGTAAAAAAAAAAGAAAAAAAAATCAAATCTAATCATTTTTATTTGCCTGAATGGTGTATGAATGCTGAATGATCTTAAATATATAATATAATATAAAGTACACACACAAATTCCCCACTACATAGCTGGGATGCAAAAATTGTAGGTTCAAAAAAATTTGTCACAAAACATTACTTAGTCAATTACACCTTATATACTTAACATAAATGTCTTTGTTTATGTACTTACAAAATAATGTCTTAAAAGCATTATAATTGAAAGGAAAAGAACAACAAACAAACAAACTTCCATACTTGATCGCGTGTAACTTGCACCTAGAATCGTTCTCAGTAGACTTCAATGCTGATGATGATGATGATGAGTAAGAGTTTATTTAAAAAGGTAATTTGATACAAAGAACCAAATTCTCTCGTAAATTGAAACAAATAAATTGGCCTTTGTTGTAATGTACACTCAACAACATAAATTGTACAAAAGTCTCGGCAGAATCGCGTGTTCCTTCGCCCTTATGTCGCAAAAGAAAAAAAAAGTTCATTGATCCCGGGCTTTATTTATTACTCTTACTTTTTAATTTAATGACTCTGAGTTAACACGCGATCTGTTAAATTAACTTAAATGCTTATTTAAAATTAAATTAAAATTACATGACTAGATGACGTTTATTTAGCAAACATTTAATAAAATAATGAACACAATACGGCGAAATCGATTTTTAATAAATTTTATCGGATCAATCTGGAAATAAAACCGTTCTGATAAAGAATTGTAGAAATCGGCTCATAAATGACGAAAAAATTATATTTGAGTTCGGTTAAAAGATTCAGGAGTCTAATTCTCGGGCCGACCGAGATTTCCAATGTCCCCTAAATACACATTGGCAATGCACAACTCCGCACTTTTTCTACGTTTTCCGTATATCGTAGCTGTCGAGGCTTCTACGAGGAGGTCGTCCATGAATTACTCAAGGAAATCATCCATTCTCTCTTCGAAAAGAAACAATAAAATACAATTGCAAAGTGATCCGAGATGAGCCGAAAATAAGGCTCCTGGATCTGCCGCGTGACGTGCATGCAGCCTGAATTTCTACCCTCATCTTGTTAAGATTTAATTAAGTGTAGTCTAGCGGCTCGTCGCTTGCTTACGATGCATAATCTGGTAAAAATAGAACCCTTGTCGGTGTGGGTACCTCTCTTGAGGACATCGCTTCTGCTTCGCTCGTCTCGATGAGATTGTGTGCTGATTATGTACTTATACCCTGTTGAAGAACCTGCTCTCATAAAGATGCATTTGAAAATTTGTAAAGGCTTTAAAAATGTGACGCAATGATAACAAAAGATAGATTTTTCTAATGAATAAAACTTATCAGAAATTAAATTATTTTGTGTTTTTTGTTTACGAATGGAATGGAATTAAAACACCAAAACAGATCAGCACCCAGAAAATTTGTAAGAAGGAAGGAAAATGAATTTGTAAGAGAAACTACTTTCTCTCCAACTTACTCTACTACTTTTTTAACTATTATTTATTGCTTATTTATTGCTATTTTTAAACTACTCTTTATTTTATTTATTGCTATTATGTGCGCCCCGTCCATACTCATGCAATATGTTCTTTCCATCCAAAGGTTGTCTGGAAGAGACCGCTCTTAGCAATAAGACTGCCCTTTGTACCTTATATGTTTTTAAGTATTCTTGTTTTGTTTTTTGTAATCATTCACTCTGGTGTACAAAAAAAATTACATTCATTCCATTATATTTACCCATTACATATAATGGGCAAAGGTCTCCCCCAAATCCTTCCACTCATCTTGGTCTTTAGCAGACCGCTAAAGACTACCGCTATAGACCCACCAGTCTGTCCTCTAACCGTCAAGATCATCTCGCCAACGTCTGCTCTTTCAGCCCCGTAGACTTAATATAAATGTATCGAAGATAAATGATCAGTAATTATTAACTCTTATTAAATTAAATGTGAATGAGAGGATGAGACTCGCGAGGGACCAGAAAGAATAAAGAGGAGGCCCATACTCAGCAGTGGGTGCAAACGGGCTGAAATGATGATGATGATGAAATTAAATGTACTTAGCAAGATTAAGCTTTTACAGCCATATTTATAAACGTTATTTAAATTTAATCATTGCTTAAAGCTAGCCCTGTCACTGTTTGTCATTAACCCAAAGGTAAGAGATGGCAATAGTTTAAGCACTGAATCTTTTGGCATATTTTTATAAGTAAGGTCAATAGTCGGTAATTAGCGTTATGTCGGAAACGTCAAAGATTTTCGTCACAACTTTTGTCACCGAATGTACCGACATTCCATAGATGAGTTAGCTAGAAATAGAACAGACACACAAATGCATGCTCATAATCACTTGCCCGTCCACGCTTCCTAATTAATCGAACCATAACCATAGGTACTTGTATTTATTTTGTAGTTGGAAATTGTACCTTATTATAACTAGGTATCTTATTTTACCTTAAGAAAATCTAAAATATAAACAGTTAATTTTAAATCATTACAAAAGGGAAGATACCAGCGTTGCATAATTATAAAAAGATGACAAGTTCAAAAAATATTATAGATTTATTATCTACCCTTTTTGGTTAAACCATCCGTCCGGCATTTTTAGGATAAAGATTGTCAAACTTTCGAATATTCTTCTCTTCTTGTCGTTACACTGTTTCTCTGAAAGTGTGGTGAAATGATATTTTTAAATTCATCAGAACAAAAGACAGGAACAACAAAAACTTGTATAATCTCAACAATCCGAATGATTAATAATTAAAATTAAATCAGTTGATCACGTTATCCTTCCGAGAAGCACGCTTGACCCTGGTTTTGATTTGGGTGTGTGAATCACTATGCTAGTTGAACGGCCGTGACTTCACTCGCAGTTCGTTCCTCATGGCATTCCTTCATTTTTAAAAACGAGACATTAAAGAAATCAATAATTTTTATTAGCCTGTTGAAGTGCGCATAGGACCTTAAAATACTAAATCATATATACTTAATACTAAAAAGGAAAGATTTGTATGTTTGTAACAAATTAAATCTAAAACTACAGGGACAATTTCCAAAATTCTTTCACCATAAGAATTATACATTATCCCTGATTAAATAAGCTATACTTATTTATTGCTAACGACCTGCGTTGGGTTCACACGGGTGATATATAGAAAAAAAGTTAAAAATTTGTAATCAACGCCTTTGAATTTTTCACCCGTATGAAGCCGAAGCCGGTCACTAGTGTAGCTATAATAATCGCAATCAACCAAAGTATATCAGCTCAAATATATTGTTAACTTCACTTTTTTGCAACATTAAAATACACTTGAAACTATCATGGTTTTTAACACTATTTATATGGACAACGGGATACTCACCATATTCATAAAAAAATATTAAAATACTTATTCTGTTTTTAAAAGGCATAGTAGGCCTACCATAAGCTCTGTCTGGCTTTCGTTTTGAGTCTGTGTGAGTGCTCACCAGTGAGTTATTCTGTGTGTGAGAGTCAGAGACAGAGCCAGACAGAGCTTGTGATTCAGACAAAAGATCGCTTTCCAGTTTTATTCACATTTTACTTTGCGAACTAGTCATACCAATAACACTTATTTCCCTATTTATATTTGTTAAAAAGAAGACACCCACTTTACCTGCTTCGAGCATCATCGAAAATTGATATTTTGAAATTCCAACGTGCTCGTACATAAGTATAAGTATTATAGGTATAATATAGCGAGGTAGTTGTTTCGCATTGAACTTGACATTGGCGCTTTTAACCTTTGCAGACAATGATCTAATAATTTGAATCAGGTATTTATTCAGTTAAATACTAGCTGCTGCCCACGACATCTACTAACCTACTGTTTACCCTTTTTTGAAAATGGGGAAATTTCTCTTGGGTATTTTTGAGGGAAGCAGGTTCTTGATTCGTTTGTTACATCAGAACTCAGACATAAACTGATTTGGAAAATTATTTTTTATTTCAACGGACAATTTCAAATTTGGGCCAAAGAAATTACATTCCATTGTCACTAACCCCTGAATACTGAAACGCAACTCAGATTTAAGCACGTCTACGAATATTTGACAGTTTTCAATGAAAATCTGTCAAATATTCGTCGCTTGAGACGTGCTTAAATCTGAGTTGCGTTTCAGTATTCGGGGGTAATAGCCTTACTTACAAGCGTTACTTAGGTGTGACGCATTGCTTAAAGTTCGCCCTGTCACTGTTCGACATTACCGGATGGTAAGAGATGACAGTTGCTTAAACACTGATTATCTTTTGAAAAACGCTTGTAAGTAATGGGGTAAATTTTCAGGTAAAAGGGTATATAGGTTCTACTCTTATATTCTCAGACCTAAGACCTAAGACTTGAGAGCTTGATTCCAGTAGTGAGCCAATTCCAGTTTTTCCGTTACTAAGTCTGTATGAATCGAACTAAGCTTTCCAAGAAAATGCTCAGTGAATCTTTCAACACAGAAGCTATGCAAAGTTGTTTGTTTCTCTTTGTCTGTTTGTCTATTTCCAATCTGTTTGTGTGATTGACTCCTCGCCATACTAAGTTCTGGCTATTTAGAGCTTGCTATTGTCAGCCAATGATGTGTACTACTGGACTGTTGCGTTTTGTAGTGTTTCATCTTTTACGAGCTTTACGTATAAGCAATATCAAAACCCGTAGAAGTTCAATGCTACGAATACTATGCCTTTCCCTTATGCATACTTAAAGGAAGAACAATTTTGAGCCCTCCTTATCAGCTACCCGCGATCTTCTCGACTGTATAGGAAAGTGGAAACTTCGTATGCTTCGTGTTTTGGATAATGGTTGCAATTTGAGGACCTTAATTCCCTCTCCAGTGTCACTTGTATTACCTAGTCCTTACTGATCCAACATTCTACACCTCGTGACCTGCATTATCTAGCTAGAGATTTCAAGGCACGAGTTTTTCAGACAATGGACAAAAACAAATCGATCTGTTGATTTGTAAATGGACACCGCCAGCATGACAGGAGCGCTGGAGTCCTAGAGGCCGTTAGCATTCGCCGAGGGGCGACTGCACTAAAATAGCTCGCTTCGTCACCACTTCGCTTGCTTTATGGCTATGCCCAGTTATTGCACGCCTTTAATTACAACGCGCCATTTCGAAGATTTGTGAAACGTCACTTATGGCGCGAATGCACTTGACAGCTGATAGATAGCCGCGCAAAGCGCAGGCAAACAACCATTAGCACATTCTACCAAGTCTGGTAGAATGCGTTAATTTCGTTGTTTTATAGTAAACTTTTTGGTGAAAAAATTCAAATCACAATAACATTGAACTTGTTTAATTAACATGCAGAGTATTTCCGTGCAGGTTTGTTCTAAAGCCCACTCGATATAAATGCGCCGTGTTAAACTGTATTAAACTTTTATTGCCTCCGCCATTCTTTAGTTAGCGCTTGTGTGCGAACACGCCATTAATTACACCCGAAACCATTTACAAGATTTATTGTATTTATTCTGAAAATGTAAAGAGCATAAAACTGCAGTTTGTACAGTGACATACAGCCGACATACTGTCCAAATAATGCGTCTGAGCTGAAGCGTTGATGAATAGGTATCGGGTTCCCGTTGCCGCGTGACGGAAACCATAAGTTCTGTGTTTTCTCACAGACGGGATGGAAGGTCACCCTCGCGCGCTATGGCGGCGGCGGCGGCGGCGGCGGCGGCGGCGGGACGTTCATTAGCCCAGACCAGCACAAGTGGCCCTTCATCCGCGGCTGACGCTACGTCAACTAATTTTAACAGCCTTGATTTGTCGGCGTCTCCTTTATTTTTCGTTCGGTGTTTCATGTTTACTCTCGTTTATTCGACGCGCAGATCTCAGGGCTGCGTGCTAAGTGCATTGCCCCGAACCGAAATAAATAGTCGCGACGCGGGCCGAGTCGCGTGTGTGTATGCGTACAACCGGTACCGATGTCGTGGAGATATACATCCCAATGCCAGACTCGGCGGGCGGGCCGCTCTCCCGCCAAAACGACCTGTCACTTTCGCATCGTTACGCACTTTGCACTGCGCTGCCAACGCACATCCTGATGCGTTTCGATCATACTAATGCAGCGATGAAAAGCATCCACGAAGAGGATCTCGTTAGCTGAGAGCAATGCAAAAAAAATTTTGAATGTCGGTCATCAACTTTTTGTTGGTCCAATGACACTTGCTGGTTTCTGACATCTTCATTCAATTTTCCGCGTTCTCGGTATGTCTGCTGTCTGCGTATTTCGTTGCTGCACAAAAGTAATTATTCTTGCTGCAACTTTTGTTTTGAAGTCGTTGGACTCGGTCACACTTCTCTTTGTTTTCATAACACTCTTGTTACCGCAAATTACGAAAGCGAAGAAAAAACTAAATTGTACAAAAACGTGCGCGTTGTTCTTATGCACGCATACGTAACGTTTTGTTTTATTTTTCAAGGTGATATTTGTAGTTCAGCGGACCGTCACTGATCTAACCTAACATACCTAACATAACCGGTCGGGTTAGTAGTCAGATTTAACTTAACAGAGGTACTTACCTAATATAATGTATTGTGCATTCAAAACTTAAAATCTGGTAGGTATAGATATTTTCATTATCGATTCTCTGAAAACAATTTCGGCGCTAGTTTCATTGTAGGAATAGCTTTTAATATTTTTTTGCTTACCTAGCTATTATGCTAGCATCCATGGGCAGCAGAGCAGCCTTATTGTCTAACTTGAAATCCATTATAAGTGAAAATTAAGCCGATTTTCACTGGTCGACCTAGTCAGAATTTTGTTGAAAACTGAAGTTCATTTCGGCGTTACGCAATTCCAAAATACATATTATTTCCATCAAGTTCCATTCATTCACTAGGTTTGAATTTCGGTGATGTTGGCGTTGATTATGTCAGATAGTTATACAATATGACAGTGACAGTTAAAGTCTAGGTTAGTTTTCAAATGTCAAAAATGCATTCGATGTCGATTCGATTACGAGTTGACTTAGACAATAAGGCCCCAGCACAAGAAGGTAGGTATGGGTTGGGTATTAAAGCCACGTGACTCACTGAGACTCACTCGTTAGTGATCGGCCATGAAAACAGGATGGTTAGTAAGATCTTTGTTTCGACCAGCTTAGCGATTTCACAAAGCGCTTACTTAGCAGATCACCTATTAGCATTTTTTTCGTACCTACCCTATATAAATTAAGACCATTTTCAAATTGATATTCTAAAAATATTCTGGGAATGACAAGGGAAATTATCTATCTATTCATCTTATAATATATTGAAGATAAGATAGTACGTACCTTTATTATAAATACGTATACATCTTCAACTCTATAAGCTGATGATGATGATAGTCACTTATTCACGGCTAGCCCAGTACCTAACACTAACACCTCAGCAATAGCCAGCCCAGCGATAAGAATCACTTTGGAACGTTTTCGGTTTTATGCTAAGCGTCTCCAGTTTTTCGAGACCATGCGTAGAGTTTCCCGCCTAGACTTACCTGCCTCCAAGTTTGGCGAAGTTCGTTTCTCTATGAGACCTGGAGCCTAATTCTCGGCTCATCTCGGATCATTTTGCAATTTTATTTTATTGCTTGTTTTCGAAGAGAGAATGGATGATTTCCTTGAGTAATTCATCGACGACCTCATCGTAGAAGCCTCGACAGCTACGATATACGGAAAACGTAGAAAAAGTGCGGGGTTGTGCATTGCCAATGTGGTATTTATGGGACATTGAAAATCTCGGTCAGCCCTAGAATTAGGCTCCTGATTAAAACGAATCAGTTGGAATCAGGAATTGTCTTTGCTTATTACAATGAACTCGCCAAACTTGGCGGTGCAATAAACTTAGGTACGTGTTTCTTAGGTTGGTGGTTGTTCGACCTCAATTGTCTCAGTCATCACATCAATAATAACTTGAGTAATCCGGATACCAAACCGAGCCGCGGTCAGAAGCTAGTCATACATAATTGTCCGAAATTCTTCGGGACAAACCACAAAAAATAATGGAGATTATCTTACCCGTTCGATTTTAGTCGTACAAAGGTGTTTTCTGTTGGTTCACAGCGGTATAGGCCGTATGTCGGTGTGATACGGGTTAGAATGCGTTTTTTGGGTGGTTTTGGTAATGTTGTTGTATATACGAGTCGGTGGCTGGACGGATGACGGCTCCGACCATCCGTGAATCTCGTACGGTCAGCAGGCGCATGTAATGTCGTGTCAATCGTCACATTATTCGTCTCTTTGGTTCTGGTGTTTTTTACTTCTTTTGGTTTTTTTTAATTCTCATAAAAGCTTTGAACGAACCTTCTGCCTTCTTGCTCTGCTTAATCATATTTTGTTAAAACTCCTTTCCATCGCCACATAGGTAACTATTAGTGATTGTAATTTCTAGATTTTTTTTTAACTACCCATTCGTTAACCTGGATGAAGTGTGTGAAAGATGGTATGGATAAGAGGGGAGTGAATACAGAGAGGAATGGTGGAAGACATGTTGTGCCAACCCCACCTAAAGTGGGATAAAGTCAGGAAGAAGAAGGTATCTGATATATTTAAGCTTTTATTAAGGCTTTTTCGAGCATGTTTGATTTGCGATCGGTACCGGCCGCAGGATCCACGGAAGGGGGCGGCCACTGGACCAGTTTGCTGCGCTTGCGCCGGCTAGCTAGACCCTACCACCCTACTGACTTATATACTGCCTCGCGTTTTTGTATCGGGCCAAGTTTCTAAAGGTCTCCTGGGAAGATAAATACGAAAAAACGTAGAGCTTCTATCTAGACTTCAGTTAGAAATATTACCTACGGCCTGAATGAAAATATCTGTTTTTTATTGGCTTTTCCAAAATATTTTTAATCTTTTAGTAATTAAATCAATTAAGTTATAACAACTTATGTATCTTGTTAACTTGCGCTTTAAAAAAAACGCCAATTGCTCGAAGTAACTAATTATAGCGAACGAACAAATTATCTCACTCGAATCCTCATAATTATTCCTGTTATTATAAATATCTCAGTGCGGTGATAAAATACAGGATATTTAAATCCCTGAACGTTCTCATGAAGATGTCACATGTGCGTCAATATAACCAACCACCCCAAGTACTTACAGTGAGAACATTACTACGCCGTCTAAAGTTATCAAAAAGCCCCACTCTGATCCCCCAATCAATAAACATTCATCAAATTAAAAAAAACAATCTCCTGAAACTTCTACGGTTCTACGGTATACTTTGACGAAACACTATCAATCAATCCTACCAACATTACAAAGCTAACAAGATTAATGACATTTGAAAAAAATGGCGGACACAACGTCATTATCAGTTTCAGTAATTTGAATTAAGATGTCGTAAAACAGAATAGCGTACGTTTTCCCAGGGCACCTGAT
The DNA here is from genome assembly GCA_947578465.1 of Thera obeliscata. Classification (NCBI taxonomy): domain Eukaryota; kingdom Metazoa; phylum Arthropoda; class Insecta; order Lepidoptera; family Geometridae; genus Thera; species Thera obeliscata. Next base: position 2,339,478 of record OX387915.1, read on the forward strand.
ACACAAGAGAAGCATAAGGCGGACGCTTGTCAAAAAAATAGATTAGAGTGCAGCAGTGACGTAAATCAGGTTAGAAAGCCAACATTCCCATAGACGCGTACGTCATCCAAAGTTATAATTTAAAAGGGTTAAAGAAAAAAACGTTAATTCGAAATGACACCCCCACATGTGGCCAGCCAAGCGAGACGCAAGATCCTACGTCATTAAAATGTTACCACAGATTTATAAATAGTAAGGATGTAAAGAAGTATCACTTTAAAAAATAAAATACAGAATTAGTCTGTTTTATCAATAACAAGTCGTTTTTATTATTGACGTGTCAAATAACTAAAGTAGACGCCTAAACAAGAACAAATTACCTAATAACACAAGAAGATGAGGCAGTTACAAAGATACTTAAAAATCATTCGAAATTATGACTTAAGTAGCTATAGCACAGCAACACAGTGGAATACGAGTTACCTACTGGCATCTATTAAGACATGTATACTATATTGACATTTTTAATTAAATTTTAGTTTAAGTAACTAAACCATGCAAAGAGTGGAAATGTACCCATTCCAGTCGTGCATGAGAGATGACACGTATTTCATCCAATTTATTTTGTTTCAAGATAAACAACCAGTCGATCCGGCTATCTCAATCGATCAAATTTCGGGATTTCAATTCACCACTAAATTAAATCTTAAAACCCAGTAATAAAACACATTTTAGAGTGAAAGTTGTTTCAGAGTGTCTCGAGCTGTCAAATCATCTCGGGCATTTCCTTCGCATTATTTTATCTCGATTATAAACAGATGGTATTCGGTAATAAATCTTTGTCTTTGTCGTACCTACCTACTTACATTAAAGAATTTAGGGAAGTAAGTAGGTACCTATTCAGTACCGTAGGTATAATATTTAAGGTAATAAAGCGGTTTGTGTCAGTCTGTATAATTTAGTGCTTAAAATGCTAAGTGCGATGAAAATGAAAGTGACATTGACAGCGAAGTATTTTTTTAAACTGAACTTTGGTTGAAACGAATTAACGACGAATTTAAATAAGTAATGATGGAGTATTGAGAACCTGTATTATCTAGTTTTTTAGGCACAGGCAAACATAGACTAGACATCCATTTATTTGCTTCTTGCACACAACATACAAAACATGAGTCCTATACCTACCTATTATAACAAGTAATCCTTTTTCACTCTTTTACCTTCGGACTTCTAGACACACGGATAAGTGCCACTCCTTCATGGTAGATATTCCACATTCCCCTACAAAGCGTTTTGATTCCTCTTTTATAGTACGAACTGCCAAAGAGTGGAACTCTCCACCGGCGTCAGTATTTCCGGAACGTTTCAATTTAGGAATTTTTAAGACAAGAGTGAACAGGTGGATTATGGCTAAGCATGCTCCATCTTAGGCTGCATTATCACTTTCCATCAGGTGTGATGGCAGCCAAATGCTTAGCTATCTACATTAAAAAAAACACATTCAAACACAATTTACTTGAAAAAATTACAATTAGTTGATAGCTCAAACTATAAATTGATTAAAATAGTATGTCATAATAATTGTTACTTTTACCTTATTAATTAACTAATAGTCCATCGTAAAAAAAGTGAACCATTAGCTAATAAAATTCCAAATTCAAATCAAGATATCAACCGATCGTGGCCGAGATAAAACGATAGTAGCATTTTATCACCGATTAGCCGATCTAGAGAACAAACGATGCCCGAGAGGCCAAGATGGATGACTGAGTTTTTTCCTTGGCTGAATACGTTCCCTCCCGCCTATGACCAACATTTAAAAAATATATTATTTGAATTTGTAATCTGTAACGAAGTTTTAACGACTTTTATGATTGATTTGGATAGCATTTTGTTACATACGAGATTTAGTTAGTGTTCGTTATTTTACAGGTTAAGTAGGTAGGTACTTAAATAATGAGAGCGTGCGTCCACTTGTCTTACAGCGGTTAAGGTTGTCTGGTGGAGATCGCGGTTTAGTAAAAAGACCGCTCACTTGTTAACAGATGAAGCTTTACAGTACCTATTTCCTATCGTGCAACTTATACAATCTTTTACCTACTAGACATAAATAAATGTAGATAGAGTACCAATAAGAATTCAAAACAAATGACTAAATTATATTAACGTTCATTTTAAAAATTAGGCAACTGTTGGTGTCGCCACAATCGAGTAAGCTGATAGTTAGTGGATTAGGTACCTTACTCATCGTCATGAGTAAAATTATAGCCTAATTAGGTAAGAAACTTTTTTTTCAGTGTAGTTGTTTTATACTCTAAATACAGCCAACATTTAAAAACCAACAACGCAAACTCGTTATAATTTCGCCGCATGATTGTCTGCTATTTGCATTTCCCTTTTGGCGGGAAAAGAAAATGGATGCATTTCCCGCCGAGCAAGGCCACGAACTAAATGCTTAGAAAGTAAATCATTAGAAACTAATCATTCTGTTTCTTTTGTACTAATGGCGCGTAGGTTCTCCCACTAATCTGTCTACTCTAGACCAAGTTTTAGCCCATAATGTAGTAGCAAAGCACGCTACAAAAGTATAAAAAAAAGCAGCCAAGTGCGAGTCGGACTCGCCCATGAAGGGTTCCGTAGCATCAATTAGCATAATGTAAAGGTTTTTGTAGTTCGTCAAAAGGTAAATTGCTGTTTACGATTTATGACGTATAAAAAAAAAACTCTCTCGCGCAAACTGTTCAGTTTAGAAAAAAACGATATTAGAAACCTCAACATCATTTATGAAGACCTATCCATAGATACCCCACACGTATGGAGTCGATGAAAAAAAATTTTTTGAGTTTCAGTTTCAAGTATGGGGGTCCCCAAAATTTATAGTTTTTTTTCTATTTTTGTGTAAAAACCTTAATGCGGTTCACAGAATACATCTACTCACCAAGTTTCATCAGTCTAGCTCTTATGGTTTCGGAGAAAAATGGCTGTGACACGGTCGGAAAGACAGACAGACAGAGAGACAGACAGACAGACAGACATGACGAATCTATAAGGGTTCCGTTTTTGCCATTTGGCTACGGAACCCTAAAAAGAAGTTTATAGGATCGAAGTAAGTACCTACCTACTTACTGACACTGATAAGTTAAACCTTCTTTACCTAACTACCAAAACCCAGACAAAACGTGACGTTATAGTAAATCCTTTCCTTGGCCATAGCCCCGACGCGACGGCTCCAAGTGTTGCGAATTGCGAGCAACACGCGACGTCGCGAGTTGAGGGTAGTTTGAACACGCGACTCGCGCCGAAGCAGCTATCGGTAGACGATTTATTGCTAAATCAGCCAATTTGTATTGTATTGACTTCATCAGACAAAATTCCAGTAAGCAGTTCTTCGTGACTGAAATTTTGTGCATACCAAATCATTTAGAAAGAAACCAGACTTATGCGATCACGAAAAGACCCTCACAGTTTCCTTTTTTATTTCCAGATACATCAACACCGTACGTGCTATACAAAGATGGCGTGGAACGCGCGCCCCCCGGCACCCAGTGGGGCGGCACGGTCCTCGACGGGGGCTACCAGCCGATGCAGCACCAGAGCCCCGGAGGGCCGTCACCGCAGCCTGAGCCCCAGCTGGCATCTCCAGCTCCTTCGCCCTACCCCGCCCCACCTCCCCCTGATCAAACCGGCGCAGAGGAAGCCGCACAACAGCTCGCCCAACAGCAGGTCCAACAGCAAGTCCAGCAACAGCAGCAGCAACAGCAGCAACAAACCTCACCCGAACACATGACGGTCGAGCAACAGCTCCAAAATCAATCACAACCCCAGAACCAAGACCACCTGGACCGAACACCATGCTTCGTTCCACAACCCGACTTGCAACAGCAATACACGCCGTACTTTAAAGAGACGAGGCCGACGAGCCACATGCTGGGAACGGGAGCATTTCCTCTGCATTATCTGAAGCAAAACGGAGGAGTGCTCTCGCTGGAAACTCCGCTAGATCAATACGCGACGCCCGACTTGCGGCACCTGCCAGATATAGTGCAGCCGGAGCAACCCAAGCCGCGGAAGCACAACCCGAACTCTGAGCTTCGGCTGTTCAAGTGCCTGACGTGCGGCAAGGACTTCAAACAGAAGTCGACGCTGTTACAGCACGAGCGCATCCACACGGACTCACGGCCGTACGGCTGCCCCGAGTGCGGCAAGCGGTTCCGTCAGCAGTCGCACCTGACGCAGCACCTGCGCATCCACGCCAACGAGAAGCCGTACGCGTGCGTTTACTGCCCGCGCTCCTTCCGCCAGCGCGCCATCCTCAACCAGCACCTGCGCATCCATTCCGGTGAGAAGCCATATACGTGCGGCGAGTGCGGCAAACATTTCCGCCAGAAGGCCATCCTGAACCAGCACGTCCGCACACACCAAGGCGAGCGCTATTCACACATATATGCCCTTCCCCGCGGGCCGCGCGGCGCCGGCACAGACCGCCGCTGCCGGCGCTGCGGGCGCCGCGCGCTCCGCTTGCCGCCCCCCGCACGTTCGATTCGGTCTCGCATCCATTGGCCTCCCTTTCATTCAAATTTTCGACTCCCGTCGCCCGCCCGGCACAGGGCAACCGCGAGACGCGGAACGACCGCGGACGATCCCCATCCTAGACATTAACCCACTCGTCGTACCCTCTCTCGCGACACCGATCCCTCACTGACCTTAAGTTCGTTTTGCAGACGTGTCGCCGCACCTCATCTTCAAGAACGGCACGACGCCGACGCTGTGGCCACAGGACGTGCCGTACCCGCCGGACGAGAACAAGGAAGAGATCCTGTCGCAGTACGGTGACGACGGGCAAGGCGGCGAGCAGCGCGGCTCGTGCTTCTCCCCGGGCGATACGGCGCAGTACCCCGCCTACTTCAAGGACACGAAGGGACTCAACCACACAGTGTTCAGCTCCGGCCTCTCGCTGCAGTACCTGAAGGGCGGAAAGCTGCCCGACGTGCTTGGCGGCGCGCGCGCCATGCCACTGTACGTGCGCTGTCCAATCTGCCAGAAGGAGTTCAAGCAGAAGTCAACGTTGCTGCAGCACGGCTGCATCCACATCGAGTCGCGCCCCTACCCGTGCCCCGAGTGCGGCAAGCGCTTCCGACAGCAGTCACATCTCACGCAGCACCTGCGTATACACACCAACGAGAAGCCGTACGGCTGCGTGTACTGCCCGCGCTTCTTCCGACAGCGCACCATTCTAAACCAGCACTTGCGCATCCACACCGGCGAGAAGCCGTACAAGTGCACGCAGTGCGGGAAGGACTTCCGGCAGAAGGCGATCCTTGACCAGCACACGCGCACGCACCAGGGCGACCGGCCCTTCTGCTGCCCCATGCCGAACTGCCGGCGGCGGTTCGCGACCGAGCCCGAGGTCAAGAAGCACATCGACAACCACATGAACCCGCATGCAGCAAAGGCGCGCCGCGCGGACGCCAACAAAACGCCGCGCCCTCTGCCGCCGGCCTCCGCCGTGGTGAAGCCGGAGCTGTACTTCCCGCAGTGCTATGCGCCGCCGCCCTTCCAGCAGTTCCCGGCGGGTGTGCAGGAGTTCAAGCCAAACGTGGGGCCAGCCTGCCTGCCGACGCAGTGACCCGCGCCCCCGCGCTGGGCGGCCCCGCCCTCCGCGCCGCACCCGCACCACGCGCCCCCCGCGCACCTGGCGCCGCTCGCGCCGCTGGCTCCGCTGCACCACGACCTCTATGCCGAGCGCCTCTACTAGTTGCCGCGCCAAGCTGCCGGCGCACCCTGTATACGACTTACCTTCCATACGAATATTGTTAATCGGATCGCTGTAAAACGAGCTTCGATCTGTAAATACCGAATTCTCCGAAGTCTGTCGCGGACGGTTCGTCCCGAGTAGTGTTACCGTCGAGGACGCGACCGCAGTAAGCGTTTTTGCCCCGTAATTATTAAGTTACCACGTAAGAGTTAGGAGCCTCGGCGAGTCGACGTTTCGCGCCGACCGAACCGAAGTGATTAGAATTTAAATTCGTTGAGATTTAACATTAAGAATTGAACATTTACCAGGTAACAATATTTCGCGATGAATGTTTTCGGTGCGTTTTTGCGCCCACTTGTAATACTTAAATATACATTATTGTGTAGATGTATTAATTTTATTTAATTTACGGGAATGAGGGATGAAATCTGGCAAGTCGAGAGAATATGATGAATCACGTGATGCTCAAGATATCATAAGACTTTACGCGTTAAGCTTTGAGCCAGATAATTGGATATTGAGTAAAATAACGATAATCGTCGATGGAAAAGAAGCAAGGATGCAGACCAAAAACGTAGGTTACCTTTTGCCATCAACTTTGTTTCTTTGTTAGTGCTACAACGAGCAGTTTCAACTGTTGAGATTACAGAGATGTGTTGATGTAACACAGTAAGTAGAGGTGCCAAATAGTGTAGTTTCCAATTTTGTACCAGCTTCTTTATAGTTGGCCTAGTTTAGGTTGTTACCAGTTTATGATGGGCACGAGGATTGAGATGCATTTAGGGAAAGGGTCAGACTGAGAAAGGACTGTGATAGTAAGGTAGGTTAGGTCTATACGCTCATTTAGCGGTAAAAATGTCTTGACACAAATCGACCACTCTGGTCGATAAGTTTTTCGTTTCGTGTATGATTTCGCTTTGTGTGCTCACTTGAAATTGCCAAAACGTTTTTTATGTTCCTAAATTTTTCAAAATTTAACGTTTTCGACGCTCGTCAGAGAGACGTCGCTTTTCGACTGACTCGTTATTGTAATTGTATATGGAGAGTGAGATTAGTAAATTTAGGCGTGCGATGCGGGCAAGTGCTTTGTCGTAGTTTGATCCAAGGAATGAGGGTATGCCACAGTAATCTTATTAGCTTAGCCTACATCTGTCGAATTACCAAGCAATTCGATCATTCATCGCGAAATACATTAGACATAGGAGATAAAGATATATTTGAATTTGTGAATTTGGCGGAGTGTGTCAGGGTCGCCCCGAACGTCCCATGTCACGTCCAATGCAGTAGACTTCGATAGTGCAAACGGGCGGTATATCTAATATATCGACTTTGTTTTCGTTTCCGATACGGCAGTCTAACAGACTATAAACTGATCGACACCGACACACTCCGTCAAACTTTTGAACCGTTTTAACATCTTTGTTTGTATCTATAGACGACATATAGCTTATTTTACGATATTATGATGGTTTCGTTTTCCTACCGCGTAATGAAATGTTAATTAACTATAGTAAAGTAGGTAAGTGGAGTTGTGGGAGTCACATTATACTTGGATACCATATGATTTACCATGATGTGGAGATGCAATATTATGTTTAATTGTGTTCTGTATATTGTTTGACGAATTTACTCATTGGGCAGTTATTACTAAATTGTGAGCGCGTCAGTTGTGAATTGACATTAACTGGCGCGACAACCGGAAAGATTTTATGTTACCGATTGATTTTCCTATCAAACTTTCGGAGGTTTACAGTCAAAAGACACCATTATGAAGAGAAATAGATGAATTTATCTTCCAAGTTTTTCAGTGATCCTCCCGGTCACGCACCGCTCTCGCCCGCCACTACTCAATAGACTTAGTCTCAGTTACTTTATTATTTTCAATGTACCACAAACACAGCCTTATACAATAAATAGTTAATAAGTATTTTTATACAGGAATGTTGAATTTTCAATAGCTGGCAAGGGCGGCGCGCCGGCCTCAGTACAAAGTTTGAATACAATACATAAAACACAGTGCCATAGCCGAATAAAAACCTCAGATTTATAATACTTATTAGATTTTTATACCGATACAAATGGATTTAATTTTAAATATAACAAAGGTGATTAAGTATACAGAGATTACAGATGATATTTTATACATTTATTACTTACAGACATTTTTATTAAAAGTAAAATGTGAAATAGTGTTAATGTTAGTGTTGTATTCGAAATGTCGTAATTTTAGGTCTTTCATCGGATTTCTAGATGTTACCGAAACTGAAATTGGTAAATTGATATTGCTTTTCATCAATTTGTCAAGATATTATATAACTCCGATAAGACACTTGCTATTTTTGTCACAGGAACTTGTTCTGTGCTTTTGAGTTAACCATCTTTTCAGCGAGGTTTGTAAATAAGTACATATCATTGGGAAGTAGGCAGTGTCCCAGATTTACTTGTCTATTCTATTAATAATTGTCAAACGTTACCGTTTCATCTTCCAATAACAGTTTTAGAACTTTTTCGAAATTCTTTGATAAAATTTTGGTACCTACCTATATGATATTTTAGACTAAACATTTTATAAATTTGTCGTAGTGGCCTGTTCCGTTAAAATTGCTCACGTTTTGTTAAGTTTGCTCAATTATTGTACGTATTACCTACAGTAAAGTTAGACCATTTAGTTTTACCATTATTATGTACGATGTAACATACTTTTAGAGAGCACGGTTTGCTTTTCTCATACCTATTTTATAATTATTTTAACGCATAATATCAAGCTGTATTAAAAATTGGACGCATTTTTGAAAATCTGATCTTGCCGTCCAATTTTGGTTGACAATTTTGATCCATTTTTTTCAGAATTTCGCTAAGATTAAGTTTCAATCATGTTCCTAACCTAACGTAGATACCTACTTTATTTCTTGCCTACCAATAGAATAAGTATAAAACAGCTGTATACTCTACCAAGTCTTAAGATTGTGTTTATAGTGGAATTAAATTCCATAATCACTTCAATAGTTTCTGGTGGAAAAAAAACATTGACCCTTTTATTCATATTGGTCGCTGAGCGTTCTAATAGCTTAAATAGCCACTAAGTCTATTGGCATCTCTTTTCAACCGTTTAAAAGTGGGAATATGAATAAGAGGGTATAGATAAACCAGTCTAGAAATGCACGCCCCTTCGCCACGTTTTCTTGACGTTAACTCACAGTAAAGTTCTTCAAAATGATCCTTGTTACGTAAGTGTTAGAGAACAATTTACTTTGACTGACTGAAGTAGTGGGACGTGCAGTTTAAGGTTGGTTGATCTCTACAGTTTTAGTTTGTCTTGATTTGTTTTGTTCTTTGATTAAATATCTCCAAAATTTATGACAAATATAATTGCAACTATGAAAGTAATTGGCCCGTAAGATACACCTTATGACAAACATAAGAGAGTTTCCCATTTGTCACCAAAAGATGGCATCACAAAGACTTTGTATTCTCAAAGATTTGATGTCGAAAGTTAATGATTCCATATTCATTGCAAAACAATGCAATCATAACTTTCGATGTAGTTCGTAGTTCTTCTGAATATTTGCGAGTCTTTCGATAATTTTAAGTTGTTTTAATAAAAGGAGAGAATAAGATTGCAATGTAACTTAACTTTGCATAACTTGAATAAATACGTCAATTGTATGTAATACAATGCTGGGCAGTGATAGTGAAACATACATTGCTGTATTCTGGGCTAACTTGAATCAACTAATGAGAAAAAAGCTATGCAAAGGAAAAAAAGAAATCCTAATCATAAAAAATTTAAAAATCCGAGTCATCTCTTGTTTTTGAACTTGCTGGTAAGAGTCGATCCTCACGTTATTTTCTTGCTTCGTTAACAACAACAATAGTTTTTTCATGTTTTTAAATATTAAAAGCAAACCATGATATTGGTTAAGTGTAAAAACTAAGGCAAACAGAACTCAAGTGAAATAAATGATTCTTTTAAAATGGTTATTTGTCAAAATACTCTAAATAATTTCTAAAGAGTTTTATGGTAATATTAAATTAAAAAAAAATCTACAAATTAAAATTTAATTTCCAGTTTTGAGAGTTTTCAGTTAAAGAGTGTTATCAGATATTATTCTAGAGCAATTTTAGTTACATTTATTTAATTTAAATCCATTTTTAACAGACTTCAAATACAAGAGGTTCTCAATTCGGTTGTATTTTTTTATTATGTAACTTATGAACAGAGAAGTAGAGTGTATTTATGAACAGAGTCGATTTTTTTTATCTGAAAGGATTTTTCCACATTTGTCCCACATAAATTTTATCGAAATCAGTTCAGGAATTTGGCTATGAAGTCAGTTTCTTATGTTTTGTAATCGTCATTAGTTATTTGTATTCTTGCCGTTTTAATCTGAAAGATTTTCACTAGTTGATTCTTTAAGCCGCTAGTGGTAAGTGATATTATGTTCAGATCGTATACATTTCTTTACTTACTGATTCATTTTCGAATAATGCATTTAATTATGATCTCATTAAATTCGAAAATTTAATACTTCAGCAACAATGAGCAGGTTATATAATTTGAGTATGAACATAGAAATACTAAGGAATCAGTTAAATATTTTTTTTAATTTGAAATCTATACTAAAAGCTTAAGTTCATGCTCTGTACCCTGCAGCCTTATTGTCTAACTTGAAATCTATTATCAGTAAATTTTAAGACGATTGTCACTGGTCGAACCGTCAGATTTTTTTTGATATTGTCTTCTAAGGTATCCAACTGAAGTTCGTTTCACGGTTACGCAATTCCAAAATACGAATTTCCATCAAGTTCCATTTTTTCATTAACCAGCCGGTCTACTCTTGAACGCGATTCCGATCCTAATATTAAGTTTTGACGGAATTTTGACATAACTCCTATGGGTTTTCTGTCAGAATTCTGTCAAAACTTAAAATTGGGATCGGAATCGCGTTCAAGAGTAGACCGGCAGGTTTGAATTTCGGTGATGGTGGTGTTGCTTATGTCAGATAGTAACACAATACGAAAGTGACCGTTAAAGTCTAGACTAGGTTGCAAATGTCAAAAATGTAGCCGATGTCGAGTTGACTTAGACAATAAGGCCCCTGGTTATCTTTACTCTGTAAGTAATACCTATTGGCGGTATTTAGGTAATTTTAATTTTAAAACCGCTTCTACATAATCTTTATCGGTATTTCTAAATAGTTGAAATTAAGCATTTATAGGTGTTTTAGTATTGACATGCTAATTTCTTTTTTTAACAGAGCGACAGATGACACTGATAATTATTTAAAATAAATACATTATCAACGCATTTTTAAACAAATGGGTTTATGATGTATGAATTTGATTGCAGATAATAGATTTTATTTACTGTAGCGCTTTACCTATTTTTATAATAAATTGGGTACCTGATATATAGCTTCATATTGATCTGGTCGCACTGTAGAAAACAAAATAGCATGGTCATAGTTTCTTAAAATATGGAAATTTTTAAATATTATCATCTGCATGTTTTATGAGCTTTGAAGTTTATTTTAGAAGGTTGGCTACGAATTATTTCAACGTCTTCCATTTTGCCGTAGTTACAACGTATAATTGTATTTTATTTTCTAATAATTAATAATTTCTTCCTAAAATTAATGTAAAATTAATGAATCTGCAGATAGTGCAGTTTTAGTGCAATAACACTAAGTTTCGGCAAAAATTCTTATAATAATTTATTTTATAAATACGTAATCTTTCATATTTTTTAACTCATAGATGTTAATATAAGGTATAAAATAATTGGTAGCCAACATATTAATGGCCTACTTATTTTATTTAAACTAGATATAACTACAGTATAGTACACTGCCACTCTCGCCAACCGCTGTCAAATGATAGATAAAAACGATTGTTTTTTTATCAACAATAGATACTTGTTACAATAAGATTGTTGAATTTTTTATAAAAGATGATAACATATTAGATAAATGATCTTGTAATCTGGATTGAGTTTTTTTAAAGATTTTATTGTATGCGAAGTTTTTGTGGTTTAGAAGTTACGTCGCCTATTGGCTTATTTTTGCTACAACACTTATTTAACCGGTACCTACACACATAACAGTTTTCGTATACTCAATAATAGTACAATAGTTATACAGATTATACAATATACAGATTTTACAGTGATATTATATATACAAGATTTTTTTTGAGAAGCGTGATAGGCGGCGTATCTTATACATAATATTATGTTTAAACGTTGGTGCTGTTAACACATTAATTGTACATATTTATTGTAATATACAACAATAGACTGGTAATTTTACACTGTTGTTAGGTTTCTACAGAGTTATCTACTGATGTTGTGCTGGAGTGGGTGTTTTATTTTATTATAAGTACAAATATAATTATAATTATAACTGGTCAGTTTTCAATTGTATAGTTATAAAGAGATTTATAAAGATTTATGTTCACAGCAAAGCAATAGTCTAAAATCCGATGCGAAAATGAGAGCGTCTCAAAAAGATGTAGTAATGTCTAAATATCTTTGTACTTTTCATATTTGCATCGGATCCAATCACACAAAGCAAAGTTCCTCTACAATAGCGTATAAACGTCTTAAACCTCACTTCCTCACAACACCAGCCCACATGTTACAATAGAATATATTTTCGTACTACCGATACACAGAAATAGACTATAATACTTCATTTAGACAATCCCAGAATACAAGATCGAACTTTTTACACACAACAGTAAAATATCTCCTACTTCTTAAATTTTTTTTCAATAGAATTAATATGATTTTCCAAAAAACGGTTGGTTGCGATCACAGACATCCGGGCGATAAAAATTAAAACGTTGGCATATTTAAAATTTGTAAATATTTTCTAGTTCTTCCAAAAGATATCAGTATTAAATACAAAATTCAACTTTGGTTAGGTCAAAAGTGTATGTGTGATCTAGACAATTTATTAATTAGACCTTCTCGATGTAACTTTTTAGGACATTTGATTAAATTTAGTTTTTTAATTTGTATTTTTCTTTATTTAGATTTATATTTTAATTGAATTTTGTAATGATCTTGCCTAGTTTTGCATTTACGTTAGTTACTTATACGTTTGAAGTTGATACCATCGTATTTATGTATATTATTATTGAATTAAGGGTTTTGTTTGTTTTTTTGTCATTAATAGAAGTAAAATGTTGTAAAAAGTAAGCTCGTTGTATTTTATCAAATAAACACTTTTTAGTCCAACTGAAGCAATACCACGCAGTTTCATTTAACCTCGTCCTACTTTAAAATGTTAATTAATTAAGATACACAAATAATAATTATATAATAATATACTGTATTCTTAAAAAACTTTAAAAAATGCATCAAAAGAGCACGTTTTTTAGCCGACACATAAAACAGCAGGATTTATTTTTATTTTAATGTTTGTTATCGCATAATTTCATCATTTATGAACCGAATTGATTATTTATTTTATCTGAAAGGTAATAGATAATTAGGTATACCTAATAAGAATGGTCCCATAATTTTAATGAAACGACGGGATATTTACCATGATAAAAATAGTGTTAAAACCATGATAGTTTCAAAAGTTATGTACCATAATTTTTTTATCAAAATCGGTTCATCAGTTTGGCCATGAAGTCGGGATCTCAAGCTTTTTAAACTACACTTGTTAATCGATCACCTACTTACTTTTTAATCAATTGAAAGGTTACTTAAAAGTGTAACAATACTAAAAGGGTATACGCAGGTTCATGATGAAGACGATTTTATCATAAAACAGCATATACATATAATAAATCATAGCATGTTGGAAGATAGCAAGGCTCCAAATCGTTGTTTCTGGGAAAATATAGCAGAGGCCTCTTCAGTGCAAGGATGATAAATAAAAATCAACGATTGTTCAATAAGCATAGGCAGAGTAACTTTGCGCGTGACAGATGGTGGAAAATGTAAGAAAAACAGACTTGAAATAATCTTCCAATCACAAATATGAATTTGCATTAAATGCAATGCAAGTCCGATTTCCCCATTCACGTGTGTGATTGGAAGATATATTTCCAGTCCATTTCATTCAAGTTTTCCGCCATGTATCACGCGCAGACTTATCTTGCGCGGACTCTAGATACCTAAGTTATGACCTATGTCAGTGAGAAATAATAAAATAGGTAAGAAACTTTGTTGATGCAGGTTTTAAATGTCAATGGCGTAATTATTAAAACCAGATAAATAAATATTCAATAAATTTATTACAAAACATAGGTACTTACAATCATTCAACTTGTTTTAGTAGAGTAGCTATCCGCTTTTGATTTTTATAAATGCACAAATCCATGAAAGTGAGACTTAGTAGAAAGCAATGCCCCAACATGTCTTTTTCCAATTCCTTTTGAGATCTAAACATATTGATGAGTTCTTCTGAAACGATGACCGAATCATTTGATTTTGATCCATCTTTCAGCATCATGTCTACTGTTTGGTCGGTCGATACTCTTTCGTTGCCTACTAGTGTTCCGTATAACCTGAAATAAAAAAAGGTTTATTTATTATATTATTTATTTATTGAATTAATTAGAACGGGACATAATTTTCCAAATACACTAATTAACAAATTATTAAAGACTAGGTACAACTAATTAATTAAAATAAAACAATATTACAACCACAAATTAAATAATTAAGTCAAAAATAATGAATAACCAAATCAAAATAACAATAATCAAATCAAATCACATGTCACATTCATAGTACTTTAGACAGGTCGCTAGTATTTAATTAAATAAATAAATAAATATTGAGGACAATCCAATCAATATGAAGGAAATGTATAAAGGGGAGGCATATGTCCAGCAGTGGACTTCTTCAGGCTGATGATAACTACAATTTATAAAACAACTGGGTAAGAGTAACATGCATTGAAAATTCAAATTAAAATAATACATAAAAAAACGGTTGTCTGTAAAGTCGGTTTACTGACGATAGTTGAACGTGATAACGTCATAAGAAAATACTGATGGAATGGTTGCATTTTTCAAAAGAATTTTAATTAATATTTGTAACTCGCGTACTCGCGGACTCGGACTTGGACTCGGACCCGGAACCCGACCGAACCCTTACCTTTACCCTCATTTACCCTTACCCTCATTTACCCTTACCCATTACCCGACCCGGCTCGAGCTCAGGTAAATGGAACGACGAAACGACGTAACGACGAATGAGTCATGTTTTTTCGTGCGTGCAGCCGGCTCCATCGATTTATAAGACGTTATCACGTCAAAAAGGTTGTTTGAATATGGACAAAACTATTGGAAAATTGAATATGCAGAGTATGCAATGCAGTCTTTATAACCTGCGGTACTACTACACTTTTTTGATAACTCAAAGTCAACGTTCATATATTTGCAGAATCTTCTTCTTATCGTGTCACTGATTCTTTCGAACCAAGTGTGGTGAAAGGATTTTAAGTACGCCTCAAAGAGGCTCCTTTCGTGCACTTGACACATATTTTCGAACTTTTTAGGTTCTACGATATGCCGGTTTCCTCACGATGTTTTCCTTCACCGTTTGAGAGCACTGGCACAGTGTACATAAATTTTTGGGAAGAAAAACTCATTGGTACACAACTGGATTTGAACCCACGACCTTAGGATCGGAAGGCGGGGCCGCTACCACTAGGCCACCAGTGCTCTCACTAGGCCACCAGTGCTCTCTATTTGCAGAATTACATGTACAAGGGTTGGTATGGATAAAATTGTAAAAAGCTTACCTATACGGTAACGAAGGCCTTAGAAAGTAAACCTTGTGTTCTATTTTATCGCTTGTATTAGTAGATTCTGCAAGCTCATTGCTGAAAAATAAAAAATAAATATTTTATAAATGGTATGTATAGTCGCGAAATGAAAATGTTCGTCGATTTTCAACTTGATTTGTTCAACGTATCACGATCACATATTACCTTTTGAAACTGAATAGACAGAATATACCGATAAGTTAACGTCACAAATTATGTCAAAATGTGTTCATGATCAAGACGCTGGTGCAAGCGAAAACCGACTCTAAGGTGACGAACATTTTCATACCGCGACTGTACCCCTATTCTAAAAACCTAAGATAAAAGTGCGAGAACCAAAGTTGAAGAAAATAAAATTCGACCCATTACAATTTTTTTGATAAACTTGATAGTAGGTATAACTCTGCAAATATTGATCCTAGCGTAAAAATGATTATGACCAAACTTGTGAGAAATTAAATTTCCAACAACTTTGGATATAGCCATTTTTGCTCTAAAGTTAAAAATTGACGAGTTATTTTAGAAAAATGA
Source organism: Thera obeliscata (assembly GCA_947578465.1). Lineage (NCBI taxonomy): Eukaryota > Metazoa > Arthropoda > Insecta > Lepidoptera > Geometridae > Thera > Thera obeliscata. The sequence goes on from OX387915.1 coordinate 2,355,534, forward strand.
AAAAATTGAACTTTAAAATAAGATGGCGGCGAACCCTCCGCCGAACCGGGATTAGTTAGAAAATCGAGATTTATACTTCCAACCACACCCCAAGACGTTTAAAAAAAAATCACTCCCCGGATTTTTTTCTATTTAAAAGTACTGGAGTATGTGGTGAACAAAAATGTTTGTTCCTGTCTGGTATATTGTATTCTAAGTACTTAAGTATTTACAAAAATAATGTAAATCAATATTATATCAGCTATCTAGTTCCCATAGTACAAGCTCTGCTTAATTCGGGGCTAGATTCTCAGGGTGTAGATTCTCCACAATATATTTATTTATTAATACAACTAAATAATAAAAAATGAATTGTAACTGTATTTACCTATTACTATGGTCCCTCGCGTTTATAAGTGCCACAAGCATAGCCACTAACTGCGCCCTCTGCAGGTTCACAGCAATAACTTTAGGGTTGTTTGGATCACTTCCGGCAGCGCGCAGGGTCGTCATTTCCGCTTTCATAACATAGATGTCAGCTGAAGGTAGTTTTTTGGTTATATCCCATGCCTGTGGATGAAGTTAAATAAATAAATATTATGGACAATCCACACCACACAACACTATCTAGCTCCAATCTAAGCATAGCTTGTACTATGGGAACCAGATAGCTGATATGTAATGGTATGGTGGGGATTATAGGTGATGGTTACCACTTAACATCAGGTGGACCATATGCTTATTCCATCAACTAGTGTAAAAAATGCCTCAAGGACGAAACAATCTGAGAGATATCTACCATTCCTGATTTCCTGAGCCTTTCCTAGTTGCTTAATAAACATGAATTCAGCAAAACACATCATAGATGGCGCTGTTTTAAACGTAAGCCATCTATTGGATTACTACGGTACTGGAAACACTAGTAGTAGTAAACACTGCCTTGAGGACCTCTAGTGGTGGTAAAAGTAGATTAAGGGGGTATGATTTCCATACAAACTAATTTACACAACAATGGGCGAATAAAGTATTAATGTGTGTACATTAATACTTTATTCGCCCATTGTTGTGTAAATTAGTTTGTATGGAAATCATACCCCCTTAATACTGAAATAGCTGTAATAGGCTTTTACAGTGGTCCTTATTACCGGCCAGTTATATAAAGTTGGAGTGGTAGCCGTTGGTTGTGGCAGTCGGGGCTTCAGAAAAAGAACTAACAGACTTTTACGACTATTTTGAGACATATGTTTTAAGCTCATTCACGTATTCAATGCCCCCGTACCCGTTAGAAAGAATGACGAAAAAATTACTTTTTTAGTTTTTTATTAATATTTCTGTTATCCTACAGTTTTCTCCAACTTTAGTATAACTGGCCGGCAATAAAGACCACTGTAAAATTCTATTGCAGCTATTTCAGTGTAAATTTATACTTTGATTGCCCATAGTTGTGTAAATTCAGTTTGTATCGGAATCGAACAACCTTAATAGACAAAATGCACTTACAATTTCCAAAATATCAGTAATTTGAAGTTTTTTAGCATCGCGATAGTCAATTTCATGGTATTTCCACTCTAGCATCTCATAATTATGCTTGTTAATAAGAGTCCAGCTCACAGAGCTTACTGTTGTGTACACTGTAAGGACTGTTCTGCAATTCTGAAAAAAAAAAATTTTAGGAAGACCAACTTAATAACTATTCGACTGCCTTCACAGCTCAGTTGGTAGTAGCTCTGCCTTCTGCGCTGGCGGGCGTGGGTTCGATCCCCACCGAGAACAAATATTTGTGTGGTGAACGCAGATGTTTGTTCTCTGTCTGGGTGTTATATTGTATTCTATGTATGTATTTACAAAAAAAAAAGTATTTAAGTAATATATCAGCTATCTGGTTCCCATAATACAAGCTCTGCTTAGTTTGGGGCTAGATAGTGTTGTGTAGATTGTCCGCATTTTTTTTTTTTTTTTTTTATTTATTTAATCTAGTCTAGGGTATATTTTAAGGAGTTGGGCTGGTCAGGGTGAGGTGGCAGGGAGACAATGCATAATACACCACATCGCGGGACGACAGTGCAAATCTTATTCCCCCAACTCAATTAGAATAAGTCTAGGGCAGAGGTTCCCAACCTTTATAGTTATAAAGACCACTTTCAAAATTTTGCTTCCGTTCCGGTGGACCCTTTGCCCTGCAGCTACATTTTTACTGTATTCCCAGTCGACATAAAAAAATATGGAGATTAGATCTAACTCTGGACATTTGCGTTGCGGCTGAGTTCCTAGGTTCCTACCAACGAATAAGTTTTCGAAAAAAGGAAGAATTAATTAATTCATTGATGGGCAAGGCCAATAATTTGGGTCTTCGATGTTATCAAGTTTAAAAAACCGGAATATTTGCATGCAAAGCTTAATTTCAGCAGTGGTGATAACAAGCGGTCAGGCTTGCGGTCTATTAGATCTGCACTCCTTTATCATAGCCATAAAACGGCAGCATTCAAAGGTAGTTTCCGCTATTTGGCAACGAAGTGTTGGAACAACATACCCCCTCCAATACGTAATCTCCAAACAAAGTTTACTTTCAAAACACGTCTTAAAACTTTGTTATTAGAAAGACAAAAGGTAGGTATTTCAGAACGCTTCGTCTGCCAACCATAACATTGAAAATGCTAGTGACTAAAAAAGTCACCAGATAAATGTTTGCACTTCGTAATTTGAACTCTCTTCTTTCAGCACTAACACTCAATCACACACTATCATTTCAAAGTTTCCCAAACGTCTCCACACCCACACTCTTTTACACAACACTCTTACGAACATACCCCCGCACACTACACACACACTACACAAACACACTAGAGAGCTCTCCTGTGAAACCCTGGCTCTTAAGAGACTTGTGTAATCAGGAGAGCTCTCAGTAATACACCCACATACACACACTCTTCGGGGTAGGCTTCCCTCTGTGCTTACCAGACTCTTAAGAGACTGGGAGAATCATGGAAGCCTACTCACGAAACGCACAACACTACACACTCAACCATTCGCAACCACCCACATGCACCCATACACACATATACACACCCATACACAATCTTTTAAGTTCTCCGTCATTCACAAACACTGGTTCCGTCGTTTGGCATCTCAACTTGTCGCTTAAAAAGGTAATAGCTGAAAATCAGTGTTTGCACTTGTGCAATATATGCGCTGAGCTATTACCTTTTTGTCTGGAATACAACACACACGCTATCTTAATTTTTGTAGCTAGTTTTTTATTTTCTTGTTAAGTTCTTTTTTTTGTATAATATATCTCTGTATGTTTTTATTTTATTTTGTGTGTGTTAAATCTAGGCAAATAAAGTTTTTATCTATCTATCTATCTATCTTCACTATCGTATCGAAACCAGATAAATTTTCGTGAACCCCCGCTTACGAATTGTGAACCCCAATTTTTTTGTCACGTCATCTTAGACCCCCGTCGAGTCTCGAGACGTGGACCACGTTGGGAACCAATGTCTAGGGTATCACAGATGCCAAGTAGCGGTCCTCACAAATTAAAGACTTAAAACTAATGGTTTGCATCATCACAGACAATTGTGACCCCAACAATCCCGATACTGGAACAAAAACCGTGGAGCATGTAGTACTGCACTGCTCCGCAACAGAAGCAATGAGGTCCAAGACAGGGCTCAGGGAACTGATTGGGTCTTCACCCACGTCTGTGTCACCATCTGGTCCACTGGAAGACTGTTGCTATTAACCCAAGGTCCTACTCCGCTATTTTATTGTGTTGGGCTGGCTGGGGTGAGGTTGGCAGAGAGTTATTGCACAATACACTCCATCGCAGTATGTCAGTGCTTATTCCCCCACCACAAAATAGAAATATCAACAATCATAGTAATACTTGTAATTTTATTGTTTGTTTAACATACCTTTACAACAGCTGGATTTAATGCAGGTTGCAGGATCTGTCCTTTTATTCGGTTTGATATTTTAGCTTCCATTTCTAATGGTCCTTTTAAAATGCTATCGAAGAGTTTCTTAGCCATTTTCTCAGAGAACCCTTGTATTAAGTGCATATCTGAGAGGGTTTGAATACGACCATCATTGCTTTTCCATTCCGAGAAATGCTTTAATCTGCTTTTTGTTATTTCATATCTGGTAATAGAGGTAAAGTACTATTAGGAATATGGGGACCTCCACATAGTTTGTTTTTCCAGAAATTAAAAAGCATTCTCTAAAAAACGTATATATAAAAAACCTTGTAAGAACGAAGTCAGAGCTGTAGTATTAAAAAACTTTGGTTCATCCCGACCAATCAAAATGGTGTTAAAAGTTTGGGGCCTTCATCATCATCATCAGCTTGAATGTCCACAGCTGGACATAGGCCTCCTCTTTAAATTTACAGGGAGAACGATTCTGAACTCTTTTTTTCCACTGAATTCCCGCGTACTAATCAATGTCATCGGCCGGTTCGTGGTCGCCATTCGAGAACCTTGTAGTTAAAAATTAACTCGTTAAGAGATAAAGTAGGTAGGTACCTAAAACGGGAAGCAAAGTGATAATTACTTGGAGATCAGTTCAGCATCGGATTCGTTTATAACCTGTATAATTTTCTCCTTTTCGGCATCTGAATACTTGTTTTCCAAGTCCACGCTCAACATTATACGTGACGAATTAAGAAACCGAGCAGATAGGATGGAACTGTTCTGAAAAAGTTTGGCAAGATTTAAAATAAGTACATCATACATAACCTAATTCCTTTTTTAAACGAAGCTTTTGTTAGTTTCGTGATACTCACTAGGGATCGTAAAGTAGAAAATGTAGCGAAGGCCCACATATTGGTTACACTATATTTTTATTTATCCTATTCATAAAAAAAGGGAATACAGAAAGAAAGATCCCTTCACTTCTTGTTTGTTTTTGTTTACTTATAATTATATTACCAAACTAGCAAACAAATATTGCATTATTTTGCCTTGCATGTATAACTTTTACCTTTAAATTAAATTATGAGATGGTGGGCTATATGAAAATCAATAAGTGAAAAAGAGAAAGCACTTACTCTTTAATGCTCAAAGTGTATCAAAGCAGACAGATGAAACAACTATTGTTATGTGATGTGCCAAAATCAACTCATGACATTGACAGTGGCAGAACGAACAATGTCAATTTTGTAACCTGCCCCCTCTATTGGTTTTTGTTAGAACTAATTTCAACGATGATTTCAAAATAGTCACTAGGAGTACCGCTAGATGACGCTAGTTGACTGTTATGTTTCCGTTTTCCAAATCTTCACTTGCGTAAATAAAGTATGTCCATTGTAATGTAGGTACCTTCTGCTGGTACTCATTGTTTTGAGTTTTGCGCATCATAGTGTAGTAGTATGAACGTAAACAGAAATCATCGATATTTAGTTATACCTGCACTTATTTTTTTACGCTCTATAAAATTCAACCTGGTTAAGTTGGTAGGTAAGGTTATACCCAGAAAAAGAAGTCCTTAGGGTTTATAGGTGGCTTGGATAGGTAGGTAGGTAGGTATTTTCTTAATAGTTATGTCGTATCCATAAAGGTAGGTACCTACCTACCTAGTAGGTAGTACATGCTACCGGGAAATAGGTAAGTACCACCCTACCCACCCGCATCACCCCTTCATCAGGGTGCCTAGGCTTCATAGGTTTCGAGAATGATTTCAAAAGGAAAATAACTTGGTAGATAGATAGGTAGGTAGGTAATAGGCAACCAACATTGATAAATTGGTAAGAATTGACAGTGGCTCGAAGTTCACCACTTCAGATCATCAGATACACGCAATGAGCATGAATTATTTATTTACTTTGGACAAAATATCAAAAAAATACACGCAAGCAGAAATCACGCGAAATCAATGTAAGAGTTAATTTATCAATCCCAAGCTATATTGAAGAAGACGGCAGAACAACGCAGAAGTAGGTCACAAAAACCCGCATCACAAGACACCCGAATCGAAAATAACACGAAAGTTTCAATATGAGTGAATGAAACAGCACAATATTGTCATCCCTGTCAAACTCACGAACAACGCTAAACAAAATGGCGAAGTTTGCCGTTCTCCGATCTGCCACTCGTCGCCGCCGCCCGTTGGCTGCTCAATTTGCTCATTCGGCAAACCGGCGTCGTTCGAGAAAGTTCTAGAGGGGCGCTAGCATTATTTCTACTTCTGGAAGTGAAACTACCTTCTGCATACACAAGTGGAGACTGGTAAGATCACTTTATGATTTATTTTCATCACTGTTTTTTTTCAGTCCTAGTCTCTCATGAGCTCAGTACAGAGGCGAATTAGCTGTTCCTGTTATTTTGGGGTTATGTTTTGGTGTAAGCATTTGCAGGTTTTAGTCACATTTTATGCAGATTCCCGTCAAATTGTTGTTTGTACGTCCGAATCGTTATTGACACCATTTCGGCATACCTACCTGTAACTAATTTCAGTTTTGTTTCATGGGGTTCATCCGAAAATCTTGAGTCAGGAATCTGATGCAAAACAAAAAAAGTCGCGTTCCTACGGAACCATCGACTTTTATCAACACCAACCCTTTAAACTTTTCGGTAATTTTAAATTTTCCACTTCATCATCAGTATCAAAGTACTTACCTACCTAATACCCCAGGTGGAAATTAGAAGTCAATTTTGAGAAAACAAGAAATGTTACGTAGGTAGAAACAACACCGACTTGGCAACGTCGCGTTTGGTATAAAGTCGCCCCAACAATCGCGCGTTGTTGCCACTCTTCCTTCACGAGTTTACTTACTCGCTCACTACTGCCACTGCCAACTCTGTTGAAACCGTCACGGTAGTAGGCAGCCAGAACAAGTCAGAAGATTCAGCATCTGCTGTATCTTCTTCATATGCAATCAATGACTCTTAGAATTCTTTCTCTCAATTCTCTTACAAAATTTGACTTAAAATTGCTCTTAACTTTGTGCAATATCTTGTCTAATTGTAAATAGATCTATTAATTAGTTATGGGGTAAATATACGGTACCTACCTACATAAATATGGTAATCCCATTTAAACCTGAACCAATCATCAGCTAAATAATTTTACTTGAAAATACTAAGGAACCCTAATTCGAAGATGCTGATTCACACTGAGAACAATTTTAGAATTCTGGAATTCTTTAGTTTGAAACTCAGAATAAAAGTTTGGAAGCTATGGGAAGTGTCAGACAGAAACGTCATTGCATAGCGAAACCTTGTTGCAGAGGTCATCCGCCATTTTGGTAATGATCGCGGTCTGAATGTGCTGTCCCTTGCTTTCTTGCATAGACTGCGTCTGTCTATCTCTGTCGTCCGCATGTTTTACTATCTTGCGCAGTTGTGGCAGCTATTTTCTGTGTGGGTATTGACTGGGTGGGTTGTTTCGTCTGTAATTTCCGACCAGAGATTACCAGCGCTTGGATCTTCTTGATTCTTCTTTTCTGTGGATAGATCTTTCTTTATGTAGGGTACACTGAATAATTTAAGTAGGGTACCGACCCAGTAATCAAATGGAATCCGAATAAGATAACAAGGTCAACGAACTAGGACGACTATACATACTAAAAGCTAATTAAAAGTAAGTATAAATTAGTGTTCAGAAGTATTTTACTCCACCTTCACTAACTCAAAACGTTGACGTGGTGTGCTGTCAGAGATGTCGTGTCTGAATGAACCCAAGACATATTTAAAAAAGAAAACTGCCTTATTAGACTATTATAAATATGTTACGGCTAATACCCGAAGTGCGGCTACACCTAGTTTTAGCCGGTTAGAACTAGGTGTAGGGCTCCTCGCGAGTGTTCTGGCTGAGCCATTGCAGATTCAAACTCGGGGCACCCCGACTTAAGTCACAAAAGTAACAGTAGGTTGGAAGGTTTTTTTTTTAATACTTATTTAATTTCAAGAATAGTGCATGGCAGTACCCGAAAACAATCGGCTCGAACTAGGTTTAACCAAGAGTAAGTGGCTACACCTAATTCTAACCGGCTAAAACTAGGTGTAGCCGCACTTCGGGTATTAGCGGTAACTTAAACACATCGTGCAGGAGCAGGACCAATCCAATCACTCGCGCTTTGTCGTTCAACGGATCTTCCTTTTTGAAGAATCCCAACTCTATGTAGGTCTAGGTATCTGACGTACCTTTGTCTATAACTAACTCACCATTTCATAGCCGGCTAACCCGTAAACACAAACCTAAAATAATCTGATATTCTAGTGAACACCTCTTCCCGTAGATAGTTCTTCAAATTCACCTAACATAGTACCTAACTATTCGTATTGTTTTGTTACCTACTTGTTTTAAAAGTTTTTCGTAAGTATAGGTATTTCCTCAACGTTTTTTCTGATTTTTATTCTTCTTTCAAAAACGCAGCCGCAGCTTTGCTGCTTTTAAATCAGCAGGCGCCTTTATTTTAATTTACTATCTTAAAAAATCATGTTATTTTACAATAATATATTTTTTATATTCATGGGATATGGGTATTGTTCCGTCTTGTTTTTAGTAGTCGCACAAGCGTTACGCATTTTTAGATAAGTCTTGAATACATTGCCGTTCTGTTGAGCAGTCTGGATCCAACCTCTGGGTGTAAGTAGCAATGGTTGAACTTCGTTTTGTAAAGGTGGTGCAGCCGTTTGGTTTTGGTACTTGATAGTGATGTTATATTTTGGGGTCGCGTGTCACAGTTTTATCGATTGTAATTTGTTGAATAATAGCGACTTCAAATAATCTTTTTGCAGTAGGTAGTTGTCAAATCTGGCATCTTGCTATTTTGATCTAATAATGAGAGCACTCATCACACACTTTTATAGTAAATTCTTCTCCATAGCATCAATATTCTATTCACTCTTTTTCCATTGTGCTTAATTGTGTTACGCCTAGTTTTTATAATGTATCCTCTTGGTCAATAAAGTGTTATCTATCAATCTCTTCCTTGCACTCATCTAAGCGATGGATGGCGAACCGATAAGATCCAACATCTCAATTTCTTTCCTAACTTTCATTCCTATGTCCTTTGGAATACGGGAAGTAAAAGAAGAGAAACGAGGTGATTTTTATTGATCACCCTAAATATCGTATTGGTAACGAAAAATGTTGTCAGGAATTAGGAGTAGGGTTGCCACCTTTTTTAAGCTAATAAAGTCAATTTATTTTTTAGGGTTAAAAAAAGTATCCCTAACATCTTATAATATAGTGAGTAAAGTACTATTTATTTACTAGACTATTTCTCTTCCATATACAAACATTTTAAGTTGCTTCTAGGAATAGCTCCTGCCTACCTAGCTCTTTTAAGATTCAACCGAAATAATTGAATATAATGTGATATTCTCTGGGTTCACTTGGCAAACCAGTTCACTTAATAATAGCCCTGGGGAAGCTGCTGCGGGTTTGCGAAAACTATTCTAAAACGCATGGGCTGCAATACAATAGCAAAAAAAGTGAAATGATGGTTTTTTCAGCTCGTGGCTGCTGCCTCAGCCTCATCCCCCCCGTTTATCTTGATGGTTGTGAGCTAGCAAGAGTTTCTGTGTTTAAATATTTAGGTCATATGGTCACTACTGATTTGAAAGATGATGCCGACATAGAAAGGGAGCGCAGGGCGCTGGCGGTAAGGGGCAATATGCTGGCCCGCAGGTTTGCGCATTGTTCAGGTGAGGTCAAAGTAACTTTATTTAAATCATTCTGTCAATCTTTTTACACAAGCGGCCTGTGGTGTAGGTTTAATAAGTCGTCCCTCAGCGCCTTGCGTGTCCTGTACAATAACATGTTTAGGGTATTGTTGGGGCTACCAAGATTCTGCAGTGCGTCGGGCATGTTTGCTGACGCACATGTCAATGACTTTCACGCCATAATGCGTAATAAAATAGCTTCCGTCAAGCGCAGAATGTTGGCTAGCTCCAACAGTATACTTAGAGTACTGGCTGGCAGATGGGACAGCCCACTACAAAACTACTGGGTGGCTGCCTTAATCAATCCCAATGCCAGTCAAGTTTATTACATTAACTAGGTAACCATTCGTGTGAACTCCTACAGTACTATAATGTTCTCTGTTTATTTTATTATTTTTTGATGTGCTATTGTATGTGCTATGTTAGTTTTAAGAAAATGGATCTTTTGACATCTGAATAAACAAATTTTTAATTTAATTTAATTTAATAATAATAGATTCTAATTCAGTTTGAATGTGTTTACTTCAAAAGCAACCTAAATAAAAAGCATTTTGATCCCTTTATCATAACAGTTCCTAATGTACGTACCTAACTTAAGGCTCGAACACACCTAGTTCGCTGGCGGTAGCGAACAGTGAAACGCTGTCAAATATTCGCTGTCCAATCTCAAATCTGACAGCGATATTTGACACCGTTTCACTGATCGCTACCGCCAGCGAACTAGGTGTGTTCGGGCCATTATACTAGAAACGTTTATTTTTTCGAGTATGTCGATTTTTTTATTGTCATTTTTAATTAAAACGAAATAAAAAGCGCGTTTATTTTCCTTACGAACCAATGTTTACAAATACCTACCTACTTAGAAAAATGCAATTACACATCAAATGTTAAAATTCATGGTCTTCCTTTTATTTCTGACACTATGTTATTTAGCTAAAAATGTTCCTTTAATATGCCTTTCCCTCAGTATGATATTTACACTACTTCGTCTTCTTTCAGTAGCTAGGAACACATTTTCTAAAGGCCTCCTTCAGTTTATGCCATTCTTCCCTGTCCATGGCCAGGGGCATCCATTGCTTTCCTGCTGTTTCAACTAGTTTGTCTGTCCGTTTTCTAGGCGAACCTTCTCATATCTTGCCGCTTGGTCCCGTCCATGGTGTTGCCTGTGTGGTCCACCTCCTGTTGTTTTATCGAGCTGTGTCTGGACCATTTTCTTTTTAATTTATGTGCGTGATGAAGAGCGTCAGTTGCTTTTGAGTTTTCTTTTATCTGGTCGCTTCTAATTTAGTGTATTTTTTTATTTTCAGACACTCCTTCCCATTGCCCTCTGGCATGTGGTTAATTTAACTTTTAATACTTTTGTGTCATACCAGGTTTGACATCCATATACAGAATACATGTATGTTAAGCAGGTGTCAAGCACAGTTTATATCAAGTGAAGGGATAGGTCACCTTTCTTAATTACTATATTAGTTTGATGCATATAGCATTTAAACTAGCTAGCTAGTTAGCATGATTGCCTTGACATATTTCTGTCTTGCCTACACCTCACTAAGTTTGATTAGCACCTCATTAGCGGCTGTCACATAGTCAAGAAAATGGTGGTGGATTTCAAAAACCTGCGGGGAGGAACATTTAAGTTAAATAAGGATACTTATCACATTTATTCCAACGGTTTAATAACCACTGAAATTAGATGGAAATTATACCTACATGCAGCGGAACAAATTAAAATAGCAATGGAAATACATAGTTGGCTTCCCAAGATGACAAAAACCGAATCAGGTTTTTTTTTATTTTATTTTATTTATTTAGGGCATCCAACAGATCTCTATCATAATGCCATCTTAGAAATCACTCATTTCTTACCCCTATTATCTTTTATTTAATCCATCTAATGAGTTATATTCTAATGTGTTTTATTTGACCTAAATAGTACCTACCTCTTCTATATCTATCACTCTTATCTTTATAAATGTCATTCTTCCTGCTGGAAGACACACTCTTACCACACTTATGTATTGCTCCTCATCTTTTCAGTCACAAAACATTACATAACTAAAATAGAGCTAACTTTTTTAGTCTTGACTAAACTCCAAAAAACCTAACCTCTTTGGAACTCCGAAACAAACAACCGCCTAAAAATGAATGTCTCTGCATGTAATTGCGTGTCGTTTTACTAGCCATATCTTTAAATTGGCTCGATTAATCGTAGATCAGTAAGTTATGAAGAAGTTTAAGTTTGTTTTATGTTTTCTACTTAGTGTGTTTGTGGTTTACTATTTTACCTAAGTAAAATATGACTAGTATTGGGTTAGTTCTTCTACCAATTTATGGAAATACCTACTACTAGAATTTGCTGGTAAAATAATTGGCTAAATCTATGTAATTTGCGTTTTTGCAGAATTTCTATCTTCGTAATTTTTTACTAAATAGAAATTCCTGTGTAATTTTTTTGTGTGCTACTACTTATTTTGGTAGTGTGGTAGTATTTTCTTCTATCACATCTTATCACTTTCGTTGATTAGTAGGTACATACGTACAGAATCATTGTCAAAACATCTACATAGTTTTGTGAAATGACGTAGATTGACGTACAAATCGCATAATCGGACTCATTCGGCTGCGCTCGGCCATCTTCGGGACGGGTAAAACAACTCACACCGAGCTGGGTAGGGCATCGCCATTTTATTTAAAAGCGGCAACGCCGCACGCTCTTATTTAGCTTCACAACGTCGAAGCATTATGCTAAAAAAATCCATTAAAACTTCTGCTTCTATACCTAGCTGTTTCAGCCAAAGCTAACGATTGCTTCGCGGGTCGAAACTTCTTCAAATCGATGAATCCTGTCATGCCAATATATGACAATAATATTGTATTTGTTTTTGTATTTGTTATGTATTTGTATTTGTTTAGAATACTACTCAATAATATTGAGTAGTATTCTAAAAACCTCTAAGAAATGTATTAAGTACACAAAGAAACACAAATATTACTTCTTGAGTCACGAATTTATTAATATGATTTTTCAAGGTCAGAGAGAGATTAGTCCTTGATACAAGTCAAGTACCTACCTAGGTACCTACTATGTAGGACGACGCAAATTCAGATCAAATAAAAATAAAAAAAAAACAATAAAAAAATAGAATTAAAACAAAATAACAAGGATTATTTTCTATTATTTTGAATACACAAAATCAAATAAGTTAATGTTTTATCAGGAAAAGCAGACTAAAAAGTAAAACTCCCTCACTTCTCTGACGAAAGCCGTAAACAGAAGTAGAACAGCAGGCAAGAGAGCCAGCTGTGTCGTCATAATGTGACCTCACTACAATAATATTTCACAGAGTAATGAACGCTCCAGAGAATACCCGCACGCCGTTTATATCTTGTTACACCTTGCCCGTTCTCTCATGCACGCTTTTACTATTGCTGTCTCGTTTGCTTACCGTGGATTGAGTTTTTCCCGTATCATGCGCGAATCTCTGTTGGTGGCCTACTCTACCGTTTTGTAGTTCCGATTCTCGCTACTGCGATGTCGCTAGTATCGTGTCGGCCATTTTCTTCTCTCTTCATCTCTTGTCAGTGTGCATTTAGTCGTGATACTGAACGCCCGTTATTGAAGTAAAAATTATCTTCTTTGAAGTTCTTCTTCTGGTTTCCTCTTTTTATTGTGGAAATAGGTAAGCTTGTTTTTGATATTTGTAGCACTTTATGTATTACCGTGTCATGATAAGTATTATTTTAAGATTGAAATTAGATTTGTTGGTAGGTATCGTATCGTATTGTTGTCTTTATTTAATGCTATGCAGAACAGTATTTTTATGCTACGGTCATTATCACAATCTTTGCTCTTGTGGTTTGTGTATTTTTAATAATACCAGCCAATATTTTACCGAGTTTTGGCATTTATGTCAATTTGCTTGTCAAAGTGACATATATTTTACGTCTCACATTTTTTTTCTAAAACTGTCATACGACTTTTTTTGTTGCTAGTTTTTTTATTAGGTATATTTTTAGACCTTTTTTGGTGCCCTATTTGCAAAAAAAAACATTTTGACGTAAGCAGCATCTGTCAATAGTTGACGTGACATTGTAATCTGAAACTGTTAATCAAACTTAGGGTTCCGCGTATACTTCTACCTATAGGGAGTTTTTTTCATTCATCGTTGCTTTATAGCAATGTAGCTTCTTCAGCACGAAAAACCGATAAAATTTACGTATTCCGTACCTTCAATCTTCAAGATATTATATGAAAAACACTTCAAATTGTTGTGAGTGGCAAATTGATTCTTCTTTTTTTTCATCAAACAAGTAGACTTGACATAGTTTTAGAGTTATACTCAAATAGCTAGCATTAGGTCATCTATGTCAGTTTTTTTGAGAATGTACTGATATAATTAATAAATTATTAGTTATGCACGTAAAATGCCACAGCGCATTATTCTATCGACGTCAGCGCTCAATACCCTTGGCTTCGTGTTCTAAAACTTCCACTCCACCTAGTGCATCTGAACGGTGCGCTGGAACTCTGCTTTACTCATTTACTCACAGTCCATATGCGCCCGGTTAGAGCGTGACGGCGAGAGTTGGGCGCTTTACCTGCTTCGTAACTTGGCGATCAGCTCTTTAGCCAAGTGGGGAGTTTATTCCGGTTGTTCCGTGCTTCGGCCGTCGTCGCCGTCTGTCGGGTTGGGCACCGCCATCTTGTTTTGTCAGTTCTGGTTCCGTGATACGTTTCTTGATTATGTTTCACTTGGTGGTGTATTTTCTGTTATCGAAGATAGTTGACCATTGAGTCTTTCCATGTTGTGCAGTTGCGTATGGATTTGCTTCTTATCATTTTGTTCAACATTTTTTAGGTCTTCAGGGTTTTTTTCAAAGTTTCCACATATTAAACTTTAATATGTGGAAACTTTGAAAAAACCCAGCAACTAAAGACCTGCTGTGCATCCTTTTCTTTAATTTAGTCGTCAATGATTGACCCAGAATCAGGTGTTTATTTTGGTTAATGATTTTTAAGGTTGCTTTTGTTTTATAAGGGTAGTTAGTTCGCCGTTCGCCGTTCGCCAAGGGTAGAACCAAACAATGGAATCCCAACGTCATCCCATCCCTGACCGTGCAAGACACTCCCACCATTTAAATGCACGTTAGATCAATAGTGTTCTTTCATTATGAAACCTTCCCGTTCTTTCAAAAAGAAAAAACTCGAGTAGGGTAGCTTGATTGAATATTACGCTTGAGTAGATGGACTCACTCACCAGATAAAATAAGAAGGGACCGAAAGTGCGTTTCGGTTTTCAAAGTTTGTTGTCTAAACCTCACCGAATATACCGAAGATAGATTATTCGCAATTTGTTCAATGGCCTCATTACTTTTACAAGACTTCCGTTCAGTTTCGTCCATTTTTTTAAAGGTTATGTTTTGGCAGTAGTTAATTCTCATATTTTTCGTATTAAAGATGGAACTGTACCCATCACCTGAAATTTAAATTCAGTTTCATTCTATAAGTTTTTATTTCTAACATTTTTATCTTTCAAACAGTAAAAAGGTCAAATTTAAAAAAAAATTAAATATGCGAATTACTGAACACAAACTTATTCAATTACATACTTCATTCATCTTTATTAATTCTTAAAAAAAGGAGGAAAAGGGAATACCATAAGGTATTTTCAAATGATGTTGTATTTCAAAACCCTTGTTGCACGGAAAGACAAGCGAGTCGTAAAGTGGAGGTCGCGAGCGAAGCGATCCACAACTCCAACCGTGATGTGAACGAGCGAAAGTCCGAGTTCGTCGCACTGTGAGTCAACTTGATTCAACCTCCTAGCGTTTTTTTTTTTCAAAGCGAAGCGTCTCATCTTCAAGTTCGTTCAACATTCACCTTGGGTTTGTTCTTTTGCTTCTCGTTCTTAGACCCGTTCGTATTCGTATGTTGTTTAGATTAGACAATTTGGTTATTTATGGAACAGTGTCATAGCAAATATATACGACACAGTGGCGCCATCTGTCCTTCCAGTGCTGCGCTGCAATTTATACTATGAAATCACAGCAGTATCTTTCCCGTTACTTCGGTTCAGTTACGGTCGGCTTTAGTCAAGTTTAGTCTTAGTTGCATGAATGCCTGTCTGGTACATACCTTCCACTACCTTTCTACCTCACCATCTCATTTCAGCTATTAATGATATTACTTGTTTTTCTCTTTATCAAACTGTTTTAAACGCAATCCTCTGAAATTATGGTTTGGGTTCTCCGGTCGAGTTAGTCGAGGGTTAAACAAATAGTTGCAGCATTTGATCACAGATGGCGCTTATTCTAAAGTAATTGCTTCGTAGCCAGAAAACGTACCTAACCCTCTGCTCGTCGTACTTACGTCTTGGTTCCCTCCTGATTTGTTTTCCTACCACAGATGGGTCTCTTTCTTTGTCTGTAAGGACTTCGTTTTGACGTGGGATTTGAATGTGTTTTCGTACGTAGTCTATCTTTAGAATACCATCGTACCCTTCGTATCCCTGTACCTGATTCAAAGATAGGTTTCAGCTGTTCAGCTGTCACAACGAAAAAAAACAGTGATCACTGATCAATGTTAAAGTAGGTACTCTATCGACGTTTGACGCCACTTACAATGTAGGTATCTCTTATTTCACAATTTTCGATGGTGCCGCCCTTATCAAATTTCAACTGAATAAGTATGTCGGTCGCACTATGACATAGTGAACTGTCAATGTCAAATCGGGAATGAATTATTTGTAAAAAAAACTAGGTAGTGACAGATTTTTTTCTTTTAATTTTTTTCTTGTCTGTTTCCGTTTTAATGTTTTTCTTAAACTCACCTTTCATGTGGGTATATTCGTAAGCCAACATTTTTTTAGTAGTACTTATAACCTCCAATGTAGGTTAGTAGATAGGCCCAACTATTTATAACTTTATTTTTATGACATGTAATTTTTGAATTTCCACAATGTGAATCTGGTTTATTTCTTTTTTACAATTTTATTTTATTAATTTGTTATGTTGTACAATAATATGTAACCCAATTCATTTTTAATTACCATTATCACAAAATGACTAATAGGCTATTATGACTATTTATAAAAATGTAAAAATCAAACCATTCATCCAAGTTAATTCTTGTTAGTAGGTGGTAGTGTAGTGGGATTATGTCTGAAAGCTAAATAGAACAATCGTTTTAAATATGATTTAATTAGACACGTCTTTCAAATTCGGGCCACGAGCACAGACTGACTGGACAGGACTTGTTGTTACATTGTGTGCAATAAAAACTTCAAGAGGTGGTGAAGTTCTTATTGCACACAATGTAACAACAAAACCACCAGTTTAAAATTTTTATTCTACCAGTACCTAGGTAGTACTTCGTTGATATTTTTCTTTGTAAAAGGATCTAAATAAAAACTAGGAACCAACTCAGTTTATGCCCGTGCAGTTGGTGTAGAGCAAACTCACCTTAGCTCTTAGGACGTTTCTAAGATATCGTTCATAGACCACTAGACATTACTCATCATCATCATCTACCTGGTACCTGCCCTTATCCCACGCTAAGTGGGGTGGGCACAACAGGTTTTCTTCGACTCACCTCTGTCATTCGTCATCTCAGTGCTCACTCCTTGCTCCTGTCATCTTTGACACAGTCCATCCATTCCTCTTTAGACACGAGTTTTAGGCAGATTCGTTTTCTGCCATTTTGGGAAGTCACATAGCTTTTTAATTTTAATTGTTTTTCTGGTGTTATTTTGAGTTCTGTTGTGTAATTTCGGTAGTATTTTAACCAACATTAGTTGAGGTCTTAGCTTAAAGTGTAGCAGATGGAATGAAGGGATATTATGTGATATTCTGATTTGATCGAAAATGTTTCTGACGGTTTTGAAAAACAACGACCGCTATTTGTTTTCAAAGCATGATTTGGGCCGACTTGTCTATCGACTGACTTGACTTGACTAAAAACTATTTTATTTATGTAATATATCCTCATCCTCATTTGACACTGGCAAAATTGATCCAAAATGGACAGATGCCATAATTAAGAAGAAGACGAAGTTAACATTAAATATGTGATTCGAATAAATAAATGTTTACTTACTTTGGTTTTTTGAGGTATCCTCTGTTTCATAACAGAACCAAAAAGACAGATTTGGTACAGCCAGTCAAAAAAGCATATCTAGGCATTCTTTAACTTATTGAGATTATTTTTAGAAAGCAACATAACTCATGTTTTGTCAATACGAAACTTGGCTGGTCTGAAGTTAGCCGTTTGAAAAATATAACGAAATAGAATATTTCGGTTTTTTTTTGATAATATTGTAAAGGTACTTATTAGGTAGGTGGGTAGTACCTACCTTCTATTGTATTGTATATAAAACTGATTTTATTCTACAACACAAATTAAATTAAGTTTAAACAAATTATCAGTCGTGTCTTTGTGTTTTTGTACGTACCTACTACCTACGTACTGCTCAGTGTTGCCAGATGCGAAAGTTGAAAATGCGGTAACGGTACTCCAAAAACGCGGATTTTCAACAAAAAAAGTGGAATTTCCTGTTTTAACGTTAGATCGATTTTTCTCACTCAATTCATAATCATATTACAAAATCAAAGAGTTATGTGAAGTAAACTTCCTTTTCATTGCTCATACTCGGAAAGTAGGTCTGAAGTTGCCTGAGGGGCCTAATTGAAAGTAACACTTTCAGCCCTAGGGAGAATCGCTTTCTACTGACAGCTGTCAAATTATAAAAAAAAATAAGTTCTATTTTATTCAACCATGTTCCAACTTTCTAAAGTCTCTAAAACGGCAAGTAGGTTTTTTTTTTAACCTGCACTGTCCCATTGCTGGGCAAAGGTCTCCCCCAAAATCTTCCAACTATCATGATTTTTGGCGACTTTCCACCAATCCTTCTCCAGAGCTTCCAGATCGTCTCGCCATCATCTTTTTGGGTGGCCACGCCGTCGCCTTCCGTCCTCCAGCACCCAATGAGTCGTTATATTTGCCCACTTTTTAGGGTCCATCCTGCTGACGTAGCCCGCCCACTCCCACTTGAGCTTGGCTGTTTTGCTCTCTACATCGGCAATGCCAGTCATTGAACGCAGCATTGTATTTCACACCCGGTCGATGCGTTTCAGGCCGAGAATGCATGCGTTCCATTGCCCTCTGGCAAATCTGCAGTCTAGACTTCTGTAACTCAGTCAATGACCAAGTCTGGCAAGGAGGTTATTAAACCAAATTCCAACTTTTTATTCAGCAAGGAGGTTAAAAGCCCATTACAACGGTAAGAAGTTTAAAAAGTCTAATAAGAGCGCGATGTGAAATTTAAATTTAAATAACATAAAGATAGTATTAAATAAAGAATATATTTTCTAAATGGCTATAATATTATTTAGCTTCAACTATTTCTTAAAAATAACATAGATTTGAGTATAATATTTACCATTTTTTAAATTATGAAAATAATGGCTGAATAATGCAGGCCAGCCGAAGGCCTGCCAGAGAAAAAAAAAGCTGGAAGGCAATTCAATCATCATTTTCACCATCGAGATATAAGTACTACGTGATGATTTTCACTAATTTTTCTATCATGTTTTTATTTTTACTTTCCTTGTATTCGTAATGAAAAGCACAGCGTTTACCTCGGGTGAAAGACTTATTTAAGTCCCTCAAGCTCCATTGGCGCCCTCGCTACGCTCTGGCGCCAAACCCGTCTTGGGGCTCAAAAACGTGACTTTCAATCCTCAGGTAACAATGTACTATTACTTCACAGAACAGAAACAGAAGGTGGCACAGGTAGGCACAAAAGATATCACTCAAGTTCAATCCGTATTCTCACAGTCAGTGAAAAACTTGTAGCTCGATCTGAACTTGCGCGGGGTCCAGTTAATGTACGTCCAGTTATTGTACAGCATGTTATTGTACACCCAGTTAAAACGAAACCTTTTTTAGGGTTCCGTAGCCAAATGGCAAAAACGGAACCCTTATAGATTCGTCATGTCTGTCTGTCTGTCTGTCTGTCCGTCCGTATGTCACAGCCATTTTTCTCCGAAACCGTAAGAGCTAGGCTGATGAAACCTGGCGAGTAGATGTATTTTGTAAACCGCATTAAGATTTTTACACAAAAATAGAGAAAAAACTATTAATTTTGGGGGTCCCCATACTTGAAACTGAAACTCAAAAATTTTTTTTTCATCGAACCCATACGTGTGAGGTATCTATGAATAGGTCTTCAAAAATGATGTTGAGGTTTCTAATATAGTTTTTTTTCTAAACTGAATAGTTTACGCGAGAGACACTTCCAAAGTGGAAAAAAGTTGGTCCCCCCCTCTAACTTCTTAAATAAGAGAATGATAAAACTAAAATAAATATATGTTGTACATTACTATGCAAACTTTCAACGATATTTGGTTTGAACGAGATCTAGTCTGTAGTTTTTTTTTATACGTCATAAATCGTAAACCGCAATTACCTTTCGACGAACTACAAGAACCTTTATATTATGTTACTTGATGCTACGGAACCCTTCATGGGCGAGTCCGACTCACACTTGGCCGCTTTTTGGTTTTTTGGATTCGTTTTAACCTGCCGTACAATAACTGGCTGC
Organism: Thera obeliscata; assembly: GCA_947578465.1. Taxonomy (NCBI): domain Eukaryota; kingdom Metazoa; phylum Arthropoda; class Insecta; order Lepidoptera; family Geometridae; genus Thera; species Thera obeliscata. Next base: position 2,375,785 of record OX387915.1, read on the forward strand.
GAATTAACTGGGTGTACAAAATTGTCACGTGATGTTATTGTACAGCATGTTAATTGGATGCCATTAGGGCCTGTGCACACTGAGGCAATTCAATTATTTCTTATTTTTTGTAGGCAATGGATACTGCTTCTAAAGAGAATAGCCCCTTTGGAGTAAATGTAAAAAACATTTTCTGGCACTACGGTGGCCGCTGCCGCGGCACGCTCGCTTTGCTCGCTCGCCTTGTGCGTTATTTATATGTTCTAACATACCCTAACCTATCCAAGTCGGATCCACCCTAAAAAGTCTCAAGGACAAGTACAAGTATCCGCTGCCAGAATAAAACAGCAAAAATCTATTAGTGAATTGCTACAGTGTGGAGTAGGCTTAACTGGCATCGTTATAACGGGCCGTACAATAACAACACGTGATGACATTGTACAGCATGTTATTTCGCGACCTTTTATTGTACGCCCCGTTAATCCAAACCATGGTATCGTAATAACGGTGTGTACATTAACCTGCTGTACATTATCTTGCTGTGCATTAACGGATCGTACATTATTGCCTCCCCTTGCGCGTGTGCAACTTCATAACACTGTGTACCAACATGACAATAGTGATTTGACAACATAACACGGACTTTACGTTGGCCAACAAAGGGACAGCGCTATACTAAGAAAAGAGATACAAGTATTTCTGTCTTGCTTTCTCGTATAGCGCTGTCCCCCATTTGGCGTAGTTTTGGCAGGAATGTAGAGCCCCTTACAGACATTTTTAGGGTTCTTCCATTTGAAAGGGTAGCCCATAAAAATGTCTTTAGTGGGAAGATAATATTTTAATCCTCATGTCATGTCCTATCAAAGTCGAAAAAAGTGGAACCGCGCTGGCTAAAAGCGGATGGTGGATCCATTGTCAAAAAGGCGGTGTAAAAAGTGGAAAAGCGGTATGATCTGGCAACGCTGGTACTGCTAAATATAATGAGAGCCCGGCTCACCACGACGCGCGGCCGCAGTATCGCGCAGTTTTAAAATTATTAGAGATGTGACAATGTCGATAGTTTTTTAGGTCGATAAAAATACTTATGTTGTTTTTTATTAATTGTAGGTAATGTTTTGCAGTAGCAAACTGTGTGAAATGCAAAATACAGATATGAAATTAATAACGAGCACTTTATTAAAAAGTTTGCTTATCCTTATTTATTTATAATTAAAATACTGTGTGTGAAATTCATGAGGATTCTCTTATCTTTTCAGGTTTGTTGTCAAATTCCCCAATATTTATGGCAATGATATACAATGCAACTAATTGAACCGACTTTGGTTGACATAAAGAAAAACATGTCGACGCTTGGAGAAGTAATTGCAAATGACCAAATAAATGGTGCTATTGTTGACAAGGAGAACGATGTATGTGGCAAAATCACTCAGAATAAAAATGTCAATATCTCCGATAATGGCGAAACTACAAATGATGATAATTCAACTAAAGAACAGCTAGAAGACAAAGTAAAAAGCCTAAACGGGATTGTTAAAAAGAACGGTGATGCTCCAACAATCTCAGAAGACAGTTATAAAATAGAAACGGAAATTAATGCAATCATTGCTGATGAATCTGCAGCAAACAGTCAAAGCAATGGAAATTCATCGTTTAAACCATGCGAAAGCACCAACGGCAACTCAAGTGATATTGATACTGCAGTCAATGATAATACAAACTTAGAAAATAAAACAATTGATTTAAATGAAGAAGGTATTACTAGTGAAAAAGAGGCAGAGGCAATTTCATTAAGCCTGGAAAATACAGGTGTTTCACTTAGTGAAAAAGAAATAGATGATGCTATTTCCATCGAAAACAAACCTGAAGTTCAATCAGCAGTTAGTAATGACGAGTTTTCTGAAGCTGAAAAGTCTAAAAGTATTGAGATATCCATTGCGAAAGATGATATGGCGTCAAATATATCAGCTTTTTCGCCGAATTCTGACACAAATGAAGAAATCAATATCTCCGCGCAACTGCAACAATTAGAAAATGATGCATCTATTGAGGACTATTCCAAAATTCCTCTCAAAGAAAATACCATTATAACAACAAATCAAAGCATAACACTAGAAAATGAAAATTTTGAAAATAATGACGTATTAATTAAAGATAATTCTAGCAATCTCTGTACAGACAGTAAAGTTTTAGAGAAATGTGAAGAAAATTCATTAAAATATGAAAATGAATTTAAAATTGAAGTTCCAAAATCTGTTTTAAGTAATGACAAACCTGCGTCACCAGAAGAAATCGAAAAAAAACTCCCAACAGAGAAAAATGATACTAGTGATGCTTGTGAACTTGATCCAGAAAAAATAATAATAGGGGATCAAGGTGTAAATGGAAATATAGCTTTGGAAATGGATCTTGAAATAACCCCTTCTGACAATAAACCAGATAATAGTGCAGATATTTCTGTTGAGAGAACACCATCAATCGAAAATAATGATCAAGACAAATGTTCTATGGAAATAGTAAACGACGACGGTAACGATCTTACTAATAATAAAAATGAAAAGATTGAGGTTCTTGATGTTGCAACAAGTGAACAGTCAACAGGTTGCAGCGGTGATGTTGATATGGAAGTAGATGATTGCAAACCAATTGAAATTAACTTGAGTCCAAAACTAGAAATCAGTAAAAATGAAGACGCTTGTATTGAAAAAGAAGTGTCAGTTCAAAAATACATTACGGTAAAAAAGTTCACGGATATGGTTTATCCAACTGCCTGCACTACCACTTCCGCTGAAAACATTGAAGTTACTGATATTTCAGATGGCAAACTAACCCAGATAGATCAAGTTCGTGAAAATGAAGATATGGAAGTTGATGCTCTTGATAAAGTGTCATTAATTACAACTGAAAACATAATGAGTTTGGATTCCTCAAATCAAAAACTGCCTGTCATGTCAACTAAGGTTGAAATGGTGAAAGACAAACTAATCGAAGATGCAATGATGGAGAAGGCTTCTGAGATTTGTAAAGAAAATGAAGTGATGTCGATTGAACAACAAGAAAATGATAGTGCTGTCATGGAAATCGATAGTGCTGTCACAGAAATTAAAGATTGTGATGAAGTTCCTACAGTAGAAAAAACTGTATCCGATATTGTCGACAAAGATAAAATTGAAGATCCGGCGGTTGATGACATAATTTGTGAAAAACCAAGTGCAGTTATAAATATAATTGATAATGATGATGAAGACATTAAAAGCAGTACCCGAGAGTGTAGTTCAGTAGAAAATTGCGTTGCATCTGACGTTATTTCTGTTGATAACAGCGTTAAAGGTGCTATTTCAGAGGAGTTCCAAAAGTCCTCCAGTGAAGTTGAAATCGTAAATGAAGTTATTGAAGAAAAAAATACGCTTAAAAACGATACACTTCCGGAACAGATTCTCGAAAAACCGGTTATAAAACCACTCCCAGTTGTATGTAAATTGTCTAACACCATGGATATTTTATCTGATGATGATGAAGAAGACCTTCCTGTTGCAAAACCCAATAACGAAAATAAAACATTGAGTGAAACCCTGCCTACAGTACAAGAACAAAACAAATGCATAAACATTGATGATGATGATGATATAATGTTTATTGAAGACACAAACTCACAAGACGTAATCTCAGAAGGTGTTAATAAGTCTGAGCAGCAAGATGATACTGCAAAGTCTACGAAAATAATAACGAATAATATTGATTTAAAACCCGCTAGTACTGAAAACAAAATAAATTCTTCGAAAATGCTCGAAAACGAAGAACCCCAAATTTGTGAAAAAGGTACCTTATCTTATTCTCATACAGCATTTTCAGGCTAACTCGCCTTTCCTGACAGAAAAAAAAAGTATATTAAAAGTATAAAAGTAGTAGTAAGTAGTAGTAGTAGTTAAAAGTATATTTTTTACAGATTCTACGGCACCGATTGAATTTGATAGTCAACCAGAAGTAAAGGAACCGAAGCCTGTGGAGCCGATTGTAACTCAAGAAACAAAACCTCTTATAACAAAGAATTTTCTGAAATCCGTTACTAAAAACCTGTCCGCTATGACAAGAAACGAACTAGAAGATTTTTGTGTTTTAAAACTAGTCGAATGCGTTGTCGATAAGAGTAACCTAAGCGAAATCAAAAATAAAATGAAAACAATGGCTCAGACTGTGGAGGACTTAAGAAAAAAGTCAGTTGCGTTGACCAAACAAAACAGAGATCTTCAGGTTGTTGTCAAAACCGTTCAGGAAGATCTGAAAAAGAAGCATGGTAGTCCGATGATGCCAATGAAAATAACGAGATCTGTCGGTATGCAGGTCGTGTTGAGTACTGCGGAGAAGAACATACAGAAGAAAAAGTTAAACACGCCAGCCCAAGTTCCACCATTGGCAATAAACAGGCCCGTGAGGAACATTCAGAGCCCTAAAACTCAGAAGCCCATTGCAAACAACATACCAGTCCCCAGATTAGTACCTGCTAGTTCTCCTACAGTCAAATCACCAGCAACACCTGTTATAAATACAAAACCGACGATAACTCCTGCTAGAAATACAACGCCGCAAAGACCAGAAAAGAGACCTTTTAGTAAATCACCAGCGTCGTCAGTGACGGTTGACTTAACAGATGACGAACCACCTGCTAAAATTAACACAAAGAATCCAACACCACCAGTCAGATTAGTACCATCACAGAGCTTGATGCCTCCTAAAAACAAACCTCAGTTTATTCAAGCGAGTAACAGCCCAAGAAAAGTGTATATTCCTATTAGTTCGAGTAATCCTAACGTGAGGCCGCCGGCCCCCGTGCCAGCTCCAACCGTTATGAAGAATTTCGTTCCTAGTAAGTTTATCTACCTTTGTTATGTATTTTAGGACCATAAAAACTGCGGTGCTAATGTTGCTTTTTCATCTTTCAGCACCGAGACCTCGGCAAGCTTCAGTGGCCAGAATGCAGACATTGCGTGTAAACCAATTACCCCCAACGAGCCGGCATCCAGCGCCCCTTCCTGACGCTATGAAACAATACCAGCCACCCGCTTGGAAAGCCTTGCCTCCAGCTCCTGACCTAAAGCTGTCCAAAGTTGACAATGGCATTGTAATATCCTGGAAGTTTGAAGGTTACCAGCCTGAGACGTATGAAGAAGTAGCCAGTTTTCAACTCTACGCCTATCAAGAAACCACCGCTCCACCTAGCACGGCGCTTTGGAAGAAAATCGGTGATATAAAGGCCCTTCCTTTGCCCATGGCGTGCACTTTGACTCAGTTCATGTCAGGCTTTAAATATTACTTCGCTGTCAGAGCCATAGATGTGCGATCTCGTATTGGACCTTTCAGTTTGCCCGGAAGCATATTGCTTATAAGCAAAAATTAAAGACTGATGTTAGTTTAAATACTTGGTTATGTTGAATCAGCTCGGTTACCACATACCAGAATGAATGCCTTGCCTTGTTCGAAATGTAACCGTAGCTTCGAACGTAAGAATTTTATTTTGTTGAACTAGATGCGCTTGTATCAGCGTGTGAATGATAGTCGATTGTATTAGTTTCGTTGTATTATTTATTTGTATCTCATGTGTGTAAATATTGGTATAAATCGTTTTATATCATTTTAGTGTTAATTAGACTTGTAGACACTTTGAAATTAGTATAAAATGTATGCTAAAGGACAAATCGATTTTGATTGGTTTTATTGTTAAAATTTAGATAAATGTAGGATAGTCTCATTGTGAAATGAGATCCTTCTTGGTAAAATCTTCTAAGTAGGTGGGTAGAATAATGTAGGTATGACAATGTTATTAGGTTATTAACTGATATCTAATGACCTACCTAAACGAACAGATAGACACCTCAATACTATTTCGTTCATACAAATTGGATTGCCCACATTCGGAATTTGATTGTGACCATTCGCAAAAAAAAATTGTACCTACATAATTATCAAATACATTCTTCTGATATTTTGTGAAAAACCTATACGAATTTCCATTGTTTTTTACTCTGGTAGGTACTCTTTATATCACTACAAAAAAGTAAATAATTAATAAATTGTGATAAGAAAATTCATGAATCATTGCTATTTTAATTTACCTTTTCGTTTTCAGGTTTCAATAAATCGTAACATCGATAATCATAGTTTATATTTTTGATTTAGTACAACAAACCATTATTTCACTTAAATAATACTGCAAAAAAATAGCAGGTACAATAAAATAGTTCCTAGAGTTTGTTTTTGATCCCTCTTCCCAGAGATAAGTAGCCGCAATTATTTTTCTTTACAACGTACGTACTTACTACTCTTCATAATTATTAATTTTATCATTGTAACTACAATAAATCATGATTTCAAAATGCGTGAAGCGTTGCTATTTATATTTATGATTTTGGACCAACCCACATATTACTTTGGTTTATAAAAACATCGACAAAACGAAAACAATACAGGCAGCACTAGCTTTATTAAAATAAATTTCATAATTTGGTAAGGCGACATCTGTGTAGCTTTATGTAAACTAATTCAGTTTTAGTAATTTTGAACGAACATTTAGGGTGGCTGTATAAAATTAATTGATCTTACCAGTTTATGGGTAATTAGCAAGGGATTTCATTCAACCAAAAAATAGTTCCAATTGACTATAATGTAGATGGCAAAAAATCCTGTCCCAGGCACTATAGCGTCCCGTAAGTAGGGGTATGAGTGATCACTAGTTGCCCCTGACGCTATTATCATCTACAATAGATGCAAAGGCCTGTTTACTTTTTACTAAGATGACAAATATCGCTGTCGTATTTGACAGTGCTTCACTGATCACCATCGCAGGTTGCTTAGATATGCACAACGCAAGGCTATACGCAGTTTATAGGCCACAATACGTTTTATTTTTGATGCTACTTGCTTAGTTAAAGCTTAGATTTATGCTTAGTTAAGCATTCAAATTAATTACTAAATAACACAAAGCTTCCTCTCCCCTGTTGACGACCGAAGGTATCGCGATACCAACAAGCAAGATTTTTTATAAGTCGTGTAAAGCAGATTTTATGCTATCAAATATAAACGTTTGTTGCTAAATTTTGGTAGGTTTTTTGTTTGAGTTGGCAAGCTTTTTTATCTGTCATCTGTCAGTTCTGGCTGACAGTCGTTCGTCAGCTGAGAAGATAGATTTGCAAGATATATTTTTATGCTGGCAATTTTATTCGTTCCAGTTTTGATAGAAATCGCAACGGAGGTGGATGTCTCTACTTTGCGCTGTGAATATTCAAATTATTTGACGAAGAAAAGCGCATTACTATTCAAATACATTCATACTCCGGGTGGCGATGTTCAGTGCGTGATAAATTCGTAATTATGCCGTTTTAGATCGCTATTCGCGACCGAGCGCGATAGTTCTACGTAGGTAGTTGACATATCGTTTCGCAAGTCGTTTGCGTTTCCACGGAGGTGTTTGTGTACGTTGTGTGAAAAATATCCGTAGGGATTGCTGTGATTCGTTTTGCTGGTGCTCGATAGTGCTATATATTTGTGTGATGTGAGCGTGTGTGTACGGTATTTGCATCGTGTGGGTACCAGAGTGTTTGTGAACTTGTGTTTTGTTTTGAGAGCCATGCTGGCTTCTTTTAGGAACGGTTGCGACTCTGAGCCGGTAAGACAACATTCACCTCACTTAGTAAATTTCCATAAAATCAAGATTCCTAAAAATAAAACAACAAATGTCACACGCACTTACGTAGCTAAAAGTTCGCACATTGTACCAGCGCAGCGGTCTTATCTGTAACTACCTACTATTGAATAAAATTACACTAAAAAAAAAACTGACAAGTGCAAACAGGACTCGCGCCCTGAGAGCTCCGCAGTCAGCTTGTTATATTTAATGACCTCAAAACAATACCAAATAATCCATATTACCTGCAAATTGTACCAAATTAGTAAATACCTACTTTGCAGTAAAAACTTATTGGCTGGCACAAAAAGTTGATATTGCTTAATTTTAGACATCCCTGTCACAAAAGGCACTGTTTTCTTATACACAGCAACTCTGAGTTTAAGAAAACAGTGCCAACTAAATTTATTTTGGTGAAAAATTTAAGTTTGTCATAACTGTTTTGGGAAAGATTTTGATAGAAAGATGGACAACAAAGTGATCCTTTAAAAAGGTTTCTTATTTTTTAATTAAGGGATGGAACCCTAATGATTATAGCACCAGTTTAAATACTAAAATACTAAATACTGAGCACAAAACAAATTTAATGAGAAGCCATAATGGTAGAAAGGCGATCATGTGCCTTTGGTACCGGACTTGCTGACACCAGTTTTATTCACTGTTTTATTTAAAATATCAAACAAATAAAGAGAGTCTAATAAAAAAAGAAGGATTTAAACAGAGTATTTATTTATTTGTTTCACTTGTCGCTTGGCACTTTGCGCTCGTATAAAGTAATTATTGCACAAGAAGGTGTTTTTTATATAGCAAAGGCCTGTTTCTTTTACTTTGCTATATGCTATGCTCCTGTGGGTCTGTTATCATCAGAATCTTGGTCCTAACTTTTTAAAATGAAATAGATACAAAGACTAAACCACTGGTCTCTAAAGACTTCAGCATATATGGTTGTCTGTTCTTCTAGGCTTGGTCGTGTAGAGCTGGTACTTAGACTCACCTAGCTTTAAGACATTTCAAAGTGAACCTTGTGATACAACTGAATAAAGATTTTTAATACAATACCTACATGCTATGCCACCAAATGGACTGACGACATTGTTAAGATCCCGGGAAGTCGATAGATGGAAAGGGTTCAGAATAGTTCTTGCTGGTAATGTGTAGGGGAGGTCTATGTCCAGCAGTGGACTTCTTCAGGCTGATAATGATGAAAGATGATACAAAAAAAACACACAACACTATCTTGCCCCAAATAAAGCTTAGCTTGTACAATGGGAACCAGATAGCTGATACTTTTTCGTCGAAATTAGAGTAACAAAATCACCTAGTGTGAACCGGCCCCATTTAAACATTATTTCGTCCACAATATTTTTTAAAATCTACCCACTTCTGTTTTGTTTAGCCCGAATCGAACCACCCATTTGTTTAACATTGTTTTAGTTCTCGTAAGCGATTTTTAATCTTAGAGAATCTATATTTATAAAAGAAAGTCGTGTTAGTTACACTATTTATAACTCAAGAACGGCTGAACCGATTTGGCAGAAAATTAGTGGGGAGGTAGCTTAGAACCGGGAGAAGGACATAGGATACCTTTTATCCCGAAAAAGCAACGGGAACGGGGCGTTATGCGAACGGGCGAGCGAAGCCGCGGGCGGCCACAAGTTAATAATAAAGATCTTAAACCTCAATACAATATAACACTCACACAGATAACAAACATCTGTGTTCACACACATATCTTGCGTGGGTTCCGGTGGGGATCGAACCCACGACCTACGGCGCAGAAGGCAGAGCGTCTACCAACTGAGTTGAGAGGCCAGTCTGCATATCAGTTTTATCTTCGTATCAGTTCAATCTGAGCTTAGCTATCAGCCTACTGTTCGCTGTTATCGTCCAATGTGTTACGTTACCGTGAAAGTTACCGCAGCGGACGCTGGTGAAAGTGGTCGCATGGTGCGGAAGCAATGCTCGGTTGCATATCCTGCTTGACCAGTCCTGGACCAATAAGACCAATAGTAGAAGAGCTCTTTGTGAAGGGCTCGTCTGGCCATGCCTATTCCTGCCGTGAAGCATTGCTGTATTTCTGTTTGAAGGGTGTCGGTGCCGGTGAAATTACTGGCGCGTAAGGCCTGTATGCATCATGTTAATTGATACAGGGCAGGGTCGTAGGGCTGCGTCTATCAACTTGAGGCATAAAGATGTGCCTCACGTGCCAGTAATTTCACCGGCACCCACACCCTTCAAGCCGAAACAAAGCAATGCTGCTTTACGGCACAAATAGGCATGGTGGTTGTACTCCCCCGGACCAGCTACACACAAAGAGCTCTACTACTATTATAAACCATTTAACATCAGATGGGCCATGCCTAGGTAAGATCTTGTAAGTTCTATAAAAAATCTCGAGCGTTCAGAACAGATTTCTATTACTATGTTTTCCTCCGTAACTTAGGTACCTAATTTGTTTCATAATTATTATGGAAGAAACGGGTATTTATCGCGTTAAACTTTTTTATTTCCCGTCGTTTCGATCATGTTACAACAGCCATGGTGGTAGGCAGACTGGAGTTAATTGGAGTTACCGTCGAGAAGCGGAGGCAGTCGTAGTCTTACCCTCACTTGGTCTTCAGAATTAGAAAAGTCCGCGTTCATTATGTACTTTGTTTGTTTCATTTGATATAATACCTAGTAAAATAACAATCACTAAACACGCCCTAGAAAAAAAAGAAGCCAAATCTATTTCGACTTTATGTACTTTTTATCCAATCATTGCAAAGCACTTAACCGAATTAGAGTGCATTGAACTTGAGTCATGTGTTTTAAAAAGTTAATTTTATTACCGTATCGGCCATCGGCTAGTTGGTTTATACTGGAGCTGGGCTGGACGCTATAAAACGCTCTGATGGACAGACAAATTAGGTAGGTGCCTTGCCTTCAGTAACACTTCTCTGAAGTAGAATTGTACAGGTGCAAATTCGAGTATTTAGCTTTTCATCATCAGCCTAAAGGTCACTGCTAGACATAAGACTTCCCCATACACTACCTGGATACGATTCTTAGCTTTTTCCATCCTCTATAAAGTCACCTGATTTATACATGGTTTACGTTTATTTACATAAAAAAACTTACAATTATACAAATATTTACAAAATACACAAGAAACAGTTGAGCTATCTGCAGACCGTTACAAACGATCTAGAGATAGCTGATGCAAGCTGATGTACATCGGTAACTTTTTCATAGACATGACTGGCCTCTAGCTCAGTTGGAAGTAGCTCTGCCTTCTGCGCCGTAGGTCGTGGGTTCGATCCCCACCGAGAACAAATATTTGTGTGGTTAACATAAATGTTTGTTCTCTGTCTGGGTGTTGTATTGTATTCTAAGTATGTATTTACAAAAAAAAAATGTATACAAGTATTATATCAGCTATCCGGTTCCCATATTACAAGCTCTGCTTAGTTTGGGGCTGGGTAGTGTTGTGTGAATTGTCCACAATATTTATTTATTTATTTTATTTATTTATAGGCACCCACACATACCCTTCACAGGAAAACAGCAACGCTGCTTGGCGGCAGAATGACCACCATGCCGCTAGTTCAAGTGTATCTATCTACCTACCTACTTCCCTGGACGAGCCCTTCACAAAAAGCTATTATTTTATTTATTAGCTATTATTTTAAACAGCCTTTTACTCATTGTTTCAGGATGCAACAGCCTTCATGATATCGAGCATCTGGTCATAATGGTAAGTAATCTAAACCAGTCACAAAAAAAAAACGGTTTTTGTTAAAAACTATCGCAAGTTTTATGGTAAAATAAAGAAATACTTAAGGCCTGCGCACACCTAGTTCGCTGGCGGTAGCGATCAGTGAAACGCTGTCAAATATCGCTGTCAAATCTCAAATCTGACAGCGATAGCGACCTCAGCTCGGGCTCAGTCAGTCTTGGGAGAGACCTTTGTCCAGCCGTGGACTGATATAGGTTGATGATGATGAAAAACACTTTGCTTTCTGCACCACTATTTTATTTCTCCAACGAACCAACACTTTTTATATTCGTTCAATTACAACGCCATTGTTAACTCTAGGTATAATTTGAACACTGCCGGTGAGGCTAGATTCCCATTTCATGACCGTTCTTGATCCAGACTCAATTCAGCAAATGGTACTGTGACGTCATAGAACGGCTTCTTCTTCTTATCTCTCTTACAGGTGTGGTGAAAGAATTTTAGTGTGCCTCAAAGAGGCTCCTTTCGTGCACTTGACACATATTTTTAAAACTGCTTATACTTTCTTATCCTTTTAGTTGAATGAAAATACGAATAAAACTTAAAATATTTCATTAGATCACCCTTTGCTGTGACGTAGCCTATAGAGTTTAGAGGTCCACAATTATTTACATGAACAAAACAGCCTCGTCCGAACTTTGACCCCGGTGAAAGTGGTGATGTAACCGAAACAAGCATTGTCGGTTATGCAAGCAAAACATGCCCTTTGCGGCGCCGGCGCCGGCGCTGCTGATAGTACCTATGGTGGGGAGACGTAAACTACTCGTAAAGTCAATGTCTGTATATGTATGTCCTATCAATCCTATCCATGCCTATGTCTACCCGGCCAGTTCTACACGACTCGGTAAGCTTGCGGACACGCCACTGACAGTAAACAAAGACTGAAAGCCGTTGAAAGCCCCGACCTTCGCGATATGACAACTCATCCATGCCGGAAGACGGCACATGGCTTGAATTCGATTATTCATATGCTATCAGTGTTATGGGTACTTGATTAGCGGACTGGTTTCCGCAAGTAAGCCACAGGCAGGCCCTTTTTGCTCGTCGGGTGCCGCTAGTTCAGCCACCCGATGTACTCTAGGAAGGCTAGCAGCTCATTGATGCGGGTGCAGGCCTCCCTAGGAGTCTTTAGTGCTCCAAGATATTGTGCTTGATGAGATGCCACACTGCTGCATTCCAGAAGTGCGTCACTGTAAAGGGTTGTCTACATGTTAACCCACTCGCAAAGAAAAAAACTATGAACTGTGTGAAAGAAGACATGGAGAAAGGAGTGAATACAGAGATGAAGGCTGACAGAGAATGCTAGAGGAAAATATGTTGTAGCTTTTCCCCGACGACGTAAAGAAGGATAAGGGTAGGAAGATGATGGTGGCTAGTAACAGTGGACTGAGAAATTTAGCGTAGATTCGCGTACCTATGGCGATGGCAGAATTTTTTTTCGCAAATGAGCTCTCACGCAAAGCTTTGTGGTGGCTGACTTTTATGTGCAAACCTTGAAGGTCACTCTTTGAATGCCGAGGTGCCGCTGAACATACGTAGTAAGAGGTGATTGCATTCTTATTGACAATCCAGGACCATTGTTTACAAGGCCCTTTGGATACCAGTCTGATTTTTATGTGTTGCATACTTTTTGCATGCGACATTGTATAATGAAAACATTGTAGTTATTACCTACTGCACTTCAAAGAGTATGAATAACTCAAACGAATGCACTAAAACACAATGTGTAATGAATGATCAATGAAATCTTGGCAAAAACCCACGATGCCATGAATGTAGGTAGCGAATTACTGGTATCAATCAAACTAAATATAAAAAAGTCGCAGTCATGTCGTATAAAGAAGTCAAGGAGGCCGCATTCGAATTACTTAATTGGAGAAACTGCATCAAAACCACGACAAGATCTAAGCTCTTAAATTTAAGAAAAAGAAGAAAAAACTAAATATGAAATGAGGACGCCAGATAGCGACAAGACAGAAGAAAGCAAAGAACCAAAATCTAAGATAACTACTGAAATACTAATAGGTTTTTCTTTACAGGTTGAATCTGTTAACTAAAATACCAACACTCAACTCGTCGGAAACAGTTCTAGGATTCTAGCGTTCCAAGCTTCCTTTCACTTTAATTAACTTTTACGACCTTAGCTGAGTAGAATAAATTGCTTAGGTAGTCTGTTTTATTTCATTAAATTTTCTAGATTCTATTGCTGAAATTATATTTATTTCCACTTGCAATATTCTTGAGAAAGTTAAAGTTTTATCGTACCTAGAGTAGACATAGACATAGAATAGTCCTATGCAAATTTCAATCAGGAAATTAATTAGGCACGCTCACTCGATCATTTGCTTTTAATGCCTTGTAGACGTACTCCGAGCATATTAAATCATATCTATCTCTGAGGAATTCTGAGATATATTATTCTGAAGAAAGTCAAGCATCTAACATCCTATTGGCTAGCGTTCAAGCAAATCTGTAGGGTGAGGTGATTGTGTATCTTTTGTGTCAATCAAAACCTAGGAGCATCATGTCAGTTTCTTAATTTTATTGAGCTTTGCTATAAAAAACGAATAACAGCAAAACTTATCTTTGACAAGAAAACATTGCAACAACACTGAATGTTGATATAATAAACAAGAGAATAGGAACTTCGCTTTGTAAAACTAGTATGGCAACAGATCGATAGCGGTCGAGAAATGATAGCAACAAGATTATGTGATCGATGTTACTTGTTAGGTATCATTTATTGGTTGCAAAGGGTAGGTATCAAACTTTTTACAGCTGGTACCATCATCAGACCAATTATACTAAGGGGTATTGTATGGCCTACTTATATTCAGCATTTAATCAATGCATGCAGTACTAAAAAGCATACTTTTTTGCATTACTCTAGTAGTTAATAATGCTAATCCCAAGATGCTATCAGTATCAGTAAGTATCCTATCCTAAATCTGCCTGATCGATTGACAACATAGCAAAATTGCAAATGAAAATGTGTGGGACTGGATGACCAGTAAAGTACATACCCACTACGAAATGGATTTGCTGACTTCGTGCCCCAGATTCAATTTCCCACTGTCACTGTGACCCGTTTTGAATTTTCGTTGACGTGAACCACAAAGTGGCACAGTGACACGAATGGCACTGAAAGGCACGGTCAGTGGCAGCCACTTTTTCATAATTCTTTCAGACTTTTTCGTTATCATAAAATGCGCTTTCAGTGCTCGAGTCTGAGTCGAGCCTTATGCATAGATTTTTTGATAGTTCTCCATTGAAATATATCAAAACATGCTCAAGCACTGTTTCGGAATACGGGTTTCAGATTTTGCCAAGGCTAAAATGGTAGCCAAAAGTTTGATTTCCTTTCTCATTTCTTCTAGAAGTTAAACTTGATTCTGAAGTTGACAACCTTCAAACTACTTTCTGGACAACGGTCTCTCTAGCAAGCTATAGACTCTCATTCTATTCATAGGATATTCCAAGGTATTCAGATTCGCAGATCACGTCATAGCCAGTGGGGTTTTTGATTACATATTGAGCTATTTCAGACATTTTGCTAATTTTATCCTAGCTAAAAAGGATTATTTATGTAATTAAATTAAATCTGCTCGTAAAGTTTTGAGGTTTTAGTAAGTAATTAAATACAAGGTTTTTTGTTTTCGAAAATATATTATGTTTGGATAATTTGTGTCTGCGAGCTGTAAAATTAAGCTCAAAAACTGTTAGTCTTACCATTTGTTAGTAAAAACCAGGATGTTACGATGTCCATATAATTTCCCGGCTCCAATATTAGTACAACTTGCAGTTGCATTTACGAGTAGACTTTAATTTAATAATTAAATTTAAGTCTATACTAAACATTAGTCCTGGAAATATCGGCTGAATCATCTCTAACCACGATGTTCTGGGTTATCATTTCAATCTGAGAAAATTCAAATAAAAACTTACACACTATAACAATTAGCAGAAGTACCTATAATAATTAGCAGAAGTGCAATATTTCTTGCCTGAATTGCCATTGCCAATCATTTTTTGATGCTGACTTTACACAAATTTCGAAATGTGGTGCTGGCGGAGGATGGAGAAAATTAGTTGGACAGAAAAAGTTACGCACAAAGAGGTCTTAGAGCGAGTAAAGGAGAAGAGAGTTATACTTGAGACGATACAAAATCGAAGAGGTTAAATGTTTGGACATCTTCTACGACATGACAGCTACATAAAGAACATCATTGAAGCAGAGGTAGACCAAAGAAAACATGGATGAACTGTGTGAAAGATGACATAAATAAAAGAGGAGTGAATGCGGAGTTGACGGCTGACAGAAGTGAATGGAGGAAGAAGACATGTTGTGCCGACGCCACATAAAGTGGGATAAGGGCAGGAAGAAGAAGAGTAAAGAACCAGTGTGGTGAGGTATTCAATAGTCATAATGCATTGAATGTTTTCCTTGTCAAGATAAGTTGCACCTACGTAACTTATCGCCTGATAGAGTTATCGTAATGCCATTCATAGATTCCTCATTCAAGATATTGAATATTTCCAGCAATAACAAACAAGTATTGCGTTTATAATATGAAATACGTACAAACCTGCTTATAGATTGTAGGTAGATTTGTAATGTTACGACGAAAACTCTTCATTGATTATAGCTACAATTCTGTTTTACTTAATTACACCGCAAACAATACAACTACGCATAACGACGCCATATCATCCTTTTTCAGCTTCTTTTTCTCTACTAGAGCTGTCCCTCGTTGCTTGCTCCGACCAGGGATTTCCTATTCCCAAAACTGGGTAACAGTAAGGATCGGTTTTCATGGTTCTTGGGAATTTATTGAAGTAGTATAGAGCTCTTTGTGGGTGGCTCGTCCGGGGAAGTACTACCACCATATGCATATTTCTGCCGTGAAGCATTATTGCTGTGTTTCGGTTTGAAGGGTGCCGGTGAAATAACTGGCACGTGAGGCTGAACATCTGTATGACTCCAGTTGATGGACGCAGGGCAGTGCATTGTTGGGCACGTTCCTGACGTGCGTGACCTACAAGGCATTACTTTGTTATAGGCAATGGTTACCACTTAATATCAGGTTGGCCATATGCTTGATCCATCAGTTAGTTACATAAAAAGAAAAAAATAATAATTAAGTAACCTTAACGTCTCCTCTCAAAAACCTAAAAAGTGACTATAGTAAGTAAACAGGCTTTTCCATCTATTGTAGATGATTTATATAGCGTCAGGTGCAACTGGTACTTGCGGGACGCTGCAGTGCTTGGGAACAGGATTTTAGATGAAATAGGCTTGCCCTGCACCTACACTTGATAGCTTAGTCGGACTAATCCACAGGAAAGACATGTAAAGCGGACTAAGCCTTGGCTACGATCTTATAAAGCGATAGTTTGACTTATAGACTTGGGATTTCGGTCCCTATTTCCACAAGGCAACGTATTTTCAATTGACGCTCCCTGGCAGTATAACGCTCTGACGTCACGTCACTCCCGCCCTTCTAAATAGGTCACCTAGATTTGCCGTTTACAGGTGAGTTAGTGTTACCGTTAGGGCAGGGGGCAGTTCGGCGTAGCTTGTATGCAGATAAACTAGAAGAAACAATGACCGCAAATACATTATGTAGGTAATTCCGAGGAAGAATCCGTTCTTGGTTCAAAATATCAGTGACACGATAAAGAAAATATCACCTCCAATTCATATTTCATATAAATCATATGAGGGTCATATTTTCTTTATCAATAAGTTAGAAAAAGGAGTGAAAAAAAGGAAAACATACGAGCACGTATTATATAGCAGATCTGGATTTTATGAGACAAAATGGTTACTCTAGCTAGAGGCTTATCCAGGGAGGAAATAGGGGACTACGTTTGTATGGAGAATCGCCTGTGTTGTACCCTCTTAAATACCTAATACTAAGAGCCGATTTCACGGATGACTAATCGACCTATCAATTGATAGGTCGATTAGTCAACCGAGAAACGGCCTTAAAACGTTTCTGCTAACTGTCATCACACCCCGATTTATGAATTTCAAATAGATAAAGCTTGAAATAATCAAATTTCAAGAAAATTCTAATCAAATCCCATAATACAAGCTCTGCTTATTTTAGGACTAGATAGTGTTGTGTGGACTGTCAACATATTTATTTTGCCAAACAGTATTTTACACCAAGTCAACGGCTTTTGCTTTACAAAGCGCAAGTTCGGCCGCATGTAGAATACTGTTCCCATATATGGAACGGGGCACCCAAGTACCAGCTGCAACGATTTGACTCCCTACAGCGAAGAGCCGTTAGAATCGTCAACGATCCCAAGCTCACCGATGCTTTGGAGCCACTCAGCCTACGCCGTGACATTGGCTCTCTCTGCGTGTTTTACCGCCTTTACAATGGAGAATGCTCAGATGAGCTATTTGACATCATCCCCGCGTCGAGATTCTACCACCGCTCTTCTCGACATAGAGACCGTGCTCATCCACACATTCTGGATCCATGGGTTTCTCGTGCAGCTCGCTTCACGAGATCGTTTCTTCCTCATACCCATAAACTGTGGAATGAGCTACCACCAGAGGTGTTCCCTCTTAATTACAACATGAATAGCTTCAAGAAAAACGTAAAAAAATTCCTTCAGGGTAGGCAACGCAACGACAGCACCCTTGGTGTTGTTGGTGTCTATAGGCGACGGTGACCGCTTACCATCAGGTGGGCCGTAAGCTCGTTTGTCTATCTTTTACATAAAAAAAAAAAAAATACGGGTTGCACTCCGGGAGTGCCGGCAGAAGTGAAAACTTGATTATTAACGTAGGAACCCTAAAAGTTGTTTATTTTATCAAGTTCCTCAATGTAGTAAAACCCCAATCAAAGTCCTAAGGAACCCTAAAAATTTTAGCATTATCAAGCTCCTAAGTGTAGTTGAAATTCCAATCAAAGTGCTAAGGAACCCTAAAATTGTTTACATAATCAAGGTCCTAAGTGTAGTTGAAAGTCCAATTAAAGGCCTAAGGAACCCTAAAAGTTGTTTATTTTATCAAGTTCCTCAATGTAGTAAAACCCCAATCAAAGTCCTAAGGAACCCTAAAAATTTTAGCATTATCAAGTTCCTAAGTGTAGTTGAAATTCCAATCAAAGTCCTAAGGAACCCTAAAAATGTTAACATTATCAAGCTCCTAAGTGTAGTTGAAACTCCAATCAGTCCTAAGGAACCCTAAAAGTTGACCACTTAATCAAATTCCTCAATGTAGTAAAACCCCAATCAAAGTCCTAAGGAACCCTAAAAATTTTAACATTATCAAGCTTCTAAGTGTAGTTGAAACTCCAATCAAAGTCCTAAGGAACCCTAAAAGTCGACCATTTAATCAAATTCCTCAATATAGTATAACCCCAATCAAAACCCTATACGGAACCCTAAATTTTACGTAAAGCCAAATCCTCAACGGGTCGGAACCGCTAGAAGGGACCTTGTCGCGCGACCTACAAGTAGGTCCTAAATGAAGTAAAACGGCAGACATAGGAGGAGGGGGTTCTGGGGGGCTAAGGGGGGTCACAGCACGGCTCGCTTCGCTCGCCGCGCTGTTCCCCGTGGTCGCGTGGCGGCTCGCTTCGCTCGCCGCGACGCTCCCCCCGGGTTCAGGAAGAGGGGGTTCTGGGGGGCTTAGGGGGGTAACAGCACGGCTCGCTTCACTCGCCACGCTGTTCCCCGTGATCGCGTGGCGGCTCGCTTCGCTCGCCGCGACGCTCCCCCCGGGTTTCGGAGGAGGGGGTTCTGGGGGGCTTAGGGGGGGTCACAGCACGGCTCGCTTCGCTCGCCGCGCTGTTCCCCGTGGTCACGTGGCGGCTCGCTTCGCTCGCCGCGACGCTCCCCCCGGGTTCAGGAGGAGGGGGTTCTGGGGGGCTTGGGGGGAGTCACAGCACGGCTCGCTTCGCTCGCCGCGCTGTTCCCATGGTCGCATGGCGGCTCGCTTCGCTCGCCGCAATGCTCCACTCGAAAAATAAATACAGTTAGATCTATAAAATCATATACCAATGACCACTACTACCTGCCGCGGGCGGCCGCTAGTTCATAAAATCTATAATAGGTATGTACCTATACCTACTACAGTCACGAAAAACGCCTTGGTATGCTTGCTACTAACTATTATCTATTCTGTGACGTTACCGTGTCATAGTAACTACTAGCGTATCTGTAGCGTCGCTTTTTCGATTTTTATTATGAACTCTACGTTGTAGTCTTAGGGTACATTTCTGCAAAAAATCCGTCCTACGCTTTTTCGATCAGGGTCACGTGATCCTGACGCGAGTTTAAGTTTTTATACCCATTCAGAAAGTGCTCAACGCCGCTAAAGAAGTTTTCACTTCAAAAACTCGAGGAAGATTTCAAGAAGTGAATACAGAGATAATAATAATAAAGTAAATGTAAATTGACTTAATAAATAGGTTTCTCAAATCGTTTTTGAACCCACATTCTCCCGAACTAGTTAAAAAACTGTGAGAACATGTTGTGCCGACCCCACATAAAGTGGGATAAGGGAAGGGAGAACAAGAAGAGAAAAGAATGAAAGATTTGTATGAAGTACGAATACTTAGATAATATATTAAAATGTTAAATTTAAGTAATAAGGTACAACCAAAATTATCTGAAACGCTAATTGGCATTGTCGTGGGGAAACTCGTTGGTTATTTCTCAAGGAATTTCATTAATTAATTGCTTGTCACAGTTTCTTGGTTTAATAGCCTATTGTTGCAATAAAGAAACTTTTTCGTTCCATGATGAAATATTTTAAATTAATAGTTAAGCATAATATTATAGGTATAAGTACTTTGTCTAGGCAACTGATCGAAGCGACGCCGACGCCAAGAGCTGCTATGGAGTCTTGGGGACGCTTTCGTCTGATTTGGATCAGTTGTGCTATCTCTAGATCGTTTGAAACGGTCTGCAGCTAGCTCAACTGTTTTTATGTATTTTGTAAATATTTGTTCTTTGAGTAGGTACTTTGTAAAATAAAATCAGCATACTTATTATAGTCGTACAAGTACCTACCCATTGTATATTTTTATTGATCACTCGATTGTTTAACTAACAATCGAGTGGTCAATAAAAATATGCAATGCTCTGCCTTTTCTGTTGTGGTGGTTATGGTTTTGATTTCCACCAAACCCATTTTGTGTGTTGAATAGAGATGTTTGTGGGTGGAATAGGGTTTTTTTTTATTACTTTCTTAAAAGAAAATGTCTCTCTGTGAAATCTATTGCGAGATGGCGCTGGCGACGTTGACCAGAAAAGATTTAAGTTTTCTTTCCGTTTGATTAATCCTGCACAGAAAACATAATCAATTACCGTTGCAATTTTACTCACTACCGCCATCTATGATTTTTTTAGGAAAGTTCCTTCTTCCTTAGCAGTCTTATCGCGAAGTTTGGTGAAGTTAAACGAGCATAGACTACTGATTCCAAACAATCGGCTGTAAACCTTGAAAAAATATTTGAGGCTGATTGGCTGAAGTCAGCAGAACCCGAAGTCGGAGTTTTGCTACCACATTTCGTTACCAAATGTTGTTTTCGTTTCGCCTTTTTGTCTCTCTCTATTGCATGGAGAAAATATGAGACGGCAAAAATACGTTACGTAGTTAGAGTTGTTGTCTCATCTTTTCTCCATACAATAGAGAGAGACAAATAGATGAAAACGAAAACAACATTTGGTAACGAGTGGTAGCAAAACTCCGACTTCGGATACAGAACAGTTGTCTCATAGTCTGGCAAAATCTGCATATTTGAGAATGCCAGAACAGCACATGGCTCGCCTTGTTATCTCAGCAATGTGAGATACTGCCTCTATTGTCCGTGAACGTAGGCATTGTTGCATAATTGATAAGCGAACGCGTCAAGCCAAGAGTTATGTGCTACGGCGAGGAGGCTAGGAATCATTAATCACATCTTATTCATGATCACTAAAACAAAACTGAAAGCAGTTACTAGAAGCGGTTAGCATTTGGTACTTTCGCTTCACGTCACGGCATGCATGAGTCATGATGACGGTATCGTGTTTATGAAAAAATATGATAGAAAATTCGTTATTTATAACTTCTATGTTTGAGTAAACTCCAAACCACGCCAAAAACACGACAGTTATATAAATATCACCAGAGATCTCTTGGTAATGCAGATCTTTGAGAATATCTTACGGGTGGTAGAGACGAAAAACTACAGTTAGCATAAGCCATCGAGATATAAGTACTACGTACTAGAGAAGCTACGTCAAATAACTGAATTGTCCTATTCTAGCGCTAGATTTGCTCGGCAAAAAGGTCTTAAGCGCCATGTAAATCACGGCACTTACGCGCGAGCTAGAGAGCGACTGAGTGAGGTGCGGCGCGATCGCCGCAGTTGAACGACACAAAGTATGAATTTACGGTGTCTTCTCTAGTAAGTAGTACTTATATCTCGATGGCATAAGCCCATATTTTTGCAGTATTTGGTCATGTATAATGGTACGACAGGTTGCAAGACTTTCAAGCCCACGGTAGTACACTTAACTATCCTCACAATGGTTTTCTAAGCCGCCTGAGAACATTGCGCACTAAAGTTTCGTCTTTGAATGTATGTGAAAATTATAACCTAAGCCTTGACTGATTTCCCAGGATTACCAACAATCAAATAATATCGCGATATGATCATGCCATTTCTCTTTATCATCAAGTGTTTGCTGAACTTGGCTCCATGATAACGTCTTATTTTGCACTTCACTGCGATAACATCCAATTAGCACCCACCTCCATCATTAGGCCTGTCGTTCGAATTTGGCATCTGTTTTGTAGCTCGTTAATCATAATTCCACTTGAAATATGGCTGAATGTTATTGGCAACATAGAATAAAATTGTAAGTGCTACACGCTGGCTATTATTGATAACCTAGCTAGACCTTTGCGCGATAAAAAAGTGTGTGTGCATTTTTTGTATGTTGCTTTACGTACGCTTAAGTATGTATTTAACCTGAAGTGGACGGAAAAGCTAATATGCCACAAAAGGCAATTATCTTGAAAACCTTGATAATTTTTATCTTGTGGACAGTTCAAGGGCTGTAAGAAAACTCTAAATCACGTAACCAAGGTATAACCATAGTTCCATAAATTTAAACATTGGTTTTGTAACACCTGAATTTTAGTTTTAACTTTTATGGTTGGTTACTTGTAAAAAATCCTGTCCCAGGCACTATAGTGTCCCGCGATTAGGGCTTGTGTAATCACCAGTTGCCCCTGACGCTATTTATATCATCTACAATAGATGCAAAGGCCTGTTTACTTGGTGACTTGCTAAATATAGTGCACATGCACTTGCGCCACTCTTAGTGCTTATTACTTCGCGAGGTCTAATCATCTGTTTCTTTGTTCCAGGCGGAAACCTATCTGCGGCAAAACAGTAACGCCGCCAACAATGCTGCGACCGGAATCACCTCTCGCTGACCACCGCAGCCTCCTCCCGAGGCGGCTGCTCGCTGCCAAAGCTCAAATCGCCCCCGCAGACAAACGCAAGAACAGGCGTTCCCTCGAGCTAAACCCTCCTTCCACCGAGCACACAACCTACGATTACCCCAAACTTCTCATATCCAAAACCACCGATTCCCTCAACACAGAATGCCCGCGCAAAATAATCAACAAACAGGACTCAACAGACAGCCTGAAACGCGCTCTCCTCGCAGATAAAAAGTCAAAAGAAGACAAGAAATCCCAGCTCACGAAACAAGACTCCAGCGAGAGTCTCAAAAAAGCACTACTATGTCGCCAAGACTCCAACGACAGCGCGAAGAGAAAAGACTCAGACCCGAAAAGGACAGAGAAAGATGTGAAACGGGTAGAGATCAAACGGGGTAGTGATAAGAAGGGATTATTGGAGACTGAGATAAACGATGAGCCTTGCAAGAGAATCTATGAGAGGAGAACGGGATGCGCCAGGCCGACGTTGCCACCTGTGGCAGAGAAGGCGGCAGCTACGCTAAGCTCACCGAACGGCAGTCCTGTGACGCCTAGCGTCGCTGCTGTGGCAGAGGGCTTGGTGCGGTGGGGCAGTGGACTGCTCTCTGGTAAAGACGAACCGGGACTGAAAGCCGCAACAAGTTGGAACGGCTACGGAACTTTACCTACTGATAGCGAAAAGGTAAGTTTGAACTTAGAGATGTGTTCGTGAAACAATGGAAAATGTTTTCTGTCCGGAATCATCGTCCTTGAGGTTAAACCGTCATAATTTTCAGGGGCATTGGTAGAGCACAAGCTTCATCATTTGTGTTTTTTAACAATGCAAGTGCATAATATCATCAGTCTAAAGAAGTCTACTGCTGGACATAGGCCTCCCCTACACATTACCAGAAATAACGATTCTGAGCCCTTTCCATCCACCGACTTCCCGCGATCTTAACAATGGCGCCCTATGTTTCATCTTCCGGTTCGTGGTCGCTATTCGAGAACCTTTATTCCCCAACGGTACTGCATATTACTCAGTCATTACTTCAAACATCGAATGTGCCTCGTCACGCATCGCCAACGATTTTTTACAAATTCCATTCAAGCGGCTTCACAGACTTCACACCCAGGGTGCCAAGGTGAAGTGCCTTGCAGCATAGTCATTTTGTTTCAATGCAAATGAAATGGACACTTCTACTGTGTTGAAATCTGGTGGCTGTTGCTTGTTGGTTGGTGAATGCAGTATTCAAAGTTCATACTTTCACATAATATTAGTCCTGTCTTGTACACAATCTATATCTACAAGAGTACCTATATGTGGTATACGAACTTAATTTGTTTAAATGAAGCTGTTTGTAAGTTCAAATTATCGTTTGTCTTCGAATTTAAAATTCTTCTTGAGATGTTTTTTGCCGTCTTCATGATTATTATGTCAGAAACATTGTTTTAGTTTGAATTTAACTTCTCGCACGTCTCGTCCACTTGTAAAGTATATAAAATATTATTATTTTTGTTACTTTGTTTCTAGTACGTTACCTATACAGACCTACTTCACAAGGTATCTAAGTCAAGTCAAGGCTACTGTTGTCTATACTAATATTATAAAAAGAAAAGATTTGTATTTTTGTATGCATGTTTGTAATGAATAAACTAAAAATCTACTGTGCCGATTTCAAAATTTCTTTCACCATTGGAAAGCTACATTCACCTTTGGTAAAATAGGGTTTTATGTGTTTAAAAATAAATGTCCACCCGTGCGAAGCAGGGACAGGCCGCTAGTGTTCACTAAAATAAATAAAACAACCCAGTTTGTCTTCAACTTCATTAAAACCGAGTTTGTAACTTTGAAAACAAACCTCTTAGAATTCAATAACTCCTCGTTTCGAATCCACGACAACTGTGTTAACAAATATCTTTGTTTTCGAAACGGTTGCTATTGAAAAGGTATTGTCGGCGTTGACATTATGAATATCTTTAAAAGGAGTAGGTACTTTGCTTACTTACTAGGCCCATAACCTAAATAAAATAACTTACTCATGAACAAAAAGATAACGTCTGTTTCCCATACGGGTAGGCAATGCAGACACGTTTTCCACTTGCTACTTCATTCATTCTCATAACATTCTTCATAAATGCTCGTTGGTCTAGGGTAGGTAATAAAACAACTATTGGTAGAAATCACACAGCGACTAACGTAAACTAGTACTATGACAATGAGAAAAACGATGAAGACGAGCTGTTTGATAAACTAAAAGGTGCTAACCCCCGAATACTGAAACGCAACTCAGATTTAAGCACGTCTCAAGCGACGAATATTTGACAGTTTTCAATGTAAATCTGTCAAATATTCGTCGCTTGAGACGTGCTTAAATCTGAGTTGCGTTTCAGTATTCGGGGGTAAGTACAGCAAAACATGGAAGCCTCAATTGAATCTTCGCAGTAAGTAAAAAAAACTAGTAAGTAGGTAAATGTTGTCTCAAAAAATAACGTCATCTTCTAAATTATGATGTAAGACAGCAAAGTTTGGTTCTTCGGTTCAACGACACCAAGGTTCATATTTACCGTCAAAAAAAACATGTCAACGTTTGATTCCACTTCGCAAAACTCGCGATTTGTTGCCAACTCATTACTGGCAACACGCGGGAACACCGTGATTGTTTTACTTTTAAAGTAAAAGTTCCTTCCATGTATCGGTAACTTTCTTTTGCTATTGTAGTTTCAAGGTGTTCTCCGGCTGAATGAGCGCATTCATCATACACATCTCTCACACAAAGCAATACGGATACGGAACACAAACCCAACCAATTACCTATTCGCTTTATTCCCACTGTTTTTACTGTAATTGTAATAAGGAAACTCGGGAACGACACTTGACGAATTGTTATCGAAGCGAACGCACGCGCGTTCGAAATATGAATCTATATTTTTTAAAGAACACGCTTGTGCTATTCGAATTTTGAACACGCGAATTCAAATACTTTCGAAAGGTTCGACAGTAGAAACAGTTTGTGCGTGATAGTGTTGTGATGGTGATAAAACGTGATCTCTGAGTTATTGGTCGATGATACGATTGGAGTTGCTTTCTAATCGACGATGCCGAACGAAAGACGCCGAAGGGTAAGAATTACAATAATTAACAGAATGATTTGAACACAAATAAAAAATAAAAAAAGTAAACAGGCCTTTGCATCTACTGTAAATTATTTATATAGTGTCAGGGGCAAGGTGTTTACTCATGTCCCTACTTGCGGGACGCTATAGTGCCTGGGACAGGATTTTAGACAAAATAACCTAAAGCACCTATACCATCCTGACAGCTTAGTCGGCCTAATCCACAGGAAAGACAAGACACAAATACAGTCCGATAAAATAAGGCAAATATTTTTTTATAAGTACTACACACTTCACATGTCTCGTATCTTTTGGTCAAAGTTCAAGGCACGGAAAAAATATAGTAGTTAGTACTTATATAGTGTTCATAGGTAGGTCATCCATCACTATCGGTTCTGCTATTCGATTATACTATAAAGTCCTACTATTTGGTATTTATATAAAGGAATATAAAAACGCCCAATAATCATGTGCTCGTCCTGATCGATTTATGTTTTCCCTGTGTTATGGATATGAGTTACAAAATAACTACGAGTAACATGATACCAAAAGTTCCAAAACAAATATTTGTTTGCTAAAACTAACCTTGGTCCTGCCACGGAAACTAAATCCTTTTTGTTTTATCTTGTTCTGCCTAGGAGTCGCCAACTGAGTCAAGTGTTTGTTATATCATCATGCTTAGTGTGAAGGTCCCTTATAACTTGGGTCTCTATTTTGTCCCATGGGTCTTTTATTAGGCTACCGAACTTATTCATCCCTTCTCTCTTTTTGGCTATCTTTTTTAGGTCATGTCTTTTAAGACTGACGAAAAAATAATATATTTTAAAATTCAATAACGTGTTTAAGTTTCAAAAACCTTGTAGTTCAGGCTATAATTATTCGAATCTTAGATCATATTGGATATTAGCTAGATCGCGATCTATCGATGCGTGCTCCACGAGGTCTCAGTTCGGGGTGAGGTGAACTACGGCTTTAACAATGACATTTATAGTAATTTAATTCGAAGGCTTTCAATATTTCTTTAGAAGCATTTGTGTTGTGCTTATTTGTTTACGCGATTAAACTTTTGTGTATCTGGTTGAAGGTTGAGGCTGCCGTCATTTGGGACCGCTAGGTATTAGGACCGGAGTCCCATTCGCTGGGTTGATTTCATTTTATTATTTTTCTTCCGATGAATGGGACCGCAAACCACGTGACCACCACCTCAACATTAGACTTGATAAAAAAACCGGACAAGTGCGAGTCGGTCCATTATGTATAAAAACGGCAAATAAAATAATTTCTGTTGTATGGCAGCCCCCCTTATTACACACTTCACATATCATGGGAGCCCCCCTTCAATATTTGTTTTTTTTGTTTTATTTTTAAAGTGAATAATAACTAAAATGTTCTGTCAATATTTCAAGCGTCTACCTGTTGCCGTTACCTCAAATCAAATATGAATTACTAGTGGCCGCCCGCGGCTTCGCTCGCCCGTTCCCGTTGCTTTTTCGGGATAAAAAGTATCCTATGTCCTTCTCCCGGTTCTAAGCTACCTCCCCACATATTTTCTGCCAAATCGGTTCCTCCGTTCTTGAGTTATAAATAGTGTAACTGACACGACTTTCTTTTATAAATATAGATTTTAATGTGACGAAAAGCTCTGTGACTGAAACAGGACCAAAAACTTATTTATAATAAGTTCTAAATTCCGTTAATTTTGTTATAATGTAAATCATTTGGGCGCCTATAATTTCACCTGTGTATATACAGCTGTATACTTACTATACAGTGTAGTACACCTTATTTTCCAAAGACCTCTCACAGTTTGCTCCCGACTTGGTCCTGTGCCAATTTCATCCAGGTACGACCTATATCGCGAAAGTGCCTTGCCTAGTGTATACGTAAGTGAATTTCATGTGCTGTCTTGCTTTTGAATAAAAACATCGAGTGGTAGGAACCAGATTTTTCATCAGATTTTCAAATCTGCATGTAAGAAGTTGTAAAATCCATGTTTAGAGGCTCGGACTTGAATAGTCAAATGGGTCTTTCTTTTTCTGTTTTTTATTCAACTATATGATGGAAAAAGCATGCCCACCTGATGTTAAGTGGTAACGTTAGGAACATGCCCTTATCTTACTCACAGATTTTCAAATCTGCAAATATCCATGATAGAGACTCGGACTTGAGAAATCAAATGGGTTTTTCTTTTCCTGTTTTTTTTATACAACTATCTGATGGAACAAGCATATGGCCCACCTGATGTTAAGTGGTAACGTTAGGAACGTGCCCTTCGATGCACTGCCCTGTGTCATCATCTTGAGGCGTAGGTACAGATATTCAGCCTCATGTGCCAGTAATTTCACCGGCACCCACACACACCCTTCAAACTGAAAAAGATAATTTACTTAATCAGTTCATAAATTAAAAAAAACAATCGAATTGAAAACCTTCTCTTTTTTTATTTGAAGTCGGTTAATAAAACATTTTGTGATAATATCCTTATTTTTTGTCAACAAGATTCTTAATTCTATATTTGCGCGAGTGCGTCAAAAGTAAAGCCAGTGATTATTTTTAAATCCCCCACTAAACAGAACAAGGTCAGGGTGACGTAAGGTGTTAGGCGTATCAAACTACACCTAGAGTCCGCGCAAGGTGCGTCTGCGCGTGACAAAGAGTCTCTAGAGTGCCTTTACAGTCTGCGCGTGACAGATGGACGCGTGACATGATAGACAGATGACGTGACGCGTGATATATCTTCCGATTATAATTATGAATGGGGAAATCGAACTTGCATTGCGTTAAATGCAACTCCATATTTGTTATCGTCTCACCAGTTGGACCAATGACATTGTTAAGATCGCGGGAAGTCGATGTATGGAAAGGGCTCAGAATCGTTCTTCCTGGAAATGTGTAGGGGTGGCCTATGTTCAGCAGTGGACTTCTTGAGGCTGTTAACGATGTTAATATCTGTTATTCAGTTATTATTTCAAGTCAGTTTTTTTCGCCATCTGCGCTCTTCACGCGCACAGTTATGTTGCGCGGACTCTACCTTCAGCTTACCCATCTGTTTTATTTCCTCTGAAGCTTCAGCTTTAGTTTATTTTTATGACGGGTTACATAATAATTGCAAACATGAAGTTTGTACTTACGTCATTCTATCTTTGGGTTTTCATAAAAGCTTTGCTAAGTTTGGGGCTATATGACGCTGTGTGGAATGTCCACCAGTATTTTACTGTCCTAGATTAGCATGGTTTACCTTTTTAACCGACGTCAAATAAAAAAGAAGGTTCTGAATTCGGTTGTATTTTTTTTTTAGTTTTCATTTTAATGTTTGTTATCGCATAACTTCGTCATTTATGAACCGATTTGAAAAAATATTTTTTTTTCTGAAAGGTTATGCTTCTTAACCTACATATAATTTTTATCAAAATTAGTTCAGCAGTTTGGCCATGAAGACGCTTAGCTCTTTCGTTTCTTAAATTTACTTGTTATTGTTTATTACGTAAACGTAAACAAAAGTCCAAACGGAATTTATTCGTTACTCTTATTATGATTAGTTCAAGTTCGTACTGGATCGATTTAGATAAAACTTGGAATATATGTATATTATTATACCCGGAATATACCATGCCATGCCATGCAGGTGAAACGACGGACGAAAGCCTATATGTATGTTATTATAGTCATGTTGGTAATCTTATAGGTAACTAGCAGCCCGTCCCGGCTTCGCACGGGGTAGACAATATTGTTGTACATTATTTTGTTCTATCGCTAATAGTTTCGGCAGCGCATTCGACGAAAGATATTTTAATACTCATTTTTCTACACCTTCGGTTACATTGTTCAAATTTTACCAAGGATCCCAAATTTTTTTCAAAATGAAATGTAGCCTATGTCAAATTGGAAGAATGTAGCATTATATTGGTGAAAGAATTTTTTAAATCGGCCCAGTACTTTTTGAGCCTATTACAAACAAACAAAAATAGGTACAAATCTTTCCTCTTTTTAATATTATCTTATATCTTATATTATAGGTAATAAAGCGTAGGTGTATCAAATTAAAATTAACTGTGTTTGTTTCGTTTTTTATACTACTTTGTAGGTAGGTATAATTATATAATTGGCTTTATTATAGCTTTACAGTTTAACAGTCTCCTGGGCTTATCTAAAACCAAATACCGCCTACAAATTAGCGAATTATTTAAATATACAAACTAGAACCAACTATGGCAGGTTTTGTGTAAACATTATACATTTTTTTATTGAACTTACCTACTTCGAAATGGTAAAGTAACTTCGATTTCAGAATATCTTTTTAGGGCTCCGTACCTAAAAGGTAAAACGGTAACCTATTACTAAGACTCCTCTATACGTCCGTCTGTCTGTCTGTCTATCAGGCTGTTAGACATGGGTTACCTCACGATGTTTTACTTCACCGTTTGAGAGCACCAGCGTTGTGCACTTACATTTTCGAACAGAAAAATCTATAGGTATTAGGTACACAACTGTATTCGAACCCGCGACCGTAGGATGGAAGGTGGAGTACTACCACTAGTCCACCAGTGCTTGACGTGAACGCCCTACGATACACAGCTCTGGTTCAATGTATGTATTTAGTTGACTAATACCCGCCTCTAGCCATGTTTACTTCAATTCACACGCTAATTACGAAACTAACATCATAATTAGATGTAATGCGCCACGTGTAATTGGCTGTATATAGGCCAACAGTCAAGGTTCTACGAAAGCTCTATTACCTACGTATTACGACGCCACGTATTTTGACTAGCCTCTCAGCTTAGTTGGTAGTAGCTCTGCCTTCTGCGCCGTAGGTCGTGGTTTCGATCCCCACCGAGAACAAATATTTGTGTGGTGAACGCAGATATTTGTTTTCTGTACTCAATACTCAATACTCAATACATTTATTGCATAAACATGGTTTAGTTTAGGTACATACATAGTTCTTAGGTGTAAGTCAGTATCACATGGACCCTGTGAATAGGGTAAAGCAACATGGAGGTAGGTCGAGGCTTATACACAGTAGTCGGTACGTATATATTATAATAGATTGAGAAATTCCAGGAATTATAATGTAGATAGTTTGTTACTTTATTTATATTTCACTAATTAATAAGCTTGGTAAAACAGTTTAAACGATAATGTCAAGGTCTTAAAAGTAGTCAAAGTTTGGTTTAGTGCGTAGTTATACATTTTTATTTTATTTATTTAGTCATTAGTTATGTCAAATATTCTTTAATGTCATAGTAGGCTTTGTCAATTAGGAACAACTTTAATGTTTTTGTAAAAAAGGAATCTTTTTCTATATTTTTTATTTCGGTAGGAAGCTTATTATATATTTTTACTGACATTCCATACGGGCCGTCGCTGTGCATTTTTAGTTGAGATCGCGGTGTTATTAATTTGTTTCTTCCCGGTCTGTCTGGGTGTTATATTGTATTCTAAGTATTATTATTATTATTATTAAAATCCTGTTGTGTCCCACTGCAGGGCAAAGGCCTCCCTTCCTTCTCTCCATTCCTCTCTTGTTTGGGCTACGGTGGACCAATCCTTAATGTAAGCATCTATTTCGTCCCTCCATCTTCGCCTTGGTCTGTATTCTAAGTATGTATTTACAAAAAAAAATGTATTATATCAACTATATGGTTCCCATAACACAAGCTCTGCTTAATTTGGGGCTAGATGGTGTTGTGTGGATTGTCCAAAATATTTATTTTTTATTTCTAAATGTATGTCTGTCTTTCGCATGTATGCAAGGACGATGCCTACTTGTTATAACATTTTAAAGATGAAGTAAAAGATGTTTCGATATATTTCTGTTGCCGTTGTTACAGCCAAATCTGCTCAGCCGTTCTTAGGTTATAATATAAACACGACTTTTTTTATACATATATTAAGAACAATTTATCCCACGGGATAGATGTTTTCTCACTTTCAGATCACGGGTTTTTTTTATTTTAATAATTAATAGTACCTAGATTAAGTTTTTTCTTTGTGTAAGTTAAATAAAGCTATTTTCATTTTTATTTATTTATTATCCCACGGGAACCATTCATTTAACCGGGATAAATTCAAATTAATTCAGCCTGTGGAAGATTGCGTCTGTAAACCCAATAGCAAAAGTACCGAACCCTTCCGTAATTAAAGAACTTAGGCCGATTAGCATTCTTCCCGTTTTGTCAAAGGTGGCTGAAAAGGTTGTTTACAATCAACTTAGTAAATATATAGAACGGCACAATATACTACCCGATGTACAGTCTGGTTTTCGCAAGGGTAGAGGTACTACTACAGCGTTACTAGATGTAGTTGATAACGTTCTTGTTGACCAGGATCAGGGTCTGGGTTCCGTTTTGGTTCTGCTAGACTTTTCGCGAGCGTTTGACTCCATAAATCTACCTCTACTCCTGTCTAAGCTATCTTACTATGGAGTTGACGCCACATCTATAAAGTGGTTTAACAGTTATCTGAGCAACCGCTCTCAGTATGTCCAGGTTACTAGAGAAGATGGCTTAAAGATGACGTCCTCACAAAAGCCTGTAAATCGTGGTGTGCCGCAAGGGTCTATACTTGGGCCTCTACTCTTTATAATTTACAGCGCAGACATCTGCTGGGGTATTAAACATTGTAAATATCACCTCTATGCTGACGACGTTCAACTATACTTGCCCATGCGCCCACGAGAAGTATCTACTGAGTTAAAGAAATTAAATGATGACCTGGGTCGCATCGCTCAGTGGTCTTATAATAATGCCCTTGTACTAAACCCCTTAAAATCAAAATTTTTAGTTTTAGGCACAAAGAACCAAATGATTGAGTTCAGTAATTATAGTTTAGATGTGAACATACTTGGTCATAGCATAGAACAGGTCCATGAAGCCAGAAATCTTGGCATATTGTTTGACAGCTCGCTGAGGTTTGAGGGTCATATATTAGGTTTAGTAAAAACTTGCTTTTACAGATTAAAGTTGCTTTATAAAATCAGAAATTATCTTAGTGAGGAGATTCGGATAAAGGTCTGTGAAACTCTGGTCTTATCCAAGCTCAATTATGGAGATCTTGTGTACGGCCCGCGTCTAGCATCTAAAACGACTCGTCTTATACAGCGAATTCAAAACGCATGCTGTAGGTTTTGCTACCACATCCCACCGCGAACGCACGTCTCACCATATTTGAACAATTCATCTACATTAAATATGGCTTCGCGACGGGCTCTTCATATGGGTGCATTAGTTCATAGTGTAATGACGTCTGGGATCCCGAAATATCTCTTCTCTAAACTTGACCAGTATCAGAACAAGTATAGTTCAAGGCCAAGTAGAACATTAATGCTGCACTATTCCAAGCATAAAACAGTGGCGTTCCGGGGTAGTTTTAGGTACCAAGCAACCAAGTGCTGGAATAATATTCCTCCACCTCTTCGGCTTTTGAAATCGCAGTTCACTTTTAAAAAGCGCCTAAGAAATGTAATTATTGATCAGCAAAAGTCTGGGTTGCTTGGTTCGAATGCCCCTTTTACCTGCTAGTCAGTTTTTAGAGTGCTAGTTTTATCATCGTTAATTTTTTATAACACATTTATCTCACATGTTTATTTATCATAATTATGTATCTACGTTAACTACACTACGTGCACACAAACACGCACTCATGAGGGGTTTTTCTGTGACACCCTGACTCTTATGAGACTTGAGTATGATCAGGAAAGCCCCCATTCACACTCGCACACACGGTCAACACCACACAACTCTTTTCTATTTTCAATATTGTATGTATATTATTTATCTTAAATTATTATAAACTTCCCACACAGCTGTTTCCTTTTAGTCTTTTATATATTTTAATTGTTCATTTATTTTATTATACTCTACTTAGAACACGTTCTCACAAGGTCTTGTGGCAGCTAAGGGTCTTAGCAGAATAACAGCGTCTGCTGAATAGTGGACAATATGCTGAGCTAAAGACCCTTTTGCTTCTATGGCATACGGCATACGGCATATTGTATTTGTAAATTTATAAATATCTAATGTATTCTTTTTTAATGTAACCATGTTCTGTTAGTTTTTTTTAATTTCTGCCCTTTACTTTTCATCATGTTATTACTTATGTAAACTTATTTACTATTATTTTTCATCTATTTGTGTATTGTATGTTGTGTGCTAAGAAGCAAATAAATGAGTGTCTATGTCTATGTCTATGTCTATGTCTATAAAAATTATGTCCTACGTGCCAGACCATAATCTATATCCGTGCCAAATTTCATCCAAATCCGTTCAGTCGTTCTAGAGTTGTTGAGTAACAAACATCTATCCATCATACTTACAAACTTTCGCATTTATAATATTAGTGTGATGGTACGGAACCCTTTTTGCGCGAGTCTTACTCACACTTGGCCGGTTGTATTATTGCAGATAGATAGATAACTCTAGCTAAGTAGGTATAACGTTAGTTCAAAAATTTCTAGCAATCTCATTAGCACTTTATTCCACTTCTAAGAACTTGTTTGCCAATCACTTTGTTGAGCAAATTCCAATGGGTTTTATTGTTTGATCTGAATTTTTTCGATCTGTGTTGAATTAACGACCACTATTCACCATGTTTTTTATTTGTTTACTAAGTTCGATTGGCATCACACTGGAGCCATATTATATTACTTTGTAAAAAGAGTTTGTAAAAGATCGTTAGCAGAAACCAAGTCGTAAGAATTTGTCTGTTCTTCTAAAGGTCGATTTACATCAAACGAGCGAATGCTCATTCTATCCCCACTACAGCTAATTCTTCTAGTGTAAACAGGCGTAGAGCATTCCTTCGTTGTTCTTAGTGCGTTCGCAAAGATTCTAGGAATATTCTAAGAATGCTCGCTCGCTTGATGTAAACGGCGCAAGAGCGCGCGAACAGTTGCATAAAGCGTTCTAGCGTGTTCGGACGTGCTCGCGCCCCTGAGCGGTCTCTTCAAAGCGTTCTTATGTTCTTGCTCTAGTTCTAGCTCTAGCTCTTTGTTCGTTTGATGTAAACGCTGAATACAAGTTTTCGTTTACACTAAAAGAGCACGAAGGAATGCTCTTGTTCTAGCTCTAGCTCTATGTTCGTTTGATGTAAATCGACCTTAAGGATTAACGCGTGGAATTGACACAGATTCATTTCAGCATGATAATCAATAGAATTGTGTCTTTTGACTAAAACATAGACTAAAATCGATAAAGATTCAATGTGATCCTCGTGATTTTATTGAATATGTGAACTATAATGTGATAAGAGAGCGTCGGGATGTTCATATGCTGTGTCTTTTGTACAATATTATAAATAATCCTCAATTTCCCAACTAAGGAACGCTTCACTCCTTTGCGTGTGATAGATCGCCCTGTTCGGCCTATACGTAATCTGATGTTGTCGACTCCTCAGCATAGTTCATCCCGCTACTCAGATTCTTTCACTAGCACGGCTATCCGGCTCTGGAATCGTATCCCTCATCAATGTCGCGAGGCCTCCTCTATTGAAGTCTTTAAATCCAAAATCTTTACCCACTATCCATCCCTCATGATCGAATCTTATAAACATAAACATAAATAACTTTTCCATGGTGTATGTAAGTGAGTTTATGCTAGGTTAGATTATAAGTATTGCGTATCTTTTAGTTTTAATGATATTTGTATATTTCCTTAACCTTTCCAGTTCCTTTGCAAGAATTCCCTGATCATGTGTTAGTGATAAGTAATAGTTGTCCTTAACTGTGTGTTTATTTTTGTTAAGTATTTACCTAAGCCCTCACATTTATAATTATGTGCACTACCCAACCTATCTCCTTAGTACCCAAAGGTTAGCTGGTAGATAATGCTATCTAGCATTAAGTTCGCCTGTGTACAGTACTTTGTAATTTGTGCAATAAAGAATTTTCTATCTATCTATCTATAATTATCACTTGTTACTAAAACTGTTGTTCAAAACTATCCCCGGTCTTAACTACCCTACGTATGGAGAATGGAGCATAATGCTCATGTATTTTGGCGACACTTTTCCGGCCACATGGCCGTTCTACTTTGTTCTGTGGTCAGGGGGCGTCCTACAAATTACGTGAGATGTTTAAGGGGGGGAAGGGGTCGAGTCAAATCTCATCATAACTTACGTTGGAGAGAGGGGGGGTATCGGCAAATATCACGCAATATTTTTTTTATTGAAAAATAAATAAATATGCAAACTATTTTGGTCCCGTTTTATCACAGGAGTCAAGATCTAAGTAAGTATTCTATTGTTAAATTTTTACACTTAAACACTCAGCAATATTGTAGTCTATATAGTCTTAACTAGTCGTAAATAAAAGCACGAAGCAATTTTTTTTTCTTTTTAAATAACAATCTAACGCGTTTACCTAAAAACCCACATTTTGAAAAATCTCACGTGAGATTGGGGGTAGGGGGAGGGGGTTGAATAAAATCTCACGACATCTCACCAGGGGGGGGGGGGGGGAGGGACAGAAAATGTAAAAAATCACCTCACATAATTTATGGACGCCCCCTCATGTCCACCTCATGCATGCACAATGGGTGATCTCATGACTGGCTCGGCCATTGCCGTGGATGTAGCCACCTACTGCTCGAAGTGGCCTTAATAACTGTACCATCGACACGCAAGAAGTAGAAGATCACTTGATCACTGTCTAAGTTTAACACACACAAAATAAAAAGAAAAAAATTACAGAGAATATACTATACAAAACATTGATCACTGTCTAAGTTTAACTCACACAAAATAAAAAGAAAAAATTACAGACATATATACAAAACAAAAACTTAATTAACAAGAAAATAAAAACTGGCAACGAAAATTAAGAGCGAGTCGTGCAAAATAGTTGAAAACGATAGTCACGGTTAAATCGATATTATGAATATACTTGCAATAATGAATCTAAAACTTTGTATAAAGTACCAGACTGAACGTATTGACAATTATTCCGTAACAAAAAAAAATATTTATCTATAATTAAATAAACACAGATAGGTAAAATTTGACAAATCGTATGTCGGCGTTATTAAAAAATGTCATGTTACACTGTTGATTTTATGAACAAACTTTCATTCGAATTAATCTCAAATGTTTAGTCTACAATTAGTCCTTTTTCGATTTTTAATAAATCACTTAGTTATTTAGTTATGAATTTTTTAAAAAAGCATCTCAAATCCGCCATACAAATTTACTATGGACGCGCGAAGTTGAATATATACGCGACGAACGCTCGCGGAAATTCAGTCCACCACGAGAGCTCAGAGTGGGAGCACGTCTCTTTGCGAGGCGACGCGAGCCAACTAGCAAACGCGATCTTATGTGTATGTACACACAGCTGCAAACAGGTAAAGTGAGGTAAGCCATTTTTTATTATCTATGCTTTTTATTGCTCAAAAAAATGTGATGTACCTATAAATATTTACTCTGTTTAGGGAACAATGGGAAAGCGAAAAGAAAGATATTCTAAGAAGAAAAGTGGCGCTCTGTTCCGGAAAAAAAAATCGATAAAAATATAAATATGTAAAAATATGTAGGTATAGATTATTTTCGTATTTCAAATTTGATGTTGGTATTGTTCCAAGTTTTTTTGGTCAGGCTGATTGCGAATCGAAAACCCAAGATGGCGGATTCATTTTTTTTTTATATTTGATATTGGTATCGTTTAATAAGTTTTCGAGGGCGCTGGTTCCGAATCTGCCATTCATTTTTAAATCCAAGATGGCGGATTCTTTTTTTGTCATAAATTTTTGATATGGGGTTTTGGGGGCGCTGACTCCGAATATGCCATTCATTTTTTAATCCAAGATGGCGGATTCATTTTTTTTATATTTGATATTGGTATCGTTTTATAGGTTTTTGAGGGCGCTGGTTCCGAATCTGCCATTAATTTTTTAATCCAAAATGGTGGATTTTTTTTGTCATAAAGTTTTGATATGGGGTTTTGGGGGCGCTGGCTCCGAATATGCCATTAATTTTTTGATATGGGTATCGTTTTATGGGTTTTTGGGGGCGCTGATTTTGAATCTGCCATTCATTTTTGAATCCATGATGGCGGATTCTTTTTTTTCTTAAATATTTGATATGGGTATCGTTTTATGGGTTTTTGAGGGCGCTGGTTCCGAATATGCCATTCATTTTTGAATCCAAGATGGCGGATTCTTTTTTTTCTTAAATATTTGATATGGGTATCGTTTTATGGGTTTTTGGGGGTGCTGATTTTGAATCTGGCATTCATTTTTGATTCCAAGATGGTGGATGTTTTTTTTTCTTAAATATTTGATATGGGTATCGTTTTATGGGTTTTTGGGGGCGCTGGTTCCGAATATGCCATTCATTTTTGATTACAAGATGGCGGATGTTTTTTTTTCTTAAATATTTGATATGGGTATCGTTTTATGGGTTTTTGGGGGCGCTGGTTCCGAATATGCCATTCATTTTTGATTCCAAGATGGCGGATGTTTTTTTTTTCTTAAATATTTGATATGGGTATCGTTTTATGGGTTATTGGGGGCGCTGGTTCCGAATATGCCATTCATTTTTGAATCCAAGATGGCGGATTCTTTTTTTTCTTAAATATTTGATATGGGTATCGTTTTATGGGTTTTTGGGGGCGCTGATTTTGAATCTGCCATTCATTTTTGAATCCAAGATGGCGGATTATTTTTTTTCTTAAATATTTTATATGGGTATCGATTTATAGGTTTTTGGGAGTGCTGGTTCCGAATATGCCATTCATTTTTGATTCCAAGATGGCGGATGTTTTTTTTTTCTTAAATATTTGATATGGGTATCGTTTTATGGGTTTTTGGGGGCACTGATTCCGAATATGCCATTCATTTTTGATTCCAAGATGGCGGATGTTTTTTTTTTCTTAAATATTTGATATGGGTATCGTTTTATGGGTTTTTGGGGGCGCTGGTTCCGAATATGCCATTCATTTTTGAATCCAAGATGGCGGATTCTTTTTTTTCTTAAATATTTGATATGGGTATCGTTTTATGGGTTTTTGGGGGCGCTGATTTTGAATCTGCCATTCATTTTTGAATCCAAGATGGCGGATTATTTTTTTTCTTAAATATTTGATATGGGTATCGATTTATAGGTTTTTGGGAGTGCTGGTTCCGAATATGCCATTCATTTTTGATTCCAAGATGGCGGATGTTTTTTTTTTCTTAAGTATTTGATATGGGTATCGTTTTATGGGTTTTTGGGGGCACTGATTTTGAATCTGCCATTCATTTTTGAATCCAAGATGGCGGATTCTTTTTTTTCTTAAATATTTGATATGGGTATCGTTTTATGGGTTTTTGGGGGTGCTGATTTTGAATCTGGCATTCATTTTTGATTCCAAGATGGTGGATGTTTTTTTTCTTAAACATTTGATATGGGTATCGTTTTATGGGTTTTTGGGGGCGCTGGTTCCGAATATGCCATTCATTTTTGATTACAAGATGGCGGATGTTTTTTTTTCTTAAATATTTGATATGGGTATCGTTTTATGGGTTTTTGGGGGCGCTGGTTCCGAATATGCCATTCATTTTTGATTCCAAGATGGCGGATGTTTTTTTTTTCTTAAATATTTGATATGGGTATCGTTTTATGGGTTTTTGGGGGCGCTGGTTCCGAATATGCCATTCATTTTTGAATCCAAGATGGCGGATTCTTTTTTTTCTTAAATATTTGATATGGGTATCGTTTTATGGGTTTTTGGGGGCGCTGATTTTGAATCTGCCATTCATTTTTGAATCCAAGATGGCGGATTATTTTTTTTCTTAAATATTTGATATGGGTATCGATTTATAGGTTTTTGGGAGTGCTGGTTCCGAATATGCCATTTATTTTTGATTCCAAGATGGCGGATGTTTTTTTTTTCTTAAATATTTGATATGGGTATCGTTTTATGGGTTTTTGGGGGCACTGATTTTGAATCTGCCATTCATTTTTGAATCCAAGATGGCGGATTCTTTTTTTTCTTAAATATTTGATATGGGTATCGTTTTATGGGTTTTTGGGGGCGCTGGTTCCGAATATGCCATTCATTTTTGATTCCAAGATGGCGGATGTTTTTTTTTCTTAAATATTTGATATGGGTATCGTTTTATGGGTTTTTGGGGGTGCTGATTTTGAATCTGGCATTCATTTTCAATCAAAAATGAATGGCATATTCGGAACCAGCGCCCCCAAAAACCCATAAAACGATACCCATAGTAAAATTTAAGAAAAAAAAACATCCGCCATCTCGGAATCAAAAATGAATGGCAGATTCAAAATCAGCACCCCCAAAAACCCATAAAACGATACCTATATCAAATATTTAGGAAAAAAAACATCCGCCATCTTGGAATCAAAAATGAATGGCATATTCGGAACCAGCGCCCCCAAAAACCCATAAAACGATACCCATATCAAATTATTAAGAAAAAAAAGAATCCGCCATCTTGGAATCAAAAATGAATGCCAGATTCAAAATCAGCACCCCCAAAAACCCATAAAACGATACCCATATCAAATATTTAAGAAAAAAAAAAGAATCCGCCATCTTGGATTCAAGAATGAATGGCAGATTCGGAATCAGCACCCCCAAAAACCCATTAAACGATACCCATATCAAATATTTATGAAAAAAAAAGAATCCGCCATCTTGGATTCAAAAATGAATGTCAAATCCACAATCAGAGCCCCCAACAACCTCTAAATCGATACCCATAATTATCATTTATTTAGGATAAAAATGAAGCTGCCATCTTGGATCCAAAATGAATGAAAGTATGAAAGAAAGAAAATTTATTTAACATAACATAGGTACACAGAACGGAACATTGACAAAATCAAAACTAAAATATGAACAAAAAATTCTAACACAAATAATTGAGTAATTACTTGCTATCTTAGCACATAATAAAAAAAAACAACTACGTCCCGCGCTAGGTACATGTTATGCCAAATAGGCCCTGGCTCAGCTTTTGCTGCTTAGCGGGGTATGAACTTACCACCAAAAATATTATTCACAAATATGCAAATATAGTTGAAAATGAAACGAAAACCTGGCCTCTCAGCTTAGTTAGTAGTAGCTCTGCCTTCTACGCTGTAGGTCGTGGGTTCGATCCCCACGGAGAAGAAACATTTGTTTGGTGAATACAAATGTTTGTTCTTTGTCTGGGTGTTATATTGTATTTTAAGTATGTATTAAAAAAAAAAAATTATATGCTAAGTATTATATCAGCTGTCTGGTTCCTATAGTATAAACTCTGCTTGGTTTGAGGCTAGATAGTGTGGAGTGAATTGTGCACAATATTTATTATTTATTACTATTATTAAAAAACCTAAAAGAAAAGTGAAATGAAAATGTAATTATTTTGTAAACTGACCTCAGATTGTTTTTTTTAGAGAGATGAATTTTACTTTCTGGCATAACGTAAACAAAATTTCGTCTCTTTAGGTCACTCAACCAAACAACATTTTTTTCAAATCATGGGTTACCTACTTTTGCCACACTAGGTGTAAACGGCGTCGAGCGAACCTATCATTGTGTGCGTGAGTACGCACACAACTAGCGAGCCGCAGTAAATACCTATTTTCCGTCCGCCTGGTTTACTCGACTCGCTCTTAAGGTGGCGTGTGTGTTGCAGCCTAGACAAAGAGGTAATAGCTCAGCGCATATATTG
Organism: Thera obeliscata; assembly: GCA_947578465.1. Lineage (NCBI taxonomy): Eukaryota > Metazoa > Arthropoda > Insecta > Lepidoptera > Geometridae > Thera > Thera obeliscata. Next base: position 2,417,439 of record OX387915.1, read on the forward strand.
CACAAGGGCAAACACTGATTTTCAGCTATTACCTTTTTTGGCGACAAGTTGAGATGGGTCATTCCAGGCTAACTGAAACCACGACCAAAATAAAAAACTTCGTTAAATAGACTTTATTTTAATCATAACGCAAAGTAAAAACCCCATATTTAATGAATTGACAAAAACCGCTAGAAAAAACAACAATTTTCTACGATTTTTTCGGACTGAAACACTGAGGTGCGCTTATTGTTGCGTGGTACGTTTTTTGTTAATAGATTGGTATAACTGATAACATCCGTTTTGTTTGTGCCACAAAAGGTTTTGGCAAGCAAAAGTTTACGGAAGGATCTATTCTTTAGCCTGGCGAACATAAAACAGAAATATATAAGTCAATTACCGATTTATGACGCCTCGAAGATAGGTATGTCTCAAGTCCCGACCGTAACGCATAAATAGACGTTTAGTAGTTCTAGCCTAAAACTATTGAACCTGCATTGAAAATAACTTCCAGAAGTAATAAGAAGCTAAGTAGCTATTATTTAGGCATATTTGCGAGCAGCCAGGAGCTAACCAGAATATTTTAAGGGTGATCAAAGTTTGGTCCCGACCGCCGCGCAAAAAATGCGAGGTAAAAAAATTAAAATGCTTAGAGAGTGTTTTTGGGCATGTATTAGTGTGGCATAGCGTTAATAAGCGATAATTAAAACTTTTTTTTGGGCACCAAAATTTTGCCCTAACCCGCAATATTAATGCTTAGTAGAATTTTTGAAAATTTATTTTAAAGTGATTCGTTTGTCATTGTTGTGGCATGCGCGTTCATCTTCATATTAAATAACATCCATGAAAACGACACGTTTACTTAAATATTTACAAATTACTGACGTGCTTCCATACAAAATGGGACTATGGTTATGCAAGCATATAATTATGTTGGTGCTGGGTTTGCATGTAAAATTGGTTGCTAAAAATGAGCTTACTTTGATAGCAATGATGGTATCGCAAAAAAAATGGCATTGGGAACATAAGTTATAGTAAAGATAGATAGATACTAACAATAAAAAAACTAAAAGAGAATTTAGGTACGCGGTAATCTGCCAAGGAAAAGTAGATGGTGAAGTACAAGTGATGTTTTTGAAAGGATCTTCTGGAGAAGACGCTAAAACTTTCACGATGAGCGAATGCGATATTTCGTATGTTAGATATTGAAAATTTTAAACGAACCTCTCTTAAAAGCATGCGGAGATCGTATATAATACGATTTCGATGAGAACATTCGACGTTTTTGAAAAAATATAATGTGTAACTTAGATAAACCATTTGTGATGTGTGTTTAGACTTTATCTCTTATTATAATGTAATTGTTATTGTTGAATGCATCCCTAATAAAGCTATTTGATTGTATGAAAAAACTGGTTTTGGGTACTCGTCCCGACCGGAACAAATCCTTGTCCCGACCGCCGCACTTTTCAAAAAAAAAAATCGAAGTATTCTTATAACAAAATGCTATTTTCATAATCAGGTTCTTAAGAACAACTATCTATGTACCTATAAAAATAATGGTTAAGCTGTAGGACGTCTAGGGGGGCTGAACTTTACTAGTTTATGCTGGAATCCGGAGAGGGTGGGTGCGTACCTGTCCCGACCGCCGCGCTTTTTGTAGGTGGGATTTAACGTAGTAAAATGCTTAAATGTGGGCATTTTACTGGATGATGTCCTTACACAACTATTAAACTACATTGCTGTATATTTATATTACCCAAAACTTGTATAATAACTAAGCTACACATAAAAATATGTCAAAAAATGGAGTAAAACTGTCCCGACCGCCACCCTGGAATGGCCCAGATGCCAAACGTCAGTTGTCTGCGTGTGTGCATATCGTCAGCGCATACCCACAAGACAATAATAAGAATTGATTCAATCAATTCCCATTGTCCTCCAATTCCTTGGAACAACAATAATATTGCAATTTTATTGTTTATGTTTCTGTCATTGACCCGTCTCAAACAATACCTGTTGATTGTCTTGTGAAGTTGCGGCGTAGGTATTAACTTGACTATCAAGGCAAAAACCCGACGGCCTAAAACTGGTGGTGGTATACCAATGTGTAAAGGTCGTCGTGATTTAGTCGAAACTTAAAAAATCGCGATGCACAGTTTTTTCCCCCGAGTCTCACTCTGAGCCTTTTTCTGAGTCCTTCTTTGGTATCTGATTATTTTTAATTGTTAAGGTGAGGCTAAAGCACTTTCAAAAAACACACACAGTGTGTGTTTTTTGAAAGTGCTTTAGCCTGTAGGCATGTGTGAGACTCACACATGCCTACGTCATTAATCCCATTTAATCAAAGCGGGAAATAAGGGCCCTAAATAGTTCCACATAGTACCCGAAAAGGTATTCCAATACTACAGTTCGCATTCTATGCATGTTTCAAGTCCCATTGTTTCTTGAAATTGGAACCGTAAATCCATCTCTTTATACCCAGAGACGGCCCAAAACTTTTATAAGTTAGAAATGGTAGGTACAGTTGCTTGCACTAAAATGTAACTGTATACTATGACAGCGTAGTGTAGTATACAACATCAGTAAACAGTTTTGGCACAAAAAGTTATAGGTTAGAAAAGGTGGGTACCGTCACCTTCACCCTATTATAAACGAGAAAATTTGTAAGTATGGATGGATGTTTGTTACTCTTTCACGTAAAACTACTGAAGGGATTTTAATGAAACTTTACAATAATATAGCTTCAGAATAACACATAGTCTACAATTTATAAAGATATTGTAACGGAGAACGGATGTAAGTAATGGGAACGGGGCTTAACGGGGGTATTTTTTCCCTGGTCTTTTAATAGTCTTCCTGCTAGGCAAAGCTATCCCGAAAGACTTTCAGTTCTCCATATCCTAAGTCTCCTCCCCCACCCCCATCTTAAAATGATTTTGTATACAAGACTAAACGACATCTACCTGCTCTCATGTTAGAATCTTAGACCACGTTCATCGTTGTTTGTTTGAGAATAGATATATTGAGTGGAGCCTTTGTGAATTCGATCATGAATACGAGACCTTGGTGTCTAAGGTCAAACACAAGAGGACCACTTGGAACATGTTTCAAGAACACTTATGTATCTGTCACCGAGTGCTGAGTGCATCTTAGGAACTAGAACTGGTTGTGTACGGCAGCATGTCGATGACTTTCTGAAGACTTCTTGGAGGAAGTCGTCACTTGATCATTTATAACTTTGGCCACCAGGACTTAGTCAATTACAAACTATTATTTCCAAAATAATCACTTGAAAATTTTTAAATTATTTTTTTTTTTAATTTTTCAAGAAGTCTCTATCTTATTTTGCCGGTGACTGTAATCATCATTTCGTCTATCTTTTTACCATTAAATAGTGAATAAGACCGTTACCATTAAAAGCTTTTTTATTCTATTAACTCTTGCAAGAATTAATTAGAAAAGTTGACGCAACGACTTCTTAGTATAACTTATTAAAATAATAACGTGAAGGCCAATTCTTAAAATCATTATACAATTTTAAGTCATCATCAAAATGCTTGAGAGGTTTCTGATTATATTCTGCATACTTATAATAATGAAATAGCCACCATAATTATGTAAATCTTTGGCAGTATATAGACTTAGAATTTTTTATTGTAATATTATGCCAATGCCAAAAACGTATTGTATTTGTTATGTACCGACCTATCATACTTAACTACTGTCGATATATATTGTCGGTAAATAATGAATGGGGAATTTTGATGTTGGCAAACGATGTAAGACCAAAATTTAAATATTCATTTATCGTTCTAAATAACTGGTGAAAGTGCTTGGTAAGCCATGTTACAACAACAAAATCTCGTAAATAAGAGCAGGGGGAAAAAATATATTGCTACTGTTATTTAATTGGAACGTCGTTAATATTATTTTTAGTAACCGTTATTTCTTTGTGATAAATTATTATCATTATTGTAAATGTACACTCAAATCAAAGTCTTATCTTGCAAAGAATAAGGCTCAATCTAACTTGAAGTTATTTAGCACTCCACTTTGTGATAAATCTAAGTAAAAACATCAAGCAAATCAAAGCCTAACTCCTTTGAGAAAATGATTCCATTGCATTCAAAAGTTGTGTAAGCATGTTCCATCTCTTTTTGCACCCTTAGTGTCATGAATGGATAAGCTTCTGCTATTTAGCTTGCGTGTGATGAATAACAATGAGCTCGTTCCAATATGAAAAATAACAAATAGCAAACGTTCCAGTGGTAAATAGCATCGTTACATATTATGCTTTACAAGAGAGCAGGTGATTATTGTTGCTACTGGTTATTTATTCCGTGCCTAGTAAAAAGTTGCTCCTTCCTGGCACACTCTTTTTCTTAACACGTCACTAGTTCTTTGGACCAGTGTGGTGGAAGGTTTTAAAGTGCTCCTCAAAAAGGCTCTTTTCGTGCACTTTAGTGCTCCGGGTACTGTAGGTAGTAACATTTAGTACAATAGGATGTAAAGACCTATTTTTTTTATCCACTGTTATCTGGGTATGTGCATTGTGCAACTGGGGAACAGATAATATACAGTCAGTCGCCTGTAAAAATAAAGGGTCACTTTGGGAAACAGTATATTCAAGAAATAATTAAAATAACTTCTTTTGCAGCAACAACCTGTTTTCATAGAGTTTTTTATTTAGGTTTTTATAAATATAGGACTTGAAATTTATTTTCTTATTAAATTCTAACTATTTTTCTCTATCGTCTTTTCGAACTATCAATACTTGTGTATCATTCATTCGTTTCTTCGAGTGGATGTGCCATATTTTAATAAAATGAAGTATTTATTTTATTGAAATCATGAAATGAAACTATTTTTTTGCTGTGTTAATGTTAGCTTAAAAAAACAGCGGTACTCCAGGAATGCCGACAGAAGTGAAAGCTTAAACAATTACGTGTGTCTATTCCTCCCGGGCTGTGTGACGGACAGTCCTCGACTTTTGACGACGTTTGTCGATCTTCGCCGAAGAGGTGTTGGTACCGTGACAGTGACGTAAGGTAATTTGTCCACCTCAAAATATGCTCAAGCCCGTCTAAAGAAGTTTCACTTCAATATTTCAAAACACTTTATTTCGTTGCATGTTCCTAATTCCTATCCTCAACCTCTGCTTGACACAACACGGATTAGCTGGTTCGTTAATCTGTCTTTCATGAGAGCTTCCTGATAACACAGCCAGGTCATTACTGCACTATCTATCCATATCGGTCGAAAGGTCGTAACGCATAATCACATGTTGCTGAAGCTATCACATTTAATTAAACCCTGTATTGGCAGAATTGATATCATCGTTTTGAATCAAATTGATTTTATATCATGTCTATCTAGCTCGTTGTCTCAGATTGTTTCCTCTTTCAAAGTCAAAGATGTATTTATTCAGTAGTATCACAAGGATCACTTTAAAACGTCTTAAAGCTAAGTAGATGCCAGTTCCACGCGATCAAGCCTAAAAAACAACAAACTACGGCTTGGTTCCTAAAGTGGTTGCCTTTGCCTCTGTCCTATCCTCTGTCATCCCTCATCAATTCATGGTAAGCACTGCGACTCAGTAGTATACCGATTATTACCGATGCGGGTATTATTGTTTTGAGTCTAATATATTTTGTATCCTGTCTGTCTAGCTCGTGGACCAGATTTTGTGTCTCTATTTTGTGTCTCTCCTCTCCTCTTTCAGCCCCCATCAACTAAAATGCCCTTTATGAAATAAGCACAATTTAAGCAAAACCGTGGGTGGCAGGTAGTTGTCAATAAGTACCAATTGAATTGATTCTTTACTAGTACTTATGTAATTCAATTTTCCGAAAAAAACCGAACGAACCGAAGAAATTTAATATTGCGGCGTTCTGGCAACGGTAACGTTTGCGGAAACCGCATAATGAACGCCTGAAAGAATATTTGATGTCGCAGACGTTTTCAGCTGTGTTTATTAAAATTGAATCGTAGATTTACTGTTTTGCACGAAATACAAACTAATAAGTTTCCACAAAGATTTTTATAATGTCCCAAAAGTTAAGAGCCGAGCGGGATTTGAACCCGCGACCTTCCCCTCAAAGCGCGAGTGAAGCTTTCTCTCAAGAGCGGGGTTCAAATCCCGCTCGGCTCTTAACTTTTGGGACATTATAAAAATCTTTGTGATTTCCTTAAGTGTAGTAAACACTATAAAATTAATAAACAATTAATAAGTTTCCGTTCGTTTTTTTACATATTTTTGTATATCGCAGACTATTTGTCTGACCGATCATCTTGCTACCTACGTCATTTCGAAACCGTTTCTCGGATAATCTAAAAAATTTGCTAATGAATTATTCATGATTGCTTACGTGTGGGATTCCATGTTTTTTCTTAACTGCAAGTCAAGGCTATAAGACTAACATTAGAAGCTGCCAAAAAGCTCGAGTAATATTTACGTTGTGCATCATGCTTTGAAATGAACGCCTACAAAAGATTGGTCCACAGAGAGCCAAACTAGAAATGATTGGAGAAAATTTACAATAACCCCCGTCCTAACTGATATCCTCAGATTATGGAAACCGTTGAATAATAACTGATGTACAAAAAAACAGACACACACACCTCTATTCTCATTAGGGTGTTGATAAAAAAGGGAAGCCTTGCAAGCAGTGGGTCACTATCGGCTCCACCAAGTTGGGCTCCAATCTGTATTCTGTAACAGGTTCTTAATAATCATTAGGTACCTACATGAAGACGAAACTTGTATTACGAAAAGAGTAAGAAAGGAGTGAGCACCGGGATGACGTATGATATAAGAGAGTGGGAGAAAAACACCTGTTTTGCCAGGGCTGATGATAAATTGGTACATTATTTTTATGAAACAACGGGATATTTACCATGATTAAATTTTGAGTTTTGACTTCCGATATTTCGGCACTGTTTCATGCACCATGATCACGGTTGAACTGAAGTGTGACCCGTTGTTGTTTTATGAAAATAGTGTTAAAAACCATGATAGTTTCAAAAGTTAAATTGGTACATATTGCATACCCAAACAAATAAAATGCTTAGCCATACTGTTGATCTATATTATTTCCAATAATAATATGTCGTTGTAAATATTATAATGTCACGAGTGGTACATATCGTATCGCAAACAAAAACATCGATGCTACCTCCGTCGGAGCTCAAACAAATGCGAAAGCTTGTTTGCACAGCCTGTTTACAGAAATCGTTTGAATTGAAGTAGGTATACATTTACATTTGCTCTTTTATTTCTTCAGTTCACGTAAATATTTCACAATTAAATTGGATATTTCAAGGATTTACTTTATACTCGTATTATTTAGGAATATTTTGTGGAAGGTAAAATAGTTAGCAAGGTACCGGCTATTGAAGCGTAGGAAGGTGCAGCAAGAGGGATGAACGACATCATGGAAGTTGCGGGTTGGAATCAACCAGGATCTTGGTAGATGGCACAAACTAAGCAAGGCCTATACCCAGCCATACCTGGTTAGCATACCACTTATTCGCACTAAACATTTTGGTTCTACCTTCATTATGCGAACCTCCAGGTAATGGAACTTATTGCCGTCGACGGTTTTTCCTGACCACTACAATCTGGGCCTCTTCATGGTATTGAGTGAATAGGTGTCTTCTAGACCATCATGCTCCATCGTCGACTACATCATAGCTTACCATCAGGTGAGATTGTAGCCAAAAGATGGTCTATCTATCTATCTATATCATGTAAAAAAAAGCAGTGGGTGAAGTCGGCCAATGATGATGAAAATTGTAAAAGTATGGTCTTTATTAGACTCATTTCTTTGATGGAAATCGTAAATAGGTACCATTTGGAGGGTCCGTTTTATTATCTTCACCTATAATTGATTCCTTACGACATCGAAACGCGTCGTTTGTTATTGTAGATCGATATGTACGTAGCTGAAGGCTTTGAATAATAAGAAGTCACAAATTTATTGCGGGAATCGAGCAACGACACTTTGAATTGTCAAGTGGTGGAATAACTGATGAGGTATAAAACTATAGCTGATGGAATCATCAAGTTACTATGTACTGCGAACAAGAGAAGCTATTCGGAACAAAAGTGTTTTCCATTTTTACCAAATTATAACTTAGGTTTGCTACAGCGCTTTACGTGGTTAGATTGTCTAACCAAGACAAATCAGTACTAAATTGCTTGCTTTCGTTTTACTTACTCGTAAGTTCGCTCGTAGCGCAATAAGAGCTTACACTAATTATATCGTCCGATGATTCGTTGGGATCGGATATGTTGGGTTCGTTTGATTAGACTCTAATTTAAAGTTAAGTTACTATGTATGGACGCTGTTGCGGGTCCCACGATTCTGTAGTGCCTCAGGCATGTTCACAGATGCGCGCACGGACTCCTTTGACGCCATCTGGCGGAAAAAAACAGCCTCACTACTGAGCAGAATGCGCGAGAGCAACAACAGCATCCTAAAAGAAATTATTAATAAATAAATAAATAAATAAATATTGTGGACAATTCACACAACACTACCCAGTCCCAAACTAAGCAGAGCTTGTAATATGGGAACCAGAGAGCTGATATTATAATACATGAATATTTTTTTTTTTTTTGTAAATACATACTTAGATTACAATATAACACCCAGACAGAGAACAAACATTTATGTTCACCACACAAATATTTGTTCTCGGTGGGGATCGAACCCACGACCTACGGCGCAGAAGGCAGAGCTACTACCAACTGAGCTAGAGGCCAGTCAAAATTTCTTCTAATTATGCCTGTCCTCTGGTGTGGAAGCTCACCCAGAGGACGAAATCTGTTTTAGCTATTAAGTACTAACCCCTAGCCATAAGTTTTACTAACACTATTGGACTAAGTTGTCTTAAATAAAAAACTTTATATTATTATTAAACTGCGAACTAGAGAAGCTATTCGGAACAAAAGTCTTTTCCATTTTTAACGAGTTATATCTTAGGTTTGCTACAGCGCTTTACGTGATTAGATCGTCTAACCAAGCCAAACATTTGCAGCAATAGATTGCTTATAATGTGCTTTCGTTTTATTAAGGTTCACTGGTAGCGCAATTAGAGCTTAAACTAATTATACTATTGCTTGTAGGTTATGTTCTTCGTGTAGCTTCGTGTAAGTAAGAGTATGCTGGCTGGCTTACCCGCTGTGCTCGAATATGCCAGTTAGAGATGTGCTGTCTATACATATATATGTCGATGGATTGAATTAGTTTTCCATTATAGGTATCTACCATTATTCTCAAGGTTATTCCAAGCCGTTTCTTTACCCGTTTGTGTATGCGAAGCGTCTGACTGTTTGTTTACTTCTTTATCTGTAAAATATTTGGCATTTAGATTTGGGTATTCTTTTTCACTTGGTTAATTTATTACATTGTACTTTTGACTGTTTTTTGCCGCAAATTTTGCATTAGGAAAATATTGTGCTACTTTTAAGGCCTGCGCAGTTGCGCACATCTATGCGATGACGATCAGCTGAAACGCTGTCAAATATAACAGCGATATTTGGCCGCGATTCGCCATCGCCATCGCCTAGAAGTTTGCAGGCCTTTAAGGTTTGTGGATTTTGTTTAATCAATAAGCAAAATAAATACATTTACTCTGTCAGCAAAATAAATAAAAATTACATTTTCATATTACTGCCTATGGGCGATTTTCTTTTTGTGATGTATTCTGTCGTCTACTGGTATTGTTCCATATCATACCTACTCATCTTTATTTATCGTGGAAATTTTTAATTGTCCATCAGTGTACTTGTATCAACTCTAACCTACATTGTATAGCTGTAAGTTTTCCCAAAAGTTTGGAAATAAATATAAAAGTGTACATTTGGCTTATGCTCAGTTTTTGCTGTAGGTATTTCCAGTCCATACCGACAGAACTTGTAAGCCTCTTTACAGTTGTAGTGGAAAGTATTTGGAATAACAAAAGGATCTCTTATCCGCCCACTGGATGATAAAGTGTATAACAACAGTCGTAAACAAACAAGTCCCTTCGAGGCATCCGTATAAATAAACCATCTGTGCTATATCTGGCAACACACGTAGGTCTTCGTCAGAACATTGTTATTCAATGTTTGTCACTACACTTGAAGCGGCTAGTGGCTTGTTTTATTAACCGACTTCCAATCAAAAAGGAGGAGGTTCTCAATTCGGTTGTATGTTTTTTTTTTTTTTTTTATGTTTGTTACCGCATAACTTCGTCATTTGTGAGCCGATTTGAAAAAATATTTTTTTATCTGAAAGGTACTGCTTCCAGATTGGTCCCATTTTAATTTTATTAAAATTGGTGTTGCCATTTTTTTAAAATAATTTTTTTAATGTTTGTAACTGCATGCCTCCGTCATTTATGAACCGATTTAGAAAATTATTTTTTTTATTTGGTTATTCTTACGTCCAGATTGTCCCAAACAAATTTGATTAAAATCGGTTTAGCCGTTTGACAATGAAGTCGGTTTCTCAAGTTTTTTAAACTTATAATTATCGTTTCTACAGACTTAGAAACGTACAGGGAGGTCATTCTTTAGATTAATTATAGTTAGTCGCTTATGATTGAACCACAGAACATAGTAGAACGGTCAAACGTCGGAAAAATGACACCAAAATGCATGTGCGCCTTTCTCCATACAAATTCGGGAGTCGTAAAATGATAAATGCCATGCCAAGGTTACATGGTAGAGCTGTTAGCGATAAGGCCGCCCATTATATTAAGTACTGTGACTGGTTATTTTTAATCTAAAAACTGTATACTTATTACGTAGTGTGTCATTGTAATTAATAAACAGTAATCTATCTAATTACTTTCCGAACAAGAATTCAAGCGACAAGATAAAACAAAGAAATACTTTCTTTGCATCCTCATTCCTTCGATTTTCTTAAAATCTACATATTTAATGATATTTTGAATAAAATAGTAGAAATGTAAAACTAGCACTTTTTAAATTAATGCGATCGTTATGCATAATTTGGAACAAACGAGTATTTATCGCGATTACCTTTATTAATGTAAAACCAGATGACAGCGGCTCCCATACATTTTTTTTTTTTTTGCGTCGCATGGGTTTATGCATTTGCCATTTTATATTGTTTTACTTGGTTCAAAAAATTAGGGAAACAGGTAATAATAAAATACGCGGAACTAAGGATTGGGACAGGATCCGTAGAATTTACAAAACTAATAATAAAAACAAGGAAAGGAAATCCATACAAACTTATAATCGCAGGCCACATGGCCTTTCTATTATGTTCCGTGAGTAAAACGCTGTCATATGACAGCGTTTCACTGGCTGTAAACATTTGAGCTACAAGTGGCAACACTCTCAATGTTTGTCACTTGTACTGCATTCTGAGTGACTGCGACACGGCACGATGTCGGAATGAAAATGTATTGCGGTATTTGCGGTGAAGAAAGTATAAACAGAAATGTTTTCGGTTTATGTTGCTCAATTTTGTATCTAAAGAATTTGTAATTTAAAGTTTCCGTCGTGTCTGATACACTACAGAAATAAAGATTATAGCCAGAACGCATAGTAACGCAATGCGTGGTAATGCTCACATTTTTATGTTTCTGATCTTCTGTAAAAATATTCGCCGAATGCATTCCCATGCAGGCCCTGTTCACTGTGGCTAGGGAGTGGGGGCTACTTACAAGGGGTTACAAGTGGTGAGCGAGAAGGCGAATAATCTTTTTGGGAGTGATCGATAATTTATTTTCCTAATATCTCCTCCGTGGCGCAGTCATTTGATGTCTCGATTTGTACTCAATTATATCAAGACTAGGAACCCTGGTTCATATCCCGAAAAGGTAAACTTTTTGCATTGAAAAAAATAATCATCATCTGTTTTGTATCCCACGAATTAAGATCGCGTTCTCTCCTTTTTTTTATTAACCGACTTCCAATCAAAAAGGAGGAGATTATCAATTCGGTTGTTTTTTTTTTTTTTTTTAATGTTTGTTACCGCATAACTTCGTCATTTGTGAGCCGATTTGAAAAATTATTTCTTTATCTGAAAGGTGCTGTTTCCAGATTGGTCCCATTTAAATTTTATTAAAATCGGTGTTGGCATTTTTTTAAAAATATTTTTTTTAATGTTTGTAACTGCATGCCTCCGTCATTTATGAACCGATTTAGAAAATTATTTTTTTATTTGGAAGGTTATTCTTACGTCCAGATTGTCCCAAACAAATTTCATTAAAATCGGTTTAGCCGTTTAGCAATGAAGTCGGTTTCTCAAGTTTTTAAAACTTATAATTATAGTCTCGGAATTCTTCTCTTGAGTGTTTGTGTTCTGTGATGCAGGACCTCATCTGCTAAGGAGTCGATTATGATCCTGGACTAGCCTAAACTGTTGACGGATTTTACAATATCGAAGGTAATACAGCGGTCAACAGTCTTCTAACAGCCTCTGACCACTGACTGACCCTGATCCTCAAGTCCAAACCCGGTCTCAATTGGTTTGGAATTTTTATAAAAATTTCTAGGTTGGAAGTTTTCTGTCTAAATTCAAACCAAATCTACGTTTTTATTGACATTGTAATCGAGTGCGGACAGTAGCCACTACGGACGGAAGTTTCAACTCCTTGTCCGCGTTTATTGTAAACTATATCAATGCCGTTGAAGGAGGTCTAATTTGCTAAGGTCGCATTATTTACATACTTTGCATACTAATCGTAAAGTTAACATTGACTTGGGCGTTTACTTACTTATTCAAGATGATATTTTTTATTATGCTTCTTACCTACCTACAATTTATATAAAAAAGCTCTGTTTGCCGAAACGTTTAATTCTTGCTTCTACATTTAGTTTTCACAAAAAGTAGAATTATTTCTGATAAAATTATAACGTTTTTTTGCATTTACTTATGCTTAGCATAGATTATTAGGTCCATTTTCTATTGTTAAAGGGAGGGCTAAAGTCTAGTTTAAGTCAGTACCATTATTCACTTTTTCGCATTAAACTGTCTTTGTAAAATACTCTTTTTAACCGACTTCCAATCAAAAAGGAGGAGGTTCTCAATTCGGTTGTATGTTTTTTTTTAAATGTTTGTTACCGCATAACTTCGTCATTTGTGAGCCGATTTGAAAAAAATATTTTTTTATCTGAAAGGTACTGCTTCCAGATTGGTCCCATTTTAATTTTATTAAAATCGGTGTTGCCATTTTTTTTTAATATTTTTTTTAATGTTTGTAACTGCATGCCTCCGTCATTTAGGTATGAACCGATTTAGAATATTATTTTTTTATTTGGAAGGTTATTCTTACGTCCAGATTGTCCCAAACAAATTTGATTAAAATCGGTTTAGCCGTTTGACAATGAAGTCGGTTTCTCAAGTTTTTTAAACTTAAATTATGTAATATCGTGTGGGGATGTACTACCACCATGCCTATTTCTGCCGTGAAGCAGCATTGCTGTGTTTCGGTTTGGAGGGTGTGGGTTCAGCCTCACGTACCAGTGGTGTAATTACTGGTACGTGAGGCTGAAGTTCAGCCTCACGTACCAGTAATTACACCACTGGTCCACTTTAAACTGCTGCATCCACTTTAAACATACAGATGTTCAGCCGCTGAACATCTGTATGTTTAAAGTGGATGCAGGGCGGTGCACCGTAGGGCACGTTCCTGACGTGCGTGACCTACGAGGTGGACGATATGTTTATTCCAATCTACTTGTATAAAAAAAACTGAATTATACAAATATCTATACGTTGATCGACCTTCGCATAGAGACGATAATAGCACGCGCAGCGCCTTGGCACTTGAATATTTGTTTACTAAATATTAGAGTCTAGTGGATTGAGGAACTGACTAATAATTTTATTATTCTAATAAGCTATCGGTGTTGCTAGAATAACAAAATAATTGAAGAATAAGTGCGACCCCTTGGATCCTCAAGGATTTGAGAGAATGAATTGTTTAATAAAATGTTCTACTGTAGTTAGTAGGTACTATACAGCGAAAACTATCTCTTGAATACAGTTCATCATCATCATCATCGACCTATATCAGTCCACTGCTGGACGTAGGTCTCTCCCAAGACGCGCCACTGAGGCCGGTCTTCATCTCTTCTCCTCCAGTGCTTGCTACATTTCTCAGATCGTCACTCCAACTTGCCGGAGGGCGTCCTACACTACGCTTACTTAGACGCGGTCTCCACTCTAGTATTCGTTTGCTCCAACGATTGCCGGTTCTACGGCAAACATGACCGGCCCACTGCCACTTCAGCTTACAAATCCTTGCAAATACAGAACGGAACAGAATACAGTTTGAACTCTGTTTATCTTTATATCACGGAAAACAATAAACTGCCTATTACGACGCCATCTTCTTTCTTTCCCGACTAGTGATGTCGTTGCCCGGTCTCAGTAGTGATGTCCTATTCCTAAAACCGGCTACCAGTAGGTAGGTACCTAGGTACCTGTTTTCAAAATAATAGTAGGTAGTTCATGACACAATCATATAAATTATGATAATTAATCACATACATATACATACATATAAATTATTAGTAGAATAGGTACATGCAACTACATAATTAGCTATTTATCAATAATCACGTCATTTGCCTGATTGATCGATTGTATTTCATATCGCATGTTTAGGTATTTTGCGTCCAGATAAATAATGGCACTAATTATGTATTATGGTAATTTCTAAGTAATCCGTCACTTTGATTTATCTACGAAAAGATAAGACTTGCTTAATATCTTGGACTCTTGGTATAGACAGAAAGATCTTATAATGAGACTAGAGATACTTTAAAAATATATTTTTCAAGATATTTACTTCACCCACAATAAATAAAATCAAAAAATCAAAATCGAAATATATTTATTTGGAAACATGGTACAAGGTTAAACAAAAACAAGTGTAAACGATACTGACTGCAGAAGTATAAACTGTAAATGTAAATACTTTTTAATTGTGCGATAATGAGCTCTTTTGCAGTTTAAAAATTAAATTCTTCTATTTCTTGAAATGTTTTCTCTATTCACTGTAGAAGTACATACACGTTCGGTTCAGTATGATCTCAACTAGAACAATAGTTCTACAAGTGTAATTTATAAATAGATAAATATTCTGGACAATCCACACCGTATTATCTAGCCCCAAACTAAGAAGAGCTTGTACGATGGGAACCAAATATAAATTAATACATAGTTTTTATTAAATACATACTTAAATTACAATATAACACCCAGACAGAGAACAAACATTTATGTTCACCACATATTTGTTCTCAGTGGGGATTGGACCCACGGCCTACGGCTCAGAAGGCAGAGCTCCTATAAACTGAGCTGAGCGGCCATACAAAATAGGCTTTTTTTACGTTATCTACGTTATATTACGTGCGTTTTACGGTGGTTGCTGTCAATTCCTGCAATATTTTGAATCTGAACGTTCGTTGACGAGCTGATACATCTTCCTATCTCCGTTTCCTACCGTTTTAACTCTATACTAATAATATAAAGCTGAAGAGTTCGTTTGGTTGAACGCGTTAATCTCGGGAACTTACTGGTTGAATAATTATTTTTGTGTTGGATACTCCATTTATCGAGGAAGTCCATTCATCCCGAATGTTCATAAACGTTCTACAAAGTTCTAAACATTTTGGAATGATCTCGAATAATCAAATTTCCGGGCAACGGCGGGACTCGCTGCTAGTAATACAGAAACTGATTTGTTTGTTTGTCACCAGGTGGGAGCAGGCGCGACCGGGCCGGCTGGCAGAAGAGCACTGGAGTTGATCCTTAGTGGCGGTCTCAAGTCCTTAGCGAGGCCAGCCAAACCTGTGCGAAGAGCTGCGTCGCGAGACTCAGTTCTATCGCAGCCTCAGCCTCTGCTTGAAGGTAAGAATATCATTATACTTCAAAGTGTTGAAGATGATGAAACTACATAAATCTTTCTCCAAATGCTGTATTTGTCTATTTAATTTTTGTTGGAGCTTTGAAACGATAAAAGAATCAAATGTACCAGCACAAACAGAGCTGAATGTTGACATTCGTTTAAATTGGATATGTTTTGACTGGAATCTCCATGCATGGAAGATGACCTCTCAGCTCAGTTGGTACTTCTCATAGTCGGTCCCTGATTGTTGAGAATCGTGACCCTTTCCCATTCTGTGCACAATATCTCCCCATTTGGAGCGGTCGGTGACCTGATGGAGCGCCCGATGCATCGGCATTTCCAGCTGCTCAGATACCTGGTCCAATCAACGCTTAGGGCTTCTAGGTCTTTTGCCTTCTACTTTGCTTGTTATAATCAGTCTCTCGATACAATCGGTATTTCTGCAAGCAATATGGCCAAAGTATTTCGAGATTCTGTGCAGGCAAATAGAAGACAAACGCTTTTGATGTTCAAGCTTGGTACTAGCTAGCCTTCTGCGCCGTAGGCCGTGGGTTCGATCCTCACCGAGAACAAATATTTGAGTGTTACACACAGATGTTTGTTTTCTGTCTGGGTGTTATATTGTATTCTGAGTATGTATTTACAAAAAAAAATATACATATAATTATTATATCAGCTATATGGTTCTCGTAGTTCAAGCTCTGCTTAGTTTGGGGCTAGATAGTGTTGTGTGGATTGTCCACAATATTTATATTTACATCAGATCCCACGGTACTTGATATCTTAGTCCTTGAGGATGTCTAAGGGCACGTCTAAATCAAACCCACAAGCGACTCAGTAGAGGTCGTCAACGCTTAATCATTTATCGACCGATGCAATCTAGGCTGTGACCTCGCATGCTTATTTAAATGGTGCTAAAATGCCACTTATGCATACCGGAACGCTTCCTGACATCGACAGTCGTTATATTGATTTGAATACGTAAAGAGCAGTGGACTCAGAAACTAGACGCGATCTAAATTGTCACTTCAATTAGTCCAGTATCTCGATCTAAATTTGTCACTACGCTACAATTAGATCAGTATCATTAACTGAGTCCGGTGCGTTGATTGATTTATCCAAATAGGTTGCTTATGTTGGTATGATAGTTATGTGATGATCTATGGCCTGTGCTTTCTTCATGGTCTTTGAAACTCTTTTGCTTTTTTAAGGGTTTCTTTCTCATTAGCTTTTTTCCATTAGAGAACACAAAAGCGTTTTTGCTTTTCTGTGTTAGAGAACATAATAATACACTCATATGAGATAGTTAATCAATCCGTCAGCCAAGTCGGGTGATTGGTAAACCCTCCCCAGTAATTGACACCGAAAAATCAATAGAGGAGTGAAACAGGCTGGTGTTGGTGTTGCTAATAAAATATGTTCATCATCATTTCAGCCCGGTATCACCCACTGCTGGGTATAGGCCTCCTTCATATTTTGCCAGCCTCCCCTGTCCTGCGCGTCTCTTGTCCAGGTGTTTCCTGCGATCTTCACGATGTCGTCGACCCATCGCGCTTTCGGACGTCCACGATTTTTTCGGCCCGACTTCGGCCACCATTCGGTCAAGGCCTTACTCCACCGACCATCACCACGTCTAGCAAGGTGTCCTGCCCAACTCCACTTGAGATTTACCGCCCTGTCTCCGACGAAATAAAATATGTTGATTACTTTAAAATATCGATATCGGCATCTCCGCGCCAGTTGTCTTCGGAACTTTCTCAAGGGAAATTGACAAATGCCCACGCTTCATGCACTAAACGCATACCTTTCGACAATACCTCATGTATCTTTCATACCGTTCTGCCGTTACCCGAACCGCCCTGAATACTGGATTAGTAATCTGATTATTTCGTGCCGTCTTCCCCCGGGTGAGATGGGGTGAATGCCCATAAATACGTTATTATGCCAGAAATTGGAACGCTTCCAGGCGCGTAGCCAGGTTTTGCGAAATCGCTTGGCTACTGTAATGTCGAAAACGGAGCCCGCATGATTTCGTTTTACTCATCCATCTTTCGGTTCGTACAACCCGTGAATTATGGTCCCATGAGGGTACTCTTATTGATGTCTTTGGTTGAACTACTTATCGTTGCTATCTTATTTCTAGAAGCATCTGTATCAGTACCAGTAGTAGCTATCAGTAGTGGAAGGTAACTATTTGGTTTTAAGTTATGATAGCTGTTTCATTTGATTACTTGTTCGTACCAGATTTTTTATCTGATCCGGAGTATGGTTTAAATATTTTGTGGAATTATTTTCAGTTCAACTCTGTATGTGGAAGTTAAAATTTATTAAAATGGAATTTGCCAAAACAATTTTCTACCCGGACGAAATATTTTCTGTTTTGCGCCCCAACCCATCCCTTTGTGGATTTGCTTCATTCCTATTGATACATTTTCATGGATTTACATTGCCAATTTCTAAAGCTTTGGTTCGGTTTTCATTATTATAATTCGCGCTCCTCAATTATTTGCATTAAGTATTATCATGATACTTCTTCCTCTTATTTTACACCTCACGTTAAGGATACCTATTTGAGAATTTTATCCTTAGTAACAATTTTTATACGATTTAAAACAGCAGTGATATAAATAGTGTTTTTTGTTTTTTTTATGTTACAAGTTGATGGAACAAGCATATGACCCACCTGATGTTAAGTGGTAACCATCGCCTATAACAAAGCAATGCCTCATAGGTCACGCACATCAGGAACGTGCCCTTCGATGCACTGTCCTGCATCCATCAACTGGAGGCATACAGATATTCAGCCTCACGTGCCAGTAATTTCACCGGCACCCACACCCTTCAAACCAAAACACAGCAATGCTGCTTCACGGCAGAAATAGGCATGGTGGTAGTACTTCCCCGGACGAGCCCTTCACATAAAGCTCTACTACTACTAAAGTGTAAACTACTACTAAGTGTGGAAACTAATAATGTTACCACATAAGTGATGGCACAAAATCTAAAACAGGTTGAAGGTCATCTGATATATCTGCGATCCAAGATCATTCTAGCTCATTGATCTATCAGATATAGTGAATGCCATGACTGTTATTATAAACGAATTGCCAACTGACTCTAGCGGTCCACCGGGCCTTGAGAATTTTAATGACCTTATTGAAGTACCTAAACAGCTACCCTATTGGTTTATCTTTTGAGCAAACGATGTTGTCAAACTAGTTTCAAAATATTTTTTGTGCTTATAAAATTTTATTAGAGATTATTATCGGTAATGGATTGAAAATGGCTAAGATAATTGGATCAAATCGCATATATCGAAAATGTAAATCCCTGGTAATTTGATGTTTGTTTGTGTATACTAGTGGAGTCCCGCGGTACTTATTTTCCTTGTTCGTCACTCTTGAGGTACTTAAAATCTTTTTTGACGTGACAACGTCTTATAATTCGATGGAGCCGGCTGCACGCACGAAAAAACATGACTCATGCGGCGTTACCTTGCTCTGAGGCGTTCCATTTAAGACTTGAAGTGCAAGCGAGAGCGCGGAACGAGCAACAAAGAGGCATAATCGGCCTCCGCGATCGGCAACGTTCGACATCTGTCTGTCTCTTACTTGGGTGAGCGATGCGTCCGCGTGGACAGCTGTATGACGTTGTCACGTTCAACTATCGTCAGTAAACCGACTATACAGACAACCGATTTTGTTTAATCTTTTCTCAATTAGCACTACAAAGAGTGATCATACTAAATTTCAGAGATTTAAAGATTTCGTGATGAGTGTATTTTCATGTATGTGAGGTACGAAACGCCCTGGACTTATGTATAAGAAGAAATTATGTATTTGAGCTTTGAAAATTGGTATTTAAGTTTTTAGAAAACTGTTACATTAAAAGGAATATTTTAATTAACCATGATTTTAAATACAAATCATGGTAAATAATTATGTATTCGGTGTTTAGTAAGAATGATGTTGATCACGCTAGCTTCAAAATCTGGTTTAGTTTTGTTGTAAACTCGACAGATTTATGTTATTTGTATTTTATTTCAAGCAATCGCTCGTACCTTAAGCATTATTATGTTAATTTTCCCTTTCTCCGCTTTCTCGAGTTTTTATTGATTCGAAAGTTATGGTGATTCTCTTTGACTTTTATTTTGATTCCGACATCCTTTCTGTATCCCCCGTGTCAAAAGTAATATCAGATTCAATAAGAATGAATGATGAAGTATTCGGAAATCTTGAAATATTTGGGTTAACCATTTTGTCTGAACCGTGCCACCCTTTCTTCGTAACGAATTGATTTCTAAAATGTTACTTTGTATTCGTGACGCTCGTTTGAATTCTTTACTGACGTCTTTCCCAAAGACCTTTTGAATAAACGTCTTTTTCTAGAAATTCTACTTTATTTAGATTATTTGCTTCAACTTCGTATGTGTGTATCAACAAACACCATCTAAAAAAGCTCTCGAGACTTTTCTACTTTCCTCATTTCCTTACCAAGTAATTGAAGGTCCCAAGTTCAAACAATACTCTGGCCCTGTTTGTTCTAGTCCATTGGTAAGAGATGGAAATACCTTAGACGCTGATTATCTTTGTTCAAAGTATGTTTTGTTTCAGGTTTAAGAAAGTGCTCAACGGTCCTTGCTCTTACGGACCGCGAGAAGGTCTCTGAACCCATCAGGCCTCACAACAGGTTACGGGCGCCCTCGGTCTGCTCCCGATGTTCCTCGTTGCTGTCACTTGCCGGCGCCGGCGGCTCCAGGTTAGTCTATCCACCACATTGGTTTCAAGTACTGTGAGACAGACAGAATTAAATTTTTTTTTAGTTTTTGTTAGCAATATCAACGAGTGACATTAGACTTATTATTTTTTTGTTGTTATCAATTTTATTTGTGACTGTTTTTTATGATTAATTCATTTTTGTTTTGTTATTAGTATTATTTTATTCGACGAAAGATAGACCTACCTAATTTGACATGTTTAAC
Organism: Thera obeliscata; assembly: GCA_947578465.1. Classification (NCBI taxonomy): domain Eukaryota; kingdom Metazoa; phylum Arthropoda; class Insecta; order Lepidoptera; family Geometridae; genus Thera; species Thera obeliscata. The sequence goes on from OX387915.1 coordinate 2,438,284, forward strand.
TTCTTGTAATTATAATTGTTTATTCATTTTATAGTGTTTACTACACTTAAGGAAATCACAAAGATTTTTATAATGTCCCAAAAGTTAAGAGCCGAGCGGGATTTGAACCCGCGACCTTCCCCTAGGTACGGGGCTGCGCTGACCACTGCGCCATCGGATCCTAATCACACTCGACGAATAACTCTTAGGGACTGTTCGGCACTAACGCGACCGTGGCTCCATCTACAGTTTCAAAGGGGAAGGTCGCGGGTTCAAATCCCGCTCGGCTCTTAACTTTTGGGACATTATAAAAATTCTTGTAATTATGTTCTTTAATATAAAATCAATTATGTAAATAGAATGACAAAATGTAATTTACCTAATATAATTGGTGTAATTGGTTCCCAGACCGTTCTAATTAATTAAATAAAATTAAATAAATAAATTAAGGTAAACCATTTGAAGAACACCTACGAGATGCGGGTGGGTAATTTTCATTAGAAAGAAATAACGCACCTGCTGCGTTATCCCCCGCGAATCATGCCTCTTTGAGCTCACAGGAGTGGACTAACTTACGTGGTTTGCCTATAGAATCTCATCCAGACTTAGGCAGAGCCTATCAAGCTCCTCGCTGCTTTTTCTTCTTATCGTATCATTGATTGAGAGCACTGGTGGTCTAGTGGTAGCGGCCCCGCCTTCCGATCCGAAGTTCGTGGGTTCAAATCCTGTCGTGAACCAATGAGTTTTTCTGTCGAAAAATTTTTGTGCACTATGCCAGTACTCTTAAAACGGTGAAGGAAAACATCGTGAGGAAACCGGCGTGTTGTAGAACCTAAAAAAGTTCGTGCAACACGTGTCAAGGGTCACGCAAAAAGGGCCCACCAGCGGCCTACTTGCGGAAAAACCTGCCCGCACATCAAGTGCGCATGATAAAACTTGCCGAAGCTTGTCGTATCATTGATTCTTTCGAACCAAGTGTGGTGAAAGGATTTTAAGTGCGCCTCAAAGAGGCTCCTCGCTGCTATCGCTAATGTGAGACTGAATAATGTATCGAAGCTACGTGACTGTTGATTACTCTTTATCTAAAGCTTGATAAGACTGTACATAATAAACAACTGGTTTGTACTGCCTTAACAGGAAAAACACAAGAACAAGTGGAGCAGAAAACTGACCTTTTCTTTTACCGCGTCAGCGATTCGCAAACTCTTTAGAAGCTTGCTACCGACTATACAAAGGAATTCCATAGCCTCTGCAATTCAACATAGGTCACGATATAATAGCGCAGACCTTCGATGCACGAAACTCTCTTTTAGTTGCGGAGAAAGGTTTTTTGTGATAACTTTTTTGGCGCATCGGCTATTAAACTTTGACCCTAATCATCGCTTAATCCAACCACAGAATTAATTTAGACCTAATTTTTACATCATCATCATCAGTCTAATGAAGTCCACTGCTGGTGGTACCTCATCGAGTGGTAGCGACCACGCCTTCCGATCATAAGGTCGTGGGTTCAAATACAGTCGTGCACCAATAAGCTTTTTGTCCAAATAAGTATGTGCACTGAGCTCAAACGGTGAACGAAAACATTGCGAGGAAACCGTCATGTCATCATCAAGAACCCTTAAGTCAGCTGCACGAAAGGAGCCTATTTGAAGCGCACTCAAAATCCTTTCACCACATTGGATCGAAAGAACTAGTGACTCTACAAGAAGAAGTATTTGTGACGCATTCTCCTTACGAACTCTTTGCCCAGCTAGAAAGCCGTTCTAAATACACCACTATTTTGTAATTACTAAAAAAAAATGCCGATATTGGCTGCTGCTACTGAACAAATCCACGAAAAAATTGAAATCATAAAAAAAATATCTTTAAACAACCACAATTTTTAGTCAAATATTAAGAAATGATTCAACAAGCAAAAATCATTTCATTCATAAACGCTAAATACCAAGCGGAACCGAACAGCGTAAATTTGTTTCTCTCTAGTACGTAACTAATATGTCCATAATTCTATGCAGGATTTCTGAAATTTTAACATTTAATAACGTTGTCATTTTCTCGAAACTAAAAATTCTGTTGCACATTCATAATGTTCTACCCCTACTACATTACCCTATTTTTTTTTTGGTAATTACAAAATAGCGGTGTATTGTATACTACTAAATATTCGCCAATATTAATTTAAGGTATACTTCTCCAGGTATTCCCTGGATGGTGCTGCCGGGGGCTTTGTGCCGGCCGCCCCGGTTCACTGCAAGTTGTGCTTAGAAGAACACACCGTTGAGAAGATCACTGTAGTCGCTGGCTGCGGTTGCATGTTCTGTACGAGGGTAAGTTTCTTTACTTTATAATGTTTTTACGTGATTTTTTTCAGCTTCTGTACCAAATAACTAGCAAATAATAGGTTTTGTAGCTTGGGTACCAAATAAAACACTTCTTGAGTAACAAACCACACATCCGCCTGGTGCGGCAGTCTGACAACCAGTGGCCACCGAACGCTTACTGCCTAGATTGCCTAGTCAGCTACACCAGTCGGTGTGGTATTTTTTAATACATTACAGCTTTGATTTTGACTTTATAATGTGTATTTTTCAGCTTTATTTGTAAGTTTGGTTAAAACTCGCCAAATGCATCAAAAAGACGACGCTATAGGGCATCGTATACTGAAAAAAATTTAGTAAGTCATGCCTCAAACATAGATATTCAGTTCTCGATTGAGTTTTCCCTAAAAATATATGTTTGAGGCTCAAATCAGACTCAGGCATTGTTTCTGCATACGAACCTAAGTGTGTAGGGAACCTAGGAACCCTAACCTGAGTGTTATAAGAAATTAATCAATGCTAATATTATGTTTCTTGTTTATCGACTAACTGTCCTAAAGATTTATAATGAATGTCCCAAAAGTTAAGATCTGTGTAGCTGTCATCCTCGCTATAGTACTTAGTTACTTTCCAAAACTGTAGGGATTTAATAGCTACCTGACTTACTCGCTGTAGTAGTTTCTTTCCAAAACCGTGGATTGAATAGCGCTAAACAAAACTTAAAACAAAAAAAAAAATTGCAGTCATCAATTATCTACCTTTTATGTCAAGATAATCAGGTTAAAAGCGTTCAAACGTACTACTAATGCTCCGTTGTATCACAGTAGTATCTCCAACCAATTAGGACAAACCCACACCATTACCTTCTGATATGCAAGTACGCCCAATTACCCTAATGAGGCTGACACAGGCATGTCAATAACGCGCGATCAACCAAAACAACACCGACATAGCTCACAGAGTTTAGTAAGTACGTTGAAGTGAAGTAATAGCGCAAAGAACCGACAACCGTTGGGTTCAAAGTCAAAATATATTTATTCAGTTGATTATGATTATGATGACTTTTTTGTCAAGTCAAATCAGTCATAGACAAGTCGGCCTTACTTGGCTTTGAAATAAAAATGATGGTTGTTTGTTTTCAAAACCATCAGAAACCTTTTCGATCATATCAGACATCACATACCTAATACACTTTCATTCCAACTGCTAACACTTTGATTTGAGCTAAGACACGTTAAAATTGTAGAACATGACATAACAATGTTGGTTAAAATACCACCAAAATTACACAACAGAACTCAAAATAACACTAGAAAAACAATTAAAATGGAAAAGCTATGTGACTTCCCAAAGTGACAGAAAACGAATCCCCGACTGAATCTCATAATGTCTGAAATTCAAATGACGTGCTTTTGTGACTGAAGGTAAAAGTGGCTTCTTCCTAAGAGCCTGTCCAGATGGGGCGTTTTACGCGCGATTCCTCAATCGCGCGTAAAACGCGAGCAACTATTTGGTGGGAGCGCGCGTAAAACGCGGCATCTGGACGCAATATAAATTGAAACGCGCGAGGGCACTCGCGCGTAAAACGCTCCATCTGGACAGGCTCTTAAATGTTCTAGTGTCAAAATATTGAATCCCAAAATATCTGAAATTGTTCATAACAACGTTCTCAAAATGCGTGATATCAGTACCTACCTACCACACAATCTCACAAAGATTGAAACAAATAAGACTAAATTTTAATAAATTACATAAAAAATCCCACTCCAACCAACTGAAGCGGATTAACTAGTTTTCTTTCTTAACAAAACAAAGCATAATGTATCACAAAGATCACTTCCTAAAGCGAGGTGAGTGTACGTACCAGTGTATGCGCCCAGGTTCTCAAATGGCGACTAAGAACTGAAAGATGAAACCTAGGACGCACCCCGATGGACTGACGTTGTAAATATTGCAGGAAGGCTTGGTTCTTCCGGGATAAGCATATGGGAGGTCTATGTTTTTAGTAATAAACTTCAGACAGGAGCAATGCAGATATCAACGACGCAATATAACGTGAAGCGTACTACTTTGTGCATTGTATTTACTTGGAAGGTAAATAGTGACATGTAAAGAAAGCAAATTGTAATATCTAGTTCAATCTACGTCTGTGTTGTGTACATATCACAATACATAGACACAACCACTCTCAATCATAGGAAGTAGCTGTGTTAATTAGTTGCTATGAATCACCGGTGCTGGTTGTTAATTAATCTACGTCTTCATATAGAACTAGACTACACGTGGACGAAATTGCGATTGCTAGAGTAATGATAATCAAACCTAGCTAAAAGTGGTGTTCACGATGAAGAATTGTATCTCTCCATCAACTCCAAAGAAAGTCGTAAGAAGCGACTAAGGATTATGTGAAAAAACGGTAGGAACCAAGCCGTAGTTTGTTGCCTGTTCTTCTTTTCTTGGTCGCGTGGAACTGGCGGTAAGTCTAGGTGCCAGTTCCTTTAGCTAGCTTTAAGACGTTTCAAAGTGATCCTTGTAGTACAACTGAATAAAGAATTAATGTTGAATTTGAATTTAAGGGAAAGGGCGGGGCTTTCCTGAATACATAACCAATCCAACGTTCAATCTTTACCAATCAATTTACCAGGCTCTGATGGCTATGCCAGATAACGCAACTTCAGAGTCTCTTTGTTCATACCTATTTTCAACTCTACTCTCCAACTACTTTGTAACCGCTCTGAACTCTAATAATTGACCCTTAGATGAGACATACACGAGCTAGCAACAGCTTTCTGAAGTGACTTGATGAGTCGCAATCTGGGCTATTATTATACCTCGATCTATGGACCTGCAGCCTTACTGCCAAGTTTGCTGGAGTTCTCTGACGATAGACAGACAACTCCTGATTTATTTAAACCAACCGGCAGCAAGCCTTGTAAAAATATTTGAAGCAGTTGGAATTAGGAGTTGTATATATGCCCGGCGACCTTCACCCTAACTAGTCGGTAAGGCTCATTGTGTTCCTAACATAGAAAGGACTTCATTACTTCTTAACCCTAGCTCACTAACCTTAATTTCGAGTAACGTTATCACTAACCATTCGTAGATTTTACGACGAATTAAAACTTCAATATAAATATAATCAACTTTATTTATGACATTAAATGACCTTAATTAGCAGTCTTCGTTTTCTTAAAATCAAGATAACAATAAATGTTTTAGAAAAAACCTACATTGAACAATGATTGCACATAGCAACAATATGCTCTCTGCAAATTGCTTTTTTGCAGCCCTTGCAAAAGGTCGTCGTCATACGATGTTTTTTTGCAGGGCAGTATCTGCATGTTTTGCGAGTTCTGGGAACATCTTGACTAGAACCTTCTGGAGGGTCATTAAACCTCAAGATCTCCACGATGCTTTGCTTCAAATTTCGTGGCAAAGTGACAGTTTGATATCTTTCTCCCAGTCAAGGCTTCATCATGTCGTCTGCCATTTCTAATGCAAAAAGCCTTCTTTTCATTGTTTTTTTTTCCATTTCTGATCGCATTGGAAACGTAGATGACATATGCATTTACTAAATACAGATTTAGGATGTCGTAAAACAAGCATAGAGGCCATCGATTGGTCTTACGGCTGGTACTCATAATCGAGTACATCTGGTCCACAGTATCAACCGCACCTTTTATAGAGTTGTAAAATTCAATAATTTCTGGTTTCTTTGAATTGGTATTGATGACAGGTTAATCATGTGTGGTAGAAAGCAGGTAAACAACCTTATTTGGTTTATATGACAGCACTAACGTCAATTTCCGTCTCCAAATGATTATCATCCTCGGATTCAGATGACTGTGGTTGATCTTCGGGGAATGACTCCAGGTCAGATTCAGCTAACTACTGTGAAATTCTGTCATTTTGACTCCTCAAGTCCATCTGAAAGTACTTATATATAACATAAAGAAGATCAATTTTATATCTAAATAAACAACAAAACATCAAAAGTTAAATACAAACATTGAAATCTATTAATGATAGAATAATCTACTGTAATTATTACGTCTTATTATAACATAAAAATAATACGTTCCCATAGTAATTATTGAAAATTTTTAATAAATAAATAAATGCACAACCTTGAAAAAAGTAACATGCTTACTAACCTTACGTAATTTTTACGACGATCAAGCTATATATCCGAAACTAGGTAACGTGCATCCGCAATGAGTGTGTGCGGGTCACCAATGGAGCGAACTAGGAAGGTACTGAGAGCGGCCGGGGTCACGGGGGTGGGGATCTTACCGAAACACAAAATGTGCAAGGTACACGTCGTAATTTTTACGAATGGTTAGTGATCTAGGGTTAATGATGACTTCAGAGGTGACTAAGGGAACGCGGTAGTCCTGGCGTATATAGACCCATCATTTCTTCTTTTGGATGTCTGTTATGTAAGAGGCGACTGAAGGAATGCACCAAAGGCTGAGCCTGCCAAGTGACTGCAGTAGACCCCCCACAAAATAAATTGGCATATGAGTGTTTTTTTTATTAAACTCGTTCAAGATAAGTTTACTCCCACTCAATACACAAACGACATAAACTTCGATAAGATGACCTGACTTATACAGCCAGTTTACCAGTCGCTGGTCACCGAACTAAAGAAAATGCGATTTAATTACAATCATGATAAACAAAAATAGAGCAATCGTTTCCACTTGCCTCTACCAAATTTTTCGCTTGTTAAACCCTGAACGAATGCCAGTTGCGATCAGCTTTAGCTATACTTTGTTTGTATTTCGAATTATCTCGAAGACTACTCAACCGAAGTCTCAGTGAATCTGACCTCGATACCCGAATTATCTTAGTGCTTGAACACGCACTGTTATTGACCCACTAGTGTTTGTTTACAAATATTGTTATCGGCTTTAAATCACCAGTATTTCTGTCGTTTGAGTCATGGTTTTGAGGCAACGACCCCACTGGTTCCGGATCCAGGTCAAGCAAATGAAGGCTGATGGTTTGTCTTGTCTGCACTACGTTCGGAAGTTTTTCTCGCATGTTTGTTCAGAGTTTCAGACGGCATGCAGACTGATGCGTGAGGGCTATTTTTTTTATGCCAGGGATGTACTAGAATTTTCTTTTGTCTGATTCCGTTTTCAGCAAGGTCGAGTATTTTAAAAACAAAGTACATATTCATCTTTGTTTTTAACCAGTTTGACTGACTCACCGAGGCATTAATCCCCGTACCCGTGCTTCACAAAGGGTGTACAACACAATCACCAACGTAACTCAAAAATAACGGTTAAGCATGACACGATTCGAGACGCCCCGTCGCCCGTTCCAGTTTTGTGCATCTACCCTCATTTAAGTACCAAATAAACATTGTAATGCTGTAAAATGTGAGATTTACGTATATTTACGGTTTACCTTCACATGTTCCGACAAATCGGCAGTTCCGTATCGTTTCTTAATCGCTATGGAACACTTCAAACGTCAAGGTAACATAGACCAGACCGAAACGGTTACTTCTTTATTTTTAGCTCCGGAAATCAAAAATCATTCCGGAATTGTTTTAATTTTAATTTGTTATTTGCTTAATGAAAGCTATTAGTATATTAATGGATACAAAAACGTGTTAAACCAATCGACTATAAAATGACATCGAGCTATGTATTTTTGAAATTAGGTTCGTATTTTCATTAAGTCTGTTTTTTTTGCTTTGATTTTTATCATCTTCAAAACCTTTTAACTGACCACATCAATGTAAAGTTACGAGTAACCTACTTAGAAGGCCTACTGCTTGGCTACATTTCCATTAAGCTTGACTACATTTGAATTAGTTCTTACAAAGAGCTGTACTGCTTGACTTTTTGACATCATGCCAACAGGTTCATTCTACCATCGCACTGCTTGCCATAGGCAGAGAGTTCATCCTCACACCTTAGAGCCTGGGTGGTCGCGCACCGTTCGGTTTCAAAGGAACTTCCTCCCGCGAACACTCAGGCTGTGGAATGATCCCTGCTGAGGTTTTCCCTAAGAACTATAGCATGGGGTTCTTCAAAAAGGGCGTTTTAAAAGTTATAAAGGGTCGGCAACGCGCTTGTGGTTCCTCTTGTATTGCAGGCGTCCATAGGCATAACCGCTTCCCATCAGGTGGGCCGTATGCTTGTTTGTCAACTTAGTTGTATAAAAAAAACTAAGTAAGAACTGCTCGAAATGTATCCACTGATTTTCAAATACCCGTGAAGTTATAGATAAGATATCATACGTCATCACCCTTACAGCCTCAGCCAGAGGTCGTCGACCTTCAGGAATGGATGTCAACTAGAATGTTAGCCTAGAACTTGATGTTTATTATGCTATCCGTTATAGATGCTGTTTGTGTACGTGCCTGGCGCTTTGCTTGTCAAGGTGATTCAATCTCATACATTTTATTAAAATGATAATGTCACAGTAGCCTCAAGCTGATGGAAATTAAACTAAGTATACATTATATATTTGCAAGAACCAAGGTCACCGACATAGCTCGTAGAGTACCTAAGTTGAAGTGGCAATAGTCAGGCCATATAGCTCGAAGAACCGACAACCGTTGGGGAATAAAAGTTCTCGAATGGCGACCACGAACCGGAAGACGAAGCGTAGGGCGACCACTCTCCAGATCGACCGACGACATTGTTAAGATCGCGGGAAGTCGATGGATGGAAAGAGCTCAGAATCGTTCTTTTTGGAAATGTGTAGGGGAGGCCTATGGCCAGCGGACTTCTTCAGGCTGATGATGATGATGATTTGCAAGAAGTATGGTGTACATACAATTAGGTCATAGGGTATGTAAAAAAAACTGGTCTTCACGCAGTTCAGTTCGGACGCAGGGCGCATTATAGGGCACGTTCCTGACGTGCGTGACCTGTGAGGCCTTGCTTTGTTATAGGCGATGGTTACCACTTGGCATCCGGTGAGCCATAATATGCTTGATTTATCAACAAAAAATAACATAAAAACAAAATGATTTGGATGAGATTTCTTCATGAAACTTACGAAATAAAAATTAAAACTGTCTCCTGACTTAATTCGAGCCTCAAGCAAAGGCTTTTTGATACTTTTTAATGGAGAAGGGCTGAAGGGCAAGTCCCACTGTAAATTTCGTCTACGAAATGTAGTTTTCGTTTCGCCTATTTGTCTGTCACTATTGTATGGAGAAAAGATGAGACAGCAAAAATATGTGACGTAGAAACGATCCAAACGAGTTTTTGTCTCATCAATGTTCTATATTAAACAGAGAGACACTTGCTCTCACGATAACAACATTTGGTAGACGAAATGTAGTAGGAAAACTCCGACTACTAAATGTTGTGTTCGTAACGCCTATTTGTCTCTCTCTATTGTATGGCAAAAATACGTTACGTTCCCATACAAACGGCGCATGATCGCATTTCTACTGTATTCTGTGGACTGCACTCAAGCATTGTTTTAGCCAAGCTTCAGCACGTGGCTCTACAACTGTTCACACCTGTGTCAGGACAGGTGCGAAGATATTAATACCAGTGGAAACAAATAACAAACAAGATTAAATGTAACACGATGTGTTACATCATCCCTCGTTGACAATTGACCATGCGATTTGTTGGCGCTCGTGCCAAACGCTAACTTACGTTGTTCTTCTAGCTTCGCAAAATGGCGCATAGATTCTCGTAGTTTTACGGTCTAGGCCATAGGTTCCCATGGACCCCTGGGGGTCCACCTGGACCACGTTGGTAATCAATGGTCTAGGCGTTTGCGGTCTGTGGGTGAATTCTGCGGTCACCTAATACAGCAGCAAATTCCAAAAAAAATGGTCCTTCCTGGAATGTATGGCCCTATGGCCAGCCCAGTATCCAGCAATAAGGTTCTTTACGCTGATGATGATGAAACCAGCATGATACTTGTTATAGGCGATGGTTACCACTTAATATCAGGGGGTCCACATGTTTGTTCCATCAGCACGTTGTATAAAAAAAAGTTGGTTGCGTTGTTAGTGGTTTACAGCTGCCTGCCACACAAATTCGTCTGTTGTTAAAAGTTGAATAACTACTTCTTCTTCTTATCGTGTCAGTGATTCTTTAGAACCAAGTGTGGTGAAAAGATTTTAAGTGCGCCTCAAAGAGGCTCCTTTCGTGCACTTGACACATATTTTCGAACTATTTAGGTTCTACGATATGCCGGTTTTCTCACGATGTTTTCCTTCACCATTTGAGAGCACTGACATAATGTATATAAATTTTTGGGCAGAAAAACTCATTGGTATACGACTGGATTTGAACCCACGACCTTAGGATCGGAAGGCGAGGCCACTACCACTAGACCACCAGTGCTTTCCAGTGAGTCTCAGTGAATAACTACTTCCTACCTCTATTTAGTGATATACATAAATGCCATCCTTACAATTTATTTTACGTATTACGCTAACTGGCCAATGGTGTTTTGTCTAACGGGTGTTACTTATGGTTTCAGCTTAAAGTTACTTGAAAAAAGTGCATTTTTGCAATGAACATTGGTCATGCGTGAATGTCGTGATCACAGACACATTAAAAAAAAACATAAACATGTAGAGGACAGTCCTTCAAAAAATAAGGTCGTAAATGAAAATGAACACATTTAAGTTTCAAAGTCTCACGTTGTATTTTTTTGTAAAATAATTATTTTCTTGTGGTCCGGTTTTCGATGTAGCTCAGGTCAATGCTCTTTCTGAATACCTTTTTAGAGCATGGTACATTAACTTTGTGTTGTATTTTTCAACCTTTCGCAGTCATTATTAAAATGAATTATTCTGAAGGTTGTATATTTTATACCTTTTAATAAAATTTTAATGTTTCTCAAAATATGTTTTTTTAAACGTGTGTTTTAGTTAGGGGTTTCGGTAGGAATTGATGATTAGTCAAAACATTTGTCTATTTATTTTAGTATCACCTGAAAATGTTTCTCGTCTACTAATGTATTATTTTTGACACGAATTAGGTGTCTCTTGTTTCTCGTAAATAAAGTTTAATGCCTCATTGTTCACTGTGGTTAGTTCCAGTCGAAGAAACGCATATCTATGCTTTGAAATTATACTGTATATTTCGAAATAGAAGATGACTGTCCATTCTTCAAGACCGTACAAACACATTCATTTTCGATTCAAGGTTGTCTGACAAAAAATCTATTAGATGCAACTGTCTGTGTGTTTTTAAGCAGAATACTGTATTTCTATGTGTCATAGTAATCAATAAAGAGTTATCTATCTGTCTATCTGTCTGCATAAGTCTGACTGTATATTATTAAAAGGCTCGCTGAAGCTATCTCGACCAAAACTTTTCTTCTAAGCGAACAAAAACGTGACGAATCAGGCAAGCAAAATAGCCTACCGGATTTCAAGCCTATTGGCAATCAGATTAAGTGTGGAAGTGTTATATGGCACAAAAGCTAGCCATGGCACTGCGTTCATGAATCCTTAGAGACCTAGCAAACCCTGGACGAATCGTCTCATGATGAATGGTTTGATGACGCGTTGGCACTAAGGTGAATTCACGGAATATCGATGGGTTTTAGCCGGTATGCCACTAGTTAGGTGGTGAGCCCGACAGACCCCTCCGGCTCTCCTCAGGCCGGGGGACATGCGTAATGCATTTTCCCATCGAAAAAAAAAAAAAAAAAAAAAAGAGGTTTTGGCAATAAATATGTTGTAATTTTTTTTTCAGATTAAAGTAGCTTACTTATGCCGCAGATGAATGAGGGTAGGCCAATATCGTGGTGAATGAGAGCAAAGAGAGGCCTATGTCCAGCTGTCCATTTTAGACCACAGCTGGTCATATGCCTCTCTTTGCTCTTAATCTTCTCTTAATCTTTGCTCTTATCCGATAAGTCGAGCTGCGGCTGATGTGATTACTTAGACTTAGGCCAAGGTTTGCTTTGGAAAAGTTCAATGCACTTGTGTATTGGAGGTAGACCTTAAATGCCTCGGAAAAATATATTTCACACGCGCATAAATTCGCAGCAAAAAGCTAGTTAGTAATATAACTAACTTTATATTGAACTAACTATAGTGCACGTAGTACCTGTGATAAGTGGTAGTTCGGTTTCAATGGAGTCGTTTCCAAGAATTCTTACTGTACAGTAGAGCTGGACGTAGAACGCTGATTAGAGAGAAACGTTGCATTGTGTATTGATGACTCGAGAGTCGAGGCGAATCCAATGCGAGATTCATTGAGGTACTGTACCCGAAGTCGGAGTTTTGCTACCAGATTTCGTCTACGAAATGTTGTTTTCGTTTCGCCCATTTGTCTCTCTATTGTATAGAGAAAAGATCAGGCAAAACTACGTTACGAAGTTAGAGTTGTTGTCTCATCAATTTTCCATGCAAAAGAAAGAGACACGTGCTCACTCGAAAATAACATTTGGTAGACGAAATCTGGTAGCAAAACTCCGACTTCGGGTACTGAAGTATTCAGTTACAAGTTCATGTTACTTCATGCTTTGTAACTATGCTATCTATTGTTTGAAATAAGGAATATATTCTTTGCTATATTAGACGGTATTGTTGGGGCTAAAAATTACTAAGAATCATATTTGGATTCTTCTAACGGTGTATAGCAGCAAAATAACCCAACTTTGAATACATGGAATCACTTACCTAACTAATAGAACATTTTTATTTTATGCTAAATAACTATTCACATTGTAAGTGACTGTCTTTTAGTGAATTTATTTATTTAAACCTAATTCACTTTTCGACTTAATGGCCAAACGGCTGAACCGATTTTGATGGAATTTCTATAGAACCAATGTTTTTATATAAAAAAAAATCTAATCGGCTTAAAAATTACGTAGTTTTACTATAACATATATTTGGGTTTTCTATATTTGGGTTTTTCTGGCGAAGTGTGTGATTCTATATTTACGGCCCCCACCTGATGGTAAGCGGTCACCGTCGCCCATAGACACCAACAACACCAAGGGTGCGGTTGTTGCGTTGCCTACCCTGGAGGAGTTTTTTAACGTTTATTTCAGTCTTTTAAAAATATGTATAGTTCACTGTTCAGTTATCTGATTGTCAAGTGCGTTATCTTATACCTTTAAACGAGAAAATCTTGTATGTATATATATATTTAGGATCTCGGAAACTGAGCCAACAATTTTCATGAAATTAAGTATACAGGGGTTTTCGGGGACGATAAAACGATCTAGCTAGGATTCATTTTCAGAAAATGAGTCTGTTCGTTAAAAAAAAACTAAAAACATAAACTGAAATTGTGACTGCTCCTGCCATCTATTGACGATTGTGAGCAACTAACTGCAAGCATGTCCAGTAGATGGCGTTGTTCAGTAAGAATAAACCAGTAAAGATAATAATATGCTTCTTATGATTTCTTAAAAATACAAATTAACGAAAAAAATTCCGAGCGAAGCTCGGTTACCAACTGCTAGTAGAAGTATGAAGTGCGAGCCTTACCGCTTCTCGTTCGTCCCAAAGTATTCTATTATCTCCTATGTCCCGTGAAAATAAAACATATTCCAGATTTCCCGCTCGGCACGTCTAATGCAATATTCATCCAGTGCGCGTGTCTGAATTATTCAATCGTGTCGCGGCGAGGTGCGTCAGCTGTTCGCAATTGAGTGTGGGCAATGCTGGGATGCGACAGAGTCTAAGAATGCTCTATAGAAACAAAAGTCTTTATTGTTGTTACAAATTAACATAATGATGTAATAACAATAATAAAAAAAAAACTATTAAAACACTAATAAGCCGATTTTGATAAAATTTATATGAGACCAATCTTTCAAATAAAAAAATAAAAAAATATATTATGCTATAACAAACATGAAAAAATACAACCGAATTGAGGACCTCCTCCTTTTTATAACGCTTTTATTAGCTTCACCTGTATGTATGTATGTATGTATGTATGTATGTATGTATGTATGTATGTATGCATGTATGTATGTATGTAACCGTCCCCTTTGAGCTCGATTTTGTCCTACTTTGAACGATCAGATTTGATTCAAACTTTGCACACCTGTCAAAGGTCGATGACGATGCAATAATATGAAAAAAAAATTAAAAAAAAATGAAAAAAAATTGAAAAAATAAAAAAAAAACCTTCTTTGAACGATCAGATTTGATTCAAACTTTGCACACCTGTCAAAGGTCGATGACAATGCAATAATATGAAAAAAAAAAAAAAAATGAAAAAAAAAATGGAAAAATAAAAAAAATACCTACTTTGAAAGATCAGATTTGATTCAAACTTTGCACACCTGTCAAAGGTCGATGACAATGCAATAATATGAAATAAAAAATATGAAAAAAAAAAAAAACTAAAAGTAAAAAAAAAATTATAGTTTAAAAAACTAAAAAAAAAAACGCTTTTATAACTAATTGAACTAAAAATTTAAAAATAAAAATGTAATAATCAATTGAAAAATTTATATTATTGTACAAAAAGCGTGGGGGGCTTGATTTTGATTGTTGTAAATGTTTTATCAATAGTTTATTATATCTGAAGTTATTATAATAAATTATAGTTTAAAAAACTAAAAAAAAACGCTTTTATAACTAATTGAACTAAAAAGCTAAAAATAAAACTGTAATAATCAATTAAAATTTTACATTATTGTACAAAAAGCGTGGGTTGCTTTTTATAATAACTTCAGATATGATAAAATATTTACAACAATCAAAATCAAGCCCCCCACGCTTTTTGTACAATAATGTAAAATTTTAATTGATTATTACAGTTTTATTTTTAACTTTTTAGTTCAATTAGTTATAAAAGCGTTTTTTTTTAGTTTTTTAAACTATAATTTATTTTTTACTTTTTAGTTTTTTATTTTTTTCATATTTTTTTTTCATATTATTGCATTGT
Source organism: Thera obeliscata (assembly GCA_947578465.1). Lineage (NCBI taxonomy): Eukaryota > Metazoa > Arthropoda > Insecta > Lepidoptera > Geometridae > Thera > Thera obeliscata. The sequence goes on from OX387915.1 coordinate 2,453,450, forward strand.
CATCGACCTTTGACAGGTGTGCAAAGTTTGAATCAAATCTGATCGTTCAAAGTAGGTTTTTTTTAAAAAATTTTATTTCTTTTCATTTTTTTTTTTTTTTTCATATTATTGCATTGTCAACGACCTTTGACAGGTGTGCAAAGTTTGAATCAAATCTGATCGTTCAAAGTGTTTTTTTTTTATTTTTTTTATTTCTTTTCATTTTTTTTTTATTTTTTTTTCATATTATTGCATTGTCATCGACCTTTGACAGGTGTGCAAAGTTTGAATCAAATCTGATCGTTCAAAGTAGGACAAAATCAAGCTCAAAGGGGTCGGTTACATACATACATACATACATACATACATACATACAGGTGAAGCTAATAAAAGCGTTATAAAAAGCACCCCACGCTTTTTGTACAATAATATAAATTTTTCAATTGATTATTACAGTTTTATTTTTAAATTTTTAGTTCAATTAGTTATAAAAGCGTTTTTTTTTAGTTTTTAAACTATAATTTATTTATTTGAAGTCGGTTAAAAAAAGATCGAAATAGAAGCGATTGAAGTTGTAGCAAGAAGTAATAACATTAAAACAAATACCAAACAGATTCGTAGGTAGTAACTAGCTTGAACGATTGTGAACTAATAGTGATTTTTTCCTGCTCCATTAGCAGGAAAAGATGAAAGAAACAATAAATCAGCCTAATTTTATAATTACTGTTTTGTTTGACCACTGTGGTTGTGGTCAGACACTTGCGACTATATACGATACCTACATTAATATATTATTAATTTATTACTAATGCAACTTGTACCTAATATAATATTTGGTACAAGTTGCCGCCCGCGGCTTCTCTCGCCCCGTTTCCGTATTTTTTTCTGGATAAAAAGTATCTAATGTCCGTCTCCTGGTTTTAAGCTACCTCTCCACCAATTTTCAGCCAAATCTGTTCAGCCGTTATTGAGTTATAATATAAATACGACTTTTTCTTATACATATGATTCAAAACTAATCCATCCCACGTGAACCATACATTTTACCAGGATAAAAAGTAGCTTATGTGCATTGCATGTATTAGATCAGGGCAACTTTATATTAAAAAGAAAATATAGAATAGTAAGTAAATGATTTAATTACATCAAAGGCATCATCAATCAATTTACACTTTATTTAACTAAATTATAGCTTTAGCCACGTTATTCAACACAAAACTACCTTACAGTAAAAATACATCAACTAGGTACTTAGCTTAACAATCAAGGGGTGTACTCAGAGCCGAATCACATCGACAGTACACAGAACGAAACGATAACCTTCTCCTTCGAGTCTCAAGCCCAGAATAATCCACCGTCCCGCCTAGCCTCAGTCAGGCGACCAACATGACAGTTGATAGACCGCGCCCCCTATCGGCAATATCGTCCTCCGTTCTGCGTAGCTTCTGACTACCAATAACAATTTATTGATATAATAAATTGTTATTAATTTCGAACAAATAATAATAAAATATAATATTATTTATGAAATGGTTTTAAAGCAACTACAATGTTCTTAAATTAAATAAACTAAAATAGCTTTTTATTTTAAACATTAAAGACTATCCTTCAGTCTTACTTCAATAATCATTATTATTTTAATACAGATTTATAAAAGCATTTAAATATCAAATTAAACTATTTATAAAAACCAATTTCTTATCAATCATTTCAAAACTTATAAAGATTATTACTCATTTCTAAAAATATAATAATAAAATAAAATAAATCTATTATTTTGAATAAATTTTAGCCCCTATTATCTACTAGATACGACACATGCATGTGGGATTATAGTCTGGATAGACTATAATCTATATCTGTGCCTAATTTTATCCAAATCCGCTCAGTCGTTTTAGCGTTATTGAGTAGACATAGACATAGACATAGACATAGACATAGACATAGACATAGACATAGACATAGACATAGACATAGACATTTATTTATTTACTACATAAGCACACAAAAACCAGTAAAATACAAGGACACTAACAGAAGAAAGATACAAACAATACATTGATACTGAAGAAGTGCGTCGTGTTTCTGTGTGCTACAGCAGCAAAAGGGCCTTGACTCAGCATAATGCCTAGCTTCTGTAAGGAAGCTATGCGCTGGTATTCTGTCAAGACCGTAAGCCAATAGACCTTGTGAGACACATTTTAAATAAATAAATAACAAACAAATTGAGTAACAAACATCCATCCATACTTACAAACTTTCGCGTTTAAAATATTAGTACTAATATTTTAAACTAAAATTTTGACACGAAGTTATTTATTAATAAATAACTACGTGTCAAAAGTGCTCCATAAAAACAGGGATATTGCAAAGAAAATGCATAGGCACGAACTAGGTCAAAAATAACTCGTTTTCAACCTTCCCTTAGGTTAAATCAACTCTTACCTCGGAGATAGGTCAGCAAAGTTCACCGACCTTCCAATCCAGGTCAGCTTCCATGTATCGCGATTCGCTGTTGGAAATAGCACTGTAGCTTTTGCGATAAAGCTTGAATGGATAAAATGGACAAGCACATTACAAATTCCAAACTAGCCATGAAAATTCAATGGGCTCTCGACTGTAGTCTTCTGCCAGAGCATTCGATTTCTTGGTTCTTTACTTAAGATTTTTCGAAGATATCCAAATGACCCACTTACTATTATATTTTTTATACAACTTGCTGATGCAACAAGAATTGGCCTATAACAAAGCTTTGCCTCGTAGGTCACGCACGTCAGGAACGTGCTTTATGATGCACTACCCTGCGTCTATCAGCTTGAGGCAGATGTTCAGCCTCACGTGCCAGTAATTTCACCGGCTCCCACACCCTTTAAACCGAAACACAGCAATGCCTTTCACGGTAGAAATAGGCATGGTGGTAGTACTTCCCCGGACGAGCCCTGCACAAAGAGCTCTACTACAAAAATACAAACTCGTATAACATTTGTTGCTTCGCATGCTTGACTGGATCTCGGCATTGGATGAGCGATTCAACACGGTTGAAAGTAAATGTCGCGGTGTCAATGTTCTGCTTCATGGTTCTTGTTTGATAAGAGCGACGAAAGAGAATTTATAATTACGAGATATCGAAGGTCTTAGATGTGGAAAATACCTTTGAGCGATACTCTCATTAGGATCAGTCAGTTCTGTACTACTCGTCTTTCCCGTGGATTAGTTAAAGCTAGATTGAGAGGACAAAATAGGTGCTAGGAATTGGACGAGCTTAATCCAACGTCCCGTACATGGCATGGGCGGTAAGAAGCTCTGACGCCGTTTATAAAAATAATCTATTTCGATCCAAAGGCCTGTATATTTATTTTTATAACACAACCTTCACCTTTGAACGTATTTATTAAATGCTAAAAATAGCCCGTTAGAATTCATCATTGCCTTATTGCGAAATATTTTTTAGAATAGCAGTAAAAATTTGGTGTTCGACGTAACCACGCTTCTTTAAATATGCAAAGCCAGTTGGCGGACAGACGCCTTTGCATTTTCATAGAAATCGAAATCAATATATCTAGATCTAGTACTTTGGTTTCCTTGAAGAAAATTATCGCCGCATAGCCTTGGCCTTCGAATTTATTCATATTGATTTCAGTCAGTTTTATTAAGACCTTCACTCAGTTCCCGGGTTTCTTTAATGGGTAATATTTTATATCTTTGGTGTCTTGACAATTTCATATCAATCTCTTTCAATGTAAACTGAACTTCTCTTACAAAATTAATTCTTTAATAAATTATCATTAGTAAGGCTATAAATCATTTCACAGTTTCAGACGTGATTTCTACAGTCATTGTGATGTTCAGATATGCGAATGCTTTATTGGTGTGCCCAATTCGCGATTTTTTATCTTCCTGCAATCCCATTTGCATGTTAATCACGCAATCATTAGGTGCTGGTCACAAGAAACCTCGTCCTCCTTTCTACACCATCTCGAAATTAAGGCTACACACAATATCTTTTTCTTAACACTTAAATTACATGGCTCGTTGTTTCTTTAATTTTAATGGGGAAATCTGAGAACTCCTTTATTTTGACGAATGACGTCTTTAGACACGCGTATTTCTGCATTTCTCGAATTGGTTTTCTCGCAATTCAGTTATATTAAATTATACCTATATTATTATGGTTTTTGTTTCCTTGGTGTGACGAGCAAAGCCAGTTACTCGATTACTGCGATTTAACTTTTTAGCCTTTCTTTTAACTTTTTTGATGGGCTTTAAGATGTTCTATTGATTTCGTTCCTTCTGTACTCGTATTTCAAGTTTCTCTCTGATTTCTACATCAACATTTTTATCTGATCGATAGAAACCATTTATTTCTCTAACCCATATTTCAGATCTGAGGCTTCATAGTTTGTCTAGATTTCTCCATGAAAATGATTACTCATAACGTTCTCGATTATGTAAATGGCATTAACGATCTCCTATGTAAAATGTGAACGCGCTGAATGTTGTTTAGCTGATTTGATAGAAACAAGTATGCAAGATGCTCTACGACCAGTTATTAGCTGATGAAGATTTTTTTATCTTCTCGCCAATGCGACTTTCCATCTGTATCTAACTTAATTAACCCAAGCCCATGCTTATTTTAAGATTCTGTAGTGTCTGTTGTATCATGATTTACAAGGCCGAAGGGACCGTTCCTAGGTAAGTTACTTGGCTTAGCTATGAATTCAAGCTATCTAGGTAAGCAGTCTTCTAATCACAGTGTGCTCAATCGAAAGAGGGCGGGTAATCTGAAGATCTAGGCTAGTGACTCCGCGCTGGCCAGTCGTCCTACTTCTCTGGCATACTTTGCACATGCACAGCTTGAAAAGAAAATAGGCAGGAAAGCTTGCTTACTAAAACATGGATAATAGAAAACGATGACTTACGTTGAACAAGCAATGTATGGAAGAGCGAGTGAGACTTGCATCTTGGAGGTTCCTCCAAGAGGTCCTTCTTCTGTGGTTCGAATTGATTCCAATTGTTTTTTATAAATCTGAGATGGCTCATATTCAATCATCTGGTCTACCATTGAACAGAAATCCTAAGGGTTTTATGTCAAAATTCCGTCAAAACTTAAAATTGGGATCAGAATCGCATTCAAGGGTAGGCCGGACTGTTTGTGTAACTAATCTATGGTGAAATCCTTCTTCTTCTACCTGCCCTTATCCCCCTATATGTGGGATCGGCACAACATGTCTTCCTCCTCCTCCATTCCCCTCTGTCAGCCATCATCTCTGCATTCAGTTTCAGTCCTCTCTTATACATGTCATCTTTTATTTTCATCCATGTTTTCTTTGGTCTACCTCTGCTCACATATCCATCCACGTCCATACTCATCACTCTCCTAGTCACATGACTTTCATCCCTTCTCATTTCTATGGCGAAATGCATCCATACCTAATCATAAAAAGCAGCCAAGTGCGAGTCGGACTCGCCCATGAAGGGTTCCTTAGCATCAAATAACATAATATAAAGGTTTTTGTAGTTCGTCGAAAGGTAAATTGCGGTTTACGATTTATGATGTATAAAAAAAAAACTACTGACTAGATCTCGTTCAAACCAAATATCGTTGGAAGTTTGCATAGTAATGTACAACATATATTTTTTTTAGTTTTATCATGCTCTTATTTTAGAAGTTAGAGGGGGGGGGACCAACTTTTTTCCACTTTGGAAGTGTCTCTCGCGCAAACTATTAAGTTTAGAAAAAAACGATGTTAGAAACCTCAACATCATTTTTGAAGACCTATCTATAGATACCCCACACGTATGGGTTCGATGAAAAAAAACATTTTGAGTTTCAGTTTCAAGTATGGGGACCCCCAAAATTTATAGTTTTAGAAAAAAACGATATTAGAAACCTCAACATAATTTTTGAAGACCTATTCATAGATACCCCAGACATATGGGTTCGATGAAAAAAAAATTTTTGAGTTTCAGTTTCAAGTATGGGGACCCCCAAAATTTATAGTTTTTTTTCTATTTTTGTGTAAAAACCTTAATGCGGTTCACAGAATACATCTACTCACCAAGTTTCATCAGTCTAGCTCTTATGGTTTCGGAGAAAAATGGCTGTGACACGGCCGGACAGACAGACAGACAGACAGACAGACAGACAGACAGACAGACAGACAGACAGACATGACGAATCTATAAGGGTTCCGTTTTTGCCATTTGGCTACGGAACCCTAAAAATGCCTAAATTGCCTGCCTTTGCCTAAATTGAAACGCGTGACCTTCCGTTCTAACTCCTTGACATAAATGTAAAACCTTTACAAAATACTTTTTTAAAACTTACGCCACACAAATTAGAATTAAAATATTGGCATGTATTTAATGCTCTATTTATTTGTGCATTTAATTAAACTAAGTAGGAAAAAAATTTAAAGCAGTTATTATTTTTCTGATTTAAAATGTCAAAAAAGCAATTATAATCCAAATTCCACTAGTTTTTTTTTCTTTTAAATGGTTTTATATGTTTATCTCACTTATTCATACTTCCTGACAGTTTTAATAGCTTTATAAAATACTAGCGGACGCTTGCGGCTTCGCTCGCCCTTTTGCTGTAACGCCCCGTTGATTTTTCTTTTAAAAGTTTTTCCTCTTTTTCTCTGCTTAGGGAAATCATTTTCCAATTTCCTTTCTTAGTGCACCTCTATGCTATAAAAGAAACATACCCTCCGAGTTTCATGCTTCTAGGACTTACGGTTTAGGCTGAGCGTTGATTGTCAGTCAGTCAGTCAGTCAGTAACGTAAGAGTTTTATATATTTAGATTCTCGTTGCTATGGCCCCCAATAGCAAAACTGGCCGATAAATAATGTTACCATCTGTTTTTGATAACACGAAAACTGACACATTCATGTTAACAACAAGAGATAAAAAAATAAAATTAACTTTGTTGCGGACAACTTCCGAGAAACTTAAAAACCAGTGGCAGGCAATGAATATTGCACATTAGAGAAAAAGAAGACAGTGTCCTGTTATAGGCGATCTTATCGCTCGGGGTGATTTCTTCCAGGCGTCAACATATCGGCCAATTTAGCCGATCGTGGGGTGGGAAACCCTGAGTGACTTATATGAATAGGACCCTAAATAGCTACGAAAGAAATCGACATTTACTGTTTTCAATACCTATTTGAATCAAGCTACATATAATATATGATCAAACGAACTTGCAAAGTGAAGTTCGATCGATATTATATGAGTACGCTTCATTCGAAGTTATATACAGAAAGTGCCAGTAGCGTAAAAGAATACTTCCTCGTTTTATAACTGAAGAATGAAGCGACGAATTATAAATTGGAGTGAGACGTCCAATACGGGAGAAAATCTATATACTTAGAAATAGAAATAATTTATTTTGCGTCAACTTAAATTTATAAGGTAGGTACAACTTAGATTAAATGCCGGCAAAAAAGGTTAACCACTCAGCATTTGCTACAAGGGCACGGTAGCCCTTGCAGCGCTGGTTTTCAGTGGCACAATAATAAAATAATAATAAAAGTATCGCTAAATAATAATAATGAAATACATTACACGAAATGAAACAATATTTGTTACCCAAAAACACAGAGAAATATCAATTTAAAAAATAAATAATAGTCTCTTTATAAAATACTTCGTATAAAAGAAAGTTATGTTAGTTATACTATTTATAACTCAAGAATGGCTTAACCGATTTTGCTGAAAGTTTGTGGGGAGGTAGCTTAGAACAAGGAGTCGGACATCGGATACTTTTAATTTCGAAAAGTAATGGGAATTGGGTGAGTGAAGCCCGCGGGCGGCCGCTTGTTATTATGATAAAGCTATATTTATTTTATTTTTTTTCTCCTTGTTTTCACAAATGCTAGAACAAGGAAGTGCTTTATACGAAAATCTGATAATTAAAATGACACTCACACGTTGCTCGTGGTATTTTTGAAACTACCGCACCGATTTTCAAAATGATTTCCTGATTTCTTATTTTATCCACCGAGGCCAAACTTTTGTGTGTTGGACATTATTTCGTTCTCTTTCTGGGTAAATAAAATACTTCATACATTCATGATCTTTGAATTTTGTTCGGTCATCATCATCAGTCCGAAGAAGTCCACGACTGGTCTAGTCCTCAGAATAGTTTTTTCCTGGAAATGTTTATTCTTATCATGTCTCACATTCCAGTGCAGCGTGCAGCCAACTGTTACATTGAAGAGGCTAAGAGACTGGCATTGAAAGCCCCGCTCGTACAGGATTCCGATCTGCTTATCGCTAATCCACTTTAGTCTAAGTAACGCTAATCCGATGTATCAACAACTAGCGGCCTGTCCCGGCTTCGCACGGGTGGACATTTATTGACGTGACACTGACAACGTCTTTTAATTCGATGGAGCCGGCTGCACGCATGAAAAAACATGACGTCATGCGGCGTTACCTCGCTCTGAAGCGTTCCATTTAAGGCTTGAAGTGCAAGCGAGAGCGCGGAACGAGCGACAAAGAGGCACAATCGGCCTCCGCGTTCGGCAGCGTTCGACATCCGTCTCTCTCCTACTTGAGTAAGCGATGCGTCTGCTTGGGCAGCTGTATGACGTTGTCACGTTCAACTATCGTCAGTAAACCGACTTTACAGACAACCGATATTTTTAAACACATAAATATAGCCTGTGTTACTCAGAGTGAATGTAGCTTTCCAATAGTGAAATAATTTTTGAAATCGGAACATTAGTTTTTGAGTTTATTCATTACAAACATACAAAAATACAAATCTTTCCTCTTTACAATATTAGTAAGTAAATTAGTATTAGTATAGATTATGTGAATAGCTATTAATATAGGCGTGTCGTGAAAAGTTACAATTATGCTGCCTTCCTACGGTGCGTGGTTCTGCAAATCATCAATCACGCACCGCGCACGACGACGCACGGCAACGCACACAGAAAAGGCTCCTGTGCTACCGCGCACCTCGGCGCACGAGACCGTTCCCATGGTGTGTCGTGCGAGCTGGTGCGGGCTGGTGCGCGATATCACGCACCGGTGGGAAGAGGCTATTAGCTAGTTGACTTGACACAAGAGTCTGTAGTTAGCCTTTGATTTATAATGCAGAGTACCCCCTCCTACGTTACGGGTGAGTGAGTGGCAATGCTTTGTTATACGCGATGGTTACCACTTAACTTCAGGTGGACCATTTTCTGGCACTACGGCGGCCGGTACGCTCGCTTTGCTCGCCTTGAGCGTAATTTATATATTCTAACATAACCTATCCAAGTCGGATCCGCCCTCTTAAGCCTCAAGGACAAATATCCAGTGCCAGAACAAAAAATAAAAATCAATGATTCTAGGGCTCAACTGGCATCGTAATAAAGGGGTGTACAATAACTAGATGTGAGTACATGATTGCCTCCCGAATGATAAAAATCGAGTTTTCACGACTTTATTCTTTTGTTCAGAAAAATTACTGTAAATGAACGGCGACTACAATCTAATTGTAAAGGATAATTGCTGTATAATAGGAAAATGGTCTGGGAAATTGTACGTCGCATTTTCTACTCGTGTTCTACTTTCAAGCTGCACTTTGCGCATTTGTCTTTCTAATACCATGCCCTTATTGTTTCTATACTATAGTTTGCTAGCAGCGAAACCCGTATTGCGGGACATTTCACACAACACTATTTAGCCCCAAATTAAATACCTATAGCTATAGGAACCAGATAGCTGATATAATACTTATATACGTTTTTTTCTGTAAATACATACTAAGAACAATATAACATCCAGACAGAGAAAAAACATCTGCGTTACTACACAAATATTATCGGTGGGGATCGAACCTACGACCTACGGCGAAGAAGGCAGAGCTACTACCAACTAAGCTGGTAGGCCAGTCAAAATGTAACATTAACAGTCATGCAAAAAATAATTGACCGACGGCATTGTTAAGATCGTCGGAAGTCGATGGATGGAAAGGACTCAGAATCGCTCTTCCTGTAAATGTGTAGGGGAGGCCTATGTCCAGCAGTGGACTTCTTCAGGCTGATGATGATGATGATGATAAAATAATTATCAAACTTAAGTATTTATTGCTTGTTACATAACTAAGTGACTATGAATAATAAAAACAACTCAACATTACTTTTATTTAATAAAACATAACAAGCGTTTATAAATAATCATGCAAGATTCATGCTATAAATGTAGTAAACAAGAAACATCAAATCGCTTCACTTAAGGGTCAGACCACCGTCAAAAAACTTCTTGCTGCAAGATATTAAATCACTGAACGTATTGAAAATCAGTTCAGTGCAATGACTTTGCACAATGTTTGCTAAAATATAATTTTAATTGAAATAATTTTTCCATTAAGGTAATAAAACTTTTTTGCTGGAAATCCTGTTAGTTTTAATGAATACAATAAAAAAACAACCATATAAATTAGTATTGATTACTATAGATGCTCTTGCTGCACTTACAACCTAACCTAATAAAAAATTTAGTAAAATATCATTATGATTGAAGTAAGTTTTCCCACCAAAAAGTTTGTAATATAGTATAAAACTTTTTACTGGAAAACTTGTTTTTTTAAATAAACATAAAAAAAAACAACTATTTAAATGAGTATTGATTACTATTATTGATGCTATTTGCTGCACTTACGAACGACCTAACCTACTATGAAATAAAGTAGAACAGTGCATTATAAGGAAACAATCAGAAGCCATACATATACCTACAATAAATGTAGTATCTTGCACCTATAGTTGGTATGTTAGATCAAGTTTCAAATGCTACGTTGTTTACCGAGAAAACCAGTCGTGTTTTGTAGAAACAGATTTTATTATAGGTATTAGCTAGCCTGATTCTTTTTGAATTTATTTTTTATGCATAGGCTCATTAATATTTCGTACAGAGCACTCGTTATTTTCTGTTTGTTTTTTTGCCTCTTACTCATCTTAGGGCTCCCACACAAAATCTATGACGTCATTCATATAAATAGATAGGCGGGTGTCGCAGATTTCTGCGATGCGATGCGAATTCGCAGTTTTGTGTGGGAGCCCTTAAACGGCGAATAGTATCTCTCGGCTTGCTTTGTATCGGTTTGTCTGTATCTGGCATTAGATCAAGCGTTTCTTAACTGTCTTGTAATATAGTATCCAAATAATTATGAGCCGTATTGTCAGTAGTTTTAGTAGTAGTTAGAGCTCTGTGATAAGGGGTCACCCGAGAAGTACTACCACCATGCCTATTTCTGCCGTGAAGCAGCATTGCTGTGTTTCGGTTTGAAGGGTATAGGCCGGTGAAGCTACTGGCACGCGAGGCTGAACATCTCTATGCCTCAAGTTGATGGACGCAGGGCAGTGCATCGTAGGGCACGTTCCTGACGTGCGTGACTTACGAGGCAATGTTTTGTTATAGGTGATGGCCATATGCTTGTTCCATCAGCTGGTTCTATTGAAAACTACCCTATCTAATTGTCAAGCAGTATTTCTTCTTATGCATAGATCACTATTAGCTCTTGTTCTTTTGCCTTTCCTCTTCATTTTAAACTACGTTTAACATTGAACTAGTCGATTGGTACTTTGTTCAAAAGCCATTGACTTAGAGACTGCAATGTCCAAAGAAAAATCTAATCTGTCGAAATGATACTTAGATAAATTAGGCTCTATTTCTAGACTCAAATACAAAGTGTCTAACAGCTCGTCGGTTTCGTAACCGCAAACTATGTCCCTGACAGTATCGTCACAGTTGAGTGCCCGCACGACACTTACATTGGTACCTGGTCAAAGTAAACGAGTAATACAAGCCTAACTTGTGACTCTTTATGCACCGTGAAGGTTTAAAGTGACGTGGTTGCTCAAATCACAGATTCTTGATACTACTGACGAACTGAAAGATAGAGGATTTGTGTTATACACAAAGGTCCATCATTGCTAATCAAATGTATTCTATACCGAAACTATACTACTACAGGGAGTTCTAACGTACTTTGACTCAACAATTTCTTAAAAGATGTATGTTTGTGTTCACATCAAATACATTTTGAAGATTAGTGAAATGCTTGGCTCTGTCTCTGATATTAGACACCCCAAAGATGACGAACTGAATGATGTTAGTACCGAGACTACAAGGACTACAGTTCTAGCGTTCAACTTAGCAAGATTCTGGTTTACAAATCTTCAAATACAATTTAAAGATTTGATTTATGAAAGACATCCTAAAGAAGTGTGGGTTGGTTTTTTGTGCCTATGATGGGAAATACTAGTCATTAATTTTATTTAGGTACCGTTGGACCGCCTATTACTTTCAAGGCTTCCTTATCTGTTGAGCACAAATATTACTTTTACGCGGCCACATCGAACAGGTTTTAAAAGGAAGGACAAATATGTTGATATCCTTATTAATGTTCTATCTATCTACCTTATGGAAATTACAACTCGTATAATATTTCCCCACACGTCCTAGCACCTTCCTACCATTTTTTTATTTATAATTTAGATAGCTTAGCTAAGCATTTGGCTATCATCACATATGATGAAAGTGAGAATTAAGCCTCAGATGGATCATGCTTAGCGATAATCCACCTGTTCACTCTTGTCTTCAAAATTCCTGAATTTTTAAGACGTCGCTGACATGTCCTTCCCAACAGTCCCATACTCTAGGTAGATGCATCTGTTCAATAAACGTTTTTAGATAGTTATTGTTGGCATACAAACACAAACAATATTGTAAAAACACCATTCATAGATTTGATTGTCTATGGCACAGAGTGCTGCCGGTGGGCTTTCAACTTGTACTGTTGGCATGAGCCACATCTGCTATTCTAAGGCCTATGTATAATACACATGAAACAATGAATAAATGAATATGAATGTTTTTACCTGGTCTTGTGCGTATAAAAGATAAAGAAATTAACAAGTTTAAAAGTGTTTCCGTTTAGTTTGTCAATCCTGCGCCAAACTAGACATCACCAACTAATTATGTTTGTTACCAAAGTTACCAAGAAGTATTTTCCTTCTTTATCGAAATCATATTTTTCTTCATTTACTTTACTTTGTCACCCGAAATATAAACAAGTAGGGTGGTATTTAGTAAGCCCACTTTGTAGTCAGAAATTACATGATCCACTTTTCTTTGGTGCGCGCTTTTCGTATTCATCGGTTGTTCTTCTTACAAGGATTGCCTAACATGTCACGCAGTCTGGTTGTAAATCAGCGTTTCGTCCTAAATTGTTAGGTTTAACGATTCTGTCAGTAAAATTGTTGAGATTTGTATTCTGTTGGCGATTTGTTTTGCTATTGCATAGTTGCAATTGACTTTTAAGATTTTTTTGGTGTTTTCTCTTGGATGAACGCTTTTACTTCTAGGTTTTTTTTCTCGTTCCACTGTTTTAATGCATTGGTGTATATTCAGGATAAAATTCAATCTTTCTACTCTCTCTTTTACTATATAACTTTCAGTTTCCACAGCATTCCTCATCTCTTATTTTGTGTCACATATACAATTCTTTATTGTCACCTATTCTCGTTTTACGATTTTAACTATGTCGTCTACGCATGCTATCGAACAGCCTACGTTTCTATAACCATAACCAATCATGAAAATACTCAGTAGGTAATAGTTACCGGATCATAGCGTGTGCACGATGCTATGCATCAAGATTATGATGACTTTGAGGATTACACCTTTGTTTATTGTTTTAATGATTTGACGCTAGAACTTCTCTTATCTCCACCATCCGTGACAATCCACTAGTTTATCATTTACGGTAATAACGATTGTGGTAACTTTATCAATGCAATCAGCGTCCATTACGTTGACATGCAAATTGACGTCACGACAATAAACCGAGCTCGGTATGATTTAAATCATCTTTTTAGTACCTTTTGTGTGTTTAATTTTGTTTGGTTTGCTCTCTGTATTTGTTTTATGACACTCAGAAACATTTATGGCTTCCTTTGTTCCATCTTCTTTCCATCTTGTATTGGTTAATAAAATATACGTACGCACGCACGAATTTAATATAGAACTTGCTAATCTTAATTAAAATTATCTTTATAATCTTCATTAATTAATTTTTCTCTTTTTACTTGTCTATTTTAATATAATATATGGCAATTCAGTTGTGTTAATGCCTATTGTTCTAAATATATACGTTGCATTTGAGAGTGTATATCTTACACTTAATATAGTTTTGCATCTTAATATAGTTTAAAAATGTATGGTTATCTCAATAATTCATCTAATAATTCAGTCCGATCTGTATTATCTTCTGGTGTTAGTTTTTTTCATATGGCAATACGATAATTTTGATTGATACGGGCATGTCATGAGGAGGGATGAAAATCATGTGACCACGAGCGTGATGAGTATGAATGTGGATGGGTATATTGGTTGAGGTAGGCTATAGAAAAGAAGGATGAACTGTGTGAAAGACGATATGGACAAGAAAGGAGTGAATACAGAAATGATGGTTGATAGAGAGGAATGGAATAACATGTTATGCTGTCCCTACATAAAGTGGGATAAGGGCAGGAAGAAGAAGAAGATACGATAATCTTGAACGAATCGATTGTATATTGTATGTATGTTACAATCGATTCGTTTAACTACTCAGGTGCTAACTAAGTTGAATGAGCAGGAAAAACATGATGAAAATTACATTTGCTAAGACACTTTCACCCTTATACTCATACTTAAGAAATCCAAAATAGAAAATCTTGTGTGTTCCCTCCCTCCCTTGGAAGGCTCAGCGGCAAGTTAATGAAGTAACATAATAAAGACGTTTAACAGGTTTTCGTTCATAACATATTGATATTTAATTGGCTTAAAACCAGTTCTTTAAAGAGGAGAATAGTCTTGGTTCAATGTTGATTTACCATTTTGTATTCATAATAATTGTCACCGTATGTAGAAGGAACACTTTAATCTATCTTTTTAATAAAGATTTTACACTTTTTATTAGGTTTATGGTGCGAAAGGTTACCTTCATTAACCTGTTTCGAAAACTGCATTTAGCTCTCTTTCATAGCCTCGTATTTGTTTGAATTCTATTAAGTTCTAAGCACATCAGGTTCAGGTTCATGTTTCAAATCAACTTGATAGCATTCTCTTGTGTGCTTTAATTTTCATAGTATTCTCTTGCTATCTACACTAATTCTTGGTTAAATGAATACCGCCTGTACGCCACTGTCTGTTCACAGCTACCAGGAGCACATAAACTTGGAGTGGGTTTCATTCTGCAATCGTGTAAGTACGTACTTGCACAACCGGTCACGTCCGCGTGCCGCGCTCAGCATTGAAAATTACGTCATGCAGTTTGTTTAGCCGTATATAGAGCTGCAAGTAGGCACTCACGCACCGAATCACAGTCGGTAAACCACGTGAAACCTCCTTCGCTGTTATGTTGCCCTGGTACTTTAAAACTTTAAAAGGATTCAAAAGGACCTGCTTATGCCTTAGATCTAGAAATCTTTTGCATGAAGAATATCTGATTATAATAATACCTAATTATACGACTGTGGAAAATACCTTCATCTTTGAAAAATAAGTTTATTCTCATCATTATTTGAGGTGCGATGACTGTTTTTCTGATTTTGTTGTTTTTGGCAGCCAATATTTTGATGTAAAATGTTCCGTCCATACACAGCTCCGTTCACGTTTGCTTTGCATGTAATGTCAAGGTCGTTTTTGCGACCTTTCTATGTTATTTTTGGTCTTGCGTGAACTAGAATAATGTCACCGGTTTTATCACATTTTAGGCTGGGTTCACAAGTCGTTTCTTTTTTGCATTACTATAAAACATTTTATGTAACCATGTGCGCAGTCTTTGCCGGTTGCGTACCTAAATAAGACTTTAATGTTTAGCTTGAAGCAGCCAGCGTAGCCAAAACCTGAGAAACCAAGATATTCTAAAAAACCTTGTTACTAATGGTTTGGAGCACAAAAAAGTCCGGTTCACTTCTGAAACCAGTTTCCTTTCCTTATTTGGTTAACTAGATTCTAAAATTTGGTACTTAAATTAGATGGTGGTTACCTTTTCTCTATTTCACTTTCGCTTATAATAAAATCCGAGCCATTGATTCTTTAGATGATGTCTAAAAAAATATATTGTGGACAATCCACTCAACATTATCTAGCCCCAAACTAAGCCGACCTTGTACGATGGGAACTAGATAGGTGATATAATACTTATATTTTTGTAATGTAACACCCCTACAGAGAACAAACATCTGTGTTCACGTATTTTGTTCTCAGTGGGGACCAAATAACACGGGTCTAACCCACGCCACGGCCGTAAAAGGCATGCTTTTTTCTGTTGGATATACCAACAGCCGTGACATCTGTCTAAAAACCGAATTTAGAGAAGATATCACGAAAGTAGAAAGGAAGGATCAGCGACCACCACGCCACTTAGTGCTCTCACATCCAGTTACTTCTTGTTAAACTGGTTAAGCTAGATCTTTTTTATACCTATTCATTCTGTTTAAATTGAGACTGGTTTACTCAATTATTATAATCAACGCTGTGTGTGTTTTGATCAATTTATGCATTGAAAGTATGTTGACTGTAAAAGTAGAAACAGATTTTATAATCCTTGCATTAATGAGTAATTTAAATCTGAATATTAAACTTTCTAAGTTTAGAACGACATTTAATCGAATGATTAAGAAAGGTTGATTGACCACGTAACGACTGGCAGAAAGGAACGAAATATTAAAAAACCTGTTGTGCAAAATCTAAAAAGCAAAGGAAAAGAGCAGAAAGATAATTATAAACATGAAACACAACATTTTGACTCACTCGTTGGTACAGACTTTTTCCAACTTTCTTCATTATTTGATGAAGATAGAACAAAAGCGTGCCGTGTAGTCGTTAAATCATGAATAAGGCCTGAGGAAAGAAAACGACAAACTGAATAGACTTTAAGCTGCCTATAACTGCATAGAATTTAGAATTACAGCTATAGGATGTAATTATTGTGCAGTTTACGTCACTGATTTAAATTACCGACCCACTGCGGGTTTTAGTTCATAAACTGCATTGTGGTCTTCTAGCAATATCCCTAGCATAATCCCTCGCTGTCTCTACTAAGACAATATCGTAATACATCAGGCTATTGTAATTGTATTGAAGCAATCATTTGTTGGTTGTATGTTTGGCATATGCTCTATTAAAGAAACTGAATTTACATGATTTCTTTCGTATCTTTGTTCATGTTCAGTAGCATGTGCTGTCTTTGGAACCTTTGCTTTTGTAATGCCTCTTCTTCTTCTTCCTGCCCTTATCCCACTTTATGTGGGGTTGGCACAACATGTTCTCCTCTTCCATTCTCCTCTATCAGCCGTCATCTCTGTATTCACTTTTTTCTTATCCATGTCATCATTCACACTGTTCATCCATCTCTGCTTTGGCCTACCTATACCTAGATATCCATCTACATTCATACTCATTACTCTCCTAGTTACATGACTTTCATCCCTCCTCATGACGTGCCCGTACCACGCCACTTGCCTGTTGCTAATGCCTACTGCTTACTAAATTGAAGTGGCACCACACTGGAACTTCACTGCTATATTTATTTTTGTTCTGTTAGGTTCAATCTGGATTCTGATTCTAGCTTTATTACGTTTCAAAGTGATCCTTGTGATACAACTGAGTGCACAAATTGAATTGAACTTTTTCACTCATAGTAAGGGTTCACATAAAACTGATATAACATTTAACACCGCATTCTGTTTGCTTACCCGGTGGCTCGTCATTATAGGCTATTACTGAGCGGTTCTTGGAACTGCCGGTGAAGGTACGCCCGAGTCGGGAACTACGGACAAACAGGCTCAATTCCTTTAATTTGCATAATACATGAGGTTTTTGCGCTATTCTAGTAGAATTATCTGTCCGCCGCGCCGCGCTACTATTCGGTAACTCCCATTTGCATATTAGCCGATTATGGTTATTCACGTACACTATACCAACCGTGTTTTTTTTACCCATATCAAAGAAAAGAAGTTTGTTAACGCATAACTTTGTCATTTAGGAGCCGATTTGCACAAACTAAGGGAGGCCTATACCCAGAAGTGGGTGAAGTCGGGCTGTGGATGATGATGATGATGATGATGATAATGATGATGATGATGATGATGAGGTACAATCTGGGATTGTTTAGTTATCGCGTGGAGAAGCAACAAAACTAAAATGCACTCGTCTCCTTGATATTTAGTAAACAGGTTCTTTGTTCAAGTTCTTGGTTCTGTAATTAAATGTATCAAGTTTACAAATCTGGTTTGGATCCAGGCTAAGTTGTTGAGCGCATGCGTGCGGGGGGTTAGGGAACTTTTGATGTAGAATTTTAAGTGTAATTGGATACCCGATTATTCTTTGCTAAACTATCTGAAATATGCGTCAGGAGCCCTGTGGATTTTTTTGGTAGAAAAATTTGTATACCATAATTATTGGACACTGTCAATGAACGAACATATTTTTCGTTTCCAAACTTTTTAAAAACCGGTGAATAGATTGTCTTCACTTCATAATTCAAGGAAGAGCCAAGCTTTGCAAGAAGGTCTAATGGAACTCATCGTTTCTGATACGTAGGGGGAACAGAATTGTGTATGTGACTGCTGGCTGCTTGACAACAACATTTTCGCACGTTCTCCGTGCACCTGCACTAACTGAAGATAAATTACGTCATCATAGTAAGCACGTGCTCGTCATGAGTACAGTCTGAGTTGTATACATCTTGGAAATTCTGTTATCGCATGACCTAAGACGGGGTATCGCTATCACGATATCGTGTCTCAGCTGTATAAACTCTTCAGTTTATGAGAACGTTTCAGACACAAGGGGATCAATTTTGTTTCGAGCGCTTATCTAAAACGTATCCAGCGGATACATTGTTATTGTATTTCTGTATCAATTTGTAGCCTGTTATCCTTGTTTTGCCGGAATCACGCCGTCCTTCGAAAAAAACTAAGGGTCACCTCTAAGTCCGAATGGCATTCGTTTAACTTCATATTGACCAGTAGGTTCATTAATGCATGTTTGGGTCAGAAATTAAAAATTTAGGCATTTAGTTTTCTAGTTACTTCCTAATAAACCAGGTCAAAACGTTACTTAACTGGTATTTGTTACAAAAACATATTACAAAACAATATTATCGAACAGCCCTGACACCGTAGAGTCTAATGGATATTTAATTAGCCTCTTAATGATTATTAAGTCCTAATCATACTGTGACAAAAAACGAATAGTTTGATACTCTGTGGCTTGTTATCTAATTAATTTTAATTCCCGTTCTTCATTATTGAATAACATGCCATGAGGGTGAGGCTTAACATCTGTACCTGTAGGCCTCATGTTGATAGAAGCAGGTCAAACAGAGCAGTGGGTCGTAGAGCACGTGTGTGACCAACGAGGCAATCCTCTTTTCCCCGCAACATTACTTGTTCTATTGCAAGGTCTTCTTCTTCCTGCCCTCATCCCACTTTATGTGGGGTCGGCACAACATGTCTTCAGTCAACCGTCATCTCTGGATCTGGATCGTCATCGCTCCTATCTTATCCATGTCATCTTTCAACCACTTCATCCATGTTTTCTTTGTTCCATTGCAAGCTGTATTACAAAAAATACTGGATACCAGAAATGATTAAAACCATTGAAGGACACAAAAGCAGACTTTCGAAAAGGCTGCAATTGGAAAGCAGGAAGACATTGCATTTATATTACGTATAATTCTCGAAAAGCAATTTATATCAGGAAGATATCTGTAGAGTTATCATTATTCTCTTAAACATTTTGTATTATTGTACAAAAAGGTGTAATTGCTGATGAGTTTATTATGAAGCTGATTTCCGCTTTGAATTATAACCACTTGAGTGATGGGCCTGTTGTTGTTTCTTTACGGCATGCCATTAAACGCTGAGCAGTCAACTGTTGAATTTATTAACTCTGCTAACTCGACTAAGTTACCTTTTTCTATTAACTGCTTTGATTAATTGTTGAGAGCACTGGTGGCTTAGTGGTAGCAGCCCCGCCTGCCAATCATAAAGTTGTGAGTTCAAATCCACTCGTGTCCAAAACTTTATGTGCACTATGCAAGTACACTCAAACGGAGAAAGAAACCATCAGTTTGCATAAAACACATTAATTAATATACCTATCCTTTGACGTTAAAGAAACTCACTAGCTAGCTAGACCAAGAATTACTTAATGAATGTAATTTGGGAGTTCAGAATTCTCGTAAACCTTGAGCATACTCTACATTTCAATTTGAATTTCTGGTAACATTTCGAAAGTTGTCGCTGTAGTTACAGTATTCTATGTATTTTCTATGAAGTTCTGTACTCTAGAGCCCTTTTGATTAATTTATTGCTGCTTCGCTGCGTAAATTAAACTTATTTCTGTAGAAGACACAATCAAATGTTCTTTAGTGTGGGAAGTTCTATTTTTGACTGTCGTTTCCAGCTTTAGTTTTTACGATCCTGTCTGAAAAATATTTCACATACGTGAGCTAGTAAATATACTCGTAGTTCTTGACTTTTATCACCATCCATTCAATCTTCAGACGCTACAAGATATTTTGATTCTATATAAATGTAATAGTACATTGTTACCTGAGTGTTGAAAGTCACGTTTTTTAAGTCCCGAGACGGGTTTGGCGCCAGAGCGTAGCGAGGGCGCCAATGGAGCTTGAGGAACTTAAAAGACTTTCACCCGAGGTAAACACTGTGCTTTTCATTACGAATACAAGGAAAGTAAAAATAAAAACATGAAAGAAAAATTATAGTGAAAATGAAGATTGAATTGCCGCCTTCCCGGTTTTTTTTTTCTTTTTCTCTGGCGGGCCTTCGGCTACGGCTCGCCAGCATTATTCAGCCATTATTTTCATTTTCATAATTTAAAAAATGGTACCTACCTACCTAAATTGTTTGCTCAAATCTATGTTATTTTAAATAAATAGTTGAAGCTATATATTAATCAAGTAATTTAGAAGATATATTATTTATTTAATACTATCTTTATGTTATTAAAATTTAAATTTTACATTGCGCTCTAGTTAAGACTTTTTAAACTTCTTACCGTTGTAATGGGTTTCCAACCTACTTGCTGAATAAAAAGTTGGAATTTGGTTTAACAACCTCCTTGCAGTTAGAAAGACTTTAGGAAGTTGGAACATGGTTGAATAAAATAGAACTTGTTTTTTTTATAATTTGACAGCTGTCAGTAGAAAGCGATTCTCCCTAGAGCTGAAAGTATTACTTTCAATTGGGCCCCTCAGGCAACTTCAGACCTACTTTCAGAGTATGAGTATTGAAAAATTATTTTATGTGCACAATAACAAAAATAAGATTATGGAAGACATACAATGGTCCCAAAAAGAAGTTATCGTCTTTGAAATAATAACAAAGCAGTAAGCAAATGCCAACAAGGTGTTAGTTCAGTTGGAACCAACCCTTTGATCCAAAGGTCATGAGTTCAGGCTATGAAAGGTGTTTAGCTGGACGGCTTAAACAGAGTGACCCATGTCCTTGAACTTCACTAGAGCGCCGGTATTTTAGGCGTTAAAGAAGAGTTAAGAGGCAGTCTTAAGTTCTAAAGTCATTTGTTAAAATCACTTGTGAAATATTTCTTGCTCTGCCCACAGCATTTGCCAAAGTACTGTGCAAATATCATCATCAATTGAAATTACGAGGGGTTATGTTCCTTCACCTTTATAGACTAGTAAACCTTTCTGAATTCTTAATCAGAGATGTGTTGTTGTTATCGACTGGTACGTGAGGTCTATATAGAACAGATAGAGGATGCCCATTCAGTCAAGGAAATTTTTGTTCAATTTCACGCTCAACTGAGAAATTCGGACACGACTGATTTCCAATCATCCCGATTTGATAGATCGGCCCGAAGTCGATTAACGTTCCATTTGATCGATTGCTATCCGGAATGCTTAATAGACAAATCTCGAACTGTTTCACGCCTCGAACCCAAGTAATTGAGTAATCGGTTTTTTCATCTGTTTCAAGAAAATATTGATAAATTCCCTTTTTGTTTTGGTGTGTTCTTGCCCGGTTTCTATTTATATGAATTTCTGTTAGTATCGTCGTCTAACGATTTATCTCTCATATCACTTACCCCCCCCTCATTCATTATGCTGAACACTTTTTAACGGCTCGTTAAAATCCCTTGTCGCTGTCACTTTCATGTCAACAAATAGAAATGGCAATAGATTTAGCAGCCTGCTAAATATGTAGGTTACAGTTTAACTAACCCATAGATGCTACTTATCTACTAACGATTATTCGTTTCATATTGAAAGCTGACTTTCGTAAATCAAAAAATTCATAAGTATCAAAAATTAATATTCAGCTTTGAATGCGAGCGGTCAAACATCGTGCCATGTTGGAGTAGTTTATCTCTAATGTGTTAAAGTGCTATGAATAGTTTTATATACACGGATTTAACGTTTATTATTTGCTTTGCGAGTAAATGTTTGATTAGTTAGAGACTCATTATGATCGCTCTTCTGTTCTGTTTAAACGAGATCTAAAGCCGCTTTAGTGGCTCGCTTATACATATTTATATCGAAAAGCAATCAAATATTTTTATATCGTCCGAACCTTCCACGAAGGGAGTAACCGGCGCTGCCGTTAGAATGGGGATTCATAGGCAAGACTGTATCAACTCCAACCCTGCTACTAGTACTAGTCACAATTAAAGTGTCAAATTCTTTAATAAAAAGGTTCCACAGTTAACCAACTTCTTGAAAAGCAGGATTTCTTCAATTCGGACCGTACTATTTTTTATCAGGTGATCGATTGATTTAATTTTTAGGTGGTGTTTGGCTTAATATTATTATAAAAAAAACATTAACGAGGTGCTCTGTTTAGAAATTTTCGTAGACCCGATCGTATCGGAGGTATAAAGGCAACCTTTACTAATCTCCCTGCAAGCCTTGCGTTCCAGAAACCGGCTTTACAGGCAATTAATTCCACTGCTGTTCAGGTAACAGCAGTATTAGCTATTAGGTAATCTCTTCTTTACGAGCTACCGTTAAATCAATTTATTTTATTATGATTACCAACTCTCACAAAACTTACTCTTGAATGGAGCAGGCTCCATATTGTTTGTCCTGGAGTTATATGGTCTTCATATTGATCTAGGTTTCTGAGGATGTTGATTATGATTCTCGCTAGTTTTGAAGTCTTGACTTGACTGGTGAGTTTCAAAAGATTAACATTCGCTATGACTCAGTTGTTTATTTTCGTTGCTAGTAGCATTTCCACCTGAGCATATTCATGATTCGGAAGGCAGAATACAGGGTCTGTCCAGGCAGATG
The DNA here is from genome assembly GCA_947578465.1 of Thera obeliscata. NCBI lineage: Eukaryota > Metazoa > Arthropoda > Insecta > Lepidoptera > Geometridae > Thera > Thera obeliscata. The sequence goes on from OX387915.1 coordinate 2,476,759, forward strand.
ACAGTGTATATAAGTTAGCTAGTATTCTATTGCTTGCTTGTTTTGTTTTTTGAAAAAACGTTAATATTAAATTTGCAAATAGTAATCTATAGCGCTACGTCATCATTACTCTTTGAAATATGAGTTAGTGGCTTGCGTGTCTACCAGCCTTTAAAATGCCAAGCATTGAAAATTCTAATAGCTACAATTTTGTACGTTAATACAATGATTCAGATGCCTATTGTTATATTCCGTTGAATTATCTAATTTCATCTTCAACATGTCTGTCATGCCATACACAAGTATTCAAGGTAATTCCCTACCTCATGTCATTTTACATTTCTCATTATATTTGTGGTTATCATTGTCAGTCTGTAGTTGTTCAACAATGGTTTAGGCTTTCTAGCTTTTGTCCGCGACTTCGTCCGCGTCGACTCCGTCGCATTTAACTGGTTTGCCCTGCAGGACTAAGATGGTTTCCCAAGTATCTAAAAAGATGTCTATTAGACCTGGTGAATACAGTTTTTGCTATTAAAAACTTAAGCCCCAGATAATCTTTTACGGGCTCTGTTTTTGTAGTTCTGTCAAATTTTCTTAAATAAATGGTACTTAGTCGATGTTGCTTCCAATTTCGATTTCTATGTCTAGAATTTGTTTTGACTATCAATCAGTCGGCCAGTCGGCCAGCAAAGTCACGTAACGAATGCTCTACTCATTGTTATTGTGCGAAGGACAAGGTAGAGTACCTGCCAATCAGTTTTGCTTGTGTAAATTATAGTTTGTGGTCACGTAGATTGACAGACTGTATTTTATATAGCTATATACTTATTATAATTAGATAATACCTACTATGCTTTGATAGAATATACTTGTTTGATCAAAACTACTATAAACTTAGAAATAAAATATAATTATACTAATCAATTTTTATTAGTGAGCTAATAACATACTAAATAGTTTATTAAGTACATAACTATAATGTAAAACAAATTATGAATACTGATTTTACCAATGTAAAACCTATAAAATTTAATAAGATAATACCTTTTAAGTTTTTACAAAAGTATTGAAAGAAAAAAGTAGATGTCTGACAGGCCTTCTACCCCACTTAAATAGAAACAACTAGAAATAAAGCCTAGCCGCAGGCTCTTAATTAGTAAACATCCTTTTCAGAATGTTTGAACAATGCCTGTAAAAACTTCTACAAATATCATACTGTATCATACTTTTATTTTATTTGTTTTTGTGGTCTATAAATATATTTTCTTTCTCTATTTCTTTTTTATTTTCCCCTTATGTGGTATTTCCTTTATAACCCCTTCTTCAATCTCTTAAGGCCATTTTAATCATCAGTTTGACAGTTATGCTCGGACAAACATGCAACACATTATTTGGGAATTCTTTGCTTGCTTCACTAACTCGATCAAAAATCAGAAAACGCAAAACTTAAAGAATAGTTGAGCCATGAAATAAAACACTGTAAGACCTCTTCAGCAATCTGACCACACTTGGAAAGCTCTGTGCAAAACTTAAATAACTCGAACCACTATCACGCCAATTTGCCTTACAATGGACGTAGTAAAATTACCCACAAGAACGGCTACGTTCAGACAATTTACTTTGACCGTAAAGTTTTATTACGAACTAGGAGTTTCCGTTGTTACGTTCGCGTGATGTTTTCTTACTACCCACGCACTGAACCAACAGCTGAATTTCGAAAATTACTTTCGCAACGTTTCTGGTCTTTTTATAGTATTTGTGGGATTAATGGTTTGTATCTTCTTTTCTAGCGTGTTCCTTAATCCAAAAGGAATACTCTCAAATTCGCAATAGCTAATTGTGTATCTCAACGCTTCTAAATCATTGCATAAAAACCTTGGATTGATAATTAGTCGTGGTTGTAGCTGCCATAACAGTGGCCTATCTATACACGGCCTTAAAACTTCGCTCCCAGAGTAGTCCATACGAATTTACTTTTCCTGTAACAAACAACTCTACCAATTACGAAATCAGTTTGTTATTTATGTCCCGAAACTATAATAAAACGTAGCCTCAAGGCTAATCCCAATCCCAATGTTTGTTATGTTATGTTATTATCAGATATTTGACCATTATTTCTTTGGGAGGGAAATAAATTTTGACGATAACAGGTTACAGAAAGAAATGTTTACTTGCTCTGTAGTCTTACAAGCTGTTTTGCCGTTTGATGCTTGTTGTTGTAAAAATGGTTTTCTTGAAAATCATAAACAATACTGAAACAATGACATATCAGACTAGTAACCTGACAAATGTTAGAATAGAAAGTTCTACATTTTTTGTAAGGTCACTGTTTGGTGTGAGTCTTATCCAAGACGGGCCACTGACTTCAGGTTATGAGTTTGCAGATGGTCTGTCGCCCTTATATAACTTGCCATTTCTGGAATGTGGTGGTTAAATCATCTCATGTAGTGCAATTAGTTCAATCGACTCGCTCACCTCGACTTTTTGGTGATCCTTCAAAGATCCTATAAAATGTTACCTTGTGTAGGTTAACGGCCAGTAAATCTTTGTGTCAGTTATTATTTTGTAAAATATATGTCTTTTTAGCAAGTCCTTTACAAAGTGATTTTTTATCTGAACGTCTGAAAATTTCTCGTCAACTCACCAGTGTTGGGTATAAGCTTAGCTGTATAAAAAATCGCTCATGGATCATGAGTCACAGGACACTAATCCAGCATATATGGCTCAGGATGATTTTAGTACCATGCTGGTTTAGTTAGCATATGCGGATTCTGCAGACATTTCGCCCCGCACCCATGGCATCTCTGACGTGATCAGAGGTTTCGTCCGAGACAATATATACCACGCCAGTAGTCTGTTTCACGTAGATTTTTCCTCTTGTTACAGTGTATGCGAGAATATGTGGAGTTCGAAGTGGTGAACGGTGCGTACGAAGTGTCCTGTCCCGATATGCGATGCAGCAAGAGCGCTGCTCTCGGCATCGACGAGATCTCAGCTCTGGTGACGCCACCGGTGCTGGAGAAGCATCTCAAGTTCCGGCTCAACCATGGTCAGTATTTTATTACTAGAATAACATATTTGTGTAACCTTTCCTTAATCATTTTTGGCTTGCTGTAACCAGGTAAATGGTAGTCCAATCAGGCAAAAATCACCTGTAACATTAGATGAAAGCTTTAACCAACGTACTAAAAATAGCAGAACCCCTCAATAAATGGCTGCCAAATCTGAGATAACATCGATATGAAACCCGAGCCGTTAATCTACCAATGTGTACAGAATCAACTTCATATCACGCTTCGATTCGCCCCTTCATTGCCTCCTTGATCACACAAAAAAACACCGTATCTGATTACAGTAAGGTTCTTTATAGCGGGCAGGGTTCAGGGTCTCAAATATGGTGATGTGGACACGAATGAGTGTGCTCACGTCGATACGGTTTGATTCGCTCCGTTTCACATTCGTTGTTCAGGGCGTCGATTCCGGCAACACGGCTCGATCGAGTGATCGCTGAATCCACGTTCCATTTTCAAATTTTTCAAATAAAAATTGACAACTCACATCGATTTACGCGATCGCTTGAGTGATTTGTGTCTTTAGAATCGACACCCTGATCAGCTTGTGAATGTCTGGAGCAACGATCGCAAAAGTCAAATCGTTGACTGATGTTTACTTTTTACATAAGCAAGTTCTTAATGTGTGGATAGACGACAGTTCATAGAACGCGTGAAGCTGAAAACAGCTGAATTTTTAACCGAATTTGACTGGCAGGTCAGGTAGGGCTATGTGTGTATTGGTATTTATTATTGTAAAACGAGGAATCCACAGCATCCTTTGACGTCAGAAAGTTCAGACAATTTCCCCTCATGTTATTTCTCAGAGGAATGCGAAGTTCCTCGCTGAAATATTCTACTTCCATATTCATTCGACCGTGACTTCAAGACTCCTGTCTTTGCGAATGGTATTCCTATTCGATATGAACCTTATTGTACTCGGACAAGATTTAATATAGCTTGGCAAGCCAGAACTGGTGCTGGGCCCGTAGCGTATTTAGCATTGTCATAAAATAATGGAGAAACCACGACATGTCACTGAATCTATCAAACGGAAACAAATATGATAACCGAATTACCAATACAACCATAACTTTAGATTAAGTTACTAACAAGGAAAGTGAAACCAAAGAATTATGGCATTGTGATTAAAACTTAGAATTCCAGGAATTCAATATTCGCAGGGAAAAAGAAGTCTCAAGTTTGTTAGTAAACAACACAGGCATTCCACGATCAAAAAGATTCATAAGTGCGTGCCACAGATGCAAAAATAACTTCTAGTCAGTGAAACTTTTGGCCTTTGCTATATAACTTGTGGCTATATCTTGGGTCTCGACCTGCCTCGACCCCTGTTTAACCAAGGGTTTTATTTTCTCGAGAAGTAGCGGTGATTGTACCGTACAGTCGGAGTAACCTTATTTAGCCGATACTGGAGTTTTTCTTGAAGGTTGCAAAGGTATAGGTTTAAGGTGGCTTCTTCTTCTTGTCGTGTCACTAGTCTTTCGAACCAGTGTGGTGAATGGATTTTATGGTGACTGATGTTGTCAGATTAGTATCTCAACGCCTTCAATTTCAAACCACACGCGTCCAATAACGTTGGAAACAAAACGTGGTTTTCTGTGGTGTTTACGACCTCTGCGGGATCTAAAATGAGAGAAGTGCAGGTACCTGATTATAGTTTGTGAGACTATATCTATCTTAACTACATTTCATTCATTTGAGGCACCTGAAGATCTTCTTTGAAAGTCTTTCACTATTCAAGTGACCATAATAAAACCAGTGACACAAATATATTCTTTATTCAAGTTACAAACTCAAACTAGAAACATTTTGTATTCAATATGGTGCTAAGTTGAAATCCCATACAAACTTACAGTATCTAAGTCTCGCCTTGAATAGGCCATTATCCGTTCTATGGCCCATTCAAGACGAGGAAGTTTTGAACCGAAATATAAAGAGCTTACCTTGATAATAAAGTGTTAGTCATTTTTTTCAGAACTGACAATGGAGGTGACTTTATACATTTATTATCTTCTATGGCGTAATGTATCTTAGAAAATAATCAAATAGATACCACTAAGTCGATTACGCATTGAAACGTGTCATGTCGTGTAAATGGTCTTATCATTTCACAAGCTCGTATTCTTTGAATACCTTCCTTTTTTCCCTTTCCTTTTTGAATCCTTGTATTCAAATTGAATCTTGGTAGGATCCTTCACTTGATTACTTACATGGCTAATGTGGCCGGTTATTCTTTTAAACAATACGAGACTTCTTAAATCATTTTCTATACCACTGCTCTTCCACTGCTGGACATAGGCCTCCCCTAAACATTTCCAAGAAGAACGATTCTGAGCTCTTCCATCCATTGACCTCCCGCGATCTTAATAAGTATGGTTCTTTTGGTGGGCGTCCTACGTTACGTCGTCCAGTTTGTGGTCGCTATTCGAGAACCTTTATTCCCCAACAATTTTCTAGCACTAGCCAGGGACAATCCTTGCCTCTCGCTGATGGAACTCGGCCACCTGATAAGTGGATCATATTGAAGTTTACCCCCAGATTCAATAGTTGTTTTATTATTCCGGACGCGTTGCCGTGACCTCGCCCTTGGGCCGCTAGGGATAAGCAAATATCAAACATAAATATAATTAAATTAGATTAGAATAATTAAATTGAAGGTCATGGATGTTGATAAAATCATAGAAGTTATCATCATACATTTTAAGTCGGATTTGGGTAAACACATTTGATTATTTGATGTCCGAATGAGGCAGACAGCTTGTGAGTGATATTAAAAGGGGCTGACAACGGGTCAGTTTGTTTTATTAGTATTTTTTTTTCTGATAAAAAAAAAAACTGTTTTCGTTCTTACAAACTATATTTCGTAGGTATGATTAAAATGTATTTTTTGCTGAACAAAATCAAAATCAAAAGTGCATTTATACAGTTGGATTGCAAGAATCACTTTAAAACGTCTTAAAGCTAGGTGAGTCTAGGTGCACTGTTATGTATAATGCTATTGCATAGTGCAGTTTAGGCTAATTGTCATTCAAAGATAAAACAAAGTAAGATTACAAAAGTACCAGTGAAACTTCGAATAAAAATTCAAGTTTAAGGCTTCTATTAAATCAGAGCATCGTTAATTCTATAGCCTTCTGATAGAGCAAGGAAGCAAACCAAAACTAAGGGTCGACCTTGCGAGAACACATTAGTAGTTACTATTTCCTTCTGATTGTATTCTAACTATTTGTAAGGTGGGTTTATCATTGAACCTATTAAGGTCAGCGGTACTACACTACGTAACGACCCTTGAGTAGAAACTATTGGGTTATCTGTGTTCTAAGGCCGATGAATGAAAACATGTTTACTTCAAATATTATTTTGTAAAAATTGTGGATTACCCGTGGCTTCTTGTTTGGAACGACTACGGGATTATTTTGTACAGGGTGGAATATCAAACGACTTGTGGGTCCGGTCTTTTAAATGTCAAAATAACTATAAAAAAATTATGTATTCAGAATATTCTGATTCGGACTAATTGAATCAAATCCTTAAAGTATCGATTAACATAATTGATCCGGTCTAAATTGATCCGTGTTCAGAAGCCAACGTACGCCCCTGACTTCGCGCGTTCTTGAATTGTGCGTGCGGAAAAATGGCGCACGCGCATACAGAAATGCATTGACGCAGCTCATATAGTACAGCTCGCTCGGTAATGCTGCACATTACACAAAAAATAATAAAATATATATCATCAATAATAGATGTTGCATACAAGCCAATGATGATGATGACATTATACAAAGGTGATTGGAAGAAAAGCCTAACTAGGTAATTATCATCATTTATTACACAAAAAAGTTGAGATTTATTTGCAAAATGTGTGTACCAAATGTAATTTGGACTACATACCTCAGATTTACCCCTCTATGACATCAAAGGCTATTCAGTAGGTACATGGAATAAGAAATCTCTGTGCGGTTTATTACAGTGTCTGGGGATTCAAAAAAGTGAGGTCTTTTCAATATTATAGTTTGTCTTCCAGCCAACATTCACGCAGTATGTGTTCTTTCTGAAGTAATTGAGCTAGCCGGCTTGTCAATAAGCTGTGCCCAGGTGTTTAAATAACCTGACCGACTGTTTAATGGAATTGAATTTAAAACGAGTTGCAATGACATTCGAGTTGTTTCAACTCCATCCATTATGAAAGTAACAATTGGAGAAAAGATGTTAAGTTATTGCGTGTATTGTTTTTGACGTGACAACGTCTTACAATTCGATGGAGCCGGCTGCACGCACGAAAAAACATGAGTCATGCGGCGTTACCTCGCTCTGAGGCGTTCCATTTAAGGCTTGAAGTGCAAGCGAGAGCGCGGAACCAGCGACAAAGAGGCACAATCGGCCTCCGCGTTCGGCAGTGTTCGACATCTGTCTCTCTCCTACTTGAGTGAGCCATGCGTCCGCGTGTACAGCTTTATGACGTTGTCACGTTCAACTATCGTCAGTAAACCGACCTTACAGACAACCGACTTTTTTTACATTATCTGCCGTGCCCTGTTGGGTCAGCATTTCATTGTAAGTGTTGATGGCCAATGGGAAAGGTCGAAGGCCGCCCAAAGGCCATGTCAAGTCAGGTCAATGGCTTGATGATGATATCAACTGGGTCCGATAGCCTCTGTAGGAAGGTCTCAAATGATTATGCTTTGATCATCTATCCAAATGGGGTATACTTTAGCTTTGTCTTCATGGTCGACTATCTAAGTTCTAATTCTAATTTGAGTTGGGGGTTTAAGGTCTCCACTGACGTCCCGTGATGAGGTGTATTGTGCATTGTCTCCCTGCTAACCTCACCCCAGCAAGCTCAGCTCCTTAAAATAGTGGATGGGTTGTGCTGACTGTAGAATCTCGAAATTAGTGATCACCACCATGTAATCATCACAGACAGACTGAATTTGTTTGGTTTTTGCCTCGGGTAAGAGAGGCTTACGAACGGATTAGATGCTTGTTTGTATCAGGGATATTTATACTGAACTCACCTCTCACAACAGCCTCTTCAGTTTCACAGTGGACGAACTTGGATCTGTTTAAAGCAGCATGTATAACGCTGCACCTTTCTGTCACCCATAATGGCCAGCCTTAGAGTCTAAAAGTGGATACATGAGCCTACATAACAAAAAATATATTACTTTCTTCTGTGCAGAAGCTCAATACTAATAATTTAAAACCAGTGCTGGATGTACTTCCAGCAAAAGCTGAATTTACACCCTTTGTACTCGTACCTTTAGTTTATCTTAAGTATAAAAATGTAGTTCTAGGCTTATAACGAGGCAATAAACGTTTTTTTTATTTTATTTTAATAACAAGTAACCATTGTAATCTGCATTCCCTTACAGAAGTGGCAATGGACGCTGGGCGTGCGTTCTGCCCGCGCGTCGGCTGCGAGACGGTGGTGAAGGTCCGTGCTGCCTCGCCTGCTGCCTGCCCGACCTGCCGGCATGAGTTCTGCTCACAGTGCAACCAGGAGGTAAGTCTCTGTCCTGTGTCTTGACTTCCCAGGTGTGTGTCTTTTGAACTGCCTAAGCTATGCTCGTAGAAGAATTAAGTTCACCGACATAGCTCTTAGAATTAGTAAGTTGAAGTGGCAATGGGCAGGTCATATAGCTCGAACAACCGACAACCGTTGGGGAATAAAAGTTCTCGAATGGCGACCACGAACCGGAAGACGAAACGTAGGGCGCCCACCCACCAGATGGACCGACGACATTGTTAAGATCGCGGGAAGTCTATGGATGGAAAGGGCTCATGTACAGTAGTAGACTTCTTCAGGATGATGATAATGAAGCTTTGCTCGTGGCAATCCCTACGCGCATGGTGCTCTTATCATGACTGACTTTACAGTTTCTGTCTGGCCTACGCCTCTCTAAATTGTATTGGCCCCATACTAGGGCAAAAAGATCATGGATAAAAACAGTAAGAACCAAGCCGAAAGTTAGCCTGTTCTATTTTGCTTAGACGCGTAGAACAGACAGCTAAGATTTGAGAGGGTTCAAAGTGATCCTTATAATTCCATTGAATAACACACCTTTTAACAATCTACTAGGTACAACAATATCAATCAACAACGTTCCTTTCAATCTGCAACCTTAAAGGGGTTTACTTCTTGCAATCACACATTAAAAACACCAACACGAAAGTCGTTACCACACCTGTTCCCTGTTACTACACTTTAAGACTTCACAGTTTACTCACCATTAAACTATTACGACGAAAGTGGCCAAAGCTCTTCTTCGAACTCTCGTTACATCGGTTCCGATAACTGTTAAATGATTGCCATGACCAATTTCAAAAGCCGATGGTAATGCGCGGAAAGTTTATGTTCAAAAACTTTCCTGCGGACGAAATTTTCCCGGAATACTCTCGGTTTTCTCGTTGAACAGGGTTGCCAATATCAAAAGATTTCCGGGTATATGTTACAGGCTTTCATCTCTGATACATTATGGTTTCTTTGAAACAATACGCTTAATAAACATGAGAGGATGAGGTATGGAGGGTGATCGACTACAGTAAATATTGAATATTTGAATATAATATCATGTATTTGACACTTAGCATAAGTTTAAAAAAAAACCGACTTCATGGCCGAACTGCTGAAGCCTCCTTTCGGATAAAAATTTATTTTTTTCAAATCGGCTCATAAATGACAAAGTTATGCGATAACAAACATTTAAAATAAATACAACTGAATTGAGAACCTTCTCAATTGAGGCTATGGAAAATTCATGCTTCAGCCTCTAAAAATATTTCTAAAAGCTGCTAAGAGCCACTAAGAAACGACCATTTTCGTGAATAGTGCAACCCTGTCTCACCACAAAATGTACAGCTCGGCCTATTGTCCAATCGTCTGAGTGCTTTCCCAACTCGAGTGTACTTTTCATACATATCCATGCACTTTTGATGTTTATAGCCGGGCAGCTTCTATGTGGTTTTATTTTTAAGCTTTGTTTAAAGCGCAATGCTCTCAAACGGAAATACTAGAGAAAAATCCGACTACGGCGAAGGAAAAAGGAGGGTTATGATTTTGACCGATATGTATGTGATTATCTGCTCCCTCATAACTTGTAAGCAGGTTATCAGAGTTTGAGAAATGGTATCGATGGAAGCGTCTGGATTGTCCGCTGGGTATAGGCTGTGTCGTTACATTAAATTGAATGTAGCGCCTTCTAGAAGACAGAGTAATGAACCGAAAACTATTTAATGTTTTTTTCTACTGGCTGATGGAACAAGCGCATGGCCCACCTAATGTTAAGGGGTAACCATCGCTTATACCAAAGCATTGCCTCGCAGATCACTACGTCAGAAACGTGTCCTGCGATGCACTGCCTTGTGTCCATCACCTTGAGGCAAAGATACCAGACGTTGGGCCAGAAATTTCACCGCCATACACACACACCCTTCAAACTGAAACACAGCGCTGCTGCTTTACGGCAGAGATACGCATGGTGGTAGTACTTCTTCAGACGAGCCCTTTACAATGAGCTCTACTACAACTAAAATGTGAAAAAGTTATCGTGTGCATAGGCTCTTATTATATTCACGGACAAAAAAATCGGATAAGGATGATCCGTTCCCGCAATTTCTATGTTTGTTCCAAGTTTGTTTCCAAATCCTTATGATATTGGACGTTTCTGCTTACGCAAGGGTATTCCGGGAAAGTTTGTATTGTCCACCTGTGACTGTTTGTCCTAGATCCTTGGAATATAGGTACAAAAAGGGACATTAATTTCTAGGTTCTGTTGAACTTTTCCTTCAAATCAGTAAACAGGCCTTTGCATCTATTATAGATGATTCAGATAGCGTCAGGGGCAACTGGTGATTGCTCAAGTCCTCCTTGCGGGACGCTTTAATGCCTGAGACAGGATTATAGATGGAATAGGCTTGCCCTGCACCTAAACCCTGACAGTTTAAAGTCCACAAGAAAGTCATGGTCAATATGTGCAGAGATGACTAAGCCATGGGTTTCTTCACGATGTTTTCCTTCACCGTTTGAGAGCATTGTGTACATTTTTATTTTCGAACAGAAAAATCGACAGGTACAACGCGCCATCCATTTAATCCATAGGTAAGGTCGCGGATTCGAACCCTCGACCTTAGAATCGGAAGGTGGGATACTACAACTAGGTCACCAGTGCACTTTCTAGCAAATATTACAACCGCAGTTACATGGCTCAAAGAGAATCCACAATGGTTTAGTTTGAAACGTTTTATCTCGCTTTTAGATCAAAGCGAAGTGAAATAGGTTTTCCAGTGCGATGCATTGTGAGCGCGGGTCACCTAATACATCTATTCATGCGAGTGAATTCTGTGTGCTCTTGCTGGCACGCTCCCATACTTTATCTGTAATTTCATCTATATTGTATAGATGAAATTTGCCTATTTCTGCCGTGAAGCAGCATTGCTGTTTCGGTTTGAAGGGGTGTCGGTGAAATTACTTTCGTCGGTTAGGTACCATGTTATACTCATATAATTTTTCAGCCACAAATTAATATATGCATACAGTTTTATTTAACCTATATTGTCCCACTGCCGGGCAAAGGTCTCCTCAGAAACCTTCGACTCATTTGGGTTTGGTGATGGTGGTCTCCCACCAATCTTTCCTCTGGCCGTCGAGATCGTCCGGGCAACGACTTCTCGGCCGGAGAAGTTTCATCTTTATTATTTCTCCATGCAGCACCAGCTTTATCAATGCGCTATAAATAAAAGCTAATAAAGCTTTTCTTACTTTCTTCACTGGGCACAACGTGCCCTATATGTAATACAACTTTTATAAGCATTAGTAGCTCAACATGAGAGGCGTAATCTTTTTGTATTTTCGTTTCTTCGTATTGCGACTAAAGGGCAGTACGTGCCATGTGCTGTCGTACATTTTCATGCCTTAGTGAGTAGTTAGAGGCACGTCCAATCATGTTATTAAAGATTATCAAAAAAAACCGGTTGTCTGTAAAGTCGGTTTACTGACAATAGTTGAACGTGACAACGTCATACAGCTGTCCACGCGGACGCATCGCTCACTCAAGTAGGAGAGAGGCAGATGTCGAACGCTGCCGAACGCGAAGGCCGATTGTGCCTCTTTGTTGCTCGTTCCGCGCTCTCGCTTGCACTTTAAGCCTTAAATGGAACGCCTCAGAGCGAGATAACGCCGCATGAGTGCGTGCAGCCGGCTCCATCGAGTTATAAGCTGTGTCACGTTAAAAACATTCAAATGCCAGACTACTATTTGGCATGGTTCATTCTTCGGCACCGTCACTAATCACTAGTACATTGTCAGCTGGTACAAAGAGCATGTTTTCACATGTAGCGTGGAACTGGGTCGAGTGGAACAATGCAGCACCAGCCTACATCAGCGTTTAAGTACGATTGCGTTTTCACTTTACTGGAGGGTGAAGGGAAAAGTTCAGCAAGCTTTACCCCCCAAAAGGTAGAAAAAGCGTAGCTTCGTTTTAAATTAAACTTACGTAATTAGGCTACTTAGTTTTAATTACAGTTTATACTTAAGCTAACGCTTGACCGCAATCTCACCTGATGTTAAATTATACCTAATGCGGTCGACGGTGTAGCACGCTCACCGTCGACCGCAAGAGTACGACTTTTTTTGAAAACGTCCAAATTAGGTAGGTATTTGGAAAAAAAGATGTTGGCAACGAGACTCTTTGGCTGTCCGCATTATACTCTTAGAAGTGGAGGTGAAGCGCTTAGTGCGGGAAGAAGGTGTATCTATCGTGAATGCCTCGTTTCTGTACGTTTTTGGAAATAATGCAAACTATTATATATCATAAACCATACGTAAAAAATACCTAACTAATGGTTAAAACCGCATCTAAATCCGTTGTATGGTTTAGGCGGAGTCAGTGGAAATAAATACAGACAGACAGGATGAAACGAAGAGCAACTTTATTTTATGTAAGGATAACTTAAGGCTCTTAATGAGCCTGGTATTTTGATTATGTTAATTTATTTCCATCCACTTGTAAACGAAATATAAAAATACACCGAAATCGTGCGGGAATCCCAATCACTCAACGTAAAATGTTTGAAGAAACTTGATTGTGTATTTTCCCTATTTTTTTATTTGGAAAGATGCCAAGACTGCCAAGTTTCTGCTGATCGATAAAAATAGGTGCGCAATGTAAATACATAACAGAGATTCGGCCCGAACTGAGATCTCGCCATGTCCGCATCTGAAGTGAAACCAATCTTGCCTGAACTATGATGTCGTTGGAACTCTAACAAAACGGGTATTACGTTGGTATTGGTTTTCTAAATTTCACTAGTTTTCTGATATCGTAGGCGTAATACAAAAACGAAATAACTTGGATGAAAATAGATATTGTTTGAGAATGAAGGTACTTCAAAGGCTTGTCTTACACACATAAGTTTTAATTTAACATTATAATTATGTCTGTAGTATAGGTTGTCCTCCATGCTGATGGAATCCATGGTTCAAAGTTATTCTCTGACAAACGTTAGTAACAGTAAAAGTTAGTAGTAGAGCTCTTTGAAGGGCTCGTTCGGGGAAGTACTACTACCATGCCTATTTCTGCCGTGAAGCAGCATCGCTGTGTTTCGGTTTGAAGGGTGTGGGTGCCGGTGAAACTACTGGCACGTGAGGCTGAAATCTGTATGCCTCAACTTGGTGAACGCAGCGCAATGCATCGTAGAGCACGTTCCTGGTGTGCGTGACTTTCGAGGCGATGGTTACCACTTGGCATCGGGTGGGCCATATGCCTGTTCCATCAGCTAGTTGTATAAAAACACAACGCCAGGTCGTCGAAATTGTTTGACAAATGGCGGCTCGCTTCGCTCGCTCTACCAATAAAATCCCTTGTTTCTACTTGTAGTACGGTACCTATAAACATTTTATGGACCTCTTTATAGTCGAAGCAACGTGGTGGTTCATCAAGTATATCCCCTCTTGCCTATAAACTTGAAGGAATACACTAGTTATTGGGAACGTGCAAACATTACGTAATTATGTTCATCATCATCATCATCAGCCCGTATGCACCCACTGCTGAGTAAAGGCCTCCTCTTTATTGCGCCATACTTTCCGGTCCCTCGCGAGTCTCATCCACTCATTCCCAGCACTTGCAACAATGTCGTTCGACCAACGGGCGGGTGGTCTGCCTCTAGGACTTTGAGCATCCCTTGGCCACCATTCTGTAGCCGCCTTCGTCCTTCTCCCGTCGTCCCTTCTTGCCAAGTGCCCTGCCCATCTCCATTATGTTCATGAACACAGAAAATATAAATGCATCAATACTTGTCATACTAATATTATAAATAGGAATGATTTTTATTTTTGTGTGTATGTTTGTAATGAATAAACTCAAAAACTACTGTGATTTCAAAAATTCTTTCACCTTTGGAAAGCTACATTCACCCTGAGTAACATATTTATGTGTTTAAAAACATTATGAACATCTGTATGCCTCAGTTTGATGGAGGCAGTGCATCGTAGGGCACGTTCTTGACGTGCGTGACCTACGAGTCAATGCTTTGTTATAGGCGATGGTTACCACATAACATCAGGTGGGCCATATGCTTGTTCCATCAGCTAGATTAATAAAAAAACTTCTTACTTATTTTTTAAGTAAATTAGCGTGAAAATGCTAACAGAATATTAAGTGAAATAACTTTTTGTTATTGAAATTACGTGCCTTTTAAGTAATTTTGAATCTCATTCCTTTTTTTTTTGCATATACATATAATACTGATTATCGGAACCATGCTAACTATAACTGATGGTAGAATTTGAATAACAATTGTTTATTGATACATCATTGTTAATTTGTCATGGTGATGTAAATTTGTCTTAATTTAATTAGTAACTATTCATGTAGGTGTAAGTGCTCTCTGGGAATGTTTTTTTTTACACAATGTATTCAGTTTTATTGATTTTTTTCTGTCTTTAATAAAACTGTGAATTGAAGAAATAAACTGTTATTACTTAATGAGAGCACTGTTGGCCTTGTTTTAGCGGCTCCTTAGGATGCTAAGGTCGTGGGGTCAAATCCAGTCGTGTACCAATGAGTTTTTCAGTCCAAAAATGTGTGTAGGTACTATGAACGGTAAAGGAGAAATTCGGCAAGTCCTAGAACCTAATAAGTTCGAAAACAGTGCACGAAGCCTTTGAGGGCGCACTTAAAATCCTTTCACCACATTGGATTGGTAAAACCAATGACACAATAAGAACTTATAGCAGGCAACAAATATTGCACATCTCGGCTAATTTCGGCTTCATAGAGCGTAATGCGCGTCAGAAAGAGATAGCGCTCTACGAAAGCAAAACAGCCGATGATGTTCGATATTTATTGCCTACGATAGTTATTAATTATGTTTCGTTGCGGAACCCTCTAGCCTAAGCGAGACAATCGCGCTTGTCGTGATTTTAATAAAAACAACGTACTTGTTTACTGTCTAAAAACAGAATAATTTAAAACAAGTTTATATTTTGATTTTATCGCTTGAATAAAATTAGAAATCGCCGCCATTATAAATGATGCTTTCATCATGCAATACTTGTTTTACTTTTATCTATTTTATTTATCTCATTTGAATTGTTATGTTCGCGAATTCTATAATACCTCGATAATAAAGATGCGCATACATATCTTATACCTTTAAACGAGAAAATCTATATATTAAGTATCTCGGAAATGGCACCAACGATTTTCATGAAACTTAGTATACAGGGGTTTTCGGGGACGATAAATCGATCTAGCTAGGATTTATTTTTAGAAAATATCGGCGTTCGGAGTTAAGAACAAACAACTTTTCATAATATCATTACTCCTAGCGCCATCTGTTGCTCAGAAGCAAAAACTAAGCTCTGTGAGAACCTGAGAACTCAAGGGTTATGTTTCACAGAGAACGCCATCTATTGTCGAGTTTTGGAACTAAAGTACTACGTAAACACTCTGTAGACAAGTTCCGGAAGTTTATATCTCATTGCACTCGTGATTTTTTTTAAAATAACCAGTTCTTATTTTTTATTATCATGTAGTATGGTAGTAAGATCGAAATATATGATTTCATCATTCATAAGTACGTTATCAAAAAAATACCGAGCGAAGCTCGGTCACTTACTGCTAGTAAAGAAAAAAAGAAAGAAATACATTTATTTTAGACACACAACACACATAAACACGTATGGCAACTACATATAGGCGGTACGTACATAGGCGTTTCAAAAATACAATATAATCTTAGTAGAAAACTAGAACAGAGAAAACTTAACTACACAATTCTAAAAAAAATAACAAAAAATTAAAGTTTGATAAGTTAAGTAATTTCTTCTTATCGTGTCACTGATTCTTTCGAACCAAGTGTGGTGAAAGGATTTAAAGTGCGCCTCAAAGAGGCTCCTTTCGTGCACTAGACTCATATTTTCGAACTTTTTAGGTTCTACGATATGCCGGTTTCCTCACGATGTTTTCCTTCACCGTTTGAGAGCACTGGCATAGTGTACATAAATTTTTGCGAAGAAAAACTCATTGGTACACGACTGGATTTGAACCCACGACCTTAGGATCGGAAGGCGGGGCCGCTACCACTAGGCCACCAGCGCTCTCAGTTAAGTAATAACAAAGCAATAAGTAAAGTAATAAGTAAAATAAGTTAAGTATAGTGTTGCGGGGGGCACTAGTAGTTCGCCGCGAACTGAGATCTCGTGATGCGATCCAAATATAGGTCGATAGATGGTAATCAGAAAAAACATTATGCTACCATCGCACATTGTGTTTTATATACTTTGAGAAAGTATTTCTGTCCAGATTCACGGTTTGGCCTTTCCTCTGACTATCCCTCACTAATTTTGTATGGTAAAGAAGTTTTAGCTCAATTGGCCAATTGATTGAAGATTTTCGTTGGACAGACCTTGGCTCCATCATCGGAACAGGTCGCATCCTTAGCAAAACTGAGCACAGAACTAGAGCAGGGCTTTTAGATCATAATTCAACCGGATATAATTCAAAATAATATAATTATAATAACCTGTATTTTTATATCTAGTGCACATTGTACACTTCGCTTTATAATGACACTGTATATATTATGCTAATAAGTATTTCGACTTTTATTTGAGTGGTAAACTAATGAATGCAAATAGTTCTGGTCTTGTCACCCAATCGTCTAGGTACCTGGCCGAAATTTGACTAGGTATAGGTACGTACGTACTATTCGTGCAAGAGAGCACTCGTGGTCTAGTGGTAGCGGCCCCGCCTTCCGATCCGAAGGTCGTCGGATCAAATCCAGTCGTGTACCAATGAGTTTTTCTGTCGAAAAATGTATGTGCACTATGCCAGTACTCTCAAACGGTGAAGGAAACATCGTGAGGAAACCGGCGTGTCGTAGAACCTAAAAAGTACGAGCAACACGTGTCAAGGGTCACACAAAAAGGGCCCACCAGCGGCCAACTTGCGGAAAAACCTGCCCGCACATCAAGTGCGGGTGATAAAATTAGCCGAATTTGCCGACTATTCCGACTAGTCTTGTAAAGATAAACACAGTTGTAACTATACAGTTAATAATAGGTACGAAACTAAAAAAACATGCAAAAAGCTAAAAGAGAAATCGGCAAAACTAACAGAATTTAGAATTGTATGTGTGTTAATTAGAACGTTTTATTTATATTTTGGCAACACATTATTATAATTACACCCCAGTTTCTAAACTTAATTGACAGCAGACTTTAGACTTGGCATTTCTATATATTAATTATCTTGGCATTTCAATTTAATTACTATCAAACACTGAACAAACATGTCTATTGTACATGTTTGTTTAAGGCAGGAATCGAACCCGCAATCAACAGCGCACAGCTGAAGGCAGCTCTTACATGAGGCCAGTCAACATGATCTTCCTACCATTAATGCTTTGGATGGGGTCAGCATAAGAGAGCGCTGGTGGTCTAGTGGCGGCCCCGCCTTCCGATCCTAAGGTCGTGGGTTCAAATGCAGTCGTGTACCAAAGTGTTTTTCTCTCAAACGGTGAAGGAAAACATCGTGAGGAAACCGGCGTGTCGCAGAACCTAAAAAAGTCCGAAAAACGCGTTTCACGCAAAAAGGGCCCGCAGCGGCCTTCTTGCGGAAACCAGTCCGCACACCAAGTGCGGATGATGAATTTGCCAATATACTTGTAGATTGATGATCGAAATTAGAAAGTGTGTTTTTCTAGTATTTCTATAATCCATTATCTTAGTAGGTACTCACTCATTACTTGGACATTATCATCTGTCACCCAATTCATCTATCTTTTGTTAAAGGTATCTCCGCCTTTCATCGACATTCATACCTCATCACAATCTAAATGCTACTTAAAACTTACGCTGCAGGCCTTTTACCTAATGGTGGGTACAGATTGGTGCAATGCAACATGTAATGCAACATGCAATGCAAGAATTTGAGGTCCACATTGCTGCAATGTATCATGTAATGTAACAGAATTCCCATAGTGTGGACGCCTCGCGCGCACAAATTGCGCCTGGGTCGCGCACGCTCCGAGCGTTACAACTCGTGCGCGGCTCCATCCGAGATTTGTCGATTTTTAGTACGAATACAAAGGGGTGCGCAGCGTGCGCAGGACTTCTCGTTCTGATTCGTAGTCAATGCGCGTACCGCGCGCGCCACACGTCCAAGGCAGCAGGGAACATGCAATGTAAGGCAGAATATTACATTACATGTTGCATTGCACCAATCTGTACCCACCTTAATACTGAGTAGTATTCGTTTATCAAAAATCAATAATTATTTTATACCCTCCAGCGCACATAGGAGTATTTGGATGAAAAATCCGGTCAAAATTATTTGATGACATTTTATGAATTAAAATGATGTTTTTAAATATTAGTTTACGTTTAATAAAATTAATAATAACATTTAGTCACTAAAACGATATCTTCGCTGTATCCACTTGAAATAACTTCAAGGATTATTCTGAATCGTTTGATAATGTCCACATCAATGTCAGTAATCCGGGAAAATGTATCTGGGTCTGCAAAAAAAGCAGCCAAGTGCGAGTCGGACTCGCCCATGAATGGTTCCGTAGCAGTAAGTTATATAATATAGAAGTTCTAGATAGTTCGTCGAAAGGTACATTGCGGCTTACGATTAATGACGTATTAAAAAAAAACTACTAACCAGATTTCGTTCAAACTAAATATTGTTGAAAGTTTACATAGTAATGTATCATATATATTTTTTAGTTTTATCATTCTCTTAATTTAGAAGTTACAGGGGGGGGACCAACATTTTACCACTTTGGAAGTGTCTCTCGCGCAAACTATTCAGTTTAGAAAAAAACAATATTAGAAACCTCAATATTATTTTTAAAGACCTATTCATTGATACCCCACACGTATGGGTTTGATGAAAAAAAATTTTTTGAGTGTCAGTTTCAAGTATGGGGACCCCCCAATTTTTTTTTTTTTTTTTTATTTTTGTGTAAAAATATTGATGCGGTTCACAGAATACATCTACCTACTCGCCAAGTTTCATCAGTCTAGCTTTTATGAAATCAAAATTAGCCACATTTTTACCTTTCATCTTTAAACCATGACAAATCAATATGGCGCACATAGGCGCAGCGTTTTTTTGTTTTATTTACTGAAGAACATCCATATTATCAAGTTTGTGTAAAAATAAAAGCTTGACAAGGCTTGACAAGTAAACAAAAACACCTTTATTGTGAATGTTTCAGACAAATAAATCATAATTTTACGTTTAAGTTTGTAATTTTTTTAAATACTTATATCGAACAACAACCTAGCAAAATACTGGGTTAAAATGATTGTCATATCTTCCACTTCAATATTCATCTAGGATGGTTTCCACAATCTACCACAGTAAAGCACAATATCAAACTAATGCATTGAGTAAATAGACGCGTCGAAAACAAAAACGTGCAGCATGAAAAATGACTTAGTTCCGACTGATTGTGCGGGAAGGGGTAAGCAGCTAGAAAATCTTTGTGTCTGCCGTTTAATGGACCGGTTCTTTAGCTTCAAAAATATGTAACTTATGTGGGCTTATGACTAATTTGACATTTCGACTTTTGTCCGGATTTTTGGTGCAAATACTCCTATGTGCAGCGCTGAAGGCAGAGTTACTACCGACTGAGCTATGAGGGCAGTTCAAATGACTGCTATACTACGAATCCCCTAATGATGATGTTCCCTCCACAGTGGCACGACGGAATGACCTGCGAAGCAGCCGCCGCGCTCGCAGCACACTCGGGCGCTGGTGCTCCTCTCTTACCAGACTCGGAGCTGATCAAGCTGTGCCCCATGTGTCGAGTGCCCATTGAGAAGGACGAAGGCTGTGCGCAGATGATGTGCAAGCGATGCAAGCACGTGTTCTGCTGGTATTGCCTCGCGTCGCTCGATGTAAGTCCCTTTGTCTAATTTTATAAAAATAAGTCGGGTTTTCCTTCCTGACGCTATAACTCGATAACGGCTGGACCGACTTGGCTGATTTTGGTCTTGAATGATTTGTGGAGGTCCAGAGAAGGTTTAAAAGGTTTTTTTTTTTCAACGGTAATGGTAACGGCGAGTGAAGCCGCGGGCGGCCGCTAGTCTTTTATATAGAACTCAGGCCAACCGATGGCCAACTTTTGATAAGTGATGGATTCCGTAAACGAGTAAGTTTCCCTACGTGGTTTTCGCTTGAATTGGTGGTCTAGTGGTAGCTTCCGATCATGGTGGTGGGCGTGGTTCTAAATTCAGTCGTGTGCCAATGAGTTTTTCTGTCCAGATATGTATGTGCAATATGCCAGTGTTCTCAAACTGTGAAGGAAAACATCGTGAGGAAACGGGCCTGTCGTCGAACCTAAAAAATCCGAAAGACATGTGTCAAGTGTAAGAAAAAAGTCTCTTTGAGGCGCACTTAGTACGTAGTTAAATAGTAGTGCATCCTGGAAATCCCTAATGCAAAACTTATATTAGGCTGAGTTTTATAGTAATTATTTTTTATGCGTAGATAATAGCGTTTATATCTTATTTCACCGCAGTAATCTGAGATTCAAATTAGCCACGCTCATTCATACGCTTTCTCTCAGAGAACAATGGCAGGACACAACATTATGCCTTCCGCGCGGAAGCGTATCGAGCTTAGCAAGCGTAGCGGTACAAAACAGTAGGATAATACTTTGTTAGTATGTAGGGCACAGAAACTATGCCAAGTGTACAACAAACAAAAGAAGCAAGTGAACAAGGTGATTTTTTACACGAAAGTACTAACGGAAAGAGTACTCGTATGTCTTTGTTTGGATCTGTTCACAAACACCAAGCATTTTCCTCGCTAAAGAGTCAATTTTCTACACGAAGTACAAATCAAATCCTTGCGTGTTCTAGACCGGTCTCGCTTTCCCTAACCCCTAGACACTGCTATTCATTCTGCGGGATACGCTTCATCTAGTCACGACCATCCCATATCTCTTGGAGAAAGGCACTATAAGTCCGACTAGTACCTCGAATAGTGTAATAAAATTTTATTACACTAGTCTTAGAGCAATGGCAAGAAATGATCTTCTCACTCGTATCGTACCTAATAATTGTGTGCGGTCAATTGTTTTCCAGCTCGTTGGATAAGTGTTTTGCGAACCTTGCCCAAATTACTGCATGTACTATAATCCGAACGGGGGCTAAATTTTCGGAGTTCGGATTAAAGAGGTCATACTGGTTGACTAATTGTTTCACAGTTTTCATCGTCCTAAGTAACTGCAATAGAAGATATCATCTCACCGATAGCTTACATAACATAACTCTGCAGATTTAATAATATGCAATAGGGTTTCAGTGCGTCGAGCAACTTCTTTTTCCTTTCGCGCCTGGAAGGAAACTATTTGGCCGAGGTACACATACTCATGGACATATTCGATCTCAACCCCTTCTACGTGCAGTTTGTGTTTGGTGCTGTTGGTCATAAGTTTGGTCTTCGACATATTCATCGCTAGTCCGACCCCGAGGCTGGCCAAGTTCAGATCGTTGAGCATACAACCAAGTTCTACGGCTGAGGAGGAAAAAAGAACGATGTCGTCGGCGAAGCGGAGATTAGTCAATCTCCGCTCCCCTAAGAGGATTCCTTTATCTGTCCAGCTCATTGTTAGAGATTTAAAAACTTCTTCGAGTGTAGCTGTAAAAAGTTTTGGGGAAAGCGGATCTCCTTGCTTAACCCCCTTTTTAATGTGGAAGGAAGGACCGGTGGAAGATAGTTTTATTGCCGCCGTGCTATTGTTGTAAATATTTCGGAACGCCTGGAAAAGCTATTGGTCGATGAAACCCTTGATGAAAGGCGAACTTCCACTCTGCCTCAAACGCAAGCTCATGGACATGTGCGTTCTCCCCATTCTCACATATGGTGCACAGACTTGGTCTTTGACTCTTCAGCAACGGTCCGAACTCGAGGTTTGCCAGCGAGGTATGGAACGCAGTTTGTTAGGAGTTCGGTTATCTGACAGAGTCAGAAACTCCACACTGCGAGCACAGACCAAAGTTTATGACGTTAGCAAGAAATCTGCACAGCTCAAATGGGATTGGGCTGGCCACGTCTGCCGCATGTCTGACGATCTTTGGGCTAAAACCACAACTGATTGGGTGCCCAATGCAAGACGTCCACGCGGTAGACCACCACGGAGATGGCGCGACGAGCTAGATGTACATCTACCAGACTGGTCCAATCTAGCAATGGACCGAGAAAGCTGGAAAAAGGGTAGGGAGGCCTTTGCCCTGCAGTGGGACAAGATAGGCTGAAAATAAATAAATAAAATAAATAAATAGGGTTTCGCTAACGAATTCAATCACAGATAATATTGACGGTAATAAACGTCAACAATATTTATTGGAAATGATTACCGAATTCGCAACGAATAGATTAGTCCAGTTATTATGTCATGTTTTTTATTAGATTGTTATTTGATCTTGAATAAATTTATTATGGTAGCCAATTATTTAAATGTACAGTCTAATTATAAATTTGTGGACTTTATAATAAGTATTAGGAAGGGTTTTCACTGGCAATTAGAAACTCACCAAGAATTAATTAGTTTTACCTTTCTCTTTAATTCAGGAGCCTAATTCTCGGGCCGACCGAGATTTTCAATGTCCCTTAAATACACATTGGCATTGCACAACCCCGCACTTTTTCTACGTTTTCCGTATATCGTAGCTGTCGAGGCTTCTACGATGAGGTCGTCGATTAATTACTCAAGGAAATCATCCATTCTCTCTTCTAAAAGAAGCAATAAAACAAAATTATCTCGGTCGGCCCGAGAATTAGGCTCCTGGGATGATTTCTCCAACGCTATTCGTCAAATAAGAAATGTCAGTCCTTGTTTTGCCAAGCCTAAAATAAATTGATGGAAATTTTATCTTTCTTAGTGAACTTAATGTTTTTCTTATCGTGTCACTGCTTCTTTGAAACGGTTTAAGGATTTCAAGTGCGTCTCAGAGAGGCATATCGTGCAACGTAAACTTAAAAAGATCTACCTATAGCGGTTATGTGTACTTTATTCATTTCTTAATACTTATTTTAGTTTTGTCTTGTAAATAAATAGTTTCCTAATAAATACTTACCTGAAGTTTTCTTGTTTCAGGACGATTTTCTTCTCCGGCACTACGACAAAGGACCGTGTAAGAACAAGTTGGGCCATTCCCGTGCTTCTGTGCTGTGGCATCGTGCTCAGGTACGGACTTTTAATTACAACTTCAAACTGTCAAACTCAAGTGATATGTAAAAAAAAACTTCACCATCATCTTCCTGCCCTTATCCCACACTAAGTGGGGTCGGCACAACAGGTTTTCTTCTTCCACTCACCTCTGTCATCTGTCATTTGTCATCTCAGTGCTGACTAAAAATATTTTAATATTTTTTCATTCTCAATTTGTTTTTTTTTTAGATGACGGAGGTGTTTGTTACCTCTGTCATCTCAGTGCTGACTAAAAAGTGTTTTATTTATGTTAATAATATCCTCACTCGACACTGGCAAAATTGATCCGAAATGGAGAGATGATAACTAAGTAGAAGAAGAACGCCTTTCTTGCTCATTGTCATCTTTGATATAGTCCATCCATCTTTTGCTTTTTTCATTTACAATATACCTACCCAGGAGGTTTCTTTCTCATTTCATTCTCAATTTGTTTTTTGTAATGTTTTTTTATATAGGTATACGAACGGATTTGAAAACATAGTTTTTGATCTGAAAGGTCCCATACAAATTTCATTTTGCAGCAAATTACTCGTATAAGTTATAACTTTTCTGTACGCGCATGTGTTACGTTATAATCAAGGTCGAAAATGTAATATTTTAGTTATAGTTATTTTGTGGTTGTAATGTGTTTTGTGCGTTAATAAAATAAAAATAAAATAAAAATAAAATAAAATAAATTGGCCATGAGGTCGGTTTCTCAATAGTTTTTTTAAAGTTCACTTGTTTTTATAGAAATGCTTGCATGTAATGTGGCTATTGACTGCTGGGTGTTCATTTATAATTTGTCATTCCAGGTGGTCGGTATATTCGCTGGGTTCGGGCTGCTACTCCTCGTGGCCAGTCCGCTGCTGCTTCTGGCTGCACCCTGCATCGTCTGCTGCAAATGCAGGTACTTCGAGTAAATATCCACCCAAACTCTACCGACACTAACAATACATGTATAAAGATCGGTTACAAGATAAACAAACATCCAGACGGAGAACAAACATCTGGGTTCACCACACAAATATTTGTTCTCGGTGAGGATTGAACCCACGACCTACGGCGCAGAAGGCAGAGTTAGGTACTACCAACATGAAGGTCATGGATAGTCCCCATAAGTTTAAATCTAGACTAGTTACACTTTTTCTGAAAGGGTGTTTCTATACGACAGATGAATTTTTGACATATTGTGTATAGTTTTATTAGCGGCATGATTATGTGATTATTGTTATTATTTTTTAATTATTTTTGTTCTTTTTAGCTGTGTTAGTTTTAAGATTATTTCAAATACAATTGATAATTGTTTGTGAATAAATAAATGAAATGAAACTGTCAGATAAAAATATAATAAACCCTTTTTTAGGCTTGTCAAAAACAAAGAATGACCTTTTTATTCGACGAATAACGTTATTACGTACATGAAAAAATCAGCCCAAAGAAAAATAAATTCATGTTCTTGTATGACATTTACTTTTATCTATAATGCATGTGTGCATTATGTGATGAAATATCATGAGTCCATTCCATCCAAACGTTGACCGGTAAAGAACGCTGTTTAGCGATAAGACAGCCCATTGTGTTAAGCAAATAGTTTTAACAATTTGTTGTGTGAAATAAAAAAAATCTAACTATCTATGCGTAGACTTTTGGTAGTACCGTTCTTAATAAAACACTTTCTTTCCAGGCTCTGCAACCCGAACACAAAGAATCTCGAGGAAGTAGACGATGTGGACAGCATTGGCCATCTCGACGATGACGACATAACACGAGATCGACGTCTGTCTGACTGACGCAGACGCACATACTAAGGCCATCGCGTCAGTCAGGCAATACCAGACCGTTTTAGGCCATACCAGACCGTTTTAGGCCATACCAGACCGTTTTGGGCCGTGGCAGCGTCGGGATTCGTCATGGGAAACTTTGGACCATGAACCATTAAGCCATAGAAGCATTATTTGGCTCATCGATTGGGCTATAATAGCTTCAATGGATGGTTATACCAGTTTTGGTTATGGCAGTGTTGAAGTTTTCCTCGTAGCCCAACAGATCAAGAAACGTAGTGTTGTGATGTTATCAGATAGAACTGTAAAGGTGACCTAGCATTAATTAAATTATGCTTGAACCTTCCTAGTTTGTAACATAACGTGAAAAAAATGATGGCATTGTTTGGTGTTAAATAAAAATGAAAACTGTGGAGTGAGACATCGAAGCTCAACCGTCACTAAAACAAAACTATTAAAAAGCGGGGGAAGATAAATTGCATCAAGTGATGTAAAATTATTGAATGTCTCATAATAATTAATGATGCAATAAGATTTTAAAGAGTAAAAAACCATGTTAGATCTTAAAAAAAATTAGTAATGCCTAGTTTTTCAAACCAAGATAGCTTCATTTTTCAAATAGCCGTTCTGTTTGACTGATACGTGAGGCTGAACATCTGTATGCCTCAAGTTGATGGACGCAGTGCATCGTAGGGCACGTTCCTGACGTGCGTGACCTACGAGGCAATGCTTTGTTATAGGCAATGATTACCACTTGGCGGCCTAAGCTTGGAAAGCTCTTCTTCTTCTTCAATTTAAGAGCTTAGCTCTTGTCTTGGTTTTGATAGTTTTCTCCAATTAAGTCTTTCGAATGCGGCCTCCTTGATTTTTTTTAATACGACATGACAGCGACCTTTTCTTTGGAACCTTTTTTGAAAAAGTTGTGTAAAAAAATGTTTACAAGCTCGAACTACTAGCTTGTTAGCTTACTATCTTGCTATCCTGGCTTAAAAAACTAGCCTCGTGTATGGGCATGACACAAAACAAAAATAGTTAAAACTCATTCATGCATGACTGAACAAAGAACAGAATAATACGAAAAGGTTATAAGGTGAAGATATTGTCATGCTCGGGTTTTCCACTGTTTTTAATAATTCGCTACAAAATATGCAAGGAACACGTGTCTGTGACTGGCATTATTATCAATTTTAAAGTTTTGAAAGACGTTTGAAATCATTGAACGATCGTGAGTCACTTTTAGTTTTGACAATGCATTGGTTAACTTCTTCGCATATCTAGCCGATTAACTGTCATCTACGGCGGCGATCATGTGTATCGCTGTCTAATATCGCAACTGATCGCCTAGATGAGCGCAACACTAAAGACTTGGTTCATCTGATTTGAGTAGAAAACAAACAGAGACCAAGGTAGTCTACATAGCTCAAAGGATTAGTAAACTGAATTGGCAGTGGGCTGGTCATGTTTACCGTAAACCAGACAATCGTTGGAACAAACGAATGCTAGAGTGGAGACCGCGTTTAGGTAAAGCGTAGGACGCCTTCCGGCAAAATGGGGGGACGATAAGCGAAATGTAGAAAGCATTGGAGAAGAGCCGGAGACCGGACTCAGTGGCGCGTCTTTGGAGAGACCTACGTCCAGCAGTGTATTGATAATGAAAAACACCAGCAAAATGAACCAGATATTCAATGAGCCAATGTGCGTAGTGTAGAACAAATGATTCCCTAACATTGTATTTTACGAAGTAATGGTCCGAGTAGACACGGTCCGCTCTAGATAGTTTTGA
The DNA here is from genome assembly GCA_947578465.1 of Thera obeliscata. Lineage (NCBI taxonomy): Eukaryota > Metazoa > Arthropoda > Insecta > Lepidoptera > Geometridae > Thera > Thera obeliscata. Next base: position 2,504,088 of record OX387915.1, read on the forward strand.
TATTGATACAAGTTGAAATTATGATATTTTTGGAATGTTTAGACAAAGTAATTTACAAGCAACGTGAGGGAAACTATATATTCTCGTTCAGTACCCGTAGTCTGAGTTTTACTCGATCAGTTTGAACATTGTATGGAGAAATAATGAGACAACAACTCGTTTCTACCAAGTTTCTACGTTACGTATTGTTGTTGTCTCATCTTTTCTCCATACAAATGAAAGAGACATGTAGATTGTAGACGAAAGGAGACTCAGACTATGGGTACTGTTAATTCGATTTAAGAGAATCAAAATTATATCGGGATAACAGTTATTGTGTGATCATGTAGTTGAAATTTTAACAAATATTGATGTCAGTAGTTCTATTTCAGAATAGTTCTAGGGTAATATTTATTCAAATGACATTTGTTGTGATTAAATAATGTAAGATTATAAAAAAAATATTCTGGACTACAAGTACTTACTAATGTATTTTCATAAACAAAAAGAAAAAAAATATGTCTTAAAGTATAATTGTAAATATAGTTGGGAGGATATTTTAGCTTTGTTCAATAAAAAGTAGGTGTTTAATTATTTTGTTATATTAATTTTGGCAGACTGAAAAATTATGAATAGACTGATGGATGGTTTACGAAAAAATGTGTGAATGCTTTTTAATGAAGATATAGATAAAGATTAACCTACGTAAATCTATCATTTTTGTCCTACATTAATATGATAGTGTATATTCAGTGGCATTCACTTAATTGTGTCTATAGTTTAACATTATTGTATTTACAAAAAAAACATTATGCATTATAAATAGAGCACACATTTCCAAAATGTCATAGTGCACATCAAACTTAATATTTTCGAAGTCTCATTTAAAAAGCCTATCTTTGTCGCCATTTCGTATTTAAATTTATAATTAAAATGTTCAAAAATTTCACAGAATGCATTTGCTAATGTACTTAATACTTTAAGCTACCTTACGTTGCTTATCATTTTACAACGAAATTCAACAAAGTTGTTGATTGCCAAAACTGTTTTTTATCATATTTTTAAACAATCATTACAAACTTTATATCAAACTAATTAAGAAGTGTTTTTGGTGCTTTTGAATGTTGTTGAGTAACTTAAAAATTAGTTTAATTTATATTTTCACTAACTAAACAATAATCTTCAAACCTATTTTTGAGTCAAACGTGTTGACTTTCGAAATGAAAATGTATATTGTAAAACTCGATTGGCGTGTGTGGAAAAATGGATGAAAGTGTAACTGCAATGCAGTGTGATACAATGCATGCTATTTAATTATTTTATTCTCCTGTGATGGCTTTATGTAATTAAATATTAAACGTAATCACTGCTACTTGTGTGAATACCAACGTAAGCACTGCTACTTGTGTGAATACCAACGTAAGCACTGCTACTTTTGTTAATACAAACGTAAGCACTGCTACTTTTGTTAATACCAACGTAAGCACTGCTACTTTTGTTAATACCAACGTAAGCACTGCTACTTGTGTGAATACCAACGTAAGCGCTGTTACTCGTGTGAATACACGGAGTCTTAACATCATAACTTATTGTAGAAAGTACATAATTTATGATTATTGTAAATAAGAATTTAATGTTGTACTTAATTTTATTGGTATCGACAATGTACTAGATATCGGTAGGTAAGACTTTGATTGGCACAGTTGTGTGCTACTAGCCTTATTGTACTAGAACAAAAATGTCAATGTGACACCTACAGTTACAAATTCACGTTTTAGTACAAGAAGGCTATTCGTGGATGAAATCATATAGTTTTTATGTCATGTTCTAAGATTTAAGACTCGTACACTGTCGATCTTCTGTAGCTTGTTCATATCAGGCTAGTTAAAGCATTTTGTAGTCTTAAAACATTAGGTGGTTAGATATAAGTATTGGTATGATTCACTGGCAAGATATTGTTAGAGTACACTTTTTTGGTGAAAATAAACTTACATTATTATATTTAAGTCAAAATGTCAATAGCTAATTTGTCCTATTCAGAGTACATTAGCATTTGCTTGCCATTGGACTTCTTATAATTTAATATTTCTCATTACTTTTATGGTACCTACTTAGAATTTATTTTGATTGTTCTTATGCGGTTTTTTGTTAGATGCAAAAAAGATAAGGATAAAAATGATTGAAATTTGTTAGTTTTGCATCCAAAAATGTCTCTGGATTGTAAATAGAAAATAAAAAAAATATTCTTTGTTATTTGTTTGTATGTACTTTATTTTTGTTTGAGCAACTAAACTTTCCGTTAATCTAGTAGTTAAATAATAAAGATTTTTTTCTGATAAAAATACTATCTTTGTTTTATTTGACTTTTTCTAGATGGATCTATGATGTTACTTTTAGAAACCACTTAATAAAAACAAGTGAACAGCTGAGCTACCATGAACAAGGATAAATTAAGTTTCCCATTTTACGAGGTACATGATGGGCAACTCGGCATCAGTTTCACAGTAGCCCCTGACCCACATGGACCATGGAGCACAGTAAAAGATTTTTTAATAAAACATAATTTATCACTTATGCTAGACTAGCTGGCATAAGCATCTATTCTAATCTTACACATAATCTACCGCCTTGAGAGTCTAGGACCATATACAAAAACAGTGCTCAAGTCTAAGACGAGTCTCAACTACAGATTTTTTGACAGTTTTCTATTGAAAAATGTAAAAAATCTATGCTTGAGTCTCGACTTAAGACTCAAGAACAATACAACTCATGGTCATATAGCAGTTGTTTAGCTTATCAAACCGTTAAGGCTGTTGCCATCTCGATTTGGTGACATGATCATGACAAGAAACTTTTAGCAAGCTGCTAAAAAGTGTTGCACAGCATCAGGGGCTAGTTTTCATTGATGTCCCCTTATACACTAGATCTATACAATATTATTTTTATAATTTCCTTGATAGCCCAGCAGTGCAGTCAAAAAGCATGCCATTTTTAAACTCTCCTCTCATGTCCAACATAAAATGCATTACATTATTCTTTACTTTTAACGGGAGCTGCACCCTAGCCATGCTCCTAGACTCTTTGCAACATATGTTATCTACTGGAACAGTCATCAGGCGGTTCTTTCCAAATGGGGTGTAGGTCACAAAGGTGACGTTTTTACCACCCTTGTTGAGGATAAGGTAACGGACTGAGCGTAAGGTGTACATCCATATCATGGCTAATGAGCCAGTGCCTGTAACCAGAAAATAACAATAAACAGTTGTTACTTATTTTACAAACAATTTGAGCTTCATTTAGGTGATTGGTATGCAATAAAGCCAACCAAATAACCGCAATACATAGGCAACTATAAGGTAGTAATATTTGAGTATTGCACATACCTACAACTACAGCTAGTATGCCCAATGTGTTTCTGTACTTGTTCTCTCCTAGATTGATCTTCCTAAACCACGGTGTGGTTTCGTCAATCTTCGATCTATCCACCGGCGCATCTTTCAGCGAGGAGAACGCAAAAACACCCAAATACGACCAAAACAAGTACTGAACCACAGCGAATATGTTCATGTACGTGTAAAACTTGGGATTCTCGTATTTAAATAGTATTACATCCTTAACAACGTTTGTGTTTACATCGTGAATAGTTCTTGTGGTGACCGAACTGTAAGTTGCACTTCTGATGTTCACTACGCTGTTTTTGCATTGAAATGTGAAGCGGAGCGCAGCGCTTCTCCGAAAAATAGTTGGTGCACAGTATAGCAGCGACATTAGTTTGTTTTCTAGCAATTTTCTAGATTATTTGTTTATACTTTATTTTCAAATTCCTAACCTCAAAATTAAATAGTAGGTGTCACTGTCAGTCAGAACAGCAAGTGTCAGCTGTTTGTCAAATTGACAGTCAAACGAGACCAGAGACATTCAAGTTTTGTTTCTTTTCGAGTTAAGCTGGGAACAAGTTAGCGGGCGCGGCTGACGGACGCGGCTTACAGCCCTTACCCCTCATCTGCGCACCACGATTTGCGAAAAATGGCGGATGTGCGCACTACTTTCGTTAGAGGTCGGCCGCGCATGCCGCTTTGTAAATGAATGATGATTCTCTTTTATTTTTCTACTATCACTTCGTAGTAATTATACCTCTTTGAAATCAGCTTGAAATATTCTAACTAATTGAATAATAATTATTACTTGTTTACAAATGTACACTTCGCTACTCGAAGTCAAAGATTTAGAAAACGGATGGAAATACACACTTGGAATTTATGTGATGTAGTACAAAGTAGGTTCAATGAGTTAGACAAAAACATTGATATCCAAAAACATGAATATATTTACAAAAGATTCATGATAAAAAAATAACCTATTACCATACAAAAACATTTAGAAATTCAACAATCAAAAACTTGCAATTTTCTATGATAACAGTGCAAAGGATTTCTCGAACGGCCAGCTCCTGGCTCATGTATGGAATGCTAGAATTTATTTCACTATTTTGAAGAAACCTAATTACATTCTAACAATATAACACTTAAATAACATAAAAATATGTATTGTTGACCTATTCCACTGATTTTTTAGTAAGGACAGTTAGATTTTAAGTCTAAACAAAGAGATTTTGTTGGAGAACTTCGCAGAAAAAAAATGACAGCGGAACGGCCCGCTCCTGGCTCATGTATGGAATGCTAGTATTTATTTCACTATTTTGAAGAAACCTAATTACATTCTAACAATATAACACTTAAATAACATAAAAATATGTATTGTTGACCTATTCCACTGGTTTTTTAGTAAGGACAGTTAGATTTTAAGTCTAAACAAAGAGATTTTGTTGGAGAACTTCGCAGAAAAAAATTAGGTGGCTGATGAAATTAGCAAGGTTTTGAATGAAAACTTATCAAAACCGAAACCAATTGAATGTAAAAACATTAAAAACTTACCTGTTCATCGTTACAATAGCACCAACAACAAAATAATTCACTTTTTACCCTGTAAACCAGCAACAAAACACAAACTTGTTACACGATGACCGGCCGCGAAAGTGCGCATAAATAAAATGAACTTTGGAACGTTGTCTCGGTTGGCCGTATTTTCACGAACATTTGCTACCTGTCTCTGTTCTTCAACGAAGCCAGTGACTAGGTTAGAGAAGTGCAGCTATAGGTTAATGCCGTTAATTTCGTACAAATACTGAGAGCCCTGAGAGGCATGCGATCGGCCAGGAGCTCGCCGGTGCGCAAATGTGTGAATTTTGAAGGTAGCCAGGGCCTGGCCTACTGACATACGACAGGTTAGACAATTTAATTACAGCCACGACTGATAGTGTGCACAGTCGAACGGGACCTGGCTTGCCGGATTTCTGTCGGACGTCCGAACGCTCAAGGTTACGTCCGCGGCTTACATCCGATAGTTTGCACACTTCAATGTATATTCACTATCTAGTAGGGTGTCCCGAGATTTTTTTTTTTGGTTTCTGTTAACGCAAGACCTCTCAAAAGTTGTGTAATTGATCATAGATTACGAAATTATTTTTTTAAACATTATAAAACATTATAAAACATTATAAATGTCTTTAGGGCTCTACCAATCTTTAAAGTTTTGAAAAAAAAAATTTTTATGGTAATCTTTAATTTAGGTTCCTGAATAGGAGGTATAATAATAAATATTTACTTTTTGTTACAAATAGGTGTAATAAATAGACGACATTTCGATTTGCATGTAAGGACATGTTACCAGCGACTTAGGATTTGATAGGTTTCAACTTGCTTACACCGTCAAGTTTCAACTCGCTTCGACGACTTTCTTGACTTGACTCGCGAGTATTTTCTTCATAGGCAAAGTGATTTTTATGCTATAAAAGTACAGTTTCAGTATTTCAGTTTTCAGTATTATTGAATTTTGTATTATTTTAGGTTATATAGAAAAATTCTTTAAAATCGTAAAATTTTCAAAACTTAAAAGTGCGGTAGAGGCCTCAAGATGGCATATAATTCTATTATTTTTACCTTTTTCGTAATCTGTGTAAAACTACACAAGTTTCGATAACTCTTGCGTTAGTCTACCTTGAAAAAAAAAAATCTCATACATGGACGGGACACCCTACTATCTAGATCTAGATCAGTCGCGCGCGGCTGTCAGCCACGTCCGTCAGCCGCGTCTGCTTATTACGATCCCAGCTCTAACCGACCAAATTGGTGTGTCTATGGTCTGTGGTCCATAGACGTGGGCTTCCAAACCTTACAATTTGCGACGTACAAATTGTACGTGGACGCTGCTGTGTACCGGATGAGAGTTGCACAGAGAGCACCAAACGAGGTGATGACAGGTGGAGTAAGGCGATAACTGAGTGGCGTCCAAGAACTGGCTATAGGGCAGACGATGTGGTGAACATCGCAGGCAAGACCTAGATGAGATTGGCACAAGGCCGGCAACTGTGGCACATACAGAGAGAGGCCATAAACCCATCAGTGAGTAAGGTTGGGCTGTGGATGATGATTGATGATACATGCCCCTGATTTTTGCCACTGAAAGGCAAAAAATAAATAAAAAATTTAGTCCTTAATCTGAGTACCGGGCTGAGATGATGATTAGCGTTGGATAGTCTGTTTAAAAAAATTGGTTGGTTCCACGATTCCGATAGACCGACAAGAGTACACGGCATGGCAGACCGACAGAAGATTATCTGACTATCCCAGGGAAGAGGAATCACAATGGAAGCCGCGATAAGGCGTTGCCGCTCTTAGCTGTGTATTACACCAGTGATCTTATCTTTGTCTATCCCACGGAACGTAGCTACGATTAGAAGAGAAAGTAGATGTAAGTTTGGCAACACCTTACTCCTGTGTAAATCGTGTCTGTTGATTTCCGACATGTTGGACAAAACATTGTGGTGCAGTGCTGAGAAAACTCAATAAATTGTGTTAAAAATAAAGCGTTTCTACAAAATCAATTCACCTAGTGAAAAAATGTGTTGTTCTGCTGTGTATTGTTCTTCCAGAAAGAAACAAAAGGAGGTGTAAAAGACCCGGAATAGTCATTTAATACGTAAGTCTTAGTCAATATATTTCATCTTTTTACATGCTAAAAGAGCGAGATTTTTTACCCGAAAAACAGTAATAATTAAATTTTATTTCATGTTAGTCATATATTCATAAGTGTTATTGATGAAAACTAAGTGTAAAACCATTAATTATTGTAAAATAAAATGTATTGATTTAGGCATCTGTGCTAGTGATGTACTACACCAGCCAATTTGCTGAATAAGATTTAAAACTCGATTGAGAGACATAGCTGAAGAAGTAAACTTCTGATTCTAGAATTAATTTGTTTTTTGTTTCCTCGCAAATTAGAGAATAGTACTAAGTATACAATGCTCGGCTGAAATAGTAATTAACGGCCTCGTTTATTTATCTCATTTATAATTTTTTTTAGTTTCCCAAAATGCCCCAGAACGGAAAAAGATGCAAGAAAGTGGTGTGGAAACACAAGACCTTTCTACAACACCCAAGCGAGCAGTGAGAATTTTAAAAGTTTAAACCGTTTCATAAATTTTCATACCGTGAAAATCCCTCATTGTGTATTGAATTATATTATTGTAATTTAGTTGAACAAAACAAATTTATATCCAATTATGACGCCTTTTTCATTGATTTCGGTATTCAATAAATAATGCTGGACAATTCACACAACATTATCTAGTCCTAGAATAAGCAGAACTTGTGTTATGGGTGCTAGATAACTGATATACCTACATAATACAATACATTACATGGATAGATATTTTTTATTTTTATATAGAAAAGACCAGAACACCCGGAATAAATACCTGCAGATCGTACAAATATTTGTTCTAAGGCGGGAATCGAACCCGCAACCTCTTGCGTCGCAGGTGGACATTCGCCCACTGCACCACAGAGGTCGTCAAATCGTCGTAATTCATCGATAGGTTAGTTAATGTCGTTACTTCTCTAGTCACGCACACTAATACAATCTACAACTGAACACTAGCAAAAAACGGACACGCTTTGAAAATCTAACCATCCCTAGTAAATAAAACATCCTTGGACTATCCTTCTTCCTTGGTCTATGGACTATCCAATTTGTAATTTGAAAAAAATATCGTTCCTCTGGTTTGTTTTGTCTATGGTTATTCTTGGCGTCTTCGTCATTTCTTGCGGTTGTGTATTTTACAATTTGTTGTAATTATGCCGTTTTCTGTAATTCTGCACGATTAATTTGTGTCTAATATCGTTATTTAGGCAAACGGTGCATCTGCATTGCGTTGATCGCAAGCGTTTGCTTACCACCAGCAAAATGGCAGATATAAAGGTGAGTTGAGCATCATGCATGCATTTTCGTTTGGCGGCATTTTGGTCGCTGTGTAACGGTCGGTAATTATTGTAATATCCTTTGTAATGGTATTAACATACATTTTGTTAGTAGTAAACTACAGATGCTAATGAATTAGGAATCAACCGTATGTACTTTGATGTACCTATTAGCTGACCTTGCCATGTCTCGGTTGGATTTTGTTAGACATGTCACGTCTTTATTTTGCTATGATGGTGGTTTGTTGTAGAAATTAATAGGGCGCATATAAATCCATTATATTCTCTTTGAACTTCTGACCGTTATGCCCCACTTATTCAAACTCTTGGTAAACCAGACCTACCTTCTAATCAAAAAAATATTCTAAGCCCATAAACAGTGCAAAGTATTATTATTTTGTCTCTCTGCAGAACAGAGACCTCCCCTAAGCAAATTCTATTGCAAATTAAATATCTTTTGGCAATGCAAAACATTTGTCTAATTTAAAGTTTTGAACAAATTCCACACACAAAAATAGCACACAAATTATGTGGCATTTTTCCTCAGGCTCAGTAGACATGTTCAAGCTAAGAATGTCTGCTTTTTAAAAGTACAATAGTTCGTGAAATAAATATGTAACTAACACAATTTAAAACCTTTATAGACTATGTTTAACAAAATGAGTAGCGGGGCTATGCAAAATGGCTCGGGTGAGGCAGGGCCCCCGGCTAAGAAAGGATCTATTGAGAAGATCTATCAGAAAAAATCACAACTAGAGCACATTCTTCTCAGGCCCGACACATACATTGGCTCGGTTGAAAGAGCCACAGATTTGATGTGGGTCTTTGACAAGTCGAAGGAGTGCATGGTGCAGCGGGAATTGACTTATGTGCCAGGTAAAAGTATTAAAACTATTAGAGTCTGTTCAGAAAGAGAGCCGTCGTGGCCAAATTGTGAACTAATGTTTTGATTTTTATATGGCAGCTTATTCCTTTCTTTCTGTCAGCATTTTGCATCATAAAAATTAAATAAAGGAATAGTACACTAGTTGTGATAGGTTTAAAACGTAATAGACGAGCTATTGTATTGCCCACTAAACTAAAAAGGTAATTAAGCACAGCTGCACCCTCCAATCCCACAACAGCTCTCTTTCTGAACAGACTCTAACCAGGTTTTATTATTGTTTTTAAATTTACTGCCAGTATTATTGTCACATATAAGAAAGAAAAGGCTATTCACTACACAGGTTGCATGTAGCAGGGCACAGGGACTGTCATAGTCACCATGCTCTGTTCACAACTAGATCATACAAAAAACTGGTAGGAAACAAGCCGTAGTTTGTTGCCAGTTCTTCTAAGCTTGGTCCTAAGTGATCCTTGTGATACAAATTTCAAATTTGAGTTAATAAATCTCTTTCTGATTTCAGGATTATACAAAATATATGATGAAATATTAGTAAATGCTGCTGATAACAAGCAAAGAGACAAAAAGATGGATGTCATCAAAGTAGACATAAACCAAGACACAAATACAATATCTGTATATAACAATGGAGGAGGTATCCCTGTGGTAATGCATAAGGAGGAGAAAATGTACGTCCCAACTATGATCTTTGGGCATCTACTGACATCATCAAATTATAATGATGAGGAGGAAAAAGTGACAGGCGGCAGGAACGGCTATGGTGCCAAACTATGCAACATTTTCTCAACCAAGTTCACAGTGGAAACAGCTTCCAAACAGTACAAAAAACACTTTAAACAGACCTGGGGGTCAAACATGACAAAGGCTTCCGAACCAAAGATTAAGGAATCCGGCAAAGACGATGATTTTACAAAAGTGACATTCAGCCCTGATTTGGCTAAGTTTAAGATGGAGAAACTAGAAGATGATATTGTGGCACTTATGTCTCGCAGAGCATATGACGTCGCCGCATCTTCTATTGGTGTTAAAGTTTACTTGAACGGTGAACGACTTAAGATAAATAAGTTTAAGGATTATGTAGATTTATACATAAAGGGGAAGGAAGACGAAAACGGGCAACCGTTGAAAGTTGTATATGAAAAGGTAAATGACCGCTGGGAGGTTGCACTTACCTTGTCCGACAGAGGATTCCAACAGGTATCCTTTGTTAACTCTATTGCTACCACAAAAGGTGGGAAACATGTTGACTCTGTATCTGACAGTGTTGTTAAAAGCATAATAGAAATATTGAAGAAAAAGAACAAAGGAGGTGTTAATATCAAGCCGTTCCAAGTTAAGAATCACATGTGGGTGTTCATTAACTGTCTGATCGTAAACCCAACCTTTGACTCACAAACCAAAGAAAACATGACACTCCAAGCCAAGAGCTTTGGATCGAAATGCGCTCTCTCGGAGAAGTTTATTACGGCAGTGAGTAAATCTGGTATAGTAGAATCTGTACTGACATGGGCTAAGTTTAAAGCTCAGACTGAGTTGGTGAAGGCATCAGGAAAAAAGCAGAGTAAGCTGAAGGGTATACCGAAGCTGGAAGACGCAAACGACGCAGGAACTAAGAACGCCCATCTCTGTACCCTCATTCTGACTGAGGGAGACTCAGCCAAAACCTTGGCTGTGTCTGGGCTGAGTGTAGTGGGCAGGGACCACTATGGAGTATTCCCACTCAAGGGCAAACCTTTAAACGTCCGAGACGCCTCACACAAGCAAGTTCTAGAAAATGTTGAGATCAATAACCTCATCAAAATTTGCGGTCTTCAATACAAGAAGAAATACCTGTGTGTCGATGATCTGAAGTCGTTGAGATATGGGAAAGTTATGATCATGGCTGATCAGGATCAAGACGGATCCCACATCAAAGGTCTGATCATTAACTTTATACATCACAACTGGCCAGAGTTACTGAAGCTACCGTTCCTAGAAGAATTTATTACTCCTATCGTAAAAGCGACTAAAAAAGACAAGGAAATTTCCTTCTACTCGCTGCCGGAGTTCGAAGAGTGGAAGAAAGATACAGACAACCATCACACGTATAATATCAAATACTACAAGGGTTTGGGTACCTCCACATCTAAGGAGGCTAAAGAATACTTCCAGAATATGGAACGGCACAGGATAAAGTTCAAGTATGCAGGTCCGACAGACGACCACCATATTGAGCTGGCATTCTCCAAGAAAGGGGCCGACCAACGTAAGGAGTGGTTGACAAATCATATGGATGAAGTTAAGAGGAGAAAGGAAATAGGGCTGCCGGAGAGATATTTGTATACAAAAGAAACCAAGGCAGTAACATACTCGGATTTTGTGAATTTGGAGTTGGTTCTCTTCTCGAACGGGGACAATGTCAGGTAAGAATTAATTGGCATATTTATTGTACCTATAAATCTTCTTTTCTTTACATAAATATTATCGACCTTGTTTTTCATGGCTAGAACATTTTTTAAAGCCGATACATAAACCGTGATGACCAGTATTTAGTTCGCAACATGCCTTATAGGAGCTCTTATCGCGTATTCATACAAATCCCAACTGAAAAAATATATTATCACGGACATAATATAAAGGGGCTGCCAACCGTCAAACAACTTATCGACCACACATTTTAACACATGTAAAGTTATAAAAAACTAAAACCACAACGTATTTTTGAAAAAACGACAAAGATGTGTTAACAAGTATTCCTACCAAAAAGTAATTCATTCTAATTCTTTGTCTCTGCTAAATTCCAAATTTAAAAAACACTTTCAGATCCATTCCGTCGATGATAGACGGCCTGAAACCCGGCCAGCGTAAGGTGATCTTCACCTGCATCAAGCGTAACGACAAACGGGAGGTCAAGGTCGCCCAGCTGGCTGGATCAGTGGCTGAACATTCGGCTTACCATCACGGTGAGTAAAAAATGGCGCAAAACACAATAAACACTACATTTTAAGAGGCCTTCTATGCGTTACGACTAATAGCTAACCGCTTTCCATCAGGTGGGCGGTATACTTAGCCAAATTCATCATCCGCACTTGGTGTGCGGAATGGTTTCCGCAAGTAGGCCGCTGGTGGGCCCTTTTTTGCGTGACGCTTGACACGTGTTATTCTAACTTTTTAAGGTTCTACGTCACGCCGGCTTCCTCACGAAGTTTTCCTTCACCGTTTGTGCACATACATTTTTCGACAGGTAAACTGGTACACGACTGGATTTAAACCCACGACCTTAGGTTCGGAAGGCGGGGTCGCTACCACCAGTGCTCTTGGGCGGTATGCTTGTTTGCTAACTTAATTCTATAAACGCTACGGACAGACGATCCAGTGGCCCACCCGATGGACCGACGACATTGAAGATGTCGGAAAGTAAAGGTCTTCCTGTAAATGCATAGGAACTTTTGTTAAAGTCGAGTTTGGCATTAAGTTTTTATTCGTAAAATGTGTGTGCTATTTATAGGCCTATTTAGGGTATTTTCCTATTTGATACCGTAAAATCAAACAAATTGAAATTTGGTTCCACTTGCAAGTTCCAGTATTTTTTAGTTACTATGTTAATCAATTTGCATCCTTATCATCATAATCCTAAAGGCTATTTTCCCTTCCAGGCGAGCAGTCCCTAGCCATGACAATAGTAAATTTGGCGCAAAACTACGTCGGCTCAAACAACATCAACTTGTTAGAACCTCGCGGTCAGTTCGGTACGAGATTGAGTGGAGGCAAGGATTCTGCGTCCCCTCGTTACATCTTCACCCTTATGTCGCCGCTCACAAGGCTCATTTTCCATCCGCACGATGATCCTTTACTAGTGGTAAGTTTTAATTTTACCGTTCTGCAACGTATGAAGGTTCTTCGAGCTATATGACCTGCCCATTGCCACTTCAACTTACTAATTCTAAGAGCTATTGCTAAGAGCGACAACCATTGGGGAATAAAGGTTCTCGAATGGCGACCACGAATCGGAAGACGAAAAGTAGGGCGCCCACCCACCAGATGGACCGACGAAGTTGTTAAGATCGCAGGAAGTCGGTGGATGGAAAGGGCTCAGAATTGTTTTTCCTGGAAATGTGTAGGGGATGCCTATGTCTAGCAGTGGACTTCTTCAGGATGATGATGATGAAGGTATGAAGACCAATCAATATGGACAGCCCTCACAGCTCAGTTGGTGGCTCTGCCTTCTGAACTGGGCGTGGGTTCGATCCCCACCGAAAATAATTATTTGGGTGGTGAACACAGATGTTCTCTGTCTTGAGTGTTATATTGAATTATGATTTGACATTTACAAAAAAAATTATGTTATAAAGTGTTATCAGTTATCACCTATCTGATACAACACTTAGTTTAGTATAGTACAAGCTTAGCTTAGTTTGGGGCTAGATTTGATCTCGGACACCTAGGCCCGTATTCAGAAACAGTGCTTGAGTCTGAGTCGAGCCTCAAGCACTCTCAAGCATAGATTTTTTGACAGTTCTCCATTGTAAAATGTCAAAAATCTATGTTTGAAGTTCGACTCACACTCGTGCACTGTTCTCGAATACAAGCCCTAGTCTGAGTTTTAATCAATCAGTTTCTAGGGTTCCGTAGCCAAATGGCAAAAACGGAACCCTTATAGATTCGTCATGTCTGTCTGTCCGTCCGTATGTCACAGCCACTTTTCTCCGAAACTATAGGAGCTACACTGATGAAACTTGGTAAGTAGATGTGTTCTGTGAACCGCATTAGGACTTTCTATATTATATTACTTACTGCTACGGAACCCTTCATGGGCGAGTTCGACTCGCACTTGGACGCTTTTTTTTACAATTTATAGGTTTGCTTTTGACCGCTATCTCACCTGCTGTTAAGTTGGAACAATTCGTTGCGCCTGTGTGTCTCTCTCTTTTGTATGTAGAAAAGATGAGACAACAATTACGTATTATAACTCACGTCACTCTGTTCTTTCTTCAGCACGAATTCGAAGACAACCAGAAGATAGAGCCGGTGTACTACCTGCCTATCCTCCCCATGGTTCTGGTGAACGGAGCGGAGGGCATTGGCACCGGCTGGTCAACCAAGATACCGCAGTACAATCCACGGGATATCGTGCAAAACTTGCGGTAAGTGGGCTTGAGAAGTAATAATAATAATAAATATCTTTATTTCAGACACAATAGATCCATATTTTACTTAAAACTAACACAAAAAAAAAACGACAAACAATTAGGTACAGACACTATAAATAGGGTAGATACCTACTAATGTTAGGTGGCAATATGCACCCAACGCTCATACAGTTTGGTCAGCATAACCGCCAGACTCCTGATGATACTATTGCCACACAAGTCAACTCTGGACATAAAAGACGCTATCCTCTTTCGTTGGATAGCATTGAAAGAGTCGATCCGGGCATCAGTGAACATTTCTGAGGCGCTACAGAAGCGCCTCAGGCCCATCAGGTGCCTAAAGGTATTGTTATATGCAACCCGTATATTAATATTTCAATCAGTTTTATTTTCAACTAGCGGCCTGTCCCGGCTTCGGGGGGGGGGGACATTTATTTTTTAAACACATAAATGTAGCTTATGTTACTCAGGGTGAATGTAGCTTTCCATTGGTGAAAGAATTTTTGAAATCAACACTAGTTTTTGAGTTAATTCATTAAAAACATATAAATAGTTTCTGTTTAAAGTAGTAAAGATCAACTTCAAATAAAAAAGGACGTTTTCAATTCTGTTGTATCTTAATTTTAATGTTTGTTATCGCTTAACTTCATCATCCTCGCTTTCCATCAGGTGTGATGGCAGCCATATTCTTAACTATCATATTAAAAAAAAAACATTTATGAACTCATTTGAAAGAAATATTTATCCTCAATTTATGATTTTGAGAACTCTTATAACTCTTTAAATCCATGTTCTGTTAGTTTTTTTAATTTCTGCCCTTCACTTTTTATCATGTTATTACATAGGTAAACTGATTTTTTTTTCATCTATTTGTGTATTGTATGTTGTGTGCTAAGAAGCAAATAAATGAGTGTCTATGTCTAAGAACCTTTTAATTATCCACAGTCGCCTTCTAAACGGCGAAGAACCAAAACCCATGCATCCCTGGTACAAAAACTTCCGCGGAACAGTGGAAAGCTTCGGCGACAAGTACGTCATTTCCGGCGAGGCGGCCATCTTGCCCGGCGACAAGATCGAGATCACGGAGCTTCCGGTCGGAGCGTGGACGCAGAACTACAAGGAGAATGTACTGGAACCGCTGCTTGGAACTGATAAAGTGAAGCCACTTATATCTGAGTATAGGGTGAGTATCTTTATTTAAACGAAACACACTGGCTCACTTAATTACAAAATAATGCTCTGAGCCCTTTCCCACCAACTTACACCTGAATTATATCCTTTTAAACTCGACTGAAATAAGTGGAGTTTCAGGGATCAGTGTGTACGTCTGTCTGTTGCCCCGTAGCCCCGAAACTAATGCCCCGATGCATTATAAGCATTTAAGAGCCTATTTTAAAAAATATTGTTTTATGTGAAAGGTGTGCTTCCAGATTGATCCCATAGAAATTTCATCAAAATCGGTTCAGTAGTTGGCCAAGAAGTCGGCTTCTCAAGTTTCTAAACTTATATTATCTAATATCGACTGGTCTCAGCTCAGTTCGTAGTAGTTCTGCCTTCTGCGCCGTAGGTCGTGGGTTCGATCCCCACCAGGAACAAACATTGATATCGTGAATGCAGAGTTTTGTTCTCTGTCTGGGTGTTATATTGTATTGTAAGTATTAGTAGATTCAACTACATATTTCTTTAATCAAAAACACGCCACACCATCTTTTTGCACGCCCAGGAAGACTGGTAGAAAATGCTGTTAGCATTAAGTCCTCATAGCACTTAAGTTTGTGTTTAAAGTTTTAAATAAATAAATAAATAAGTATTGTTATATCAGGTATCTGGTTCCCATAGTACAAGCTCTGCTTAATTTGTGCCTAGATAGTGTTGTGTCAATTGTCTACAATATTAATATTTTGTTATTGATCCACCCAGGAATACAACACAGACACGACAGTTCGCTTCGTGGTGTCTCTTCTGCCTGGCAAACTGGCAGAAGTGGAGGCAGAGGGCATTCACAAGGTGTTCAAGCTGCAAACTACAATATCCATGACATGCATGAACGCGTTTGACCATAATTGCTGTTTGCACAAGTAAGTCAATTCGAGTGTGAGTCTAAGTTACGGCGTAAGTCCTTTTTTAACCGACTTCCAATCAAAAAGGAGGAGGTTCTCAATTCGGTTGTATGTTTTTTTTTTTTTTTTTTTTTTAATTAATGTTTGTTACCGCATAACTTCGTCATTTGTGAGCCGATTTGAAAAATTATTTTTTTATCTGAAAGGTACTGCTTCCAGATTGGTCCCATTTTAATTTTATTAAAATCGGTGTTGCCATTTTTTTTTAAATAATTTTTTTAATGTTTGTAACTGCATGCCTCCGTCATTTATGAACCGATTTAGAAAATTATTTTTTTATTTGAAAGGTTATTCTTACGTCCAGATTGTCCCAAACAAATTTGATTAAAATCGGTTTAGCCGTTTGACAATGAAGTCGGTTTCTCAAGTTTTTTAAACTTAAATTATGTATTGAATTTTCAAGTGTCAAATGCAAATATTTTATATTATTTTGACAGAGTTTTAGTTAATAAATTAAACAGGCCTTTGCATCTTTTGTAATCAGCCCTTAGATTACATAACAAATTGACAAACACACATTTTCGCATTTTGGGTTACTCCCACCATTGCCACGCTTTTTCTAGATTCAGTATGTATTATGGTCGGAAAGTTTAAAAAGTAGATAGAAACTAGATACTAGCTTGTTCCTTGGGAGTTGGGGAGGCCACTTGTGTGGGACGCTACGTGTGTCTGTCTACACACTTGCGCCTTTTCATCTGCCAAGGACATCTGTTGTGGCGGGCGCGGCGGCAGATCTGGCCGAGGATCTCAAGAGGCGCAAATATGCAGGTCTCGACAGAGCCTACTTGTTTGCTCCTCTTGGGGTTGAGACTCTGAGTCCGTGGGGAACCGAGGCCTCGCGGGTCTTCAAAATTTGTCTAGGCGACTGATCGAAGCGACGCGTGACCCAAGAGCTGGTGGGTATCTGGCGCAGCGTATAAGCATTGCTATTCAGCGTGGCAATGCCGCCAGCGTCTTGGGGACGCTTCCGTCTGGCACTGATTTGGATCAGTTGAGCTATCTCTAGATCGTTTGTAACGATCTGCAGATAGCTCAACTGTTTCTTGTGTATTTAACATTTTGTAAATATTTGTTTAATTGTAAGTTTCTTTGTGTAGATACTAGAATAGGTTATAGACTAGACCATTAATTGAACATCTTTTCAACATGTATTTCACAAGCAACAAATATACGTGGCCTTTAGAATAGTTTTTGGTATTGTATTCGTTTATCATCTTTGTAAATACTCCGCAGATATGACAAGGTGGAAGAGATCCTCCGCGACTTCTATTCCCTCCGCGTGAAGTACTACAACCGTCGCAAGGACTACCTGGAGGGCCAGCTGCAAGCGGAGGCCGACCAGCTTTCCAACAAGGCACGGTTCATACTAGAGAAGTGCGACAAGGGACTGGTGGTCGAGAATAAGAAACGAAAGGCTATGGTGGAGGAACTCATCAAAAGAGGTATGTTACTTGTTCCTAGACAGTGTTTACGTGTTTTTCGGCCCAACAATTTTCAAGACAAGAGTGAACAGGTGGATCTTAGGCTGCACCTTCACTTTCCATCAGGTGTGATGGCAACCAAATGCTTAGCTATCTAAATTAAAACGAACCAAAAAAAAACTTGATCATCATAACAACGCTAAAGTATCTATACCTACCTACCTACTACCATCTCAAAACCTCTGCCTACCTCCATGCTACTTTACCCTATACAACAGGGTCCATGTAATACTGACTTACAACTAAAAACTATGTTTGTACCTAAACGAAACCATGTCTATGCAATAAATATATTGAGTACTAAGTCCTATAGTTTGGAAGCTTGGCAATAAAATAATGAGAAACAAGAGTCTTCGCCAACAGTGTGAACGGCTGGTCATTTCCTGTTAGTCTCTTTTATTGACACAGAATCTATAGCATAATTATGTGTGGTTTTTGAGCGAGAAAATAATTAGAGACCCGATAACTTATTTTTTTTTTGTTTAATGTAGGTACCCTTTAGAGCATGGAAGTGCTCAGTTTGACAAATCATTGTTACCTTTTGATTCTCACTGTACTTGCTTATTTTGCTTGATATTTAAATTGTGTATTTGTTCAGGCTACGCCCCGGACCCGATATCAGAATGGAAGAAAAAAGCCAGCAAGATCCAAGGTCTAACCGCGGTCGAAGAAGAAGAAGTAGAGTCTGAAGACGAACCGGAGCCCGCTGAGGCCGAGAAAGGAAAGCCTGCAGACCCTGGTGAGTGTTTGGCCAAGACAGAACCAAAGTGGTGGTGCACCACAAACCGGAAGGAACCAGAAAAAGCCCCACATGATGTTTAGATAGATAGATAGAAAATACTTTATTGCACACCACATAAAATTAACAAGGGAATACAGAAAAACATCAAAGTGGAATACAATGCTCTTAGAGTTCTCTTGGTGATAAGACCGCCCGTCTTATCACTAAGAGCGATCTCTTCCAGACAACCTTGGGATGGACTGGACTTGACAAGAACGATAGAGGACGATGGTGGTTTAGTAGTAACCATTACCATTACAATGCAATAGGATGGTCGCGCACGGTAGAAACGTACCCTACAATGCATTGTTGTCGACCTGAAGCATATAGGTGGTAATTTGTAGTCACTATAGTACCATCTCTAATATCATAAATTACCCACAGTTACGTTAACATGGACCAATTCGATATGAGTGATGTGATCATTACGTCGTTATAACTACGGTATTTACGTCGATTTGGTTGGTCGTTTTTTAAAGCTGCAAATACGTCTATCAAATCTTGCTAGAACCTAGCCAGGGTATTCATGCCTACAAATAAGTGTACTTTCCTCACCCGTTACAATAAAAATAATAAAATTACCTTTTGACGTGACAAAAACTTATAATTCGATGGAGCCGGCTGCACGCACGATAAAACATGACTCATGTGGCGTTACCTCGCTCTGAGGCGTTCCATTTAAGGCTTGAAGGGCAAGCGAGAGCGCGGAACGAGGGACAATCGGCCGGTCAGTAAACCGACTTACCAGACAACAGATTTTTTAAATAAAATTAGGTACACCAGCCACACTAGGGCACATCAGAGGGCCGAACAACGAAACCCTCAAACAATAAAGAATAATATGTCCATACATTTACAGTCGCCGTAACCGAAAACGGCTAGGAAATCAACCTTCTCCTCAAGTAATCTATGAGTATTTAATTCTACGAAATAGTATATTTAATTCACCTAGGTGAATTGCCCCAGGTACCCCCTAGGTGAACTAAGTCTACGGCGCCTAAGCCTGTAGTTCTATAGTTCGTCAAATTATTTCATATTTCCAGACAAAGCGTTCCAGAATCTAAAAGAAGTGAAGAAGTTCAACTATCTTCTCGGCATGTCGATGTGGATGCTAACGAAGGAGAAGAAAGACGAGCTGCTCAAACAGAGAGACCAGAAACTGGACGAGCTCACTACTCTCAAGTAAGTTGACGAGCGTCACAACTCAGTTTGTAGTAGCTCTGCCTTCTGGGTCATAGGTTTTTTTTTTTATAACTGATAGCTAAGCATTTGGCTGCCATCACACCTGATGGAAAGTGAGGATGCAGCCTAAGATGGAGCATGCTTAGCCATAATCCACCTGTTCACTCTTTTCTTGAAAATTCCCAAATTATTGCGTTCCGGAAATACTGACGCCGGTAGAGAGTTCCATGCTTTGGCAGTTCGTACTATAAAAGTGGAATCAAAACGCTTTGTACCGAGTGTGGGATATCCACCATAAAGGTCGTGGGTTCGATGACCACCGAAAACTAATATTTGTGTGGTGAACGCAGATGTTTGTTTCTAGGTGTTATATTGTATTATATTTAAATATTATACTAGCTATCTGGTTCTAATCATACAAGCTCGCTTTGTTTTTCTGCTTAGTTTTTTTTATATAACTAGCTAATGGAACAAGCATGTGGCCCACCTGATGTTAAGTGGTAACCATCGCCTATAACAAAGCAATGCCTAGATCACGCACGTCAGGATGCATTGCCCTGTGTCCTTCAACTTCCAGTCGTCCAACGTCGAACAACTCAGGTACCAGTAATTTCACCGGCACCCACACCCTTCAAACTGAAATACAGCAATGCTGCTTTACGGCAGAAATAGGCATGGTGGTTGTACTTCTTCGGACGAGCCACACACAAAAAGCTCTACTACAAAAAGCTCTATTGCTTCTACGGGTGCTATATTGTATAGATAGTGCAATTCACGAAGACGCGCCCCTCGCGGGGTGCGGGGAGTTTGCTCCGAGCGGCAGTCGCGAACCGTAGTCTATTCATTGTAGTGTGCGTGTGCACTCATAGGTAATTAGTGTGTCCCGATAACACTCAAACATTGACGGAAGCTTGCACACATATACTATAAACGGTTAGGAGGAATAGTGGGGCGCGCCTTCATGGATTGCACTATCTATATCCTAAGTATGTATTTTTTTTAAGTAAAAAAAGTACTTAAAGTATTATAATCAGCTATCTGGTTCACACTGTACGAGCTCTGCTTAGTTTAGGGCTAGATGGTGTTGTGTGGAATGCTTACGATATTTATTTCTTTTATTTACAGAGCAAAAACAGCGTCAATGCTATGGCGGGAGGATTTGGACGCACTACTCATCAAACTAGAAGAGGTGGAGAAGAAGGAACGGGACGAGGAAAGCGCTGTCAATAAGAAGAGTTCCAAGTTCATGGTGAGTCTTCTTCTAATCGTTAATTTTTGAACCAATGTGGTGAAAGGATTATAAGTGCGCCTCAAAGGAGGCTCCTTTCGTTCACATGACATATGTTTATCGAACTTTTTAGGTTCTACGACACGCCGGTTTCCTCACGATGTTTTCTTTCACCGTTAATAGGCATAGTGCACATACATTTTTAGGACAGATCAGTCATTGGTACACGACTGGATTTGAATCCACGACTTTAGTTAGGGTCGGAAGGTGGGGCCGCTACCACTAGACCACTATTGCTCAAAAAGTAGCAAGAGAAAAGAGAGAAAGGAATTCTCTCTTTTCTTTTTTTTCCTTTCTCCTTTTAACTGACTTTCTTTCCTCTTTCTTCTTTATATACCCTTACACTGAAAACAATCTATGTTAATCAATCAAATGTTTGTCCTATGTGAAGATCGAACCCACAACCTACAACATGGTAAGTATAGTTACTACCAGTGGACTTTGAGTGGATCTAATTATTCTAATCTCTCTTTTTTTTCACGCTTACATACCTAGATGGAAAATATGAAGGCAAAGGTAACTGTTTCATACTGATTTACTACCGTACTTAGTAACTTAAACGTTAAATAGTATATTTTTTTAAGTGTGTTAAAAAAATATACTATTTAACATGACATTCTATTTAACGCTGACATACGATTTTCATTAGCGTTAAATAGAATGTCATGTTAAATAGTATATTTTTTTACCACACTTAAATTCGAATTAATCTCAAATGTATAGTCTACAATTAGTCCTTTTGCGATTTTTAAAATGTCACTTAGTTATTTAGTTATGAATTTTTTAACAACAAATCTCAAATTTTCGCACGACCCCCTCTTAAATGTTGTTTTTCTTTTATTGTTATTTAATTTTTTTAGTTGTTAGTTGCGAATGTGTGCATAAAATAAAAGAATTTTCATCAATTCACGATGTGCCTTACAGAATGCAAGTAAGAACAAGAACCGGAAGTCGTTATTCGAGATCGTTCCTTCCGGCAACGGGCGGCGAGTCGAGCCGAAGATATCCGAAGACCTGATAAAGAGGATCCAAGCGGCTGAGAAGGCAAAGACGAGAAAAGAGTTTAAAAAAGAATATGATCCGGTAAGTGTTTAAAATAATGTTAGTTTAAAAAACTTGGCCAACTGATTTCTATGGGGCCAATCTGGAAGTAACATTTCATAAAAAATGATTTTTTCAAATCGTATCATAAATGACGAAATAAAGCGATAAAAAACATTTTAAAAAATACCAACTGAATTGAGAACCTCCTTTTTATTTGAAGTCGGTTGAAAACAGTAGGAACCAAGGTAACCTAAGGATGAAGTACTTTGATAAAATCCATGTTTTGTTCCCGAAACACGCGTTAAGGTTATCTAGGCTTGGTCGTATGGAAGTGGCACCTAAAAGACTTAATATTAGTGGCTTAAAAGACGTTTCAAAGTGATCCTTGTAATTAAAGTGATTCACCTTTACGACGTTTCAAAGTCAAAATTTTTGAAAATTCTTATTTGGTCTGAAAGGTTCTGTTTTTGTTTTTTATTTGATTGTCCATGTTGCCATGATCAATCAAAAGAGCGCCCAATTAGTGATCAAACCTTTGTCTAAGCATACTATGACTGTCTCAACATGGCTTAAGCCATAACATGCGCTTTCGGGCGGCTTAAAAACACCGTCATTAGTTAAGCTGAGTCGTATTTCCAGGAGGACCCAACTGGAATCAGTCCATCTAGCCAGGAGAAGAAACCCAAGAGTCGCGTGAAGAAGGAAAAGCCAGAAAAAGTGGAAAAGACTGAGAAAGATAAAGGCGGCATGAAGCAGACCAAGCTTACGTTCAAGAAGGAACCTAAAAAGGTATGTATCTCTTTCTCTGCAGACTGATGTGCCTATGTGTCTCTTTGTTTTGGGTGATCTTATGTTTTATCTTTTATCCCCTCTTTTACAGTAGCTAGGTAAAGTCAGCTAGAATACTTCGGTATTCTCAGTTTTACTGCATAATTTTGAACAATTCGTTTCGCTTACGTGCCTCTCTTTTGTATGGAGAAATGATGAGACAACAACAACACGTTACGTAGCAACGATCGAAAAAGTTGTTGTCTCATTATTTATCTTTACGAAAGAGAGAGACACATAGGCACATCAGCCTTCTGCCACGAGAGAATATAAATAGAAAACAATTTAAATAAGCCTTTATTTCACCGGTCTTCAAAAAACAATATTGCTTAACTTAACTTATACTAATCTTACTTACTTAATTTTTATTAATAAATAATATCAACCAGTTGTATTTGATTATTATTAATAGTTTGTCGCGAGAGAACTTTTCTTGTGACTTTCACATAAATATCCTATTTGGATCCTCGTGATAAAATCTCGTTTTTTTCTCAGAAAAAGATGACATTCAGCGGCAGTGAATCGGGAGGCAACTCCGACTCTGACGTAGAGCTAGTGGACGCGCCCGCGCCTCGGGAACGCATCGCCTCGCGCCGCGCCGCTACTAAAGTACGTATACACGCAAGCAGCGAGGTGGGAGACAACTCTATCTCTAGCGGGAGACAACTCCGACTCTGACGTAGAGCTAGTGGACGCGCCCGCGCCTCGGGAACGCATCGCCTCGCGCCGCGCCGCTACTAAAGTACGTATACACGCAAGCAGCGAGGTGGGAGACAACTCTATCTCTAGCGGGAGACAACTCCGACTCTGACGTAGAGCTAGTGGACGCGCCCGCGCCTCGGGAACGCATCGCCTCGCGCCGCGCCGCTACTAAAGTACGTATACACGCAAGCAGCGAGGTGGGAGACAACTCTATCTCTAGCGGGAGACAACTCCGACTCTGACGTAGAGCTAGTGGACGCGCCCGCGCCTCGGGAACGCATCGCCTCGCGCCGCGCCGCTACTAAAGTACGTATACACGCAAGCAGCGAGGTGGGAGACAACTCTATCTCTAGCGGGAGACAACTCCGACTCTGACGTAGAGCTAGTGGACGCGCCCGCGCCTCGGGAACGCATCGCCTCGCGCCGCGCCGCTACTAAAGTACGTATACACGCAAGCAGCGAGGTGGGAGACAACTCTATCTCTAGCGGGAGACAACTCCGACTCTGACGTAGAGCTAGTGGACGCGCCCGCGCCTCGGGAACGCATCGCCTCGCGCCGCGCCGCTACTAAAGTACGTATACATACACGCAAGCAGCGAGGTGGGAGACAACTCTATCTCTAGCGGGAGACAACTCCGACTCTGACGTAGAGCTAGTGGACGCGCCCGCGCCTCGGGAACGCATCGCCTCGCGCCGCGCCGCTACTAAAGTACGTATACACGCAAGCAGCGAGGTGGGAGACAACTCTATCTCTAGCGGGAGACAACTCCGACTCTGACGTAGAGCTAGTGGACGCGCCCGCGCCTCGGGAACGCATCGCCTCGCGCCGCGCCGCTACTAAAGTACGTATACACGCAAGCAGCGAGGTGGGAGACAACTCTATCTCTAGCGGGAGACAACTCCGACTCTGACGTAGAGCTAGTGGACGCGCCCGCGCCTCGGGAACGCATCGCCTCGCGCCGCGCCGCTACTAAAGTACGTATACACGCAAGCAGCGAGGTGGGAGACAACTCTATCTCTAGCGGGAGACAACTCCGACTCTGACGTAGAGCTAGTGGACGCGCCCGCGCCTCGGGAACGCATCGCCTCGCGCCGCGCCGCTACTAAAGTACGTATACATACACGCAAGCAGCCAAGCGGGAAACCAATTCATGTCTAACTTACTACGACTGTAGCGGGAGGCAACTTTGAATGTAGTAACGGGAGGCTCTGACTGTAGCGGACACAACTCTTTAGCAGGAGACAAATCAGACTATAGAGGGAAGCAATTCTAACTGTATTGGGTGGCAACTTTGACTGTAATGAGAGACAATTCTGACTGTATTGGGTGGCAACTTTGACTCTAGCGGGAAACAACTGTAACTTTAGCAGGAGACAACTCTTTGTGTGGCGGCTTTGTCTGTAGCGGGAGGCAACTTTGACTGTATCGGGAGGCAACAGTAACTTTAGCAAGAGACAACTCTAACTTTAGCGGGAAACAACTTAAACTTAAGCAGGATACAGCTCAGACCGTTGTGGGAGACAACTTTGGCTCTAGTGGGAGACAACTCAGACTCTAGCACGAGACAGCACTGACTTCAGCGGGAGACAAATCTGACGTTTGTTTTATTCGTCCCCAAGTAGGTGTCCTTCCCTAAGTTTTATAAGCTGCAAGTATAACGGCCAACCACATCAACTGACAATTCTGTTTCAGTTTCAGTTTTTTTATTCATTAAACAATTAAAATCGTATTCGAATAAGACTTATAACTAAACACTATGACAAGCTCCTAATAAATCATTAATTCCAGGTACAAAAATACAAAGATGGCGAATCGGAATCGTCATCCGCGTCTGACGTGGAACTGCACGACAACAAGGTGGAAAGCGACGCGGAAGTGAAGCCGAGAGCGCTGTCACTCAGTGAAGATGAAGACGACTTTAACGTGAAGAAGAATAAGAAACCTGCTGAAATGGATTCAGGTATGCCACCGTCGAATAGCCTCTAAAGTCTTACATGTAGAACGTGTTACAAAATACCCCGTAAAAATTGAATTAATTATCAAAGCCAAAAATGTTGTAAGGTCATGTCAGGGAACCAGGTTACAGAAAGGCCTACTTACCTATTTTTACCTAATAATTGTCTACTTTACTAGTTTTTAGATTTTTCATTGATAAATGTTAAAATATATATTTTTTATTTTTCTGGGGTTTTTAACATATTACGAATTTGAATATACCTAGTACAAGCTTTGCTTAATTTAGGTCAATTTAATAATAATTAAATTGACTTCACAATTGAAAACTAACAAGTAGCTTTTAATTTATCTATTTTTTTAGACTTCGGCCCGCTTCCACTCCAAATATTGCTATGCCCTGAACATTAGGGCCTGTTATGTATTCACCATTTTTAACTTTAAGATCTCACCATGTAACATAATAATTGCAATAAATAATATGAGTATGAGTATGAGGTCTAGATAGTGTTGGTTGGAGTTTTCTTAATATTAAAAAGGATATTATCATTTTCAGATTGTCTCTTCGACTCGCTAATAGAGGAATCCAAAAAGGATAACACCCCAAACAACCACCACGATTCCGTAGTCCTCTCAAGCGACGACGAGCCAGTTCGCGCCCCATCCCCTGTCAAAACACCCCCTAAGAAGAAACCCGCCCCTAAGCGGAAACTCATGAATGTTGATAAGGAAGAGGCCAAGTCCAAGAAAAGACCAGTGAAGGCGATTTTGAGTCAAGATAGTGACGATGATGACAGCATATTCGATAGTAAAAAGGTACAGTTTGCTACTTATTATTATATTACTAGCGGCCGCCCGCGGCTTTGCTCGCCCCGTTCCCGCTACTTACATCCGTTCTCCGTTACAATATCTTTATAAATGGTAGTCTATGTGTTATTCTGATGTATAAGCGATATTATTGTAAAGTTTCATTAAAATCCATTCAGTACCCGAAGTCGGAGTTTTGCTACCACATTTCGTCACCAAATGTTGTTTTCGTTTCGCCTATTTGTCTCTCTCTATTGTATGAGACGGCAAAAATACGTTACGTAGTTAGAGTTGTTGTCTCATCTTTTCTACATACAATAGACAGAGACAAATAGGCGAAACGAAAACAACATTTGGTAACGAAATGTTGTAAATGCACTGGGACTTCGGGTACAGTAGTTTTTACGTGAAAGAGTAACAAACATCCATCCATACTACAAACTTTCACGTTTATTATTTTAGTAGGATTCGTCCCATAGAAATTTCATCAGGTTGGTTGATCGGTTTTTTGTCGGAACAACAGGTTTTCTTCCTCCATTCACCTCTATCATTCGTCATCTCAGTGCTCACTCCTTTCTTGCTCATGTCATAACACAATCAACCGATATTTTTTGAAGAATACTGGTTTTTGACGTGACAACGTCTTATAATTCGATGGAGCCGGCTGCGCGCACGAAAAAACATGACGTCATGCGGCGTTACCTCGCTCTGAGGCGTTCCATTTAAGACTTGTGCAAGCGAGAGCGCGGAACGAGCGACAAAGAGGCACAATCGGCCTCCGCGTTCGGCAGCGTTCGACATCTGTCTCTCTCCTATTTGAGTGAGCGATGCGTCCGCGTGGACAGCTGTATGACGTTGTCACGTTCAACTATCGTCAGTAAACCGACTTTACAGACAACCGATTTTTTAACCTTATCACTTGTCTCTCCAGGACAGCAAGAAGGCCAATCCTAAAAAGAAGGCGAAGAAGAAGGGATCAAGCGAGTCTGAGTCGGAAAGTGAAATCGAGGCCAGTCCCATCGCGCCCGCCAGAGGGAACGCACGCGCCAGACAACAGAAGAAATACAAC
Source organism: Thera obeliscata (assembly GCA_947578465.1). NCBI lineage: Eukaryota > Metazoa > Arthropoda > Insecta > Lepidoptera > Geometridae > Thera > Thera obeliscata. The sequence goes on from OX387915.1 coordinate 2,531,677, forward strand.
TTTAGCGACGGATCTGATAGCGATTAGCCCATAGTTTTCTACGACTGGTGGAATCTCTGGTAAGTATAAAATAAAAAATAAATAAACATTATAGACAATCCACACAACACTATTTAGCCCCAAACTAAGCAGAGCTTGTACTATGAGAACCAGATGGCTGATATCATACTTAAATTATTTTTTTTATAAATACATACTTAGAATACAATGTAACACCCAGACAGAGAACAAACATCGATGTTCTACCTTCAAATGTTTGTTGACGGTGGGGATCGAACCCACGACCTACAGCGCAGAAGGCAGAGCTACTCTGTTTTTAGATACGTTTTTTAAACCAGTGTGGTTAATGAATTTTAAGGGCCCTTTGCAGACATAATGCTTCAAGTCTCTCTTAGCTCAAGTCGAGCCTCATGCAAAGTTTTTGACAAACTCTAAAAAACTCCTTAAAACTCCATTGAAAATTTTCAAAAAAATCTATTCGACTGTTCCTATTGTTTATTCGTGTACTGTTTTCCACCTTTTTGGGTTCTACGGCATGCCAGTTTCCTCACGATGTTTTTCATCACCGTTTGGTTAATACAGGAATAGTGCAATGTTTATTTCTGACTAGATGCGCCCTTGTCTTCCTTCTACGTCGTAGATGCGTAAACATCTTTTGATTTTGTAATAAATTATAACATAAATACTTGTTTTTGTCTAGATGCAGTATTGGCTACATGTTCCTGCGATAGAATCACCCGGAGGCGTCATGTTTGTAGGGTGATTATTATCCCTGACCCTATTATAGGGGATATCCTAACAATAAACCCCTTCCGCCATTAAAAATGTGTCCTGCGCATTCAGGCAACTGAAATTCAAGAAAGAACAGATTAGTGAAACATTATTTTTATGAACAAGTTGAGTTGGATATGTAATTTTGTGAGTTTTGACTCCCAATATTGTATACACCATGATCACAAGTTATGCTACTAATCCCGTTTTCATAAAAATAGTGCTTAAAACCACGATAGTTTCAAAAGTTAGATTAGTGAAATTTATTTTTATACTTGCAATTTTAACTCGATTACGAAATTCAGTAATTTTATTTCCGTAATCTCTTTATGGCTGGGCGCATAGACATCAGAAAACGTTAAACAGAAAGAAAGTTTTTTAAAAGGAATAATCGAATCGTTTCAAAACGTTTTTCGAATGCCAGCCGATTTACCATTTAAATGAATATTTGAGCTGTTTATTCTCTGATTTGCAAACGTAACGTAATATTATATAACAAGTGTGTTTAATATGTAATATAAATAGGCATTATTGTGAAAATTTTACTTACAAACGGTTCAATAAATAAATATAAAATATCAATCACAAAAGACGAACAGATCAATCCATTTTCTTGATTCGATGTTGTGTTAGAAGTTTTCTGATGTGTATGCCCCTGACCTGATCCTAAGCGCTGATTTTTCTACCTACGGAATAACGCTAATCGTCAAATAATAATGTCAGTCCTTGTTTTTGACACGCCTTAACTTCTCGTGTCAATGGTTCTTTCAAGCCAGTGTGCTGAAAGTTAAGTGCGCCTCAGAGAGGCTTCTTTCGTTCAAACACGAAACTCCAGTTGATGGACAGCAGGGCAGTGCATCGTAGGGCACGTTCCTGACGTGCTTGACCTACGAGGCATTGCATTGTTATAGGCGATGGTTACCACTTAACATCAGGTGGGCCATATGCTTGTTTCATCAGCTAATTACATAAAAAAAAAGTTTTTTAACTTTTTCAGATTCTATGACCATTCATTACGATGTTTTTCTTCACCGTCTCTTAACAAGACAAGCCATAACAAGAGATGGATTTGTTTTTATTTGACGGATAAATTGATCTGTAGATTGAAAAATTAGGCATAAGTAATGTTGATGATATATTGTAGTTGTTATTCTAGAATAAATTCCGTCTACGCTCAAACTCTAAGGCCCGTATTCCGAAACAGTGCTTGAGTCTGAGTCGAGTCCCAAGCATAGATTTTACGTCAATTCCAGCAACACGGTTCGATTGAGTGATCGTCGAATGATCGCTGAATCCGCGTTCCATTTTCAAATTTTTTAAACAAAAATTGTCAACTCACATCGATTTCCGCGATCGTTTGAGTGATTTGTGTCTTTTGAATCGACATCCTGTTCTTCATTGAAAAATGACATAATCCTATGCTCGACACTCAAGCACTGTTTCGGAATACGGGCCTTACCCCCGAATACTGAAACGCAACTCAGATTTAAGCACGTCTCAAGCGACGAATATTTGACAGTTTTTAATGAAAATCTGTCAAATATTCGTCGCTTGAGACGTGCTTAAATCTGAGTTGCGTTTCAGTATTCGGGGGTTAATCATTCAATTTGAATGAGAACTTTTGATAAAATTTGTAAATAATTGATTATTTCTTTTCTAATGTTTCTTAAATATTTTCCTATTTTGTCTTTGTCCAATTACGTTTCATTTATTCTTAGGACGGATTCTACAACCTCAGAGTTATCAGAGAGTCAGATAAATTATTTTACACTTTTGTCTCTTCGAAAATAAAGACTGATTGTTTTATCTGATGGATAGCGTTACTCTGAGGTTGTAAAACCCGCCCTTAGTAGTCTTATGTATTTATTTTTCATCTCTAATCTCCAATTTCACTTTATAAACATTTGACTTGTAATTTATTATTTACTTCAATTACAGTATTTTTAGAATATGTTTTGAATACCAGTGACCCTTCAGTCAATATTATTTTTATAAACATTACTGAATGAAGAGTTCAGGTTTTGTAAGTGCCTACATTTTGTACGCAGAGGCATTATCATGTTACATTAAGACTCTGACAACCGTCACGTTTGTCAGCGTCTTAACTCGTTCATTCCATTACCAAAATGTCAATTAATCAAAATGAAATTTTTGAAATACTTATGTGTAAATTTAAACATTCGTTTATTAATTGTCTTTTATATGTTAACTTAACATTAATTTCTTAGATAAATAATAATTTCAGACAATGATTTGTAAATAAATTATGAACGAACAGATTAACTAGTTGTTTTATTTTTAAGAAATTAGGATTTATGTTTTAAGTTTTGGCGATGCTTTTGAGCGGGAATGGCAACATATCGTAGTGACTGGCAAGAATGGCTTTTGACCAACAGTAGGACAGATTCGTTTTCTGTCATTTCGGGAAGTCACATAGCTTTTTGATTTTAATCGTTTTTCTTCGGTCAATTCGGTTCAATCGGTGTTATTTTGAGTTCTGTTGTGTAATTTCGGTGGTATTTTAACCAACATTACTTGAGGTCTTAGCTCAAAGTGTTAGCAGTTGGAATTAAAGTGTATTATGTGATATTCTGATTTGATCGAAAATGTTTCAGATGGTTTTGGGAAAAAACGGCCATATTTTTTTCCAATGCCAATTATGGTAGGGCCGACCTGTGACAGACGACTGACGACTTGACGGAAAAGTATTTTATCTATGTAATATACAGGGTGGAATTTTGTAATGCCGCCTGGAGGGAAAGTACTCTTAATACTGCAGATAGAAAATTTTACTCAAACTAAACATTCCTTTATTTTTGAATAGAAAGCAAACTGCATTCAAAGATTTTCGAAAATTCTCTTCTCCCACACCCGGGAATCAAACCGGCTAAAATCTGAAAAAATTATACCCTGTACTTTTATTGCATCGATCGTTAGGGTCAATTATAAGGATGAAATCTCTCTAACAAACATGATAAATTAAATGAAAGGAAAACCAGGAAATCTGAAGTTACAAATTCAATGAGTCAAGTTAAAAAAAAATCTGGTTTTCCTTTCATTTAATTTATCATGTTTGTTAGAGAGTTTCATCCTTATAATTGACCCTAACGATCGATGCAATACAGGGTATAATTTTTTTTATTTTAGCCGGATTTATTCCCGGGTGTGGGAGAAGAGAATTTTTGAAAATCTTTGAATGCAGTTTGCTTTCTATTCAAAAATAAAGGAATGTTTCCATTCAGTAAAATTTTCTATCTGCAGTATTAAGAGTACTTTCCTTCCAGGTGGCATTACAAAATTCCACCCTGTATACTTATTATCATCATTCTCATTAAACTACTCGACACTGGCAAAATTGATCCGAAAAGGACAGATGCTATTCATTAAGAAGAACAGTAGGACACTACGGGCTAGTAACCCGTACATACATGCCACTAAAGATGAGACCTGGCAAATACGTGGTTTGACTTGCGCAGTAAACGATTCAAGGGTCTGGGTACGAGGTCTGTGGCGGGAAGGGACTGGGCGTCATCGGGTGGCGGAAAGAGTCGAAGCTCTGCTCAGTTTGGGGCTAGATAGAGTTGTGTGGATTGTCGGCAATTAAATTTATATTTATTTATTTAGGTAGGTAGATACTTTCCCTCAACTCAAAAGAAAAAACAGCTGTGGTAAGAAATTTTATTTAGAATATTTGTCACTCGTTAACATAATTTCATTATTACGAGATTATTTCAGTTATTTTTTAACATTTCATATTAGGAGATTGAATTTTGCTAAAAGGATCCACTTGGTAACTTCCTAAATCTTTTTAATTTTGATTTAAAATCTAAACACAAAATACAAATGAAGTACCTAGAATGGGAACGAACAACAATAAAGTCACGGATTGCTAATCGACAAATTAAACTCTCGTCAATATGTACCTATTTGTCAGTGCTTAATTTGTCGATTAGCATTTGGTGAAAGAGCACTTTTTAACGTAAATCTTTATAGTCACTGGATTTTTTAACGTTATTAATGTGATAAATATTTATCCCAATAGTTTCATGTTAGCTGACAATATGGTGACAAAGCTTTTAGGCTGGTACGTGCCCTCCAAAGCAAAAAAGTCAATAGCATGTCACCCATACAAATCTTGACCGCTGACCGTTGCATAGCTTATAAGGACAATATCTTTACTACATAAAACAAGGAGGAATTAGAAAAGGGATTAAAATTCAATAATAAAGGTAACATACCATAGAACTAACAAATAAATCTTAAAATATAAATTATTTTCTAAAATTAATATAAACGGACAACTCCATAATTATAAAAAATAATATGGCATTTATATCGGAGTGTCATTAAGTACATATTTATTATTTACATTAGTTATTCAGGTTACCACTGTTACATAAACTAATTGTTATTAATTGATGTTTTCATTTTTCAATAAGCTTTTACAAACAATTAAATGTGCTATTTAATTTTTTAGCAGTAAATTCATCTTTTTAGTATTAAAAGAGACAACTTAGGCACCTACCTACTAACAAGTGGTGACAAAAAAATTATTACTCAATTTCAATTAAAAAGCAAAAAGCTTTTTACATTTCTTAAAATTTCGCAACGTTATTTTCAAACGCGCCAATTCAAAATATTTCACTAAAACTTATCACTAAAGCTTGCTACACACGGGGCAGATAATAATATTTCATCTGCCGCTAAAAGCTTATGGTATCTATTGGTATCTCACTCAGAAAACATACGATAATCGATGAAAACGGTTCTACGGATATGTGTTTTATCTGCAGTTAACTTTTAATTTCATGCATATTGTAGTGACAGCACATGACTGAATCTGTTCACATCGGTATGAATCTGCAGATTACCTACTCAAAAAAATGCATATTTATCTACCTCTACGCCGTGTGTGAAACAGCCATACGCATTTTAAATTTCATAATTGCTTGAAGTTAGCCCTGTCTCTGTTTGTTATTACCCAGTGCAGTGGTAAGAGATGACAAATAGTCTAAGCACTGTTTATCTTTTGACAGATTTTTTAGAAAAAGTTCTCAGTCTATTGATTTCTATGAAGATATCATATCAAATACAGATACCATAAAATATTATCTGCGCTGTGTGTGACCTTATGTTGAACAAAATTTATTTAAAATAAAAACTTCTCAAAGATGAAGCTTTTATTTAGATTTTTATAAGTGAGGTCATTCGTTTATTGATTTCTATGAAGAGTGATGTTTCAAAGATACGCGCTCAGATAGAGATATTATCATAATTATCTGCACCGTGTGTGACCATAAGTTGAACTAAAATTCTTCAAAACGAAAACTTCTCAAAGCTTCAATACCTACTCAACTTGCTTTCCCGGTCTGAATACCCCTTAGCACTTTCTCGATCGGAATACTTCCCATTATACTTGTATCTATCGTTTCCATTCCTATAGGGCTTTTCACTGGCGCTGTAGTGGATCTCCGAAGGTCCTATAGTCTTGGACCAGTGGTGGGTCCAGTAGAAGTCGTCAGGGTATCGTGGGTAGGGGTTCTCTCGGCATAGAACCACGCAGTAGATGAGACTTCCCACGAGGGTGATGAAGCCGAATATTAGGAAGACTATGCCTAATATCCTGCAAGAAAAAAATTTGCAAATTAAAAAAAAATGTATGGAAGCAGTGCGTTGTGAACCTATTCCAAGAAGGTTGGAAACAGCAAGGAGTTTCTAAGTCTATGGCCTATTCTGAGTTAAATCCTTTCACCACACTTGGTTCGAAAGAATCAGTGACACGATAAGAAGAAGATGTTAAAATATAAATATTGTGGACAATTCACACGGCACTATCTAGCCCCAAATTAGGCAGAGCTTGTAAATTTGTTTTTGTAAACACATACTTTTATTACAATATAACACCAAAATTTAAATATTTGTCGAGTGTGAAGTATACCTATTTCAAGGAGGTTGGAAACAGCAAGTAGTTTCTAATGGGTCCGGGACGACATGGCAAGGAAATATTTTTTTTAATAAAGGAGATCAATTGCTATGTTTTAAAATGATGCCGTGTCATCGAAAGGGATTTCATTGCACGGCATTGAAAGACGCTCCACGGGCTTTCGCGGCGGGATGCCGTGGCGTAATGCGGAAATACCGCGGAGTGAAGAGTGAGGCAGCGTGGCATGCCGTGACAAGGCGCTGGAATGCCGCGGCATCTAAGCGGCTAATGCGCGCTGGCTGACGGCAAAATCCCATCTTGCCATGCTGTCCCGGTCTGCGGAGGCCTTAAGCTTATGACCTATTCTGAGTTTGACGTTTGCGAGTTTTTTGAGTGGGTTTTTACGGAATCGAGAGATTTCTCAACCCGCTCGTTAGGGGCGTTATCGTGATCCTTGATAAGTCTCCTCAGAAGTATAAAGTCCACAGCGAGAAAAATAAATTTACTGCTTTATGTTTTCAACTGTTAAATCTTAGCAGTAAAACGCCCCAACTTGAATCATTTGGTAGTTATGTAGGGCAGGTAAAGATAAGTGATTTTTAATGTGTCTCAAGCAATTCATTGTTGGTATGGTATTGCGCGAATGTGTTCTGATTTCACTTCTTTGAACTCAAAATGAACATGTCGTTTAGGAAAAAGAAGGCAGGTAGGTACATTGGCAAAAGTACTTAGACAGATTAATAATTACAGTTATTCATTGCCTTTTTCTTCGGGTATATACAACTGATACGAACTGAGTACGTGATAGAATCAGAAATGAGGATATCAGTAGAAGAACCAAGGTCACCGACATAGCTCTTAGAATTAGTAAGTTGAAGTGACAATGGGCAGGGGGCTAATTCTCGGGCCGATCTCGATCATTTTGAAATTTTATTTTATTGCAACTTTTCGAAGGGGGAATGAATAATTTCCTTGAATAATTCATCAACAACCTCATCGTAGAAGCCTCGACAGCTACGCTATACGGAAAACGTACAAAAAGTGCGGGGTTGTGAAAAGAAGCAATAAAATAAAATTTCAAAATGATCGTGTTCGGCCCGAGAATTAACCCCCAGGTCATATAGCTCGAAGAACCGACAACCGTTGGGGAATAAAAGTTCTCGAATGGCGACCACGAAACGGAAGACGAAACGTATAGGGCGCCCACCCACCAGATTAGCCGACGACATTGTTAAGATCGCGGGAAGTCAATGGATGGAAAGGGCTCAGAATCGTTCTTCCTGAAAATGTGTAGGGGAGGCCTATGTCCAGCAGTGGGCTGCTTCAGGCTGATAATGATGATGATGATACTCACCAGAGAGAGCACTGGTGGTCTAGTGGTAGCGGCCCCGCCTTCCGATCTGAAGGTTGTGGTTTCAAATCCAGTCGTGTACCAATGAGTTTTTCTGTCGAAAAATTGATGTGCACTGTGCCAGTACTCTCAAAACGGTGAAGGAAAACATCGTGATGAAACCGGCGTGTCGTAGAAACTAAAAATGTTCGAGCAACACGTGTCAAGGGTCACGCAAAAAGGGCCCGCCAGCGGCCTACTTGCGGTAAAACCAGCCGCACATCAAGTGCGGATCATACAAAAATTTGCCGAATTTGCCGTTACTCACCAGACAAACAAAGGTTCGAAGAACTGCAGCACGATGACGAAGCCGAGCGTGACGAGGATCAGGCCGAGGTTGAGGAGCAGCATGAGGCAGCACATGCCTTTCACATTAGGGCAAAACGGATTGGGAGCAGCCATTGCATCCACTTTCACTCCAGCCTGGAAGGATCATGTAAAAGGATCATAAAAAAACGGTAGGAACCAAGCCGTAGTTTTGCCTGTTCTTCTAGACTTGGTCGCGTGGAACTGGCACCTAGGCCAAGATTCATAGTCGTGACTTTGCTTTACAGCAAAGGAGTCTTCGCAAAGTAAGCTTTGTTCATCGAAGTTTACCTTCAACATTTTGAATAAAGAATAGAAGAGCTTGACAGAACTATGAAATATATTTTTGATTGAAAGTAGAACTTTCCATCAAAGTAAAGTCAAAGTGCGGTCTATGAATCTGGGCCCTAGACTTACCTAGCTCTAGGCCCTTCGCACATGGAGCTACTCAAAAAGAACTAGTCACAAACTTAAATTACTAATGAGTTGCCTGAGCGTCACAGCCCATACATGTTCTATGGAGGTTCGCACACGACGCGACTAGTTACTAACTGGTCAGTAACGCGTTAGCAACCGATCACGCGCGACGCGTCGTACCGGTCTCCACGCTGCTGGTTTCCCGAGTTTCTTTGTTTTTTGTTATAAAAATGAAGGAGCAAACATTAAAAATATTCAATATTTGTGCGACAGAAGTGACTGAAACCTTCCAACTTGAGTAGCTCCATGTGCGAAGGGCCTAAGAATAAAGCTGTTTAGTTTAGGGGGGCCGAAACATCCATCTAGCTAGCTTGGTCTAATTTGTAAGAAAACTTTCATTTTCATGCAAAATGATTTAATTTTCAGAGAGGCTCTTTCCTTTTTTTAGACCTGCTGATGGGCTGGCTAGAGTAATATGCGCTTGGAATCTAAGCTTTATAGTAGTTTTTATTCGGCGACTGATTGAATGGGTGTAACTGGGATTTACATAGACTTCGAAAGGCACATCAAAGCTGTTCAACTATAATTAGGAAGATGCTCTTAGATGAGACTTTGTTTTAAAAGTATCTTACCTTCCTAGAGACTTTGGATCTGTGGGTAGACGCGACAGAGGGCGCCACTGCACTTCTGTACGAGTACACGCTGCGAGGAGCTCTGGACTGCCGGCTGAAGAACAAATTATAACTTATTACAACCGTGTTTAAAATATCCGAATATAACTATAAAAAAAAACTTCTAGTTTAAAAAACTATAAAACACGCTTTATAATAGCGCTATATATAATAAGTGTAACTAAGAAATAAATAATGATACATTTATTTCTTCATTCAAATTTATTAAATTTTATTTTCTATTTTTTAGTTGGGTTTTCTAACCTTGTTTTTTTCTGTTTTTTTAAACTATTATTTATTCATTCCGACGTAGAGGTGTAATATAATATCTGTACCCCAAGTTCATTTGCGTGTATCATAGGCGAGAGTTCTCATCACGCCCGACAAAGCGCTTATCGAGTCTCCATATAAAGCTGCGTACTTCTTCTTCTTATCGTGTCACTGGTTCTTTCAAAGTGTGTGGTGAAAGGATCTCAAGTGCGCCTAAGAGGCTCCTTTCGTACACTCGACACATACTTTTGAATTTTTTTAGAATCGATGACATGGCAGTTTCCTCACGATGTTTTCCTTCACTGTTTGAGAGTACTAGCATAGTGCACATACATTTTTCCAGTCATATAGATATCATCATCAGACTGAAGAAGTCCACTGCTGGACATAGGCCTCCCCTACACATTTCCAGGAAGAACGATTCTGAGCTCTATCCATCCACCGACTTCCTGCGATTCTTCGAGATTTCTTCGAGCTATATGACCTGCCCACATATAGATATAGATAGATCTCAGTACTATACACAACGTTTGGTTATCGCAGCTTCCAAAATATGAACCGATTTAAAAATGTCTTTTGGATTCCCAATTAAACGTTTTACTTGTAGGTACGAGTATCTTGTCGCTATGCAGAGTGTAATCGTCTTCCCCAACAAAATATCACTAAGCCCAGTGTGGTGAAAGGATTTTAAGTGCAATCGTGATTTAAGCCGACCTTCGTATCAGACTGTTTCATTGATGTCATGACCTGACTGCATCGTAATGAATGGTCTTGACTGATCATCATTCGTCAATCTGTGTTGCGACAGTTTGTTTTGTTCAAATAGATTAATGGATCAAACTTGCTTGTTTGATCAGGTACCTATCATTGCGCAGTTTACCTAACACTTCTATAGAAGGCTGTGGAATAGCGCAATTGGTGGTAGGTATAGGGCAAATCCACTTCTCTAAGTGGATTTGCCCTACCACCATTACCAGATGGAAAATTGAAAAGTTTGGTGAATTTGTTGGAGCAGGTATCTACAATTGGCCGGTTTACCTAACACTTCTATAGAAGGCTGTGGAATAGCGCAATTGATGGTAGGTACTATAGGGCAAATCCACATAAGGTTACCAGATGGAAAATTGAAAAGTTTGGTGAAAAAAATCGGCTATATTTAGTTGAAATTTCTAAACCGGCTTTTTAGAAATTTCAACAAAATATAGTTGTTTTTTCTTGAGGTTTCTAAAATCCTGCCCCAATACTTGCATGCCTTAATTTCCTAAAATGGTCTGGTAGAGATCGAAGGAGAGGAGTGAATGCAGAGTTGACGGCTGACAGAGGGAAATGGAGGAAGAAGGCATGTTGTGCCGAAACACATAAAGTGGGATAAGGACAGGAAGAAGAAGAAGAAGAAGGTCTTCGAGCGGATCGAACCCACGGCCTACGGCGCAGAAGGCAGAGCTACTGCCAACTGAGCTGAGAGGACAGTAAAATATTATGTTTTGAAAACCCGAGTAAAGCTTGCTTAAACGATATGGCATGAAAACTTGACTGGCCTCTAGCTCAGTAGGTAGTAGCTCTGCCTTCTGCGCCGTAGGTCGTGGGTTCGATCCCCACCGAGAACAAATATTTGTGTGGTGAACATAAATGTTTGTTCTCTGTCTGGGTGTTATATTGTATTCTCAGTATGTATTTACAAAAAAAAAAAAATGTATTCAAGTATTATATCAGCTATCTGGTTCCCATATTACAAGCTCTGCTTAGTTTGGGGCTGGGTAGTGTTGTGTGAATTGTCCACAATATTTATTTATTTTATTTATTTATTTAACTAAATTATTGACGTCAATTGTCACAACATAAACTAAAACCCACACTTTCCAATATCGTCCAAAGTCGTGTACAACATGAGAATCCCACAATTTGATGGTTGCACTTGACCCTCGAATCTGGAGCTTCGTGACAGACTGCTGTCATGCCTACCATCGATCAATCCAACGCATTTTCAACCTTATTCTCTCGTAGTAAGGACACAAAACTAGTTTTTTAGCAAATAGTATGCTGTTAAAAGCCTTGCAATTTACGACTCTATTGCCTTGAAAATAAAGGTACAGGTTTGGGTTTAATCTATAGTCACGAGTCACGATGAAGACGTCTGTTTTCACTTGTCACAATTCACATAGTAAATACCGAATTGGCTTTGGGAACGATCAGAAGATCAGAATGATGAGTATTTGAGGAACTCTACCAACCACGTAATTTTAGGATAAACTTTGCTTATTTTAGGGTTGCTTGAAAATAGTCATAAGATTGACCGGGTATATATCGCGATTACCTTTCTAGGGTTCCGTAGCCAAATGGCAAGAATGGAACCCTTAAAGATTCGTCATGTCTGTCTGTCCGTCCGTATGTCACAGCAATTTTTCTCCGAAACCGTAAGAGCTAGACTGATGAAACTTGGCGAGTAGAGTAGTATTCTGTAAACCGCATTAAGATTTTTACACAAAAATAGAAAAAAAACTATAAATTTTGGGGGTAATAGAAAAAAAAATATAATACTTGAAACTGAAACTCAAAAAAGTTTTTTTCATCAAACCCATACGTGTAAGGTATCTATGAATAGGTCTTCAAAAATGATGTTGAGGTTTCTAATATTGTTTTCTTCTAAACTGTATAGTTTGAGCGAGAGACACTTCCAAAATGGTAAAAAGTTGGTCCCCCCCCCTCTAACTTCTAAAATAAGAGAATGATCCAACTAAAAAAAATATATGTTGTACATTACTATGCAAACTTTCAACGATATTTGGTTTGATCTAGATCTAGTTTTTTTTTTATAGGTACGTCATAAATCGTAAACTGCAATTTCCCTTTCGACGAACTACAACAACTTTTATTATAAGTAACTTGTTGCTACGGAACCCTTCATGGGCGAGTCCGACTCGCACTTGGCCGCTTTTTTTATATTTCCAAACGTTTCAACCGAGTTACAACGGTGTTAATTAAAAAATTAATATTGTTTGAACGTGTCAATAAAAAAATATTTTCGAAAATTCGCAACTGCGATTCTCTTGGATGTCCTTCCTTCCGTGCTTCGAAGTATTTGCTAGGTACCTGTAACTTCTTCTTCTTCCTCCTGCCCTTATCCCACTTCATGTGGGGTCGGCACAACATGTCTTTCTCCTCCATTCCTTTCTGTCAGCTGTCGTCTCTGCATTCACTCCTCTCTTATCCATGTCATCTTTCACACAGTTCATCCATGTTTTCCTTGGTCTACCTCTTCTCACATATCCATCCACATCCATACTCATTACTCTCCTAGTCACATGACTTTCATCCCTCCTCATGACATGCCCGTAACACGCCAACCTATTGCTCCTCAATTTTTCTGACACTGGCCCTACTTTCAAACTGCTAGGTACCTGTACCTACACCTAATAATTCCTTAAGACTTGCGCACATCTAAGCATTTTGCGATGGCGACCAGTGAAATTTGACAGCGTTTCACTGATCGCCATCGCCATCGCCTAGATGCGCGCAGGCCTTTATACTACTTCTGTGTTATGCTAATGACTTCACCACTAAACGATTCTTGTGGTCGAAAGAAAAAGTGTGCCAGTCTGAAAAGATATTCAGAAATAATCATCCTCTTTTTTCAACACTCTTTTATTTTTTACTAATCGCTTGAACGTTTCCCAAGACTCCTAAATAAAACCTCATTGAGGACGAACTATGGTATAAAAAAAGAAAAACAGTTTAGAAAGTCCCAATTTAAACTCCAAAGGGTTCCCTAATGAGGCACGGACAGTTTATTGTAAGCTGGATAAATATTTACTCAATAAATAAGATGTCATGTGCTTGTGTTAAAAAAGGAATATAAAAAGCTGTCGCTGGGTGCCCAGGAAATTGATTTATCACGACACGAGCGATAGTAGACTGGAACTTATCAGCCGGGGGATTGTGTTTCTGTTGCTATCAAAAGTTTGATACTAACAAGGAGCAGCGATCACGAATAGGCATGAAGACAGTAATCAAGTATCGCCAAAATATTTATCTGATCTAATGAAAAAGGATTCAAAGATTTTGAAAAATGTATTTATATTCTTATTAATGTCGAGATTGACAATTTATTTGATAATATAAATCTACAAAATACAACAATCCGCCTGATAGCTAAAACACCGGTCAGAGCGAATTACGTCACGTTTACGTAAACGTCATTCTGATTTAGTACAAAAGCACCAATGTTTACTGTTGATATACTAACACCGTGACGTAATAACAGACGCCATGACACCAGCGAGCGTTTTGGCGTGAATTTGAAAATTTCAATTTTAATGTACTTTTATTGCACAAAAACCTTAATTTTCTACAGAAATATGATATATTTTAGACATAATAGATACTTCTGAATATGATAGAAGAGATTTTGAAAATTAGTCGTCAGGCCTATTTGTTGCCATAACTTTATGACCACTATCTGTTGCTTAACGTGATGTTCCTTTTCTCTATTTCAAGTTTATTACGTCATCTTGCAATCGTTCCTTGTCAAAGATGGGGTTTGTACTTTGTTTCAGTCCGTTTTTATTGGAATCGAAGTTCAAAATCATGTCAAAATTTACAGATGTGGCAAGATATTGAACGTGTGTGTGTTTTTGTGTGTAGTTGTATGAATAATTGGTTCTTTTCTTACTTTTTTTTAAATCATTGCCTTTGAATATTTCCTAGCGCACGAAGCGGGAGCTACGCCTTAATAGTTAAATATTTTTTTAATGCATCTCGTCTATAGCATCCACTTCCCCTCATCATAATTTAATGCGCTTCCCGAACCGTGACACTTTATCTCCTCAAAAACCCCTTGAAATTACAAAAACACCATCAATTCGAATTAAAATCGTCAACGCATTGTAATAGGATGATAGCGTCACGTAATTCGGGACAATGGGTGAATCTCCGGGACAAAAAAATAATCTAAATTATATACAAAACTTTGGTTACTGACTGACTGACCACAATCTAAACCAGAAAGGGTCTAATTATCTAAATTTTCTAACTAAATAAAATAATTGCATTCAATTTCGTTATTTCTTAGTTCCAACTTATCCTACCTACTCGCCTATAACATGTCCTGTGTTATCAGTGTTATCACTTATTTGTAAATGTGTCTGTGTGTGCATTATAGAATTATGAATTACCTACCTATATTCCTACATATTACACTACAGAAGAAGGAAGAGATTCAAAGTTTTTTATAAGATTTGAGTAGCAAAGTTTGTGAAGCTAGTTTTTTTGAAAATACCTATAAATATAAGTAGGTACTAGCCTACCTGTAGATATTACATAATGTACATACGTGTTAGAGGACACATGTAACATAGACGAACCGCAAATATTGTTATATCTATTAGAATGATATCCGACACGTTTCCGAGATAATTGAAGGTAAGGTTACATGTGTCCATGTTTCCTCAATCCATATTTAGACACAACAATCATGTTTTATGTAATAGGAATAAATAAGTAGATACAGGTACCTACCTATATGTATATGCCACAAATTTGTAAAAACAACAGCCCAAAATTTGTTAATACCTCCTCTTTGGAGGGTTCCAAAGAGGACGTCAGATTTTGGGCTGCTATTGTTTAGGCTGTTGTTAGTCCATCCTTATTGTACGACAATATAATATATTGTTGTTGTTTTGTATATATTGCTCTTACAATAAGGATAGACAGAGAAATGTTTTTCCCAAAACAGTTGTAGGAACAGCGGAGTCTGAATTGAAGTTTGTAGTATTACAACATCTATCTGGTTCCCATAGCTTGCTTAATTTGGGATTACATAGTGTTGTGTTGATTGTCCAAAAATATGTATGTATGAACATAAATCACGAGGCAAGTCGCGTGGGATTCTACTAGTCATAGACAAAATGACGTTGACTGCGGCAAGTGTCTCAAAGGATTCGGTTTCCGTCATGCTGGAGAATTGAGTGTGATTGAGTCGCCAGATTTAAGAGGTAAAAACTCTATGGAGTAATTCGATGAAAAAAAAGTAACTCTAAGGAGAGTTAGGGTCGTCACATTTTTTCATAGACGCCTCGATAGTTCTCAGTAAAAACCATCATTCTTTTTGAAACCTGACAACCTAAAAACATGATTTAATCCCTAATTATATGGAAAAAACGGGTGTTTATCGCGATTACCTTCAAAGGTAATTTTTTTAAAGGTAATCGCGATAAACACCCGTTTTTTCCATATAATTATGCATAACGATCGCGTTAATTTAAAAAGTGCGATGATTTAATCCTATGATAAATCATTTCAAACTCTGAAAAAAAACTACTAATCTGTACGCGTAACTCAAGATTCAAGTCAAAGTATTAAAAAATATTATGTTTTTAGACATCTTATAAGATATTCTAATATTATTTTTATAACATATTTTATATTTATTTCAAACAAAAAAATAAAGAAAAAAAATGCTAGTGAAAATTAAGATTTTGTCCCACTAGATTGACTGTGAAAGAAACACAATTTTATGAAATTTATTATTTAAATTTTTTAAATTTATAAATTTATAATTTATTTATTTGTGGCCGACAATCCTTCCTCAAGTGACAGCCCTATTAGTATGCACCTACTATTGTCACGGTACACTCGAGGACACATTAACAGGTAGAAAGTGATTCGTCATGGTCACGGCTAGTACAGGAGCTATAATGTTTTGTATTTCTGAACACAAAGAAATACATTTATCGAGCCATCTTTAAAGTGATTGATTTTAAAACAATAATCAATATTTATTATTATAATTCTCACTGAAACACTGTTTTTTTATTACATGACGCGTCTTGAGAGAGAGTCCAGCAGTGGACCGATAAAGGCTGGTGATCATGACCTAAGACTATATACTATATATAAATCATAAACTTAGTTAGGTATATATGGACTGGTTGGGACTCAGTTTTCTTGAGTATAGTGTGTTCTGTGCCCAGTTCTGCTTGTATTATTACCTTCTTAGGTAGCCTGCCTGCTTTCAGTTGTCCGTTCTGTGTGTTTTGTTTGTCTTACTTATGTCAAATAAATATATTTTCTTTCTTTCTATGGGTAATCTATAGTAAGTTAGTAATAGCTAACATCGTGATGACAATAACATCGTAAATACCAACCATACAGTTTAAAGCTATAGATGGGATGGGACACAAGGAATCGGATTGTGAATCCACTTACATGCCACAATTATTTGTTGCAGACAAGATATTCTTAGAAACGGAAGGCCATGAAAATAGAACATGAGTATGACGAAAGAGAAGGTCACTGTCAATTCGTAGGTGAAATTAAGGAAACTAGTAAAAAAAATACCAGAAGGCACACCGCCAAAAGCAAAATCCTAAATTCAAAAGGATGGATTTGATAACTAAAAATTGCATGTTTTGTGGTTTAGTCAAAAGGATCCACAATTCGATTCCCTGATTCGATTCCCTGATTGTACAGAAATGATCAGAGGTGGTACATTAGTGGAATGAGTCATGCACCGTTGCATCTCTTAGGATAATTTTCTATCAATCTGACGTTTGGTGCTGGTTCGGTTGGTGCAAACGGGCGGGACACCCGTGTGACCGCATTCGCAGTAATTACTTTTTTTTGCATCCCCAGATCGATCTGCTTACCTTTTTTATAGAAAAAAAGGTGCCTCACATGTTATTTTGTTTTAAATCCGACAGCTTTAGAAAATATTTTCAAGTAGTTATCTGTAAGATCTAGGTGGTAATAAATAAATTAATAATGGACAAGTTCAGACACCCGTGAATGCTACCAAATATACCCACATTTAAGATAATGATTATTCATTTATGCTTATTTTAGAAGTGGTAGTTTCTAGAAAAACTCATTATTTGATTATGAAAAAATATACTTATCAATGACTAAAGTAACGAGCTGTGGAATCAAATATATTGTGGTATTTTTAGAAACATTTAAACACTCACAATTTCTAAAAGATCTAATGGAAATCGAGGCTGAATTTAATTTTGTAAATTTATAATTATGTATACAATATAACACCCAGAAAGAAAACAGTACAAGCGTTTTTGTTCACCACACTAATATTTGTTCTCGGCGGGGATCAAACCCATGTCCTCCATCGCAGAAGGTAGAGCTTACTACCAACTGACCTATGATGGCAGTCATCAAAATATAAAAAACAATGATGATGACAAATGTGACAAACTATGACACTAACATATAAAATGGGCATCATAAAACCGCGCGTCAAAAGCGCCCGTTTGCTCAAATCCAGGCCATTCCAGCTTTCAAGCTCCGTGGTATTAAATTAGGGGAAGGCTTCAACGGATGTGAACTAAGCAACATAACCTTTGGACGCCGTTAAATCGAACCATCGGCATCGGTACGTAGCCGTAGGGTTGCCGTATGGAGAATGGGGGACAATATTATTGTGTAAAAAGTTAAATGGCGACTTTATGGCCAAACTGATGAACCGTTTTGATCAAATTACTATGGGGCCAATCTTTCAAATCGGTTTTTTAATGACGAAGTTATGCAATGATCTGAAGTTTTTTAAACATAGGTAATTATTATTTATTTATCCGATAGGTGGGCGACCATCAGCGACATCCATGACGGGCGCAGCCACGAGAACCAAAATATTGCAAAATTCTTATGTTGGCACAGAAACTTTAGCAGTTTTGCATTTTTTCGTTGTATAGTTTGGATTGCACTCAAATTTTTGTTTTTATGAGAATAGTCTAAAGTTCTTTAAAACTAGTATGTGCCTACAAGTAAGTCTTGTGGACTTCTCCAGGCTTCAGTAACGAAGATTTTATGCCTTTTCTCTAATTTCAAAGTTGCAACAGTGGTGGCAGCCCTAACGGTTCAATTAACGGGTTCAGTGTCAGTTTTACCGTAGACTGAGATTTAGGGCTTCGTGTGGAGAGGATTTTGTATTGGTAATGGGCATTTAAAGGCGTGGGCACCAGCTTACGAACCAATGTGTTGAGAGGAGACCGTGAGAGAAAGTCTAGATTAGGACTGAAAAGGGTTTACAATAACTGTCCGCCTTTAAATCACGGACGGGAAAAAAATGTTTTTTTAACTAATCGACCAATCCATAATGGCAGTGGTTATTTCATATAGGTATACCTCTGTCAAATACGTCTCTGACAGTACATAATCGGTCGATTAGTAATTCATGAAATCTGCCAAAAGTAAATCTATATATATAAATCTTTCGTGTCACAATTTGGAACGCGATAAACTCCGAAACTACTGAACGGATTTCGATAAAATTTTGCAACTGCCTAAAATATGGTCGGACTTAAAAGATAGGATAGTTTATATTCAATATTTAGGTGTTATTAATTTATAAGGGGCGAAAGTTTCGAAATCTATGTCTATCCCTTTCTATCACGTAGGGACTTATATATGTCTATCCCTTTCTATCGCTTAGGGATTTTTCTGAAAATTCTCGACTTTGACGAGAACAGAATGCACATAGACGCTCTAGAATGATCTGGAATAATCAAATTTAAAGTCGGTTAGCATCCGGAATGCTCCCACCCAAACGTTAGTAATCCAGAATTATCTAGAATACTCAAATATACCCATGCAAACGGTTTTGAATTCTAGATTTGGACAAAATTTTCTAGAAAATAGTGCCCCTAAACGTTATAGAATGTTCTTTCATCATCATCATCAATTGATATCAGTCCACTGCTGGACGTAGGTTCACCTTGAGTAACAAAGGCTATATTTATGTGTTTAAAAAATAAATGTCCACCCGTGCGAAGCCGGGACAGGCAGCTAGTTATTTTATAAAAATTTGATGATATTACAATTAAAAAACAACCATATCAAAATTGTTGCTTTCACTCAATTTTGTTGAAATTCAGCTCAAAAAAAGACTATTTTATAATATAATGGTAGATAGGATAGATTGTATAACTTTCTTTCTCTCTCCCTAGCCTAGCCTAGTTTAGAATACTGACTTTGAATGTTTGCTCTATTTGATTGCTCGCCAATTAAGCCAGTGAGCATTTGAATTGAATAGCCACTTATAGGTTATCTTATTTCACCGACAGTTCTAGGTTGTGTTTGTTAGAAAATTGAAAGATTTGCACGAGAATCTGTTTCATACAAATACGTAGAACGTAATGAATTCGAAACAGGTGCACGAGGAAACCCAAACGGCATAATTTAAAATAGAAAAATAAAAGTCCCATCAGCTGATGTTTTGTTTTGTTTTTATACAAAACAAAACGTCCATGACTTTGCTTGCGCGAATAAAGGAGCATATACCATAATTATACTGTTTATTTCTGGTCGTGTATATTCCAAGTTTCCTTCAAATCAGTCCTACCGTTACCATCATCAACTAAGTCCACTGCTTGATAAATGTCTCTCCCAAGACGCATTGCCAATATGCTGCCATGCCGCAGCAAACATGATGTGATTGAATCATTTATCATCAACATCGCAAAATGATTGTCTTCTCTCTTTTTCTTCGGGCATTGCTCCATCTTTATTTGGGGCTAGCTCTCTTAATTGTTCTTCTCTAAAGATCTCTATCTTTATTCTCTCTATTTTTTCTTTTCTCTATTTTCGATGTCTTTTTTAAATCCACGTAAGTCAGGGTCTTCCGCGCTTTCTTGGTCCAGGCTTGTAGTCAAGCATTTTCCTAGTCATGTGATCATCTAGTGTGTATCATCGTAAAATGATTGTGCGATTCTTAAATTAATATATCGCGTTATTTTGAAACTGAAAGTCGTACAAGTTTAATTAAACCTACTGGTGTTATTATTTTGTTGTTTATTCATTGGAAACTGGTTCCGCTTATCGGACCACGTGTTTACATTTCCCCATGTCGTTATATCTTCAAGGAATATTGTTTTATGGCACGACCGTTGCATGTTTGGTTTTATTGAGATTCTGAGATTATTTCTTGTTGTTGCTGGTAGTTAATTTAGTAGCCCCTTTAGATCTTAGTTATGGTTATTATCAACTGGCACGATGTCAAAAAGATATTCGTTGCTTTAAAGACGTAAAACCTTCTTCTTCCTGCCCTTATTCCACTTTATGTGAGGTAGCATGTTCTCCTATTCATTGTCCTCTATCAGCCTTTATCTCTTCTTTATTATGAATTCTTCTGTATTATTTTTTATGACTTAAAACCATTAAGTTTAAAATCGTCATCTCATGAAATGATTTCTTGATTTCTCTATGTTTTAGTATATCCACATGTGTTATATAAAACAAAGCATTCCCACTTCATGTGGGGTTGGAGGTGGAGATCTTATTGTATTTAAATTAAACTATAACATATCATAGCATCGAATTAAGGCTCCTGCATCCGCATTTCGGCTGAATCCTTGCTTAAATCTAGGTGATCTTCAATGGTGATGGCGATGTCGATCAATTTCAGCATAATGGTTTGCATACATACACTGCCGTGAACTTTGACAGTGCGATATTTGACAACGTAACTCTGCTGCCTACAGGAAAAGGAAACTGTGGAGCATGTAGTACTGCACTGCTCTGCAACAGAAGAAGCGAGGTCCAAGACAGGGCTCAGGAAACTGATTGAGTGGCAGGGAGACAATGCACAATACACCCCATCGCGGGACGTCAGTGCAGATCTTATTTCCCCAAATCAATTGGAATTAGAACGTTACACTGAGTGTCATCGCAGGCGATTTCGTTGTGCGCAAGTCTTGAGGCTAATAATCTATCATCAGGATTGGCTACTAACTCAAGAGCTTATTCACAAGGTGTGTGGATTACAAACTCATCTATTAGTAATTACTAACCGTGGTTCTGGCCCTAAACTTGCGACCTGCCAGCAGGCCAGCCATAATCCAAGGCAGTAAACGTGGAGTGTGCCATGCGACATCCACATAAATAACTTTTACTTAGATTACCGTTCACTGAAGCCCGGAGCCCTAAGAGGAGTACTAAGCTTAATCAGGAAGTATGAACAACGAGATAATGCCGTCCTATATCCGTATTGTATCGGACGCAACGTATCAAACAAATCGTAGTATTATTTGCAAAACCAAAGGAGTATTTATTTCATAGGACAAGGATCACTTTAAAATGTCATAAAAGCTAGGTGAGTCTAGGTGTCACTTCCAAGACCAAGCCTAGTAGAGCAGGTGATGTGATGAGATCTTCCCAAAGAAAAAACCATTGTTATAGACAACGCGCTCAATTTTAAGTGGGGCATTTGCAGAGCAATGTTTTCAGTGTCAAGGCCACAGACAAACAAAAAAAAAGAAGTAAAATTGAATTTAGAACGTGTGCACTAAATTTGTGAATATAAATAAAACATTAAATCTATTTACCTCTACCTCCATGGTGCCGAATTTATCTTACAACTTTTTTTAATTTCATAAAACTCAGACTCGGAACCTTCTTAGAGTTTACTTTTATTTTACGCGTGCCATTTTCTTTTTTAAGTCATTTCCTCGCTGAGGTGGGATGAAACCACGTGTTGCACTCGAGTGCAAAGATTTTTCGCCTCGTGCTCTTTCTTAGAAATCTTATTTTTCTTGCGGTTAATTAGCAACGCATGACGACTAATTTTCAAAATCTCTTCTATCATATTCAGAAGTATCTATTATGTCTAAAATATATCATATTTCTGTAAAAAATTAAGGTTTTTGTGCAATAAAAGTACATTTAAATTTAAATTTTCAAATTCACGCCAAACGCTCGCTAGTGTTATGGCGTCTGTTATTACGTCACGGTTAAGTATATCAACAGTAAACATTGGTGCTTTTGTACTAAATCGGAATGACGTTTACCTAAACGTGACGTAATTCGTTCTGACCGGTGTTTGAGCCATCATGGCGGATTGTTGTATTTTGTTGATTTATTTTAACAAATAAATTATTAATCTCGACATTAATAAGAGAATAAATACCTACATATTTCAAAATCTTTGAATCCTTTTTCATTAGATCAGATAAATATTTTGGCGTTACTTGATTACTGTCTTCATGCCTATTGCAGTTTTTCGAAGGGTACCTCGTTCCTTAGAACTTCTATCTCGTTTCTAACTTTGCCATACCGGTCGTAATGAAAACATCCTGCATAGCTACACAAAAAAGGTGTTTAATATTTCTCCTCTGCGCAATAGCCTTTCGCCTAGGGACTTCATCGTAAATAATTGAGGTCCTAGGAAACAGATAAGATATTGAAATGTTTGTTATGTACTTTGGGCATGTTTACTCACGATGCTTGGTTCAATAGATACATCGTTTTACGACTTATACACTAGTTTTTGCTTGTGACTTTGTTCGTGTGATTTCTCGTGGGCATTATGTCTGTAAATTGTCTTATGATAAAATGTAACTCGTGTTCCTTTTTAGATTGTAGGTTTTCAGTAATTATTGATTAAGATAAAGATAGAGATAGGATTTCATATAGCGTCATATAGCTCCAAACTAAGCATAGCCACACTGATGATTGAGAGCACTGGTGGTCTAGTGGTAGCGGACCCGCTTTCCGATCGTAAGGTCGTGGGTTAAAATCCAGTCGTGTACCCACGAGTTTTTGCTGTCAAAAATTTATGTGCACTATGCCAGTGCTGCCAACGGTGAAGGAACCCGGCATGTCATAAACCTTAAAAAGTTTGAAAATATGAGTCAAGTGCACGAAAGGAGCCTCTTTGAGGCGCACTTAAAAATCTTTCACCACACTTGGTTCGATAGCATCAGTGACACGATTAGAAGAAGAAGCAAAGCCATGGAACACAAAATACTTAATACAAACCTCTCAGTAAAAAAAAGTTATAAGGAGATAATAGAGTCTATCTTTACCTGATCTCCGAAGGTGGTCTATACGCAGCACTGGTCACGTACACCTCAGACCCTGAGTCGTTCTTTGGCGAGCCGTTGGCGTTTGGTCGTCTCCCATTCCTGGGGTCCCCGTTTCTGTGATCCCCGTTTCTGTGGTCCCCGTTTCTGTGGTCCCCGTTTCGGTGGTCCCCGTTCCTGTGGTCCCCGTTTCGGTGGTCTCCGGATGGTGATCGCGTTCGCTCGTCCATTGTCTGAAGAATAAATAAATATAAATAAATATTGTGAACAATCCACACAGCACTATCAAACCTCAAAATAAGCAGAGCTTGTACTAACTATGGGAACCAGATAGCTAATATAGTACTTACACACCTTTTTTTTGTAAATACATAGACCGAGAACAAACATCTTTGTGTTCACCACACAAATATTTGTTCTTTGTGGGGATCGCACCCACGACCTACGGTGCAGAGGGCCGAGCTACTGGGCCAGTCGAAGAAGAAAAACGATTTACTGATAAGGGAGAAATATGATAAGGGAGTATAAAACAGTAGTCCCAACATTACAAAAAAAAATATTAAGAAATGCTTTTCTATAAGTACAGATTATGCTTGTTGCCAAATTGTTCCGCTATGAAAATGTCGTATCAAACTTAAGTAAGTATGTATCAATCAAGGTTTATGCCCAGACCAAGTAGGTAGCAATTTGTTTTGGATTAATAAGTACGTATCGCTCATAAATCACTACCAAGTGGGGCAGCAAGAGAAAACATTAAACATTACCATCTATTTTAGAAAACGATTAAAGTACTCGTGTTGGCGGGAAAATATTGTGAGAAAACGTCGTTGGTAGTGTCAACAAAATTGTACAATAGGTAAAATGCAGGCTAGAAGCTTGCATATTTATTGGTATAGGTTTGTTTACATTACCTACAAAACAAAAGTAAGTAGTTTTTGTTTTGTTTGAACAAAAAAAAACATTCAAACAAAAGCAAAACAAGCCATGTCATAAAGAAGAAAAAAAATAGTGAGACGATTTTTAAAAATGTAAGTTTCGAATTCTCATTACCATAGAATTTTCAAAGTCTATGTTTGGAAAGAGGTGTCTCCCTCGTGAAACTCTACTTTTATAAATACCTACAGTTTCTAAAACATCTTTACAGATATAAATCCCGCAGTTTTCTATTTATAATTTTGATAGCTGCTGTAATGTTTTCCTTCCATTTTAATTGATAAACTAAGACGCACCACGGAAATATTTGATGAATGGCCAAAATAAATCATTCCATCTGTTTCCAGTCTGGCTAGATCTGCGTGGGCGCAACTTGTAGCGGCTGTTTAAGGCTCATACAGACGTACTGCTGAAAAACGATTATAGTCGAATCGGTTTGAATTCAACGAGGTATTAAATAGAATGCTTAGATACTACGGAACCAAAATTGAAATATTATAATTATGGAAAGCGTCTGTTCTTCTGGAAGATTGAATACTTTAGCCATATCACACGCTAGAAGTCTATACACATTAACGAACATAAAATAAAACACCTTATTACATACGGGAACAAGGAGTCTACGAATGAGAAGATACGCTTCTTTGATGCTTTTTGGTATTTTATTAAATGCCTTGACAAAGTCCTGATTATAATTGAATGCTTTATTGACTCTCTTGAACTAGTTAATGATTCGTTGAAAGTATACATCAATACATTACTTGTACCTACGCAAACTAAACTATCTTCGAAAACTTTTGCAAATGTCTTGTTACAATGTTGGTGAATGTCTCATTTTCTGCTTTCTGCTCGAGTACTGTCAGAATAAAATACTTCTAGCTAGGAAAAATGTTTTGTTCCAGCTGTACAGCCATCTTCAAGCAGTCCGTCTGTCGCAGGCCTTACGTTAGCAGAGCTCACTGAATTATGGAATGTTTGTCGGACGTTTATTAAATTGATGAAACTATAAAATATGGAAAGTAAACTAGAAGCAAACGATTGAGTTTATTTTCTTAACGATTCAATAAAATAACCTTGGGATTTAACATTTGGCGTTTATTTAACTTTTTTGTATTTCAATTTTTAAACAAGTTCGCGTTTTTATAGGTATCGGTTGATGTGGTTTTATTGCAACCGGCATATGTTTTTTGATTGAGTTCTAGTGAATATTTATAAAATTATTAAAATAACGCTCTATCAATTTAATATGTAAAATATGTATTTTAATCATCTTTTAAAGGTATTGTAGCCTTAATAAACAATTCATATTGAGGTTGTTCGATTTCCATACAAACATATTTTTAATATTTATGGGTAATTAGAGTATAATTGTACACTAAAGTAACTGTAGTTGGCTTTTAGATGGTTCTTTATTTACGACAAACGATATTAAGATGAAGAAAACTGTAGGTTAACAGTACCTACTAATGCTAAAAAACACAAAAAATGACATACTATATCAGCAGGAAAATAAATGTTTATTCTAGTTTTTTAATAATATCTACAGTTTTTTTCAACCTACCGTTTTTTTTTTGCCGTAACTAGGGACCAACATGAAAGCCAGAGACAGTTATTTCAGTGTACAATTATATGCTAATCGCCCATAAATGGTAAGTTTATATGGAAATTATCCCACCTCAAAGAAACAAACAGATTATGGCGTCGTATTACTTACCGTATATTCCGAAACAGTCCTCTCAGAGGGCGCTCTATGGCTGTCATTCTCATCCCTCGACGAAGCCCGATGCAAGTAGGCCCCTGACGAAGGCGAGTCTACCCCAGAACGGTGGGTCGCCACATAGTGGTTGTTCTTTACTTTGTGCGCCATTTTACTCTTTGACACTCCGTCACACCATTTTCAAATTTCAAACGTTATAAGCGCGAAGCGCGAGTCGTTTTTGTTTTCATTTTCGTTTTGTTACATGCCAGTTGGTTTGCTGTATCAATGATTAGGCTGAATTATCTGTAACAAAAAAGTTTCATTAGTAAATAAATAATTAAGACTAGAAGCTACTACGCAAGTGCTCTACGAAGAAGTATTTTTGATTTGCGTCGTAACGCACCCATCAAGATGTTAGTTGGTGGAAGTCTTCAAATTATCAATAGTTTTATCCCTAAACTGACCCCTAGGTACCTATAATTAAGATTATCATATGGAATCCAAACCGAAAACTTTCGAACAAAATCAAAGAATACTTTATCTCATTATTACTTTTGATATCGAGTGATAGCATCTGAATTGCTTAGTAGGTAGATAAAACAACAATTTCAACTGTCATCGCTGTCGAATCTACTGATCATTCGAATATCTACAATCGATTAGGTTAGTACTGATAGAACAATAGCTACTTAAATCGATATCATCTTGTAATGTTCAAGTAATTTGTCGATTACCGATTACATTCGCTGAGATGGCCCAATTTTTTTTATATAATAAAACCAATCGATCAAAAATCGATTTTATCAATGGTTGCTAGCTTTCCTTTGAAACTTTTGAGGTTAAAGAACAATGACCCTCCTTTGGTAGTCGGGTAGAGAGAATTTTGATAGACGTTATCAGGATTTGAAATCAGAAAAAAGAAAAAAACAATACTTAGTAATTAATATTAAACCTCTTTGTATTGTCTAATTTGTCTATAGAGGTTACCGAATTTAGTGTCATTTAGTCTTTGTTCTTTTATTGTTTTTAATATCTATGTGTGTTGCTTTGTTAATACCCTGTCGTGATAAATAAATAAGTTTATTTCTTTGTCCATTTTTCTTTGTACATTTTTCTTTATTCAAGCGAATCCGTGCGGGATCCATCTTCTTCTTCTTAAATTTAAGAGCTTAGCTCTTGTCGGGGTTTTGATGCAGTTTTCTCCAATTAAGTCTTTCGAATGCGGCCTCCTTGACTTCCTTTACGACATGACAGCGACTTTTTCTTTTATCTGGCTCATGTAACTAATTCTTGGCCTTCCTCTTCCCCGTTTCCCTTCAACCTTTCCTTCAATGATGTTCTCTATGTAGCTTATTGTATTTATGTAGCGAGATCTATAGTCTAGTATAATTTATCTAGTATTCCTACTAGTTTCTTGACCTACAAAGGATGAGTATACCACAGGTTACTCATAGCTATTACTTATAATGGAGAAAGTTTGCAAGGTGTATACATTCCGGCTGTAGATATGGCACATTCGGACTCATCAATGAAATTAAGTGGTAGGTGTTTTTATAGGTAAACGTATTACGCATTACTGCAACATTGTCTATCGTATTTTAATGCCATTCGTTGGAACTTGACAAGCAGATAACCTGATGTTAAGTGGTAACCATTACCTATCATCACATATCTTTTGTAATTTTGATGATTTTATGTATGTTGACAGGTCACGTACATTAAAAATGATATACTGATACTACTTGTAGGTGCTCATCTGTAGGTACTCAAGGGGTAATCAAGCAAGATGTGTGTTGTTTCATAGTGTGTAAGTTTATTATGTGTACCTTAATTTTACGGTTAAGTGTGAATGAATAAAAGTAATTAAATTGAATTGTATTGATGCGGTAGTTTTGCGGTAGCCACGTCCAAAAACACATTCTCAAGTCCTCTTATTGCAGCGCACTGGAACTTCACTGCTATTATTATTATTTTTAATTTGTAAAAGGATCATACAAAAAAACGGTAGGAACAAAGTCATAGTTTGTTGCCTGTCCTTCTATTCTAGGCTTGGTCACGTGGAACTGGCACCCTATAATCTCACCTATAGCTAGTAAAGTGATCCTTGTGTTACTACGGAAAAATACATCTTCGACTTTGACTTAGTTCTGATAACTTTCCAAATATGCCATACCAACAGTCGAAAACTGTAAGTAGCGCCGAGCTTTATTAGCTAATAATTATTTACTTGACTCGTTAAATGTATGTTAAACTGGCATAAACATAGAGTCGTTGTTGAATACGGCTGTGAATTCTAATTGATATGGCTTAGAAAGTAAGCTACTTAATAAATTGTATGTAAGGACTTAGTTGCAAGTTAGTACTAAAGTTTTGATTGATTGGACGGCCCGAGACCTCAGTTGGTCTTCTGGCTAACTTTTAGGCTTAGTTTAGTGGTTAGTTCATCTAGGCTAGGTCGCGTGGAACTGGCACCTAGACTCACCTAGATTTAAGACGTTTCAAAGTGATTTTTGTGATCTTCTTCTTCTTATCGTGTCACTGATTCTTTCGAACCAAGTGTGGTGAAAGGATTTTAAGTGCGCCTCAAAGAGGTTTCTTACGTGCACTATTTTTGTGATACAACAGAATAAATAGGTACATTTAGAATTTTTATTTCTTCCGAAGACAAAATGTTTTTGTAGGTTTTGTTCTGTGGGTTTCATCCCCACCTAAGACGATATTTGGTGCGATGAATGCCTTGTTTTTTTCTGTGTCTGGGTCATGTGTACTTACTCTTGGAATAACATGTGTGTAATCTTAGAAGGATGGTCGAATACTGTAAAGGCATGCGCAAATCTAGGCGATGGCGATGTCAAATCTGTGTCTGAAAAGCTGTCAAGTATCGATATTTGACAACTTCACAACCAGTACCAGTAACCAGTTAGGCCAACTTTTAGGGCCATAATGTGCGAGCGAGAAGTAATACCGACGGTTATCTTCGCTTTAATGTGGTTAAAAACTAGCCTATGTCCATTTCCCTAAAGCCTTTCCCATATCTAAACATTCTCCGGTGACGATCAGTGAATCGCTGTCAAATTTCGCAGTCATATTTGAGCGTTTCATTGATCGCCACCGAAGAACGCTAAGATGTGCAAGATCTCTGTGTCAAATTTAATCTCGATCAGTTTAGTGGTTAAACCGTGAAAACGTAACCAAAGACACACTTTCTTTTAAATTGGTATGGAAATGAAAGTTTAGTGTTAAAATATTTGTATACTTTCAGATTCAGTTTTTTGACTGAATTAAGTAGGTATACCGTAGCACTGACAAATCACAGAACACTGATTATATTATAATTTGACACCGTTTTGGTTCCAAATCAACTCTATCGAGATAGATAAAATATTATTTATTGCACACCTTAAAACACAAAAAACAACAATAATTTTTAAATAAAATATAGTAATGTACAATGGGCGGTCTTATCGCTGAAGAGCGACTAAAACAACAGACAACCTTTGGATGGAGATGTGTTTGGCTAGGGTGCAATTAGAAATAACAATAAGGAATAAAAACTAAGGACATTTAGGTACATACTTAAGTAAATAAATAAGGCTAAATAAATACATCAATATTTACCTACTTAAATAAAGTACATAGAGTATGTACATTCTTTATTTAAATAACAATTTACTAGCCTCAACTTTAGCAGAGCTTGTGCTATAAGAACCAGATTAGGTACTTAGAATACAAAGTATTTTAGTTTTATATCAGCTATCTGGTTCCCGCTCTAGTACAAGCTCTGCTTAGTTTGGGGCTAGATAGTATTGTGTGTATTGTTCCGCATTATTTGTTTATTTATTTATTATTATACCTACTACCAATTGAGCTGGAGAATACTCAAAACATTGATGTTACAAATTACACGCGAGCAAAGCCACGCTCAACAGCTAGTGCTTAGTAAATACATTTAATAGGTACCTGAATACTTAAGAACAATACAGAGGTACATTACCACTTGTTACAAATAAATCAGGCAAATGAAATCGAACAAGAAAACGACCTTGGAGCAAAATAGTAGAAACTAACCTCTAAAGCTATAAGTGTAGAGTTGAAAGTTGTTTAAATAAGATTGAATAGGTATGTGCACACAAACAATAGCATGTCGATCGTTGCCATCGATTAACTGACGTCAGTTGTAGTACTCGATCACTAGGGAGGGGAAAAGTTTAATATAACAAGTCCATGTTGCTCCAAGTCCAAGTCTTAGTAAGCTAAGTTCGTTGCCAATGCTTAGTTTTTTTATACTACCAGCTGATGGAACAAGCATATAGGAAGTGGTCACCATCGCTTATAAAAATCATTGCCTCTTAGGTCACGCACGTCAGGAACGTGTCCTACGATGCTCTGCCATGCATCCATCAGCTTAAGGCATACAGATGTTCAATCTCACATGCCATTAATTTCACCGGCACCCATACCCTTCTAACCTGAAGAAATACGACTGAATTTAGAATCTCCTTCTTTATTTTGAAGTCAGCTATTACGAAAAAATCATTAAAAGCATTCGATTAATTTTTTTTTTCAAAAGTGTTTTTACCCCAACCCTAGTACCGCCCTTCACTAGCTCGATACTATCGAATGAACCTGCTAAATTGCGCGTAATGTTTCGGTAATCATTCCAAATTCGAATATTATCGGTATCTGCAATCAACATTTTAAAACTACCGTCTATTACAGTTAACCGCTAGTTTCTATGGCACGTGGTAAACAAGTTGATTAACATAAGTTATACATCCCCCCACCCCAACCCCTTCATTACTTGACTGTTTTCTAGTTAGTACATATTCAAAAATACCACCAGATGGACTGACGACATTGTTAAAAAAGTCGGTGGATGGAAAGAGCTCAAAATCGTTCTTCCTGGAAATGTGTAGGGGAGGCCTATGTCCAGCAGTGGACTTCTTCAGGCTGATGATGATAATGATGATTCAAAAATATCTGATCAAGTTTTCTTGAATCATAGCTTTTTTTCAAACAACACACCACTTTTTTTCAACCGAAACACAGCAATGCTGCTTCACGGCAGAAATAGGCATGGTGGTAGTACTTCTCCGAACGAGCCCTTCACAAAGAGCTCTACTGCTAGAACACTTTTAGGGCTTAGAATAAGAACACTCTTTAGTATGTATGTCTATAAAAACAGAATCCTAAAAACTAAACAAGTTACATGTTTTTGTACGCCCTGACACCGTCATATTTACGTTTCGAGTTTTGTTTTCTATTTATAACCTTATAAAAAAAAATAAGGTTCTCAGCTTAGCTGTATTTTTTATCATAAACGAGATGATGACTACGTCATTTAAAATATGCAGGGTATTTTATTGTTGTTTTGTTGGCAATGAATGTCCAAAGCACAGAACATTATTATCCTGACGGTCAAAAGTACCAGACTAACTTTCGCTAACTGAAATCATGGTTTAGAACTGCGATTATTGTCATTCAAAATAATTATGCAGGATTTTTTGTTGTTGTTTTGTTGGCACAGAATATCCAGTGCCAGACTAACTTTCGCTAGCTGAAAATAGGTTTAGAACTGTGACTATGTCATTCAAAATATGCAGGATTTTGTATTGTTGTTTTGTTGGCAATGAATGTCCAAAGTGCCAGACTATCGCTCGCTAACTGAAATCAAGATTTAGAACTACCGTCTACGCTCTAGTTCCATGACAATTAATATTAACGTTTATGTATTGACCATGAACTTTAGAGATCAAATTGATATGTAAACAATAGCACATTCTACTGCCATAGTTTGAACTTTCATGGCGCAGGCGCAGCTAACTAACCTATGTACGCATGTAGGTTATTTAAGTTACTATGGTTTTTATGTGTCTGGTAGAGATCGCTTCGAGAACCTTTATTCTCAGTTCTGTGAGCTATTTGACCTGCCCATTAGATTCTTCTTCTTCTTCTTATTTATAAATCTACACTAATATTATAAAGAGGAAAGATTTGTACCTATTTTTGTATGTTTGTATGTTTGTAATGAATAGGCTCAAAAAATACTGGGCCGATTTAAAAAAATCTTTCACCAATGGAATGCTACATTCTTCCAATTTGACATAGGCTACATTTCATTTTGAAAAAAAGTTAGGGATCCTTGGTAAAATTTGAACAATGTAACCGAAGGTGTAGAAAAATGAGTCTTAAAATGTTTTTCGTCGAATGCGCTGCCGAAACTATTAGCGATAGAACAAAATAATGTATACAACAATATTGTCTACCCCGTGCGAAGCCGGGACGGGCTGCTAGTTACTTATATAAGTATCATATCAGCTACCTGCGTTCCCATAGTACAAGCTCTGCTTGATTCGGGGCTAGATAGTGTTGTGTGGATTGTCTACAACATTCGTTTTATACCTGTGTGATATCGCGATATTTGACAGCAATCGCGCGCGCACACACACACACTGATCGCCATTGCAGATCGCAGCTAACCGCCTAATGTGCGCAAGCCTTTATAGAAACTTAGCGGAATCGCTGTCGTGTCGCTGTCGCCTTACCAGTTCGGCCGTGACCCTAGTGTACATTAAAATGATATTATCTATATTACAAATCTTCACACCATTTGGGTGTGGTTTAATTATAAACTAGTTATCCTCCAACAAAAGACAGATCACAGTAAGTTCTCGAAAATCTAATTTTGTAGGCGTTTCATAATCGTCATAAAAAATTTATGATCATTATTTTTTTATAGGATCCATTCGTATGCTTATTACCTAAAAACAAGCAACAGCAATATCAATAATAATATAGCAGGGAATTAGTGAACAAATTTCACCGCTATCGTTATTGCTCCCTGTCGTGCGATCAAAAACAACGCGCAATAATATAACACAACAACTGCTGTTGCTTGTTTTTAAGTAATAACCAGCCCTACGTTTTCGATTTAAGAACATTGGTGGGCCGTCTATTAACTCATCAAAATCTCATCAAAATTTGTTTTGTTTGTCTCACATTAACTCTGTAATAACACGAGGAAGGTGTTACACTTTAATTTAAAAAGGTGAACTTCATTAAAAATATGACCTACACACTTTATATCTATAGCTAGTAGCCGCCCGCGACTTCACTCGCGCCGTTTCCGTTACGCTCCGTTCCCGTTACACCTCGTTACCGTTAGAGAGAGAGAGAGAGAAAGAGAAGAGATATAAGAGAGTAGTGAATGCAGAAATGACTTCCCGCAATCTTAACAATGTCGTCGGTCCATCTGGTGGGTGGGCGCCCTACGCTTCGTCTTCCGGTTCGTGGTCGCCATTCGAGAACCTTTATTCCCCAAGAAAGTAAAGTAAGAAAATGCTTTATTGCTCGCAAAAACGTACCGGAAAACGTGCCTCCACCGATGTACCGACGACATTTTTAGGATTGCGGGAAGGGGCTCGGAATCGACGAATTCTTCCTGGAAATGCATATGGGTCTAAGTCCAGCAGAAGACTTCTTCAGGCTGATGATGACGACTCTAATTCTAATTTGTTACCCATTAAACATTTGAAATTCCAACTACTTACTTTTAAAGCCAGCTTCCCAGCGTGTAAATTATCCTTAGGTCACGCAATGTTCGAATTTTAAACATAGAGGCGGCCAACGTTCTTTCGTTTGAGAATAAATCGTGAAGGATTGAACGCCCGTGAGCGTAAGTAAAGCAAGTCACAAGATGGTAGTATGTTTTTAACCTAACCTACCTTATAAATGAAATTGTTAAGAAATAAGTTTAAATAAAACCATTGCTCTCATACGGTGAAAGAAAACACCGTGAGGAGTATAGAATAATATCAACCGCAAAATGTGAACCTGTGACAAACGTTCAGGCGTGCCTCTGTCAACCTCTCTTAGGCAACGTATATCTTGTGTATTTGAATTAAAAAAATATCTGAAAAGGTAAATCTGAATAATTTAGCAACGCAAGAAATAAAAGGCTTACACAGGACGCGTCTACTGAGTAAGAGTATCAAGGAGGATGTACCTATACGGTATACATCCTCCTTGGTATTGAAAACCTGGGTATGAAAAGGTACACTCAAATTAAAAAACTAAATAGGAGAAGGTGAACTGACTAATAACAAGTGTGTATAACACATTGATGATCCTTGTATATATCATTATATAAAATACATATAAATAATATAAAAATTTAATTTATGTTTAACATTTAATTCCTATATTTGTATAGTATTTCTTTTCCTTGTTTTTTATTATTATTAGTTTTGTAAACCCTACTGGTCCTGTTCCAGTCCTTAGATTCGCGTATTTTATTATTTCTGTTTCCCTAATATTTTAATTCAAGAAAAAACCAAAAAAAATGGCAAATGCATAAACCCATGCGGCGCCAAAAAAAAAGTAGAGCACATTCAACTTATTTTATTTCTTAAAATGCAAGTTATAGCAACAATCATGTTTCTATTTTTTTTTCTCAATCTCGTCAGTTTTTTTACATCACACCCAATGCTAGAGTCCTACTTACGTATTCTACCAAGTAGGTAAGTATTCACACGGCTCTGAACTATAAAAACTTATTTAATTGAATTATCCTTATTGTAATACCACTTTATTTACCTTTTGGACCTAATTGACCGTGTGAAATTGTGTTACCATACCCATGTTTATTTTAGTTGTTATTGAGGTTAGCAATTTTTTTCTCTTAATTTCTTTTGCTTTCACAAAGAACTTAACTTACTTTCAACGACTGTTCCAGTGAAAATATAGTAAGCTCTATGTCGAATAAATAAATACAATACTTACAACTTTTTATTCTAAACATTGGTTAGTTTAATATGTATTTATCTATGGTTGTACCCATTGGTTAGTTTAATATGTATTTATCTATGGTTCTGGGTGGTACCCAGAAGTTCCCGTTTGTTCCACCGCCTTTAGCTATAGAAGATTGTTTTAGAACGAAATTAGATGAGCCCTGATTATATCCTGAGGGAACCCTCTTACTGACTAGTTGTTGAAGCGGATGAGAGTGTGGCCGTAATATAGCGGTGATGACTTTGGCGGATATCTTCTACTATATAATAAATTATAGTTTAAAAAACTAAAAAAAAACGCTTTTATAACTAATTGAACTAAAAAGTTAAAAATAAAACTGTAATAATCAATTGAGCTCGATTTTGTCCTACTTTGAACGATCAGATTTGATTCAAACTTTGCACACCTGTCAAAGGTCGATGACAATGCAATAATATGAAAAATATATATATGAAAAAAAAAACTAAAAAGTTAAAAATAAATTATAGCTTAAAAAACTAAAAAAAAACGCTTTTATAACTAATTGAACTAAAAAGTTAAAAATAAAACTGTAATAATCAATTGAAAACTTATATTATTGTACAAAAGCGTGGGGTGCTTTTTATAATAACTTCAGATATAATAAACTATTGATAAAATATTTACAACAATCAAAATCAAGCCCCCCACGCTTTTTGTACAATAATATAAATTTTCAATTGATTATTACAGTTTTATTTTTAACTTTTTAGTTCAATTAGTTATAAAAGCGTTTTTTTTTAGTTTTTTAAGCTATAATTTATTTTTAACTTTTTAGTTTTTTTTTTTCATATATATTTTTTTCATATTATTGCATTGTCATCGACCTTTGACAGGTGTGCAAAGTTTGAATCAAATCTGATCGTTCAAAGTAGGATAAAATCGAGCTCAAAGGGGTCGGTTACATACATAGATACATACATACATACAGGTGAAGCTAATAAAAGCGTTATAAAAATAAGTCGGGTTTTCCTTCCTGACGCTATAACTCACGAACCGATTTCCACGGTTTTGCATTCGTTGGAAAGGTTTCGGGCTCCGTGAGGTTTATAGCAAAGAAAATTCAGGAAAAAATCAGGACAAACCAACATTTTGAAGCCATCTGGTGGCGAAATGGAGTTCGCCGGGTTTGCTAGTAGTAGTATAGATAAACCATTCTAAAAATGCACTCCCCTCCACCACGTTTTCTTGACGTAGACTCACAGCAATGTAGTTAAAAATGATCCTTGTAATATAAGCGATAAAGAACAATTTACTTTGACTGACTGAAGTAGTGGGACGTGCAGTTTAAGATTGGATGAACTCTACAGTAGTAGGCAACAAATATTGCACATCAGCTAATTTCGGCTTCATAGAGCGTGTGCGTCAGAAAGAGATAGCGCTCTACGAAGCCGAAAAGTCGATGTGCAATATTTATTGCCCACAACCTGCACGATGCCGCTTTCCCGGACGAGCCACGCACAAAGAGCTCTACTACTAGAGGCTAGAGCTCTTTGTGCGTGGCTCGTCCGGGAAAGTACTACCACCATGCTTATTTTTGTGAAACAGCATTGCTGTGTTTTGGTTTGAAGGGGTGGGTGCCGGTGAAATTACTGGCACGTGAGGCTGAACAACTGTGTGACTCAAGTTGATGACCGCAGGGCAGTGCATCGTAGGGCACGTTCCTGACGAAGTTCCCATAATAAGTGTTCAGTTCAAAATTAAATACATAAAATAGAGTTTATTGCTGCCAAAAATTAAGTGTATAGCGGGCGTTTTATAACAGTCACCGTCTTGTAGAAAACTTGCTTAAATCAAACAATTTATTTTGTGTCATTACATTATAGACATTAAGTTTGAAATCAATTTTCGAATTATTTTATTTCTTTTGATCTATTAATTTATTTTGTTCTACATCATAATCATCAGCACGGAATGTTTATTTTTATGTTTAAGGTTAGTATTCAATGAAAGTTATATATTTAATCACCTTAAAAACAAACTAACAAGGCCTTAAAACACTAATAGTAGGAACACTACACTACTACATAGATTTTATCAAATAGAATTGAAGTTTCGCAAAGCTCGATAATGACCGGGAACGCCCTGTTGTATTGTGAAATGTTATACTCTGTGGCTGAGGTAGGTTTTATATAATCTATGGTAAGGTGTGCCGATCTGTTACTGCCTACGCAGAACTCTGAACTTTAAGAAGTTTTGAGAAGTTAGGTAGTTTTGGCGCTAAAAAATAAAACCGTTTAAACTAAAAAACATAATTTAATATATTTTATTTTTACTAAGATCATCATACTTGAATGATACCACCGATAAATCTTTTTGATATGTATGTATTGTATACCACATAGTGTAAGTAATTAGGTTTATCAAAAGTTCAAAGGTTATTTTGAAAGATTCTGCGTCTGCTTCGTTTATTTATGCCATTGTCAAGAGAATCAATAGTATCTATAATACCTCTGTAATGAGTGGTAATGATGTCATTATGACAGTGACATAATAGCTAATTGCGGACCTTGTGACATCATTATGAACTTGACAGACGAAAATTGATGGAACATCCAATAAGTGTATAGATACAAAAAGTATTTAGATTTTTTACGATAACGGCCTTAGTATTATAATAGGTTTGATTACTACTTATATGTTGTCAAGCTGTCATAAAGCTGTTTCGTTCTGGGCAATTGTGTAAAATTCTGTTGCAATCAAAAGCTTGATACTTTTTTTATATACGTATATAGATAGCTAAGCATTTGGCTGCCATCACACCTGATGGAAAGTAATGGATACTAACAAATAAATGATACTAACAAGGAACAGTGATCACATATCCTGTTGCCATCAGTTTTCGACCACTGTTGCCATATTAGTTTTACAAAGCGAAGTTGCTATTCACTATCACATGTTTATTACGTCATCATTCAGTCTTGTTGCAATCGTTTCTTGCCAAAGTTTGGTTTGAATTCGCGTTTTATTGCAATGCGAAGCTTTAAATAATGTCAAAACTGACAGATGGGACTAGGTTTTGATTGCAACAAAGGAGTCTTTAATCTCATTTAAATATAGATTGGGCCATGACGTTCTAATCGAGTCACAAACATCAATTATAATTTTTTTCCCCCGAATTTTTGCACTCTTATTTCGATGGGCTATCAAAGCCACGAACTTACCAT
Source organism: Thera obeliscata (assembly GCA_947578465.1). Taxonomy (NCBI): domain Eukaryota; kingdom Metazoa; phylum Arthropoda; class Insecta; order Lepidoptera; family Geometridae; genus Thera; species Thera obeliscata. The sequence goes on from OX387915.1 coordinate 2,569,837, forward strand.
AGTAAGTTCGTGCTATACGGTCGTCAAATAATGACAAACGCTTTTACGAAAGCCAGCTTTTCAAGTTCTCAAAATCATTAATGTATTAGCACCTTTTTAAGTTCTTACAAAAGTTAATAGCATCTGAGAAAAACTTAATAAACTATTCAATATAATTCTAAATCGCAAGTTAATGCCAATACATTATTCACAACCAAGAGGTAATCAAATTATTATGTTAGTACTTAAGTACCTGAGCTGTCACTATGTTTTTATATGGACTGTACATAATCGTAAAGATGTAAGCTGTTCTAAAGACGTGTGTGTTCTCATACTCAAATACTGAAGGTAAGAATTTAAAGTGCGCATCAAAGAGGTTCCCTTCCTGTTACATGATACATAATTATTATAATTAATAGAAATATACATACATAAAATCACGCCTGATTCCCATGGGGGTAGGCAGAGATCACGGATTTCCACTTGCTACGATCCTGACACATCTCTTTCGCTTCATTCACTCGCATAACATTCTTCATATACATGCTCGTCGGTTTAGGTACCTGGCCTTTCTCTAAAACGTCTGCGATCTGATCGAGATACATGCGCCTAGGCTTAATAGAAATATCGTAATATTTTATTCAAATATTATTGAAGTGAAAACTACTTTTTTTAATTTAGATAGCTAATCATTTGGCTGAACACACCTGATGGAAAGTGAGGATGCAGCTAAGATGGCGCATGCTCAGCCATTAATCCACCTACCTGTACACTCTTGTCCTAAAACAACCTAAATGAAAACATCCCGGATATATTGACGCCGGTAGTGAGCGGGTCTTTAAGCGGTGCTTGAGCATTTTTTGAGACGGAATAAACCAATGAACTTACGACTGTTACGTCAATTGTCACTTCGGCAAATATCGTCAAAAGTTGGACGGGGGCAGTTGGTCTTAGGGAAAGTCGGGGAGGGTATAAATTTTCAAGTTTTCTCTTCTGTTTGCAGTCCTGGAATGCCACGTTTTTTTTTCAATAAGCGTAGTAGACTTATCCCACAGGAACATAGCAGTTTGCAATAAAAGTGGGTACCCTGTCGTCTGAAATAGCACAAACCACTTGCACCCTCTCTTGTTTATGTTCGATTCTGTCCATCCCAAGGTTGCCTGGTAGAGATCGCTGTTAGCGATAAGGCCGCCCATTGTTTTACTGTGAATTTTTAGTTTTAAGCAAAATACTGTACCTATTCCTATATTATGTGACATAGTAATCAATAAAGAGTTATCTATCTATCTATCTAAACCACTTTTACCATCTGCCAGACAAAGCAGGGTAAAAACGAAACATAAGATTGAGACACACGGCCAATTTGCACCACCAATGATTATCTGTCATTCAATAAACAACGCTAGATTGGTCGGTTAAACCTCTACCCCTATATGCAAGCATATAACCGCATGTTTCATATAAGAAAGTAAGAAAGAAAGAAAATACATTTATTTGCCATACATACATAGGTGTACATATAGACATAATACAGGTTGGAAACTATTACTAGTACAACGGAGAGGAAATGTCATTGTTTTTTTTATTATACAAAATAGCTGATGGAACAAGCATAACAGCGCCTATAACAAAGCATTTCCTTGGAGGTCATGCACGTCAGGAACGTGCCCTATGATGCACTGGGATTTTGGTTTTATGTTGAAAAGTTGCGCAAATTATTTTTTTATATTCTAGAATTTATAGGAAGAACAAACGCCCTACTCTGGGCTACATCCTCACTTTCCATCAGGTGTAATAGCAACAAAATGCTTAGCTATCAACAATTAAAAAATATATCCTAGTAAAGAGAGAAACAAGAAAAGGAGGATGATTTTACCAAAGTAAGGTTTGACCCTAAGCTAGTCTGCCTTTTTGCCGCGCTTTTTGTGTCCTGTGCCGCTGTATAAGCGCGCTTATCGGTATATGAAGTTTTTGTAGTAATCTAGTGTCTAGTTACTGTGGCCCAGTATCCATAGTGGGGAAAATAGATATAACTATGAGAAATCAAGGTGAATAGTTAGGAAGTATTATTCTGAAAATAATGGAATCCAATTTTATACCAGGACCTAAGTGACAACCGTTGAGTAAGTCGGGTTATTCGCTGATATTACATTTCTATTAGTTGTACCCAACTACCGCAAGGAACAGATCCAAAAGAAATTTCCATTTTTCAAGAATTTATTGCCATAATCACAAAAAATAAGCAATTAAACTATAGCCATCTCTTACCATTAGGTAATGACAAACAGTGACAGAGCTTAGAGCAATTTAAATTGCGTTTATAAGTATGGCTGTTAGTGTTCTGCTTTTGCCAAAACTGGAACAAAACACTAAAACGTGAGGTTACTAAATCAGTTTGGGCCTATTTCAAACAAACTCCTTAGCAAACGATTAACCTAAAATAATAACTAAATTCCCAAGCGTGCTTTGTCTTCGTGTTTGCTAAGTATAAGTAAAATGGCAAGCCTTAAGCATGCTTTGATAAATCGATACAATATCGATACAACGAACATGCCTACCAATTAAAATCGAGAGACACCTGTCCCGCTAATGGCTTACTTCAGCTGGAAACACCACCCAAGCCGTGGTAGCGTTTCATGTTGGCAGCACTGATTCTGGTTAATTAGCCGCTTATCCGATGGGCACGAACTGTTATTCTATGTTTAAAGCGGAGTACGATGTTCTATTTACGATTTGAATGGATGTATCAGCGCAGTCTTTAAACTCTGTGGCATTAGTTTCATGTTGGATGATCTTGACCACGATGTTGGTTTTGTGCAGTTGGTACTGCAATAAGAAGCATGAATAACCCAAAAAATATCCACAAAAAAAACTATATCATTTTTTTTTGTGCCATTGTCATGAATATTCTAATGTAAAATGTAGTGCCTTTTCTAGTTTCTTACTTTAAAAGATAAAGTGTCTACGGTTTCGGGCTTATAAACAATACTTTAACCACCAATTTACAGGTGTTTTTGTCAAAAATCTTGCGAATTGATTATCAACTGGGGTGATCTGTAAATGCTTAACCGTGTTTGTCAAATACTTGTATTCATTGTTCCTAATTTTCTTGGCAAAGAGATAAAAATAATAATTTTACCCTCCAACAGAAAGCCTCTAAATCAGATTTAAAGTTTAAAATCTACGTCCATAGTTATACCCGACCAGTGTTGAGATAGTGCATCACAGGAGTAATGGTGATTGTAAGCAGGTGTAGAATGTACGATCATACTTCGATAATGGCACGTTGTTACTCTGCTTCCTAGTTAGCTGAAATTAAGCGTTACCGTTAGGAAGATCGTTTGGCTGATGGTAGATAGTCGGCGATAGTCGGGCAGAATACAATAGAAGCTAATGTAGTAGCTAGCAATTCTACATAACTTGAAATTTTGCATTTGTTATAAAAAATATTTGAATACAAAATAAAAAAATCATCGCCATTCTTTATATCGCGAAACTAGTTCTTTCGAACTAAGTGTGGTGAAAGGATTTAAAGTGCACTAAAGAGGCTGCTTTCGTGTACTCTTTACACATATTTTTGAACTTTTTAGGTTCTACATGAAGGTTTCCACACGATGTTTTCTTCCACCGTTTGAGAGCACTAGCATAGTGTACATAAATAAAATAAAATGTACATGACACGTAAAATGTACAAAAAATGTAGGTACATTATAGGTACCTAAATAAAATAAAATTAAAAAAACTAAAATAAAATAAGCAGCCTTAATAGATGATTAAATTGATTGTCTCGGCAATGCTCAGAAACCATCGATTCCGGAGCTGTGTCACAATGGCTTAACAAAAACAGGACAATACAAAATCATTAAAGTTTGATAAGGGCGTAGTGTGAAAACTACTCCGCATTCCAACCGTGGGAACTGGATTAGGGTTTGTGCTTAGTGGTAGGCAAAGCTAGGTTAGTTTGTTTGTTTGTTTTTATTAGGATCACTAAGAAATAATACACAAAAATTAAAATTTGGGTCGAACAAAAAAAAAGGAAGCAAAATAGAAATAGAGGTACAAATATAGTAATTATGTAAGTAGATAGATAGATAGAAAATACTTTATTGCACACAACAAATAATTAAAGAACAGGTACATAAAATACTTAAAACTATTTGCCTCATACAATGGGCGGCCTTATCGCCCACCTACCTACAACTGTGTGTTAACTTAAGGTAGCATAATACTGAACTGTAGGCCTTTTCACCACAACTTTTAGCGTGCGAATATTATGTTTATTAATTTTTATCTATCGGAAGATGTATTTCCAGTCCATTTTATTCATGTTTTTCACCGTCTGTCACGCGCAGAGGTAGTGCTTCAAAAAGTGCGTTTTTTAGTTTTAAAATGTTGGCAACGTGCTTGTGATGCCTCTGGTATTACAGGCTACGGTAACCGCTTCCTATCAGGTGAACCTTATGCTTGTTTGTCAATGTTGTTGTATAATAAAAAAATACTCTAGCGGCCTCTTGATCTTAATTATACAAAATAGTTGGCAACACTATTTCACACATCGACTGCAGTCCAATCCGTCACAAAAACATTCCTCTGGGAAAGAATGTCAGCGGATGCCTTAAAACACCAATGAAAGACTTACTTTTACCGTTTCCACTAATAGTCATAATTAAAAGTTATGCCGCTCGGTACTATGTACACACAGCCTTACCCATTCTAAAGTCAGTTTACAATATAAATTCTCGGCTAACAAACAATCAATAGTACAGCGACGCAATTATTCACTGACTATTATAAGGCAGGTCTTGTGACCTTTTAAAAGAGACTTATAATAAACTAGTGGCCACCCGTGGCGTCGCTCGCCCCGTTCCAGTAAATTTCGGGATTAAAAGTAGCCTATGTGCTATTCCAGACCATGATCCATATCTGTGCCAAATTTCATCCAAATCCGTTCAGTCGTTTTAGAGTTATTGAGTAACAATCATCCATCCTTAGTTTCACATTTATAAAATTAGTGTGATATTAGAAGTAGTAGAGCTCTTTGTGTGTGGCTCGTCCGGGAAGTACTACCACTATGCCTATTTCAGCCGTGAAGCAGCATCGCTGTGTTTTGGTTTGAAGGGTGTGGGTGCCGGTGAAATTACTGGCACGTGAGACTGAATATTTGTATGCCTCAAGTCGATGGACACAGGGCAGTACATTGTAGGGCACGTTCCTGCACGTCTATGCCAAGAATACACTTCGATTAATTTTCTGTCATTTTAGGAAGCCTTATAGCTTTGTCATTTTTCTTCTTATTTTCAGTTTGTCGTGTAATTTCAGTCCTATTTTAACCAACATTACTTAAAGTCGTAGTGTTATATAAAATATCCTGGTTTGAACGAAAATATTTCCAAAAGTTTTTAAGAACAACTATTTTTTTTATGTAATACGTATTGGCAAAATTTACCGATATAACTTTTGAAACTATCATGGTTTTTAACACCGTGCCGAAATATCGGATCAACTCATCAAAATTTAATCATGGTAAATATCCCGTTGTTTCATAAAAATAAAATTTACCGAATTGACAGATGCCTTTAATTAAGAAGAAGAAGAGCTTCCAAACACAAAGTCAATGTCAAGATACCGAACAACAAAAGCCCAACAATGCACTTGTTATAAACCACGTTATTTTAATTACTAGTTCCCTACAACAAAGGAATCCTTTTGTATCGTCCGAACTCGATCATTCAATAAGGCACAAAAAAGTCGATTACTATTAGTAATTGACATTACACAATGCAGCGAGACGATACGCGTTTTAATCGATAATTGCCCGACAAAAAGGAAATGTAACAACACTATTCACTATGTGTACTCGTATCCTTAGTCACTCATCTCAATAAATTTTTAGGCTCTACTGTTTTATTGGTATCTTCAAATAAAAGGTCCACTCGTGCACCACTGAGTTTAAAAAAAAAAAAAACTAAACTCTGTCTAAAAACGTATGAGCACAGTGCGAGTGCTCTCAAACGGAAAATGAAAAAAAGCAGCCAAGTGCGAGTCGGACTCGCTCATGAAGGGTTCCGTAGCACGACGAACTACAAGAACCTTTATATTATGTTACTTGATGCAACATAATAAGGTTCTTGTACTTCGTCGAAACGTAAATTGCGGTTTACGGTTTATGACGTATAAAAAAAAACTACTGACTAGATCTCGTTCAAACCAAATATCGTTGGAAGTTTGCATAGTAATGTACAACATATTTTTTTTTAGTATTATCATTCTCTTACTTTAGAAGTTAGAGGGGGGGGGACCAACTTTTTTCCACTTTGGAAGTGTCTCTCGCGCAAACTGTTCAGTTTAGAAAAAAACAATATTAGAAACCTCAACATCATTTTTAAAGACCTATTCATAGATACCCCACACGTATGGGTTCGATGAAAAAAAAAATTTTGAGTTTCAGTTTCAAGTATGGGGACCCCCGAAATTTATAGTTTTTTTTTTATTTTTATGTAAAAATCTTAATGCGGTTCACAGAATACATCTATTTGCCAAGTTTCATCAGTCTAGCTCTTACGGTTTTGGAGAAAAATGGCTGTGACATACGGACGGACAGATAGACAGACAGACAGACAGACATGACGAATCTATAAGGGTTCCATTTTTGCCATTTGGCTACGGAACCCTAAAAATCGTGAGAGAAACCGCATATCGTAGAATATAAAAATAAAAATAAAGCTGGAAATGTCATTGCACGCATGACAGTTCTGGCGGCCGCGGCCATTTTTTTTCATTTGAAAAAGAAGAATGCGTGAAGTTAGTTTAGAAATAGAATTAAAATTATTTGTATGAATAAATATTTGACTTCTAGACCTGTATACAGAAACATGAAAATGCTTGAGCCTGAGTCGAGCCTCAAGCATATAATTTTGACAGTTCTCCATTGAAAAAAATCTAAAATCTATAGTGTTTTGTGGATTGTCTATAATATTTATTTATACTTGAGGCTCAACTCAGACTCAGCACAGTATTTGCTTATGGGCCTTAGAATACGAGTTTAAGTGACGCCGACACAAAGAAGTATTGATAGGCTAGAATTTGATATGATGATCGTTGGGTGGTAATTCTACAAATAAATTATTTTTAATTGAGCCGTCAATCCTCGGTCTTTCAAAAGGGGTGATGACTTGTTTTAATTAAAAATGAATAAATAAATGCGTATGAAGATTACTAACACTCTTTCTGTAATCACTATGTACGGTAGACATTATTTTAGTAGGCCTACGACAAGCCCTGTCTGTCTCCGGTTCTGGTTTGTGAGTGTTGACTAAATAAATCCTACGTCGAAACGTCACACACACAGTATAATACACCGGTGAGTACTCACACAAACTCAAAACCAGAGCCAGAGACAGAGCCAGACAGAGCTTGGGGTAGGCCTACAGATCTCTTGGTTGTTCGAAATCTTTGAGGACCTATGTCCTCAAAGATTTCAAAGCCTATGCTTTGCATACATCGAAGCAATCAGTTTCAGCAGGTTTCAGCAAAGGGTTTTTTTCTTCTTCTTAATAAATAGCATCTAAGATGCCATTTACCATAAGGGCACACGGGGCCTGTGTTCAGGGCCCCCATTCTCAGGGGGCCCCGAAGGACCGACAATTTCTCTAACATATTCATTCTCATAACATTTTTGTCGGGCTCATTCCATATTTTTTCACAATACTATGCCATTATATCCTACTGTATTTGATTACCTATAATAAATGGTTATACTTAGTAAAAAAATGTTATTATATTTAGCTTTTATTACTTTCCAAAAGGGCCCAAAATTCTTGTGTGCCCAAGGGCCCCAGCCTAGTTTAAGACGGCCTTGGGCATCTTGGATCAATTTTGCCATTGTCAAGTGAGGTAATAATTACATAAATAAAATAGGTTTTAGTCAAGTCAGTCAATAGACAAGTCGGCTGTCACTGGCTTTGAAGAAAAAAATGACAGTTTCCTTCAAAGCCATCGGAAAATTTTCGAAAGGGGATTCAGAGCTTTTGGAAGGGGTTTTAGCATCATGTAAATATTGTTACTTGTATTACCTTAATTCAGGAATTTCGTTTCAGTAATGAATCTGTAACAAAAGAGTACGTTTTAATATGTTTTTTGTAAAAAAGATTATATCTGTTATAAATAACCAATAGCACATAATCTCCGTATTTCAAAATTGAAAGCAGCAATAATTGAATAACATCGTATTTTTTTCCTATTTTTTTTTAATTTGTTCAAGTTTCTTATAAAAAAATACATAATCTAATTATTATAAATAGCATTGAGCATATATGAAGAATGTTATGAGAGTGAATGAAGCGAAAGAGGTGTGTCAGGATCGTAGCAAGTGATCTCTGCCTACCCCCATGGGAATAAGGCGTGATTTTATGTTTGTATGTATAAATAGCATTCAAGAAACCACTATAGATTTATAGGGATAATGCTACTAAACTAGATTGAAATTACTAGTTTTAATATTATGTATTAACATTTTTGAAACACAAAATAATATGATGTATTATTTTTACCATATAAAACCGTTTTTATATAAAAACCAATAAATACCTAATCCATAATATCTGTATTTTGAGATTGAGAGCAGCGATTGAATATCAACTCAACCATTATCATCTTGCTACCACAATTAGGAGGAAACCACCCCCAGGCCACATGTTAATAGCACGTGCCCCTACGGAATCATCGCACTAAAATGCATAAATACATAAAATCTCTAAATTGACCTAGACGATTACAAACTTATATGACCTAATAAAACAACTGCTTAGTAAATTCACATTTAAATGAACTGCTTTTCTTCTTCTTTTTACTGCCCTTATCCTACTTTATGTGGGGTCGGCACAACATGTCTTCCTCCTCTATTTCCCTCTGTCAGCCGTCAACTCTGTGTTCACTCCTCTCTTATCCATGTCATCTTACTGCAATTATTAAATGATTATTAGCTGTATGGGACAAAATAATAAACAATGAATATTGTGGATAATCCACACAACATTATCTAGTCCCAAATCAAGTAGAGCTTGTACAATAAATAGGTAGCTGATATAATACTTATATACATTTTTATAAATAAATACTTAGAATACAATATAACACCCAGACAGAGAACCAATATCTGTGTTCTTGGTGGGGATCAAACCCACGATCTACGGGGCAGAAGGCAGTGCTACTACTTATTGAGCTGAGAGGGTCGAATCGAACTAGAAGAAGGTAATATTTTACGGGCCATAAATAACGTTTTTTTTTCTGGAGAAAAAATCATACTTTTCTTAAATAAAAAGGTCAAATACTTCCAATACAATATTTCCAGATTATGCATTATGTTTTAGGTATTCTGATAAGTCGCCAAGCACGAACCTTCACCGCCCGGAGATACGATCAATGGGCAGATAAGCAGACCTAGATACAGGAACTGGACTAACCACTGGTACCTAGGATATCTAGGTACAGGCAGCACCAGACCTTGATCAACAGTTTCAATTTGAGTAAACACTTTTTCTTAAATAATGTATTAACTATTCTTCTTCCTGCCCTTATCCCACTTTATGTGTGGTCGGCACAAAATGTATTCTCTTATTCATGTCATCTTTCACCTTGTTTTCTTTGGAAAACACGAAGACGAAGTATGCAAGCCACTTTTTTACATGATGATCGAATTGTACCATGCTTCTTGCAAATAAATATTTCATTTCAACAATAAATAATGTATTAACTAATGTATTGAAAAGAGACCTTAGACATCCTCGAATCTTGAGTCTCCTTAAAAGAGACCACCAAGATAGAGCGCAGTATTCTTGGAGTTAAGCTCATGGACCGAATACGCAACAACGTACTGCGCTCCAAAACGCAAATTGCCGACGTTACCCAGAAAGCGGCTAGACTAAAGTGGAATTGGGCTGGCCATGTCTGCCGCATGTCAGGCGATCTTTGCGCCAAAATAACAACAGAATGGTACCCAACAACGGCAGACGATCTCGCGGCAGACCAAGAGTTAGATGGCGGGACGATCTTGACTTGTTTATGGAAGCCTAGACCCAACCACACACAGCACAGGACTGGGAGGAGTGGAAGGGGGTTAGGGAGGCCCTTGCCCCGCAGTGGGACGATGCTGGCTAAAAATAATAATAATATTCAAAATCAAGAATCGTTTGTTCACTTTGAAACTTTTTAACGTTAGGTGTGGCTGTTCCAGTTCGACGCGATCAAGCCTAGAAAAACAGACAACAAACTACGGCATGGCAATAAACTTCTGTAGCTGAGTGTACAGTCTGTGGCTTGCGGTCTAGCACTACAGCTTGTAATTGCAGGGTTCGGCTCAATTTATTGTTTTCGTTTATAATAATTAGACCATTGTAGCTGGTGCAGGAATCTAACCTTACGACGAAGTCGAGGCGGTTCGTGACGACTAACGGGCGGCAATGGCTAGAACGTTATTTTTATAGAAATAAACAGCAAATAAGTCATGATATCATGTTATACTTAGTCGTTAAAGAATAAAGGTTTAACTAAATACCTATCTTCGAGTGAAACTATTTTCCCAAGGGCTGATTTTCCATCTACGGAATAACGCTATTCGTCTTCTTCTTCTTCTTAATTAATGGCTTCTGTCCATTTTGAATCAATTTTGCCAGTGTCGCGTGATCGCGTGTCGAGTGGTTTTTAGTCAAGTCAAGTTAGTAAATAGACAAGTCGGCCCTTACTGGTTTTGAAAACAAATGGTGGCCTTTTTTCTTCAAAACCATCGGAAACGTTTTCGATCACATCAGGATATCACGTAAAACACTTTCATTCCAACTGCTCACACTTTGTGCACCTCAAGTAATGTTGGTTAAAATACCACCGAAATTACAAGAACTCAAAATAACACCAGAAAAACAATTAAAATGAAAAAGCTGTGGGGCTTCCCAAAATGACAGAAAACGCATCTTCAAAGAATCTAGTCAGGCAGTCGTGACAACTCCACAGATTAAATAAATTGGGCCAAGTGTGAGCGCCAATAGCCGTGGAACTAAATGAGCACGCTTCCTTCTCAATCTGTCAAGGTCTGCCAGGTGTACCATCCAGGAAGCTACGCTTGTCATTTTGATACGGATGTGAGCAAACAGTGGTTTTGTAATTGCCATAATCATCATCATCATCATCAGTCTGAAGAAGTCCACTGCTGGACATAGGCCTCTCCTACACATTTCCAGGAAGAACGATTCTGAGCTCTGTCCAACCCGGTGGTTGGACAGAGCTCAGAATCGTTCTTCGCGCGATCTTAACAATGTCGTCGGTCCATCTGGTGAGGGGGCGCCCTAATGTTCGTCTTCCGGTTCGTAGTCGCCATTCGAGAACCTTTATTCCCCAACGCCAACGTCACACGACGGCGTAATTGCCATAGATACATATTTATTGCCTACAACCGTACTTTATCAATAACTTTAATTAGCTATTTCAAGATCACAGCTACTGTTTAAGTTAAAAATTAATCAACACTGTCTTAAAAAAAAGAACTTCCACGCACAAAAACTTCTTGAATTCGCTATTGTCTAGGTACTATAGCACAACGATGCTTGGTATCGCAAACCCTTTCTTAAACCGACATTCAATGGCAGACGCCGTTACTCGAGCCTGGACATAGATTACCAATCAGTTTGTTGGGAAACCTAGGAGAGTGCAGCCTTTAGACACTAAAGTTAATAACTCACAAGCGTCTAAACTTAAGACGCTTGTGAGCTATTAAAGGTTGGGCCAGCAGTAGTAGCATTCGTTTTTGCATGACGCTTAACACATGTTTTCGAACTTTTTCGGTTCTATGCATTACATGCCAGTTTCCTCACGATACTTTCCTTTACAGTTTGAGAGTACTGGTGCACGACTGGACTAACACATTGGTGCACAACTGGATTTGAGCCCACGACCTTAGGATCGAAAGGAACCTGCTACGACTAAGCCACCAGTGATTTCTGATACTTGCTCAACACTTACCATCCTAACATTCAAGTCGGCTAAATTCATAGAAGCCGCTTTAGATCAGATGGGTCAGTTTCTTTTTCCATGAGCAAAAAGTATCAAAGAGGAACCCTCTTCTTGTCGTGTCCCTAGTTCTTCCGAACCAGTGTGGTGAAAGGGTTTTAAGTGCGCCTCAAAGAGGCTCCTTTCGTGCACTTGACATATAATGCTTACAATTTTGTGTCCATAGACTAGATGGTACCTCCAAGCCATAGTATCGTTGCCTATTTATTAGTGGGACAATGTCTCCACAGTATAACGTAGGTCTAAGCTGTCGTCTGCCTGTCTGTTGGGAGGAATTCCATCTAATAAGAAGATACAGGTTCTACAGTTGATGTTAGTAAATGCAATTATGGGGAACAAACAGTTTCAATGGCAGACTGGTGAGTTGGGCCGATGGTTTGCCCATGCCCTCTCGCCGCTCGCATACCGCATAAGGTGACTAGCTATTGTGGTTACACTATAGTTTTTTTTTCAAACATAGACATAGTAGTTCTATGGGTAGTTCGTTTTGTATTGTTTTACTTAACATTACAGCATCTTTTTAACAAGTCGTCAGTAGATTTTATGTGTTTCCGATTTTTGGGTCAAAAACTTATTTCGATCAAAATGATATTTTTGCTTAACTTTTGTAGTGATTATACATTTAGATACATTTAGTATTTTGAAATATTGAAAAATGTTGAATAAGGTAGCGCGCGTTGATATCAGATATAGTCAAAAATACGTGCGTATCAAAGTCTTAAATATGAAAAGAAGTAAAATCGTTTTTTTCTGTTGTGAAGATTACTCTGAAATGTCTAAAAGCTAGGTGAGTCTAGGTGCCGGTTCCACGCGACCAAGCCTAGAAGAACCGATGTAACAAACATTCGAAAGCCACAAAAAAGGAGTACAGAAAGCATAATTTCTCACACTAGACTATTACCTTTTTATATATCTCTACAAAGGATATAAGCCCTTATTAACAAGACATACAGATTATTATCGGATAACTTAATCTGGTACATAGATTATTTTAATTCCCAGTGCTAAAGAAATTTGTCCTTTGTTCTCAAAGGGATAAGGTTGGTATTAGATTGTTTAGATGATGGGTTCTGTTGATATGCGCAGGAGCAGGTGAATCGTGCAAAAACGCAATGAGATCACCATCGCATAGTTGTCATTAGGACGCGCGTGACGGCTAAGGCACGTTATCCACTTGAAGTGAGCTAAGCGAAGCTATAAGTTATGTTGAATCAAAAGAAAATGCAATGAGAACAACATCGCATAGTTGTCATTAGGACGCGCGTGACGGCTAAGGCACGTTATCCACTTGAAGTGAGCTAAGCGAAGCTATAAGTTATGTTGAATCAAAAGAAAATGCAATGAGAACAACATCGCATAGTTGTCATTAGGACGCGCGTGACGGCTAAGGCACGTTATCCACTTGAAGTGAGCTAAGCGAAGCTATAAGTTATGTTGAATCAAAAGAAAATGCAATGAGAACAACATCGCATAGTTGTCATTAGGACGCGCGTGACGGCTAAGGCGCGTTATCCACTTGAAGTGAGCTAAGCGAAGCTATAACAAATGTTAGTGTGTATTGAAATAATAATGGTATTAATATTAAGACTCATTTGTGAAAATTGACTTACCAATGTTATATTACTGTAACGCAATGGTTCAATAAATAAATATCAAATATCAATGACAAAACTGTCTATAAACTAATTTAAAAACAAACTTAGAACATTTTTCGAATGTCACCCGTTTTACCATTTAGATGAATATTTGAGCTGCTCATTCTCTGATTTGCAAACGTAACATAATATATATTTATGTTAGTGTGTATTGAAATATATAATATTAATATTAAGACTTAATTGTAAAAATTAACTTACCAATGTTATATTACTGTAACACAGTGGTTCAATAAATAAATATCAAATATCAATATAATTTATGTTGAATCAAAAGAAAATGCAATGAGAACAACATCGCATCGTGATGGCTAAGGCATGTCTTCCACTTGAACTGAGCTATCGTTTAGGGTAAATCAAAGAAAATCCATCTTTTTTATTTTTCTGTTTATTGTGTCATTAGTACCCGCGGTTTTACTTCTTTGACCATCCTCAACTGATTTTATTACAGCCATGTCTTTTCTGTGGAGACTGAGAGAATACTTACCTTGCGCGTTCTGCGGTGGCAACCAGTGAAAATCTGTCAAATGTCGCTGTCATACTCTATAGCGTTTCACTAGTTGCCACCGCAGAACGCTTAAATGTGCACAAGGCTGTAGGTATTCTGTACCCAGGCAGTACCTACACCATTACGTAAATAAGGGCATGCGTAAAAAAATCACACAAGCGGCGCTGTATAAATTTGTTTCTCTGTGATTGAATCTGTGATTGATAATATATGTTTTCTGCTGTCAGTGGATACAAGGCCTTATGATCCACGTTTCCGATACCCTTAGTAGATGTGTCTCGATGACAGATAGGCTTGAAGACTCAATGAGCGTTCCGATCTGCCTGATAGGTTCTACCAAAGAAGCAGCCGTTGACAGTCTTCTCAGCTCGGTTGGTCTTGGTATGCAGCTCTACCTTCTGCGCCGTAGGTCGTGGGTTCGATCCCCACCGAGAACAAATATTTGTACGGTGAACACAGATGTTTGTTCTCTGTCTGGATGTTATATTGTATTCTAAGTATGTATTTACAAAAAAAGAAAAATATTATATAAGTATTATATCAGCTATCTGGTTCCCATCGTGAAAGCTCTGCTTAGTTTGGGGCTAGATAGTTCTCTGTGGGTTGTCCCGAATATTGATTTATTTAACTTTTGAAACTATCATGGTTTTTAACACTATTTTTATGAAACGTCGGGATATTTACCATGATTAAATTTTTCTGAGTTGACTTCCGATATTTCGACACAGTTGCATGCACCATGATCACGGATGAACCCTCCCGTAAATTAATCATGGTAAATATCCCGTCGTTTCATAAAATATTGATTTATTTATTATACGAGTACTAAGATTAACAGAAAAAGATATTGAATTGGAATTCAACTTTCAATTTCAACCAAAATAGATATTTCAATTGAAATTGTTCATGTTACTTTCTCTCTTATTGAGCCGAGTGTTTACTGTTACTAAATCAATTTGTTTGTTGCAATAAAATTATATAAATGTTGAAGACGTGAGTCCCATGATGAGAGTGAAATTTTAAATGTTTTCTACTATTTTTTAACCGACTTTCAAAATAGGAAGTTTTCAATTTAGCAATATTTTTTTGTGTGAGTTGGTTTTTTTCAATATCATTCGCCAGAAATAATTCGTGTGCGTGACCACGAGGGAATGCTTTGTTATATGCTATGATTACCACTTAACATCAGGTGGGCCATATAATTGTTCTATCAGCTAGTTAAATAAAAAAAAATGTGTTCGGGAGTTTAATTACTTTTTACACGCCCCACTTTTAGTAACTTATAGCAGTTTTTTTATATTTGAATGGCCTCTCAGCTCAGTTGGCAGTAGCTCTACCTTGTGCGTCGTAGGTCGTGGGTTCGATCCCCACCGAGAACAAATATTTGTAAGGTGAACGCAGATGTTTGTTCTCTGTCTGGGTATTATATTGTATTCCAAGTACGTATGTATTTACAAAAAAAAGTATATAAGCATTGTATTAGCTATCTGGTTCCCATAGTACAAGCTCTGCCTAGATAGTGTTTATTTATTTATTTTTATTTTATTTATTTATAACCATTGCCCTATCCTTATAGGAGTATCCTAATACGATAGTGCAGCCTTTCATTATCAGAATTGTAGTTTCTATAAATTATACATTATAAACAAAAAACATAATAAAAATAATCACAATATTATATGTTGTGTAGATTGTCCACAATATTTATTCATTTACTAGTGACCACCCGTGGCTTTGCTCGCCCCGTTACCGTTCCCGTTGAAAAAAACATATTCTCTGGACCTCCACAAATCATTCAAGACCAAAATCAGCCAAATCGGTCCAGCCGTTCTCGAGTTTAGCGAGACTAACAAACACCAATTCATTGTTATATATTAAGAGATTCTTTTGGTAGGAAACAAATCCAGACTCTACAGTTTTGAAAGCAGATCTAAGCTGCGTACATATTCTGTCGCTGAGGTCAGAAATAGATAAATTTAATGCATGCTTACATTTCCAGAATTAATTCTAACGGGCCCGTAATCTTGATGAAATTATTCGCAACGTACAGACAGACAGACAGACTAACAAGACATGTTGAATTATGAATGTGAGATGTGGAATGGATATACAACTTGGCTTTAGCTAGAAACTAGGAATGTACTTCATGTCATTCCAAGCTTTTTGATAAACCTTAAGACGATGAACACCGTGAAATAACGCCTCACTCGCTTTTGCGAAGATATAAAATTACTGAATTTATTTATAAAAAATCGCGGCAATCTAATTGCATACATTTTAACAAAAAGTATTTTTGATTTTAACATGTTTTCATACATAAAAAAGTTTACTTAATGTACGAAATGGTTTTCATACATTATGTAAACTAAAATGCACGCTAAATGGTTAGGCTGGTTCCACTCACAATTTTTTCACCTCTTTTTTTTAAATTACAACCGTGCGAAGCCGGGGCGGGTCAATAATTAATATTTAGCATATTGTAATCAATTAAATTATAGATAGTTAATCATTTGGCTGCCATCACACCTGATGGAAAGTGAGGATGCAGCCTAAGATGGAGCATGCTTAGCCATAAACTACCTGTTCACTCTTGACTTAAAAAATCCTAAATTAAGACGTTCCGGAAATATTGACGCCGGTATGGACTCTACTCTTTGGCAGTTCAAAGGTATAGAACTCTACTTTTTGGCAGTATGAGATTCAGGGTAAAAGGTATATTACCTTTGAACTGCCAAAGAGTAGAGTTCTATACCAGATAAAAGTAGAATCAAAACGAGTACGAGAATCTATCATGAAGGAGTGGCACTTATCCGTACGACTAGAAGTTCGGGGGGTTAAAGAGATTTTGAACTTGTTCAAGTAGTTTTTGAGTTTAATAGTTAATAACAGCCAAAAATACAAATCTTTCCTCATTATCATATAATTATGATGTATTTTTTATTCGAGAGAAATATATGCTAAGATGAAGAGCATGAAGAGAGAATGGGTGAATGAAGATTAACAAACCAGATGCATCAGGCGAGTGTGAATGGAACTGCTGGAAGAGGACCTTGGCGCATATATCTCGATCAAATTGCAAACATTTTAGAGAAAAGCCAAGTTAGGAGTATATACCCTAAACCGACGAGCATGTATGAAAAATGTTATGCGAGTGAATAAAGCGAAAGAGGTATGTCAGGATCGTAGCAAGTGGAAATCCGTGATCTCAGCCAACCCCCATGGGAACGAGGCGTGATTTTATGTATGTATGCATATTTTTTCTTATTCGACAGGAAACATTTGATTAGACCCGCCATTTTAGATTAATTCCTTGACTGGTGCGAGTCATCTTAGAATCTACCCATACTCAATCTTACTCATTGTGTAATACCACGCGTGTCTTTGTCCAGTTACGTCACTGTGCATGTGAGGCGACGCGTGCAATGCACATGCTATGCTTTGATGCACACTACGGAAGAGATGCTTAGCTGACTTGGTGAGCTAAGATGGTGGAATATCTGCATGTGAACGAGTTTACACCGCGAATTTACCTCTACAAAAACTGCTATTTTATGAGCATCAACATTTTTAATAATATCCCGAATGAAATAAAAGGCCAACCTTTCAAAAGAATTCAAAGTTTTTTACGCGCCTGGTATCTGTGTATCATGGGGTTTTTCACGGTTATGGAATACATGGATTTCAAATTGTAAGTTTAGGTATAAAAATATAGTAAACTTATGGGGAAATATGGTACATTTTAAGGAAATTGCAACACCCTGTTACACTTATTTCAGCAAATAAAGAAATTCTGATTCTGACTTTAATTCTAATTCTTACCACGCACTTGTGGCCTAGAGGTGGGGTTACTACCTCTAGGCCACAAGTGCGTGGTAAGAATTAGAAGCCTTCAGATCCTAAGGTCGCGTGTTTGAATCCAGCCTATATGGATGGATAAGCCTTGCGCACATTTAAGAGGGAATCACACAGGCGACTCTCCATACAAACGTAGTCCCCTATTTCTTCCCTGGATAATGCCTCTAGAGTAACAATTTTGTCTCATAAAATCCAGATCTGCTATATACGTGCTCGTATGTTTTCTTTTTTTTCAGAAACTTATTGATAAAGAAAATATGACCCTCATATGATTTATATGAAATATGAATTGGAGGTGATATTTTGTAGGATGTATGTAGGATATTACGTATACGATAAGCGTTGGACGTCCAGTAGCACGATGAGTTCATGGCATTGTCAGCGTCGTGGGCCGCGGATGGATGAGGGTAGCCTAAGATCGTGGTGAATGGCAAGAGCAAAGTGAGGCCTATGCCCAGGCTGCGGATAATGATGATGATGATAAAGTAATTGTAATATTGTAGACAATCCACACAACACTATCTAGCCCCAAATTAAGCCGAGCTTGTACTATGGAAACCAGGTAGCTGATATAATACTTAAATACATTTTTTTTGTAAATACATACTTAGAATACAATATAACACCCAGACAGAGAACAAACATTTATGTTTACCACACAAATATTTGTTCACGGTGGGGATCGAACCCACGACCTACGGCGCAGAAGGCAGAGCCGTTACCAACTGAGCTAGAGGTCGTATAAAGTATGTAATGTAGGTATGTTTGTCACAGCCTATTCAAACTTTTCGTTTGAATAATGTACGTAATTATTTACTTGTTTGTTTGATAGTTACGCAATTTTAAATAATTGAATGGGAAAATCTATTCAATTGTCGCTCGCTTTAAAATCAAAATCACAGCTATTAATTTAACTGGCAACTCATTTATAAGGTGCCTATTTCTGCCGTGACGCAGCCTTGCTGTGTTTCGGTTTGGAGGGTGTGGGTGCCGGTGAAATTACTGACACGTGAGGCTAAATATCTGTATGCCTCATATTGATGGACGCATGGCGGTGCATTAGGGCACGTTCCTGAAGTGCGTGACCTACGAGACAATGCTTTGTTGTAGACGATGTTTGCCCTTTAACATCAGGTAGGCCAACTAGACATGTGCAGATGTATAAAAGCTATATCCGTTCTAAAAAAAAGCTACTTCGGGTCTTCTACGGATTTCTTCATTTATCTGATTCTAACGTGTAAGAATGCTATTTAACGTGGAGAATTTCCTCCAAGCTACCACTACACCACCAGAGCTCTATAGTCATGTAACAGTATTTACATACCAATGAGTGACCACAATGATCACTTTCACTGCTTTGTTTGTACACTTTAAAACCAACTTCAAATAAACTAATAAAAGCGTTATAAAAAGGAGGTTCGCAAGTCGGTTGTTTTAAATAATTATATACTTTGTAGCATTTCATTTATTTTGGCAGAATAGTTTTTCGTATCAGTCGAAAGCTAATGGAGAGCTATTTAAATTTACGCGCCAAGACGCAAGTTGGTGAGTGAGTTGTTGAAACGTTGTAAGGGCGACCTCTGGTAACGAATAGAAACACTATAAATGGCTAGGCAGATGGCTGGCGAAGAGCGCCATCTGTTAAGTAGTAGCCGCAAAATACAGGATTTGACAGATGTCAACACTTTTGTGGGTAGCGATGTTCGTATCGAACGGTGTCTACTAGTGACATCTGTTACGAAGTAGTCGCATGTCGATAGGGTCGGAGAAGGAGAGAAATAGGGTTTAGCTTGTGTTGGAAAAGGACAACGTTTTCACCATCAGCAAGACGCAGGGGCCTCCATTGGCGAGTAGTGTAACTAACTAAGAAATAAACTATATTAGCGGGTGAATAGAAATAATGTGGTTGGGTCGATGTGTGAAGCGAGCTCGCAATTACAGACATTAAAAATGCTGGCCGGAGAGACGTAAATGCCGTGGATTATTGGAGCAAGTGTTCTGGAATATTCTGGGCGGAAGTTTGTGGCTCGAGGTGCGGGGATGTGGTAGAAAAGGTGATAAAAGGCGCGTGCGGAGCCGCCGGGGGCATTCCACGGAAAAGACGCCGAGCCTAGAAGAATCGCCGGTACGTACGAAAGCTGCACCCTTGCACCGTTGGGTTTGTGGAGGAGTCCTCGCTAACCAGATTTGGGTATTACAGACGAAGCTGCGCCAACGAATACCATCACCGCGTGCCCAGAGACGAGCCCCAGCACACGAAGCCAGCATTCTCGCTGCCGATACGAGCCGACTGCAAGCTGGGCGAGCGCCCATTTCTGGTACGTAGGGGATCTGAGAAGCATCACACAGCATGGGGCATACAGGGGAGGATCAGTTGTATTTTTAGGGACGCAGCATCCTGCGGGCTGTGTCCGCACGTGGCCAAGATTAACCTGTTGTCTTGTATTTTTCAGTTTGCTGACACCGTCTGCGTGGCGCCTCCCTTTTCTTTCGCCTGTGCGGGGGCGCGAGACACGTGGCGGGGGCAGTCGGCGACTGCACGGCAGGGCACGTGGCGGCAGGGCACGTGGGTGACGTCGCACGTGAACGATAAGCGCCCGTCGGCGATTCTGAGGTGGGCCAGGGCCAATTTATTTTTATGCGGAAGGAGTAGGCGCGTCAGGACAGTTCTCCGTGGAGTCCTGGTCTGTTGTTTGTTGCCAAGAGATTGTTTGCTGCCGTAGAGAGTGCTATTTTTGTTGTCAATAGGTAGGGTTTCGTTGACGTGGTAATTGCCATCGTTTTTGTCGTGCGTTTTACTATCTTACCATCCTGTCGGTCAGAATACGGTCGCTTGGGTTATTTTAGAGGCGGACGCCAGGGGTGACTCACAAGTTAGTTTTCTGTGGGTTTCATTTAATTGGGTCATCCGGGGCCTTGGGATTGGTAAATTCAAATATCCACATCTCCGACACACTAAGCAGTAACCTCTCCCTGAATAAATTTGTGCTCGCTTGAGAGCTATGGTTTGGATAAAGTTTGAACATATGGTCACTAAACATCCCGTGTAAATAATATAAGCATTATTGATTTTTATGTATTCCACGAGGTCATTGAACCTCTCATGTATCCATGATAGCCATTGCTTACATTTTATGTAAAGGAATATATTGTTGTCCCGTGAGGTCATTAAACCTCTCATATGTATAAGGTGTCCCTTTAAATTTCTTTGTTCAATCCCATGTCAGAGAACGTAGCGTTCAATGTATTTGTAACTTGTTGATTAGTAGTAGGTTCATTTGTAAGAAAGATAGTCTGGCATGTGGATAACCTCTATTCTGGTTAATAGCTGAGCATATAAATTTGTAGTTAAGTAGCTATTTGAGCTCACTTTAAGGTCATGTAAATGAAGGATCACTTTAGGATTATATAGTATATAAGATAGCATAGCTGTGCAGTTTCAATTTTTCATTCCTAAGCTAATGTACATGTCATGTAAGAGGTATGTGTTCTTTAAATAAAACGCTGTAACTGATTTCTAACATTTATTTTATTTTAGAATAAAAATCTTTTGTGCGGTAGGAACATCGAACCCCAACTGAGCTAGTCAGGGCCAACGCAGCCGAAATAGTCGGTCTGCCTGTCTGCACCCAGTTTTCCACCGTTACAAAATGGCGCCCAACTTCTAGTTTTAATTTTTTTGAAAATTTGTTTTTTTTTGAAATTTTTTTTGTTTTTTTTTTTTTGAAATTTTTTTTTGCGTTTAGTGACCACTGTAGGTAGGCGTTATTGTAACATTTTAGAGCAACAGACAAGGCAACAGACAACAGTCCAGCTAATTTTAAGTATATTTTAGGTTCTTTGTGTATCATGTGTGTATTTTCTTAGGGTGTATAATTTTATTGTGTGTGCTTTTCTACCGATGTATTCTTTCACCTGTGTATTTTTCTGCTAGTGTATTTTTGTAAGAGTGTATTCCTGTCCTGATGTAAAATTTTTTTTGGGCACTTCCTTCCTTTCATGTTAGGGAGATAGTCTTGCAAAGTGCTACTGTGGTTATATTTTTTTGTATGCTGCGATCAGCATAGAGTTTTTTGTATGTATATTGCAAGACTAATATTTGTTAAAGTTTTGCAACGGATTAGAAACCATAATACACTTCTGTGGTTAGCGACCAGCTGTTGAAACTTATAACAGTTTAATTTTATTTACGAGTCCTCTCGTACACGCACACACACACCCTCACACACACACACAAACCTGGGATTTTCGAAACTTTTGAGGGGTAAACATTAGATTATTTTTTGGGGAGGTAGGGTTAGGCGTTTGGAACTTAAAATTTTTTTTTTTGCCTTGACCTACATTCTAATGTTTACCTTGAGTATAGAGTAAAATTTTTTTTAGCGTTATTGTGTTTATTTTGGAGGAATTGCTTTCACGTTTGATGGTTATAGCACGTTTTTTATTTAAGGAGGCTCGTTTCAAAAGTTTTTTTTTTACATCGTTTGCTTCTGGTAGTTTTCCCATTTGTCTTTGGGTACCGTGGTTTTATTATAGGTAGACAAGATGACAGATCCGGCGATCCACGTGCACAGTTTGTCGAAGGAGGAACTTCAATATGAGGTCTCCATAAGGTCTGAGACTCCGGAGCCCACGGTGGATAAGCTTCGTAAACAGCTTAAAAAGCTTTTGCTAGAGGTTCAGTCGGAGGAGGTTACGGATGCTCCGCCCCAAACACAGGAACAGTTTTTGTTGCTTCAACTAAAGGTGCACGAGTTGGGTTTAAAATGGTCTGAGTACGAGGACACCAAGGACAAAGGCAGTTTTCTGCGCGCTCGTGCTTTGGCAGGACACCTTTATTTCAGGTTGTCCAGGGTTCCAGAAGGAGAGAGTGAGGAGCAACGGACACTAAGGGAGAAGGAGTTATTGGCCGTTGTATTCTTCATTGATAAGATCAACGGAAGGGACCCAGTACAGGCGGAAGGTCCCAACGAGGTGTTGCCAGCAGTGAAGGATAGCACCCATCAACGAGTTGTCGTAGAATGCGCGGGTCCTAAGGTTCCGATTGCGAAGTGGGGTGTCAAGTTTGATGGAGTAGGAGATGTCAGGTCATTTTTAGAGAGGTTGCAGGAACTTAGTGCAGCGAACGGTACCAGAGAGGGAAAACTATTTGAGTCAGCTTCTGAGCTTTTTACTGACCAGGGTTTGCTTTGGTTCAGGGGCATCAAAGACCAAGTTTCTTCATGGAGCGAGCTGTCGTCATTGTTGATAGAGGAGTTTAGTCCGATAGACTACGATTATAGGTTATTAGGAGAAATAAGGGCGAGGACACAAGGAGTGGAGGAGCCCAGTCATATTTACTTCTCGATTATGAACTGCTTGGTGGCTAGGTTGAAGAATCCACTGCCAGAACAAGAGTTATTAGAGATTCTGCTCCACAATATTAGGCCATCTTTTACAGAACAACTAGCGTTAGTAGACATAACATCAATTGAGTCGCTAAAGGATAAGTGTAGGAGGCTAGAGGCAGCAAAGCAGCGATCAGATTTTTTCATAGAACCATCTAGAATATCGACTAGGACGTTGAACCCAACACTGGCGTACAAGGGCTCCAAGCCGCGATCACAGCTGGCGGCGGTGGCCACTCAGCAGGAATCAGATGGAACACCACAATCTAATTGTTTTAGGTGTGGCGGCATGGGACATTGGTCTAAGGATTGCAGGAAGGGAAGATTTAATCAGCAGGTCAAGTGCTATAACTGTGGTGAATTAGGCTACACAGTCAGGAGTTGCCCTAAGTGTAGGGGAAGGACGGAGACCAGGCCTCGGCAACAACTGGAAGATTCTAACAATTAAGTAGGTAGAACCGTCCGTTTTTGGTGTTGTCGGTAGATTTGGTATATTTTTTTGTATAGATTTTGTATATATTTTGTGGATATTTTTGAAGTCACCTGTTGTTTCGCAAAATGTCAGCCTGGAATACCAAGGGAAAAGTTTGCAGGAGAATTAGGTCTCCTGGCAGATAATACTCAAGGCACACCAGGCGAACACGAGAACGTACAATCTCAGGAGAAGAGAAGCGACAGTGAAAGTAGGGGACATCGTCTGGAAAAGAACCCATCCGCTCAGCGACGCGGCAAAGTTCAAGATGGCGAAGTTATGTCCTAAGTACGAGAAATGCAGGGTGAAAGTGGTACTGTCACCACTGGTCTTCGAGTTAGAGGACATGGACGGGAAGATTTTAGGGTCTTGGCACATGAAAGACCTAAAGGTTTAGGGTTTCACAACACCACAGTAGGTGTTGTGAACTGTAGGTAAATATTTGGTTTGGTTTTGGTTTGTAAGGCAGTAGGAAATATGATAACTCATTTTTCTTGTAGATTTTGGTTTGTTCTTTTTTGGAAAATGTTTGTTTGTATGTCTAAAGGGCAGACGGGTGAAAGGACTACATATAGGACCAGGCGTGAGATGGAGTTAGGTTTCTTGCAGTGAGGAGCAGAATGGATGAGCAGAGCGTATCCACCACAAAGGGTAGGACACGTACGGGCGAGAGGTCGCGTACCCACGGTTCCACGTAGGGTATCGCTAGGCGTGAATGGTGATGGTTGTAAAGAAGGGTATGTAGATTAGACATTTGCATAATGAGAGATGAAGCATGCAAGATTGATGAATGGATGGCGATAAGAAAGGGGAGGCAAGAGGAACAGGTATAACGACGTCGCCGCAGATGGGTCCACTCCGATAGCCGGTCTCCCACGATAAAGACGTGCCAGTTTTGTTTGTATTTTACGGTTCAAGGACGAAACGATAGTTTCAGCTGCACAAGTGACGACTTGAGAAGACCGCTAGTTTTATGAGGCCACGCCATGGTAGAAGGGATCTCCGGGCGTGGAGGGAATGTACAAGGATTGTATAAAGTTTTTTTTACAGGAGAATTTGTTTTAGGCTAGTTTAGTAGATAAGGAATTGTACGTTTTTTTTACAGTGATAAGGAGTTTGGTTTGTTCTTATATTTTTTTTGTTCGTCAAGTTTATTTTGAGTTGTAATATGTGCATATGGTTATAGTTAGATATAAAGCTTTTCATTTCAGTACCAGCGCTGAGGGCAGCGCAGTTTCACTAAGTGTAGTGAAACTTTTAACGGCCGGGGGGGTATTGTAGCATTTCATTTATTTTGGCAGAATAGTTTTTCGTATCAGTCGAAAGCTAATGGAGAGCTATTTAAATTTACGCGCCAAGACGCAAGTTGGTGAGTGAGTTGTTGAAACGTTGTAAGGGCGACCTCTGGTAACGAATAGAAACACTATAAATGGCTAGGCAGATGGCTGGCGAAGAGCGCCATCTGTTAAGTAGTAGCCGCAAAATACAGGATTTGACAGATGTCAACACTTTTGTGGGTAGCGATGTTCGTATCGAACGGTGTCTACTAGTGACATCTGTTACGAAGTAGTCGCATGTCGATAGGGTCGGAGAAGGAGAGAAATAGGGTTTAGCTTGTGTTGGAAAAGGACAACGTTTTCACCATCAGCAAGACGCAGGGGCCTCCATTGGCGAGTAGTGTAACTAACTAAGAAATAAACTATATTAGCGGGTGAATAGAAATAATGTGGTTGGGTCGATGTGTGAAGCGAGCTCGCAATTACAGACATTAAAAATGCTGGCCGGAGAGACGTAAATGCCGTGGATTATTGGAGCAAGTGTTCTGGAATATTCTGGGCGGAAGTTTGTGGCTCGAGGTGCGGGGATGTGGTAGAAAAGGTGATAAAAGGCGCGTGCGGAGCCGCCGGGGGCATTCCACGGAAAAGACGCCGAGCCTAGAAGAATCGCCGGTACGTACGAAAGCTGCACCCTTGCACCGTTGGGTTTGTGGAGGAGTCCTCGCTAACCAGATTTGGGTATTACAGACGAAGCTGCGCCAACGAATACCATCACCGCGTGCCCAGAGACGAGCCCCAGCACACGAAGCCAGCATTCTCGCTGCCGATACGAGCCGACTGCAAGCTGGGCGAGCGCCCATTTCTGGTACGTAGGGGATCTGAGAAGCATCACACAGCATGGGGCATACAGGGGAGGATCAGTTGTATTTTTAGGGACGCAGCATCCTGCGGGCTGTGTCCGCACGTGGCCAAGATTAACCTGTTGTCTTGTATTTTTCAGTTTGCTGACACCGTCTGCGTGGCGCCTCCCTTTTCTTTCGCCTGTGCGGGGGCGCGAGACACGTGGCGGGGGCAGTCGGCGACTGCACGGCAGGGCACGTGGCGGCAGGGCACGTGGGTGACGTCGCACGTGAACGATAAGCGCCCGTCGGCGATTCTGAGGTGGGCCAGGGCCAATTTATTTTTATGCGGAAGGAGTAGGCGCGTCAGGACAGTTCTCCGTGGAGTCCT
Source organism: Thera obeliscata (assembly GCA_947578465.1). NCBI lineage: Eukaryota > Metazoa > Arthropoda > Insecta > Lepidoptera > Geometridae > Thera > Thera obeliscata. The sequence continues at coordinate 2,596,257 of OX387915.1, forward strand.
GGTCTGTTGTTTGTTGCCAAGAGATTGTTTGCTGCCGTAGAGAGTGCTATTTTTGTTGTCAATAGGTAGGGTTTCGTTGACGTGGTAATTGCCATCGTTTTTGTCGTGCGTTTTACTATCTTACCATCCTGTCGGTCAGAATACGGTCGCTTGGGTTATTTTAGAGGCGGACGCCAGGGGTGACTCACAAGTTAGTTTTCTGTGGGTTTCATTTAATTGGGTCATCCGGGGCCTTGGGATTGGTAAATTCAAATATCCACATCTCCGACACACTAAGCAGTAACCTCTCCCTGAATAAATTTGTGCTCGCTTGAGAGCTATGGTTTGGATAAAGTTTGAACATATGGTCACTAAACATCCCGTGTAAATAATATAAGCATTATTGATTTTTATGTATTCCACGAGGTCATTGAACCTCTCATGTATCCATGATAGCCATTGCTTACATTTTATGTAAAGGAATATATTGTTGTCCCGTGAGGTCATTAAACCTCTCATATGTATAAGGTGTCCCTTTAAATTTCTTTGTTCAATCCCATGTCAGAGAACGTAGCGTTCAATGTATTTGTAACTTGTTGATTAGTAGTAGGTTCATTTGTAAGAAAGATAGTCTGGCATGTGGATAACCTCTATTCTGGTTAATAGCTGAGCATATAAATTTGTAGTTAAGTAGCTATTTGAGCTCACTTTAAGGTCATGTAAATGAAGGATCACTTTAGGATTATATAGTATATAAGATAGCATAGCTGTGCAGTTTCAATTTTTCATTCCTAAGCTAATGTACATGTCATGTAAGAGGTATGTGTTCTTTAAATAAAACGCTGTAACTGATTTCTAACATTTATTTTATTTTAGAATAAAAATCTTTTGTGCGGTAGGAACATCGAACCCCAACTGAGCTAGTCAGGGCCAACGCAGCCGAAATAGTCGGTCTGCCTGTCTGCACCCAGTTTTCCACCGTTACAACTTTTAGTAAATAAAATTTTTGTAACATTTAATACCTAAAAAAATCGGTTGTCTGTAAAGTCGGTTTACTGACGATAGTTGAACGTGATAACGTCATAAGAAAATACTCGCGGACTCGCGGACTCGCGGACTCGGACTCGGACTCGGAACTCGACCGAACCCTTACCCTTACCCTCATTTACCCTTACCCTCATTTACCCTTACCCTCATTTACCCTTACCCTCATTTACCCTTACCCATTACCCGACCCGGGCTCGGGCTCAGGTAAATGGAACGACGAAACGACGTAACGACGCATGAGTCATGTTTTTTCGTGCGTGCAGCCGGCTCCATCGATTTATAAGACGTTATCACGTCAAAAAAATACCTAAATTATGATAAGGTACATTTTGTACCATAACATTATAGAAAACAGCTCCCTTGCCTATTATATATTTTGTGCACTACCTGGTAAGAATGTCAAAATTACACAAAGCTTAACTGGAAGAGAATGCTCTAGCATTAAGTTCGCTTAGTACGATGCAATTTTTGATTTAGTGCAATAAATAATTTTCTCAAACTATAATTGAAATAAATCAGTAAAAGAGCTGAGGAAATGTATGCCATGACTGGGAAATATACTGTGATAACTAGTTTTATGTTTTTAAAAAAGAACAGTCCAAATTGAAGGGGTTTTATAACATAATAGTAGATTGTGTCGGAACCAAAGTATATTTAGGGCGAGAGCGGTTTTTTAAATCCTGAACGTAGCGAGGGATTCAAAGTACGTCGCTCGAGGTTAATAGTTATTTGTTATACAAGAGTGCAAAGCTGCTTTTTAACCGCGTGCTCAATTTTGATGACTGAGCAAACGCAGGATTCTAAAGTTTAACCACGAGCGTAGCGAGTGGTTTAAAAGTTAGAATCCTAAGCGTTGGCGAAGGAATCAAAAGAGCACAAGGTGAAAAATCTTTGCACTCGAGTGCAACACGTAACTTTTCATCCCACCTCAGCGAGGAAATGAATAAAGCAAAAAAGAACATGGCGCGACTAAAAGTAACACACCAAGAAGGTTCCGAGTATGAGTTATTAACAAATTTAAAAAGGTTGTATGATAAATTCGGCACCATGCAGGTAGAAGTAAATAGGTTTACTGGTGTTTTGAATTCACAAATACACCAAGAAGGTTACGAGTGCGAGTTTTTAACAAAATAAAAAAGGTTGTATGATAAGTTCGGCACCATGGAGGTAAAGTATATAGGTTTTCTATTCACAAACTTATTGAACACGATATTCTAAATTCAAATTTACTTTATCCTCTAGCGGATAACAACGGCTTTTCCAGTCAGAAATTAAACAGCAAAAACACACTTTCAGAGCTGGTGGGATGAAAATAATTTTGGTACCTACCGTGTGGCACACTCTGCTTTTCGTCCCCCTCTATGAGAAAATTAAATAAGAAACAGACAACATAGACAATAATAATAGACAATAGTAGACAATAAAAGAATATAATAGACAATATTAGACAATAATAAACAACAATAGACAAGAATAGACAAAAATAAACATAGACATAGAAGATGAAGGGTCAATGCAATACGCGGGAAGTTTTTCTTTTTTATTTGATTAACCAATACCGTGGCTCTATTTTTTATACTACCACTACCAGCCAGTATTTTATCGTAGCGAATTGCGTTCAAAATATTCCAAATTAAAAAGTCATTGTGTCACTGTACCAAATGTGCGCCTAAAGTAGTTACTTTAGGCACACTTTTTAGGGAACTAATCGCCTCTTTTTCAATAGATGGGATGAAAAACTACTTTATGTAACTATACTCTAGTTTTAAAACCATTTTCTCAATTTCCGAAGACTAACCTACCTACAAGTTAGTCAAAAAGAAGATTAGAAGAGAGATTTAAACCGAACAGGTTTTTTTTTATTATTAATAGACTATCCTTTAGCCACGATCTCACCTGATGGTGAGTATTTGTAAATTATCTAAAAACAATCCCTATCTTCTGGCTAAATCTAACTAATCTATAAAAAGTATATGAACGCTCTCCAGTTTACATCAAAAGTGACGTGTGGTAAAGTACTCAGAAATAGTAAACTGAGAATTATTTAATTACTGAGAATTATTTAATTATTTATTCAGAAAACTTCTGTTCCTGACGTTACCACCAAACTTGGGGTGGCACTTTCCATTTCAACAGCATCGCATTACCACCGCGCGGAGCCTTAGGCACTCGTCGCTTCGATGACGTAAGGCCTCTTTAAATCATGGTACTCTTTTGAACTACTGCACACCAAGGAGTTCAAAAGTCTATAACATTGTCAACTGCAAGCAGTTAAAAAGTTTACAACTGACTTTAAAAAAGAGGTTTTATGTTTTTTATAATGTATGTTCACCAATGAGGTAACAAACTGCAGCAAGGAGTCTCATAAGTCAATGTTCAGCGATATAAGCGGGCTTTTTTTTGTTTTGTTGGTAATAATATGTAGTTCGTTTTTCAAGTTTTGAATCTGAATCATGCTATGTTGCAGACTTGAATTACGTCTTCAGTGGACTAGCATAGTGACGTGATGTAATTGCTTCGGTAACCACTCAAAATCAGGAGTTATCTCTTACTTCCGTCAGTTTCCTCATAAAAATGTTTTTAAATTAGCGCAAACGCCTTTGGCAAAGCAAGGAATAACCTTGCTTAAAACTGGCGTCAGATAACCAGTGATCTGCAAAGAATTGCTTTCTATGATATGATAGTATTTCCAAGGCATTTCACTTCATCCTGTCACTGAGTTGTGTAAAACTGCAATTCTCTGGGAATACCAGCGGACGGCTTCGTTGTGCAACGACCATCTGATAATCATTCTATTGCCGCAGTGCTGGTAGAAACAGCTACTAAACTTCGGGGGACCAAATCTAGCCCAATTTCTACCAAAAGTAGATATAATTATCCCAGAAACGGTCAAATTCAATAGAAATTTGACAGTTCTTGTGATATAATATCTACCGTGAGAAAAACAGTATATTTTAGAAAAGAATTGAGCCTCTGTAGTATGACATTTTGTTTCGAGTTTTGTTCCATATTACGAGTCCGCAGTTTTGCATGGAGACGCGGTAAGCTCTTGTCGAGCGTGCTATAAACTTGCGTCTGCATAGAAAAAACACTGCAAAGCTGCATCCCTAGTAAGAGATTAAGAGTTTAATTTTAGGAGTCCTTTCTACATACTAAGACAATGTCCCTTTAGGAGTCCTTTCTACTTATTAAGACAATGCAAAGTCCCTCTAAATTGCAAGTCTCTACGACCAGCGGCTGATGTTGAGCGCTGTCTATATTTTTTTTAATAAAATAAATAAATAAATAAATAAATATTGCGGACAATTCACACAACACCACCCAGCCCAAACTAAGCAGAGCTTGTAATATGGGAACCGGATAGCTGATATAATACTTGAATACATTTGTTTTTTTTTTTTTGTAAATACATACTTAGAATACAATAAAACACCCAGACAGAGAACAAACATTTATGTTAACCACACAAATATTTGTTCTCGGTGGGGATCGAACCCACGACCTACGGCGCAGAAGGCAGAGCTACTACCAACTGAGCTAGAGGCTAGAGGCCAGTGGATGGGACTTGGACATTCCACACAACATACCTAACCCCGAACTAAGCAAAGCTCGTACAATGGGAACCAATTTGTATAGTTACTTTAAACTTTTTTTTTAATAGCAGGACAAAAGATTCATCATCTTCATCATCATCCTGAGAAGTCCAGTGCTGGACATAGGCCTCCTCTTCACATTTTCAGGAATTCAAAGAACGATTCTGAGCTCTTTCCATCCACCGACTTCCCGCAATCTTAACAATGTCGTCGGTCCATCGGGTGGGTGGGCACTCTAAGTTTCGTCTTCTGGTTCGTGGTCGCCATTTGAGAACCTGTATTCCCCAAAAGACATACATCATAAAAATAGTCAACATCAAAAAAGCTTCTTTATTCATCCTAAAGTTATAATTTGTATAAATTTAAATGTAAATTGCTTATTTTTGTTTTGTTTATTTATACTTATTGATTGGATCCGGTGTGTGTTATTGTGATTATTGACGTGATAACGTCTTATAAATCGATGGAGCCGGCTGCACGCACGAAAAAACATGACTCATGCGTCGTTACGTCGTTTCGTCGTTCCATTTACCTGAGCCCGAGCCCGGGTCGGGTAATGGGTAAGGGTAAATGAGGGTAAGGGTAAGGGTTTGGTCGGGTTCCGGGTCCGGGTCCGAGAGTTCGAGTCCGAGTCCGTGTCCGAGTCCGCGAGTCCGCGAGTCCGATGTCAATACAAAATGTACTTATTATTATAAAACAACGTCTTATAATACAAATAAATGTAACTTGATCGATTCAATTGTGATTTCCATTTACCTCCTTATCTATATTATATCCATACAAAATATCTATCAAACAAATATTAATTAAAATTCTTTTGAAAAATGCAACCATTCCATCAGTATTTTCTTATGACGTTATCACGTTCAACTATCGTCAGTAAACCGACTTTACAGACAACCGATTTTTTTTTTTAACTGTTTGTGATTGTTTAATTATTAAATCTGAAATTCGGAGGAGGATGGCTGCTCTATCGTATTAGGGTACACCTGTAAAGATAGGGCAATGTGTATAAATAAATAAACATTTTTTTCTTTGATAAACTTTGTACATTGCCCTATAAAATAACCAGGCTGTTTGGATTAAGCTGTGTCATAACGCACTGATTTGCTGTAATATGCCACTGATCGAGTCATGTAGATTACTAAAATGTGATGTGAAATAGGATATTACACTTTGAAACTGTTAATGTTGTACACTCAGCCACATAAGTTGATGGCAGTGAAAGATTATTATTTAAAAATGTGATGACACAAGCTTTTAAGCAGAGCTTGGTATACATGGAAATAAAAATAGAGGCATCAATAAAAGCCTTGTATTCAAACATCTGGTTTTTAATTAAAAAAAGTAGGTTCTTAAATCCGTCTTATTCTCTCTTCTTATTTTTTTGAAATGCTTTTTTATCGCATATCTTCGTTATTTAAGAGCTGATTAAAAAAAAAATATTTCAAAGGTAAAATACTTCAAAATTAGTCCCACAAAAATTTCAGCAAAATATAGCAGTTTGGCCATCGAAGCCGGTTTCTCAAGTTTTTTAAACTTATATTATGATTCTAGACATTATCATATTTGAAATACGATAATTGTCCACACGTGCGAAGCCGGGACAGGCCGCTAGTTTAAAATAAAAAAAAAACAAGGGACAGGATAAAAATATCTTCAAGCTTAAATTTAGTGTGTTTTCTGAACTAGGTCGTTTACGTCAGGGTACTTATAAGGCTGAAGAGGTCTAAGGAACTCTCACTTTCATCTGCCGACCTCACGACGTGACCTGGACGTATTTGTCAAGATCGCTCAGATAAGCCTTTTGCGGAACCATGGATTTCTAATCCCATGACCTTGGGATTCCAGCATCATCAGTATAGTAGTAGAGCTCTTTGTGTGTGGCTCGTCCGGGGAAGTACTACCACCATGCCTATTTCTGCCGTGTGTCCGCTGTGTTTCGGTTTGAAGGGTGTGGGTGCCGGTGAAACTACTGGCACGTGAGGCTAAACAGATGTATGCGTCAAGTTGATGGACGTACGGCAGTGCATCGCATGGCTCCCTGACGTGCGTGATCTATGAGGCAAAGAGTTTCCTAGTTGTATAAAAAAAATCGGTTGTCTGTAAAGTCGGTTTACTGACGATAGTTGAACGTGACAACGTCATAAGAAAATACACAGATGTCGAACACTGCCGAACGCGGAGGCCGATTCTCCTCTTTGTCGCTCGTTCCGCGCTCTCGCTTGCACTTCAAGCCTTAAATGGAACGCCTCAGAGCGAGGTAACGCCGCATGAGTCAAGTTTTTTTGTGCGTGCAGCCGGCTCCATCGAATTATAAGACGCTGTCACGTCAAAAAAGTGCCACAGCATTTCATTGGACAAAAACTCACAGTACTTTTTGAGTATTTGCCATAATGTCTATCTTGCCTCCAATTGGTGCAATTACCTGTAAAATAAAGATTGTTTAAATTAGTGACGAAATAATAGTCTACTACATCTTAAAAGGGCAATTTTTTCACTATTGTCTGTATTCATTATGCGAACCTCCATGGAATGGAACTCATTGCCGTCGGCAGTTTTCTCTGACAATTACAATCTGGGCCTGTTCAAGGCAATAGTTTTTTTTTTTTTTTTTTAATTAGTAGTAAGATTACGATCTAGCCATAATGTAGGCTAATGAGCAATTTTATGCTGACTTAAATTTGTGAAAGGCAATAGTGAATAGGCGTCTTCTAGACTATCCTGCTCCATCGTCGGCTACATCGTCGCTTACCATCAGGTGAGATTGTGGCCCAAGGATGGTCACAATCTCACCTGATGATGATGAGCTATAGCTCTACCTTTTACGTGAAATTACTACCAATTGAGCTGTCAAATGCTATTGAGTTGGTCTGTGTGGCATCCAAGGTTTTCCTGAATCACCATCATGAGTGAACAGCGTCATGTTTGATAGAGGGTCATGCAAAGGTGCCAAGGTCGATACGCGATACACACGTAGCGGTGATTAAGTGTGTGTGATTGTTTGTTTTCCTTTTAAAGGCTTCTGTAGCATAGTGGGACAGTTACGATAGGGTGCGAGTTCAATTTTTTTTTTCAACCTATTTTGTCCCACAGCTGGGCAAAGGTCTCCCCCAAAGACTTCCACTAATCCTTCTTTTGGGCCTCCCACCATCTCGAGTTCAATATCCAACTTTAAAGCCTTTCGCACATCCAAGCGATCTGAGATGGCGATCAGTAAAACGCTGTCAAATATGACAGTGATATTTGACAGCGTTTCACTGATCGCCAATGTGAATATGAGAGAAGTAATACATAAGTAACCGCTCAACATCAGGTGGATAATCCGCTTTTTCTAAACACTTTTCTCATAAAAAAATTCAAATTTCAGGGTTCTATCATATCAGCTCCCGTGATTCTATGATTTCGATTCGAAGGTGTGGTGAACACTTCTTATCGTGTCACTGTCTCTTTAGAACCAAGTGTGGTGAAAGGATTTTAAGAAGTTCCTTCCTTTGGTGATTTTAAGTGAGCCTCAAAGAGGTTTCTCTCTTCTGGTGAACGCATAAAATCGCAAAAATACTTTTGCTAGTATCCATATTCATGAGAGTAAAAGTTAGCTACCATCTTATTTTTGTTCCTAAAGTCTACATTCAACAAGCGTGAAGTGACTGCGTCTAAATTATGCAATAATTTTAATTTACCGGAACACGGGTATGTTTTTACTTTCAGCGACGATTATGTCGCATCACAACTGCAGTTCCGGGCATTTTGCAAACATCCAGTTGACGAGGAAGCGGCTCGACTTACTTTAAAAAAAAACGGCGTAAACGTCATTTCTGACAGTTGGTAGTGCGAGTTAGCGGGTGATTTAATTTAATGAATTATCTTTCATGTAAAGACGACATGGACAAGAAAGGAGTGAATACAGAAATGACGGCTGTTAAAGAGGAGTGGAAGAAAAGAACACGTTATGCCGACCCCACTTAAAATGGGGTAAGGGCAAGAAGAAGAAGATCTTTGATGTAAACTTTGGTAATTTTAGGAGAAATCGTGACATTTCAAGAACAGAATAACTTGGATCATCGATGACTTTATAGGTAAAAAAATGATTTACTAAAATTTAAGTATTTATTAAAAAAATACAACCAAATTGAGAACCTCCTTCTTTTTACATTAAGTCTGTTAAAAACAAAGATGTAAGTATCACGTTAAAACTACTAAAATTGTATCTAAATGATGTGGTGAACCTTGGACTAGGAACCAGCTAATTGCAAGTGAAGGCAGTCCAACATGCTACAGAGTATCATTTCCCGGGATCGTTATGAGTGTTTAACGGTTGTATGATGTCTTGTTTTTGTAATTGCTTGATTCCAACGCTTTGCGCTAAGTGGGTGGGGGAATGTCTTAATGCCATTAGACCTTGTGTTGACGGCTAAAAAAACATTTGCACAGAGTCTTAGTAAGTCTTGTTTAGTTGACCATAGAGGAAGTAGTATAGTCATTTCATTTTATTGTAACTCTTTTTTGACGTGACAACGCCTTAGAATTCGATAGAGCCGGCTGCACGCACGAAAACACATGACTCATGGCGTTACCTCGCTCTGAGGCGTTCCATTTAAGGCTTGAAGTGCAAACGAGAGCGCGGAACGAGCGACAAGGGGGCACAATCGGCCTCCGGGTTCAGCAGCGTTCGACATCTGTCTCTCTCCTACTTGAGTGAGCGATGCGTCCGCGTGGACAGCTGTATGACGTTGTCACGTTCAACTATCGTCAGTAAACCGACTTTACAGACAACTGTATTTTTGTGTCACATTTATAAGATGGTAGATCTAGGTCTAAAAAAGTCTAGGGCTTAAAAACAGTAGAAAACACGATAAAACTATATAATTCGGTTAATTAAGTAAACAGCAATTGCGTCATACATTTAGCATGCACACTGCAGTTGATCCGGGACTTTCTCCAAAAGTCTGATTTTCTCTTTTCACCGTAACACCGGTAGGTACATCACTTTCTTGAATGTAAATCGAAATAAAATTAAAGTGAAAACAATGTGTGGATTTTAACTGTTGATTAAAAATTGGAGCGAATGTTATCGCAAGTTATACATCTTTTTGCACTCTCTCTCTTATGCCCGTATTCAAAAACAGTGCTTGAGTCTAATGCCGCCTTCCTACGGTGCGTGATATCACGAACCGTAAGAAGGCGGCATCACGCACCAGCCCGCACCGCGCACGATGACGCACGGCAACGCACACAGAAAAGGCTCCTGTGCTACCACGCACCTTGGCCCACGAGACCGTTCCCATGGTGTGTCGTGCGGGCTGGTGCGGGCTGGTGCACGATATCACGCACCGGTGGGAAGGGGCTATTATAGCCCCTGGGAACGGTCTCGTGCGCCGAAGTGCGCGGTAGCACAGGAGCCTTTTCTATGTGCGTTGCCGTGCGTCGTCGTGCGCGGTGCGTGATGATCTGCAGAACCACGCACCGTAGGAAGGCAGCATAAGCGTTCTGCCATGGAGTCAAGATCAGTGAAGCGCTGTCAAATATGACGGCGTTTCACTGAAGCTATATTTGACAGCGCTTCACTAACCACCACCGCAGTGCGCAAGGCTTTAGACTTGCACTTTACAAATGTTATTTAATTTAGCAAGAGATGTGGAGAATAAATTATTTGTTTCCGCTGTATGGCAACATTCTACCACCCACAGATCCAGCTAACAGCCGTCAAGGCTGATGCATCGCCCACTCAGGCCAAACTTAATGTATGCCACCGGCAATAATCATAGCTCAATGATCAGAGCTGGTTCACTTTTCACTTGGTCAAAAACTAACGGGGGTATAGCGCGTTGCTTTTTTTAGGAAATTTCAAATCTAAAATTGACATGACAAATACTTAAAAAAGCGCAAAAATACTAGCATAAAAAAAGGAAGAGATAAATTGTTCGACTATGGGCTGGTTTCACGGATGACTAATCGAACAATTAAATATTTGACAGTGGTTTAACTCAAAATTTTCAAGCATAAATTTTACACAAATAACTGTCAAAAACCAGCTTTGAAAGGTATTTTTTTAACAACAATTTCTTCGAAAATTAGTTGAGGACAGATCTGTTTTTTTATTTGACTCTTTCAAATAAAATGAAAAGTATACCTACGCACCAGGTGGTCCCATTGTCAACATATGTAATTTGAAGTAATATTTCATGAAACTAAATAAGGCCCGTATGCATAATCAGTGCTTGACACTTTACTATGGAGAACTGTCAAAAAATCTATGCTTGAGGCTCGACTCAAGAATCAGTTGTTTATTTTCAAATAAGTTTGTTGCTACAAGTGACAAATAAAATATATTGAATATACAAAAAATTACAAATTATTTTATATCCTTTCATCACACTGGTTTGTAAGAAATAGTGACATGACAAGAACAAGAGTGACAATAGCATTAGCACCAATGACATAATACTTATTGAGATACACTGCTATTTACTTTCAGCTGTGCTCTGTCACAAGTCTCCAAGTATTCAACTTTTTATTTATTCGTATGGCATAATAATCTAGTACAATCGTTCTTATAATATAACATTCAATTTCTTTATCCATTGGATAGCGTCTTTTTCAAGGGTGAACAAGTCTGCCGGGTTGCCATCGTATTTGGTGAGTGGACAGTCCTTGATGATGTGCGCGATGTCCTGCACTGGAGCTCCACACTCGCATGCTGGTGACTCTCTCCAACCACATTTATGCATGAATGCTCGGCTACGGCCGCAGCCAGTTCTAATGCGGTTAAGCTGGCACCATTCTCTTCTGGGCAGAGAGAAACCAGGTGGTTTTGCGGCAGGATTAGTTGTTGTTATCAAGCTTTCCGGTGGTGTAGTTTTCCATTCGTGCTTCCATTTTGCAGCTATGTTAAAGTCCGAGCTGATGAGGTCACGGGCAGTCTGATAGGGCGGATTGCGAGATTTTAGTCTGTGTGGTGGAGGACACGTAAACTCGGCGTGGATAGGAAGGTCGGGGTTTGAGATGATCTTGGACGCTTCGCGGAGCAGTGCTTGCTGTCTTCTCAAATGGGGGGGAGCTATATGGCTTAGCGTGGGTAACCATTGCAGTGGCGTGCTTTTTATAGTCCCCGATATGCACCTCATGGCTTGGTTCAGCTGCACGTCTACTCGCTGTGTGTGTGCGCTATTGAGCCATGCGGGTGCGCAGTACTCCGCTGTTGAGTAGACAAGGCTAAGGCTGGTCGTACGCAGCACGTCGGCATTCGCTCCCCAGGTCGTACCCGCCAGCCTGTGTAAGATGTTGTTGCGGGTTTGGAGCTTCTTCCCAACCTTTTCGGTGTGAGCCGCGTAGGTTAGGCTGCGGTCAAAGGTTACTCCAAGATACTTTGGCGTGGGGTTATACTTTAGGGGCGTCCCAGCAAGCTCAATATTGGGCTCGTATTTTGCATCCTTATTGCAGAGGTGGAAAGCGGATACCTCTGTTTTAGTAGCATTAGGAACCAAACGCCATTTTTTAAAGTAATTATGGAGGATTTCTAGGTCACTGTTTAAGATCTCTTCCGATGGTTCGAAGGTACTATGTTGGCTGGTGATAGCGATGTCATCAGCGTACATGAATTTACGACTCTGGGTTTCCGGTATATCGTGTGTGTACAGGTTAAATAGAAGTGGTGCCAAAACCGATCCTTGTGGTAGTCCATTGTTAAGCTTTCTGATGTGACTTTTCTTATCTCCGAGATGGACTATAAATTCTCGATTGCTGAGCATGTTATTTATTAGTCCTACAACCTTCTTGCAAGGCACTGCTCCCATCAGTTTGAAAATTAGTCCCTGCTTCCACACTGTGTCGTATGCTGCTGATAAATCTATCAGGACTGCGACGGTCTTTAGGTTTCTTTGGAACCCCGCTTCTATATGGGTTGCAAGTGATAGCACCTGGTCTGTACAATTCCTGCCACTGCGAAAGCCAGCCTGCTCGATTGGAACTACTTTATTTACAAGCGGGTTGATTCGGTTGTAGATCATCCTTTCCAAGAGCTTATAAACGCAGCTCAGTAGTGCGATAGGTCGGTAGCTTTTCGGATCGTTTGCAGGTTTTTCAGGCTTGAGTATTGCTATAACATTCGAGTGGTTGAATCTGTGTGGCAATTTGTTGCGTTGCAGGATGTCCGAGTAAAACCGTCTTAGCCAATCTCTGCACTTAGGGCCAAAATGCTTCATAAACTCGTTGTATACTCCATCAAATCCAGCTGCCTTCCCGAATGGCAGTTGTTTTAAGGCGCAATCTGTCTCGTCTTGGGAGAATTTGCTCGACAATTCAGTATCGGTTGGTATCGTAGCTCTTAGCTGTTTGGCATGTTGCTTTATCACTTTGGTTTCAACTTTAAGACCTTTTGTTCGGGACACTTCCACGATTCTGTTCGCGATCGAGTTTGTGAGTGGCGTTGAGGCGATGTTTGATTTTGTACATGTCTTGCCAGACAGTTTATTCAGCACTCTCCAAGCTTTCCGGCTTGAGGTCTTAAAGTCCATAGATTCAACAGTATTCATCCATTTGTTCCGGCGGTTATCGTTTAGCGACCTAAGAAGATCCTCCCCAATTTCGTGATTACTTGTTCGTTTGTACTCTTCATAAAGTTCTTCACTTTCCTTGGACCAGCAGGGAATATAAGTTTTACGGTAGCCTCTAGGGATATTCTTTTTGGCTGTGGCAATGACGAGCTTTGTAAACCGCTCATAGTTTTCAGATCGAGGCGGTATCCATCTGATCGCAGCATCCATGTCTGCGCTGAAACTAGTCCAGTTAGCTTTCTGGAAATTCCACCGGGGTAGTGGCATTGAGTTTGAGATAGGAATTCTAATGCCAATTTCGGTGAGTACTGGTCGATGTTGGCTGTTGGGGAAGTCTGGGAGTACTTTTCGTGTCGTGTGTAACGGCACTCCACCATCATTGCAAGTAACAAACGTTAGGTCTGGGTTATAATCTTTTTTCCAACGGGCTGATCTAAACGTGCCCCTGTCTTTAGCATTAAATACCAGGTGCAGGTTGTTGTTTTCCGCCCACTGTACTAGCTGGACACCGTTCTCATCGTTGGTGTTGTAGCGCCATGTTGTATGGTGGCTATTGAAGTCACCAGCGTATATGCAGGGGTGTTGGTAAGCAGGTATGATAGATGACCATTGGCGTGTTGGTGGTTTATACACGTTAGTTATAGTCAGTTCCTTGATTTTGATGACGGAGGCATATACGTCTGGCCCGCTGAGACAATTCTCAGCAGTAATGTCTCTTAAGCTGTCTTTAATGTATGTGGCTATACCATACTGTGCGTGGTTTTGAACAATTGCAATGTAATAACCGGGAATAACACCGCGCTTCAGCAGATCTTGTTCATCCTTGGTATGGGTTTCTTGCAGAAGAAGTACATCTACGTCATGCTCTAAAAGTATCTTAAGTATAACATCACACTTAACTAAACTTATTCCTTCTACGTTTAGTTGACAGACTCGTGTTATAGAACCGATGTCTCTGGTCCGATGGCTCATAAGAGAGCTTGCTTGTGGTGCGCATTCAGGCATATTCGAAATTTCTCAAATCTTAATTTTTGTGAACGATTGTGGTGCTGTGAGGTTTGTTAACAGGTTCAGCGGCCAAAAGGTTGTTGCTCGTTTAGCGCCACCCAGGGGATACGTGTAGGGAATTAGTGGCGATTCCTACGGACGTTTTTCATTCAAATAAAATGAAAAGTATACCTACGCACCAGGTGGTCCCATTGTCAACATATGTAATTTGAAGTAATATTTCATGAAACTAAATAAGGCCCGTATGCATAATCTGTGCTTGACACTTTTCAATGGAGAACTGTCAAAAAATCTATGCTTGAGGCTCGACTCAAGAATCAGTTGTTTATTTTTAAATAAGTTTGTTGCTACAAGTGACAAATAAAATATATTGAATATACAAAAAATTACAAATTATTTTTTTATCCTTTCATCACACTGGTTTGCAAGAAATAGTGACATGACAAGAAGAAGAGTGACCAGCATTAGCACCAATGACATAATACTTACTAAGATACACTGCTATTTACTTTCAGCTGTGCTCTGTCACAAATCTCCAAGTATTCAACTGTATGTGTCGAAAAGAATCATGACTGTATTAAAAAAAACTGGTCCAAGGAAATCGGATCTAAATACACTGTGTTCAGTACATTATTTTGTTTAAATGTCAAGTTTGACTTTAGTTTTAATTAAATCTTGTTCAATTGCCTACAAATGTCAGCACTCGACAAGGCAACACGTCCTAATAGTGCACAGAGAGTCGATTTTCCTGAGGATGCTTCGTAGAGAGGCGAAACACGTGTCGAATCTTATTAAGTTTTTTATTTCTTGTGGTATTATTGTTGTGTTTAATACACCTTATTTCGCTTTGCAGGATTTGCAGGTGTTACGTGGGGTGCACACACAAGTCTACATTAAGTTAACTTACTTAGATTAGATTAGCGGATTAGTACTATATATTTGTTGTTCTACTTAGTTTATGTTTAACAATGGAATTCCGCAAAGTCACGCCTGAATCTATTAATTACAAATGCCATATTAAAAGTCTTACCTAGCACAATAGGCCAATAAAATAAATAATGCGGAAAATCCATACAACACTATCCAGCCCCACACTAAGCAGATCTTGTACTATGGAAACCAGATAGCTGAAATAGTACTCAAATACATTTTTTTGTAAATAAATACATAGAATACAATATAATACCCAGACAGAGAACAAACATCTGCGTTCACCATACAAATATTTGTTCTCGGTGGGGATCGAACCCACGCCCTCCAGCGCAGAAGGCAGAGCTACTATCAACTGAGCTGTGAAGGCAGTCAAAATTGCAATATTCAAAATGGTTCAATAGCAGCCATTTAGCTTAGCAGGCTACTTATGCCCGTGGCAGAAATAAGTTAATGCTTGAGATTGAGTCGAGCATTTTTTGACATTGCTCCATTGGGAATTGTCAAAAATCTGTGTTTGACGCTCGAAACACTATTTTTACCATTAATACAAAATAAACAGTGACTTGCACTTTGCACGTAAACCTATAACCTTGACATTTATTATTTAAATTTCTTATCTTTACAGTCGTAATTTATTATAGGTATTTTTATCGGTTTAGTTGAATTCTCTAGAAGTTATCACTGTTTTCATATCGCGATTGTTGACAAGCTATAATTAGTATGACGTAAAAATGGTCAAATTCTTGTATCAACACGAAAAAAGCCCGATGAAAGTAAATTTTCCGAAAGACCATTGCATGTTGAGACATTTTGCAAAGCCAATGAGTAGGTACCCTAACTTACTAAAACCACCACTACCGAATGAAATTCATATAAAAATCGTGGCACGCGACAGAAGTGAAAACTTAAACAATTATCCTCCCCACCACCAGGCCCCTCGACTTCTCTTCGATCCCCTCCCTGACTTTTAGCTAGTCGATCTTTACCGAAGAGGGGTCATGTGACAGGTGATATGCATAGGCCCGCCTTAATTAATTTTCATTTAAAAAACTTAAGAAAAATACAACTACCCATAAGATTCATAACCTATAAGATTACGCCATAAAATAATTTTAGTTGAATAATTGCGACACATAGTGTAATCCAAAATGTACTTTGTGCAAATCATTGTCGAGCAAAGTTACAGGAAAAGTTATTTATCCCTTATTCACACGGCACTGCCTTATCACTATTATGACTCAATTTTGCGCACCGCATCTGACTTTGCGCACGTTTTGCGCACGAGTACAGCTTTGCTTTGCACACGGCAAACTCGTACGAACAAAATATTGTTTGTCATTTTATCATTTGCGCACGGCGATGGTGCGTTATATAAAAGCAGTGGAGTTTTATCAATGAGTAATAGTTGTGGTTTGTTATCGGTCAACGCTGAACGATTGTACTGTTTTATTATCAGGTAAATATTGACGATAGTAGTTTAGTCTTCTTTTTATTGTGTCACTGGTTTTTTAAAAGCAGTGTGGTGAAAGGATTTTATATGCACCTCAAAGAAGCTCCTTTCGTGCACTAGAATCATAATGATTTCTTTCATCGTTTGAGACTATCTTTAGTGTAATATGTATATGTAAGGTTTTTTCGACCCTTTTTTCATGCTTTATTAAACTTTATTACGCAACTTTCAACACACTCATTGTTTTTTTATGTTTGCTCATTATGGAACTTTTTTTGGAAAGATAAAACTTTCAGATTGGTCTCATAAAAATGCAATCAAAATCGGTTATTGGTTGTAAAGGGGTATTCAATTTTTTTTAAATTATGTGAATATTATGGTAAACATTATATTTTTCCACATTTAAATCATTTATATAGGTATCCTTTCCCCGTAACAAAAAAGGTCAATGGAAAATTTTCAGAAGGTTTTTTTGCTTGTAAATATTTCCAAATTTATTTACAGATCATTACAAAAATGCCGTGCGGTAAAGTGACGATCACCAAGAACTACAAATGTGATAAGGAAGGCTGCTTCTGCATACCAATAGAAGCCAGATCCACTTGTCCTTGTGGGAAAACGGGAGGTTATTCCTGCATTTGTGTTTACATCGACGAAAAGGGAAATATCAAGGCTTGCAGAGAATGCTTTTGTACACCATCAGACAGCTCTTCCTCCGTCTGCAAGAGTGCTAACACCTGTGGATGCAAGGCTGGCTGTACCTGCGTCAATACTGGAGGATGCTGCCGAGGATCAAATGCCCAACCTTCCAGCTCATGCGGTGGAACTAGACACGGGAAATGCTCTAGTTTGAGTCCAAGAAGTAGACCCATTTGCGTCTGCAGTGACCACAAAAACATCAAAACTTGTGGAGGAAGTAAAGAAACCACTGGAGGGTCCAAGGCTTCCAGGAAGGTAAAATGCGTGTCTGGACCTGAATGTGATGAAAAGTCAAGTGGAAACTGCAAGTGTGAAAGAAATGCTAGCTCTTGTGTTTGTGTGTGCAAGAACAAGCAAGGAGAGTTGGTTTGTTGCAACGACTGCAAGTGTGATGACAATAATAGATGTGACAAGGAAGGATGTACTTGCATTCCTAAAGATGCTGCAGTAGAAGCCAACTCTTGCATTTGTGTGTGCAAGAACAAGCAAGGAGAGTTGGTTTGTTGCAACGACTGCAAGTGTGATGACAATAATAGATGTGACAAGGAAGGATGTACTTGCATTCCTAAAGATGCTGTAGTAGAAGCCAACTCTTGCATTTGTGTGTGCAAGAACAAGCAAGGAGAGTTGGTTTGTTGCAACGACTGCAAGTGTGATGACAATAGTAGATGTGACAAGGAAGGATGTACTTGCATTCCTAAAGATGCTGTAGTAGAAGCCAACTCTTGCATTTGTGTGTGCAAGAACGAGCAAGGAGAGTTGGTTTGTTGCAATGACTGCAAGTGTGATGAGAACAATTTATGTAACAAGGAAGGATGTACTTGCATCCCAAAAGATGCTGTAGTAGGAGGAACCAACTCTTGCATTTGTGTGTGCAAGAACAAACAAGCAGAGTTGGTTTGCTGCAATGACTGCAAGTGTGATGAGAACAATTTATGTAACAAGGAAGGATGTACTTGCATCCCAAAAGATGCTGTAGTAGGAGGAACCAACTCTTGCATTTGTGTGTGCAAGAACAAACAAGCAGAGTTGGTTTGCTGCAATGACTGCAAGTGTGATGAGAACAATAGATGTGACAAGGAAGGATGTACTTGCATCCCAAAAGAAACAAAGTAGTAAAATACTTGTCACTAACTTACTATAAAATGAACTCTAAATATATTTTGGGTTTCAGTAATTTTAATTAAATAACTATTAACCTTGACACACATCACACACGACAGCACAAAAAAAAAAAAAAACACGGATGCTAATAAAAACTAAAAGCTTCACCATAAACGTCATGTCATGTCAGATTGACGTTTCACAGTTGAGTTGTCAAAGTGACAGCTGCCTGGGTGGTATTCATAGAATACAATCTACTCACTTACTTTTTTTTCATGTCTGTTGCTGTTGATAGTTTGTAAAGGTAAGACCACACTGTGCGTTATTAATGTTAAAATATAATTGTTTTGTATTTTTGATGTTTTAACTGGTTTTACTACTCAATTGTACGTTATTCTCTTATGTTAATATTTAAATATACTTGCACTTCATAAATACTTATATAATGTATTTTATTTGTTTGATTACATTTACCTAAACTTAGGGAAATCCCAAAGATCGAGGCTCGTGGGTTCCAATTCCACTCGAACGATTCATACTTTTTAGGTTTTAAAAAAGTACAGTTTAGTAGTTTAATTTTATTTGATAAATGTCCTTTACCTTATTCTCGTACGTAAAATAAATTACACGTAGCATTGAAATAAATGAAATTTTGTTGAATTTAAAAATGTAGTTAAACTATGAAAAAAAATTAGATGTATGGTTTACTGATACTCATACTTATTTAAATGGTAAATGTAGATATTTTATAAATCTATCAAAAGTCAATCAAGCGGTGGATACGTTAAACTATTGCTATCTCTTACTAACAAGTAATAGTAACGAATGACAGCAGTACCTATTTAAATCAATTTTCAATACTGCTGTCATTCATCACGTTTTTATGTATGAGAGCTAGTGTGACCACGGCCTTATGTTTTAATTAGCGTGTCCATCCGCTTAAGGATCATTTAAGTCTTTTATTTTATTTAAATTGTAATTTTTATCTCGCATCTTTAATAACAGGTTCTAAGAATGTAATTTAATTAAAAGTTTATAGTATCCGACAATGTTTATTTAGTTTTCTATTAGTTTTATTATTTTTTTATAATTATTTGGAAGAATAACGGTTAAAGCGGGTTTTTAGGATTTAGTGGTAGCTAATAAAATATAAAATTGTTTCACTTTGATCCCCAAAAACGTTAGATATTCATATTGATATTTTAGTAAAAAGTAGTAAGTAGCTATTTGAGATTTTTTTTTATGTCAAAGATAGACAACAACGAAAACAAACTAGCTTGCAGCCCACTTGATGGTAAGCGGTCACCGTCGCCGATAGAAACCAACAACACCAAGAGTGCTGTCGTGGCGTTTTGCCTATTCTGGATTTTTTTAGATTTTAATGCAGAAACAATACTTTAGTTTAAGTCGTGCTTCAAGCACTTATTTT
Source organism: Thera obeliscata (assembly GCA_947578465.1). NCBI lineage: Eukaryota > Metazoa > Arthropoda > Insecta > Lepidoptera > Geometridae > Thera > Thera obeliscata. Next base: position 2,616,054 of record OX387915.1, read on the forward strand.
CACAGTTCTCCATTGAAAAGTGTTTGAAAAGCTAAGCTTGAGGCTCGACTCAGATTCAAGCATTGTTTGCTGTAAATAAAAAGCAAATAATAAAACCTTATTAATTCATAACTTTTTGCGTACACGACATACTTCATTTACGAGTAGGTATAGATAGATAGACAGAAATTCTTTATCGTACACATTACAAAATAAAAGAATTGAAAAGGCTATTTATTTATAATTAATAAGCTAATGTTTGACGGCAATCTCACCTGATGTGCGATTTCTTCCAGACAACCGTTGAAAGGAGAGGAATTAGTGTAATACTCAAACTAAATGTAAATCCCAGCATCAAACTCTAAAGACAGTCCTACCAAGTTAACTAAGTTTTAACTCAGTCACGGCCCAGTTAGCAACTGAGTCATAGATCGCGGATAACCGAAATAGTTAAACTTGAACCGCGAGTTAAAGGCCGTGACAGTGCATTCCCACAGAACCAACAACACAGCTCATATAGAACAGCTGTGTTAGTTAACCTAGCACATATTTGACAATCTTCTTCTTCTTCTTATCGTGTCACTGATTCTTTCGAACCAAGTGTGGTGAAAGGATTTTACGTGCGCCTCAAAGAGGCTCCTTTCGTGTACTACGCACACAACATTTATTTCAATAAAATATAAATTGGTATCAAAACACCTCCTCCTCGCGTCGTGCTCCTCACTGCTGAGGGTCGTGACCCCCTCCATGGATCAATTTGTCCCTGACAATGTTTCGTTACCTGGATCTGTCACCGGCAACCTGAATAGCTTCATGGACCTTCACGTCGAGAGTGGAGCGGATTTGGTCGGACCAACGTATCGGGCTTCGGCCTCGTGGTCTCTTGCCCTCAATTTTGCCAGTGATGACAAGTTTTTCCAGGTTGTCACCCTGTTTCCTGGCTATATTTGACAATAAGGGCAGACATAATAAAATTGAAAAAAAATAATCGTTCGGCGGGCGTAATTTATTATGTAAAATAGCTCACTATCTGGCCCCAAATTCGGCAGAGCTTGTGTCATGGGAACCAGATAGCTGATATAATACTAAAATACATTTATTCTTGTATATACCTACTTAGAATACAATATATCAGCCAGATAGAGACTAAACATCAATTTTGTGCTCACCACTAATGTTGGTTCTCGGTGGGAATCGAACCCACGACCTACGGTTTAGAAGGCAGTGCTACTACCAAGTGAGCTGAGAGGCTAGTCAAATGTAAGTGTGTAATAGAGTTTAATATAGATCTATTTTTTGTAAAATAGAAATCAAATAGGTATTAGGTACAATTTTCATTGAAGTTTGAACCTACACTGAATTTAATGCGTCGTTTATTGAAACGTGTTTTAAAATAACACGAGCCGGTATGACCGAGCTTCGCTCGGGTTTAAAAAAAAATAGTATTATTATTTGCCAATAGATGTCAGGAAGAGTATTGGCTTATTTTTAATTAACAACGCCTTCTAGCTTGCAGTTAGTTGCTCACAATCGCCAATAGATGGCAGGAACAGTCGTATATTGAGTTTATGTTTGATTATTGCAAAACACCAACTTCTCGTCATTTTCTAAAAATGAATCCTAGCTAGATCGATTTATCGCCCCCGAAACCTCTTGTATAGTAAATTTCGTGAAAATTGTTGGCTCAGTTTCCGAGATCCTAAATATATATATATATATATATATATATATATATATATATATATATATATACAAGATTTTCTCGTTTAAAGGTATAAGATTTGAACGCCTCAGCGCGGGAGTACAATTGTCATTATTTTGTTGTGTATGGATTGAAACAGCTGTTGCAAGAATGAGCTGTACTAGCTGTACCAAGCAAGTTCTGTATTGTTAATTTTTATTGTGAGTTTTCATTAACAGTGAGAGAAGTTTAAATTATTTATTATAGATTTTTTACTTCTTAATTTAAATACCTCGAGAGCTGGTTTTGATATTTGATGGATGGATGTGTGAGATATAGAAGCTGCCACTCAACATCAGGTGCGCTATTTGCTAGCTCCATCTTTTCCACACTCTATCTACGCTTATCACATTTTTGTCAATATAAAATACAAAAACTAAAATCTAAGGTATCGAGTTTCACGTACGCCTTGCGCGAACTTAAAAAGACGACTGATCTTCCTAGCGCTTTATCAGCCTACTATGCATAATGTGTATACTCACCTATTTAATTCTATTGTATTATAGGGTAACAGCACAGATGCACATGACCTATTTATATTGCAGAAAAAGTGTGTTCGCATCCTTGCAAATATAAGAATACCAAAAAGTTGCAAACCACTTCCGAGACCTTAAGATATTGACATTACCTTCCATATACATATTATGTACATACATAGAATTATGCAAATTTGTGAAAAAATATCCCAATTTCTACACAAACTCAAGCTCAATGCTCGCACGGGCAGATTGCAAGAATCAGAGATAAAAAAAAAAAGTTATTAAGCCTTTCTCAAGGCAAACCTACATTTTTGAGCCTACTACAAGGTACTTTGACAAGTTACCTTTATGCCAAAGCAAGTGTAACGAAGATCTTATAGCCCCTTCCCACCGGTGCGTGATATCGCGTACCAGCCCGCACCAACACGCACGACACACCATGGGAACGGTCTCGTGCGCCGAGGTGCGCGGTAGGAGCCTTTTTTGTGTGCGTTGCCGTGCGTCGTCGTGCGCGCTGCGTGATGATCTGCAGAACCACGCACCGTAGGAAGGCAGCATTAGAATAACATTCTAACAGACGCTTTGTTTGTACGTTTGTTGAGTTTAACTATGTACTTCATTACTTTAAAAGTAAGTATACTTACTATAAGCAGTAGTAACCTAACAACAAGAGATGATTGCTTGGCGACAGAAAAAAGGAAAAGTAGCATACTACTTATAAGAAGTATTAGTGAGTGTAGCCGTGAAAGCGACTAATGTCGCGGCTGCCTGCAGGAAAAAAAAACTGTGGAGCATGTAGTACTGCACTGCTCCGCAACAGAAGAAGCGAGGTCCAAGACAGGGCTCAGGGAGCTCTACATCCACATCTGAGTCACCATTGGGTCGACTTGAACATTGCTGCCACCAACCCAAAGTCCTACTCCGCTATTCTAAAGAGTTGGGCTGGCTGGGGTAAGGTTTAGCAGGGGGACACTAACACAATTATATTAGTGTAGCCGTGGAAGTCAGATTAATCAGCAGTGGGCGAAGACGGAAACCTACAAGAATACTCTCAAATGACTGCAAGCAGAGAGAAGTTGCGAGATATCGTAAGGCGTGCCACAACCTCTAATAAAGAGAAATCATAAGATAACTGCAAAGTTAGTTGGACCACGGCCCGTAGTAAAGGCTCGTAGTCCAACTAGTTGGACAGATCAGTTGGACCACTGCCCCGTAACGATATTCATGACAACCACGAGCGAAAACATGGGACATGAGTTAAGCGACTGAAAAGAAGTAGTAGTACTTCCTTATACTCTTCCCCAAAAAGACATTTAAAATAGAAAGGCCAGCTTAGGTGCTAAATAGTTCGTTTCAAGTCCAATATTGGTAATATTCGCGATCTAAATGCAAATAGTTACCGTTAGTAGCCTATTGAATTACCTAGGCTAGATACTTGGAGGAATTCGGTATTGTCTTGAGATACCTTCCAAATGGACTTAGAAATACTTTAGGCTAGCTATGTCTTATTTTATTTAGTCGTACTACATTTTCCAACCACATTCAATTCGAATTTGCAAGTTTGAAGACGTAGGTACGACGTATTTGAAATACTGAATGTTGGTTAAAATGCCACCGAAATTGCACAACAAAACTCAGAATAACACCAGAAAACAGTTAAAATGACAAAGGTATGTGACTTCCCAAATTTTCTTTTTTTTTTCACTAAATTAGTGTTACCCTAATAATATTAAGTACAAACTAGCCAAGAAGGCTAATGAGCAATTTTGCTTTAGCTTCATCATCATCATCATTTCAGCCCGGTATCACCCACTGCTGGGTATAGGCCTCCTTCATTTTCTGCTAGCCTCCTCTGTCCTGTGCGTCTCTTGTCCAGGTGTTTCCTGCAACCCTTACGATGTCGTTGACCCATCGCGCTTTCGGACGCCCCAAATTTCTTCGGCCTGACTTCGGCTACCATTCGGTCAAGGCTTCTCCACCGGCCATCACCACGCTTTAGCTTAGTTTTATAAAATAAGTATTAGGTAAGTATTAATAATGTGTTCATTGGCCCTTTTCTTACTGTCTCTAATTAATTAACGTGACACTTTGTTTATGTGTTCATTAAAGTAGCACTAACACTACACTTCCCAAAATGACAGAAAACGAATCCAACGTTACAGTAAATTATGCTAAAAACCGTCTAGAACACAGAAGAAAAAAAAAAGTTTTATTTTTGAAAACGTTTTGTTTATAAATAGCATGATTAACACATTTCGTTTAAAAACGGCTTGATTTGAGTTGGTACAACTTTGTCAATAACCGGTATAAACACGGTATAAACGATTGTTCGCGTAAAGATCCCACATTATAATGAGGTGTAATGCAAAACCACAGATTATACAAGCTCACCCCATTTACCCCTTTCTCGTTTCACACATTCTAGATACTAAGTTGTGCACATCTAAGTAATTTGCGGTGGAAATCAGTGAAACATTGTCAAAAGCCGCTGTCATATTTGACAGGATTTCAGTGATCGCGACCGCAAAACGCTTAGATGAGCGCAGGGCTTTATATGTTTTTTTAAATAGTAGAATAGAAATAAAATGCTAGCGTTCTGTAGTGATTCTACTAAGTAGAGTAACTACAGAACGTTAGCTTTTCAAGTACTTTCAAGTTGTGGAATCTACTGTAACAGATTAAAAACTTTTTGATAGGTCATTGTTTGATTACATTTACCTAAACTTAGGGAAATCACAAAGATCGAGGCTCGTGGGTTCCAATTCCACTCGAACGATTTATAGGTACTTTTTAGGTTATTAAAAAAATACATTTTAGTAGTTTAATTTTATTTGATAAATGTCTTTACCTTATACCTATAATATATAATTTTTTTTAATTTTAAAATGTAGATAAACTACCTATGACAAAAATTATAGATAAATCTCTCAAAAGTAAATCAAGAGGTACGGATACGTCAAGCTATTGCTATCTCTTGGTGACGTTGACCGCTTGGTCAACGTCGCCCATAGACACCAACACCAAGGGTACTGCCGTTGCATTGCCTACCCTGGAGGAGTTTTTTAGATTGTAGAACCGTATGCAGAAGCAATAGTTCAGTTTAAGTCGTTCCTCAAGCGTTCTTATTGTGACAGTTCTCCATTGAAAAGTGTTCAAAAATCTAAGCTCGAGGCTTGGCTCAGACTTAAGAACCAGTGTTCTGCATACGGCCTTTACTATGTAAAGTACTATGTAAATGAAAAACAATCAATAAAACCTTATTAATTCATAACTTTTTGCGTACACGACATACCTCACTTACGAGTAGGTATAGATAGATAGACAGAAATTCTTTATCGTACACATTACAAAATAAAAGAATTGAAAATGCATTTTTTTTATAATTTATAAGCTAACGTTTGACCGCAATCTCACCTGATATGCGATTTCTTCCAGACAACTGTTGAATGGAGAGGAATTAGTGTAATACTCAAACTAAATGTAAATCCCAGCATCAAACTCTAAAGACAGTCCCACCAAGTTAACTAAGTTTTAACTCAGTCACGGCCCAGTTAGCAACTGAGTCATAGATCGCGGATAACCGAAATAGTTAAACTTGAACCGCGAGTTAAAGGCCGTGACAGTGCATTCCCACAGAACCAACAACACAGCTCATATAGAACAGCTGTGTTAGTTAACCGGGCACACATTTGGCAATGGGGGCAGACAATAAAGTGAAAAAAAAATCGTTCGGCGGGCGTTATTTATTATGTAAAATAGCTCACTATCTAGCCCCAAATTAAGCAGAGGTCGTGTCATTGGAACCAGATAGCTAATATAATATTAAAATACATTTATTCTTGTATATACGTACTTAGAATACAATATATCAGCCTGATAGAGACTAAACATCAATTTTGTGCTCACCACTAATATTGGTTCTCGGTGGGAATCGAATCCACGACCTACGGTGCAGAAGGCAGTGCTACTACCAAGTGAGCTGAGAGGCTAGTCAAATAGAAGTGTGTAATAGAGTTTACTATAGATTTATTTTTTGTACAATAGAAATCAAATTTGTATCAAATATAAGGGAGGTATATTTTCGTTGAAGTTTGAACCTACACTGAATTTAAATTAGAAAATTCAGAATATGTCTCATGCATGAGTCGTCGTTTATTGAAACATGTTTTAAAATAACATTTGAACGCCTCAGCGCGGGAGTACAATAGTCATTATTTTGTTGTGTGTGGATTGAAACAGCTGTTGCAAGAATGAGCTGTACTAGCTGTACCAAGCAAGTTCTGTATTGTTAATTTTTATTGTGAGTTTTCATTAACAGTGAGAGAAGTTTAAATTATTTATTATAGATTTTTTACTTCTTAATTTAAATACCTCGAGAGCTGGTTTTGATATTTGATGGATGGATGTGTGAGATATAGAAGCTGCCACTCAACATCAGGTGCGCTATTTGCTAGCTTCATCTTTTCCACACTCTATCTACGCTTATCACATTTTTGTCAATATAAAATACAAAAACTAAAATCTAAGGTATCGAGTTTCACGTACGCCTTGCGCGAACTTAAAAAGACGACTGATCTTCCTAGCGCTTTATCAGCCTACTATGCATAATGTGTATACTCACCTATTTAATTCTATTGTATTATAGGGTAACAGCACAGATGCACATGACCTATTTATATTGCAGAAAAAGTGTGTTCGCATCCTTGCAAATATAAGAATACCAAAAAGTTGCAAACCACTTCCGAGACCTTAAGATATTGACATTACCTTCCATATACATGTTATGTACATACATAGAATTATGCAAATTTGTGAAAAAATATCCCAATTTCTACACAAACTCAAGCTCAATGCTCGCACGGGCAGATTGCAAGAATCAGAGATAAAAAAAAAAGTTATTAAGCCTTTCTCAAGGCAAACCTACATTTTTGAGCCTACTACAAGGTACTTTGACAAGTTACCTTTATGCCAAAGCAAGTGTAACGAAGATCTTATAGCCCCTTCCCACCGGTGCGTGATATCGCGTACCAGCCCGCACCAACACGCACGACACACCATGGGAACGGTCTCGTGCGCCGAGGTGCGCGGTAGGAGCCTTTTTTGTGTGCGTTGCCGTGCGTCGTCGTGCGCGCTGCGTGATGATCTGCAGAACCACGCACCGTAGGAAGGCAGCATTAGAATAACATTCTAACAGACGCTTTGTTTGTACGTTTGTTGAGTTTAACTATGTACTTCATTACTTTAAAAGTAAGTATACTTACTATAAGCAGTAGTAACCTAACAACAAGAGATGATTGCTTGGCGACAGAAAAAAGGAAAAGTAGCATACTACTTATAAGAAGTATTAGTGAGTGTAGCCGTGAAAGCGACTAATGTCGCGGCTGCCTGCAGGAAAAAAAAACTGTGGAGCATGTAGTACTGCACTGCTCCGCAACAGAAGAAGCGAGGTCCAAGACAGGGCTCAGGGAGCTCTACATCCACATCTGAGTCACCATTGGGTCGACTTGAACATTGCTGCCACCAACCCAAAGTCCTACTCCGCTATTCTAAAGAGTTGGGCTGGCTGGGGTAAGGTTTAGCAGGGGGACACTAACACAATTATATTAGTGTAGCCGTGGAAGTCAGATTAATCAGCAGTGGGCGAAGACGGAAACCTACAAGAATACTCTCAAATGACTGCAAGCAGAGAGAAGTTGCGAGATATCGTAAGGCGTGCCACAACCTCTAATAAAGAGAAATCATAAGATAACTGCAAAGTTAGTTGGACCACGGCCCGTAGTAAAGGCTCGTAGTCCAACTAGTTGGACAGATCAGTTGGACCACTGCCCCGTAACGATATTCATGACAACCACGAGCGAAAACATGGGACATGAGTTAAGCGACTGAAAAGAAGTAGTAGTACTTCCTTATACTCTTCCCCAAAAAGACATTTAAAATAGAAAGGCCAGCTTAGGTGCTAAATAGTTCGTTTCAAGTCCAATATTGGTAATATTCGCGATCTAAATGCAAATAGTTACCGTTAGTAGCCTATTGAATTACCTAGGCTAGATACTTGGAGGAATTCGGTATTGTCTTGAGATACCTTCCAAATGGACTTAGAAATACTTTAGGCTAGCTATGTCTTATTTTATTTAGTCGTACTACATTTTCCAACCACATTCAATTCGAATTTGCAAGTTTGAAGACGTAGGTACGACGTATTTGAAATACTGAATGTTGGTTAAAATGCCACCGAAATTGCACAACAAAACTCAGAATAACACCAGAAAACAGTTAAAATGACAAAGGTATGTGACTTCCCAAATTTTCTTTTTTTTTTCACTAAATTAGTGTTACCCTAATAATATTAAGTACAAACTAGCCAAGAAGGCTAATGAGCAATTTTGCTTTAGCTTCATCATCATCATCATTTCAGCCCGGTATCACCCACTGCTGGGTATAGGCCTCCTTCATTTTCTGCTAGCCTCCTCTGTCCTGTGCGTCTCTTGTCCAGGTGTTTCCTGCAACCCTTACGATGTCGTTGACCCATCGCGCTTTCGGACGCCCCAAATTTCTTCGGCCTGACTTCGGCTACCATTCGGTCAAGGCTTCTCCACCGGCCATCACCACGCTTTAGCTTAGTTTTATAAAATAAGTATTAGGTAAGTATTAATAATGTGTTCATTGGCCCTTTTCTTACTGTCTCTAATTAATTAACGTGACACTTTGTTTATGTGTTCATTAAAGTAGCACTAACACTACACTTCCCAAAATGACAGAAAACGAATCCAACGTTACAGTAAATTATGCTAAAAACCGTCTAGAACACAGAAGAAAAAAAAAAGTTTTATTTTTGAAAACGTTTTGTTTATAAATAGCATGATTAACACATTTCGTTTAAAAACGGCTTGATTTGAGTTGGTACAACTTTGTCAATAACCGGTATAAACACGGTATAAACGATTGTTCGCGTAAAGATCCCACATTATAATGAGGTGTAATGCAAAACCACAGATTATACAAGCTCACCCCATTTACCCCTTTCTCGTTTCACACATTCTAGATACTAAGTTGTGCACATCTAAGTAATTTGCGGTGGAAATCAGTGAAACATTGTCAAAAGCCGCTGTCATATTTGACAGGATTTCAGTGATCGCGACCGCAAAACGCTTAGATGAGCGCAGGGCTTTATATGTTTTTTTAAATAGTAGAATAGAAATAAAATGCTAGCGTTCTGTAGTGATTCTACTAAGTAGAGTAACTAGAGAACGTTAGCTTTTCAAGTACTTTCAAGTTGTAGAATCTACTGTAACAGATTAAAAACTTTTTGATAGGTTCAGATTGAGGGTCAAAAACATAGACATATGAAACTCCTTGCTGCGCAGTAATCGAACAACATTTCGTCCTTATTGCAATGTAATCAAACTTCTTGGTCGGTACACGAGTATGACTTGACTATAACGTGAATTTATTACTGCTAGTAAATATTTGATACATTTGTTTTTGAGATGAGTTGTATGTAACTAGTTGATGGTGAACCTGAGGTTGCAAGGTTATTTTGACGTGACAACGTCTTATAATTCGATGGAGCCGGCTGCACGCACGATAAAACATGACTCATGCGGCGTTACCTCACTCTGAGGCGTTCCATGTAAGGCTTGAAGTGCAAGCGAGAGCACGGAACGAGCGACAAAGAGTCACAATCGGCCTCCGCGTTCGGCAGCGTTCGACATCTGTCTCTCTCCTACTTGAGTGAGCGATGCGTCCGCGTGGACAGCTGTATGACGTTGTCACGTTTAACTATCGTCAGTAAGCCGACTTTACAGACAACCGATTTTTTTCCAACAGCAATTATGTTGGCCTTAGAGAATAGCATACACGAACGAAGCAGCGGGCACTCGCTAGTGTTGAGCACGTGGAATTATCTTTCAATCAGGAAATGTCACTATTGCAACAAAGTTTTCCCATTATTTTGAAATCAATCACAGTTGGCTACAGTGTCACTAACTTATTTGTTCAAAGCGAGATTGGTGGCACTGTACCTACAGTCTAAATTATGAGTGTTATTTTTTCCGCGTTCTTTACAGTCCTGTAAAAGGTTCAATAGAAATTGGTCAAGGGCGTGTCGGACCAATGAACTTAGTTAATCAATTTGAAAATTATTACAATCACAAGGGTTAATTTGAAACGTTTTAAAGATTACATTGAAAGTTTGAATGGCATCTCAGCTCAGTTGGTAGTAGCTCTGCCTTTTGTGCCCTAGGTCGTGGGTTCGATGCCCGAGAAAAAATATTTGTGTGGTGAACACGGATGTGTCTTCTCTGTCTGGTTGTTATATTGTATACCTATGTATTTACAAGAAATATGAATCAAAGTATTCTATCAGCTATCTGGTTTCCATAGTACAAGCTATGCTTAATTAGGGGCTAGATAGTGTGGTTGAGAACAGAATATCCATATCCATAGGTACACGACTAGATTCGAACCCGCGACCTTAGGATCGGAAGGCGGGTTTACTACCACTAGGCCACCATCCATTAGGTATAGATGTATCAAAATACAGTGACTTAAGGGGGTACGATTTCCATACAAACTTAATTTACACAACTATGGGCGAATAAAGTATTAATGTACACTGAAATAGCTGTAATAAGCTTTTACAGTGGTCCTTATTACCGGCCAGTTATATAAAGTTGGAGTGTCAGCCGTTGGTCGTGGCAGTCGGGGCTTCAGAAAAATAATGACGAAAAAATTACTTGTTTGGTTTTTTAATAATATTTCTGTTATCCTACAGTTTTCACCAATTTTATATAACTGGCCGGCAATAAAATTCTATTACAGCTATTTCAGTGTACATTTATACTTTGTTTGCCCATAGTTGTGTAAATTCAGTTTGTATCGGAATCGAACAACCTTATCCATCTGATAACAAACACAACGTGACCAAGCGTTTGTCGAACGAAATGATTCTACATTTTGCAACCGGTAAGTATGCCACAGTACAAACAAAACCCTATGACCGTGACGCCTATGACCGTGTAATATTGGCGAGATTGGTCGTGTGAGCGATCCGTTATACTTTGCCACAAGACATAAGAGTTAGCGAGTTAAATAACCTGAACGTAATAGGTAGCTATTAATGAGGGCGGAAAAGAGAAGAAAGAAAATAAGCGAAAAAAGAGAGCCTTTAAAGAGAGGAAAACTATTTTTTTCATATATTACAAAAATGCAGAAGAATTGCTATTTCATACTTAGTTAATCGGACAAACAAAATCTTTTAAAATCTGCTTACAGAAATCTCCCATTGTGGGTAGGAAGTAACTACCTTCTTAATACTTTTTTTTTCAGCCTGCATTGTCTCATGCACTGCTGGGCAAAGGCCTCCCCCAAGACTTCCAGTTCCCCCTATTCTGGGCCTCCTCCCACCATTTCTTTTGGAAGGCGTCCTGATCGTCCTGCCAACGCTTTCTAGGCCGACCACGAGACCGCCATCCGTCTGGCACTCATGGGGTGATGATGGTCTTAATACTTAGCATATTTTAGTTGGAGTTTGATAAAACAACTAGTTATTGTCTGGTAGTGCTGTAAAAATCGTCAGACGATCACCAGCATTTAATCCATTCGAAAAAAAAAAACAACTAGGTTGGAACCTCATAATAAAAGAAGCTTGGACTACACACTATCGGACCAAGATCATCCCAGTTACGGTAAGCGACGTTGTAACTTAAACAAATCGCGTCTAACGTGACAGTATAACATGGGGGTGTCATGACGTTCCGTTATACTTAAACATGCGTTCCGTTTTAGAGCATTCACTGCTGTCTCCTGTCAGATATTTTTTTTTACGTTCCGTTATACTTAAACATGCGTACACTGTCCTCTGTCAGATTTTTTTTCAACTTAATTAGTATACCCTACTACTAACATTACAATCTAGCCAAGTTGACTAATGAGCAATTTTGGTTTGACTTAGTTTTATAGAAATACTTAGATTAAAAAAAATATGGACATTCTAGACAACACTATCTAGCCCCAAACTAAGCAGAGCATGTACTGTGGGAACCAGATAGCTGATATAACTAAGGTAATACTTGCAATCGTTTTTTTCAGACAGAGAACAAACATCTGCGTTCACCAAACAAAATTATTTGTTCTCAGTGGGGATTGAACCCGCGCCTTCCGGCGAAGAACGCAGAGCTACTAACCAATTGACCTGTGGCTGCTGTCACTAATAATTATTTATTTATTATTATGACACCATTCATAATCTTATCTTATATATATATTATATATATATATAAGAAAGTCGTGTTAGTTACACCACTTATAACTCAAGAACGGCAGAACAGATTTGGGTGAAAATTGGTATGGAAGTAGCTTAGAACCGGGACTCCGGGAGAAGGACATAGGATACTTTTTATCCCGAAAAAGCAACGGGAACGGGGTGTTACGGGAATGGGCGAGCGAAGCCGCGGGCGGCCACTAGTAATAAATAAATAATATATAACTAAATTTATATTTTTCAAGGACGGCTCAAAAAAAATAAAAATAAACTTTTAAAATATCTGTGGGTTGTGTTTATGCATTAATTTAGAAACTATAAAGAATTAAAAGAATTAAAAACGTTTCAAAATATTTACGGCACCATTAAAACTGATAGCGGTTGAGTCATTTACTGACATTTACTTAAGGACAAGTCAATTTAATCTTAATTATAAATGCGAAGAACGTGCCCTTTGGACACTTCTTTATCTCACCCTTAAACGATTTCACTTAAAAATGCGCCTTCTTTTTCTTATCGTATCACTGATTCTTTCGAACCAAGTGCGGTGAAAGGATTTTAAGTGCGCCTCAAAGAGGCTCCTTTCGTTTACTTAACATATAATTATCGATTTTTTTAGTTTCTACGATATACCGGTTTCCTCACGATGTTTTCCTTCACCGTTTGCGAGCACTGGCATTGTGTACATACATTTTTGGGCAGAAAAACTCATTGGTACAAGACTGGATTTGAACCCACGACCTTAGGAAGGCGGGGCCGCTACCACTAGGCCACCAGCGCTCTCAAAAAAAGGTATAATGTGTTTTTTTTTTCAATATTGTAGTCAATACACACAACACTATCTAGAACCAAACTAAGCAGAGCTTGTACGATGGGAACTATTTATACAACTAGCAGATGGAACAAGTATATGGCCCATCTGATGTTAAGTGGTAACCGTCGCCTAAGTAAGTATAGTCCAGTTAGTTTCCCGCTCTCCGTCACGCGCAAAGTTTTCTTGCGCTGGGTCTAACATAAAGTCATTTCATACTTTGACAGTCAATCTTATTGCATTTGTCATACTTGTATGACTTGACATCATAACACACAATCTAGATCTTACGTCACTGTATGATTGAACATCCATTTGTGGATGGACCTTCAATTAAAGTACAGTACACGCAACGTGAGAATGCACTTCCACATACATTCCACAAATAATTCAACTTTACTCTGATCGGCATCAAAAGAGACACCAATAATGTGTTTTGTTTTTTGTTAGGAAAATTCTCTATGACGAACTGAAGCTAATCAATAAAATTTAAAACAATAGAGTTCTTGAGAAGTGGTTTAATAAATCCGGTAAAATTATGAGACAACAACTCGTATCTATCGCTTTTACATACGTAACGTATTGTTGTTGTCTTATTATTTTTCCATCACAAAGGAAAGAGATACGCAGGTGAAATAATTGTTCAAACTGTACCCAAAGTCCCAGTGCATTTACAACATTTCGTTACCAAATGTTGTTTTCGTTTCGCCTACGTGTCTCTCTCTTTTGCATGGAAAAATGATGGGACAACAACTCTAACTACGTAACGTATTTTTGCTGTCTCATTTTTTCTCCATACAAAAGACAGAGACACGTAGGCGAAACAAAAACAACATTTGGTAACGAAATGTTGTTGCAAAGCTCGGACTTCGGGTACTGATTTTGAAAAACTCAGAATAAGGGGACACTTCTCAAAAACTAACGCAAGGTCATGTTTTGATATTTTTTATGTACTTATGTACTAGTGATAATTATTTTGTGTGTGTATTTTTTTTGTGCATTGTATTTTATGTGATCTATGTATATTGTACAAATCGTGCCTGAAATAAACAACTTTTATTTTATTTATTATAACTAAGTGGCGCGTACTGTACAACCTACAGTCAATATATTGTGTTCAGCAGTGCTGTGTAGGTAGTTCACCCACACATACGGCCCTGTGATTGGAATACCAGTGACACCTTTGGACGTGTTTGGCAAACAGTCGTAACAGCGTGAAGGTGTTGAACTAAAACTTCATCGAGTGTGTAAAGATCTTATTAGGTGATTTGGTATTGTATGTATGTTTGTTTGTTGTCTGGCCTCTCAGCTCAGCTGGTCACTCTGCCTTCTGCGCCGTAGTTCTACACCGAGAACAAAATTTTGTGTGGTGAAGAGAGAGACACGCGTGCTCACACGGAAACAACACTTGATAGACGAAATTTAGTATATAGCAAAACTCCGACTTTGGGTAAAGGTTGGTTTTATTGTATTCTAAGTAAGTATTTACAAAGAAACAGTATTTACGTAGGTATTATTTCAGTTATCTGGTTTTCATAGTACATCTCATAGTCCTGCTAAATTGGGTTGTATGGATTGTCCAAAATATCCATTTATTAACCGACTTCCAATCAAAAAGGAGAAGGTTCTGAATTCGTTTTTTTTTTTTTTTTATTGTTGTTACCGCATAACTTCGTCATTTGTGAGCCGATTTGAAAAAATATTTTTTTATCTGAAATTTGATTAAAATCGGTGTTGCCATTTTTTTTTATATATTTTTTTTAATGTTTGTAACTGCATGCCTCCGTCATTTATGAACCGATTTAGAAAATTATTTTTTTATTTGGAAGGTTATTCTTACGTCCAGATTGTCCCAAACAAATTTCATTAAAATCGGTTTAGCCGTTTGGCAATGAAGTCGGTTTCTCAAGTTTTTTAAACTTATAATTATTTAATATTGAACAAGTAAACAGCATTAGCAATGGAATCGCCAATCCAACACATTGGAAGGTGCTCTGATGCCTTCATTCGTGATTGAGAGAACCGGTTGGTGACATTACCCGGTGACCTCCAGGACTGAATACATTAGCTGACTGGACTGCATACATTAGCTGACTGGTTTGACGCGCTTGGGACAGTCAGAGACAAAAGTAAACGAGCATAAGATCTGCAGCCCTGCTATTTTAGAAAAACAATTCGTACGGCGCGTTCCGAGTTCATTTAAAAAAAATTCAACGATCACTTGAACAAATTATTTTGCAGGAATATTTTACTTTAATTAACTGTTTCATTTTGTCAGTAGTAGAGCTCTTTGTGTGTGGCTCGTCCGGGAAAGTACTACCACCATGCCTATTTCTGCCGTGAAGTAGCGTCGCTATGTTTCGGTTTGAAGGTTGTGGGTGCCGATGGAATGAAAGGGACGTGCAGCTTAGCACCTGTATGACTGAAGTAGATAGTGAATTGTAGGGCACGTTCTTAACGTGCGTGACCTGAGTGGTACTGTTTTGTTATAGGCGATATAGATAGTGCAATCCACGAAGGCGCGCCCCACTATTCCTCCTAACCGTTTATAGTATATGTGTGCAAGCTTCCGTCAATGTTTGAGTGTTATCGGTACACACTAATTACCTATGAGTGCACACGCACACTACAATGAATAGACTACGGTTCGCGACTGCCGCTCGGAGCAAACTCCCCGAACCCCGCGAGGGGCGCGTCTTCGTGAATTGCACTATCTATAGTTAATTACCACTTAACATCAGGGCTATTTGCTTACTTCATCAGCCATTGCCTCGTAGGCCACGCACAACAGGAACGTGCTCTACGATGCACTGCCTTACAATGCACTGCCTTGTGTCCATCAACTTGAGGCATACAGATGTTCAGCCTCACGTGCCAGTAATTTCACCGGCACCTATTCTCTTCAAATCGAAACACAGCGATGCTGCTTCACGGCAGAAATAGGCATGGTGATAGTACTTCCCCGGTCGAGCCCTTCACAAAGAGCTCTAATAAATGTAAGCTTTTATATGTAACTTCTTACATTTTAATAAATTATAGTTTAAAAAACTAAAAAAAAACGCTTTTATAACTAATTGAACTAAAAAGTTAAAAATAAAACTGTAATAATCAATTGAAAAATTTATATTATTGTACAAAAAGCGTGGGGTGCTTTTTATAATAACTTCAGATATAATAAACTATTGATAAAATATTTACAACAATCAAAATCAAGCCCCCACGCTTTTTGTACAAAAATATAAATTTTTCAATTGATTATTACAGTTTTATTTTTAACTTTTTAGTTCAATTAGTTATAAAAGCGTTTTTTTTTAGTTTTTTTAACTATAATTTATTTTTCACTTTTTTTTTTTTTTTTTTTCATTTTTTTTTTTTCATATTATTGCATTGTCATCGACCTTTGACAGGTGTGCAAAGTTTGAATCAAATTGATCGTTCAAAGTAGGTCTTTTTTTTATTTATTTTTTTCATATTATTGCATTGTCATCGACCTTTGACAGGTGTGCAAAGTTTGAATCAAATCTGATCGTTCAAAGTAGGACAAAATCGAGCTCAAAGGGGTCGGTTACATACATACATACATACAGGTGAAGCTAATAAAAGCGTTATAAAAAATGTTAGTTTTTTGTAAATAATGAAACTTGTGTGCGTAAATTGTAAACAAAACATTAAAGTTTTAACTCAGTATTTTTCCTTCAACAGTAATGATTCATTAAAATAAACACGCTTAGGACATAAAAGCTTCAATATTTGTTAGGCGAAAACATGATGTATGTTTGCAAATTCCTTGCATACAATGAATGTGTATACATTCCGTTTACGTCCCCATATTTACAAAGAAGAGCATAAATACTGCGCAATTCGTGTATACCTTTTACCAGGGTACATTTGTTCACAAAAACCTATTTTTGCACTAAAACGCCATCTCACACACGAAAACATGTCACATGACGTGTTTTCGTTATTACTTTCATAATTATAAGATTTATCAATCAATCAATCAATCAAATTATTTATTTTCTGCCAGAAAATTACACATATATTACACAAGGATCATTTACAAAGAGATAATGACAATAAGAGATTTACCGACTTGAATATTTTAATATTCATTGGTTTTAATTTTCTATTTAAAAATTTTCAAATGAAAAGAAATGTACTCGTATTTATTTGCTTGAAGTATGGTCAATATTGAAAATGTTCTTATAAGAAAATTATATTTCTCGTCTAGATTTTATTTCTAGACTCTTTCTATTTCTATATTATTATTAATTTCGAACGATAGGCCTTGCAAGTCGTTTGACACTTTCAAAATGTTTTTTTGGTTCTCTTAGCGTTAGATAGAGAAAGACCTTATCTTGATCAGTAAGGTCGTTTTAGAATAAAGGTGCTAGTACGTGGTATGTGTCTGGACACAGTCCAGTAATGTCCATTGTGTTTTGGTATGACGTCATCTGTCTTGTCCGCGAAGCCGTGAATGAATATGTAGATACTTTAACTCTATAGTCATACTCAACGGTCCCTATTTCGTAACTTGCCTCAAGTCCGTACATTATTACTATTGTAGCCTTTTATTTATCCAATGAATGAAGTATTCACATAATATGAGAGATTATTTTACAAATAGGAATACACTGCTTTGACAATAATTATTTTATTTCAATTTTATGAATAAAACAAATAAAAAATATTTGTTTTTGCTAAGTATAACAATAAAGGCGAGATTCATGCATAGACTCGCTTTATTTATTTAATGACTGGCCTCTAGCTCAGTTGGTAGTAGCTCTGCTTTCTGCGCCATAGGTCGTGGGTTCGATCCCCACCGAGAACAAATATTTGTGTGGTGAACATAAATGTTTGTTCTCTGTCTGGGTGTATATTGTATTCTAAGTATGTATTTACAAAAAAAAAATATGTATTCAAGTATTATATCAGCTATCTGGTTCCCATATTACAAGCTCTGCTTAGTTTGGGGCTGGGTAGTGTTGTGTGAATGGTCCACAATATTTATTTATTTATTTATTTATTACATTTCACCAACCCAACATCAAATGTAATATACATCGCTACCCACATTTTTTTGTGTATTAATTTATTTTAACACATTTTTCTACACATAAATATTACTACTTTATCATCACACACAAGTAACACACAAGCAGTATAAGCACAAGTAAATAAAAGAAAATGTCGTCATTACTTAAATTATTCTAAACCTAGTAAAAATAACAATTTGTGATGTTTGATCTAGCCTAGACCAAGTCTTTTTAGCGAAGTTCTCTACGTAACGGCCAGAACCGTTTTTGGGGTGCTATTTGTGTTTCCATTGAAAAATACGTGTAGCTCCAAAACTATATAGGTTATGCAAGTAACAAACTACTAGGGGAAAATTATAAGCAGCGCGTTTATGTCTTTTGTAGATCGAGGATTTTTTAAATCTATAAAAACTAAACAAATTTTTAAATATCAATATCAAAAATTGAATAACAAAATTGAATTTTTAAGCGACGCGTGACCCAAGAGCTGGTGGGTATCTGGCGCAG
The DNA here is from genome assembly GCA_947578465.1 of Thera obeliscata. NCBI lineage: Eukaryota > Metazoa > Arthropoda > Insecta > Lepidoptera > Geometridae > Thera > Thera obeliscata. The sequence goes on from OX387915.1 coordinate 2,634,868, forward strand.
CGTATAAGCATTGCTATTCAGCGTGGCAATGCCGCCAGCGTCTTGGGGACGCTTCCGTCTGGCACTGATTTGGATCAGTTGAGCTATCTCTAGATCGTTTGTAACGATCTGCAGATAGCTCAACTGTTTCTTGTGTATTTTGTACATTTTGTAAATATTTGTTTAATTGTAAGTTTCTTTGTGTAAATAAAAGTATTTTTAACAAGTTCTTAAACTTAGTAAAACGATGTTTTTCTTCAACGTTTGAGAACAATTACAATTTTAATGACGGGTGCGTAGTTTATCACCAGCATGAGATCTGGAAGCTGATTTACGTCTGTTTAGAAATTATAAGGAATGCAATGTAGTTAAAAGGTTATTTTTGGATTTTATATCGTGTTTGATCGTGTTAAAACACGATCTCGTAAACGAGAAAACAACAGAATTTAATGAGTTCAGTTCAATTACCTGAAGTAAAGGCTTGTTAATGACGTAGACTTAAGCCTTGTGCACATCTAAGCATTCTGCAGTAGCGATCAGTGAAACTCTGACAAATATGGCAGCGATATTTGAGAGCGTTTACTTTGCGTTTTAGTTTTGGTCATATTCTGTCTTCACTTGTTCACCGAGCGAGTTTCGAGATTGGGCAAAAATACTTTTGTCCGGCTGTCTTTCTGATGTACATTCTGATCTAAATGAAACATTTCATTGGTATGCATTATATTATATATATGTGTGGCTTTAAAAAAAATCGATACCTAGTTCGAAATTTTTGATTGGTATACTAAGTATGTATTTACAAAAATATTTATTAATGTATGATAATTATATCAGCTGTCTTGTTCCCATAGTACAAGCCCTACTTAATTTGGTGCTAGATAGTGTTGTGGATTGTCCACAATTTTTTTTTACCATCTGGCCATCGGAAAGTTGTTTAAAAATGTAGAATGATACCAATCTTTTTTATCTGTCAAAAGATATGCATATATTTACCTGGACTTCAAGATTAAAGTCCAAAAACCACAAGAACAAGTTACTGGGATAACAGAAATGATGTCACCATGCTAAAAATGGCAATGATTTGAATCAAGCTTCTTAGCGTTTATTATCAAGTCACTGGCCAAATGTTGGACATGTTTTAAGAATAAAAACAGGTATTAGATAAGTGGCCTTTCAGCTCAGTTGGTAGTCAAGTCAAATCAAAATAGTATAGTCTTTATTCAGTTGAATTACAAGAATCACTTTGAAACGTCATAAAGCTAGGTGAGTGTAGGTGCCAGTTCCACGCGACCATACCTAGAAGAACAGGCAACAAATTACGGCTCGGTTCCTGCCGTTTTTTATATGATCCTTTTACAAATCAAAAATAATAGCAGTGAAGTTCCAGTGTGGTGCCACTTCACTTAGTCAGACGTATGCAATGCAATAATGCAAAAGTTTCATGTAAATACTTTATTATAACTTTGAAGCGTAGCGTGTGCTGTACACGCTACGCCAAAGTTATAATAAAGTATTTACACAGCTTATAAAAATAAGATACGAAAATATTAGGTACAGACATTGCAAATTGACATGTTAGCTTCCTATGGGTAGAGTGACCGGGAGTAGTAGCTCTGCCTTCTCCGCCATAGATTGTGGGTCCCCAGCGAATATTTGTTGTGGTGGCCACTAATGTTTGTTCTCTGTCTGAGTGTTATATTGTGTTCTAAGTATGAATTCAAAAACCATGCACGTAAGTATTATATTAGCTATCTGGTTCCCTAGGTACTATTCTGTGGATTGTCCACAATATTTATTATTACATATAAGGGTAAGAGTGCACTTTTAAAATTTTTTTTTTTTTTTTTCATGCAAGTGGCAACTCTGAAATTTGACAGCTGACACCTCTGTTTATTAAAAATGGAGCGCTTTTCGAAAGAACAACGCCTTATAATTGTGAAAACTCCATTACAAAAGCCGGTTTTTGTCATTATCGTCTTTTATCATCATCCTCAAACGCCGTCGTGTACCAATTAATTTTTCGCCATGTGCGCCATGCTAGTACTCTCATACGGTGAAGGAAAACATCATGAGGAAACCGGCAACGGACCGACACCGGAACCGTTGTCGTAGATAGTAGTCCACAAATACTGCTCTAATAACAACTGGTTCAATGAATAAATAACATTCAAAGTAATAAATACTTAGTAATAAATAAAAAATAGCAGGAAATAATGCAACGCTCTCTCTCCGTTAACTCAGTGAAAGGGCCGCAAATATAGGACTTATTCAGACGAGGACAGTAATTGAGGCTATACTATAATATTCATTATTTTGCTTAAATGGTGTATGTACATAAAATGTCTCTAGAATGTTATCTTAATTAAGATTAAAAACTCTGATAAAAAAAAAACTTAACTGACTAAACTTTTCTGAACTCTGTTTTCTACCTGTAATACCTACAGGTGGAAAACAGAGTTCATTATTAAATGTTCTAATTTCTTATAAAATGTATTTTTTAATTTTAATCAGTTCAGATTAAAAATAATTCAAATACATTTCTTATTTTGTATGGTTCTTGGTTGATTGAGTATAAAAATCCGCTTTAAAGAGTATTTTTCTAATATAGTAATAACTGAAGATCATGGCCACGTAGATAGACTTACTGACCTTGAACTTATAATCACCAGAGCTAGCGCAAACCCGTTATAACTTTTAGTGCTCTTTCCAACAATTACTATCCTCGTCTAGTGAAAGCTTTATACAAATTGTCGTGGGAAACGTACCCAGTTAACGATGTACGTGTCAAAACAAAATGGAAACGATTTCATTAACCTTGAATATAATTATAGTAGCCTAGTTACGAGAGTGTAATAGGTTTAGTAGTTTTATATTTATTTTTTTAGTATGTTACTGTAGTAGTGACATTTTTGAATTATTTTCTGAGAATATTGAGGCCCGTATGCAAAAACAATGTTTGTTTTTGAGTCTTCTTCTTCTCAATGAATGGCATCTGTCTATTTCGAATCAATTTTGCCAGTGTCGAGTAGTTTAATGAGAATGAGATTAATGATAATTATATTACATAGATAAAATAGGTTAGGAGTACCCTAAACCGACGAGCATGTATGAAGAATGTTATGAGAGTGAATGAAGCGAAAGAGGTGTGTCAGGATCGTAGCAAGTGGAAATCCGTGATCTCTGCCTACCCCCATGGGAATAAGGCGTGATTTTTTGTATGTATGTATGTATAGATAAAATACTTTTCCGTCAAGTCGAGTCAGTCAAAGTCGAGTCGGCCCTACTTGGCTTTGAAAACAAAATGATGGTCTTTTGTTTTCAAAACCATCAGAAACCTTTTCGATCAAATCAGAATATCACATGCATATGTACATAATATACACTTTTATTCCAACTGCTAACACTTTGAGCTAAGACCTCAAGTAATATATTTGAGTCGAGCTTCAAGCATAGATTTTTTACACTTTTCAATGGAGAACTGTCAAAAAATCTATGCTTGAGAGTGCTTGAGGCTTGACTCAGACTTAAGAAGAAGCTACCTGGTTCCTTTAGTACAAAATTTGCTTAGTTATGGGGCTTGACGTGTCAAATGCCTGCAAATATATTATTTGTAGATTTTTTCGTTCAAGATTGATTTTGGAGGTCAGTTGAAAAGAAAAAGAAGTGATTAAAGAACAGAAAAATCGCAAATTCTTTTTAGATATCAATAAAGTAATGGCCGTTTATTGAAGTAACTTCAACGATGGTATTTATTGTTCTCTGATTGGGGCTTGCGGTAGATTTACTGTTAACGACTAGAGAAATCTTATTTTTATTGACAGTTCAGCTAGCTCAGAATATGGCAGCTAGCTCACTCTCAACAAAATATCTTCTCGTATCTCTAGATCGTTTGTAACGGTCTGCAGATAGCTCAACTATTTTTTAGGTAAGTAGTTTGTTCATTTAGTAAAAAAATGAATTATTGTAAGTGATTTTGTAAATAAAGTCACTTTTCTCTTCCTTGGTATTTATTTAACTATTTTTTAATTTCACGGCGTATTGAGTACATTACATTTTTAAGCTTTTAAGAAAAGCTTTTTCTTTCATTCACAGTCCTCGATACTTATTAGCGGCTTGCTAATATTCTTGCTACTGTCACTTAGATGTCAACAAATAGAGATAGCAACAGACTTGCCTGCAGTACTAAACTAATTGAGTTTTAAAGGGCCAATATGAGTTTAAATGTATATCTTATGCCTTAAAAGCCTTTATCAAGAACCTTAAATAGTTTTAACAACCCTCCTCGGTAACAAATAAAACAAATAAAGCAAAAATTTAAAGTCCGGACGAGATCACTTATAGCGATAAGACCTCTCATTGTAGGTACTTCAATAAGCAACTGAACTTGTTGGATGTTATTTAAGAAAGAAAGAAAGAAAGAAAATATATTTATTTAACCTAACATACACAGAACGGAACACTGACAGACATAATACTAAAACATAATATAATAATTTAATAAATATTTGATAACTGCCTTCATTCTGTACAAGAGTTTTCTACCTATAATTAATGGAGAATGCGCCGATGAAGTGAACCAGCTGTCTATTCTACCCATAACCGTACCAAATACTGGTAAAATAAATTAATTGGTTATTGGAATAATTGGTGCAATCCCAGTCGTGACAGCCAATTGTCAAATTAACACCTGATGGATGGTTTTGGTGGAATGTGATGGTCTACTTCTGATGCTTTTTCAACTTCAGAATGTTTTATTCTAGTTGCTGATGTAATAAACCGACCTAATGTTTAGTACTTTTTAAACTTTCGCGATCTGTCATTTTGGGAAGTCACATAGCTTTTTGATTTTAATTGTTTCTCTGGTGTTATTTTGAGTTCTTTTGTGTAATTTCGATGGTATTTTAACTTATTTTAACCAACATTACTTGAGGTCTTAGCTCAAAGTGAGTAGCTCTCACTTTGAGCTAAGGCCTCAAGCTTAGCTGCTCTTAGCTAGCAGTTAGAATTAAAGTGTATTATGGAAAAAACGACCATCTTTTGTTTCCAAAGCCAATTAGGGTAGGGCCGACTTGTCTATGACTGACTTGACTTGACGAAAAAGTATTTTATCTATGTAATATATCATCATTAAACTCATTATACTACTCGACACTGGCAAAATTGATCCGAAATGGACAGATGCCAATCATTAAGAAGAAGAAGAACGGCAATGTCAGATGCTATGTGAAAGGTCGTAGTTTACAGTCGTCTAGACAATGAAAAACAAATTGAAGTGATAAGATCGTCGCATTTTTCTTCGCAGTGTGAAAATATGTTGGTATTTTCTTTGTTAAAACATTCATAGCATTCTTATTTGTTTGTGTCCGCTTTTTAGTCGCTAGTTCCTTCAAACCAGTGTAAAAGGATATTATATACGGCTCAAAGAGGCTTTTATCGTGCATTTTTTAAAATATTTAATATTTAATATTTGACACTAATGTAGACTGACCTCCCAGCTCAGTTGGTAGCAGCTCTGCCTTCTGCGCCGTAGGCCGTGGGTTCGATCCCCACCGAGAACAAATATTTGTGTGGTGTACGCAGATTTTTGTTCTCTGTCTGGGTGTTATATTGTATTCTACGTATGTATTAAAAAAAAATGTATGGAAGTACTATATCAGCTCTCTATAGTTCCCATAACACAAGCTCTGCTTAATTTGGGGCTAGTTAGTATTGTGTGAATTGTCCACAATATTTAAATTTAAAATGTATTCCAACTTTTTAAGTTTCACGAGATGCCCGTTTCCCTTCACCGTACTAAACTCCTACAGCCCTACTTATAAACGCAATTTAAATTTAATCATTGCTTAAAGTTAGACCTGTCACTGTTTGTCATTACCCAGTGGTAAGAGATGGCAATAGTTTAACCACTGTTTATCTTTTGACATATTTTTATAAGGCCACTAATATATTGCAAATATTTTTTTACAGGGAAAAACTTATTAGTGCTCTGCCGGATTTTAACACACGACCTTAGGATCGGAAGGTGGGGCTGCTACCGTGTACTGGTGATCTACTGTTTTTTGGCCCAAATAACTAATCGACACCGTCAAAGAGGTTAGAGACCTACGCAGCAAAGAGTTTATTAGTCTATGGTCACCGCGTACAATATAAAAAAAAAGATTAAGAAACTCCTTGCAGGGATTTTTTTACTCATTTGTCTAAACGGGTTGGTTGGTCCAACGACTCAACGGATTCAAAAACAAAAGACATAATTTTAGAGACAACAAGGTCTGTTCAAAAACAGTGCTTGAGTTTGAGTCGAGCCCTTTCAAGCATTGATTTTTCGACAGTTCTCCATGGAACAAATTTCAAAAATCTATACTTGAGGCTCGACTCAGACACAAACACTGTTGAATACAGGCAAACCATGATAGTTTCAAAAAGTTATATCGAAAATAAGCTAGTCATTCGTAACCCAAAATATTTCAGTAAGTGTGAGTGAATTAATTATGAAATAAGCACATTATTGTACAAAAAACCTCGGATGCCCATTTCTGATCCAGTTACATCATAAGCATCAATTTCGCAAAACTACGTTCGACAACGACTCGAAACCAGTCGAGCACACTTCAACTTTCTAGGGTTGTCGGTCGCATCTCCACTCTACTGACCAGATTGTGGTGTGTTTTGAAAGAAAGAAAATGCATTTATTTTGGACACAGAACACAATATAAACACAGCACAAACAGAGACATTTAACAAGTATAAGAAAACAGTTGAAAATACAAAATTAAGAGTTTTTGTTCAAAAACGCAATTTTGTTCAAACAAACAGCGACACAATTTTTATTTTTGGTTCAGTCTTCATTGACCCTATTAAAAATAAGTATTTTTTTTTGTTTAATAACACTGCTGTTTACCTAGATATTTTATAATATGTGACTCTAGATTTTTAGGAGAGAGAATACGTTGGTGAGATGTTTTCCACGTTCACGTGAAAGCAAATGACTGCCAAAATCCGGGCTAGCAACGTTTTGGAAAAATCCTTGGTTTTGCAATGAGTCATTTAGTCTAAATAACTTTTGATGTTATTCTGATCGATTAATTAGGGTGTAACGATCAGGTAAAAATGTTGGATAATGCCACTAAGTTGACCTTAATACTGGGTTTTAGAAAATCAGGTTTCTGTGTCATATTAAACTCTGACCAAACAACGTAGCAGCCCTAAAGTTACGCAGCGAAAGTATTGCACAAGCGATGAGTTCATACGTGACCATAAGACGTTATAAAACCTACAGGTTTTACTTGTATGCTCCATCACTCCAAATTATCCATCCTACTTGTTCTTATGCGTTTCCATTTCATTTAATATCATACCTACTAAAATTATCCTAGTAGATGTCCTGAAACATTTATAAAATTGTACCTTAAGTATACCATCATAAAGTATACCAAATCTCCAGGAATATCTAAAAAAATAAGCTGTAGGAGTAATATGAGTCGTCACTATATTTTATTTATTTATTTAATTTAATTAATTAGAACGGTCTGGGAACAAATTACGCTAATTAATGGGTAAATTATATTTTGTCATTTTAAATACCTACATAATTGATTTTACATTAAAGAACATAATATATGTCATGGTAATCGATTGAGCGCTGTCAAAAAATCAAAATGGCGAAATTAAAAAGGGCGATTCTAATGGATTAACAAAAAAATAAACAAGCAATGCTTAAAAGCGAGCTTTCAGATGGTCTAAGTCGCAAAATGGCAATTATTGGATAACCCATTTAAAAAAACCCACTAACTATGTCAAATCAACAATCAGCTTTCTGTTACAGTCTTTAAGTTTCAAAATCTCTCATTCTCCAATCCACGAATGAGATTTTTATGTACTCATTCTGTGGGTAGCGTGGGTATTCTGTGGCTCTTCGAATTTTAAATATTCAGTTTTGGAACGAGGCCTGGTAACCCTGACATATTGTTTTTAAAATCGTGGGTGCATTTGCATTATGCTACTGGCTGTATGTATGTTAATAGGATTTGAGTAGAATTGTTTTATATCCGTCTTCTTATTTGTTTATTATACGTTTATTGATCGGCAAAAAATATCTTTGATTCCTAATTATAATTAAACATTACAGTATTGACACATGACCTATGTCTAATTAAACCTAGGTCAATTTATTTAGGTGCTAATTTGACATCCGAAGGTTAGGTGTTCATATAATCTGTAGCTGGTTATGATGTCATCGATGCATAAATGTGTATGCAGTAATTACCTTTGTATTTATGTATATTTTATGATGATGAGGCGGCCGCTTTGGCACAGAGTCTAATCAGCTGAGACGCTAGAAGTATTGTCTCATTCCTGAGGATTTATATTTATAATCAGCAATTTATATTTGTTTCGGTACATACTTATGTGTTGTTAACATCAAGCGGTCGTACTTTTTATATTCACGTTATTTTTTTTTACTTTTGTTCGCCAAGCTTAGGCTAAAGGCCTAAAAACATTCTGCTTGGGTTTTGTCCACAGCATAAGTACACACTCGTACTTTACCGCTGGTGATGTACGTGCTGGCTGTCAGATTCCGATTAAATTCGATATTCAAATTTCGAACTATGTATTGAAATTCGAAAAGAGTTCGGATTAAAGTTTGCATTGAAAGTTATACATAAAATAGGTACGTGAGTTCACTATCAAACTAAGAGGTCGTTATCATCATCATCAGCCTGAAAGTCCACTGCTGGACATAAGCCTCCCCTACACATTTCCAGGAAGAACGATTCTGAGCCCATTCCATCCACCGACTTCCTGCGATCTTAACAATGTCGTCAGTCCATCTGGTGGGTAACTAAGAGGTAATGGTACAAAAACATCGCGGGCATCTCAGGCATAGTTTACAATAACGCTTAAAAGAAACAGTAACAAGCAAACAGAACGGTAACGAGACAACGGCATCAATGACCGCCGTCACCGTTCCGGGTCGGTGCTTCACCAACACCACCAGGTGGACACCTGCTACGACGCTGTCGTGACTGGTCTGATCTAATCATGAACGCTGTCAAACACGAATATTGTGGATGAAAGAAAATTGGTATCAATTTGGAGCTCGTATTCCAGATTTGAAATTAAACTGAAACATAGAATAACGCCAATTTTTTTTGGCAGATTTGCATGTATTCTTTTTTTTTCAACCACCAGTGTGGTTCATGTATGTGTTGTGTGGTCAATGTGTGTGTGTGGATCATTTAGTTAAACCTGTTTTTATGAGTAACTAAGCGTTCCTGTTCATGTATAGTTCTGAACCAACTAAGTACATAAAATAAAAAGGTTGTGTATTCGCTAAGAGGTTTTCAACTAGGACTTTCATTTCTTTGTTAACAAGATTTCGTCGTCTAATAGTTTACTTTGTTACAAAACTATTTACTTTACTGAAAGCTGCCATGACCCAAATAAATATTAATGAGTTTGTTTCAATAAAACACCTTTAAAAGTAACTCCGCTGTACTCGTAAACTAACGCCCACGCACTGAACGGTCATTCTTAACGATTTATAGCGATGTAAAAGTTTCAAACGATCTTTGTGTGATCCCAAGGTGTAGGTACATCCTTTGAAAAAAACGGCGCAACAAGATTATGGCATGTGCACAAAAAAAATGCTCAAACATGAATCAAAAATTACGGACAGCACCACCTGATGTTAAGTGGTAACCATCGCCTATAACAAAGCATTGCCTCGTAGGTCACGCACGTCAGGAACGTGCCCTATGATGCACTGCTCTGCGTCCATCAACTTGAGGATGTGTATTGTATTCTCAGTATGTATTTAAAAAAAACTACACCCCAATCCCATCAAGATCGGGTTCCCATTTTACAAGCTCTGCGTGGTCTGGGGCTTGATAGTGTTGTGTGGATTGTCCACAATAATATATAAAGTATTTTTCATTGGTAGGTACGATGAAAATTGAGTTCATGTTCATAGGTAAACCATATAAAATATTACCTATCATATGGTATAATGTGAAAACTCCTCCCATTCCAACGTCAGTTTTAGAAAATTGAATTTAGAAAACGATAAAATAACGACAAATCAAAAAATTTAATCTTCTGCCGTACATCTTCCACCACCGGTTTCTGTTTCCAGTGGCCTTCAAATACATTTTTTTTAACAAATTCCTGATGTAAACTGGAAAAATAAATTATGTTTGCGTTTTGGTTTGTATTGATGCCCAACATACGAATTAGCTGTTAAATGTAAATAATTGAGTATCTATCTAAATGATTTTTGAATAGATTTAATTAATATTTGAGTAAGGCATGATCTTGGTTTCATAATAGGTACGGGTAAAGATTTTTAATATCAAATCGAATCAAATGTTTATTCAGTAGCTTAATCTATTGTGACATTACATGCGTTTGAGATCTCCTCAGAAATACCTGTGTTAGGAGATCCCGCTCTTTCATGACAATATTCTTTGAGACTAAGTACCAACATTATTAAACAAAAAATTATAGGTACATACCTACAAAAAATTTAGTTACAATATAATATATCTTAAGTTTAAATATAAATAGGTACATAGTAATTGCATCTTATGATGCACAGATCAGAATTGTCGAAACGTTTGCTGATAAACAATAGTTTGCAGGATAGTCCGTACAGTCGAATAAGGATTCCACACTTAGCTTTTCGCAAAAAAAGTAAACCTATACAATGCACCTATTGCTGCAACCAAACAGATAGGCCACATAAAATGAAGGCCATACAAAAAAGTATCGTTGCAAAACTCCAACTTCATAAAAACATCGATAATCAACAGGCTTGTGATAAAAACAAAGGTTTCGCGAATCAATCGACTCACCTTGATAATCCGTGTTTAGACAGCTGGTGCAGTCAACAAAAGAAAAAACAGCACTTGAAAACTATCGATAATAACTTTATCGATAGCAATTAGTTACGTCACAAAACTTTTCACTCGAATTCGGGATTCAAAACAACACTGGCTGGAAAACTTTGGTCCGAACTATTTCGATTTGAAAATCGAACGCGTCCGTGCGCTCGCGTTTGCCGCGCATACACTGACAGATCATTGGCGGCCATTTTCTTGTGGGGGGAGACCGAAATAGGAAATAAAGAAAAGAAGGCTTTACGGCCGTAGTAACTGGCACTCATCTGTGACCTGGCTAGTTTAGCGAAGGCGAAAAATATGGGATAGGCGTGCGTAGGATTGCGAGGGCGATTGTCGAAGGACTTGCCATAATAGTAGATACAATTATTTGAGTACATTCCTCGCTGGTATAATATGTGATTGAAGATAGTAGCAGTAGCAATTCAAAGAATCTACCTACGAACTTATTCATTCGTTTATGGGCTGTTTTTTTCATCTATAAGGAATAATACTATTCGTCTAATAAAAAATGCTAGTGCTTGTTTTTGACAAGCTTAAAAAAGAGTTGGATATACTTAGTTAGTTTTTACTAACTATAAATTTTATGATGGATGAAGGTAACCCAAGATCGTGGTGAATGACTAGAGCAAAGAGAGACCTGTTTCTGTTTTGTGCCTATGCCCAGCAGTGGGTTACGTCGGGCGGATGATGATGAACTGTAGATTGAAAATTCTCTCAAAAGAGAAGACTGGTAGGTGCAGTCTACACCTTTTTCTTAAAGTAAAAGTTCAACCTTTGTTTTAAAGTCCGTTTTATAAACTATTCTGATCTGAATTAGACTTTTTTTAAACCTGTTTTGTAAAAATAAGAGGTAAAAAAACCCATACGTCGCAAACATCTTTTTCGTTAATAATGAAAATGTGGCTAAAAAGGGAAGCATTATCAAGCCGCTATTTGATTCGAATTTTATAAATTTTAATTTTTCAAGCTATTATGAAAGAAAATAAACATAGTACCTAACATCAGTGTAGGAGTTTTAACTAGAGCTTTACGTAAGCTCAGTTTGGAGTAAGCTAGCGCCATCTATCTGCTGTCTACTTTAATAAATCAAATATTTGTGAGTATTAAGATACGCTTCGCGGTAACTCTAGTCTACCTACACAGCATAGTTTGACCGATATCCAAGAGATGGCGTGCGTTTAAAATCCACGCATGTTGCATTTTTAACTTAGTACCTAGGAGTTGTACGGGTATCGGATCCTTCTTGTTCTTGTCACTATTTAACCAGTGTGGTGAAAGGATTTTAAAGGTGCCTCTAAGTCTAAGAGACTCAAGTCTCGACTTGGTCGACCTAGGGTCCGACCAAAATACAGACTGCCAGATGCCCCCCGTGTAGTCACCTGCGCTAAACAATTTATGTTTGCTGTAATACAATAAACAGGCGTAACTACCTACAGAACCTACCTCACCAACATCGGCCTGAGAAGTCTGCTGGAGATATGCCTCTCCAATACCTTTCCAGGATAAACGAGAAACTTTTGACCTATGAAATTGACCAAAATGTTTGCATAGGTTCAAAGTGAATAAGTTCGATCAATATAAAAAAAAAAGAACTAAAGGTGTTGCCGCGCAAACTCCAACAAAATGGTCGCCGATTTGCTTTAGGCGCGTAAATCTAAAAATACATTTAGGCCCGTATTCTGAAACAGTGCTTAGGTCTGAGTCGAGCCTCAAGCACAGATTTTTGACACTTTTCAATGGAGAACTGTCATAAAATCTATGCTTGAGGCTCGACTCAGACTCAAGCGCTGTTTCGGAATACGGGCCTACTGTACCTGGAAGATTTTGAACCTAGTAGAATTTTAGCCAGTGACTTTTTGGTGCATTCGTGTATTTTATATTTTAGTGTGTGTTTTTTCTTTAGGTATTTGAATGGAAATTAATATGAAATGGCATTATAGATGACACACGGCGCGTTGAACTCTTTTCTATGACAAAATGCCGGTGCCTTCAAGAAAAATATCAAGGTCGTTGAAATAATTTGTAATCTAAATTGGTAAAGTAGACAATTGATGGTAGGTATATCATTCTCAAATAATCTAAAGTTGGATTTTTACTGTGCCAGGGGATACAATTTGTGTGGCTGTTTCTGTTATTGGAAGGTAACTATAACAAACTGGTTTGGTAGCTAAGAATGGAAATCAGAATTTACCCAAAAAGGCAACATACACAACATTTTTAGGGTTCCGTAGCCAATTGGCAAAAACGGAACCCTTATAGATTCGTCATGTCTGTCTGTCTGTCTGTCTGTCTGTCTGTCCGACCGTGTCACAGCCATTTTTCTCCGAAACCATAAGAGCTACAGTGATGAAACTTGGTGAGTAGATGTATTCTGTAAACCGCATTAAGGTTTTTACACAAAAATAGAAAAAAAACTATAAATTTTGGGGGTCCCCATTCTTCAAACTGCAACTCAAAAAAAATTTTTTCGTCGAACCCATACGTGTGGGGTATCTATGAATAGGTCTTCAAAAATGATGTTGAGGTTTCTAATATAGTTTTTTTCTAAACTGAACAGTTTGCGCGAGAGACACTTCCAAAGTTGAAAAAAGTTGGTCCCCCCCCCTCTAACTTCTAAAATAAGGGAATGATAAAACTACAAAAAATATATGTTGTACATTACTATGCAAACTTTCAACGATATTTAGTTTGAACGAGATCTAGCCAGTAGTTTTTTTTTTATACGTCATAAATCGTAAACCGCAATTTACCTTTCGACGAACTACAAGAACCTGTTTCCTGTTTATTTTCTGTATATTATGTTACTTGATGCTACGGAACCCTTCATGGGCGAGTCCGACTCGCACTTGGCTGCTTTTTTTATTAAACCAAACCAACGGGTTTGAATTTGTGAATTTGTTCGGATTTATAAACAAAATGACCAATATTCTATATCCTACCAATAGTCTGAAAATATCCTACCCTCCCGCTAAAAACGGCCAAGTTCGTGTCAGACCATGCTAAGAATAGAGTCCCGTAGACGTATTTTTTTCTGCGATAAAAAACATTTCGTTGAATTAGAAAACCAATGAGGTCGTAAGAGTTAGTTCTAGACGTGTTGTTTACTTATTTTAGTTCATTTTGGGAAGTCGGTGGTAAAGAGGTTTCAAAATCGTTCTTCCTCGACGTATTTTTTTATAACGCTTTTATTAGCTTCACCTGTATGTATGTAACCGACCCCTTTGAGCTCGATTTTGTCCTACTTTTTTATCACAGAGCTTCAGGTATGTATCATTTTGATCCAAATAAGTTTTTCTAAGTGTTCTATTTTTTGCGAGTGGACTGCGAGTAGCCACGTCCCGCGCGCCCTCCCTTCCCCCTCACTCGCAGCGTGCCTGCACTCGCACTAATCACCTACACTCGCAGTGAATTGGACACTACTCGCACTACACACCTGCACTCGCACTAATCACCTACACTCGCAGTGAATTGGACACTACTCGCACTACACACCTGCACTCGCACTAATCACCTACACTCGCATTGAATTGGACACTACTCGCACTACACACCTGCACTCGCACTAATCACCTACACTCGCAGTGAATTGGACACTACTCGCACTACACACCTGCACTCGCACTAATCACCTACACTCGCAGTGAATTGGACACTACTCGCACTACACACCTGCACTCGCACTAATCACCTACACTCGCATTGAATTGGACACTACTCGCACTACACACCTGCACTCGCACTAATCACCTACACTCGCAGTGAATTGGACACTACTCGCACTACACACCTGCACTCGCACTAATCACCTACACTCGCAGTGAATTGGACACTACTCGCACTACACACCTGCACTCGCACTAATCACCTACACTCGCATTGAATTGGACACTACTCGCACTACACACCTGCACTCGCACTAATCACCTACACTCGCAGTGAATTGGACACTACTCGCACTACACACCTGCACTCGCACTAATCACCTGCACTCACACTAATCAAAGTGTAAACCAGCCTATATAGATTATACATTTACGTGAAATGCATTTTGTCACTTGGGTACCATTAAAAATCGAATTCATACAAAAACTCAGAAAACTGTTCATGTTACAATGACTATTTAATTTAAACGTTTTGTTTTTGCAATGATTGCTTTATAATTTCAGTGATAGTTCAAAAAATGACGCACTAAAATGACCACAATAAAAACTTACTCACAATAATATAGAAATATCGATATAAACTTTTTATTTCCTATGTTTTAATATACCTAGGAAATAATCGCAAATTGTTTATCAATTGACTAGTTTTTAAAATGCGGATGTTTGTTTGGTTTTACCACAGTAAGCTTAGAAGACATGCTTTTCTTGTATTTTTGTAAATATTCCACTTTTTTGTAAGATCTTTAATAGATACGTCAGACAGGTTTTAATTAAATTATTATTATTCAGACGTCGACATTTTTATTTAGAAGAACGCAAAGTCTTTTCGAAAATATTGTTTACTCAACGACGATGATAGATAGTGTTGTGTGGATTGTTTATAATATTTATTTGATTTATTTATTTATTTATAATACTTTTTATCAACAGACAGCGAAAATATATCCTTTTATTTTTATAAATCTCCAAACGGTACCCTAATTATGAAAGCTGCAAGGTATGTTAAGAAATCCCCATTTTAACGTATTTGTCTATCTGTCTGTATGTCTAAAAGTTCAGAGGGCTTAGTCCAAGTTTTGATGAATAAACTACATAATTATCATCAACCTATATTTTGTCCACTGTTTTAAAACATTTCAGAGTGACTTTGTGATTTATTTGAAGAAAAAAACTAATTTATGCTATGATCTTTTGGACACTGGTATTCCAAAATGCGCCAATAAACCCAGGCCTCCTGCCCTTCTTAGCCAATGTTTGTCGTTTTAGATCGTAATGGAACCAGCAGATGTCCTACCTGATATTGACTTGTGCCCTTCAACAATTACGTCACACAGATCACGTCCACAGAGGGCCTGCTTTTTGTGGCATTATTTTATGCTATGCCACAAAAGGCATGTAATTATTTGTGCCTATTTCATTCAAACAACGAAATGGGCTTAATTCTATAATGAGCTTATTTTCCGTATCTTATTAAATTAAAATTTGTTTATTCAGATGTCAACAAAGATCCATTCTTGAAGCTAACACATACCTACAATAATAAAATAAACCGAGACCTTTATTAAAAGGTCATATAGCTCGTAGAACTGTCAAACGTTGTGGAGTTAAGGTTCTCGAATAGCGACCACGAACCGGAAGACGTAACGTAGAACGCCCACCCATCCGACGGACCGAGAATTTTAGGATCGCGGGAAGTCGGTGGAAGGAGAGGGCTCAGAATCGTTCTTCATGGAAATGTATAGGAGAGGCCTATGTCTATCAGTGGACTTCTTATGCTGATGATTTTCATACCCTTCAAATTGGAACACAGCAATGCGAGTATCACTGATTGGCGATAGAAATAGGTATCCTCCTGCCCTTATCCCACGCTAAGTGGGGTGGACATCAATAGGTTTGCTTCTTCCACTCACCTCTATCATTCGTCATATCAGTGCTCACTCCTTTCCTGCTCATGTCGTCCATCTTTTCTTTGGTCTACCTCTTCTTCTATAACCACCATCCACATACATAGCCAACAATTTCCTTTGTTATATAACCCTCATCCCTCCGTATGACATGCCCATACCATGCCAACTTATTACTCTTCATCTTGTTCGTCCCTGGTGCCACTTTTAAACTTCCTTGAATATACCTACTCATTTTTATCCATCTTTGTCACACCACGCATCTATCGCGATAGAAATAGGTACGGTGGTAGTACTTCCCCTCTGCTACAAAAAGCTCTACTACAGTTACACTCTTAAAATAAGTGACCATACCAATTGGTATTAAATTGATTTTAATTATATAAAAAACGTTTTTATATTCCGACAGCGGTTTTTTTCCAAAGACGTGCTAATTGTGCAAAACGTTTTTGTTGTGCGAATGTTTTTTTGCTAATTATAAGCCTAAGTCTTTTTTAATAATACAATAATACACTCGTAAGGTGTCCGGCAAATGTCATTCACCTTTTCGGTGTCAACGAACACCTAAATTTAACAAAGCTCTTATGAACATTATACATAGGATCGTAAATTAATTGGCGAATTCTTGGGTTAGGTAGAAGTTCATTGTCTTCTTCTTTTTCAGACTGATGTGTTTATACATCACAAAATAAGTGGGTATTACCTACACCAATTAAAGCCTCAGTAAGCCTACCACAAGCTCTGTCTGGCTCTGGTTTTGAGTCTGTGCGAGTGCTCACTGGTTTTGAGTGTGTGTGACGTTTCGACGTCTAACTAACTACTATACTACTACTAACTATATTTACTTTATCCAGATAGAAAACACGTGAGCAGAACCAGTAAAAAATCTACACTTATATTCTAGAGAAGAATGGTTTGTATGTAACGAATAAACTGACCAACTACTGGACTGATTTCAAATATTTTCTTATAATAAACTCACTTTGACATGCCCCTATCTTCTTCTTGCCTTTATCCCACCTTATTTTTTTTTTGTTTGACTTTTTTATTTGCTGGCCTCTCTCGTTTCTGTGGCTATACAGCCACGAGAACGCAATGTGTACGATAGATGAAAGAGTTCTAAATTCAAACAGCACACCGTTTCATACAACATTGCCGGAGCGAGAACGCGCCGGGAAGTGATTTTGGTTTTTCAGTCTACGTAAATATGATACTTCGCGTGTTCTATATTCAAAAGTAATGAAAAATATATTTTCATTACTCATACTCTGAAAGTAGGTCTGAAGTTGCCTGAGGGGCCTAATTGAAAGTAAAACTTTCAGCCCTAGGGAGAATCGCTTTCTACTGACAGCTGTCAAATTATAAAAAAAAAACAAGTTCTATTTTATTCAACCATGTTCCAACTTTCTAAAGTCTTTCTAACTGCAAGGAGGTCGTTTAACCAAATTCCAACTTTTTATTCAGCAAGTAGGTTGGAAACCCATTACAACAGTAAGAAGTTTAAAAAGTCTAATAAGATAGCGCAATGTAAAATTTAAATTTAAATAACATAAAGATAGTATTAAATAAATAATATATCTTCTAAATTACTTGATTAATATATAGCTTCAACTATTTATTTAAAATAACATAGTTTTGACATTTACCATTTTTTAAATTATGAGAATGAAAATAATGGCTGAATAATGCTGGCGAGCCGAAGCCGAAGGCCCGCCAGAGAAAAAGAAAAAAAAAACCGGGAAGGCGGCAAATCAATCTTTATTTTCACATATTTCTCTTTCATGTATTTATTTTTACTTTCCTTGTATTCGTAATGAAAAGCACAGTGTTTACCTCGGGTGAAAGTCTTTTAAGTCCCTCAAGCTCCATTGGCGCCCTCGCTAACGCTCTGGCGCCAAACCCGTCTCGGGACTCAAAAAACATGACTTTCAACACTCAGGTAACAATGTACTATTGTGTACTATACCTATTTGTGTGAACGCAGATGTTTGTTCTCTGTCTGGGTGTTTTACTAGTATTCTAAGTATGTATTTACAATATGTATTATATCAGCTATCTGGTTCCTACAGTACAAGCTCCGTTTAGTTTGGGGGCTAGATAGTGTTGTGTGAATAGTCCACAATATTTAATTTATTTGTTATAGGTGAGGTCGGCACAACAAGTTCTCTTCTTCCATTCTCTTCTATTAGCCGTCATCATGACGTGTTCCTATCTATATTATAATAAAAAAATAAATAAATAAATATTGTGGACAATTCACACAACACTACCCAGCCCCAAACTAAGCAGAGCTTGTAATAAATAATATGGGAACCGGATAGCTGATATAATACTTGAATACATTTTTTTTTTTGTAAATACATACTTAGAATAAAATATAACACCCAGACAGAGAACAAACATTTATGTTCACCACACAAATATTTGTTCTCGGTGGGGATCGAACCCACGACCTGCGGCGCAGAAGGCAGAGCTACTACCAACTGAGCTAGAGGCCAGTCAAAAAAAAAAATATATTGAAAATCTTCGATGTGAAGGTAGCTACTTAAAACCCTTAAACACGTCACAGACTGGTATATACTAAGAGACTAGTAATTGTAGTATTGGTGGCATTTTAAGCATGTAGTTAGCCTTCACAGAGAAAAAATAATATTTTCTTTGTGTTTTAGGAACTTCCTACACAAGAAAAGAGAGTACTTATTTACTTACTGACATTTTAATATTTAAAGAAAGAAGTGATAATTCAGATCCTTTTTTTCCGTCTGCCACTGATTTGGATCAGTTGAGCGATCTCTAGATCGTTTGTAACGGTCTGCAGATAGCTCAACTGTTTCTTGTGTATTTTTTACACTTCGTAAATATTTATTTAAAATTATTTTGCAAATGTATTATTTCTTTAACCTTAGATCGTCACACTCGTAGACCTGTAATAATAATATATTTTATATTTACATAAATGTTAATTAATAACATGAACCTTGTCTAGACTTGTTAGGTATAGGTAGACAAAATAATTTAATAGCTATTACGTAGGAATGTACGCAAAAAGAATTTCATGCCTATATCCTATTTGCGTACATTTTTCTCCATTTTTTTCTTTTATCTTCTTGTTTTAAAAATTGTATAGTTTTTGTTGGTGTTTTTTAATAAATAGGACAGTGTGGTCACTAAGGGACAAAGCTCTTCTAATTTAAATAAAAAAGGGCTTTCCAACTTTAACGCAGAGTGAACTTTTAAGCTGATGACGTAGAAATGCCACTATAATGTATTCTTAATACATATTATTCTTCCGTGTATCTGGCTTGCAAATCCGGAATGTATACGTCACTGGTACCTTATACTATAGCAGTATGTACCACGATCCTTCATATCGACATTGACAATGAAGCAGTTTGCACGCTGCCCCTAAAAAGCAAATTTTCAAACAAACCTGTTTATCTAAATTTTGAAAATCTCTGTTTTAAGTTAAGGTTATAAAAATCTACAAAATTTATGAATTTGAATTGAAAATTATTTAAAAATTCAGTGAGAATAAATAGAAGACTGATCTAAGAATAATAAAAGTCGGGATTCAAAATGTTAGGGAAAGTGGTAGTGATGTTTATGGCAACACTGTGGATGACAGATCGGGTGTCTGCTATGTATAGTTCAAAGGCGATGGAAGGCTACCCTGTAGGATACCTAAGTGATTGTAAGTAGATTTCTATAAATATTTTACTTTTAATGATTGGCCTTGAATAAAGCTCTTTTGGCCAGCTTTGCTTTCTGCGTTGTGGGATTCGATCCCCAACAAGGACATTCATTTTGCTGGTGACTGTGTTTAGGTATCATAATATCAATTATATTTAATTCCAATGGGGGTTTAGTGGTAGTAACACTGCCTTCCGATTCGATCCAGTCGTGTACGCTTCCGTCTGGCACTGATTTGGATCAGTTGAGCTATCTCTAGATCGTTTGTAACGATCTGCAGATAGCTCAACTGTATCTTGTGTATTTTGTACATTTTGTAAATATTTGTTTAATTGTAAGTTTATTTGTGTAAATAAACATTACGATATTTTTACATAATATTGTTGGTTTATAAGTAATTATATTTAGAATAAATAACCCATTGTACCTATGGATTATGGATATTATGGATATGTTCGAAAAATGCATGTAAACAATGATAGTGCCCTCAAACGGTGAAGGACAACATCGTGAGGAAACCCATGGATTAGTCAGCTCTGCACGTATTGACCATGTCTTTCCTGTGGATTAGGCCGACTAAGGTGTCAGGATGGTATAGGTCCTGGGCAAGCCTATTCCATCTGAAATCTTGACCCAATCACTATAGCGTCCCGTAAGTAGGGGCATGAGTGATCAACAATTACCCCTGACGCTATATAAATCATCTACAATAGATGCAAAAGCCTGTTTACTTTTTTTAGAAAGAAAGAAAATTACATTTATCTGACATAAAGGCTCACACGCGAGACAAATACAATAAAACACACGAAACGGACAGTTGAAGACAACTTTTAGTACCAATTTAGTGCAATTTTTAATTAGTTTGGGGCTAGATGGTTGAGTCCAGATGTGATTATGCCCAGATTTATCATACTCCAAAATTCAAAAATAGTAGCGTTTAATGAAAAGTTTTGCACCTCTGATTACCCATCTTAGGTATAATTAGACTTGATCTAGACTTTTAGAGCATGTACTAGGTAAATGATAGGCATCAACAAATCTGAGAAGTTATCTACCATGCCTCATTCAAGCCCTGATCATTTTCTTTGAAATTGGAGCTAGAAAACAAGAGTAAAATTTTGTATTCGTTGGAGGAAATATCTTCCAAACAATACATACTTTTTGTTTGAAGTTCTTGAGTCGTAAATAACTAAACGAACAACAATAATAGCGTTATTTTGTACTTACATTGTTTTGTTGACAGGTAACATTTAATTACAGCAAATAAGGATAACCTTGTGTTTTTTGACAACATTTGTGGTGCATCTAAATATGTAGACCAATGTATCACTTGTACAGTCTGCTACGCAATTGGTAGATAGATAGAAAATACTTCATTGCTCACAAAAACTTAGGCACAGATAATGATAATATAAAAAGTTAAAAACTATGTCAACAATAGGCGCTCTTATCGCTAAACTGCAATCTCTATCAGGTAACCGTTGGATGGATATATACAGAGTGTGCATAGACCGTTGGTTGATATACCTACTTATTTTTTTTTATATTGTATACTTAAGTAAACATCTTTATTTACAAAGAGAAACATAAGAATAACACATTTACTTACAAGATATAAAAAAACACACAAAAAACAGATATATTTTTTATATTACTTGTTTAATCTAGTTAAACAACAATCTACAAAGTTAATATCGAAGGTCGAGAAAAATTATCTATCGATCGCGAACAACTTTTTGATTACATATTTTTAGTTACTATCCTTTTTAATCGACTTCAAATAAAGGAGAAGGTTCTCAATACGGTTGTATTTTTTTAAATGTTTGTTGTCGCATAACTTCGTCGTCTCAATTTCAATTTCAACTTCAATTTTAGTTTCAATTTCAATTTATTCCAGAACCACTTTGAAACTTAACTAAAACTTAAAATACTTAATCTAATAACTACTTATTTACACTAGCTAACATTTTAGGTTTTATAAGTGAATGTTTAATATTATATGATAGTAGGTATAGTAAATTATTTGTCTCAAGTTCGAAATCATGGCTACCATACAAAACCGCCATAAGCCACAATAAAAAGTAAAAAAAGAGTAGGTACCTATTAAGCCAGTAATGAAAAAGACCTTTCGGAGGTCAATGATCTGTGCCAGCGGGTTTAATATTCGATTGAATTAATTTAAAGTTTTCTCAATACGTTTGAGTAAAGCATTATTTTTTAACTCTCATCCAGTTTTTCCAGTTTAAGAAAAAAACTGAACATCTGTTAACTTCATAAATTTTCAACTGATCAATTATAAATTTATCTGAAAAGCCTTGCACACGTCTAAGCGTTCTGCGATGGCGATCTGGGTGTCGATTCTGAAAACACAAATCACTCAAGCGATCGCGTAAAGCGATGTGAGTTGTCAATTTTTGTTTAATAAATTTGAAAATGGAACGCGGATTCAGCGATCACTCGACGATCACTCAATCGAACCGTGTTGCTCAAGCGACCGGGTAAATCGATGTGAGTTGTCGATTTATGTTTGATAAAATTGAAAATCGAACGCAGATTCAGCGATCACTCAATCGAGCCGTGTTGTCGAAATCGACCTGTGAGACGCTGTCAAATATGACAACGTCATTTGATAGCGTTTCACATGGTTTCACAGACCACTTTAAGGCCAGGATATTCGAGCGCAGTAGGCATTTAGCGCTACCTCAGCCCCCCCATGCTAAGCGCGCGACGTAATTATTTACGCGCTCGGCAGGCCGTGCGCCACTGACCGCGTACGATAACTTAGTGCCACAGTATAGAAAACCAAGCAGTAGTTAGGTATGATATTTACTTACTAACTTCAGTTAGGTAGTATTGTAGATAGTATTGATAACATATTACCAGTATTTTTGTTACATATTGTGTGTAGATATAGGTACAGTCACAAAGCTAAGTAATAAAAAAAATTAGAATTAGTCCAACTAAAAAGTACTTTGGTTTCGTGTGGCACATACAACTATTCGATCCAGCAACGAGAACATAGAGGTAAAAAATACAACTAGTACAAGTAACAATTATATTTATTTTGTAAAACGACACATACTTCTGCCTACAATACGTAAATTTTGAAAATGTTATTTTTATACTATATTATATAAAAAATATTTTTATTTCGTATGGCACATATCACTTTTTCATTGCACATACTCGGAAAGTAGGTCTGAAGTTGCCTGAGGGGCCTAATTGAAAGTAATACTTTCAGCCCTAGAGAGAATCGCTTTCTACTGACAGCTGTCAAATTATAAAAAAACAAGTTCTATTTTATTCAACCATGTTCCAACTTTCTAAAGCTATTTCTAACTGCAAGGAGGTTATTGAACTAAATTCTAACGTTTTATTCAGCAAGGAGGTTGGAAACTCATTACAACGATTAGAAGTTTAAAAAGTCTAATTAGTCCGCGATGTAAAATTTAAATTTAAATAACAAAGATAGTGGGTATTAAATAAAGAATATATTTTCTAAATGACTTTATTATTATTTAGCTTCAACTATTTCTTTGAAATAACATAGATTTGCGAAAAAAAATATGGGGGCTTTGTGCATCTGCACAAAGTTTACGAAATTGTACATTTCTACAATTTGATGAATTTTAGTAGGTAGGTAGGTATACCTACCTACTAAAATTCATCAAATTGTAGCTGCCTAGGTTTGCATGGACCAAACTGACCACGAGGTTGGATTGGACTATGAATTATATCCAATTGCTTACTTGGACCTGGCTGCATAGGTACGTCATTATTTTCGTCATTTTCTTTTAAAATTATATCACGTATTGGCATACCATAATTACCAGTCACCTTATATAAGTAATAATAAATAACTAGCCCCGCGACTTCGTACGCGTGGACTATTACCTAGTTATAAAACATAAACTATGTGATAGGTGAAAACTAAAGCTACAGAATACTGAAATTCTCATCCAAATCCCTCCAGTAGTTTTCTAATCAAACAAAAATTACAAAAACCGCATCGGTAAGCGTAGTGCGGAAGCGCTGTAACAGCCATGAAAGAAAAGGAGACAGTGTTAGTGACATTAAAAAAAATGCAGCCAAGTGCGAGTCGGACTCGCCCATGAAGGGTTCCGTAGCATCAAGTAACATAATATAAAGGTTCTTGTAGTTCGTCGAAAGGTAAATTGCGGTTTACGATTTATAACGTTTAAAAAAAAACTACTGGCTAGATCTCGTTCAAACCAAATATCGTTGAAAGTTTGCATAGTAATGTACAACATATATTTTTTTTAGTTTTATCATTCTCTTATTTTAGAAGTTAGAGGGGGGGGGACCAACTTTTTTCCACTTTGGAAGTGTCTCTCGCGCAAACTATTCAGTTTAGATAAAAACAATATTAGAAACCTCAACATCATTTTTGAAGACCTATTCATAGATACCCCACACGTATGGGTTTGATGAAAACATTTTTTTTTAGTTTCAGTTTCAAGTATGGGGACCCCCAAAATTTATAGTTTTTTTCTACTTTTGTGTAAAAATCTTAATGCGGTTCACAGAATACATCTACTCGCCAAGTTTCATCAGTCTAGCTCTTATGGTTTCGGAGAAAGATGGCTATGACACGGTCGGACAGACAGACGGACAGACAGACAGACAGACAGACAGACATGACGAATCTATAAGGGTTCCGTTTTTGCCATTTGGCTACGGAACCCTTAAAACAATTGTAGGTAGGTAACTAGTTTTTTCGTGTGCGCGAGCTGCATGCAGCTCGCGTGTCGGTGTGCTACTCCCAGTTTTACATAACACTTGCACTTAAAAAACCCCAAAAAGTAGTAAAGAAAGTCCTAAGGAACCCTAAAAATGTCAACATTATCAAGCTCCTAGGTGTAGTTGAAACTCCAATCAAAGTACTAAGGAACCCTAAAAGTTGTTTATTTTATCAAGTTCCTCAATGTAGTAAACCCCAATCAAAGTCCTAAGGAACCCTAAAAATGTTAACATTATCAAGCTCCTAAGTGTAGTTGAAACTCCAATTAAAAGCCTAAGGAACCCTAAAAGTTGTTTATTTTATCAAGTTCCTCAATGTAGTAAAACCCTAATAAAAGTCCTAAGGAACCCTAAAAATGTTATCATTATCAAGCTCCTAAGTGTAGTTGAAACTCCAATCAAAGTCCTAAGGAACCCTAAAATTGTTTACATAATCAAGGTCCTAAGTGAAGTAAAATTCCAATTAAAGGCCTAAGGAACCCTAAAAGTTGTTTATTTTATCAAGTTTCTCAATGTAGTAAAACCCCAATCAAAGTCCTAAGGAACCCTAAAAATGTTAACATTATCAAGCTCCTAAGTGTAGTTGAAACTCCAATCAAAGTCCTAAGGAACTCTAAAAATGTTTACATAATCAAGGTCCTAAGTGAAGTAAAATTCCAATTAAAGGCCTAAGGAACCCTAAAAGTTGTTTATTTTATCAAGTTCCTCAATGTAGTAAAACCCCAATCAAAGTCCTAAGGAACCCTTAAAATGTGAACATTGTCAAGCTCCTAAGTGTAGTTGAAACTCCAATCAAAATCCTAAGGAACCCTAAAAGTCGACCACTTAATCAAATTCCTCAATGTAGTAAAACCCCAATCAAAACCCTAAAGAACCCTAAAATTGTTTACATAATCAAGGTCCTAAGTGAAGTAAAATTTCAATTAAAGACCTAAGGAACCCTAAAAGTTGTTTATTGTATCAAGTTCCTCAATGTAGTAAAACTCCAATAAAAGTCCTAAGGAACCCTAAAAATCTTAACATTATCAAGCTCCTAAGTGTAGTTGAAACTCCAATCAAAGTCCTAAGGAACCCTAAAAGTCGACCACTTAATCAAATTCCTCAATGTAGTAAACCCCAATCAAAAGAGAGCACTGGTGGTCTAGTGGTAGTGACCCCGCCTTCCGATCCGAAGGTCGTGGGTTCAAATCCACTCGTATACCAATGAGTTTTTCTGTTGAAAAATGTATGTGCACCATGCCAGTACTCTCAAAACGGTGAAGGAAAACATCGTGAGGAAACCGGCGTGTTGTAGAACCTAAAAAAGTTCGAGCAACACGTGTCAAGGGTCACGCAAAAAGGGCCCACTAGCGGCCTACTTGCGGAAAAAACCTGCCCGCACATCAAGTGCGGATGATAAAACTTGCCAACTTGCCAACCCCAATCAAAACCCTATTCGGAACCCTAAATTTTACGTAAAGCCGAATCCTCAACGGGTCGGAACCGCTAGAAGGGACCTTGTCGCGCGACCTACAAGCAGGTCCAAAATGAAGTAAAACGGCAAACATAGGAGGAAAGGGTTCTGGGGGGCTAAGGGCGTCACAGCACGGCTCGCTTCGCTCGCCGCGCTGTTCTTCGTAGTCGCGTGGCGGCTCGCTTCGCTCGCCGCAACGCTCTCCCCTGATTCAGGTAGGGGGGTTCTGGGGGGCGTAGGGAGGTCACAGCACGGCTCGCTTCGCTCGCCGCGCTGTTCCCCATGGTCGCATGGCGGCTCGCTTCGCTCGCCGCAATGCTCCACTCGAAAATAAATGGTCAAAAATAGGGCATTTTTAGGTTTTTTTAATAATAAAGGGGTCTGAAGGGGGGAGGGGGGCAAAATTTATTTTGCTTTCAAAATAATCTCACCTTCCCTACATGATCCAAAAAAAAAAAGTCTCGCAAGTCACTCCGCTTGGAAGATACGAAAGGGGGGGGAAAAAAAGGGATAGGAGGGGGGAAGTTTTTTTTGTTCCTTCAATTCAGGAAGAAACCCTCTATACGAAACCCCAATCGAAACCTTCCTATCTCGACGGCATCCGGTAGCACTCTCAAAAGGGGGGGTCCTGGGGGGCAAGGGGGGCAAAATTTTTTGTACAATCAAAATCACTCTAGACCCTCTTTACGTTGCCCATTAAAAAATTATGCAGGACCTCTCCGTTGCAGAGCCCCCCTGAGGGGGGAGTTCCGGGGGGGCAAATTCCGGGGGGGTCACAACACGGCTCGCTTCGCTCGCCGCGCTGTTCCCCGTGGTCGCATGGCGGCTCGCTTCGCTCGCCGCAATGCTCCGCACGAAAATAAAAGGTCAAAAATAGGCCATTTTTAGGTTTTTTAAATAATAAAGGGGTCTAAAGGGGGGAAGGGGGCAAAATTTTTTGTACAATCAAAATCACTCTAGACCCTCTTTACGTTGCCCATTAAAAAATTATGCAGGACCTCTCCGTTGCAGATCCCCCCTGAGGGGGGAGTTCCGGGGGGGTCACAGCACGGCTCGCTTCGCTCGCCGCGCTGTTCCCCGTGGTCGCATGGCGGCTCGCTTCGCTCGCCGCAATGCTCCGCACGAAAATAAAAGGTCAAAAATAGGCCATTTTTAGGTTTTTTAAATAATAAAGGGGTCTAAAGGGGGGAAGGGGGCAAAATTTATTTTGCTTTCAAAACAATCTCACCTTCCCTACATGACCCAAAAAAAAAAGTCTCACAAGTCACTCCGCTTGGAAGATACGAAAGGGGGGGGAAAAAAAGGGATAGGAGGGGGGAAGTTTTTTTTGTTCCTTCAATTCAGGAAGAAACCCTCTATACGAAACCCCAATCGAAACCTTCCTATCTCGACGGCATCCGGTAGCACTCTCAAAAGGGGGGGTCCTGGGGGGCAAGGGGGGCAAAATTTTTTGTACAATCGAAATCACTCGTGACCCTTTTTACGTTCCCCATTAAAAAAATATGCAGGACCTCTCGGTTGCAGAGCCCCCCTGAGGGGGGGGGTTAAGGGGGGACAAATCTCAAAAAGTCGGAATTTTCCCCAAGTCACCTTTACCCCCTCTACACGTTTCCATAAAAAAAACCATACCTTCCCCTCCACCATCAAGGAGAACAATCATGTCAATGAGTGAGTGGTAAAATAAAATAAATTGTGTTGCTTACTTATATTTCCGTAAAACAAAGTTAATTGTACTTACTGTTACAATTTTATACTGTGACGGCAAACAACAATAATAATTTATCGTATATTTTGCGGGGAACGTAGCGAGCTAGCAACAGCGACACAGGTCCTACCTCAAAGACGCCTGGCCGGCTACTGAAACGAAGCGCGCGGGCCGCATTATTACATAATATCTTGTTAAAACAATAAAAAACTGTTTTGAGAAAAATGAACCGTAGAATATTCTTCGTAATTTCATTGCCTATTTTTTGACATGTTTTTCGGGAGTAAACGTTGGGTCTACTTCAAGTACGACTTAAAAAAACGATCAAAAATTCGCGAAATAGGGAGTTTTCGCGATTTTTTTTGATCGAGCAAAGTTGACAATATCGTGTTTTGAACCATAGAATAATCAAGAATATTTATTAAACTACAACATATATTTTTATCAGATCAAAACAAATAATATTTGATTGTTTAATGTTGAATCAAAAATAAGTCGATTCTGAGAGTCTTGGTCTTAATAGGTAGCTAAGCATTTGGCTGCCATCACACCTGATGGAAAGTGAGGATGCAGCCTCAGATGGAGCATGCTTAGCCATAATCCACCTGTTCACTCTTGTCTTGAAAACTCCCAAATTATAGCTTTCCGGAAATACTGACGCCAGTAGAGAGTATCACTCTTTGGCAGTTCGTACTGTAAAAGTGTTTTCTCTCCATTGAACTCATTATAATACCTACTTCTTCTTAACGTGTCACTGGCTCTTTCAAAACCAGTGTGATGAAAGAATTTTAAGTGCGTATTGACGTATTATATTATTTTATACCTACAGGTTAAGAGAAGGTTTTTTTTGGTAGGTACTGACAGAATGTCAACTGACTTGACTCTCATGTCGAAATGTCAGACAGGAGTCGCAAAAAAAGAACAAAGTTTCCGGATCTATGATTATGTAACTAGCGACCGAGGTCCATAACTATAAAAAAAAGCGGCCAAGTGCGAGTCGGACTCGCCCATGAAGGGTTCCGTAGAAACAAGTAACATAATATAAAAGTTCTTGTAATTCGTCGAAAGGTAAATTGCGGTTTACGATTTATGACGCATAAAAAAAAACTACTGACTAGATCTTAATATTGCTTATTATTGCTGCCAGCCTCTAATTTATTATTTATTGTATTTATTAAGTTGCACCAACCAAGTGAACACCAATCTAAAAACAATATCTGGTATGCTAAATGTCACCTCAATTATAGGAGCAAACGACATTTTAAATATCAACGACAATAACAATTTATTACAATTAAACTATTTAAAACAAGAGAATCAAAGTTATAAAATAAAAGATACTAACATTAAGAATATAAAACAAAGGTCAATCCAAAGTAAAGGTAAAGGTAAATGCTGTCCATCCAAAGGTTGTCTGGAAGAGATCGCTCGTAGCGATAAGACCGCCCATTGTGCTTCGCTATAGTTTTAGTTTTTCGCTATGTGTAATGTCCTATTTTTGTGGTGTACAATAAAGTGTTATCTATCTATCTATCTATCTGTCAATAAATAGGTCTCTTAGTACAAAAAGTAACGTTAACGTTAAGCTATAGTTTATTTTTATGTTACTTAAACTAATGTATTGTATGTCATCCTTATTATTATTATTATTATTATGAGCCTGTGGTGTCCCACTGCAGGGCAAAGGCCTCCCTTCCTTCTCTCCAGTCGTCGGGAAACTACCTCGCGGTAGACCACGGCAAAGATGGAGGGATGAAATGGACGCCTATCTTAAAGAATGGTCCAAAGTGGCACTAAATGTCATCTTTATGTAATTTTGTAATTTTTATTTGAATTCTTACGTGTACCTACAATTTGTGTCCTAATAAACATTTGCATTTGTATTAACGTTTGACAGCTTCCCTGTCGCAAGTCGGTCGTGATTATCATAATTTGACTGGCCTCTAGCTCAGTTGGTAGTAGCTCTGCCTTCTGCGCCGTAGGTCGTGGGTTCGATCCCCACCGAGAACAAATATTTGTGTGGTGAACATAAATGTTTGTTCTCTGTCTGGGTGTTATATTGTATTTTAAGTATATAATTACAAAAAAAAATAAAAAAATGTATTCAAGTATTATATCAGCTATCTAGTTCCCATATTACAAGCTCTGCTTAGTTTGGGGCTAGGTGGTATTGTGTGAATTGTCCACAATATTTATTTATTATTTATAATTAGGGAGCGTGTGTCGATCTCACGTCCTCGGGCTCCTATCAAAGTGCACACAACCAATATTAGCTTTCGATACAGACTTCCTCCAACCTTGTGTACGCAAATATTGGGCATTAAGGCAAATAAGATCAGTACGCACTGCGTCATCTCCCTGTCATGTCACTGTCAATAGTTGATGAGTCTTCCATCAGAACACTGTCGAGTCACAATAGGCATGACGACAGTAATCAAGTATCGCCAAAATATTTATCTGATCTAATGAAAAAGGATTCAAAGATTTTGAAAAATGTATTTATTATCTTATTTATGTCGAGATTAATCATTTAATTGTTAAAATAAATCTTCAAAATACAACAATCCGCCATGATGGCTTAAACACCGGTCAGAGCGAATTACGTCACGGCTATATAAACGTCATTCTGATTTAGTACAAAAGCACCAATGTTTACTGTTGATATATATAGCCGTGACGTAATAACAGATGCCATGACACCAGCGAGCGTTTTGGCGTGAATTTGAAAATTTAAAGGGTTTCCGCCAAATCCCATAGAAAAAAACCCCAGTCCCGGCGCAAAAGAATTGTATCTCAGATTTTAGATAATCATTAGTAGAAACAATATCAGGTGTCGCTATTTCCTGATTTCGTGGCTAACATGTTTTTTTTACCCAGAGAAGTTTCATAGACGCTACATGCAAAAATGACACTTTTTAGGAAAAACTTCGTGTAACTGTGCTAGTTGACATTGAATTGGCAAAAAATTAATAAAACACATAATATAAACACATTATCACTTAGGTATGTAATATAATGTACCTATACCTATTATTTCATTTTTTGAAAAACTTTATTTTACTGATTAATTCACTCATTTACGACACACACGTGTGGATAATTGCAAAAAATGAATATAATAGGTATGTATTGTCCGTATTATAAAAAAAATATAAAAAAAATGCGTACGCACTGATATGTATAGCCTGCATCATACTTATATACATTTTGTAGTTATATTTATTTTATAAGGAAAATAATCGCCTTTAAAAGCTGCCTTTAGTAATCGGGGTGACTATGTTTCTCCCTTAAACAAATTGAGTGGGAGCGAGAGCACGCTCACTCACGTCACAAGCCCTTATTGAATTCTGAGAAACGATAATGAAAACCTATTGTAATATTAATAATATAACAGAGAAAAGTTAAACCCCGATTACTCAAGGCAGTATTATTTTTCTTATAAAATAAAGATAACTACAAAATGTATATAAGTATGATGCAGGCTATACATATCAGTGTGTACGCATATGTACCTATTATATTCATTTTTTGCAATTATCTACTTGTTTATGTTGTTAACGAGTGAATTAGTACAGTAAATTGAAGTTTTTCAAAAAACTGGCGTAATAGGTATAGGTACATTATATTACATAATGTGATAATGTGTTTATATTATGTGTTTTATTCATTTTTTGCCAATTCAATGTCAATTAGCAAAGTAACATGAAGTTTTTCCTAAAAAGTGTCATTTTTGCATGTAGCGCCTATGAAACTTCTCTGGGTAAAAAACACATGTTAGCCACGAAATCAGGAAATAGCGACAACTAATATTGTTTCTACTAATGATTATCTAAAATCTGAGATACAATTCTTTTGCGCCGGGACTGGGGCAATTTTGGCGGAAACCCTTTAAATGAACTTTTATTGCACAAAAACCTTAATTTTCTACAGAAATATGATATATTTTAGACATAATAGATACTTCTGAATATGATAGAAGAGATTTTGAAAATTAGTCGTCATGCCTATTCTTCTCCTTCTTATCGTGTCACTGATTTTTCGAACCAAGTGTGGTGAAAGGATTTTAAGTGCGCTTCAAAGAGGCTCCTTTCGTGCACTTGTCACATATTTTCGAACTTTTTAGGTTCTGCGATATGCCGGTTTCCTCACGATGTTTTTCTTCATGAGAGCACTGGCATAGAGTACATACATTTAAGGGCAGAAAAACTCATTGGTACACGACTTAATTTGAACCCACGACCTAAGGATCGGAAGGCGGGGCCGCTACCACTAAGCCACCAGCGCTCACTCACAATTGACAAAAATACAGTTTTAAAGAGCCATCATTTCAGCAGTCACTCATTTCTTACCCATGTCATCCATTTTTTCTTCGGCCTTCCTCTTCTATACACATACACGTTCATATCTAACACTCTTTTCGTTACATTGCCATTCTTCCCTTTGCATGACATGCCCTTAGCACGCTAAACTGTAAAACTGTATACCTACTGGAATGTCCGAAATATTTATTTTAATTGTTGAACCGAATTGCACTTGATGTGCGGGCAGGTTTTTCCGCAAGTAGGCCGCTGGTGGGCCCTTTTTGCGTGACCATTGACACGTGTTGCTCGAACTTTTCTAGGTTCTACAACACGCTGGTTTCCTCACGATGTTTTCCTTTACCGTTTTGAGAGTACTAGCATAGTGCACATACATTTTCTACAGAAAAACTCATTGGTACACGAGTGGATTTGAACCCACGACCTTCGGATCGGAAGGCGGGGCCACTACCACTAGACCACCAGTGCTCATATTTGATGAAATTTATGTGGGACCAATCTAAACCTTTCTAATAAAAAAATCTAATCGAATTTTAAATGACGGAGTTACGAGGTAACAAACACAAAAAATAACGAATTTCGGACTAATGATGATGGTGTTGCCATGTTCTAGGTCCAGGGTCAAACAAGCAGCCTGTCATCACCAAGAAAACTCTGAAGCACTTGGGTATAGTGGTCCAAGGCCCGGGATCAGTGACCTCTGCTAAGAAGAGGAAATACAACTTTTATCAGGTAAAATTAGTAAAATATGAGAATCTGAGCCCGAAGTCCAAATGTTGTTTTCGTTTTGCCTATTTGTCTCTGTCTATTGTATGGAGAAAAGATGAGACAACAACTCTAACTACGTAACGTATTTTTGCCGTCTCATATTTTCTCCATACAATAGAGAGAGACAAATAGGCGAAACGAAAACAACATTTGGTAACGAAATGTGGTAGCAAAACTCCGACTTCGGGTACAGTAGATACGAAACAGCGAGAAACCGTCTTCATGGCCATGCTGAGCTGATTTTGATGGAACAATCTTTCAAATCGGCTCATAAAGGACGAAGGTATGCGATAAAAACACAATCAATACAACCAAATTGAGACACAACCGACAAACACCCAGACAGAGAACGATCATCTGTGTTTAACACACAAATATTTGTTCTCGGTGGAGATCGAACCAACGCCCTGCAGCGCAGAAGGCAGAGCTGCTACCAACTGAGTTTTTGGGCTGATGCTGATGACAATGACAAGTTCAGAAAAGTACTCAAACCAAACTTAGAATGTGTTACTTTAATTTCCAGATGCGAGAACTCTCGAAAGACTCCCTCATAGACTGGAAGAAGAAGACGATGCTATACGTTGGAGGGTTCATGGACAGCCCCAGCTTCCCCGTGGCTGGAACCATCGGTCGTGCGTACCGGAGACTGGGCTATAACTCTCTGCTGCTTGACACTAACTATTTTACCACCATGCAGTATCCGCTGTGAGTAGCCTACCACCAAGTGTCAACATCTCAACATCATCCTTTAATAGTCCAATGCTGCAGCCTTACTTTAAATCAAGTGAACTTTGTCACTGGTCGACCCAGTCAGAACTTTTTGGTATTGTTGGAAACGCTATCATTCATTAGGTTTGAATTTCGGTGGTTTGCCTGTTGCCTGTGTCAGATTGTTATACAATACGAAAGTGACTGTTAAAGTCTAGGCTAGGTTTTCTAATGTCAAAAATGAAGCCGATGTCGATTACGAGTTGACTTAGACAATAAGGCTGCTGGACATAAGTATTTTCTGCACATATCCAGGAAGGACGGTTCTGAGCCCTATCTATCTCCTGACGTCTCATCACCAGCCTGAAAAAACTAACTGCAGGACATAGGCCTCCCCTATACATTCCCAGAAAGAACGATTCTGAGCCATCTTCATCCATCGCCTGTCCTCAGTCTTGAAAGTGTTGTTGGTCCACTATGTATACCTACTATGGTAATTTTTTAAAATTCACTGCAAAAACCACCGACTGATAAATGTATTTCAAATTATTTCCAGATCTTACAAAAAACCTCTACTAAAGTTCCATTATTAAATATTTCAGTGCTTCAATTTACACCAAAACCGTCGCGAAGCGAGCTGCCGAAATGCTGATCGAGCTCATCAGCACTGGCCTTGATCCAAAGAAGCTAGAGTTGGTCGGCCTCAGCCTCGGTGGCCAGACCATCAGCTTCATGGCAAAACACTACCGTGGGCTCACCGGGCTCAACATGACAAGACTAATAGGACTGGATCCTGCTGGACCGTGCTTCAGAAACCATGGACCCGAAGGTCGACTGGACCAAACCGATGCTGATTTCGTTCAAATCGTCAGCACTAATATAGACGGTTTCGGCATGGCTGCTCCGATTGGCCACGTCAACTTCTACGTCAACGGAGGGGAATTCCAACCGGGAGATTTCATCTGGATGCCGTGTAACACCCTTTGCAGTCATGTCAGATCCTTCACGTTATGGATAGCTGCGTTGCAGAACCCGGATTCCTTTATTGGACTGCAGTGTGATTCAGTCCAGGATGCGAGAGAGAGGAACTGCTATAGCAGAACTCCTCGAGTCACAAATGTCATGGGGCTGAAGACTGATAGAAGTAAAGAGGGAATCTTTTACCTGGCAACGGATAATAACTACCCCTATGCTTTAGGGGAAAAGGGGTTGAAAAAGGAGAATGAGTTTTATTCAGCGCTGATGAACAATTTTTTAAGCCATGACAGTATGAGGATGAGATAAAATGAAAAATGTGATATAAACTTAAATATTCAGTTTGTTAGGAACAGCAGCCAGCTGATCGTGATGTTATAATAGTAGTGTCCAAATATCATGCCTTCTCTGTTCAAATGTGCAAAAGTAGATAGTGTGAGTGAGATGGAAATATCACTTCTTCACTTACTCCTTCATTCGTTCGTTTTATCTAGACGGCTTGAGGGTAGTTGCCATTTCGAAAATGGAACATGTCAAGCAAGCGTGTAATTTATTAAATTTTATTGGCACATCAAAATATGTATATCCATCTCTTTTAAGGCTTATCAAAAACAAGGACTGACTTTTTTTTATTCGAAAAACATGCCTTTAGCTAGGTTAGATTTTAGAACATTGCTGCCATGTTACAGTGATGCATAAAAAATAATTAAGTACTTATACTCGGAATTTTAATTCGATTCCAGATTTGACAATTTCAGTGTTGCAACGTTATGACAAGTACTAAATAGTGACGTTGCGAAATTATTCGAAATGGAAATGGAATATTTCCAGGACGATTCTTCTCGTTTATATTTTACTCTCGTAAACTAAGTATATCAGGAAATTAAATATTTCTGAACCGATAATTTAGTTTTGACGATTAATTAACGATCTGACACTTTTCTTTTATAATTGTGTGTGAAATAAATAAAAAAATGTGATCATGAAGGAACATGACAAATAAAACAGATAGATGTATTATGGTAATCATTTATTTTATAAATTGACGCCGTCATCGCTATCGCTATCGCTGTCACTTTCTGTAATATTTATTATAAATGTGTCTGTGATATTGTGAATTAACATAATCTAGCCTACTCATTACTACTATGTTACTACTACTACTTATTACTACTATTTTGTTTATCGATTTTTGTGTTCATCACTACACTATTATAAGTGGTATCATTATTTCACAGAATGACAGTAGCTTATGTCAAATCTGGAATCGAATTAAAATTCCGAGTATAAGTTAATTTTATTTATTTTCTTTCTTTATTCTTTACTAGCAGCCCGTCCCGGCTTCGCACGGGGTAGACAATATTGTTGTACATTATTTTGTTCTATCGCTAATAGTTTCGGCAGCGCATTCGACGAAAGACATTTTAAGACTCATTTTTCTACACCTTTGGTTACATTGTTCAAATTTTACCAAGGATCCCTAATTTTTTTCAAAATGAAATGTAGCCTATGTCAAATTGGAAGAATGTAGCATGCTAATTGGTGAAAGAATTTTTTAAATCGGCCCAGTACTTTTTGAGCCTATTCATTACAAACATACAAAAATAGGTACAAATCTTTCCTCTTTATAATATTAGTATAGATCATTTTATTCATTCTATTATAAAGAGAAGTAGTGGCATAAGTTATTATGTAGATAAGTTAGTTATAGCAAATTAATCGAATTACTTGCGATAAATTAGATAAAAATTAAACATATTTTTATAAATTTTACAATGTGCAAGATACCTTTAGTTTTTTTTTATTGTTTAGTTTTTTTTTCTATTTGATAATAATTCGCAAGCTAAAGTTTATTTGATGATATTATAAACTTGTTTATCATAACAATATTCATTTAAATAAGTAGTAATTTTAATAGCTCAGACCAAGGTTATATTTTATTTTCTACGTTTTCTAAACTAGTTTATAGTTTTGCTAATGCATTATAATATAATCATTGATACTAAAATGTTTGTCCCATCTGACGGATTGTGGGCTAAGGTACATATTCTGAAACATTGCTTGAGTCGGAGTCGAGTTTCTTTTGAGATTTTTTGACAGATCTCCATTGAAAAATGTTAAAAATGTCATGCTTGAGGCTCGCCTCAGACTCAAGCATTGTTTCTGAATACGGGCCTAAGAATACAATATGTCACCCAGACAGAGAACAAACATCTGTGTTCTCCATACAAATGTTTGTTCTCATCTAGTAGGGGATCGAACCCACGACCTACGGCGCAGAAGGCAGAGCTACTACTAACTGAGCTGTAAACCTACCATGAGCTCTGTCTGGCTCTGTCTCTTGTTCTGGTTTTGGGTTTGTGTAAGTGTTGACTAAATAAATCAAACGTCAAAACGTCACACACACAAGGACGCAAAACCATAAACAGAGACAGAGTCAGACAGAGCTCATGGTAGGCTGAAGGGCCAACCTATACCCAGTAGTGGGTGAAATCGGGCTGTAGATCATGAAGATGAAAAGTGCTTCTAGGACTGCGTTTTGAGATGAAAACTCATGTGACTCCATACAAAATCTAAAAAAATAAGTAAATACACTTTCTTCTCGACATAGAGATCGTGCTCATCCACACATTCTGGATCCATGGGTTTCTCGTACAGCTCGCTTCTCGAGATAGTTTCTTCCTCGATACCCATAAATTGTGGAATGAGCTACCACCAGAGGTGTTCCCTCTTAACTACAACATGAATAGCTTCAAGAAAAACCTTAAAGAACTCCTCCAGGGTAGTCAACGCAACGACAGCAGCCTTGGTGCTGTTGATGTCTATAGGCGACGGTGACCGCTTACCATCAGGTGGGCCTTAAGCTCAAATTATCTATGTTTTATATAAAAAAACTCTCTTGCGTCATTCTTCTGCGTTGCTATCTTCAGCGATGAATTACGAAGATGTAAGTAGTATTCTATTAGAGCTCTTTGTGAAGGGCTCGTCCGAAGAAGTACTACCACCATGCCTATTTCTGCCGTGAAGCAGCATTGCTGTGTTTCAGTTTGAAGGGTGTGGGACGAAATTGATGGCACGTGAGGCTGAACATCTGTATGCCTCAAGTTGATGGACGCAGGGAAGTGCAAATAGCTGGTTGTATATAAAATAAAAAATGGAACAAGCATACCTATGCCCCACCTGATTTTAAGTGGTAACCATCACCTATAACAAAGCATTGCCTCGTAGGTCATGCTCGTCAAAAACGTGCCCTACGATGCACTTCCCTGCGTCCATCAACTTGAGGTATAGGACTAGAAGACACACGGCCCAATAACACCCATACCAGGTGAGTGTACCACCCATTCGTACCAAAAGTTTTAACTCCACTTTTATCATGCGAACATCCAAAGAGTGGACCTCATTGCCGTCGTCTGTTTTTCCTGACAAATACAATCTGGGCCTCTTTAAGGCTAGAGTGAATAGGTGTCTTCTAGACTGTCCTGCTACATCGGCTACATCGTCGCTTACCATCAGGTGAGATCGTGGCCAAAGGATAGTCTATTAATTATTTAAAAAAAAAGCATACAGATGTTCAACCAACCTCACGTGCCAGTATTTTCACACACACATCAACTAGTTGTATAAAAAAAAAGACGATCGCAAGTAGATTGCCACTGCAAAATGCTTAGATGTCCGCAAGGCTGAAGAATATTAGTTGCTATGACAATTTTAGTTCTAACTGAAACTCCAATGAAAAACTTCATGACGTTACTCGACCATAAAACTTGACTTTTGAACTACAATAAACATAACTAGTTAAATACTTAAAATGATAAGTCTTCGGTACAATATTTTTGCTTGGACTTTATGGAAACCTAACGTACATTAGCGGCTCATGTAATAAGTACTTAACCTGTTTTTTTTTTAACAACTAGCTGTTGGTCTACCACGAGCAGGACAGAGCCAGACAGAGCTCATGGTAGGCCTACTGATGGAACAAGCATAATGGCCTATCTGATGTTAAGTGGTAACAATCGCCTTTAACGAAGCATTGTCTCGTAGGTCACACACGTCAGGAACGTGCCCTACAATGCACTTACCCTGCGTCCATCAGCTTGATTCATAGCTTGATGCATACAGATGTTTAGGCAGTAAGCAACCACGCCCTTCAAACCGAAACACAGCAATGCTGCGTCACGGCAGAAATAGGCATGGTCAAAGTGCCTGCCTT
Organism: Thera obeliscata; assembly: GCA_947578465.1. Lineage (NCBI taxonomy): Eukaryota > Metazoa > Arthropoda > Insecta > Lepidoptera > Geometridae > Thera > Thera obeliscata. Next base: position 2,673,903 of record OX387915.1, read on the forward strand.
CGAAAAGGGCGTAATAATGTTAAGATTGTGGACCATTCATGTCATCCTTCACTCAATCCATCCACCTTTTAAGGCCTGCGCACACCTAGGTCGTGCGCAGGCCTTTACTCAAATCTTATCTTATACCTTTAGACGAGAAAATCTTGTATATTTATATATACTACTACGCCGACGATTTCACGAAATTAAGTATACAGGGGGTTTCGGGGGCGATCAATTGATCTAGCTAGGATTCATTTTAAGAAAATGATTATCTCACCCTGAGTTCAATAATTAAACATAAACTGAATATGTGACTGCTCCTGCCATCTATTGACGATTGTGAGCAACTAACTGCAAGCATATCCAGCAGATGGCGTTGTTCAGTAAGAATAAACCAATAAAGATAATATGACTCTTATGATTTCTTAAAAATACAAATTAACAATAAAAAATACCGAGCGAAGCTCGGTCACCAACTGCTAGTGACGGTTAATAGAGGAGAGTGGAGAACGAAAACCTGTTGTGCCAACCCCACATGAAGTGGGATAAGGAAAAGAAAATGATGAAAAAGCTTGTTTACTTTTTCATAGTAATCTGACTGAGCCTGATCTCTGATCCTCTCTCACCACTCTTTGGAGTCACGCGTTCAGCCAGTAGGCCTACCACAAGCTCTGTCTGGCTCTGGTTTTAAGTCTGTGTGAGTGTTGACTAAATAAATCCTACGTCGAAACGTCACTCACACAGTATAATACACGGGTGAGCTCTCTCACTCACACAGACTCAAAACCAGAGACAGAGCCAGACAGAGATTGTGGTAGGCTTACAGGAAATGTTTTAAATAGCCTTTATGTTAAATAATGTCGTTGTCAGGTCAAATAGTTTGACTTTTGCAACGTTATGATTGTCTTTAAACAGTGCGAAGTTACTTAGTAAGGTACATTGTTTATTTGTCATACCTCGTATCAGCACGGTTGTTAAAACTTATTTTAAAATGAAATCTGAACTTTTGTTTGTAATGCTTGGTGTGTTAGTAAAAACTGTGGTGTCAATTGAAACTTCAAGAGAAATGGAAGGGTATCCTTCAGGTTATTTATCTGACTGTAAGTATCTCTAATCTTATAAAAAATTTTGTCATTTTATAGATCTTGAAGTGAAAACTTCTTAGATAGATAGATAGAAATTTTTTTATTGCCCAAAACACAGACGAGCTTAATGTTAGATGGCATTATTTACTAGCTAACATTTGGGTAATAAGGAGATATGTTGGGTAGTGCACATAGTTTATCTATTATACACACATTATACGCACATACTTCTTATGGTGGGCTTTAAAACATTTTTGAAGTAAGAAACAAATTTATACTCGGATTTTTAATTAGAATTAGACGAAGCTAGCTGACGTTTACTGTGTTGTCAGTTTTTGATGAAATAAAAATAGTGTTGTGACAAAGTGAATGATTGAAAAAACTCCTGAATGAATGAAATTGCCTCGTTCTTCTAGTGAATAATAAGTGTGCCGAACTTGACTGACGTGCTTGGTTGAGGATCCATATCTTTCGCGCGAAACAATATAGCAACAAAATACACAACAATTACCACAAACACAACGTAACGAAAAACTTTACAAAAACAATAACTAAACAGCGTGAGCGCAGAAAAACATTCGTGCTATCAGACCAGAGGTTAGAAGCCGAATTACAAACAAAATGGTGACCGACGCGCGTGGCGTTCATCGGTGTTGGCACTAGTCGCCACGTCGCGCATTGTAATAAACCGTCAAAAAACTGATTGTAGTTACATACTACAAGTAACTTATATCAGAGCACTTATAGACATTTTTTTATACAAATTTCAATATTATTTTATAGTTTGAAATGATTAACTATTCACTCATTGTTCATTCATCTGATTGAACGAGAACTGAACGCAGCACTATTACTTTAAATATGGCAACATTATTTTACAAAGTGACATTAGCTACTGTCAGTCGGTATCGTCAATTTTTTTTTTTTTTTCGAATGGACAAAATGCTGGTTATCGTCTGACGATTCTTACAGCGCTACCGGACAATGAGGTATCGTCTAATTAAAAATCCGACTATACTCGTGACACTATGGGTGTCACGTAACTTGTCACGTAACCAAAGACCAAAAACCAAAGATCTCTTCGGCAAAGATAGACAACCTTCGCTAAAACTCGGTGGGGGAGACTTGCATTGAAACAAGCACAGGGCTACCGGGAGCTCTTATGGCTATCAAATCAAAAATAAAATTATTTATTTAAAAAAAAAACATTAAAAATACAAACGAGCTTCAAAAATAATTAACTCTATTCTAAGGAAATTATCAACTCGTACGCACTCAAACGTAAAAGTAGGTAGTAGTTGTAGGTCAGACGATAGATTCTGTATCCCGACCTCCAGTGCTTCCCTTCGAACTGAAAGAAATGATTTATGCTAGGGATGCAATACATCTTTATTTAGTGAGCAGAAGCAACAGATTACCTAGGCAATAATAACTCCATAGATGGACCGTCGACATTGTTAAAGATTGCGGGAAGTCGATGGATGGAAAGGGCTCAGAATCGTTCTTCCTGGAAAGGTGTAGGGAAGGCCTATGTCCAGGAGTGGACTTCTTCAGGCTGTTGATGATGATGATGAATAACACTACAGAGGTTTTTTTACAAAGTAGTGGATATTATTTTATTCATAACTATAAAAAAACTAGCCATAAACTACTATGGTTATGGCTTGGCTAAAAAAAATCTAATTGTGTACAGAACGGCTGACACACGTCCATTTCTTTTTACATTTAAATGTATGCGTCAGTTTTGATAGCCATCAAAACATTGCCTCACAGGTCACGTGCACTAAGAACGGACCATACAATGCCTCAAGAGGCATACCCAGACCACCTATGTACCTAGTCTCCATTAACCAAAAAATCATGTATTGTACTTATTGTACATGATTTTTTGGTCAGACGGAACGGAAAACATCGTGAGGAAACCGGCATGTCGTAGAACCTAAAAATCAAAAATATAACATTTGAAACTATCATGGTTTTTATTAACACTAATTTTATGAAACAACGGGATATTTACCATGATTAAATTAACCACATTTGCACCATGATCACGGTTGCAACCGTGATCATGGTGCATGCAACTGTGCCGAAACATCGAAAGTTAACTCAACAAAATTTAATCATGCTAAATATCCCGTTGTTTTATAAAAATATGTGTTAAGTGCACGAAAGGAGTCTCATTACGCTCTAAGAATCCTTTCACCACACTTGGTTTGAAGGAACTAGTCACACTATAAGAAGAAGAAGATTTCTATTTTCCTTTCCATCTTCAGGTCCTGGAGTAACAAGAGAAGCTCACATAAAAAATGGAAGTCTACGTCATCTATATTTCTACCACCTCCATAAAGGTAGCTTCCTAACCGCCAACCGTACTGAGTATAACTACTTCCAAATGAAACAGCTTGCCCAAAACTTGGACTTTCGGAAGAAGACCATTCTTTTCATGCCCGGGTATACGGATTCCTTGCATATGACCCCTGTCGGTCCAGCGATGGGGGGGATGTACACGAGGAAGGGGTATAATGTCCTGTTGCTGGAGTATGTACAGTTTACTGCTTGGGTGTACCCTGTGTAAGTACCGCAGTATTTGCTAATTGTGGCCTTTTTTAGATATATCTATGTAAATAAAAATTTCACTCTTCTTGCTCAATAAGTACGTCACTGTGGCGTACCACAGCAAAGAAAAAATATTATTTATTCCTCCAGGAGGAAAGTTTTTTTTTAATTTTTGTTCATCAATGACAATGAGCCTGCAAAAACTAAAATGTCTTCAGTCATAAAGTAGAATAATCATGAATAAAGACTCGACTTAAAACTACTCGACTCGACTGATCCATAAAAAAAGTTTTTTTTTTTTTGAAAATGGAACTAAAATCAGCGATCTCTTTGGTAGAAAGCCTGCAATGCGTTGCACACATGAAATAAAAAAAAAGCCATTGGCGCGAAATCTTTTTCATATTTTTGACATCTGTTTCATATTGTATTGGATTATTTTATTTTATTGCAATTGTAGTGTACAGTAGATTGTAACATAAGGCGCTAAAAACCCATAAAAACTCATACATACAAGTCATATAAAAGTATATAATGAGTCATTTTAGCTCCTTGTGTAACCATTTATCTACTATTAATACCTTTGGCCCCAAGTTATTTTTGTCATGAGATTTTTATTTTTAGCGCTGCCAGGCTGCTTCGCCCGGTAGGCAAAAGAACTGCGGAAATGCTAGCCGTCCTCACAACCCTGGGTCTAGATCCAAAGAAGCTGGAACTCCTCGGAGTCAGCCACGGTGGCCAAGGGATCAGCTTTATTGGCAAGCACTTTAGAGAAATCACGGGCAGAAACATATCTAGGATCACAGGGTTGGATCCTGCAGGCCCTTGCTTCAGAAGACTGGGTCCTGAGGATAGGATCGACGCTTCTGATGCGGATATGGTCGATATAATCCATACTAATAATGAAGGCTACGGCTACGCGGCTGCAGTAGGTCATGTGAATTTCTACGTCAACGGTGGAGAGTTCCAGATAAATGATATACCAGAACTGCCTTGCACAAGTTTGTGTAGCCATGTAAAGTCATATCTCCTATGGGTGGCGTCTTTGACCTATCCTGACTCATTTATAGCTTTCAAATGTGATAGTGTCCAAGATGCAAGAGATAAAACTTGCTTCAATAGACCGCAAGTCACCAATCTGATGGGTCCAAAAACTGATTTCAATGTTCAGGGAATATTTTATTTGTCAACGATGAACTCCTATCCATACTATATGGGAGAAAAGGGGTTAGAAGTTAGTAGTATGGATAAATCTTTTATATCCGAATTGAACAAGGATGTTTTGATTATTTAAATTATTAATAAGATGAACTTCATCAAACCACTTAGCTATAGCATGATGGAGAGAAATAAGGAAGACAAAACTAACCAACTCCACTCAAAACTCAAGTTCATAATGTTATTTATTTTACTCAATAAAATACGAAGTAGTTTGGAACGTGTTTTTTACTATTTGTACAACCTACCAAGGGACTAAGCTTATGACTGACAAGAAACAAAAGGTTTAGTACTATTTTAGCGTTTGTTTTGTTACGACCCTTCTTGCAAAATATTACTATGTTTGGTCACGCCACAGTGCCACCGTCCTATTGGCATCACTCGCGCGATGTTGCTATGTGGTTTACATGGGATGATGAATAGTAATTCTAAATATTTTTTTAAGTATCTTTCATTTTATGGTACTTATGTCTCTACCTTAGCCTCTCGTCACATAATATCTATTTTTGTTATTTTTTTCATTTAAATTAATAAGTAAGCTCCAAATAGTCTCACTATGTGAAAACTATTTAATGGTTCATAGTTATTTTTTTAAATTAGCAATTAGAATATAAGTACTGTTTGTTTTCCTCAGAAACAAAAATAAATAAATTAATAAATAAAAATTACGCACTAGAATCTAGTGACTAGAATAAGCGGTCCGACTACTGTTGTAGTTGAGTGAACTACACGTATTTATACACCTGTATGAATGCTGAAGTCACACTAAAGTTGATGCACAGTCAACGGTGTAGATCATTGTATAGTAGTTGGCAACTAATATTGCACATCAGTTTATTTCGGCTTCATAGAGCGTATCATGCGTCAGAAAGAGATAGCGCTCTACGAAAGCAGAAAACCGTATGTGCAATGTAGGTATGGTGGCATCTTATCACGTCGGGGTCACCAATGTAGGAGTTGTAGGGGATATGCTACCCCTAACTTTATAGTCTACTTTTCAGGAGGATGATGCAACAGTAAACTTATGTACCAAATACTTCTTTTATTTGCACTATTGCTACATGTTCGCTCAGTGTGAGCGGGGAGAGACGACTGGTGACGCGACATCGAAATCATACGCGACAGCCCGATTCCTGTGGCTAAGTACCTAGCCGCCACAGTAGGCAACAAATATTGCATATCGACTAATTTCGGCTTCATAGGGCGTTTTGTGCGTCAGAAAGAGACGCAAAAGCAAAAGCAGAGAACCGATGTGCAATATTTATTGCTTACAACCGTACATCAACTTTAGTGAGACTTCAGCATTCATATACAGGTGGTTTCCACAGAATACTCGGTCGCAAGTAGAGCCGTTTCTTACCCCGCGCCGCGTGCAGCCCCCGCTGTCATCAAACAGGCTGCGCCGCGATTTTAATTTGAAATCTCGTCTGATCTTGATGATGTAAAGCCTATGTGGACATTTTGCATAATTCATTGAAAGATTACTAAACTCTTGAATATGAATAAGAAAAAGCCTTGTCTACACCTTGGTTTATTGATAATATAGCTTATTTAGGGGACTTCTGACTTTTACTGTAATATCGAAAAGTAACAGTAACTGGATGACGAACAGTGACTTCCTATCTTCTTATCCGTTGGATCAAATAAAAAAAAGTTGAAGTTAAATATATATTTATTCAGTAGTATCACTTTGAACGTCTTAAAGCTTGGTGAGTCTAGGTGCCAGTTCCAAGTAATCAACAGATCTTTATATTGTAAGGAAGCACGGGGCAGCCCTTTCTTTTTTCTCTCGAACTAGCTTGTCGAAATCGTTTCTTTCCCATGCCCATAAATTGTGGAATGAGCTACCACCAGAAGTCTTTCCTTGGCTACAACATGAATAGGTTCAAGAAATATGCAAAAAGTTTCTTCAGGGTAGGCTACGCAACGACAACCCTTTGGTGTTGTTGGTGTCTATGGGTGAAGGGGGCCGCTTACCATCAGATGAACCGTAAGCCCGTTTGTCTATGATTTGCATAAAAAAAAACTTCATCAACGCCGAAAAGATTTTTAATTTAAATTGCGTTAGAAAATTGTGAAGGCCAACCAAAGACATTGGTACCATTTTCTTGTGCCCATTCATTCATCCACTTTATTGTGTATTTGTATTTTTCGTGGCACTTATTGTCATGAGCCAAGCTTATAATAGCCTAAACTTGTATTTTTTGTTTTACAAAAACCCTCGAATATGTTTTTATAGTGGACATGATCTTGATAGGCGCACATGGTACATAGTTCAAGTCATGCGTTGCGTCAGAATGTTTGGAATAGCCTTTATATTTAAATTAACGGTGTTAGCAGGTGAAGTCGCCTAAGAAACATTTGATTATTTTTACGAAGTTACTAAGCAGGCATAGTAAGATATATTTTTATTCGGCATACCTCCTATGTGCACTCGATTTTTCGCGATTTAAAATGATTAATAAACTTTTTGTTGTTGTTGCCTTGTGTGGTGTATTAGTAAAAACTGTGGTGTCAATTGAAACTTCAAGGAAAGTGGAAGGGTCTCCTACAGGCTACATGTCTGAATGTAAGTATCTGCTTTTAACATTTTAAAAATATTTTGTTTTTATACGTCTTGCTGATGGAGTAAGCAGATGGTCATCTGGTACTACGGTCATTATCATTAACGAAGCATTGACTTGCAGGTCACGTTTGTTATAAACGTACCCTAAAGTGCGTCAAAGAGCTTACTTTTAAATGATAAGCTTCACGATCAATTTCACCAGCACCCCACATCCTTCAATCCTCAAAAAAATTTACTTCAAAATCACTAGCACATTGACCACATACATTTCAGAAGTAGAAACTAATTTCCACTGGAGTTGAACCCACGACCGTCACTACACTCACTATGCTTTGTTAAATTAAAATATTCTAACGGTTCCTAGTCTGGTAACATTATTAGACGTCGTGAAGCATCTGTACCGCTATGAAAAGGCAGCGCAAACTAATATTCGGCTCACCACAACAAGGAACATTATTGAAATGCCTTTCTTTTCTAAGCTCAATATCGCCGAAGATTATCTAATATCGCGAAACACATCGTATTTTTTTTATGTACCTAACTAGCTGTTGGTAGCATATACGGTCCACCTAATATTATGTGGTAACCATCGCCTTTATAAAAGTACTAGCTGTGCCCGCGACTTCGTCCGCGTGGTATAGTGTCTATGGGTAGCATTTTTAATTTGCAACGGAAGAAAATAGTAATTAAATAACAACGTCATATTCGCGTGCACGTGACACAGTCGTCTGCCCTCTTACTAACCTTAGACATATGGTGTCGTACTACGCCACACTTTCATCCCCCCCGCATTCCTCTCCGAACTCCCCCCACACTCCCCCCACACTCCCCCCACTCTCCTCAACACCCCCCCACATTCCCCCTGCACTCCCCCCAGACTCCCCTCCACAATCCCCCTGTAATCCCCCCGCACCTCCCCTACACACTCCCCCCTGTACTCCCCTCCACACTCCTCCCTGTACTCCCCTCCACACTCCCCCGTGTACTCCCCTCCACACTCCCCCCGCACCTCCCCTCCACACTCCTCCTGTACTCCCCCCGTATCCCCCCTCGCTCCTCCCCTCCACACTACCCCCGCACCACCCCTCCACACTCCCCCCTGTACTCCCCTCCCTCTACCCCCCCAGCACAAACTTTTTTATATCAAATCAACAGACTAAAAAATAAGTTTTAAGTTTCTAGCTCTAAAAAATGACGATAGTACTTCCATACAACTTTCAACCCCTATTTTCAACCCCTTACAACCTTTTTTTCGCAATAAAAAGTAGCTTATGTCCTTCCCCAGGCCCTCAACTATCTGTGTACCAAATTTCATTTCAATCGGTTCAGTAGTTTTGGCGTGAAAGCCAGACAGGAAGACAGACAGAGTTACAAACGCATTTATAATATTAATAAGGATTGCCTCGTAGATCACGTACATCAGGAACGTGCCCTGCGTCTATAAACTAGAGGAGGAACTATACAGATGTTCAGCCTCACGTGACAGTAATTTCACCGGCACCCACACCCTTCAAATCAAAACACAGCAATGCTGCTTCACGGCCATCTTGTACCATCCTATTTTTACACTATTTTTATGAAACAACGGGATATTTACCATGATTAAATTTTGATGATTCCGATATTTCGGCACAGTTGCATGCACCATGATCACGGTTGAACTGAAGTCCACGAGTAAAAGAAATGTTAGTGGCAGATAAATCGATCTACCCTCTTTCGCACTCTTTTATTGGTTTCGAGACTACTATTGGTTCCATTCTCACTATTTTGTCGATTTCGACACACAACACTGACGGACGGAGAGGGTAGATCGATTTATCTGCCAATAACATTTCTTTTACTCATGGACTTCAGTTCAACCGTGATCATGGTGCATGCAACTGTGCCGAAATATCGGAAGTCAACTCATCAAAATTTAATCATGGTAAATATCCCGTTGTTTCATAAAAATAGTGTTAAAAACCATGATAGTTTCAAAAGTTGTACCATCTTATTTTGGACATTATTAAATGGCAGGGAACAACTAGTATGTTATAGATATACCACCAATGCAAAGTAATCATTTACCCATCATAGGTCCCGGAGTAACAAAGCCAGCTCAGATAAGAAATGGAAGCCTTCGACATCTATACTTCCACCACCAACAGAAGGGACACTTCTTATCTGCCCACCGTACTGAGTACAACTACTTCCAAATGAAACAACTTGCGCCGAACTTAAAGTTTAAGAAGAAGACTATCCTTTTTGTGACCGGATATAGGGTGATTTTTAACCCTATCAGTCCGGCGATGGGGGAGATGTACACGAGGATTGGTTACAATGTCTTGCTGCTGGACTTTTATAAGCTTACTGATATGCCTTACTCTGTGTAAGTATTACTGGAGATTATTTTTATAAAACAACGGGATATTTACCATGATTAAATTTTGTTGAGTTAGATGGTAAATATCCCGTTGTTTCATAAAAATAGTGTTAAAAACCATGATAGTTTCAAAAGTTATATTACTGGAGATTTTCGGAAAACGCACTGCATGCGGCTAATAATATTTATTGTAGAGCATGTCGATTTTATTATGACACTCTGTTTTTGGTCCTTGAGACAAGACCACCGTTAATGAAACAATGACAAAACTTTTAAGTTTACGACTAAGTTCTGTTAGGGCCAAAACACATAACGGCAATGCGGCGTTGTAACACGTGTCAGTCAATCCGGAAGCAGTTTTAAAATTAACATGTCTGTAATGTCTTCTTAATAACAAATAAGCAATAAGTTTCTCACGATGGTTCATGGCAGAGACACGTCTATCCACAAAAAAAAACACGATGAACTGGTTACCCTACCGTACGACAACAAAACGCTCTTTTTCACGACGCCGCAACGCCGCAACGCAAACTGCCGATTTTATTGTGTTTCGGCCCTTATTATTTACCTATGCGTGTATGAGACTAGCAAATCTCAAATATCCTAACCTTTGACCAGAAGTTATTTTAGAAATGATTCATTGGTGAAATCTTTATTTTCAGCGCTGTCAGACTGCTTCCTGCAATTGGCAAAAGAGTTGCTGAAATGCTAGTTGAACTCACAACTCTGGGTCTGGATCCAAAGAAGCTGGAACTCGTCGGAGTCAGCCACGGTGGCCAAGGGATCAGCTTTATAAGCAAGTACTATAGACAAATCACGGGCAGAAACATATCCAGGATCACAGGGTTGGATCCTTCAGGCCCTTGCTTCAGAAGACTGGGTCCTGAGAATAGGATTGACGCATCTGATGCGGATAGGGTCGATATTATCCATACTAATATTGATGGCTACGGCTTTGCGGGTGCAGTAGGCCATGTGAATTTCTACGTCAACGGTGGGGAGTTTCAATCAAATGATATGCCAGAAGGGCATTGCTCGAGCTTTTGCAGTCATATAAAGTCGTTTCTTTTATGGTTGGCTGCTTTAGCATACCCTGACTCATTTATAGCTTTCAAATGTGATAGTATCCAGGATGCAAGAGACAGAACCTGCTTTGACAGACCACTGGTAACTAATCTGATGGGTCCAAAAACTGATTTCAATGTTCAGGGAATATTTTATTTGGCAACGTTGGACTCTTATCCATACTTCATGGGAGAAAAGGGTTTAGATGACGATTATATTAAGGAGCATTCTTTTGTATCTATGTGGAACAAGGAAGATGTTTTGATTTTTTGATTTTTCAAAAAAAAACCTTAACCTTCATCATCAAAGCACTTGGTCAAAGCATGATGGAAAGAAATAAGGAAGACAAAACTAACAAACTCCACTCAAAGCTCAAGTTCATAGACGCATGTTATTTTTATTTATATTCAATAAAAGGCCAAGATTCACTTGAAACGCGTTTTTTTTTACACTAAGGTACTGTATCTACCAAAGGGCCAAGTTTATGACTGACAAGAAGCTAACAGCTTGGTACGTGGCGTTTATTTTGAAAAAAAAATATGTGGAATAATCGAAAGGGCTAAGGATCGTTCTTCCTGGAAATGGGCCTAGGTCCAGCAGTATACTTCTTCAGGCTGATGATGATGATGATAATGGAGGATATTTCTACCAAAAAAATGCTAAAGCCGGCGCATGCCTGGCTTGATTCTACAGGCTAACGCCTATCTACGTCATCATTCATCATATAATCTTTAGACAAAACTTGAAATAGGTAGGTTCGTCACCCGAAATACCTACCAGAATATATCTAAAATCACGTGACGGACAAATTGTTGAGAAAAGGGAAGGCCATCTTGAAGTTCCATCGCAGAAACCAAAGGTTGCATGATAAAATCTATACCAAATATCACGTAAGTAATTTAATTTAATGAGTAAATCTCAACAGTTTTGTTTTCCTCTTAAAATTCTAGCTATGGTAATTTTTACAATATATTTATTGGCGCCACGAACCGGAAGACGAAACGTAGGGCGCCCACCCACCAGATGGACCGACGATCGCGGGAAGTCGATGGATGGAAAGGGCTCAGAATCGTTCTTCCTGGAAATGTGTGTAGGCCTTATGTCCAGCAGTGGACTTCTGCATGTTGATGATGATGATGATTTATTGGCAAACTGGACACACCCAAGAATACAGAAAAGAGTTTCTGTGCTCTGTAAAAATACCTAAGTATTTATATTAGACTGTATTGTATTTATATTAGCTTGGCTCGGACAACCTCTAATAAACATTTGAATAAGGCAGGATAAAATACGTCATGGCATTGGCTGGGACTAAATGTATGAAAAGTTTTATTTCTCACTGATCACTTTTATGATTTGGACGTGGCATTGGTGGGACTAACCCTACTTATAGTCACCACGTTTGGCAGATGCATTGGTGACCGCAGTGTCACTCATCCCCTGGTGTGTTCCTTCAATCATCTCTTACCATCTACGGAAGGTGATATACCTACGGATCGATCCTATACTATGCCGGGAAAAAAAATTGCAGATTCTTTGATGCATAATCTTGGCACAAACATAAAATAAGAAGAAGAAGCAGACCATCAGTGACACGATAAGAACTGGTTTACCCAGGTTGACCGCTGTCGGCGTGTTCTTTTTAGGTTCTGAAATATGCAATAGGTTTGCTTATGGTGTTTTGCTTTACCGTTTGAGACCAATACACACTTATCTTGAAACCACCCAAATTATAGGTGTAGGAAAGATTCTGTTATGGAATTCCACTGCTTGGCAAAGAGTTTCTGTTTGGTTAGGGGGTTTCGTTTGGGTTTCATAGGAAGATAACATCAAAAAGAAATTGGTTAAGATTTGCGCCATCTATGTATAATTTGTAGAACTAAAATAGAAGCATCAGTGATAACGTGGAGTAAGCGCGCCTATAAGGTTTATTACGGAATTAGTTTTGCTTGAAAAACATAGATGTCACTGAACTAATTCTTACACTATTTTTAGAATAACCTTTTAAAAAGATGAAAAAGTAGCAAAGTTATCGATTTTTTTAGTTCTTCATTCTTTTCAATTAGCAATTCACTATATTTTTCTTACAATAATACATATCGAAAACTAAAGGAGCCCCTTTGAGGTGCTCTTAAATTCCTTACAAGAAAAATAACTTCTTGTTGTTGTTGTTACTAAATGGTTTTCTCGAAAACACAATCATTAATTATTTTGCAATGGATCTATTAGATATGTCGACGCAAGACCGTCATTAATCATTATTATAATTTTAAAATGATTTAATAATTACTTAGGGCTTATTTAAGAGTCGATTTGTTACTAAAACTATTGTCATAACTAGATAAAGTTAGTTTAAGAAAGTAAAAGAAAAGTAATTGACTGTTGTCGTTTCTCGGCATCAGATAATTACTTATTAATTAGGAAAAGTTATTTCATAGGTTGTAGATCATTGATAAGTTCGTAATTTGATTTGTCATTAATAATCAGTAGGTTTAGAATAATTTCCTTCAATATAAATGCAATGCAGTCATTAGCTTGATCTTGTTTCCGGTTAAAACATTTCAACTTCAGTGTTTTAATGTTTTAACCGAAAATAAAATAATTAAAATTCAGAACTAATTTTTATAATAATTTTAATGAATTTAACGATTTAAATCTACTACGGTTATCATTGTTTCGAATATTGTGATTTAAAATGGGGTTTCCGGAACGCCATCATGTAATAAGCTGAGCGCATCGAGGCCAGTCTTGTTGGAACCTCGTGAAGAATAAGTGGTGTTAAGTTTGTGCTATCCTGTGAGTACCTTAATTCTATAATTATTATTAGATTATTATTAGAAGATTAGATTTATGTTTAAGGTTGTTATAAAGGATTAATAAACCTAGTGCTTCAAGAATAAGTCGTGCGTTTCATTATTTGCAATGAGCGAGCCTAGTGATGGGAATAGTGACGTCAGCCCTGCTGACGTCACAGCTCTTAAAAACCCTGTTGGTCCAGCTCCCTCGTCATCAGAAGTGGGTATGACCCCAACTTCTGCTCGATCATCCTGTTCAAACAATGAAAATATTAACGCTTCTGTTAGCGGGGTACCAACAGAGTTTTTTTCGCAAATGATGCAAATGATGAAACACGTGTCCGAGCGTATCACGACGCAGCCTGATCCCAAAGTCAAAATTAAAGACATATTTCTACCGTCATACGATCCGGACTTAAATATGGGGGTTAGGGAATGGTGTCAGCATGTGACCACTGCCATGGAAACTTATAACCTAAGCGACTATGAGGTTCGAATGAAAGCAGGTAGCTTATTAAAAGGTCGTGCAAAGTTATGGGTTGATAATTGGCTGGTTACTACCACCACGTGGCAAGAGTTGCGCGATGTTTTGATAACAACTTTTGAACCGGAAAATAGATATTCACGCGATATTGCCCGCTTTCGGGAGCATAATTATGATAGTTCCAAAGACATAGCGCAATTTCTGTCCGAGTCTTGGGTATTATGGAGACGTATAACTAGGGACAAATTACCAAATGATGACGCAGTTGAGGCTGTTATTGGTACCATTGGTGACGAACGATTGAGAATCGAACTGTTGAATGCCAGGGCCACTTCTGTACCCGAATTGATTTCCGTGGCATCATCAATTCGCCGCATTAAGCGACCTCACTCGGGGGTAGCAAGTGTGCATGAGGGCCCTGCCAAGCGACCACGATATTCAGATAAGTCGTCCCCTTTTTGCCAAGTATGTAAAAAGCCTGGTCACGATTCACGAGACTGCCGATACCGCGATAAAACTGAAAATACTCAACCGCGTCATCAAGCTAATAAAACGGTACCTCGAAATGATACTTCACAAAAACCAACGTGTACATTCTGCTCGAGGGTAGGTCATACATATGAAACCTGCTATAGGCGAGAACGCGCAGTGGTGTCAAATGTCAATTGTGTGGGCACGCCCAAATTGAATTCGATACCAGTAATCATTGGCGATTTGAAATTACTCGCAGTTTTCGATAGTGGAGCAGAATGTTCGGTAATACGCCAGTCACTGGCAGCAAAGTTGCCCGGAAAGCGGAACGATGTTGTCAACTGTTTGAAGGGGATTGGACAGTTTACGGTCGTTTCGCTTTCAACGCTAACCACGGTATGTGTTTTCGATAATCTAAGAGTGGAATTAATATTTCATGTGGTCCCGGACTACGAACTGTGTTCTGATATGCTGATAGGAATGAATCTTATTGAAAACACAAATCTGAGCGTTCTAGTTAACTCTCAGGGCGCTACACTGGTACAGCAACCAAATGTCTACCACATGCGATCACAAAGTGAAAAATTTGACAAAATAGATTGCGATTTGACTAACGATGATCAGATAAGTGAACTAAAGATTTTATTGAATAGATATGAACATCTGTTCATCCGCGGCTACCCACACACACGCGTGAATACAGGTGAGCTAGAAATTCGGTTGAAGGATCCAAACAAGTTCGTCGAACGCAGACCGTATCGATTGAGTCCAGTTGAGCGGGAAAAAGTACGCGACATTTGTAATGAGTTGCTCGAACATAATATAATACGCGAAAGTAAATCACCCTTTTCCAGCCCAATAATATTGGTTAAAAAGAAAAACGGTCAGGATCGCATGTGTGTGGATTACCGCGAACTAAACAGAAACACATTGAGAGATCATTATCCCTTGCCAATAATCTCTGATCAAATAGACCAACTGGCGGGAGGTAATTATTTCTCCACTTTTGATATGGCCGCAGGGTTTCATCAAATACCCATATCAGAAGACTCTATCGAAAAAACCGCCTTTGTTACGCCGGACTCTACGTATGAGTACTTAGCAATGCCTTTCGGGCTTAGTAACGCGTGTTCAGTATATCAGCGGTGCATGAACAAAGCCTTGGCTCCCCTTTTGTGTTCACCAGATCAGGTTTGCCAAGTCTATGTTGATGACGTTCTTTCAAAATGCAAAGATTTTGCGGAGGGCCTCTCTCATATCGAGCGAATTCTGATGGCTTTACAAGAAGCGGGGTTCTCAATAAATATTGACAAAACTGCCTTTTTTAAACGCTCCATTGAGTATTTGGGCAACATAATATCTGAGGGGCAAGTCGGCCCAAGCCCAAGCAAAGTGGAGGCTCTAACAAAGGCACCGATTCCCAAAACACCCAAACAAGTTAGGCAATTTAACGGCCTCGCCGGGTACTTCAGGCGTTTCATTCCCAACTTTTCAACTGTGATGGTACCACTTTACGAATTAACAAAGAAAGACGTGAAATGGGAATGGAACGAGAGGCACGACGAGGCCAGGAACTATGTTATACAACATTTGTCTACTGCGCCTACCCTTAAACTATTCCAGGAAGACGCACCAATAGAACTCTACACGGACGCCAGCAGCCTCGGCTACGGGGCGGTGCTGATCCAGACCATCGGGAATCGCCAGCATCCAGTCGCGTTCATGAGCCAACGCACCACGGACGCCGAGAGCCGTTACCACTCTTACGAGCTCGAAACCCTGGCGGTGGTGCGAGCGGTAAAACATTTTCGCCACTACCTATACGGCAGAAAATTCAAGGTAATAACTGACTGTAACGCCTTGAAGGCATCCAAACACAAAAAGGATTTACTTCCACGAATCCATCGCTGGTGGGCCTTTCTGCAGAATTATGACTTTGAGGTCGAGTATAGAAAAGGTGAAAGACTGCAACATGCCGACTTTTTTAGTAGAAACCCCCCTGCTACGCTTTCAGTCAATATTATGACCAGAGACTACGAATGGCTTCAAATAGAGCAGAGACGTGACGATGTGCTTCGCCCACTGATAGACAGCATGTCTAGCGATAATCCAGTTCCCGACTACGTTTTAGAAGAGGGCGTGCTCAAAAGGAAGCTCGCAGAACCTATACTAGGTATGGACAAACCTATCGTCGTTCCAAAATCGTTCCAGTGGAGTTTAATAAACTCGTTTCATACCACGCTGCAACATCCAGGATGGGAGAAAACACTACAAAAGCTAAGAGAGACTTATTGGTTTGATAAAATGAGCACGCTTGTCAGGAGGTTTGTGGATAATTGTGTGGTATGCAGAACCTCGAAAGGACCCTCTGGTGCGATTCAGGCACAGCTTCACCCGATTCAAAAACCCACTGCAGCATTTCAAGTTATCCACATGGATATAACAGGCAAGCTTGGCACAAGGAACACTGAGGGACGTGACGAGTACGTAATCGTGAGTATTGACGCATTCACCAAGTACATACTTCTGAGCTACTCTAATGACAAAAGCCAGAGCAGCAGCCTCTCCGCGTTAAAACGTGTGGTGCACTTGTTCGGGACGCCAGTGCAGGTCGTAGTCGATGGCGGCCGAGAATTTCTTGGTGAGTTTAAAGCTTATTGCGATCGTTTTGGTGTCAATCTACATTCAATAGCGCCAGGAGTTAGCCGAGCGAATGGGCAGGTTGAAAGAATCATGAGTACATTGAAAAACGCCCTTACAATGATTAAAAACTATGACACCGAAAACTGGCAAACTGCATTGGAAGCTTTACAGCTTGCATTCAACTGCACTCCACATAGAGTAACTGGAGTTGCACCACTCACCCTTCTGACCCGCCGCCAACAATCTGTACCGCCAGAGCTCTTGAGGTTAGTCAACATAGATAATGAGACTGTCAACTTTGACTCCCTTGATCAACATATTCAACAGAAAATGGCTGCTGCGGCTGAGTATGATAAACAACGATTTGATAAAACTAAAGCAAAGATGCGCCCATACCAAAAAGGTGATTATGTACTCATCAAGAACAATCCACGAAATCAAACGTCTCTAGACCTCAAATACAGCGAAGCATACGAGATTCACAGAATACTGGACAATGATCGCTATATGGTAAAGCGTGTAACAGGCAGGGGAAGGCCACGGAAAGTTGCCCATGATCAGCTGCGCCGGGCACCACAACCAGGTGATCAAGAAACCGTGTCGACGAGTTTTGAAGGTGGAACCCAACAGCAAACATCTCAGCTAGCCGACGACGCATCGAGTGAGCCGCTGCCATCCACTCCTCAAGCTGATGACGCACCCAGCGAGCCGCTGCCGTCTACATCCCAAGCTGCCCGCTCATTGGATGCCTAAACATACTGGTTAGTTCTTTTCATTTTAACTGAGAAGCAAATTATTTCACCTAACGGTTTATTAAACGAGTAATAAAATCACCATATTAGGTGCTTAGAATAAAAGAACGTTTGGTGGTATATAGAACGTTCTCCGTACTAAGAAGTTTGTTCAAACTATTTAAATAACCTGTTTCCCTTCCTATTTCAACATTTTCAGAGCCTCTGGGGACCACGGTCATAAAAATAAGACCTAGGCCTCAGCAACGTCCTTCCTATATCCTTTAGAGCCCCTATGGACCACGGCGTACAAGACCGCTTAGCACCATAGCATCAATTTCCTATGAGCATTATTATCAATTAAAAAACTGTAGCAGTCTACATATTTTCAGAGCCTCTGGGGACCACGGTCATAAAAATAAGACCTAGGCCTCAGCAACGTCCTTCCTATATCCTTTAGAGCCCCTGTGGACCACGGCGTACAAGACCGCTTAGCACCACAGCATCAACACCCACGACATTTATTTTCAGAGCCCCTGGGGACCACGGTTATAAATAAAGACCTAGGCCCCAGCATCAACCTAGTTCCCTATTCCTTTAGAGCCTCTGTGGACCACGGCGTACGAGACCGCCTAGCACCACAGCATCATCCCTGTCTACGAGAACCAATATCATGCAAGGATGCGTGGAGCATTTGCATTGACCTGCGAGTATATAAACAAATACACAAGTACCTAAGTGAGTAGGTATGCGTGAAACGTCGAGTACCCACTTCGCTCATTTCCCTATGTGTACCTACAGTAACCAATGACAATAGTTTTAAAATACTTTGTTGTGTTTTGAAATATGTGTGCAATGCAACAGCGAGCCCATTATTGACTTCATTTAATGTAAACTGATATGCTAAAAAACTATGCTGATAACTTGGTTGATTGAACCAACTATCACTTCAAATATAAATAATCAAATCAAACAACTGAGTTGTCAGCTAGTGTACCTATGAACGGATACCTAGCTCAGAGAATATTTTTCATTCCAGAAACGCGACTGGTGCTGAGCACGCACCGTCCCGCAGAATGGCCGTGTCGACGCAAGACCGTCATTAATCATTATTATAATTTTAAAATGATTTAATAATTACTTAGGGCTTATTTAAGAGTCGATTTGTTACTAAAACTATTGTCATAACTAGATAAAGTTAGTTTAAGAAAGTAAAAGAAAAGTAATTGACTGTTGTCGTTTCTCGGCATCAGATAATTACTTATTAATTAGGAAAAGTTATTTCATAGGTTGTAGATCATTGATAAGTTCGTAATTTGATTTGTCATTAATAATCAGTAGGTTTAGAATAATTTCCTTCAATATAAATGCAATGCAGTCATTAGCTTGATCTTGTTTCCGGTTAAAACATTTCAACTTCAGTGTTTTAATGTTTTAACCGAAAATAAAATAATTAAAATTCAGAACTAATTTTTATAATAATTTTAATGAATTTAACGATTTAAATCTACTACGGTTATCATTGTTTCGAATATTGTGATTTAAAATGGGGTTTCCGGAACGCCATCATGTAATAAGCTGAGCGCATCGAGGCCAGTCTTGTTGGAACCTCGTGAAGAATAAGTGGTGTTAAGTTTGTGCTATCCTGTGAGTACCTTAATTCTATAATTATTATTAGATTATTATTAGAAGATTAGATTTATGTTTAAGGTTGTTATAAAGGATTAATAAACCTAGTGCTTCAAGAATAAGTCGTGCGTTTCATTATTTGCAATGAGCGAGCCTAGTGATGGGAATAGTGACGTCAGCCCTGCTGACGTCACAGCTCTTAAAAACCCTGTTGGTCCAGCTCCCTCGTCAGATACAATACGAATTAATTTGTTACATTATGTACTTTACTATCTTTTCTATAAATTATTTAACCACCATGATGCAAAGAGCTTTCATCTATGTACACCTACCTACTTATCTGTTAATAGGGGTTATTTTTTATTCCAAACCTTTTTAAGATCACACAATAGTGAAATAATACGTACAGCTGGTTACCTGACCAGGGTACTAGAACAAAGCAACTGGCCCTAAAGGGTCATATTGTGACCCTTTCTTGCCCACAATACGGAACGGAACAGTAGGACTAAAACAAGCTCTGTCTGGCTCTGTCTCTGGCTCTGGTTTTGAGTTTGTATGAGTGCTCAGCAGTGTTTTATGTGTGTGTCAAATCAGAAATCAGAAATATTTATTGCATAACTGTTGTACAGAGAAGTAAGACCTTATTGACTATGGATAGTGACATTTCGAGGTAGGATTTATTTAGTCAACACTCACACAGACTCATCAGAGTCAGAGACAGAACCATGCAGAGCTTGATGTGTGTGTGAAATCAGAAATATTTATTGCATAACTGTTGTACAGAAAATACCTTATTGACTATGGCTAGTGACGTTTCGACGCATGATTTGTTTGATTATTTAGTCATGAGATTTAGTTATGGTATATTTAGTCAACACTCACACGGACTCATCAGAGCCAGAGACAGAACCATGCAGAGCTTATGGTAGGCCTACAGAACTAAAATAGTACACAGAATTTTCAGTTCTATTCACCAGAGTTTGAATCGAATAGCAGAGTTTTTTAGGTCGTATGCTAATATGGGGTCAGTAAAAGCTTTCATTGATATTTTTTTGAGATTGTGATTTGTAATTCTGGACACCTGGACTTATAAAGGGATAATTATTAGCAAGCTTTGCGGACAAAGACTTGTTAATCCGGCTTCCTACTTACTTACTTTGCATAATTAAATACTTGAGTATTTTTATTTTATATGCAATAAAATTAGTTGTTGTTTGTGGCTATAATGACGTAGCAGCAGATTAAGATTAAAATAGATCATATTTATTGAAAATAGATTACTGCTGTCTAGCACTGATTTAGATCAGTTGAGCTATCTCTAGATCGTTTGTAACGGTCTGGAGATAGCTCAACTGTTCCTAGTGTATTTTGTACATTTTGTAAATACATGATTGTATTAATTTTATTGTTACAAGTATTTTTTTTTATATACCCAGATCATAATTACGTAAGGTATTAACATTTATAATATTTTATTTAATTATTCACGATGACAAGGGCAATAAACAAAATGTATTTCGTTTTGTATAATTATGTAGGTAATTCATCTAGCTAAATTATGTCTCTCATCTTACAATATGGATAAAAAAAAACAAGCATTATTTTTTACATTTGTTTTTGTGGAGTGCTAATCTAAGGTTGGCATTATTCTAGAATAGCCTTACATAAGTAATCTTTGTAAGTATTTATAAAGATCCTGAACTCCGTGAAATAATTTATCGCTTGCACAATTTGACCCTGAAAGTTATTATAATAATTGTAACTTATTTACGAAAATCGCGAGCATCTATGCATAACTAAGCATATAATCACTAGAATCCTTTCACCACACTTAGTTCGAAAGAATCAGTGACTCGATAAAAAGAAGAAGCATAAAATAATTTCCTTGTTTAGATAATTAATAGATTCAGGCGTGACTTTGCGGAATTCCATTGTTTAACATAAACTAAGTAGAACAACAAATATATAGTACTAATCCGCTAATCTAATCTAAGTAAGTTAACTTAATGTAGACTTGTGTGTGCACCCCACGTATATAACACCTGCAAATCCTGCAAAGCGAAATAAGGTGTATTAGACACAACAATAATACCACAAGAAATAAAAAACTTAATAAGATTCGACACGTGTTTGTGCGCTGAGCAAAGCTCAGCGCTCGACAAGGCAACACGTCCTAATAGTGCACAGAGAGTCGATTTTCCTGAGGATGCTTCGTAGAGAGGCGAAACACGTGTCGAATCTTATTAAGTTTTTTATTTCTTGTGGTATTATTGTTGTGTCTAATACACCTTATTTCGCTTTGCAGGATTTGCAGGTGTTACGTGGGGTGCACACACAAGTCTACATTAAGTTAACTTACTTAGATTAGATTAGCGGATTAGTACTATATATTTGTTGTTCTACTTAGTTTATGTTCCTTGTTTAGGTTCACGTTGTTCTACAGAAAACGCGGTCTGGTTTTCGTTAAATAAGTTAACTTTTTAGTAGAAAGAGTTTTAGGATCAACATATTTTATTTGTTTACCTGTGTGCAATCAGATTGCGCTCGGAATCGGACTCGCTATTTTTCATAAATATCTTCAGTGATTTAAATCTTTCAAAGTCAAAGTGTGCGAGTGATAAGGTTATCGACGGTGGTCTGCCCCTTAACTTAGTTTATATATTTATTGCGGACAATCCACACAACAAACTAGCCCCAAACTAAGCGGAGCTTGTAATGTGGGAACCAGATAGCTGATATAGTACTTTTTTTTTTGTAAATAAATACTTAGAATATAATATAACACCCAGACAGAGAACAAACATCTATGTTTACCACACAAATATTTGTTCTCGGCGGGGATCGAACCCACGACCTACGACGCAGAAGGCAGAGCTACTGCCAACTGAGCTGAGAGGCCAGTCAAGTTACGAGTATGTTAAACTTTTTGCAGTTGCCAATTTCGCAAAAGACAGGTGTAAACTTATTTCTAGGTGTTGTGTACTTTTTGTGGCGGTTGCGTACAGAATTCACTAATTAAATACTTTTCCATAATTACCTTCCACTTATTTTAAACAAAGAAAAAATGTATAGACTTTTTTAGTGTAAGATTTTATCAGCTTGCTTTGTATGTGGTCGGGGCAGGACAGCAATTAGGGCTTCTGCTAGACAAAATCGGTTAGGGTTTTTAGGGATTAGGGTTCGACGTTTTTAGGGTTCCGTAGCCAAATGGCAAAAATGGAACCCTTATAGATTCGTCATGTCTGTCTGTCTGTCTGTCTGTCTGTCTGTCTGTCTGTCCGACCGTGTCACAGCCATTTTTCTCCGAAACCGAAAGAGCTAGACTGATTAAACTTGGCGAGTAGATGTATTTTGTGAACCGCATTAAGGTTTTTACACAAAAATAGAAAAAAAACTATAAATTTTGGGGGTCCCCATACTTGAAACTGAAACTCAAAAAAAAATTTTTCATCGAACCCATACGTGTGGGGTATCTATGAATAGATCTTCAAAAATGATGTTGAGGTTTCGATATATAGTTTTTTTCTAAACTGAATAGTTTGCGCGAGAGACACTTCCAAAGTGGAAAAAAGTTGGTCCCCCCCCTCTAAAAAAAATATATGTTGTACATTACTATGCAAACTTTCAACGATATTTGGTTTGAACGAGATCTAGCCAGAAGTTTTTTTTTTATACGTCATAAATCGTAAACCGCATAATTTACCTTTCGACAAACTACAAGAACCTTTATATTATGTTACTTGATGCTATAGAACCCTTCATGGGCGAGTCCGACTTGCACTTGGCTGCTTTTGTATATTCGATTCTATAGCGACAGCCCGCGGGTTTGACCGGATGGGAGTTTTCCCCCGTTTCTGTCATTTATTCCGGTTCAAAAGTTTCCTAAAATGTTAATCCAGGTTACAATTTATATTTGTTCCAAATTTCATTTAAATTGGTCCAGTAGTTAAGGAGTGATTGAGCCACAAAGAGGTTTATATTTATATGTTTATTTTATTATGTAGTATTATTAGAATGAATTCAAATAAACGAAGAATTTTAAAAGTGCATGTATTTCTTCAGTGGCTAAACTAATTTATCAGCTTTTACTGTTTATTACCTGTTAATAAAATTATGAATATATTACCAAAATAATATGCCGAAATTCAAAATAAAAAAATATCAGTAATATCACAAGGATCTCTTTGAAACGTCTTTAAGCTAGGTTAAGCACCAGTTCCACGCGCCTAAGCCTTAGGACATCGGTGGTCGGTTGACCAAAACAACGTGACCTCTCAAGCACGGAAACGTTGCTAATTTTGTTAAACGATGCACCAACGCACGGCTCTATCTCTAGTGGCTAATAGATCTATCAAAGTAAGTAGGAGACGTGATCAAGTAGGTTACTTAAGATTATAAAGCCTTCAAGTATGTACCGTTATTCTGATCAAAGCAAGGGGTAAAATCCGGTCTATAAAATCCTCGTGGTCGTGATAATATCCACAGATCAACGTTCGCTGGAGGTTCGTTATTGGTTAGTCCGACCGAAGCTTTCTTTTTGATTTTGTTTCGTCTTAAAATAATTAAAAAAAAAAAAAAAACACCGAATTGAGAACCTCCTTCTTTTTAATTGGAAGTCGGTTAAAAAAACCTAGTCACGTCCAGTCTCAAAAAAAATTTTTTTCTAAGGATACTTTAAATAAAAAAAATGCAAATGTGCCTATTTGTGTAATGTAAAACTACTTAAAGAACCTCGCGTGTTTACTTCGTACCCTAAAAATATCACAGAAGATAGATAGATAGATAGATAGATTAACACTTTATTGTACACAAAGAAATACATATAGAAACTATTACAAAAATATTCAGTACAATGGGCGGCCTTATCGCTAAGAGCGATCTCTTCCAGACAACCTTTGGATGGAAAGGATAGATAAAAATCGGATAGACGGCGGTGCACAAAAAGTTTTTAAATACTATATTCAAAAGAGAAATACAATAATAGTAATAACCAATTAATTCCTAAAATCAACTTGTTAAAATAATAATAATAATACTGTGAATACATATAAATACATGCTACTTAAATAAATATACAACACATACAATAAGATAGATACCTAAATATTAGCAGACAAGGATAGGTAATGATCATTAACCTTTGTTTTAAAAATGTTGAGCGATTTGGATAAGCGAACAGACACAGGCAAGGAGTTCCACAATTTCACAGCTTTTACCGTAAAAGATTTACCATACATAACAGAGCTATGGACTGGAGTTGCGAGCTGCAAAGTGTCAGTGGATCGCAGGTTTCGATCATTTGCCTGATGCAAAAACTCGAAACGCTCTTTTAGATAAGGTGGAGAGGAAGAATTAAAAAGAATATTATAAAGCAACGAGAGAAAGTGCGCATTCCGGCGAAAACGAATAGGGAGCCACTTGAGCTTCATGCGGAATTCAGAAACGTGGTCATATTTGCGTAATCCAAATATGAACCGAATGCAGAGATTTTGTAGGCGCTCAAGCTTGTTTAGCAGGACTTCAGAGAGATCGAGATAGCTGGCGTCGGCGTAGTCTAGAATGGGGAGTAGAAGGGATTGTGCAAGCATAACTTTGGTAGCAGTCGGTAAAAAATTACGCAGTCTACGCAAGGAGGCAGATGAAGCAAACATTTTGCGACTGATCTCACCGATCCAAGGTTCCCAGGATAGTTTAGAGTCTATGATGATGCCTAAGTTTTTTACCGTCTGACTGATAGGTATAGCAGTTCCATCAAATACAATTGAAGGAAGCTGGGCGAAATCAATTTTGGAAAGTTGCTTGCTACTACCCACAACAATAACTTGTGTTTTACTGGGATTAACTGTAAGCCCAAACGAATTACTCCAGTTGCAAACTCTATCCAAATCAGTGTTGAGCAGGCTAACGGCTCCACTACATAAATAACATACACTACATAGATAATACACTTACTTTGTTAAAAAAATACTACAAAAGTTTATTATTTGATTTTTATTATTCTATATACTAAGAAAGCTCTCTGGTAAGCAATGTGAAGTAAGGGTAGGTACACACGGTTTCAGGGCTCTTAGCCTTGTATACATGGGGGTGGTTCGTTCCCAAAAAGAAACAAGGCAGGTATACAGGGTGTCTGAGAACAGCGACTGGTGTGTCTTGATCCTTGAAAAATACTAAGTATTTGGAGACTGCCATGCAAAGATTTTAAGATGTTGGAGTAGCAAGTCAATAAATAATAAAAAAGCGAATTAAGTTTTCATGATTTTTTTAATCTAAATAAAACTATCTAAACATTTATATTTTACAATTTTTAACGACTATATTTTGTTGTTTGTAGCTATGTCTTCTGCGCCGTAGATTGTGGGTTCGATTCCCACCGAGAACAAATATTTATGTAGTAAACACAGATGTTTGTTCAGTCACAGGTAAGTATTAACAAAAAAAAATGAGTTTCAGCTATCTGGTTCCTATAGTACAAGCTCTGCTTGATTAAGGGCTATGTGCAATATTTATTTATTCAATGAAATCCCTAGAGTCATCTTAAATATGATAGATTGATGAAAAACAGCGTAAGTTGTGGCACGATTTGCAACTTATTGATGGTTGTATTTTTAAATCTTAAAGAAAGGTTGTACCCTAACGTGTTTGCGCTTATTTGTAAGTAGACGAATTTTATATTTAAAGTATCAAAACCTCTGCATCATAGTACCAAAATCCTCTCGTTACTAAGGAAAAGACTGAGTGTGCAGCGATCTTGTGGGGAGGGTACACTCCAATTTTCTTTTTCAATGAGCTGATGAGGCCTGCCGTTGGATTCTGACACACCTCTTAGAGCAAGTAGTAGCTTAGGTTTGGTAGAGTGTGCGCAAGATAGCTGCATGTTTTCGACCTAGAAAGTTCGAAAATAAGTGCACGAAAGGAGCCTCTCTGAAGCACACTTAAAGTCCTTCCACCACACTGGTTTGAAAGAACCAGTGACACGATGAGAAAAAGAAGATCTTTGCGCGTGGATAATAATGGCACTAGAAATAATCTTCGGATCAAAAACATGCATTTATTGCAATGCAAAAGGCGGGACTATCAACTCTTAAAAGGCCGGCCGGCAGCGCATCAGCATCACCTCTGGTGTTGCAGGTATCTATGGGCGACGGTGACTACTTTCCATCAGGTGGCCCGTCTGATCGTCTGCCAGCTAAGGCTTAAAAAAATGCAAGTTTGATTTCCCCATTCATGTTTGTGATCGGAAAATATTATATCCAGTCCATTTTTTCATGTTTTCTGCCATCAGATTTATTTATGACTCCTGATTTTGGCACAGTTGCAAGCACCATGATCACGGGTTGAAAATTGTGTTAAAAGCCATGATCTCCCCATTTAAAAAAATATCATAAATAATAAAAAACCGTTTCGGGGCAGTGGTCCAACTGCTCTGTCCAACTAGTTGGACTACGGGCCTTTACTAGGGGCCGTGGTCCAACTATCTTTGCAGTTGGACCACGGCACCATAGTAGAGTTCCCAGGTCCAATTAAAAGAATTTCAAATAATACAACTGCAATGGTAACCACAGCACATTTTTAATTAAATAATTAGTTTTATAACGTTTTTAATCATCAGTGCACTCACAGCTTTAAATTCAGCGCAAAATAGATCATACCAAATGCAATTTCATCCTAATATATTTACAGACAATTGACATGGTCACTCAAAGGAGGTAACGTAATAAAATTGACCAGCACAGGTAACGTTGCCATGTTCAAAAGATGTCTAGTCTAGTCTCATATGCTGCTAAATAAGTTACATCGTAATTTTGGCCAATTACTTGCTCCGGCGTTACTGAGACATAGTAGCTTGTTGCCGGTAACTCATGTTAATTTTAAAAAGAAAAATTGTTTTTTTTTTGTTGTTTGCGGCCCAAAAAGCCGAGTACGAATAAATGTAGTCAGGTTTTCTAAAATGTTGTTTCGTAATTTATTTTCAAAAATATTTCATCTTGAATATTTTATTCCTTGTAATTTAAAATCTTATCGAATCAAAATCTAATCAAAAGTTATTGATTTTGTGTTTCTTGTTTAATATTTATGGAATAAATAATTATGTATTTTATTTTCATGTCTTCTTTAGGTATAGGTAGATCTGAAAAATGAGGGTTTTTTTTAATACAATTAGCTGATGGAGCAAGCTAATGGCCCACCTGATGTTAGTAGTTACAATTTCCTTTATCAAAGTATTGCCTCGTAGTTCACGAATGTCAGGAACGTGCCCCACGATGCACTGTCCTGCGTCCATGAACTTCAGTTGAGGCAAACAGTAGGCCTACCACAAGCTCTGTCTGTCTCTGGCTCTGGTTTTGAGACTGTGTAAGTTCTGTCTAAATAAATACTATGTCGAAACGTCACAAATACACTGGTGAGCACTCACACAGACTCAAAACCAGAGCCAGAGACAGAGCCAGGCAGAACTTGTGGTAGGCCTACACATGTGCCACTGTATTTAATTTACTATGCTAAAATTAGCCCCATGCTGGAAGATAATTGCATTAAAATCTGTCCGTTACAAAGTGGTCTTGTGTGGGACACCACCTTTAGCGCATATGAATGAAATTCCGGACATCCGGAATGTAATTAAGTTACAGACTAGGTTCAGTCTTTTATGCATTTTCCCTGTTATTTTGAGACGTGAGACTGCGAGGAATTGGGGCCACGGTCTTTGTTCCTTCATAGCGGTTTTGAATCAGCCGACTGAGATCACAAATCGTCATGCGGTTTACCTTTATTATAATTATTAAAATTAATTTCATCATTCATCATCGGCATCGTTAGAAAACAAAAAAAAACACTTCGTTGTCAAGAAAAAAGTAGTCTTTATTCTGAGGGCAACAGGGTACCAACTAAAACTTCATAATAGCAAAACTTCTTCTTCTTTACTTAATGGCATCAGTCCATTTCGTTTCCGCCAGTGTCGAGTGAGGATATTTATCACCATGCGTGAAAAAAGGTTTTCAAACAAGCTGTTACTTTGCAGGATTAACAAGTATGTGTCTTTGCTAACGATATATTTTATGCAAAGAGTTTCTACACAACGATTTTAATTTAGTACTAGATAATTTTGAATTTGGAACGTATCTCGCAGACATTGTGCAAGTGTGCGTTTGATATGCTGGTCGGTTTTCTTATTTAATTTTGTACTAGATAATTTTGAATTTGGAACATATCTCGAAGGCATTGTTCATGTGTGCGTTTGATATGCTGGTCGGTTTCCTGATTTCTTGAGTCTTCTTATTATATCACTCGTTCTGCCAATCAAATGTGGTGAAAGTATTTAAAGTGCCCCTCAGAGAGGTTTCGTGCACTCGACTCATGTTTTCGAACTTTTTAGATCCTATGACATGTCACATTTCCTTGGGTACATTCGTTCATACCTCACCAATTTATATAAATTAAAATTACGATTTAGAATCATTTATTTTAATATATTTGACAGAAATTGGTTGTAAAAATCTAGCAAGAAACTTATTTGAATTAAGGTTCAGTGAGTCCCCAAAAAGGGGTAATTTATCAAGAACAAGTTCTTCTGGGTCATTGGAGACCCTTGTGCCTTTGAGTCTCCGAGTGGAAACTTTCTTTTGAGACCCTTTCGGGGTCTTTGAAGACTGTCATAGTGACTGAATAGGTTTTGTCTATGATGTTAATTGAACAGAAAATAGACCCTTTAACGCAGCCACGGTGATAAATATCCTAGAAACATAAAAATGGCTGCATAAATTTCTACCAAATATACCTAAGTATAAATAAGTATAAGTACAGGAACTAACCCTAAATAAAGTTTTCTAACAAAAATAACCTCCCACAAAACTATGCCAGACAAACACAAACACGAAAGCCAAAAAAATCTCTTTTCTGTCAGAGGTCAAAAACTGGGAATAATCGCTTAATTATGGACAAAAGAGCTAAAATAAAACTGCTCTGTAACTCATACAAACCTAGTATTTTAAAGGTCTGTATTAAACCGGTAATATCCGGTAGAAACCGGTTTCAAAGCTTTTATTACATCGGCTGTGATAAAGACTGATCCGAACCGAACGGTATTTGAAAAACTACCTCAAGGAGCACTCAGGCGAAGGACTAAAATAATATCAACGTGCTGGGCAACAGAGTTTTACGGTGAGTATAAAAGTGAAGTTATAATACCCGGTTCCTATTCAACTGTAGCATATTAGTACCGTCATCTGTCAAATAGTCTCATCTCACTAGCTAGTGTCAACTGTCACTGGCACATCAGCCAAGACCATCCAACGGTCGACCGAGTCATAGTAAAAAATCTCGGACGTTGGTAGAATAGAGGAATGGAGCTTTAGCCTGCAACTGCAAAGAGAAAATAAAAGCAAAACTCGTACCAAACTAATTAATCGTTAACTACCAACAAGATCACACACGTACAGAAACTCCCTCCCAGACTCCTTAAAAATTCACCCCAACAAAACCTACAAGATCATCCCCTACCCCATTTTTATTTACTTTTCTAGTATCGAATAAATCGATGGTACTCAATTCTGTGTAGCTCTGCGCATGCGTGGTAAAAATGGCTTCCGAAAAAAGCGGGAAATAAGAGAAAGAAATGCCAGGGGTCGCTCCGTAAAGAGGGCTTGCGGACACGTTGGGAGGACTTGACTAGTGAGTGTAGGCGGTCTGGCTTGCAAACTGCTATTAGAACCAATAACTACCATAACCATAACTGACCACCATAGACTTGAAAACTTATTGCTGGTATTCAAACCTCATTGGAGTAGACACGCACTAATATTGCCTCCTGAAAAAAAGGTAGCTTTATAATTTGTAGAACCATAGACTTGGAAACTCCTTGCACCTTGATGGGTTTCTAACATCATTGGTGAAAAATATGTAAGCTTTTAAAATTGAGCCGTACTCTGTACTACATGCTAAAGATGCTAATACTATTGAAACTAAATGACAAAGAAACCGTGATGGGGCTATCTCAGGCAATGTTTTTGCACCTGAGAAAGACTAGACTACCTACAGATTCATGACTACCTAATGCCTCCTCTAAACATTATCTAAGAAGAACGCGATTTTGAGCCTATAAAGAACCCTGCCTCGGGAAGTAAACAATTTGAAAAATAATAAATGGGATTATGATAGATTTTAGATCGATCTTTATAAAATATGTTAGAAATGTTTAACTATTTTAGTTTTCACTAGAAGTAGTATACTTTTCCCACAAAAAACATATTAATAAAACACTTCATTATCATAATAATTATGAATTAAAAATAGCACGAATAAAACATAATTTTACATCACACTACATTCTCCAACATGTACAAACACACAAACTAGTCGACTACTAATCTACTATTTGCTCCTGTGCTTCACCGCGAGCATAGGGGTGTGTCTTCCCCTCCGCCGCCCTGAGGGGAGCAGCTTACCCCCAAACTTCACCGCGTACTTGAGCCTCGTTTACATTCGACTAATACGCCAGTTCTTGGAACGAGTTACTGGCTCATGGCGAGGAAATACTGCTGTGAATTTCGCAGCACTTAATTTTAAAAATAATATTTATTACTTATTATATTAGATAGATAGATAATTCTGTATTGTTCACCACACAATGAGTAGATGAGTAGTGTAGATTTATACAGATTTTTAGCAAAACAATGGGCAACTTTATCGCTGAGAGCGATATCTTCCAATAATAAACAGTGTTCCTCACTTACATACAATAGCATAACTATGATAAATTTGAAATTCATGGTTTAAAATAATAGTTAGATACACATTTGCTTAATTTAATTTTATACATACCAATTATTTATTTTTTTACAACTTCATAAAATGTATTGACTAAGTACCAGATTTTTTAAATTATTTCGGTTTCCTTTTTTTATTCAACTTACTAGCGGAACATGCATATGGCTCACCTGATGTTAGGTGGTAACCATAAATTATCACCAGCTTAAATAAGTCTATCGCTGCACATAGGCCTCTGCCAATATTTCGATATCATATCTTTCTGCCCATATCCCACGCTCAGACTGGTCGCCACAACTGGTTTTATTTTTCCATTTTCTTCAATCATTAGACATCTTGGTTAATAAAAGTTGAATATTTACAGCCATACTCATAAACGCAATTTAAATTTAATCATTGCTAAAAATTATGCCTGTCACTGTTTGTCATTACCCAGTGGTAAGAGATGGCAATAGTTTAAACACTGTTTATCTTTTGGCATAATTTTATAAGCAAGGCCATGAATTAGTTACAGTATTATACTATGACTCATTAGTAAAACTGCCAAATTCTTCTACAACATCTCAAGAAACCAGTCACTCAGTTGACTAACTAAAAAGCTTTACAAATATTCAAATGACTGACCAATAAAACTACGGTCAAGCTACTAGCACCAGTTTAAACATAGTTTGGATGAGTTGTCTATCATTTTGACAAGGACTTTAAAGATAGTGCTAAAATAAGTGAATTTGCTATAATAAATAATTTATTACACTATTTAGCCCCAAATTAAACAAAGCTTGTACTATGGGAACTTAGATAGCTGATTATCATACTTTTACTTTTTTTTTTGAAATATAAACTTAGAATATACATTTTTAATTTTATAACAACAAAACAAAAATTCATAATATTAACAAAAAAAACTAAAACTAATTAAAACTAAACCTTAAAACTAAACCTTAAAAATCTAACAAAAGTGGGTGTCCATGAGGCATGGTGCCAAGAACGCTGGCTGCATTCCCACGTTGAACAGCAATAGCTATTCTCTGTGCGAAAAAAGAGCCAGCCCTCTTGTCACCAGTGGCGTCGACCAGCCGAGGAAACAATTGCTTAAAAAAATTTTTTGTATTGGGACCCCATGGACCAAAAGTTTCAAAACCAAGCGGCACAAATATGTAGTCGCTAGAAAGCGTCACATACTTGCGCCGCTTGGCCTCTTCTGCGGCCTCCGCCGCGGCTCCGGCCCTTAAAACCGAACCGCTGAGATGGGAAGGGGCTAACGTGTCGACACATGTAGCATCCCACACGAGAGCCCTTCCCCGCTCCCAGGGTATCAACGTCAGGCCGTCCGGACGCTTGCCATCATCACGGACCATTCCAACAGGTTCTAAAAGAGAAGGAACGTTGATGGTGGCAAGCGCCCGTTTGATGATATCGTTGATAGAGCCGTGGCGGGAAAATCTGCCAGCACTGCGTTGGCAGTATAGTCCATGGAGTCCGTTCCTGTCGACGACACTGCCACATGGACACCGATGACGCTCGACAATGGCAGCACCCAGTCGAAGACCGACAGCGATGCGGAAGCTGCCATTGTCGAACAGCGTTCCGAGGTTGGCAGATGGAAGGGCGTGTAGCCACTGTCCTGATTCAAATGTCGAGACAGCTAGAAGTCTTGCGCGGTGTTGGTCACTGAAATAATTTTGAATCAAATCTTTTTGGACTCTCTGCACCAATGGAACATCCCAAAGTTTTTGACTCGCTGGTTCCTTCGGGAGGTTTTCATTGGGGCAGAGAGTTTTCCAGGCCTCTATTGCGTCTGATGCATAGTGTAACTCAGGTGTTGGCCTATGTAGAATTTGAGAACACAGGTTTGTTACACTGTGCACCGACGAAAGGAAAGCCGGAAGAGCTACACTAGAAATTTTTCTTGTTCCGATACCACCAGATCTAATAGGTAAAGAGGCTTGAATCCAGGTATTGTTCTCGAGGTTTAAATTTAGAATTTTTTCTAAAGCATTTTTGAGGGTGGTATCCAAGTTTTCTAAAATGTCCGTATGTTTCCAGATTGGGTATGCTCTGAGAATATATGTAAATTTTGGTACAAAAAGGCAATATTTTAAAATTGTGTATGCAATATGAGAATTTAAAGAGCCCAATCTATTGATGTGTTCCGAAAGTATACTTGTTTTTTTTTCCAAAAGAGGTCTAACACTCTCCTCGAGTAACGGTGCTCCTAGAAGGTAAAGTGAATCCTTTTGTAGAATTTTAATTTCTGGTGAAATTTCTTGAAAGTTTTGTATAAGATTTTTGCGATCAATAGGGTTGAATTTGTCAGAAATATATAGTTCACATTTGCCTAAATTTAGATCCAAATTTAAATTTCGAAAGTAGTTGATGACATTGATAAAATCATTTTTGACCGTGTCAGCTTTACCTCCTAAGGTTCCGTCGTCTAGGTACCAGACATTTAATTTAGAATTTAAATTAGATATAATGGGATGAATTCCTAAACTAAAAAGAGCTGGTCCTAGAGGGTCACCCTGCTGAACGCCTACTTCTGATGAAATTTGTTTGTCGTTGTAGAATAATTTGGAAGGGGAACTGTAACATTGCCAAATATAGTTATATGCATCTGGAGTATGAATTGATGCTTCTTTCAGAAGGGTTGACCTATCGATGCAATTAAATGCGTTTTTTACGTCTACTTTGAGCAGTACATCCGCTTCGCTGTCGTGGTTTAAAAATGTGCGAACCGAATGCACTGCAGCCTCACAACCACCTCGACTACCAAATCCCAATTGAATTGGTTGAAATAATGATTTTAAATTTGGAGAAATGTGTCTGCACACTATTTTTGAAGCAATAAGCAACTTAGAATACAATATATTAACATCTGCGTTTACCACACACATATTTGTTCTCGGTGGGGATCGAACCCACGACCTACGATAGATTGAACTACTGGGGGCTAATTCTCGGGCCGATCTCGATCATTTTGCAATTTTATTTTATTGCTTCTTTTCGAAGAGAGAATGCCAGATTTCCTTGAGTAATTCATCAACAACCTCATCATAAAAGCCTCAACAGCTACGATATACGGAAAACGTAGAAAAAGAACGGGGTTGTGAAAAGAAGCAATAAAATAAAATTGCAAAATGATCGAGATCGGCCCGAGAATTAGCCCCCTGCTTGGTTCGTAAGAATCAGTGACACGATAAGAAGAATATAGATAGCTAAGCATTTGGCTGCCAGCACACCTGATTGAAAGTGAGGATGCAGCCTAAGATGGAGCCATAATCCACCTGTTCACTCTTATCTTAAAAATCTTAATTAAAGTAGTAATTTTGTTCGAACAGCCTACCTATTTTGGGCGTGCATTATCATATCATAATATTTTAAATAATAGATAGGTATCTAAAAAATATTAGGAAGTGCCAACATTTTTAATTAATAAGCTTTTTATATTAAGTTGGGTTTCTAATGAATTTCAAATAATAAATAATGATTCTTACTTAGTACATAAAATTATTTGAGAGAAAACGATTTCTCACCCTCCTAACTTCAAACAAAAAGCGAAAAAAGTTTCTACCCTTTTTCAATTCAAAAACTTGCCTCCTTAGAACCCAATTACACAATACATTCAACTTACTAACACTATATTATATCTTGACGTGTGACGTTTACCTATTTTAGAAAACACTACAATCTCCTGCCGTGTCGTGTATGTTTTGCACCATCAATATTGCAATGTGATTTTTTCCAAGTACTTTACGTTCGGTAGAAACTGCTAAGAACTACATGAGGAACTAACAATTATGAATGCAGTATTTTTTTTTGTAATTGGACTAAAAATACACGGTTTTTTCTAATGTAATGTAATTTAGTGTCTGTAATTTTCTCTTGTAGCTAAGCCGACCTTTCAACCAGCAAGATAAAAGTAACGAGATTTAGAATACTTGCTGCATTTTTCCGAGGGAGCGAGGGTGGCAAGAACACAAAAATAGGGTGTTAAGAGCCCGGCAGCCATCTTTGTTCCACCCCCTGTCGATTCCGTAATGAAATGGAAAAATGATAAAATTATTTTGTTGCGACGGGAGCTTTTCTGCATTGAGGGTTGAAAATAATGTACAAAAGTAATTTGAAGAAAATGTGTAATTAAAGAGTGTTCATGTCGAGTTTAATGATCACGTTAAATACCTACTATTCATTAGTAGAAAATGTTTTATTTTATAACTATTTTCTTATGTTTATAAGTAATTACAAAGGTAATTCTTTGAAAATGTAGTTTTAGTTGTATTCAAATAATGTTTCATAACAATATGCGGTTTGTAAATAAGTTGGAAACAAAAGTTTTTATTCTGACAGTAAATAAATAGCATGTTAATAAAAACATATTTATGTATTAGATAAAACTAATAATTATTTTTCTCAATTAAAAACCTGGAAAACAAAAAATACTATCAATATCCTGGAACCAAACCCAAATTCATGACATGAATTTGGGTTTGGTTCATTTTTTTTGTCACATTGTGACAAAAAACACATTTCAAAAATCGGTTAAATTGTCTTTTTTTAATATGAAAGTACAAAAAAAAACTACATGTCATATTTGATCGTACCTATACCCCTCAACACCATCAAATAATCTAGAGTAGATTCTTGATCCTTAGAGATCTGTGGGGAGGGGGGGGGGGAGTATCTACCGTGCCTGGGCATATAAATCTATTTTTTTTAAATTTCTGCATTATCTTGTGTAATTTTGCTGCATCGGGGCGTGGCTAATACCTCTTTAATTGCTTCGTCTTACCAAGGTTATTGGTCAGTGTATTGTAGGCGTTGCGTTACAACAACTCATACGTTTTTACAATGTTATAGCGTTACAGACTATTATAATTTTAGTGCTTTTTGTCATGGTATAGTTATTAAGGCTACGGAAAATGTTATTCAGTAAGAATTATGGGTATAAAAATAATGTTAATTTACCTGCATGCATACCTACTATGCACGTGTTTTAAATTATAGGTTGAATGGTAGAAAAAGGTGATAAAACACTCACAACTTAATTCCTAGGCACGATAGGATTAGTAATACCTACTACATAGTGCTTTTTATAATACACTTTATTTTACACAATTTTTCATTCAACTAGGCGTTAACAAAATAAAATACAACGGGCGGCCTTATCGCTGAAAGTGATTTCTTCCAGGGAATCTATCTATCTTTCTATCTATCTATTAATCTATCTATCAATCTATCTATCTATCTATCAATCTATCTATCTATCTTATTTCTCTATCTATCTATCTATATCTCTATCTATCTATATATCTATCTATCAATCTATCTATCTATCTATCTATCTATCTTCTTCTTATCTATCTATCTATCAATCTATCTATCTATCTTGTTAATTGTTGTTAGGTCACACATCCATCTCAATATACACATCCACATAACATACACCCTTCTTTAATACGTCTTTGGCTTACGAAAGCTCAAATCGTGTTTAAAAAATATATACATAGTAGCATTTTGTAAGTAGTAGTAGAGCTCTTTGTGTGTGGCTCGTCCGAGGAAGTACTACCACCATGCCTGTTTCTACCGTGAAGCAGCATTGCTGTGTTTCGGTTTGATGGGTGTGGGTGGCGGTGAAATTACTGGTACGTGAGGCTGAATATCTGTATACCTTTAGTTGATGGACGCAGGGCAGTGCAACGTAGGGCACGTTCCTGACGTGCGTGACCTGCAAGGCAATGCTTTGTTATAGGTGATGGTTACCACTTAACATCAGGTGGGCCATTATGCTTGTTCTAACAGCTAGTTGAAAAAAAGAGTTTAGAAAATTACTCAACACATTCAAACCCAAGAAGAAAATGAATGTGTGGTTCAGCCAATCTATACACAATTTGACAGCCATAGCCATAACCATATGGAGCTCGCTGTAACCCTGCTGTCCTATATATAAACCAAAATTTCAATCAAACAAAGCCTGCCCCAAAAATCAATAATATACCTATGTACCAATACCAACGTTCTAAATCGTGGGGTGAAAAAACTCGTGAGGGAGGTCCCTACCCTAAATTTTTTTCGTCATTATTTTTTTATCCGTCAGGGACCCCAAATCAGAGTGACAGCTTAATAAATCCTTAGATGTTTATTTATGGAATTGGTACTCTATAGTCTATGGCTTAGAGGGCATTGAGGGTGGGTTTTTGAGGTACAAAATGTACCTATGTACTTTTAGTCGGTAAATAACCGAGTTTTTCTCTTTTAGTTCTACTTTAATTCTTGTCCTGAAGACTTTTGTAGGTAAGTTATATTTTTCATAAAAATAATTTACTTGGTTTAAAGTAACTAGACTAAAACGGGGTTTCCGATGGCTTAAGGCAACCTAATCTTTACATCCTTTCCATACACTGGTTCCTTAAGATAAGACCTAGTGACACAACAAGATGAACGTGACCTTACACACATCACAAGAGTTTTACGAAATCCATCCAAAGTTTGTCTGGAAGAGATCACTCTTAGCGATAAGGCGTCTTTTATACCTTTTGTAATGTTTATTTTATTTTATGTTTCTTTTGTCTTCAATAAAGTATTAATCTATCTATCATAAGAACTGAAAGTAAGTGCTTTAAAAGTACGAGCAACTTACTGATCAAAATGATAAGTTGAATTCTTCCAAACTGCGAATATATTTGATTCTTCATTAAAAAATCTGCACTGCACTGAACCACTCGCACACCACTCAAACTTAAATTAAGCTCATTATTAAAACAAGTTCTCATACAACTCCAAACTCGTTTTATTCATCTTAAGAAATAAGAAATTGAAAAAAAGTTTGAGCGTAGTGTAGTACTTTGGCTGCAGATATTGTACGGCAGAGAAAAACAAATCTGATTAATTTTTTTATGGGTGGGTTCCGTTATCATCAGCCTGTAGATCCTTTCACCACACTTGGTTCGAAAAAACCAGTGACACGATAAGAAGAAGCCTGTAGAGATCTTTGTGTAGGGCTCGTCCGGGGAAGTTATATCACCATGCTTATTTCTGATGTGAAGCAGCATTGCTGTGTTTCGGTTTGAAGGGTGTGGGTGCCGGTGTAATTACTAACACATGAGGATGAACTGTATGCCCTAAGTAGATGGGCGCAGGACAGTGCATCGTATGGCACGTTTCTGATGTGGGAACTACGAGGCAATGATTTTTATAGGCGATGGATAATAAATATCAGGCGGATCATATGCCTTCAGTTAGTTGTTACATATAAAAGAAGTCCACTGAAATCATTTTGAACATAGACCATAAACCCGGAAAAACTATTTATAGTCTGCTCCATCCACAACATTTGCTTTTTGCTGTCAAATCTGTCATTTTCTGTACAGTTTCTATAATTATCTAATGGCCAGCTCATGGCCACGGGCTTAAAGGAGTTCGTTTGGCATATTTTTATCGAGTTTCCGTATTGACTTTTCTTCTATTGTACATTATCTACTGCTTTTTTTGTTTCTACTTCATACTTATTTTGCTTGTTTGTGTTTTGTATGTTTTTTGGTACGGCGAATAAATTATTTGTCTATGACAAAACATATTTAGTATTAGCACAACTTAGTAGTTAAGTATAAGAAATGTGTTTCTGCCATGAATTTACTTTGTGTTCTACCATATTTTAAGGAACCCTAAAAAGGAGTGAAACTTCCAGAAACGCTGCATAATTAATTTAATAAGTTGAGATCCAATTAATACTGGTTTTAATTACTTAGCGGTTTTAAAAGGAACGCTCTCAAAAAACTTTTAATTGTGCATCGAATTGTTTTATTTTGCAATAGCATGGATTGCACGCTCTCTAGTTAATATTATTAATAACTAGCAATCCACCCCGGCTTTGCACGGGTGCAAAAACTCAAAATCAGTGACTTAAAAATGTTCACCTTTTTTTTCTAAATTACACCCATGCGAAGTCTACTAGTAATAAATATAACCTATGTTTCTCTATATGTGTGTCTATGTATTTATTACAAAAAGTATTCAAATGTTATGTCAGCTAAGAGCTTGTTGTGAGAAACTCAGAAACTTATTGATAAAGAAAATATCACCTCCAATTCATATTTCATATAAATCATATGAGGGTCATATTTTCTTTATCAATAAGTTTCTGAAAGAAAGGAAAACATACGAGCACGTATACAGCAGATCTGGATTTTATGAGACAAAATGGTTACTCTAGACCAGCGGTACTCAAAGTGTGTTCCGCGGAACCCTAGGGTTCCGCGCTACCCCTGTAGGGGTTCCGCAAAAATTTAGAAAAAAAATCAAAATAATTAGTAACTGTTACATTGTTCTTTTATTATGCTTCTATAATAAAGAATACACTTTTAAAAACTATTGTTTTATTGTAGGGTTCCATCAAGTATTTTGCTTGTCAAAAGGGTTCCGTGACCAAAAAAGTTTGAGAACCGCTGCTCTAGACTCTAGAGGCATTATCCAGGGAGGAAATAGGGGACTACGTTTGTATGGAGAGTCGCCTGTGTGATTCCCTCTTAAGCTAAGTAGTGTTACATAAAGTCGTAAATAAAGTGCCATCCGTCCCATCTGTTTTCTCATAACTTCTTCCCAAAATACACTAATACTTAATTAAACTTTCATCATTATAATTTGTGTACATAGGAAAACATCCCCGCGGCATTCCAAAAATATTCGCCTCAGCTATTTCAATTTCGTGGGTATCTTATTTAAGGGGAGCCTTATTTTTCACCCCTAAATAGGAACACGGCACCCTTACGCTCGCGTGCTTCTGAACTTCAAAAGAGGGGGTTACCCCCCTTGTTAAAAAAGTTCTACCTATCTGCATTTTTATTTAAGTTTCGTCAAAATTTTCACCCCTTAATTCAATTTTTCCCTAAAAATTAATTAGGGAGCACGTTCTGTGGGTGCTTTCGTTAATTTGCGAGGATTATTGAGGCGTTCGTGGAAAGCTTGGTCCTTCGTTACTGATCGATAGTGCGACATGCAGCGTCATCATTATTAAGTAGAACTCAATAAAATAGAAATGGAATCTCTATAAAATAAAGTCGTGTTACTTCCACTAAGACGAAAAAGCGTTCTCGTACAGAGATCACACGTTTTTCTCGCCTTAAAAAAAACTGCAAAAACGTTAAGTATCAAAAACACCACATTCAAAGCACATCTACCGTGATCGAGTTAAGTGGCAAACATTAAAAAATTAACCCCTAAAATAAAAACAGCAAAAATAATTTAAATTCAGTTCACACACAGGATCATAAGTCAACAAAAAGTTGCAGAAAAAGGTTTGGGACTGCAAAAAAATGCAAAGTGTCTTAACCCCTTTGTGAAGGTTTTTTGGGGTGTTTTATTTTTTATAAGATCGAATGCGTCAATAGAGGTGTTGATTTGTTGATTGTGGGCACGAGCCGATTATTGAGTCTTTGTTGTGGTAAGTTTATTGATTTGTTATGGGTTGTAAATATTGGTTAGTTAAGTCGAAGGGTTGTAGGTTATCTGCGGCTTTTTTATACAAAACATGCTTTGATGATCATTTAAATTTTATAATCTCTTAAAATGTATGAATTTAGCTCCATAATCAAGGTCCGCTATTAATTATGTTTTTCTATTATTTATATTGTTCTTATTATTCACTATTTTTCTACTGAATAAAGTGACCTCGACCCTGTCTTTAAGTAGTGAGTTCAAATCCGGTCGTGCAACAATATTTGATAAAACTTACGCGATGCCAGTGCTCTCAAACGGTGAAAAAAATATATAATATTTTTAATATAATATACCCATTAAAATTGCCAAAATCTATTCAAGAAAAGTAATACATAAGAAAGAGGGTAGGACGGCCAAAATGAAATGTTCAGATGTCACATCTCCCCCAATAGATTTCCATAATTGCACCAGCAAATTGGGAAAAGTAATGCTCTTTCTGGGACCCCGAAGCCGGCTGTTTAGTCTTATAATTTACGTCTTAAATAGCACTGATTGCAAAAAAAACTTTTTTTGATAGGCACGTAATTTTTTTTTTAATTTTCACCCTCGACTGATCTATTAAAATATCCTCAGTTTATTGAAACGGCTATATGTACCAATGATGGCTAATTAACCATTTCAGAATTATAAACTTAAATTAAAAAAAAAACCGCATACATTATTAGAGCTTCGAAGCAACATACAATAGGAAAAAGTTTCACCAAAAAATGTTAAGCAGAAAATCATTAAAATGTAATCTCCACTAAAGAATGAAACAAATAGAAATAATTACTAACGAGCTATGTAAGCAAATGGACTTATATAGCTCTTATATTGAGACTTTTTGCAATTTTTTTAATATTTTATTTTGCAATCTCTACATTTCAATCAGCAGGGCTCTAAACTTGGCGTTTTTTCTCAAAGGTTCAATAATAAATGCAAATAACGCCCAAATGGTGCCTTTTCTAATAAGGCCTAATACAGGTTTTAAAAAACTCTTCTTCTGTTCTTAAATTTAAGAGCTTAGCTCTTGTCGGGGTTTTGATACAGTTTTCTCCAATAAAGTATTTCGAATGAAACCTCTTTAATAATTAAACTGCATCA
The DNA here is from genome assembly GCA_947578465.1 of Thera obeliscata. NCBI lineage: Eukaryota > Metazoa > Arthropoda > Insecta > Lepidoptera > Geometridae > Thera > Thera obeliscata. The sequence goes on from OX387915.1 coordinate 2,715,825, forward strand.
TAGAAAAGTTTGTCAATGACATATTTTATAACACAAAAAAAATATTCAAATACACAAACTTTTCTGTTTTTACCTCTTTTTTGTCCTGATCACAAAAAATCTAAACTCAAGAATCTTGTAGAACATTGTATATTGGGAACAGTTGTACAACGGTGCAAAATGTACATAGAAGGAATACAATTATGTAATTTGACGTATATAAATAAAGAAATAAGGTTTGAAAAAAAAAACTGTCTTTGTTTTTCAAAACAAGAGACAGACTCGTTGACGTAAATTCTGATTGAAATGATTTAAAAAAACACTCAACACTGGTAACACTATCTTTCTAATAGATAGAAAATATTGTCTATTGAAATGATTCAGGGTCTCTAAATGAAAGAAGAAGAAGAAAATCAACGGCTTAAGTTTCCGCTATAGTAAGTAACTTACTAAGTTGAGTTGAACTCAAATCGTATCGATTTTCGCAACAGCGACCACCATATTTGATGGGGTCACAAAAAAAACAGCGCGGGGGTGCTTGTAATAGGGTGCAACCCCCCATAACAATGTTACTAGTTTATGTAGAATGTATGTGCGTGGTGAACAACTTAGAATGTGATTACACCAAACTTTTCCTATTTCTATTTATTCTAAATTCCTAGCGATTGAAAAAACAGCAAACATAAAAGTGTATTTTTTTTGGTTAAAGCCCACTGGGGATGTATATAATTTTAAAACAGATGCTTCATATCATTATTATGGAAAGAGTCTAAGGGAAAAAAGAGTCCAGGGCGATCCTAAGGTTATGGGTTTAAATCTAGTCATCATAAGTCTAGGAGTTTTTCTGTCCAAAAATGTATATGCACTATGTCAGTAGGTACTCTCAAACGGTGAAGGAAAACATCATGATGAAACGGGCATGTCATCGAACCTTAAAAATTCTAAAACATGTGTTAAGTGCAGGAAAGAAGCCTCTTTGAGACGCAATTAAAATCCTTTCACCACCCTTAGTTTGAAAAAAACCAGTGACACGATGAGAAGAAGGCTAAGGAAGAAAACAAAAATCTATGTAGGATATATGGAAGTCATTTTACAATAGCATTCCTTGTAATCCAAATAATATCTACTTGGCGTACTTAGTTACTGACTAACGAACTAAATAAAAAGTCCTCTCCCTTATATTCAGTTCAATCACGTGAAAATGACAGCAACTTCAAAAGAAATGGCCCCTTCACACAATTTTATTTAATGTGAATTTCTTTTATCCCTCAAGAAATCATCTCAAGAAACGGAGACCGTCTTTTACGGCGGACAGACAGCAAACTTGGCAACGCACTGGTCGGACAATGTCACTGTCAAAATACACACGAAACACGACGCACTTCTCCAGTATTGATGTATATATTTGTATCAAATTCAAATTAAATAAACTTTTATTCAATACGATACAAGAATCACTTTGAAACGTCTTAAAGCTAGGTGAGTCTAGATGCCAGTTCCACGCGACCAAGCCTAGAAGAACAGGCAACAAACTACGACTCGGTTCCTACCGTTTTTTTAAATGATCCTTTTATAAATCAAAAATAGTCTAAAATAATAGCAGTGAAGTTCCAGTGTGGTGCCACTTCACTTAGTCAGACGTATCTTTCTTCTTTTATTGTCCTTGATTTTTACTGGTTCTTATGTAGTAAATAAATAAAATAAATGTCTAAGTCTACTATGCCTAAAATGACACAAAAAACTCATCCAAAAAAATCGGTTGTCTGTAAAGTCGGTTTACTGACGATAGTTGAACGTGATAACGTCATAAGAAAATACTGATGGAATGGTTGCATTTTTCAAAAGAATTTTAATTAATATTTGTGACTCGCGGACTCGCGGACTCGAACTCGGACTCGGACTCGGACTCGGACTCGAACTCTCGGTCCCGGACCCGGAACCCGACCGATCCCTTACCCTTACCCTCATTTACCCTTACCCATTACCCGACCCGGGCTCGGGCTCAGGTAAATGGAACGACGAAACGACGTAACGACGCATGAGTCATGTTTTTTCGTGCGTGCAGCCGGCTCCATCGATTTATAAGACGTTATCACGTCAAAACTGATTCGACATACGCCTAGTGTGTGATGAAGGCGACCATATAGGCATTCTCGAATAATCTCTCTTGAGACCTGTGACCAAGAGATCTGTTAGAATATGACCGGGCATTGAATCCCTGCGATTGTTTCTTTCGTTTCTATTAAAAATAATAAATTAAATGGACATTTCTTTAGTAAAATAAATTCAGATTACTGCACTCTTTGTATTCAAAGAAAATATAGTTCATCAATGAAAAAGTGTGGTATGAAGGCTTGTTTATGAAAAGTGGTGTAACCTTGGAGGTAACACAACCGTCTGATTCCGGTCATCGCTGTTCGAGAACCGTGGTTTAATATCTTTATCAGCTCGTCTGTTAAAGACAAGAGATTCCGTGGTCGGATCCGACGAGAAATTAATGTCAGAAATTGTTTTTAATGGGTTTTCTTTCTTCGCCTTTTATCGAGAATTTCTTTATTTTAGCTTTAGTGGCGCTGTTTGTCTAAAACGCAACAGGTGCGGGTTCAATTCCGCCTGTGTATAACAGTGCTACACGGTAGGTAGGTATAGTACTGTTATTCACTGATAAATTGGTGGCACTGTGTACACTGTAGACTTAAAAACTTACTTTCATTCCAATAAACAATCCAAATATCCTATTATTCTAAAGATTTCGATTGGAATTGAGTAGCTAATTAGCATTGTCATTAAATTTAATTTTGTTGCCAGTTATTGTCTTATGTTGCATAATATTTATTACTGGCAACCCCCTCGTGTAACGTGTTTGATATGATTATAATAGGGCTTGGCAAAAGGACCACGTTTACCAGCGCCAGTATAAAAAAAATGCGCTTGACTAAAAAAAACAAACGTGCAACAAACGAACCAACCACGATTAAGCAAAACATTCTACCTCCGAGAACTCTCTCCACTCCATCTATTACTTACTATGTAAATGTACACCCTCGTCGTATGCAATTTCAAAGAGGGTAGGTACGCAAAGAAAATGAACTTTTCATCAAGAGATGGGGACTTAACAAGGTAGGTACACGCGACAAGAAAAGTGTTAAAGGAAAGAACAAAGAAAAAACGGTAGAAACTACTTATGCATGTGTTCTGAAGGGCAAGTCCCACTTCACTTACCTATTACAACATTTCGTCGATAAACTTCTAGTTCTATGCTTTCTTCCCACCAATTTTCAGCCGAATCGGTTAAAACGTTCTTGAGTTTTAAATAGTGTAAGTAACACGACTTTCTTCTATTATTTTGTATATTAGTATTACATTGAAATTGTATTTAATATAATGTAACCAAAGTCTACTAAAATTGGTTACTAGAGATACATAGGTACTTATTCAGCTTAGGTACTAATGATTTTTGTCGAAACATTGTGTGCCCGATTGTACAAACTACCCACCACCCCCAATCCGATTGGGATTTTTTAAATCAAACTGCGCTCCCCTGCGCTTGTTAGCCGCCAATATTAGATTTATTAACATATAAATTATTTTTATGTGTACTTTGAATTTATATGCTACTGTTATATTTATTTATGCACATAGGTATCTTGCTCTTAGGAAATACTTTTTTGAATAATGATCAAACCTTGATGACCATATTGAAAGTATCATTTATAAAAGAAAGTAGGTAATTGATAAATAATCTTTAACAAGCATATTTGGCCCACCTGATATCGCAAAAAATCTAATGTTATTAGTGCCTGAAATCGATTATGTTAATGTAATAATTAAATAATTTCTGATTTATTAAATAGGTTTACTCATGACTATCAAGCTTGTGCACTTTTTTCTTCTTCTCATCGTGTTACTGTTTTTTTTTTTTTCAAACTATTGCGGTGATAGGATCTGAGTGCGCCTCAAAGATGCACCATTCGTGCATTTGTCCGTTTACAAAAAGCCAGTTTTCTCACTATGTTTTCCTTCACCGTTTGAGAGTACTGGCATAGTGCACATAATTGTTTGGACCCAAAAACTCATTGGTACACGACTTGATTTAAACCCACGATCTTAAGATCGGACATGAGGCCGCTACCATAGGCCACCAGTATGCATTTTATTGACAACTAGCAGCCCGTCCCGGCTGCGCACGGGGTTGACAATATGTATTGTTGTACATTATTTTGTTCTATCGCTAACAGTTTCGGCAGCGCATTCGACGAAAGACATTTTAAGACTCATTTTTCTACACCTTCGGTTACGTTGTTCAAATTTTACCAAGGATCCCTAATTTTTTTCAAAATGAAATGTAGCCTATGTCAAATTGGAAGAATGTAGCATGCTATTGGTGAAGTATTTTTTTTAATCGGCCCAGTACTTTTTGAGCCTATTCATTACAAACATACAAAAATAGGTACAAATCTTTCCTCTTTATAATATTAGTATAGATATTATAGATATGAAAGCCGTGTGAAATTTTTCGTCATTAAAAAAACGTCAGAAAATTGTTCCTGACCTGAGTTGTACCTGATCAGAAATGTCCATTGTCACAAGTTCTAAAATCTATTTGAAACGACAAACTATTTTTATCTTAATAAAACCCCAAAGCGTAGTAATAAAACGAGACAATGAAACAGGAAGACAAAACGGCCATCTGCCTCATAACTAAATCAACCGGCAGAATAAAACAAAAATAACTGCCGCACTACGACAAAAAAAAACAAAACAGTACCATCACAATGAAATCCTAACGTCCGAAAAAGGGGTCAGCGGTTCCCATGCGCGAACTGGTATAAGTACAAAAAACTAATTTTCATATTTCGAACTCATCTGAATATTGCACCTTTGAAAACTAAGACAATGACAGCGAAACTGGATTCGAATTTCGAATAATAAAGTATACCCTTCCGGATCTTTTGTTTATAGTTGCAATGGTAATAACAATGGTACGTTGACACAATTATATGACCCCAAAAAGTGGAGCTAAAACAAAAAAATAAAGATTGTGTAGAACAGGTTTGAATTATCATTAGAATGGCGAAGTGAGATGTAAGTGAAGTGTTTCATTCATGGGAAGTAGGGCTGTCTCAAGACATCATATTTTTTTCTAATAGAATGAATGATAATGTTTTTACAAATAAGTATGTTCCTTAAAAACTTAAAGCTGCTTTAAAACATAAAATAACAAGTAAATAGATGTTTTTGGGTAATTTATGTATGATTCATGAAATATTTAATTAATTAAAACAATGTTTTTTTATTTGGAAATTTACATTATGATGACACTAAAAGTAATGTTTTAAAGTAACTTACACGTAGGTCTAAAAAAATTGTCCCAGCAATAAGGACAATGAAGGCTATTAAAAAAGTAACGAATACCAACTATTTTTACAGTAAAACAGACAAACTTACAAAATGCTTCTTGGCAACCCTATTCACACCACTATTTTAATTATAGCTTCCTCTTCCCTACTCTCAAGACATTGTCCCTTCTAATTTATTCAAATATTACATTAGAAATTATTCCAACGACGTATGCAAATTATATAAAAATCAGAGACAATGATTTTTTTATAAATAAATGTTTGTCACTGGCAATTCCCACCAAACGAGACGTTATGATTATTTCATAGGAATAAAGATAAAGAACCCTCGTTTAATTTTTTGTACTGAAATAATAGATGTGTTTCAATGGAAAAAAGTACAGAACGAACGTTACTAAATTAAGGGGTTTTAAGGAATTTAGGTTTTTATAAGAATTTTATCAAATATGCTATTATTTGCAACTCAAAACGCGAAGATTTTTTTTTATTTGGTATTTTTTTTTATAACTACGTGCCTACCCAAGTTACTATAAGGAAGAATAGGAGAGCTTATAATAAAATTATCAAAGCAGGAATAAATAAAATGCCATACATAACTATATTTTTTAATAAAACTAAACTGAAGCAAGATTTCAAATAGAACTCAACTAAAATCAGCTTTATTCCAAACACGGGATTGAGTAAGTGTTTTACAACTTTATCAGTTAGAGTTAAGTGTCTCAATAATAACTTAAATCAAATTGAGCCTACTAATGTCTCAATAAGCATTCCAATTGCCCAACAAAACATAACAGTTACTGGTAAATACAATGTTGGTACAATACCATATACATCATCTGTGGCGCAACTTATTCCACAGAGCAAATAACTGAGCACGCTGCAATTGGAGTTGAAATTCACAGTCACGTGACACACCGTTATGGCGGCAAAAATGATACCAGTATGCAATACTTAAAAAAAAACAGCCAAGTGCGAGTCGGACTCGCCCATGAAGGGTTCCGTAGCATTAAGTAACATAATATAAAGGTTCTTGTAGTTCGTCGAAAGGTAAATTGCGGTTTACGATTTATGACGTATAAAAAGAAAACTACTGGCTAGATCTCATTCAAATCAAATATCGTTGAAAGTTTGCATAGTAATGTACAATATATATATTTTTTAGTTTTATCATTCCCTTATTTTAGAAGTTAGAGGGGGGGGACCAACTTTTTTCAACTTTGGAAGTGTCTCTCGCGCAAACTATTCAGTTTAGAAAAAAACGATATTAGAAACCTCAACATCATTTTTGAAGACCTATTCATAGATACCCCACACGTATAGGTTCGATGAAAAATTTTTTTTTGAGTTTCAATTTGAAGTATGGGGACCCCCAAAATTTATAGTTTTTTTTCTATTTTTGTGTAAAAATAATAATGCGGTTTACAGAATACATCTACTCGCCAAGTTTCATCAGTGTAGCTCTTATGGTTTCGGAGAAAAATGGCTGTGACACGACCGCCATTTTTCTCGGACAGACAGACAGACAGACAGACATGACGAATCTATAAGGGTTCCGTTTTTGCCATTTGGCTACGGAACCCTAAAAAATACATAAATGACAGAGTATAAAGTATAATTTTCAATCTTAAGCGAACTAAGTTAATATAAATACTTACATGAATAAAATGATTAAATGCAGTTTCTTAGTATAGCTAATTACTGGCTTATAAATTTATCTTCTTAATTTTAATGTAAGCTATTATGTAATATTATTTGGGCGCTTTGGCACGAGTTGTAAACCCAAATAGCAATTTTTATAAATAAAATTTGGCTAGGTATTATAGATTATCAGCTTCTTCTTCTTCTTAAATTTAAGAGCTTAGTTCTTTTTGGTGTTCTGATGCAGTTCCCGCCAATTAAGTCTTTCAAATACCGTCCCTTTGACTTCCTTCGACATGACAGCGGCCTTCTTTTAGACCTGGCTCATGTTACTTACTCTTGACATTCCTCCATCGTTTCCTTCAATGATGTTCATAATGTAGATGTCATTATTTTAAGTAGAGATAACTACTTTCTATGTTGCAACTGAAACAAAGTGTTGAAACAGCCACGGAAACATAAACTCTAGAGATATACTCAAAATAAATTTATATTGTGACCATAATTTCGCGATTCTTGTTCCTTACTTATGTGAGTTATATCACTTTACCACCAGCGTATTAGCATAACAAGCCATGGTATAGGTTAGGTAGAACAGCTTATCCACTTTAGATCAAGCTGGTAGAGTATAGTAGCTCATTGTGATAAGCTCGTCCGGAGAGCACTACCACCATACTTTTTATTTAAACACAGTATGGTTGAAGAGGACTCCTAGAAACCCAGTATTTTAATATCCTGGTTTTTATGGTAGTGTAATTTGAATGTTTTCTGAATACACCCTAACTAAATATTCGCAAACAATCTACACCTAATATTTGCAAATTAGGTAGTACTATGAGAGATCAGAAGACAGATCTACCGTTTCCGAGGATCAAAGTACCTAGCTGTTTTATTTATCTTATCAGTACCTCAAAAATTAAATGGATTACGTATCTTTCTAAGTTACTGTGATGTATAAATTGAATGTCAAGGACGTTGCGATCCAGACTGAACCAGTTATCCTCCCCGTGCTATGGCGTGCGCTGTTCGCGGTGGCTACGAGCAATCATAACGTCAATTTAATGCGATTTATGGCAACGACTTTGCAATTTTGCCTTGTAATTGCAATGCGACAATCAATACACGTCTCAAATACTTTCAAGTTCCATTCACTGGCGAAAAACCACACACGAAACTCAACTTTATCTACCACAACATAGGATTTGAATTAAAAAGGTGTAGGATGTTTGAAATTTACAGGATTATGTCTAAAAGTGTTTAGAATATTAGTAACTGTCAGTGTCCCAGTCTTCAAATATGTTAATCAGTTATTTAGAACGATTAGAAATTGGAGCGGCTCTATTTGGACTGATTTATTAACTTAGTTTATTGAATTTTGTACTTGGGTACGTTTGCTTATGAAGCCTTCCAAGCATACGTTCCAAATTCAAAATTATACGAAACTATTTCTGCAGCATTGAAAAAACAAAAGTTGGGCTGTTTTCAAACGATCGAAGTAATTCAAATATAGAACAACAGTTCAATTGTTATTACGAATGAGTTTGCATGCCTTCTGGGAAGCTTAAGAGTTTTTATTTTGTTTTGTTTTTATCTTGCAAAGCTAAGCGTTGTCGGAAAAAAAGCCCAACATAATTTAATAGCATTTTAACTAGATACCTAACCCAATTAACAAACATTACAACATACAATCTCAAATAAAAATATATTTTGATACCAAAGCTGTGGGTGGACTTCTTCAGGCTAAAAATATGAAAGAAAGAAAAAACATTTATTTAAAATGGACAGACAAAATTACGGGACACACACACACGGTAAATATATTAAAAACATGATAAAAGAAAAAAAAAAACACTTCAAAGCAAAATTGATGACAATATCGCTTACATCGTCGCTTACCATCAGGTGAGATTGAAGTTAAAGGTTGGCATGTGTCATGGTAAATAAAAAATATATTGCAGTGAAAACACGAGAACATTAAAATAAAACAGGAAGGTAGAAAGCTAGAAGAAAAAAAATGATGATGATGATAAACACCTGGTGGGAAAATTACACAATTATGTAGTATTTTACAAAGGCCTATAAATTGAGCACATGGCGTCTAACGGCTAGAAATGTGTCTAGGAAGTTAGACCAAATGCTAGGGTCGGCAGGCAGATGTTGGTGTAATAAATGTCTAACATTATAGATGCTATCTAGTGCCTAGGCTATACAGGGTGTTTCATGGATGATGGTAGGTATGACTAGTTTTATGGTTTTTTGTATTTTTATGGTAAGTTTGTTCTTTACAGCCTTGTGAACATCTAAAGGCCTGCGGATATCTAGGCGATGGCGATCAGCTGCAACGCTGTCAAATATCACTGTCATATTTGACAGCGTTTCAGCTGATCGCCATCGCCATCGCCTAGATGTGCGCAGTCCTAAAACGTTCTGTGGTGAGTGAAACGCTATCAAATTTGACAACGATACTTGACGGCGTTTTTTAATGATCTCCACCAGAACGCTTAGATGTGCGCATGGCATAAGTCTATATTTTGAAACAATAGACAATAATTTACATGTAAGGTATAAGTATATCATAGATGCTAAAACTTGGGTGTGTGTGTAAGGGTTTGCGTGTTACTCGCTTACTGGAATTACACATAGGCTACTTTAATGCACCTAATGTGAGTGGGGCCACAGGCAGATGCCATAGTAGAACTCACTTTCCATCGGGTGTGATGGCAGCCAAATAAATGTTTAGCTATCTACTGTCTACAATTTATAAAAAGAGGATTTAAAATGTTGAAGAAATACGACGTATTTAAAAAAAGAATAATTGTAGTAGGTTCTGTACATTTTTAGACATCGAAGGGTTAGTAGTTCAGACCTTCGATGATGCTGTTATTAGAAATTCTGAAATACCTGGGTATGGTGGATTCTCGGTAACCTACTCAAAATGTCTAAACTAACGTCTTGTTTCGGGCTTGTCTATATAAAACACCCTGTATAAAGGAAGTACTAATTCATAGACATTTATTAGATAAGTTTTATCGCGAGTCAATAAAAGTATTTTTTAAACGATATATAATTTAAAATAGATACATAGTAATTCTTTTAGTTCGTCGTAAACGCTTCTAATTAAGGACTACTAAGAGAGAAAACTGGGAGTTTGTTTAAAGGGAGGATGTCCAGAATTTGGCACATCACAACATTTTGAGAGAAAAAAAAGAAAGAAAACTTTTCAGACGTAGGACACCCAAAATGAATTGAAAATAGCGCAACCTCAAAATGTATTTCTCTGGACTTCTTTGGGATATTAATAATGTCTAAGGAAGTAAACCTACGCTCTACCTAGACAGATGTTATGGCAAATATTCAGAAGCCTATCTAGAATCTAGATTCTATCTATCATACTAAAGGAAGTATCTAATTCACTTCCGACAAGCTTTGTCTGACTTTTTAATGAACTAATCGAAGGTTTTTTTCTAGAAAACTAGCTACTGTCCAGTCTTTATTTTAGAAGTTAGAGGTGGGTGGGACACACATTTTACCACTTTGGAAGTGTCTCTCGCGCAAACTATTCAGTTTAGAAAAAAACGATATTAGAAACCTCAATATCATTTTTGAAGACCTATCCATAGACACAAGTTTGATGAATTTTTTTTTTTGAGTTTTAGCTCTAAGTATGGGGTCCCCAAAATTTATGTTTTTTTTTCTATTTTTATGTGATAATCTTAATGCAGTTCACAGAATATATCTACTTACCAAGTTTCATCAGTACAGCTTTTATAGTTTCGGAAAAAAGTGGCTTTGACATACGGACGGACAGACAGACAGACATGACGAATTTATAAGAGTTCCGTTTATGCCATTTGGCTACGGAACCCTAAAAAGCATACTCGTATTGGTTGCTTCTTCGCCTTGTTAAATAATTCAGCTGTCTATCATACAAGTATCTACTTACCTGCGCCGTTTGATATTTTAAATGTAATTCTATCAAATTGCGGGGTTGGTTATAATTTGGTAGGCTAACATCATCAATATTTACATTATCCTGCTTTCCCACGTATATATCAACCGTAGCAGGTCTGTTTTCAAACCAGTTGTCAGTTTGCAGGTTTTCAACCCTGTGTTGTATTCTACCAGGTTCTACCCAATAGGCATGGAAACTCTTTGCGACGCAGTATGATTCTCCAACCTCCTTGGTTCTACCAATGTATTTTACACTAGTTAACTTTGAATTTAGAACGCATCTTGCAAGCATTGTATATGTGTGTGCGTTTGCGTACGTAGGCATTGATTTCGATTTCAAAAAGAGGCTGGCCTGTTTTGTTACTCCGTGGCGCCTGTTTTTTATTTAGAAAAGAAAAAGTAACGTATTCTAGTATTCTCTTTGTGAAAGGCTATCCCATAGAAGTATTACCACCAAGTATGATTACCAGACCACCAGAGTTCACGAAATAAGTGTTCATTTCACACTTAAAACACTTATTTTTACATAATTTATCTTCAACTGCCTATCTTCTGATGGGCCGTAAATAGACACCAAGTGCTTAATAAGGCTGTATTTTTTATAGACGTACTTTGCATCGCCTACTTATATGGCCACCGCGTAATGTAGCCTTCATTACGTCTCTGATGATAAGGTATAACAGATGTTCCTGTAGATAGGGTACTAATACTTAGTACTTCTTTGCCTACAGTCTTAAATACTTACACACATCAACATTGTCTATAGGGATACTAAACACCTTGTTGTTTTTTATTACTTACGGCGTACCTAAGTGCGAGACAATTGTAAAAAATTTTTTAATAAACTCTAACAAGTAATTAATATAATACCGTTAGAAAATAATATTAAGTACTTTCGTTTTAATGTAAAATACCACAAGTCTTACAGCGAGTGTCCTATGTTCTCAATAACCTTGTTGCAAATTTTTTTTTGCAAAAATTCATACAGCATGGAGTTCAAATGATACTAACCTTTTTGTAGGCAAACTTGTACAAGTTATCAATATCGTTTCTGCACACATTGATCTATGTTCTAGTTCTAAATTTAAACTTGCCGTTAGAAACTGAGCCTTTTTACTAGGCCGTTAGTCTTTTTATACTGGCCTTAGAACTTACTAAGTACCTACTTACTAGGTACAACTAGGTACTTACTTTCGAAACCTACTTATTAATTATGGCTAAAGCTATCTTCCGTGGTTCATTGCTATTTTTATTTTGAAAAAGGATCATTCAAAAAAACAGTAGGAACCAAGCCGTAGTTTGTTGCCTGTTCTTCTAGGCTTGGTCGCGTGGAACTGGCACCTAGACTCACCTAGCTTTAAGACGTTTCAAAGTGATCCTTGTGATACAACTGAATAAAGAAGTTTTGGATTTGAAATTCGTTTCGATCGCTTAGTAGCGAGGATTGTTTTTTTTAAGTTTTTTTGACATTTTCTACAGAGTATGTTTTTTTCAGAATAAAAAGTATTTATCAACCTGGTAGGCATATTCGTTTTTAAAATAAATAAATACTGAAGTAAATTAGCAAGCTTAGGGGCACCAGTAAGTTGATAAAACTACTCGAGTTTTTTATTTCCAAACCTGCTACAAAAATGTACTACCTATATACATCTCCTGTAGAGGTTCCTACAACAGGAACTTATATAAATAGAATTTGTTTCTTTTTCCCATGCCATTAAAAAAAGACAAAACACCCCCTTGACATACTGACAATATCTGTAACTGAGTTAAAAACCAGTTGAAAAATATAATTTTAATCAGATTTTGATCAGTCGCAAAAAACGGCGAAAAAAGTTTTTTGTGTCAGAAATTCGTTACACAGCACTCAATTCGAAACAACCGATTCTAAATCAAAATGAATCAAAAGACGGTAGTCAAATTTCGTCTATTGTTTCATTTTAGTGACACAAAAATGAGGGGGTCATAGTTTTTTTTTAATAAGAAACACTAGGGCATTATGTCGGTGTCAATGAGTTTTTTGCAACATTTGAATTTAAATTAAGAACCCTTTTGTCATATTTTTTTTAATTACGATTCCAGTCATTTTTCATGCATCGCTTGAAATCTGATTTACCTGCCAGTAGCTTTGTTTTTTTTTTTGTTAACAAGGTTGAGTTTGTACACATTTAATTTGTATTTATATGAATTGGAAATGTCTGTTGAACGTTATTTTTTTAAATAAAACTGATTTTTTTCTACTATAGTAATGAAAAACATACAATTTTTTGTGAGCCACTGTAAGAAGTGACAGTAAAAAGTGGGGCTTAATCCCTCGTTAATATCGAAAATCAAGATTACAAGATTTCTTAATCCACCGACCTTCCATTCTGAATGACTTTTCTATTTCTTTCTTCATAGAAAAATATAAATGCACGAAAGGAACCTCTTTGAGGCATTGACACTGTTTTCTCAACATTTGTTTGAAAAAACTAGTGATAGGTCAAGAAGAAGAATGATATATGAAATACTAGAACTTACCTATTTTTTTTATTAAAAGAGATGTGTAGCACAAAGACTTATTTATGAAAGTTGCTGAAAATAATAGGTAGGTAGTACCTAAAATAATTGGTGATCTATCAGAGATCTATTGAAGATTCTGCTAGTTTTTTTTGCCCTAAGGTTGAAATATTAAGACGCTGGACTCCGTGAAACAACTTCTCGTTCCGCACACTTTGAACTTTTGAAAGATACCAATTATAAAAAAACCGAACTTATACTATACCTACCTATGATTATAATCGTATTATTATGTTTACTATTCTTAGCACGTTTTTTACTTAAAAGTATACCTACCTAAGTACGAAAACCGATCAAACATTTTTTGTTTTACTAAACTGAGTGCAATCGGATTGCAGAGAAGATACTGTGCTTGCGATTTTCGATAAATACGTTCAGTAATTTTATATCATTCCTAAGGTCAATGTACCCCTCACATTGACGGCTGGTTTTGCCTTAATAATTTCAACAAACCAAATAGTTCTGATAATTGAGTGGCGGGAAAATAAAATAATTCCGTTGTAACGTATAGTTTGCTAGAAACCATTTCGTTCAAGCTAGACTAAAACAAAATAAGAAGAGAGAATAAAATCGAAAGCTCGCCTCAGAACTTTTGAATTTGGAGCGCATTTTCGTCACACACACATAGAAACGTTTTTGTGTATTGATTAGAGGAGGGTGGGGTGACATGCTCTGTCGGTAAAACAGATCATTTTAGTTTGGCTACTCGTCGCTAGATGACAGCATCTTAGGCATTAGAAACTACAAAATTTTAAAGAATAATTTAATGTCGTATCAAACGAGGTTTAATATGAATTTTTGTTTTGTTGTTATAAAATTAATAAAAATTGTTAATAATGAATAAATAAACAAATATTCTAAAAAAAAGAAAAAAAAAAAACGAGGTTTTCTTGATAAAAAATCAAAATATTAATTTTAGAAATGAATGTAATAATTTAATTGGAATTGAAAAGCCTTATTTAATAACTTTTTACGTCACCTATCAAATCATTGTTACGAAAAAGTTCAACTAGATGGCGCTGCTTGTCCGAATTTTCACATTAATACTTCTTCCCTCTAGTAATCTCCCAAGACCTCTTAGTACGTGACTTTCTATGCAAAGTGTCTCATTTTCCCTCCAAATTGCAAACTCACATCTTATTCCTCGCTTTCGGGACATTTATACTCATTTCTGACTTCTTCATGAAGATCTATGAACTTCTTAGAAGTCCAATAAGAAAATATAAGTGTCGGGTAGTGGTAGGCCTTAGCTAACTAGAATTTACTGAATTAGAACGAATTGGCGGCAATTAGACTAAGGAAAAAGTATGCTCTACTTTCGAATACACGATTTAGCTGAAGTTAAATAATAATCATTATCAGGTAGATAGTAGATACTACTTAGGTATATTTCATTTTATAAGGCAAAGACCACTCGAAAAAATAATTTTAGGTAAATACTTTAAAAGCATTAAAATAATATACTTAATTAACTAATAAAATATACCTGTTAAGTAGATTTCTGTTATAGTCTTACTAAAAAACGGAATTATGTAACTAAAAAAATTTTTATAAACACAACAAGTGTACGATCGCCCTTAAAAATCGTTCGATAACACAATAAAAATCTAAAATACATCCATCCTGCTCTAGCAACAAAAAAATCTTATAAACTCTACTATACCCCTCTCTGTCTTTCAATAGTCCAACCCCTCATTTTTTGCAACGGTTATAGGAAGGGATGTTTTTTGCTCGATCAATAGTTTTATTTTAGTTACTAACGGTGCTGCGCAAGAGTTGACTGAACAAAATAATAATGTGCTTTTGTTCTTATAAAGTACCTAGTGAACTTTTATTAGATTTTTAAGCACCTATAGTAAGTACTTTATGATTTTTAGAGGGTAGGAAACTTTATTGTCCATTGAAATTGGTAAAATAAAATAAGTAGGTTACCTATTTCAGTAATTTAAAGTTGAAAGTTTTTCAATCTGTATAAAAAACAATGTTTTTTTGACTGCCTTGTTTCGTCTCCCTCTTCTCGTGTCATTACTTCTTTCAAACATTGTGGTGAAAGGATTTTAAATGTGCCTCATAGAGACTCTTTTCTTTGACTTGTCTCTATTAACGCTTGACTAAAACCTGTTTTATTTATGTAATATTAGAAATAGAAGAACATTATGTCTCCTTTACTTAAAGATAAAGATCCCCATTCTCCTGAATACCTACAAAGTAATTTTTCCTATCTCTCTGATTTACACGATCACAACTTGAGATCTATTGATACTCTCCTTTTGGCTACCCCTAAGCATTCAACATCTTTCCGAGGCAAGTCTTTTGAGGTGGCGGCTGTAGGTCTTTGGAATGCGCTCCCTATTACATCAAAAAGGCTTCCAATAAGTCAGCTTTTAAGCGTCTGGTTTTGAGCATTTCCTGAAGCAGATCTCATCGGACCTAACTAATAAGTGGTACTAATTTTAATATCTAAGCTTTCCTTTTTATGTAAGCACGCCAACGCCATTACTAATACCTCTAAGGTTGGCAGGTAGAAAATGCTTAAAGCATTAAGCCCACGTTTTGTACATAAATTTAAGTTTTTATTGCAATAAAAAGTTAAATATTATTTCGTCACTTGACATTGACATTTACCGAATGGACAGATGCCATTAATTAAGAAGAAGAAGAAGAAACGCTTGTAAGTGAGGGAGTACAAGCTATACCTACAACCAACACTTAAGTAAATGCCCTGAGGCCAAGTATTTACTTACCTGACCATGTAATATGGTGATTATGATAATATATTGAAATCCCCGGTGGTAATTTGACCGCATAGGCTTTGCAATGGTGGTCACTTGCATAAGTAGATATACAACCTATAAGCATAACCATAATTACTTACGCAGAGTCTTTAAGAGGCACCACACTGGAACTTCACTACTATTATTAATATTTTTGATTTGTAAAAGGATCATATAAAAAAACGGTAGGAACCAAGCCGTATATAGTTTGTTGCCTGTTCTTCTATACGCTTGGTCGCGTGAAACTGGCACCTAGACTCACCTAGCTTTAAGACGTTTCAAAGTGATCCTTGAGATGTTAACTGAATAAATACACTTTTGATTTATTTGATTTGATAACCCTTCCGCACATCTAGATCGCCTGCGATGAGGATCAGCTGGGCGATTATGTAATTCTGTTGCAATAACAAAGTCTGCTTTTTTAGATGTTGTTATCTATTAACAAATAACTGATACGAACAAAAAACAGCGATTACATATCTTGTTACCAACATTTCGCCTACCTATTACTAGTTTAACAAAGCGAATTTCAAAATTCGCTGTCTTTTGTTTATTAATAATAATAATATATTTTATTTCAGACAACTATAAAATGTACATTACAAAAATGAAACACCTTAGGTCCATAGTTAATAAATACCTTAGAGACTAACATACATAAAATAAAATAAAATTACTTATTCAATCTTAAATCTTAGGGGCTTTTTTCGTGAGCGCACCCCTAAAGCGACAATAGACGACTCCTGGCGGCCAGAAATCCGAATTGAGAAACATGTCCCCATGCTTCGCAGGCACCTGGAGCACGTACGATTTGAAGGCCGTGTCTCTCACTCCCGATGGCTCTAGCCGCTGCAGATGTAGCTGTATTGGTGGCGGGTCCTTAATCCAGAAACGGATCCTCTCCTTTACATAGCGAAAGACCTCATCACCTGAAGTATTCGGGTCCAATCTCGAGAGGTAAAGGAGTATGGTCGGGTCCACAGCACGCAGGGTGGCTTCGGATGCTATGACGCTCGCGGTACCACGTTTATTACGTGACGGTTTTGGTCTTTTCTCCACCAGAGTAAAACCATCTTTATCGACCTTTGATGTACCAACGGGGATCTTCGTTTGTGCCTTCTGCCTCAAAACAGCGCAAGGCACTGGAGATGGTTGAGGCTGGCCGGACGCTTGCGCATAACTTTTCTTCTTCGCCGGTTGACGAGCTGGCGGAGGAGGAAGAGATGTTTTCTTCAAAGGCTGCGGTGTTGGCACGGCCGGGGCGATCGGGCGGTCAATAACCTGCACATCGGTGTCACATGTCGCGCTGCTGACGGGTGACGTTTGGCATCGGGTGACACCACGCTGCACACATACGTTACGTGCTGACGCGGGCGAAATCACTGCTTCAGTATTTTTACTATTGCGCAATTCTTCGACTTGCGTCCTCAATTCGGTGACAATTTTCTCCGAATTGTTCAACTTGGACTTAAGATCTGTGACATCGGTCCTTAGCAGCATGATGTCCTTAAGCAACCTCGTAACATCGACATGGTCAAAGGTCACGGGGGGCAGCTTGTGGAGGTCTCGTGCTACGTAGGTGGGCACATCATCCGGGTCGGTTTCTAAGAACACCTTGAAAATGTCCTGCAGGTCCTTCTTGCCGCGTCCATCTCTCTGCCTAGTTATTAAGCGGATAGAGGTCACGGCTGTGTCGGCAAGCACCTTCTTTGCTTCCAGAATCTGGTCCTCGGTGAAGCTGGACGCAAGAATTTGTTCCAGGGAAACCTGGTCCATAACGTCCAGTTTTTGTTGAACGAAGGCCAGCAATTCCTGCACCAGGATAGTGTCGGAGCGCTTGGGTGATTGCGCCATTGCGAATTAAATTTCGCAAACTCGCGGAAATTAAGTGGGTCAACTCACGAGCAACCTCAACATAACGACCGCATTGTACGGTGTCAGCGACGCGAATCACGACATCAGTCTTGTTTCAATCGTTCCTAGTCAAAGATAAGTTTCAATTAGTTTTTTATTGCAATCAATGCTTATAATAAATAAATAAACTTAAATAATGTCAGAACTGACAGACGCGACTAGGTTTTGATTGCAACAAAAGTGCACGCATTCACAGTGTATCACTGTCAAATGTGTGCGGATGCCCTATGCAGATACTGATCACCATCGCAGATCGCCTAGAAGTGCGCAAGGCACAACGCAAGCCGTTATTGAAAATAAAACTTTAGCTATTGATCTAAAATAAAGGTTTTTTTTAGTAATGTTTTTTCCTGCAAATAATCAATAATAAGGTCTCCTACGCTTTACTTTGTGTGTATAGCAATTTTGATGTCCGATCTGTAAAGCTTCTTTATACCACTTGGTTCAATAGTACGGTTAGCAGAAGCCTTTGTCCGAACTCGCTACCATGAAGAGATGGTATCTCGTAATGTACTGATAGCATAGAAAGTTTTATTGCCTAGGTCTAGTTTATAATTATAAACTCCATAACGACTCTTATTATAAAAAAGTTTCCATAATAGGTGATCTATTTTATTGCGGTTTATTAGCATATTGTAGGTAAGTATTCAGAAAATAAAAAGGGGCCAAGTGCGAGTCGGACTCGCCCATGAAGGGTTCCGTAGCAACACGTAACATAATAGAAAAGTTCTAGTAGTTCGCCAAGTTTCATTAGTCTAGCTCTTACAGTTTCGGAGAAAAATGGCTGTGACATACGGACGGACAGACAGGCAGACATAACGAATCTATAAGGGTTCCATTTTTGCCATTTGGCTACGGAACCCTAAAAACGGTAGTATAAACCATGAATACCTTAGACATTATAGCGTTTACTGTTGCCCCTCTTCTTCTTATCGTGTCACTGGTTCTTTCGAACCAAGTGTGGTGAAAGGATTTTATCTGCACCTTAAAGAAAAATCTAAAACACATGTTTTAGATTTTTTTAGGTTAGATGTTGCCCGGACAATATACATTATCATCTACAATAGATGCAGATGCCTGTTTACTTTTTTTAGATGTTGTTATCTATTTAATAGTTGTACACACTCAACACCATCTTTGTAACCAATTTCAAATCAAAATGGAGTTTTTTAAATATTTGTTATCGCATAATTTCGTCATTAATGAGCCGATTTGTAAAATCTTTTTTATCTAAAAAATAATATTTTCAGATTGATAAAATAGAAATTTCATCAAAATCGCTTTAGCCGTTTCAATTATTTTTTTTATTTTATGTTACTGCATAATCTCCATCGTTTAAAGACCGATTTAGTAAAATTTTTTTTATCTAAAAGTAATATTTCCAGATTAATCCCATATAAATTTGATAAAAATTGGTTTAACAGTTTGGCCATGAAGTCGGTTTCTCTAATTTTTTAAACTATTGAGAAAACTATTGAGTTTTGAGTGCTCTGGTGGGTTTGTGGCAGCGGCCCCGCCTCCCGATCCAAAGGTCGTGGGTTCAAATCTAGTCGTTAACCAATGAGTTTTTTTGCCAAAAACTTATGCACACAATGCCAGTGCTCTCAAACAGTGAAGGAAAATATCTTAAGGAAACCGGCATGTCGTAGAACCTAAAAAAATCCTATCTCCACACTCGGTTTCAAAAAAACCAGTGACACGATAATAAGAAGTAAAAACTTCATAGATTTCCCTAAGCTTTAAATTACAATTTTTTGCTGTCCGTGAGAGCGCTTACGAAACGCATTTTATGTTTAAACAATGAGCTAATTGAATGGGTAATCACTAGCCTTCTCTCTGATACAAGGCCACAGGTAAGTTTAGTAATAGCTGGGTAAGTCATTCAAAATCTTTTTACTGGAGCCTAATTTATTACTACTAATTACCTTATTTATTTATTTGCCTTATTTATTTATTTGTAACTAGATTTATTATTTATCACAATTACTTGTTTATATGAGTATATAAATAAGTAATACCGGAAGACGAAGCGTAGGGCGCCCCCACCCACCAGATGGACCGATTGTTAAGATCGCGGGAAGTCGATGGATATAGAGTGAATATAGAGTTCACCAGCTGTTCTTCGATACGCTGTGACATGAGACTTCTCACCGGAGTACTGTTGATGTGTAAATTGTAGTTCAAATTAACATTAAAACGTTACATTGTAACGTGCACCTGAATACTGATGTAGATAACACATTTAAATACTTATCTAAAAAAATCGGTTGTCTGTAAAGTCGGTTTACTGACGATAGTTGAACGTGACAACGTCATACAGCTGTCCACGCGGACGCATCGCTCACTCAAGTAGGAGAGAGATAGATGTCGAACGCTGCCGAACGCGGAGGCCGTGCGTGCCTCTGTCGCTCGTTCCACGCTCTCGCTTGCACTTCAAGCCTTAAATGGAACGCCTCATAGCGTGGTAACGCCGCATGCGTCATGTTTTTTCGTGCGTGCAGCTGGCTTCATCGAATTGAGACGTTGTCACTTCAAAAACATACATTATGAACGACCTCTGTAGTTCTGTAGGGCTGGAGGTGTGAGTTCGATTTGTGAACTTTTACTGTTTACCTAGCAATGGTCCAATTTGTGTAATAAGGTTTTCTTCAATTACATATCTTATACCTACCTTTAAACGAGAAAATCTTGTATATATATATATATATATATATATACTAGGATCTCGGAAACTGCACCAACGATTTTCACGAAATTTAGTGTATGGGGTTTTCGGGGGCGATAAATCGATCTAGCAAGGATTTATCTAAGAAAATGACGAGAAGTTGGTGTTTTGCAATAATCAAACATAAACTCAATATACGACTGTTCCTGCCATCTATTGGCGATTGTGAGCAACTAACTGCAAGCTATTCCAGCAGATGACGTTGTTATTAAAAATAAGCCAATACGACTCTTCCTGACAATTGGCGAATAATAATACTATGTTTTTTAACCCCGAGCGTAGCTCGGTCATACCAGCTCGTTATGTTTAAACGACAAACCTACCTCTTGCTTGAGACACACAAGTACACAACTTATACTAAAGATAGTACTGAGAAGGAAAGAAAAGGCGAGATAGGCAAGACCCTAATATTTCTTCGAGGAATAAAAAACATCTTAAACTCTTCCAAAAAGTTTATATTTCAAGCAAAAGATTACAAAGAAAATAGTAAATATTAAATTTCGAACACATTTACAAAACGTACCGTCAACGCTTCCAATTTCAAATTCAAATTTGCGATTCCGCGAACCGAATACAAAATGTCTTCAAACGTCAAGTCAAATAAACTTGCATCTTCACGCAACATGACATAGAAATCATACGTAAGAAGTCATTAGGCATCCGCGCGTGTATGCGGACCCTAATTTTGAGACCAAATTCGCGCTTACCACCATACTTTTGATGCTATTTCCCAATAAAAATCAAACTTTATCGAATAAACCTTACAGTCGAATTTCGCGTGTTGGTTTTTCAGGACAATCACTCACATATCCAAATCAAAACCATTCGAAATTCGAATCAAACGTAACGGTGTAAGGTCCAGTTCACGCTGTGGAGGTACAGTCAACAAAAACACACGCGGAACGTGAAAAAACCGGGCATCTTTTTGCGTCCCCTCTCCCCCTAAGCTGGGGGTGGTTGGGGTGAAGAAAAATCCCCAGGGTGGGTGCCCCCTTAGTAGTTTTTCGTTGGCATCACGCGACACGCTTCGTATCGATTTTTCGCCACATACTCGCTCAGGTGGCTTGCATTTTTAAAAGTACCCTACCTACGTGCACGTTTTTATTTTGGACGTGTTGGATTTTGTATGCTGTAATTTTGTGTTGCAGATTTTTTAAGGAATGTAATTTGCGGTTCAATGTTTTTTGAACGAGGCGGCAGCGTCCTTCGCCTGCCAGTTACGAAGTTCAAATTTAAAGACTTTTGGCATCTTTTAAATTTCGAATTTACAACTCGTCAATAAAAGTAGAAACTTTCTTCCAACTTTTGAATTTCGAATATAGAACTAGTTCAAATGTAATGATTTCGTGACAAGTTTTAAAGTTCGAACTTAGAACCTATCCAGATCCAGATAAGATTTTATTTATTAGATCACGCCGATTGCAAAAATACAAATAAATCTTTTCCAAAGTATAAAGTCACACAAAATAAGTACCAAAACAGCATATCGCATCGTTCATTGCGAATATTATGCTAATTCAGTAAAGGTGTGAAAGATTAGCATCTTATTGTGATTTTGCGATTAGTTCCGTACACTCCATATTTGTTCGCGATTCGGCTCGGCCCGGTGTGTTTAACCGACGAATTCTAATATTAAGCTATTAATTATTAGCTAAAATAATGCAAAGATTTGCCTCTGACTAACCTTAGTCATCCTCGAACATTGGGTGTGATCGTGCAGTCAAGGAAAAAGATTGTAAACCATTTAAAAAACAAAGTGATTTGGTTGTAATTTCTATAGGAATAGGTCTTTAAATTTCCTAGTTTGTAGGTTTATTAGATAACTACGTACATAATAAGTTTGCATAATAAATTAAAAATACTTTTTACTTGCAGGTAAATGAATAAAAAGATTTGTCATACGAACCTGGCACTCAAACTGTTGTTATTACTAATTCAACACGTTTTTTCAAAGCTCATGCAGCTTTAATCTCTAATCTCATTGGCATACAGTCTACAATAATGTCACCAACCTCACAACACAGTGGAACGAAACACACGACTTTAGGACAAAAAGGTGCACTTTTTGTTTCGCCCAACGATTTTGTTTTCAATTTGAATATTTTATACAATTTCACAATAGACAAAAACCGGTACTTGTTACTGTAAAAAATTAAATATAAAAATTATGACGGTTTGGCTTTTGTCTCTTAATTTATGCTAATTTGGTGCGGATGTGATGCTGGCGGATGTTAGAGCTTGATTTTTGTGTCGTGCAGCGGCCATTGTTTGTTTTCGGAGATTGAAAACGGATTTGAAACAAAACAAAATATGAGAGCGTGTAAAAAATGTTACATGTCTGCACACTGTAGATTAGCCGTACGTTGTATTACAGTTTATTTAAGCATAGCCTTTGTCGCTGGCAAATGAAATTTACTTAGGTTATTTCATATTGCTTTATAAGAGCAATAAAAAGTTGTGGCAGAAGTAAAAAGAAGAAAAAAAAAGTCGACAGAAGTAAAAACTATGGGCTGGCCCGTGACCCTCCCCTGACTTCTAGCGAAGTTTATCGATCTTTAACAAAGAGGTTGGTTACGTGATTATTTACGTGACAGTGATCGAGTTCATTGGTTTATTCCCACCTCGAAAAATGCTCAAGCCCGCCTAAAAAAGTATTCACTTCAAAACAATTTCATGTCCGTATGTTTTTAAATTTTTGGCGCTAGTTATAATCGTTGGTCAGATAAAATATTACCGCAAAGACATTCTAAATTCAAAAGTTTGTTTTGTGAAAAATCTCTTTTTGAATTTAGAACTACTTCGACGTCACTATACTTGTTTTGTAGTTTTCCCAGTGTGGTGTATACAAATATGAAATGATTGCATTCCATTTTCAAAAGGAATATGAAGTTTCAACTGAATTCTTTTACTAAAGAGATGATTATTACAAAGAAACAATGCTTTAGCAGCCCGAGAGAAAACCAGACAATATTTCAGCACTTATTCACGAGCGATTAACCTGCATTACAATGTTGGAGGACAATTTATTCTTAGCTGCTTGAGGATAAAGTCTTCAAAGGAATAAAGGAATAGGTAAGTACTTGGTAGTTAAAACGTTCTAGTTTTTGTTCTCCGCTTTCTTTGAGATGTTGTATAATTTTGTCGCACTGTAGACAATTTAGGAGCTATGAATTTAACTTGTTTACAGTGTGATGTCTGTGATAGGTAACAGATTTTAGTAGATACCTATGTCATTTTAAATTAAACATAATATTTATAATAAGAAACTTATAATTAAAAAGTATTTACAAAATACACAAGAAACAGTTGGGCTATCTGCAGATCGTTACAAACGATCTAGAGATAGCTCAACTGATCCAAATTAGCGCCAGACGGAAGCGTCCCCAAGACGCTGGCGGCAATGCCACGCTGAATAGCAATGCTTAATTTTAGTTATCCAGTTTATTCAGAATGATTGAAAATAATTGTTGTCGTGTTTATAAATGATAAATAAAGTTTGTTAATATTTTTATACGAGTACGTCCTAGTCCATAATCAATAAAACTGAAGTAGTCAATAAAACAAACTGTCACACAATCGATAAACATTAATAGTTTTGGCAAAATAATAGAATTAATTTATTCAAACCCTATTTTATTATCTGTGAATGAATGAGTTGTCTATTGTTTACTTCTTCGGTATCTATCATTTTTGTCTATTGTTATTGTAATTAAACAATTAATCTTATGTTTTTAAATATTTTGTTGCCTACATTAATGAAGTGTTGGAAATAAAAGTTTCGCATAGTTTAACTATAAACGTCAACGATAAATCTTGTTTCTATTTTTTACTGCCATTTACTGCCAGTTGTTTGGTAGAAAAAAAAGAAAATGCCGGTGACATAACAAAGAACTAATTTAGAAAAAGTTTAAGTTTTCGTGAGAACACCTAAGTACTTTTCTAACCCGACTTGACTCAAATAACATCTATCACTGTGATACAAAAAGCCGAATACATTAAGCAACCATAAAACTCCAAATATGACAGCCGAACGAAAATATTTGATCTCATTACGCATACGCGCATCGGAACGGTAAAATCAATAATATCCAACAAAACGCGCATTGTCCCACTGTGCGAAAAGTTAAAATTCTCAACCCTATACAATGCATTCTAAAAACTGATCATAGACATGCTAAATAGATCCCATGCATCTTCGATATTCAAATCAGGCTCGGCCGGAACAGGAAGAGCAATTTTGACACTTGGAAGAATAGTCCACCCCTTCGATATTCAAATTTCGTGCATTTACGGCCAGTGTCTAGTTTATTCGATTTTTTTCTTTTTATAATGAGATGTTTTCTAGCCGTGAGAAAAGTTTGGAATCTTGTCTGTGATTGAGGGGGATGGGTGTTGTAGAAAGCTGTGTCAACATCGGCACAGTTACATGCAAATTTATCGATTTGCGATAAAGTTCTGAATGATTTTAGTGGCGACTTTGTTTATCAATGTTGCAATGTAGGATAGTTTTATTTTTCAGTTTTTAAACCACAAATGAAAAACTCGAAATTACTTTAGTGATCTGTTTAGGTATTTCTGTATTAAATAATAAGTAAATACTGACACAACTGTTAAATCTAATATAACTAAACAATCGGCTTGTCTAATATTACCAATTAGTCAGGATACATTATTATAACAAATGAAATATTATTCTGTTTTTTTTTGTAAAAACGTTATTCACCAAAGTCAAACCTAATCTTGAACCAAAAGAAATATGTTTTTAAAACAACGATCTTCAAGACGCAAAAGTTCAATCCTTTCACGAGTCCCAAGTCTCCATTGAAATTCAAATGTCCCCGCGCAGACAGGTGCTCTTTGTATGAACTTCCGCTTGTTTGAGGAAGTGAGGAGGAAGTACAAAAAGTAATTATTGTGCTCTATGTTCTTTTCATAGGTTTGAACTTCGAACTCTCGAAAAAAGAAACAATAAAGAGGAACTCTGAATTTGAGTTCTGAATTTGAAATAAACATGAGTCTTTAAACACAAAACATTGATACATACTCTCTCTGTCAAAATAATGGTCATGATTTTGGCACTACAGTCGTTAGAGTAACCTAAGCATTCTACTCAATTATTTTTTCTCGTATTACCAAGAAGTAAACCCGTCTGATCTATTTTACATGAAGTTCAATGCTAACCTACCTTATCTGGATACCTTTAAATTAAATAGAGGTGACAAAATTATTCAACCAGAATTTTAATTCCCACGTCTCGCGGCTTTAAAATAATACACACCTGGGTCTTTTAGACCGGTCGCGATCGTCACATCCGCTAATTTGCATTCGAAGGGTTAAGTCTTCGTGATTATTTAAAGCTCACGCATATTTTTAATTATTCAAGGGTTAATGTATTCATTTTTAAACGCAGAACGTTGCGAATGTGATTTTTTTTCGGGGATCCAGTTTGAATTTGGAACTCGTTGAGAGTGCGTGTAAAATCTGTGATTAGAAATAAAAGATGGTTGGAAAACGTTCGAATTTTAAACATAGAAAAAGATTCAAAACAAAAGAAGTTTATAATCAATAGACTGACAAAGCGAAGCTGAAGGAAGTTAGTCAAACTTCTTTGCTTGAGCTGACTTGCAGAATACTGATTGAGTTTTACCTGTGATTTTACAGTGATAAAAGGTAAATACGTGCTCACATTTCATTTAGTTTTCATCGATTCTTGCATCCTAATTTTCATTTACCAATAATTGCAAGCATTTTGGTAGGCGTAATCGAAGCACCAATTTTTACAATAGATTATATTTTCAATGCTAAATAAAAGATCTCAGGGGATTTTCGATACTGTGAAGCTTAGTGAATTTGCCTTTTAGATTTCTAGCTCCATATCCCCTTCCCCGAAAACTAATTCCAAAATTCGATCCCGCTAGTGATGTACCAGCAATGCATCACAGATAATGATTGGATTTGCCCCGCCTACGTCATCAATCACCAGAGCGAGTGACGTAGCGGGTGCTTACGATAACCAGTCTCAGCCGACCTGTGACTTTTGCAGTTTTTCTTTTTATCGAAGTTGTGAGATGGGTCCAGTTTTTCTGGTTTTGCACGCTAGGGAGGGACGATATTTCGCATAGCCATTGTGTCTTGTTAGAGCCTGTAATGTCTTGGATGTAAGTAAATTATGTTTTTTCGTGGGGTATTTATCTATTTGGGAAATACTTTTTTGTGTAGCAATTTTCTTTATCCTTTGTTGTTATTAACTTTTAGAAAGCTATAAGTATTTTATATACGGCCTTTGTTTTGTTGTTTGAAAAATCTATACCTACACTCTTTTTTTAAATCAAATTTATATAGAATGTGTAGGTACTTGAAATTTTCATTACAAAATTCTTCTTTCCAGTTAATTTTGCTAGGTTTTTGTACATTTTGTAAAGATGAAATAAAATATATGAAATCTTCGGTATAAGGGGTACCTAATAATCCCAGGGGAGGGGGGTAGGCAGTAAGAAGATTACCTCAGAGTGATGAGATGACTTGCGAAGGACTATTTTATTTTATCCTACTTTTGTGATGCGGTTTTTATCTGCTTCCAATTTTTCTTACGTAATAACGTTACCACAAAGTAAATGAATTTCGGTCTTGATACGTCTGAACTTATATCTATGTATATCTATAAAAAAACGTGTTAGTAACACTATTTATAACTCAAGAACGGCACAAACCAATTTGGCTGAAAACACGTAGGGACATAGCTTATAGCACCAAAAGACGGACGTATAGGATATTTTATATCCCGAAAAACGGGATCAGGGCAAGGGAAGTTGGCAGTAAAAAATGTAAAGTCATTGTCTTAGCCCGTGCAAAGCTGGGGCGAATCGCTAGTGTGCCATCAATAATCGAAAGCTTTCAAAGTTGGTGAAAATTGCTAGTGATTCCATTACGCGCAATAGTGTTTTTAAAACATCTTGAAATGCTATTAACAAAAATAAAACAACCTAATTGAGAACCTCCTCCGTTTTCATTTGAAGTTGGTTAAAAATAAACAACTAATGTTGAAAACATCTTACCGAAAAAGCAATATCTTCAAGAATTTTTACGTAATCTGAGTTTCTGAGCACCTGACATATATTTATGTATAGGTTATAGTAAAGCTGTGGTCACACTGTTTTTGAAATAATAAAAAAACACAGTAGTAACCAAGGCTTGGTTTGTTGCCTGTTCTTGTAGTCTTGGTCGCGTGGAACGGGCACCTAAACTCGCCTAGCTTTAAGACGTTTCAAAGTGATCCTTTAATAAATGAATAAAGACATATTTGACTTTGTCGGCGACTCCAATGGGTCTGTTGGTTGATAAAAGAAAATGGGTAAAAAAATATGTACACAATGACAGCAGTGTACTATCAATCTCAAACGGTGAAGGAAAACATCGAGAGGAGATCGGCATGTCGTCGTAGAACCAGAACCTATAAAGTTCAAAAACATGGTGTACGAATATAAATCGACAATAAATAATAACAATTAAGCAGAGCTTGTACTATGGGAACTAAATAGCTGAAATACATACATACATTTTTTTTGTAAATACATACATACTTAGAATACAATACAACACCCAGCCAGAGAACAAACATCTGCGTTCACCACACAAATATTTGTTCTCTGGGGGAGCTCATGACCTGCAGCGCAGAAGGTAGAGCTACTACCAACTGAGCTGAGAGGCCAGTCGACAAGAAAATAAGATTTTTAGTTTCTTTAACAGTATATACACAGCCTTCGTTTCGCCGGCTAAGCCTCCATTTACATACATATGAGGCAGACGAGCCCAAACCTCGGCACCCTCTTTGTTACTCCAATACTGAAGGCTTCGTATTTTCAGGCTTCTACTTACTTTCAGGAAGTTTTCACGTAGATTTTTTTCTGGTTCTGGTTGGGAAGGAATGTTTGTTTTATGAGAAGAAGTAACGGAATGGAATAACCACGAAATGTTTTTTTTTATTGTGAACGCAACACTATCTAGCCCCCTATTAATTTTTATAGTCTGTGGTAATAGTATTTTTTTAATCTATACTAATATTCTAAAGAGGAAAGATTTGTATTTTTGTATGTTTGTAATGAATAAACACAAAAACTGCTGTACCGATTTCAAAAACTATTTCACCATTGGAACGTTCACCCTGAGTAACATAAGCTATAATTATGTGTTTAAAAATTAAATGTCCACCTGTGCGAAGCCGGGACAGGCTGCTAGTGAAATATAAAACCAACATAGTCGATGTGTGCTCTTGAATTCATACTAAAAGAAGAAGTAACCGCTCATTATCAGTTCGATTTTCATGTATGTAGGTATAAGTATATTATATCATCTATCTGGTCTCCATAGTACAAGCTATGCTTAGTTTGGGGCTAGATAGTATTGTGTGGATTATCCACTATATAATTTTTTGATTTAAAAAAAAGTTGGAGTCCAATATTTATTTCACCGCAACAAAAATCAAAATAAAAAAGTGTGTTTATTCAGTATAATCGCAAGGATCACTTTGATAATTAAAGCTAGGTGAGTCTAGGTGCCAGTTTCACGCAACTAATGCTAGACACCTTACACAAGTAAAGTCACGGGATGTAACAAATAAACAACACAGGTTCTAAGCAATATCAACGAGGTAGGTATATCGAATGTACCGCACAGAAGCAAAGCATTTTTCAAGACACAATCCACCCCCGCTTCTCAGAGCGTATTAATGTTTGGCCTAAGTTAAAGAATTTTGTAACGAATATTTTATTTTCCATGTTTCATCTAAATAGAGTGTGTAATTTAAACGAGTTCTGCTTAGTTTGGGGCTAGACAGGTTGAGTGATGTAAACACAGGAAATTTTTCGTTCAAGGTTTTGGTTTGTCCTCCAACATAAATAAAACACTAATATCTCTCTCCAAATTAAATACTACTGGATAAACATGAATACAGTAAATAAATACGTCGACAATTTAGGGAACCAAAGTGGTAAGACGCCCATTAAAACCACAAGGAGTTTGGAAGCCATAGTGTTAAACCTCTATGGCTGCATAGAACTAATAAAATAATAGTGACCAAAAAGGTTTCGTGTGGATCCTCAAAGAGTTATGAACTCCGTACTGTAATGGGTTTCAAACCTCTTTGGTAGCTCTGCCTCTGCATTCGTGGACCTCAACATGATGGAAATACTACTTTTATCTATTTTACAATAAAATCTTTATCCTGATATTATGGAGAACGTAATATCGACTTTTGTCGCTATAATGCAAATATAATAATTAATATTTGAGAGAGTAGAAGGAATTCCTGAAATGAATCCCAAAAATACTCGCACGGGGGGTCAAATTCTTGTAGTTCTTGTAAAAATAGCATCACTCGAAGACGCTCGGGATTCGAGTCGCCTATACCTTAAGCCACGAGCCACGGATCCAAGTTCGTTTTTCTCCCGCTCCTTGGCAGTTTTGATGCATCGTAATATTTTTGTGTCAGCCGCACGCCCGTGACGCTGTGATATATTAGCTTTCGGATTATTATATCAATTTATGATTTTTAAGGGTCCACTGGTACATTTCCAGACAAAATCTCAAACACAAACTCAAAAACACGAGCAATGAAGAGTTGAAACGAGAAAACTATGAAGTATTTGTTTTTACAACTAGGTCCTATGTTACTTATAACAAAAATGGTTGCTTCTACCAATACTGGAATTCAGCCAATAGTCAAAATGAAAAGTGTGCTGAAAAACTAATAATTAGCTTGAGTAACCACCAGTTGCCCCTGACGCTATAATATAAGTCATCTACAATAGATGCAAAGGCTTGTTTTTATGACGATAGTTGTTTAGTTTCGAAGCGCTTATTGTGCTTTCAGTAAATTAGACATTACCTCTAACAACCTTGATAATTTTCAATAATATAAGGCTTTTAGATGCTACTTTCAAGGTTAAACTGTGAAAACTGTACCTACCTAGCCATTAAGATCTTCTCTGTACAACAGTTATGCAATAATTATTTCTGATTTCTGATTTCTGATTTTAAGCTCGCTTTTGCTCGCAATTCTATCTGTGTGAGCAATGTCTTTGCTAAATTCTTCAAATCTTTTACAATAGTCAATTTTAACAAACAGACACGTCATCTTTCGCATTAATTTATGTAGCTTTCAGTTTTCTCAATCCAAACATCGGAACTAAGCACCGTAAAAATTTGCGGAGAGTATTTTTACTTTTATTTGCAAAGCTTCACCTGTCTGCCTTTTAAATCGTACAGGAGACTCAAACATCTATTGAAAACCCGAAACAGGGGGTGTGTTACCCCCTACCCCCTCGTTATTCCACCCCCCTTTCTTTCTACTAACTTCGCATCGTCATCCGTATTACTTTGCCTTAACTTATGTGAAACGATGGTAGATCTTCACGGGATTTTCTACTCCAATGTTGTGAAAATTGGGTTGCTTTTCATTTGGAAGGAAAAACCAATTTACAATGCTGTACTGCACAGGATTTTCTATCTTGTGCTTGTAGGTTTAAGGTGGGTTTTGGAATGGAAAGTGGTAGATCAATTTTGAGATAGTAGTACCTACGATTCCTTTGCATTACTTTTTCCTTGTGGATGTATTTTATGTGAGTTTGGGTCTTATGTGGATAAGACTTGTGTGCTTGGCTTTACTGTACGATTTTTATTCGTTTCACTGGTTCTTTTTTAACCACCCTGTTGTTAGCCCTTAGCTCATTGCATTTTGTTTCATCGCGTTGGGTCTTCGAGAACCTTTGAGAGAAAAAAAATAACAGCTATAAAATCAGCTGTTAGCATGTGTTTTACTAATATTTTACTTTATTATTAAATTCAATAATATTTTTAACAATCATCTTTTCATCGTGTTACTGGTTCTTTCGTACCAAGTGTGGTGAAAGGATTTTAAGTGTGCCTCAAAGATGCAACTTTCGTACACTTGACAATATTTGCGAAATTTTAAGGTTCTACGAATTTTATTCTACGGAATTTATAGCATTTTTGAATATTTTTTCAATAATTATAGCCGATGGCTTAACATCAGGTGGACATTGTTTGTTCCTTTAGCTTATAGTAAATAACAAAATAATAGACAGCAAGTAATTTATAGGTCTAAGAAATAGTATAAATTGTTACTATTGTTAAACACCGTTTAGTCTATAAACAAGTTCGTCACTAAAAATAACCTCCCAGGTACAGTCACGCACAAAACAAGCATAACGACTTATTAATAAAAAAAACAGTGGCACTCGGAAGTGCCGACAAAAGTATAAACTTGAAAAATAACGTATCCCTGCTCCCTCCCCCCGACTTTTGGCGAAGTCTGTCGATCTTTACCGAAGAGGTGTCGGTTACGGTGACGTTAGTTTATTGTTTTTTTCCACCTCAAAAAATATTCAAGTCCGCTTAAAGATGTTTTCACCACAAAAATTTGGTGAAGACCTCATAATATTTATTTTTTACCTACTTCTTCTTATCGTGTCACTGATTCTTTCGAACCAAGTGTGGTGAAAGGATTTTAAGTGCGCCTCAAAGAGGCTCCTTTTGTGCACTTGACACATATTTTCGAACTTTTTAGGTCCTACGATATGCCAGTTTCCTGACGATGTTTTCCTTCACAGTTTGAGAGCACTGGCTTACATACATAAATTTTAGGGCAGAAAACTCATTGGTACACGCCTGGATTAGAACCCACGACTTAAGAATCGGAAGGCGGGGCCGCTACTACTAGACCACCAGTGCTCTCGGCATTTTTACCTACTTAAAAATGCCAAAGAAATATTAAAACTCTACGAGGCTGTCAAATTTCAGAGTTACCACCTGCATGAAAAAATAAATATTCCAATTTTAAAAAGTGCACTCTTATTGAGACACCCGTTATAATTAATCTATTAAAAATTTAGTGAAATTTTCGAATATAACTGTACCCTACAATGTATCACAAAACTCAAACAGCTCATTAGGGTCCCGCAAAAACTATAAGAATTCCGAACCCCTTAAGAACCCGTGGAATTTTCACGGTAGCATTCCAATTTACATAATTATAAAGAAGCATCAATGTCGACCAGCTGAGCTGATGTATTGTATTGACGAATGCAATAAAACATTTTTTTTAAACAGGCTACGATTGCTCAAACATCCCCTGACGGTCTTATATTTGTCATTGTTTTATTCACTGTATCGAATTAGCTCTAAAAAGTTCAATTTAGTTAATATTACCTATCTAAATTAAAAACAAAACGAAGGACCACCACCCAATGGACCGATGACATTGTTAAGATCAAGGGAAGTCGGTGGATGGCGAGGGCTCAGAATTTTGCAAAAGCCTACGAACTATACTAACTATAAAATACCTATTTAATTATTATTTTTAACATCTTTAATTTATTGGTAAAAGTTTGGGTAAAAAAAACAGTGATGTAAATTTTGACATAATGTAATGAGACCTCTCGAAAATATGCAATAATAAAATCTAGGCATAAGCTTATTATAAAACTTCTGTCAACAGTGAAAACTGTACGTCACTGATTTTTATTTTTTTTTATTTAATTATATCATGAAACAAACATTATAGCCTGATGCTTATAACAAAACACTGGTTTACAGGCCTAGGAACGTACTATGCGATTTGCATCATATTTAATCTGTGAGGGATAAAATGAATTGCTAGAGCCACTTTTACTTGTTCTTTTCTTAGCAATATAACAGGCAATTAGTGGCCATGACAAATAACTGGGTATCTGGGGACCCAATGTAAATGAGGTTAAAGACTATTCCAAAAACGACCTTAAATTAAGGCTTTTAAAACTTAAACTTGGCTGAAGAATTTGAGGCTAAGATGTTTCAGTTTGCTTAATGACGTCATTATACGTCATAATGTTGTTCAGACGGGATTATCTAAAGGTTCTAACAATGCAATAAGTAATGGACTGAGAATACTTTTGTAATGCGAAGTATTAGATCTTTTTGAAAAGTAAAAGTTATTTATAATTGACTGGCATCTTTGCTCAGTACCATGAGCTCTGTCTGGCTCTGTCTTTGGCTCTGGTTTTGAGTCTGTGTGAGTGCTCACCAGTGCATTATACTGTGTGTGTGACTTTTTGACCTAGGGTTTATTTAGTCAACACTCACACAGACTCAAAACCAGAACCAGAGCCAGACAGAGCTCATGGTGGGCCTACAGTTCGATTTTATTTTGGAAAAAGCATGCTTTATAGAGCAAGTTTTTCGCGTAGATTGTTGTTTTCTTGGATATTTTAAAGCCAAATGTGAAATTCACAAGTCCACTAAAACTCTAGTATATTGATTAGTTATACAAATTAAGGGGAGAATCACCCCGCGATAAATACAAATCGAAGATTCGATCGCAAACTTTGATATCGTGACATATATTTTGATAGAGTGACTTCTTAATTAAATGCCATTCATTAAGAAGAAGAAGACAATACGTAGGTACCAAGGAATAATCGTAGATTTAACGAACTGTAGGTTTCAAAGTATTACTTCGCTAAGCTATCAATTTCAAAGACGCCACTATAAATTTTAATATCATACAACATTCTTGCGAAATCTTCAAATATGGTCGTAAAATCCCCATGCGGGGGTGGTTATTATTCATTTTTCAAAAACTCGGTGTAGGGTTCACTAATGTGCCACTTCAGAATCAACCCCAGCCTACCCCTACGGTTTTCGCGACCATGTTTTTTCCTGCGTATTTTTTGTTTGTCTTCCGTCCCTTTCAGGATTATGTTATTAGGCGTTTTGCATCTCGTTCGCTCTATCGCGTGTATCGTAGGGTGGCAACAGAAAATATGATGCGTTTTTCTAAGGATAAATTGATTTTTCGAAATGTGTGGTGGCCATTTTATGGGTGGTTGGCGTATGTTAATCGTGTTGCATATTTTCTAAGTTGATTTTGTAACTGATCGTGCTATTATGTTGGATTCTTGTTAGATTTTTTGTTCCAACTGGTATAACTTTTGTGTCTTTGATATTATTCGTTTATTTGTGGTTAATATAATAATAGTAAGTTAATCATAAATAAAGAAATTAAGTAAATTTTCTAATTTTCATCATCAACATTATTTTCTTGTCCTATCCCATTTCATATGGGGTCGGCACAACAGGTTTTCATTCTCCACTCTCCTCTATATAGCCGTCATTTCAGCAGTTTCCTACCCATGTAATCCTTCACACAATCTACTCTTTTCATTGGCCTACCTCCACTTAACCCATACAAATTAATATCTAGTATATTTTCAAATTATGTCTGTATATTTTAGAATTTAAACTTTTGACACGCATAAAAATAGCTTACTATTGTAATAGCAAATCCCTGTTCATGGTAGACATTCAAATATCAACCTAAGCTATCTGAAAATATAGCTTTATTTTGCATATTGAGATGGTACAACTATTCACATTATCTGTTAGCAATCCATTCAAACGATCAACCATAGAGTATTTTCCCACAGTTGGGTCTCAGGCTTACTTTCCATATACAAGAAAAACTAGGTTATTGATTTAGTATGTGATAGGCTTAAAGAACATCATTGAAGGAAAGGTTGAAGGGAAACGGGGAAGAGGAAGGCCAAGAATAAGTTACATGAGCCAGATAAAAGAAAAAGTCGCTGTCATGTCGTATAAGGAAGTCAAGGAGGCCGCATTCGAATAAGACTTAACTGGAGAAAACTGCATCAAAACCCCGAAAAGAGCTAAGCTCTTAAATTTAAGAAGAAGAAGGCTTAAAGATTATACAATCAAATGAATACTACAGTGGAGACCGCATATAGGTAAGCGTAGTGTAGGACGCCCTCCGGCAAGGTGAGGCGAAGATCTGCGAAATGTTGCTGGCAAGCACTGGAGGAGAAGAGCCGAAGACCGGGCTCAGTGGCGCGTCCTGGGAGAGACCTACGTCCAGCAGTAGACTGTTAAAGGTTGATGATTATGATGATGATTACAGATTAAACTAAGTAATTTTAACATAACTGTGCATAATCCTAAAAAGCATTAATTTTTTATAATACAAAGTAAAGGTACTTTCTTTTTTTATAATAAAAAATACTTAGGTAAATGATTACAATTATTTTAATGATTAATGTTGACCGATCTTGTTTATAATCTCAAAAATAAAATACTATCTGTTCTTTATTGTTTTAAATTTATTTTCAAATTAAATACTTTGACAATCTTAATAAAAACAACGGCTAAAAATTATTTTTACTTATCATTTGGTTTATCGTTCGCCCCACACCAAAATAACTCAAATTACATGCTCTACGATTATAAACGTCAAAAATTAATCACACAACAATAAAACTATGAAATAATGTCATATTTATGGCGATAAAGTAGCCCACTTTACCTACTAGGTCAAAAAATTAATGGTCCAGTACACCCATTATCAAATAACGTGTCCCATTTATAATTACTTGCGAAGCCATCAAAAACTCATAAAAAGTGGGACTAAAATTAATTACAACTAATTATGGCCGAAATTTTGGTTTTTATTGCCACTATAAAACGAAAGTTTTATAATCTATAAATCATAGTAATTATAAAGTATGCTTATCAAAAATGCAGGTGAGATAAAGTAACGCCCAAAAATCCCACTAAAATGTAAGAATGCGAAAGTTCGGAAGGATGTTTGTTACTCAATAACGCCAGAACAATCAAACGGATCTAGACGAAATTTGGGACAGAGATAGATTATAGTTTGGGATAGCACATGGGCTTTTTATCTCGAAAAAAAATCGGTTGTCTGTAAAGTCGATTTACTGACGATAGTTGAACGTGTCAACGTCATACAGCTGTCCACGCGGACGCATCGCTCACTCAAGTAGGAGAGAGACAGATGTCGAACGCTGCCGAACGCGGAGGCCGATTGTGCCTCTTTGTCGCTCGTTCCACGCTCTCGCTTGCACTTCAAGCCTTTAATGGAACGCCTCAGAGCGAGATAACGCCGCATGAGTCATGTTTTTTCATGCGTGCAGCCGGCTCCATCGAATTATAAGACGTTGTCACGTCAAATGTTATAGTAACGAGGCGTAACGGGAACGAGGCGAGCGAAGCCGCGGGTAGCCGCTAGTGAATAATAAAATTATAAAAGAAATTGACACTGCCTTGTTCTTTTTAATTGTTTAATAATAGTTTGATTGAATTTATGTTCAGCATTTACGATTAAATTTAACTACCTTGTTAAATTTAACAATCTAAAGCCTGTACTTCAAAATATAACCAATCTTGACAGGTTTTATTCATCTTGTTGTATTAGGTTTTAAAATAGGAATAGGAATATAACTTTAATTAATACCAAAGTGAAAAAAACCATAGGTACAATGGGTGGTCTTATCGCTAAGAGCGAAACTGTGACAACTAAATTTTTTTATAAAAATCATGTTAATTATAAATGTTGTAATTTTTTAGTATCGACGATAATAAAACAAAAGAAATTCACATGCAAAAATGCACACTTTCACTGAAAACAATACTCTCGTTCAATTCTCCCGCTGTTTTTTTTTTTTTTTGCTGGACATGGTTTTTTTTTGCTGAAATCGTTAGAGGAAGAATAGTAGTGTATTCATAGTATCAACGCACCTTTATGCCACTGGACGTTCAAGTTGATAAGAACCCGTCTCTTCGGCTATCTCTAAACCTCGCTTACTGGTCCCGTCCAGGAAGTAAGGTTTTTTACAATTGCGTGTTTAAACAGTTAACCAATCAGATAACTACAACGGTTAACAATCAGTCTCGCAATTACCCATTCAGATGTACGATAACCGAAAATGTAAATCAAACGAAATTTTATAATGTGAACGCACTTTGAGCTTTGTTAGTTCCTTGTTAGTTTGAGGTTAGGAGGGGTCAGTGTAGCTTAAAATAGTTATAGCTTAATTACTTTGGACATCAAATACTTAATCAGTGATGAGATACAAATTTCACCAAAACTTAAAAGTTTATACAAAAATTAGTGAATTTATGGAACTTATTCAAATGAAACTTTTTATCAGAAATTAATACCTTTTTCTCTGCCCACTCTCTGAGCTTCCGTAGTTGGTTGCATTCCCGTGAGTGTTTTTATTAAGTTCATAGTAAAATGTATGGTAGATTTGAAAAAAATATTAATAGTAGCAATTTTTTTAACAATTTTCTCGCCTCGGTTTTAAATATACCTAAGCATGTAATTTTCAACTGTTCAGAGGGATCATTCTGAGTTTTTATATCATTTTGCCGTTAACTTAGCTAACGATAAGTTATTTTGTGCAAATCTAACGAGAAAATGATGCTTAAACTTAGAATGAGCCATCGGTCGCCTAGTCGTCTATCTGTATACGAACTGACCCAGCTATCCTCTCTCCAGCTAGGATAGGTGCTACAGAAAATTAGTAATGCGTGTTATTTAGTGTAAAGGTGGAATTTATGGGTGTTA
This sequence comes from Thera obeliscata, assembly GCA_947578465.1. Classification (NCBI taxonomy): domain Eukaryota; kingdom Metazoa; phylum Arthropoda; class Insecta; order Lepidoptera; family Geometridae; genus Thera; species Thera obeliscata. The sequence continues at coordinate 2,754,156 of OX387915.1, forward strand.
AATTGTGTCGTTTCTAACTGACATTGTAAACTATTTTGGAAATATTTTTAACGTTAAAATTCAGAATAGAGTAGAATAGAAAATTATTTATTGCACACCTAAAAACTAACAATGGAAAAACAAGTAACAATAATTTAAAACATAGTAATGTACAATGGGTGGTCTTATCGCTGTAGAGCGATCTCTTCCAGACAACTATTGGTTGGAGAGAAGCGTATAATAAGATGGTTGGATGGTGCACTAAGAAATAACAGGTTGATGGTAGGCAATTACGGGTCATTGATACTTCTACTGACTGATATACCTACTGTCGGCACCCATAACACCCTTTGTAAAACATGATAATTATGAGACCAATATATTCTTAATTTTGTTTCAGGAATGAAGAAAATGCGAGAAACTGACGTCTATCACCGATATTTTAATCTTCTTCTTTCGGTTCTTTCAAACCAAGTGTGGTGAAAGGATTTTACGAGCGCCTCAAAGAGGCTTCTTTCGTGCACTTGACTCATGCTTTAGAAGCTTTTTAGTTGTACCACATGCCGGTTTTCTCAAGATGTTTTCGTTCACCGTTTGAATTTTTTTATATTTTATATTTTTGGACAGAAAAACTCATTGGTACACCAGTGAATTTGAACCCACGACCTTAGGGAAGTGGGGCCGCTACCACTAGACCACCAGTGTTCCGATATTTTAATGATAATAGGAGAAACCTTAGTCCAACAGGTTCCACAGGTTGATGATGAAGTTTCCAGAACCATTTGACCCAGTTTTGGGCCTTTTTTACCAATCAACGGTCGATTTCACCATCTTATTAAGTTATTATGTGAATGTAAAACCGCTGTAATTAAGAAAATTAGTGTTACCAAATACCCCATACTTAAGAATCATTGTTTTAACGAACTGTTAATGGTTTGAACCCAAAATTGACCCTTAACGATCATTAATTGACTGTTAACTTCGTTTGAAATTATAATTTGTTACAATTTGGAGTTTCAATCGATTTCATTTTTGTTTTATGTTGATTTTTCTTTTAAATTATTTCTTAACGTGTATAGCTTAACGTATTGCATAATGTTGATTAGTTATTAATATAATATTAATGTATAAAACTTGAGTAGGTTAGCAAAAGCAAATAAAAAAAAAAAACATTTAACGACTAGCATGGAACTCATTGCCGTTGAATGTTCCTGACCACTACAATCTGGGCCTATTCAATCCATACAACCCTATCTAGCCCCAAATTAAGTAGAGCTTGTACTATAGAAACCAGATTGCTGATACTTAACATACTTTTTTTTGCAAACACATGCTTAGAATACAATATAACACTCAAACAGAGAACAAACATCACACAAATATTTGTTCTCGGTAGGATCGAACCCACGACCTACGGCGCAGAAGGCAGAGTTACTACCAACTAAGCTGAGAGGCCAGTCATTCATGTTATAAAAACGCAGGTGTAACCTTAAATAATCCAAACTTCAGTTAACGCTTTCACTACGAATAAATTATCATAAAAATAAATTACCTTAAAAATCCCACCTTTAATCTCAAGAGAATAAGAGTCAATTTCGAATGTTTTAGAACTTTTGAGGTTGTATGCTAAATATTTATGCTTAAAGTGTAATTAATGGACATGGAACAATCATGTTTTGGTTAAAACTGGGCAATCGTTGTAATCGATCTCAATTCTGATTACGAGAATTATGTGCTGCTTACTAATGAGATGATAAAAAAGTGTAGTAGTACCAAACGACTGGAGTTTATTTGGAACGCCTTCAGAAAAGGCCTGCGCACATCTAGGCGATGGCGCACAGCTGAAACGCTGTCAAATATGACAGCGATATTTGCCAGCAGTTCAGCTGATCGCCATCGTCATCGCCTAGATGTGCGCAGGCCTAAAATACTCGATGGATGTTATTTCATGTCATGTCTAATACACCTCATTTCACTTTGCAGGATTTGCGGATGCGGTGTGCGGTGTGTAGGGTGCACACGCAAGTCTACAATTATCTGTGTACCATGGATTAGATTAGCGGATGAATACCATGATTTTTTTTTTACGTAAAAGATAGACAAACGAGCTTACGGCCCACCTGATGTTAAGCGGTCACTGTCGCCCATAGACACCAACAACACCAAGGGTGCTGTTGTTGCCCAGGGTGGTTTGTTCTAGTTGTATGTTTTAATAGGCTATAATTATTTTGATTTGTGATGGTCAAAACTAGCCTTAAGTTGATGAGCTCAGGGCAATGCATCGTAGGGCACGTTTCTAGCATGCGTGACCTTTGAGGAAAGTAATGTTTTGTTAGAGGTGATGTTATTACTTCACGTCATGTTAGTCATCTGCTTGTTTAATAAGAGGTAGGTAAATAAAAAGAGATGCACACAAAAACTCTTTCTTTCTCTTTCTTGAGTGCACACAATAAATCGCTATTCCTGTCTGTTGTTGGTAATTTGGGTAGACTTTTTTAAGGCATTGTCGTATTACTACACGTTTTTGTACAGTCGCACTATAAACTATTTGGTAGTAAGAATTACGAAAGTGAAGTAGATAAGCGTTGAAATTTATTAAGATATTATCTGCCTGTTAAAAATACGTTAATGTTTTGGAACTGAACTAATGGTCACTTTTTTTGGGATGGCAACTTAGAAAACCATTACCTTTAAATTAGTTACGCAAAATTTTAATTTATATAAACATAAGCGATCAGTAGAGTTTTAAATAAATTACAATTAAAACAATGTTTACTTATGGCAATTGCATAACCACATGCGAGGCATAAAAAAAATTGTGACGTGACTTTTTTTAGTTCATTCTTCTGGTGATAGGCTAAAGATTGAAAACTATACTACCACGTCTTCATTTACACCCTGTTTTAGCTTTTTTTTTATTAAAGTCTTGCACAAACAAGTAGAAAGGTTATGTGATTGGAAAAGTGCCGCCAAAATGCATGAGCACGTTTTCCTTTCTCCATACAAATTCGGGATTTTTTTCGGGAGCTAATATTATCAAAGCGAGATTTGTAAAAATAGGTAACCTACATGATAAGCAAAGCGTTAATTCAAAGTAAAAAAATATGATTTAATAAATATTGTTATTATTTACTTATATTATAAGTGTTAGCTTTAAATATGGATCTTTGACGTCTAAATCAAGCATGTTTTAATTTAATTTAGTTTCTTAATTTGCTCCACTTTTTTATATGAATATTAAAAAATTCTGTAATAAATGAAGGTGAACTTTATAAAGTGTTTTTTATTTTTATTATCCCTTAACATTTCTTGCAACTAACAAAAACATCCCATGGTGTACCAGAGGATAGGCGGCATACACACCAACACTTTGGTCACCAATCCACAAAAAGTGAGGGACTACTAGCAACCCCCCCCCCCAAAGAGGGGGGGCCCCTGGAGGAGGCCTATGTCTAGCAGTGAGCTCATTTAAGTTGAAAATGATAATAATCGATCTAGATAGATGGATAGATAGAAATAAAATTCTTTATTCCTTTACAAACTGACAAAAAGATAATTTAACACATAAATATTATTCAACAAATGTACAAAGGGCAGTCTTATCGCTATAAAGCAGCAACCAGTCTTGTAAGAACTTTATTAAATTATTTGAGTCGTCTTCTTATCATGTCACTGATTCTTTAAAACCAGTGTGGTGTAAGGATTGCAAGTGCGCCCCAGAGAGGCTTCTTTCGTGCACTTGACATATTCACATTTTAGATTCTACGACATGGCTGTTTCCTCACGATGTTTTCCTTTGCCGTTTGAAAGTACTGTGGCATGGTGCACATACATTTTTCTAGAAAAAAACTCATTGGTACATGACTGGATTTGAACCCACGACCTTAGGATTGGAAGGCGGGGCTGCTACCACTAGACCACCAGTGCTTTCAATTATTTGAGTAAGTACCTAATAAATTATTTTACTTTGCAAAGACTGTGCAGTGTGATGGATGTCAGTTGAGATCTGACAAAAGATTACTTTAAAAATACATGATAAAGTATCATAATGTAATTGAAAATAAACATAGTAATTGTTTTCAAAAAATAGCGTCCGCTATATAGCGGCGTTTGTATCGAAAAAAGGGTGATTGAAGTCACAGGCAATAAACAGAGGCTATTTTTAATTTCGTAAAGATAATAATAATAATAATAAATAATAAATATTGTGGACAATTCACACAACACTACCCAGCCCCAAACTAAGCAGAGCTTGTAATACTTGAATACATTTTTTTTTTTTTTGTAAATACATACTTAGAATACAATATACACCCAGACAGAGAACAAACATTTATGTTCACTACACAAATATTTGTTCTCGGTGGGGATCGAACCCACGACCTATGGCGCAGAAGGTAGAGCGACTACCAACTGAGCTAGAGGCCAGTAGAGATCTGAACATCATGAAAAAATAAAGGCAAGTATGATGATAGAATAATAAAAAAATACTTTAGACTATCCGCACAGCATTATCTAGCCCTAAACTAAGCAGAACTTGCACGTTTTTTGTAAAAAAAACTACTTAGAATGCAATATAACACCCAGAGAGAGAACAAGTATCTGTGTTCACCAAACAGTTTCTTTTTCTCAGTGGGGAGCGAACCCACGCTCTCCTTGGCAGAAGGCCACTACCAACTGAGCTGTGAAGGCTATCAATAGATAAATAACCTTTTTGCTGACATAAGCTGCAGGTATTTTTATGTCATATCAGGGTGTAGTTGACCCATAGCATTATTGGTAAAACCCTTCATTTTGTTTTATTTGTTACGTCGTGTACATTACGGCCCTAGCTTCTTTAGAAAAGGGGTCAAAACACACTATTCATCTTGTTAATTAGCAGTAATTACTGAACAAGTAATGATAAAACAAGTGAAGGTTTAATGTGACAGCGTAATTGTAAAGAAATGTCATTTCAATGCGACATCGTGGCACGCAATGTTTTTTTATTCCACCTTCGTACACCATACCTACTAGGAAATTGTAAAACATTTTTACAATAAATATGCACACATTGTGCTAAGACCTCAAGTAATCTTGGATAAAATACCACCGAAATTACACAACAGAACTCAAAATAACACAAGAAAAACAATGAAAATGAAAAAGCTATTTATTTATTTAGGGCATCCAACAGAGAAATCACAAATAAATAAACAATCTTAAAGTATAGTAATCAGTGCGTTGTGTCTCTCTAATTACAGGACGCCACAGCGCAAAATATACAACTAGACAAAGCAAAATAATGTAACTTCCCAAAATGACAGTAGAAAATTAATGCTCGAGCGAGAAGTTAAACAACGGTTGTCAGCCATGACAGAAGATGGAAACCCGCAGGTGGTAAAAAATCCACTAGAATTGAACCCTGGCTCAAATTATACGTCATTACCCATTTAGGTAATAAATATGTCTATCAGTGAACACAAAGCAACAATGTCACATAAAGAAAGTAAGTCGAGCGTCGGATTAAGTCTAAAAACGACAAAAAACTGTAGACTTCGTAAAAATATCAATTTAAATCGACCCTGTAACAACGTGACGTAATTACTGTTATAAATTTAAAACAATATGGCGCATATAGTTTGTAATAAAAGCCGGATAAAAGTCAAAAGGCCGGATATTTTACTGTAAAAAAATAGCACATTCTCGTTTTTACGTAACATACGATATTAGTCTCGTAAAAAAGGTCAATAAGTACCTACGGTGCTTGGCCAATGTGCGTGGCAAATATTGGTCTATAGTGCCTGAGCACTCTAACAAACAAACAAAAAACTTTGACTGGTCAAAGTTTTTATCTTCATGAAAATCGTTTGTTTTTTAGTTGGTAGTAGGTAACGTATACGTATTTTAGAAATATTTAATTTTGCAGTTTTTTTTATAGTTTTGTTGTTACATAAAGTTATAAAAAAATGTTATCATTCCATTATACCGTGTTTTATTTACAATCTACACATCTCTATTTTCTGTTAATCCTTGTGTGTTGCATTTTTTTAAATTACATTACCCGGTCACTTTTACCAGTGGCACGTTTCTATCAAGATGGCCGCCACGATATCGTATCGAAACGACCAATAAAGAGTATTTAATGACCACGAGCACCTGCCACGAATTTGTCTCCAAGTTATTGTCCAGCCATCAGTAAAAAAAGCATTTATTTTGTATAATAACATACATTGGGAAAGTCTGATAATTTACACTATTACTACGCATCTGTCCATAACTAGATTGTAACCTTAAAAACTCAAAATAAGCATGTTTTATTTAATTTTCTTAGCTCATTAATCGGACAGTAAGAAGAACCATTTGTGAACGAGTTTGACTGAAAAAGTAAGTGCCGATTTCTAATACATAATTAAAATTTGTTTTTCCATACATATTTTAAATTCAGCTGCGTAATTTCGGTGATATTTACGTCAAGATTCTTTGAGGCAAAAACTGTGAGAAATTATTGAAAATGCATACCTGATCCTGATTTTGAACGAAAATGTTTCTTGTAGGAAAATAAAATCCCGCCAACATTTCGTTCAAAACAAAAGACTGCCAATAATTATGGACTGCTCCTCTAAAAAGACTCCTCTAAAAAGTATTTATTCCAATTGACACTAGCTTGTCTGTCAAATGACGAACAGGTGCCAAAAATAAAACGAAGCAGAAGAAGAGTTCGCTTTAAAGGGCGGTTTATCGAATTAATTAGCACCTCAACAGGTGTCCAAGAATGCCTTCCAGACTGAGATAATTTCATTTCTTCGCGTCGGGAGAGCTTTAATGATTTCACCGGTTGGATGCACGAAGATGTGGCAATGAGGATGTGGTATTTCATGATGCCTTATTTGGACACGATAGCAAACATATTAAGTTTTCAATAAATAATCTAGCAGCTTAGCTCGCCCCTTTCCTGTTTCCTTTTCGGGATAAGAAGTATCCTGTGTACATTTTCCTGATTCTAAGCCAAATCGATTTATTCTTGAGTTATAAATAGTGTAACTAATATCTAGTGACTATTTTTATTGACACTTACCATCAGCCCTACTTTTCCTGCAGCACGGTTCGTCCGTGATTGTTGAATCAAGGTTCGATTTTACTTTTTTTTTTATCAAAAATTGAAAACTTACTGTAGATTTAGCGATCGTCTGAACGAATTGTGTTGCAGGAATATAGTAAATAAATAAATATAGCTAAAAAATAATGTATTATTAGGATCTACCTGTAAAAAAAAGCCTTATCCGTTTTTTCCTGATCTCTAATAATTCAAACGCCCGTAGCATTCCTTTTCTTCCCAATTTACTTAAAGATTACATTTTGTCTGCATAATTAGTGATTAGTCTGTTTCTGATTATCGCTAATGAGCGTCGCCGGTTTGTCGCAGCTATAGCACAATAGAAACAGCTGGTTTAATTTTGAAATCTGTAGGCTCACTAAGATCGATAAATCTGTTGGCATCTCTATTTGTTGACATGAAAGTGACAGAGACAATGGGCTTTTAGCGAGCCACTAGAAGTATGGGGAGGGGATATCATTACCAATCTCTCTCGTATTGATGAAATTGTAAATGAACATTTCCATCAATACGAGAGATTGCCAAAGCCTGAGAAAAGTGTAAGATTTTAGGAGAGAACTCTACCTGTTACCCCGACCTACATTTTTAACAGTTTTTCAACGCTTGGTTGCTTGAAACCGTTTTATATATTCTAAAGAAGAATTTTAAACTGGATCGTGTGATTTTTTGGACACATAAATACACTTTACCTATAATTTACGTACCTTAAGCTTTAGGCTTTTACGTATTTGCTTCTACGTAACCAGGTTTAACCATAGGTTGTGAAGGGAATACCTATGTCCAGCAGTGGACTTTTTCAGGCTGATGATGATGATGAACCAGGTTTCGTAACCAGCTGCTCAGAAATATATTATTTTCTTAGTTCGTAACCGGGCTACCAACCAATCCAAAAGTTCTGTCATTCACTTCTTAATTCATAACCGGAATAAGCTTTCAATGATGGCGACCAGCGAAGTGAAGAGCAACATTTCAGCTTTAAATTACTCAACGCGATACGGCAACCGACATCGACTTTATATAAATTCCTTAACTTAAACTCGATGTGTGGTATGATCCAGCTGTTTCTACTGTGTCTTGAAGATCTGAACAATTTGCATCAATTTGTTCTCTTTGTAAACGAAAGCTTGCGTTTTAGTTAATCGTAATTGGAGGTTGTGAAGATGATTATAATGACACCAAATAGAGAATCAATCCTATTGTCTTCTCTCTCTTTTTTATGGAAACTGTAAGAGAAAAAAATAGAAAATACCAGCTTTCTAAAAGTAATTTTCTAGTAAATCTTATGCATATTGACACGGTTGCCTGGTACAGATCGCTGTTTGCGATAAGACCGCCCCTGGTTTTACAGTCAATGTTTATTTTTAAGCTTAAAACCGCATTCTTTATGTGTCATGGTAATCAATAAAGAGCTATCTATCCATCTATTAAAAAACAGAAGAAAACAGAAACACTTATAAAAGGACTATTAAAGCAGTCTTATTGCTGTTAGCGATTTTTTGTCCTCAGTGAGAATCAAACCACAACCTACGGTGTAGAAAGCCGATGAAAAGCCGAAGTCATGCCAAAACTGCTGAACCAATTTTGATAAAATTTCTATGGAATCAATCTGGAAGACCTTTCAAATAAATAATTTTTTTTAAATTGGCTCATAAATGAATAAGTTAATAGCATGAAAAAAAACATCGAAATGAACCTCCTTTTTTATTTCAAGTCGGTTAAAAAATAATAAAGATTTTTGTGAAAATTACATAGCTTTATTTATGTAGTACACAATGCTAGTGCTCTCAAACGGAAAAGGAAAACATCGTGAGGAAACCCGCGGCTTATTCAGCTCCGCACGTATTGACCATGTATTTCCTGTGGATTAGGCCGACTAAGCTGCCAGGATGGTATAGGTGCTGGGCAAGCCTATTCCATCTAAAATCCTGGCCCAGGCACTATAGGGTCACGCGATTTAGGGCTTGTGATCACCAGGTACCTCTGACGCCATATAAATCAATACACAATAGATACAGTAGATGCAAAAGCCTGTTTTCTTTTTTACAGAGCCTTCTACATTACAACCCCCAGTCTCATTTATAAACGCTAGGTTTGGTATCAACAAACCCTTGTACAATAAAACAGATTTATGTGACGCGTCCTTTACGTCAGGCGGGTACTTCCGGTGCCGGTCCGGGCCGTTTCCGGCGTTTTTCTCTGCACTGAAAGAAATAAAAAGAAGTCTTTTAAGTATATAATACTGAAAATGTACGGTACTTTTACCGCAAAGTAGGCATTGTTATGAGTGTCAGAAAAACCGACTTCAAACAAAAAAGGAATAGGCTCTCAATTCGGTTGTTTTTATTTTATGTTTGTATGTATGTTTTTTTGTTTGTTTTATGACTAAATCGGTTCATAGATAGATAGAAAATTCTTTATTGCATAAAAATTAAAAATTACTGTACACAGGCGAACTTAATGCTAGATAGCATTATCTACCAGCTAACCTTTGGGTAATAGGGAGATAGGTTGGGTAGTGCACATATAAGATGAGTTCATCAATTTTTATGTTTGCTAACGAAATTATGCGATAACAAACATTTGTTTGTTTCAATTCTGTTAAAAAAGTATTGGGTTCCAGATTGGTCCCATAGAAAGTTGGGTGTTAAATTCAATATTCATAACTAAGTGTTTTTAATGAGAATCGAACATAAGACCTTAACCGTAGAAAGCAAAAACCTCTGCGCAAAAACATTGCGTTCAAACGGTGAAGGAAAACATTACGCATGAAAACCGTTTGATAACCTTTAAGCTCCAAGAAATAGCAAACATTAACTCAACGGGAGGTGAAGATGGAAGCTCAAGGGGTAAGTTGGGGTAGATAGTCTCTGAAAAACGACCACCGTTAGATAACGGAAGTACTGTTAACGACTGTTCGCATCCATCCATCTATCTCTTGTATAAATAGGAAAATGTCAGATAGACATTTGACGAGCTTCACAGCTTAGTTGGAAGTAGCTCTGCTTTTTGCGCCGTAGGTCGTGGTTTTGATCACATTCACAAAACAAATATTTGTGTGGTGAACGCAGATGTTTGTTCTCTGTCTGGGTGTAATATTGTAATCTATCTAAGTACTTATGTATTTAAAATTCCTCAACGGCCCCAACGGAAGACCAGCGTAAGTTATTTTAACTTGCATAAAAAATGCTGAGTTAGGACCAATTTGCCATTCTTATTGTTTATGTTATATGTTTATTTATGAGTTAAGCGCCAACAAGGTTGTAAAGAAACGGTTTGATTTAATTGGATTTCACAAAAATGTACTTATCTATATTGTTAATATTAATCAGCTATCTGTAGGTCTACCACAAGCTCTATCTGGCTCTAGGTCTGGCTTTGGTTTTGAGTGTTTGTGAGTGTTTTGTTCTGTATTAAACTGTATGTGTGACGTTTCGAGGTAAGATTTATTTAGACAGCACTCGCACAGACTCAAAACCAGAGCTAGAGACAGAGTCAGACAGAGCTCATGGTAGGTCTACTGGTTCCCATAGTGTAAGCTCGGCTTAATTTGGGACTAAATAGTGTTGTGTAGATTGTATCAACGTGGTTGTATCAATTTATTTACGAGCGTCAATATAGCGGTGGCAATTTCATAAGAAATGAGAGCTTTAGCCCCGTCATCTCGCCTTAGCAATAAATTAAACAAATTTGAATCATAAATATTGTCACCCACTAATGTAGCGAAATGTTTACGAAACCGTATTTTTAGGAAACGCGTATTTTTCGCATTTTCTTATAGGTATGTTAATGTTAGGTGGAAGTAAGGCATTATCATCAGCAGCCTGAAACAGTCCACTGACCTTAGGGTGTGTGTATAATGAGGCGGTTTTGCCGGTGCAGCTTTTGTTAAGGAGCCTACTTCTCGCCTGCTTATTTTAAAATTTCTAAGGATTATAAGATCAGTGAATGTGTGAACATTGCAAATTCACCAGAAATATAACTCAACGTCATTTTTTTTAAATCTTTTTAAATACATCTTGCGGTCGGAACAAGCATATCCCATCTAATGTTAAGTGGTCACCATCGCCTGTAACAAAGCATTGCCTCGTAGGTTACGCATGTCAGGAACGTGCCCTTAGTTGTACTGCCCTGCGTCCATCAACTTGAGGCGTACAGATATTCAGCCTCACGTGCCAGTAATTTCGCCGGCACCCACACCCTTCAAATCGAAACACAGCAATGCTGCTTCACGGCAGAAATAGGCATGGTATTAGAACTTAGCATATTCAATTCTTAATTAACAAAAAAAAATGCCTCCACTATCTCTCTCTTGTGGAATTAAGTGACTCAAATATAATTATTATGAGGGAAACCTATGCCGAGATGCTTGTGTGCTCACCAGTGTATTATATTGTGTGTGTGACGTTTTGACGTAGGATTTATTTAGTTAACACTCACACAGACTCAAAACCAGAACCAGAGACAGAGCCAGACAGAGCTCATGGTACTGATCCAGAATCAAGAAATTTTGTACAAAAACCAAACGTCAAATTAACCTCTTTCAACCAGCTTTCAACTTTTAAAAGTCTCCAAAAAAGAATTTCTTTCAAAACAAAACAGTCCGTAAAACGCATGATTTAAAATCAATTTTCCCGTAATGACATTATTGCAGCCCGGGAATTGTATTTTACTGGAGAAGTCTCAATATCGATGCAAAGAGGGTACTATATCTTTATACCTCCATAAAACTCCTTTGTGAGGAAAGGTGGGTGTGTAGTGCAAGCTATCACTTGCTATAATATCATCTATAGTCGAACGTCGCGCCGTGGCTCGGCTTTCAAAATCGTTTTAGAAGGTTAATTTATTCCTTCAGCGTGGCAATGCCGCCAGCGTCTTGGGGACGCTTCCGTCTGGCACTGATTTGGATCAGCTGAGCTATCTCTAGATCGTTTGTAACGATCTGCAGATAGCTCAACTGTTTCTTGTGTATTTTGTACATTTTGTAAATATTTGTTTAATTGTAAGTTTCTTTGTGTAAATTTATTCCTCACTTCACCTTACATTTTTATGATATTTATGGGGACGCAATAGTCCCTTATCCAATTCAATCCATAGTCATAATATCTCAACTCATAACTTTTTGACTGGTAATACTCAAACAAACATAAAACGCCGATTTGTCCAAGTTGTTGGAGCAATCTTTACTCACCTAAGCTAAGGACTAACTATTAATGTGACCTCCAAAGTACAAAAATACTCAGAAAAATAATTTTTATATTTTTATTTTCCTTCATGGTAGAATCACATCCTCGTACAAAGCTCTTTGACTCCACTTTTATAGTACGAACTGCCAAAGAGTGGAACTCTCTTCCGGCGTCAGTATTTCCGGAACGTTATAATTTAGATTATTTTAAGACAAGAGTGAACAGGCGGATTATGACTAAGCATGCACCATCTTAGGCTGCATCCTCACTTTCCATCAGGTGTGATGACAGCCAAATGCTTAGCTACTATATAAAAAAAAATGGGAGCAACGTTCACGCGACGTTGCATCATCTAGACTTATAAACTAGATTTTTTTTTTATTCGAGTCGACTAAATGCTGGTGATCGTCTGACGATTCTTACAGTGCTACCGGACAATGGTGAGCGCAGAGGGCGCTCAACCGGTAAAATTAGGTTGGGGCAACAAACTCAAGGGCACCGCTATGGTACGACCTCGGCTTGGGTTTTGTGGGGGGTTTGAATCTAGTTTAGGCCCGGAGAAGGCGGGCACTAAGGGACGTCTTCGAGCCTGCATTATAAATTAGAAGCGACCAAGCAAGCTATACTAAGCGCGCGATAACGCTTGCAGTGGTAAACAAGGGTAAAAGGAGGATGTTTCCCCATCCTTTGTCTCGCTTGATACAGTGGCGTTCACACACGAGTGCGTCTCTTTTTAATCCGGAGAGTATTTCTTTGGCGCTCTTCTTAAGGGTACTATAACAAGATATTTAAAAACTTGAAAAAATGACTTCATAACCAAACAAACCTGAAGCAGTATAGAATTCTAATAAATAAAAAAAAATAAAAAAAATCTAATAAATGGACTAGACGATGAAAAAAAATACAGTATAATTGAGAACCTCCTTTTGTTAAAGTCAGTTGAAAAGTTATTTTAAAATTATTGGATTTATATTTGAGGAGTAAAAAGCGGTGCAAAATTTGCCAAAGCTTCTTCTGGTTTTTTATTTTTCTACTTTGAATATATTTTATTCTCTGTTAATCTGTGCTTAGCTTTAGACATTTTTTTCTACTTTATTCTCCGTTAATCTGTGTTTAGCTATAGACATTTTTTTCTAATTAGAATTTGATGGTTTAATGTATTTTTGGCCAATAATTTAGTTACAGGCAAGCCGTTTGTTGCCTGTTATTCTAGACTTGATCGCGTGGAACTGGCACCTAAGACTTACCTAGCTTTAAAACGTTTCAAAGTGATCCTTGTGCTACATTGAATATTATATGTTTTAAATTTGAATTTTCATACGCTTGCCCTTAACATGGGTATCTTTTTTCTTGTTACCCAAGACCACGGTGCCTGCGCCCTGTATTAATGTTCCTTTAGCGCTTTGGAAATAGACGTTCCTTTTATTTTCTCCATATCGGAGTTCTAGTTAGCGTGAACATGTATTTATTGGAAACTAGTACCTCCTTTATGGGGAGGGTATGGCCTCCTCTTCGTCCACTGGGAGTGCACTGGTGGCCTAGTGGTAGTAAACCAGAAATCGGTTTTGCGAAACTAAGGTCGCGGGTTTGAATCTAGTCGTGTAAGTACCTATGGATTTTCTGTTCGTAAAAGGAATCCAACTCCTTCATATGTGGAAAAAATATGTATATTTCATTTTGCCATAGCCACTAAAAGGGTAAATAAAATGATTGCATCTTATAACAATTTTATGTAGTTAAAAAAATACACACACTTAAAAAAATACTTAAAGGCTAAATAAAGTTATCACATTATTTAAATAATTTAATAGTGTTAACTCACACTTAAAAAACCTTTTAGTTTTCGATTATTTTCTAGTTGGAAAAAAATCTACTTGCAAAAAGATTATGTTCCAAAAATAATTATATCAAAAACAATAAATTAGGTCAAAAAATAGCAAAATACCAGCGAATAGCACATGAAAGGCCCCGACAACGCGGTACGATCAATGAGCCGACGGCGGCGGCAGCGCTTTGAACTTTGCCGACGGTAATGCACCACTTCAGCGCTTTTTTTTTAGATCTATTTTTTCTGTTTTATTGAGCACATAATGTAGCACTGGAAGTGGGTAACATTCCGTTTAAACACTGATTAACGGCTTGTTGTGTCGTTAACTTATAGAACCTTTAAAAAAACTTAAGATAAAGACATTGCGTCGCTATCCCCGGCGCTCAAGTATAAAATACATCAAAATATAATCATTATCAATGTTTTTTTATAACTAGCTGATAAAACAAGGCTCACCTGATGTTGAATGATAACCATAACAAAGCATTGCCTCGTAGGTCACGCATGTCAAGAAAATGTCCTACGATGCACTGCCCTGCATCCATTAACTGGAGCTTATATAGTAATGTTCAGCCTCACGTGCCAGTAATTTCGCCGGCACCCACACCCTTCAAATCGAAACACAGCAATGCTGCTTCACGGCAGAAATAGGCATGGAGGTAATACTTCCCCTGATAAGCACTTCAAGAGCTCTACTACTACTAACCTTATTTGAGGAAAAGAGGACCCTAAACACAAGAATAGAACTATTGACTCAACTCATCCTGAAAACGACCTAGTTTGACCCGAGCACCAGTGCCAGTGACCTCACAGAACTGGGTGAGAGTTCATTGGTCAAGGTGAACGCCATTAACGTCTGCACTTAGAACAACTCCGTCTTAAGATTTGGACTCGGTGCAACTGGTCTTGGTACTTGGTATTTTTTTGACGGCGGTGTTGGCCGCGGTGAGGCGCCACTGGGCTGCGGCTGAGGCAGAGAGAAAGGCGAAGACCTTTTATCACCTTACGCTGATATCGTAGAGATGACTACGGAAACACACCAGAAGATAGGCAGCACTTCCGAGATAAACTGTGACATTGCTTTTCTTATTGCACCGGTATCAATATCTATTTTATCCTGACTGAAATACAGCAATAAATAATACGATGTCTATCCCGCAAGATAGAATTTCATCACTACTCTGTTCACCATTACCTGAGTGTATATTCTGAGTTTCACTCACTAACTTTTGTGAAAAAGGCACAAAACTTTTTATCATACTATAACAAAAACATACAAAAATAAAAACATACAAACGCTCGTACAAAAACATACAAAAAACCACTGCATAAAAATACAAACTTTGACGGAGTGGACGTCAGAGAGTAAAACTTGAAACAAAATGAAACTCAAGTCTGATTCAACTCTTATAATACGCTATAATCTAATATGTTTTTAATGATAACAGTAGCAAAAGTATCAAGACTGTCAAGTCAGGGTGAAAGAAAGTTGGCTAAGTAATAAGATAATGAAGAACGGCGGGGTTGGGCGGGCTTCGAATTAAAACTGCCACAGAGCACCAACACACAGAAGTTCAACTACATTGTGATAAAATACATGGATTTACCAATTTTCAAATCAAGATAGAGAGAGAGAGAAAGAGAGCTAAGCTTTCTCTTTCATCAGATGTAACAGCAGACAAACCTTGCCTTTCAACTGTGCAGTCTCTGATGGTCCTTAAAAAAAGTGATGCGTGTTCTGCGCAAAGCAGTCGTTTCGTACTAATACTGATCTGAATTATTGCGTGTGGTTTGACATAACTGCAGCAAAATATGAATCCAAAATGCTGAAAACTTTTTTAAAAGGATAAGGGGAATAAGAGGACCGGTGGTTTATGGACTGCCGAAGCTTCAAATTGACATAAGTTAGCTAGTATGTCATACAGCCGTAGTGATTTCTTCAATGATTGTGTTCATAAATCAAATACTCCAAAATTACGAAGAGAGGTAACAGTGGACTTACCTATAGGCTGATGATGATGATGATCAGATACAACTGATATTTTTCCGTGTTCTAGTACTGGTGGTTAACACGATACCTACCTAATTTTTTTATTGACTTACGTCGTTTTGCATTCCACAGTTACGTCTTTTCAACTCGGAAATTTCCTACTGGAATATTTTACGCTGTGTTTATTTAATGAGTGAATCGGAGACGACCTCGTTATGACGTCACACCAGACTGAGATAGAAAACTTTCCAACTAGATTCCTCGTGAGGGGGAAAGAGATGGAATTCTGAATGAATTTTCTTAAGAGGTCGCGGGCTAATGAAATCGAAATCAAGACGTGTCAATGGAAGAGAGTTCAAGCGTTTTACATTTTCAAGGTCTATGTTAATTTCTTTTGGTTTTTTAACCGACTGCTGAAGAAAGTTGAGGTTGTGTTTTATGAACGGAAGTAACGTAAAACGTTAGTAAATTTATTTATTAACAAATTACTTCTAACTACTTAACAACAGTATAATTAAACAAATTGTAAAAACAGTAATTGCTAGTTTTACCGCATTTTTTCATACCGCACAATCTAGTGTCGTGTAATTTAGGGACATGAAATTAGTTTTGTAACATTTTCTCAGTTTTTCTACAAATTGACTGATGCTGGACGTGCTTCTGACTACCCTTACACTACACATCCTCAAATGATCTTGAGTGGGCCTAAATATAAGGAACCAAAAGATCTGACAAAGTGTCTCCCGTTTAGGATTTCTTTTTTTTTTAAGTATAATTATAAGTCCAATAACCAAATTAAATAAATAAATAATCACAATGTAGGGGCAAGGCTGTTTTTTTGTTAATTTTGTGAAATTTATGTTGAATTCGTTACCAACATAAACCCATTTCACGATTTCTTTTTAACATTCACAGAGTTCGGTGCGCTATCTATAGTCCTATTTCAAAACTAACATATTTCCCTTCTGTAATACTCTGAGACATAGACGTTATAAGTGAAATTGTCAAAAATGTAGAACTAAGTTTATTTTATTTGCTATGCCTGGGTGTCAAAAAGCAAATTTTGACAGTTTTCATATTATAATAATGTAACCTCTAATTTGAATATTTGCACATCTAAATAGTAAAAATGTATGATACAGCTTATACTTTTGACATCTTTGTACTTTTCCATGCCATATTTATAGGCAAATAAATACGGTGGTAGGCAATAAATATTGCACATTGGCTTTTCTACTTCTTTCTTTATCTCTTTCTGACGCACACTACGCTTGAAGCCGAAATTAGCCGATGTGCAATATTTACGCCTACTACTATAAATGGAATAAAATGATATTGGTATTCTATTGCTATATAAAATAAACGTTAAAATCTAACTCGATTTTATCTTGTTCGAATTTCAAACTTTACATTCGTTCTAGTTAGAACTTTTTCATCTTATAATTTTGAAGCTAAAAACGCTGGTAAAACATACAAGGATATAAATATAAAAGTGTGGTTTTTCGATAGAGACAAATTTATAACATAGAAGATAAAATCATAGAACTTATCGTTGATACCTACCTAAGATGATAGGACATCTCTTGTGCCAAAGTCATGGCACTATTTTGTTATTTTTCGAAATTTATTAGGAAGTAGTAGAGCTCTTTGTGTGTGTCCGGGGAAGTACCACCATCCTTGCTTAGATCTGCCGTGAAATAGCTATGCTGTGTTTCGGTTTGAAAGGTGTGGGTGCCGGTGAAATTACTGGCACGTGAGGCTGGACATCTGTATGCCTCCAGTTGATGCACATGCAAGGCAGCATCATAGGGAACGTTTCTTACGTGCGTGACCTACGCGGGGCGATGCTTTGTTATAAGCAATGGTTACCACTTAACCTAAGGTGGCATTATGCTTGTTCCACCAGCTAGTTTTACAATAGTACATTGTTACCTGAGTGTTGAAAGTCACGTTTTTTGAGTCCCGAGACGGGTTTGGCGCCAGAGCGTAAGCGAGGGCGCCAATGGAGCTTGAGGGACTTAAAAGACTTTCACCCGAGGTAAACACTGTGCTTTTCATTACGAATACAAGGAAATTAAAAATAAAAACATGAAAGAAAAATTAGTGAAAATGAAGATTGAATTGCCGCCTTCGCGGTTTTTTTTTTCTTTTTCTCTGGCGGGCCTTCGGCTTCGGTTCGCCAGCATTATTCAGCCATTATTTTCATTCTCATAATTTAAAAAATGTTAAATTGTTTGCTCAAATCTATGTTATTTTAAATAAATAGTTGAAGCTATATATTAATCAAGTAATTTAGAAGATATATTATTTATCTTTATGTTATTTAAATTTTACATTGCGCTCTAATTATACTTTTTAAACTTCTTACCGTTGTAATGGGTTTCCAACCTACTTGCTGAATAAAAAGTTGGAATTGGGTTCAACGACCTCCTTGCAGTTAGAAAGACTTTAGAAAGTTGGAACATGGTTGAATAAAATAGAACTTGTTTTTTTTATAATTTGACAGCTGTCAGTAGAAAGCGATTCTCCCTGGGGCTGAAAGTTTTACTTTCAATTAGGCCCCTCAGGCAACTTCAGACCTACTTTCAGAGTATGAGTAATGAAAAAAATATAAAAACAATTCTTAGGAGAATAAAATTGTATTGAGTAACTATGAATAAGACTTGGGCGTTTTTCATTAGGCTACGATCACATTAGGCGGCGGACAGACGGCCGGATTATTGGATCCGACGGACGAAAAGACTTCGATCCATGCCTTTTTACTTTTTCTACCTTTTTTCTTTTTTATTCCTTCAGTCTGGAAAGCCTTTTCCTCCTATTTATTGCTTATACGAAGCCCAAATTGGATATTTGTAAGAGGTTCCGTTATTTGGCGATGGGAAAATAAGGTTTTTACTTTTTAAGACGTCTGGGCTTGTTTGATTTTGCTCTTATTGGATCGTACGGTTGTTTATCTGTTAATAAAAAATGTTGCTTTTACGAAAAAATGACAATTTTTTTTAGCATAATTTTTTTTTATGTAGGTCTTTTTTTTAAATAAGTATTTAAGTATGTGACTATAATTGATTAATCTTCTGCAAAACTTAAACTAATATTTATATGAAAACTTGCTAAATATTAAATATGTTACTTATTAAAAAAAACACGACGGTATAAAAACTGTCACACGACGATATCAAAAAGAAACCCCAATGACAGCACAGCTAAATATCCAGACGCTGTAAGGGGTTGTCTCATTAGCGAGGGGATGGAATCCTAGAGTGCATTTCTAATTAAAAGATTTTTTGACGCGATCTCGTCATGATGTCATAATACTTGTGACTTTACAAGTGACTGTAGTTGTAGTATGTTGTAACTTTATTCCTTCTGTGATATCAATTGGGCAATTTAAAAAAAAACAAGCTTGAAACTGGGATTTACAGGCACGGTAGACATCACCTAAGATTTTCTGGTCCACTTTTTTGTATATCAGATGGAAAAAAATATGAACGGAATAAATAAATACATAGGTAAGGTACCTACTTAATTTTATGCAACAAATTTAATTTTTAATTTTTGTTGAACTTTTCAAAATGTGGGTATCGTTTTCTAATAAGACAATTTAAAAATCTAGTTTCTAATAATAACTTCTATGAACCAAAAATTGATAACTTATTGAAATCTGCATTTTTTCAACATTACCTATATCATTCATTTTTGTCAAACCAGGCTACATAAAGCCAAACTGCATAATCAGTACTATAATAATAATTTATTAAAGAAATCCATCGTATTATAATGGGTTACTTTCCTACAGATATGGAACCCTTGGAATGGGGACCAACATCACTCCCATCTAATTTAAAAACTCGGAAAACACATTACACGCAGAAAATTTCCCCAAAAACTTATCAGCGTAAGCCACAGCACAATCCATCATAATTATGTCAAAACTCACCAAAATTCAATAAAAAACAAAGTTTCTTACACCCCCATCTAGCGGCGGAGACGCGAACTCAAAAACCCCCACCCGAGGGGTGGTAGCCATTCCATCATATCCCTTTTTTTCTTCCCTCCACACCCTTATCCGTACCTGAGCTTTCTTTATCCGACCGAACTTTTTATTTACGTCTCTCTCTTTCCAACTCGCTAGCGCTACACGCAGTATGTGCAGTTACGTCTCGCTCGCACGCAAAGAAAAAAATCTGTTTATAAAATGAAAGCGTGGATGTTTGGGGCACGGCCGGGGGTAATGTCTCATACGTAGGGTGTTTTTTGTGTACGAAAAAATGCACCCCAACCGAACTTCTTTAGGTACGGATATACGTTTTCCAATTTCGATTACAAAGCTTATATTTTTTATGCCGTTTTCCTTTTGTGGTAAGTACATTCTGGTTTCAAATTATGTGGGCTTCAGACTAATTTTCTTTTTTTATATTTGTAAGGTGAGACTATCTTTGACTGGTGGGGTATCGCATGCTCACATGCTTGGCTGGCGCGCAAAAGGAATTATGATAGATCTTTGATTAAAACGGAATATTATAATTGATGGTTGGAGCGGAAGGTTTCTTTGAGCTTGTATCTCGGATGTCGTTTGTAATTTCGGAGTTTTTGACTGGATTTTATGATTATTTTGTGTGCGGTCGTGATATAATCAAAGCACATTGGTATATGGGAAGTAATTATACCTAAGTCTTTGCTTAAGTAACGACTTTTCTTCTTCTTACCTTGTTTAAAGTGTGGTGAAAGAATTTTCAGTTGCTCCTCTTGTGCACTTGACTCATGTTTTTTGAAGTTTTTTTTAAGTTCTATGACATTCTGGTTTCTGCACGTTGTTTTCCGTCACTTTCCACACACACACAAACAAGTTTTTGGAGAAAAATGCATTGGTTTCGGCTGGATTTGAACCCACGAGCTAAGGATCGGAAGGCGGGGCCGCTACCACTGTGGCATAGCTTAGGTAACCATATTAGGCCTTAAGGTAAAAAATAAACTAGGGCCCCAACTAAACTATTTTATTTATATTTTATCCGTAGTGTTTCTGAATTCGACGTTAACAAAATGCTCCAGAAAGATGTTTTGCTTTGATTTTTGCGTTGCAAAAATGGTTGCAAACTAATAATATTATTGTCATTGTCATCTCTTACCCAATGGTTAATAAACAGTGATTAATAAATTAAAATTAAAATTGTAAGTAGCTATATAGGTTAACGTAAGTATGAGGGCTAATTTTAATAATTGTAAAATAGTACAGATTGAGATTTAGGTAGCTATATGCCTACCATGAGCTCCGTCTGGCTCTGCCTCTGGTTCTGGTTTTGAGTCTGTGTGAGTGCTCACCAGTGCATTATACTGTATGTGTGATGTTTTGACGTACGATTTGTTTAGTCAACACTTACACAGACGCAAAACCAGAACCAGAGACTGAGCCAGACAGAGCTCATGGTAGGCCAACAGAAGTTTTGAAAAAAAAATTTTACCCACCAAACCCATATTAATATCATAACTAATGTCTTTATAGCACTTTATCTAAGACTAGCAGCCCGTCCCGGCTTCGCACGGGGTAGACAATAATATTGTTGTACATTATTTTGTTCTATCGCTAATAGTTTCGGCAGCAGCGCATTCGACGAAAGACATTTTAAGACTCATTTTTTCTACACCTTCGGTTACATTGTTCAAATTTTACCAAGGATCCCTAATTTTTTTCAAAATGAAATGTATGTCAAATTGGAAGAATGTAGCATTCTATTGGTGAAAGATTTTTTTAAATCGGCCCAGTACTTTTTAGCCTATTCATTGCAAACATACAAACATACAAAAATAGGTACAAAATCTTTCCTCTTTATAATATTAGTATAGATGTCACAAAACGCATCCTTAACCGAAAACATGTCATTAAATTCTCATTTTTACTGGCGAGGGTAATAAAATTAAAAGGATATTATAATAACGCGTTTGTCATAACTTTCTGAAAATTGTAATTATGACGTTATTGCAGGCAGGTGGACTCTCTCGCCTTTGTTTGAAAATGTTTGAAGGAATTACCAACCGACTTGAAGGATCTACCATTAAATGTATTTAAATTTAAAATAAGAAAATGGTTGCAAGATGCATGCTTCTATTACATTAAATAATATTTTGAATTGTAAAATGTAATTAATTTATCTGTGCCTTTCATCCAAATCCGTTTAGTCGTTTTAGAGTTACTGAGTAACAAACATCCATGCTTACAAAGTTTCACATTTATATCTAATATTAGTGTGATCTACAATAATAGATGCAAAGGCCTGTTTTATTTGTGCAGAAGATCATCAGATAAATAAAAAAATAGCTGGCCGCATTTATCGGTATTTTTTCTTCTTAATGAATGGCATCTGTCCATTTTGGATCAATTTTGCCAGTGTCGACTAAGGCCGGGTTCCCACTATGCCGGACCGGCAGATCTGCCGGAAACCGGACACCGGACGGAGTGTTCACATTACACCGGATCCCACAAGAAAATCGGACAAGCATCTCAGTTGAATTTGGACCTGTGCCCACAATGGACGACGAAATTGTTGTGTTGTGGTGGTGGTAGTACAGAAGGCAAAATAAAACAAGAAAGTATTGGGTACATCCTATTTTACGGGAAAGATTTTCACTTGGGACATTTGAAACATTGATCGGTGAACTTAGAAGTGACGGATCAAAGTCGTGCTGGATGCTACACGTTTACTTTACTCAGAAAATGCGAGCAGAATGAAGTGCGGGGAGCATGGGCGGGGCGGGGAACACGGACGGAACTGGTTCACATTACTCCGGTCCGGTGATTTTGCCGGCATTTTGTAGTGACAAAACGCTCGGTAAAAATGCCGGGCTCGGCAAAAATGCCGGACCCGGGATAATGTGAATAGCTTCATATAAATTGTACAGCCACTAGCCCTTCCGGCAGATTTACCGGCGCGGCAGATCTGCCGGTCCGGCGTAGTGGGAACCCTGCCTAACGAGAATATATTACTAAAAAATGCTTTTTCGTCAAGTCAAAACAGTCATAGACAAGTCGGCCCTACTTGGCTTTGAAAACAAAGATGGTCGTTTGTTTTCAAAACCATCAGAAACCTTTTCGATCATATCAGAATATCACATAGTAGGTTACACTTTCATTCCAACTGCTAACACTTTGAGCTAAGACCTCAAGTAATGTTGGTTATAATACCACCAAAATTACACAACAAAACTCAAAATAACAATATAAAACATTTGAAATGGAAAAGCTATGTGACTTCCCAAAATGACAGAAAACGAATCCTTGTCGGTATTTTAATCTGTTTCTAAATGAAGACCAATTACCAACATAACAACATCAATTTAAAAATCATCACGTCAAAATACAAGCGCGCTGAATAGACTCAATAGTAAAGAATCGATTCCGTACAATACAATCGATATTGCACAAAGCATTAGAAGGGCGGCGTTCGAATCGATTTTAAACACGAGTCAAGTGGTTGTATTCATTCTCTATTAGCGTATCGATCTTTTGTTGGCTGGATTGGGGTTCCCTTTATTGATTATGTTATGTATAGAATATTTACTTTGGCAGCTATTTAATAAAGTATGTAATGAAAATGAAACATAAATTACATAGGTATAGCTTACGTTACAGATACAAATTATTCAGAGGTTTTTAGGGTTCCGTAGCCAAATGGCAAAAACGGAACCCTTATAGATTCGTCATGTCTGTCTGTCTGTCTGTCTGTCTGTCCGTCCGTATGTCACAGCCATTTTTCTCCGAAACCGTAAGAGCTAGACTGATGAAACTTTGCGAGTAGATGTATTCTGTGAACCGCATTAAGATTTTTACACAAAAATAGAAAAAAAACTATAAATTTTGGGGGTCCCCATACTTGAAACTGAAACTCAAAAAATTTTTTTTCATCGGACCCATACGTGTGGGGTATTTATGAATAGGTCTTCAAAAATGATGTTGAGGTTTCTAATATCGTTTTTTTCTAAACTGAATAGTTTGCGCGAGAGACACTTCCAAAGTGGAAAAAAGTTGGTCCCCCCCCCTCTAACTTCTAAAATAAGAGAATGATAAAACTAAAAAAAATATATGTTGTACATTACTATGCAAACTTTCAACGATATTTGGTTTGAACGAGATCTAGTCAGTAGTTTTTTTTTATACGTCATAAATCGTAAACCGCAATTTACCTTTCGACGAACTACAAAAACCTTTATATTATGTTACTTGATGCTACGGAACCCTTCATGGGCGAGTCCGACTCGCACTTGGCTGCTTTTTTCTTATTAAATAAGTGGCATTTTATTTACTTAATGTATCTCAGAATGTCTATTGGCGGTCTTGACAGAATACCTACTAGCCGCATAGCTTCCTCACAGTAGCTAGGCATGATGCTGAGTCAAGGCCCTTTTGCAGCTGTAGCACACAGAAACACGACGCACTTCTCCAGTATCGATGTATCTACATATTTGTATCTTTCTTCTTTTTCGGCTTTTACTGGTTTATGAGCGCTTATGTTGTAAATTAATTAATATCTATGTCTATGTCTGTCTACCTCTACCGAGTGGTACCCTGATAGGACACACAGTGATACGGTGTCACGGCAGGGGCTCAATTCTAGACCAGTGACTTTTTTGCCACGGCAGATATAATATCACCACCTTATTCGCTATTACATTGGAGATTCCGTGCCCAAAACGTATGACTTCACAACGCGATCTAAACGCAAACGCGCCTTGGAATCGAAAAATGGTAAGTATTCTGTATGCCACAAGACTAGTTGTCTATGCCCCACGTTTGATGTTTTGGTTATTTCACATGATTCGTTCAAAATCCGATGATTTCTAAGCCTGATGTCTTAACGTGTTCACGTAAAGCGCGTGGTTTGGCAATAGCGAATAACGGCCAAGAACTGTCAGTTTCTTTAGTGAATTTGGCAGTTCTTGTCTACCGTGACAATAAAGTCACTGGTCTAGAATTGAGCCCCTGGTCTCGAATGAGATGGAGGGACGCTGGATGCTTATGACCTGAACTGGTAACCTTAAAGAAGATCGTAGTGACTGGCGAAAATGGGGGGAGGTCTTTGCCCAATAGTGGGACACTATTGTCTAGTAGGTAATAGTAATAAGGTTAAGTAGGTAGACAAAAGCAATATTAATAACCAAACGCACTGGCAAGTAGGTTTTAATGTAACATAGGTTTTGTTACAAGTAACACGCTAGGCAAATTGGTCAATTTAGTCTTCTTATTCTTATCGTTTCACTGATTCTTTCGAGCCAAGTGTGGTGAAGGGATTATAAGTGTGCCTCAGAGGATCCTTTCATGAATTAGTAGATTTAGTTATTACTTTTTAACACCCAAAAGTTGAAAATTTAATTAGTACTAAAAGTTCGGGTTAATTTACACAGCGGGTCAATGTTGCTGTATCTGAAATTACCTAGGCATTATGTCCCTTAGGGAGGGGAGGTCTATGTCCGGCAGTGGACTTCTTCAGGCTGATGATGATAATTACATAGGTCTGTGTCCAAATCTGAATAAATAAATAAATAATGCGGACAATCCACACGGCACTATCTAGCCCCAAACTAAGCAGAGCTTGTACTATGGGAACCAGATAGCTGATATGATACTTAAATGCTTTTTTTTGTAAATACATAGGTACATAGGATACAATATAACACCCAGACAGAGAACAAACATCTATGTTCATCACATAAATATTTGTTCTCGGTGGGGATCGAACCCACGACCTACGGCGCAGAAGGCAGAGCTATGCAAACTGAACTGAGAGGCCAGTCGCTATCGCTACTAAGAAACTAACCATGGTACGAGTACGTACACGGTAACCAAATATAGTTTCTTAAACCTACACCACAGGAAACTAGTAAGGCTTCACTTCACACAATTTATAGCTATAATTTGGTTACATTTTGTTCAATCAGCAGATAAAAATAAAGTAAACGAAAACTTTGTGACACTTTCATTAACTTGCAAAATATTGTCAGCTGGTACTACCCTGGGCTGTAGGTAATTACAATATCAACGTGGGAAGAACCACCTCGGGGCATCTTCACATGAAATTTAATCAGCCGCCTCGACAAAATTAATAAATTACCATAAAACTACACGACATTTTAACAAAATGTAATTTTATGCAAAGTTGTAACGAACGCACTTTATTAAGAACTAGTTTTTATAATGAAAACTTCTTAAATTTCACTTCCTTATAAATATTTATTCATCAAATAATATGCAAAACTGTAATTATAGGGCAACTCAAGAAATGGGTTAGCTACTTTGCATAAACAACGTTATTTAAAACGGCGTAAGTGCATATTACGTAGAAGGCGATATCAAATTAATTCAAAAACCAGAAAGTCGAGAATGGTTTTAGTTTTCGAACGCGTTCGATGGATTCTTTTTTTAAAATTGCAAATTTCACACCTTGAGTTTGGGGCGACAGGTTTTTAAACTCTTTGTAAGCGAGGCACGACGAGCACATTTTGCCAAATGACGTAAAAATAATGCGTCGCCGTGTGACGCACGTTTTATTAGTGCATAGTAATTTTAAACAATTTATGCACATCACTTGTTGTTTGTACAATTAGTTGGCAGCTTGGCAGATGTCTTGAGAGTTTATATCGCTACTGGTTTTTGGTGGGAAATTGAAATGTTGGACTACAAAATGCATTATAATGAAAAAAGTCACTAGAAATCGCTAATGCGGTAATGGAGACAGTTGTGAGATTTAAAAAAAAAGTATTTAACGTATTTATTGAAGTCTTGGATACCTATTATTGATTTGCTAGGCCAGAGTCGGTAATTAAATGTAATTGACATGCTATCTTGGGTTTCTCAGTTATTTAAAAATAAATATGAAACAATTTATTTTGCAATTTGACCAAAATGATGACCATTTTGATTCAAAGATAGAGTAAATACTGTTTTTTTCGAAGCGTGTATCCAATACAAGATAGTATTTTATAAAACATATTAAACTTAAAAAAAAACCATAACAAAAGTAAGTAAATTAAAAAAAAAATGCTTTTGTGTAGGACCAGCTGTTTTAGCTGATTTATTTGTTTGATATTAAAATCACAATTATTATTCAGGCTTTACCTTTTGACTCCACAGTCAAAACGTAGTAAAAATGTTATTTCTACAAAAAATGGAACAAAAAACGTTCCAGCTGCGTTCCAATTTCAAAACTACAACTAATGATTTACTTATTCATATCCTTACCGGTTTCCGAAAAAAAAAAACATTAAAAGGACATTTATAATGATATGCGTGTCCCACTTTTAAAAGTTAGAGACAAAAAACAACGAGTTTTGTCTATGAATGGCGAGTTTTTTTGTAATTTGAATATAGAACGCTCTCAGGGATATCAGTTACTCGTTTGAATAATGAGAAGATGAATTGAATAGTTTTAACCCTTTGAAGACAAACGAAATGCAGTAAGTACCTACTATTCTTTGTGTTATCTAGTGCTATCACTAGATGCAGGACTAATGGTCGGTTATCTTAAAATGATCGGTAAAAGGTTATCTTTCAAAAGAAAAAAAAATCTAGTTCATTTTGCGTAGGTATATTTTATTTTTATTTGTAATTTCAAATACTTGTTTTTATAAAAATACTCTCCTAATTTTAAATAAAAGGTGATGATGTATATTTCCGGCTAAAATTTTTAAAAGTAATATTAGCACTGAGCTGCCAATTAAGCTTGTTTTTATCCAACGTACATTTTATACCAAATCGGCATCAATTTCAAAATCGCAAAAAGGTGACTCACTTGACCAACTGCAAAAAGGACCTCATTATCGCTGGATTCGTACTCGCATAATTTGACAAAACGCCATTATTATACGGAAAGGACCAAAATTAACCAAACCTTACATCTGTCAAAACATTAAACACAAATGTAAAAATAATTGCAATTGAAACGAAAACGCAAAATTCGACTCGGTTTGCGTTTTAACCCTTTGTGAAATTGCTTAATAATTTGCATATTTTTTCTTAACTGTTTTCTTTTGTCGTTTTGTTTGAAGCCGTGATTATTTAGACACAATGAAGAATTATAACTGTAGCTGCGTTGAAATGTTAATAAGTTTTTTGTTGCACTTTGTTCGTGCAAATCCTTTTAAATGCTATGCAACCAGGGGGCTAATTCTCGGGCCGATCTCGATCATTTTGGGATTTTATTTTATTGCTTCTTTTCACAACCCCGCACTTTTTGTACGTTTTCCGTATATCGTAGCTGTCGAGGATTTTTCGAAGAAGTCGTTTATGAATTACTCAAGGAAATTATCCATTCCCCCTTCGAAAAGAAGCAATAAAATAAAATTTCAAAATGATCGAGATCGGCCCGAGAATTAGCCCCCTGATGCTGTGATGTAAAGAAATTTCTGTTATTTTATTGTCATCAACATCATCTTAGTGTATATACATAGGTCATTTAGACGTGCATAAAGCTTAAGTAGCCCATCTAGATCGCCTGCGATGGCAATCAGTATATTGCTGTAATTTTTTTTTTGCATAATATAGGCTTGCGATTGAGCGCAATCTCACCTGCTGAAATATTGCACTGTCAAAGTTCGCGGCAGTGTGTGCGGTATGCAAAGACCTATGCTGAAACTCATCGACATCGCCATCGCAGATCGCGCAGGTGTCCAAAAGCAAAAGATTAAGCTTTTTTTTACAACTAGCTGATGGAACAAGCATATGGCCCACCTGATGCTAAGTGGTAACCATCGCCTATAACAATTGCAGATTGATTGCCTCACTTAGGTTATATGTAATAAGATTGTTCAATTTATTACCATTGATAATTGTAGATATGGTAATAACATACGAGAACACTAAAATAAACACTTAATGTGGTGGCACTTAATCTTTCTAGCTTCTTGTGGCTCCAGCTTTTATCGATCTCTTGTCCATTTGTGTTTTGTTACCATTACGATGAAGACCCATCTTGTTTTCTGACAATCTAGATTTCTCCTATTTCTTGCTATAGCTGAAGTGGCAGTGGGCACATGTTTGCCGTAGAACAGACAATCGTTGAAGCAAACGAATACTAGAGTGAAGACCTTGTTTAGGTAGGTAAGCGTAGTGTAGGACGCCCTCCGGCAAGGTGGGGCGACGATCTGCGAAATGTAGCTGTCACCGGGCTTAGTGAAGCGTCTGGAGAGAGACCTACGTCAGCTGTGGACTGATATAGGTTGATGATGATAATGATGACTTGGCGTTTGCCTTTTTCCACCAGCCACACCACGTCTGGCCAGGTATTCTGCCTCGGTACCTCAGTGTTGCAAGACTGATTTAAGTGTGGTAACGAGAGTGGATCTAAGGACCATTGTTGCAACTTGGAGCTGATGCACCGTCTTGAAATGTTCTACTCGTTTGGCTGAAGTGTGCCTCAGGTAACAGGTACATATTTAAAAAAAAAGTTAATATGTTTTTGTGAAATTAACAAAACAGGCATTTCAGTTCGTCCAAGAAAAATATACTGAAAGTGTTCGTAATAGAACATTTATAAACACTTATTTATTCAGATCTCATGGGTATTTATAACAAACTAGCAGCCCGTCCCGGCTTCGCACGGGGTAGGCAATATTGTTGTACATTATTTTGTTCTATCGCTAATAGTTTCGGCAGCGCATTCGACGAAAGACATTTTAAGACTCATTTTTCTACACCTTCGGTTACATTGTTCAAATTTTATCAAAGATCCCTATTTTTTTTCAAAATGAAATGTAGCCTATGTCAAATTGGAAGAATGTAGCGTTCTATTGGAGAAATAATTTTTTAAATCGGCCCAGTACTTTTTGAGCCTATTCATTACAAACATACAAAAATAGGTACAAATCTTTTCTTTTTACAATATTAGTATAGACAAACAACAAAAATGGCTATCTGTATATTTCATCAGCAACGTAGCGGATAAAAAAGAAACTTCATCAAAACTATTTGTAGTATTTAAAGGTTCTTGTTATTCAATTCTAAAGGCTGTTTATTGAAAAGGCTTTTGCTTTTGCAAACAGGTTGAGAACTAAAGATATCTTGAATGAATCGAGAGACCACCATTTCTTAATCTTTTTTTCACCTATTGATATGGATGGAAATCGATTTATATAAAAAAAATAAAAAAAAAAAATTGTGGACAATTCACACAACACTACCCAGCCCCAAACTAAGCAGAGCTTGTAATATGGGAACCAGATAGCTGATATAATACATGAATACATTTTTTTTTGTAAATACATACTTAGAATACAATATAACACCCAGACAGAGAACAAACATTTATGTTTACCACACAAATATTTGTTCTCGGTGGGGATCGAACCCACGACCTACGG
The DNA here is from genome assembly GCA_947578465.1 of Thera obeliscata. NCBI lineage: Eukaryota > Metazoa > Arthropoda > Insecta > Lepidoptera > Geometridae > Thera > Thera obeliscata. The sequence goes on from OX387915.1 coordinate 2,784,575, forward strand.
CGCAGAAGGCAGAGCTACTACCAACTGAGCTAGAGGCCAGTCGATATTAAAATATGTAATAATGAAAAATTTGAATCCAAATAGTGTAATAAAACAGATTTGGTTTAAGTTTATAAATACAATTTTCCATCAAATGAAGACAATTTTGATGGAAAGCAAAGATCTATCAAACGAAATCCTCGAACCACGAACAGAAACTCATTTGCGAAACTAAAAAAGAAAACCCTCCAGCTTCCGTCTCTAATAAAACTAAAAAAGTTTCGGAATCGCAGTCGTTACCCTTTATTTAACCGCCGGAATATTTATAAAGAGACGCTCAGCCGTCTGCAATTTGTCCCGGACAACAGTAATACGCACAAAAACAGGAATTTATTATACCGGGAATCAAGAAAAAAAAGCAAAATAGCCTTGGCCGTGAAGGGTTAACTCGCATTATGTGACAGATAGTGATTTGTGGAAGACGTGCTAGTGTTCGAAGTTTAAACTTTTAAAAGTGTTCATCGGCCAGTGATAAAAACATCTTGAGTAAAAGTTTATTCTTCAGAAGATCGACAAAGTCGGTGGTTCAAAAAGCGAAGGCTATAAAGTTTCATTTGCTTGTTCCAGTCACATAGGATCACTTTGAAAAGTAACTCGTTAGAGGCATAATTTACGAACAAATCAATGATGACGTGGCGTTTTTAGGAAAGTTTAAACAATTTTCATCAGTTGGCAACATTTTACATTTTCTTCAGGTAAAAAAAAAAGATGCGTTCCTTTTTTTTTAGAACTGGCCAGCTACTGATAAAAAAGACAAAATGTAGATAAAACTATTCAAAAACTGCTAGCGATCATGTAAAAAGTTTGCATCAAAGCGGTAATCCAGTAAATAGTATCTGTTTTATTTTGCATTCAAATAAGGACAGCTTGTTATTTCTGTTTGAGGAATCTAAAGCAGTGTACACACGGTACGTAGGTGGGTATATAAAGCCCGCATATAAAATTGAACGCATTTTTAGTAAACAGTAAGGGAGGGCGAGGGTTGGAGTAATGGCTGCCGAATGTCGCGAATCCATTTTGTCCCTCCCCCCCTCCGTGGTGGTAAAGTCGCGCTTGTGAGTAGGATATACGAGATTTTTAGATTATTCACGGTAGGTTCTTCTTATTTTAGCGTTAGATTATTTTTAATAAGATACTTTTGCTGGCTGACATCTTTTTTCATCGTGTCACTTTTTCTTTCGAACCAGGGTGATGAAAGGATTTTAAGGCGCATTAGCCACTAGTTAATAGTAATCTTCTTTTAAATTGTCATGACAAGCATTGACATTGTAAAATATAGCGTTTTCAGTCAGTAAATTACTTTTTTATCTTGTCACTAAGTATTCTTTTGAACCAGTGCCAGTGTGGTGAAAGGTTTTAAAGGCCTTCTTTCATGCACTGAATAATTACATAACCGCTCTCTCTCTCTCATATTAAATTGTCATGGAAACAAATGATGGTGTTACTGGCACTCAAGAGCAGGTTTGATTCTTGTGGCGAGACAATAATGTTTCCATGATTGTCGGTGTCAAGTGGTGTCAAAATGGTACTTTGGTTTGACCATAACTCATTTGTTGTGATACTCATAATATAAGAATCAAAGCCAGTGGGTAAAATATTTGAGTGACTGTAAATATTTCATTAATCAAGCTAGATTTCAAGCTAGAAACAAGATTTAGTTTTATCTACATTTTTTTGTTGTACTGTGCAAGAAGCCGCGCTAAGCATTGGATGCGTGCTAACTGCCACGGGGGAGGAATAGAAATTATTTCTACTCTTCTTACCGTTTGCCGCGTCACTTAGCTATCCGCTTCCTCCCCTATACCTGTGATCGATACCTCACGTGATTTCGCAATTCGAAATTCAAAATACCAAAATACTTTTCTCGATAGCCGGGAATTTTCGTTAGACTGTTTGAAGTTTAAATGGATTTGCTGTTCGAAATTTGATTCAATCTTTAGCAAAGAGTTGAGTTTTTGATGAAGTGAGTTCTTTTCTTTACGCTTTTTGTCATGCGTTCCTATAGAAAATATATTTTGCACACAAGTGCGCAAATAAACTGACTACGAATTATGTCTTGTGACTCTTCGTTCATGAAATGGCTAGTAAACTTTCAAACTAGGCGAAATGTGAAGGACATTAAAAACATTGCGTGAATTCCTAGCGTAAATTACTGGGTTAGTTTATTTTTAAAATACATATTTTAATAATAACTCTAGTCACCCCTAATTAGCACTCCAGGACAAAAAAACCCGTCCATCATTTTCACGCTTAAAATTCTAAAACACAGAGCTGTCAAAATTAATACACTCATTAAGTAACCGAACTGTCAAATTAAAATTACCCCAGAGCCATTCCCGCCCTATCATCGCATTAGAAAATACCCTTAGTCGATTAGACCCAATTAAGATTGTTCGTAATTTAGCCCATTATTGCTGGAAGATACAGTTTTTGTTGTTTTGAAGGGAGGTTTGGCAGTGACATCTTATTATAATTTAGCCTAGGGCCTGTTTTGGCTTTCTTCAGTGTACTGTTTCGTTCGAAGTTGGTTTTTATTTGTAATAACTTCGTATTTTTCTAAATAAGGCGCGCTCAATTTATTGAAAAATATTGTAGGTAACAATTGTGTTCTTAAATTAGTTTGAGCGTTCTTCCATGACCATGGTTTAAATGAATTGCCTACGTAGATCATTAGGAAACAGCGTTCACAAATCATATTAGGTGTATCGTGGAATAAGTAAATAAATTGCCAAGCCTACGGAAACAGCCACATTTTTTACCTGAGCTATAAACTTTTTGTGTCATGTTTCAAAACGCCATCGCGTGTTTAGCTTCTCTAATTACAAACTTGTCAACTCCAAAACGGGAACGCTATAGCATCAGGAAATGTGAACCATTTTTTTGTCCGGCACTGTAACACGTCACCTTTAGACCAATTTCGAAAAATTCTTTTTTATTTCATTTCAATAATGCGCAATGTTGATGAGTAGTCAGTTGGAATTATTTTTTTTTTTTATAAAATGTTTGTGAGCTAAAGTGATTCTTTACATTCTACCGACAGAGGTTATTATCGTTCAGCAGAATAGAATTGTATTAAATATTTTCCTAATAACGTAGTAGGGTGAGTCTCGCGAAATTGGTTGTTATTCGAAATAAATTTTATATGAGATGTAACAGCCCCCTCGAAGTCCTACGTATTTTCATTTCGTTAGTATACGTACCTACTTAGAGTCGGTACTTAGGAATTGGAAAATTAAATCTAAACAGTTGGTAAGAGTTGCCGAAGGAATTTTAATAAAAGATTCTTAGATTACAATTTAAATTGAAAACATATTGGTATATAAAGTATTATATTGACTTGCCTCTCATCTCAGTTGGTAGTAGCTCTGCCTTCTACACCGTAGGTCGTGTATTATGTATTTACAAAAAATAAAATATATTAGTATTATATCAGCTATCTGGTTCCCATAGTTAAAGCTCTGCTTAGTTTGGGGCTAGTTAGTGTTATGTGGATTGTCTACAATATTTATATTAATATATTATCCCTCTTCACGACATGCCCGTACACGACAGCCTCAATTTTTCTGTCACTGGCGCTTCCTTCAAACTTCCCCTGATATACTCATACTGATTACTGTAAATATGCAGGAAAATAAAGCTATAAGTAGCTACTTTCCAATAACTTCCTGCCAAAAAGCTTCTTATCTCAATCCGCAACTCCTCAGACAATGCATCCAACACATGGGGGTGGGAGGGGGAGGCAAATACCATTAATAACCGGATTAGGGACCGAGGAAAAGAATAAATTGTGAGGAAACCGCCAGGGGATGGATTTATCATGTGCTTAGCATAAGTTGGAGGTTGATGCGTTTTTCATTAATTTTTCATTGGTTTGCTGCCATTTTGTTTGGAAAATCTTGCGTTTTTAAGTAATTTGTTCACAAAGTTGTGTGTAGTAGCAAAATATACATATTCTAACCTTAAAAAGATATTTATAACCTCAAAAAGATATATTTCATGCGTATGTGTGGGTGCCGGTGATATTACTGGCACGTGAGGCTGAACATCTGTATGCCTCAAGTTGATAGACGCAAGACAGTGCATCAGTCCTTCCCTTCCTTCCTGACCTACGAGGCAATGGTTTGTAAAAGGATCATATAAAAAACGGTAGGAACCAAGCCGTTGTTTGTTGCCTGTTCTTCTATAGGCTTGGTCGCGTGAATCTTGCACCTAGACTCACCTAGCTTTAAGACGTTTCAAAGTGATTCTTGTATCGTATTGAATAAAATTTTATTGAGTTTGAGTTTGAATGCTTTGATAATAGGCAATGGTTACAAACAGGCTACTTTTTATTCCGGTAAAATGTATGGTTCTCACGAGCTGGATTTGTTTTTAATTTTTCATAGAGCAAAGAATCGACATGGTTTTTGTGTAGGTAGCTTATGAGTCAAAAAATATCAGGCTAATATTTTCCCAGAAACAGGCACGTTTTCTATGGGATAGCATAGAATAAATTTTTAAAGGGTTTTTTTCCCATCAAGTTGCTACAAAGGATGAACTTATCGTAGACTATAAGAAGAAAAGTATAATATATTTCGTGTAAAAATAAAAATAAATTCGTTCAAAAATGCAAAATGGCGCGTTTTCAATTCACAAATGATTCTCTAACCACAGATTATATAGCTTTCCCCTGTGATTGGTGAAATCAAAAAAATTAAAATAACTCTCGATAACGCTCGACGCGAATTATCAAGTCTAATCAAACCTCTGGGACAGGATCTAGTATAGAGTTGTTAAAACAAATTAAAGTAAAAAAATTTAAAACCATTGTTTTTCCTTAATCGTACCGAGTGTAGTACATTGAAAGACGTACAACATGTTTTGCTAGAGCGTGTTTGAGAGACAATTAAGTTTGTAGATATAAAAATTAAGACGTTTAAGTTTAGTTTTAGTTGAAAAACAAATCTTGTAGGTGGCTATGACATAGGAGGCAGGGCGGTGAACCTCAATAAGAGTTGGGCTCAAAAAATCAAAGTTGATTGTTAAAGCGGTGGGTCGACGACATCGTAACAGTCATAGGAAATACCTTGGTACAAGTGAGGCACGTGACAGAAGCGGCTGTCAGAAAATGAAGGAGGCCCAAACTCAGCACAGCAGTGGGTGACAAAATGAAAGGAAAACTGCATGGAGCTTTGCTTTTTTCCAGCTTGCTTGAAAGGAGACTCTTTAAGGCGCACTTAAATTCCTCAAACCAGTGACACGAGAAGAAGTGGGTGGTTTGTCAACTTTAAGTATCTATATCGAAAGAATGTAGGTAGTATTTTTGACAGCAATTACGACTAAATTGTACTTTTTAGTCATGTTCATGCGTAGTAGTTTGGTTGATAGTTATGTCTCTGTCTCCACGTCTAATCGAGTATATTATTTTATTTAATACAATAGAGTAGGTATGCAAATTACAAAAAAAAAAACGAATAATAATGTGGAAGCTACAAACTATGCAGCAGTTCCAACAAACAACTCATATCGATGATCAAAAGTTCGTTGCATCATCTCCCTATAGATATCCGTAGACAAACGGTTCCTGCGCTAATTGATAATTGGCTAGCATTAGCGATTCCCCGTGAGACCAAGGGTGGTCGCGATCGCTAAACGATTTATTAGCAGGTAAGTTAATGCGCGAGATTACTTTGCGGTTGAGAGAAAAGGTTTAAGACGATGAACACCGTGAAACAACTTCTAGCTGGCCTAATTTGCTCTTTCAAAAAAAACACTGAACTTGAATAAGTTCAATAAGTTTTTTTTTTATGTAATCATAATGGAAAATCACGAGAAGCTATTTTGTGTGATTGCAGGTGATTTGATTGACGGCGGTCTGCCCCTTAAGGATGTTTTTTCCTCTCTCTTGCTTCACTTCTATAGGCTTGGTCACGTGAAACTGACTGGATGACACGTGGCACAGAATCTCACCTATTAGCTTTAAGATGTTTCGAAGTGATCTACCTAAGCGATTCAAATGAATAGGGATCGTTTTGACTTTTCTTAACTTCTTTAGTAATTTGAATAAAGAAGATTCATCCTACAAACTCACGCTGAAAAAAAAGAGACTATGTCAAGTCTATTATTTAAAATACACGACACTCTTTTAATGTTTGAGTATTTTAAACTTTTTTTTGTTTAAACTGCATAAACATAAGGCCCCGATCAAACGTATTCGACTTAGGCCCCAAACACTCAAATGCACATAAGAAATCAGCATTCCCTTCGATTTATCCATGACAGCGTCCCCCATACAATTTATTATACGAGGGATACGAGGGTGGCGTTTTTCATTTTCATCATGACACAACGCCATATTTTTCTAAATGAAGCCATTGCACGCGATAGTTTAGATTTATGGAGAACCACAATCTGGTCACTGACCTTACAAACATAAAAAAGACCAGTGGTAGGTACAATGAATTTACTGTTAAAGTAAAAACGTACATAAATAATCTATACGAAGTAAACGGGTACTTATCTACCACGGCCACGGTGGGCTTAGTAAAACTTTTCTTGTTTGATTGCAAACCTCGTTTTAGTTCACCTTTTTCAAGTTTGTAAAAAGTTCATTGAAATATTTTTTAAACTTTGACAAAAAGTTTTCACTACGGCTTGTGTTCTCCAAGGAGTTTAGAACGCACTGTTTTACCGACACAGTTTTAGTAGTAACTTAACTGTTATCTGTGACCGTAAACTAGAAAAATGCCTCTACTTGATACTAGATGGCGACACACGCGAATCTTATAAGATAGAAAAATAGAAGTATAACTTAAAGAAAGCATTTATTTAGAATTATTAATAAAACATACCTTCTCGGCAGGTGTATTAATATTTAATATAAATTGATTAAATCAAAAAAAGTCAGGTTGAAGGACTTGAAAAGATGATTCTTTTGCATGGATTTAGGACTTTATTATTCTACGAAAGTAATTTTATTATTCCTACTTGCACAATAGTTTGAGATGACTCTTAGCAGAAAATAGTTAGGTACCTACTTATAGTCCAGTTGGAAAACTTTCAAGAAATCTATCTTTTCCAGCCCGCTCACAGATGGCGTTAGTAGTCGAAAATTGGAGGCAAAACCACCCTATAAAGTTTAATTTGCGTACTTTTTTGTGAAATAATACAGATGTCGCTACTGGTACTTTCTGATACAATAAGAGATTTAAACTGCATTCATAGAATTTTAATTTTAATTAAGCGATTTAAACGGCATTCATAGTTTTTTCCTCATTTTGAGCATTTGTTATATAATTGATTAATGTTGTATTATAAATGTTAAAATTCATTGTCTGTCTCTTATTTCCGACACTATTTAGCAAAAAATATTCCCGAAGTCTTTCGATCGGTATGATAAAGCAAAATGGGTTCAACCATGCAATTATTTAAATATCTATGAACGCAGTTTAAAGTGTTTTTAAATTCAAATAATGTCTTCTTTCATTTAAAATGTTACACTAAAAATATTCAAGGTACATTCCCCCCATGTGTGGCATAAGCGTGGAAAGCCCTCTTAAGGTATGATATACTTACTTACCGTCAAGGTGATAGAGTATGCAGTTAGTATAGTAGTAGAGCTCTTTGTGAAAGGCTCGTCCGGGGAAGTACTACCACCATGCCTATTTCTGCCGTGAAGCAGCATCGCTGTGTTTCGGTTTGAAGGGTAATATGGGTGCCGGTGTAATTACTGGCACGTGAGGCTGAATATCTGTATGCCTCCAGTTGATGGACGCAGTGCAGTGCATCGTAGGGCACGTTCCTGACGTGCGTGACCTACGAGGCATTGCTTTGTTATAGGCGATGGTTACCACCATCAGGTGGTATTAGGCTTGTTCCATCAGTGACTTACATAAAAAAAAAATTGACATTGTGCTTCAACAAGAATGAGGTGGCTGAAGCTGTGCGGTGCCTGGAAGAGAAAGCGGCGACCGTGGGCCTAAAGGTAAATCATGTAAGAATCTTCGACTGGCCTCTAGCTCAGTTGGTAGTAGCTCTGCCTTCTGCGCCATAGGTCGTGGGTTCGATCCCCACCGAGAACAAATATTTGTGTGGTGAACATAAATGTTTGTTCTCTGTCTGGGTGTTATTATTGTATTCTAAGTATGTATTTACAAAAAAAAATGTATTCAAGTATTATATCAGCTATCTGGTTCCCATATTACAAGCTCTGCTTAGTTTGGGGCTGGGTAGTGTTGTGTGAATTGTCCACAATATTTATTTATTTATTATTTATTTTATTATCTGGTTCCCATAGTACAAGCACTGCTTAGTTTGGGGATATTGTTGTGTGAATTGTCTACATTATTTATTTAATTAAAAAAACAGGAAAGCTGATGTGCAATTTTTATTCTGTGCAACCGTACAAGTTTTTTCATTTTTCCTTAGGTTTGTTTTCAGAATTTAAATATAAAAAACTTTGAAAAACTTATTTCAAACATTGATTATATAGAAGCAATTATATAGATAGCAATAAAGAAGAAATTATGTTTTTTTTTTTACAAGTAAGAAAAAAATAAATAATAAACTGCTTGGTAAAATCAACTTTGGTCTTGTTAGACTTAAGCTAAACCAATAAGTAAAGGGAGTAAAATAATCTAATGAATCCTGTGAACTTTTTAGAGGGTGTGGCTAAATAATCTTTTTCAACACCCAATTCTAATTAGTTCATTTTTATATTTCTTTTTATACAATAGAACAGTGTTATTGAATTACAATTTAAAGGACTAACAATCTACTAAAAAAATCGGTTGTCTGTAAAGTCGGTTTACTGACGATAGTTGAACGTGACGACGTGCAACCTACAGCAGTCCACGCGAACGCACCGCTCACTCAAATAGGAGAGAGACAGATGCCGAACGCTGCCGAACGTGGAGGCCGATTGTGCCACTTTGTCGCTCGTTCTGCGTTCTCGCTTGCACTTCAAGCCTTAAATGGAACGCCTTAGAGCGAGGTAACGCCGCATGTGTCATGTTTTTTCGTGCGTGCAGCCGGCTCCATCGAATTATAAGACGTTGAACGTAAAAAATAAAAAGGCAAAAAACTAATGGAGTTTTTAAGGTGTAGGAAAACATCATCAATTGGGAGCATTAAAAAACATGTGTCGAGTGTAATTTAGGTGCATTTAAGATCCTTTCATCACACTGGTGACAGACCCAGTGTCTCAATCAGAAGAAGAAGTACCTACAATTCTTACACGGTTAAAGCCCAGAGGCATTAGATAACAAACATGGTGGCTCTCTTGTTTATGTTCGATTCTGTCCATCCCAAGGTTGCCTGGGCCCTGTTTAATAAAGCTGACAATTTGAAATATTATACCTATGTCACAAAGTGACAAAATTGTGGAATTGTCACGATAAGGCTATTAATAAAAGTCACAAATATGTCACAAAAGCGCGACAATTCCACAATTTTGTCGCTTTTTGACTATAATTATGTTGAATTGTCAGCTTTTTTAAACAGGGGCCTGGTAGAGATTGCTGTTAGCGATAAGGCCGCCTATTGTTTTACTGTGAATTTTTATTTTGAAGCTAAATACTGTATTCCTATATGTGTCATAGTAATCAATAAAGAGTTATCTATCTATCTATCTATCTATCTATATTTAGGTTTATATTCCTACAATTATTCTGACATGAAGGCTTACATTAGTAAACCACCATTTAAGTGGACTCCACACAAAGGATCTAACCACCTGGCGTTTACCACCTTACCACAGCCTTAAGGCTTTTGCAAACTACACAGGTTTTCACACTATGCCCCAGAAGGGCTACCACAAGTTCTGTCTGGCTCTGGCTATAGTTTTGAGTCTGTTTGAGTGATGTCTAAATAAATCCACGTCGAAACGTCACACACACAGTATAATACACTGGTGAGCACTAACACAAACTTAAAACCAGAGCCAGAAGGAGCTTGGGATAGGCCTACAGTTATACCTACTAAAGATGAAATATTTTTCAATAAAAAAATCTATAATTTTTATTTTGGTGTCGAGTATAAGAAACTTCGTAAAAATAACATGGATTTCCTCACGATGTTTTTCTTCACCGTTTGATAGCACTAGCATTGGGCACCTATATTTTCCGAGCAGTAAATGCGCGACCCTATAATCGGAAGGCTAACTAACCACTATAGGTCAATAGAAATTGCCGCTAAATAGAAATTGTTAATTAGAGTAAGCCCTTCCTAGATTAAAACTACCCTTTTGTCTCATAAATAGAAATTAGCAAGATTGTGTAAAATAGATATAAATATTAAGAATGTAATTAGATTTAAGACTCCCCGAGACCCCAAGAGGGTACGATAAGCCTGTAGCCCATAACCTGTAGATAGAATTAAACGAGAAAAACGTCTTTGATTTCGTCAAAGGAATGACAAAAAAAAAAACCACTGGGTCACCAGTGTACTATAGGTTGTTTTTATAAGTGTATGCTTTAATATAATTAATTCATAATGTTACAGTGTACTATAGGTTGTTTTTATAAGTGTATGCTTTAATATAATTAATTCATAATGTTACTGTGCTCGCATAGACATTTTACTGACCAACGCTACGTCAGAAACTTACCTTTGTTATATAATACAGGAATCGAACCTGCACTTCTCGCAACACTGCACACCCAACCCCATGCGTCGAAGCCATCAATCATTAAACTTTATTTATCCTTCTTTTCAGTATAAATTAAAAGAATTATGGTTAACTTACAAAACGTTGAAAAAACGTTGCAAAATACATTATATCAGCAAATAACCATCTAATTTAACACCTCCAATGCAGTGGTCGTTTGGACCCCCAGGCATATTTATTGCGAAGATAACAGCTTGTGCATGTTAGGGTTAGATAGCCTACGGAGTTAGAAATAAAACAGCTTAGTGTTTTTTATTCGTATACAATTTTATAATAAAAATATAGATCACAACAATTTTTACTCCAAGTCTTGCGCACATCTAGGCGATCTGCGATGGCAAACAGTTTCAACGTATGTTTATGCATTATGCAAATAAAGTAAAATTTTATTCAAAATATAAATATAAAATAGAATAGAAAATTATTTATTGCACCCAACTAAAAATAGAAAAAACCATAACAATAATTTTAAAACATAGCAATGAACAATGGGTGGTCTTATCGCCGAAGAGTGATCTCTTCCAGGCTCCTTTGGATGGAGAGAAGCGTTTAATAATATGGTTGGCAAGTGCACTTACAATATATATAATAAAGTTATTTACAATAATATTCTTAATTAAAACGACAATTAAAACAACACCTACTCGTTAGTGCCAATAAAACGGCAATTATTTATAGCAATAGTCAACAAGGAAGTATATTGAAGGTTTTACAATAATTTATTTAGATTTAAGCATGACATGCATCTAGTATAAATTCTAGATTATATCGACTTCTTTTACTTATAACACAGAATAATTGATAATGCAAAATAAAACACCTATAGCATTTATAGTCTAAGTACTTATAATTTTATACAACTGTTTAAAACCACTTAAATAACAACCAAGCTTTTTTATTCATATTGGTTTTGACTACAAAGAAAAAAAAAACATTATAATGACAACTTAAATTTTTAATTTCATCTTATTATGTCCAGTTCGTTACAGCTTGGCTAGGTTACAAACTTTTATTTTTTATTAGAATTATCATTATACAAGGTGTATCTAAATATGTGTACTATGCGAAGGTGGGGGGTTTCAGACCACAATGGTGATCAGTTGTGGAGGGGAGATAATTAAAAATTCCTATTTTCAGTTTCCCATACAAAAATATTTAATTTCATAATGCCTAAATAAATTGACAACCCTATCCTTGTAACCCCTTGACCCCTTGACCTACTACCTCTGTAGGTCTACTACTACTACCTACTACCTCTGTAGCTGAGTTTAGGGTTGTCACTTTGTATAAAGTCAGCTGTTAATGTTGAAACTTCGTTGCAGTTTTTTTCAGAGATACCAATCGAAGTTCGAAAAGTCGTTGAACAAAAGTTGTTCCCCGGGGGGTGGAAATTCAGGATAGTACACATATTTTGATACACGTTGTATAAAAATAACTAGTTTCATTTAACAAAAACTAATTAAAAACTAAAAATTACGGAATTAATGCACAATGAAATGAAACAAAGAAAAATATTCATACAGCAATTACTATTTACCTAATCTTAATAATGGTTTTATAAAAACAATATAATTGTTGATTTGTATTGAACTTACTGTTAGAAATAATAATTTCTACCGTTTGTACCCTAAAAGCTATTTTACAATAACCCGTGAACCAGGAAACGGAACTAACGACAGATGTGCGTGATTTTTTCTTTATAAAAGTCTATGCAAATGTCGCCTTCATTTGCATAATAGAAAAAGTGTTCGTTTTCATCCGTCAAGCAAAAAGTTAACCCTTCACCGATCTTTTTATTATTTTTTACTTCTTTTTTTTATAAAGTTCGTTGTAATGCATAATTAGAATAGAGCTTTGTATGATGTTAGTTTTTGTCGCACAGATGTGCCGGTCTAACTCAGGAAATAGAAAAAGTAGGAGATCGAAAGTGGAGGGTTGGTTTTGTAAAAAAGTGAAAACGAACAGTTCCGCGTTTGATTAGTGCTACTGACATTTATAAGAGAGGAGAATAGACATAAGCTCTACCTTTTTAGGGTTCCGTAGCCAAATGGCAAAAACGGAACCCTTATAGATTCGTCATGTCTGTCTGTCTGTCTGTCTGTCTGTCCGTCCGTGTCACAGCCATTTTACTCCAAAACCGTAAGAGCTAAACTGATAAAACTTGGCGAGTAGATGTATTCTGTAAACCGCATTAAGGTTTTTACACAAAAATAGAAAAAAAACAAAAAAAATAGGGGGTCCCCATACTTGAAACTGAAACTCAAAAAAATTTTTTTCATCGAATCCATACGTGTGGGGTATCTATAAATAGGTCTTCAAAAATGATGTCGAGGTTTCTTATATCGTTTTTTTCTAAACTAAATAGTTAGTGCGAGAGACACTTCCAAAGTGGAAAAAAAATGGTCCCCCCCCCCTCTAACTTCTAAAATAAGAGAATGATAAAACTAGAAAAAATATAATGTTGTACATTACTATGCAAACTTTCAACGATATTTGGTTTGAACGAGATCTAGTCAGTAGTTTTTTTTTATACGTCATAAATCGTAGACCGCCTAGACCGCAATTTATCCTTCGACGAACTACAAAAACCTTTATATTATGTTACTTGATGCTACGGAACCCTTCATGAGCGAGTCCGACTCGCACTTGGCTGCTTTTTATTTTTAGCTAACAATCTATTAAGTAATTGCTATGTATCAGTAGGTATTCTTTTTTACGTCAAATAAGAATCTACCAAAGCTTCTAAAGCAAATATTCATATTAATAGACATTATTTATTCAGCTTATTTATCTATTAAATTGAGTTACTGAAAGGATGTGGTAACGTTTATTCGATACTAGACCAAAACATTGTGGAGGTCTCAAGAAGTCAATGTATTCTGGATATCTGCTTCCATCAGCTGACTTCTTCGAGCTGCCGATGAGAATGATGAGCCAACAGTGTGTTGGAATAGGAAAGTGAGGGTGACGAAGAATTATCCAACATAATAGATATCCAAATCTGAAAAAAAAACAGAACAGTGTTTCAGTTTCGGCTACTATCAATTTGTTTTCTTACTATTATTATTCATAATTACAAGGAAGAAACGGATATTTATATAATTATGCATAACAATCGCGTTAATTTAAAAAGTGCTGTTATAATTCATGTCAAAATGACCAAGTCGTCAGTTGCAATATGACTTTGGATGGAGTGTGGAGTTTGTTATATAAGTTTGTGTTTCTGATTATGGTTACTACTTATAAAATTTATGGTGGGTCTTACTTTGTTCTATCAGCAAGTAGTGAAAAAATCACTAATAAAACCTAGACAAGAGCGCTTGGATACTAACTTCGATCTTTTGATAAGGTCTAAATATGTGTTTTGGATCCCATAAGCTTACAAGCGGAATAATCTCGACAGGTTCCAAGATAATAAATTATAATAACCGTAACCGTTGACAAAAGAGTCAAGTTTCGGCATTTTTATCTGCCAAGTCTCGCTACCTGCAAAGAAAGGGGTTCCCTCAATAAAGGATGATTTAAATTGTATCAAATTCCTTGGGAACAAATTTGAATATGCATTGTTGCATTAATTTATTCAAATAACAACACAATGCATGTCGTAATTTAATAATATTGGTAAGTTTCTTTGGCTCTTTGTTGGCAAACCTTCGTGTGGTTATTATTTGATTAAATTATTTCTTGGTGAGAACCGTTTATCGTGACCTAAATTTATTTGTGCAAAATATTTTGATAAAATAATTACGATACAATATTTACTATAATCGATAACCGCTTCGATGAATCTGAAACAAAAAATTTAAATTAGTCTTGATGGTATTAATTAATATTTCAACAAAGTTGGCAGCAATTCGTTTTGAAGAAAAAAAAAACAAAGTTGTTGCTAGAGTGAGTTAAGGGTTAATAAGTAGAAAAAAAACCCTTAGTAGTTATGATATTATGACATATGCAGTGAAATAAAATGCTTGTATCTACTAAGTAGGTACTAAACTAAAAATAGGAAACATTCCGAAGAAAAGATGGATGCATGAAAGATGACATATGAGCAAGAAAGAAGAGCCCAAGTTGGCAAGTTTTATCATCCGCACTTGATGTGCGGGCAGGTTTTTTCCGCAAGTAGGCCGCTAGTGGGCCCTTTTTGCGTGACCCTTGACACGTGTTGCTCGAACTTTTTTAGGTTCTACAACACGCCGGTTTCCTCACGATGTTTTCCTTCACCGTTTTGAGAGTACTGGCATGGTGCACATAAATTTTTCAACAGAAAAACTCATTGGTATACGAGTGGATTTGAACCCACGACCTTCGGATCGGAAGGCGGGGTCACTACCACTAGACCACCAGTGCTCTCGAAAGAAGAGCCCAAAATGATAAATGAAAGAAACCGGCACATAACTTCCTTGTCTTGCCTCTTTTCGTCTTTTTTTATGAACCAGTGCAGTGTGGTGAAAGGAGTTTAAGTACTAAGAGGCTTCTCTTGTGCAATATACTAAAATGTTGTCAATAAAAAAAAAGTGTAAGTATTTATTTAGTTGAATTGCAAGAACACTTTGAAACGTCTTAAAGCTAGGTGAGTCTAGGTACTAGTTCCACGCAAAAAAATGTTGACAAAGCTAAAGAACAAATATAGAACAAATAACAAATATACCAACTTTAGATTAATGTGTTCGAAGTAGGTAGTTAAGTAGAGAAAATTGAACGAAAATGGTTGTATCCAAAAGGCTTAGATTCTTGATAAGTAAGAGAGAGAATAACTGGTTGTGTCTTACAGCATGATGAGAGCAGGTTGATGATGATGATTTATTTAAGCCCATAATTATGTGAAACAAGACACGTGGTAGGGGTTACCGTGGTAGGGGTTACAGAATAATTGACATGCAAGTAGTCTTACTTTCTATCTTATCCACAAAAACTAAAGATGAAACGCAGTTTTTAAGGTTTTACAGTACCTTGTGATGATTCTCGCATCCAAAACTAAATTTAGAATATACATTTTCCACAAAATTGTCCGAGCTTCCACGACCAGAACGAAAAATTGAACAAAAATGGCGCGATCGACTCTCGGCCGCCATGTTTGAAATGCGCAAAACTGATGCGCAGTCGACCGAAAACTAACAACCCCATTCGGACACTATTGTTGCCACGCGAATTCACCCACGCGATCCACCGAATACAATATCCCTAGTTTTCTAAAACAAACCGTAAATCCTAGAGCTAAGATCCATTTTTCTATAAAATAGTGTTGGGAAATATTTTATCGACCTCATAGAAAAAGGTCGTAACAGAACAACAATCTAAAATGAGTTTTTATGCTACGGCGTTAAAGTTGGTTTAGATAGCCATTTTTCGAATTGTCTTTCCCAAGTTTTACGATGAATTTTATTATAAGAGCAATAAAGTTAAAATTCGCACGGCGGAATCGCTACAAAAGTGTACCCACGCTTGTGTTAGTTCGTGTCGCGACGAAAGAAAATCTTGTTAAATGTGTATGTGTGCAAGTATTTGATAAAGAAAGGGTAACGTCATATCTAGATGTTGAATTCTTACCTATGAATGTGACATTCGACAGAATAAGCACAAGCTTGCGTGTGTGCGTTAGACGGGTTGGGGAAAACATAAAACATCGATACGTATTAAATATATCAAACTATGTCAAAATACACAATTATGTACCACATGCAATCGTCATCATCAGCGTTAAGGCTACTGCTGGATATAGGCCTCCCCTATACGATTCCAGGAAGAACGATTCGGCCCATTTTCTATCCACCGACTTCCCGCGATCTTAACAATCTTGTCTGTCAGTCCATCAGGTAGGTAGGCGCCCTACGTTTCGTCTTCCAGTTCGTGATAACCATTCTAGACTATAACTTGGATACTCTCTGATTCCCACAGTACAAGCTCTGCTTAATTTGGGGCTAGATAGTGTTGTGTGGATTGACCACAATATTAATTATTATTTTTTAAAGATAAAAACATATCCATGTCTTTTTTAGGCTTATCAAAAACAAGGAGTGACATTTTTATTCAACGAATAACTTTACGCCATGCATGGAAAATAAGCCATAAATAAATTCATCGACAACGCACATCCCTAGTTGTAAAGTCGACAACGCTGGCGTATTTTAATAATATTCATTTTTCCACGTCACTGGCTGGCTGTATTCTATGAAATTCCCTACGTATACCTTAATAAAACGAACAAAATGAGAAATATTCACAAGTGGCAACCAAATCTAAGATTTCAGTTATTCGAATACTTGGAAACCCACACAGGTAAGCGCCTACTTCATGTTTAATGGTTTTGTGGAATGAATTGATATGTATTCATAAAATTGGTGATACCTACCTGTCAGAAAAAAGTACAGGCAGGTACTTATTTGGAAAATTGATGAGTTTGGTACTTGTTGGTAGCTCTTGAGTCATCTTACGATGGACCCTACTTGACATTCATTTATATTTATTTTACCTTTACAAGATGGAGAAGGTAAATTGACGATTTACATGCGTAAATGTTATATTTATTAATTAACTTGCAAATAGTCTAATTAAATCATTAAATTAGGGTAAGTAAAATATAGTTCTCCTTGTCATGTTCAATGGACAATGAAGTAAAACGATTTTGATTCATTTTGTTAATTTTTATTATTATTTCACATACGCAAAGCTACGGATAAGTTATAGTTCATTAAAATCGAATAAGTTGAACCTCTTTACTGAAACCTACTCAAAACTTTTCACTTTCCTAAGGTTCCATCGCTCATCACCAAATCCAGTAGTAAGTAACCCTATCTAAGTGCACGTCATAAATAAGAACAAATGGTTCGTTCCATTCGTGGCCCGTAATTGATGGGGGGCCGTCAGAAACAAAACTGTACACATTTATAGTGGCCCTGAAATTCTTCGCTTCAACGCGGCTCTGTTCCGGATAGAAATGTGGTACAGAAGAGGTTTTTAACGATATCCATTTAAATACCATCGATAAAAAAAAACGATTGAGGCCTTATATTACTTACTATTTATACCCCATGCGTCACCAAAACGTAAAACATCTCAGATCTCTTGGTATTTACAATAAAACCTAATTATTAGATTTAAATAGTAGATAAGTTATAGTATAAACACAAAAAAAAACCTTTTTATAGTATTCACACTTAGAGAAGCACCAAGATTTTTGTAATGTCACAAAAGCTAAGAGCCGAGCGTACTCTAAGAGTTATTTATTTCACCGTACCAAAGAGACAGATCGCGGGTTCAAATCCCGCTCGGCTCTTAACTAGTTTTATAATGCACACTTGATGTGCGGGCAGGTTTTTCCGCAAGTAGGCCGCTGGTGGGCCCTTTTTGCGTGACCCTTGACACGTGTTGGTCGAACTTTTTTTAGGTTCTACAACACGCCGGTTTCCTCACGATGTTTTCCTTCACCGTTTTGAGAGTACTGGCATAGTGCACATACATTTTTCGACAGAAAAACTCATTGGTACACGAGTGGACTCGAACCCACGACCTTCGGATCGGAAGGCGGGGCCACAACCACTAGACCACTAGTGCTCTCGGCTCTTAACTATGAAAACGATAAAAATTATACTGCATAATCAAAGAAAAGCAACTGATTTTAATCAGCAAATTTACGATGTACTTCCGCTGGTTTAGTACTGTTATTAAAACGACTAATGCTCACTGCAGTAGCGAAATGTATTTAACATTCTTTTTTTAAATCATTATCAGACCAATAGGAAAAGAAGTAAGAGGAAATTGGCCAATGAGAGCTGATCTTGATTTGTTGATTGGTTTATGAGTGTGTTTATAAAGTGCATAATAGCATAGCATTGATAAACATACGTCATTAAGCTGAAACACTCGTAAAATGCACTGAGCTTGAAACGCGATTTCTTTTAAGCAGAGCACTTAGCTAAAAATAAATAGACTCGTTTTTAATTTCTCTAAGTTAGTTTTTTATTTGCATAATTATTATTGACCGTTTCATTTATGCAACTGATAAAATAGTTTTATTATCTTGTTAGATATTTAAATGCATATTATTACTCCTATGCCTATTTCGTTCCACTGGAATGCAAAGCCCTATTAAAAATGTTTCTTAATAGTAATAAAAAAATGAGCAAGTAAGTAAGGTACTTGCCAAAATATGACCGCAGAAAAATTAAAAAAAAACAGTGGCCTACAAAGTTTTAACTATATGATTTATTCCACGAAACAACATCGAACCGTAAAAACTTAATAATCTTATTTGTCCCATCCCTATACGCCAAGTAACGGATACAGAGCATTTGTTTCAGTCGCGACTCGATTCCACTCTTTCTTGAAGCACAGTATATCTAGCTCCAGAAACAGTAAGACCACTCGTTACACAATTCATAAAAAAGTCAACAACAGTTAGTTTAGGACAACAATGACGATGATGTGTGTGTTTTTCGGACAGAAATGAAAGGACGATTTTCATATGAAAAGAACAAATAAAAAAAAATAAAACGAGTATGCCTTGAGAAGCATCATTCAGTTGCACCTGCACCCTGCTTACGTCTTAAAATTGCGATGTTGTTTTGGTGCCTTGTCGCTATGGTATAAAATAAAAATAAATATTTATTATAGACAATCCACACAACACTATCTAGCCCCAAACTAAGCAGAGCTTGTACTATGGTATCATCATCATCATAATATGCGCCTACTACTATAAATACCTGTTTCTAGAACCAGAAAGACCACGTGGGACATCATTATCTTATATCAGAGCTTGTAACGGTGACGCCAACTTATAGCTTTGTGATTGCTACACCAAGTCAGCTTAAAATTAAATAGGTGAGTATGTTTACTGCATAAATCTGTCTTTTCTGTGATTCCACTCTTTTGGCGGGCTACCCAAAAATAAGCATTGTGCTAAATCGACAGACAAATTACTTTTTACTATACACAGTTTCTAAGTTTATTGGGCGTATGTGAGCAATGTCAGGATGGAAAATAATTGTCAATTTTCGCCATCAACGAGCAGGCGATATTTCTAGCTTTGTGTTTCTGCGATCAGGTACTTACATAAATGTACCTAATTTTATTAGAATGTGCGAGAATGTATTTTATCTAGACCACTTTTCATTCTTTGTTGCATAACGCTGTATTTATTTGACGACACGTTTGACAGCTTATCAGTCTCCACTAAAGTCATTAAATTAAATCAAACTATCATAAACTTAAAAAAGAGGTAAACAGGTCTTTGCATCTGTTGTAGATGATTTATATAGCGTCAGGAGCAAATGGTGTGATTTCCTACGCGTGGGACACTATATAGTGCCTGGGACAGGATTTAAGATAGCTTGCCCAGCACTTATACCATCCTGACAGCTAAGTCAGCCTAATCCATTAGGAACGATATGGTCAATACATGCGGAACTGACTAAGCCATGGGTTTTCTTCACCGTTTGAAAGCACTAGCATTGTTTGCATACTTTTCCGAACGAAAATCTATAGGTACACGAGTGGATTCGAACCCACGACTAAAAGACCGGCAGGCGGGGCTACCACTAGGCCACCAGTGCACTCATAAATTAATGCTCTTTTTAAAGTGGAAACTAAAAAGTTACAATACAAATTTCAGGAACTCCCAACAATAAGGAAATTTTCATTCCCTAATTGCACTCTTATGCACCGAAACTTGGCTTCTTTAAAAACTTGCATTATTATTTTGTATTACGTAATCCTAGAGGTTTCAGTAAATAATAATTCCACATCCATATACGATCGTGGCTGCATATTGTCGTCTAACAAGCAACCCTTGAGAGGTCGATAGGGGAGGAACGCGCCACGTGGATACGATCGAAAGTAGCATTTTCGAGTTTCAATCATGTAATATACTAACTACTACTACTAACAAAATGATCTATGTTGACCGAAATAAATAATTATGAATTAAGAAATATGATTGAAACTCGTATTAATAGTAATTGAGGGATAAAATTCAAGGCAGCGTTGATCCTCTGGCGGAAAGAAATGAGTCAGTGCGTTGACTTCTTCTAAAAAAAAATATTATTTCCTCGTATTATTTTTTCGTAAATAAAAGTCGACACTATTTTGTAAATATTTTTCTTCGTGGTTAATGAAGAAGTACCTACTTATTAAAACTGATATTATTCTGATTTTATAATAAAAAAATAGCTGAGAAAGATTGCGTTAATTATTTATATTGAATGAATCTCACTATGAATCCAGATAAATATAACTACTTATCAACTTCATAACAAAATACCTACTTATATTTTATACCTACCTGAGTTGGTAAGTAAAATAAAAAAAAATGTTTCTTATCTGATACTTATTACATCCTTATTCCTCTAGAGCGGGCCGCTTGTCAAAACGAATGGGAAATATGCGAGAAAGAGTGACTGGATAACAAGCACACACACATACATACACCACATGGGGCTTAGGACGCCATCTTGGAAATTCACTATCGGAAAATTTAGTTTACTTCATCGGTATTGGAGACAAAATTGATGTGCCTATTCACTACTTTACTGGGGGGAAAGATTTGAAAAAGCCTTCACTGCTGAAAGGCTTCAAAAAGATTGATTACTCAGCGATTTTCTAAAGAATTTGACGCAAAATCTGAAGCGGTCATTTAAATTATAGTTTTTTATAAACGACTTACTAATAAACAAGCTCTATGACCCACTTAACATCTAGTGGTAACCATCGCCTATAACAAAGCATTGCCTCCGTGCGCCTCAAAGAGGCTCCTTTCGTGCACTTGACACATATTTTCGAACATTTTAGGTTCTACGATATGCCGGTTTCCTCACGATCTTTTCCTTCACCGTTTGCGAGCACTGGCATAGTGTACAAACATTTTTGGGCGGAACTCATTGCTACACGACTGGATTTGAACCCACGACGTTAGGATCGAAAGGCCGCTACCACTGGGCCACCAGCGCTCTCTATGCTAAGGAACACAGATATTTTTTCGGTCTAGAACGAAAACTTGAGCACACAAAATTTAAAATTCTCCACGCACTGCCTCCAAAATTCTGTTCAGCTAACTGCATTTTTGACACGTGTTTTGCCTCCGGATCACAAAGGGAAGGGGTGACATCCCTTGTCACAATGGAAACGATTTTCCTTGTTGGCTGTGCGACTGAGGTTAGGTTTATGAAGATGTTTTAAAAACTACGTTATATATGTTATTTAAAATGCTAGTTTGTTCCTAAATAACTAATACTAACATAATTTAAAAACTACTAGATGGAGCCACGGTCGTGTTAGTGCATAAGAGTCATTCTTCGAGTGTAATTAGGATCCGATGGCGCAGCGGTCAGCACCACCCGTACCAAGGGTCGCGGGATCCCGCTCGGCTCAAACTTTTTAAATTATTAAAATCTTTGTAATTTCCATAAGTGTTCATAATACTTCACTAGAAAATCAATAAAAATTGATAGAAAATACTTAATACTAAGAAAAATATATTTAGTCGGCACTACGGAGTAAAAATCAAGGAATCAAAATTAATGCAAACAGTGCCTGGGGAACACATAATATGTAAAATGCTGCTCTTACATTATTCCAATATTGTTTTAATTCTCTGTAAAAAATATTATAACTCAATGATTGTTTAAAATTGTCTACTTTATTTACTCTCCATATTCTGAGCAACTAAACTAAACATTCGCAAAAACAAATTAACACTAATTTCGCACCCCAAATCAACCCCTAAAGTTACAGTTAACCCAGTAACCCACTAATAAAGTACCGCGCCAATTTAACCTTGACACAGCCCTAGTTAGTATGCAAGGCTTTCTTTTAAAATCTGATGTATTAATTTGTGTTCTTACCCTCCACGCTAAAACCACCTTTAAACCGAAGGGCTAGGAAACAAAATTGTTACGACAGAGTTCAGACGACGCTTGGTTTTTAAAAATGAAAATTTTTAGGATAATAATATTTCTTAGCGTGTACCAATTTTCAAAGTAAACTTTACATCAATGGAAATAGAGACGAAAATAGCAAGGTTTGGATAGTAGTAGGGTCGTGAAGAAACTAGAAAACTTATTTAGCACGTGGTTCGTGACGACGTTCGCAATTTGAGTATAAATTAGAACACTTATCTCGGTTTTCTTCTATCCTTTTCTTACTCGCAAGTTTTGCTTGTAACTCTTTCTTTTGGCGTCACGTCAAGAGTATAGGGGTGTACCGTTCTATTTTATCGACATTTTGAGAAAGCATTATCCGAGGGAGGCGCTTTTGAAGTGAGTGATGAATGTTCTTCATAATATTAGATATGGATTCTTCAATATCGAAAATAGTAACGAATAGATTCACCTGTTTCCAATTCCACCATCTCTTGTTTTACCCTATTGAAGATAGAAAAGTCTGTCAATCTGACATTTTACTACTGATCAAATGTCAAATAGCTGTCTATCTGACAGAGCCGGCAGAAATAAGTGAGGCAATTTATAGCAAAATATTAGAAATTAAAATATTGGAAGATAAACTTTTTAGAAGTGTTTTTTTAGCAATGCCAATTATTATTATACCTACAATAACGTAGCATTATTTTTACATGGTATCATTGCAATTGAAATGGTTGGGGTAAAAAGTATCGATAGTCGATGAAGTTCCGACCAGCTCTGATATTTAATTTAGCTGCGGAAGCAACAGGTTATTAGCACAGCGCTTTCCCGCCTAACTTTCCGGGCGCTCAACTTTTTAAATTCCTCTCTTTCCTTTTCTAATTGGATTGCCATCTCCCTTGCCCGTGAATGAATGGAACTTGTTGCTTGGTGAATCATCTCTCATTTATTTAAGACGTTTAAATTAAAAAATGCAAGTTGTGTCATTCGTTATATAGAAGCGTAAAACCCCTGAATCGCAACTGGGTCTAACTTTCTAACGTGTAACTTTGAACCAAATTTTCCTATCCCCATTATCGTTTAACCGTGAAACTTATTTCAGCGGATAATTTTACACAAGAGCGACTACGCTTTAGGCGTAAAAATTAACACGTTGGCTGGATAATAATTTTCCACCCATTAGTTCTATTGAACTTTATGAAGGTCTTCTAATATCATCGCAATATTGGGTTTTGGTATCAAATTCTTGATAAAGGGTAAAGGGTAGGTATTTCGGTATGAAAATCTAAATTGCGTTACCCGCTACGATATTTCATTGTGACAAATTGCGAACGTATCAAAATTCATATTTCAGAACAGCAGCACGTTTCTACGCTGACATAGATATACGCTCTACAGTCATACGTGAAACGAAGCCCACACCATATCTTACTCTCGAACACACGAATCTACATACATAAATATATTTCTACTCACCACCCAATACATTTTATCTATGTTACCGTTGCCTGACTAGAAATATCGACAAATCAAAAATGTCACATCACTATTCTTCGCCCATTTGTATTTTCATCGTATCCTAGTTGGAATAAAATTGAAATTGGAACGCAGTTGGATTGGGCGGTTAGGATTGGCGGTCGGGCGACGCGCGATCGAGTCTCACGAGGTATTCTCAAGGGGTGAACGTAGTTCTTGCGCTTAGATATAAAGAAAGGTAGATACTTATGAAATTCGAAGGAAAAACCACCCTTCCCTATACTCACCCAGCGCAGTAGATTCGGCTTTCGCAGAGGAAATTGTAGCGTAGTTTGAGCGGGACATTCGTTCGCCGTACGTCGCATGGAGATGACGATTTTCTCGATTTTCCTTCGGGACCGTCTCCGTATTCCAAATTTGAATTTTATTTCTTTTTTGTAAGGTAGTCGAAATTGGTTGCGGGGTTTAGTTATATTTTATAAGTCGTTCTCTTTTATTCTTTTTTTGTTTTGTGGAAAAAGTATTTTCTTTGATCGCGTCGCGGTAAAACACGACTTCAAAACTTTTGCTGAGAGGGCCGGCGTAAAGGTAAGATTAAATGTGAGTATCCAGGTTCTTATTCTGCTGATAGTGGTATTTTTTTCTGGTGGCTTGGTCAGTTATAAATACTTATGATATAGATATACCACTTACTTCCAAATCTAAGCTAATTATTACATTATTTTGTATTTAAAAACTTGTTTTAACAATGTTTTGTAAAGTTTAAACAAAATTTAATCATGGTTAATGTCTAACGGGACATTAACCATGATTAAATTTAGTGAGTTTTGACTCCCAATATTACAGCACAGTTGTTTGCACCTTAATCACGGTTGAACTGATTTTTCTCACATTTTTCTCATCTTTCAAAAGCTCTACAATTTTTTCCAAAGTTATATAAAATGTCCCAAAGTGCGTTATCATGCAATCGCCAATAAGCGTAGGTATAATTAAGGTGGCACTCATTTTTAATTATGACGGCAAGGCGTGGAGCTTGTCAGAGTTGTCATTATTGTAAAAAACGGGTTGATAAGAATGTCACTAGGCTGTCAGTGGGTAGAATACAGTGGCGTGACGCTGTCAGTTTTGAAACCAGTTTTAAAAATCGAATCATGTACTCAACCGTCACTTGTAGGTTAGGTACTCGAAATGAAAGCTTCAAACTTAAGTGACAGTCGACGAATTATTTATCACCAAAGGCCTGCGCACATCTAGTTCGCTGGCGGTAGCGATCAGTGAATCGCTGTCAAATATCGCTGTCAAATTTGACAGAGTTTCACTGATCGCCGACGCCAGCGGCCTAGGTGTGTGCAGGCCTCAAATCAAGACGTAACTTTCATGGTTACTAATGGATTATTCTACTTAATCTACCATACACGGCACTTACGAAATTCTTACGACCAAAAAAATGTTTTAAACGAACGGATTTGATTATGACTTTAATACCAATAATTATATTTATATTTATTATATTTATTTGTTAAATTTTTTATCTAAAATATCTAAGTAATAAATAAATAAGTTTCTTTATTTCTTTTTCTTTCTTTGACTGAATGATTCGAAGTGTCCTTACGTACAGTATGCGGTAGACCTGATTTAATACTTTTTGGCTGCTGATGTAACCGCTTATCATCAGGTGGGTCAATAAATGAAATACACCATTGTTCGCAAAAAAAACTTTTCAGGCGTTTTGGCGGAGAAATGAGGAGTGGCTCCATACGGGTTCCGATTTACTATTTTGGTTCCGAACATTAAATGTTTGCCATAAATATGGTGTTTGTAATATCTATCTAAGGGCATTACTGATATCAATATTAATAGGGTTAGGTATAGATAGGGTATTAGGGTTGAGTATGGATCAATATTAATAGGGTTAGGTATAGGGTATTAGGGTTGAGTATGGTTTTTCCCAATTTGAAACTATTGATTGAAAAATTAAACAGGAATGTGCATTAAAAGTGTATTTAAGGTTGTTCGTTTTCAATACAAATTGATTTTTACCAATTACGGGCGATGAGAGTATAATTGTACACTAAAATAGCTGTGGTTGGCTTTTATACCTATTGGTCTTTGTTTACGGCGTTAAGAGCGGGTCGTGCGAAAATTTGAGATTTGTTGTTAAAAAATTCATAACTAAATAACTAAGTGACATTTTAAAAATCGCAAAAGGACTAATTGTAGACTATACATTTGAGATTAATTCGAATTTAGGTGTGTTAAAAAAATATACTATTTAACATTACATTCTATTTAACGCTGACATACGATTTTCATTAGCGTTAAATAGAATGTCATGTTAAATAGTATATTTTTTTAACACACTTAAATTCGAATTAATCTCAAATGTATAGTCTACAATTAGTCCTTTTGCGATTTTTAAAATGTCACTTAGTTATGAATTTTTTAACAACAAATCTCAAATTTTCGCACGATCCCCTCTTAAGTTTTCCTCCGTTTTAAATGTCCTGCATTTTTAAAACAAAAATTATTTGGTTTGAACGACTGGATTTTAACCTATGACTTGAAAATTTGAAAGGTATCTGGATAATATGATCCAGAGACTGAAACCCTTATGGTACGTACCTACTCGTATAAGTACATTAGGTACTAAACTAAACGTATTTTATGGACACGCAACACCAAAATCGATAACCATACCTGCAGAACCAATTTTACTACTTACAACATAAATTTTCCAATACAACGTAAAACCCATCACAAAATAATACGAATCTCCATACATTATACTATTGATGGGGTGAACGACATTATGTACCTATACGTACTATACGGATAGTTGGTACCACCCCTACCTTGCGACCCTCCGACGCATGTGTGCATGTGTGGGTGATGTAGGGTTGCGTCAAATCGATAGACCTTTGTAAAACCTGCGACGATTTTGTGATTTTCGATCTGTCAAAGCTTTTCCTCAAAATTCCCCAATGTGTACTTCCTATTTGAAAATGGAACAAGTTTCGCAACCGAACTCATTGCAGAATTCCCCAATGTATGCTCTCACTTGAAAGCATTTGAAAATCGAATATGTTTCGAAACCGAACTAATTTTTAATAATTTTAAACCAGCCAGCTATACCAAGTCCCTATCAAAAAAAGTTCCCAATCAGTTTTGGAAACTAAGCCTATTGTCAAATTTGAATAGACATCACCACAAAATGAAACCTTGGCGTCATAAATACTGACTGCGACTTGTACACTAAAATTCATCGAATTACACAATTATCAGTTTAATAATTAATTAAATTATAAATCGTATTGTCGTTTATAGGCAAAAGGAATGCTATTTACTTTTAATATAATAGGCCCTCTTCATAAAACCAATTTATGTAACTTTTTCGTGTTTCCAGTTTTGGTAAAGTCAAGTTGATAACGCATTCATACAAAAAAACCTATATTATTACGACGTACTAATTAATAGCAACATTTTAAATTAATGGATTTATTTTCAGCAACTATGTTCATACTAATAAAATGTTGAATAAACCTCATTAAGAAATATTTTGTGGGGCGCGACATTGTAGTTGCGACTTTATTAGCGCAGCAATATTATGCAACTAGGTATATTTTTTTTTAAACAAAACGTTCGTAACTATCTTAGTATTTACTAGGTTTATTTTCGATAATATAATAGTATATTGTACAAAACTATGCCATCAACCACGAGACCAAGAAACCACGAGTACCAAGAGAAACAAAGGGTTGAGAGTATCTACTATTATTGACCGTCCCTTGAGTATTACAGCTGCGAGCCAAATTCCTTTTTTTTATTTAAGGAGTTTTGAGTTGTGAAACTTGGTTTGCATGTTTTCTGAGGTAATTATTCCCCTGACGGAATCAGAGAGGATATGAGTGTGTCTTGCGACTAAAAGTCGCGTTCTTCAACGCATACTTTTTATCCCCGATCACAAGTGTCGCCGACAAGCTTTTGCGACTTCCATAATAGGAGTTGGTTAATTTTAAAGCCTTTTTGATTTTTTACGCGTTTCTTAGTTAATTTATAGCATGTCCATATGGAGATGCATAGCTGTGGCTATTTATTTAACGGGTGATCGTTAAATTTTATTTCGCTGTTTGTATTTAAAGATTCCTAATAAAGAACCCGATTTTAATCGGCTATGATAGCCACAGGCGACTAACGTATTTTTATTTTTAAATGCTTCAATATTCAAAACTTGTATTTTTTAAATAGATTTAATTTAACCTTGAATTGAAATTGAGGTTTATATATTTTTTAGAGTTATTTTGTCAGAATATTGCTCCATTCATAATGCCTGACACTATGCCCTACAAATTACAGGAATGATCCACTATAGGCGAGAGAAACTACGGACAGCCACTAATAAAAAATATGTTTTTTTTTACACAAATTGCTTCCCTTCCAAGTTCCAACTCAACTCATTATAATTATTCGGATTGTCTATGAACAGAACGGTAGTTGATTTTTACGAGCTCTGGAATATAATCTATGGTAACATGGTAACCGAGTTATTAGCCTAAATTACGCCATTAATTTTGAATTTCGAATTTCGAACCTTTTGTTCGTTATTGTGGGCTCGTTAATATAATGGATATTTGTGATTTGATAGAAACGTTTGGTTTATGGTTTATTACGTGATTCTGAGTCATTTGTCTTTGGATTGTTATTTATATGGAAATGTTACACGATAGGTCTCGCCCAAGTTTTAGATTGATAACTTGTTTTGCTTTGATTTAATTTCTAAACCATGATTTCAATATTTGATATCTTCAAAATATTTCTAGAAAATCACCATTAATCAGTTGGCATGACGTGATGTGTAATATTTGGACTTGCCTCCTACTACTTGAGTCGCTATTATGTAAGCAAGAGATGAAGAAAAGTTTAGTTTGCTTGAGAATAATTAAAACAGTCGTTTCTGCACTCGAGTGCAAACATTTTTCTACCTGGTGATCTTTTGATTCCTTCGCTAACGATCAGAATTTTAATTTTAAAACCACTCGCTGTGCTCGTGATTCTATTGCAGAATCCTTCACATGCTCGGTCAAAATTGAGTACGCGACTAAAAAGCAACTTTACATTCTTTTAAAACAAATAACTATTACATCGGTTCAATAGTTTAGAAGCCAATTTTATAAACCTTTTTTTTTAATAAATATTATTACAGATTGTTTGAAATCCCTACCAACCTCTTTTCATAACTAACTGGTTTACTTAGCACTTTAAAAAAGTTTTTATCAATCATTTAAGCTATCCTATCCTTGTACGAACTAAAACAGTTCGTTTTAAGAATCGAGGGTAAGTAAGTAATATTATAACGAAATCCCCCTCCCCCAACTTGTCAATCGATCAAACATAGCAAATGGTTGGACATTTTTTATCCTAACTCCACCCAACTACGTAGCGAAAATTCTTCTTTATTCCTAAGGTATAAAGTTGATTTTCATGTACAGTTTTAGGCTGGTGAGTAAGTAATTTTGCAATTTGGACATATTTCTCTCGGTACATAAGAGAGTCATAGGAGCGATGGAAATGTATTGACAAATATATCCAGTTTCATTTTTCCATTAGGTTATTGTTTCTTCCAAATTATGAATATGTAGTACTTTTTCTACTTGGTAGTCGGTTGTTTGATTTTACTTAAGAGGGGGTCGTGCGAAAATTTGAGATTTGTTGTTAAAAAATTCATAACTAAATAACTAAGTGACATTTTAAAAATCGCAAAAGAACTAATTGTAGACTATACATTTGAGATTAATTCGAATTTAAGTGTGTTAAAAAAATATACTATTTAACATGACATTCTATTTAACGCTAATGAAAATCGTATGTCAGCGTTAAATAGAATGTAATGTTAAATAGTATATTTTTTTAACACACCTAAATTCGAATTAATCTCAAATGTATAGTCTACAATTAGTCCTTTTGCGATTTTTAAAATGTCACTTAGTTATTTAGTTATGAAAATTTTAACAACAAATCTCAAATTTTCGCACGACCCGCTCTTAAAAAAATTGTACATAATGTTTTTGGAAGAAGCTTTTGCAAGAATTCAATTTACTGACACGTGGGGCTTAACATTTGTATGCCGCAAGTTGTTGGACGCATGGCAGTGCATCTTAGGGCACGTTCCTGACTCGCGTGACCGGCTATGCAATGCTTTGTCATATGCGATGGTTACCACTTAACATCAGTAGGCCTACCACAAGCTCTGTCTGGCTCTGGCTTTGAGTCTGTGTAAGTGCTCACCAGTGTTTTATACTGTGTGTGTGACGTTTCGACGTAGGATTTATTCAGACAACACTCACACAGACTCAAAACCAGATCCAGAGACAGAGCCAAACAGAGCTTGTGGTAGGCCTACAGATGAACCTACCATTTGTCCGGTCATGTTCCATCAGCTTGTATAAAAAAAAAAAAACAAAAGAATAAAAGAAGCTCCTGCAAACCTAAATTATGGTATAACATTAAGACGAACTTAAAATCCTTTCACCACACTTACTTTAAAACAAGTGATACGACAAGAAGAATTACCTAATTAGCATTATTTTGACAGGCTTTGTTACTAGCCATTGTTACTAGCCATTATGTGACAAAAAACCGTGTTTGAAAAATGTACACCCTATAGTTGAAGAAAGGTATAAAAGTTTATATGAAAGCTTCACACGAACAAAGTCACGTGGGATTCCACTAGTTGCAAAATAAAACTGCAAAACATTTTTTATTTTTAAACGATGCTATCTCAGAAAAGCTCAAACTTACGATAACATAAAAACCACCATAGACAACATAATTTGATGCTTATCGATAATTTTGTAGGAAGGAGTTGAAACTGATGAGTATCGAGACAGGACATCATTAGTTTAAAAATAAAATACGTTTAGTTCATTAAAAGTTTGGAGACCAAAAGTTTAAAGTTTAAACGATGCGATATACCGTAACTACGATAATCATTATTACATCCTGCTCTTTCTTTACAGGAAGAAAGAGATAAAATCTTAGTGCTTTGTAGAACGAATGGGCGAATGAAAATGGTACGTTTATTTTTAGGTATTCCAATAACAGAGCCAAACAAAAGTTAGGTGATCTTATCGCGGAGAGAGATCTCTTTCAACTAACTTTGAGACGCAGAAAATTCAGTAAAAATTAAAATAATATGTCTATCAAAATACAAAAAGTTACAGCACTGTTTGAAAAGGTAGCAAGAAAGTGAAGTATCGTTGCCTTTTCGGAATCCAAGTGAAAAAAAAATTGCATCGTAAAAATAAGCAGGAGCAATGTTCTTTGATTAAACTTAGTCTTCACGAATCGAGCATCCAACTTTCAACCTTATTACAACTGTACAAAAACATACAATTACAAACGTACCTTGAAATCAAAAACACTCGAAGTTCGAAATTCAAAACTGAAATAAATAACACCAGCACGACCATGCACATTAAAAGTAAATTTTTGAATGAGGCCGAACATGTTCCATGACCTATCTTTCTGAATTACTTTTAACCCCTCAACGATAAAGGGTTATTCTATAGAAACTTATGGTTCGTGAATTTGCATATAATTTTTAGTTTATTATTTATTTTTTGGGGGACTCTTTTGTTATGGTAACGACTTGGAGGCTGATGAATTGGTCTTATTAATAAGGATTATGGAGGTTTGTAGTGTGTTGAGTTTGGTAGTGGATAGTTTGCAGCTTGACGTTGTAAATATGGTGACTGAAAGTAGCCAACAATCTTTTTGAATAAGTTCGTTCGGGGAAGAAGTACCGCGGAATTTTTTTTTCAAGCAGTAACACTTACTATGTTCCTATTTTTGAAGATTTTACTTGGATGCCGGTGCAATTAAATGCTTTTAGAGATATTCAGTATTTGTCAGATTTGTCCTGCTCTTATGCCACGCTAAGTGGGGTCGGTACAATGGGTTTTTCTTCCTCCATTCACCTCTATCAATCGTCATCTCAGTACTCACTCCTTTCTTGCTCATGTCATCTATGACGAAAAAATTAAAAATACTAAATTTATGAAAGAGCGTGTTTGTATCTCTGAGTTATTGACGCAGATAGTTTTTGCAACAGTCTTACATATTTTTTATAGTAATATTTACATATATTTTTTATTAAACTTTTATAGGTATTCGTTTTATAACAAGATCTATGTCTTCCATAACGTAATTTATGACAACAATAAAACTTATTCAAAATGTCAGTAACACACAATAGTTTATCGAAATCAAGACGTTACTTTAACGGCCAACAAATGTAATAAACAACACAAACGATTTTAAAAATATAGGAATAAGCTTAAAGAAGCCGATAATAGCTTTTATGATAAATATACGACTGACCAAAAACGTTTACGATTCTCACAAGTGTATAAATAAAAGATCATAAATTAAAATGCGATGTAAAAACTATTTCCAAGAAGATAACCCATGAGACGCTGGGGTCAGGATGAATGGGTCCAAATGGCCCCTCATTCATGTTTTTTTTTTCAAAGAATTGTTTGATGCCGGAAGGGTTGTCTATTACAAAAGATGAGACTTCCGGTTCGTTGGTCGCATTGTGGTTGAATATTAATAACTATTGATTGTAAGAAACGTGATCGTATCTGTTTTATTATTTTAGCATTTGGTACCGCCATATTGGCCACAATGATGAGAAGATAGAAAATTAGAAATAATTTTATAAGCTGCGTTTATTTTTTATTAATCTGTTTTTTAAGCTTGCCTACCTTGTGACAAACCTCATTATATTCTAGATTTAAGTTGTTCCTAGCCAACGCAAAACTTTTTATCAAAAGCTTGTGCACCAAAAAAAAATCGCACTCATATATTTTATATTTCACAATAACCTTACAAGTTTCTCCAAATATTTACAAAACTCCCACTTCACACACAAACCTATTATTGCAATCATCGGTGTATCGATCAAATATCACAAAAAAAAGTTGGCAAAAAACCACTACACGCTACCAACAAAACAAACATTTCACGGGTTTAAGCTAACAAAAAAAACTCTTGTCTATTCATAGAAGGCGAATCCGTCGATCCTATTGTACCGGTACAATTTTGAATTTGACTAACCTTTGTTTAAAATGCTGATTTATAGGCTATTAAACCCTTTCTATTAATGTATGGATAGATAAATTTATGCGTATTATTTCGATGTTTAAAAATGTCGGTTATATTTTATAGTGGCATAGACAAAGAATGTTTTTTTTTATCGGCAGGGGATCTCGCGTTGGCTGTACGACATATCGAGAGATATAATTATATTTTATGGTGAAGACAATTATACGAGTTTTATTGTGTCATAAAGATATTTTTTGTTTGTAGACAAACACCTTGTTAACATTTTTAATTTAAAATAATCGCAATAAAATTATTGTAGTAGAGTAATTGATGTTGGGAAAACATACGTGGGTAATAAATAGGTCTAATAACTCGAAAAAAAAAGAGTTCAATAAAAACTTCTCTTGATTTAGAAATGAATAAATATTTCTTAATATACAATAATATTTTTGTAAGAAATAATGGGCTGTCAAACCTTTTTTTTTTGTTTAATATAAATTTAGCGTATATTCTGCGGAATCTGTATGTTGTTCTTTAATATTATCTTCATAATAATAATAAATAATAAATATTGTGGACAATTCACACAACACTACCCAGCCCCAAACTAAGCAGAGCTTGTACTATGGGAACCAGATAGCTGATATAATACTTGAATACATTTTTTTTTTGTAAATACATACTTAGAATACAATATAACACCCAGACAGAGAACAAACATTTATGTTCACCAAACACCCAGACAGAGAAAAAACATTTATGTTCACCACACAAATATTGTTCTCGGTGGGAATCGAACCCACGACCTACGGCGCAGAAGGCAGAGCTACTACCAACTGAGCTAGAGGCCAGTTCATAATTGTTAAATGCAAAGGAAACACCTAATATGCAAGGGATTAAACCTTTTTTTTTCGATTTTCGATCAGCTATCACGCTGACATAATATTGGAAGTAAAATAAAGTTTTCTCTGTAACATTCCATGTGATACTGACTTACACCTAAGAACTATGTATGTACCTAAACTAAACCATGTTTATGCAATAAATGTATTGAGTATTGAGTATTGAGTATTATACCTATATTTATTCAAATAAAGAATGCCAAACATTTCCACTGAAAAACTCCGTCGACTTTCACCTATTTCCCAAGAAACGACCAACAAAACTAACGTCCCTGAACTGTGTAAATGGTGCAAGAAAAAAGTAATTTTCATTCATAAAGCTATTTTCTTAGAGCTGGAAAAAGACGGGATGCTAGAAAATCCTAGTTCTATCTCCCTCTAGCTCACTCATTTTTAATGCACTTTCCCTGAAGTGG
This sequence comes from Thera obeliscata, assembly GCA_947578465.1. Taxonomy (NCBI): domain Eukaryota; kingdom Metazoa; phylum Arthropoda; class Insecta; order Lepidoptera; family Geometridae; genus Thera; species Thera obeliscata. The sequence continues at coordinate 2,819,010 of OX387915.1, forward strand.
TTCTTTTAACGTTCATTTTATCTTTTAAGGTTTGCAGGCTGTACGTGTTTTTCTTAGGTTCTTGAGATGTAGAACATTCTCGCTTTCAGTTTCTTGGTTCAAGTAGAGTTAGCAGTTCTTGATTTTGTTTATAAATAAGTATTTTCATGGTCTTGGTTAAAATAAAAACTGTCTATGGTTTTCAAATTTGAATTTGGAGCTTTGTTCACCAAGCTTAAAAATGGCTACCATAAATTCTCACAGGTCATTAGCCACATCCAGCCAATAAAGTGCTATTTAAATAAACCAATCAATTGTAACGATTTTGAATATAGATCGAACTAATCCTTTGAGTGGCACTACATTTTGAAACGGATCGAACGCCGTTTTGAAAGGGATGACACTGTTTCTTTTGTGTCGATAATTTATTGTCAATGGTTCTGTTCGACATTCAAAAATGTTCTACATTCAAAATTGTGTTATTGGGTCACTATTGTTGAAAGTATTTTTGTAGGTAGGTTCGTTATAAGTTTTTTTTTTTCATTTTCTGGCAAGTGTCAGTGTCCCTTTTAGGACCTAATTATTGAATATTTGTCGTAAGAAATGTTATCTACAGCGCTTGGGGATTATAGTTGTAATCCTTTTTTTTTATTTTTCCAGTAAGTTGCAAACATAACGGTAAGAATAAGAAAGCTCAACAAATAACAAATTTTCACACATTGCCCACATATTCGATTCAAAGCTCGAACTAACAGATAAAGTTGAAAAGTTCGGTTATAAATAAAAATAAAATATTCTCTCGATGCTCAACTTATGACAGCAAAGTTTTGAAACCACTCCAAGAAGCGAAGAAGTTTGTGACAATATATTTGTTTGGTTTTGCGAAGTATGAGTAGATCTTATGGGGCATAAAATTAGGATAAATAACAAGCAATTTCTTTAAAAGACGTTACCGAAAAAATACTATTGAAACGGGTGAAAACAAACTATTTCAGAAAAACAAAATTATGTGAAAGATATCTTGCAATTCTTAAAAAAAAAAACAATACCTGCGTTTGTAACGTCACATGGACGTATTCTAGAAAAAACATAATTGGTATTTTTAGGCACTTTAGAGTATAATATTGAAAACAGTAAAAACTAAACAAATAAGTAAAACTAAGAAAACGTTCAAAAGTCTAAGACGCGAACTACTTAGGCTTTTACAGGTCTTCTTGGAATTATAATATCAAACTAGTTCTATCCAGATAAAACCTTCACTTCGAAAAAGTTTTCATAATAATATGTTCACAAATATCACAAAAACCAAATTAACTACGAACAATGAGGCCGCAATAAAAAGTTTACGTAACATCTCCAAAATAATATTCTTGCCTGAAAACGTCTGAAAAAATTGGAGCCCTTATACGTGTAGGGGAGAAATAGTCGAAATAAAAAAGTATTTTTTTCCACGACGCGTGGCGTTTGACAAAACAGGTTTCGGCATATGCGAGTAACACATTATCTATCACGAAATAAGATACAAGGAGTTGCCATTTTTCTAAAAAAAATTTTTTATAGCAACCTATAATGAAACTCTTTTATTTACTCCAATAAAATGTACATTAGCTAGTAGAATTTCTCGCTATTTCATTCGCCTTAATCAATTTCATTATTTTTTTACATAGGATTGTTTCAATAGTATTTTTCATGAGCGCCTACTCAAAGTGTGTCTGTGTTCCATATTTATTTGAATATAGACGTAGGTATATAGACCCTCACTACCTCCTTCGACACCGTTCTACGAAGCTTGAGGTGGTACTTGGAACTAAGACATTTGAGAAGCTAACATGCATGAGGATCAAAGTCGTGAAACTGGTTTTATTTGTGTTTCTGTTAGTAAATGGTAGTAATCTTGCAAAAAAACATGACAACATTTTTTTTTAAATGACTAAATGCTAAAGATTATCGGACGATTCTTACAGAGCGACCGGACAATGGCGAGCGAGAACACCGCTCAACTTAAACGAAGTTTATGTTTATGAATGGACTAAATGATGGTGATTGGATGGTGCTACCGGACAGAACAAAGTAATAGCGCGTCTCCACACATTTCTGTTGCCATAGCGCTGTATGACACATGTGTGGCTTAGAGCGAAGTATTGATCTAGTGTCGACTCTTTTCTCAAGACTTGTTTACAGACAAGGAAGTCAGGAAACAGCTTTTGTCATCAGAGTGATGTGAGAAAAAACAAAAAGTTGAAAATGCGTAGATAGGTAGGAATGTATAAGGGGTATTTCTAGTTAAAAAAAAAAAAAATACGGGTTGCACTCCGGGAGTGCCGGCAGAAGTGAAAACTTGATTATTAACGTAGGAACCCTAAAAGTTGTTTATTTTATCAAGTTCCTCAATGTAGTAAAACCCCAATCAAAGTCCTAAGGAACCCTAAAAATTTTAGCATTATCAAGCTCCTAAGTGTAGTTGAAATTCCAATCAAAGTGCTAAGGAACCCTAAAATTGTTTACATAATCAAGGTCCTAAGTGTAGTTGAAAGTCCAATTAAAGGCCTAAGGAACCCTAAAAGTTGTTTATTTTATCAAGTTCCTCAATGTAGTAAAACCCCAATCAAAGTCCTAAGGAACCCTAAAAATTTTAGCATTATCAAGCTCCTAAGTGTAGTTGAAATTCCAATCAAAGTCCTAAGGAACCCTAAAAATGTTAACATTATCAAGCTCCTAAGTGTAGTTGAAACTCCAATCAAAGTCCTAAGGAACCCTAAAAGTTGACCACTTAATCAAATTCCTCAATGTAGTAAAACCCCAATCAAAGTCCTAAGGAACCCTAAAAATTTTAACATTATCAAGCTTCTAAGTGTAGTTGAAACTCCAATCAAAGTCCTAAGGAACCCTAAAAGTCGACCATTTAATCAAATTCCTCAATATAGTATAACCCCAATCAAAACCCTATACGGAACCCTAAATTTTACGTAAAGCCAAATCCTCAACGGGTCGGAACCGCTAGAAGGGACCTTGTCGCGCGACCTACAAGTAGGTCCTAAATGAAGTAAAACGGCAGACATAGGAGGAGGGGGTTCTGGGGGGCTAAGGGGGGTCACAGCACGGCTCGCTTCGCTCGCCGCGCTGTTCCCCGTGGTCGCGTGGCGGCTCGCTTCGCTCGCCGCGACGCTCCCCCCGGGTTCAGGAAGAGGGGGTTCTGGGGGGCTTAGGGGGGTAACAGCACGGCTCGCTTCACTCGCCACGCTGTTCCCCGTGATCGCGTGGCGGCTCGCTTCGCTCGCCGCGACGCTCCCCCCGGGTTTCGGAGGAGGGGGTTCTGGGGGGCTTAGGGGGGGTCACAGCACGGCTCGCTTCGCTCGCCGCGCTGTTCCCCGTGGTCACGTGGCGGCTCGCTTCGCTCGCCGCAATGCTCCACTCGAAAAATAAATACAGTAGATCTATAAAATCATGTACCAATGACCACTACTACCTGCCGCGGGCGGCCGCTAGTTCATAAAATCTATAATAGGTATGTACCTATACCTACTACAGTCACGAAAAACGCCTTGGTATGCTTGCTACTAACTATTATCTATTCTGTGACGTTACCGTGTCATAGTAACTACTAGCGTATCTGTAGCGTCGCTTTTTCGATTTTTATTATGAACTCTACGTTGTAGTCTTAGGGTACATTTCTGCAAAAAATCCGTCCTACGCTTTTCGATCAGGGTCACGTGATCCTGACGCGAGTTTAAGATTTTATCCCCATTCAGAAAGTGCTCAACGCCGCTAAAGAAGTTTTCACTTCAAAAACATTATGGAAGTAACTATAGTTTTGTTTTCTTTATTCTAAAATAATACTTATGGAGTTTTACTGAATACCTAATTTAGATTACCAACAAAATATAGTTTTTAGAGAACGTGACTGATAATTGTATTTTTTTTATCGGAACGCCACGCAAGAGAAGCCCCGGTGGCAGCTAGTATTCTAAGTACCGAGTTCATTTCCTTTAAAAACTATTTTCTAGTCCAAGAACTTTATCACGGAAAAGAAGCATTATACAAGCATGCCAAAACCAACAGTTATTACACACTTGCCTAGAAAAATATGGTCTAGCTACGATACGCGTCGTGCCAAGAAAAATATCGTTGGCTTCCCTTGCGCTGGTCACACATTGCGGTGGAACCAATAAACGCTTGTCATCCCTCTCTGATTGATCTATATTTTATGCGCAAACTATCCATCTATCTCGCTCACACTGGAGCACTGCCAGCATGCGAGTGCTCGTGGTGGAAAATGTGGCATTTCCGTTTTTGAATAAAGAATTGTGGTAATGACGGTTGGTTTTAAAATAGTGGTAACGCTCTGCATTTTTATGGAGGGAAAAGGAATAAGCTATGGTTTTTACAGATTGGCTGTAGCATGCGTATCGTAACACAATATTATATTATGAATAAAACCTTTAGCTTTGGAAAGTAGCTTAAATACTCACCTATTTAGTAGTTTGGTATAACACTACCTTTAATTTAACTGAATTGAAATAAATGCGGGCAAGTGCCATGAAGCTCAACCCCACATAGGGTTCCAAAGTCAGTTAAATTATACTTCTTGACAATTGCTGACGAGTGATGAGCTTCAGCCTTTAGGTACTTTTTTACTTACTAACCAGTCTCTATTCACAGTCAGTAGCAAATAACAAGAACTTCAAAACCTACTCAGTGTCTTTTTACTTAGAGTTCAAGTTTAGAACTTCAACCGTTCCTAAGCAAACGGGCTAAAAGATCTTGAGTCGATATGTCAGGCAGAACATTTAGAAAAAAAAACTGATTTGTTCTTAAGCGATGGGTTGTTCCGGAACCCTAAAAATCACATTAGAACATGGTTGCTTATTCTGTTCTTATGCGATGGGTTGTTCCTAGTTGATACGGAACCCTAAAAATCACATTAGAACATGGTTGCTTATAAAGGTGTACATTTGAATATTAAGCCCAGGTATTGTTAGGCAAATGAGGGCAGATGCAATCCTGGTCCCCAAGCGATGCACACGCATCTAATTGCTGCATTACCATAATAATGGAGCAATTGGTACTTACCTTAGCGAAGTAAGCATGTTTTTTAACCAACCGACAAACGGAGGTATGTTTTTTTTAACAGACTTCAAAAAAATGGATCCAATGCTGGACATGCTAGCCAGCTTGTCAGAATCATCAGGTCTTCGTGAATGACTCATAATAATAATATACCCTTTTATTTCCAAGCTTAGCTTCTTAGCTTAGCATAGGGCTATATAGTGTTGTGTAGATTGTCTGCATTATTTATGTATTTATTATTGAAGTTTGAAATAAAAAAAAATATTGAATTGAATTTGCTTAGGCCCCCGAAAACTAAACAAAAATTCATTCTACTCCATCCAATCTGCCATACTACCAACATAATAATATAAAATTCCACAAACCGCCCTTATAACATACGGCGTTCACAGGCGTGTGGGTGACAGGCGAGTTAGCGATTTATGAACGCGCAAACACTTGCATTGTATACGAGTGAACTTACTATAGGAAATCGTAAATTCCAACGCCTCAAATACACACTTAAGCAGTGTTGCCAGTGGCAGATAGTCAAATATAACATGAGACAGCTCAAAAAGTAACATTTTCACGAGACAAGTAACTTTAAACCATACATTATGTGGAAAACGCGAGCAAAAAAGTTTGAGAACCGCTGAACTAGTGTATACTAGTTCAGCGGTTCTCAAACTTTTTTGCTCACGGAACCCTTTTGACAAGCAAAATACTTGACGGAACTCTACAATAAAACAGTAGTTTTTAAAAGTGTATTCTTTATTATAGAAGTATAATAAAAGAACAATGTAACAGTTACTAATTATTTTGTTTTTTTTTTCTAAATTCTTGCGGAACCCCTACAGGGGTAGCGTGGAACCCTAGGGTTCCGCGGAACACACTTTGAGTACCGCTGCACTAGTTTATTAAAGCATTTTATTACGCACGAACAAAAACATTCTTGGATGCATTCTGTTTTTCGATATATTGTTTGTTTGCTGGGAAATATTTCTAAATTTTATTTATAATGAGTCTTGCACCATGGATATAACACGGAGGTAACATGAGAGGGTCAAAATTAACGTAAAATGTTACAAAAGTAACATTCTAGCAACGCTGCACTCAAGGATTTTTGAAAGGTCAGCGCTAGTCCTTTTAAGCTTTCGCGAACATAATACATACTGAATTTATTACACGGGTATTTATCGCGTTAAGTTTCGGCTCTAAATACCCGTGTAATTGATTCAGTCACCGCTAGTGTAAAGAAAAACATACCTACTTAAGACGCTTGAACTACACGTGAAAAAACTTATCGCTCATACACTTTTTTTTTGGCGTCGCATGGTTTTAAACATTTGCCATTTTTTTTGTTTTTACTTCAAACTCGTACACTTTGACGTTTAGAAAGATAGGAAATAAATTTAACGAAATAAGAAAAGCAAACTTTTTAGTACGAAAAAAGGTTGGGATCTTAATTATTTTTTTGGTAAACTCTTATTTGCAATGTGCGATGGTGGTATCGCCTTTTAAAAGCGTCAGCAATCGCCAAGTTGATGGCAAAAAAAAAACCTAATTGCTGTACAACATTTCTAAATGAAACCTTATCGGTCAGATAACCTTACCTCATCAGCAGCTTGAAGTAGTCCACTGCTGGACATAGGCCTCCCTTTCACATTTCCAGGAAGAACGATTCTGAGCCCTTTCCATCCACCGACTTCCCGCGACCTTAACAAATTCGTCGGTCCATCTGGTAGGCGCCCTACGTTTCGTCTTCCGGTTCGTAACCTTACCTTTACTTGCAAAAACCCCATAACAGGTTCGTAACCTTACCTTACTTGCAAAAACCCCATAACAAACCTCTTTAGATAACTTCACGTCATTTTTTCACCATAAACATAAAGGCAGGCACACACCGGCGCTAAGCCCTCTCAAACCTAAGATAAGCCCGCGTTATAGAGCTATTTCCACAAAATATTCCGCAAAATGGCGGTTGATAGCAAACGACGAACTTAGATAGCTATTTGAGATTAAATTGCGGTGTTATCGAGACGTTGATGCTTAAAAATTGCAATACCATTTTTGAATAAAGTATGTATTTAAGAAAATAAATAGAAAACAAAGGCGTGCGGTTACTATTTGGCTTTGACTCAAAGTATGTTGAAAAATCTCAAGATTTTTTTTCTATTCGTAAAAAGTATTAAAAGTTGGCATGAACAGTAAAAACTCCTCCAATTAAAGATTGTTCCATATTCAAATCTATTTTGATTTAAATCACACACGGAAGGAAAGGAACACCGATCACTTTGTAATAAGAAGTGATCATTCCTTGCTGTTTGTGATTTTTTCATTGTAACTGGGTACGGTAATGTTTTCGTGGTTGTAAAATCCAAACAGATTCAAACATGACAAGTGAAAAGCATTCTTCCGTAGTATTTCCATGCCAAATGCAAATCAAACCATCGTACACCCAAATCCCACGCCTCATTATACGAAGCCCCTGAAAATTGACTCTTCGCAAGAAAATATAACAAAATCTCAAAAACCCCGCACATTCCAATAATCCTTTACTTTAGCTCTCAACGTCAAGATTAAATTCTTCACAATATAACTAGTATTCCGAAAACGCCGCGGTCTTTTTAATATCGTATGTTATGGAAGCTTTTTTATACCGAATATAAAATATACAATTTCAGAGCAGTGACATTGTGTATACCATCCATCTTTTCGGGTTTATCGGTCCCGTTCTAGCATGTAGGCTTGTCTCTTTCTAGCGGATTTGTAGTGTCCCCCCTTGGGTTGGGATGGAATGGAGTAGGCAAGTCAACTCTTTGCGCATTTTTCATCGGGAAACGACGGATATGAAGAAATGTATCGTGTGCTCAGGCGTGTTATGATTTTTTCTTTTTCTATTTTGAGTGCGGTATGGAATTCTAAGGCGGAGATTATAATAAAAACTGTTTTGGAAACTTCGGTTGCAGCAATTTCAGTCTTAGTGTTACTCTGAACTTTAAACCTTGGTACTTTTATTGTTGCAAAACATTTCACCATTAAAAGTAGGTAGGCACTAGAAATATGTGATGGGATAGTGACCTTAATGATTTGGTAACGTTCAGTAGAGACCATCATTGTTAAACAGCAGAAATAAAAGGCAAAAATACTATCGGATTATTATTAGCTTTTGCTAAAACGTGAAATAAAATTCCAGTCCCTCGTAGGTACACCGAACATCAAACGATGCCAAACGGTAGCTGAAATTCCTTATTCAAACTACACACCCGCCAACAATTGGCTTCCCAGTCACAATCCAGTTATATTTGCTAAAGAGTCGGATCCAAGGAGGTTTGAAACTCCCTTCGATTTGGAATTCTGATCACGTGACTCGGCGTCGTACGTGACACTGCCATCTAGCGAGACAGCTAGAACTATAGTTAGAGGTTTGAGTCTGGAACGTTTTACTTAGCTTTGTGTGCTCTGGGGAACAGGAAACTATTGAATAAGGAATTGAAAAAGTATGAACAGTTGTTGAAACTAGCTTGGTTTGATAGATTAACTAAGCAACATTAGTCGGGTCACCATTTTAATGAGGACCCCAGACCTACGCGCTCTTCTTTGCTGTAGAGGACAAGTAACGCTGGTGCGCTGGTGAGTTCCAGCTGCTGCCACGACCAAGGCCGAAAACTAGCTAAAACTCATCATCAGCGTCCACACCCCTACTTTACCCACTGCTGGGTATAAGATTGCCCTTAGTTTATGCCATCTAACTCCATTCTGTGCCAGTCTAAACCGTTTCCGCTTTGATACTTTGACTATATCTTGCTGCTGCGTGCGGTTCTTTGCCACCAGTTGTTGTAACTACACTAAAACTAAGTCAGTAACAATGGTCACTTACATCACGAACTATGTCTACTTTCTTACTTTCTCTGGTGTTATATTGTAAATTAGCCATGCATCATTCATAGACTGACGTAATGCTGAAGTGACATTACAATAAATACCATCTTTATATTCAGAAGGTACGAATTCATGCGCTACCTGTTTCATAAGCATTGTGAATTTTAATAACTTCATGAATGGATATATTGCTCCTTTTTGCATAAACCTTTTCATAAAACAACGGATGACCAATGAGGGCATTGCGCTGTTTTGAAAATAGAATCTCCTTAGACTTTTGATTGACGATGCAATATTTAACCAAGGAGGATAAGCTTGCGAATTTAAATAATTTCAGTGGGTCCGGTTAATGTAAGGCCAGTTAATTTACACCCAGGGACAAGTATAGGTACCTTAGTGCCAGAACAAAAAAGCAAAAATGTATGTTTGAATTGCTACAGTGGCATCGTAATAACGGGGTGTACAATATCACGATGTACATTATCGCCTTCCATTTCAATGAATAGATTGCTCCATTTTGCATCACCTCATTCATAAAACAACGGATTACCAATCAGAGGGCATTGCGCTACTTGTTTGAAAATAGAATTTTCTAGACTTTTGTATGATGACTGCCTAGTGAACCAAGGAATTGCTCCTTCTTACAACGGATGACTAGTGGAGGCATTGTGGTGTTTTGAAAATAGAATCTTCTAGACTTTTGGATTATGACTGCATAGTGAACCATGGATAGACTTTGTGAATTTTAATTCATGAATGGATTATTCGCGTGCAATAAATTTATCACACCTCATTCATAAAACAACGGACGTCTTATAAGAGAGCAGTGAGCCGCATGTTTGAAAATAGAATGTATAAAAGTTTAGAACTTTAGTTATAAGGAAAATTGACATCTTTAAACCAAATATTCTAGAGGTAGCGGTAGTCCTAGTGTTTTATACATGACAGGTTACATCATGTATAAAACACTAGGAACTACAAACAATAATCTTAGAAATTGTCAAGGATTTTGACCACCAAAAGATAATCTACCCTACATGGGGTAGGTAAGATGGCAAAAAATGGGGATATAACTGATATCCCCATTTTTTACCTACCGTGGCCTGAAATAAGATATTTCATTCCAAAAAGAAAAATAATGACACGCTTTACATGAAACCCGATAGCGAAAATGTTTACATACCCACATTTCAAACAAAAAATTTCTCTGAAAAACATGAATTCAGGCTCTGTATGAGTTCTATGTAAATCCACTTTTAACCAAATACAAAGGTCGGTGTGGAATAGGTAATGTAAGAAAGCAGAATTACCATAGGGTCGATCTACATGCCTGGCGTGGCTAAGCAGGGCCGTAGTCAAGGATGAAAATAGGGTTCAAATCAAACCACCTTTATCCTTTTTTCAAAGTGTTTTCTCTGTCCCGCTGTGCGAGGTGGCTAGGGCATTTTTTATATTAGTTCATCATAATTTATTAGTTTTTTGCAAGCTATAACAGGGCTGACTATAGTCACTGTGTGACTCTAATTCTTTTTATAATTAAGAAATAAAAGAAAAAAAACTCTTTTATGTCGCTTTGTCGTAAAAAGTTAACTGAAAAAAGAATTAAATTTAAAAAAGGATAGTAAAGTTTCCATAAAATTAGCGGTATACACCTACATAGTACATACTCACCTAATAACGCTTACACCGGTCTATAGATCATTTAATTTTGTTAGTATTTTTACCGTTTGCAACTGAAAACTGTAATTTACTATGAAGTTGTTAAACTTAAGGACATAATTTCAATAGAATTTTAAATAATTTTAAAAAAAGGTTAATATTGCATTACCTGCTCCTGACTACGGCCCTGATCGTCGCGTTCGTTATGTATCAGACATTTCGATTTTGGTATGGAAATACAGTTTTGTGTTTGTAAAGTATTGATTGGTGTTGCCATGTAAAATAAGCTTGCACACGTGTAGCTTTCTAGACTAGTAAAATAGTTGTTTTATTTAATTAACTGCTTTCAGGTCCTCAGGGCCTAAATTTACTTATTTGAAAAGAAAACTAGAAATTTGCAAGTACAAGCTCTTTCCTGATAAATTAAACACTTCAAAATAACGAGCGAAGAAAGACTCGATAAAACCATTTTCACTTACAAAAATGAGTTCCAAATTCAAATACAAACTTCATCACACATTATTCCCCCGCGCAAAATAATGGAACGTTTTTGAAATATGAACTACGCACTACCCACCCGTTCGCTTCCCCCAAAACCGTTTCCGAGAAAGAGCGAATCCCATCCATCAACAAAGAAAATAGCGATCCTTCGTGCCAGAGACAAATGATTGACAGGCCAGAAAAAAAGGAATAAAAAGAAAAAGAAATGATTCTTCAAATTTTCGCGGCGTTCGATTTTTCCCTTTGTCGTTTTCTGTTTCCATTTGTAATTTGACGGTTTGTTCGAAAACGTTGTCGAAGCGTAAAAGTCTTTTGGCAAGTTTTTTTATTGGTTTATTATAGGACACGCGGGTTCATTTGGGAGAAGACGGGACAAAGGGACACAAAGGCCGGGATACTTGAATTGCTGATTATGTTGATTTAAGATTACTGTAACTTTTATAAAAAGATGAAGTCGTTTATTATAATAAAAGAATAGGTATTTAGGTAAGTATAGAATAAACTTCTCATCTATTGGATAACTTTTCTACCCTTTGCCTAATTTTAATAAGCATAGAAAACTTTCGATAGGTACATTTTTTTATCTGCTCCAAGTAGTACTGTATCATCAAATACTTATTCAGTAATAAATCCTTGTTTACGACCGAAAAAAACACATTGATTTTTACATCTATATCAAAACAGACAACTGAAATTCAAAGGTTTCAGCCTTCATAAGCATTACCTCACCTTGAACTAAACAAAGCAATCGACGTTTCAAAATCAGCTGTTCGTTACAATAACCCAAAAGCGTTCGCAATTTAAACTCAGTGACCTTGTAAGAGCGTTAATTCGCCCCACACCGCCACATAATTTGCGTTTACAAACTGATTACGCTGCAGACGATTCCGTTTCACTCCAACTCTTACCGTCTCACTCCCTCCCATTCATGAAAAGTTTAATTATACCGACTTGGATGGCGTTATGCGATAGTGAGAGTGTCGGGAAAGTTTGATTGGACTTTCCCGGAATAGTTGTTGCAAGTTGTTTGGAAACTGGGACAGTTTCAATTGTGGGACAGCGGTTCTTGTTTAGATTGAACTTGAAACAATGCGATATGATGGTCTGTTAACATTTACACTATTTTATAATTAATTAGACGTTAGTACCTTCAGTATCCTTTTTTTATATAAAAATCAGTATTCTTTTTTCAGTCAGGGTCGCGGGGCGGCAATAGGTTAGATTAGCACAGGATCGAGGTAGATGGCACAAAGTAAGGAAGGCCTAAACCCAGCAGTGGGTGAAGTTGAGCTGTGGATGATGATGATGATGATTCTTTTTTCAAACTAACCTTACATAGATCAGTTTTCATAAACCATCTTGCGATAAAATCTTATGTTTATTTCTTCTTTGCATGCCGAGTTAAGCGGTGAAGTGAATGAGCTCAATTAGTTGTAAGACCTGTACACAACCAAACTTCGAGAAAAATAAATCATATCATTTAAAAAAAAAGGAATATCTTCATCATTATCATCAGCCTGCTTCTCTCCACTGCTGGACATAGGCACATTTCCAGAAAGAAAAATTCTGAGCCCTTTCCATCCACCGTTACGTCTTCCGGTTCGTGGTCGCCATTCGAGAACCTTTATTCCTCTTCCTTTATATGAATATATTAAAAATAAAAAAAGTTTGAAAAAAGTGTTGCTATTGCATTACCCCATCCACCATTACTTAGCCATCTTCTCAGACTTTTTAACGCACCCCGCTTTGAGACACTCATTTATTTTCCCGCCTTGTCTTGCTCATAATTTGGGGTAGGTCGGGGTTATTAGCCCGTGGCGTAATGAGGGAGGGAGGAAGAATGAGGGGGGAAGAATGAGGTTAGCGTGTCGCTTTTCTTAAGACAAGGCGTGAATTCGGTATTTTAAAATAACATTGTGGTAACAAACTTTTAAATGGTTGACTGGCCTCTAGCTCAGTTGGTAGTAGCTCTGCCTTCTGCGCCATAGGTCGTGGGTTCGATCCCCACCGAGAACAAATATTTGTGTGGTGAACATAAATGTTTGTTCTCTGTCTGGGTGTATATTGTATTCTAAGTATGTATTTACAAAAAAAAAAATATGTATTCAAGTATTATATCAGCTATCTGGTTCCCATATTACAAGCTCTGCTTAGTTTGGGGCTGGGTAGTGTTGTGTGAATGGTCCACAATATTTATTATTTATTATTATTAATGATCGAGAATGACTGTTTGGTCTGGTGCCCGCGGCAAGTGGTAACCATCGCCTTTATCGAAGCATTGCCTCGTAGGTCACGCACGTCAGAAAAGTGCCCTATGATGCAACTCTAAAAGGGCTTAAACATAAATCAACAATCAAAGATACTTTGTAAATGTCTGGGGTTGTTATCAAACTATAAAAAACTAATAAAACTTTATTTTAGTGCAGGTTATTAAACGTAACTCCCCAATCCAAACGATCCATTCGTCTAAACTGCCGTTTGAACCACGATGGGCGCATTAGCAGCCATTTCTGCCAGCAATTTGGTTCCAATCGTAATATCATTGTTAATATCCGTTTATTGGCAGCCAATAATGTTAAACACGGCGATATTGCTTCTTGCTGATCGATTGTCGCCAAGCGTTATTGTTCTGTTGCGATATAAAATTAACTGTGGATATTTTATACTCAGCTCAGGGGCCTTATTGTCTTCTTCATAATGAATGGCATCTGTCCATTTCGGATCAATTTGGCCAGTGTCGAGTTGTTAAATGAGTTTAATAATAATAAATTACATAGATAAATTACTTTTTCGTCAAGTCGTCAGTCACAAGTCGGCCCTATTAGCTTTGGAAAAAAAGATGGCCGTTTTTTTCCAATACCATCTAAAACAATTTAGATCAAATCGGAATATCACATAACACACTTTAATTCCAACTGCTAACACTTTGAGTTAAGACCTCAAGTAATGTTGGTTAAAATACCACCGAAATTACACAACAGAACTCAAAATAACACCAGAAAAACAATTAAAATCAAAAAGCTATGTGACTTCCCCAAAATGACAGAAAACGAATAGGCCTTATTGTCTAAGTCAACTCGTAATCAACATTGGCTTCATTTTTGACGTTTAAAACCTAGCCTAGACTAGAACTGTCACTTTCGTATTGTCTAACTATCTGACATAAGCAACAACACCACCAGCGAAATTCAAACCTAATAAATGAATGGAACTTAATGGAAATTCGTATTTTGGAATTGCGTAACGCCGAAATAAATTTCAGTTAGACAAAAAAATTCTGACTGGGTCGACCAGTGACAATCGGCCTAAAGTTAATGGATTTCAAGTGAGACAATAAGGTTGCAAATAGCAAGTGAAACAAACATAATATGGAGCAAGCCTAAGCCCACCTGATGTTGTAGGCATTATATACGTATCACATCGGTTTTTCTGCTTTCGTAGAGCGCTATTTCTTTCTGACGCATACTAATACGCTCTATGAAGCCGAAGTTAGGCGATGTGCAATATTTGTTGCCTATTACTATACTTTAAGACCACTAAACAGAGGGACTCTTCAAACGCAGATTATTATATTAGGTTATTAACTTAAAAAGCAACCTATAGAATATCGACGAACTTCTGAAGAATAAAGGTTCTTGAATCGAGACTTTTTTAATGACAAAAATAAGGACGCCTTAGCTATAGGGTTAGTCCCACAAAAGCCACGTCCATGCAAATGGGAAATCAAATTTTCATACATTGAGTCTTAGCCAGCCTATGTGCATACACCTATGTGTCTAGGGGAGGCCTATGTCCATCAGTGGACATAGGCCTCTCTCTCTCTTCTTAAGGCTGATGATGATGATGATGATTCCCAGCCAATGCCATGACGTATGTCAACCTTCCTATTTCAGATTTTTTTTTAGTTCCAACGCCACTTTTGAACTTTTCCAAACTAATCTTCTTCTTATCGTATCACTAATTCTTTCGAAACCAAGTGTGGTGAAAGGATTTTAAGTGCGCCTCAAAGAGGCTCCTTTCGTGCACTTGACACATATTTCAAACTTTATAGGTTCTACGATATGCCGGTTTCCTCACGATGTTTTCCTTCACCGTTTGAGAGCACTGGCATAGTGTACATAAATTTTTGGTCGGAAAAACTCATTGGTACACGACTGGATTTGAACCCACGACCTTAGGATCGGAATGTCCTCTACCACTAGGCCACCAGCGCTCTCCAAACTAATGATGAATGACGATGAGTTGAAGAAGTAGGCATAACACAACCGTGACATCGTAGAACCCACAACCACTGGAGAATAATAGGTTCTCGAATAGCGACGATACAATTTGAAAGACAAAGCGTGGATTTTACCTCGATATACTAAATGGTGGACTTGTCCCAGACCATTAATACGCCCTAACAAGAAGGTCTTATGGACTTCTCCAAGCAAATGATAAATGATGATGAGCTGAAGAAGACGTAATATTTATAAAACAAAAAGTCTCCACACGTCAAAGAAAAACAAAACATCTCTAAACAAGACATTGTCACAGAAACTCTACAAAGGGATATAATCCAACCCGTTGGGTATTCCGAAAAATTGAGGAGAGAGAATTTTTATTTGGATTTTTTTATTATGTACTATTTTCTATGCCTCCTCGCTCCCAAGGTAACCCTTTCTCACGGAGGGGCTTCAGAGACATTCTATAGGTGAGGGGGAAGGGGGGTCCTCCCTTCCCCCTCACCTATAGCCCCCCTCACCCTCCCGGTCCCATCTCGCTTCTGAAGGATTTAGAGAGCGCGTGTATTTGTAGGTGGATGTTATACAGGGTGTTCTTATCTTGGATGCAAGTTTTATTGTCTAAAAATTCGTGAATAACTTTTGGCAAGTATTTTTGGTGATTATTAACAGTGTATTTTATCTGTGGAAACTAGTAGTCTAGTAGTATTACCTTTATTTAATGTTTGTAGCTGTAAGTTTACTTAAAATTACAAAATTAAAAATAAATAGGTATTATTACCATTTTAAAACTTTCTATGTCTACAATTTCGGAGAACAAAACTTTATTTTCTGTACTTAGAGATCTTTTTTATTTGAGAACTGGTTTCTACTTGCACAAGCACTATGTTTTAAACACTAACAGCCCTACTTATAAACGCAATTTAAATTTAATCATTGCTTAAAGTTAGCCCTGTCACTGTTTGTCATTACCCAGTGGTAAGAGATGGAAATAGTTTAAGCACTGTTTATCCTTTGACATATTTTTATAAGTAGTCTTGTTCGCACTTTTTGACGTGACAAGTAATTTTTATAGCAAGACGATTTGCACGGTTCTTTATTTAAAACTTTCTTCTATGATTTTTTAAATCGATCTTCGTTCGTGGCTTAATTCCAAATGGCAGTAAATATTGATAAACTTCTTAAATGAGGAAATGAACACCCGGTATATTCGTGTGTTGGGTCTTTGAGTCAAATAAGGTCATTGTTTGCGTACAAGAGATTTTTGAAGGATTATCTCGTGTGAAGGGTGCTGTGTTATCCGGTTTGGATACTGTAGCTTTCTTTAGCGCTATTATGTTCTGCAAAAATTGTATATCATAACTAGCGGCCGCCTGCGGTTTTGCTCGCTATTTTTCGGTATAAAAACTATCCTATTTCTGCTTTCTGGTTCTAAGCTACCTTGTCACCAATTTTCAGCCAAATGACGTGACCAAGGGAAATAGGGATTCATTTTTATATACAGGGTTATTTTTTTGAGAAGGGCGGTGATGGTCAAGTCCGAAACCACGAGAGTTAGGGAAAAGTTGTGAAAGGAGTCATGCATTCGATTTATAGGAAAACAATAACTGCACTTTTTTTTTTTTAAATTTAAGCTTCTTTTTCTTTAAATTGAAATATTTTGCTTAAATTCAATCTTCATCTCAAACTCTCGTATCAATTGCTATATTTATAGATTGCTCAACTATTTCATGTGTAGTTTCATAAAAGTACTTGTGTAATTCGAGTTATTTTCAAGTTATACCTAATGTGCAGAAAATTTTCCACCAAACCTATTTCGTAAGTAACGAAATAAGGATGTTGTGGTCTGATCGAACATCCTCGCATCAGGAACCGAATCAGAAAAGAAATTCCATTTTCAAACGAAAAATCCACCCAATACAATATATCACACGCTTCTAAGCCCGTTAGGACCGAGCGAGACAGACATACTACTGTCAACGAGGTAGAACGAGATGGAATCAAATGTCCCAGCGAAATGGAACGTAAGAAGATTGAATAGAAATCACACTAATGCACGAGTTACCTTTACGCACACTAGTGGGGAAATAGAAATGAGATGTTAAGGGGAAGGCTGCGGAAATTGGCTTGTGGAATAGCAAATTAGGTATGTCATTATTTATTGTAAGGTCTGTCCATTCAACATGTGCAGAGCGGACAAAGTCAAGGGTTTCCTCTCGATGTTTTCCTTCACCGTTTGAGAGCACTAGCATTGATCACATACATTTTTCGAAGAGAAAAATTACAATGCACGACCTTATAGGATTTAATGACTTATTGTACAAAAGGTGTCCATAATAGGTGCAGAGTAGACAAAGTCGCGGGTTTCCTCTCGATGTTTTCCTTCACCATTTGAGAGCACTAGCATTGCGCACATACATTTTTCGATGATATCTATGATGCATGACTATATTTGAACCCTCTAACTAAGGATCGGAAGGCGGGATTGCTACCACTAGATCAAAAGTGCTCTCCACTATACCTAGCACTATACTAGCCTGGAAGAAATCGCTTTCTGTGATAAGGCCGCCCATTGTAATTTATTTCATTGTACATTAAAGTGTTATCTATCTATCTATCTATCTAGACAGGCATGAAGTCTGTGTCACCTAGATACTTCAAACAAATTTCCACAAGCCAAAATTAATTGGCAAAGGGAAAGATTGCTCCTTAACAAAAGGGTTATCCATGTGTGCACAACTACATGCAAAAATACAGATCAGCCGGAAAGGAATCACGCACACATGGACAATACAAGGCTATGCTATAGGGATGTGCCTGAGGATGACTGTTGACAGAATATAGCGGCTCAAAATGTTTTTTTTATACAACGAGCTGATGGAACAAGCATATTGCCCACCTGATGTTAAATGGTAACCATCGTCTATAACAAAGCATCGCCCCGTAGGTCACGCACGTGAACGTGCCCTACGATGAACTTGCCTGCATCCATCAACTTGAGGCATACAGATGTTCAGCCTCACGTGCCAGTAATTTCAGTAGAGATGGCAGAATACTACATAAGAATTATCTAGTGTGTACCATTGACAAGATAGAAGAAGAAAAAAATCAGTTTCTCCATATTTAATATTAAATCAGCTTCTATTTCGAGACAAAACTTTTCATATTTTAGTTTTTAGCTTTGTCTCATAAAACTAAATTATAATAATATGTGGTTATAAAAAAAATATCATGTTTTTTAAAACTGAAGTGACATCTCTGCTCCACTCACACACTTACATCAATCGATGCGTATATACCAATCTTGTTACACCGTGCGTGTGTGGGTGATTTTTCACGATAGAACTAAGGTACCCCTGCTATAATAGGCATACAGAACGACAAAGTAGTATAATATTATTTATTTTATTCTATTTTTTTCAGAGAAAGTTGTTACAATGTTTTTTATTTTGGCTTCTTAATGTCGTCATCGTTCACAGAAAGGAAAATAAAATCTTTGAAAAGAAATCTTTCCCGTGATCATGGTTTATCTTGAGTCAATGTCAACTGACTGAGAGCGCTGGTGGCCTACTGGTAACGGTCCCGCCTTCCGATCCTAAGGTCGTGGGTTAACCAGTCGTGTACCATAGTCCAGTCATCCAGTTATGTAATGTTACGGCTAATACCCGAAGTGCGGCTACACCTAGTTTTAGCCGGTTAGAACTAGGTGTAGAGCTCCTCGCGAGTGTTCTGGCTGAGCCATTGCAGATTCAAACTAGGGGCCCCCGACTTAAGTCACAAAAGTAACAGTAGGTTGTTAGGTTTTTTTTTTTACCTACTTAACTTCAAGAATAGTGCATGGCAGTACCCGAAAACAATCGGCTCGTACTAGGTTTAACCAAGAGTAAGGTGGCTAAACCTAATTCTAACCGGCTAAAACTAGGTGTAGCCGCACTTCGGGTATTAGCCGTAACATATACACTATGCACTGGCATAGTTCACGATGTTTTCCTTCACCGTTTGAAGTGAGTGGAAAACATCGTGAGGAAACCGGAATGTCGTAGAACCTAAAAAGCTCGAATATAATGTGTCGAGTACACGAATTAAAATCCTTTCACCACACTTGGTTCGAAAGAATCAGTGACACGATAAGAAGAAGTCAACGTCAATTTCTTGCATGGTAGTCGATGTTTATGGTTACCACTTGTGTAAGTATTCGATTTGTAAGCGCGCTTGGTCGGCGCGTTTACATGGAAGAGTAGCTGGACCGAGTAAATGTACCGAGTACTTGTAAAATGAAAAAGTACTTGTGGCAAATACTTTTTCATTTTTCAACTAACTTTAATAATCTGTTTCTTTTTTTCTTCTTTTTATCGTGACTGGTTCTTTCAAACCAAGTGAAAGGATTTTAAGATCTGTTTCTCTGAAATTAAGCAACGAAATTGTTTTTGTTATTGTAAATAGAGTTCTGCAACGAGAAAGAAATGAGCTGGTTATTAAGAGGTAGACTACTGTCAATGACATTCTCGCTCGCACATTTTGTAGTGATCATACTAGTATTTTATAGAAGAAATATGTGTATGTTTGTAACGAATAAATTCGAAAACGACTGAACAGATTTTAAAAATTACTCCACCATTCGAAAGCAACTTATGTACTGAATAACATAAGCTATATTTTTCACAAGCGACTTGCCCTAGCTTCAGTGTACTTATGTAAGAAAAACAGGAGGTGAAAAATGTTAACTCACTGACTTTGAATTTTTAAACGGAAGTCAAAGTTTGCTTCACTGTTTTTCGGACCCACTAGGTAAGCAAACTTTGTGTAAGGAAATCTTGTTTGATTCGAATTTGTATTTTCATAGCGTGCATGTACTTTTTGTGTACGAATTTGAAATTACATGACTCAAAATTCTATCCATGCCATCAAGACTTCTGTGGTTACTTTCGTCTTACGACTTGCTTTCCAGTAACTAACCCACTTGCCTTAGCTCACTCGCTATCCAGCAACTAACCTCCTCACTTACCCGAGTAAATGCAGCACAGTGGTTCTGTTGCCGTGTCACAGACACATTTGCCTGCGTATGCTTTGTTAGTCATGTGATATGGAAATCAGAATGATTTGTATACTTACCGATAAATATACATTTTATATGATCATAATACCTATGTATATTATTATAGGCACTTGGAGATTTGTCATCGTGCGTAGGTAGTCAATACTTTATGTTATGTGCGTTATTTACGTACACGTAGAGGCTAAAGTCACGTGTCTTTAGTTTTGTATGTATACTCTGGTGTATACTTCCGCATACATAAAATACCAATTGATATTATGCATAGGTTTTATGACTCATTTATTAAAGCTGTCAAGATGGTTTAGGTGCTGGGCAAGCCTATTCCATATTCTATATTTACGTACACGTAGAGGCTAAAGTCGCGTGTCTTTAGTTTTATATGCATACACTGGTGTATACTTCCGCATACATAAAATACCAATTGATATTATGCATAGGTTTTATGACTCATTTATTAAAGCTGTCAAGATGGTTTAGGTGCTGGGCAAGCCTATTCCATCTTGTTCCAGAGACTATAGCGTCCCGCAAATAGGGCTTGAGTATACACCAGCACCCTTGATGCTGTATAAATCATCTACAATAGATGCAAAGGGCTGTTTACTTACTTTTAGTCATCATCACCAGTCTGAAGAAGTCCACTTTTGGACATAGGCCTTATAATAGAAGACAAACGTTTTCAAAGCTTTAGTTATTTAAGTATTGATAAGATTTTTATTATGTCCCAAAAGTTAGGAGCCGAGCGGGATTTGAACCCACGACCTTCCCCTTGGTACGGGGCTGCGCTAACCGCTGCGCCATCGGATCCTAATCACACTCGACGAATAACTCCTAAGGACTGTTCGGCACTAACGCGACCGTCTTAGGAAAATCTTAGGGATTTCCCTAAGTGTAGTAAACACTGTAAAATCAATAAAAAAGCAGCCAAGTGCGAGTCGGACTCGCCCATGAAGGGTTCCGTAGCATCAAGTAACATAATATAAAGGTTTTTGTAATTCGTCGAAAGGTAAATTGCGGTTTACGATTTATGACGTATAAAAAAAACCACTGACTAGATCTCTTTCAAACCAAATATCGTTGAAAGTTTGCATATTAATGTACAACATATATTTTTTTTAGTTTTATCATTCTCTTATTTTAGAAGTTAGAGGGGGGGACCAACTTTTTTCCACTTTGGAAGTGTCTCTCACGCAAACTATTCAGTTTAGAAAAAAACGATATTAGAAACCTCAACATCATTTTTGAAGACCTATTCATAGATACCCCACACGTATGGGTTTGATGAAAAAACATTTTTTTGGGTTTCAGTAACAAGTATGGGGACCCCCAAAATTTATAGTTTTTTTTCTATTTTTGTGTAAAAACCTTAATGCGGTTTACAAAATACATCTACTCGCCAAGTTTCATCAGTGTAGCTCTTACGGTTTCGGAGAAAAATGGCTAACATACGGACGGAGAGACAGACAGACAGACAGACATGACGAATCTACAGGGTGTCCCGTAAATAATGGATCAAACGTAACGGGTAGGTAGCTTACCTCATTTCCAACAACTAATTTGAACAGTAAAAAAAAAACCGATAAGGTAACCAAGATATTTTTTTTTTCGATTTTTACTATTTTCTGTACCAGCATTCAGTGTTTTTGATGCTGTTGCTGCAAATGGTATCATATTTAGGTGTGATTTTTGTCAAACATTTTTGAATAGTTTACTAATGTTATAAGATACCGTTTTTTTAAATAACTATTTATTTGCCTTAGAAAAAAAATCTTGAATTGAAAAGTTTTGTTTTTACGATGAAAAGACCAGAATTGGAAAAATTCTCCTGTAAAAAAAATGTATGACAACAAAGTGTACCATTATTTTAAAAACTTGTAAGATCACTAAGGTTTGCAAATTGGTATAAAACTTACGTCTAGTCCTTGCGGTTACAAAGATATTGCTATGAATCTGACAGAGGTGCCAAATTACGAAATAAAATAAAATTTGAAAAAGTGTGCACAATTCAACTATTTTCTTAAAAATGTTTAGGTAGCTCAGCGTATGAAAAGAATTAGGAAGTTAATTAAAAAAAAAATACAAATAAATCGTTTATTTTGTTTTTACAGTAAATGTTCAAACTGACGTCCCTCTACGTGAATGCAAAGTCTGCACCTCCTAATAAAGGAAGCTCTTATCCGACGGACAAAATGGCTGTTGTTTATTTCTGATACAGCAGATTGGATGCGCTGACGTAATTCTTCTTCCGACGTTATTTGTTGTTTGTAAACTTTGTCTTTTAAACATCCCCAATAAAAAAAATCTAAGGGATTTAAATCCGGAGATCGCGGAGGCCACAAAATTGGTCCTAATCGGCCGATCCATCTGTCAGGGTAAGTTTCATTAGGAGGTGTAGACTTTGCATTCACGTAGAGGGACGTCAGTTTGAACATTTACTGTAAAAACAAAATAAACGATTTATTTGTATTTTTTTTTTATTAACCTCCTAATTCTTTTCATACGCTGAGCTACCTAAACATTTTTAAGAAAATAGTTGAATTGTGCACACTTTTTCAAATTTTATTTTATTTCGTAATTTGGCACCTCTGTCAGATTCATAGCAATATCTTTGTAACCGCAAGAACTAGACGTAAGTTTTATACCAATTTGCAAACCTTAGTGATCTTACAAGTTTTTAAAATAATGGTACACTTTGTTGTCATAATTTTTTTTTACAGGAGAATTTTTCCAATTCTGGTCTTTTCATCGTAAAAACAAAACTTTTCAATTCAAGATTTTTTTTCTAAGGCAAATAAATAGTTATTTAAAAAAACGGTATCTTATAACATTAGTAAACTATTCTAAAATGTTTGACAAAAATCACACCTAAATATGATACCATTTGCAGCAACAGCATCAAAAACACTGAATGCTGGTACAGAAAATAGTAAAAATCGAAAAAAAAATATATCTTGGTTACCTTATCGGTTTTTTTTTACTGTTCAAATTAGTTGTTGGAAATGAGGTAAGCTACCTACCCGTTACGTTTGATCCATTATTTACGGGACACCCTGTATAAGGGTTCCGTTTTTGCCATTTGGCTACGGAACCCTAAAAAGTAGGTATTGATACATTTGTTCTATGGGCCGTCCAGGGTATCCTCAGTAAAAGGTACTTATCATACCGTCCGATTAAACTGACATTCCTCATTTCCCCTTATAACTTCAAGCCTAAGTATAGGTACCTCACACACCCTGAATACATTCTAGATACGAATCGTCTGCACGGGATTTCCGATCGAAACTGAAAACACTCGAACGCAGAAATAATACCCTAAGGGCGCTTGTACACGCTAAGAAAAAACGCCGGGCCTACCCAAGAATTCGTGTCGTAACAAGAAAATTACTGTGTACACGGCTCGCAGCGGTGCACGAAAAAAATCTTACAAGAATTTTGTCTTTTCCACACACGAAAACGCAACAACGTTCGCCGCGTCGTGTCTTGCGCAGATAAGATTTTTTTCGTGCACCGCTGCGAGCAGTGTACACAGTTATTTTCTAGTTACGACAAGAATTCTTGGGTAGACCCGGCATTTTTTCTTAGCGTGTACAAGCGCCCTACGGGCGCTTGTATACGCTAAGAAAATTTGCCGTTCCTGCGCCAGACAAGACAAATTCATCGTGTAGACGACAAGAATTTTGTCTTTTCCACACACGAAAACTTTTCTTGTCTTCCGCAGACAAGACCAATCGAAATGTGTACACGACAAGATTTTTTTCTTGCAGTCGTCAGTCGGGCGTAGGGTGCGCAAGTAATAACAAGTGTGTTAATCAGTGTGAGTTTCGTTTATTTATATAAATGTTAACTACAAAGCAAAAAAGAATGATAATTGCATATTATTATTATAACAAAATAAAAAAGGAAACTAAAAACAAGAGACTTTACTGGGTTCATCCAATTATACAAGAGAAAAATGAGTTTGGTGGGTTCATTACCCTTTACCGTGTCATGCGACAACATGAGGAAAAATTTGTGGATTATTTTCGCATGAAAATGTCTACGTTTGACAAGCTTTTGACAAGTATAGAAAGTAATATACGACATGAAAATACCAAAATGCGAGAAAGTATTCCTCCATACATTAGATTGGCCGTAACATTAAGGTAAGTAATTTTTTTAAGCATATTGATTTGAACGTTGTACAATAGTAAATGTCTTTTCAAAGACATTTACTATTGTACAACGTTCAAATCAATATGCTGAATATAGTCTGTTGAATTTGGAAACATGTAACACTTCAGTGTTACATGTTTCCAAATTCAACAGACTCCAAATTTTCATATTCTTTAGAATAGTCAAAGTGATATTCATCTGTATGCGATGTTTCCACACTACTAATAGTTTCGATGTCAAAGTCAATGGATGTAGATTTTTGAGTACTGTAACTTGGTCGAATCGAGTATGATGGGCCGGATACGTTAAATGACGACGTAGAAGGCTGCGTTGTTTTGTAATACTCAGTACTCCATTGATGCTGAACATCACTTCCCTTTCGTTGTTGCGTAGCACGCACAAGTTTTAAAACTTCAAACTGGAAATCCACCATTTCCTCATCACTGAACTTATCAACACTCGGAGCTATACTTTTAAAAAATGACATGGCACGGCTCTCTTCTTCTTTGGTAACAGTTTTTATAAATTCTGCCATATTTTTGTCTACCTCGCTAACATCCTGTTTCTTTTTTTTCGCGATAGGTGTATGTTCTACAGGACTTTCTTCCACGTTTGTTGTTTCGGGTATATTTGACTCAGTGTCTCGGCGTGTTACAATTTTTGACAAAAATAACATTTCGTCGTAAAAATCACATTTACGAATCTTCTTAGCACCTGATCCCGATTTCATTTCTTTAAGTTTTCTGTGGCATTTCATCCACCTATCTCGCAAACTTGTCCATTTTTTTGCTGTAGACTTTGCTGAAACAAAAATCGAACTACCGTAAGAAAGTACCATCTATTGCAAGTAGACATAAACTTCATATAAAAAAGAAAATGACCTCATTGTAAGACATTGTTACATTTTTTTACAGATACATGGCAACTGGAGATGCCTTCGCACGTCTTCATTTCGATTTTCGAATCGGAATAAAAACAGTAGCGAACATTGTACGTGAAGTTACTCATCATATTTGGTCAGAATTATCTACAGTTTATATGCGAATGCCAACACAAGAAGATTGGTTGAATATAGCACAGGGATATGAAATAAATGCCAATTTTCCACAATGTCTTGGAGCACTGGACGGGAAACATATTAGAATAATTAAACCTGAAGAAAGTGGATCAATGTTTTTAAATTATAAACATTTCTTTTCTATTGTTCTCATGGCTATTGTGGATTCTAACTACAATTACATTTTTATTGAGGTAGGGTCGTATGGTAAAGAATGTGATTCAAATGTTTTCAAAGAAACACAGTTTTGGAAAAAACTTGTTGACAATACGTTAAACATACCATCCCCATGCTCTTTAATAAATACTAACTATGTATTACCATATGTTTTTGTAGCTGATGAAGCTTTCGCACTTAATGCTAACGTACTTCGACCCTACGGCGGTAACGAACTCACAAAAGAACAAAAAATATTCAATTATCGCTTGACAAGGGCAAGAAGATACGTCGAGTGTGCATTTGGCATAATGGCCAACAAATGGAGAATTCTGCACCGATCTTTAAACGTAAGTCTCGATTTAACAGTTGCTATTGTAAAAACTACTTGCGTTTTACAAAATTTTATTCATACAGAAGAAGGTCACGTTGAGCCTTTAATCAATCGAGACCGATTAAATAGTCGATTCCGTTTAGAAGGCAATAATCTGACAGCAGACGAAATTCGTCAAAAATATACTGATTATTTTTCCTCTGACGAAGGATCATTGCCATGGCAAGATAAATACACATAAAAAATAAGTTATACTACGACGGTTACATCCTTTAGATTAATTTTAACACTATGTAGTTTCACTTCTCAATGTACTAGGCATCACATAATTTTCAGAGCTGTAAAATAAAAACATTAATACCTACAAGCCCTACCATCTATATCTATCTCGCTCACGCGGCCCGCGCCAAGCTCATTCCTTTTTTATGTGCGGGCATCGCTACATCTAAAATTTCAATAATAGTGTTTTTCGTCAGAAATTTCAACGAAAAAGCTTGTAGAATAGGTAAACGTAAACGCAGTGACGATTATATATTAAGGAAGAAGATAAAACGTCTAGAAAAACGTTTACGAGGATCCACATCGTCTACGGAAGATGAAGGTTAGTTAGTTACTATGATTTTTAAAGACTTCATGAATATTTATTTGTAGAACGTTACCTATTACGTATTAATAGGTGTCTTTTAAATATATTACGTTAAAATATAGATTTTCAATAAATCTTTAAGTTTACCCTCATTTTGTCTTCTATGTTATTTTTCTGGTTATCGTGCATTTCGTGTAGACTGGCACTGATAACACCTGGGTAGCCTGCTTTTATGAATCGAAAACATTGGTATCACGTTGTTTTCTTTCGAACCGCTACGCAGCGCACTGCACATCTAATTACGCTGTGCATTGAGTGAAATTCACTGATATTATCCTCATGTTATACTCCAAGACGTGATCTTGGCTGATAACACTGACTGCAATTGACTGACAATATTCCTGCGTTATACTCCAGGACGTGATCTTGGCTGATAACACTGACTGCAAGTGACTGATAATATTCCTGCGTTATACTCCATGACGTGATCATGGCTGATAACGCCCAGTCTCGTGTCGTCACGTGATGACGACCAATGACGTTAAAATATGAACAACTGCATACTGCAGATTGAGTATTCTGCGTTATGGCTTGTATGAAAGTACGTTTTTTCGTAACTTTCACAGTACGACCGGTACTATACCAGGTCCTCAACGCCGGATGACTCCTCGCAAATGAGATTTATCGGACAATCTCTTACAATCCAGTATTGTAGTACTTGACGGTACAGAGAATGCCATAACTTCCGCGGACGTGCATGGGACCCATGACTCCGTTGCCAGTACGTCTTTGGGCCAGCCTTCAAAGCAGAAATCGCTAAACGATGGGGTAGGATTCCGGTGGATGATATGACCAAGGAAGCCAAAGAGTCACTAGTAAAAAAGACTAATACCGGAAAATTTTTGCCTAAAGCCAAAACTCAACTTATAGATTGCAAACCGTGAGTAATCGTAGACAGCTGTCTTCTCAAAACCAACTAGGGTTGGGGATTGTAGACCTTGCCAACATGGCATCTTTTCTCATAGATGAAGAAGCCAGGCTTTCCGATCTGGCTTACTTGACTGAAAATGAAGATCTATCTTCATTTTCAAAACACGCAGACTCGAAGGAGACAGTAACGTTGTCTCTTGACAAGAAATTAAATACTGCAGTAGTCAACGTTTAAAGAGATGCTTACCTTTTTGGCACTAACCTGGGAGACAAAAGGCTACAAAACAGCAGAAAAATCCAGCCTCAAAAACAAAAAACTTACAGACTTACAGACAGGGTGGGCCGAAGACCTGATACCAGGCTCAACAAGGGTATCCGTCTTAGCAGGGGAGGAGACCACCGCCCGCAGAGCACCGAGCTCCACCTGCGTCCAAACCAGTTCCAGGAACCGCAAGCCCCATCAGAAGTACTTGCGGACAGATTCTGTTACCCTGTGCTTTTTTATTTTTATGGGAAGTTACAACTATAGCTCCCGGTATAGTAATATGATAATGGATTTGAAATCCAAGTTATTAAGCCGATTCTATAAAACTTTGAGCCTTGCAGCTATATTTGGTCAAAAGTTGATTATCCTCTGGTTCTGTCATAGAATCAAGGAAGTGCCTACTCATGCTCAATTTATAATTATTATGAAGAATATTGATTACGCCGCAGCCGCAGTACGCGGTGGTTCTATTTTATTTATTTTAAACCTCAGTATTGTCAATAAATACGCACTACTTATTCATCTGCATATACACAGATAATACTCGTAGAATACTCTATCAATTAAAAAAGCTGCATAATAATATGTCCAGAATTGGGTTTTATTGCCTTGCAAAGAAAACAAATATATTCCAAGTTTTTAGGTTTTAAATTAGAACTCATGTAACATGAGCTTAAACTTACACGATTAGAAACGCTTAATGAACGAAAAGCTGATTTCTTAACAAGGTTTTTTTCTCACAGAATATAAAAGAGAAGAGAAGAGTGGTTAGAGAGGCGATCATTCGCCGTTTGTATGGGAAGTGGGAACAGCTTTCACAAGCCCACTTTTCTACTATTTTATCTAAAATGTACATAAGTAATTATGTAAAATCATGTCTGATTCACGGCATGTACATAATTCTTTAATTTGTGACTACCATCATATTCATATGCAACTGAATGTATAAGCTCAAGTTTGGGCGACACTGGCTATTTCAATAATTATTCTGTAATCTGCGTTTTCTTCCAATAACTTATCGAATGCAGAAATCTTTGCTTCATAACGAAGGCTATTTCTTAGGTATTGCCAGTGCTGCGAGCCATGGAAGCTACATATTTACGCTATTTCTCAAAAAATCGATTAAAATGGTAGAACGACACAGAATAAATTTGAAAGCATTGATGACAAAAATCGACATGTTCGCTACTAGACTAAACTTTAGTGCCATATGTTTTTTTAGAAACAAGATCCTTCTGGTTTTCGTCCTGATGCGTTGTACTCTTGACTGGAGTATACTGACATTTCAGTTTTGAAAGCATTTCCACCTTTTTTAGTTAATTTAAACATTTTAACGAAAAATTCTAGTCAAATCATTGATTCGACTACATGGAATAATGAATATTCCATACTGATCTAATAATCAGCCATGGTGTCCATCTGTTTAAACTTTTATCTCAAAGCAGATAAGGTAACTTGGAGCAGCTATGCATTATTCTTGTCACCTTTCAGGATCCTGCACTCTCTCTGGAAGCGTCTTACCCTGGTGTTGTCGCTGTTATCGAGTAAGCGTACTCAAGACAGCCATTATCAACAAACGATAATGATATTATTTTTAGCTGACAGTTATAATTGTGTCTGGAAATAGGTACTGCATTAGATATCAAACTAACTTTTTTGAAAGTTATATTCCAAAGGTCATTGGTTTTTTAGTCAATGAATATGCATCCGGGGCGAAGTATTCTACTTTAAGTAGGTGACGTTCTGCCCTTGCTTTGAT
Source organism: Thera obeliscata (assembly GCA_947578465.1). Lineage (NCBI taxonomy): Eukaryota > Metazoa > Arthropoda > Insecta > Lepidoptera > Geometridae > Thera > Thera obeliscata. The sequence goes on from OX387915.1 coordinate 2,848,592, forward strand.
ATTAGGTAAACTCATAAGTCAGGATGACAGGCTGTTTAAATTCATGAAAGGGTTTTTAGGAAAAAACAATGTTTCGCAAAAAAAAAATAATAATAATAATTGGAATCCGAGCCTTGTAGTCGACCATCTTTCAAACTTCTATCCGAAGGAGGGTCAGCCTTTAGACATTCTTACGAAAAAGATGGTGGCTCTCCTCGCATTCGCAACTGCACAACGAACGTAGACGCTTTCAATAATTCGTTTAAGTATCTAATATAGAAGTAGGGGGTCGAGGATGGAAATTTGTATGAACGATTTGATCAAAACTTCAGCTCCTAATCGACTGCCACCCACTTTGATCATACCCTTCTTTTTTTTCACAGACAGGCTATTTCTTGCAACAAACAAACCCTTCCTTAACGCTAGTGCTTCAACAATAATTTAATAAATAAAACGGATTTTGTCCGATAGTGGTTTCGATACCATCGTTTATTCCACACACAGGACAAGGCATGCGTCCTCATCGGCGGCTAAGCGCGAAGGGATCTCAATCGACATTATAAAGCTTGGTTAGAAAACTAATTGCGTGTCGTGAGAGTTTACAGTCGACCAATAATAAACAATGAAAGCAATGTATTTGCCGAGGCAATTGGTAATTCTATTAGGTACTTCATTATTTTATTGTGCTTTATCTAATGATGCGCTGGAAGTTATGTCTCTCTGTTGAAAGAACTTTATTTAGTTGTTTAATTAAACAGTCTTATTCACTGAAATTTTATTGTCACTTACATCGTTTTATCGCTAAACATCTACATAGTGTTAAAATTAATCTAAAGGATGTAACCGTCGTAGTATAATTGGTGGTTAAACAAACTTACCAAGTGACGTTTGTCCATAATTATACAAGACGGTTACATCCGAAAGATTATAAAGTCCCACCCGAACCCGAATATACCCTGACTTACGTACGATATAAGTGTCTCTGAAGAAATGAGCTTGGCGCGGGCCGCGTGAGCGAGATAGATATAGATGGTAGGGCTTGTAGGTATTAATGTTTTTATTTTACAGCTCTGAAAATTATGTGATGCCTAGTACATTGAGAAGTGAAACTACATAGTGTTAAAATTAATCTTTCGGATGTAACCGTCTTGTATAATTATGGACAAACGTCACTTGGTAAGTTTGTTTAACCACCAATTCTAAAACTAAAACCCGACTACTAAATTTTATTCCAAAAAGTGTGAAACAAGGAAGTTGTTCTTCCTATTCTGCCATATTGTTTAAATAAACGATTACATGTCATATTTTTTTTCATGTTTATACGTAAGTATTTTATTATAACTATTAGTCATTATCGTTTTTAGCAAAGCCGTGGTCGTATGCTACTTATCGCTATTGAACTTATGATTGCTTGCAACTTAAATCTTTTATTGTAGATGTATTTAATGTGGGTAACGACAATGATTAATATTTATAATAATATATAGCTTTATAGAATATACCTAATAATCAGAATTTTTGAAAATTGTAAAAAGATAGTAATATGTTGTAGGTACTTACCATATTCATTTTTTTTGACAATTGTCATTTCGTCGAAGTCTTTGTTTAAGTTAATAAATATGTCTCTCCATGCTTCGTATGTGAGTCTTTTATCTTTATATATCTCTAAAGTTTTGTCCCACAATACCGGTCGTCCTTCTACTAAAGTTATAAGTAACTCATCAGCCATTTTGTACTCTACGCTGCAATACACATCCACACCAAACGCACAACAAAAACTACCGGCGTTCTTGTATCTACGAAATTGAATTTTTATCTAATTTTTATTTAGTTTTTATCCGCTAGAGGATAAAGTAAATTTGAATTGAGAATATCGTGTTCAATAAGTTTGTGAATACACAACCTATTTACTTCTACCTCCATGGTGCCGAACTTATCATACAACCTTTTTTATTTTGTTAAAAACTCGCACTCGTAACCTTCTTGGTGTATTTGTGAATTCAAAACACCATTAAACCTATTTACTTCTACCTGCATGGTGCCGAATTTATCATACAACCTTTTTAAATTTGTTAATAACTCATACTCGGAACCTTCTTGGTGTGTTACTTTTAGTCGCGCCATGTTCTTTTTTGCATTAGTCATTTCCTCGCTGAGGTGGGATGAAAAGTTACGTGTTGCACTCGAGTGCAAAGATGGTTAAACTTTAGAATCCTGCGCTTGCTCAGTCATCAAAATTGAGCACGCGGTTAAAAAGCAGCTTTGCACTCTTGTATAACAAATAACTATTGCCACTACAATGCTGAATTATCCCCGAATAACATTATACCTACCTAGTTCGATCAAATTAAACCTACAGGAAATCAGTCTCTTTCACCAATAACTCTGCGTCTGTAGTTCAGTAGTTCTGTGGTTTTATTTTCTTTAGTTGTGTTTTTTGAGCCAAATAAAAAAGTTATCTATCTATCTAGATCATAGGGTACGTAAAAAAGTGGCTCAAATACTTTGTCGGAGACCGATATACAAAATTCAAACAAAAAGTAGAAAACATACATAAGTTAAATTAAAATGAATCAGTGTGTCAGAATAATAATCAATTCAGAATAATAATTCTTAAAGAAAATAGAACATAATTTATATGAAATCTTTAACGCTATAAAAACATTGATACAACATTGTAGATATCATTAGTAGGTAGTTACTTCATCACACACATCTACCTAGTAACTTCATTCACAATCTGACTTCACACACTTTTGGCAGGGTTTTAAACACACATCACACACCCAATAAAGTCTGGTCTACCACTTTCTAGCGCTAAGTTTGACACACATCTTCAGCCCACTGAAGATGAAAGCCCACGAGGTGTCTAGCATGCGGCTGAGGTGTCCAGCCTTGAAGAATTAAAAGTTCTCATTAGTGATGACTGCCCAGTTCTTTATGCGTAGGAGTTGCCTACGAGCGGTTTGTCCCCAACGCTGCTGGAGGCATTGGAGTCGTCTGTGCTGTAGGAAATGGTAAATACTCTTTAGATGATAATAAGACAGATCATTAATTACCGATGCTGTTACAGCCATCACATTTCTGTCTTATTTAATAATCCGGTGGATTTTATTTCGTATTCGTAAATAGTAGCTCGTATCTCGAAATAGCCTAGCAAGAATTATAGAACAGTAGCAAGCAGAAGCAAGCATAACATTGACCTCTTGACATTTGACAGTTTGAGATGTCAGTTTTGACAGTTGAAATATAAGATCTATGCACACAAATGTAGATATACATACATAGACGCAAACATGTATCATAGAAATCTGCTTCTTCTTTTTTCGTGAAAATAAAATAAGATCGGCCAAAAACTACCTGGCTGGGCTGGCTCAACCCTACTACACCGCCCCCCGCCGCTCCGCAACAACGTTCGCCGCGTCGTGTCTAGCGCAGATAAGATTTTTTTCGTGCACCGCTGCGAGCCGTGTACACAGTAATTTTCTTGTTACGACACGAATTCTTGGGTAGGCCCGGCGTTTTTTCTTAGCGTGTACAAGCGCCCTAACTTTGGTACTTTACCATAATATTCGAGTTTTACCCTTAAAGTTGGGAATTTATCCCCTAATGTCGGATTTCCTGAAGATACGTTTTGGGCTTTTGGTGAAGTGTTTGATTTCTAAAGCTGAGTTGGATTATTAATATAAGTAAATATTTTGTAAGGAAATAAATTTTAACCCGTAATGCGTTAACGAGACTCAATTGACCCATCCTTGGCCAAAAAATATAAGCTAATAGGAGGTACTTATTACACCCATGATATTTTACTAACCGTGCTTAATCGAAACCAATCTATATACGCGTAATGTGTGTGTCTGTTTGTTTTGTTTTTACAGCTACAACCCCACACCAAAACCCATAAAAACCCGATTCAAACCCAAAACCTGACCAATCGATCAGTTTTATCGAAATTGGTTTTATAAAAAAAAAACTAGACTGTCACCGCTTGGCACTATGTTTTTGAAAAAAAATCTTTTGACAGTGACATTTCTTTAGTTTGTAGGTAAGTCACCCCGGTGGGCCCATTTGTAAAACGTAATACTTAATTAGAATCTCGAGTATAGTAGGTTAAGTACCTACTTTATATTTTATTAGAAGTTTATACGCACCCCGCGTATATTTGATTGCCTCGTCAAGTTAATAAATAAAGCGATTTTTATCTTATTTAATTAAAACTTCTTAGTTTTTAACCGAAAACCATTTTACATAATTATACAAAACCATAGTAATCAAGACTTTACGTTCGTAGTTTTTCATTTATGTAGGTTTTTGGTTAAAGAAATTTCAACCCTAACACGTATGAATACGATACGTTTTAAGAAAATCCATCTGGAGTTCATTAAATTGAACCTCACAAATAAATAATATTCATTGGTTACTTTTATTAATTTAATTAAAAACTATGATTTTTAATTTTACCGAATCAAGGTGTTAGAATGTTAATGTTACTGTTTTTCTAATTCATTATCATAATGTTACTATTTTTTAATGTATTATTATCATCATTATTAGCATGAAGAAGTCTTCAGCTGAACATAGGTATCCCCTATAGATTTCCAGTAAGGACTATTCCTAAGCCCTCCCTATACACCAACTTCCCGCGATCTTAACAATGACGTCGGTCCATCGGCTGGAGGGACGTTCTACGTTACGTCTTCTGGTTCGTGGTCACTATTTTAAGAACTTTTATACCCTAACTTCTTTTATTTCACGTTTAATGCAATAAAAATGATGTACACAACTAATTTCCCAATGACAACATTGGCAACAAATTCCAAATAAAAATCGATCAACGAAAAATTCCTAAGTAACTGCCAAGATCGTTAGTTTTCGGCAATCTTCGGTAGCTTTCGGCGTAAACAATATTTTGGCATGTTTACGGTTTTGGCACGAGCTATAGTAACTATTACTTTTAATCTACCGTCTGGGCGAGAAACGTTTCTGCAATTTCTGTTTCCAATTTCAAAATGGGTTTGAGATAATGTACCTACTTGTGTAGCCAATAATGGTAATTTCAAATTACAAGTAAAAAACAGTAATTTCAAATGTCGAACTAAATGTGGCATGTCATAATAGCCATAATTTAGTCAGGTTTTCTAGTTAGTCTTAAACGTGGCAACGAATAATGTTATTTAGGCGGCTACATATTGGTCGAGGAGATTTTGAGAGAGACTTGACTCAAGATGAAGAAGAAGAAGTAAGGTTTTTTAAGAAAAGTTCCTTTCTATAAATTGTTATTTTCCATGAATAAAGTTACATTAGAGCAATTTCTTTTTTTTGACAAGCTGAACAAAAAGATGAATATAATTTTTATGTTACGTATATTATTATCCTTAGATTGATAAATTCTCCTTATCATTCATTTTCAAACTACCTACATTACTTTTCTGTAGTCTAATTAGGTATAGTAGGCCTACCCCAAGCTCTGTCTGGCTTTGTCTCTGGCTTTTGTTTTGAGTCTGTGTGAGTGTTGACTAAACAAATTCATCGAAACGTCACACACACAGTATAATAGGATGGTGAGCACTCACACAGACACAAAACCAGAGCCAGAGACAGAGCTAGGCAGAGCTTGTGGTAGGCTAACAGGTACAGTTTAATCACTTGTTCAAGTGTTCAAATAATCCCTTTAAGTGAGAAATTAATGTGAACATGAGAAAATGAACTAAGTAAAAATATTGCTTTAATCACTAAATTATGCGAGCTATTAACAGTTATAAAACCTACTGAATATTCATAGGAACTTATTTATAATAACTGCCATTTTATAAAGTATTTATGGAGACTTGTGATTGTCACGTTAACCTATGCATAACTAATTAATACCACATAGTAATAAATAAGTAATATAGCTTTCAGACGAGTCATCATTATCAGCCTTTAGAAGTCCACTGCTGGACATAGGCCTCCCCTACACATTTCCAGGAAGAACGAGTCTGAGCCCTTTCCATCCATCGACTTCCCGTGATCTTAACAATGTCGTCGTTCCGTCTGGTGGTGCCCTACATTTCGTCTTCCGGTTCGTGGTCACCATTCGAGAACCTTTATTCCCCAACGGTTGTCGGTTCTTTGAGCTATATGACCTGCACATTGCCACTTCAACTTACTAATTCTACGAGCTATGTCGGTGACCTTGGTTCTTCTACGGATATCCTCATTTCTTATTCTATCACGACGAATTTGGACGAGTATTTCGATCAAATTGTACTTTATTCATATTTATAGATCTTTTTCTGTTACTGGTTCTTTCGAACCAAGTGTGGTGAAAAAAATTTAAGCGTGCTTCAAAGAGGCTCCTTTCGTGCACTTGACGCATGTTTTCAAATTTTTTATGAACGACATGCCGGCAAACAATAATTTGGCAAACGTTTGTTGGATTTAGTTTTTCGGCCTTTCAATAGGTAATCTAATAATAGTTAACTAGCAAAACGTACATAAAAAAACTAAAATCTTTACTCACCTGGCCTTCGTTGTCCAAAATTGCGTGTAAACATCAATTTGATCAGCCCTTCAAGCATCACTTTCTCTTACCTGTGTTTACTCTAAGAAAAAAAAACTCCAGCACCTGAGATTTTAACAAAGGGAAGTTTTTACCATCATTGTCTGTTAACCCTTTCGGCGGAAGTCACGGGGTCGATTAGACACCTGCGTATAGAAAGTGAAGGGTTATCATGTCTTAGTGATTTATACACGGTGTTGGGCGCAATTATTTAGTGTGTGAAATTGATAGTGGGAATCTTTGAAAGCTTTTGTGTTTTGAGCTTCCGTGTAACCTTTAGAAAATTATGAAGATGCATTTTAGCTTTAAGAACGCTGGTGGCCTAGTGGTAGCGGTCCCGCCTTCCGATCCTAAGGTCGTGGGTTCAAATCCAGTCATGGCAAATTTTGGGCAGTAGAAGTAGAAGGATAACATTGTGAGGAAACCGGCATGTCGTAGAACCTAAAAAGTTCGGCAAAAATCCTGAAAGAATCGGTGACACTATAAGAGAGAGAGCTTTAAGTGAATGAATCGCGTCTAATTTTATTCATATGTACTTAGGTAGGTACTACCGTCATCAGCCTAAACAGTTCCACAGTTGGACATCTTTATCTGCCTCTACAACGTGTATCAAAATATGTGTACTATCCTGAAGGGGGGTGAATTTCCACCCCCCGGGGAACAACTTTTGTTCAACGACTTTTCGAACTTCGATTGGTATCTCTGAAAAAAACTGCTTATATTAATAGTAGTAGACCTACAGAGGTAGTAGGTCAAGGGGTCAAGGGGTTACAAGGATAGGGTTGTCAATTTATTTAGACATTATGAAATTAAATATTTTTGTATGGGAAACTGAAAATAGGAATTTTTAATTATCTCCCCCCCACAACTGATCACCATTGTGGTCTGAAACCCCCCACCTTCGCATAGTACACATATTTAGATACACCTTGTATATTTGATGCTGGTCATAGTCATGTTCCCCACTTGCTAGGCCCATCTGATGTTAAGTGGTAACCATCGCCATTAAGAAAACATCGTCTCGTAAGTCACGCACATTAGAAACGTGCCCTACAATGCACTGCTTTGCGTCTATCAACTTAAGGCATTAGGTGTTCAGCCTCACGTGCCAGTAATTTCACTGGCTCCCACACCTTTCAAATCGAAACACAGCAATGATGCTTCACGGCAAAAATAGGCATGGTGGTGGGTCTTTCGGACGAGTCCTTCACATAGAGCTACTTTCAAAAACTACTCAAGATACGTCATGATGCTTTCGCTAGTTGCCTCTTACGATATTCATGGGTGGTGAATGGTAGGTAAGTACTATAAGATTGTTTTTATGTTGAAAAACACTACTTTATAATAGCGATAAGACCGCCCATTGTACATTTGTATGTTTTAAATTATTGTTACTTGTTTTATCATTGTTAGTTTTAAGGTGTGCAATAAAGAATTTTCTATTCTACTTTATATCTCGTTAGTGCAGTGAAGTTAAATCATGCAAGGTTTCCTACAAAAGCAATTTAATTGCTCCAATTATATTTTTTACCATAAAAAATTGACATTCTCTAATGGCTTTAAGTTAATTTTTCTGTTTCTGTTTTGAAAGTGACACAAATGCATATTCATTTTGCATGTGAATTGAATTAAAAATAACTAATTAACCATTCTCTAAGCCACATGTGGTCTAAAAATAGTGTTACATGCAAATTTATTCATTTTCCAATGCAAAATATCGACTGAGACACGGCAGTTTATGACTGTTATTGCACATTTCTAAACTAGTAAAAACCTGTGACTTTGCCAGTACTATTAGTTGCAAAAAAGACAACTTAACTTTGTACCAATGTGGTTAGCCTAAAATAGCCGAAAATGCAATTAACATTTTACTTTTACGGCTACGTCAAAATTTTGAAGTGTTGGATAATAAATCCCACTCGAGATATATACTTACCTTACTTATATAAACAGAGTCATACTTATCTTTTCGGCTACGTCAAAGTTTTGAAGTAATTAAATTCAATATCTTTTTTCAGAAAAGATCCAATTTGTTAGTAGCACAATCTTAAAAAACGAATGTTAGTAAATGTTGAAAGTGTTGGCTACTAAATCCCATACAATGTAATACTTTACCGACAGAGTCATACTTCAATTCAATATAGACGTAACAAATAAAGAACGATAAAAAGTCATACAATCTTATTACGGGGAAATATTCGCAGGCATATTAAATAGACTACTCTTAGCTCGGCAACAATAATGAGAAATCGTTTTTTAGTAACCATTGTGACATACCGGCACCTGAGTATGTTTGAATGAAGCATTGTAGATGTGACTACATGATTTATATTTGCATACGATTCTATGAGTTCGTTAGCGTCTGAAGGGTGAATTGTTGGGTCGTACAGACCCACGTGGTGATGAAGGGTTAGGTATTTGATTTGTGAGAAAGTTGTTTTAGATTGAGTTTCTGCGGAACTAATAAAATCAAATGAATCAGAAGTTAAAAACAACAATAACTGGCTTTTTTTTATGAATAGTTTTTGTCTGTCATTCGGACTGCTCAACATTTTTACAAAATAATAATATAGTGATTGCATTATGTAGCTCGTGTTTGAAACTTGTCCTCTATATTTCCGTCTCTATCCCATGTCTCATAATGTTTTCAATAAATATAAGAATTCAGTCTTTTAACTGAGTATTCAGTATATTTATTGGCTTATTATTTTTCCCATAACTCTGGTAGAATTCTGGGAAAAATAATAAGGCAGTCAATAAACCTCGGTATGTTTTGTTTGTTTTATTTTAAGATTTTTGATTATTTGTATGTAAGTATACTTAATATTTCGTGTTTCCGAGCTGTACTATTACTTAAATGTTATTATGTATTGTGTACGTTATTATAGATTTAGAATAAGTTGTCTAAAATAAAGCTTTAATTATTATTATTTAATGTTATCTCCCCATGGGTGCCAGACGGACGGCGGTCTCGTGGTCGACCTAGAAAGCGTTGGCGGGACGATCAGGACGCCTTCCAAAAGAAATGGTGGGAGGCGGCCCAGAATAGGGGGAACTGGAAGTCTTTGGGGGAGGCCTTTGGCCCAACAGTGGGACAATGTAGGATGAAAAAAAAAATGTTATCTACCAAGAAAAGATTGGCGGGAGACCGCTAAGGATCGGAACGAGTGGAAGGTTTTGGGGGAGACCTTTGCTCAGCAGTGGAACAATGTAGGCTGAAAAAAAAATGTTATCTACCAAGAGCTTGTTTTTTTAATGTTCAAACATCACGGGCCAATAAATCACTCGAAAAATCAATAACCGTACTGATCCCATCGACCCCATCAACCCAACGTCCTAAATCATTGTGCTATTCAAAATGAAATTTGCATCGGAATAGGTACATCATTTGCATATTGGGTTACCGGTAAGTTTTTGCATAACAAAATGAACTATTGTTGAAAAATTGTACCTGGATTATGGTATCAACAGGGTGATGCGATTTGAACTGTTTTGCAACTGTTTGGTTTTGAACTAAACAGTTCACGATAAGAACAAAACTACTAACTAGAAAACTACTAGGGCGTTTTAAAAGTTTTAAAGGGTCGGCAACACGCTTGGTGATGTCTCTGGTATTGCAGGTGTCCATAGGCTACGGTAACCACTTCCCATCAGGTGGGCCGTATGCTTGTTTGTCAACTTAGTTGTATAAAAAAAAAATACTAAACAGTTGTTATAATAAATTGAGGAATAGTCCATAATCAAGTTAGATAAAACGTTTATTAGAGCGTAGAAAGTTTTACATTTTAATCTTACACTACTCCAGACAAAAGCTATCCGCCATTGCGGTTTCACACACGCAAGAACGAGTGAAGCATGAATCAACTCATTCTTCGTTCAGGGTTTACCACAGACTAACTAACACTATTTCCAATAGTGTTTTAGTAGTCTTCTTCTTTTCGTGTCAATAGTTCTTTCGAAACAGTGTGGTGAAAGGACTTTAAGTGCTTCTCAGAGAGGCTCCTTTCGTGCACTTGACACGTTTTCGAACTTTTTAGGTTTTACGACAAGCCGGTTTCCTCACGATGTTTTCCTTCACCGTTTGAGAGTACTGGCATAGTGCACATTCATTTTTCGACAGAATTACTCATTGGTACACGACTAATTAGTAGTAGTAGAGCTCTTTGTGAAGGGTGCCAATACCAACCAAGGTACCACTCAACATTTGGTTCGAAAAAAATATTGCACAGATTTTACCAGTTTTCGTCAATCAATAGTTGATTCCAGAATTCCAGAATAAAAAAAAGAAAACGCGGAATTAGACGACTCAATAAATAAATCCACACCACTTTCGAGCTTTTCTAGCCCCAAAATAAGCAGAGCTAGTACTAAAAGTATCAGTTAGACATACTTTGGTCGCAAATAATTGCGCCACCTACATTAACCTGTATTTTAGAAGACGTTTCAATGTGATCCTTGTGATTCTGAATAAATACCGTTATGAACATAGGATGAAGGTGCGAGTGAATACTAATAAAAAAAAATCGTATCACAATAAACTATATAAAAAAAACCTAAATCGTTAGTTCTGGCGACTTGAAACACTATTTTTTTGGTTGGGTTGAAGTTTGTATTAAAAAAATTACGCGAATAAAGTCGCGGGGAATTTGCTAGTTTAAAATAAATACTTCCGTCAAACTTGAATTCGTCATAAACATAAAAGAAACCTTACCCACGTATTTTTTTAACTAGCACGTGAATTGACATGTGATTGAAGTTTTACCCCAAATTTATTTCCCCCAAACCACCCCTGACCAATAATGAGGGGTCATTGGCTACCGTGGGGGTTTTTATTGCGACATGTAGGTGGGTTTTTAACGATTATACCTAGGGGCGATTTGCTGGCAAGCTGCTTTTAACCGACATCAAATAAAAAAAGGAGGTTCTCAATTCAGTTGTTTTTTTTAATGTTTGTTATCGCATAACTTTCATATTTTTTATCTAAAAGGTTCAGAAGGGCAAGTCCCAGTTCACTTACAACATTTCGTCTAACAAATGTTGTTTTCGTGTGAGCAAGTGTCTGTTTGGAAAATTGATAAGAAAACAACTCGTTTCGATCGTCTCGTACCAAATAAATACACAACATCAAAATACAACACAATACAAAAAAAAACGACAATACCAAAAGAATATGACTGGGTCGACCAGAGACAATTGGCCTTAAGTTCACTGTTAATGAATTCCAAGTTATACAATAAGGCTGCTGTTCTAATCTTTATAACTTGCAACAAGTTTCTTCAGAACTCCACCTACCACATTCCAACGATTGTTTACAAAGAGCACTGCAGTAAGCCTACCACAAGCTCTGTCTGGCTCTGTCTCTGGCTCTGGTTTTGAGTCTGTGTGATTGCTGTCTAAATAAATCCTGCGTCGAAACGTCACACTCACAGATTAAACTGGTGACCACTCACACAGACTCAAAACCAGAGCCAGAGACAGAGCCAGACAGAGCTCGTGGTAGGCCTACAGTTATTAATGTTATAAATATTTATAAAACATAACACGTGGACGTGGGCCTCGACAATGCTTAGGCAGATCATAAAATACTTGGACTAGGGACGTGCCTGTTCTTACATCAGTAGATATTACGTTCATCACTGGCACTTATACCCGTATTTCGAAATAGTAGCCTACCACAAGCTCTGTCTGGCTCTGTCTCTGGCTCTGGTTTAGAGGCTGAGTGAATGCTCACCAGTGTATTATACTGTGTGTGTGACGTTTCGACGTGGGATTTATTTAGTCTACACTCACACAGACTTAAAACCAGAGCCAAAGACAAAGCTTGTGATAGGCCTTACAGTGCTTGAGCCTGAGTCGAGCCTCAAGAATTTTTGACACTTTTCAATAGAGAGCACTAACACAGACTCAAAACCAGAACCAGACAGAGTCTGTGGTGGGCCTACTAGAGGCCCGTCTTCCTATGCTAAGGTCATGAGTTGAAACGGTTCGTTCGCTCAAATGCAAACCTATAAATTGTAAAACAAACATCCTTCAAATTAACATAATATAAATGCTCGAAAGCCAAAATGCTTGAAACAAAAAATATGCTAACGCTCACCTCTAGAAATTATTCAAGCAATCTACGGCGACCGTAACTCAGTAAGTCACTGGTGCCAGATGTCTTCATTAGCTTAGAATAAATATTTGTCTGAGTTAAATCGTCATAATCATTACAACATAGCCTAAGATTAGCCTTTAGGTTTACTAACACAAATGGACCACAAAGCTATCAGCAGGGCTACCATGAGCTCCATATAGTTATGACTATGGCTGTCAAATTGTGTATAGATAGGCTGTGTGGGTCAGCCTATATAAACACAATTTGACAGCCAGCCATAGCATTTATTTTCTTCTTGGGTTTGAATGTGTTGACACTGTTGACACAATTTTGACAGCCATAACCATAACCGTATGAAGCTCATGGTAGACCAGCTGATCAATAAATAATAATAATAATCATCATCAGCCTTTTTATGCAAATGATAGACAAACGGGCTTACGGCCTACCTGATGGTAAGTGGTCACCGTCACCCATTAACACTAACAACACTGTCTGCTGGCGTTGCGTTGCCTATCCTGAAGGAACATTTTTTTAAGGCTGAAAAATTCCGAGATATAGATAAAGAATCACATGATTTACAAACCAAACACTTGCCGTGGAAATCAAACCTGCACCTCTTCCGCCGTTCTACCACAGTATGATTTAAAATTTCACTAACAACATAACACCACAAAAAATTACAAACACATTAAAATTACAAAAAAAAACTTGCGTGTCACTAAAAACTAACCTAAAATTAAAACTAAATACCACTCAATTAAATATAAAAAAACTATCATACCTATTTTCCGGTTCAAAATGGTCTAATTATCTCCAAAAAATTACTCGAAACGAGAAAAAAAACCTCAACCCTATAATTTGGAGCTTCGAAAAAATACTGTTGACCTCGCTAGGGTCACCCCACTACGGAAAGGTAGTTGCCGCCCATCGATTTTTGGCGAGAGGGGATGGTGCCACCCCTATGATAGTTAGGTGACAGCTGACGGTTTCTTAAAAGAATTTTACATTTTGGGGATATTGGTTCTGTTTTTATATTGGGGCTACCAATTGGTATCCTGTTGGAATCTTTTTTAAATACACAGGGCGTTACCAAACTGAGAACTAACGTATTAATAAAGGTAACATAATATAAGCAAACTTTTAGGCAAATAATTTTCAAAAAGTTAGAAAACACCATTATTTATGCACAATAATAATCAATACTACACAAAAAAAAACATTTGCAAAACTTCTTACATAAAAAAATACTTTCCTAAATTCCAAATTATGCCGGTGATTGTGTGTGTAACAGATAATAATTTTACTACTCAAACAGTTTATTTGTTCTTTTATTCAGTAATATTATTTGATAATTATAACCCAAAAATCTGAAAAATATAATTTTCAAAACCGTTTAGTTTTGGCAATAGGTATCATTTTATTCATATTCATTTTGTTTCAGATTTCGAACCGGGAACGAGCAGCGCCATCTGTTATCGACGCGGTGAGTGCGTGTTTACAGTTTAGTTCCGTGTTTTTCCACAATTCGCAGCGCCATCTAGAACCTTCTTAAACTAACTGGTCTCTTCAAGGATAACAAAACTTGGAAATTTTCATTCAACTTTATTTACATCTAGCGAGGCTTGTTGGACTAAAAACTTTTTTAAGCTTTTTCGAAAGTCTATGACTGCAAGTTTTTTTAGGAACCTAGGTATAATGAAATTTGATTTTATTATTGAGACTGTTCGAGTTGAGAAGATCGTAGTTTCGAGTCCCACCCGCTGGACCTTAAATTTGAATGGGACCTTAGTTAATTTATTTTCTGTGACGTACTAATATTTTTTGTCTGGCCTTTCAGCTCAGCTGGTAGGTATAATAGCTCTGCCTTCTGCGCCGTAGGTCGTGGGTTCGATCTCCACCGAGATCAAATATTTTTGTGGTGAACACAGATGTTTGATCTCTTTGACAGGTCTGGCAGTTATACTCGTATGGTATCCTAAGTATGAACTCCTAAAAAAAGATGTCTATGTATTAAATCAGCTATCTGGCTCCCATGGTACAAGCTCTGCTTAATATGGGGCTAGATATTGTTGTGTGGATTGTCCAGAATATTTTTTCTTTCTTTCTAAGAATAAAAACTTTATAAAAATAATTGTATTCGCGGCAGTTTGTACCTAGCTTTACAGCGTTATATAAACTGTGTGATATTTCTTACGTGACTTTCTTATAGGAGATAATAACAGTAATTCCGTCCTGCCATTGATAAATCTGATGTTTTCCCACACCATTGTGCGGTAATTTGATAAAAAACACAACAATTGATCATTTAGGAGCACCTGCCGTTCACCATGCTTTTTATGGTCATCGAAATACTATAGAGATTCTTCACAGTTTTAACAAAAGCGGTGTACGTTTTTGTGAAGACTAACGTAATATAACGGGGCCATCGAGATATAAGAACTACGTACTAGAGAAGACACCGTAAATTCCTACTTTGTCTCGTTCAACTGCGGCGATCGCGCCGCAATTTCGCCGCACCTCAGTCGCTCTCAAGCTCGCGCGTAAGTGCCGTGATTTACATGGTGCTTAAGACCTTTTTGCCGAGAATAAATTACGAAGAATAGGACAATTCAGTTATTTGACTTAGCTTCTCTAGTACGTAGTACTTATATCTCGATGAACGGGGCTAAGAATGCTCGACAATCGTATTGGAAGGAATCGACCTTATTCCGTATTTCGCGATCGGCAAAAAAGGAGAATTAACTTCTGAATTTGGTAAGTAGGTATTTATTATAAAATAAAATAATTAACGCTATAAATACCCGTGTTATAGATTCAATACGTGTTAAGATCGTGAAAGTTTAAAAAGTACTTACTATTTAGTAGGTATAAGTTTATGACGTTTCCTCAGGGAACTACGTCATAAACCTAAAACGATTTGAAATATTTTAATACAGGATAAACTTCCAGATTGGTTGTTTATAAATTTCATTAAAAAATTATTTAGCAGGTTGGTTTTTAAATAAAAATAAATTCGATTTCAAGAAAAAATCGATTTGATTCGAATTTAAAGTCAGATTTTCAAAATTTCATACTCGTTGTACATAAATTCACAGGCTGATGATGATGCTATTAGAAAAAGGGTAAAGGTACGGCCACATCTAGGTGATAAGCTAGGAATAGCGATATTTGACAGCGATACCTATCAAATATCGCAGCTTATCGCCTAGATGTAGCCGTACCTAGTACCTACAATACCTACATTGAAAAGGGACGCCAATAAAAGTGAATCTTATAGATATTAAGTGCCGTGTACATAATCTAAGTTTTTATGACCCTCTTAGCACAGGTCTAATGGCTTTAGATAGTTACTTAGGTCTTTTATAGGCTTGTAAAACATATTAATATTTCTTGTATACTAATGAGGCTCTAAATTTTAGCTAAAACATAGAATACATGAATTTATTTACAAAGAAACTTAAGCCCAACGTTTTTACAAAATGCGCAAAATACACAAGAAAAGTTGAGCTATCTGCAGACCGTGATAAGCGATCTAGAGATAGTTGAACTGATCCAAATCAGTGCTAGACGGAAGTGTTCCCAAGACGCGTGCGGCATTAAACTGATGAGAAAATTTATTTTTTAATCTGAAATGTTATATTTTCAGATTGGTCTCTAAAGGCCTGCGCACACCTATAGGCGATAGCGATCAGTGAAATGCTGTCAAATTTTACAGCGATTTTTGACAGCGTTTTACTGATCGCTATCGCCAGCGACCTAGGTATGCGCAGGCCTTTAGAAATTTCAAAAAAATCAATTTAGTAGTTTTGTTATAAAATTTATTTTTAAACGGTGCCGTAAACACAGCAACCGTGTGTCTGTAATAAGGCTAAAAGGATAACACTTATTTCCTTATAGGTACATACTTAAGTCTAGACAAATAAATAAATAATAAATATTCTGGACAATTCACACAACACTACCCAAACAAACAAAGACAAAGAAGTACTTAAGCTGTCTAACAGATCAAGTTTGCAGGAAAACAAGCAGGATTTCACGGAATCTGGTTCAGTCACGCTATGTGAAAACCACGGCAATCTATTGTCCATTGATAGTATTGGTCTTCAAGTCTTCAATTATACCTAGTAGTAGTAGTAAAAAACATGACTCATGCGGCGTTACCACGCTCTGAGGCGTTCCATTTAAGGCTTGAAGTGCAAGCGAGAGCGCGGAACGAGCGACAAAGAGGCACGCACGGCCTCCGCGTTCGGCAGCGTTCGACATCAGTCTCTCTCCTACTTGAGTGAGCGATGCGTCCGCGTGGACAGCTGTATGACGTTGTCACGTTTAACTATCGTCAGTAAACCGACTTTGTCGGCAAGTGATGAGGGATCCGAATAATTTCACTGCGTGATAGAATCAGAAATGAGGATATCCGTATAAGAACCAAGGTCACCGACATAGCTCTTAGAATTAGTAAGTTGAAGTGGCAATGGGCAGGTCATGTAGCTCGAAGAACTGACAACCGTTGGGGAATAAAGGTTCTTGAATGGCGACCACGAACCGGAAGATGAAGCGTAGGGCCACCAAATGGACCGACGACATTGTTAAGATCGCGGGAAGTCATGGAAAGGGCTCAGAATCGTTCTTCCTGGAAATGTGTAGGGGAATGTCCAGCAGTGGACTTCTTCAGGTTGATGATGACAATGATGAAATAGGCAATTGCATTAAAATCAGACTTTTAGTTAATCAGTCATCAGCTACACAGAATTCCAACAAATCGAGAATTGCAACAATTGCAACAATTCCGGTTCGCCGCCACTCGCAACAATAGGTATGACACACTGATGTCTATCTGACAGGACTGTCAAGCAAGGAAACCGTTGTAATTAGACCTAGAGAAATCTGAAAGTCTGTCTGTATGTTTGTACAAAGTCTAACGTTGCTGCAAAGTTATGAAAATATAGGTATCCGAGAGAAGTACACAGAACAAACATCTGGCTTTACAATCAAGCACACAATTGAATATTATAAATCAGTTCTTTTGTGGTTATAATGTGTTTTGTGCATTTTAAATAAATTAAAAATGGATGTCCACTCTATGGACACAGAAAGTCAAATAAATAAATATCATGGATAATCAACACAACACTATCTAGCCCCAAAGTAAGCAGAGCTTTGGATGGGAACCAGATACTTAGCTAATATTATTACTTATTATTATTTTTTTTGTAAATACATACTCACAATACAATGTAACACTCAGATAGAAAGTTTGTTCTCACAAACTTTTGCGTTCACCACACAAATATTTAATTTTGTTCTTGGCGGAGATCGAACTCGCGGCCTAAGGCTTAGAAGGCTAATATACCAACTGAGCCGTGAACCCCACTTAAATGTAGTTTTTTAGTCAAAGAAAGAGAATCCATGGGCCAAACCTAGTGGTCGCTGCATGATTGTAACTGAAGCCTATCAAACCCACGGATCTTTGTAAACTGGTCCTAAACAGATTAAGTGTCAGGCATAATCAAGTTATTTGAGTCGGCTTGCATTGCAGTTTCATACAACATTCCACAATCACAATATAGCAAACAGTAGACACACTACCCATCGTCCACCACTGGAAAGCGTTGGCGGCATTACTCTTCTTCTTCTTCGTCTTCTTCTTCTTAATGAATGGCATCTGTCCTTTTCGGATCAATTTTGCCAGTGTCGAGTAGTTTAATGAGAATGATAATATATTACATAGATAAAATACTTTTCCGTCGAGTCAGTCAAAGTCGAGTCGGCCCTACCCTAATAGTAAGAAAGATGGCCGTTTATTCCAAAACCATCTGAAACATTTTCGATCAAATCAGAATATCACATAGTACACTTTAATTCCAACTGCTAACACTTTGAGCTAAGACCTCAAGTAATGTTGGTTAAAATGCCACCGAAATTACACAACAGAACTCAAAATAACACAAGAAAAACAATTAAAATCAAAAAGCTATGTGACTTCCTAAAATGACAGAATACTCATATCATTTATTGCAATTCTTATGCGGAATGAGTACCTACCTATATCAGGGGAAGTCTGAAAGTAGCACCGGTGACAGAAAAATTGAGGTGCATGAAAGTAATAGATAGAAATCAAAGAACTGAAGTAATAATAAGATTATTTTAGTACAACTTTAGTTTAAGAAAGATTGGATGTGTCTGTTTTCTGGGTCTTTTGAGAGCACTGTTGTAGTGAACCTACTGTTTAATCATAATCTGTGATCATTGGAATGCTTTCAGTGTTACAGATTTAATTATTAAGACTAAGATAGCCTTATTAAATTACTGAGTTATCTGATAGCCGGAAAAACTATTGATTTATAAATGAAGATATCTTATAATTATAATTACTGTGAAGAATTTCCTACTGTCGATAATATCTGAATTAAATGCAATAGTTATATGAATATAAAAGTTTTTGCATTCCAAATGCTTTTCTATTTAAATTTATTAAAAAGTAGTAGGTTTAGTCTATGACTGGCCTCTCAGCTCAGTTGGTAGTAACTCTGCCTTCTGCGTTGTAGGTTGTGGGTTCGATCCCCACCGAGACCCTCCAATATTTGTGTTCACCACACAAATACTACGAGTATATTTCTGTGGTGAACACAGATGTTTGTTCTCTGTCTGGGTGTTATATTGTATTCTAAGTAGATATGTATGTATTTACAAAAAAAAGGTATTTAAGATTTATATCAGCTGTTTGGTTCCCATAGTACAAGCTCGGCTTAATTTGGGGCTAGATAGCGTTGTGTGGATTGTCTTAAACATTTATTTTTGTATAAACTAAGGCATAAGCCACCAATCTATCACCAATTTACTTGCAACCTTGGTTAGCAATGCAAAATGCCTTGCGGGCGGGCCTACATTGACAAGTTGAGTGACGGGCCTTGACTAAGCCTAAGCTTTAATTTAGCTTTCAGTCTATTAAAATACCAGAGACAATTGGGGTAAGAATTTAAACTGGTATTTGAAAGCTTGTTTGTTAAGATTTGGTAGGATAGTTGGTTCTCAGTTCTGATATCTAAAGCCTTGTGCACATCTAATCTTTCTGCGATGGTGATCAGTTAAACGACGTCAAATATGACAGCGATATTTGACAGTGTTTAACAGATCTCTAGCGCAGAATGCTTAATATGCGCGTTGCACTCTGAGTTCTTTGAGGATGCTTATTACGTATTACGGGGGGGGGGGGGGGGGGGAAGGTAGCTAGAGGTAGGTACATCCAAAAAATCGGTTGTCTGTAAAGTCGGTTTACTGACGATAGTTGAACGTGACAACGTCATAAGCCGCAATTATCGTTGCTATAAACCATTGACACCACATTCACTTTTCACTGCACTTCATACTTGAAGAAAAAATGCGGCTTACCACGCGGACGCATCGCTCACTCAAGTAGGAGAGAGACAGATGTCGAACGCTGCCGAACGCGGAGGCCGATTGTACCTCTTTGTCGCTTGTTCCGAGCTCTCGCTTGCAATTCAAGCCTTAAATAGAACGCCGCAGAGCGAGGTAACGCCGCATGAGTCATGTTTTATCGTGCGTGCAGCCGGCTCCATCAAATTATAAGACGTTGTCACGCCAAAAATACATTGAATACATGTTTATAGGTAGGTATCTACCCATATTGCAAGTATTAAGTGTTTTATGCGTGCCAGACTTCCAAATACATATTGCCTACATTTAGCACATTTTATAAATACAACTAGCTGATGGAACAAGCATAAGGCCCTCCTGATGTTAAGTGGCCTATAACAAAGCATTGCCTCGTAGGTCACGCACGTCAGGAAAGTGCCCTACGTTGCACTTTCCTATGTCCATCAACTTAAGGCATACAGATGTTTAGCCTCACGTGTCAGTAATTTCACCAGCAACCACACCCTTCAACCCGAAACACAGCAATGCTGCTTCACAGCAGCAATAGGCATGGTGGTAGTACTTTCCCGGATGAGCCACATACAAAGAGCTCTACTGCAACTAAAACTAAATGCCACAACAAATATCACAACAACAACATTTTACTGTAGATAATTGTTATAACAAGGAGCAATTAATTACAAGAACTTTACAAATAAGACCTTTGTTTCTACAAGGTAACTTTGTATAATTAAAGTAATGACTAACCTTTGTAATCGAATTTATTATAAAAGTCAAAAATCATAGCTAGTTAGTATAGGTATCTATATACAGGGTGGAATTTTGTAATGCCACCTGGAGGGAAAGTGCTCTTAATACTGCAGATAGAAAATTTTACTCAAAGGAAACATTCCTTTATTTTTGAATAAAAAGCAAACTGCATTCAAAGATTTTCGAAAATCCTCTTCTCCCACACCCGGGAATCGAACCGGCTAAAATCTGAAAAATTATACCTTGTACTTTTATTGCATCGATCGTTAGGGTCAATTATAAGGATGAAATCTCTCTAACAAACATGATAAATTAAATGAAAGAAAAACCAGGAAATCTTAAATTAATTTAATTATTTACAAAAAATGGTTAACTAACTAATTAGTTGCTTGAAATGGGCTCCATTCTCTTGGATACACAAATTTATTCTTTTAACGAATTCATTTCTTTAAAAGAATAAATTTCTTCCTTTCAAAATTATTTTTTTTTTAATTTCAAAAAATTATTTTATTTTTAATTTTAGAAATTGCTTTCTATTCAAAAATAAAGGAATGTTTCCTTTGAGTAAAATTTTCTGTCTGCAGTATTAAGAGTACTTTCCCTCTAGGTGGCATTACAAAATTCCACCCTGTATACCTACTAATTGCAAGAATCACTCTACGCATTTAAGCAAGCTAGTGAGATCACTTTAAAACATCTTATAAGTGACAATTGCAAGTATCACTCTAAGGTCCGTATTCCGAAACAGCGCTTGAGTCTGAGTCGAGCCTCAAGCATAGATTTTATGACAGTTCTCCATTGAAAAGTGTCAAAAATCTGTGCTTGAGGCTCGACTCAGACCTAAGCACTGTTTCGGAATACGGGCCTTAGGTCCGTATTCCGAAACAACGCTTGAGTCTGAGTTGAGCCCCAAGCATAGATTTTATGACAGTTCTCCATTGAAAAGTGTCAAAAATCGGTGCTTGAGGCTCGACTCAGACTTGAGCATTGTATCAGAATACGGGCCTTAAACGTCTTAATAGCTAGTGAGTATAGGCACCAGTTTTATTGACAATTGCAAGGATCACTCTAAAACGTCTTCAAGCTAATGAGTAGTTGTGAGCTCGTCTGGGGAGGTACCATCATGCCTGTTAATTCTGCGGTCAAGCAGCATTGCTGTGTTTCAGTATGAAGGGTGTGGTTGTTGGTGAAATTACAGACACAGGCCTCAATCAAATTGGTGGACGCATGGCAGTGAATCGTAGGGCACGTTCTTAACACGTGCCAACATGATGACATGGATAAAAATCCGTAGGATGGTGGGATAAAGCATGGCATTCGTGGAAAAAACCATATAAGAAAAGAGTAAATACAGGTGAGGCTGACAAACGAGAATGGGATAGAAAACGTGTTCTCCGACCCCACACAAAGTGGGATAAGGGCTAGAAAATGATAATGATGATGGTGATAAATAGATGTTAGTTTCTACGTTCCTAGGTGCATAAATCTATACTAATATTATCAAGCTGAAGAGTTTGATTGTTTGTTTGGTTGAACGTCTTTGTTTATTTGGTTGAACGTCTATTTATCGAGGAAGGTTATAGGCTATACAACATCACGTAAAGACTAATAGGAACAGAGCGTCAATGCAAAATATTGCAAAAATATTGCTTTTGAGAGCTTCCGTCGCGTGCGCTCCTTAACGCAAAAATGATGTATGACGGAATTCACCAAAGATTTTTATAATTTCCCAAGAGTTATTCGTCGAGTGTAGTAAGGATCCGATGGCGTAGCGGACAGCGCAGCCCCGTACCAAGGGGAAGGTCGCGGGTTCTAATCCCGCTCGGCTCTTAACTTTTGGAACATTATAAAAATCTTTGTGATTTACTTAAGTGTAGTAAGTATCTATAAAATCAATAAAAAGTTATGACGGAGTTGTTCTTTTTTCAAAATTTTAACTCATAAGTGGGATAATAATTATTATGTTACGTTTTCGCTAATTTCTGTAGCGTTTCTACTAGCGACCCGTGCGAAGCCGGGACAGGCCGCTAGTGTTAGTATAATTTCGTCCTACGCGACCGGCCGCTTTGAGCTAATCTGTCCGCGATTAGTTATAGTCTTGTTCATGAACTCCTACGCAGCTAGGTCTCTTCTAGGGCTTATAATTATAATGTGGAATGTGAAGGAAAACATCGTGAGGAAACAAATCATGATCATCAACACCAAACTACTTTAAGATTTAACTGATATTTTAAGAGACTCCTTGTGACTAGCCAAGAGCAGAGCCCTCGCTTATACACACAAGCCATGTGCTTACTTAGAACGAGGTATCCCAATCGATTTCACACTGAAATACCCATGCAGTATTGATGGACTACTCACACACACACACACACACAGCTCATTTGGTAGTAACTCTGCCTTCTGCGCTGTAGGTCGTGGGTTCAATCCCCACCCGCTATTTTTTGTTCAAACCCCAATGATTGTGTGGTGAACGTTTGTTCTCTGCCTGGGTGTATTATTTTATTCTATGTATTTACAAAGTTAAATAGTACATAATTATATGAGCTATCTGGCTCAATTTGGGGCTAGACAGTGACATGATAAGAGGAAGAAGCAGGCACATGAAACTTTACGTCTCAGTAATGAAAGTAGTCCATTGGCATGTCACATAGGGCACGTATTGGGTGAACGTGCTCTACCCTTACTAGGTCATGGAATTGCAAAATACAGAAGTAAACCACTCAACATCAGGTGAACCATTTGCTTGTCCATATCGTAATGTCGTAAAAAAAGTACTGCACAACATCAAGTGGCCTACCTGATGTAGAGCGGTAACTTGCTACTGCATGTTTCGTTGCCTTTTCTCAATAGTATTATCCTTTGTTTAATTATTATTAAGTGTTAATAATTATTTTCAATCAAGCGTTCCTAGAATTAAATTATAACCTTGTGTTCTAACCTTGAGAAGTGACTGACAGAGTCAACATAACCTAGGAATGTGATAATGTTAGATGCAAGACTGCATTTACATAGAAAAAAGGTTTTTTTCTGTACCAGTATTACGACCCGGGTTAATACCTAAGAGAACTATAGGTAATGGGGCTGGGTGGGCAGCACCTCTGGAAAGACTATGCAATGACAGGCAAATTAATGCGCTAAGTGAAAGGCATCCAAAAACTGGAAATAAAAGAAGAAAAAATAAAATAAAAAGACATGCTTTCATTCCGCATTCAACTTTTATGTTGCGGACAGCCAAGGAGTTGAATTCTTTGCTGGCGTCTGTCTTTTTATTTATTTTATTTATTCAGGGACAACAAACAGCTACAACATAAAAATAAACGAAATTAGCTTAAGAGTAGGTATTATTCTACCTACCTACTTGACTTGACTAATAATATTGCAGCCCACTGCGTTAAATTGATTAAATTGATATTCTCAAGTTAAATTGATTGAATTATTATAATTGCGCCATTTGAGGCATTAAAAATATAGAATACATTGAAATAAAGAATTGAAATGGAATTATTACATTTTATAGGTACAGAATTAGCATTAAAATTGGACAAAATTAAATGTTGAATTACACACTTCTTATATTTCCATTTTGAGCATGCGAAAATGTCAATATTTATAAAAGTCTTTCCGAACACCTACAACTTGGACGTTTTCAAGTCAAGAGTGAATAGGTATCTTCTAGGTAAGCGTGCTACACCGTCGACCGCATCATCACTTAAAA
Source organism: Thera obeliscata (assembly GCA_947578465.1). Classification (NCBI taxonomy): domain Eukaryota; kingdom Metazoa; phylum Arthropoda; class Insecta; order Lepidoptera; family Geometridae; genus Thera; species Thera obeliscata. The sequence continues at coordinate 2,873,075 of OX387915.1, forward strand.
GCAGGTGAGATTGCGGTCAAACGCAAGCCTATAAATTGTAAAAAAAGTCGTCGTCAGTGGCAAATACAGAGAGGCCTATTCCCAGTAGTGGGTGAAGACGGGCTGTGGATGATGATGATGACGAATACGGTTGCCAGTACGAGCCTGCCCATAATTGTCAAATAAGCTTGTGGTAGATTTCATAATTAAATAGGCAGCCAACTACCGTGTTCTACACCGAAGATGTCACACGCACGCAGATGTCTTCCTCCACATAATAGAGATTATATTTCTGTGTCCTGTAAATTTATTATCTTAACGCTTATGAGATTATCAACGCAATACTGAGATTTCATATTGAATATATTTTAATTCAATATGTTTAAATAAATCTTATAAGCAGACCTGCTCGTCTGCCACAGCTATTGCATAAAATAAAGATCTCTTTTACGAATTTATTACCACACATAACCCTTCCACACATGTATACTTAGTATGTCTTATGTTTGTGTGTTGTTTACGAAGAATTTTTTTAAAGTGTCAGCGCCGGTTGAAATTCGGCGGCAACCTGCTTTACGTGTAAATGTGGTCTAATGCAACTGGAATGGACCGACCATTTTAAATAGACTTTATTTGTTGTTAAATAAGGTTGATATTGCAATAAGTAGTTTTGAACATGTGCAAAACAGTCGTGACCTAGGTATTAAAGTAATGTCGTGTAGTGTTGCCAGCGAAAAGCTCCCTTTTAGTTATTTAGGTAAGTCTAAGTACCCGTGCAAAATTAAATGCTGCGCGGGAGTGTCTTTAAATTGGTTTAACCATAGTTTAAAATAAAAATAAAAATTTGAAATAAATTGATAATTTGATGCGAACTTCAGACGAATAGAATTTTGACACTAGTTCTTTCTAGCCAAGTGTGGTGAAAGGATTTTATGTGCGCTTTAAAGAGGCTCTTTAGAAAAAACAGAATGGTATATTACTAATTGTTCCTACAACAAAATACTTATAAATGAATATTAAAAAAATTGAGAAACCAACTTCGTGGCCAAACTGCTAAACCAACTTTAATAAAATTTCTGAAGAGGATGGGGAATCAAACTGAAAGTATACCATCCAGACAAAAAAAAATTATCGGTTCATAAATGACGATTTTAGCGATAGCAAACATAAAATAAAAATAAACACAACCGAATTGAGAACTCCTTTTTTAATTGAAGTCGGTTAAAAATGACATATTACAGAAAGGTTTTAGCAAATGTTCAATTCTATTTTATCTTACTAGAATCTTGTTTGCACTAACCCGCACCATTTATCTATTATTAGTAATCTAATAAGACAAAGACGTCCCACTTTCGTCATAAACCAGCTGCATTCTGATTCATAACGATTCATATGATTCATCATTACACAAAGACAATATTGACACGCTACAGAGCAAACAATATTTAACATGTTTTTGTCATGCAATATTGTAAACAAAGGGTTGAATAAATACATTCTTGAAATGTAGGTATATTCGAGCCCTACTTTCTAAAATTGAGCAAATAAGACAGCGGTGTGGTATAAAATGTTAGTCGCAACAGGCTCGCAACAAGCGTATACCTATTGTGAAATCTTCTTCTCCTTCCTGCCCTTATCCCACTTTAGGTATATGGATTCGGCACAACATGTCTTCCTTTTCCATGTCTCTCTGTAATAGCCCTTTCCCACCGGTGTGTGATATCGCGCACGGAGGCGGATCAGCTCGCACGACACACCATGGGAACGCTCTCGTGCGCTGAGGTGAGCGGTAGCACAGGAGCACTTTCTGTGTGCGTTGCCGTGCGTCGTCGTCGGCTGTGCGTGATGATCTGCAGAACCACGCACCGTAGGAAGGCAGCAGTCGCAACAGGCTCGCAACTAGTATTTTGTGCAATCTTCTTCTTCTTACTGCTTTTTTGAAAATTCAACCCCTAAAAGTATAGCGGAGGTGGAAGTTTGTATGAAAAAAGTTTTAACCGGAACGAATTGGCGTGATTCCACTAGTAATTCAACTTTATTCTTCAGATCAAAAACAGTCAAGAGTAATATTTTACGAGTTTATTTCATTTCACGCTGTATAATAAAGTTCAACTGTTAATTAGTGCTCTGAACTAGGGTCAAATTAGTTAAGCTGCCTTAAAATAAACACTTTATTGCAGATTAGGGTCAAAATAATCAACGTGATACCTACTTAGACTGACATAGCGTTGGTAAGTCAATATAAACTTGCCTTATAAACATCATCAGTTTATATACCAACTCAAGAGACGCGACTGTATTTGAACCCACGACTTTAGGATCGGAAGGCGGGGCCGCTACCACCAAGCCACCAGTGCTCTCATCACTGGTCTTTTGTGCAGTGATTGGTATTCCAACCAAACGTGACAGACTGCGAGCTTATCACCGCTGCTAAAATACTCACCTCTTTATTCATAGAGTCGCTAACTTTTTATCAGCTGGCTAAAAGTCTCTTTTCACTGTCATTTTCATGTCAAAAAATAAAGATGGCAACAGACTTATCTGTCTGCTAAGCTAAATAACTGGTAATTGAGCATTATGAATATGAGCGTAACTACGATGTGTTTTATTTGAGAGCACTGGCATCGCTCAAAGAGAAAATTCATCGGTGCTAGTCTAGATTCAAACCCACGATCAAAAGGCAGGATCACTCGCTAGGCCATAAAATAAATATCTTTCCAAAGACCAACTAACCCTAAAAGGACATGGGTTTTTCCTCCAGACTTGTACAGAACCCTAAAAAAAGCTATAAACTTGTACATACAAGACCTTCTACATCAGTGTACGATGAACACAAGAAATAGTAATTAGTAAACATGACTGTAAGCTTTATGATCTAAGCCGGTTTTACGTGGAAAACAGGTAGTTATAGTCACTACCCCTACCGGGAACCAATTGTACACCAGCTGACGTGCAATACCGTCTTTACCATAAGGGCACACGGGGCCCGTGCCCAGGGCCCCCATTCTCAGGGGGCCCCGAAGGACCGACAACTTCTCTAACACGTTCATTCTCAAAACATTTTTGTCGGGCACATTACATTTTTTTCACAATGCTACGCCATTATATCCTACTGTTTTTGATTACCTATAATAAATGGTTGTATTTAGTAAAAAATGTTATTTTATTTAGCTTTTATTACTTTCCAAAAGGGCCCAAAATTCTTGTGTGCCCAAGGGCCCCAGACTAGTCTAAGACGGTCTTGCTGACGTGGCTACGTCACCGTCTCGCAATCGCTATTCATGCTTCTTGAAGAATCCGCTAGGGGCGCTTTTGGTTTCTCCATACAAAATGGTGGCAGAGATGGGCGATACGATCGGCGATAGGCGTCAGGCACCGCACACGGCGTCAGGCACCGCACACCGGTTTTATACGATTGGTTCCCGGTAGGGGTACAGGTAGGCATTAGCTTACCTGCTTTATGTTTTCCGTGTAACTTAAGACCTGTGCGTCGTAAATGAAGGGGATTGTACCTAATTATAAGATTTAAATAAAATAAATATAAATATTGCGGACAATCCACACAACACTATCTAGCCCCAAACTAAGCAGAGCTTGTATTATGGAAACCAGATAGCTGATAGATAGATAGAAAATTCTTTATTGAACTAAAACAAAAAAAATTGCATTGTACATAGGCGAACTAATACATACGTATAATACGTACATAGAATACAATATAACACCCAGACAGAGAACAAACATCTAACCACACAAATGTTTGTTCTCGGTGGGGATCGAACCCACGACCTACGGCTATACGGATAGATTTAGTATTCTTCTTATCGTGTCACTGGTTCTTTCGAACCAAGTGTGGTGAAAGGATTTTAAGTGCGCCCCAAAGCAGCTCCTTTTGTGCACTTGATACTTGCACACATAGATACAGTATTCAAAAAAAATCGGTTGTCTGTAAAGTCGGTTTACTGTCGATAGTTGAACGTGACAACGTCATACAGCTGTCCACGCGGACGCATCGCTCACTCAAGTAGGAGAGAGATAGATGTCGAACGCTGCCGAACGCGGAGGTCGATTGTGCCTCTTTGTCGCTCGTTCCGCGCTCTCGCTTGCACTTCAAGCCTTAAATGGAACGCCTCAGAGCGAGGTAACGCCGCATGAGTCATGTTTTTTCGTGCGTGCAGCTGGCTCCATCGAATGCAGACGCAGCAGACGTTGTCACGTCAAAAATATTAGCTGAAATATGGTGCTTCTTAAACATTGAAAGAAACTTCTGAAAATCGCAAGGAAAGCTAAGGCTTAGTCAGCTTGTTGTTTTCCTTATCTTTACTGTGAATTAGGCTAACTAAGCTGAAGGGAGCAACTCAAGTTATGCCTCAGATACTAAAGCATCCCTTCTAGACTAGACAGTTCTAGACTATTTCTAGAATATCATCTTTACTATAATTTTGATTTTCTTTTAGTGGTCAGAAAAATGTCACAGCGAGCTACGGTGAATGTTTCACTCCGACCGGAAAACAGGCAAGAAAGTAAGCGCCGAGAACCTGCTTTCTACGTAAATACCCCGTATTTACATTTCTTGCGCTATGCGGAAACAAACCAAAGACAACATTTTTTACTTTTTAAATAATGCACGGCCAAGTGCGATCTACTATGTAACTCGCCCTTAGTATTCGTTCTCGCTAACTAAGTTTCCTAGATTTGCTACTCGATAGGTTGCCATGTTGTTAGTTTACTGTACGGTTGGTAAAAACCTCCCAACGTTAACGATTAAGTTTTTGAATAATTCGTTAAAAAACTGATTCATTGTAGTTATTTTTCTACTCGTATTTTTAGGGTTCCGTAGCCAAATGGCAAAAACGGAACCCTTATAGATTCGTCATGTCTGTCTGTCTGTCTGTCTGTCTGTCCGTCCGTATGTCACAGCCATTTTTCTCCGAAACTGTAAAAGCTAGACTGATGAAACTTGGCGAGTAGATGTATTCTGTGAACCGCATTAAGATTTTAACATAAAAATAAAAAAAAAACTATAAATTTGGGGGGTCCCCATACTTGAAACTGAAACTCAAAATTTTTTTTTTCATCGAACCCATACGTGTGGGGTATCTATGAATAGGTCTTCAAAAATGATGTTGAGGTTTCTAATATCGTTTTTTTCTAAACTGAATTGTTTGCGCGAGAGACACTTCCAAAGTGGAAAAAAGTTGGTCCCCCCCCCTCTAACTTCTAAAGTAAGAGAATGATAATACTAAAAAAAATATATGTTGTACATTACTATGTAAACTTCCAACGATTTTTGGTTTGAACGAGATCTAGTCAGTAGTTTTTTTTTTATGCGTCATAAACCGTAAACCGCAATTTACCTTTCGACGAACTACAAGAACCTTATTATGTTACATCAAGTAACATAATATAAAGGTTCTTGTAGTTCGTCGTGCTACGGAACCCTTCATGGGCGAGTCCGACTCACACTTGGCTGCTTTTTTTGCATCTGCTGTCATTTGAATGATAGTTAAAAACGTAGGTAATAAGCATATAAAAATTCAAAACTTAGACCAGAGCTTGGTCTACTTTTTGATCTTTGACTAAAGTTATTTTTGTTTTGCTTAGAATAGTGGTCGCGTGGAACTGGCATCTAGACGTTTCAAAGTGATTCTTGCAATCCTACTGAATAAACACAGTTTTTATTTAGTTTTTTTTTTAAGGCCACATTGATCTTATTTTCCGTGGCTTCAGTATAATTTTTCAAAGTTGTCTTAGCCATCTAGACAAGACAACAACAGGTGTCAATTGAACGTCAATAAAGAAGCGTCAAACTGGAGAGCACTGGTGGTCTTGTGGTAGCGGTCCCACCCCTTCCGATCCGAAGGTCGTAGTTTCAAATCCAGTCGTGTACCAATAAGTTTTTCTGTCGTAAAATGTATGTGCACTATGCCAGTACTCTCAAAACGTTGAAGGAAAACATCGTGAGGAAACCGGCGTGTCGTAGAACCTAAAAAAGTTTGAGCAACACGTGTCAAGGATCACGCAAAAAGAGCCCGCCAGCGGCCTACTTGCGGAAAAACCAGCCCGCTCATCAAGTGCTGATGATAAAAAATTGCCAACTGTCAAACTGACAGGTTGTTTCTACCAACGGTACATGCAATCAAGATCCGCGCCCAATTGAGTTATGACGACTGGCGAACGAGCCGGAATGCGGACGCTAGTGCTACCACCCTTAGCTCATAGTGATAGGCACATCAGAATCTGATCGACATTGATAGATTAATAGTCTCCTGATTTCTACCATACAAAAATACAGTATTTCCAGAATGTTATAATTTAGGAATTTTGACATGACGTCTTATAATTAGGTGAAGCCGGATGCACGTACGAAAAAACATGACTCATGCGGCGTTACCTCGCTCTGAGGTGTTCCATTTAAGACTTGAAGTGCAAGCGAGAGCGCGGAACGAGCGACAAAGAGGCACAATCGGACTCGGCAGTATTCGACATCTGTCTCTCTCCTACTTGAGTGAGCGATGCGTCCGCGTGGACAGCTGTATGACGTTGTCACGTTCAACTATCGTCAGTAAACCGACTTTATAGACAACCGATTTTTTTAAGACAAGAGTGAGTAAGTGGATTATGGCTAAACATGCTCCATCTTAGGCTGCATCCTCACTTTCCATCAGGTGTGATGGCAGCCAAATCTATATAAAAAAAATACAAATCTTTCCTCTTTATAATGTTAGCGTATTTATTTTATACCTAACCCGCGGCTTAGTCAGCTCCGCACGTATTGACCATGTCTTTCCTGTGGATTAGGCCGACTAAGCTGTCAGGATGGTATAGGTGCTGGGCAAGCCTATTCCATCTAAAGTCCTGTCCCAGGCACTATAGCGTCCCGTAATTAGGCATGAGTAATCACCAATTACCCCTGACGCTACATAGATCATCTAAAATAGATGCAAAGGCCTGTTTACTTTACATATTTATTTTATTAACAAAAGCTCTTCAATAGAGTATCCTTGACCAACAAAGTAATGGAACAAATACGCTGATAAATATAATTAAATTAATCTAAGCACAGTCATTATCCTGTCACAAATATTCAACGCAGCTAATCTGAGTGCAATTTGTTTATTTATCTACAAACTAATGACTAGTTAATATTAATCAGAGACCGGGCACAGATTAAACCGATTATATTGCTACTAGTAATGCTGGTACAGGCAGCGAAATATAAATTTATATCAGACAAAAAAAATCGGTTGTCTGTAAAGTTGGTTTACTGACGATAATTGAACGTGACAACGTAATAAGCCGCAATTATCGTTGCTATAAACAATTGGCACCACATTCACTTTTCACTGCACTTCATACTTGACGAAAACATGTAAATGTATAATTGTAGAGCAGCTGTCCACGCGGACGCATCGCTCACTCAAGTAGGAGAGAGACAGATGTCGAACGCTGCCAAACGCGGAGGCCGATAGTGCCTCGTTTGTCGCTCGTTGCGCGCTCTCGCTTGCACTTCAATCCTTAAATGGAACGCCTCAGAGCAAGGTAACGCCGCATGTGTCATGTTTTTTCATGCGTGCAGCCGTCTCCATCGAGTTAGAAGACGTTGTCACGTCAAAAAACATTGACTTGCCTCTTAACACAGTTGGTAGTAGCTCTGCCTTCTGCGCCTTAGATCGTGGGTTCGATCCCCGCCGAGAACAATTTGTGTGGTGAACGCAGACATTTGTTCTCTGTCTAGGTGTTATATTGTATTTTAAGTATATATTATTTATTAATTTATGTTAAATAGTTTTTTATGTTTTAGCAAAAGAAATGTATGAATATCAGCTATATGGTTCCCATAGTACAAGCTCTGCTTAATTTGGGGCTAGATAGTGTTGTGTGGAATGTCCACAATACTTATTTATTATTATAATTTATTTATTTAATTTCTACTGTCGTCGTTGACTGTCTGTATACAGGGTGTAAAATTGCTATCTTTAATGTTAATACCACGGCGAGGAGTGTACATGTACACTGCTCAGGTTTCAAAGTAAACAGAATATTTCAGAAATATTCTGTTATATCTGCTTTGTCACCTCATCTTTGTTTTATTTTTAATTGTAATATGAAATTTAATTTGTATTTAATTCAAATATCTGTTAGCTTAAGGTAATTTTGATCATTACTATTATTTTTGTCATTTTTTGTATTAATTAGTGGAAGTTGTCGCAATGTTGACCGATCTAATTAATTAAATAAATAATAATATTATTTTTGTAACTCTCAATGTCTTATTGGAACTTTACTTGTTCAAAATATTTTTGATCTGTGTTACTGTATCTATTAAATTAAGGAAACTGCAACACCACTATTGGGGCCATACAATAAACCTTTAAACCAATAAATTAAAATTAACTAAAGTCTAAGCTATGTGTACCCGGGTAATCCGGTTGTCACTATAGAACCGGCTTATGGCGCCCCCTGGTGGGACCCACGACAAACATGGACAATAAAATGCTAATACAAATCTGTTTTCATTAAATTCTAAAGTTGTTGCGTTCCTTATTACGTATGGCCTTAGACCAGTTCTGTTAATGGGTTCTCGGCTGTATTTACTCGAATAATATTACTTAGTAGAGGTAGGTATACTTTAATAATAAGGGCTTGGTATGAATACTTTGGGTTCGTATCTTAAGCGTGGCGCTGCGAGCGCGCGGCGAAAGCCAGAACTAAATTCATCCCCTTTCTCCAAGTGCTGCCACCCTTAGGATAAAACTTTCACTTTGTGAGCGGCAAAACTTCCTCTTAGTTCCGCTACTCGATACCAGGTGGCGCACATATAATCCGAAGCCCCTGGGTGTGCATGTGTGCGTGCGTGACAGAGTGAGACCGCAAGTGAAAATAAAAAAGGAGTAAAATAGACAGCAACATGTGCGTGTACAAAGGCGTGGTTACGTGCATGCACGCGATTTTTTTTATCGCAAATATGGCCGGAACCTTCACTCTTGGCATTAGATCGTAAAGTCGCAACTACATTAAACGCGTCGTACTTTAAATTCTAATAAATGGTAATAAGGTCCAAAATAGTTAGATTTGATTTTTGATTTGCGTTTTGTATTACAAGCATAGGCAAAATAATCGGCGTCACAGGCGTCGCGGCGTCACTAGACAGAGAAGAGATTATGTCAGGAGCGTCACGATAGAGCAGTGCTGTCCGATAACCGTTAGAATAGAAGAAGGGGGACGGGGAGTCGGCAAAAGTGGCCGCAAGAAAGAGATGTCGCGAAAAAATATCAGAAAAAAGCTGTTTTTAGTGAAGTTGCGCCGCGCGATAGAAATTACAGAAACATGGGCGCGGTTTGAAAAAAATGTCAGGGGCGCCTGCGCTCTTAGTAAAAAGCCGGTGCGGAAGTAAAGGGGGAAAGAGACGTTGTATTGGGCAGTATGTGACGAGTTGCAGTGATGTGGCGCCGCGGACGGTCGCCAGTGACGCCGGTTTACTAGACAATAACCGATAATTGTTGCGATAATATTGCGAATACCGTTGTACGCTACAAACTGGCTAGTGACGGGCGGACCATTCAAATTTGGAACGTGCAAGTGTAGTTTTTTTCTTAATTTCCATACAGGGTGTTCATTGCGATACCACTTGGTTCAATAGTTTTATAAACATCGGCAATTTCCCGCTTAAATAAATTCACATAACTGAAGTCTTCTATTTCGTTATCGATGTTTGCATTTAGAATTGGACAGTGAATGATACTGTTGACTCAGCTACTGTGAAAATTAACAGCTGCTCGACAAAATGGTATTATTTGTGTAAACTGTAAACATGAAGAGGAATGGACGTTTCAATGGCAGGTTGGTCAGTCAGGAGCAACATTTTTTTAAACAAACATTCCGTTAATAAATACAAAACTATTGACAGTGCAGGAAATAGGGACGTTTTGGAATGTAGAAAAGGTATAAGAGAAGTCAATAAAGGCCCACTGACATTCCTACTGTCAATACTGTCGTAAAAGTCATATAAAATTCACATTTTATCACACACTCGAGTTGGCTATCTGGGTGCGATAGCGTCAGGTGAGAAGCCGTTATCAAGACCTCTAAGTTTTTTCTTGATAAATATTAAACCTTTTTACCTAGCATTGCATAGTTTTAATGAATTGATAATAAAAAAATATAAACAGTCATAAAAAAATTAAATTGTCTAAGAATTTCAGTAAGATTTGTAATGTAAGAGACGTTTTATTAATTGTACCTATTGATTTATAAAAAGTTCAATGACACACGAAATAATTCATTAATACATACATTGTAAATAAACTTAAGAAAGGACCTATTAAAAATAAAAAATCAGCCCAAATGGTTGACAATTACAAAATATATATGGAGGTTGTTACAGGAATTATTAAAGAGTTAGTTTTAGTTATCCATTAAATTTACATTTTAGGTCCATATTAACTAGATACCTTAGATCCCTTCATACATAACTTATTTGAAAATAAACCACTTAAAAAATACACTTTCTTCATAAACAGTAAAATATGCATGAATAAAGTCGGCAGTAACTCGGTAGATAAGACAATATAAATTCAAGCTATCAGACTTGATAAATACGTACCTGCTCAACTGTATCCTGTCATAAATACGCAGGAAGTCGTATCTAAATCCTAATCGGTAAACTCTAGACAGGTTGGAGCTAGGTTACTGCAGTAACTGATACACGATGCGAGTAACTTATTTGCTAAAGAAAAAAAAACTACAAACAAAAATGAACAGTTGATAAATACTTCAAGCAAACATGTCACTGACAAGATCTGTTGGTATTTCTAATAAAAAAATACCTACAAACGATAAGAATCAAGAATATTTAAGTTTAAAAGGCCAAAATGTCTTAGATTTATGAAAACATCGTCATCGTTATGGACACTATGAACAGAATAGTTGTTTTATCGCCTGTATAACGCTTGGTTGTAAAATTTAATTTAAACGAACGGCTTTAATGGTCTTGGTTGGTCAACTTTCAAAAAACATCAACAGAAACACTAATTAAGTTTATGATTGAGAAATTGTAGGTCCCGACCCGATCGAGACCAATGGCCAATATAAATTAGCCGTAAATACACCTGTGTTTCCACTATCAACTACCTATACCCTCAATGTGTAAAATAAATTAACAAAAATTCTGGCCAGATAGAAAATCTCGTTCGTAAAACATCGTACAACTTTAAAACCAGTCGGTAAAACTGGATGTCGCCGTTATTAGCTGATGCCATCTTTGCTTCTGGCCAATAGAAATTTGTAAATTTAAATTTTTGTATTTCGAACGTGGGTTCTGGCGTAGGTGTGTAGTGTGTACTTACAGAACCAAATGTCATCTCTCTCAATGCAACGTTCACATTTAGTTTTATTTGTCGTACATGAGTGTTACTGCAGTAATAACTAAAAATATACCTACGGCCATTCATCTTTGAACATTTTCGTTATTTTGAGTAGTTTATTTCCGTAGAGATGTGTACAAAGTGATATACGATACGATATGGTTTCATCAATTATGCAACCTTTTTTAGTTGGTTCATGGGTATGACCAAAATTCAGTTACCTACACTAAAAAGATAGAAGAAATAGAAAGATAGAAGGCAAATAGAACAGTTTTCTAAAATGTTCTTAAAAAAATAGAGGATAGCTTCACATAGGTATCGTTTCTAGAACGATATCACTGCACGCACGCTATCATTCTTCATCATAGATCCTTTCGCATTTAATTATGCATTAGCATTACAGAAACGTGAGCATAAATATCGGGTAAATTAAACCCGAAGCGATTCAGTGAGCTGTGAAAACATGTCAATTAATAACACACGAAACTTGATCCAACTGTTCGCCATATGCCGCGGTATGAAGTATCCCATTAGGCTGAAATAAAAGAGAATGAAACAGAGCCTCTTTATTAAAATTTCAAGACACGCCACTTCTCATCCGCTTACAAAGTCTAACTCTATACCACTATTGCATCGCCGAGCGTTTCAAGAGGACACACATGCGTTGCGATGCCCCTGTCTATTGCCATGCGCGGCTAGCCCCATCTCGCAACACGCACGCTCTCTCGTCACGTCCCTAGTAGAGATAGGAGCTAGATTGGCGCGTCCTATTCAAAATAGGTACGTTAGTAATGGATGGTACGGTATCGGTGTATGTGTGCGTGTGGGAGCGTCCCCCACCCCCCGCGGCCGCCCCCGCGCCACCGACGCGGCCGAGCGAGCGGCGCACAACAACACAATCCGTTGGTTCGGAGCGCGGGCTATGCTCGCTTCGACCGCCTCGGTTGCGAAGCGTCTTCTTGTGACGACGATCAACGCGCGAACACGTATCGTCAATTGTTTTTTTTTCTTGCAACTCATACGAGTTCAGCGGGCTGTAGCGGTTTCGGGACACTTATAAGAATCAGGTTCCCAATAAGACTTCGAAGATGGTGACGACGGGAAATAAAGTGACAGCTTTTAGAAAAAAAAATCTTATGATTTCAAAGTAGACAAAAAATTACTTACTACGAATTAGTGACAAAAACTTGCTAAAGAACAAAAATAGAAAAGAAAACTTTTAAATCAATACCAACATTTATAAAAAAAATTTAACGTGGCAACATTGACTAGCAATTGAAAACGATACAAAAAATTAACACCCTGTATACTTTATCCAACCGTACGAAACAGTCCTGTGGCTCAGAAGACCGTTTAAAAAATATTCAGCAAAATAAATTAAATTTTTAATATTGTGTCAGGATACAAAAAGTGAGTGCATTTGTGAAAGAAAATGGAATTAAATGCACAAATTTGTGAGGAAGAAAGAACAAGAATAAAATTGAACCAGCATACACCTTAAAGTACCTGCAGCATTTAATGGTAAGCCTTTTATTATTCTTTAAATATCGTAAGTTATTATTATTAAAACAAAATAATTCATAAACATTTTACTTTCGATAAATTTATTTATCACAAGTAACATTGCCGTCGGAACTAAATATGTATACTTACCTACTCATGTATATATACTTAGTGGTTGAAGTAGCTTGAGAATTTTTTATTTTTTCTGAAGTATACTATCGGTTTACTTCTGTTTTTTTTTTTTCAAAATACCGCAGTTAAAGTGGCGTAATAAATATAAATCAATCTGACTCCTACAAAAAAAAACCTCAAGGTGTTCTTTTTTTGTACGGGTTTTTTGCTCCACCGCACCTGACAAAAAAGGTTATGCTGTTTTTATTACTAATATCTATGACATGTGCCTTCAACAATTCATTACCTCTTTGGTTATTTTCTATTTTGACTAAACTTTTACGCGGCAATTTTTTACTTTTAAAATCCGACTGAAAAAGTCAGCTGTTATTTTTTATTGTTAAACATTCAGATACATTTATTAGTAAACCAAGTAGGTATCGTTTTTTATTTGCACCAATAAAAAAAGTTGTAAATGTTTTATCAACCCACTTGGCAACAGTCGAATGTTGATAAAAGTCAGTCACATGTTTTTATCTTGTTACTACAGCCCCTATCACGAGGAACAAATAACGTAAAAAATAACCTTTACTTTGTGTCACAAAAACGTAATTTTTTTTAAAACAGCTTGTACATCTCGAATAAGCTTACATTGGAAATAAAATTTGATAAATAACTAAAACTTTATATAATTATTTATGGATCACAAAATATTTTTTATTTTTTTTGTGGTTAAAAAAATACATTTTTTTACGCAAAGAAATTGCAATTATATTTTTTTTACAAAATGACCAAAATACACTTAAAGCAGTTAAGCTATCTGCAAACCGTTACAAATGATCTTAAAAGAGATCTCAATTGATCCAAATAAATTAAAAACGAAAAATAAAATTATTTTTCGTAATAATTTATTGCTGACAGATTTTTCACACTCTGTCATCTAGCCCCACACCGCATACAAAAAAACTTACCAAAATATGAAATATATTTAAGTTTTTGTGATTCTTAAATCTACAGATTGAAAAACAGTGTTTTCAACAATGTTTGCATTTAAATAATTCACACCTACAATTTTTTTTCTAATATTTTGATACAAAAGATTTCAACGCGTGTTCAAAAAAGGTAAACCAATGTGTTAAAAATATGTTTTGATATTATTGTATCATCCTTATTCTTTGGGCTACGTTAATAATTTCGTAAAAACCTCACTTATGGCTGTTCAAATCTGAAAATTAATCCATGTACTTGGGTATTTTTCTTTTGAGAAATGTAACGTGCATAATGGCAATGCTCTCAAACGGTGGAGGAAAACATCAATAGGAAACGCATAAGTCCTAATTTTTTTTTATGCAACTTGTTGATCCATATGGCCCACCTGATGCTAAATGGTAACCATCGCCTATAACAAAGCATTCGTCATCAAAGCTTGAAAATGTCCACTGTAGGACATAGCCTTCTGATGGACTTTGATTCTTATTCTGTTAGAGTCAGTCAGTTATTCAGGACTTTGATTCTTATACTGTTAGATTTGACTCATCTAGTCGTTTTTGCGTGATTTATTGACCATTTATAAGTGTTCATTTTCCTGTCAGCAATGATGCAATATTGTGACTGTGTTACAAACAGTGAAGGAAAACATCGCTTAATCCTTAATTGTGATGTGCGCCAGGCTTAAAAAATGAAATGAGCAAGTTGGTAGTGTAGCTTGGTGTTTGTCGTATAAAATTTGTGATAAAAGCATAAAGCCCACCTGAAGTTAAGCGGTAACCATTGTCTATAACAAAGTATTGTCTCTGTAGTCACGCACGTTGGAAACGTGACCTAAGACGCACTGCCCTACGTCTATCAACTTGAGGCATTCAGATTTTCAGCGTGCCAGTAATTTCATGGCTAAAACACACCTTCGTAAAAATGATGAATAAAGCGATTACGAACATAAAAAAACAACAACCGAATTGAGAACCTCTTTTTCGGTCGGTTAAGTCGGTTAAGTCGGTTAATTAGGTATTGTACGAACTTCTAGGTGGCAGATAGTCTAGTACTTATATATACCTAGTTCTCATAACATAAATTCAGCTTTATAACCAACACATCACGCCAAACTCACTCACCAAATAATTAATGTCACGAATACTTTGGCCGGCAGCCATTTTGAATGCAATTAAAAGTATTTTATCACCGTTTTACGAGCTAAAATGTTTGTTTGTAATTGTAAGTACTATCTTACTTGATTTAGCGTTTTGTTGTGGTGCAATAAGGACTTGACGTTGTCTGCACTGTAATCCTCAGGCACGGTTGACATCCAGCTCTTTTATTACCTAAGTACATATCTAAATAGATAGAAAATTCATTATTGCACTAAAATAATAAAAAAAATTAGAAACCGGCTTCATAACCAAACTTCTGATTATATATTTATGTATTATAAACGTCCGATTTTCATGAAATGGAACTAATCTGGAAGTATAACCTTCGTTTATCATAAGTTTATAACATGGGAAGTATAAATCGGTATACAGGGTGTAATCGTTAAGTGTGCACAGGCGATTATTCCGTAACTATTGCAGATATCAAAAAATTTTAAACTGATATCGAAAGTACTTTACCTAATGAGTAAAATGACATTACTAACTTTTTTAAAATAAAACGAGAAATATCCAAAAAAATTACATTAATCACTCCCATACATTTAGTATGAGATAGTAGAAAGGTTTTAGTTTCCTTATTTTAAGTGGAATAGTACCTACTCATTTTACCCTTGTCATTTTATAATTATGTACGATATGAAGGTATTAATGAATTTCAAGTAGATACACGTGTAGATTAATTATCTTACCACTTCAAATTTATAATAAACCTTGTTTCAATATTGTATTGATTTGAACTAGCTGAAAAGCAACATAGGTACTAAATAAAAACAAAAAGAAAGATACTCTTTGGTGTTCGTTCTAAATTCAAATTCTTTATCGCGGGTTCTCGTTCCCGCCAATTTATTGTATTTTTCAATTTGAAAAACCTTTCTACTATCTCATACTAAATGTATGGGAGTGATTAATGTAATTTTTTTGGATATTTCTCGTTTTATTTTTAAAAAGTTATTAATGTCATTTTACTCATTAGGTAAAGTACTTTCGATATCAGTTTAAAGTTTCTTGATATCTGCAATAGTTACGGAATAATCGCCTGTGCACACTTAACGATTACACCCTGTATAATATGACGAGTTATGCAGTAACAAATATAGAAAAAATAATTTAACAAAACATGTTTGATTCGTTTTATATTTTAATGCTTATAAATGCACTTCTATGTCTAAAAGGCCAGTCAAGCTAAGTTTTGGAAAATCACTAGAAACAAGGCATACATTTTATAATTTTACCAGCTCTTCCACCCATAACCCATACCCCTCTGGCAGCCTTCATCAATGCATTCACTCCTCTCTTATCCATGTCATCTTTCACAAGTTCATACATCATCAGTTTTATTACTCATCATTTTATAATTTTACTAGCTAATAACATTTTTAAATTATTAGAAATAAAAACGTTTTAGACATCGCAAACAGGAAAAACCATTGAAATTACTGAAAATATCTTTACATCTATTTACGTAGACAGACAATTATTAACTTGAGTCATACCTTAATAAATCATAGTTAATTTGTGTTATTCAATAGAATAATATACCCCGAACTTGTGTCCCTTGTTTTGTCTACTAAATTAAAAAAAAATCTTATCTGAGCGTCGAAGAGGTCACGTATGGAATATGTAAAACATGCAAAAAAAAAACATGACAATGACCACAAATTTGTTTAAGGCGAAGACAACCGCCAATTTACTACTCGCTCACACATTTTAAAATCTTGAAAGTTGGTTTAAAATATTTAAAGAGTCAGCAACGCGCGCGTGATGCCTCTGGTGTTGCAAGCGTCCCTAGGCTACGGTAACCACTTTCCATCAGGCGGGCCATATGCTTTTCTGCTAACTTAGTTGTATAAAATGAAAAAAAAAAGTGCAAAACCACTGAACTTATTTCAACTTACAAGTTGACCTAACGTAAGAAAACGAGTTAGGATCGAAATGTTTTTTTACTAAAGTGTGTGTGAATTAAACACAAGATAGTCGCTCGGGACTTTCAAAAATAAGTTCAGTGTTTTTATATCTTTCAAAAAGTCAAAGTCTGCGAGCGAGAAGATGTTTGACGGTATTCTGCGTCTCAATATTGATAGAATTGTCCATAACATGAATTGAACAATGATGATGATTATTAAATATTATTATTGAAGTTTATTTAGCTGTAAAAAAGAGTGGGTGGAGGAAACAATGTGTGAAAACTGCATAGAATTGAAACTCCAAGGATACCACACAAAATGAATCTTTGACAGATTTTTACGAAGCCACTATGTCGCCGCACTTATCCGAAATAATTACCAGCCAGTAAAACAATTACAAGCTACTCCACAGTGTGTGAAGACCCGCTTATTTAATCAATGTGTCGTTCCCACCATGACTTATGGTGCCGAGACATGGACGCTCACGCAGGAGGCTGTGTATAGAATGAGAGCTTCACAGAGAGACATGGAGCGTGCCATGCTCGGCATCAAATTTATAGATCGAGTTCCGAACTCCGAAATCCGAAGACGAACAAAGGTCCAAGGCGTCGGAGATTGGATTACGGAGCTGTGGTGGAATTGGATGGAGTCTTTTGCCCAATAATGGGATGATTAGGGCTAATAGTAATAAAAATAATAGGTTTGTTTTAGACCGCGATCTCACCTGATGTAAAGATGTAAGCAATACGACTTTAGACTTAATTCACTCGTCATTATAAAAATGCACAAGAAACTATGACTGTGTTTCGCTTCTACAACGCTTGTATTCACTAACGTGGTATGGTAACAGATGAGTCACATCACTGCATCAGGTCGACCTAGAAACAAATTATTATGATTTCAAGGTCAACTCACGCTTGGCATTTCATTAAAAGATCTAAGGAGTTTTTATTGCATTCTTGATTGAATCTTGCTTGATTGGGTATAAAGCTATTATATGAATTGCGTTTGTTTCTTATTCATGTTTCGGATATTATCTTATACTATCTTATCTTTATCTTTATGTCCAATGTATAAAGTGAGTGCTAGCTTTAATTAAACACTTGTTCATTTAAGTAAGGCTTTATAAAATAGTATCTCATAGTCATCGTACTTACCTACTTCTTCTTCTTGTCGTGTCACTGGTTATTCGGAAACAGTGTGGTGAAAGGATTTTAAATGCACCTCAAAGAGGCTCGTTTCGTGCACTCGACACCTGTTTTCGAACTTTTCAGATTTAAGACATACCGGTTTCCTCGCGATGTTTTCCTTCGCCATTTGAGAGTGCTGGTATAGTGCACATACATTCTTTGACAGACAAACTCATTGGTACACGACTGGATTTGAACCCACAACCTGAGGATTGAAAAGCGAGGCTGCTATCACTAGACCACCAGAGCGTATTAATTCGACGAGTCGCTTATATATAAAGTCAGTATAACAAGCCTATATATTTTTTGTAATGTCCCAAAATTAAGAGCCGAGTGGGATTTGAACCCACGACCTCCCCTTTGGTACGGGGCTGCGCTGACCGCGGTGCCATCGGATCCTAATCACACTCGACGAATAACTCTTAGGGACTGTTCGGCACTAACGCGACCGTGGCTCCATCTACAGGTTTGACGTTACAATCAACTACTTACTGGTAGTAAATAGGTACTATAAAATCAATTAAATAAACCTATAAATGTAAAAAAAAGAAAGTTGCAATAAATTTGCCACATTACGTTGCAATTTGTACGATAAATAACCGCAAAATATCGGTTTGCAATCACCAATATCGCTTAAAGCATGGTACACAGCGCTAATAATGATATTCAGCAATTCAACCTATTTTGAACCATAATATCCTAGTTTTAAAGTCTAAAAACAATAGATACGACAATATATTTGATACTATAATCCTACCGAGGTCGTGGCAGGTGACATTGACAGATAAAGTTTGACAGTTTGCTTTGACTGATAAGGATTGAACATTTTTGTAGATTAAACTGAAGTAACTTTGTATATATACTAAATACAGGAATGCCCGTAACGATTACCTACGTGTTGTTATTTTGACGTGACAACGTCTTATAATTCGATGAAAAAACATGACTAATGCGGCGTTACCTCGCTCTGAGGCGTTCCATTTAAGGCTTGAAGTGCAAGCGAGAGCGCGGAACGAGCGAGAAAGAGGCACATTCGGCCTCCGCCTGTAAGCGATGCGTCCGCGTGGACAGCTGTATGACGTTGTCACGTTTCACGATCGTCAGTAAACCGACTTTACAGACAACCGATTTTTTTTAGTAAATCCTTCTACCACACTGGTTTGAGAAAAACTTGTGACACGATAAGAAAAAGAAGTAAACTCATAGCATCCTCTAAAAGTACTATGCTGGACTAGCCTCTCAGCTCAGTTGGTAGTCGCTCAGCCTTCTGCGTTCTAGGTCGTGGGTTCGATCCCCACCGAGAACAAATATTTGTGTGGTGAACATAGGTGTTTGTTCTCTGTCTGTTATATTGTATTCACAATGTATTTACAAAAATATGTATGCCATTATAAGTATTATAATTAACAGCTATCTGGTTCACCCCTCCTCCCCCCTTTTGGGGAAGTTTGTCAGTCTTTACCAAAGAGGTGTCGGTTACATGACAGGTGACGTGACAGTGTAGCAAGCTCACTAGCTTTTTCCCATCTGAAAATGCTCAAGCCCGCTTAAGTCTTCTCCTAAAAAAAAATGAAATAACAAACCTACATTATGACTATGTATCTTTTCATATTATGTTTCTTTGGTATGTTTTTGGTAATATTGTGATGTCTTTTTTTCCCTAATCCATAATTATATATACATATTATATACACACAGTACGTTATGTACTGTGTGCGCTTATGTAGCAAATACATTCTTGTCTATGCATATGTCTATGTCTAAAGCACTGTTCAAGTGCGTGCCGTTTTATTCTATTCTATTCTTGGCGCTGACCACGAATGACTCAGTCGAATGTTTACCTATGACAAACTAGAGAAGTGAAACTTCAAAAATAACTTCATTTATTAAAGGTGTATATATGCTGCATAGAGGAACTAACCGATGCTATCCTGTCTCTAAATTACTAAAGTTATCCTGTCACGGTCTGTCATAATACCCTACACCAAAATTGGTTACAAGAAGATGACACTTTATTTTATTACGATTAAAGGCCTGCGCACACCTAGTTCGCTGGCGGTAGCGAACAGTGAAACGCTGTCAAATATTCGCTGTCAAATCTCAAATCTGACAGCGATATTTGACACCGTTTCACTGATCGCTACCGCCAGCGAACTAGGTGTGTTCGGGCCATAACAGATTAACCCATTGTTTGGAGACCTTTTCCATCATATACACAAGACGATTCCTATAAAAAAGTCAATAAATAAAACTTTAAGTAGGTACATAGTTTTACATACATCCAGACCAAAAATAATGCGAAAAATCACATTTATATCATGAGAAATACAAACATTGTCTATATCTCATCTCTTTATCCTTACTAATATTATAAATGCGAAAGTAACTCTGTCTGTCTTGCTTTCACGCCAAAACTGCTAAACCGATTGAAATGAAATTTGGTGCACAAATAGCGTAGAGTCTGAGAAAGGACATGGGTTACTTTTTATTCCGAAAAAAGGTTTAAGAAGGGGGATAAAAAGTCGCATGGATTCACCTATCGTGATTTTTAACGCTAGGCTTGAAACTTATTTATTAGACCGTAGATTCGATATTAATAAATCTGACATTCAAACACTGTAAAAGTGTTACCCTCAAAAGTGTAAAATATCAATAGGGAATGAAAGGTTTAACGGAAATATGTAAGGTGAATTATTCAGAAGTTTGCAGCAAGACACAAATGGAAATTAAATTAATTATTAATTTAATATAAACCCAAAAACATTTTTACACGCAGACGAAGTCGCGAGCACAGCTAAATTAACAATAAATATCCAAATCTATTCTTAAACTCTATTTTCATGTCTATTAATGGTTCAAATCGAATAACCACTAAATCACAAATCAATGGCGGTATTCTAAACGGTTTATTCAATCAACTAATAGACCATTTCATACTAACGAGTTTAACTACAATTCGATACGAAAATAACTTGTAAATACAAAAATTGTTTCTTATCCAGATAACGGTACTTAATTACAAGAAACACAAATTGCTTACATATAGAGAGATAAATTTGAGTCTAGAACACAATCAAACTAATTAAACTTGTTTTTTGTTGCCATAATAAGCTGTTTATTATAGACTAGCTGCCTGTCCCGGCTTCGAACGGGTGGACATTTATTTTATAAACACATAAATTTAGCCTATGTTACTCAGGGTGAATGTAGCTTTCCAATGGTGAAAGAATTTTTGAAATCGGTACAGTAGTTTTTGAGTTTAATCATTACACACACAAAAATATTAGTATAGATAGTTTGAATGTAAATAGATAGGTAATATTTTTTAAATAAACCTATTCTTACAGACTCATAGTTCAAGCTCAATCAAAATGTCAAGAACTTCTTAAGCCTACAAAGGTTAGATGTCAAACAATTTGACAGGCAATTAAACAAAGACACGTTATTGTAGTGCGAGCATTGTCAAATCATTTCTTTAATACTTTTTATTTTTAATTGCTTTTAAAATCATCTTTCCTGAGAGTCTAAAAACTATTTCTATGACAGTTACAAATTATAGTACTTTTTATCAAAAAAAAGCTATAAAATATTACAGTGAAGTTTTTTTTAAGTTTATTCCATGTCTTGTACCTATGAGTATAGAAACATGCGCTGTCAAAACATATTTGACACAACATAAAGTAACGAGCAATTCATTACTGTCAATACACAATGCATTGAACCATCCATAGCCCACCGCAACAATAGCGAACACTCACTTGAAGTAAAGATCATCCATTCAAAAATCGAACACTTATTGTGACTTAATTTTACTTCAATCGGATTGCGACTTCAAACTTTTTTTTCGAACCTTTTTTGCGGTTGCCATCCTTTTTTTGCTTGTCACTTTTCGAAACGATAAAGTTAATAGTTTTTATCGTGTTTTTCTTAAAAGGATGGAGTTAATAGGTGTAGTCAATATCGATTTACCAGCCATTTCTGCCACAATGCGGTCCTTTCTACGAAGTGAAGTGGCAACGTGATACCTTTTTTTTTAATTTTAAAAGGATACAATGTTGCGTTGTAAGTTCAAGGAGAATGAGATTATGTTACCCACATGTTGTTATGCTTCGTAAAAAATGTAAAAGAGTTGATGAAAATAACCACTTAAAAACTACATATAAAAATTTTATAAACTTATTTTGATTTATACCCAAAAACACGTGAATGATAAGCACAAAAGGTGAACAATGCTCAAAATATATCGAATAACACCTACATGTACATATTATGTAGGTACATTAATACGATTCGCCCAAAAGTTTGCATTTAACGTGAACAAAAATAAAAAAATTGGCAACACCTTTCACGTAACGTCATCACTGCGTGTTCTAAGTTTGAAAATAAAAAAACATTTCCTACTGTTTACGCATGCACCACGATTACAGAACTTTTGACAGCGCGTACGTTTTAACCCTTGAAAAGTCGATGCAAATTTTGCGCATAAATAAATATGTATGGGCTTCGTCGACACATTGATATCGCCCGAGCGATAAGTCGAGTTAGACAAAGATGGATGGTTATGTAAGATTTGTTGACACCTTTGCGCGATAAAATTTTTAATAAATCATCTGTCGTGCGCGGATTTCGTTTTTGTTTTATTTAATTGGACGTTGGCATGTTGGCGTATTACACCAAGCACCTACTTGATAAATAGACCCCTTGACTTTGGATAATTATTTATATTTGTTTTTTTTTTTGTTTCAGAAACTTCATACTCTAGAAGATAAATTGGAATGTTGCCCAGGGTATGTAATTTTTCTTAACTTATTCTCAAATATTTTATCAGATTGACATTCTCATACTTAGTACAATATAACAAAATAAGTACTAAAAATAAAAAAAACTATTAATATGGTAAATAGCATTAAGAAAATTATAATACACCTTCTGACAATCAAAATAAATAAAGTTTTGTATGATAATTTCGTTATCACGGATAGGTCAAGGCAATTCACATCATTACTGACCGTACAGGTTATCATACTTGTTACACTGTCAATTTTATTATGTCACATTTCGCTGACCCTAAGGTTACTTCTAAAAAAACACATTAACTTAAACACTGACTATGCACATTTAAGTACCTACTTGTAAGTAAGTAGTACTTGAAGTACTTGCCACTTGAAAAATTGGAATAATTGGTAGTATAGGTTGACTTTCCAATGGATAATAGCGAAGATCGAAAGTATTCCGTGTATTGAAAGACCTCAAAATCGTTCTTACTGAAAAAATACTTTGTATTTTCTTTGACTGACCTCTTCAGTCAGTATCTTTTGACTGGCCTCTCAGCTCAGTTGGTAGTAGCTCGCACTTCTACACCGTCGGTTGTGGTTTCGATCCCAACCTAGAACATAACTTATTTGTGTGGTGAACGCAGATGTTTGTTCTCTGTCTGGGTGTTATATTGTATTCGATGTATTTACAAAAAAAGTATTATATGAGCTATCTGGTTCCCATAGTACAAGCTCTGTTTAATTTGGGGCTAGATAGTGTTGTGTTGACTGTCCACGTATTCTTATACCTTTAAACGAGAAAATCTTGTGTATATGTACTTATTTAGGATCTCGGAAACTGCGCCAACAATTTTCACGAAATTTAGTATACAGGGGTTTTCGGGGGCGATAAATTGATCTAGTTATTTATTTATTTGGTAGGTTACCAGATAATCCAGTTACTATATCCAGTTAAATATAATTCCTTTTGACATTCAAATGTTGATTACAATAGAGATATTGTAATCAACATTTGAATGTCAAAAGGAATTATATTTAACTATCAGAACGAAAGTATCGATAAACTTGATTGATCGCACAGTGTTGTCGTGTTCGATACGATAAAATAAGATAATATCGTTTATCTTAGAAATTTCTCTCAAAGTCAAATAGCTTTGATATGTCATTGTGAAAGGTTACTTGCATCATGCTGTCAATTAAAATATTTGCCAGTGATAAAAAAAATAACTATGCAGTATGGTATTGGTACTATAGCCTGCTTCGAAAGAAGCGATAAGAAAAAAAAAACGTTTTGTAGTGTTATTTTACACAACATCTGATCATCTGATGTGTTCGCCACACGTTTGTTTTTTCTCGGTGGGGTTCGAACCCACGACCTACAGCGTAGAAGGCAGAGCTACTACCAACGGAGCTTAGAGGACAGTCAAAAAATAATAATAAATAAATAAATAATAACCAGAGGGTTAAAGAGATTTATTTTTCCGTCTATCGAGTAAGGCTATACTTGTAAAAAAAAATACGTCAGTCGTCGTTTTTGACGTCTAAACCAGAGAAGAGAGTTTTTATCTGACAGCGATTGTCTAAAGATTCTATACTGATGGACTAAGAACTGTTCTAAATACGATTCTTAGCCTGTCTTCCGCACTCATCATCCCATATTTAATCATCATCAGCCTTAAGAAGTTCACTGCTGGGCATAGTCCTCCCCTACACATTTCCAGGAAGAAAGATTCTGAGACTTTCCATCCACCGACTTTCCGCGATCCTAACAGTGCAATTCAATTTACTTATTAATACAGTACTTACCAGTTCTGAAAAAAGTTCTCAGATCGTCCCACATTTCATTTATAATTTTCTATTGCCATCGCAAAAAGGCGCTACGATGTCCCTCTGACGGGATCATAGGTAGTTTCTTCTCTATTTATTTTTCTCTTTGTGGTCGGCACTTCATGACTGAAGATCATGATCCCTAGGATGTCCTTGTTGTACAGACTGGACGGCCTGCCTCCAGCGCGTCCTATTCGTAGCCATGTTCACCACATCATAAAACTGGCTTCTCCCCACGTTCCTCTCTTGTTGGTCAGTCTACCTAGTTGGGGATCTACCGCAAGACCGTCTTCCTTCCACGTTCCCAACGATAACCAGTTTTTCAAGGCTTTGGTCGCCGCGCCTTGCTATATGGCCGAAGTAAGAGAGTGTTTCTTTTTACGGGTAGGATAACATTTTTGGGTCTGAGAAGCTTAGGTCTAGTTAACTCTAGTTACAGGTTTTATTTTGCTATACATAGGTACATATTTGGCATTGTATTAGGATAGGATTCTTCTACAATCATTAAATAATAATGAGAAATGACTCATAGTCATAACATAATAACTACTTATGAGATAAGCTAAGACTTGAAGATGATCTCAGAAAAACAAAGCAGTCAAGTGTAAGTGAGACTTGCCTGAGGGTTCCAAATTTATCTCAACAATGAAGATTTTATTCTTTAACCGCAAACATTTCAATCACATTATTTTTTTCAAAAATGTTAAGCTGTTTTTTTGTAACGAATTCAGAACTGTGTGATTTTAGAAATGTTTGTATGTTAAGTACCCGTTTCTGAGATAAAATCACAAAGACGTGATAAATAAAATAAATAAATAAATTAATATTGTAGGCAATCTACAGAAAACTATCTAGCTCCAAACTAAGCAGAGCTTATACTATGGGAACCAGATAGCTGTTTTTTTTTTATAAATACATACTTAGAATACAATTTAACACCCAGACAGAGAACAGACATCTGTGTTCGCCACACGTATGTTTTTTTCTCGGTGGGGATCGAACCCACGACCTACAGCGTAGAAGGCAGAGCTACTACCAACGGAGCTTAGAGGACAGTCAAAAAAACCTAAAAGCCTAAAAAGCTTGCTATTTTTCCTGTCGAGGTACAGAACCCTAAACCACTACTTAGATGATGGATCTGTGGTCATTAATTCAAGGAATACCATCCTATATTTTTCGACATAAAATTACAGCTCAGAGCAATATTTCATTCTCTAACACAATGTTTCACCCATTATCCACCTATTTCTTTGTGCTAACCCTTCTCCGGCATACGGTGTCTTGTAGACCCCAAACTTTCACATCCTTCCTGTTTTAAAACGTATTCATAACGCGGCAAAAAAAGCTTAATGCGTATCATTTGGTTTTTAGACAAAGGCCACTGTCTATTGTAGGGTTAAAGTTTTTTTATATCGTCTTTAAAATTGGGTCGATGCAACGGATAGTTTGCTTTTGATGTTTGAGTGGTATTACTTTCAATTTTGATGGAGCTTTTAGTTTATATGACAAAGCTGGGTCAATAGTAGTATTTCCTTTACCATATTATTACATTATAATTATACGTATTGGATAATTAATTATATGATAAATATACTTATGAAGTTCTTGTGTAATTTAAGACCTTAGTTTACTTAGTACATTATGTAAGTATGTTATTTTTAATAGGTTAATATTGAAATAACGTTATTATGTTTTGACATTTCGAAAAGAACTGTCCTCAGAAAGTAATGGGACGCACATTACTTACTAACTTCCCTACGCCAAAAAAGGAATAGCATCACACTAGTTGGAACCACCTCGTTAACTTAAAATACTTGAGTCTATTCAAAGCGCGTCTTACAAACCACCATCATAAAGATCCATTGTCCAATTCCCTTATCGCACTGACAATAGCTACCGTGCATTAAAATCAACTACAGAGAATCTAAGCTACTTTGTATACCCATCCCATTGTCATTATTATAAATATTATGCTAATGCGATAAAGAAATTTTTGACTTCGGTCGCATCGACCAGGTGTGGTGCGAGATTCAAATGTCTTGCGACCCCATTTGAATTCGATCATTTATTAAGATTTTAACCCTTTTGTTTAGTCTGTTTCCCATACGTGTGCATGCATTGATAGTAATTTATGTGAGAAGCTGTGTTATAGTGTTCTTTATTCAAATGTTTTCACGGTTGGATCGCAGTTTATAAGCTCTATGCTCATAAATTTAAGGATTATCGTTTAGTGAAACGTGTCTAACGACCTACGGTTCAAATCTTAGAATATTCTCTCGGTTATTAAACTTTTGAATATCAATGTGGACACAATTGGGATTTTTGATTAAAACTAGATTTAAAAATACCAAAAAAGCTGTTAATCATAAACGTTTTTAAGCTCACTAAACCTCTGTTTGAGCAAAATAAATCTGAAATATTCAAACTTTCAAAACGCACTACAAAAATAAGAAACTTTAGCTTTTTAGCCGTCCATTTTTTGTCAATATCATTACCCATTAATAAATGCTGGCAATACTGGTCCGTTAATTGAAAATGTGAAGATAGCCTTTTGACAGTTTGAGTTTATTCGAAAAAATAATGCAAACGCAGCTTTCAAAACGCACCAAAGACAAACCAAATTCTCAATTTGAAAATAGAACATTAAAATTTGAAATTCAAACATGTTCATGTGCGTGCTGACAAAACGCTTACAAACAAGAGCCACAGCCACACAGATGGCAGTACAGCTGTTATACTATTCTTATGCAAAACAGTACTGTATTTCATTTATTTTACTCAAGGTACTTTCTGATTGTATAGTTGAACGCTCTTTGTACACGTGTGTTTTCTACTAATCATTTCTTCGTTGAGTAGGATCGAAGTTTTCAATACCTTACAACTTACTAGCATCTGCCCACGGCTTTTTTCACTTATTTCCCCGAACAAATAGCCCATGGTGTCCAATGAACTATGCGTCTTCTTAAGTCCTATAAATACAAGTGACCATGTATATTCCATATTTCATCGAAATCAGTACAGCCGTTACGGAGATGAGTGGGAACAACCAAAACAATAAAGTTTAACTACTTATAATAAATAATAAGCAGAATATTACACAATGCTTAAGCATGCAAATATAATTATTGTTATTAGAAGAAACTTCAAATTGTGACGCAAGTCTTTTAATGAATGAATTTGAGTAATTCGAGTTAGAAAGGTACTTTCAATTAATTACAGAGTCCTTTGTTTTCTTGCTTTGATTTATAAAACGAACCAAATATAAACAAAGGGTTATTGTTATTTATAAGTTTTATTTTAAATATTTTACATTATAAAGAATAGTATTTATGTGTTAAATTCGCTTTTTGCTAGTTTGTAAGATGTGCAATAAATAATTTTCTATCTATCCATATTATAGTAAGATCAAGACCAATCATTAATGTAAAATTTAGTAATTTTCATGACGTAATGAGCGAAACAGTTTAACTTTAACAAATACTTAAGTATGTGAAGGAACGCCTTATTTAACGATCGCCATTAATAATTTACGATTATTGTGGTAACAAACTGGTTTCAGGATTATAATATGATTTAACACAAATTCGTCTTAAGACTGTAAGCATTTGTATTAGTTTCAAAGTGCTATGGAAGGTTATGTCAATTAAAAAGGCAGCAGATACCACTCAACATCCAATAGGGTATTGAAATTACTTCATTTCTTTCGTTGGTTAATTAAAAAGATGCATAAATTATATAAATGTAAAGTTAACAAAAATAGGAAACGTGTAAAAAGGGTTAATAATTTTTTTTTATTAATTGTAGATTTAATTATGATTCACAACTTGGGTTAAAAAAAATAACTATTTAGAAATATAACTGAAATCCATTAAATTCAATATTTTAATTATCCTGTAGGTTAAACAAAATTAATGCATTTCAAATCTGGAGGAATTTCTAAAATTCTATCCCAAAACGTGTGTAACGGGGTTTTAAGATTGTATGAAAATAACTTAAGTCAAGTTTTCCACGAGTGAACGAATGATTAACTACCACGAGGGAACGAATAGTTCATTTATTCGTTCATTCACTCTCGCTTCCGCACTTGCTTATTTTTTAAATAACATTGTCATCCAAAGTTCCAAAGGTATAAAGTGCAATGACCCCATTCTTTGAGTCATCCAAACATACACTGGTGTATGTATTACCTCATTTAGACCTCATTACAGCCATAAAACCGCACAAACACATGTTTTCTTGCATCAATAACATAAAAACATTTGTCTGTCCTGTCGCTTAATTTGGCTGCTTCCTCAATAAAATTTTATGGATGATAATTTTAAAAAATGAGTAAATGAGTCATTTTATTGTATTACACTATTATTAGATACAGATCATTACTGCAAATGAACTAACAAGGACAAAAATACGTTTTTGCTGGGATCCAAATAATTGCACTTAAAAGTATTTCATGCCTGGGTACGCCTGGTCATGTGGTGGTATAATGGCCCTCTGTCATAACAACTGCTTATTGAATTTCAACAAACCATCTTTAATTTGTTATATGTGCTTAAAAGTATTTTATGCCTGTCTTATAATTACTAAATGTAAATGTAAATAAGACAGGCATAAAATATTTTTAACATAATCTACCTTTTTCTCAAAATATAATAAATCTACTCATAAAGTAGATTTTTTATGGAAGTGAAAACTTGTTTGGGCGGGCTTGAGCATTTTTTGGGGTGTGAAAAAACCAACGTACCTACTACCGACAATGTTCCGTCATCTGTCACGCAACCGACACCTTTTCGGCAAAGATCGATAAACTTCGCCAAAGCAATGGCGAGATTTTCTGGAGTGCTACTGTTTTTTTTATGTTATTAATTAACTCGTACCTTTATTTTTATAATAGTGATAAAATCTTGTTTTTAGTTAATTAATTTGGACATAATGAAAAAGTATGCGATGATGACATCGGCTCAAATTAATTACATGTACATAAAACCTTAGTATGTACCAAATTACTTACTTCCTTACTTAATTTATAAAAAGAGTCATGTGGGTGGTCTGATAGCATTAACGAATGCTGAAAACCATTCATTAAAAATACATACAATTTACAATAAATATGTACAATTTTTATAATAAACAGGTATAAACATATCTTCTATATTTATAAAAGAAAGTCGTGTTAGTTACACTATTTATAACTCAAGAACGGCGGAACCGATTTGGCAGAAAATTAGTGGGGAGGTAGCTTAGAACCGGGAGAAGGACATAGGATACTTTTTATCCCGAAAAAGCAACGGGAACGGGGTGTTACGGGAACGGGCGAACGAAGCCGCGGGCGGCCACTAGTTTATTATAAAAATAAAAATTATATTATAGGTGGCACTTTTCTTAGTTTGGGGCTAGATGGGGCTGTATGAAGTGACCACTGATATTTATTTATACAGTGTGCAAAAAAGTCGAAAGGCAAACTAGATTATTCTTCATTAGAAGGTTATCTTCCTTAAAAGGGTTCGTTTTACCTCAAATTAAATTAATCTTGGCCACCCCAGTTTTAAATTTTTCCAATTAAAATAAATATAATATCTGTCTCAATTACAGAGTAATTTTAATTATAACTTAAAGTTATTGCTAATTAATTGGTGATTTTATCTTCCAGTGAATGGAGACGTTCGTTTTATTTATATTTATGTATTTATATCAATATATCTTGTAATTCAAATAATGTACACTGAATCATTACAGTCTTAAAACAGTACATCTTTACGTTTTCATCATTTTGTGTTCTTCTTTCTTTCTTCAACAATGCAATTGCATGGTGATGATGAAATTATGAAGTTCTTAAACAATTACTTTTATAAAAGTCTTTTGAGAAAAATATTCGTAGTATCTACATAAATATGCAAATAAACTTAAAACAGTACATCTTTACGTTTTCATCATTTTGTGTTCTTCTTTCTTTCTTCAACAATGCAATTGCATGGTGATGATGAAATTATGAAGTTCTTAAACAATTACTTTTATAAAAGTCTTTTGAGAAAAATATTCGTAGTATCTACATAAATATGCAAATAAACTCACTTTATAATTAATAACTGCCCAATAATAAAAACACCCCTTGAACTGCTCGGAATAAAAATGGCCCAATTATTTATCACCTTCCAACAGCAGCTCGACCACTCCATTTCACGGAGTGTACTAGCTGTATGAATGATTATTACAGCTAGTACACTATAAAATACTAAAATAATTCATACATACTACTACTGAGTACAGTATTTTCAACACTCTCAACGTAAAGAGGGTTGTCGATTAGTAGGTCTTGTTCTCACTTTTCGGTGTATTATTTTATATTATACTTAGATATACCTACATTTTCAATTTTCGTAATTATTGAGCCAGTGATTTTAAGTCAAACTAATCCATAACTTCTATATCATCGCTTTACCAGATATAATTAATAATACCCCTAGGAATAGTCACGCCATATCGCACCACCCTCGTACGTCGTACGGCATTGCAGGCGTGGCTTGGTCAGCAAAGTTCCCGCGCTATTTGATCGCCATCTTGTTTTTTTTTTTTTTTTGGTGTAAATACTTTTTAATACCGTATGGCTTAATTTTACAAGAAATAAAGAACTATTAACAAATATCAACACGTGATATTGTATATTTAATCGATGTAATTAGTAGGACAGTTGGAATATTTGTAACAATTACAAAAATATGTTGTAGGTATACTTATTGAAACATTTATAATAACACTTTTTACTTTTGTAACTTTTACCCTAAAATTACTTAATGGTCTGCTTTCATCGCAAGCCGGCTTTCTAAAGGTTTCGTTTTGTTTTTTTTTATTTATCATGATATGCGATAAAGCTACGTAAATGGAGAACGTGCATGACCGTATCAGAGTCGGCATCGTTACTTTGTTACTTTTTACATGAAAATAATGTTTTGCTTCACAGTTTTTAAGAGGTCAAAATGTTACTGTGAAATTTCAACTTTATCATTTTTAGTAAGATACTGTCTGTACCTGTATTGCAAAAGAACCTAAATTAATATTTAAATTTCGAATGTGTAGTTTTTTTATTTGGGCACTTAGCTTTGTAATTTTTGCAAAGTCAGCGTTGTATAAAAAGTATTGAAAACGGTAGGAACGAAGCAGTTTGTTGCCTGTTTTTCTAGGCTTGGTCGCGTGGAACTGGCACCTAGACTCACCTAGCTTTAAGACGTTTCAAAGTTTTACAACTGAATAAGTATACTATTTTGAATTTAATCCATAAATTTTTGTAAAAATAGAATGACAGTTATTAATGGTAGGTATACCTATTAGCAATAAATTAGACATGAATTAAACTATGAGAATATATTTATTATTATGCTTGTTTGCATGTATTGTATTAATATATAAGTACATACCGTAATTATAACATACACGTGGATCGTTTATTACCTTCATAAATAAACCTATTATACATACTTAGTATAATGTTATTGCAACAACATTATAACGAACAATACATTGTTAGAACAATGTCGTTTATTAAACGATATTTCCATAATAAGTAAAGCTAAATAATGTAATTTATCTATAAGATACAATCAAAATTATAAAGATCAACAATTAAATAACACATTTAAAAAAATATTGCACACAAATGTTTTTGTTCTCGGTGGAGATCGAACCAACGACCTATGTCGCAGAAGGCAGTGCTACTACCAACTGAGCTGAGAGGCCAGTCCAATGCATTTTTCGTTGCTCTAATAATTATTCGATAATGTACTAACCTGTCAGAATGGTACAGGACTGGGCAAGCCTATTTCATGTAAAATCCTGTCCCAGGCACGATAGCGTCCCGCAAGTAGAGGCATGAGTAACAATTTGCCCCTGATGCTATATAAATCATCTACATTAGATGCAAAGGCCTGTTTACTTACTTTTTTAAAATAATTATTAACTTTCATGTGGCAGAGATGCGAATGTTGAGATGGATGTGTGGCGAGTGACAAGAATGGATAGGATACGGAATGAGTATATTAGGGGAAGTTTGAAAGTAGCGCCAGTGACAGCAAAAATCGGTTGTCTGTAAAGTCGGTTTACTGACGATAGTTGAACGTGATAACGTCATAAGAAAATACTCGCGGACTCGGACTCGAACTCTCGGACCCGGACCCGGAACCCGACCGAACCCTTACCCTTACCCTCATTTACCCTTACCCTCATTTACCCTTACCCGACCCGGGCTCGGGCTCAGGTAAATGGAACGACGAAACGACGTAACGACGCATGAGTCATGTTTTTTCGTGCGTGCAGCCGGCTCCATCGATTTATAAGACGTTATCACGTCAAAAACTGAAGAGCAATAGGTTGGCGTGGTACGGGCATGTCATGAGGAGGGATGAAAGTCACGTGACTAGGAGAGTAATGAGTATGGATGTGGAGGGATATGTGAGCAGAGGTAGACCAAGGAAAACATGGATGAACTGTGTGAAAAATGACATGGATAGGAGAGGAGTGAATACAGAGATGGCGGCTGACAGAGGGGAATGGAGGAAGAAGACATGTTGTGCCGACCCCACATAAAGTGGGATAAGGGCAGGAAGGAAGAAGAAGAACTCTCCTCCATAGACGGTCCCTCATTTGTTGAGGATCGTGACCCTTTCCCATTCTGTGTACAATATCTCTCCATTTGGAGCGGTCGGTGGCCTGATGGAGCGCCCGATGCATCGACATTTCCAGCTGCTCAGGTCCGACCAACGCTTAGGGCTTCGGCCTCTAGGTCTTTTGCCTGTTATAATCAGTCTCTCGATACAATCGGTATTTCTGCGAGCAATATGGCCAAAGTATTTCAGAATTCTGTAAAGGCAAGGAATTTAAGGAATTTAAAATAAAGTAACAAACTATCTACATTATAATGCCTTGTAATTCTCAATCTATAATAACATATACGTACCAACTATACTGTCTGTAAACCTCGGCCTACCTCCATGTTGCTTTACCCTAAATATACAGGGGGTCCATGTGATACTGACTTACACCTAAGAATTAAGTATGTAAACTAAACCATGTTTATGCAATAAATGTATTGAGTATTGCAAATATAAGACAAACTCTTTCGATATGATAATTATTAACACTTTATTTTTGTTTTCAGACAGCGTGGTATTTGTTTCTTTATTATTTAATATCTTGTTTACCACTTTGCAACGTACTTAATTTATCTAACCGCTGATGTCTGTTGTTAGCCCACGCTTTATAAGAACAGACAGGAAAACTGTCTGTTCTTATAAAGCGTGGGCTAACAAAGCAGTGTGTGTTCTACGAAATAAATAAAACAAATATTTTTACTCATGCATAGGCAGAAATTTTTTTATTGCATGACGTTACAAAGCAAAAACGTCAAAAAGCCATCAATATTAAGCTAAATGTCCATCAATATTTAATATCTATTTATTTAGAAATATGTACATTTAAGAAATTTACAAATAAACAAATATTTTCAAAATTTACAAAATCACCAGAAACCATTTATTAAGTAAACACAATGGATTATTTTCTTCCTGCCCTTAAATATCTTAATTTTTTTTAAATATTTTTATAAAATTTTAATACCAGTTCAGTTTGCCTCAATAAGCCATTGAGAACATAAAGTCATTATAAACAGTTGGTACCTTTGTCTTGATTCTCGGCAATATTTTTATTATTACAAAAGTATAGCTATCGACATTCTTTTAAAATACACCACAAAACCTGAACTCTTCATCAAAGCCATCCCTAACATTAAACCCTTATTTAAGATCTACGTCGGAAATAAAAAAAAAACCTCAACCTGTTGGCGTTCTGAGACATTTGGTAAGCGCTCGTATTCTTTACCCTTTTTTGTACCAGTTTTTAAGTAAAAAATGTAAATAATACGATCCTTTGAAAACGTTAAGATACGTGGCGTAAAGATGGGGACACATCAGGCGAAATGCACAATATGGTTGGTGGAGAAGTACGAAACAAATGGTGGATTTTGGTAGGTCCGAATGTAGCCGATTGGCGACTCGGCAATATCCGCCGCCTGAACAGCAGCTCTCATAGCTGCTGTTCAGGCGGCGGATTATATTATAAGTAATATGCCGTAACATTGCCAATATATTTACCGCATTAGAACATTATTATGCTAGTCTTTCAGCTCAGTTGGTTGGTAGTAGTTCTGCGCTGAGGTCGAGTGTTCGTTTCCCACCGAGAAAAAGTATTGGTGTGATTATCACAGATGTTTGTTCTCTGTCTGGGTGTTATAAAGATAATACATTCATAATAATAATTAATTACTAATAAAAAATTCTAATGTATGTATTTAAAAAAAAAGTGCCGATATAAGTATGCTATTAGATATCCGGTTCTGCTTAGTTTGGAGTTAGATTGTGTGGATTGTGAAAGTGGATTGAGAATAATAATGAATATAGTCATTTTATTATTTATAGACACATAAGCCCAAAACAATAAATGGAGATTCGATAACAAATTACAATGCGTCTATCACTCTGAGAGTAGGTAGGTATCTCATTGTCCTGTCTATAAATGCATACCCTTCAAATCGCACAGTTGAAATCGAAGGTATCGGCCAAGCTCAGTGTACTCTCAACTTTAGTACGTATCTCGATTCTGAACTGACGGGACCTCTCGGCTCGACTTAAGTGCAGGTATCATTTTTTTCTTTTTCTTCGTCTGCGCTCGGAAATAGGTTATAACCTAATATTTATTTTATTTTTTTAAATTGGAGTTTGGATAAAAAATAATTTAATAACATGCTGGCTTGAGAAGGGTTAAAATTTTAATTTGTAGATACGATATAGGTATCTCGTATTTCTATGGATTTGGACGTCCTCATACATTTATCGTCCACAATGTAAACTTATTTAATACCTTAACCAAACTAAAAATGCGTTTCTTGAGCTTATATTTTTTAGATTTAGGTTTTTCGTTTTACATGCAAACTGATTTTTACAATTTATGGGCGATTAGACGACTTTATTTAGTTAAGGAAAACTGTAGTTGACGGTGATAAATTGATAATAGTAAAAAACTAAAATATGCATTACAGTTTTTTTTAATATGAAAGTCAACCACATTTATTTCAGTGTACAATTACACTCTCATCGCCCAAAGTGATAAAAATTGACCCTTAAAATCTAGTAACATGTGCTAAGTGCACGAAAAGGGCCTCTTTGGGAACACTTAAAATCCTTTCACTACACTGGTTCCCAAGAACTAGTGATACGTCAAGAAGATGTTAAATTAATTTGTATGGAAATCGTACCACCTTCAATATAACCCGTATAATACAATACCATAAATTAAATTGTATTTTAATAGGTAGGTACAACAAATATGCAAGTTTTGTAAAGATAATATTGAACAATATTTAGTATACAACCCAGTGTATATAAAAACATCAAAACTGTACGAATAAAACTATTGAGTCGAAACCTAAATCGTTTTGGTAATAAAAACTAATGCCTTCTCCGAGTTTGCCTCAATTATTGATCATTTCATTACTTTTTGTCACAAACAATCACTGGCTTGATACGTTTTAAATTGTTATGTCAGTAATCCATTCACTCACATTCAAACAAAAATAAGACCTATTCTTTGAATGATACAGCTTTTTTTTATTTGTGCTGACAATAAGTGTTTCTAGAAACAATGTGAATGGTCTATTCGCTATCACTGGATGTGAAATGTAGCATGCATTAAGTGGCCAGTAACAATGACGAAATAAAACCTTATAAGGCATAGATTCCACACAATTTGCCTCTATTATTAAACTGACATTTAGTTAAGCGTTTAAATAAGATTATAGCTAATAAAAGGCAGCGAGCCTTCAAGTCTTATCATTAAAAACTTGTTTCCTATATCACGTTATAAACTGCCTACAATAGCAAGAAGAAATAAACATTACTTTCATAGCTACATGTGGCATGACACAACAGCACCTGCTCTCTAGACCGGTCCAGAAAAAAACCGTTTAATCTCTTCCATTTTTAAAAACAACATTTTTTTTAAGACCGTGGGATTCCGCTTTGTTTATGGTATAGAACGCGTATTGCAGTTGTTTACAACGAGTTGACAACACGTTTCAACAACTTTGTTTTGTATTTATACTATGTTTGGGTATGCTCTCAATATCTCGGTAAAAAGATGGCGATGTTTATAGCAATACTACTTTTCAATTCTCTGGTAATAGTGACATTCAATTTAAAAACAAGCATGATTCACATGCTAAATTGAACTAATATAATTACATGAACAGTCTTACAAGGTGAACAATTACAATAAGAACTTAGTTTTTAAACGAACACCAACTAGACATACGGTAAATTCTACAATAATTCATAATTTTCCTGCCCTTATCCCACTTTAAGTGGGGTCGGCACAACAGCTTTTCTTCTTCCACTCCTCTAATTATACTCCTCATCTTTTCCGTCATAGGTAATCGCTACTTTCAATTATGAACAATACTCAAATTCTAAATTCAAAAATGTAAATCTTATTATGCCCCAACCTCTCATGACGTCATTACTGAGTGACTCACATTTTAATTTCGGGTATGTAATAATTTTGACACCGATGCTAAACGCTCTAATCAAAAGATCTGAATATTTAATATTGAGTTTTATACCCCGTGCCAACCGTCGTTGTAGTATCTTTATTTATATTCTGTGGTGATTGTTTTTTCCTTAACTTTATACAAATACATTACTTATTTAGTTTCAAGAGACTTGGTGTGGCTTGCTGTACATTGTTTAAAAAGATCGAGAAGTAAATATTACAGCAATAACTTATTTTGTTACGTAATCCGTAGGTAGTTCACTTACTCGATATTACAAAAAATAATATTTGCCCACTATGTAATTATGTACTAACAAAATGAAGATATAGGATATAGACTATTTCGTTCTCCAAACAGTATTTAAAGAGAATCATTTTTCTCGATGAAATTCAAACTTCGAACGCTCCGCATAGCAGTAGTGCAGTACAGGTTGATAAACTGTATCTGTAATTATTTCTTAAGTGCCTCCCCTATTACTCTATCTTTAGTGCACCTTTCTGCGGTCCCATTAGCGTGTTCCAGATAAAATATCAATTTGGAAAATTCCAAACCACCTTGTTTGTTAAATAGTTAAACAATAATTGATTTTTATAACGATAACATTTTTATCCTTGTTCGGACCAAATTTTGTTTTTTCGTAACCGGTTCTGAACCGACATTTTGGTGGCAACGACCACCCGTTCCTTATTCGAAAATTTTGTTTTTTATTTCAGCGCGCCCGGTCATTTTTCCACGTCGTCTCATATTTCGATAATCGTTTTAAAATCATCGCTCATAATCGATTTGCGACACTTCGATCGAGACTGTAAAAAAACGAACCCAACTAAAAGATAGGTCATGTAGGTCACGGTGGCGTTGGCTATTGTAAAAAATATCGCAAAATCATCGTCAGCACAAAAACAAATCGTGAGTCATTTTTCTAACCTTTACGATACAAACAATAAAGGCTCGAACACACCTAGTTCGCTGGCGGGCGCGGTGGCGAACCGTTCAGTTTCAACATAGGGAATTGTATACATCCGCACACACTGCCGCGTCTTTTGACAGTTGCACGCTGCGATCACTACTAATAAAAACGAAAGTTCCCAGATCGTGACAGACAAAGCATCCCCTATTTAATGTTTTAGTACCCCCTACTTAATTTTTCTTAATTTTGTGTATTAAACAATCGTCAAATATTTGATCTACTGATTAGTCATCGGTGAAAACGACCCGTAGAGTCTAAAATTTGGAAAAAGAGAACTATTGAGGATTCGTTCTAATATTATTGAACTCTGGAAATTGTTTTTCCTATTAGTTTTAATAGAAAAAAAATATATTACTTCTAAAAATATTTGTTTTACTACGTTAAAAGCAAAAAAAGATGTTGTGTAAGATAATAATAGGATAGAATCTTATTTGAAACTATTTAAAAATATAGTAATGCATAATGGGCGGTTATATCGCTGCAAATCAGTATTTTCCAATCAAATTTTGGATGGAGAGAAGCTTAGAATAAGATCAAATATCAATAAAAAATAAAATAAGGGCATTTACATACCTAGAATGAACCGTCATAATCAAAGTAAATCAATAAATACAAAAACAAATACAATCATAAGGCTAAGTTTATGGTATTCGATATGAATGTTTAACAGCGTGTAATGTATTTATAATATTTGGGGACTTTTTTATAAGAGATGGAATGCATAAATATAATATCGAAACAAGGAAGTGTATAATCACCACCCGTGGAGACAGTCGATGAAGTCGCGGGCATCAATTAGTTCAGCCACCCATCAGTTTCCCATCTGACATTACGTCCTGACTAGGGCGTGCAAACCCGGTTTTCCGGTTTTGCGAAAAGCCGGACAGCTAAGCAAAATTTATCAATAGTACTTTTTTAAACTTTTGCGATCATAACACACATTAAACTGTTACACGGGTATTTTTACCGCGTTTAGGTAAGCGTAGTGTAGGACGCCCTCCGGCAAGGTGGGGCGACGATCTGCGAAATGTAGCTGGCAAGCACTGGAGAAGAAGAGCCGAAGACCGGGCTCAGTGGCGCGTCTTGCGAGAGACCTACGTCCAGCAGTGGACTAATATAGGTTGATGATGATGATAATGATGATGATGGGTGTTTACCGCGTATAATTTTCCCCGACGCTTCGGCTATGTTGTAATAACTGTGGTCGTGGGCAGACTGGAGCATTGACATGAGTGCTATCGTCGTTGAGAGGTGGAGGTATAATAACTACCCTCACTTCAGGACGCAATGATAGATAGGCCTATACAGTAAGGGAAGTTTTACGGATTCCGATTTTCCTTAGTATCAGAAACATAAATCTTACTGATTGAGCCTCAAACATATTGTTTTGTTTTTAATCCCCGTGAACAAAAACTACCTAGGTACCCCGGACTAGCGGGTGAATGAATTAAGCTTAGAAAAGATTGCGGCGAACAGTTTCGAACTGCGATGGCGATGGCGATCAGTTTCAAGCGTAGGGTTTTGCATTCATCCCCACACAGCGCCGCGAACTGTCATTGTACGCAGCGAGCTAGTATTAGTGTTAGATACTGTCTTGAAACTGCGCTAAATCTTGTTCCTCAAAAGTCATAACAGTGGCAATATGGAGGCAATGGTGTGGGTGTTGTTTGCACAAGGTTCGCGCGTTCAGTTCACCATCACTTTATTCTTAGCCCTAATATGTCCAGGTAATTGAAACATTACTAAAAAGATGCATTATTTTTATAAATGGATTTTTTTTGTCTAAAAGCATACATAGCTAAAAACCGATAAAACATAATAAAACCAATACTTTGTTTTTCTATTATTGCACTGCGTCTTTTTTTTTAATACATCTAGCTGATGGAACAAGCATATGGTCCACCTGATGTTAAGTGGTAACTATAAAAAAAAAAAAAAAAAGCCCATTCATTCCATAACTACATTAAGTTACATTTCATGCATATTATTACTTATTATTTCGATTATTATTATATCATCATTATTATTTACATTCATACATTATAGTCATTATTTTGTTTAAATATAATTTTAAACTTTATTTTTAATACATGTATTTTGATGTTAGATTTATTTTTATTAGTTTTTTTTTCAGTTTTACTTTTTGTTCATTTGTGTTCTTATTTTTCTTTAGCTAGGATCCCACTCGGGTATAGGCCTGTAAGTGGTAACAGTGGTACCTATAGCCTGTAACAAAGCATTGCCTCGTAAGTCACACACGCCAGGAATTTGCCCTACGATGCACGGCCCTGCGTCCATCAGCTTCACGCGTACAGATGTTCAGCCTCAAGTGCCAGTAATTTCACCGGCACCCACACCCTTCAAACAGAAACACAGCAATGCTGCTTCACGGCAGAAACAGGTATGGTGGTAGTACTTCCCTGGATGAGCACTTCACAAAAAGCTCCACTACTACTACTAATCTACTCAACAATAAACTACTCAATAATAAAGTAAGTAATATTAAACTTCACTAGATACTAATTCCTATTT
The DNA here is from genome assembly GCA_947578465.1 of Thera obeliscata. NCBI lineage: Eukaryota > Metazoa > Arthropoda > Insecta > Lepidoptera > Geometridae > Thera > Thera obeliscata. Next base: position 2,913,965 of record OX387915.1, read on the forward strand.
CGTACAATTTTTTAATAGTTGATTTTGTAGGTATCTTAGAATATTGTTTTCTTGTTAAAATTCTACTATATGAAAAAATATTACGTTGACCAAACCTGGAAACGGTTTTTGGCCGGAAGCCGGAGATAATCCGGTTTTTAATACTTTCCTGTTTTGCAAGCGCTATAGTTTTGACGTTTTTTCAAATTGACAATTGATTTCGAGCAATTCAAAGAGTTATCAAATGGAGATTACAATGGAGTAGCAGTATTCAAAGTGAAAGTCAAAGTAAAGTAAAAATGTTTAATTTTATTCATTGTACCTTTAAAATTACATAATATCAATGATCACTTTGAGAAGTCTTAGAGCTAGGTTTATCTTGTCCATAAACCTACAGCTACAGTTTAGCTATTTATATAATAAGATAGGTGATGAACTGACAGAATAGTATACATTGGTGGTGCACGACCAAATTTTAACCCACGATCTTTATAAAATAAATTAAAAATGTAGACAATCCACAAAACACTATCTATCCCCGAGCTTGTCTTGTACTATAGGAATCAGATAGTTGATGTATTACAATCAACTATCTCATTCCTATAGTACATACATTTTACTGCACATCATTTTGTTAACACATAGTTAGAATACAATATAACACTCAGACAGAGAACAAACATCTGCATTCACCAAAGAAATATTTGTTCTCGGTGGGAATTGAACCCACGACCTACGGCGCAGAAGGCAGAGCTACTGCCAACTGAGCTGAGAGTCCAGTCAATCTTTGGATTGGATTGCTCGCTACCCTCTAAACTAGACTACCCGTGCTCTAATTCAATAGTATAAGGCCGGGTGTTTAATAGGTAGGTACTTAAGTAAGTACATCAGAAAACGTTTGATAGAAAAATTCTAATGAACCAAGGATACTGTTCAGTCTGTCAACTTTCTTACCATTTAGGTCTAGCACAAAATGTGTTCGGCGAAAATCTTGTGCGGATTAGAAATTTAAAACTGATTGAATTTGAATTGTTGTATTCGACGTTTTCTGATCTATCTAATCTATATCGCGCCCGACCTTATACTATTTATACTCGACTAGATATAGACTTAGACTGCGGCGAAGAAAATAAAAAAAGGAAAGGTTATGATTTTCACCGCTATGTACCTATGCTATGTATGTTAACATGTCTGTTCCACGCATTTCATTTAATCTTGGGTGTGAGATGTTTGAGGATCGCTGGATGAAAACTATTTCTGAATGCTTGGGATTCTGCGAGCGTGATGTATAACTGCGTGTGATTTTCTACTTTATTTTTGTTTTTAATTTCCTGACATTTTATTTTATATTTTTCATTACTCATATTCAGAAAGAAGGTCTGAAGTTGCCTGAGGAGTGGGTTGAAAATAATACTTTTCAGTCCTAGATAGAATCGCTTTCAACTGACAGCTGTCATATAATTAAAATAAACTAGTTCTATTTTTATATTTATTTGATATAGGGGAACAGATGAGCAATCATAAAATACTTATACACACACATAGTGGTCAATATCATAACATTCCTGTTTGCATCAGCATGTTGGGTAAAAGCAATACCTACGAAGCCGTTTGACTTTGTCAAAAACAATGCTGCTGCTCTATGGGTTTAACAAGTTTTATATTTCCTACTTCTTTGGTCGTGGCGGCGGCGTAGCCACGCCCACCTCTTGTGTCAAAGTTTGGTAAAGTGATATGGTCGAAGACAGAAGGAGTCATTATTATCTACGTTTTGTGCAGCTCAGTGTAGCTCACACCAAAATTGAATCAAACCAAAACTTTTTATTTCAGCTCTCACTTAGAAAGCATTGCAGCCTTAACATACTTAATACTATGGTGACAAAAGTTCATTCAAAAGTAATGTGGTGAAAGAATTATAAACGCACCTCAATGAGGCTCTTTTCGTGCACTTGACAATGTTTTACGGTTTATGTAGGTTCTACGACATGCCAGTTATCTCACTATGTATTCCATGTACATAACTAGCCAATCGCCTTAGCTTTGCACAGGCTTAGTGTAGAAAAAAGGAGGGCAAAATGTGCTTTTGTATTTTGCACTCATGCAAAGCCTTAAATTTAAATCTGCAAATTATGAGTTGAAAAACGAGCCTTGTGGTCGGCTGGCAACCGTTGTCAACAACGATATGAAGGCCTGTGTAAACCTAGGTCACTGGCAATGGCTATCAATGAAACGATGTCAAATATCGCTTTCAAATTTGACAGCGTTTCACTGATCGCCATGGCCAGCGACATATCGTCGGTTGCAGGTTCAATTAGGGTAACCGCCAAAACCCAACTTTTCAGTAGAAGCATGCAAAGTTTTTTTTCATATTAAATTGACCATAACTTTATTTGCATATGACCTTTTTTGGATCTGTTTTGACAGAAATTATTTTATTAGATTTTATTCAACCATGTTCCAACTTTCTAAAGTCTTTCTAACTGCAAGGAGGTTGTTTAACCAAATTCCAACTTTTTATTCAGCAAAGAGGTTGGAAACCCATTACAACGGTAAGAAGTTTAAAAAGTCTAATTAGTCCGCGATGTAAAATTTAAATTTAAATAACATAAAAATACTATTAAATAATATTTTCTAAATGACTTTATTATTATTTAGCTTCAACTATTTATTTAAAATAACATAGATTTGAGCAAACAATTTACAATTTTTTAAATTATGAAAATGAAAATAATGGCTGAATAATGCTGGCGAGCCGAAGCCGAAGGCCCGCCAGAGAAAAAGAAAAAAAAAACCGGGAAGGCGGCAATTCAATCTTCATTTTCACAAATTTTTCTTTCATGTTTTTATTTTTACTTTCCTTGTATTCGTAATGAAAAGCACAGTGTTTACCTCGGATGAAACTCTTTTAAGTCCCTCAAGCTCTATTGGCGCCCTCGCTACGCTCTGGCGCCAAACCCGTCTCAGGACTCAAAAAACGTGACTTTCAACACTACACAAATACCTAGGTACCTGCATCGTTTAACATAATATTTCTTTTTATTGATATTCTTCAACAGAGTCTTCTTCATCAGTTTGGTTAAGCGTGTCTTTTACATTTTTGGTAACAGGTAGGTTTAAAAAATCTTTGTGGAATCTGTTGGGAATAACTCCGTCATCACACATTTTTTTTAAATCTTTATACTTTGCTTCTGATATAGCCTGTCTGTTTCTATAAAGAGGTTTCAATTCATGGAATACTTTTCTAATTCTTGTTTCAAATGACTCGGATGGGTCATTTACCTTTCTCTCTCTTCCTTTCCCTTTTCTTTTGCCTTTTCCTTTATATCTTCCTTTGCCGCATTTGTTTTCATTGAATGTTTGGTTTTGATAGTTTTTACATCTTTTTTCTTTATTGTGGCAATCCTTATCTTCGACATTTGTAAATTTTTCGTGCTATGTGGTAAAAATTCTTGCGTCACTGGATCCCAATCAGTAAAATCTTTGTGTTCCAGGACACATACATTGTAGGGACGAGGATTTTTCCGAGCTGATTCCATGTAACTTGGCCATTGCGTAGGGCTCCAAATGGTCAGTTTTCGCACTTACACGTTACACCAATTCGACTTATGTAAATGGATCACATACTCAGTTACAACATAATTTCGACGGAAGTCTGAAAAATTCACAGTTAAAATGTGTAGCGTAACTGTCTTTTTTTTAAAGCTAGAATTCTTTTAAATATGCCATTCGAAAGAGCAGAAAAAACTAAAAAATACTGTATAATCAACTTATTTTACGTGTTTTGGCGGTTACCCCAATTGAACCTGCAACCGACGATATATAGGTATTTTTTTTTATTGTTGATAGCTAAACGTTTGACTGCCATCAAACCTGATGGAAAGTGAAAATGCAGCCTAAGGTGGAGTACGCTTAGCTATTATTCACTTGCTCACTCTTGACTTGAAAATTCCAAGGTTGTAATGCTTCGAAAATACTGACGACGGTAAAGAGCACATAGGTGTGCGCAGGCCTTGAATTGAAGACGATAGTAGAAGTGGTGAAAAAGTTGGACCGAAGAATTGGAACCCCGCGGCAAGCTTAGCCGTGATGGAGTTAGACCAACTAATTATACGGCTGAGCTTGCTGTGGGGTTTGGAGCCTTACGCCTATCTAATTTTAATGGCATAAAAAATATTCAAATGTACAATTTCATTAGGGAGCCTGGCGTTGCTCGCCCTGATCAAATTGGAAGTCGTTCTGGAAGAAGCACAAAGAGATATAAGGTTTACGGTATGCATAGCCAATAATAGAAACTATGTTGAAAATTTGCTTCTGCAATAAATACGTAAGGGCCAAAACCGCACATCACAGCATTTTATACTTTAGCATAGCTAGCAGTTTAATTTTAATAAATAACGGCTCAAAACAAACAGTGGCGATAATAGTTTAAACAGACTTAATTATTCAGTTTATTTGCTGCTTGCTACTTTGGTAGGTAGGTTAGGTATTTCAGTGAAAAAAATTAAAGTAGGTAACTATATTAACTGAATGATTCCGAAGTGAAGCCAGAAGGTCTGTAAGCGGCTTAACTTCTTTACTCGCACTTCCACACTTCTACAACAACTACATGATGTTTGAGCCGCTGAGTTGTTTGAGCTGAACAAGCTCAAGGTTGTAAATGAGCCGATTAACTGCAGGTAATTATTTCCCATGCCTAGCAGTAGTTAAGTGTTTTGATTGGGCTAAATATCTTTCATATCTTGACAGTCTAAATTGCGGCCAGTGCTGCCAGGTCCATTCCAGGGTTTGGCTATTTTTACTAATGTATTTTTATTTTTTTTAAATTAAGCATTGTAGTCATAAACCTAGACACTTTAAATGCTTCTAGATACTTTGAATAGACACAAGTTGTCCGATAAAATAGGTGCGCATGTCACAGTGCTCAATAAATATCTTTTTTTTTTGAAAACTCAATAGAAATGTAATTTTTTTTTAACTTGGCAATTTATATGAACTACAAACTGCGACACGTATTTAAAATCCAAGGTTAATCCAAGATTAGCCTACAAAATAATAGCAGTTAAATGCTTTGAAATTGCGCTAGACCTAGCGCCATAAGCGCCATTGTGATGGCAATGTACATTTCGGAGACTTCAAATTATTTGGGGGCTAGTTCGCCATCGCTAGCGAACTAGTTCGCTGGCGGTGTGTTCAAGCCTTAAAGGAAATTTGTTGCGGACAGTCAATAACAAGCGCAGGTAAAGTAGGTATAATGATTAGTTGTCATATTTTGTCACGTCAAGTGTCCGTATGACGACCGCGCATTCAATGTGACACACAGGACATTAACGCCAACTGAAAACTAAATAAATTGTTGTAATTTGCGCCTTTGTGTAAATTGTTTACGATGAACGATGCGACCGCGTACAATATCCTCTTTAGATTTCCTTCGAGCACTGACCTTAATAAGATGTTTTTGTACATAAAAACAGCGCAAAATTGTTGATGTTTTCTCAGTTTGTTGGCCTTCACCACATTTTGTTGTATTTAAATCATTTATGGCAACATTACGTTCATTAGCTATGCAAATTTACACGTCCATTATACGATTTGACGAACAAAAAGCGTAGCAAAAAGTAACATTCGGCTAGGATAAGCCGTCATGAGTTGACCGAGGCAAGGTCGCGGGTATTTTGAACTTCGAACAAAAACATTCCTCGTTGCATTGGCTTCTGATTGATGGGATCTCTTTTCAAGCACGCGATTGATTTGTTTTTTATGCTCCATTCACGCTGCATTCTGCCGGAGTTTGCGGCCAGTGTTTTTGTACCCGAGTTTTTTATTTAATCTTGCAATCTTTGTTGCAGGTCTTGGCTGAAGGTTATTTACTGGCTGTGGTAAGTCAATTTTGAATTGCCCGTTTGGTTTGCATACAAAGAGATAAAGTTAGAGTATTTTAGTTTACTTTACGCCCTCAATACCCGTTATGCATATCGGCCTTATACGGGCACTAGAAAAGTGCCGGCTCGGCCGTCGCATTGTCTTTCTGTCTGTCATGTGTGACTCACGCTATTGTTGCGTTACACAATAGAATGTCTTTGTGCATTGTGCCCCGGGGACCCTGGTGTTACGTATTTTGTAATTATTGCTAGACTTTCATCGTAGTACCTACGCTAAAAGATGTTCCGAAATGTAGTTTTATGGTACGTCGCGTCTATACGGTAGAATATTATAACTTTTTATATTGGTAATATCTCACGGCACGCGCTAGGGGATAACCCTCAAACGCCCGTTTGAACTGCAAGGGCAAAAAAAAACGAAAAAGGGTCCAGCATAATAGATATGCGAAAACTCAATCGCTCTCGTCTAACAATAAAACCGAATGAGGTCTGTTTCGAATTTGCACCGGTCAATCGAATTTGGACCCTCTCGCATTTGAAATAGGAATGTGCGATTCAGCTTTTATAGAATTAGATTTCGAATCCCCTTTGGATTTAGAACGTGCAACTACTCGTAGTAGGCGGGAAAAGTGGTCGTTCGTTTTGAAATGTCAAAACAAATTAGCGGTATACTACGCGTATGTGCGTACGGGACGGGCACTATTTCATCGAGTATCGATCTGTGGGCGCGAAGAGTACCTACAGCGATATTTATGAGCATTTGAAATTCGAATTCATTGCTTGGTTTCCATTTACGGTCGATCGATCTAAAAGAAATACTGAACCATTAGAACTTGTGAGCTGAAATTGCGTTAGATTATTTATGCCACACTAGTTAGTAAGACTTAAACCTATGTAAATTATATGAAAATAACGTTGATATTAATCTAAAAATAAATTAACTGTAAAGTATTGAAACCGGTTTCAAAAACGCAAGGGTGATATGACAGAGAGTTATTTTATTTAAAAAAAATTGAAATACTAACTCACAATTCATAAAAGAATCAAAAATTAAACTTCATTTGGTTACCTCCACAAAACCAAGAATTAATTATTTAAAATGCATTTACTCATTGGCTACATAGCATAATTGGTAATAATTTGTCCTTATCAGCTGCAATTACTTTAAAAACTGTTCGAAACTCAGAAAATACCATCGCTAATGACGCAAACCGCGATAGCTGGCCGGTTTGACCACGAAAATGGAATAAAACATTCGAAATTCGAACACAACAATTACGAAATTGGTTATAAGTAATTCAAATATTTCGATGAGTCGAGTGGGTGGCAACGGTGGTGATGGGGTAAAAATTACCCCCGAGGGTAATTCGTAGGGTACAACCCCGAATATGTGAGGGTGTGTGTGTTTATGTGTGATCGAGGGTATGATAATGGCGTATTTCCGTCGTTGAGTGCATCCCCACTAGGTAAATGTGAAGTTTTTCGCTCGGGACCACTTGAAATTGAAACGTAAAATCTGTTGGCACGATGGTGTAATAACTAAATATTTTTTACTGCATTATGGGGGCATATAAAAACCATAGCAATAAAGATATCCAAAAATTAAAACAACGAAACAGTATGGTAGATAGGTGCCATCATAAACCTTGCGTTTATTTGCCATGTCATAGTGATGGCGATGGCTATTTGCGCATTTTGACATAGCGATATTTGACAGCGATACACTGATCGCCATCGCAGGATATCTAGATGTGCGCAAGCTTAACACATTAAAAAGCATAACAAAACCCAAATCACTAATTAATGTCATTTATTACTTAAAAAAAGTAACCAAATTTAGGCACAACAGATGTTTTGTTTGGTCCTTGAAGATCTTTGACAAAACAAATAAACTGTGTTTGTGTTTTAAACAGAAACATGCTAAAATAAGCTAACATTTCTCTCATGCATTGCTATCATAAATAAACAAAAATCATTTTATGTCGACAGAGGTACCAACATTTCAAATTTTACTGCACCATAAAGGTAACATAGCCGTTAAAATGTTGCCATTTAACGCTTTAAATAAACGGCTATTATACTAAACAGGCTCAATTTGTTTAAGTTTTGTAAAATTTTATTTAAAAGATGCCAGCTGTAAGAGTCATGTGAGAATTAATCATCATAATCAGCCTGAAGAAGTCCACTGCTGGTCATAATGTCTATACGTTTCCAGTAAGAACAATTCTCTCTCTCAAACTTTGAATCTGAATTATATTCGAATGATAACTACCTACTGACTACTATTTATCGTTGTTTAAGTCAACTTGCTATATTTATTATAGATAGATAGATAGGTATACCTATAGATAACTCTTTATTGTTCTACAAAAAAATACAGTACCTACATCAGGACATAAAAATTAGACAATTAGGTAAAACAATGGGCCTTATCGCTGAGAGCGATCTCTTCCACGAAAGACAATATTATGTGCATTGTGTTGATTCATAACGTAAATAATTTTGATTATTTGCTTGGTTTATTTATTACATCTTTCTTAAAATGAATGTATGATAAAATAATCTTTCCAAACCGTTTCAACCACAAAGGAAGCAAAATAAAGACTGTTCATTTTTTAATTGTGGCAATAACATTTGAATATGGAACGCGCGGCAAATGTCGCGCCATAAACGCACGCATGCTTGCCTCCACTTTTGGCAACTTACTTTTTCCTGTTACCCTAATGGCTTTGGCAAACACGAATTGTAAAAATTAATGTATTCAATTTACTGCGAGTCTTTTATTTGTCCAATGCCCATCTTACAAGGCTACCAGCTTAGTATTTAAGTCTGTTTTCGCAATTTGATTGTCTTTCGTTTAGAGATTAATGGTTATTTACACACTGAGCAGTTTGTGTGCACGTAATATTTAATATTTTTAATACAATACCCAAACATAGTGCCAACTGACCACAAAAAAGTATTTCAAGTTATTATGGACCACTTTGAAACTAAAAAATAAACAATTTTTAGACGAACCTATCTGAAGACCAACCACTGAAAAGATTGACGTTTAATCAAGGGGTCCACAATCCAATTCCCTAATAATATTAATTTAACAATAATTCTATTTCCAAAGTCATCAAAAGACATTGCAACCAAAAAATTATTCCTACTTTATGTGCTACAAAAATATATCGCATTCATAAGATAAAACCAACTATTTTAAGCCCATAGAACTTTCCCAATGTTAAATAACTTTGTTAATGTGACCAGGAAGAGACCTGTGAAACGCAAACAGAGAGCTCAAGTTACTGTTGACGGTACGGTACCTAGGACGTGTTTATTGGTCATTTGCGCTGCGTTGGAATGGTATGAGCTGAGCTGTTTGCCGACACGCAAACGGTGAGCTGAATTCTAGGGATGGGACAATTTTAGATCGATATTTTATTATTTTTACAACTAAAATGCTAAAAAGTAATAAACTAGGTACCTATTACTTACCGCGATTGATAAGCATAATTATATGGAACCCATTGCTGTTTTAGAGTATTCATTTATCTACAGGCGCTCAACCAGTAATTAAATTAAAATTGTATAAATATTTTTTATTTAGCTGCTAACCAGTTTCGATAAAATCTCTTTCTAGCGCACCTTTTTTTGACTAAACCATTGTACACACAAATTAAAAAAGTAATATTGTGATATTTTTGGGATACCTATAATGGTAGGTACTTAAGAGCTTTGATAATATGAATAATCAGAATATATAAAAATGAAAATTATATAAACACGTAATTATATAAATCCATAACCTCACTTTCCCGCAATGTCGTGTTTATAAGCACTTACAACGTTGCGTGGCGTCTCAATCGAACTGTTCATACATATTTAGACTAAGTTTAGGATTAAACAATAACTTTCACACAAACAACTTCAAATGAGTTAATTAATGGAGTCACGTTTACTTTTTGTAGGAATTGTAAATAAGAAAACGGTCTGATGTATTTTAATGTACGAATATTTTTCTTTTTATTTTTTTTAGCCTGTATCGTCCTACTGCAGGGCAAAGGCCTCCCTAACCCCCTTCCACTCCTCCCGGTCCTGTGCTGTGGATGCCCAGTCCTCCTTGAACGCGTCAAGATCGTCCCGCCATCTGAGTCTTGGTCTGTCGCGAGGTCGTCTACCATTGTTGGGGGCCCATTGATTCCTAGAAAAACATTATTCAAGTAAAAACGATTTGCTTAAATCTCAGACTAAAAGGGAATGCGACATTTTGTTTCTATACCTATAGGATTCTAAAAATATCTTCCTCTGTGTTTCAATTATCTAGTCCAAATTTTATAGTGAGACGCTTATTTATATAATATCAAAGTCAATAATTGTTTATTGACTTTGTTGTATCACAAAGATTACTTTAAAACGTCTTAAAGCTAGGTGAGTCTAGGTGCCAGTTCCATGCGACCAAGCTTAGAAGAAAATGCAAAAAAGCATACTACGGCTTAGAATAATGGAAAACAGAAATAACACATCTCACTACTATGCTAACACTGATCGCCATCGCAGATTGCCAAGATGTGCGCAAGACTTTACACATCTAATAAAAATACGAGGGCTAAAACACGTAAACAAACACATAACTTATTCAACCCACCCAAAAATTGAAGCACATAAAAACGGTGTAATCTAACGCATATCTTCAAAAATTACATTACAAAATAAGTAGTCTACAAGAACACATCGTAAAAAACAATAAGATGGCGAGAAATTCCTATTTATCCATCTACATCGGTAACGGGGGAGGTAAGCCAGAGATTTGCTAACTAATTTCAACTGGAAATCCCTTAAATGACAGGGATTTACGTAGCGTCTGTACCCCACCTTACCTAGTAGTATTTTTTACGTGTAAAAAGAGTTCAATCTTATCTCCAGTATTTTTTTTTTGTAGAAAATTATATCATATTTTTTTGTGAAAAACAATTTTTAACCTTAATAATGACTAAATGCATAATAATTATGTTCTACAAAAACAAGACAAGTTACACTTTCAATAATCCAGCGCTCATGAGTGTGGTCATATATAGATTTACAACCTATACTATTCTAAATAATTACTGTCTGTATTCCTAGAAATGTAATGATAGGCCTTTTTTGCCTACTTTCTGAGGCTTTTCTTAGTATGAAGTCAAGGTTATTTTTGAAAAAGATTTGTTTGAGATAAAGATTTATTAAATCACTCAAATAATTATACATTCCAAATAAAAAAAAACGCTAGATTTATTTTAAACTTTTTAGTTCAAATTATAAAAGCGTTTTTTTTTAGTTTTTTAAACTATAATTTATTTTTAAAAATGGAACGATCTTTTGTTCCAAAACATGGCAACCAAGGAGGTAACCTATCAAAGGTTTTAGTTAAATTTCGAACTGGCTTGCAAATTGAAATTGACAAAAAAAAACCAGTGAACACTCCAAAGCGAGAAAAATAGTGTTGTTCGTTGTTTGTCATAAAAGTATTTGACAAAACTTATTTTATATTCCTCGCATTATTTGAGAAAGTACTAAAGAAGTCTTGGCCACAACTACACATAAGTGGATTTTTAGTAGTAGGCAACAAATATTGCACATACAATGCGTGCGTCAGAAAGAGATAGTGCGCTATAGAGGTATACAAAATTAGAAAAGCCGATGTGCAATATTTATTGCATACAAACGTACGTATGTGACTCTTACACATTTAAAAGTTCGTCCATCAAAGCCTCTTTTGCTGGCCACTGTAGTAGTGGCCGTTTGATTAGCATACGGCGGTAAAAAGAATGTATTTTTTCAATAAAATTTGACATTGACTAAAACACCACTGGGCATTGTAAATAATCATAATAAATAAGTTTCTGATGATACCATCTTGAATACAATCCTAAAACGACTTTAATTCAAAATAACACTTATTTTTTTAACCACAGAGCTGAAATTGCATTGGTTTGAAAATCTACCACCCGTTGTTTAAGTAATTAAAGGGGGACGTTTTGGCTCATTAAGAATGAACTTTCACAGCATGGGTGGTATTCCGATGTGTAGGCTTTTAGCGCAAATTTAGTGGCTAATAATAGCATGGATAATTATTTTTCATTACTCATACTCTGAAAGTAGGTCTGAAGTTGCCTGAGGGGCCTAATAGAAAGTAAAACTTTCAGCCCTAGGGAGAATCGCTTTCTACTGACAGCTGTCAAATTAAAAAAAAAACAAGTTCTATTTTATTCAACCATGTTCCAACTTTCTAAAGTCTTCCTAACTGCAAGGAGGTCGTTGAACCAAATTCCAACTTTTTATTCAGCAAGTAGGTTGGAAACCCATTACAACGGTAAGAAGTTTAAAAAGTCTAATTAGATAGATAGATAGATAAAACTTTATTTGCCTAGATTTCACACACACAAAATAAAATAAAAACATACAGAGATATATTATACAAAACAAGACATTAACAAGAAAATAAAAAACTAGCTACAAAAATTAAGATAGCGTGTGTGTTGCATTCCAGACAAAAAGGTAATAGCTCAGCGCATATATTGCACAAGTGCAAACACTGATTTTCAGCTATTACCTTTTTAAGCGACAAGTTGAGATGCCAAACGACGGAACCAGTGTTTGTGAATGACGGAGAACTTAAAAGATTGTGTATGGGTGTGTATATGTGTGTATGGGTGCATGTGGGTGTGTGCGAATGGTTGAGTGTGTAGTGTTGTGCGTTTCGTGAGTAGGCTTCCATGATTCTCCCAGTCTCTTAAGAGTCTGGTAAGCACAGAGGGAAGCCTACCCCGAAGAGTGTGTGTGTATGCGGGTGTATTACTGAGAGCTCTCCTGATTACACAAGTCTCTTAAGAGCCAGGGTTTCACAGGAGAGCTCTCTAGTGTGTTTGTGTAGTGTGTGTGTAGTGTGCGGGGGTATGTTCGTAAGAGTGTTGTGTAAAAGAGTGTGGGTGTGGAGACGTTTGGGAAACTTTGAAATGATAGTGTGTGATTGAGTGTTAGTGCTGAAAGAAGAGAGTTCAAATTACGAAGTGCAAACATTTATCTGGTGACTTTTTTAGTCACTAGCAATTTCAACGTTATGGTTGGCAGACGAAGCGTTCTGAAATACCTACCTTTTGTCTTTCTAATAACAAAGTTTTAAGACGTGTTTTGAAAGTAAACTTTGTTTGGAGATTACGTATTGGAGGGGGTATGTTGTTCCAACACTTCGTTGCCAAATAGCGGAAACTACCTTTGAATGCTGCCGTTTTATGGCTATGATAAAGGAGTGCAGATCTAATAGACCGCAAGCCTGACCGCTTGTTATCACTGCTGAAATTAAGCTTCGCATGCAAATATTCCGGTTTTTTAAACTTGATAACATCAAACAACAGCCCACTAAGGTGTAATTCTCTACGTGAAGCCATATTTAACAGAGACTTGTTGTTTAGGTACGGAGTTATGTGACTACGAGGAGGAATGTTAAAACAGAAACGGCAGCACGCATTCTGCACTCGCTGTACGACTCGTTGAGTCCTGACAAGTAACCTAGGTCCATAGACAAGATCTCCGTAATTCAACCTAGACAAAATTAATGCCTCACAAAGGGCAATGCGAGAGTCTACAGACAGCTGATTTCGAATTTTATAAAGTACCTTAAGACGGTAAAAACAGCTTTTCACTAAACCGAGAACATGGTTCTCGAATCTAAGATTGCTGTCAAAAGTAATACCCAGGTTCCTTGCTTCATCTACCCGACAAACCGACACACCATTGATTTTAACATCAGTAGAAGCACCTATTTTTCTTATTTGAGTCTCAGTACCCAGCACCATATATTTGGACTTCGCGGGATTTAATACGAGGGCATTACGTAAGGACCAGTCAGCGATCGCATCAAGATCCTTATTATGCTGCAAAATTACTTGTGAAAGCTTGTCAGGAGACTCCGACACATACACCTGCACATCATCCGCATAACAGTGGAGCATGCTATGCCTAACTACCCTTGCAAGGTCCGCACTATAAATAATAAAAAGTAGAGGACCCAGTATGGACCCTTGGGGGACACCACGATTGACTGGCATTGGTTGTGAACATAGCATGGTGCCATCATTTTTCGCAAGTTTTACTGACTGGTATCGGCTGGTCAAATAACTATCAAACCACATGACTGACTTTGAGCTTAAGCCGTAATAAGATAGCTTGGCAAGAAGAAGAGAAGTATTAAGACAATCGAATGCACGTGAGTAGTCAAGCAGAGTTAACACTGTACTATGGCCTTTGTCCTGCTGCGCCAATATATTGTCTGTGACATCGAGAAGAGCCGTCATCGTGCCTCGCCCCTTACGAAACCCAGACTGGAAAGAGGGCAACATGTCACAGGTTTCAACATATTTGGTCAACTGTGCACAGATAGCCCTTTCAAGCAACTTCGAGAGAAACGGCAAAATACTTATGGGACGAAGATCTTTAAATTCAAAAGGATTATCTATTTTAGGTATGGGCGTCACCAGTGCTTTCTTCCATTGGCTAGGCACTGTACCTGTAGAGATGGACTTGTTTATAATTGCTGTGATTACATCTAGTGTGCATGGAAGAGAAAACAAAATCATATCTCTACTTATACAATCATCTCCAAGCGCATTTGACTTTATGGACAAAATAATTTTAGATATCTCTGTTGAGGTGATAGGCTTAAGTTCGAATGTCTTAGTTGAGAATTTATTTTTATTGTAAAACGACAGTTCAGTACACGGCACCTCATTATCTCCAGGTACATCCAGGAAATGTGCATTAATTTTATCAGCATCATCAAAATGTGTTGGCAATGATTCATCTCTACTCTGATTAACCAAAATTTTATCTTTTAGATTTTTCCAGAACACTTTACTGTTTTTAACTTCCGAATTTACTAAATCATCAAAGTAAGCACGTTTCTCTCCAGCTATACCTTTTATAACCAGGCCTTTTAATTCCTTATAGTAAAGCTCATCTTGCTCTGACCCAGATTTACGGTATGCATCAAGAGCCTTATTTCGTTCGTCGATCATCATTTTGCACACATCAGTTACCCATGGCAGGGAGTGTTTATTTCTAACAGTAATAGATTTTATGGGAGCATGTCTGTCAAAAAGAGAGATGATTGTAGCGTTAAATTTATCGACCATTATATCCACTGAGGGTAGTGAAACTATTTCGTCCCAATTGATCGCATATAAGTCATTGTTAAATTCACCAAGTTTAATGCTATTTATCGGCCGAAAATGGAATGTTTTGGGCTTGGATTTTATTTTCTTTAATGATAGGGTCACGTTAATCATCGCATGCCCATTACCACCCGTAACGTTGTGTATCGCTATGTTATGTACAGGTGCATTCGTACATACTACATCAATAAGTTTCTCGCTGTGCGAAGTAAAGTGCGTCGGTTCAGTAACAAACTGACATAAATTCATATAGTCTAGAAAATGATCAAACTTTACTGTGTTTGCTTCGGATTTTACGAGCATGTTTATATTTATGTCACCCAGGAAAACAACAAAGTCAAAGTAGGAGAAGTTATTAATTGAGTCTGTAAGTGCATCAATAAAAGTATCCACATTTATCCATTCTGGCCTATATGCCGTCCCAACCACAACCCGAAAACCATTCACACGAGTGGACAACCACATTTGTTCTATCACTTCGTTAGGTCTCGGCAAATATCGAACAGCGATACCGGACTTGATATAAAAGCCTAAACCACCGCCCACCCCCCTGCGCATATGCTGGGGACGCGGTGCAATGCGCAGTCGATAGCCGGGCACAGACGGCGCGCGCGCCTCCTGTCCCTCCTTGAGCCAGGTCTCATTAATCGCTACAATATCTGCACAGTAACGAATCATAGCAATGACAAAACTATCCTGCCCAGTGTTCAACGAGCCCGCATTATAAAGTGCTAACTTAAGCAACTTTGACTCAGAACCTATGATGACAAGGGATCCTACCCGGTGACACAAAATTAACAAATAACTGATAAGCTAGCGGGCGAAGTGTTATTGTAATTAGTGATGTAAGAGTGCAATGCAGACACAAGTGTGGGTGGGTATATGTTTCGTTGTATGACATCTCAATCAAGTCTGCTGCTGCAACTTTTACACCATTTACCACATGAGCAGAAGATATCCGGCAAATAACAATCAAATGCAGTAGAATGCGCTTATTGTAGCAATTAAATAAATCGACAGCAATAACAAAAACATACAGAAATAATAGATGCGCAATATAGTTGTTGACATAGTACGTATTGAATTTATTTTTACACAAGTTTAGGTGGGTTTTGTCAAGTTGTAAAATGGTAATACTAGAGGTAATTACTGGTATATAATAACTATGGCGCAGTCGTTCCGTACATAATATATGCTTACGATCAAAACAATGCAATTTTGCGACAATAAATAAATAAACAACAAAAAATATAAGGCAACACTGTGACTGTAGTAAGGAAAAAAACAGTGTTACGTGAACTATAACTACGGTACGTAAAATAACAATACTACGAATTTGCGAGCAAAACCTAGTTGGAGTGGCTGTAGTGACTGCCAGTGGTGCCAACAGCATCAGACCCAAAAACCCGACGCAGATCACCTTCGGTACGGATACGGTGACGTGGGGAGTCCGCGCCTTGCTGCTTACGCGCAAAGATATTCCCGTCCCTGGTCCAGACGAACCGCCAGCCAAGACGACTTCCGGCTTCCCGTGCTTGCCGGAACAACATCCGGTTTGACTTCGTCAATCTCTCATTAACATAGAACTTCCGATCCGGAGCGGGCAGACCCGTGCCTTCTGTGGTAATGCCGCGGCGGACGCGTGCCGCCGACATCAGCTGATCACGAGATGCGCGCCTCGCCAGGCGAACCACGATAGGGCGGGGGCGGGGCGGGGGGGAGCCTTCCAATGTTGCAGTAATTCTTCCAACGCGTGTGGTGCTCACAAGATCATTCTCTGTTAGCTTGACACCCAGTTTAGTGCTCAAAATGTTTACAACCTGTACCAGATTTTCCCCTCTCTCCTCTGGAATACAAGTTATCTCTATGTCATTACTAAGCAGATCCTGGTCACGGTCATTGATGTCCGCCTTTAATTGCTCGATTGTCTCCAGTAAAGAACTGTTATTGGCCGCAAAACTCCCTTCAGTTAAGCGTGCCTCTACGGTCCCTACACGCGCAGATAGCTGAGAAATCTTGTTATCACATTCATTTATCCTGAGAGCAAGACCAGACATCGTATTATTCAATGTTTCCATTTGTATACGCGTCGCTCTCATTTCATCTTTGAATAGACGCACCTCCATGACTAGTATTTGCGTTTCCGATAGTTCAATCGTCTCATTATGTGCCGTACTATCATTCAGCATATCCTGAGGGCTCATCCGTGCCGCTCCGCGGATTTGGTTAACGCTGTGACCAACACTGCGTACGGGGGTGTTTGCGTTATCGCCCCTAGGTCGCCTGCTCACGCACATCACGCAATTCCAAGCGGCTTTGCGCTCGGTGGACATAAAACCAACAAAGTAGTTCTCGGTGATATTTGCACAATCGAGGTCATAAGATTGACCGCACTCGCAGCATGTTAGGAGGCTGCCCAAAATAGGCTTTCTGCAACCGGAGCATTCTAGATCCATAATAGACATTTCGATTTATCTTTTTATTGCTTGGCATATAAAATGTAAAAAATTTGAAATGCAAAAAGATCAATCTATTGATGGGATTTGAACTCGGGCACGACGAATGCGTTTCACTGTGTACTTTCACAACACCAATGAAGCTATAATTGATCTTGCGAATTAAAGCAACCAGTTTGTACGGCTATAGTTTTTGACTCGAACGTAGAAGTGTACCGTCAGAAACCACGCTACAGAGCTCAAGGTTAAACAACACGATTCACAATCTTAGAAACAGCTGTTTGATTTATTAATTACACGATTTCTGCACAATCACTGAGCTTTTAGGGCTGTCACATACACCAAATGTTTGGTAATTTCACAAGGATAAAACCGATATATGATTTCTATTAACTTATTAGTTTTTACTGCAAATTATGAATTAATCTTGTAAGTTAAGTAAACGAACGTTTAGTCGGTGTTAAACGCCATCTAATGTTTAACATCGAAACTAATATATAAACGTCAAGAATTAATTAGTTCCGTCCATATCCGCGTGCGACACCAGCGCACGCGGCATAAATAGTTGTCACGAGGCCACCCCGCCCTCTTTCTGCTCGGAATCACCGACCGACGCATACTTGTCACTCCTTACTCTTTATACCCAATAAACCTCTTCAATCATTCCAGGTCGCATCATTTTACATGTGGTGACCCCGAAACGCCGGTCCAGAAGTCGAAACCGGGAACGAGTCCAGATCCACCGAAAACACGGCACAACCAGGCACACGGCGCGGCGCGTGGCATTTTTGGCGGCACCGCGTGTACCTGTGCACGGCGCGGCGCGTGGCTAATTACGCGGCTGTGGGGGGACGGACAACAAACGCAATCTTCAATAATTGAGAAGATCTGGAAGAAGAGGATTCCTATTTTCAAGCTCCGAGACCGAGATCCGGACCATACCGAGCCTTTGCAAGGACCCGAGCGTCGGCATCAAGGCATACCTACCTACCTAAGTATCGATTACCTTTCAAGTAAGTGAGTGCAAGCTATTAAAATTTAAATTCATTCTACGTTACCTACCTAAAAGTGTTAAAATTCCCTCTAATCGGCATTTTTTGTATAGCAATTAGGCACGACCACGTGCATATTCTTTTTACCTACCTTTAACGACAATTCTGTCTAACATTAGATTAATTTAATTGTGCCTATTTACCTGTAATTTATAGTTCAAGGCCAATTAATTAGCATTTTTTTTTTGAAAACGTGGCCACGTGTTCGGTTCTGGAAATGTCGACTGAATCTAAAGCTAATCCTTCCTTCTCTCAGCAAGTAAGCACAGACACACAAGAATTAAAAGAGAAAAATAAAAAACGGGGAAGTTTAAAATCAAAAATAACCCTATTCAAAAAATTTGTAACCTCACTTGTGTTGCCGTTATCCACCGAAAGTTGTTTAGATTTACAACTACGGTTAGAAATAATAAATAAAGTTTTCCAAGAATACGATCAAATCCAGGACCGAATCGAAACATTGTGTTCCGATGTGGAGCCACAATTAGCAGAAAGGGAGTTAACGCAAAATATTTTTTTTGAAAACATGGCACTAGCCAAAACTTATTTAGCGGCATCAATGAAATCGAACAAACCGTCACCTGAACCTCAAACATCTAATCAAAAAGTAAATAATAACGAAAACATAAAATTTCCCGATATAGCGTTACCGTCATTTGACGGCGAAGTAACCAAATGGCTTGAATTCAGAGACACCTTTGACGCGCTAATAAATCAAAGCAATTTAAAACCTATACAAAAATTTAAATATTTGAAAGGATGTTTGAAAGAAGGTGCGCTCAATGTAATTAGTTCTTTAGATTATTGCGAGGAAAGCCATGAGGTGGCATGGAGGTTAATCTGCGAGCGGTTTAATAATCCTAAAAAGCTCGTCACTCACCATCTCAAGGCACTATTTCAAATTACCCAGATGCCCGCTACCTCAAGTGCCCTTCGAGGCTTAAATGACAATATATCGAAGCACTTGAGGGTGCTGAAAAACTTAAACATACCTATTGAAAGCTGGGACACACTTATCATATTTTTTTTAGCTCCCAAATTAGATCCACAAACATTGCGTAAATGGGAGGAAAAATCCAATTCAATGGAAACGCCTTCGTTACAGGATTTCAAAACCTTCCTGCGTTCACGGGCCGATCTGCTGGAGTCTCTAAGCTCCTCCGACCAGTCGAGTGATCAAGGACAAGCGAAGCAACAGTCAACTGGGAAGGCCATGGTAACCACGTCCAACCCAATCCAGAACAATAAGGTACCAGATTCATCTACCAGTTTTAGCCGATGCCCGTATTGTGGAAACTCACATTACATCAACCAATGTTTAAAGTTCCTAGCATTGAACGTTAGGTCTCGCATCCAAGTGATAAGAAACCTACGTCTCTGCAACAACTGCCTAAGGTCAGGTCATATTTTACCTAATTGTCGAGCGAGCCACTGCAGAACGTGTAAAGGTAAGCATCACACACTTTTACACATAGCCAGTGCCACACCTACCAGTACATCATCGTCAACCAGTACACAACCATCAACTCTAAATCCACAACCAGTAATTTCCGAGCCGAGCCATTCAGTTAGTCTACACACTAACAAACAATTAACCAAAAATACCGATGATTTTAACCTAGTGCAAAATAAGGTAGTTATTTTATCTACCGCGCTAGTGAGTGTGATGGATATCGATAATCGATCACACACTCTAAAGGCCATGCTCGACTCAGGCTCGCAATCTAATTTCATTTCACAAAGAGCCTTTGATAAACTAAAGTTGTCACAAATACCGATAAATATGCAAGTGTTAGGTTTTAACGAAAAAATAACGCATATCACACATTCCAGTGACTTAACAATTTTATCACAAACTTCTACATTCACTACCAACGTGTCTTGTCTCATTGTACCTACAATTTGTAATTTGATACCTCATGCAAATGTTGAAAAAATTAAAATACCAAAACGATACCCGTTAGCAGACCCAACCTTTTTTGAAGCTAGCGAAATCGATCTTTTACTAGGCGCGGAGTTATTCTATGAATTACTTTGTACAGGTCAATACAAAATAGGAAAGGGCCTACCCATTTTACAAAACACTCAATTCGGATGGGTAGTGTCCGGCGCATTAAACTCATCCATACCTACTAACGAAACTCGTTGTAATTTCATTCAACAAACAAACGAGCTTCGTAGTTTTTGGGGGGAGACAAATAATACGAAACTTCCACATGATGAGATCACAGAGTGTGAAAAGGCATTTCAAAGCCACACTCGTACGTCTGATGGTAACTTCGTAGTTAGTATCCCTCTGAAAGCTTCACCAACTGTTCTCGGACAGTCTAAACATATTGTCTACAAAAGATTTACATCATTAGAATCAAAGTTTCAAAAAAATCCTATTTTTAAACAACAATATGTTAATTTCATGCGCGAATTCAACCAAGCGGGACATATGATTAAACAAAAAAATGTTTCTGAGTCCTGCAACTATCTACCGCATCATGCCATAGTCAATTTAGAAAAAACCACTACCCCTCTCAGGGTAGTCTTCGATGCTTCGTCTAAAACGAGCTCGGGTATATCCTTGAATGATATTCAGTATACAGGTACAATCAGCCAAGACAAACTCATTAACATTCTACTAAGATTTCGCGAAAATAAATTCGTTATAAATGCAGACGTAGAAAAATTATACAGGTTTATATACCTAAATCCTAACCAACAAAACCTACAATGCATACTCTGGCGCGAATCGCCTACCGATATACTACATACCTACACTCTCACCACTTTGAGCTTCGGTCTCAAAAGTGCTCCCCACCTAGCGACGAGATGTTTACAACAACTAGCAGACGAGAACAAGGATAAGTTTCCAGAAGCGGCCGCCGTTATATGTTCTTCCTTTTACATGGACGACATGTTACATACGGGGAACGATCAGTCGAAGGTAATACAGACAGCTCTGCAGGTTAAAAACATTCTACGCACCGCAAACTTCAATCTACGAAAATGGAAGTCGAATTCCAGTACGATCCTAAATGCAGTAAGTACTTCCAACACCGACACAATACATAACACATCCCTACCTACACAGGAACCCGTAAAAATACTGGGTCTTGTGTGGAACAGTCATAATGACTATATTACCTATTCAATTAAAATCAATCCATTGCCAAGTATCATAACAAAAAGGAAGGTTTTATCCATTGCATCCGAAATCTTTGACCCATTAGGCTTGTTAGCACCGGTCATCATTTTAGCAAAAATAATCATCCAATCACTATGGAAAATAAAGTCTGATTGGGATGTGAACATACCTATTTCTCTATGCGAGCAGTGGAAAGAATTCCACAGTAACTTAATTCATTTAAATTCTATAGCCATACCTAGGCATGTTGTCATTTGCGATTACGTAAACATCGAGTTGCATGGGTTTGCAGATAGTTCAATGAACGCCTATGGCGCTGTAATATACCTACGCTCGATTGATAAGGCAGGTACTGTTCTAATACGCTTGCTCTGCGCTAAATCACGCGTAACAAGGAAGGAGACTATTCCCAGACTCGAGCTTAGGGCAGCCACTTTGTTATCTAACTTGTACAATGACACAAAAAATGCATTATCATGTAAAATAAATGATTATTATCTTTGGTCTGATTCTAATGTGGTACTGTCATGGATAAAAACTTCTTCAACCGATAAATTAATACCATTTGTGAATAATCGAGTAAAAGAGATAAGAAATTTATCTAAAATAAATTCTTGGCATTGGGTTGCTTCGGGGGAAAATCCCGCGGATTTAATTACCCGGGGCATTCAAGCAAACAAAATAACACACACCAGTTTATGGTGGCTAGGACCACCGTGGCTTTCACAACCGAAAGGTGAATGGCCAATACCTAAAGTCATTAACACTAATTACTTAGAATCAAACACTGATTTGAACTGTCATTGTTCTAGTAACATACCAATAAATGATTTTTACACAAAATTATTTCAAAGATGGTCCAATGCAAATAAACTCATTCGAGTTTTTGCATTCATCCGCAGATTTATAAATAACCTAAAGGGTCCAATCAACACGGAACCTCTAAGTATAATCGAAATAAATAATTCTTTACAAATTCTTGTAAAACATGCTCAAATTGAGTCTTTTCCCGTAGAATATGATTTGTTAAAAAATGGAAAACCATTAAAACAATCGTCAAACATTTTATGTCTAGCTCCTTTTTTTCAAAACCAAATAATTCGAGTAGGTGGCAGACTATCTCATTCTACCTATTGTTTAGATAAAAAACACCCGATGATACTTCATCATAAACATTCATTCACAAAACTCATCATGCAAACCGAACACATAAAACTATTACACGCTGGTCCTCAGTTACTCTTATCTTCGGTAAGAGAACGATTCTGGCCAACTCATGGTAAGTCTCTCGCCTCTAAAATAGTACACAAGTGTGTTACCTGTTTTAGAGTAAAACCAACCACTTTCCGCCCTATCATGGGCAACTTACCTACAGCAAGAGTGACCCCGTCTCCCCCTTTTCTACATACGGGCATCGACTACGCTGGCCCCTTCCTAGTAAGGAACGGGAGAGGACGTGGTTACAAGACTTCAAAATGTTACATTGCAATTTTTGTTTGTTTCGCGACGAAGGCGGTTCACATTGAGTTGGTTACAGGTTTAGAGTCACAAACATTCTTGGGGGCGCTTCGCAGGTTCATATCCCGGAGAGGTAAACCGCGTGAAATGGTGAGTGATAACGCTACTACTTTTCATGGAGCTAATAATGAATTAATTGAACTTCATGACTTTCTTTGCAATCACTCTGATGAACTTATATCAAATTGTTCAGATGAGAATATTACTTTTAAGTTTCTACCCCCTCTTACACCCCACATGGGTGGATTACACGAAGCTGCTGTTAAAAGTTGTAAATTTCACCTAAAGAGAGTATTAGGACAAGCTTTGTTAACCTACGAGGAATTTTTAACTGTTTTAGTCCAAATAGAGGGAATTTTAAACTCACGGCCTTTGTGTCCATTATCTAATAATGACACGGATTATTCTATTTTAACGCCTGCTCATTTCTTGATTGGTAGATCGATAACTTCGTTGCCAGACTACGAATACAAGGATGTACCTATTCACAGATTGACCCACTTCCAACAACTACAACAAATTCAACAAGACTTTTGGAGGAGATGGTCCATGGACTACATCGGGACGCTCCAGCAGCGCACCAAGTGGCGAAGCTCCAAAGGACCCGGGCTCGCCGTCGGGACCATGGTGTTGGTGAAGGACGACCATCTTCCATCCTGTCGTTGGAGGCTCGGGCGAATTGTCAAAACTCATGACGGAGAAGACCATCAGAGACGAGTAGCATCAATCCAAACCGAAAAGAAGATCATCAAGCGAAGTTTCAATAACATATGCCCATTACCTATAAACACCTAAATGTATACCTAGTACTTATAACAAATATTTAGTTAAACCTATTATAACTTAGCTTAAATCTATTAATCATAAACCTAGCTATAAAATACCTTAATTATTATTGTAACCCTAGATAGTAGATACGCAATAAATAAATTGTCATTTCATGTCTAATCATTGGATAGGCAAACATACCCTAATAGGTACCCTACCTAGTAGATAGATTATCTTGCCTTGGAACCTATGTTACAAGAAATAGGTAGTAGGTAGGTAGAATAAAACACAGATCTATGTATAGGTAGATATATTTTATCTGGAAACACTAAGTCCCAGAACCGATAGTATTCTTTATAAAAACCTAAATTAAGCACTAGACAGGTAGTACATATGTAACCCAGAATCTGGGACGTTCCTATGTAGTCTTAGATACCTAGTTAAATATTACCAAGTTTGTAAGGGGTCGCTCCTGGACAACCTTAATTAACTTAACCTTTTTCGCTGGCAGCATGTTAAACGCCATCTAATGTTTAACATCGAAACTAATATATAAACGTCAAGAATTAATTAGTTCCGTCCATATCCGCGTGCGACACCAGCGCACGCGGCATAAATAGTTGTCACGAGGCCACCCCGCCCTCTTTCTGCTCGGAATCACCGACCGACGCATACTTGTCACTCCTTACTCTTTATACCCAATAAACCTCTTCAATCATTCCAGGTCGCATCATTTTACAGTCGGTTACCCGCTCAACTTGTCCTAATTAGAGCGCAATGTAAAATTTAAATTTTAATAACATAAGGATAGTATTAAATAAATAATATATCTTCTAAATTACTTGATTAATATATAGCTTCAACTATTTATTTAAAATAACATAAATTTGAGCAAACAATTTACCATTTTTTAAATTATGAAAATGAAAATAATGGTTGAATAATGCTGGCGAGCCGTAGCCGAAGGCCCGCCAGAGAAAAAGAAAAAAAAAACCGGGAAGGCGGCAATTCAATCTTCATTTTCACAAATTTTTCTTTCATGTTTTTATTTTTACTTTCCTTGTATTCGTAATGAAAAGCACAGTGTTTACCTCGGATGAAAGTCTTTTAAGTCCCTCAAGCTCCATTGGCGCCCTCGCTACGCTCTGGCGCCAAACCCGTCTCGGGACTCAAAAAACGTGACTTTCAACACTCAGGTAACAATGTACTATTAATACATATCGTAGAATTGTAATTATTTAAGTTTAAAGTTCACAAAATCTACTTCAGTACCCCAAGTCCGAGTTTTGCTACCACATTTCGTTACCAAATGTTGTTTTCGTTTCGTCTCTGTCTTTTGTAGGGAGAAAAGATGAGACAGTAAAAATATGTTACGTAGCTAGAGTTGTTGTCTCATAATTTTTCCATGTAAAAGAGAGAGACACGTAAGCGAAACGAAAATAACATTTAGTAACGAAATGTTGTAAATGCACTGGGACTTTGGGTACTGAAATCATTTTTTTTATATGAAGGTATTGTGTTGGCGAGACGATCTGGACGCCTTCGAAAGTAAATGCTGGGAAAAGGCTCAGAATAGAAGGAACTGGAAGTCTTTGGGGAAGGCCTTTGTCCAGCAGTGGGACGATGGAGGCTTGAAAAAATTGCAATATTCCCAGCAAATAAAAACAAAATGATCCCTTTCTCAAGCAGTCTATCAGCTGGTACTATTTCCCATAATTTAAATAAAACTAAACTTACCCTACTGCCGAATTCCAAAGTGCCAAATAATCAAAAATGTCTCACAAAAACTGCTACTGTTCAAAGACATGAATTTCTTATGCAAATTCCAGTTCCCACAAAAATTAGCATAGCCAAAGGGTTTTGGCCTTTGCATACCTAAAGACACGCGAAGGGTTAAATGCTCAGGCACCTAAAGGGTTAAAAATCCCTTCCGTGTATAAAACATGTAAATTTTTCGTAAGAAAATTAATAATAAACATCTGGATTATTCAAATGCAAATGGCTTGTCGGAATGTAACCAAATATTTTGCTGTGAACTTTCTGAATACTTAGCCGATTATGTAAAATTTTGTTTAACTGGTATCCTAAGGGCGCTTGTACACGCTAAGAAAAAATGCCGGGTCTACCCAAGAATTCTTGTCGTAACTAGAAAATAACTGTGTACACTGCTCGCAGCGGTGCACGAAAAAAATCTTATCTGCGCAAGACACGACGCGGCGAACGTTGTTGCGTTTTCGTGTGTGGAAAAGACAAAATTCTTGTCTTGCGCAGATAAGATTTTTTTCGTGCACCGCTGCGAGCCGTGTACACAGTAATTTTCTTGTTACGACACGAATTCTTGGGTAGGCCCGGCGTTTTTTCTTAGCGTGTACAAGCGCCCTTAGGCAGCTACACTTATAAAAGCAATTTAAATTAAAAGTTAGCCCCATCACTCTTTGTCACTACCCAATGGTAAGAGATAGCGATAGTTTAAGTACTGTTTATCTTTTGTCATATTTACGTAAGGCCGTTGGTTTTCTTTTAACCAAAATCCTACGTGATAAATAAGAATTTCGACTAAATGGGTAGGTACTAAGCTATAGAGAAACGCTAAAAAAGAGTTGAAATATGCAATGCTTCACACTAGCTACCAAGACAAACTTCGGAATTTGAAAAAAGAACGGTATAAAACGTTTTGTTTATTCTCGTGATATATACACCACTACTTTTTAATTACCAGAAAAAAAAATAGAGTAATGTAAGTAGTAGGTATAGAACATTATGAATGTGCAATCAGAATTTTTAGTTTCGATAAAATGACAAAGTTATTAAATGTTAAAATTTTCAGAAATCCTGCATAAAATTATGGACATATTAGTTACCTAGTACTAGAGAGAAAAAAAATTACGGTGTTCGGTTCCGCTTGGTATTTAGCGTTTATGAATGAAATGATTTTTGCTTGTTGAATCATTTCTCAATATTTGACTAAAAATTGTGGTTATTTAAAAAGATTTTTTTTGTCTCAAAAAAAAATTTTTTTTTTCGTGGATGTGTTCAGTATCGGCAGCCAATTTATCGGCATTTTTTTTTTTTGGTAATTAAAAAGTAGGGGTGTATATGTATATTTTCTACTAATATTAATACTTACTAGCATAACAATAATAATAAACCATACATCAAAAGAATATTGTAGTGAAAGAAAACAGAAAAGAAGCAAAGGCAGAACCGAGAAAGAAGAAACGCTAGAAGAACAAAAAAGAAGCAAAGAAGAGAGAAGAAGCAAAGAGAAGAAAGAAGATGATACAGTGAATGCCACTAGCGAGGTATAGAGTTCCTACGTGCTGTCAGATTGTAGGAACTTCATACCGTGCTCTTGGGTTTGCTTAGTTTCAACGGTCCGGAGAAGAAGAGAGAAGAAACCATAGACATTTTTGAAAAGCCTTTACTGTTTAGAGCGATTACGCACTGTCGACCGGTTGCCGGTAATTTGGTCGATGGAAACAATTGAATTAGAATAATTGTATAAATTTTTTGACATTTAAAATATTCTTAAGGCCGTACGCAAATCAAAGCTTGAGTCTGAGTCGAGCCTCAAGGATAGATTTTTGACACTTTTCAATGAAGATCTGTCACAAAATCTATGCTTGACTCAGACTCAAGCATTGTTTCTGCATACGAGCTTTGTGTGACTAGTCTAAACTAGTTACACAAAGTTTGTTCAAAGTATCGGAATACGATACTAAAAAAACTTTGGCTTACTTTTATTTTTGTACAAGTTTTTTATTAGTGATTAAGCATTTAATTGTATGACAAACTTTTTTCCCTCTAATAAAAAGCTGTAGGCCTGCCACAAGCTCTGTCTGACTCTGTTTCTGGCTCTGGTTTTGAGTCTGTGTGAGTGTTGACTAAATAAATCCTACGTCGAAACGTCACACACACAATATTATATACTGGTTAGCACTCACACAGACTCAAAACCAGAGCCAGACAGAGCTTGTGTGGCCTTACTGGTTTAAATTATGTATAAAAGCCAAAAACCATCAAAAACTAGTAATATCTAGTTTGATAGCTCATCTCTCTTAAAAAATGCTAGGGGTTACTGACCGAAATATTGTTTAACGTTGACAAGAATTCTGGTTTATTTAAATAATATTATGGACAAATAATAAAACAGGACTAAATTAATAGTTGTGTGGATCTTTCCAGAATGAAACATGAATTAATTATGTTCGCTTATCGAGACAGTTGCAAATATATTAATTACTGCAATTTGTGTAATTGGGTCAGTAAATACAACTATTAATTGTACAATTACAAGTACTTAAGTATTGATCGAGGCTAAAGTAAGAATTTAACATAGTACGGACAATTTTATCAATCTTCAGATCAATTTATTCGTATATATCCATCTCTTGTTTTAGGCTAGTCTAAAACAAGGACAGACAATTTTTATTTGTAATTTTTTGTAAATTGAAAATAAATGAACCTTACAGAAATTATGTTACTTTTGTTTCGAGATTGTATTTTGATTCCAAGTTATCATTTGTATTTTCTTTCCAAATTTCATCCAAATCGGTCCAGTAGTTAGGGCGTGATTGAACCACAAACATCCAAACATCTATACATCCATCGAACTTTTGTTTTGTATAAGGAAGGGTCATACAAAAAAACGGTAGGAGCCAAGCCGTAGTTTATTGCCTGTTATTCAAATCATGGTTACGTCGAACTGGCACCTAGGCCCGTATTTAGAAAAGTGCTGGAGTTTTAGTCAAGCAAAATTTAAAAAATGTATGCTCTAGGCTCGACTCAGACTCAAGCACTCTTTCTGAATACGGGCCCTAGGCTTTCAAAATCAAAATCTGAATTTATTCAGTTGCATTGCAATAATCACTTTGAAACGTCTTAAAGCTAGGTGAGTCTAGGTGCCAGTTCCACGCGACCAAGCCACAAGAACAGGGAACAAACTACAGCTCGGTTCCTACCGTTTTTTTATATGATCCTTTTACAAATCAAAAATAAAAAAAAATCAATTGATTATTACAGTTTTATTTTCAACTTTTTAGTTTAATTAGTTGTAAAAGCGTGTTTTTTTAGTTTTTTAAGCTTTTTTTTTTTTACTTTTGTTTTTTTTTTATCATATTATTGCATTTTCATCAGTCCTTGATACTATGCAAAGTATCAAATTAATCAGACTTCTGGAAATTGGTGAAAATTATGTTCAAAGATTCCGTTATTAGTTACAACCCAAGCTAATAAAAGCGTGTTAAAAAAAGTTACAAAGTAAACCTTATGATATAACTGAGTAAGGAAATTATGAAATTTTAAGGTACTTATTTGCGTATAAAGACATTTTCACACCGACCAGCATTAAACTCGGTCTCTAATAACTTATAGACAGGCATAATTTTATGTTGCCAACATGTATGTAGTTTTACACTTTATTTATAGTTTGTATGTTCTTGTTATATCTTTACTGACTTTAAGAGCCTGAACAAAGTATGTCGTAAATGCCAGCTAAAGATGTGAAGTTATGTGAACCGTTAAACCTGGATTTTCACACACAGTATAGAAACGGTGACTTTCTAGAGAGGTATTAAGTTTAAGGACTTATGCCTTAGGCCTGTTCGCCTGTTTGGGGCCTAAAGACTTACACCCGTCTGAGCGTTCTGCGGTGGCGACCAGTGACGCTGAACGCTGAAGGCTTAACTGGAACCATATCGGTTCCAGTTAAGCCTTCAGCGTTCAGCGTCATATATAATTATGTATTATGTATAAATATTTAAGTATTGAGTTTGAGTCAATAAATAACTATGTTATGTATACCTACATTATGTACCTATATATTTTTTTTATTAAGTATTATTATAAATGTAAGTATTTTTATTAGTTAGAAAGATGGTTTTACACATTTTATTTATTTATTTTCAGATTATTTAATCCCTCTGCATGGCAAAGACCTTAATAATAATAAATGTTTTGGTTAATCCACACGACACTATCTAGCCTAAAATTAAGCAGAGCTGGTACTAATGGGAACCAGACAACATATTTAGAATACAATATAACACCCAGACAGAGAACAAACATCTACGTTAACCACACAAATATTTTGTTCTCGGTGGGGATCGAACCCACGACCTTCGGCGCAGAAGGCAGAGCTACTGCCAACTGAGCTGAGAGGCCAGTCAATAGCGCTATTCCGTAGATAGAAATAACAGCCCTAAAAATGTTTTGTATTAAACCTTTACTCTGCTTTAACTACTTACTTGTTGTAAATAATAACATAATTACAAGCACCACTTATCTCTAACAAGCAATAAACGTTATAATCATAAAATGTAAGTACAGAATGCCTACCACAAACTCCACACTCGTCACACACACAGTTTAATGCTCTCCAGTGCATTAAACTGTGTGTGTGACGTTTCGACGTAGGATTTTAGTCAACACTCACACAGACTCAAAACCAGAGCCAGAGACAGAGCCAGACAGAGCCTGTGATAGGCCTACGGATGATGTAACAACAATAAATTAAATTGGTACATAAAATTTATTTATAGAATGAAAACTATAAATATTGATTGAAAATTATTTACGGTGTAATTACGAAAAGTTCTGAATAAATGAATAAGAAATATGATGTTCATGGCACTTATAAAAGCTATTTCCGATGATTGATTGAAATAGATCCAAAGGTCCAAAGGTTGTCTGGAAGACCTTGCTAATAGCGTTAAGACCGCCCATTGTACTTCGCTATCTATTTAGTATTTTTCTTAATTGTGTACCTAATGTCTTATTATTGTAGTGTGCAGGTTACTTCCATCTATCAATCTAAAATAAATTTTGTAGACAATCCACACAACACTATCTAGCCCCAAATTAAGCAGAGCTTGTACTATGGGAACCAGATAGCTGATATAATACTTAATTTTTTTTTGTAAATACATACTAAGAATACAATCTTACACCCAGACAGAGAACAAACATCTGTGTTCACTACACAATATTTTGTTCTCGGTGGAGATCGAACCCACGACCTACGGCGCAGAAGGCAGAGCTACTACCAACTGAGCTGACCAGGCCAGTCAAATCTATAGATGCCTGCATGTTAGGCTTGCCCAGTACCAACTATTTTTTCAGTCGGTCTGTGGGGTAATTGCGTATCTTTTGTTGCAATCAAAAATTATTCGCATCTGTCAGTGTTAGCAATAAAAAACGAATTGGAAAAACTTATCTTTGACAAAGAGTGATTGCAACAATACTGAATGTTGACGTAATAAACTAGTCCAAACGTATAAAAAAAATCTAGAGGGGGTTTTTTTTTAAACGTCTGGGGGTTGGTTGGAAGTATAAATCTCGATTTTCTAACTAGTCCCGGTAGAGGGTTCACCGCCATCTTGTTTTAAAGTTAGTTTTTTTCTGAAATAACTCGTTAATTTTCAACTTTAGAGCATGCATAAGCTTGTCGCCCCTACTGGACTAAACATGAGATAGAAAATAGAAATTTCGCTTTGTAAAACTATAAGGCAACAGTTAGACAGTGGTTGAAAAATGATGGCAACAAGATAATTGTAATGACTGTTTATTGTTAGCATCATTTATTTCTTAGAATCAAACTTTTGCAACAGACACAATAGTCCGGCTTATCTTTCCTTCCATCTTTTAAAAGGAGAAACGAATCAATAATTTTCTAAGCATCAAGTTTCAAATCAGGAGGCCTACCACAAGCTCCGTCTGGCTCTGGTTATGAGTCTGGTGTGAGTGTTGATTAAATAAATCCTACGTCGAAACGTCACACACACGGTATAGTACACTGGTGAGCACTCCACTCACACAGACTTAAAACCAGGAGCCTAATTCTCGGCTCATCTCGGATAATTTTGCAATTTTATTTTATTACTTCTTTTCGAAGAGAGAATGGATGATTTCCTAGAGTAATTCATCGACGACCTCATCGGAGAAGCCTCGACAGCTATGATATACGGAAAACGTAGAAAAGGTGCGGGGTTTTAAAATGCCAATGTGTATTTGGGACATTGAAAATCTCGGTCGGCCCGAGAATTAGGCTCCAATGCGATGATTCCAGCAACAAGGCTCGATTGACTGATCGCCAAATCCGCGTTACATTTAAAAAAAATCAAACATAAATTGACAACTCGCATCGATTTAAGGCTCGAACACACCTAGTTCGCTGGCGGTAGCGATCAGTAAAACGCTGTCAAATATCGCTGTCAGATTTGAGATTTGACAGCGAATATTTGACAGCGTTTCACTGTTCGCTACCGCCAGCGAACTAGGTGTGTTCGGGCCATTACGCCTATTTACGCGAAAGCTTCAGTGCTTTGTGTGGCTGGAATCGACGCCCTGAGCCAGAGACAGAGCCAAACAGAGCTTGTGGTAGGCCCGCAGTATTTTTTACAAACACGAAGCGCGTCATACACCTTTTCTAACTTTCCTGTTATGGGTAGGTACGTAAATTTTATTTTTTACTTAAAAACCCGTCGTTTTCGTCTGCGCCGGAGAGGCCATTATCATAAAATTATTATAAATTCGGTGTGTGTTATTCGACATTTGACGATTATTAGAACTTTTATGATATTTCTGAGATGACTAAATGGATGATTAGGATGTTGACCTTAGAATTAAGGATGATTAACGTTTAGTTGATTTATGATTAAGAATTTTGGTCATATTGAAAGATGTTGTATTTTGTATGACATGCCCATAACACTATAATGGTGGTAGTTATACAGTCAACATCAAAAGTATTAAGTATTCAGTTGACTGACATATTTGTAATTTCAGTTGACTGGCCTCTCAGCTCAGTTGGCAGTGCCTTCTGCGCCGTAGGTCGTGGGTTCGATCCCCACTGAGAAGATATATTTGTGTGGTGAACACAGAATTGTTTGTTCTGTCTGGGTGTTATATTGTATTCTATGTATGTATTTACAATAAAAAAGTATTTAAGTATTATAATATCAGCTATCTGGTTCCCATAGTACAAGCTCTGCTAAGTTTGGGGCTAGATAGTGTTGTGTGGATTGTCCGTATTATTTATTTAGTTAGTAGAATCCCCTTTTTAGTTGGATTTGTCAAAGATATGGCAACTTCGATTTAAAAATAGTTGTGGCTGAGAGTGAATCTTTAAATAAAGATCAAATCTTTAATCAATAATAAAGTAATGTTTATTGACTTAATAAATACTTTAAACAAATCTATTTTGAACCCTCTCTGTATTTCAGGAGCTATAAACAAAAAAAAACGAAATAACAAAATATTTAAACTTTAGAAACCAAAAATGCCAAGAGAAGTAGATATATACTTTTGACGCAGACTCTACCGTGAAAAGTAGTCGAGTCTCTGAACTTTTATAGCCAAGACCCCCGATGGGAGGTCTAAGAATGGCTAGACGATAGATAGACTAGACAGACAGACAGAAAGATAATATTTACATATAGATTTCTTTAAAAACGAATAAATAAATTATTTATTACAATATACAAATTAATAAAAGATTAAAGAAGCGTCAATCATATAAATATGTATCTTATAAATAGTTGAAAGCCCGGCTATGAATAAATAAAATAAAAATAGCTGTTTTATTATGTTCATTTAAAAAATATTTTTGGTTTTTGCCTACGCTACTAATTGATACTAAAGATAATAATGATAACTTATGTAAAATAAATGAAGCAAAGAAAAAAATAGGCTTAAAAATCAAATTATTGAAAATAAAATAATTTTAACCTATGTGTGAAATGTGCATGAGGTTGAGGTCTGAGGGACACTTTATTATTTTTTTAATATTGCGTAAATTTTTGCGCATGTGCGTACTTGTCCAAGTTTTTACTTTGGGAGGTACTGCCGGAGTGCCACGATTTTTTTTAGAGGATACTTATAAAATGATTTCTCCCTACTAAAGATGCTTTTTGTCTGTGAGTATTGAGAGACCTCACGTTAGGGTCTGTAACTTAGGTCTCTCGGGTTTATCTTTTAGTCATAGATTAAACCTGGTTTTGGAGATAGGCTATGATTTGTAATAAGGTTTTGTCTAAACCATGGTCTAACTAAGGTATCATCTTTGGTTTATCTTTAGTCCTTGTTTTATTATAAGGGGGACAATGTATTATTTTACACATTAAATTAAAATTAAATAAATTAATCATTCCAGGATTCTAATTACAACTGATTTAAGACTACTTACTAATAAAATTAAGACATTTCTCTTTATTTAAAATGAGGTCTCTCAGTCCTCACCTCACGCACATTGAGTGAAAGTGTCCTTCAAGTGCAAACATTTCTCTGCATCTTTTCTTGTCCATAATTATGTAATGGTTACCACCTAACATCGGGTGGGTCAAACCTTTGTTCCACCAGCTAGTTTTATGAAAAAAATTGAAACAAACCTTCGTGATAAAAATCGGTTAAACTTTAGTTATCGCAAAAAAACTCTACATTCAAAGTGTCGTTCATTTTCAAGTGATTTCATTAGCAAGAAAGTTTTCTTTGCTCGTTGTTTCAACTATTTATTAGTTTTAGTCACGGCACTAGTATGCGTTGCCGAAAAAACAGTGCCCGTTGTATGGCGGCCATTATTTCTGTAAAACATTTGATAAATGTGTGCAAATTAGTTCTTTCTGTAACGGCGGAGAGTGATGTTACGGAAAACCACCGCTATAGTTACAGCACACGCTACTACAGCATTTATGCTGAGTGGCAGCCTATTTTAATATCATTGTTCCTTTTTTATACTGATGTGACGTTAAATAAATAGCTTTTGATTTGATACATTGACTGAACTTATACCTAGTTATATAAATTTGTAGTTCTAATATTAAAAACAATTTATTTGGTGTAATTACACAGGTGTGGTGGATGAACATGATTGAAATAGCGACATTCGTATTTCTTCAAAATTAAATGTAAGTACCAAAAGCCATTGCGTCGAAAAGTTACTCGAAAAACGGCATAACTATTTTTTTATTTGGATTAATCTGAATTACTCACATATTTATTTTGTTTATTTGATAAAAGATCAATAAAATCCTCAGTTCTGCGGTTTGAGGGCAAATAACGGCCGTTAAACAACAGCGTGCGTTTTTTAGAAACCCGAAGCTTATGGAATGCATAGTGCGAACGATGCTCGGTCAGGCAATGCTAGTTTTAATCATTATCGATATAATTTATTGGTTTTTTGTAGAAAGTGTTCGAATGCTGGAATATTAAAACTAAGTAGTTAGAAAAATACCTTGGCTCGCCGTTAGTAGTATCTCAATCAGATAACATTTTATAGAAAGAAAAACGAAAACGGAAATCAAAATGGTGGTTCTTATTAATAATGTGTGAAAATTCAAATGGTGAAGGAAAACACCGTGTATAAACTTTTTTCAATAGAAATACCATTCACACCTTATGACAAATTATGGTGCTGGACCATTTCTTACTATGTGAAGTTTCGAATGATGAAGAAAAACACCGTGTATAAACTTGCCCAGCACCTATACAGTCTTGACAGCTTAGCTTAGCTGCTAGTTATGTACCTATACTAAAAAGAGCTCAAAAGAAAACAAAAAAAAAATCGGTTGTCTTTGTCTGTAAAGTCGGTTTACTGACGATAGTTGAACGTGACAACGTCATACAGCTGTCCACGCGGACGCATCGCTCACTCAAGTAGCAGAGAGACAGATGTCGAACGCTGCCGAACGCGGAGGCCGATTGTGCCTCTTTGTCGCTCGTTCTGCGCTCTCGCTTGCACTTCAAGCCTTAAATGGAACGCCTCCAAGCAAGGTAACGCCGCATGAGTCATGTTTTTTCGTGCGTGCAACCGGCTCCATCGAATAATAAGACGTTGTCACGTCAAAAAGAAAACATTGCCTGTTGATCGGTCAAACGTACCAAGCTACGCCGTAAAAATGATTTCCAAAGTTCCATATTCATTACCATTTCGATTACGTAACAGGGCTCGAGTTCAACGGTCTCCACTCATTAGTTTTTGATCACAGCCTTACGAAATCAAATAATATCAACCAAATAACCAAATTTCTACTCTATTCTCGTATATTTAAAGTCTAGTATGCTTTGGAGCTGTTGTTTTGTACAGGTAGGCACATAACTCGTTCGTACATTTAGACGGTTTGATGATAAAATTCCTGGGACGTAAAGATTAGGAAATTCTAAACTTAAAATTTAAAAATGTTTTTTAGAGACCGCTTCGGGCCGGTTTTCTAGCTATTACCTGATAATTTTCGGTTGAGTTTTAAGTGGGTGAATGCTTTGTGGGCTTGCTTGGTTTTGAATCTGTGTTCTGAGCGTTCTCATTCTTATTTTTATCTGTGGTTCTGCAAATAAAATAGATAATTTGCAAAAAAAATATCCCGATCTGTGGCAATTTTTAACGAATCCTTCTCCTGAAAGTCGAGATTGTCTCACCGACGTCTTTTCGGCTGGCTCGGTCCGGCTGCCCGGCCCGGCTGCCTCTTGTCCTCAGGCAGCCAAAGAGTGTAGGCTACTTTTAACTGACTCCAAAATAATATCAATTCTATAAGTGTGTTTTTTGTATAAATCAATTTTGTGAAATTAAGATTTTATAAGCAAGAACTTTCCGATTGGTCCGATGAAAACTTAATCAATATCAGTTCAGTAGTTTTCAAGATTTTTAACCAAAAAAGAATGCAGCTGTCAGTTGCTATAGAATTATTTTTGACAGTGGTCTTTATCTAAACGAAAACCCTTTAGCAAGAAGTTCCTACGTTTAACGCAGGAACTTCTTGCTAAAGGGTTTCTTTCCTCACTGGTTGATGGCACAACAAGGTATTCAGTATGTGATACCTGGCACCTTTCCGTGAGAGAATGCGACATTTGCATTGAATGGCTCCAAATTATATATTCTACACTCGATGCCAATTTGGTATTTTTGGGTATTTCTTTTAAGACTTCGACTTTTACGTGCGCTGGAATGAGTCATCAAAATGTGATTTATTACGCACAAGATAGTAATAATGATTGTCGCACCGAAACTTAAGATACGAGTCAAGTAATAGTTTGAAACTCGAGCGGTATTGAGGGCTCTAAAATAACTAGAGCAATAGTTAGTCAATCCCTTCAGCAAGGTTCACCAAAAAGCTTTTTCAAAAACTCAAACTCAATCAAATTTTATTCATTTCAATTCCAAGAATCACTTTCAAACGTCTTAAAGCTAGGTGAGTCTAGGTGCCAGTTCTACGCGACCAAGCCTAGAAGAACAGGTAACAAACTACGGCTCGTTTCCTACCGCTTTTTTTATATGATCCTTTTACAAATCAAAAATAATCTAAAATAACAGCAGTGAAGTAAAAGATCATGGGAGTCAATTTATAGAAAAAAACTTACTATGTTGCTAGATGTGTTTCTAATTACCGTCTATTATCCATTAGCTGCTAGGTAGATACTACTAATTATATTCATCATCATCAGCCTGAATAAGTCCACTGCTGGACATATGCCTCCCCTACACATTTCCAGGAAGAACGATTCTGAGCCCTTTCCATCCATCGACTTCCCGCGATCTTAACAATGTCGTCGGTCCATCTGGTGGGTGGGCGCCCTACGCTTCGTCTTCCGGTTCGTGGTCGCCATTCGAGAACCTTTATTCCCCAACGGTTGTCGGTACTTCGAGCTACATGGCCTGCCCATTGCCATTTCAACTTACTAACTCTACGAGCTATGTCGGTGACCTTGGTTCTTCTACGGATATCCTCATTCCTGATTCTATCACGTAGTGAAACTCCCAGCATAGCTCTCTCCATAGCTCGTTGCGCGACTTTGAGCTTGTGCACGAGGCCAATAGTTAGCGACCACGTTTCAGTTCCGTACTAATTATATTAAGTACTAGGACCTAAAACAGTCGTTCTCACTGCATTCTCTATTAACTATGATTAGAACAATCAATTCTACACTCTTTTACATGAGTTTCTCACGTTATCACATCGTTATTGAGCGTGTATAGAGCCTTTTGCCTTTGCCATGGAATTGGTCCATGTCATTTTCGTTGTTATCGTCATCATTAGCCTGATTAAAGACAGCGACCTGTGTCAGGGCTGCCTACAGGACAAGGAAACTGTGGAACATGTACTGAACTGCTCCGTAACAGAAGAAGCGAGGTCCAAGACAGGGCTCAGGGAACTGATTGAGTCTTGTCCCTCCACATCACATCCGTGTCACCATCCGGCCGGTTCACTAGAACATTGCTGCCACCAACCCAAAGTCTAGAATTAAAATCATCAGCCTGAAACAGTCCTCTCCCAATCCTGCCTGATGCAACTGCAATCAATGATTTTGACTCTAACTAATGACGGCTATTGTCTATTGACTGAACTGATTAAAAACTATTTTGTTTATGTAATAATATCCTCTATTGATTGATACTGGCAAAGCTGGTAATATAATTATCCTCTATTGATACTGGCAAAGCTGGCCAAATGGACAGATGCCATCTAATGAAGAAGACGAAAAAGAAGGTTGACTACTCAGGTCTCAGAATAAAGTGTGAATTAAAGACTAAAGGAGCGGACTAAATGCGGAAAGCGAACTTGCATTACGTTTAATGCACGATTATAATTTGTGATTGGAAGTTTATTTCTAGTTAGTTTTGCTCAGAGAGGATCCTTTTGTGCACATTAAAACGAATTATTAAGCCCTAAATAAAACAACTTTATGACTGACTGTAGCTGATTTTTGTATTGAATGAAGGGTCGGATAACACTTTAAACCACTTTTAGTACACTGTTCACACTTTATTTAACTGTCTGGCTAGTAAGGTTTCTGATCTGAACGTTTCACATTGATCATCTTCAGGAGTTTGTTTTGAAATGATGTAAGTTTTCGTATAGAAACTCCTTGAATCGTCTGTATAGTCTAGGAGACAAGGTTCTTCACATTATGCTATATTTTAGTGAAACAGTTAAAAATAAATGTTTGGGTTTTAACTAACCTCTAGCTCTCAAAAAAGCAAGTTGTTTTTTGTCTGTTTATGCAGAAACTAAAAAAAAAAACATAATCACTAACTTCATGACATGACTTTTAGCAAAGCTTGGCTTCAGATTAAAGTTCTGTCTCTTCTTTTACCTTGAGATAGAATAAAAGAAAAAAAAACGGAAGCTAAATCATACCAATGCTGTTTCAAACTTATGAGCCAGAATAGAACCCTGTCACCTAGACTATACGACATGAATTCGGGTACTGAGATGAGGTAGAAACCATTTCTTTGGTCGACTTTCTGCAACACGCTGGGATCAGCTCACACGGCGGTTGGTGGTTACAATCAGGTACAGCATCCCAGGATATGTAGCTATGATTCAACGCCCTGCCCAGGCATTTTGGTATCATGATACACGGCGGCATATGGCGGCAATTCAGAGATGTTTTTGGTTTGACCTGCGTCCCAACATTATCTCTAGCAGTCAGCACTGTGTAGTTCCTAGAGCATACAGGAATCTCTGGACATCTAGGTTTATGTTCACAGGATCTTCGCCCTTCAAGACGCTGCCCGATAATACATTCAGGGACTCTCGGACACATGGGCACATGGACACATGAGTTTTGGAGCTGAGGGTCGTATTTTGGCTTGTAGCAGCCTCTCACAACCTCGCATGGAGGGTCGTGATGACAGATGCTCTGGATTTTCTTTTCAACTCTGTACTCTGGGGTCTGACATTGGCGGACCTCGACGAATGGGGCGTGGTACTGGCAGCTATTATCGCATTTCTGATTAGAATTGATGGGCTTTTTGTAGCTGCTAAATGCAGATTTTTTGCTTTCTGTGACCGGCCAGAAGTTCATTGTTTGAGGAGAATCTTTCGGTGGAGGCAAGTTCAGACAGCCGTTTATGAGGATACATGGAGGGTTGTGGATGCAAAGGATCTCACCCTTGTACTTTTCAGTTAAAGCTGCAGTAATCTCATCGTGACCTTCTTGGCATGGCTTTGCGCTTGCTCCTCCTTGTGAAGGCAGCCTAGTAGAAGCTCTAGAGGATGGGGCATTGGATTGTTTGTCTGCTTTGTCGTGGCATTTGCATTGGACTTTCTTTTCCAGTGGTGCTGCTTTTACTTTTAAGGAGAGGGAGTTTCTGGGCATATTAAATGGTAGCGGTGGAGCTGAATTTTCTAGACTGTTCTTTTGACAGCATCCACCGTTAGACGGCTCTGGCTTAGGAGTTGAGCATGAACAGTTGTTCCCCGGAAGATTCCGCTGGCGGCCCTTGCAACCACTGGGTTCTGATTTAGGCTCAAAACTTTTACAGTTGCCCGGAGAACATGGAACCTGATCTTCACTGCTGTTGCATTGGCACGGTTTGGGCATTTCCATTGCTTGGACTTGGTACTTCCGGTTGATTTTATCAAAGAGGTACTCCCAAAAGCCTGAAGATGAAGCTGGCATTTGAGAGTACTGACTTTCAGTCGGCGACATGTCTGTTCTTGAATGCTGATACGGAGACGAGAACACTTGGTACGAGGACTTGCCATCTTTAGAAGGATACTGGTGTTGTTGATTTCTAATATGGCTTTGCTGATACTTCCAATGTTCCTTCATTACCTCCTTCTTAAACCTCTTTCTCATTTTCTTGCTTTTTTCTTTCATTTTCTCCGATAGCTGCGTCTCGTTTTCGGATGAGGAGGAAATACTGCAAGACGAATACTGGTTTCTAGATTTTTTACGGTTATGTTTTAACGGTTCGTTCATATTCGGAGTAAACGGTGCTGGTGCTTTATGTATGTTGCCTTCGAGGGCGTAAACTGGTTGGACAGCATAGTTTTGTCTTTTAAACTGTTTCATGCGTCTTTTCTCGCAGTTTTTGCAGTGTTGGCAGCTATCTGTAGTACTCTGGACTGTGTCTTCGTTTATGACAGACATGTTTCCGTGTTCGTAACGAGATTTTTTGAATATGCTTGATATGCATGGTATGACTTTGTGTCGGATAAGTGATAGCTTTGACTGTACTGGTTCTGGTTGGTCCCCTCTGCTGAGATTCTGCTTACGTTCTTTGTTATTGGGTTTTATACTCACTTGTACAGCTTTGGTGCCCCAGAGTTCTTCACAATCTCGTTTTAATTTTACTGGGTATTTATCGTAATCGCATTGTTTATGGGTAAAATTTGAACGGTTCTGATAAGTATTTTTCTTGCTTTTGTGATTCAGTAGGCTGTGCTTACCTCCTTTTTTGGATACCAATGGTACACATGACTCTTCAAAGTCTGAACTATCAGTGTGTTCTTCTGTATAGGTGGGGTCATACGTCATTAGATAGTCTCCAGGGCATTTGTACATTTTGATAGTTGTCTGTTGTTATTCTTTTACTGTGAACTCGGCATGATCTTTAACTTTAGTTTTGTCAGGTTTTTATATTATTTTGGTTACATTTTTACACAGCATTTTAGATTTTTCTTCAGTCGATGTGACATTTTTAGAAGTGAACCGCTGACAGCTTCTGTGAAAGGAGTTTATGACAGAACTCAAACTTATACATGAGCAATGAGGTGGGAAAAAGGCTGTTTTAGTTTTTTTTTTATATACAGCTAGCTGATGGAACAAGCATTATGGCAAAGCATTGCCTCATAGGTCACGAACGTCAGAAACGTGCCCTAAGACAATACCAACCTTCGTTTATACTTTTTTATGCATAAGTATAGGGTGACTAGAACCAACCTACTCTGTCAGTTTTTATTTTAAAGTCGTATTGGTTCCTGGCCCACAGTTTAATACTTCAAAACTACAAGCTTCAATTTAAAAAAAAAACATGTATTGTAGACAATCCACACAACACTATCT
The DNA here is from genome assembly GCA_947578465.1 of Thera obeliscata. Lineage (NCBI taxonomy): Eukaryota > Metazoa > Arthropoda > Insecta > Lepidoptera > Geometridae > Thera > Thera obeliscata. Next base: position 2,955,728 of record OX387915.1, read on the forward strand.
AGCCCTATATTAAGCCGAGCTTGTATTATGGGAACCAGATAGCTGATATAATACTTAAATACATTTTTTGTTTGTAAATACATACTTAGAATGCAATATAACACCCAGACCGAGAACAAACATCTTTGTTCAGCACACAAATATTTGTTCTCGGTGGGGATCGAACCCACGACCTACGGCACAAGCTTTAATTCCTCCCTACTTCTCATCGTTCAACACAAACTGGCCTATTACGGCTTCATATTAAAAATTCTTTTCGAAACCAAGCAGCCAGACGTCTGACAAAATAAAAATATTCTATCAACCGTATTCACAAACAATTTCGATACAATGTTTAATTTGACTACAAGTAGAGTAGGTATAATTATTAGTTTAAAAAACTTAAGAAACCGACTTCATTGCCAAACGGCTAAACCGATTTTAATGAAATTTGTTTGGGACAATCTGGACGTAAGAATAAGCTTCCAAATAAAAAAATAATTTTCTAAATCGGTTCATAAATGACGGAGGCATGCAGTTACAAACATTAAAAAAATTATTTAAAAAAAAAAGGCAACACCGATTTTAATAAAATTAAAATGGGATCAACCTTTCAGATAAAAAAATAATTTTTCAAACCGGCTCACAAACGACGAAGTAATGCGGTAACAAACATTATAAAAAAAAAAAATACGGGTTGCACTCCGGGAGTGCCGGCAGAAGTGAAAACTTGATTATTAACGTAGGAATCCTAAAAGTTGTTTATTTTATCAAGTTCCTCAATGTAGTAAAACCCCAATCAAAGTCCTAAGGAACCCTAAAAATTTTAGCATTATCAAGCTCCTAAGTGTAGTTGAAGTTCCAATCAAAGTGCTAAGGAACCCTAAAATTGTTTACATAATCAAGGTCCTAAGTGTAGTTGAAAGTCCAATTAAAGGCCTAAGGAACCCTAAAAGTTGTTTATTTTATCAAGTTCCTCAATGTAGTAAAACCCCAATCAAAGTCCTAAGGAACCCTAAAAATTTTAGCATTATCAAGCTCCTAAGTGTAGTTGAAATTCCAATCAAAGTCCTAAGGAACCCTAAAAATGTTAACATTATCAAGCTCCTAAGTGTAGTTGAAACTCCAATCAAAGTCCTAAGGAACCCTAAAAGTTGACCACTTAATCAAATTCCTCAATGTTGTAAAACCCCAATCAAAGTCCTAAGGAACCCTAAAAATTTTAACATTATCAAGCTTCTAAGTGTAGTTGAAACTCCAATCAAAGTCCTAAGGAACCCTAAAAGTCGACCATTTAATCAAATTCCTCAATATAGTATAACCCCAATCAAAACCCTATACGGAACCCTAAATTTTACGTAAAGCCAAATCCTCAACGGGTCGGAACCGCTAGAAGGGACCTTGTCGCGCGACCTACAAGTAGGTCCTAAATGAAGTAAAACGGCAGACATAGGAGGAGGGGGTTCTGGGGGGCTAAGGGGGGTCACAGCACGGCTCGCTTCGCTCGCCGCGCTGTTCCCCGTGGTCGCGTGGCGGCTCGCTTCGCTCGCCGCGACGCTCCCCCCGGGTTCAGGAAGAGGGGGTTCTGGGGGGCTTAGGGGGGTAACAGCACGGCTCGCTTCACTCGCCACGCTGTTCCCCGTGATCGCGTGGCGGCTCGCTTCGCTCGCCGCGACGCTCCCCCCGGGTTTCGGAGGAGGGGGTTCTGGGGGGCTTAGGGGGGGTCACAGCACGGCTCGCTTCGCTCGCCGCGCTGTTCCCCGTGGTCACGTGGCGGCTCGCTTCGCTCGCCGCGACGCTCCCCCCGGGTTCAGGAGGAGGGGGTTCTGGGGGGCTTGGGGGGAGTCACAGCACGGCTCGCTTCGCTCGCCGCGCTGTTCCCATGGTCGCATGGCGGCTCGCTTCGCTCGCCGCAATGCTCCACTCGAAAAATAAATACAGTAGATCTATAAAATCTTGTACCAATGACCACTACTACCTGCCGCGGGCGGCCGCTAGTTCATAAAATCTATAATAGGTATGTACCTATACCTACTACAGTCACGAAAAACGCCTTGGTATGCTTGCTACTAACTATTATCTATTCTGTGACGTTACCGTGTCATAGTAACTACTAGCGTATCTGTAGCGTCTTACGCTTTTTTTCGATTTTTATTATGAACTCTACGTTGTAGTCTTAGGGTACATTTCTGCAAAAAATCCGTCCTACGCTTTTTCGATAAGGTCACGTGATCCTGACGCCCTGACGCGAGTTTAAGTTTTTATACCCATTACAGAAAGTGCTCCAACGCCGCTAAAGAAGTTTTCACTTCAAAAAAACGAATTGAGAACCTCCTCCTTTTTGGTTGGAAGGCGGTTAATAAAGACTTGTTCACAGCTTAATTCCACAAGTAAAGAATTATAGAGCTGATTAGAGGGTACAATGTCGAGAAAGCGCATAGGTTTTGAATCATTGTAATAGTCAGCTTGTAAAAGTCCACTGCTAGGCCCACGACTAGCAGTGGACTTTTACAAGCTGTGTGTGAATTTTTATTTTTCATCCCATCTATTCAAAAAGAGGCGATTGGTTCCCTAAATGCGCCTAAAGTAGTTACTTTAGGCGAACTATTGGTACAGTGACACAATGACTTTTAAATTTGGAATACTATTAAATTGAAAAGTTTGAACGCAATTCGCTACGATAAAATACTGGCTGGTTGTGGTAGTATGAAAAAGCGAGCCTGTAGCCGCGGTATTGGTTAATAAATAAAAAAAAATACGCGGGAACTTCTTAGTGTATTTTTATTACTTTCTAACAAACTACTACAAGCAATTTAAATATAATACACAAAAAAACAATTAAATATGAGTTCTAGCAGTGAAAGTGATATATTACAAAACCATCAACTAGAGTCTGAAGTTATTACGAACACCCAACAAAACAGTTACAATAAACTTCAAAAATTGCGGAAATGTATCTAATATTAATATAAATTTGTAATTTAGTTTTGTAAATATAAATGATTCTCTACTAAAAGCTTCTCTTATTTAATTTTCTCATAGAGGGAGATGAAAAGCAGAGTGTGCCACACGGTACCAAAATTATTTAACCTTGAGCGACGTACTTTGAATCACTTTCAGGATTCTACTCTAGGACCCCTCGTTTCACTCGGGATCCTACTCTAGAATCCTTCACTTCACTCTGGATTCAAAAAATCGCTCTCGCCCTAAATACTTTATTTTGGCCCCTTATGACACAATCTACTATTTTTATTTTAACGGGGTTTCCTGGAAATGAATGAACAAAGGCCTATACCTTCACTCTACATTTCCAAGAAGAACGATTCCGAGTCTTCTCTATCCAATGACTGATTGTGTACCAAATTTCGTTCTAATCGCTTCAGTAGTTGGTTTAGCGTGAAAGCGAGACAGACAGACAAAGTTACCTTCGCATTTATAATATGTATTAGTCAGGATTTAATCATCGGTCCATCAGGTGTCATTCTTGAATACAGCCGTAATTATAAAATTCATATATCCCTTCAAAAGAATTCCCCTCGCATTGTTTCTCGCCTGAACAATGTATGAACAAATCGGTTTTTTGAACGAAGTATGAACAAACGGGCGCCGGGTTATTCTGAAACAATGAGATTGGAGTATGTCCGATATTATTAGAATTATACGGTGAATTAGTATGCGAAGGTGATACGTCATGCAGCCATTGCTCGGAAGGGGTTGTTTCAGGAATATTCATTTTGATCGTAGAAAGAAAATCATACTATAATAATCTTATACCTTTAAACGAGAAAATCTTGTATATATATATATATTTAGGATCTCGGAAACTGAGCCAATGATTTTCATGAAATTTTGTATACAGGGGTTTTCGGGGACGATAAAACGATCTAGCTAGGATTTATTTTCAGAAAATGACGAGAAATGGTTTTTTGCAAAAATCGAACATAAACTAAATATATGATGTTCCTGCCATCTATTGGCGATTGTGAGCGACTAACTGCCAGCTATTCCAGCAGATGGCGTCGTGAAGTAAAAATAAGCCACTAAAGATTATGCCTCTTCCTGACATCTATTGGCAAATAATAATACAATTTTCTTAGTAATACAATTTACAAAAAAATTAAATCCCGAGCGAAGCTCGGTCATACCGGCACGTAATATTATAAACGCGAAAGTTTGTAAGTATGAACCGATGGATGTTTATTACTCTTTCACGTAAAAAATACTAAATGGATGGGTAAAACTTTACAGTAGGTATATTATTATAACAACTTATACATTAAAATAACACATAGGTTACAACTTATAGAGATATTGTAACGGAGAACGGGGGTAAGTAACGGGAACGGGGCATAACGGAAACGGGGCGAGCAAAGCCGCGGGTAGCCGCTAGTAAGTATATATTTGACTGTCCTCTCAGCTCAATTAGCAGTAGCTATACCTTCTGCGCCGTAGGTCGTGGGTTCTATCCCCACCGAGAACAAATATTTGTGTGGTGAACGCAGATGATGTCTATGTTCTCTGCCTGGGTGTTATATTGATTTCTGAGTCGGTATACTAAAAAAAAATAGCAGCCAAGTGCGAGTCGGACTCGCCCATGAAGGGTTCCGTAGCACGACGAACTACAATAACCTTTATATTATGTTACTTGATGTAACATAATAAGGTTCTTGTAGTTCGTCGAAAGGTAAATTGCGGTTTACGGTTTATGACGTATAAAAAAAAACTACTGACTAGATCTCGTTCAAACCAAATATCGCTGGAAGTTTGCATAGTACAACATATATATTTTTTTGGATTATTATTCCCTTATTTTAGAAGTTAGAGGGGGGGGACCAACTTTTTTCCACTTTGGAAGTGTCTCTCGCGCAAACTTCTCAGTTTAGAAAAAAACGATATTAGAAACCTCAACATCATTTTTAAAGACCTATTCATAAATACCCCACACGTATGGGTTCGATGAAAAAAAAATTGTTGAGTTTCTGTTTCAAGTATGGGGACCCCCGAAATTTATAGTTTTTTTTTTAATTTTATGCAAAAATCTTAATGTGGTTCACAGAATACATCTACTCGCCAAGTTTCATCAGTCTAGCTCTTACGGTTTCGGAAAAAAATGGCTGTGACATACGGACGGACAGACAGACAGACAGACAGACATGGCGAATCTATAAGGGTTCCGTTTTTGCCATTTGGCTACGGAACCCTAAAAAGGATATAAGTATTATATTAGCAATTGGTTCCTATAGTAAAAGCTCAGCTTAATTTGGGGCTAGATAGTGTTGTGTGGGTTGTCCACAGTTTTTTATGGCTTTACTTATAAAAATAATATGCCAAAAGATAAACAGCGCTTAAACTATTGCCATCTCTTACCACTGGGTCTACCAGAGAGAACTGGTGGTCTATTGATAGCGGCCCCGCCTTCCGATTATACCTATACAGGGTGTAATCGTTAAGTGTGCACAGGCGTTTATTCCGTAACTATTGCAGATATCAAAAAACTTTAAAGTGATATCGAAAGTACTTTACCTAATGAGTAAAATGACATTAATAACTTTTTAAAAATAAAACGAGAAATATCCAAAAAAATTACATTAATCACTCCCATACATTTAGTATGAGATAGTAGAAAGGTTTTAGTTTCCTTGTTTTAAGTGGAATAGTACCTACTCATTTTACCCTTGTCATTTTATAATTATGTACGATATGAAGGTATTAATGAATTTCAAGTAGATACACGTGTAGATTAATTATCTTACCACTTCAAATTTATAATAAACCTTGTTTCAATTTGTCCAAGACCACGTGTACGCTGAGAGAGTACACAGCCTAGAAGAGTTACAGAATCGTGTACGTCGTGCAATTGCTTTAATTACTCCGCAAATGTTAAGGAAAGTTCATTTAGAAACTGTAAATAGAGCTCGTCATTGTATTGCACAAGGAGGACGTCACTTCGAACATATGCTTTGAACACAAAATTTTGTACTTACTAAGAAATAAAATGTATGGGAGTGATTAATGTAATTATTTTGGATATTTCTCATTTTATTTTTAAAAAGTTATTAATGTCATTTTACTCATTAGGTAAAGTACTTTCGATATCAGTTTAAAGTTTTTTGATATCTGCAATAGTTACGGAATAATCGCCTGTGCACACTTAACGATTACACCCTGTATAGGGTCAAATCCAGTCAAGTACCAATCAGTTTTGCTGTCGAAAATTATAGCCAGTACTCTCAAACGACTAGGCTAATTTGTATAAATGCAATAGTTTGCGAGTGACATTTTTTATTCCCGTTCATCTCAATAACGGCTGAACGGTTTGCAAAAATACTTGGAATTAACACAGTTCATGACCTGGAATACCATTTAAAAATTTTAAAACGGAGCTGATGTTACTAAGTTATTTAAATAAGAACATCTTTTTAATGAACTTTTTAATAAATACCAAGTTAAAAATAATATTTGAGCGAGCGTTTAAAACGAGGATCAAGACGATTAAATCATTCTATAACATTATAACCGACGACGTCACACAGTAAAATAATAGGAATAGAATAAAAAAACTAACCAAAGGTGGATGCCAGAGCACGTAGGTACTTTTAAGACCCCATTTACACAGAAAACCGGTTTTTGGATTTCCAGGTCTGCCTGATTCAATCACACCATCATGACACCAGCCTGTTAAAACAACAAACTGTAGGTTGGTAGCTAATATAATGATAAAACGGAGCATTGGCACTGGTCTTAGCACGGCATTTTTATGTTATCTATGTTACCTACTTCTGAGTCGTGAATAAATTTAAAATACAGGGTTATTCATTATTACCTGCCAATACTCAGGAATTAGGGTCAACAAATAAAATAAAAAATATTTATGAAATTATTTTTTAAAGTTTTGTTATGAAAATCCCTAGAAAATCGATTAAGAACATCCTTTGGAATCATTGGCGCCTGACCTATTTTGACCTTTGATCCGCGCCCGCACGCCGTGAGCGACACTCTGCGATTAGTCACCGCCTGGGTGGGTCATCCTCCTGTTCTCCATGGCAATCATTATGCAATAGCCGTAAAGAAATTAATAACTAAATTTTGATACAAAAACTTAAATCAGTTAAGGAATTAAATTGATTCGGCCAAACAAATATTCACGACCCAAAAATTAGGCCCTGTCAGTTTGTGTAGCTAATAATGAATAACCCTGTATATCAAAACTTTAAGATATTTTATTTTTACTTTCAGACTGATTCCATTGAAATATTTTGGTTTATTTCTTTCCGCTAACTGATATGGCAATCAGATCTGATGTTAACGGCTGAGAATGTGGCTGTGGCTACTGTCAAGTAACACCTGAACGTGCCCTAAGTTTTATGGCCGTAAATTAAAAATATAAAAAGGTAAATTGCAGCATACCAGTGAAGCTTCATGCGTCTTTAATTTTGACTTGCAATTTTTCTTTCAATTCATGTTGCTTTTTCGTGCAGGTAAAAAGTCTGGATACCTGCATCCGGTGTAAATGCTGCCTAGCTATAATGAATCGGCCGAAAGGGTTGAATATTAATGTAAGGGGTGCGACCCCTCTAATAGGTGATCTGCTCTCTAGTTTTAAATTAAAATGAGGATAATGTTGGGTCAGTTGTTCGTTTTATTTTAAAACTCTTTTTGATTATTTTACCGCCGTTTGATATTATAAATGCTTAAGTTTGGTTAGATGTATGGGTGTTAAGGTGAAGAAAACGTGATAGGATCAAAACTAACAGTGTGCAATCGGATGGCAAACAAGAATAATAGTTGCTTGTGATTTTCGATAACTATGTTTAGTTCTTCTCTTATCGTGTCACTGATTCTTTTGAATCAAGTGTGGTGAAAGAATTTTAAGTGTGCCTCAAAGGGGCTCCTTTCTTGCACTTGACACATATTTTCAAACTTTTTAGTTTCTACGACATGCGGGATTCCTCACGATGTTTTCCTTCACCGTTTGAGAGCACTAAGTTCAGTGTTCACAAAATATTACATTTATCTCGTTTTTTTTTCAACCTTTTTTTGATCTACCTACTCTTAGGCCCGTATTCAGAAATACTTGAGCCTGAGTAGAGTCTCAAGCATAGATTTTTTGACAATTTTTTTGACATTGAAAAATGACAAAAATCCATGCCTGAGGCACGACTTAGGCCGAGATTCATAGACCGAACTTTGACTTTACTTTGATGGAAAGTTCAACTTTCAACCAAAATTATATTTCATAGTTCTGTCAAGCTCTTCTTTATTCAAAATATTGATAGGAAACTTCGATAAACAAAGCTTACTTTGCGAAGACTGCTTTGCTGTAAAGCAAAGTGCGGTCTATGAATCTCAGCCTTAGACTCAAGCACTGTCTCTGAACATAGGCCTTACCCCCGAATACTGAAACGCAACTCAGATTTAAGCACGTCCCAAGCGACGAATATTTGACAGATTTTCATTGAAAACTGTCAAATTTTCGTCGCTTGAGACGTGCTTAAATCTGAGTTGCGTTTCAGTATTCGGGGGTTTGTTTATCAATATTGAACCTAAACTTTATTGACCTAAAGCTTATTTCACACTGTAAGCTGCTCCAAAGCGGTTCATGTTTACAAAGTAAGGATAAGACCACATCCACGTGTTCAAAGAGCTCTTACGAAAACATTGGACCAGATTTGAGACAATACAAGTTTTTGTGTTGACATCCCCCGCATTGCCGGTCTTAAACAAACAAGGTTATCAAGCTAAAATAAACCTTATTTCCTTAGACATAGCGATTGGACAGAGATTTGATAGGATAAAGGTAAGAGCATGATATTTAACCCTTTGGTTAACCACAGTCTTTGAAAACGTTCACTCTTTTTTTTAGTTTTTTATGGAGTGATCAAACTATACCGTAGAATGAAAGAAAGAAAGACAGAAAGAAAGAAAGAAACTAAGAAAAACAGTTTATTTATTGACCAAAAAAAATACTTAATAGGTAATGTAACAATACTGCACACGACGACGGTCAAATAGGACCCTGGCTCAGTATTTTTTCGCACCGCGTATAGATCCCATGACGTCACACTACACTACACAGTGCAACCCTGGTATTCTGCCAAGGCCTAGAGCGTATCACTTCATACGGATTAATATCTATCTATAATTACTAATATTATAAAAAGGTTTATATTTGTTTTTTAAAGATGAAATGTTTATATTTGTGTATGTATGTTTGTAATGAATTAACTCAAAACTACTGTGCCGATTTCAAAAATGCTTTCACCATTGGAAAGCTACATTCACCCTCAGTAACTTATGTTATATTTCTTTATTTAAAATATAAATTTCCATCCGTGCGAGGCCGGGACAGGCCGCTAATATTACATAAAGGCTATTTTAAAATGTAGGGAAATGTAGGGTCGGCAACGCGCCTGTGATGCTTCTGCACTGAAAAAATACTTTGGTTGAATTTACAAAAGTCCCGACGGTTGACAAATTTTACAAAAGTTATTGTAAAAGTTACATAATTTTAACTGTTGATTTTACAAAACCATAGAGGTTGATGATGAAACACAGGTTTACCAAGTTTTCTACATGAATTTAACAATTGATATGGTTGAATTTTTATAAGTCTCGAAGATTAACATAACTTTGAATTGAAATAACAAAATTGTTTAGTAGAATTTACAAAGATATTAGTTTTGTTGAAAAGTTCCAATATCCACCGCAGCAAGGCGCTGTGTCCGTAACATAAATTAAAGTTGAAATTACAAAATAATTTAGTAAATTGTTTAAAAGTGCTGGTTTTATCGAAATAACTATATTCTAGTTACACATTTAACAGTTTTTGAAGTTGAATTGACCTAATATGGTTGATTATATTTACGAGCATACTTTGGTAGAGAAGTTCGTAACATAAATTACACTTGAAATTACAAAATAATTGAGTTAATTATACAAAAGCGCTAGTTTTGTAGAAATGACTAAATTTCTGTTACATATATTAAAATTTTTTATGTTGAATCAACCCAAGGTTATTGTTATATTTTACAAAATTTGCTTTGGTAGAAAAGTTCCCATTTCCATCGCAATGAGGCGCTGCATCCGTAAAATAAATCAAAGTAGAAATTACAAAATAATTGAGTAGGTTATACAAAAGTGCTAGTTTTGTAGATATTACTATATTTCTGCTACATATTTTACAGTTTTTTACGTTGAATCAACCCAAGGATATTGTTATATTTTACAAAGTTTACTTCGGTAGATAAGTCTCCATTCCCACCGCAGCAAGGCGCTGTGTCCGTAACATTAATTAAAATTAAAATTACAAAACAATTTAGTAGATTATACAAAAGTGCTAGTTTTGTAGAAATTATCATATTCGTGGTACATAATTAACAGTTTATTTACGTTGAATTGACCTAAGATTAATGTTATATATGTTACAAGTTTACTTTAGTAGAAAAGTTCCCATTTCGAACGCAATAAGGCGCTGCATCCGTAACATAAATTAAAGTTGAAATTACAAAATAATTGAGTAGATTTTACAAAAGTGCTAGTTTTGTAGAAATTACCATATTACTGTTACATATTTATCAATTATTGAAGTTTAATTGACTTAATATTGTTGATTATATTTATGAGTATACTTTTGTAGAGAAGTTCTCATTTTAACCGCAGTGAGGCGCTGAGTCCGTAACATAAATAAAAGTTGAAATTACAAAATAATTGAGTAGATTATACAAAAGTGCTAGTTTTGTAGAAATTATCATATTCGTGGTACATAATTAACAGTTTATTTACGTTGAATTGACCTAAGATTAATGTTATATATGTTACAAGTTTACTTTAGTAGAAAATTTCCCATTTCGAACGCAATAAGGCGCTGCATCCGTAACATAAATTAAAGTTGAAAAAACAAAATAATTGAGTAGATTTTACAAAAGTGCTAGTTTTGTAGAAATTACCATATTACTGTTACATATTTATCAATTTTTGAAGTTTAATTGACTTAATATTGTTGATTATATTTATGAGTATACTTTTGTAGAGAAGTTCTCATTTTAACCGCAGTGAGGCGCTGAGTCCATAACATAAATAAAAGTTGAAATTACAAAATAATTGAGTAGATTATACAAAAGTGCTAGTTTTGTAGAAATGACCATATTTCTGTTACATATTTTACAGGTTTTTACGTTGAATCAACCCAAGGTTATTGTTATATTTTACAATTACCATATTTCTGTTACATATTTTACAGGTTTTTACGTTGAATCAACCCAAGGTTATTGTTATATTTTACAAAGTTTTAAAAAGAAATTTATAAAAAGTTATGCATGGAGCTTAGCTTTATATGGCTGTGAGACATGGACATTGACGCAACGGGATAGAGAACGACTGGAAGCTTTCGAAATGTGGTGCTGGCGGAGGATGGAGAAAATTAGTTGGACAGAAAAAGTTACGAACAAAGTCTTAGAGCGAGTAAAGGAGAAGAGAGTTATACTTGAGACAATACAAAATCGAAGAGGAAAAATGTTTGGACATCTTCTACGACATGACAGCTACATAAAGAACATCATTGAAGGAAAGGTTGAAGGGAAACGGGGAAGAGGAAGGCCAAGAATTAGTTACATGAGCCAGATAAAAGAAAAAGTCGCTGTCATATCGTATAAGGAAGTCAAGGAGGCCGCATTCGAAAGACTTAATTGGAGAAAACTGCATCAAAACCCCGACAAGAGCTAAGCTCTTAAATTTAAGAAGAAGAAGAAGACTTCGGTAGATAAGTCTCCATTCCCACCGCAGCAAGGCGCTGTGTCCGTAACATAAATTAAAATTAAAAATACTAAACAATTAAGTAGATATAACTTTTGAAACTATCATGGTTTTTAACACTATACCACCAATAACCAAAACCAATAGTAAACCAATGGAATGGAACCAATAGTAGTCTCGAAACCAATAAAAGAGTGCGAAAGAGGGTAGATCGATTTATCTGCCAATAACATTTCTTTTACTCGTGGACTTCAGTTCAACCGTGATCATGGTGCTTGCAACGGTGCCGAAATATCGGATCAACTCATCAAAATTTAATCATGGTAAATATCCCGTTGTTTCATAAAAATACAATAGAGTAGATTATACACAAGTGCTAGTTTTGTAGAAATTATCATATTCGTGGTACATAAGTAACAGTTTATTTACGTTGAATTGACCAAAGATTATCGTTATAAATTACAAGTTTACTTTAGTAGAAAAGTAAGTACAAAATTAAACAATTGAAATTACAAAATAATTAAGTACTTTATACAAAAGTGCTAGTTTAATAGAATTTACTATATTCCGACTGCATAATTGACAGTTTAATACAAATACAAATACAAAAAAGTTTATTGCCAAATAAGATACACATAAAAAGAAAACACATTAAATAAATTTACAGTTTGACAATAGGAGTAGGCTCAGCACTAATTCTGTGCAACATACATAAATGATGCACAGGGCTGGTTTTCAGCATACTCCAATGTTCGACGTTGCAGGTGGTAATAAATTTAAGACGTTGAATCGACCAAATCTTATTGTTATATATTACAAGTTTACTTTAGTAGAAAAGTTCCCATTTCCAACGCAATGACGCACTGCATCCATAACATAAATTAAAGTTGAAATGGCAAAATAATTGAGTAGATTGTACGAAAGTGCTAGTTTTGTAGAAATGACCATAATTTCTGTTACATATTTTACAGGTTTTTACGTTGAATCAACCCAAGGTTATTGTTATATTTTACAAAGTTTACTTTGGTAGATAAGTCCCCATTCCCACCGCAGCGAGGCGCTGTGTCCGTAACATAAATTAAAATTAAAATTACAAAAGAATTTAGTACATAATACAAAAGTGCTAGTTTTATAGAAATTACCATATTCGTGGTGCATTATTCAAAGTTTATTTACGTTGAATTGACCCAAGATTATTGTTATAAATTACAAGTTTAATTTAGTATAAAAGTAAGTACAAAATTAAACAATTGAAATTACAAAATAATTTAGTAGATTATACAAAAGTGCTAGTTTTGTAGAAATGACCATATTTCTGTTACATATTTTACAGTATTTTAACGTTGAATCAACCAAAGGTTATTGTTATATTTTACAAAGTTTACTTTGGTAGATAAGTCCCCATTTCCACCGCAGCGAGGCGCTGTGTCCGTAACATAAATTAAAATTAAAATTACAAAAGAATTTAGTACATAATACAAAAGTGCTAGTTTTATAGAAATTACCATATTCGTGGTGCATAATTAACAGTTAATTTACGTTGAATTGACCCAAGGTTACTGTTATAAATTACAAGTTTACTTTAGTAAAAAAAGTAATTACAAAATTAAACAATTGAAATTACAAAATAATTTAGTACATTATACAAAAGTGCTAGTTTAATAGAAATTACCATATTCTTACTGCATAATTGACAGTTTATTTACTTTGAATCGATCAAATATTATTGTTATATACTTTAGTCGTAAAGTTTTTAGCAAATTGAATACCTAGTCTAAACTTGAGAACTGTTTAATTTTTATGCTAATTGATTTCAAACTAGATTATCATACCTAGTTAATAGAGGCAATCAAAGGCAAGTCCAAACATGTACCTAAGTCCGGAGCCAAAATCACGAGATATCAGTTCAGTCAGACAGACAGCCTTTCGGAAATACTCGTACCACTAGATGGTGTAGTGTATGTGTGACATAACATTAAAAATACTAAACTTATAGTTCACCCCGAACTGATCTCGTGATCAGATCCGAATGCTCCGAACATATAAGTATATATTATACATGAACATATAGATGAAAATCCTATGGTGACATCGAAAGAGTGCAGTAGGGATCTGTTTCTTCTCATTGTTCAATACCTGTAATTTGGTATATGTCCGTGATACTAAGCTGACTTAGCTGCGGGTTTTCTCACGATGTTTTCCTTCACCATTTTTGATACCAAACACAATGTTTGGACTTGCGTCTGTCTACCACTGACTGTATGTAATCGCTGACTACAACTTTGTACAACTTTGTAAACAAGTTTTAACTCAATAGGTAATTTATTAAAGAGTTCCGTTGGACAGACCTTGGCTCCATCATCAGACTAGGTCGCTGTTACCTACTTAACATAACCTTGCGAAGTTGTAGATTCCATCCTACTTACTTATTGAAATAGGTACTTAATACTTACGTTAGTAAATAGGTAGGTACCTACTTTATTGCCAAATTGCCAAAGCGTTAATTAGACGTAAGTTGGTAAGTTTACGTTTTATAACATATTACTCAGTTCTGTGGTGGCAGCAGGCAGTATTGAGCATTGCCAGTATTGCCACATAATATTGCGCTCCACCCCCGCACCGCGCGCGCACCCCGTCCGTACCGAGGCAGGCGGAGAGGGGAAGGGGAGAGGGCGGCGCCCGCACACCCGGCAAAATTCAGGACAGGCATGAACTTGTCGTTATTTCGTTTTGAAACGGCGACGGTCGGCAGTCGGTCGGTACCGCACATTTAGGTCTTGTTCACTGCCTGCCTGTCTCGCCTGCCTTGTAATCTACTTATTTGTACATAGTAGAGCTTCTAATAAAGTGATAGTGAGTGCGTGCAATGGACGACGACGACATTACCCTGGATGTGGATGAATCTATTGACAAGTCGCTTGTGCCAGCGTATCTTAGGGAATGGGGGTTGTGTGAACAAACGATCAACAATTTTGTTGGTAAGTACGTATCCTCTCTACCTACCTACTCTGTTTTTTGTAGAAGTACATTATGGTACATGCTCATAGTAGTGATTTGATTGCCTACCTATGTACCTATATATAATGATTTCGGTGCCACCAGGACGGCTGGCATACCAGCCGGCGCAGTGCGCGTGTTTCAATTCAACAAGTAAAATAAGTTAAATCTACAAGTGTGTTTTGTTGGTTTTACAGACTAATTATGTAGGTATAGGTAACAATTTTTCTAGGTACAGGCCGTTATACAAGGCGATATTTACACGTATCATTACGTGAAATCGCATACGTTGAACGTAATTTTATAAGGTTATGATGTTTGTTGGTGAACTCGTTCAATGTGCAAAGTGCAATGTTTGTTTTTCAATGGAATGGTTTCAATTTGGTTGATCTGTGTACTATCGCCGTGTCAGTCGCCGTATTACGAGTGTACCTACCTATTTATTTCTACTGACAGCTATTTTGAATTTGTGTTTCAGATAATGAAATAACGTTGGAGTACATAAACAAAATTGAAGACACAGAACTTAAAGAACTAATCCCGAAGATTAAGGAACGAATATTATTTAAAGTTGGCTTGCGAAAGCTATCAACAATAACACATGTAAGTACCTACAACCGTCTACATTAGTAAATTAAGTAAGAAATTCTTACTGTTTTTATCTCATCTTGATTCAACATTACACCTGGGTCAAAAATACATCAGGACATTAGTTGATTTTAACACAATGGTCAGTCGGGTGATCACGTAACTTTAGTTTCAATCAAATCCTTGTTGCAATCGTCAGATTTTACATGATTTTGAGCTTCGATTGCAAAAAAAAAAGGATACAAAAAAAGCTTTGTGTCTGACAAGCAAGGATTGCAATTCTTATTCGTTTTTTATTGCAATCAAAGCTCAAAAACATGCATAAGCTGACGATTGAAACAGGGATTTGATTGCAACAGAAGATACGTGATCACCCCGCTGGTCACTAGACCACGTGTTCAGTGGCCACGCCATCCAATCCATCCGAACTCATATTATGAGTTGCCTTGCCACTATCCGAGTAGCATCCGAGTAGGTATCCGAATCCTCTCGGTCCGAGCTGACTTGGATGGTGTCAACTTGGCTTTAGGCTGTGTATCAAAGAGTTTTTCTGCCCAAAAATGTGGGTAGGTAGGTATGTGCATTTTTTTCCCCTTTTTAATGTTATTAAGAATTTGCAGTTAGCGTACTGTTAATCTTATGTTTCGTGTCAACCAATCAACTTGGAGCATTCAATGCTCGAAGCCAATCAAGGACCAGAATATTATTATGGCAACCATGGCAACTAGTAGTGATTTGACATGGAACTTTTTCTTTAAATGTGAACTGATTCAGTTGACAGGCGTTCTTACAACCCATTTTTCAGTTGACAAAGGTTTTTGCTAACTAACTTAACTTTAATCGTTATCTCAGTAACCGGGTGTTAATAAATATTGGTAAACATTTCACACAACCCATTTAGCCCCAAACTAAGCAAAACTAAAGACTACTGCGAGGTTAGTGTACCTTCCCTACGGTGAAAAATATTTTCATCGGTCCAGTAGTTTCGAAGCCTATTCAATACAAAAAAACAATCAATAAAATCTTTCCTATCTAAAATACATATTAGTATAAACTAGAGACTGGTAAGACTGGGAGACGCCTTCCGACCCTAAGGTCGCGGGTTCGAATCCAGTCGTGTACTTACAAGAAGATGGTAATTTCTTCAAAACTAGAACTATTGTATAATTATTTACTCAATTCAACTTTGAGTAAAATTTCAACTTTGAGTTATATAAGGGACAACGCAAAAGTTTTTGTATTAATTTTATACAATATACCCTGTCCCTAATTTCCTACTTCACTGCAGGTACGTTCACTTACTTCTTGTTGTAACCTTAGTATTTATTTCTAGGCTTCTGCTCCCGACACAGATTTCACAAACGAAGAGCCCATTAAAAAACGGATCCTACTGCAACACATGTTATTGCCACCGGAGAATCTTATTATCGATTCAATTACTTTTAATTAAAAGATAGATTATACATTTAGACTCAAAATCTTTTACTCATAGTTTTTTTTTAAGTCAAAAATTACTATTATGTTAAATAAAATCTCTTCAATATAAAATCACACCATTGCAAAAAAATGTGCAAACTGCAGTTGGAGTTTATGTCATTTCAGGTAAGTAATTTGGAATAAAAACTGTCTGAGAACCTAGATAAATTTTGTACAAATACAATTATAATAATAATAGTGAAAATATGCTAAGTAATAATTTTGGTATTACGTTTGTATAAAAATTCGTCGACGAATTTTCATTTTTATTAAATTTATAATTAATAATATAATTAATTATTAATTTTCATCTTAATTGAATTTTCATACAACATTCGTATAAAAATTCATCGACGAATTTTCATTTTTATTAAATTTATGATTTTTAATATAATTTTCATCATAATTGAATTTTCATACAACATTTCGTTACATTTTACGTTCTAAATCTTCAAATGTATATTTTCTGTATGAAACATGTAATTGCTCTTGGTTTATTAAACATTTTCAAGCATATTGTATTGATGGAGAAAACAATACTGAATTATTTTTAAAACCTGACGATTTATTTGTTCATCCTACTGCAACAATGTTATTGCCACCGGATAATCTTATTGTCAATTCAATTACTAAGGAACAGACCACTGGCAAATTTCTCGTTCGCACATTTAGAATCAAAATCTTTTGTTTTTCATTTTTCAAAAAAATACTATTATATTATTATTATAGTAAATATATATATAAATAAATATATTAAATTAAATAAATAAATATATTTCAATATAAAGTATAATAGTCAAAAATATTGAAATATGCAGGCGAAAATTTGTTGAATAGTTGTCAGTCTCCTAAGGAGCCTTATGGTGTTTATTTTATAGC
This sequence comes from Thera obeliscata, assembly GCA_947578465.1. Lineage (NCBI taxonomy): Eukaryota > Metazoa > Arthropoda > Insecta > Lepidoptera > Geometridae > Thera > Thera obeliscata. The sequence continues at coordinate 2,973,398 of OX387915.1, forward strand.
CTTCTCGTAAGGTTTTTATTTTCGATTTAATTAAAGAAAAGCCAATTGAGGTTTTGTGTCAGCATTTTTTAAATAAATGTATGAACCTTTCATAATGTTTTATTTGCTTGTACCTATTCTATTTATTCATTTTTGTATTAGTTCAATTGTGGACTGTTTTACTATTGATTTGTACATTATTATTATATTTTGTGTTGTGTCTTTATTTTAACTAAGGTTTTGTTTTATATACCTAATTATTCTAGCAGATTCTATGAACTGTGGTATTTAAACTTGATAATAGGTAGGTGTTATGTTTATATTATATACTGTAAGGTTTCTTATTATCTACGTAAGTAGGTACATAATTTCGTTATGTTTATTATGAACTGTAAGTTTAACTAAATAACTTTTGTAATCCAGTGGATTTAGTTTGATGAACAATACTAAAGTTATTAGTTAAACTTACCACATTTCATAGTAGAATCTACGGAACTAAAAACAGTACTTACGTATATAATACAAAACCTTACAGTAGATATAACACAAGTAGTCTAGTAAAAATTACCACAGTTTATTATAGAATCTGCTAGAGTAATTTGGTATATAAAACAAAAGCTTCCTCGTAAAAGATACCAAATATTATGATTCAATTTACAAAAGTACTGTAGTAGATAATACCAAAGTTTCTAGTAAAAAATACCACAGTTGATAGTAGAATCTGCTAGAGTAGTTAGGTATATTAAACAAAATCTTAGGTAGATAACACAAAAGCTTCCTAGTAAAAGATACCAAATTTTATGGTAGAATCTACAAAAGTTTTGATAACACTATAATAGATAATACAAAAGTCTTCTGATAATAATTAACAAAGTTCATAGTAGAATCTACTATAAAAATTTGGTATATAAAACAAAATCTTAGGTAGATAATACAAAAGCTTCCTAGTAAAAGATACCAAATACTATGGTTGAATCTACAAAAGTTTTGATAACACTATAATATATAATACAAAAGTAATCTGATAATAATTAACACAGTTCATAGTAAAATCCACTGAAGTTCTTAGGTGGATAAAACACTAGTTGTCTAGTAAAAAATACCACAGTTCATAGTAGAATCTACTATAAAAATTTGGTATATAAAACAAAATCTTAGGTAGATAACACAAAAGCTTCCTAGTAAAATATACCAAATATTATGGTTTAATCTACAAAAGTTTTGATAACACTTTAATAGATAATACAAAAGTAATCTGATAAAAATTTACACAGCTCATAGTAAAATCCACTGAAGTACTTAGGTAGATAAAACACAAGTTATCTAATAAAAAATACTAAAGTTCATAGTAGAAATCATTAAATTACTTAAGAAGATATTACAAAAGTGATTTAGTAAGTATTACAAAAGTTCAAAGTAAAATCTACGAGAGCTTAAGGTACATAGCATATAGAGTTGTTTTGTAAAACTTACCATAGTTAATAGTAAAATATACAGTTTCACCAAAGTGGTTTAGTAACTATCTGAATAAAAAAATACCAAAGCTCATGGTAGAATCTACAAGATCAATTTATTAAATAGTACCATTTAAATGTTTAAATATTCTGCTTACCGAAGCCATCGAATCTAGGTAAAATGTATCAAAGTACTTGGGTAATTAAGCCAACCGTCGCCGTTTGGTAAAATCAACTTAAGTCAGCGGTAGGACCCCATTTAAACGTAAAATTTGGTAGTTTTTATCAGGAATCTGATAAATTCAACCAAAGTATTTTTTCAGTGTGGTGTTGCCAAATCCATGGGCTACAATAACCACTTTCCAGTAGTTGCTTACTAGTAGTCTATAACAAAAAAACTTTTAATATCTATCGTCATAAATATCAATACAATCACTCAACGACAACAGAACGAAAAATTATGAGTGGAGAGTATGAATTATTAACTTTATTAAATAAATTAACTAAAAAATAACTGTAATTTAATACACCATCGATTGATCGATTGGTGCATCGTAGAGCACGTTCATGATATGCGTGACCTACGAGGCAATGCTTTATTAATAGGTGATGGTTACCACTAAACATCAGGTGGGCCATATATATGTTTGTTCTATCAGCTAGTTTAATAAGAAAAAAAACCTATGTACTACTTTATGAGTTGAAAAAAGTTTGGCAGCCAAAATTAAGACTTAAATCTTCTAAATATATAAAAATCTTACGTTACTGACTGACTGACTGACAATCAACGCTCAGCCTAAACCGTAAGTCCTAGAAGCATGAAACTTGGAAGGTATGTTTCTTTTATAGCATAAGGGTGCACTAAGAAAGGAAATTGGAAAATGATTTCCCTAAGCGGAGAGAAAGAGGAAAAACTTTTAAAAGAAAAATCAACGGGTCGTAACGGCAACGGGGCGAGCGAAGCCGCGGGTGGCCGCTAGTGCGCAATAAATTAGTAAATGAAAAATACCTAAACATTAAGTAAGTAGGTACTTATTTGTAATCGTTTATAAATATTTATTCGATCGATTTGATTGACTAATTTAAAGAGATAAGTCGCTGATGATTAGACCTGACAACATAACGTATTAAATAATTTACATAAAGCCTCAATATATTTGTTACTAGCTGTATGGTAAATCAGACTTATATTAATTATCCAATTAAAATACTAAATACCGTCTCAAGCGATTAACACCTCCATGTTCATGATTTTGCTTTTTGCATTTCCAGATTTGCTATCATGCCAAACAAAAAGATACTTTCTGTTTTCAAACGTATATAGAACCAATTTGAATTCGGAAGGATCAAATAAAAAAAAAAGAATTATTATAAACGTTCTATTAGAGGTGACTTTATTCACTTTAATTGCTGATGAACTGCGGTAGAATTACATCTTAAAATTAATACTTTTAATATTGCTGTTTTTACGAAACATTGATCATCATCTTTCTTTAAAAATAAGCACAGAAAGCAATAATCCGAACGCATTTTCTCAATTCAAACGTAGAACGTCAATCGAGAAATTTAATTTGATTGGTTCGAATCCCAACGGGATGTGTCGTAGATGGCGGAATGGCGGGAAATCATGGAAAATAAAGAATTTATTGCATCATGCGTGTAGACCGTCCAATACTGCAAGACCCATCTCACCCTACATCTCTTTCACCTTTTATTTTACCATGTGTGATAAGAGAGGTTTTGTTATAATGGTTTTTGGTAGGTTTGGGGTAACCAATCATGAGTCAATGTAGTGATTGATAGGTAAAGGGCGATTTGGCGGGTACTGTGGGGGCGAATTTGCGATTTTTTTGCTTCGTTTTTAGGTATGTGACATGTGGGTGTGACGTAGGTAAATATATGGATAAGATATGTGATGTGAAATAAAAGAGGTTACAGCCTCCTTTAGAAGCTTGCTAAAGTCGATTCAAAATCACTTATTTCCCCATAATATTTATTTTTATAAGGAAAAATGTTATTAAGCGTAAGCTTAACCGCAAATTAACAAAATGACCTACTTACCTACCTACAAGATAGGACACATCGTACGTTATGTCCTTATAGTTTAATATACCTACTAGGTAGGTAAAAAATATGATCATTATGTAGGTAAGGTACGGTACGTAGGTATGTGATAAAAGTCATGCTTGTTACTATGAGTCGGAATAAAGGAAAAAAACAACAGTAAGGTACATAACCTAACTAAAAAACCCCCTATTGAAAAAAAACAGCAGAACCACAACTAACTAATTAGTCATAATGCTGACTCCACCAACATGACAAATATAATCTGTGGTCAACACCACCAGTGATTTATAATAGTGGGTATACAACCTAACCTACATCAAGAGGTAGGCATAGACAAGTGACGCATCTTCTAGGTACAATAAAAAAAAGAACCGTTTTAAGCGCTCGACCAATTGGTGCCTACGCACTTTAGCCGCAATCACGTGACTTGTAACTATTAAACGTCTGTGGTTTAAGGGCCGGTTTCACCGTGATTGATTATCTTGAGCTCCCGTTAGAAAATAATAAACTGTTGGTCAACACTTACATTCCCACGCCGATTGCAATTTATTACAACAAAGATGAGTGTAGTGTTAACTCTTAGATGTCTAGGTTTTACAGCTCAGTTGGTAGTAGCTCTGCTTATTGCGCTGCAGGCGTGGTTCAATCCTTACCGAGAAATAGATAGATAGATGACACAGATGCGCACCCAGTTTTTTAAGAATAAATAAAAAAACAATAGTATTTAAGTTGGCTGACTCAAAGTCAAAATGTGAGAAGTGCACGAAAGGAGCCTTCTTGACGTCTTCACTGGTTATAGTGAACTAGTGGCCTGTCAAGAAGAACAGAAAAAAAAATTGTCTGATGTATTTACAACTATCCAGTACACCTGCACTGGATAAAAGGCTTCCTAGCGTTACACACAACACAACATTTTATATACCTGTCAGTAAATTGCTGCTTTTTTGGACATAATGAACATGATACCAAAAACAGAATAGATAGAATTTGAACAGTTGGTAGACCTGTGTGGTTGTTGAAGCAATTTATTAGTAAAAGATACAAAAAAAATATTATAAGTATTAAGCACTCCATTACTTTATTACCAGCTTTGACAAAACTGGCATGTAGTTTATTTTATTGCACTATTAAGCTACATTTACCAATATAAGTCTTACATTTATCCATACTAATATTATAAATGCGTTTGTAACTCTGTCTGTCTGTCTGTCCTTCTGTCTGGCTTTCACGCCAAAACTACTAAACCTATTGAAATGAAATTTGGTACACAGATAGTTCAGGGTCTGAGGAAGGACATAGGCTAATTTTTATTGTAAAAAAAGGTTAACAAACCTTTTAAAACGTTATAAAGAGCATCACATTGATGTTTCTGTCTCACTCTGACACCAAAACACTCCGACGATCACCAATCACCAATTGCAATGAAATTTGGTACACAGATAGGTTAAATCATTAGAAAGGACATTTATGCAACGTATTATTGCAAAACACTTATTGAAAACACCATTTTTCATGAGAATTACACTTTTTTGTACAATTGCGACGGCTTTCGATCGAGAAATTTCTGTTTGTGTAAGTGACTGACTGACTTTTTTTTTGTGCTGGCGGGGATGCAAAGTCTTTTCGCCAAGTCCTTATGACTGACTGATTGCCGACCAGTGTTGCCAGTGGCAGATAGTCCTAAGTGTCGATGGATTGAAAAGATGGAACATATTAGGCGGACGCGGCTGACAGCCGCGACTGATTGATTGATATCTAGCTATTGAATGTACACTGAAGTGTGCAAACTATCGGATGTAAAGGCGAAAACATATTAGGCGGACGCGTCCGACGGACGCGGCTGACAGCCGCGACTGATAGATATCTAGATAATGAATGTACACTGAAGTGTGCAAACTATCGGACGCGTCCGACATCCGCAGCTTACATCCGATAGTTTGCACACTTCAGTGTACATTCATTATCTAGATACTATCAGTCGCGGCTGTCAGCCGCGTCCGTCGGACGCGTCCGCCTAATATGTTTTCGCCTTAAGCCGCGGACGTAACCTTGAGCGTTCGGACGTCTGACAGAAATCTGGCAAGCCAGGTCCCGTTCGACTGTGCACACTGTGTGTATCAGTCGCGGCTGTCTTCTCTTCTACTTCCCCACAAATTAATGTATTACAAAGGGTGTAAAATAACAATAAGACTATTCTTGAAAGTTTGCATGGAAATATGTAAGGTTTATGTAAATGTTTTATTTAAGCTTGCGACAAGAAAAAAATGGGGGGGAAATATGCCTAACTGTGCTTACCCGGCGTCTGCCCGACCCTGACTGTGCCACATGCACTCGAATACAGATTTTTTTCGTTGGAAGTTATAAATGCTATCCAATCACTATTCCAGGCGGACGAAGTCGCGGGCACAGCTAGTTACAAAATAAAATTCATAAAGCAACATTACCAGCGGCGGCGCTACTGTCAACTGTTCCTACTCGCAAAACATTAACATTATTCTGTTATTTCATTACAAAACATAGCTGCTTGAGAACCAGCTACCTATTTTGCTACCATAGTAAGAATATTTGGAATAAATTTTAATGTTAATACCGAATTTACATAAATATACGAGTAATCAATCGATTCAAATGGGATTGCTTTAAAAGTACAGTGGTGTCTTGAAGCTCGCCGGTAAAAAGTTTAAGTTCCCACGAGATGGTTGTATGCTAATGCTGAGATGCGTGCGGTGTGAACGCACCCGGAAGCTCAAATATTCAAATTAGGAACACACTTTTTTATAATATTTAAATTGCTCGTTCTATTTTTGCGTTTGAATTGTAGGGCTTCATCATGAAACGTAAGATGCGGTAGTATGGTGATAGAACTTTAGCCTGTCCATGTTGGGCGAACCACAAAAAACTAAAATAAGGGGCCAGTGACCTGAATCTTTATTTACTATGTAGAGGTAAACCTTGACACTCACCTTCATTTCACGAAATACATTTTTATCACATAGATACATTATATTGCATACCTACATGAATAGAGTTCTATGAAGAACGGATAAAATACTCTCAAGTTGATAGCCTAGAAGAGAAAAATCTCTCAATTAAAGAAACAATCCGCTACAATCAATTTACGATCTTGTTATTGTAGTATTAAATAATGCTAATAACATTAATAAATCATAGCAGTCAATAAAAACCTGTCTCAATTTATTTTAACACGCAAACAACTTCACTGTTGATGTTAATTTTTTTTTAAACTAATAAGTAATAACTCAAAACCACTCAATAAAACATTGTTGTTTTCTCTGACGATATCTTCTAGGCTTGGTCGCGTGGAACTGGCACCTTGACTCACCTAGTTTTAAGACGTTTTAAAGTAATTCTTGTAATCCTACTGAATAAATATACTTTTGATTTGATTGATACATTCTCTTAACCCGGGAACGGTGACCTATATGTCTGTGAGACCGGGTGACTTGAAAAATTCGAATAACTTTTTCCCCCGCCGCCGGTTTTTGTCGCGATTTTGAGTAGCTGCCTGAATTCCCTTCCCCCACCGTTAGATCAGCCCACGAAATCGGAGTGGGCGCAAGTCCCTGAGTTTTGATGCCAACCCGGTGCGGTAGACCGGGGTCACCGAATATGTAAGTAAAACATGCAGAGTTAAATTATTGTTTTTTCGTTTTTTGTCTGGTTTATGTACATTTTTGCTTACTTTTGTTATTGTGTCATTGCATTATTTTATAATCAGTAAGTTTATTGCTTGATTTTACCAATTTTATCGCAAAACACAAAATTTTTCTTCATCCTGATTAAAATATAAACTTTGTTACAGCATGTTGTACGAAAGGGAAAAGCATCGTTTAGAATCACTTCTCCATGAACTGATTGATGACGACAGACTGTCATTGACTTTACCTTCATCATCACTTGCCACAAGAGCAAGAAACATTTGTGTCTTGAGCATAATATAGTGCCTTATTGCAGTATTTGCTTGACTGAAGAAATGTGATTTTCATAGTTTTTTTTTTCTTGTTTTTTGTAGGTAGGATGTCATTTTTTGTTTATTTCAAGTAAGTTTAAAGAGTTTAGAAACTGAAAAAGCTGAAAAATTTCATAAATATGTTGATTGTTGTGTTTTCAAATGTTTAGAAAGCGATTATGTGTAAAACTAACAAATTTGATAGGTTCTATGTGAAGTTGTCTAATCATAAGAAAAAGTGAATAAACGAGGCTGCGATTCATTTAGTATGGTTGTTTTATTGTCAAATAATTTATAATCAATAAAAAAAGTTGTCAGTTAGTATTAGATTCTGAAAAATCTTCCATTGAAAACCCCGGTGCGTGAGACCGGGGTCACCGAAGATGTAAGTCAAATTGACGTCACCGTTGGCGGGTTAAATACTAAACCTATGGAATAGTAAAATTTGTTCCAATTCAATGACAAAAAGTTTTTAATACACTCTGAATGTAACAGCCATACTTGTTAATAGCCCGTAGCGTCCCACTGTTGGGCAAAGTCCTCCCCCATTTTCGCCATACACAAATCTTTGGCCGTAAGTTGCTAGTCCCGTTTAAAGCATCCAAGCTCATCCCTCCATCTCATGCGGGGTCTACCGCGCTGAGCGCGATGGTGATCAGTTCCAGCATAGGGTTTGGAATTCACCCGCAGACACTGCTGCGAACTTTGACAGTGCAATATATGACAGCGATACACTGATCGCCATTGCAGGCGATCAAAATGGGAGCAAGGCTTTACTTGCCGAAGTTGCAATCTTGCAACATAGCAAACACTGATTGATGCATTAATTTTATAACTCGTAAACAATATAATTTTATTAAGGTAGGTACTTTACCTCCTTGGTTTATAACTATTTTATGGTGTCACGTATAAATATACCATCGTTATAATAATAATTGGATATACGCACAGTTATAATTTAATATTATCTACCGCAGATGCTTATAGGCCAGTTTTTATCATGCAAATGACATACAAAAAGTTGAAAACAATAAAGCATAACTAAGAATAAACCATTCAATAAAAAAGTAAAAAAAAATACTAAAAGTATAAAAAAAACCAGCAGATGCATGTAACAACGTGTTTTTTGCCGTTTTCAATGACAATTATAAAAAAAAACAACCCTTGCATTGTTTTTTCTCAGTAGGTCTAAAGTGGGCAGAAAAAAACGACCGGGTTATATTAACGAAGCATATGCAAATAAGGTAGAAATAATTCGGGTACGAAATATGGAATTAAATAGGGTTGCATAGGGACACAAAAAAATTGGAAACAAGATTTGCAAGCGTTAGTTTGCAATATTGTTTAAATATTTAAAAAAAAGTAACGCCTAAATCATGTGAAGGTATTCCGTTTTGTCCTGGTTAATTCGCAGACCAACCTTCAGGGCTTCTTCTTCCAACCTTTGCGGTACAAAAACACACGGATTCGCAGGCAGAACCTGGTGGTTGGAGGGACCACGTATAAAAAGGTGGGCACTTTCAAATACCTAGGGTGTACTGTCACAGACACCAATCAGCGGGAAGAGGAGATCCAAGTCCGTATCCAAAACACCCTCAGGTGCACAGCAGCTTTGCATCCTGTGTTAGTGTCCAAGCTTATGAGTAGAGCCACGAAACTTCGCATCTACAAAACTATTATCAGGCCCATTATGATGTATGGTTGTGAAACTTGGACACTGACACAGAAAAAAGAACAAAAGTTACTAGTGGCGGAAAGGAAGATCTACCGCAAAATTCTAGGACCTACCCGGAGGGAAGACGGATCGTGGAGGCTTCGAAATAATCAAGAGATTGAAGACCTAGTGGCTGAGCCTAACATCTTAGGAGAAACTAAAGCCGCAAGGCCGCAGGCAGGTCGAACGGACGTAGGCCCGTTGGTCGTCCCAGGTACCGTTGGGGCGACGAAGTCGTAAAGGACCTCCAAGAACTCGGAGCCAGCAACTACGCGGAAGTCTGTATGGACAGAGAAGCCTGGCGGACTCTAGTGTCGGAGGCCAAGATCCACTTTGGGTCGTTGCGCCAAAGCAGTAAGTAAGTAACGCCTAAATGCATTTTCAATTTTTGTTGGTACCTACCAACCTCCTTTTTGTTCAAAAGATACAAAATTCACAAATTCATAATTAGCACTCCCAAAAGGAACAAAACTCATATTTTGCAAAAACACAACAACAATTAGATAAGTACCTATCTATAGGTATAAGTATATACAGGTAAATAATTATAAAAAAGTCATCCATTTTTTAGGTAACCTTAAAATAAGGATGATTTTTTTATAACCTATATTTTCTTTCATCAATAATTTTAAGCCAGTACAAGCTTTACCACAAAATATATTCCATTGGTATGGAACCATTCAAAATCTTGTTATGAGTTGGAAACATTCTATTATGATTTACCAACATGGATCTGGAACTAAAATGTAAACAGACGATCGGACAAAATATTTTTTTATTAAGTTTTAGAAAATAAATAAATAAATAATAAATAAATATTGTGGACAATTCACACAACACTACCCAGTCCCAAACTAAGCAGAGCTTGTAATATGGGAACCAGATAGCTGATATAATACTTGAATACATTTTTTTTTTGTAAATACATACTTAGAATACAATATAACACCCAGACAGAGAACAAACATTTATGTTCACCACACAAATATTTGTTCTCGGTGGGGATCGAACCCACGACCTATGGCGCAGAAGGCAGAGCTACTACCAACTGAGCTAGAGGCCAGTCAAATAAAATATTATGTGAACCATGCACAGTTTGCAAAAATGAAAATCTGGTGTCTAATTGGACCCAGTTAAGCAGAAAAGATCCAGCCAACGTTTCATTACTTTTGAGTAAATGCAGTTTAAAGTTAGGCAGAGAGATTATTGACCAGTTTCACGGATTGCCAATCAACCAATAAAATATTGTCAAGTTGTTTAATTTTGATAACAACTTTCGTTACACCGAGTTTTCAGAATGACAATTTGCCGATGCAATGCTCTTTGTTTTTTAACGGGTAATTTTACCAAGAGAGTCATCGTTTCCGTAGTGTAGCGGTTATCACGTGTGCTTCACACGCACAAGGCCCCCGGTTCGATCCCGGGCGGAAACAGCAATCTTTTTGCATACAATTTTTCCTAGATTTGTGCATATTGTGTTTTTATATGATTTCATATATTTTATGAAATCCAATGCCTGTCAAAAAAGTAGGTAAAATTTACAAGCACAAAATTGATAACATTTTCCTTTCGATTTTTTACGAAACTCTCAGGTTATTTTTATCACCCATCAGTATCACCCACTCCTGGGTACAGGGGGCTAATTCTCGGGCCGATCTCGATCATTTTGAAATTTTATTTTAATGCTTCTTTTCACAACCCCGCACTTTTTGTACGTTTTCCGTATATTGTAGCTGTCGAGGCTTTTACGAAGAGGTCGTTTATGAATTACTCAAAGTAATTATCCATTCCCCCTTCGAAAAGAAGCAATAAAATAAAATTTCAAAATGATCGAGATCGGCCCGAGAATTAGCCCCCTGGGGGCTTATTCTCGATCCGATCTCGATCATTTTGCAATTTCATTTTATTGCTTCTTTTCGAAGAGAGAATGGCAGATTTCCTTGAGTAATTTTCCACGACCTCTTCGTAAAAGCCTCGACAGCTACGATATACGGAAAACGTACAAAAAGTGCGGGGTTGTGAAAAGAAGCAATGAAATAAAATTTCAAAATGATCGAGATCGGCCCGAGAATTAGCCCCCTGGCCTCTTTCATTTTCTGCCAGCCTTCTTTGCCCTGTGGTCTCTTGTGCAGTGGTTTTTTGCGACGACGTGGCCTTTACTATTGTCATCGCTCCATCGCGCTTTCGCGCTTAGATTTCTTCGGCCCAATCTTACCAAAAAATATTTTCTACATATTATTTTTAATTTACATACTACCAACATAATAATATCAGCTTGGAACACACGTGCTCGCTCCAACGCCCGCATTACCGATAACACAAAAAACTCTAAAATTGATTTGCATAAAAGACTTCTTCGCGGGGCGCCAGAAACAATTAATCCATTGTTCTTTACTCTTTAGTCTATGTTTAAAACAATAGCTGTGCAGTGTGCACTGCGCTTAACATGCGGGCTCTTTGTAAGTACCTAGTGTTCTTTATTTGAAAGGGTACATAGCTTTTGTTTTTAATTTATTGAGATTTTAGCATGATTTTTATTATGGTGTAGTTTTTTTAATTAACTACAAAATTGTCGAACTCTTGGTATTTTCACATCAATTTTTAAAATTAATCTAGAAATTTGCATCCACGTCTGCTCTAAAATCCTTGACTTACGTTTTTCACGTCATACCTAACAGGAATACGCTTGATTCTTGTCTTGCTTTGTAACCCAGTTGCGAAATAAAAACTATACCTAAGAAAAAAATTAACTAAGAAAAAAAGCTGGTTACGAAACCCGGTTACGTACAAGCACTAACGAAATTATTTTAAACTTTTTAAGTAACCAACCCAGCTTATCTGTGGTACAGGCAACTGTAAATAGTATAGTCAAACTCATTTGATATTTTAGTCTATGCCCCGATTTGAGTTCGTTTATTTTACGATATTCTTCGGTTCGTGCACAGTTGCTCAGGTATTTTTGAACGTAATCGTGTGAAATGTCAACGGTTTTATGGTGTCAACAACACTATCCATACGGGGCACAGACTAACTAAAATAACTGGTTAACTCCAAACAAAAGACTCCAACAAAACAAAGTTACAAAAAACCACAGACGCAAGGATTCGAAAAACCAAGATGCATGTAGAAGAGCCAACACATTCCAAGGAAAAAAAACATTTTTAACAGTTAGACCTAAAAAAAAATGGATTATTATGTTACCAACAATTATTTAGACACAATGTGTTATGTACACAAAACATAAATAGTGGCCATATGCGTCAGGGCATTTTAAAAGTCTTAAAGGGTCGGTAACGCGCGTGTGATGCCTCTGGTATTAACCGATGCCCACCAAGTGGGCCGTATGCTTGTTTGTAAACTGAAACTGAAACTAAACTTTGTTGTATAAAAAAATATATGCAAAAGCGAGCTATACCATAGGGAAAGCCTAATTCCAGCACGCTAATAAAAAGAAAAGAGTGGCTACCACTGACGATTTTCAATCCGAATCTCGCTTGGATTGTAGTTTTGTGAGTTTTCTCTCGAAATTTTGTCTGTTTAGACAGATTTTTTTGAGATTGAAATTGGAATCGTGTGTCGGTAGATAGCCTTGCTGATTGTAGAGGTGGCCTTAATAGTACATTGTTACCTGAGTGTTGAAAGTCACGTTTTTTGAGTCCCGAGACGGGTTTGGCGCCAGAGCGTAGCGAGGGCGCCAATGGAGCTTGAGGGACTTAAAAGACTTTCATCCGAGGTAAACACTGTGCTTTTCATTACGAATACAAGGAAAGTAAAAATAAAAACATGAAAGAAAAATTTGTGAAAATGAAGATTGAATTGCCGCCTTCCCGGTTTTTTTTTTCTTTTTCTCTGGCGGGCCTTCGGCTACGGTTCGCCAGCATTATTCAGCCATTATTTTCATTTTCATAATTTAAAAAATGGTACCTAATTTGTTTGCTCAAATTTAGAAGATATATTATTTATTTAATACTATCTTTATGTTATTAAAATTTAAATTTTACATTGCACTCTAATTAGACTTTTTAAACTTCTTACCGTTGTAATGGGTTTCCAACCTACTTGCTGAATAAAAAGTTGGAATTTGGTTCACGACCTCTTTGCAGTTAGAAAGACTTTAGAAAGTAGGAACATGGTTGAATAAAATAGAACTTGTTTTTTTTTATAATTTGACAGCTGTCAGTAGAAAGCGATTCTCCCTAGGGCTGAAAGTTTTACTTTCTATTAGGCCCCTCAGGCAACTTCAGACCTACTTTCAGAGTATGAGTAATGAAAAGTCTTATTAAAATAGGTACACTATCCATTAAAGTCATACCAAAGTGAACTAGCTGCCCGCGCTGGTCTGTGACAGGCGTGGTGTGCCACGAATCTTAATGGAGTTACGTAATAAAGTGCTAACTTATGACCGAAGTAAGGTTTTTTTAGTTTTATGATTATAGTGTTTGGCATTAAGATTAAATCGTAGACCAACAGCTTTGTTTAAGAACTTCATTTTGGTATTAACTAAAGTTGGAAGAATTACGTTTTATGTTACTTAAGTAGGACAGTGATCAATTAAAAGAAAACAATTTGAAGAAACCAATAAAAATAGAGACAAATTGGTTATGATAATGAATGATCAAATAGTTTCTATCAGTTACCAAAATAGAATAGAAGAATATGGTGAGAGATTACAAAAGACAAAACTACAAAAAAAAACTAAAGGTAGGTACAATGGGCGGTATTATCTTAGAATAAGAAGATTTTTAATTTATTGTTATCTATGAAATGTTCTGTTTTTATTTAAAATTCATAAACATCCAGAGTTGGCTAGCTCACATGAGCTGGCTAGGATTAGCTACTAGCTCACACGAGCTAACTAAAGTTAGCTTCTAGCTCATCCGAGCTAATATCTCCGAGTCCCTCTCTGTAATAAAAAAAAATATAATTCATACATTTCTGCTTTTTATTTAAACTCATATGAGTTCAAATTAAAAGCAGAAATAATCCAAACACATCCAAAGTTGGCTAACTCACATGAGCTAACTTAGGATTAGTTACTAGCGCAAACGAGCTAAGGTTGGCTTCTAGCTCATACGAGCTAACTAGCGTTGGCTCATTGAGTCTAACTTGGTAATGCCAGCTGCTGTTTAGGTCCCCGTTATAAAATCTTATAAGAATTTTTACAGCTTCTACGAGTATTTGAGAGCGTGTGAAAACGTTCACAAGAGAATCAGTGGCGGCATTCACACCTAAAGCAGGTGTCAACCATTTAGAATGAACTATCGTACGCCTACTATTTGAGTCATCTATATCAAAAACGGCATTTTCCACTTTACTTACATTTGAAATAAACATGAAAACGGTTTTTGATTCATTATTTTGTCTAGGAGATTGCCGCTTTTGAAACTTACTCAAAAGTTTAAAGTCATTTTTGGTAGGGAGAATGCTGTTTCTGTAAAAAACTTATCAATCAAGATGGAAGATTAGTTCTTAGAGACTATTTTGGCATAGATAAGTTATTTTCTCTTAAATGTGGAGATTGCCGGTTTTGATACTATATGACTCATTTGTATCTCTGAATAAAAAAATTAATAATATTGAAAAAAAAAATGAAAATGATTTAAATAAAAAATAGATAATTATGTATAATAATATTTACTCATTTACCTTTTATAAAAATATTTATTATTTTTAACCTTATATTATTAGTACCTATGTACGTACATAACCTGACTGGTCTCTCAGCTAAGTTGGTAGTAGCTCTGCCTTCTGCGACGTAGGTCGTGGGTTCGATCCCTACCGGGAACAATCATTTGTGTAGTAAGCACAGATGTTTGTTTTTTGTCTGGGTGTTATATTGTATTCTAAGTTACAAAAAAAGTATTTAAGCTCTGCTTAGTTCGGGGCTAGATAGTATTGTGTCGACAATATTTATTTGTATAATCATTGAAATTAACATAAACCATCTAAATAAAAATAAATAGACAACGTTGAAGTAGGTATAAGTATACCAACTTATCTAATTTAGTTTCTGTTTTCATCAAAATGGCGGTCGATTGCAAAAGCAATTTTATTTAATGTCCACTAGTTACATCTTACAAAAACCATCTTAATTGCAGTGGACACATTCCGGATAGATCCATTAAATTAAGTAGGTAGCTCTATGATCTCGCTATCAAACGGTTTTGAATCGCATGTGTTTGTGTCAAGCTTTTTTCTTTTTTTATGACGGTTGTTGGCTGTCTATTTGATAGATTGTTGTCAAAGGTACCTTACTTATTTTTATTTGTGTCAGCAACACTAGAACACTGAAAGTTCACTGCTATTTTTCCAACGTCAAAAAAAAAAGGAGGGGTTCTTAATTCTTTTGACGTGAAAACTTCTTATAATTCGATGGAGCCGGCTGCACGCACGGAAAAACATGACGTCATGCGGCGTTACCTCGCTCGGAGGCGTCTTGAAGTGCAAGCGAGAGCGCGGAACGAGTGACAAAGAGGCACAATCGACCTCTGCGTCCGGCAGCGTTCGACATCTGTCTCTCTCCTACTTGAGTGAGCGATGCGTCCGCGTGGACAGCTGTATGACGTTGTCACGTTCAACTATCGTCAGTAAACCCACTTTACAGACAACCGATTTTTTTTAAGTTTGTGATTGCTTATCTTAATTATCTAGGAACCGATTTTTCCTAAAGGTATACTTCTAGATTGGTCCCATAGAAATTTTATCACATAGGTTCAGCAGTTTGGCAATGAGTCGGTTTCTCAAGTTTATTAAACTTACTTATATTAATATTTTGTAAGAAGATTATACAAAAAATCGGTAGGAACCAAGCTGTAGTTTGCCTGTTCTTATTGGCCTGGCCGCGTGGAACTGGCATCTAGACTCACCTAGTTTTAAGACGTTTCTAAGTGATCCATGTGAATCAACTCAATAAAGAAATTATAAAATTGAATTGAATTTGCCAATCAGTTCAAAAAACTGGGTAAGTACTAAGTACATAAAATACTTGTTAAATCCGCTTATTACATCAGAAAGTTGTATAAAAATAATAAATAGCTAATAATTATGCACACTATGCTAGTTCGCTGAAACGGTGAAGGAAAACATCGTGAGGAAACAGTCATATCGTAGAACATAAAAAGTTAGAAAATATGTGTCTAGTGCACGAAAAGAGGCTCTTTGAGGCGCACTTAAAATCCTATCCTCACACTTGGTTCGAAAGAATCAGTGACACGATAATGAGAAGAAGAATAACTAATAATAAATATTGTAGATAATCTACACAACACTATCTAGCCCCAAACTAAGCAGAGCTTGTTCTATGGGAACCAGATAGCTGGTATAATACTTATATACTTTTTTTTGTTAATACATATTGCAGTTGTTTTATTTGAAATTGTTTTAATTGGACCTGGGAACTCTATATGGTGCCGTGGTCCAACTGCAAAGATAGTTGGACCACGGCCCCTAGTAAAGACCCGTAGTCCAACTAGTTGGACAGATCAGTTGGACCACTGCCCCGAAACGCATACCTAGCACTATAACACCCACTTACAATATAACACCCAGTCAAAAAACAAATATCCGTGTTCACCACACGAATATTTGTTCTCGGTGGGGATAGAACCCATGACCTAGGGCTCAGAAGACAGAGCTACTACCAACTGAGCTGAGAGGCCAGTCCAAATTGATTCTTATGTTTTCTGAAGCATAATCTTTCAATCTCATAACTACCACCAATCCTGTACAAAAAGTCCAAAAGAAGCCACAATTTTATCTTTGGTGGAAGCTATCAAAAAGCCATAAAATAGAATACCTGTCAACGACATTTTCTTATTTTTAAATCCGACCACAAACAATAATGACAAGTTTAATATCGTTTTTAATCTCTCTTAGTTACCAAGTTTACCAACCAAATAAAATGAACTTTTTCCTCATTATCATCAGCCTGAAGAAGTCCCCTGCTGGACTTTTCCCTAAGAGGTTACAATTAATTGTTAATAAAGTAATGCAACTTTCAGACAATGCACAGTAGCTTATTCTTCTTGTGGTGCATGTGTTGCCTTGCGCTCATTTGCACACACCATAAATGACAGCGATATTTGACAGCGTTTCACTAATCTCCAGCACAGAACGCTTAGCACAAGTAAAGTAAGTTAATCCCACAGGATTAGCTATAGTCTCTTGTAGATGTTGCTATTTAGTGTTGTTATTATTTAATAATGCCAGTACGATATGATTATGATTTCCAACTAATTTATAAATCCTACAAGATATAGTTAAAAAAACTAAATTAGACTAATGAGCTGGATATGTCTCTTAGAATTGTAAAGTACCGATACATGTGGAATCATTCCAGTTAGAAATGTTCACAGTAAAACACCTCTTAGCTTCTAAAACCAATTCATATAAGATATTGCTCCTTTCTGAAAAAAATACAGTGAAGTCATGAGAAAGACTATTTCAATGGAACAACTCGACATTTTTTTGCTACTTAGGAGTTTTAAAATCATTTTTCAATAAGAATTCATGTGTTTTTTATCTACTTTTATATAAATCAGTGTAAGATACTAATTACACGTCAGTTGGAGTTGCACCTAGCGCTACTTTGCAAAGTCTATCAAGGGCTTTAGTTTGTGGATCAGTATTAAAATTTAGGGGTCTCAGTAAACTGGCCAAGAACTTCTAATTTAGATGCATTAGTTATGCAAGTAGTAAAAGTTTTATAAACGTAAAACGATTCAGAAAATAGATTTTAAGACCGTTTTTATGACTGTCGCTAGAGTACTCGTAAATACAGGGTGTAAGATATAGCTCTCCAAAACTGACATAACCTACCTACTAGAGTCTACGCGAGATAACTCTGCGCGTGACTGATGGGGAAAAAACCTGACTGGAAATAACGCAAAGTACTATCACCTTCTGCCGCATGCCGTGAAGCAGCATAGCTGTGTTTCGGTTTGAAGGGTGTGGATGCCGGTGAAATTACTGGCACGTGAGGCTGAACGTCTTTATGCCTCGAGTTGATGGACGCTGGGCAGTGCATCGTATGGCACGTACCTGACGTGCCTGGCCTACGAAGCAAATCACTTAATATAAGGTGGGCCTTAATTATGCTTTATCTAATACCTTAAAAAAAAGGTTTTGAGCGGAAAACACCATGTCAATTTTTTTAAATGTTTTCCGCCGTCAGTCACGCGCCTGTCTTGAGCGGTCACTACAGTATACGTATACTATATCTACAGTCTAAATAAAATTAGTGCGTAAAATAAATACCTTTAAATGCTGTCATTCTTCAGTGAATGACAGGCGTGAAGTATTAATTTGTTAGTATCACCATGGACAAATTATATAAAATAGACTTACAATCTCGAACAAAAATTCGTGCCTCGATAATTAATTACCTGTGAAGGCGTGAGATGGCGTTACGTGTTTCGAATCGATGTTATTAAATGCTGCTTATATTTGTTTGAACCATTTCTTTACCACCACTTTTAGAAGTACGAATAAATACGCTAGATGGCGCTATTTCTAAATGTAGCAAAGCGTCAGTCTGTCATGAAGCGCGTGGCGTTGCCAGCTCATATTGTAACCTGCCCGCGCGATGTTGCCGCTCTGCCGTGTTTAGAAGCTCAAGCCATGATTTTTTGAGTTTACATTCAATTCAACAAATTGCCAGAAATGTTAATGCACGCACGGTGCGGGTGGCGGGGTACAGGGGGTGAAGACGCTTGAAGCAGACGGGACATTCGGTTGTGTGTGTGAATCGCTCGGACTTCGAACTAGTTAAATACCTACCTACCTAAAAACTGGCATAAAACATAATGCTTAGATATTTGATAGGTTAGTTTAGGAAGGGTACTAAGTGAAGATGGGAAGTACTAAGTACCTAGGTAGGTTGTAGGATGGGTTAACAAAATCAAGGTGCAGTACTAGGTCAAAAAGGCTGCCGAAATTTCGAAAAAAAACACAGCCAACATTTCGACAAAAAAAAACTTATGAACCATTAATTTCAACAAAATATTGTTTTTGTTAATTTATGCAAAGCTACCGCTCATCATCAGGTGGAAATATTGATAAAAAGACTTGAAAAATTTCAACAAAATATTTTTTTTCTTTATTTTTATCTGGAGCTCAAAAAACAGAGTACCACTCAACGTCCGGTGGAAATATTAATAAAAGGACTTAGAAAAATTTAAACAAAACATTTTTATTTGGGGCTAAAAAACTGCTACCACTCAACGTCAGGTGGAAATATTTATAAAAGGGCTTAGGATTATTTCAACAAAATAGTTCTTTCTTTATTTATCTGGAAAAAGCTCAAAACACAGAGTACCGCTCAACGTCAGGTGGAAATATTGATTAAAAAGACTTGGAAAAATTTCAACAAAATATTTTTTTTCTTTATGTATCTGGGGCTAAAAAAACTGCTACCACTCAACATCAGGTCAAAAAAAACGTCACTAAATTTCAATGCGCGCTCACCTCACTTGGATATAATATGTAGCCGTGGTTACATGCGCGCTCGAGTAGTTTTTTTTTAATTAATCGTAATAAATCGAAATCTTACCGATAAAATTATCGATAACGGATCAGTTCTCTCCATCCCTAGCTGTTTGTTTATGGTTTGCTCAGCAAACAAAGCATACCTACCTAGTCTGTGAAACAAAGCAAGCAAACCTTTCTTTCTTTCGCTGTCCATTGGTACATTTATTACAAGTTTAGTTACATTTATTAGTTAACTACTGCTAGGGTACTATTTCATGCGATTTTTTTGCTCAGAGTAAATCGTCATTAGTTCGAAAATAATAATAACTACTGTTTAGCTCCATCTAGTCGTAAAATGATGCGTTAATTTACAAGCTTTCATTTTTATCACAGCGCCATCTGTCATTATACATGAAAAACAGGTAAAATAGTCGATGGGAAATAAAACTAAGAAATTTATTATTATGATCATTATTACACATTCTAAAAATACTAGATAGTTTTTGATGGTTTTCAAAGAAGAAATTAGTTAAGTTTCTCGGTTTCACCGGCTGCTAGCAAGGTTTCCAGGCTATGAGTCAGCACCATCTAGGCATAATACGGGATTTTGAGCTTTTTAAGAGTTACGGTTTTTTGTTCAAGATTGTCAGTCTATTTATATTATTTGTCCATGGTATCACTGACTGTTTCTTTTTTTGAACAAGCGTGATTTGTTATGATGAAATTCGTATGCTGTCATCATGCGAGAACCTACATATTAAACCCATGGTTTTATTTTTATTTAATTGTTTTTCTATGGTTATTTTATGTTAAAATATGGTTCTTAAAAGACCTTGCTTATAATGTTTCTTTCTTTCAAATTATTTTCAATACTTTGAATATAATTTTAGGTTTTTTGTTATAGTTTTCATAAAAATATTCTCTAGTAAATAGTCATTCCATTTTGTAATCTATATCAAATTTGGCTGAAATATAGTCGTATACTCTGTAGCACAGGAATGCCACTGTGAATAAATTTACAATATTCCAACTTCGGTGCACAAGGACCATAAATTGACATGTTGTGTGCGATTTAGTAGCCCAAGGGCCGAAGCGGTCTGTAATTCCGATCGGTGCATTTGACAGCCGCCTCTGGTCAGCATTAATCTGCATGGCTTCATTGAAAGCCGGGTGTAAACGGAATTGTCTATGGTCAACTGAGTGGACTTTTTCATTGAACTGACTAGACAGAAAAAAGCGGGAAACGAGGTAGTATGGTCTTAGGACTTTAGTCTGCCCATTGCAGGGTAAACAAATAAAATTGACATCAGTTTGCTGTTTTTTAAGCTTGTATAATGTGTTACTTTTTTTGTCTGTTATTTATGCAGACCATCTGATAGTTGGACGTTTTGCTACATGGACATTTAGCTACTTAGACCTTCTGGGGCTCAATTCTAGACCAGTGACTTTTTTGTCACGCTAGATATAATATCACAAGAACTGTCAAATTCACTAAAGAAACTGACAGTTCTTGTGATGTATAACTACAGTGACAAAAAAGTCACTGGTCTAGAATTGAGCCCCAGATCAGGAGGCATCGCAAGCTATGTGTCTAATTATAATGCAACTATTTTCCTTATTATAGTCAGCTTGACTCTCAAAACCATCAATCTTTTAAAACCAAATAAAACCTGTAGGCACATCATTTCGTAAACAATTTGGGTGAAAGTCACCTACTTGCCAATTACGGGTTGTTTTCGATCGTTTTTGGCACGCATCGTGACTGCACGCCGTGTTTTTGTAGTTTTCGATTTTCGTGACCCACCTACAGTCGATTGTACAGCCACTCGGACAGCAATAATGTCTGTTTTGATTTTTAAACCGGTTTTTCGAAAATAGGACACACTTGTTTCGATCAAGTTGTTTGGTCACAAGTTGGGCAACCATATTTTTATGTGGAGATAGTATACGATGGTGGAGATAGTAAAATGATGAAAAAGATAAAAACAAAAGTGATCTAAGAATGAAATAAAATAAATAAAAAAAACATTGTGGACAATCCACACAGCACTATCTAGCCCCAAAGCTTGTCAAATCAAAAGTGTGTTTATTCAGTAGGATTGCAAGAACCACTTTGAAACTTTTTTCATGGTATTGAATAGACAAAAAATAAAAATACAGCAGGAGACGAGGTATTATAGTCTTAGGACCTTAGCCTGCCCATTGCAGGGTAAACAAAAAAAAACAGACATGAAACAACAGCACTAAAATCTAATATAGTTTCCACCTGCCACTAGACTTCAAATTAAAGTTAGTATGTGTACCGAATTAGTAAAGTGGAGTGCAGTAAATTTGCAAAAATATATCTGTTAAAAGCATGTGTAAATCAAAAATTTTATGTCATTTTTATGAACAAGCGTCATATAATTTTGGAATCATGTTTATCGTTGACAAGCACTTAAGAAAAGTTAATGAGTTAATAAAAGATTGCCATCTATCGTGAGTTACACAAAAAAAAAGTTTTAATTGTATGATTCGGTTTTTTTTTAACAATTTATAACTAACTTAACTTTTTTGGGCTCTGCTGTGCTTAATCACCTTTTTTGTTTAGTGGGCAATACAATACCGCGTCTGTTGCATTTTGATCCTATCACAACTAGTGTACTATTCCTTTATTTATTTTTTATGATGCAAAATGCTGACAGAAAGAAAAGGATGAGCTGCCATATAAAAATCTAAGCGTTAGTTCTCAATTTGGCCACGACGGCTCTCTTTCTGAACAGACTCTATAAACATTAACAGTAAACTCCATACGATTTGCATGTTTCGTAAAAACTTGTTGTGTGCCAGTGGAAACTCTATCGCTACCTTTTTACTAAAGGTTTTTAGGTTGGCACTACCGTTTTAAAGTAAAAACGAATCAAATACTGGTCCCTTATTGGCTGGCCAGCCAGACAATGGCTCCTAGTGAATTCAAAAATAGAACACAAAGCGCGCGTACGCTAATGTGTAAATATTACTAGTTCGGTGGCCATCGCGGCGTGTAATAGTAACCTAGACGAGACGACGATGTAGAGAACATGGAAGGTGCATTGACATTGGACTTAAAGGCCTGCGCACACCTAGTTCGCTGGCGGTTGTCACGTTAGAGGGTGGCAAATAAAAGATTTAGATAAGTAAGTAAAAAGTTATAATATTAAAATTAAAAGTTAAACAAGTAGTAGGTCTAAATAAGAGGTCGTGAGGTAAGTACCTAAGCCTAGTCTTGGTCTGACGAAGAAATAGTCCTATTAGTTTTAGATAAATCACTCCCCTTGCGTTGCGTTAAGTGAGCCCGGGCAGATAAGGCTGAGGTAGTCCGCAGGTACTAGTGTAGCCCAGAGATAGCTGGTGCGTAGATAACCCGTAGGTAGCTGGGGCGTAGACAACCCGTAGGTAGCTGGGATGTAGGTAGCACGTAGGTAGCTAAGGCGTAGATAGCCCGGAGGTAGCTCAGGCGTAGGTAGCCCGGAGGTAGCTAGGGCGTAGGTAGCCCGGAGGTAGCTAAGGCGTAGGTAGCTGGTGCTTGAGTAGCCCGGCGTCTGTAGCCCGGAGGTAGCTGTTGAGTAGCCCGGAGGTAGCTCTTGAGTAGCCCGGAGGTAGCTCCTGGAATGGGCCAAGATTGCCCGTCTTAGTATTGGTAGGTAGGTCAGCTGACCCGGACTGCATCTCATGATAAGGCAAGGGAGTGATGAGAGAATTTACAAATTGGCAAGCTGATGATGATGATGATGCAGTCCAGGTACAATGTAGCAGGGTAGCGAAGAGTTGCATCTCGTGAGCGATACTAATTGCAAAGAAAGTAAAATAATAAAAAATAATTATTTAGAAAAATAATTATTTGGAAGCAAAACCGGGAGCATAGCGTAGTATTAGCCGTCGTCACAAGATGCAAGCTTCTCACAATAAAAGTAAGCATTCGAAAAAAGTGATACAAATGAAGAATGAAAAATTGCGTGCAGAACAACCAGGCATGAATATTCACTGTAGCAATATGCTAATATGCAGGGTGACAAACCAAGATCCAGCAAGGGGACTGGCGATACTGGGCCGTTATTCGCTATTGCCAAACCACGCGCGTTACGTGAACACGTTAAGACATCGGTTTAGCAATCGTCGGATTTTGAACGAATCATGTGAAATAACCAAAACATCAAACGTGGGGCATAGACAACTAGTCTTGTGGCATACAGAATACCATTTTTCGATTCCGCACCAAGGCGCGTTTGCGTTTAGATCACGTTGTGAAGTCACACGTTTTGGGCACGGAATCTCCAATGTAATAGCGAATAAGGCCCCTGTGCATATCTTTTAAGTAATTTTAGGAATATTCATGCCTAGGCTATAGCTAGCAGTATTGTGGAATAGAGTAAATGATAAAAATTGAGTAACTACGAACTTATGATAAATTTTGCAACTTAATTTTAAGATTAAAATAAATATTTATAAAATGAGTAAGGCTATTGAATGCGTTGTAAGATGAGTTTTGATTAAGCTTAGGTAGGCTGGCAAGTGAATTTACAAATGGATAAGAAAATATTTTATGAGTAAAATATTTTTACAAAAGTCTAAAACATGATTAAAAAATAACAAGGAATGCATTTAAGTAATATTATAGTAACAAGGGTTCAATCTACAAGTAGCCAAACTAAATCTAGATGTGAGGAAAAGGAACAAAGAAAAGGTCGTAGCAAGGTGACATTCAAAAGTTCGTTAGTGACGAGTGCAAAAGGTACGTACTTGTTCGTAAAAACTGTGCATAACTTACCCAGTATGGGACGAAACACTAATTGAACAACTTTAATAGTTTTATAAAGAAAGATAGTTATCGGTAAAGTATTACTTTACAAAATCCGTTGAACTGGAACAATACAACAAGTTAAGTACACTAGTCTTTGTGCAAGCGTCGGCAGAGCGAATGGCGGTCGCAGCGCACTGAGCGAACGCATACAGCGGGCGAGCCTCGCTCCTAGCCGGTTCTATTCAAGGTCGCGCGCAACACACAGATATTGACGCGCCAGTAATTTAAATTTTAGTGTGAGAATAATTAACCTAGGTTTGATGAAATAAGTGTTTTACTAAGTAAGAATCCTAATAAAAAATATTTGAGATACATGAGCGTCATTCTTATTAAATCTATAACGTATAACGTTACAGTACACCGTTTCTTAGAAGAAGGATTTTACCTATGGAAAATCCTGATAGAAGACCTAAAGATGTTAATAAACTACTATCGCTTTCATTATCTAACCTCATAATTCATCTTACATACAATTCTTACATTCAACGTTTTACCACGCATTCATACTTCATCAAACATACTGTCTGAACACTGCAGTAAACTGTATTCAGACCCTGTCATTAGAGAGATACATGTGTTTTAGTATACACAGCACTCAAGTAGCTTTTTAGGAGTGTAATAACGTATAAGTTCATAAATTTTGAAGAAATTGAAGTCACCACCCGCTTCAGAATGAGAAAACCTTTCAAGGCAAAGATTATCTCTAGTGAGGGCTTGAGATTAAAAGCTTTGTTAAGTATGAAGTCACCACCCGCTTCAGAGTGAGAGAACCCTTCAAGGGACAGATTCTCTCTGGTGAGGGCTTAAGATTAACAGCTTTGTTGAGAGGAAGTCACCACCCGCTTCAGAGTGAGAGAATCCTTCAAGGGACAGATTCTCTCTGGTGAGGGCTTGAGATTAAGTTTTTTTTTATTTTTAGACTACAGCCAATATAAGATTTAAGAGAACAGTTACACGCTCAAGTATAACAAATGTGATAAGTAAGTAAAGGTTTTTTAAAATAAAGTATGAAACTAAACGACTTCGTAAATTCACTAAGTAAAAGAACAGGCTAACCTGTGATCACCCCAGAAAACAAAGAAAAAAAACTATTTTTTTTTTTAAACAAATTAGACCTTAGATAGACCAAAATTAAAGAATGAGAAGGAAGAAATACTAACTAAACTAAGCTAAAGACTAAAACTACAGTTGATTTCTGGCGTCATAATGAGGAAAGTGACTAGCATTAGGTTTTCCAGAGAAAGAGGAATCAACTGCTCGGTTAGACGGCTCTTACGTCATGCTTACCGGCGGCAGTAGGAAAAAGTATTCTACCCCGTCCCTACACAGGGTTGCAACGAGCTAAGAGTTAAATAATTTAAGAGGCTTGAAATTAGCGTTTGGTTTGGTAAGTTGCAGGTTTTTGATGAGACACGACATCTTTATTACACGGAGAAAAAAAAATGCCAATGATTGAGTAAGTTATGCACAGAGACGGCCTAACCACTTACCTAATAATAAATACAAGAGTGAGTAAGTTACATAGTAAACTTAAGAACTAAGTGCTAAATCTGGAACATGCACACACCATCACCAGAATTGCGTTAAAAAAAACAAGACCATTCTTCAGTCGACCAAGACTAAAAGCTTTTAAAACCACGTTATTGGGCGCCATTTTGTCACGTTAGAGGGTGGCAAATAAAAGATTTAGATAAGTAAGTAAAAAGTTATAATATTAAAATTAAAAGTTAAACAAGTAGTAGGTCTAAATAAGAGGTCGTGAGGTAAGTACCTAAGCCTAGTCTTGGTCTGACGAAGAAATAGTCCTATTAGTTTTAGATAAATCACTCCCCTTGCGTTGCGTTAAGTGAGCCCGGGCAGATAAGGCTGAGGTAGTCCGCAGGTACTAGTGTAGCCCAGAGATAGCTGGTGCGTAGATAACCCGTAGGTAGCTGGGGCGTAGACAACCCGTAGGTAGCTGGGATGTAGGTAGCACGTAGGTAGCTAAGGCGTAGATAGCCCGGAGGTAGCTCAGGCGTAGGTAGCCCGGAGGTAGCTAGGGCGTAGGTAGCCCGGAGGTAGCTAAGGCGTAGGTAGCTGGTGCTTGAGTAGCCCGGCGTCTGTAGCCCGGAGGTAGCTGTTGAGTAGCCCGGAGGTAGCTCTTGAGTAGCCCGGAGGTAGCTCCTGGAATGGGCCAAGATTGCCCGTCTTAGTATTGGTAGGTAGGTCAGCTGACCCGGACTGCATCTCATGATAAGGCAAGGGAGTGATGAGAGAATTTACAAATTGGCAAGCTGATGATGATGATGATGCAGTCCAGGTACAATGTAGCAGGGTAGCGAAGAGTTGCATCTCGTGAGCGATACTAATTGCAAAGAAAGTAAAATAATAAAAAATAATTATTTAGAAAAATAATTATTTGGAAGCAAAACCGGGAGCATAGCGTAGTATTAGCCGTCGTCACAAGATGCAAGCTTCTCACAATAAAAGTAAGCATTCGAAAAAAGTGATACAAATGAAGAATGAAAAATTGCGTGCAGAACAACCAGGCATGAATATTCACTGTAGCAATATGCTAATATGCAGGGTGACAAACCAAGATCCAGCAAGGGGACTGGCGATACTGGGCCGTTATTCGCTATTGCCAAACCACGCGCGTTACGTGAACACGTTAAGACATCGGTTTAGCAATCGTCGGATTTTGAACGAATCATGTGAAATAACCAAAACATCAAACGTGGGGCATAGACAACTAGTCTTGTGGCATACAGAATACCATTTTTCGATTCCGCACCAAGGCGCGTTTGCGTTTAGATCACGTTGTGAAGTCACACGTTTTGGGCACGGAATCTCCAATGTAATAGCGAATAAGGCCCCTGTGCATATCTTTTAAGTAATTTTAGGAATATTCATGCCTAGGCTATAGCTAGCAGTATTGTGGAATAGAGTAAATGATAAAAATTGAGTAACTACGAACTTAGGATAAATTTTGCAACTTAATTTTAAGATTAAAATAAATATTTATAAAATGAGTAAGGCTATTGAATGCGTTGTAAGATGAGTTTTGATTAAGCTTAGGTAGGCTGGCAAGTGAATTTACAAATGGATAAGAAAATATTTTATGAGTAAAATATTTTTACAAAAGTCTAAAACATGATTAAAAAATAACAAGGAATGCATTTAAGTAATATTATAGTAACAAGGGTTCAATCTACAAGTAGCCAAACTAAATCTAGATGTGAGGAAAAGGAACAAAGAAAAGGTCGTAGCAAGGTGACATTCAAAAGTTCGTTAGTGACGAGTGCAAAAGGTACGTACTTGTTCGTAAAAACTGTGCATAACTTACCCAGTATGGGACGAAACACTAATTGAACAACTTTAATAGTTTTATAAAGAAAGATAGTTATCGGTAAAGTATTACTTTACAAAATCCGTTGAACTGGAACAATACAACAAGTTAAGTACACTAGTCTTTGTGCAAGCGTCGGCAGAGCGAATGGCGGTCGCAGCGCACTGAGCGAACGCATACAGCGGGCGAGCCTCGCTCCTAGCCGGTTCTATTCAAGGTCGCGCGCAACACACAGATATTGACGCGCCAGTAATTTAAATTTTAGTGTGAGAATAATTAACCTAGGTTTGATGAAATAAGTGTTTTACTAAGTAAGAATCCTAATAAAAAATATTTGAGATACATGAGCGTCATTCTTATTAAATCTATAACGTATAACGTTACACGGTAGCGATCAGTGAAACGCTGTCAAATCTCAAATCGGACAGTTTATTTATCAGAAGTTGATTACACGTTTTTTCAACAGTGTATAGAGTGGTGTACACGCAATATTTTAAAGAAAACACGTAGTTTTCTAAAGGTTTGATAGAAATAGAAAGACAGTGTACTTCTATACGGGCAGGCCCATGCAAAACATGGCTGTTATTTTTTACACACTGGAGCATTGGTTATTTAAAAAAATGTGGGACTATCTGATGGAACAAGCTTATATAAATATGGCCCACTTGATGTTCACGCACGTCAGTAACGCGCCTTATTACGATGCATGGTCTACGCCCATCAACTTGAGGCATACCAGATGTAAAGCCTGATATCACTGGCACCCACACCCTACAAACCGAAACACGTACAGCTGCCAGACGCTGCTTCACGGCAGAAATAAAATACAATACTAGAAAGCCCTTGCCGTTTCTAGTATTGTACAGGTATCCGTGTAAGTAGGGTAGACGCAGCGAGCCGCGGTACAGTCATTTCCTGATTTTGATGTCGCAACGTAATACCAACGTAGTACATGTGGAGCGCACGTAATATTCTACGTATTTTACATATTTTCTCAAATATTATAGAAAAAGGTTAACGAGGCATGCACAAAAAATATTTCTTTAGCTTTTGATGCTTTTAGGTAGGTACAGTTGTAGGCAATAAGTATTGCAAATCAGCTTTTCGGCTTTGTAGAGCGCTATCTCTTTCTGACGCACACTACGCCCTATGAAGCCGAAATTAGTCGATATACAATGAATAATGATATTGCCTACTACTCTACTGTCCATAAGAGGACGCTCGTAGCGTTGGAACTAAATGACGTGTCTGAAGCTTCCTTTTTCAAATGTGGTGTTTGAAAAAAGAAGGTTCAAAGACGTCATGGCAGTGGTTAGGAATCAATAATGAACATTTTTGTTACTTATTTGTATGGACGTGGCATTCGTGGGATGCACCCGTGGTTTTTAGCCCCGACAAAATAGAGGGGGGTTGAAGTTTGAACCCTTAGTGTGCTGTTGTTTGTCTGTCACTTTTCATTTGAGAGTTTCTATAAGTGTTATAATATGTTATTAATACTTGTTTAGTTTACATGGTTTATCTGCAACTATAACTTATACTACAACATTGACAATGTGAGAGGATGTGAGTGGCAGGAACGACGCCTAATTCCAAACAGTTTCATCTGACTGACACAATTGGATGATTGAGCTATCTATGCCGATGATCACTTGGGGGCAGAAACCTCAATTTCTCGTAACTATGTTAAAAATAATCAAATTAATTGTATAAATAATAAAGCCAAAACATAATTCAACAAATAAAATTCTAATAAATCTATTTAGTAACACTATTTATAACTCAAGATCGGCTGAACCGATTTGGCAGAAAATTGGTGGAAAGGTAGCTAAGAACCAGGAGAAAGACATAATTTTTTTTTTTTTTTTTTATAATTAATAAACTATCCTTTGGCTACGATCTCACCTGATGGTAATCGACGATGTAGCCGACGATGTAGCAGGACAGTCTAGAAGACACCTATTCACTCTAGCCTTAAAGAGGCCCAGATTGTATTTGTCAGGAAAAACAGACGACGGCAGTGAGTTCCACTCTTTGGATGTTCGCATGATAAAAGTGGAACCAAAACGTTTGGTATACGAATGGGTGGTATGCTCACCTGGTATGGGTGGTAATGGGCTGTGCGTCTGCTAGTCCTATGAATAATAAATAAATAAATAAGTCCTAGAATACTTTTAATCCCGAAAAACGTAACTTGAACGGGGTGAGTGAAGCCGCGGGCGGCCGCTAGTTAAATTAATAAATAAACACTACCACACCACATAATTATTTTAGATAAGAGAGAAGTGAATGCAGAACTGACGGCTGACAGAGGGCAATGGAGGAGGAAGACCATGTTTTGCCAGCCCAACATAAAGTGGGATAAGGGCAGAAATAAATAGAACCAATTTTACCTCACCACATCTTTTTGATACTCCTCTTTGGAGTGAATGCAAAGATGACGTTGACAGAGGGGAATGGAGGAAGAAGACATATTGTGCTAACCTCACATAAAGTGGGATAAGGGCAGAAAGTAAAAGAACCAATTTTACCTCACCACATCTTTTGATACTCCCCTCTGGGGCAAATGCAAAGATGACGCTTGACAGAGGGGAATGGAGGAAGAAGACATGTCACGCCTACCTTACATAAAGTGGGAAAAGGGCAAGAAGAAGAACCACATTTACATCACCACATCTTTTTGAAGAGAGGAGTGAATGCAGAGAATATGACGCCTGACAAAGGGGAATGGAGAAGGAAGACTTGTTGCGCTGACCTTACATAAAGTGGGTTAAGGGCAGGAAGATGAACCACATTTATATCACCATATCTTTTTTTTTGATAGATTTTGATTTGTACCACATCTCCATTGACGATTCGTAAACGTCTATTAACGAACACAATTATACTGCACCTATGAATTAACTATTTCCCAACTTGTAGAACCAGTTTATGATCCGTAAAGTATTTGTATTGTCCCATGCAATCGCGGGCGTGGATCGAAATAGGCCATTAGAGCGATTCGTTTTGGGTACGTTTGATACCCAGTACCCTAAGTCCCAGTATGGTTACCAAAGAATACAGAATACAGTAAATTCATGCTGGAGCGCGTGGGTTCGATCCCCACCAAGAACATTTTTTTGTGTAGTGAACACAGATGTTTGTTCTTTGGCTGGGTGATTTAGTGTATTCTATTGTAAGTATTTACGAAAAAAGTAAATTTAAATTTTCACTATTTTATTTTAAATATCAGTAAATATGTGGATTTCAAGAAAGATAAAGGAGCATTTAAAGAAAGTATATTTTTGTTATAACTTGTCGTTTGACTTCTTGTTCGAAAGGTAATTGCACAACAGTCGTGTCAGTCCATGTAGTTTTGTTTTTCCGTTTTTTCGCAGCTTTTGTATGGAGATACGATACAAAACTGGATATATGGAATACGTAAAACTAAATACAAAAACTAAACTCAGACTTGTGGTACTGATTATATCTTTACGACTCTATTTTGGAAACAGAGTGTGAACTGCGAATGGATTAATTTAATAATTAAAACGTAAATTTTAGGGCAGCGGAAATTCTAATATAATAGACCCTTTTTGTCCGTTTGTCTAAAGTAGCTTGTTAATTAAAAATGATAACAGAATTTATAGTTATTTTACTTCCGCTGTCTTTGTTCTAGTTCATAAAAATACGAGTATAAAATTAAGGGTTCTCAAATCCAACAATAACCCTCGTTACATTCCATCAATAAAGTAAATTACTCCGTCAAATGAGGTTTTAGTGAGGTTTTAGTTTTACAGAGTATTTAAATAGAAATACAATTAATAAAAATTTTATGAAGATCAACATTTTTTATTTGCAATTTTTACTATTCGTTAGGATTAGATACGATCGTAATTTTAGTATAATCATAATATTTATTGATGGTCTATAAAAATAAAAAATGAGTACAGGGTGTGCTAAAAACATCCCGTTTATAAAAGTTTCAAAAATCATACTAAAAATGAAAAGCTATGTTAGTTGTAAGATGTGAAAATTGGTGATTCGTTTTAAGTTTTTTAATTATAGATACACTGTTTGTTTTCCGAATAAAATACAATAAAATAAATCTCTACAAAGATCAACGAAGAAGAAGAACTTTAAACTTTAGAGGCTTCCTACTTACTATTAATAAATTAAAGTTAATTTTACTTTTATCACTAAGTTTTTATAATGATTATGTAAATGAAATATTGCCCTTTTATTGTTCGTCCGGAACGAAAAAACTATGAAAACTGTACCTACCTAGCCATATCTTCTCCCACCCTGTACAAAAATAATACTATTTTCTCTAATCATAGATATTTTCGCAACAGACAACCCAGTAATTGGCTCGCTATTATGTTAAATGTAATTAGCCAACTATCGGCATCGCTGGTATCTGTTGATGGCTAACGGTGCGCGCTACCGTCCAGAACGTACGTAGATAAAGTTATTGTTGCGTATGCGCAGGGCGGGGCCCGAGTGACGGCGTGTATTTTAAAATAAGAAAGAAACACAAGGGGCTTAAACAAGTTGTCACTAACGCTAAAGTCTTGTGCATATCTAAGCGTTCAGTGATCAGTGAAACTCTGTCAAATATAACAATAATAAATATTGTTTTGTAAGACAACTCACACAAGTTTATCTAGCCCAAAACTTAGCAAAGCTTGTACTTGGAAACAGATAGCTGATGTAATTCTTGCATATTGTTTTAGTAAATACATACTTAGAATATAATATGAACAGCCAGACAGAAAATAAACATCTGTGTACAAAAATATTTGTTCTCGGTGGGGATCGAACCCACGACCTACGGGGCAAAAAGCAGAGCTACTACCAGCTGAGCTAAAAGGCCAGTCATATTTATCTTTGTTTGACAGCGTACAATGATCGTCACCACAGAGCGAGCATATACGCGCAGGTCTTAAAGGCTCGAACACACCTCACACTGGCGGTAGCGATCAGTGAAACGCTGTCAAATATCGCTGTCAGATTTAAGATTTGACAGCGATATTTGACAGCGTTTCACTGTTCGCTACCGCCAGCGAACTAGGTGTGCGCAGGCCATAAAAGAAACGCAACTATTGAGCATCAAATTCAAATCAAATCATCTGTCATTCATCTGTAATTTTCATACATCACGATATTCCACTATTTTTTTGTTAGTTCATCGTGTTCACTCTTAGACCATGTAAATTGTCTAGTGTTTATCAAATCGCTACCCGCCTTCACTGGCACCAGCCAAAGATCATGATTAAATAAACGTACAGAAGTGGTGATCTTATCACCACCCACCTTTAAATACGTAATCGCAATACAACCGTGCCCGTCGTAATGTACGCGTAATTACGTAGCCTTTATGTACGTGCTCGGACTTTCACCGGCTTTTCTAGTGTTTATCATCATCATCATTGAAGAAACATCGTGAGGAAACCGGCATGTCGTAGAACCTAAAAATTTCGAAAACATGTGTCAAGTGCACGAAAGAAGCCTCTCTGAGGCGCTCTTAAAATCCTTTCACCACACTGATTTGAAAGAACTAGTGACACGATAAGAAGAAGAAGAATATCATCGAAGATGCGACAACCGTTGGGAATAAAAGTTTTCGAATGACGACCATGAACTACGAGTACAAAACAAAAATGTAGACAAGTATTCCATGTGCTATCTGGTTCACATAGTACAAGCTCTACTCATTTGGGCTATATAGTTTTGAGTGGATTGTCTCTAATATTGATTTATTTCTTCCATGCAAAATTCTCATTCTTCTTTTTTGTATTGAACGGGAATCGAACTCAATATCGCAGCACTACTGCCAATTGATCTATGATGGTGTACTTATTAATTGCAAACTACGATTGCGTTGTATTTCGGACAATAGTTGGCGCCGCCCCCGTGCTGGTTCGAACCCCGGGCCGGCACAGTAACAAACAGACCGGATGTGCCGTGGGCGGTCGAGCGCAGGCATTGTCATTCAAAAACTTGTGCCTGATGGGGTGACCATGGAAACTTTGTGTTTTGAAAATTTAGGAATAATCCCACTTATCATTAATGCAAAAGTTTGGATGGATGTATGGATGGAAATTAGTGGGGGGGCTTTGAGACAGAAAACGGACATCGAATACTATTCATCCCGAAAAAGTAGCAGGAACGGGGCGTAACGAGAATGAATGAACGGGGCGTAACGAGAATGGGGCTTAAGGGGAACGAGGCGAGTGAAGCCGTGGGCGGCCACTAGTTATACTGTATTTGAAACTGTGTGAAAACTAGAACCAATTTATGTTTCCGATTTGAGCCTCTAATGACTCATTCGCCACCACTAAAGTAACAAATATTGATCTCTTATTATATTAGGTATATATTTGAAACCATATATTTTACCGGGATACAAAGTAGCTTACGTGCTTTTTCAGACCATAATCTACATCTGTGCCCAATTTCATCCAAATCCGTTCAGTCGTTCTAGAGCTATTGAGTAACAAACATCTATCCATCCACTCATACTTACAAACTTTCACATTTTGACGTAATAATGTCTTAAAATTCGATGGAGCCGGCTGCACGCACGAAAAAACATGTCTCATGCGGCGTTACCTCGCTCTGAGGCATTCCGCTTGAAGTGCAAGCGATAGCGCGGAACGAGCGAAAAAGAGGCACAATCGGCAGCGTTTGACATCTGTCTCTCTCCTACTTGTGCTAGTGAGCGATGCGTCCGCGTGGACAGCTGTATGACGTGGTCACGTTCAACTATCGTCAGCAAACCGACTTTACAGACAACCGATTTTTTTTAATTTTAGTGGGATTATAATATTAATGTGATGTATTGTCCTATTTCATGGTCCTCCTACAAACACCGAACAAAACCTATTGTCTCGGTGAACACCATTAACCAAATTATTGTTTACCTCTCCCGATCTATGGAGATCACTTATTACCAGATCCACTGTTTCCGGTGTTTATTAATTAACCATTCAATGTTACGGTTCAATTTGGACAATACGATTCTAATGGGAATGAGGATTTAAAACAGCGCCATCTATGCTCAAAGCAAGCAAATTGTTAGCAGAATTTTGAAATACTTATAGCTAAGGCGCTAAAGGAAGCGTTGGCGGGATGACCTGGACGCGTTCTGCAAGGAGTGGCCGAGTTTGGGTCAAGAGCGAGATGAGTGAAAGGAACGGGGGGAGGCCTTTGCCCAGCAGTGGGACAGACCAGGGTAAATAAAAAAAAAGCTAAGGCCCGGCTTAACAAATGTCAAAAATTTTTGCTAGCATAGGTTGATTAAGGCGTCCATGAAACTGGGCTTAAGGCTAACTTAGTTTTAATCATGATTATGTAACAGAAAGAAATACTTTCATAATTGTTTTTTTAATTTATTGCAAAATTTGATAAAAAACCTTGGGATTGCTAGTGAAGCTAGTTTTGACTTTTGATCTAAAAACACTTTGAGCTATCTCTCGATAGTTTTTATCGGTTTGCAGAAAACTGTTTCTTGTGCATTTTGTAAATATTTGTTTCATAAACACTTTTAAAGATAACCTTTTTCATAAAATTATTTTTAGGTATGGCACACCTAGTCAAAACATTATAAAATGGTTTACCTATAAAATTAAGTACATTATACCTAACATAATAATATAAGTTATTTTAAACTTCTGACATCAAATAGCTATTTAAAATATCTGAGCAGGAAATATACACGTCATAAAAATATTTGTGTCAAGAGAGTTAAATGTTATAACTTTCCTCATTAAAATAACGCCACGCACGAACATCATTACAACTGGACTGTACCTTCTAGAAGCTTATAAACATCACTTGATCGCTTCAAAGAACTTCAACCAAGTTATCACGACTCTGCAAGATCTCACTTTTCCTGTTCACACAACTAAGTCTCTATCAGACAATTGTCAGTCTTATTCCTTTGAAATAAACGTGTATAGCTTCTGATGGAAAGGTAATGTTATGTTGGTCTTGGGCATATGTCGAGTTCAACGAACTTTACAGTGATTTTAAATTCCCTTAGCGTAGGCGAGTCCAAAATGATAGGCCTGCCCTCTATGACCGGGTTCTCAAAACGCAGCCGTCAATGTTTCAAAGTGAATATAAGGCCTTATGACTTTGACAGGTAATTTACAGAGATTTGACAGACGTCAAATAAAAATTTATTATCTAATTTGCACATTAGAAATATTTTACATCCACTTAAATAAATTGGATACACGCAAAATGTAATTGGCCGTGCCTCTAACTTAGCCTCAAAAATCTTGAGTAGCGAGAAGTCTTAAAAAAATTCTACCATAAATATACATTATACAGTTATTATAATTTATATTAAAATATAATAAAAATTACTAATCAAAATATTTTTTTGTTTAAAACATGAACAAAATTTACATAGGTGTTATGATAAAAAAGTTTAGTTATTAATGTATTACAAAATTCATATAAATTATTAAATTTTAAATATTTTCTTTCCTCGTTTTTCAGAATACTGACGACAATCAAATAAGTCACTACTTTTCATATAAATTTGTTTTCATGCTACGTAGAGCACACTTCTTTATTTTTAAAAACATGTCTTTAGACTTTAAAATTTAGACAATAGGTGATAAATATTGTAAAAAAGATAACCTATTGAAAAACATTTGATATTCCAGCGCCATAGTCACTTTGTATGCTTTCGTAGACTTAGATGGACCGATGACGACAATGTTATGAAAACTAATAGTTTTCTGTCTGCTCGTTGCATAGTGATGTCTGGTTGTCTGGATTAGCCTTTAGATATGGCGAGGTCTATGTTTGGAGTAACATCTATGTTGATCTCTAAAGGCGTGGACACATTTATTTTGACGTGACAACGTCTTATAATTCGATTGAGCTGGCTGCAAGCACGAAAAAACACGACTCATGCGGCGTTACCTCGCTCTGAGGGGTTCCATTTAAGGCTTGAAGTGCAAGCAGAGAGCGCGGAAGGAGCGACAAAGAGGCACAATCGGCCTCCGCGTTCGGCAGCGTTCGACATCTGTCTCTCTCCTACTTGAGTGAGCGATGCGTCCGCGTGGACAGCTGTATGACGTTGTCACGTTCAACTATCGTCAGTAAACCGACTTTACAGACAACCGATTTTTGTAGTGTTTTTACAACTAGATGGAACCAATTGTTTATTCATTTTATAGTGTTTACTACACCATAAAATTAATAAACCTAATTAATAATAATAATAATAAAAAAAAAAATATTAATTATTTTTTATTAATAATTAATAAAAAATAATAATAATTAATGAATAATTATTAATATTAATTAGTGTTTAGATGGAACCAGTCTATGGCCCATCTCATGTTAAGTGGTAACCATTGCCTAAAACAAAGCATTGCCTCGTAGGTCACGCTTATCAGGAACATACCCTATGATGCACTGTGTTCATCAGCTTGAGGCATACCTACAGAGTTCAGCCTCACGTTCAAATAATTTCACCGGCACCCATACCCTTTAAACCGAAACACAGCAATGCTGCTTCACGACGAAAATGGTACTTAGTACTCCCGCGGACGAGCCAAACACCGATTAAGTTGAGGTACGTTTCACGATAACTCAGCAACGCGGTACGCCGCGTCGTGTAAGGCAGGCCGCACACCAGCGCCACATGCTACATGCATCGAACATTTACGTCGTCGCCACAATCAATGCGCTACAATTCAGCTTGCTACAAATGTATTGTATAGCGCACATCGAAAGCACAGTTGTAGCGTGGCACCGCTTTAAGAATGTCGACATCATCCGTCTGACGACGACGATTTCTTGATGTGGCGCCACAAATAACGAACGTGTTCGATCTTGAATTCGTGTAGCGTGGACAACGTTTCGCCACAAAGTGCGCCCGCTACAAATGTTTCCTCAGTGTGCGTGCTCGCTCACGTACAGATATATGGGGCCGTTACATGTGTCGCGTTTCAAATGTGGCGCCACCATTATCGAGATACAAGTGTATGCCTGGTGTGCGGCCTGCCTAACTCAAACCTTTGTAATTTTGCTAAGAGTTTTTCTGAGAAATATCTCCAAAAATTCGTTATTAAGCTAAACATTCACAACGGTATTCCCATAAAATTGGAATCGAATAGCTAACGGTAACTTAAGGTCGGTACTTGTAGGCCTACGCCTAACCCTAATGTCCGTTGTTTTTCTCTAAATTCAAGGGATTTTAGACTTTATGTACCTTGAAATAAAGGACCCAGATGTTGAAGATTGTCGAAGGTGAGAGTTATTTTAATGGTTTTTCAATTTTTGTGGTGTCGTATCCGTCGTAATGTCGAACGTAAAAGATTTCCCGTTATTTATAAAAAAATGCGTATTTCTAGAAATTATTTAGTATTTTAGAATAACTTGGCTGGCTTTGCAGCTCAGTTGCTAGTAGCTCTGCCTTCTGTGCCGTAGGTCGTGGGTTCAATTCCCACCGAAAAAAATTTATTATATATCAGGTATCTGGTTCCCATAGTATGTACAAGCTCTACTTAATTTAGGGCTTTACAGTGTTTTTTGGATTGTATACAATATTTATTATTTATAGTATTTAAATAAAAAAACTTATAATCAACCAGCATTTAAGGCTTATAAATAAGTAAGAATTTAAGTACAACTTAATATCGAGCTTCGTTTTTGTTAAGCGTTGTTTTATCGCACATTTTAGTGCGGATTCAAATTACAGAATACTTAGATTCAAGATACACGATAATGGCGTACATTAAATAAAATAAAATAAATACATAATGTGGACAATCCACAAATCGCTTCGAAATAGGGTCCTTCAAAAGGTGGGTCTATCAATTCAGTAGTTCTGTCAACAGAACTACTCAACAGAACAGGTGGGAGTAAACGAATTCTTAAAAGGCTGGCAGAGCATCAGCACCACCTCTGGTGTTGCATGTGTCTATCGGTGACTGCTCTCCATCAGGTGGCCCGTCTGCTCGCCTGCCAGCTACGCCATAAAAAAATGCAATCTAGTTTCAAATTAAGTAGAGCTTGTACCATGGGAACCAGATAGCTGACAAAATACTTATGGCATACCAGTAGGCCTACCATGAGCTTTGTCTGGCTCTGTCTCTGGTTCTGGTTTTGAGTCTGTGTGAGTGCTCACCAGTGCATTATACTGTGTGTGTGACGTTTTGACGTAGGAATTATTTAGTCAACACTCACACAGACTCAAAACCAGAACCATAGACAGAGCCAGACAGAGCTCATGGTAGGCCCTACAGCACCCACAACCTTCAAACCAAAACACAGCGATGCTGCTTCACGGCAAAAATACACATTGTCTATAATAGGGATATTCAACATGTCTTTGTTGATTTTAACGAAAACTGAAAAGAATTGCTTTAGAAACTAGGTATAACAAGAATCCTTATTTTATGTTTATGAATAACTAGTGGCCGCCCGCGGCTTCGCTCGCCCGTTCCCGTAACACCCCGTTCCCGTTGCTTTTTCGGGATAAAAAGTATCCTATGTCCTTTTCCCGGTTCTAAGCTACCTCCCAACCAATTTTCAGCCAAATCGGTTCAGCCGTTTTTGAGTTATAAATAGTGTAACTAACACGACTTTCTTTTATA
The DNA here is from genome assembly GCA_947578465.1 of Thera obeliscata. Lineage (NCBI taxonomy): Eukaryota > Metazoa > Arthropoda > Insecta > Lepidoptera > Geometridae > Thera > Thera obeliscata. Next base: position 3,012,799 of record OX387915.1, read on the forward strand.
AATATAGAAAATATAATTATAAGTTTAAAAAACTTGAGAAACCGACTTCATTGCCAAACGGCTAAACCGATTTTAATGAAATTTGTTTGGGACAGTCTGGACGTAAAAATAACCTTCCAATTAAAAAAATAATTTTCTAAATCGGTTCATAAATGACGGAGGCATGCAGTTACAAACATTAAAAAAAATATTTAAAAAAAAATGGCAACACTGATTTTAATAAAATTTAAATGGGACCAATCTGGAAGCAGTACCTTTCAGATAAAAAAATAATTTTTCAAATCGGCTCACAAATGACAAAGTTATGCGGTAACAAACATTAAAAAAAAAAAAAAAAAAAAAAACATCCAACCGAATTGAGAACCTCCTCCTTTTTGATTGGAAGTCGGTTTAAAATACAACTGTGTGATATTATCCAATAATGAAAAAATATTTTGTGAATGGAGCTGCTGGAAGGGGAAGACCTAGGCGCATGTATCAGATTGCAGACGTTTTAGAGAAAGGCCAGGTTAGGAGTACCCTAAACCGACGAGCATGTATGAAGAATGTTATAGGAGTGAATGAAGCGAAAGAGGTGTGTCAGGATCGTAGCAAGTGGAAATCCGTGATCTCTGCCTACCCCCATGGGAATGAGGCGTGATTTTATTATCTTCTAGATATATAAAAGAAAGTCGTGTTAGTTACATCACTTATAACTCAAGAACGGCAGAACAGATTTGGGTGAAAATTGGTATGGAGGTAGCTTAAAACCGGGAGAAGGACATAGGATACTTTTTATCCCGAAAAAGCAACGGGAACGGGGCGTTATGCGAACGGGCGAGCGAAGCCGCGGGTGGCCACTAGTGTATGTATAAAAATTAAAGTATGAACAAAATCTCGAAAAATCCTAAAACAATTTGAAATAGAATATCCATAGACAATTTCCATGTGTGTAGGCATGGTAGTACTACTTCCCCAGACGAGCCCTTCACAAAGAGGTCTCCTACTACTAAGTTATTCATTCACTTTCTTATAGAAATTTTCAAAATACGACATCTTAATTCACGCCCGCACCTCTAATAGTGTCGAATATCTTGTAACTGTTCAATGAATTTATAACTTTAGTTAATAGCTATTCGTATGCACCTGAGGCCTCGCCCATGTAAAGCTTAAACCCATTTACACCGAAAGCAGGTTGAAAGCACCAACTTGTAAGCGCTGGTAAAAGCAATACCAAACGCCTGTGGTAATCTAAGCTGGTAGTATTAACTAAGATTTAATTTTGATAGGCGTTAGCTTGTTTCGATAGAGTAGATGATATGTTTTTAAAGATCAGATCATTTTTAGGGTTCCGTAGCCAAATGGCAAAAACGGAACCCTTATAGATTCGTCATGTCTGTCATGTCTGTCTGTCTGTCTGTCTGTCTGTCTGTCCGTCCGTGTCACAGCCATTTTTCTCCAAAACCGTAAGAGCTAGACTGATGAAACTTGGCGAGTAGATGTATTCTTTGAACCGCATTAAGGTTTTTACACAAAAATAGAAAAAAAACTATAAATTTTGGGGGTCTCCATACTTGAAACTGAAACTCAAACATTTTTTTTCATCGAACTCATACATGTGGGGCATTTATGAATAGGTCTTCAAAAATGATGTTGAGTTTTCTAATATAGTTTTTTTTTAAACTTAATAGTTTGCGCGAGAGACACTTCCAAAGTGGAAAAAAGTTGGTCGCCCCCCTCTAACTTCTAAAATAAGAAAAAGATAAAACTAAAAAAAATATATGTTGTACATTACTATGCAAACTTTCAACGATATTTGGTTTGAACGAGATCTAGTCAGTAGTTTTTTTTTATACGTCATAAATCGTAAACCGCAACTTACCTTACGACGAACTACAAGAACCTTTATAATTATGTTACTTGATGCTACGGAACCCTTCATGGGCGAGTCCAACTCGCACTTGGCCGCTTTTTGGTAAATAACATGTCTTCATGAGTAAATCTAGGAATGTCACTATAGTGAGAAGCTATGCAATGAAAGAAAAAGACAAAAGTAAGCAGGTGAATTATGGCTAAGCATGCTCCATCTTAGTCTGCATCCTGACTTTCCATCAGGTGTGATGGCAGTTAAATGCTTGGCTATCCATATAAAAAAGAAATTTTTAGATACTAAGCTTTCTAGATGTCCAGTCTTCATAAATGCCCTACCATTATAAAAAAATGCACTCTAAAAACTTCTTGTAAAAACTGTGCTAGATCAATCACATACAAATAGTGAGTGGGAAAAAACGAAAATGGTTCTCATGGGGTAACGAAATCACAGAATTAGTTTTTTGTGAACGTTCCTGAAATATCTGCGCTGGTTTAGCCGGTTTTACATTGTAAATGCAGTAAAACTTCGAAGCCTACAGCGTCTCTAAGCCGAATACCTTACAAATCTGAGACGAATAATAATTCAATAATTGGCAGTTTCACGTTACTTGTTAGGGATGGGATGTGTTCAGACGATTTAAGACCAAAATAACTGCACGTTACTTTGTGAGTTCAGACTTGATTATAATATGGATGTTTGTAGCCCAATCAAACTGTTAAACATTTTTTTGATAGCTTTTATTAGAAAACATTTTTTGGCGTTCCAATGCTTCTTTTGCTCACAAAATTGATGTTTCAAAGTGATTCCTTTGATTTTAGGGCTTTGTCTCATTAGGATACCAATACCAGTCGCACCACCAACAAAATCTGGAGAGCACCGTACCATAATCCGCTGGGTTGCGCAACCAATTTGGATGATGGTGTCTTCAGCTGTCCTAAGGTTTTAGTGAGTTAAGGCCCTTATTTATTTGAAATTTATCATTTTTATTAACCCTGGAATGTTAATATTAATGTTTCTTCTTTAAGCACTTGCGTGTAAATACTTTGTTAGAAGTAAAATTTGTTAGAAAAAAGTAAAGAAAAATCTAAACCATTAAGGCCACACACACGAAAGTTCTCACATGACCCCACATCCAATCAGCCCAGGGTGCCAGCTAAGGTCGCCAAGGCCAGGCGACCTGAACAAGGCCACGGGGTGAAAGGCCACAACTGTACTTTGTACGAGTTCTATCTCAGTTGCTGCAGTGCCCACACAATGGGACTTTTTTGAAACTATCGTTTCATATTTCACCGCACTAAATTCTGATTCTAATGAAAATTTAAGTTGGGGGCCTGCACTGACATTCCGCGATGGGATGTATTGTGTATTGCGACTGCCTTCACAGCTCAGTTGGTAGTAGCTCTGCCTTCTGCGCCGTAGGTCGTGGGTTCGGTCCCCACCGAGAACAAATATTTGTGTGGTGCACACAGATGTTTCTTCTCTGTCTGGGTGTTATATTGTATTCTATGTATGTATTTACAAAAAAAAAAGTATTTAAGTTTTATATCAGCTACCTGGTTCCCATAGTACAAGCTCTCCTTAGTTTGGGGCTAGATAGTGTTGTGTGAATTGCCCGAATTATTTATTTATTTATTGTCCCCCTGCTAACCTCACCCCAGTCAGCCCATCTCCTTAAAATAGCGGAGTAGGACCTTGGGTTAATAGCAACAATGTTCTTGTGGACCGGTTGGTTACAAAGATGTAGATGTGGAAGGACAAGACTCAATCAGTTTTCTGATTCCTGTCTTGCTCCTCGCTTTTTCTGTTGCGGAGCAGTGCAGTACTACATGCTCCATAGTTTCTTTTTCCTGCAAGCAGCCACAACAGAGGTCTTCTAGGCTTCGTCGCGTGGAACTGGCACCTAATAGACTCACCTAGCTTTTAAGACGTTTCAAAGTGATTCTTGAAGTTGTATTGAATAAATTTTATTGAGTTTGAGTTTGTCTGTCGCTCCAGTCTTCAGTAGGTCATTGTGACATGACAAGAAGAGGAAACTTTTACAGAGGCAGCTTATACACCAGCTAAGGTCACCAAGGTCAGGCGACCTGAACAAGGCCACGGGGTGAAAGGCCACAACTGTATTTTGTACGAGTTGTGAGTTCTGTCTTAGTTACTGCAGTGACTGTGGTCACTGGGACTTTTTCAAAACTGTTAAGCTCAATTTCGTAAACCGTCGAATTTTTTTCTCGTTATTTTAGGAAAACTTACAGTGAGTTACAAACATTAAATAAAGTACAATAACTTGAACCTGAACAGATCCATGTTTTCTAATGGTTAATTACAAGTTTCAACAAATAACTAAAACTAAGATTGTCCCGCAATTCCACCGCCTCATGGAGTCAATACTGCAACAGTTTAGTTTATTGTTTTCTGTGGAACTCAACGCGAAGTTTATAATTTGTACACGAACCATATGTGGCAGCTAGTGCAATAAAGATAAACACTAGCACATTCAATAGCGTGGTTCTGATTGAATTCCCTGAGCTCTGCAGGCCTAGCACAAGCTCTGTCTAGCTCTGTCTCTGGCTCTGGTTTCGAGTCTGTGTGAGTGCTTATCCGTAATATTATATGTTAATATAAATTATTGCAAGGCAATTGCGATATGTTGTCTATAATATAAATATTCAAGTGACCGCACACACAGCTATAATAATACTTATATTTCTATGACGTCACAAACTTATATCGTAATTTATATTATCGCACGGCATATATCTATCTATATATATATATATAACTCAAAGGTGACTGACTGACTGACTGACTGACATAGTGATCTATCAACGCACAGCCCAAACCACTGGACGGATCGGGCTAAAATTTGGCATGCAGGTAGATGTTAAGACGTAGGCATCCGCTAAGAAAGGAAAATGGAAAATTATTTACCGAAGAGGGGAAAAATATATATATATAACTCAAAGGTGACTGACTGACTGACTGACTGACATAGTGATCTATCAACGCACAGCCCAAACCACTAGACGGATCGGGCTAAAATTTGGCATGCAGGTAGATGTTAAGACGTAGGCATCCGCTAAGAAAGGAAAATGGAAAATTATTTACCGAAGAGGGGAAAAAGGGGAAAAATGGTATAAAGAAAAATCAACGCATAGCCTACACCGTTAGCCCTAGAAACATGAAACTTAGAAGGTGTGTTCCTCTAATAGAGCAGAGGTGCGCTAAGAAAGAAGATAGGAAAATTATTTCCCTGAAAGAAGAAAAAACGGAAAATGATTTTAAGAAAAATCACAAAAAATAGCTTACAAAATACGTAAAAAAACATTAAAAAAAATTACACGCAAAGGTTCACAAACAAACCGATGATAACCACTACGACAAAATCGCGGGAAACATCTATCATACTTAAACTAAACACTGTTGAAAAAAATCGGCTCCAACAGCACTCACCTTAAAATTCAAATACACTAAAGTGGAGGCTCAAATCTATGGTAACTAGCAGTTGGTCATGTCAAATAAAAAAAACAGATTCGATTATACACCAACGACGAATACGATAGCCCAAATTAGCCACTTCAACAAATTCACGAAAGTTCTTTACAAAATACGCAAAAAAACATTAAAAAATTTCCAGCTACCGCAGCATCTGTCACCTGGTTTGAATACACAAAAAATTTAAAAAAAAACGATGATAACCACTAAGACAAAATTGCGGGAATCATCTATCATACTTAAACTAAACACCGCTGAAAAAAATCGCCTACAACAGCACTCGCCTTCAAATTCAAATACACTCTAAAGTACAAGCTCGAAACTATGGTAACTAGCATTTGTTCATATCAAACTAAAAAAACCAGATTCGATTATACACCAACGAATACGATAGCCCAAATTACCCCATAAAAGAAAATCACGAAAAAGAGCTTTACAAAATATGATTAAAAAAAACATTATACAAAATACGCAAAAAAAAACATTAAAAAATTTCCAGCTACCGCAGCATCTGTCACCAGGTTTGAATACATAAAAAAAATTCAAAAAAAACGATGATTACCACTAAGAAAAAATTGCGGGAATCATCTATCATAGCTTAAACTAAACACCGCTGAAAAAAATCGGCTACAACAGCACTCGCCTTCAAATTCAAATACACTCTAAAGTACAAGCTCGAAACTATGAAAAACCAGATTCGTTTATACACCAACGAATACGATAGCCCAAATTACCCACTAAAAGAAAATCACGAAATAAAGCTTAACAAAATATGCAAAAAAAAACATTTAAAAAATTCCGCTACCGCAGCATCTGTCACCAGGTTTGAATACACATAAAGGTTAACAAAAAAACCGATGTTAACCACTTAGACAAAATCGCGGGAACCATCTTTCATACTTAAACTAAACACCGCTGAAATACACTTTAAAGTTCAAGCTCAAAACTATGGTAACTAGCATTTGATCGTGTCAAAATAACAAAACCAGATTCGATTATACACCAACAAATACGATAGACCAAATAACCCACTAAAATAAAATCACGAATAAGAGCTTTACGAAATACGCAAAAAAAAAATTTCAGCTACCGCAGCATCTGTCACCAGGTTTGAATACACACAAAGGTTAACAAAAAAACCCAAGATTACCACTAAGACAAAATCGCAGAAAACACCTATCATAGCGAAGCTAAGCACAGCTGAAAAAAATCAGCTACAATATAACTAACTAATATAATAGCACATGCCTTTAAATTCAAATACACTCTAAAGTACAAGCTCAAAACTATGGTAAATAGCAGTTGGTCATGTCATTAAAAAAAACCAGTTTCGATTATACACCAACAAATACGATAGCCCAAATTAGCCACTTAAACAAAATCACGAAAAAGAGCTTTACAAAATACGCAAAAAAACATTTAAAAAAAATCAGCTACCGCAGCATCTGTCACCAGGTTCGAATACACACAAAGGTTTACAAAAAAACCGATGATAACCACTAAGACAAAATTGCGGGAAACATCTATCATACTTAAATTAGACACTGCTGAAAAATAAAACAACAGCACTTGCCTTCAAATTCAAATACACTCTAACGTACAAGCTCAAAACTATGGTAACTACAGTTGGTCATATCAAAATAAAAAAAAAGAACTCAAATATCCACGCGGACGAAGTCGCGGGCATCAGCTAGTCTTATATATTAAAGCTACGTGTGTGAAGGGCGTAAACTACTGTCACAATTTTTATTAACAACGGGACATTTACAAGAAAATATATCGGAAGTCAAAACTCACAAAAATTTAATAATGGTAAATATCCCGTTGTTTCATAAAAATACTGTTAAAAACCTTGATAGTTTCAAAAGTTTTAAACTACTGTCATCTATGACAGTTTCTTTAGATTTGGCTACTGCAAATCAAATTTGCTCACCTACTTATGACTCACTGTACCAATGACTCATTAATAGATTAACAATGAACATTCAATGCGAATGCTAATCCCCGATTGTATTCAATATGCTGGTTAATTGATTTGGCATACACTTTAATTAGAAACTGAATAAGTATAATCATTAATTTATATTGGTAGAGATTCAATTTTAGTAGATTATATACTACTCTTCCGGAAAAGCGGCCAAGTGCGAGTCGGACTCGGGGGGGACACACATTTTACCACTTTGGAAGTGTCTCTCGCGCAAACTATTCAGTTTATAAAAAAACTATACTTATAAGAAAGCTCAACATCATTTTGGAGACCTATCCAAAGATGCCCCAGACCGGTTCCTCGACCGCTAGTGACATACGGACGGACAGACAGACAGACATGACGAACGTTTTTGCCATTTGGCTACGGAACCCTAAAAATGTGTAATAAAATAAATAAAATATGTAATGTTTAGACTTGGCTCTGCCCGTACCCTTAGGCACCCTTTTCTTCCAGGAAACCTTTAAGGCTAGAGAATAAAGACCATGTTGATGAACTTACAAAATAATACCAATTAGAACTTCTGAGACTAAACTCCTGACCTTTTAAACAAAGTGATGAAAGCTATTTAGTAATAAAACACCTTATTTCCCAACTCTTTACTAAGAATGTTTGCAAGACCTACCTGTACATTCCTAGACCCTAATTTATTTAGTACTTAATTTATTTCGTACGTCCATAATTAATTCCTAATCGAGAACAATTAATTTAATTAGCAAAGCCGTATCTATTTTCGCGGTATTCCGTTCACCTTTATGCAGGGTGTCCAAATCATGGCTCATTATCATTATCAACGGCATGAAGAAGTCCACTGCTGGTCATAGACCTCTCAATTACATTTTCAGGATATTTATACTACTATATTAGTATAACTATTATATTGGTTATATTAGTAACACGCAAAAATTGTTGCTCGCTTCGCTCGGCTTTTTGATTTTTCATAATTATCATGGCAACTTAGGGTTACTCGTAGGGCTCCCCACATTGAAATTCTGGATTGCCCTTGTAAAGGCTATTTTCCGAAAGTAAATTTTTCGAAAAGAGGATAACTAAAAAGGGGGTCTTCTTCTTTCTGCCATTATCCTACTTTATGTGGGGTCACGCAACATGTTCTCTTCTTCCATTCTCCTCTCTGCTGTCATCTCTGTATTAACTTCTTTCTTATCCATATTATCTTTCCACAAAAGGGGGTCCCACTCAAATATCTTTCGTAACCCCCTGTCTTGGAACATGTAGGTACTAACTTAAGATTTATTTAAGGGTAGGTATCTAAAAGCGTTGTCAGAGGTACAGTCCCGGTATGAAAATGTTCGTCACCTTAAAGTCGGTTTTCGCTTGCACCAGTGCCTTGATCATGAACACATATTTTTGACATAACTTGTGACGTTAATTTATCGGTGTATTCTGTCTGTTCAGTTTCAAAAGGTAGTAGTAGAACAAAATCAAGTTGAAAATCGACGAACATTTTCATACCGCCACTATACATCCAAATATTTTAATTTGGCTTCAAAACACACGTCATTAAAAATGCTGTTGTACCTCTACATTTCTTGACTTGGCACTTTTTAAATTAACGCGATTGTTAATTTAAAAATTTAATAATACATAATTATTTCTTGACTTGTAAGGAACACACTTCAAACGCCATGATAAAATGCACATCCCTTCAAGCTGTTTGTTCTAACGTTATTATCCATTCAAAGTGCTAGTAACAAATCACGCGTTACGATGTATTGAAATTGCAAACTGAATGGGACGGGCAAATTGTTTTGCACACCATACTAGTTTTAGTCTGCAGTCTGTGTATGCCTTTATTTATACCTACTAGCAGATTCCCATGCAACTTTGTTCGCGTAAACCTTATTTTGAAACGACTTCAAATAAGAAAAAGGGATTTTTTAATGTTTGGTATCGCTTATCATCGTTAATTTGTAAACCGATGATTTTTTTATAATTTGGTACATAACTTGCTCATGGAAAAAAGCATTTGGCCCGCCTGATGTTAAGTGGTAACCATCGCCTGTAACAAAGCATTGCCTCGTAGGTCACGCACGTCAGGAACGTGCCCTAAGATGCTCTGCGTCTATCAACTTGCATACAAATGTTCAATCTCACGTGCCAGTAATTTCACCGGCCCCCACACCCTAAAGCCCGAAACACAGCAATGCTGCTTTACGGCAGAAATAGGCATGGTGGTAGTACTTCCCCGGACGAGCCCTTCACATGAAGCTCTACTACTTATAAAGTAAACTTCTTAGTGCACTCCTAAAAATACCAGTAGAAATAGGCATGGTGGTAGGTTCGGTCAAAATAATTGATAAAGAAATTTTCTTTCTGTTTTTTTTTTTATTCTTAAATTTTTAAGGGTCTTTTACCTACATGGCATGCCAGTCCCATTGTACCCTAAACTTATATTATCTACACAGACTTAAGTAACTTTAAAAATAATTGTTAATCAACTATGCAAAAAAGTATTCGCTAATAATTTAGCGGCCTCTAAGGAAGTCGTGTGCTGTCTTTGAAACTTTTGCTTTTGTATAATTACATTGCATACGTCTGACTAAGTGAAGTGGCACCACACTGGAACTTCACTGCTATTATTTTAGACTATTTTTGATTTGTAAAAGGATCATATAAAAAAACGGTAGGAACCGAGACGTAGTTTGTTGCCTGTTCTTCTACGCTTGGTCGCGTGGAACTGGCACCTAGACTCACCTAGCTTTAAGACGTTTCAAAGTGATTCTTGTATCGTATTGAATAAACGCTTATTGAATCTTGAATCTTGAATCTTGAAGGATTAGACAAAACACAATGAAAAGCACCTACATCGTACCTACTTAATTGTAATTCTTGCATCATTGATCTCCTACCCTCTTCATATTTCTCACAATCCATCAGGAGGTGGTGCACGTCATCTAATGCTCCACATACCTCACAATTTGGTGAATCAACTTTTTTCATGAGGTACCCGAACTTCCTTGATGGATAGTGACCAGAACATATTCTAAGCATACTTTTATTTGTTTCAAGTTGTTCATTCAGCCTACCGAGTTTGATCAAGCTGTTTGATCAAGCAAAGAGTGTTGTTTGCGATATAAGTATGATATACGGTTAACGTGTGTGCACGAAATTTGACACTTACGGAATTCTATTGAAGTACACCAACTTGGTTTTACAGGCAAAGGGAAAAATAATGACCACTTTCAAATAATTTTTAACTATTCAAAACTTACACCTATTTAGACTTTTTTAAATTTCAGTATTATGTATTCACACAAAGCCATTATCCCGTTATTTTGCATAACCGAATTCCAATAAAAAAGGAGGTTCTCAATACAATTGTATTTTTTTTAATGTTTGCTATCGCATAACTTAGCCGATTTAGTCAATTATTTTTTATCTGGAAGGTTACTTTCAGGTTGGTACCATAGAAAATCAAAATTGGTTCGGCCAATAATTTGGCCACAATGCACAATACACCCCATTGCGGGAAGTCAGTGTAGATCTTATTCCCCCAACTCAATTAAAACTAGACATTTGTCCCATTACTTACGAGCGTTTTTCAAAAAAAGATAATCAGTGTCTATGCAACTGTCATCTCTTACCATTTGGTAATGTCAAACAGTGACAAGGCGAACTTTAACCCTAGCCATGAAGTTGGTTTCTCAAGTTATTTAAACTTGTTACATTTTGCAGCTATCGTGTCTCAGTTCAGCTGGCGTGTGTGTCAAGTCAACCCACCGCACCACTAAACGTCAAATAAACTCGCCAGTTACCTTAACGAGCCGTTTATTTATTGGTGGAACCGTAACACGAGTGGGCGGGTGTTTGGCCAATAAAAATAAGGCCCTTTGCCAACACTTGAGATGAGGCTCATTCATGGAGGCTGTGTTTTCGAAAAAACTACGTTTACGACATTTTGTAATGTCATCATTGACAGACATCAGATAAAGAGATGTTTTTTTAAGCATCGCTATAAGCGTTCTGGATTCGTTTTCTGTAATTTTGGGAAGTCACATAGCTTTTCCATTTTAATTGTTTTTCTATTGTTATTTTGAGTTTTGTTGTGTAATTTCGGTGGTATTATAACCAACATTACTTGAGGTCTTAGCTCAAAGTGTTAGCAGTTGGAATTAAAGTGTGTAATGTGTTATTCTTATTGTGACCGAAAAGGTTTCTGATGGTTTTGAAAACAAACGACCATCTTTGTTTTCAAAGCCAAGTAGGCCGACTTGTCTATGACTGACTTGACTTGACGAAAAAGTATTTTATCTATGTAATATATCCTCATTACTCGACACTGGCAAAATTGATCCAAAATGGACAGATGCCATTCATTAAAAAGAAGGGGAAGTATAAGCGTTCTGTTTTTAAAATGACAAGCTGAGTGATTGTGTAATTCAGTTCCTTTGTGTGTAGATTGTGTAAATCAAAAGTTTGATAATTGATACTTCTACAACTTATTGATGGAACAAGCTTATTTATTACTTGATGTGTGCATAAAGTGGTAACCATCGCCTATAACTATAACAAAGCATTGCCTCGTAGGTCACCAACGTCAGGAACGTGCCCTAGGATGCACTGCCGTGCGACCATCAACTTGAGGCATACAGATGTTCAGCCTCAAGTGCCAGTAATTTCACCGGCAACCACACCTTTCAAACCAAAACACAGCAATGCTGCTGCACGGCAGAAAAAAGCATAAGAAAGCATTAATTTCAAATATCGAAGTATCTTTTCAAATATCGAAGCTTGTATTTTTTTAAATTACATTCAGCCAGCTTGCTACAAACGCGACAAAGCTTATTTACTACACAACTGCGTATTGTGAAAATGTAGTAAACCATACTTAGCGTTAATCAAAGATAAAATATCTACAATAAACAACGATTACCCAACTCACTACTTAAGCTTATCGAATTTACTGCGTATAAAAAGAATAACTAAGAATTACAATCGATAAAATCTTGCTTTAATTAGTTCTCAAATATTTACGAATAAATTCACTTACAAATACACCTGTTACGATAAATTTGAGCATAACCATACAATGGTGTAACTTAACTTAATAAGGGCGGTGACACACGCATGTTCATCCTCGCTTATCGAATCAAGCTCGTCACAAAAATTCAACCTAAAAGTTTGATAAATGTTTTCTTTAATTGTTGATAAAAAAAGGTGGTAATTTTCTTTTAGGCCACGTACGTCCATGTATCATAGTCTCAAAAAAAATTGATCGTAATCAATATAGATTTTCAATTTTGACCACAGTAATCTGATTATGCGTACGTTCTAACTACACGGCCATTTCGTACATAAGTTCTAAAAATTCAAACTTATACAAAAAACGTTCAGTACGTCATTAGTACTTTTAAACTTTCGCGATCACAACCCATATTGAAACTATCACGGGTATTTATCGCAGCAGCGTTAGCGCGGGCTTTACGCAATAAATGACCCCTGAATTAGTTTCAATATTAGCAAACCTTTTTAACAAAACAATATAGTTTTACAAGGATTACTTGTTTCAATATTAGCAAACCTTTTTAACAAAACAATATAGTTTTACAAGGATTACTTTACATAAATATACTTGAAAGCTAAGCTAATATACCAAAGTAAATACTATGAAACCAAGTTGAGTATTAATCTTAGACTAAATATTTTTACCAAAGGCACATTCGTGTGTACGAGCCTTATAGCAGGTGCGTGCCCAATAGCTCCGTCAAGTCAGCACCTTGAGTTTTTTTCAAAAAAGGTCCGTTAAAACGTCGTTTTTTCGGTTCGATTTTCGAATTGTTAATTTGAATTTGGAACCGTGAAGATGACGTATCTATTAATTCGATTGGGCGATGCGTTTGCGTCTTGACGAACGGTTATCGTAATCATCATCTTTGTCTATTACTTGCAAATTGTTTGTTCGTTATAGACTTAAGGCAAAGACAGCCGTCAATGTACTTCTGACTCGCATAATATTTAGACCTTTACAAGTTATGTAAAATCACTGAAATTATTTATAGAAAATCACGAGCAACTACATAATAATTATCTTGATGATTGCAAACTCGCGGTTTTCGATAAATTAAATACTTAAATAATAAATAAACGTTGTAGACAATCCACTCAACACTATTTAGCCTTTAATTAACCTGAGCTTGTACTAAGGGAACAAGATAGCCGTTAGAATGCTTAAATATTTTTTTTGAAATAAATACTAAGAATGCAATTAGGTATCACACATAGAAAACAAAAACCTGCGTTCAACACACAAATATTTGTTCTTGGTGAGGATTGAACCCGTGACATACGGCGCAAAAGGCATAGCTACTACCAACTTATCTGAGAGAGTCCAAGACTTTAATTATATAAACGGGTCAGTATAATAAAAATCTTAATTAAAACCTTACAGTTTCTTCGTTAGTTTCTCAAAACCTTAGAATTAGTTTCTCTCTCTCTATTATAAATGTTGGTCAGCGTGTTAATAGTATTGTGCTGTTTCATTGCGAATCCAATCAAAATCTCAGACTTATACTACTGACTTAGACTAGACTCACGTTAGCTTTAAGACCGTTTCAAAGTGATCCTTGTACCTACCATTAAATAAAGACATATTTGTATTTGAATTCCGAATTGGGTTTAGTGAAAGCCAACGTCGTTTCCAGAATTACAGATGTAAGGTTTAATAGTAGGCAACCAATACTGCACACCGACTAATTTCGGCTTCATAATTATAGGGCGTAGTGAACATTAGCCTAAGAATTGTAAAAAAAATCGGTTGTCTGTAAAGTCGGTTTACTGACGATAGTTGAACGTGACAACGTCATACAGCTGTCCACGCGGGCGCATCGCTCACTCAAGTAGGAGAGAGACTGATGTCGGACGCTGCCGAATGCGGAGGCCGATTGTGCCTCTTTGTCGCTCGTTCCGCGCTCTCGCTTGCACTTCAAGCCTTAAATGGAACGCCTCAAAGCAAGGTAACGCCCATGCGTCATGTTTTTCGTGCAGCCGGCTCTATCGAATTATAAGACGTTGTCATAACTTAACTTCGTGAATGATTTTTCAGTGAATTTAAATCTTCAATCATCAAATATACGAGCTATCTGTTTGACGGTTGTCAGTCTCTTAATTAAGTATGCTAACCATGCCGCGTGGGCTTGAAATATAGACAAGTAATAATTTCAGCAGAATATTTACGATGCTTGAGTATCCGTTGATGATATTTATTGATGTGCGAAGTTGGGAAAGGCGAGAAGTGTGAAATTCACGGGATTTCTTTTAGTGCGATTTAAGCTGTATAATATTTTATGGTGATCATAACGAGGGCTTGAGTGGTTTTACTGAATTGGCGTTTTTTTCGGCGCGTGTAGCCATAATATTAAACACCCCGTTTATAATACCTGACACTTTTTAGCGACTCTCTAAAAGTCTCTTGATTCGTTTTCTGTAATTTTTGAAAGTCACATAGATTTTTCATTTTAATCACTAATGGCCCGAACACACCTAGTTCGCTGGCGGTAGCGATCAGTGAAACGCTGTCAAATATCGCTGTCAGATTTGAGATTTGACAGCGAATATTTGACAGCGTTTCACTGATCGCTACCGCCAGCGAACTAGGTGTGTTCGGGCCATTATGGTGTTATTTTGAGTTCTTTTGTGTTTTTTTTTATGTAAAAAGTTGATGGAACCAGCATATGGCCCACCTGATGTTAAGTGGTAACCATCGCCTATAACAAAGCAATGCCTCGTAGATCACGCACATCAAGAACGTGCCCTACGATGCACTGTCCTGCGTCCATCAACTAGAGGCATACAAATAGAGGCCTCACGTGCCAGTATTTTCACCGGCACGCACACCCTTCAAACCGAAACACAAGCAATGCTGCTTCACGGCAGAAATAGGCATGGTGGTAGTACTTCCCCGGACGAGCCCTTAACAAAGAGCTCTACTACTACTAAAACTTATTTAATTTCGGTGGTATTTTAACAAAGGTCCTAGCACAAATCGTGAGCAGTTAGAATGAAAGTGTTATAATGTGATTTATTGTACAGTCGCGGTATGAAAATGTTCGTCACCCTAGAGTCGGTTTTCGCTTGCACCAGTGCCTTGATCATGAACACATTTTGACATAATTTGTGACGTGTATTCTGTCTATTAAGTTTCAAAAGGTAATAATGTGCTCGCGATACGTTGAACGAATCAAGTTGAAAACTGATGAACAATAATTTTCATACCGCCACTGTACCTATGTGTAATAGTGATATTGAGCTTTTTATGCCGAAGTTCATGTCACTAGTTTTTTTCAGTGGTAATGCAGTGTGGTGAAAGGAAAAAAGTGCGCCTCAAAGAGGCCTCTTTCGTGAACTTGACACACATGTTTTCAAAAATTTTATTTTTATCATCTCATTTGAACTGACATCTCGTTATCGCGATAGATCGAATTTATATCGATTGTATGACATAATTATATTATTCTATCGAATGTTCCAAAAACTATTATAGTAGATAAATATCAAGTTCAATTCATTTATTTCAGATCATAATTATCCATAATTTGTTATAGAAAGTTAAAGTGTTAGTAACAATAAATACAATTAAAAATATGACTGGCTGTTTTTTCTATTTACCAAATAAATCGTCAAATAATGAAAATTCGGATTCAAACTTATTGCTTTGAGACTAAAAGTCGGACCTTACCAAACCAGTTTGTCGTATAATGTATGAGCACATTAATAGTACCCGCGACCCGGTGGTCGTAAATACGGCGACCCGTGAACTGGGCTCATAAAGTGTGGAAGCGCGACTTGTACCAATCGTTATAAATCGATAGAGGAGTTATTTTCTACATTATAAATATCAGCAGACATTTAGCAATTAAGAAGCCGAGTCCGCGGTAGCCCGAACAGCATCGGAAATGTAGTTTATAAAAGAGACACTTGAACTGTGTACCTGTGAAAAAATTTTTGGAGGCAGTTGCACACTCTGCAATCAATAGTCTTCGTAATATGATATAATAAATAAATAATTAATAATAAATAATAAATCTTATACCTTTAAACGAGAAAATCTTGTATATATAATATATACTAGCAGTTGGTGCCCGAGCTTCGCTCGGTATTTTTTTTTGGTAAATTGTTGTTGTGAATTATATTTAAATACGAATTACTTACATACTGATTAAATATTAATATTTTTCGATCTTACCGACATAATAATAAACTCCACTACTCGTCAATAGATGGCGTTCTCTGTCCCACTAACTCATGACTTAATCAACAGATGGCGCTAGGAGTTATGATTTTAGGATAAAGTTGATTATTTACTTTACGATTAGGGGGACATTTTCTAAAAATGAATCCTAGCTAGATCGTTTTATCGTCCCCGAAAACCTCTGTATACTTAATTTCATGAAAATCGTTGGCTCAGTTTCCGAGATCCAAATTTTAATGAAATAATTGTCCAAAACCGTGATAATTTCAATTGAACGCTCCCCTACAATTGAATATTCAAAATTCGAATAACTAATTATTGAATGTATAACAACAGTAGGACAGTGTTGTCCACATTCCCCTACAATTGAATATTTGAAATTCAAATAATACATTTTCAAAATTCAAATAACAAATTTTCGAATTTATAATAACAGTAGGACAGTGTTGTCCACTCTCCCCTAAAATAAAATACATGAAATTGAGTATTGAACTTTCGTATTTAGTTAAACAAGAGTTGCCCACTCTCCCCAGCAATGAGGTCTAGCGGGTCAAAGGAGGTCCCATCTAACTGTTTTAATTATTCTCCAGTTGTTGATATATTGCTAATTGTGTGCTACATTCGAAATACAATATTGCATTACGGATGGCAAAATTAATAGCAATGTAAGAGCTTTTAAAGTAATTATTACTCGGAATCTTGGATATGAATTTCAAAATAGCTGACATACATTTTCGAAAAGTGTTTTTGATAGAAACTACACAGTAGGATACAACTCAATTAGTTACCTAAACACAAAGAAACTATATGGTACATTAGGAAACAGCTCAGGTAACCTAGAAACAAAGAAAAAGCGGCCAAGTGCGAGTCGGACTCGCCCATGAAGGCTTGCACATAATTATCTAAGCATTCAGTGAAACGCTGTCAAATATCGATGCCATATTTGCGTTGTTTCACTAATCACCACCAAAGAAAGGCTTTAGAGAAACAAATCTCTTTTCATAATGTGTGGGTATCATTAACAACCAACAAGACTGAACTTCTTATAAGATATTTAATTTTTCTCATATTAGACAAGTTCCTAATATGTTTAAATGGGCAAAGTTTAGTCCTATTTGCCTGTAATAGTGTGCATCCAACACTTGAGATCGGAACACATGCGAGTATACTGTTTGGTGGTATATTGGTTCATATTCACTTTGTGGAAAATACGATTAGAACACCAGGGGGCTAATTCTCGGGCCGATCTCGATCATTTTGAAATTTTATTTTAATGCTTCTTTTCACAACCCCGCACTTTTTGTACGTTTTCCGTATATCGTAGCTGTCGAGGCTTTTACGAAGAGGTCGTTTATGAATTACTCAAAGAAATTATCCATTCCCCCTTCGAAAAGAAGCAATAAAATAAAATTTCAAAATGATCGAGATCGGTGATTGCGTAACTTTTGTTACTATCAAAACCTAGTCGCATCTTTCAGCTTTCTTATAATTTGTAGCTACGAAATGCAATAAAAACGTTAAAAAAACTTAAACATTGCAAGAAATGATTGCAACAAGACTGACTGTGTTGACGTAATAAACATGAGATGGCAAATGGGAACTTCGATTTGTAAAACTAGTATGGCAATAGATAGTAGTCGAAATATGATGGCAACAAGATCTTGTCCTGTGATAAGTGAAGCAGTTACTTGTTATTATCATTTATTTTACTTTTTAAGTGCATTGTATTCATGCGGAAATAAATAAACTGAAATTGAAATTTGTTACTATCAAACTTTTTTCAACAGAATTACACAGTGGCCCAGCTGTAATGGAGTCGTTACTTCCGTCTATAGCACGTGCAATACAGGGCACGCCCACAAGAAAAGTCTAAAGCTTATGCTGACTTAAAGCTCATACCACACATGGCAGTATGGTTATAGCATTCCATTTCTTACAAGATATTAATATTCAGGCTTGTCTATGGATGGTCCATGGTAATCGATGCCTTCTGGTGACTTATCCGCGAAGCTTTTTGCTTGAAAGTAGAGCTATTAAACAGCTGGTATAGTAGAACTTTTAATTATATGGCATGAAATTATAAATAGAAAAAACAAAAATTTATGGTCCAGAATCTTGTTAGAATCACAAGACGATTGTTTTTTGGTACTCGACTGGATTTGAACCCGAAGGATGGAAGGAAGGCCGCTACGCCACCAGCGCTCTCTTTATCCGGGACTGGACCACCCCTCACCCAGGGACTTGGGTTACGTAAAAGAACCCGTAACCCGGGGTTTTACCGTAGGGGCTTACTAAACGAGCCGTTAATACCATGAGCTGTCAGCAGTGCCGGTTTGACACATGTCATCACCCGGCTAGGCCTGCCCCGGCCCTATAAAGCACAACCGCTTTTTGCCTACAGCCGCCAATTACGAGGCAAACCACACAAAATTCACTGAATGATTTCGTGTTTTTCAAGTTGAACGGACGATTAACAATGTGGTGCGCTCCTAATAGGCTATTAGTGTCTCATCAGGATCTTGGCGAAATACAAATGAAAACTAAGGGTCGTGCTACATATCATTTTTAGGCAGCCTCCATGAATCTGCCTGAAGGCCTGCGCACAACTAGATCGCTTGCGATCGCGATCAGAAACGCTGTTCAAATATGACAGCGTTTCATTTTTTCCTTAAATGTATTTTACCTACCCATTAAATAAATAAAAATAATGGACAATCTACAAAACAATATCTAGCCCCAAATTAGGCAGAGCTTGTACTATCCAAGTTTGAACCCACATTTTTAAATTCAATTCAATTTACTTTATTTATCAGGTTATATTAAATTCTAATTCAAAAATTTATCTACTCTGTTGTATCACGAGGATCACTTTGAAACGTACCTACAAACTTATCTCAAAAAAATAAAATCTTATTCATTGTCCCACTGCAAAGCATTAAAATTACTTAAAACTTAATTTAAGTAATTTTATTCTATTAAACGTGGGGTCGTATTTGCGTTTTCTTAACTAAATTCAATGGCTTTTTATCTCCAAAAAGCTTAACGTGTGTGAACGAGTTGCTTGACGGTTGCCTGCGTCTTAAGAGGGAATCACACCGGCGGCTCTCCATACAAACGTAGTCCCCTATTTCCTCCCTGGATAATGCCTCTAGAGTAACCATTTTTTCTCATAAAATCCAGGTCTGCTATATACGTGCTCGTATGTTTTCTATTTTTTCAGAAACTTATTGATAAAGAAAATATCACCTCCAATTCATATTTCATATAAATCATAATAAGGTCATATTTTCTTTATCAATAAGTTTCTGAAAAAATAGAAAACATACGAGCACGTATATAGCAGATCTGGATTTTATGAGAAAAAATGGTTACTCTAGAGGCATTATCCAGGGAGGAAATAGGGGACTACGTTTGTATGGAGAGTCACCTGTGTGATGCCCTCTTAAGGGCGCGATGCTGAAGCAATCTTGATATGTAGCGCATCCTCAGGGTGGAAATACAATCTCACCGGCTTTTCTGATATGGGCAAGATGGTTTGACAAGAAGTGATGGAATATTTATGGACGCTTATTAACTTAGGTGGAAGAACTAATGTTGTTGTTTCATTCCTTCTCGTTGCAAATTCATATCTTTTGTTTCACTATACAGTGGCGCCTCTATCGGATTTGCAGAGAAGTTTGTACGTAATGACTTTAAACGATAACTGTTAAGACATTTGTTTTATGGTTTAATCCTTTTAAGTAAAGCCTACTTTTTCTATCACTGTTCTGTTGGTAAAATACTTAAGTATATAACGACATATTGATACAATCCTAGTTTTTGAGTGGACTTCCACTCCAATGCATTGATGGACATGTGGTAGCGGCCCCCCGCCTTTAGGTCCCGCGGAGGGGGAATTTTCACACAAACGTAATACCAAAATCAAGTTCTAATCAAATAGTCTTAGTGAGCCTGTTTTGATTGGAGCTTCAGCGAGGGATTTCATTACTTAGTAGGTCATATATTAAGATTATTTTGTACTAACATGACATGTAAGTAAATTTAATTTCTACTAACATTATATGGATCCCGTTGTCTGACATTAAATAAATAATAATAATAATAAAAATGATTACTAATTTAAGCAGATTTTCACTATATTATTGTAATTGTACTATATTATTGTATTATTGTAATGACGAAGCGTTGGGCGCCCACCCACCAGATAGACCGACGACATTGTTAAGATCTCGGAAAGTCGATGGATGGAAAGGGCTCAGAATCGTTCTTCCTGGAAACGAGTAGGGGAGGCCTATGTCCAGCAGTGGACTTCTTCAGGCTGATGATGATGATGATGATGATTGTAATAATTGTATAGGTTCCTAAACAGTTTATTTTGAATTACTTAGGTACCTCCCCCACTCTTCTAGTCACATAACTAGGACAGTGATTTACTTTGGTAACGTTTAATTTAGTCGCAAAAACCACAAACTTCAAACAAGCGTGCAGTAAGCTATTTCAAGGTCGATCCTTAGAGATAATAATATAACATACAGGCTATAGCAGACAACACTTTTAATCCATCGTTTCTGTTGTTTGGTACAATTATTAACCGTAATAATATATGTATATTAATATATTACGGTAATTTACGGTTTAAGTTGGCGACGTCATAAAAATATAATAATCTGAGCTCCATGACTACATACTCCATGGTTTTCGTACATAAGTAAACTTTAAAGTAAAATAACGTGTTAGGATAAAAACTTTTTCTTGCTAAACTGTGTGAAATTAGATGGCACACGAGATAGTTGCTTGCGATTCTCGATAATTAAGTTCAGTGATTTTACATCTTTCAAAAGGTCAAAGTGTGTGAGCGAGAAGTTATTTCACGGTGTTTACCGTCTTAAATACATTCGCAATGGCGTGTAGGTATTATTAAATTCCGTTTGGTTCCGTTTGGCAAGGTTATCTGTTCGACCTCCAACCTCGGAGAATTTCTCTGTTATAATGAAGTTTCACTCATAATTTAGTTATTTGACGTGCTATTATGAACCTAACTTTTGAAAATATCGTGGTTAAAACACAAGAACTTGATCGGTTACGCGGGGAAACTCACACAGCACTATCCAGCCCCAAACTAAGCAGAACTTGTACAACGGGAACCAGATAGCTGGCATAATATTATGTTTTTTTTTGTAAACACATCAACATCAACATACCACCCAGACAGCGAACAAACACTGTGTTGATCCCACGAACATTTGTTCGCGGTGGTGATCAAACCCACGACCTACGGGCGCAGAACTACTACCAACTGAGCAAGGCTAGTAAATAAATAAAAGCAGCCAAGTGCGAGTCGGACTCGCCCATGAAGGGTTCCGTAGCATCAATTAACATAATATAAAGGTTTTTGTAGTTCGTCGAAAGGTAAATTGCGGTTTACGATTTATGACGTATAAAAAAAAACTACTGACTAGATCTCGTTCGAACCAAATATCGTTGAAAGTTTGCATAGTAATGTACAACATATATTTTTTTTGGATTTATCATTCTCTTATTTTAGAAGTTAGAGGGGGGGGGACCAACTTTTTTCCACTTTGGAAGTGTCTCTCGCGCAAACTATTCAGTTTGGAAAAAAACGGTATTAGAAACCTCAACATCATTTTTAAAGACCTATCCATAGATACCCCAAACGTATGGGTTCGATGAAAAAAAAAATTGCGGTTTACGACTTATGACGTATAAAAAAAAACTACTGACTAGATCTCGTTCAAACCAAATATCGTTGAAAGTTTGCATAGTAATGTACAACATATATTTTTTTTGGATTTATCATTCTCTTATTTTAGAAGTTAGAGGGGGGGGGACCAACTTTTTTCCACTTTGGAAGTGTCTCTCGCGCAAACTATTCAGTTTAGAAAAAAACGATATTAGAAACCTCAACATCATTTTTAAAGACCTATCCATAAATACCCCACACGTATGGGTTCGATGAAAAAAAAATGTTTGAGTTTCAGTTTCAAGTACGGGGACCCCCAAAATTTATAGTTTTTTTTCTATTTTTATGTAAAAACCTTAATGCGGTTCACAGAATACATCTACTCACCAAGTTTCATCAGTCTAGCTTTTATGGTTTCGGAGAAAAATGGCTGTGACACGGTCGGACAGACAGACAGACAGACAGACAGACAGACAGACATGACGAATCTATAAGGGTTCCGTTTTTGCCATTTGGCTCCGGAACCCTAAAAAAATTAAGTACAAAAAAACATGGATTTTAAAGTCGCCTGCTTTATTATTACTCCTAGTTCAAAACTCATGAAATTAAATATTGCCATAGCAACTGGATACCTACTCGTAACTGAGATGACGTAATCATCGGTCAGTGACCCCGTTGTTTTTAAAGGCAGGCAGCCCAGGAGCTAGCGGCCTTGAAACACGCTTCAGTAGCACGTTCAAACTGAATAAGTAATATAATCTCGTAGAATTAGAATAGAACAGAATAGAAATTATTTATTTTGCGTCAACTTAAAATTAAAACGTAAATTTTTTTTTTTTTTAATGTAAATGATAGACAAACGGGCTTACAGCCCACCTGATGGTAAGCGGTCACCGTCACCCATAGACACCAACAACACCAAGGGTGCTGTCGTTGCGTTGCCTACCCTGAAGGAACTATTTTACATTTTTCTTAAACCTGTTCATGTACATTTGAACTTAAATGAAATGACGGCAAAATAGGTAAACCACTCAGCATTTCTTGCAGCGCTGGTTTTCAGTGGCACCATAATACAATAATAATAAAACTATCGCTTAATAATAATAATAACCTTACACGAATTGAAACAATATTTTTAACCAAAAACAAACAGAAACATAAAAAAAAAATCTAATAGCCCCTATATAAAATGAGTAGGTAAAACATTAGTAATGAAGTGGCAATGGGCAGGCCATAGGTATAGCTCGTACACAAGCTCAAAGTCACGCAACGAGCTATGGAGAGAGCTGCTGGGTTTTTCATTACGTGATAGAATCAGAAATGAGGATGTCCGTAGAAGAACCAAGGTCACCGACATAGCTCTTAGAATTAGTAAGTTGAAGTAGCAATGGGCAGGTCATATAGCTCGAAGAACCGACAGCCGTTGGGGAATAAAGGTTCTTGAATGGCGACCACGAACCGGAAGACGAAAAGTAGGGCGCCCACCCCACCAGATGGACTGACGACTTAAGATCGCAGGAAGTCGGTGGATGGAAAAGGCTCAGAATCGTTCTTCCTGGAAATGTGTAGGGGAGGTCTGATGGGGAGGCCTATGTCCAGCAGTGGACTTCTTCAGGCTGATAATGATGATGATGATGAATATAGTCTCATATTTCACACCTCATCCTTCACAACTCAATTAGTAGAAGCTCTGCCTTCTGCGCTGGAGGGCGTGGGTTCGATCCCCACCGAGAACAAATATTTTTGTGGTGAACACAGATGTTTGTTCTCTGTCTGGGTGTTATATTGTATTCTAAGTATGTACGTACGAGTAAGTGAGAAAAAAGTCTAATTTCCGCCAAAAGTTAAAAAAAATTGAAAAAAATATATGCATTTTTATTGGTTTCTTATAAATCGAGGACGTGACTCCTTTCACAACATTTCCCTAACTCTCGTTGTTTCAGACTTGTCCATCACCACTCTTCTTAAAAAAACACCCTGTATATAACTATGATCCCATATTATAAGCTTTGATTGGTTTAAAGCTTGATACTGTTGTGTAGATTATCCATGAATATTTTATTTATTGAGTCTTATAACTTTTGAAACTATCATGGTTTTTTACACTATTTTTATGAAACAACGGGATTTTTAAATTTAATCATGGTAAATATCCCGTTGTTTCATAAAAATAGTGTTATTGAGTCTTATTTTTTAAATGTAGTATTATTCCATCAACTGGCTCCTGGACTATGCACTTGTACAATAAGGATGGTTCAAATTAATATTATAACAATTAATTACTGAGTCTCAGATTCCCATGGTGATCGCATATGGTCTAATGATTCTTTTCGTTGCTTAACGATTCTTATGGGTTTTATAGTTCATATTTTTTATAATTATGCATCAGGTTTAATAGGTTTTTTATAGTAGATCGTATTTAATGAGGACTTCCTGCAATACACGTATAGGCTTACTTATAAAATATATAAAAAGATAAGCAGTGTTTAAACTATTGCTATCTCTTACCACTGGGTAATGACAAACAGTGACAGAGCTAACTTTAAGACATGACTAAAGGAGATGTTTTATAAAACTATGGAGTTCACACCGGCTTTGTGTACACCAATTGTAAATACATATTACCAATATAGTATTCGGTTTAAATAGTTATTTTGTTATAATTTTACTTCGTTTACTTGTACGTAGAGATTTACTTGGCCAAATAGAGCAACACAACACAGCAAAACATGGCGGACTGACACAACAAAAGTTAGTAAAAATGTTATTTTGACAACAAACACTGTTAAAAGCTGTCAAATGGACACAAATGACGCGGACACGTATTTGTTTCAGTCACTGCGGTAAAATGTCATGGCAGTGCTTTTTGTGTTCACCTCTACTATTCAACATTTTTGTACTTCGTGTTTGCTTTTAAATTAATGAATTTAGTATTTTTCTAACACGCAGACTTGTTATTTTATACCTTTAAACGAGAAAATCTAGTATATATATATTTAGGATCTCGGAAACTGAGCCAACGACTTTTATGAAATTAAGTATACAGGGGTTTTCGGGGACGATAAAACGATCTAGCTAGGATTCATTTTTAGAAAATGTCCCCTTAATTGTAAAGTAAATAATCAACTTGATCATAAAATCATAACTCTTAGCGCCATCTGTTGATTAAGTCTTGAGTTAGTGGGACAGAGAACGCCATCTATTGACGAGTAGTGGAGTTTATTATTATGTCGGTAAGATCGAAAAATATTAATATTTAATCAGTATGTAAGTTATTCGTATTGAAATATAATTCAAAACAACAGTTTACCAAAAAAAAAATACCGAGCGAAGCTCGGGCACCAACTGCTAGTATTTTATTATGATACAAAAAATCTGAAATTAAAAAATAAATAGCTGACTGATGAACTCATTGTTTCAATTAGTATGCATTCTAGTCCCGCCGACTGTACCTAAACCTACCTAGCCTTCTTTTGTGCCTACATACATCTTCATGCTAAAGGCACAAAAGAAGCAGTGACCGGTTGATATTTACATGACAATCTATCGAATGGCCACTAATGATAATTTAGATTTGTGAATCCGTACAATGGAATTTTTAAAGTTCGACAACACCATGATACAGGGTGTAAATAAAAGAAATCTTTTATAAATAAACTAACGACCGGCGCGGGTGCAATGCTGATAATAAATATACTACAGAATGTCTTTAAATACAACGTTAACAGCTTTATTGTCATCAAAAAAAACATGTTGTCTTTAGAGGTTACTCTTGAAAAAGCGACATAGGCCGGTAGGCATAATTAGTAACCGTCCTTTTTAACTTTTTATTGATTTTATAGTTTTTACTACACTTAAGGAAATCACAAGATTTTTATAATGTCCCAAAAGTTAAAAGCCGAGCGGGATTTGAACCCGCGCCCTACCCCATTGTATGTACGGGGCTGCGCTGACCGCTACGCCATCGGATCCTTATCAAACTCGACAAACCTCTTAGGGACTGTTCGGCAGTAACGCGACCGTGGCTGCATATACAGGTTTGACGTTACAGTCACTTACCTGCTCGATAACTTCATATTGAAAAAAAAAAACGATCGAATTCTTTAGCAGAAAATTTTCACCCTGTATAAGAATTTCCGAAGTTTCAACATTTCTACATAAAGAAAGCCATAAATCGAGACCGCAGTGTATTCTAAACCTATGACTTTTATGGCTTTAAAAATGTCCGTCCAATGTTTATGGGACAGTAAGTAGATAAACTGAATCCCTTGCTTTTGTAAAATAGTGTTTCGGCTGTCAACTTCACCATAGATTCTATACAATAATCTATGGATAGAGTATAGGGTACCTAATTAGTTAATAGATATAGTAAATAGTAATGGGATCGACAAAGTAGGTGCATATTAGTAGGCAACAAAACGTTTCTGCGTGCGTGACCTACGAGGCAATTCTTTGTTATAGGTATGGTTACCACTTAACATCAGGTGGAACATATGCTTGTTCCATCAGCTAGTTGTATAAAAATTCAAAAACTTTTATTTTTTATCTATGTGGGATAATTAATGTGTGACCTTTTTCAAGTCAGTCTGCATACTGTATAATCTAAATAAACCATACTTCGTGCAAATAAATACATATTTTTTACTTAAAAAAATATGTATATTGTATGTAAATTATGCTTATATTTTTTCAATTTATTTTGAAAGTCCATTGAACCTTTTTTGGTATTAAAACATAATTTTGACCAAAAAACTTATGACATTGCGATTTCGTTCTGCCAAAAGCAAAGCGTAATTTTGTTTATAGTTTAAACATATTTGAGTAAACATTACATTTTAAAATAATAAAAGCTCTACCCACCTATCTTGAAATTATCATTTTATGAAAAGCGGTCACCGTCATCGTCCTAACGGCAAACGGCATAAGAATGAAGAATATTCTTTAAAAATCAACAAAAGCTTTGAAGTACTTTAACTGCTGGATAAAGGCCTCTTTTATTTAAGGTTGTTCGATTCCGATACAAACTGAATTTACACAACTATGGGCAAACAAAGTATAAATGTACACTGAAATAGCTGTAATAGAATTTTACAGTGGTCTTTATTGCCGGCCAGTTATATAAAGTTGGAGAAAACTGTAGGATAACAGAAATATTAATTTATCCAAAAAAGTAATTTTTTCGTCATGTTTTCTAACGGATACTCGGCATTGAATACGTGAATGAGCTTAAAACATGTGTCTCAAAATAGTCGTAAAGTCTGTTAGTTCTTTTTCTGAAGCCCCGACTGCCACGACCAACGGCTACCACTCCAACTTTATATAACTGGCCGGTAATAAGGACCACTGTAAAAGCCTATTACAGCTATTTCAGTGTACCTACATTAATACTTTATTCGCCCATAGTTGTGTAAATTAAGTTTGTAAGGAAATCGTACCCCCTTTTTCTTCACTATCCTTTATACATATATTATATTATATTATATTATAATGTATATCTATTTTTTCAATGTCATCGGTGTGTTTACAAAAGTTGGCCAAGTAACTGACGGTAGCCAATTTTCGTCGCCCATAGAGCTCTGGGTGGTCATTTTTGTCACCTGATTTCATATGGCGATACAATATTTTCGACCAAAAATGGTAGGTGGTATAGCGTGTTGGTACAAATGCGTTGGACAAACAAAGGGTCATTTACAAATTCATTTTAGTGATGAGACCTTTGGGGTCTACTCTAAAACAGTAACAATGAAACCATCAAGGGTTCAAAAAACCTATAATTCACATAATATGATAACAATTCGACACAAACAATTTCAAAGGCAGTGTCTTAAAATAAACGACGAAAAATGAAAATTACTTCTAGTAAACCTGTAAAATAGTTTAATTTACCTAAAAAGCAAAAAACTATACCTTATAACTAATATAGCTTTATCCTACAATTAGCTTTTACAAAACAAAAATAATAAAAATAGCAGTGAAGTTCCAGTGTGGTGCCACTCCACTTAGTGAGAAGTAGTTAAAGGTTAGGCTTTCACGGTAAAGGTATACCGTTTCATAGTAGACTGCTCGAATTTCGTCATTAAGTAAAACCTTTAGGCTTCGTTGCGTGCGTGGGTACACCTTTAACTGTGTTTGTCCATTTAGATAGAGAAATTTATTGTGCCAGTGGCATTCACCAAGATTTTAGACAAGCTGCGATGACTTGACTGTTCCAGCAATCTGTCTCGTCGATTCTCCCCACGCGAAATGCATCTGTAATTCCAGGGTTGTAAAGGTGAGTATTCTGTGGGGGTTTTCGTCGATGGTGTGGTTGGTGGTCTACTGTATGTTCGTCCACTTAAGATAAGAGGCAGTCATGTTTGTGGAAACGCTTTTGATTGTAGGTTATGTTAAGTTTGCATTTCAGAGAGCTTGTGAATCGTGTTTCATTTCTATGACTCTCTGCATAGCTAGGTAATTTGGTTCTCTGTCTAGGTGTTATATTGTATTCTAAGTATGTATTAACAAAAAAATACACATAAGTATTTTATCAGCTATCTGATTTCCATAGTACCTACCTACAAGCTCTGCTTAGTTTTGTGTGTATTGTCCACAATATTTATTTATTATTAATTTAGGACGCGAATAAAAAATCATTTCTAAACCAAAGACAAAAACTTGGATAATTATTGTCTATTTTCTGAATATTTCTGTGAGTTTCTCAGTTTTTATCGAATAGTGTCGAAAATAAAATAGACGCGGACAAAGAAAAATAAAACTAAAAGGATAAGCATGTACTAAAAGTAAAATAAAATAGGATTATCTTATAAACCTGTCTCAATATTAGCTGCGATAATAAATATTCGAGTTACGAAAGCCAAAAGTTACACAAAAACACACCCACCCAAAATTAGTTTCTGTATTCTTCTCATTAGTGTCAAACGTGGTGATGTATACAAAATGTTTTCCGTGTAAACATTGTAACCTACCCACAGGTATAGTCAGGAAGACAACAGTGGGTTTCTGACGACAATCTGCGCATTAGAAGTGATAGAGCTATCACTGCCTTCAAAATTCAGTTTAATTTCAGCTTATTTCTTTAAATTATTAATATAAATTAAATTGTCCAAATCAGACCCGTTTATATTTTGTGAATGATTAAAATTATCTTTCGTTTAAAATCGAATACTTATTGTTAGAATTGAAGTTCCTTATAGATATGTTTCTAGTAATCTCACCGTGTTGTCGTCATTACCAATGCTCCTACGCTGAATTGAAGAGTTGCCTCAGCGTAACTTTTTATATCGACATTGTCCTGACACTGACATTCAAACCACAAATAGTAACTCGTTTTTTTATGCCATTACTGACTTTAAATAAACGCTGACTATTTTTTTTG
Organism: Thera obeliscata; assembly: GCA_947578465.1. Taxonomy (NCBI): domain Eukaryota; kingdom Metazoa; phylum Arthropoda; class Insecta; order Lepidoptera; family Geometridae; genus Thera; species Thera obeliscata. The sequence goes on from OX387915.1 coordinate 3,042,411, forward strand.
GATTATAAGTTACAAGTGTCTAGCTGCTTCAAACCAAAAAATGTTTCACATCTTGACGTAAGGATTTCAATGCTGGCTTTATGACTAGTGGATACTACAAGCAAGCGATGTCCCAATTTCTATAATAATTCATTAATCTTATCCGCGGGCCGTAGGCGGCGCATGATTGGATTCAATATGATTTGTGAGTTGATGAATTTGGCGCGAAATTAACATAACATGACCTAGGATTGTGAAACTGTGAAATATTACCATGCCTAGGAAGTTATTGTACGATTCACTTGTATATTCTGAAAGGTGTGTAGATATTATTTGCTGGCGTGGTACGGGTATGTCATGAGGAGGGATGAAAGTCATGTGACTAGGAGAGTGATGAGTAAGGATGTGCATGGATTTGTGAGCAGAGGTAGACCAAAGAAAACATGAATGAACTGTGTGAAAGATAATAATGGTTAAGAGAGGAGTGAATGCAGAGATGACGGCTGACAGAGGGGAACGGAAGAGGAAGATATGCTTTGCCGACCCCACATAAAGTGGGATAAGGGCAGGAAGAAGTGTGTAAATATAATGATGTGTTCTTTCTTTAACGACGGAGAGTGGTGTCACGAAAGTCCAGCCCTATATAGTAGCGCACGCGACCATAGCATTTATGCTGGGTGGCAGACAATTTTTTATGCCATTATTCCTTTTTTGTGGTTAACGCTTGTTTTTTTATTCAGTTTGATGGTTGGCAGTTTGGGACCCCAGCAGGGACATTCAAACCCAAGAAAATGAATGTGTGGGTCAGCCTATTTATACACAATTTGTCAGCCATAACCATATGGAGCTCGAGGTAGCCCTGCAGAGCCTTAAAGGACCCTTAGGAACCTAGCTGCTTCTATTGTGAAAAAAAACATACTTATTTTTTTTACAAACTGTCTAAAACAGAAACATTTTTCTTGTCGTAGTCGTAGTTTGTAAGTATGTTTTTCTTGACCAAAAAAAGGAAATTAAAAAAAATTATAACTTACCTAGGTATTTAAAATTCCTATATATCATACACCTATCTAACTTGAAAAGAAAACGTTCGTTCTAAAGCTTTACTACCTTGCTACTACAGTTACCTACTAACAACGGCAGTTACTACTACATATAGTAACTACTTTTTCTATGGAACTTTGAAAGCAGAAATTATTGTCTATTGGTTCTGAGTATGTAAGTACCATGTCAGAAGCATATAACAAGCCAGTAGGCGGGCAGGTTCTAGCAAAGCGTGAGAAATACCTCTTCAATCCAAAAACCCGTCACGACACATTAGTTTCGGCAAACATTGGTCCATCAACTTAACCTTATGACCATTTAGGCAAGCATTTACTATCCATACACCCCACTGGCGAGTGAATGGATAGTAAATGCTTGCTATTACCACAGATTCTTCTTCTTCTTAATGAATGGCATCTGTCCATTTCGGGTCAATTTTGCCAGTGTCGAGTAGTTTAATGAGTTTACAGTTTAATGATGATAAATTACATTGATAAAATACTTTTTCGTCAAGTCGTCAGTCAAAAGTCAAAAGTCGGCCCTACCCTAATTGGCTCGGGAAAAAAGATGGCCGTTTTTTCCAAAACCATCTGAAGCATTTTCGATCAAATCAGAATATCACATAATACTCTTTAATTCCAACTGCTAACACTTTGAGCTAAGACCTCAAGTAATGTTGGTTTAAATACCACCGAAATTACACAACAGAACTCAAAATAACACCAGAAAAACAATTAAAATCAAAAAGCTATGTGACTTCCCAAAATAACAGAAAACGAATCTACCACAGATTAACGAATATACGCTTGCGTATGTAAAAGTAGACGTCAAAATACGTAAGTAGCTCAAAAATGTACCGTTTGGAGTTCAAAGTAAGGTTACTTAAATAGGGAGGTACTGGATTAAACACTGAAGAAAAACACCGTGAGGAAACCAACCCTAAAAGGAACTTAAAAAGTTCGGAAAAATGTGACAAGTCCATGAGAGGAGCCTCTTTGAGGCGCACATAAAATCCTGTCACCACAATGGTTCGCAAGAACTCACACGACACACAAACACTATGAGAAGAAGACTGGTAGGTAATGGATGCACATTTTATTTCTTTCTTGCTATACGATCCGACAACCGTTGGGGAATAAAGGTTTTTGAATGGCGACCACGAACCGGAGGACGAAACGTAGGACGATAGACGATAGAACCCATTCGGTAGACTGAAGAAATTTTTTAGTTGCCAGAAAGGGCTCAGAATCGATCTTCCAGAAAATGTATAGGCCTATGTGCAGCAGATGAAAGAACCTGGGAATGTTACAGGGTCTGCGGTGCGTTGGTGACATTTTTCTTTTTTAAGTGCTAAATGGTCGAGCAAGGCACGGTTTCTTTCACCTGCGGCAAATGCGGCCGTGCCTGCCACTTCCGTATTGGTCTTTATAGACATGAACGGAAGTGTTCCACTTCTGGTCCATGAGCACCTAACTGACGCCACCTAAATTATCTGTAATAAATGTTAGAGTCCAATGATGATGATGATGATGTGCAGCAGTGGAATTCTTCGAACTGATGATGATGATCCAGTCAAGAACCAACTTAAAACGTCTTAAAAAACATTTCAGAATGCCAGGTGTTGCCTAGTTTTTGCGATTCTGCCCGGGGCCATTCTGCAATCCTCGGTGTACAATTATTGCGTACCGCGAAATAGTTATTTTGATTGGGCCGCTTAGCATAGCTCTCTACAGATAACTAACTGAGAAAAAAGATTAAACTTGGTTGTATCACTTGGGAGATAGGAGCTTTCTGAAATGAGCCTTATATCTTTGGCAGTTGATTGATTATGGGTGGTAGGAGTGGGTTATTTATGTAACTTATTCTAAGATCTACTTCCTATCGTGTCACTGGTTTTTTTAAACCAGTGCGATAAAAAGATTTCAAGTGTGTCTGAGGCTACTTTTGTGCACTCGCAACATGTTTTCTAACTATTTAGATTCCAAGTAATGCCGGTTTCCTCACGATGTTTTCCTTCATCTTTTGAGAGTACTGACATAGTTCACATACATTTTTGACAGCAAAACTCTGATACTCGACTGGATTTGAACTTTATGATCGGTAGGCGGGACCGCTGCTACCAACAGTTCATTTCATCGTAAAGCACCAACAGTGCTTTACGATGAAATGAAGTAAAATTATAGAAAGTTATTAATTTAAACTGAATCCTGTATTGCTAAGCTATGTTACAATTTGTTGTACACAGATCAGGCGCAGGCTTCATACATTTATGAAACATCTCCTTTATGCCTACTACAATAGTGAACTTTTTTTTCTTTTTCGAATGACAGACGTAAGACGATCACCAGTCGTCTGACAATTCTAAAGGCCTGCGCACACCTAGGTAGCTGGCGATGGTGACCAGTGAAACGCTGTCAAATTTGACAGCGTTTCACTAATCTCCATCACCAGCGACCTAAGTGTGCGCAGGTCTTTACAGCGCTACCGGACAATGCAGTAGTGAACTCACCTTTTTTTCTTTATACTTGATGTCACAGTGAGATTCATTCAAGTAGTAACTGCTACATAATCTGCGTCCGGACTAGTTATAGACGTACTAGACCATGCATCTGTCGGTCTGTCATCGTATCTTCTAACGATTACCTCAGAACGAGGTTTTTAGGCTCTTAGGCGGGACTGAGGTATTTTAAAGAAGTACCTAAGCTAAATTGTGCTTATTATAGGTTTTATAGGAAACGATTACGCTGAATTTGTGCATTGGAATGATGATTTGTTTGAGTAGGTACCATAAAAAACTCATGCTTAGAAAAAATAATTCAAATTAAGGAGCTTTGTTGCTTTTGATAGAAAGTGAATTTAATAAAAAATCTTTTGCGATTGAGTATGCTAGAGTATGCAAGATAATTAATACATAAATAAATATTGTACCCACACAACATTATCAAGCCCCAAACTAAGCAGAGCTTGTACTATGGCTAGATAGCTGTTAAAATACTTATCTTACGTTGTTTTTGTAACAACATTACTTGGAATACATTAAAACACCCAGACAGAGAACAAATATCTATGTTCACCACACCATATAAATAGTATATGAGATAATAAGACATAATTAATATTAATACGCTTTATTGTGTATTTATTTAATAAAATCACGAAAATCAGCGTTGTACCTACCCAAAAATAATTTATGCATACAAAATTATTGCAATTTCTGATCATATTTCATCAGCCACACTCACACCGCTGGCATGTAAGTAGTTTCCGAGAAAAATATAATTTCTCGCCGTCTCTGATTCTAGTAAAAACGTAATAAGCTGTTCTCCGGGCATTGGCCGCATTTACACAGAAATCAGGGGAGCTGAACTTTAAGCTCTGCAAATAGATTGTGTAATATTGGCTCTTGTAGTGCTTTCTGATGAACAATGGTGTTTAGCTGTTGGTATTTTTGAGACCCTTGTCAAAATTTGAAATGAAAATAGGCTCGTAGTTTGTACCTACTTTTCAAGTATATATGTTTTCTACTTCATATTGCTGAGGTCGAATCGATACGAATTGAAAACTATTGTTGAAGCAGAAACCAAGAAACATTAGCAGTCTACACAGTGTAAAAGACTGATAATAATAATAGTCAAAGTGTTATAATATTAAATCACAAGGACCATTTTAAAACGAATTTAAGTTAGATTATAAAAACACAAGTTTTTAAAAATTTAAGTGCCTTCATTCCCGCCGTTTTTTTGTATGGTGCAGGCGCTGACAACCGGTTTTCTGCATGAATGCATTCCTTTCTCAGTACTCCTGTTTCCCGGATCGGCAGCAGTCACGCATACGATTGTTGTAATGGTACCTTTTGTTGGAAACTCCTATTTTTCTCTTATTGCGATTGAAACTGCAAAAATAAAGACTACCTCCTATAATTAGTTATTAAATTTAAGCCAATATGCAGAAACAACGCTTGAGTCGAGTCTCAAGCATAGATTATTTGAAGCACATTTATTGCCCAAGAGAGCACTGGTAGTCTACTGGTAGCAGCCCCGCCTTCCGATCCGAAGGTCGTGTGTTCAAATCCAGTCGTGTACCAATGAGTTTTACTGTAGAAAAATGTATGTGCACTATGCCAGTACTCTTAAAACGGTGAAGGAAAACATCGTGAGGAAACCGGCGTGTTGTAGAACCTAAAAAAGTTCGAGCAACAAAAAGGGCCCGCCAGCGGCCTACTTGCGGAAAAACCAGCCCGCACATCAAGTGCGGATGATAAAAAATTGCCGATTTTTTGCCCAGGGTACACGAGGTTGGTTTTTCAAGCTAGCAGTTCTAGCTTCGTGTAAGCGGAACTGCTATTTACACGAGCACTGTTTCTGCATACGGGCCTAAGCGTTTTGCGGTGGTGATCAGTGAAACGTTGTCAAATACCGCTGTCATCATATTTGACCGACCATGCCGGCTCCAAGGTATGTGGATGAGCCCTCTGCCTATGGCGAGCCGTCCGATGATAAAATTAAGATGTGGGCATCATTTTGAAAAGCAGAACACAACCCATTGTACAAGCGGTAAAACACACACAGGGAGGAAAAGTCTCTCCTCAGACTTAAGGGTTCAATACCGCTTGTGAGCATGGGATCATCAACTATTCTTTATAGATATTCTGGTGATTTTCTCGCTTACTCCTGCCTCATACACCAGCCTGTCTGTTTGTCTGGCGTATTGACGGCTCGCCTCTTGACACACAAGGTCGTCGACCCCTCTTCCGGCGGCCTGCAAAATTAAATATCCAACACAAACATTACCAAACCGGACCGCGAACCTGCAGGTACCATGTCCCGTTGCTCACAAACCTGTCTGCACACCTGACTTCCTGAGACGCAGCGGACATCATTTTACGGCCGTATTGGAGGAGGATTCAGTTCGGCGTCTATTTTTCCGAATACCTATAATTTGTACGATTTCAAAAAAAGAATGAATAGGTATCTTCTAGGTGAGCGCGCTACACCGTCGACCACATCATCGCTTAACATCAGGTGAGATTGCGGTCAAGCATTAGCCTATAAATTGTAAGAAAGTATGGATGTGGATAGATATTTGAGCAGAGGTAGACCAAAGAAAACATGGATTAAATGTATAAAAGATGACATGGACAAGAGAGGAGTGAATGCAGAGATGACGGCTGACCGAGGGGAATGGAGGAGGAAGACATATCGACCCCACATAAAGGGGGATAAGGGTAGGAAGAAGCAGATGCTCGGGGTAAATACAGGTATTAAAGACTTTGCAAATAAATTCAGTACTGGATAAGGGCCAACTCCAAGAAATCTAAAAGTTCATCATTATTTTCACTAGCCTGAAAAAGTCCTACTGTTGGTCAGAGGCCCTACCTTCAGTCTGAAATTGCATCATCGTTATCATTAGCCTGATGAAGTCCACAACTGGACATAAGCTTGCTTCAAATAATCTGAAAAATTATAAGCCATGGGTTTCTTCACGATGTTTTCTTCGCCGTTTAAGAGCAACAACTTGAGTCACAAAGGTCACACATAAATTAGAAGTTAAGACGGCCACCGATTCTAAAGAAACTTTTGATGTCTCATAAAATCATGAAAATGTGATATGTGATGAAGTGTTCTGACAATGCAAAAAAGAGTTTGAGGAAATAGATAAAAATATGAGTATCTATATCTTTTTATGCTTGTCAAAAAAAAGGACTAAATTTTTGGATTATCATCGAATAAAAAATGACAGTCCTTGCCCAGTTCACACAGTCTTTATTCCGTAGATGGAAAAATCAGCCCTTAGTCACTTACCTCCATATATACGTTGCTATATCTTCTTTCTTCCTGCTCATATTCCTCTTTATGTGCGGTCAGCAGAACATGCTCTCTTCTTCCATTCTCTTCTTACAGCCGTCATCTCTCTAATCATTTCTTTCTTATCCATGTTATCTTTCACACTGTCCATCTATCTTTTCTTTGGCCTACCTCTACCCACATAGCTATCTACATTCATACTCATCACTCTCCTAGACACATGACTTTCATCCCTCCTTATGACATTGTTTCTTATTAGCTTTCAAAGAGCAATGCTTAGAATTTTATTGAAATCAAATTATTTGGTATCCAACTAACCTTACCTAATTTAAACTTTATTATCATTAACATTCCTACAAATGTGAGATTTTTATATGGAAAAACTGGTATTATCCTAAAATAGAGTTTACTGGGTAATAACAGCAATTTATATGGACAATATGGCTGTAGAAACGATTTTCTTAAGTTTTATAGACTACAAGCGGCCGCCCGCGGCTTCACTTGCCTCGTTCCCGTTATTGTTTCGGCATCTATGTATCCAATGTCCGACTCCTGATTTTAAGCTCAACCAATCTAATCTCTCCACTAATTTTCAGCCAAATCTGTTCAATCGTTCTTGAGTTATAATATAAATACGACTTTCTCTTATACATATGATTCAAAACAAATCCAACCCACGGGAACCATACATTTTACCGGGATATAAAGTAGCCTATGTCCTATTCCTGACTGTAGTCTTCATCTGTGCCAAATTTCAAATCTGTTTAGTTGTTCTAGTGTTATTGAGTAACAAACATCCATCCATATTTAAAAGATAGATATAGATATATATAGACTATTACATTTTATATGGATGTAGTTAGATTTCATCGCTTTTATTTATTATGTCACCTAAGTCTTTGCTAATTTAACATCGGTCATAACTATAATTTTACCATTTTAATGGATTTTAACTGTTAAATTTAATTTAATATACGTATTAGTATCCATAATAAAATGTTTCGTGGGAGAGGTTAATTAAATCGGTTTTATTTGAATTTTATTTAAGTTATACGTGCTTATCTGCATGTCTTGCCACCTACATGACTACTTTTATTCTTTAACTATTAAGTTACCAATATAGCATTTCGTGAATTTTTTTAACTGGAAATAATATCTTTAGATCACAAACATGAATGGCAAAATCGAACTTGCATTTCGTTTAATGCAAGTTCATAAAAATAATTGTGATTGGAAAACTATTTCAAGTCAGCTTATTTTTTTTATTTTTCGCTTATTTTTTGATCTGTCTCTTGCGCAGGGTCTAGAAATTGGATCTCAGTTTAAAATAGTTGCATTCGTTGCGAGACCATCAATAGAATATGGAAGTCTCACTCATTTATGGTCACCTTTACAAAGATTTGTAACGAGGCCACGAAAACAGCGAGGAGAGAGAGACAGGGAATCGTAAAACTATACATTCTCATGCATAATCTGGCAAACATCACATTTTTGTAGATCTCCTTTTGACGGACAGTCTCTTGTCAGTTCAGAATAATTGGCGTCACATCTCAGTTAGTAGAAGCTCTGCTTTTTGCGATTTAAGATGTTGGTTTGGTTTCCTGGGACAACTAGGAAGACCTTACTTAGACTTTTTGTTATTTGAATATTTTTATGAGGGTTCATACCTTAATACTATTCTGTTGGTTCCTCTGTGCAATTCTCCCTACCTCTCTAGCACGAGCAGTTCAGTATAAGCTTTTAATACGTACGGTAAGCAGCCCCAATCACTGCTTGACCATCATAACTTTACGACTGACGGATCGTGGCAGGTCTGAAGTGAGCCTATTGTACGAAAATGACCAAAAACTAAAGAAAGATTTGCCAAACGACTGACTTCAGACCTGCCATGATCTGCCAGCTGTTTTAAACAGGATGCAAGTATGCAGTTAGATTCGTATCTCCGCGCCCGCTTGTCGCTCCGCTACGCTCCCCGCTCCTCTCTCCGCTCCCCGCTAGTTTAGTGGCGTCATAGGACGTACGGGATGCAATCAGCATGTAAATGTGCCTCTCACTCGGCGGAGCAAACATCGAATATTGATCGGTGCATTATGCTAATGCGGGAATTTAAAATGTTGCCGACTGCGACCGGTTTGAGGGAATTAGGGCTGTCTGCGTTTATCCGGATAATTGTTTTATGTGCTATTGGCTCACAATACTTTTCCTGTTATCCTTGCAATTTTTAATTTTCGCTGTGACTTTCATTTTTTTCAAAAATATGAAAACTATTCTCATCATTTCCAAACCAGAAAAAAATAACGTCTCTTTTCGGTCAAAACAAGTTTCGTGTTCCAATCAAGAATGATTACTTTTTGATGTTCAAATCCAATTCAATCATCAGTTAATCCGGCTTTTTGTTAGTCATTATCTGGTACATCACTAGTGAGTAGTGCGTGTTATGATGACAATATAATGTGATGACAATCTAGATATCACATGAGAGGCTGGTCTTATAGAGGTTCCTGAACTCATTGATACCATCTTTGAACTATTCGGTATAGAAGCCGGTTTATCTATCTTTAAGATAGATAATAGAAAGATTTAGGGAAGAAAACGAAAAAAATATTTTAAAACTTCAAAACGATGTGTGCCTATGTCATGGATAAGAAAGAAGGGAATACGTAGATGACAGCTGACAGAGGAGAATAATTATGAACAAGAAATATTTATCTGACATTTAATTCATCATTAAAATGTTAGATTGGCAAACATTTTTTAGCAACATAAAAAAATTGATAAAATATTGAGGAAGATAAATCTTAGTGGTAGGTTAGGTACCATAGTATACGCGCTGTTACTAGTCGGCTCCTGAGGTATGTTAGTGGCGAGAGGGTGACAATTGAGAGCACTGGTGGTCTAGTAGTAGTGGCCCCGCCTTCCGATCCGAAGGTCGTGGGTTCAAATCCACTCGTGTACCAATGAGTTTTTCTGTCGAAAAATGTATGTGCACTATGCCAGTAGGTACTCTCAAAACGGTGAAAGAAAACATCGTGAGGAAACCGGCGTGTTGTAGAACCTAAAAAGTTCGAGCAACACGTGTCAAGGGTCACGCAAAAAGGGCCCACCAGCGGCCTACTTGCGAAAAAACCTGCCCGCACATCCAGTGCGCATGATAAACTTGCCGAACTGGCCGAGGGTGACAATTCTTTAACTACCACTTCAGCTGTCAATGGCAGACTAGCGAATCATGTCGATGGTTCACAGGTCCATCTAGCTTCCCTCTATTTTTTCTATACTAAATACTTACCTATACTAGCTCGTCCAAACCGCTCCCGTATTTTATTCCTAACCATCACTACACACGATTTTCCATTGTATGGTAATATGTTTCACGCATGCGCGCTGCGTCTAGTCAGAAGTCAAGACATCTACGCTTTTGACGTGTTCTGGGAATTTTCGGGACTCGTGCGCATGGCTACCGTTCAAATCTTAATAAATTTAATATGACGAAGATAACTGTTAAATAACTCCGTAAGTAATCCGTTGCACACCATAAAAATAATTTGGATCCTAAAGCGTTTTCTTTCTAAAAAGTTTGTATACTATTAAGAAAGAAAACGCGTAGTACCTATGTATTTTTTTACTGTAATAGGATGCAAATTTTGTTTGTGTTCTTCGTCATAAGCATCATCATCATAAGCCAATAAGTTCACTGCTGGATTTATCCTGGCATAATGGTAGGACACACGCTGAATAGAGACGCTTTTGCTTCACACAACCAATGCCGCTTATTTTTTTATTTCCTTGCTATTTCTTTTGGTTATCACACTTTTTATAGCATATATATATACTTAGGTTGTATCTGCCTCTTCTAATTCTTCTAATTCTTTATCTAACCTCACAATTACGAATTTCAGAATGCTAGAAGCTTTTGTTAAAAAAAACAGTCACAAGAATAACTTCGATGTTTTTACCGAAATATGCAAAGGGATTGTGAAGTTTTATTTTTACTGCAGACTGTACAAAGCCAGTAGTATATGCAGCAAAGAACCAGCACTTTACAGACATAATACTTCTTAATCTACCTATTTAGTAGCCAAGTCCCACTTTGAAACACAGAAATGCCCATTGGAAATTACACATTCCATGTTTAAGAACACCTTTCGTGACTACTTAGGTCGGTTCCTCCTAACCACTTATTTTACAGGCAATTTTGTGACTAGAATACATCATTAGCAGTACTAGAAAGTGTGGTGCAATCTGTGTAAGGGCTGTGTTACTAGTGATGTCCATGCTTCCGTATTTAGATGTTATTTTTGACCGAGCGAGCGAAGTGTCTCAGTTTCAATGATTGGCAAAAATTTCTGTGTCTGGCTCTCTGTCTGCCTGTCTGCCTGTATGTTCTTAATGGCCCGAACACACCTAGTTCGCTGGCGGTAGCGATCAGTGAAACGCTGTCAGATTTAAGATTTGACAGCGAATATTTGACAGCGTTTCACTGATCGCTACCGCCAGCGAACTAGGTGTGCGCAGGCCTTTCAAGGGCTATAGAGATGTCTTTGTTATTGTATTTAGAAGTTTATTTTTTAACCGACCGAGCGATGAGTCACAGTTTCGAGATGGACCAAAAATGTCTGTAATCTGGCTCTCTGTCTGCCGTCTGCTCTGGGTAAAACTTGGTGCTCTTCTTCAGTACCTTCCTTCTTTACCATCCTTACCTTCACTAGAGTGGCTTCCAGACGATGGTAAAATGTTCCTCCATTACCAGAAGTCGGAGTTTTGCTACCACATTTTCGTCTACCAAATGTTGTGTTCTTGTGAGCACGTGTCTCACTCTTTTGTAAGGAAAATTGATGAGATTACAATTCGTTTCGATTGTTTCTACGTAACGTATTTTTGCTGTCTCATGTTTTCTCCATACAATAGAGAGAGACAAATAGGCGAAACGAAAACAATTTTTTTTTTGTAATTGAAGTGGGACTTGCCCTTCAGGTACCTAAAGTATTCTTAGTTTCATCCAATTTGATTTAGCTGTTCAATTTCAATAAGCTTTGATTACAGATTTATCTGTTACGACGTGATAAGCACGCTACGATTGAACGACAAACTTCCAAACATCAATAGGTATTATTATATTCATGATATTGTAAGAAACTTTCCGTATTTTCCGTACTTAACAACCTTTTTTTAACGCACATCTCTAGGTCAAACCGCAAATCTTAGGTCGCTGAGTTTAAAGCATAGTTAATAATTTAGTGCACATGTTTACGACGCGTTCTACTACTGGGCTAAAGTTTTCTTACTAGGAACTGACATACAGAAGACAAGTGTGTAGAGCAACGCACTTTTTAAAATAAACGAGCCGGTATGACCAAGCTTCGCTCGGGATTATATTTTTTTGGAAATCGTATTATAAAAAAAAATTGTATTATTATTTGCCAATAGATGTCAGGAAGAGTCATAATCTTTAGTGGTTTATTTTTACTTAACAACGCCATCTGCTGGAAAAGCTTGCAGTTAGTTGCTCACAATCGCCAATAGATGGCAGGAGCAGTCACATATTCAGTTTATGTTTAATTAGTGAACTCGGAATTAAATAATCATTTTCTTAAAATGAATCCTAGCTAGATCAATTTATCGTCCCCGAAAACCCCTGTATACTAAATTTCGTGAAAATCGTTGGTGCAGTTTCCGAGATCCTAAATATATATATATGCAAGATTTTCTCGTTTAAAGGTATAAGATTATTGGCAATTTGCCCACATTATTTATTTATTACGCTATCTAGCCCCGAACTAAGCATGGCTAACCAGATGCATGACCAAATTAAGCATGGCCGATGGAAACCAGATACCTGCTAGATTACTTAATAAATGCATTTTTTTTTTAATTGCAAGCAACTGTTTTGTTTTCACACAGGTTAGCAAAAAAAGTTTTCATCCAAAAAGTTTCCATGAGTAAACTTTTCACAAAAAAAAAAGGTTTGCATAATGCAAACTTTTTGGTTTTTTTCACGGTCCGAAGGTGGTTTTATTGGCGCTCAAACTGGGGGGTACTGTCATCTAACAAACTGTAAGACGATTTGGGTATACATTTGCTTCTCCATTATTTCGATAGTAAAACCCAGCTTTTCTAATACTGTACCTAAGCCGTGGGTATAGGTCTTCACACGCTAGCAATAGCAATAAAATTGTTTAGTATAGGAAAAGTGCAGTTCAGTTACCACCTTGTGGTCTACTGGTTCCAACTTTACAGCCCAGGGTACTCGTTTCAAGTTATTGCTGTGACTTTCAAATGGGGATATAAATACCTGTTTACGTGACAAGAATCACGGCGCAGGTATTAATAGGGGAATGAGTCTAGAAGTAGCTATATCTATTTACTCGCAGCAAAGTCCGGCGTTGTCCGGGCATTTCAAAATGTCAAAGATCATGTTTGGAAAAGTCCTTACGTGATAGAAAAAGATGGACATATTGAAGTCGAAAAGGATAGACATAGATTTTTGCAACATTTTGCATTGATGCTCCTGTTAGTCGTAGCATGATGTTCTTCTTCTTCTTATCGTGTCACCGATTCTTTCGAACCAAGTGTGGTGAAAGGATTTTAAGTGCGCCTCAAAGAGGCTCCTTTCGTGCACTTGACACATATTTTCGAACCTTTTAGGCTCTACGATATGCCGGTTTCCTCACGATGTTTTCCTTCACCGTTTGAGAGCACTGGCATAGTGTACATACATTTTTGGACAGAAAAACTCATTGGTACACGACTGGATTTGAACCCACGACCTTAGGATCGGAAGGCGGGGCCGCTACCACTAGACCACCAGTGCTCTAGCATGATGTTATTAGCCTATAGCCTTCCTCGATAAATGGACGATCCAACACAAAAAGAATTATTCAGTTCGGACCAGCAGCATAGCTCTGCATATGACTGATGGCTGAAAACTAAAAAAAAACGTTAATCGCAATGCAAGTTCGATATCCCCATTCACGTTTGTGATCGGAAAATATATTTCCAATCCATTTTTGCATACTTTTCGCCAGCTGACACGCGCAGGTATCTTGCGCGGACTCTAACAATAATTTGGATGGAACAAACAATGCTCGTTCTATACATTAAACCTATTTGGACATCACGGAGTGGACTAGATCACAGAACCTGGAAAGCAGCTGGTAAAGTAAGCTAGTTTTTTGTCTAAGGTTCTTTGACTGGCCTCTCAGCTCAGTTGGTAGTTGCTCTGCCTTCTGCACCGTAGGTCGTGGGTTCAATTCCCACCGAGAACAAATTATTTGTGTGGTGAACACAGATGTTTGTTCTCTGTCTGGGTGTTATATTGTATTCTATGTATGTATTTACAAAAAATAATAATTATATAAGTAGTATATCAGCTATCTGGTTCCCATTGCTCTGCTTAGTTTGGAGCTAGATAGTGTTGAGTGGATTGTCTAGAATATTTATTTATTTATTTTATTATTTGAATATTTATGAGGCAAATAGTTTTAAGTATTTTTATGTACCTGTACTTTTATAATTTGTTGTGTGCAATAAAGCATTTTCTATCTATCTATCTATCTATTTACCTATTTTAAAGCCATGCGTTAGAAATGTTATAAAATAAAAAATCTCTGTTATTCCTTTTATAGTTTTAAGGCCGCGTTACAAAAACAAAGCCGTAAAGCGTAAAATTAACTAAATTCTTCATATTTCTGTGTATACTCGCTGGGTCTTGGCGTCTGTCTTTCCGATCATCCACTACCACCAGGCCACCACTCTATCTCTCTCTCTCTCTCTCTCTCTCTATTATTGCATTGACCAAAATGTATAGAGTGACTCAGATACTCTCCTTTGTTATGCCAAAAACAACACTCTACAAATTAGAAAACTGAATTTACTCCAAAACCTTCCCATGTTCTTTCCCAAACACTCTTGTTACTAAAACTTTAAGAGCTATTTTCGTATGTTACAGTTAAAATAATCTTGTAAAAGGTTGTATGCATTAGAATAATTGCAGACACTCAGTTCGCTATTAAAAATACATCATATATTAATTACTTTATGAGCGTACGATCTGACTTCTCTTTTTGATGGACATTTAATTTAGGTATAGGTAGTCTTCTTCTTCTTCTTCCTGCCCTTATCCCACTGGGTGGGGTCTGCACAACATGTTGTATTTTTCTTCCATTCTCCTCAATCATACGTCACTACAGTACTTACTTAGTAGTAGTTTATTATTTAAATTTAGTTTGTGAATGTCATTAATGTAATATTGATCTCTCTACTCTTCCAAAAATATTGTCAAAATTTCATAAGAATCCGTTCAGGTCATGCACTCGCTTAATCTTCATAAAGAGTTACTTACGTATATATATTTACTATAATATTATATTGTGTGTGTATTTAGACA
This sequence comes from Thera obeliscata, assembly GCA_947578465.1. Classification (NCBI taxonomy): domain Eukaryota; kingdom Metazoa; phylum Arthropoda; class Insecta; order Lepidoptera; family Geometridae; genus Thera; species Thera obeliscata. The sequence goes on from OX387915.1 coordinate 3,057,618, forward strand.
CACACAGTAAACGTCTGAAGGCACCTTTACAGCAAGAATGTCGGGAATAGATGCGTCAATTTGACTTCTAATTAGAGAACACGTGACGTGTGACAGGACCTTGCTTGCTTTGAAATTATAACGAAATTAATTCATAGAGTTTCAACTGTACAGAACGGATAAGCTACTACATTTATTTACATTTAATTTTAGTTGTAGTTATTATCATATTGTATTATTGAATTATTTACTTAAATTTTTTATGTGTATTAGCTTTAAAGTAAACAATGTGCCTACTTGCCTGTTTTCTTTATCGTGTTTGCATGCTGGGTTTTTCTGGCAAAGTGTGTGAATCTATATTTGCCTATTATAAGATCTAATGTACCATACTTCAAGCAAATAAATTATTTCATTTCATTTTTCATTTCATTTCATTTCATTTTACAATCTACAATAATAATATACCTACTCGAGCATCCGTATGCTAAATTACTATTACCACACGCCACCACTGTTGGTAATGTCAAGCAAGCAATTGCTATTGTAGTAGATTTTTTAAATAAAATTAAGGTACGGGTTATATTGGGCGAAAAATTATTCGAATGTCCATAAGGTTGTTCGATTTACATTCAAATAGATCCACGTCTTTTGTTACCATTTCTACTGCTTTTTTAATAATTTGCTACTAAAATTGGTTCCATGCCTTGTGTCATGTTTGGTTTTTTTACAATACAAAATGTTATGGATAAAACAAGAATGTACTAACTACTTGAAAAGTAGCATGGGCAATATAATTGTAAAAAGTAATCATTTTTTGTTGCATTCGTAATTATTTTAAAATCATCTAAAATTATAAAATCATCGCTAAAAAGCAGATGCTTCTTTAGGCTTTGAAAAATATTATCTGCTCATTATAAATTCAGGTAAAATAATATTTAGCTAAGTAACTTTGAATTCTCTAGATGCATTCTGACAGATAATTGAAAATTGATATGCAATTAAAACATCCATATTTGGGATATAATATATTTTATTACTTCTATCTCTTGAATCTACTCTTTGCCTAATTATTAAATGATTAATGACAGATCTCTGATTTTTAATTAGAAGCGACCGCTTTGAAGCTCTCGGTTCTTGGAAATCGGTGACCGTCTTTTTACGTTACTAACTGACAGTCAATGCAATGCCTGGAAGCCGCGTGACTTTGCACAGGAACGACTTACGAATGTGAAATTTGGAGGCCGTTTGACGGTAATTCAGAACGAGTAGCTGGTTCATGTTTGTATGTAAAAAGTTGCAATTGTTGCAAATAATTCCACTAGTAATAGGGTTTTATTTAAATGATTGTCAACAGACTTCTTAAAAAATACAATAATTTTGGTCTCGTAGCTACTTAAATCCCAACGCTCAAGTTTGAACCACTGACTCTCAATATGGTTTTCTATAAATGGGTGTAAAGTAGCAAAATAATTTGTTTCCCACGTAAATTACGGTCGCCTAACGACGGTCACTATTTATTAGGAAACTACCATACGGCTTCACTCACAGTGTCACTTTAAATGAGGATATTTTTGTAATTAATACACATTTCAAAGAATGTTTCTTGAGAATTGTTTTTATTTATTGTGTGTGTAATATTTTGACAAAGGGCTTTGGTGTGCTTATCGCTGTTTGAGTAAATTCTGACAGAAAAGTTGAATTTGGTATGAGTTTAAGAATGTTGACTGGTTACATTATACTCGTATTTTTAGTCAAATAAATCAGTTTTTATCTTTTGTGGTCTTATAACCGGAAACAAAACGTGAAAATAATTTAAGTAATCTATTGTATCCTTTGTCTATGGTTGTAGTAATTGTATAGTGAGTATTTTTAAATTATGTAGATCTTTAATACGATTACATGACAAGCAAAGGTGAGTAGTTACATTGGAACTCAATTCCAATTCCAATCTCAAGTTTTGATGGAATTTGTACAGAAAACCTGTAGAATTTCTATCAAATATTCAACTAAATAGTTAGAACTTGTCGTCACTAGCCACAGTTTTTTTAAGAATTATAATCACCTGATTTGGCAATTAAAAAAAAATGGCTACGCTACTGACAACAGTTGCATAAAATTTTGAAAAGTACTATGTTTATGAACAACGGGATAATATCTACCTTTATTGAATGTTGTGAGTTTTGACTCCCGATATTTCGGCACAGTTGCATACACCATGGAACGATGAATGGTGCAAATATCAGAAATCAAAACTCACAAAATTTTATCATGGTAAATTACCGTTGTTTATAAAAATAGTGTTGAAACCATGAATTTTTTTAAAAACACTCGCCAATTTTATCTAGAATTTGGTAGAATATCAATATTAATACATTGTTGTACAATATGTCCACGGGATGGCATGGAGTGGTGTGGTGATAGCAAGACGTCACGCAATGCTGTCAGGGGCGGACTCTCATGATTAATGCACTTTGGTATGCGTTTGTAGGGCTGCAGTGCACAAAATAAATTTATTCCAAAGGAAAAAACAAAAAAGTTTTACTATACTCTTCTCCTCCTTTTACTGTGATGAAAGAATTAAGTACGCCTCAAAGAGGTTTCTTCGTGCACTTGACATAAGCTTTTCTACCAAAAAGTTTGTAAGCACGACAACTAAAAAAAGTTTTGTTACCAAAAAGTTTGTATAGCTAGCTCTTCTTCTTGTTTTACTGGGGTGAAATGGTGAAATAATTAAGTACGCCTCAAAGAGGTTTCTTCGTGCACTTGACATAAGCTTTTCTACCAAAAAGTTTGTTAGCACGAAAGCTAGAAAAAGTTTTGTTGCCAAAAAGTTTGCATCTACAAACTTTGTTTGTTTCGTGCTTACAAACTTTTTGGTGAGAAAACATATTTGAATACGAATGAGATATTTTTAGCTGTCAAATTGAAATTGGTATAAGAATCGAGTGTATGTAGTAAGATTGAATAGGTGTCTAGACCAACCTTCTCCATCATCGGCTAAATCGTCACTTACCGTCAGGTGAAATTGTAGCCAAAGGATGGTCTATTATCATGCAAAAAAAACCTATTCTAAGCAAAGCTTTGCATATTTTTTTCCAAAAATATCTGCGCACTGGCAAACAGCCCTAACAAAGCCTCGCCTCCATTTTATCTTATCACAATCACATATGCAAGCTCATTAAGCCGACAACGATGACTTATGTGATTAAATGTGACACTGTCTTTACGGCTACTGTGCTACTTGTCCCTTCACCTTTGTCATAATCCCGTCGGTTAAACATACTAGCGTACACACGTGAATTTGCATGCAAAAATTTGAAAGTTACAAGTTGAACGACTGGACTCTTCGTGCCACAGTTCTCCCGAACCAGTGCAGTGAAAAGATTTGAAGTGCGCTTTTAATAGGCTCAAACAAATTCTGGTCACCATCAGCCAAAATATTTCCGCCGCTGGAACTACCTAGATTTCCAGGAAGACTGATTCAGAGCCCCCTTCATCTAACTTTTCACGATCTTTACAATGTCGTCGGTCCATCACATTGGATGGAAATGGGTTCGTCACTTCGTCATCGGATGCATGCGTGCACCTTTTTTCACCAAAAACTTTTATTTGCACATTTCAAAGTAAATGAAATTGTAGACAAATCAGTCAGTAAATATATTTCCCGTCTATTCGTGTGTTGTGGTTACTGCCTTTAAATTGGCACTTGGGTGAGGTTTTGTTATGGAGCCTATGTTTGGCCTTTCACCTTTAACACGGCCCTAGCGTTGATAGGGTTGAATCCTAGGCTTTCTACATACCTAGCAATTGCTGGAAAGTTTATTGTATCTTAATCTTACTTAGCGGTTTATAGCCTACTTTGGAATGTGGTCAACTTAAAAAAATAAGAAATGGTATGGTGGTGTGATGTTTGGTTACCTAGCTTGTGGTTCAGTTAGATCGGGAAGGTAAACTATGTGAGCGGCTGCTAGCAACGATCTTTGGTTTAGCTCCGATATTTCTTTTAAGATGTTTTCCAGCTGAAATAGATATAACATTTAAAAAAGGTTACTAAGATTGTATAACGTCCACGCGTTGAGTTGCATTTCATTAGCGGCCGCATAGCCCAGTTGTTCTTTGAAAGCGCTACTCAACACCTCTTAAGGTTAAGGGGTTAACTAACATCGCCCTCCTAACCCAAGATAATAAAGACCCATGACAAAGACTCACATCGTACACCAAATAAATAACTCACATACACAAAATTATCTTTTTTCAGAATAGTTTTTAGAGCCTCTTTGTGGCACACTTCAAATTCTTTCACCACACTTGGTTCGAAGTAGTCAGTGACACGAGAAGAAGAAGAGAATAGTTTTTTAAGAATATTGTACGGAAAAATCGTGAAAATCAAAATAACTTCATTTTAATGATGTTAAAAAATCCCATCAAAATAGAACGGCAAAACATAAAATTATTACAAATGGCTAATCCATACAACACTTTCTAGCCCTAAATAAAGCAAAGCTTGTACTATGGGAACCAGATACCTATATTTTTATGTAAATACATAATTAGAATACAATATAGCAACTGTACTCAGAATACAATTTATCACCCAGACGGAGAAACAACATCTGTGTTCACCACACAAATATTTGTTCTCGGTATGGATCGAACCCACGACCCGTCGCAGAAGGCAGAGCTACTACCAACTTAGATGAAAGGCCAGTTACGTAAGAAAGAGCTTTATAACCTCATAGTTGTTAGCTTTTATCATAAAATATTTCTCAATCACCGAACAAGTTTAATAGCTGTTATAAGGAACTGCTCCAAGAAACCTAACATTGTAATGTTCTAATTATATCTATGAGAGTAGTAACGGTCTTCGGCTCTTCTCCTCCAGTGCTTGCCAGCTACATTTCGCAGATCGTCGCCCCACCTTGCCGGAGGGCGTCCTACACTACGCTTACCTAAACGCGGTCTCCACTCTAGTATTCGTTTGCTCCAACGATTGTCTGTTCTACGGCAAACATGACCGGCCCACTGCCACTTCAGCTTACTAATCCTTTTGAGCTATGTCGACCACCTTGGTTCTCTGTCGGATAACCTCGTTCCGGATTTTATCCTTCAGAGAGACTCCGACTCCGGGCTCAGTGGCACGTCTTGGGAGAGACCTACGTCCAGCAGTGAACTAAAATACAGGTTGATGATGATGATGATGAGAAGCAACGCCTTTAGAGTTCTGTTACCTTCATAGATATTTTGAAACCACCTTAAAATTATGATAGTGTTCGAGTTTCACAAAAAATAAGATCAATTTTAAATTTTAAATTCAGCATTTTTTCATTTAGTTTGGTGGGACGACCTGGACGCCTTCCACAAGCAATGGTGGGAGGAGGCCCAGAATAGAGGGAGCTGGAAGTCTTTGGGGGAGGTCTTTGCCCTGCAGTAGCACGATGTAAGCTTAAAAAAAAAAACACCATACAAGTCTTTTAAAAGTTTTAAGGGTCATCAACGCGCTTGTAATGCCTCTGGGTATTTCAGGCGGTCATAGGCATGGTAACCACTTCCCATCAGGTGGGTCTCATGCTCGTTTGTCCACTTAATGGTAAATTTTAATCTACTATTTTCTAGCTCTTTCACTAAAACTTTTCCTACTTTTATTCGGCACACAAATGAACAAGTTTTTCGATAAGAAGCTTTTTACTACTAAACCATTTCTTATACACTTTGAATCTCGGAGGTTATTTTAATTGTCCAATGTAAAAAAATAAAAAATAAAAATTAAACGCTTTATATGGTATACTTCTTGCGAACGCACCTTAACGAAATCGTTCCATCAATCTGTTCATGATGCAGTAACTCCTATAGTAAAAACTAGATAATTCATATAATAGCTTATGTCTATTGGGGAGCAATCACTTCAATACAATGGTTTCAAAGTTGACGCTTAGACGATACATCACTAGTTAGTCTGACAGCTAAATAACAGAGCAAGTACGGTCAGCAAGAACAAACTGACCAAGTCGTGTCAAGACATGCACAGGGTCCTGTAGGATCTGAAGCCTTCTAAAACCCTACAGGCAATTAATAATTCCACTATTATTTATATTATTATTATTAATATTATAAATGAGACATGTTTAATAACAGTATATTCTGCATGGCACCTCGTATTTATAATAAATTACCTAGTTTTATAGTGGATGCTACTTCAATCAATATATATAAGAAGATGTTAAAAAAGTTCTTGATAGAAAAGGAATATTATAGTGTTAAGGAGTATTTGTGTGATAAACTTGAGTAATAATATTTTATTAATTATTAATTTTCATAGCGCTGACATTTTATTATATTTTCATACTTGTGACATTTAAATATTTTGCATGCTTTAAGGCAGAACATGGCTGAACTTACTTAATTTTTACCATCCTGTAATTAATAACCTGTGTTTCGCAAATAAATGATTGTATTGTATTGTATTGTATTGAGAAAGTTTGTATGGATGGATGGATGTTTGTTACTCAATAATGCCAGAACGGCTGAACGGATCTAGATGGACACAAAATTAGTCTATAGTCTATATGGATCAGAGTATCGGGCAACGAAAGGGACTGACCGCCCCGGAACATTAACGAGTAGAAGTCTAATTGTACTTGGGTTAATACGCTCCATCGTCAAAATGTACAACATGCCATGGTCATAATGTTCTCGTGACCTAAATGATCCTATGACACAATAGCACACTGCCAAAATGTGCAATCGACGCAACGTGTAATGGACAAATTGTCCCCGGAACTTCAACGAGTAGAAGTCTTATTGTACTTGGTTTAATACGCTCCATCGTCAAAATGAAATGAAATTTGGTACGCAGTTAGTGTAGAGTCTGAGGAAGGACATAGGTACGCTACTTTTTATTGCGAAAAATGAATTGAAAGGGGTTGAAAATGGGGGTTGAAAGTTGTATGGAAGTATTGTCATTTTGAGAGCTAGAAACTTGAAACTAATTTTTTATTCTGTTGATTTGATATAAAAAATATGATATTCAAAGTTGACAAAAAAAGGGTACATGCGGCAGAGTTGCGAATGTTGAGGTGGATGTGTGGAGTGACAAGAATGGACAAGATACGGACTGAGTATTATCAGGGGAAGTCTGAAAGTAGCACCGGTGACAAAAAAATAATGAGCAACAGGCTGGCGTGGTACGGGCATGTCATGAGGAGAGATTAAAGTCACGTGACTAGGAGAGTGATGAGTATGAATTTATATGTAGACATCTTTGATCAGGTTTACGTTTTTTATGTACGGCAGCGAACCCTAATAAAGCGGGAAATAGTGAAACCCTTCACCATTTACCCGTTTTTTGTGGACTCGTCAATCGTGTTGGATGTGGTTTGGATCTGAAGGTGTAAAGCATTGACACTTAAATGGTTTTTAGTATGTGAAGGTACTAAGTGATACTCGGCATCTCATCATCAGCCTGATGAAATGATTGGCAAATTCATCATAAGCACTTGGTGTGCGGACTGGTTGCCGCATGTAGGCAAGGCGGGCCCTTTTTGCGTGACGCTTGACACGTGTTGTTCGAACTTTTTTAGGTTCTGCGACACGCCGGTCTCCTCACGATGTTTTCCTTCACCGTTTGAGTGGACTGGCATACTGGTACGCGACTGGATTTGAACTCAAGATCTTAGGATCGGAAGGCGGGTGGGAGGGGCACTAAACCACTTAGACCTCCACCACTAGCTCTTTTTTTTTAATGGATTGAAAATAAACATGAAATTTTGAATTATTTATAAAATCCTCCTCATACTCACAGGTAAGTCAGCCTAATAAATAAATATTACTTCACTCAACATGATCTAGCCCCAAACTAAGCAAAGCTTGTATTACAGGAACCACGCAGATAGCTGATAATTGTAATAAAGGATTGTTGGATGAAAAAGTTTAAAATTTTAATACAATTTTTTTGTTAAAATAAATAAGAAATACCTTGATGTTCACAAGTTTTAAAGAATGTAGTCAGAATAACTTAAAATATTCCCTTTCTTATTGGACTTAATATGGTGTCAAACATGACAGGGTTAAATTATTACCTACCGACTTTAAAGCCCTTTTCAAAGCCGTTTGACTTTCTTTTTGTTTTCAAAATGTTACTTACCACTTTGCCATCGTTATCATCATTAAATACACCATTTTATTACCTGTTTAAGGTCTTTATTTCATTTCAACTGAAAATTATAGCTTATTTACCAATTGTAATTGCATAAACTAATCTGAGCTTTATTTTGTATGTTGGAGAGTTGAAATCATAAAAATATTTATAGACAGGTTACATAGTATTACATTGTTGTAAATTGCAGTTTCACTGGCTATAATTATGAGGTAATTATTGATTACAAAAACAATTCAAATACCTTCAATTATCACATTATTATGGCTCAAAGGGACCGAGGTATCGTTTTTGCATAGTTTACTAGTTGAATTCGCGTGACTTCTTTCGCGCTAATAATACTTACTATCAATAATCATCATCATCGGCCATATTCATCATTAGCATCATTCACAGGCCGACTTTACCCACTACTGGGTATGCAGGCCTTTGTTAGTTGAATCCCGCGTGACTTCTTTCGCGCGAATCTATCAATAACTAGCCCACAGGCTGATTTCACCCACTGCTGGGTCACACATATGGGTGGTGGGTGGACATAATTATGTTGAGCCTCCCTCAGTTTCTCCCATCAACCTCGACCCTGTGCCAGTCTAACTCATTTCCGCCCTGCGACTTTGACTATGTCGTCCATCCATCTTGCTGCATGGCGCCATACGTTTCTGTACCCGGTTCTTGACCACCAATCGGTTGTTGTGCGTTGATTGTCAGTCAGTCAGTAACGTAGTTTTTATATGTTTAGAAGATGAGTAGGTATACCAGACAGCACACTTACTCGTAGACCCAAAGGTGGTCGTTTAAAAAAAAGTAGTTATGCGCCATAAGGCCTCGGCTATACTTTAGTAAGGCGATGGTCGTTGCTTACTGATTCGGCCATTACTTTGTAATTGTACTTATGGTCAGTGACCTAGTTATAACTTAACTAGCAGCGACGCCCGGCATTGCCCGGGCATTCCAGAATGTTAAAGAACGTTCTAGAACGTTTATATAGGAGCATTCTATTCTAGAAAATTTTGACAAAATCTAGAATATAGAGAAATGGATATAGTAATAGAAAAGGATAGACATAGCAAAGTCCTTACGTGTTAGAAAAAGACGACGTAAAATTTTTGCAACATTTTGCATTGATGCTAGTCGTAGCGTGAAGTATATAGGCTATAGCTTTCCTCGATAAATGGACGAATTTTTCAATTCAGACCATAGTGGTTCCCGAGATTAACACGTTCAACCAAACAAACTCTTCAGCTTAATAATACTAGTATAGATTGTAGGTCAAATCAAAAATCACGTGCCATACCTTTTTCATTATTTTCTCAAAATTTATTAATAAAAAACTTGAACCAACTAACTTCTATAATAGCACAGCCAATTAAGGTTTCAATAGAAAGTCTTGCACTCTCTGGTTGAAATCGTCAGCGTAGTTTATATGAATATTGTGCTTTCCTGTAGGATACACATGTAATCTGGAATAAAAAAAGTTTATCTTGTCCTTAAACTGTCATAGATCCAAAAAGTTTAGGCTCTTACTAAGTAAAATCAAAAGATAAGCAATGGTCAAACTATTGCCATCTCTTACCACTGGGTAATGACTAACAGTGACCGAGCTAACAGCCATTATAAAAATAACGTTTTTTTTATGCCATAGCAGGCAGAAGAGCAGACGGGCCACCTGATGGAAAGTAGTCACCGTCGCCCATAGACACCTGCAACACCAGAAGTGGTGCTGATGCGCTGCCGGCCTTGGAACTGATAGACCCGCCTTTTCAAGGACCCCTTGTCGAAGCTCCGAGGAAAAACCACAGAAGGCAGCTCATTCCACAACTTACTTGTGCGCGGAAAAAGGACCGCGAAAAACGAGCAGTTGTGGAAAACCAGCCATCCAGGTGGTGTGGATGGAATCTGGTTCTGCGGCGTGGGCTGCGATGATAAAAATCAGCGACGGGCACCAGACGGAACAGTTCCTCAGAACACTCCCCATTGTAGAGATGATAGAGCACGCACAGAGAACCAACGTCTCCCCGCAGACATAAGGTCTAAAACATACACAAGCGACGTAAGGCAGCAGGCGTGGAACAGGCGTGGCGCAGGCGTGCACCGCTTCAAAACGATTTCATACAAAATGTATGCAGGCGATGTTTTTGAATTATACTGAAGCGACGCGGCGCAGACACGCCGTTTCGTTGCCTGCGCCGCGTCGCGCGTCGCTATCAGTCGGTTTTTCGTTTTCTGAAGACGAACGACGATCTTATCGCACCAAAGTCAGCCTATAAAATGCCGCATGTGAACGTTTCTTGCCTGTTCCACGCCTCTTCTGATATAATTCAAATCGCGTCTGCGCCGTATCTGTCCCACGCCTGCGCCACGCCTGTTCCACGCCACGTCGCTTGTGTGTGTTTTGTGTTTTTGTAAGCTTGGAATCGTCATTTATCGGTATCGGTCGGTTCATTGGTATAGCTACTCGTTGTCTACAAACCTTGAATCAGAAATATTTGCCAATAAATGAGATGCATGCACAGGATCCACAACAGGATCTTTCTCTCCATGCAAAATTAAAGTTGGACACTTGATGTCCTTCAGCATATGGGCACAAATATTTCCCTTGTTAGAATTGAAAATAGTGATAGCTCTTTCAGTCCACTTGTGAAAGTAGCTCTGTAGGAGTTCTTCGCCATAGATTTCTATAAAAGGTGCTTTCATTTGATCTGACCATGATGCAGTATCTTTTAACTCTGTAACAAGTCAATGAATAGTACATTGTTACCTGAGGATTGAAAGTCACGAGTTTAAGTCCCGAGACGGGTTTGGCGCCAGAGCGTAGCGAGGGCGCCAATGGAGCTTATACAAATGGAGGTAAACACTGTGCTTTTCATTACGAATCAAGGAAAGTAAAAATAAAAACATGATAGAAAAATGGGTGAAAATGAAGATTGATCCGCCTTCCTGCTTTTTTTTTCTCTGGCGGGCCTTCGGCTGGCCAGCATTATTCAGCCATTATTTTCATTTTCATAATTTAAAAATGGTAAATGTTTTGCTCAAATCTATGTTATTTTAAAGAAATAGTTGAACCTAGATAATAATAAAGTCATTTAGAAAATATATTCTTTATTTAATACTATCTTTATGTTATTTAAATTTTACATCGCGCTCTAATTAGACTTTTTGAACTTCTTACCGTTGTAATGGGTTTCCAACCTCCTTGCTGAATAAAAAGTTGGAATTTGGTTCAATAACCTCTTTGCAGTTAGAAAGACTTTAGAAAGTTGGAACATGGTTGAATAAAATAGAACTTGTTTTTTTTATAATTTGACAGCTGTCATTAGAAAGCGATTCTCCCTAGGGCTGAAAGTATTACTTTCAATTAGGCCCCTCAGGCAACTTCAGACCTACTTTCCGAGTATGAGCAATGAAAAACATATTTTTATAATGAGCCGAGATGGAGCCACGGTCGCGGTTAGTGCCGAACAGACCCTAGGAGTAATTCGTCGAGTGTGAGTAGGATCCGATGGTGCAGCGGTCAGCGCATCCCCGTACCAAGGGGAAGGTCGCGGGTTCAAATCACACTTGGCTCTTAACTTTTGGGACATTATAAAAATCTTTGTTTTTCTACTAATCAAGCCCTTTCAACCCATATTGAGAGAGTTGTGAAAAAATATATTGTGCGCCATTTTGTGGTGTCGCCCATCTGGGACCGATTAAAAGAGCACTTCCGACTAATTCAGCTATCAATCAAAAAAAACAAACAAACAAAGTCAAAATCGGTTCATCCGCTAGGAAGCTACGATGCATGAGCACAGACAGACACACAAAGACACATCCAACTGTCTGGGGTTAAATAATATGGTCAAAATGAATAACCATCCAAATCTTTCTCTTAAACACTCGAAATAATATCAGGAAACTTACTACTAAAATTTTCCATTTCACGAGGAAGTATGAATGAGTAAGATCCCCAAGCTACGAGCTTGTTTATAGACTTTGGATACTTTGCAGCATGGATCAAACTGGTAGTGCCACCAGCACTCCATCCAAGTAAAGAATATTTTGGTATACCCAGTGCCTGAAATAATATAAGTATTTTCATCTTCATTGTTACAAAGGTCAGTAGGCCTACAACTAGCTCTGTCTGGCTCTGTCTCTGGCTCTGTCGTGTGTGGAGCTGGAGCGGCACATAGTTGTGAGCGTTTACCGTCCCCCGGACGCGGATTTCACCTTGTATGAATCCACTATGGAAGATGTACTGCGTAAAATCTTTAACTGTAATAAAACCGTAATAATCTGTGTAGATTTTAATGTAGATATCCCAGTTCACCCTCTTTCTGAGAGGCTGCTAAATTTGTTTAAATGTTTTGACCTACACTGCTTGTTTCAAGATCCAACAAGGGTGACACTAACAACAGCCACCTGTCTTGACAATATTTTTAGCAGTCATGAGCCAGTAAGTAAATCAGTAGTTAGGCATTTTAGTTCAGATCACTACGGTCATAGCGCTAAATTTGCTTATAAAATTTTAGATAAACACGAGATTTTCACCCACCGGCCTATCACAGAGAGCCGTATTAAAAAGTTTCAAACCAATATTGAACTGAAAGTGTCCCTCATGCCTTGTCTGACTGACCCGAATGATCTTTTCTCCAACTTATCAAATTTAATTAATGATGAACATAAGGATACGTTTAAACTTAAAACATGTAAAGCTAGTGTTAGTGTCGCGTTCGCTGACTGGGCCACCCCAGGTATTTACAAAAGTAGGAATACATTATATGAGCTGTATGCTGCTAGGGAATCAATGCTCAATGACCCAGCATTTATTCTACATATTAAAAACTACTCTAAAGCATTTAAAAGAGCTTGTCACGCAGCAAAATCATTGCATATCAAAAGAAAAATTGAAAAATCCACAAATAAAATTAAAGCTACCTGGAAAATAGTCAATAATGAGACTGGCAAATCAAAACTCCGTAATAAAAAAATTCATTTGAAAGTAAACAATAATCTTTTGACAACAAACATTGAAGTAGCCAACGCGTTTGATAGTTTCTTTTCCAGTATCCCTAAAGTAGTGACATCGTCTTTAAATTCCTCGGCCTCTGGTGCGATGGCATTGTTAGAGTCTAGTGTTAAAAAATGTAATAATATCTTTAGTTTTAAATACATTAATGCTGACAAAATCGTGAAGACATTTAAATCGTTAAACATTAAAAATACTGAAGATTTATGGGGAATGTCTACAAAACTACTCAGTACTATTATAACTGATATTGCACCGTGTCTAGCGTATATTTTTAATAGATGTGTTGATGAGGGTGTTTTTCCTGATTTAATGAAACCTAGTAAACTCATTCCCCTGTTCAAATCTGGAAATGCAAATGACCCTGCTAACTATAGACCTATCTCAGTATTGCCTACGCTAAGTAAAATATTTGAGAAAGTTATTCTTACTCAGTTGTTATCACATTTTAACCTAAATGGGATACTTCATAGCCACCAGTTTGGATTTACGAAAGGTCGATCAACGACTGATGCTGGTATTCTACTCTTAAAGCACATATATGATGCCTGGGAAAACTCACAAGACGCGATTGGGGTATTCTGCGATCTTTCCAAAGCTTTTGACTGTGTAAATCATGCTACATTAATATCTAAACTTAAACATTACGGCATTCTAAATCGCTGCATTGACCTAATACAATCGTACTTGACTGATAGAGTCCTTAAAGTTGATGTGAGCGGTGAGAGATCTTCTGGGTCAGTTATTGACATGGGGGTGCCACAAGGTTCGATATTAGGTCCTTTCTTGTTTCTAGTGTACGTAAATGACCTCCCTTTTTTTGTTAAAAAACTATGTGAAATAGTACTATTTGCTGACGATACCTCATTAATTTTTAAAGTTGATAGATTGAAGGCTAATTACGATGACGTTAACGCATCTCTGTCGCAAATACTTAACTGGTTTAACGTTAATAATCTTTTACTTAATGCTAAGAAAACCAAGTTTATTAAGTTTACCTTACCAAATGTAACTCTCCGGCCAACTAATATTATACTTAATGGAGAGTCACTTAACCTTGTAGATTCTACTATCTTCTTAGGACTTAATCTTGACAAAAAATTGCAGTGGGGACCGCAAATCAAAGCACTTGCTGCCAGACTAAGTTCGGCTGCATATGCAGTTCGGACTATAAGATGGCTCACTGATGAAGCTACAGCTAGGCTAGTTTACTTCAGCTACTTCCATAGTGTTATGTCTTACGGTATCCTTCTCTGGGGGAAAGCAACTGATATTCAAACTATATTCGTTTTACAAAAAAGGGCCATACGTGCCATCTATAAAATGAAATCACGAGACTCATTGAGGGAGCGATTTAAGGAAATTAATATCCTCACAGTAATTTCACAATATATATATGAAAACTTACTGTACACTCACAAACACATCTGTAGCTTTCAAAAAAATTGTGATTCACATAATATTAACACTAGAAATAAAAATAAACTTTATATTCCCAAATTTCGTTTACAGAAGGTAAATGGGTCTTTTATGGGGAACACTGTACGCTTCTACAATAAACTTCCGGAAAATGCAACTAAGCTTCCAATTCGGAAGTTTAAAGCCTATATTAAGAGTAATTTGATAAAGAAAGCGTACTATACTCTAGATAGCTATATGAATGATAAAACTGCGTGGCCCGATGTCCCGGTCACTCTACCCATAGGAAGCTAGCATGTCAATTTGCAATGTCTGTACCTACTATTTAATATCTTATTTTTATATCTGTGTAGATACTTTATTATAACTTTGAAGCGTAGCGTGTGCTGTCTTTGAAACTTTTGCTTTTGTATAATTACATTGCATACGTCTGACTAAGTGAAGTGGCACCACACTGGAACTTCACTGCTATTATTTTAGACTATTTTTGATTTGTAAAAGGATCATATAAAAAAACGGTAGGAACCGAGACGTAGTTTGTTGCCTGTTCTTCTACGCTTGGTCGCGTGGAACTGGCACCTAGACTCACCTAGCTTTAAGACGTTTCAAAGTGATTCTTGTATCGTATTGAATAAACGCTTATTGAATCTTGAATCTTGAATCTGGTTTTGAGTTTGTGTGAGTGTTGGCTAAATAAATCCTACGTCGAAACGTCACACACACACAAATGACAGAGCTTGTGGTAGGCATACAGATTGTCTAGATCTCAAAATGTTCGCAGCGTTGCGCGCACAGAATTTGTTTGAAATAATATAAGTTTGAAATAATAAAGCCTGAGAAACCGACTTCATGGCCAAACTGTTGAAACGAATTTGATAAAAATTTTGGCATGGGACCAATCTGAAAGTAGAACCTTACAGGTAAAAAAATGTGTTAACGGGCTCATAAATTACGGTAAGCAGTTACAAAACTTTAAAAAACAATTAAAAAAGAACTTGAGTAACTGATTTTGATGAATATCTATGGGATCAATCAGGAAGTACCTTTAAGATAAATATTTTTCAAATCGGCTCATAAAAGACGAATTTATGAAAAATCAAACATTAAATAAAAAAAGCATAGCCGAATTTTTTTGTAAAAAAAGCATAAGTGATATTTTTTTCATGTTTGTAAAGCCTATTACTTCGTCAATTTTATACGCCGATTTGAGAGATATTTTTTTATCAGATTGATTCCTTGTTTAATTGAAGTCGGTTAAAAATCAGCGCCACACACATGAGTCCTGCAGCACCAGCACTGCAGCAGCGGTAGCACTGCCGCCAGCCACTGGGATTGGAAAACAACTTTTGTACTAAGCTCTTAAAATATCTATTTGTACCAACCCTTGATGGCAGTATAATTTATCGATTCAGTTTCTTGAGCTTACCTTCATGAATTCATATGCATAATCAGCATCCTTCACGAAGAAGTTTGCAGTGAAATCTTTATCTGGTGGTCGGCTTTTTCCATGGCCTGGAGGGTCCCATACAATCAAGGTAAATTTTTCCCTATCAAAGCCTTCAATCTGAAGCTTGAAATCCGTCCATATTGTGCCAAGAGCACCCGGAAGGCATAGCACATTGTGGGGACCTTGCCCAACTTTAAGATAGTTTATGTCCCACTTATGGACTTTAACTTTTGCTTCCTGAAAATCGTAATATTTTAAAATACACACATCAAACTTGTATAGGGATATTCTATTTCAAAATGATTTGCTTACAAACCATCTGCTTTTTAGAAAAAGTTTATAAGTTTATGGAATTAAACCTCTTTTAATCCCCTTTCCAAATTTTAAAAATAATTTAAAATACAATAGGCAAAAGATATAGTGGGACTGCGATTAAACAACGTTAATTTTGCCTAAGATAAATTAACTTTTATTTAGTTATCAGTAAGTGCTATCTAAGTCATTTTTAATTTTAACGGATCTTGTGATATTTTTTGTGTCATGGAACGTCTACATTTAAGCAGAGAAGAAATGATAAGAGCGATAGGCATGTTGCAAGCCGGTGCTATCCAACGCGTGGTTGCCGATACCCTAAACACCAATCAAAACGTAATTTCTCGATTGTAGTAATGTGATCGTATTACTGGGGATGTAAGAGAGCGCCACACTGGCAAAATTCGAGTACCCACCCCTAAACAGGATCGTTTTCTCCAAAATTTCGCCAGGAGGGAACCCAATATCACAGCAAAGCAGCTAGTGCAAAAGCTTCAGTCAGACCATTAGTAGTCAGTCAGTGACCAAACCGTCAGAAGGAGGCTGCATGAAGTCGATCTTCATTCTCTTAAGCCGCTTCGTGCGCTACGACGAGGCAATCGCGGAACGCGACTGCTTTGGGCTCAGGAACATTTGTTATGGAACAATGGCCAATGGAAAATGGTTCTCTTTAACGATGATTCTTGGTTTGGATTCCACCCCGATTCACGAAGAACTCGTGTTTGGAGAGTTCCAGGCAGACAAAATCCACAAGACGACCATTCGTACCGAGGTGGGACAATCATGGTTTGGGCGGAAATTCGTATTGGCGCGCGAACCGAGCTCATTTGGATAAGAAGCAGCATGACTGCACTAAAATACCGGAACAAGGTCGTAGAACCTCGGATCAGCCCTCACAGAATTCAAATTGGCCAGGAATTTCAGGTCTTATACATGATAATTCCCCTCCACACACTTTGGAATTGATAAGTCATTAAGTAATAAAATATACCTCACCTTAGGCGAAAATGTGCTCTGATATGTACAGTAGAAATATCTTTGCTCTTGTAGTTTGACTACAGGTGAAATTAACTTTTTTAGGGTGAGCATTGCAAAGTAGTTCCTAAAATGAAGAAACACGTTCAACCTTCGTATTACTTTTGGCGATTGTGGTAGGTAAAATAAATATTAGATATTTTATTAGATTGAAATAGGAGAGCACTGGTGGTCTAGTGGTAGTGGCCCCGCCTTCCGATCCGAAGGTCGTGGGTTCAAATCCACTCGTGTACCAATGAATTTTTCTGTCGAAAAATTTATGTGCACTATGCCAGTACTCTCAAAACGGTGAAGGAAAACATCGTGAGGAAACCGGCGTGTTGTAGAACCTAAAAAAGTTCGAGCAACACGCGTCAAGGGTCACGCAAAAAGGGCCCATCAGCGGCCTACTTGCGGAAAAACCTGCCCGCACATCAAGTGCGAATCAAAACTTGCCGAAGGTAGATTGAAATAGAATTTTATCAACACTGTTGTTAGGCAATGATAAAAATGATAAAATTACAGCCATATCTATAGGCTATAATGCTTGCGATAAGCTGCGGTATTTGACAGCGATCCAGGTAGAGTCCACGATAGATAACTCTGCGCGTGACAGATGGTGAAAAATTAAAAATAAAACCAGACTGGGAATTCTCTCCCAATAACAAATAAATGGGCTTGCATTAAACACAATGCAAGATCGATTTCCTCATTCATGAAGATGTATTTGTACTTTTTTTGTATATTTGTTTTTATCTGAAAAGTAATATTTCCAGATTGGTCCCATAGAAATTTCATCAAAATCGGCAGAGCCGTTAAATATTTTTTTTGTTTTCCTTTTTTGCAGCAGGCTAAAGTCTTAAGACCATACTGTTTTTTTTTTTTTTTGAGTTGTGAGTGAATGACCATCTTTGTTTAAAGCACAGAACATAAAAGTTTAGGGTTAACATGGGCCCGTAGACCTCCGTAGACAGATGATCCATGGGCCAGATAAAAAGAAAAGATTGCTGTCATGAATGACGTATATAGAAAGACAAAAAGATGTCTTTTTTTGGCGTCGCAGACAAAAAGGTTGCAATAGATAGAGTAAGTAGGTAAGCACTACACTGACAAAGAAGTAGAATTTCATCAGCAGATCTGTGCAACAATAATATATTTATAGGTACCATTTTCAATCGCTGGTAAGCTCGTGCAATCAAAATAGCTCCCTTCGCATCTCCAATACCATTAGCACCAATACAAAGATCTGGCACCCAATTTGTAAGAGACATGATAAATGTGTGTATTAACTCCTACCGAATTAATTGCTACTATGTTACCAGTTGCGCCAACGTAATAATACCAACTCTAAAATAGATTCATTTCAATTTTAAACTTTATCGAACTGAAAACAAGGTGTAGTGTCAGCTAAGTGGATTTTTATTGCTTATCGTTGGGTATGCTAGGTATACCTACCACTTGTTAGGTCCCTACTTATTCAAAGCGGTATGTTATTTATTGGGAATTCGAAATACTTAAAGGAGAAGTGCCGATCAAAGGGCACGGCTGAAATTATGGCTCATACATTAAACATTTATGTTTAATTACAAGTAAAACGGATTATTGCATTATTCAATATGTTATCATAAGTTTAATCTTGTGAATATACATCTGTTGTGTCATAAACAAAACATTATCGCTTACATAAAAACCTTGCAAAGGTTTTCTTTCTGTTGAAGTTCATTTCAAAACGCTATCGTTCCTAATTTAAAATAAAAAATATTACTGTTACGTTTATAAAGAGTATGTACGTATCTATCAACTGTTTATGTACGTACAGACTATGACGTAGGTATTAAAATAACAATGGCCCTCTCACAAAAAAATGTGGGCTATTAATCTCTGTCAATCAAATAAAAATGCTAAGAATTAATTACTCAAATGTACCGCATAGATTTACCAAATATATCCTCAGGAAACAAAGCAGGTAAAATGATTCATAGACAATAAATTTTAAGTGCATTCAAAAGAGACCATAAATTTTCTCAACGTTCTAATTACGATACGTCATACATTTAAATTTAGAACGAAAACCATTAGCAACATTGTCAATCAAAGAGATTCATATCTGACGTTCTGCCAGCAATGTCAACTTTTAATTTAACCAACCTTTTTGCAGCTGTTTAAATGAAAAAAAGTTGTTGAACCTTATTTGGCGATAACAGTGGCCTCATTATGTTACAGGGAGATAAAGGAAATAAATACAAAGTCTTTACATTTAAAGCTCGATTGATTTGATCGATACAAATTACTATAATTATTCATTCAAATGTGAGACTTGTAACGAGATTAAAACCATCATTTACCTGTTGAAGATTGAGAGTAATAAATAAGTAGATAATTTAGTAACTTCAGGTTTTTTGAAGATTGTAGATTACTCGTAGTCAATAACTTAATTGAAAATATATTATTGTGGTATTACAACAGAATACTGGCAAAAAAATGATTCAGACACTAACAAAATAAAAAATATATTTATAAATCTATTAGTTATCAGCACGCAAGTAGTAGTGGTTATTTTTTTCTGTGGTAGTTCTTAAAAATCATACTGGCTACCAATGGACTTTTAACCGACTTCTAATCAAAAAGGAGGAGGTTCTCAATTCGGTTGTTTTTTTTTTTTACTCCTTCCTTTTACAGGAAAGACTTAGCGTAACGCATTTTTGAGCGCCATGCTGGAAGTTACTGTCAAAAACCTATGAGATTTGACAGAAAGTGCTGGAACTTAGTGCCAAAAACTTATGAACCACCGAATAAATTCGTCACGCGCGCATCCTAGTCAAACCAATGATATTTCCTCTCCATTGTAATGGGTTTCCAACCTCCTTGCTGGCAACAATTATTTTATTAACAATTATTAGGCCATTTAAAAATGTAACGTTCTATTTTTAAACCGATTGCAGGGGTACCAACAGAGAAGGTTTTATACGCGTTTTAATTTTCAAAACAAAATGGTGTATTCACGAACCAGTCAACAGCTACAGCAATTAAACCAATTGACGCTGAAAATAGCAGAATTAATTCTCTGGCATCAAAAATAGTGTTAATCAATCTCAATTGAGAGCTAGCGGCTTATCAACATGCACTTCCTGCAATTGTTATAATCTAAAAATCAACTCCACAGCTGTAAAAGAATAGTTGACTCACTATCAAATAAATATTTTTTTGGTTATGTCACATAAAAATAGGACCATTAGGACTCTTCCATCGCCTTTAAGGTCGTAAGATGCGACAAAAAGGTACACACCAGGAGATGGGCAACAAAATCTCTTCAATATACCTTTAGCACCAGAGCCGGTAGTCTCGGCATAGTTAGCGATGTAATGGCATTACTTATAAAAACCTGTCAAAACATAAACAGTGCTTAAACTATTGCCATCTCTTACCACTGGGTAATGACTAACAGTGACAGGGCTAACTTTAAACGACGGTTAAATTTAAATAGCGATTTTAAATATGGCTGTATGTCTTCAATTTCTAACCAAACAATAAACTTAGTGACAGTTAGCGATTGCTAACTATGACTAGTGAAATGAGATGATGAGATTACCGGCCCAGAGAATTGACACTGCTTTCACCAATCCGCCTTCCACCTGCCGTCTGAGTAATAACTACAGCAAAAACTTACCCAAATTATGAGGGAGGCCTTAGTTTAGCTGTTGACTTATTTAGGCTGTTGATGTTTTTCGATTATGCTGCTGGTCTTTCATGTCTATATAAGTGTGGAATATTTACATAGGAGAATATTTTCATTAGCTACATTTTTGACGTGGCAACGTCTTATAATTCGATGGAGCCGAAAAAACATGACTCATGCGGCGTTACCTCGCTCTGAGGCGTTGCATTTAAGGCTTGAAGTGCAAGCGAGAGCGCGGAACGAGCGACAAAGAGGCACAATTGGCCTCCGCGTTCGGCAGCGTTCGACATATGTCTCTCTCCTACTTGAGTGAACGATGCGTCCGCGTGGACAGCTGTATGACGTTGTCACGTTCAACTATCAGTAAACCGACTTTTTCATCTAAAATTGAGTAACGCAGTCTCCATAAAAAAGTATTAAAAGTTCTATGACGTCACAGTCCTATAGAACAAATGGGAGTTACCGTCCTTTTCGTGTACTGAACTAGCTACTTCACTTATCAGCTGTACAACATCATGCTCTAAACACAGAAGTGCAACTTAGGCTTTTATTGCCGGCTATATAGAGTTCAAATCTACTTATTTCACCTTGATATAAATAACCTTACTGTTGCCAGTCTCAACAATCATCAGAGTTTTATATCATGTGTTGGACGAATAATAATTATGGTCTAAAATAATGATAGCACACTTTGCATAGTAATTATTGTGACTTGATAATGTTCTTTGCAACACTTTACGCTGATTTTATCGAAAATTGTTCCATCAGTATCATCATCATTTTGTTCCTTCACGAAGTTTTACACCAATTATTATTTTTCTTTTTTATTAAACTCATTTGAGAGGTTTTTTTAACCCTATCTAGAGTTTATTTTAGACCGAAAATCAAATTTGATACGAGCAGATGTTGTGGATTTAATTCAAAGAAGATATTTTTCATATTGATAGGTACTTTAATCCCTGAAGTTTTCAGGAGTGGTCTTATTAAACCATGTATATGACACATGGCGTATGCACAAACAAAATTTCTGCATATATATGGTCGTATAGGTAAACGGTGTACCAAATAAAATTTAGATATAACATTTACTTTAGCCATAATTATAATATATTGTGATACTGTTTCTTTACCCAAATAAAATGGAAAAAAAGCTTGAGTCTGAGTCAAGCCTCAAGCATAGATTTTATGACAGTTCTCCATTGAAAGTGTCAAAAATGTTTGAGGCTCGACTCAGACTCAAGAATTGTTTGTGCACACGGGCCATAGTATACTAAATAAATAAATATTTTTGGACATTCCACACCTTACTATCTAGCCCAAACTAAGCAGAATGGGCCTATTCTTGTCTCTCTATCAACTTTCTCCCGCATGATTACAGCTCACAGACCACCCACAACTGGGATTATGTCAATAAATTTCCCAATATCTGAAGAAACGATAAATTTCATCGTCGCGGGAAAGTAATCTGGCTATATCAGTAGGCCTACCACCAGCACTGTCTGGCTCTGTCACTGGCTCTGGTTTTGAGTCTGTGTGAGTGCTCACCAGTTTATTATACTGTGTGTGTGACGTTTCGACGAAGGGTTTATTTAGTTAACACTCACACAAACTCAAAACCAGAGACAGAGACAGACAGAGCTTGTGGTAAGGCCACAGGTACTTTCTTCGTGTTTATAAAACTTACGAGACGTTAGACGATCTATGTTGTTCCGTCAATTTAGAGCTGTATTTACCCCAAGTCTGAGTCAAAGTCAAAAGGTGAAAGTCGAAGTCAATCAAATCACAAGGATTCACTTTGAAACGTATACCTACGTGAAACCGACCTTCGTTATAGGACTTATACGTTTGACTCAAACTCAAGCATGCTTGAGTCAGAGTCAAGCCTCAAGCTTCAATTTTAACACTTTTCAATGGACTGTCAAAAAGTCTGCTTGAGAGTGCTTGGGTCTCGACTCAGACTCAAGAATTGTTTTTGCATACTGGCCTAAGCTCTACTTAGGTTCCAGTTTTAGTTTCGGTTTTTTGCGTAATGCAAGTTCATTTGCTGAGTGTATTTAATAAGAAGACATGATAATTCTGAAAACAAGTAGAGGTGCTTATTTATACCCTCCTATGAAACTAAAATGCTGAATTTCACCCTTCCCCATACATTTCCATGATATGCCTCAAGTTGATGAACGCAGGGCAGTGTAGAGCACGTTCTTTGACGTGCGTGACCTACGAGGCAATTCTTTGTTATAGGCGATGGTTACCACTCAACATCAGGTGGGCTTTAGGTACTTTTTCATCCAATGACTTTCGATCATTACAATGTCGTCAGTCACCTATAAATAAGCTTATTTAATATAGCCATCACATAAGTGATGTGTCCATTAATTTAATAAACCTAAGTCTCAGATTTCTGCGTAGGATCATAGGCCATAGAGTACAAGCGATTGCTCACTACAGACTATAAATGAGCTTAGTAAGGTCACATGACACACGACCATTACCAAGATTAGAGTGGTGATGGGTCATTTTATTATAGGGGCCGGAATTGGCCTTAACTAAGAGATGGTACCCGTATTATTAAGAAATCCCGGAGGACGATTTGTCTTAAGCTTTTTAAGCGATAAAAATCTGTTTTCGAGAAGAAAAACTTACAAAAAGTATCTCAAACTTTTTGCGCAGAATTCTTATTTTTTTTAATGGTATTATCTAAGTATTTTACGTTTCTTGACTGTGTTCTTTTAGGCTTGGTCGCTTGGAACTGGCACCTAGATTCGTACTAGATTTAGAGCTTTGAGATTTATTTTATTTCTTTATTTAAAAACGGAAATTTACAAACTTTTAATTATACTATGCATAAAACTTAAATAATTGGAAGTACAGGAAAGTAAATACCCACTAATCTTAATTGACATAATCCTATACTTAGACTTTGAGCAGGTATCTACGAGTATGAGGCATTTCAAAGTGGTCTTCGAAAATACAATACTTTTATTAATTCAACAACATAAAAAATAAATTCATCCTTTTTGCTTTGACTTTGTTTACTGCATTGGTGTTTTCATAGTTTATACCTATAGTTTATAAATAAAAAATATTGTAGAAAATCCACACAACACTATCAAGCCCCAAATTAAGCAGAACTTGTACTGTGCAGGCAGCTGACATAATACTCATAAATACATACTTAGAATACAATAGACCAGACCACCCAGACAGAGAACAAACATCTGCGTTCACAACACAAATATTTGTTCTTGGTGGGAGTCGAACCCACGACCTACGGCGCAGAAGGCTGAGATGAGAGGCCAGTCCAGTTATAAACGATTATACACGGCTCGAGTCCAATTTGATGTCACATTGCAAAGTAATACATTGTGTGATTCATTCTGATTCATTTACCAATACGAAGTAGTCAACACCACGTTAAATAACATTATCATCGCTCAACGTTACCAATTAATAGTCTCGTTAGATATCTACAGAAATAGACTGCATGGTCACTAGTTGTCAGTGTACAATGTTACAGCCAATGTATTACTAATTACTACTAATAATAAATACAGAAGATGCTGAATGTATGTGGCTCAATCACACCCTAAGCAATAAACCGATTTGGCTGAAATTCAATGTGCAAAGTTTTTTTTTGAGATTTGGAGGGACCTTTGTGTTTTTTTTTTGTAATTTCATATGCCACAGCACAGGTAACAAACAACAACAGATAATAATTATAAGTTTAAAAAACTTGAGAAACCGACTTCATTGTCAAACGGCTAAACCGATTTTAATCAAATTAGTTTGGGACAATCTGGACGTAAGCATAACATTCCAAATAAAAAAATAATTTTCTAAATCGGTTCATAAATGACGGAGGCATGCAGTTACAAACATTAAAAAAATTATTAAAAAAAAAATGGCAACGCCGATTTTAATAAAATTAAAATGGAACCAATCTGGAAGCAGTACCTTTCAGATAAAAAAATAATTTTTCAAATCGGCTCACAAATGACGAAGTTATGCGGTAACAAACATTAAAAAAAAAAATTAAAAAAAAAAAAAAAAAAAAAAAAAAACAACCGAATTGAGAACCTCCTCCTTTTTGATGAGAGCACTGGTGGTCTAGTGGTAGTGGCCCCGCCTTCCGATCCGAAGGTCGTGGGTTCAAATCCACTCGTGTACCAATGAGTTTTTCTGTCGAAAAATTTATGTGCACTATGCCAGTACTCTCAAAACGGTGACGGAAAACATCGTGAGGAAACCGGCGTGTTGTAGAACCTAAAAAAGTTCGAGCAACACGTGTCAAGGGTCACGCAAAATGGGCCCACCAGCGGCCTACTTGCGGAAAAACCTGCCCGCACATCAAGTGCGCATGATAAAACTTGCCGAACTTGCCTCCTTTTTGATTGGAAGTCGGTTAAAAAATAGAAATGATGCACCAAATAGTTTTAAATACTCGTAGAATTTGATAATCTATGAATAAGTATAGATCAAGGAATTTCGGAACCATGCTACATCTTAGGCTGCATCCTCACTTTCCTCAGGTGTGATGGTAGCCAAACATCAAACATCAGCAATCTATAACAAAAAAAGTAGGAATAGAAGGAAAAAAACGAAGGAGGTCAAAATTAGTCACGAAATAGGTTAGTTTTTAGCCTAAACCTCTTTCGTTAGATTCTTGGTATTCGTATTTAGTAGTTTATGAGTTGAACAGCAGCATAATATTCCTATCTACATAGTGTAGGTGTAACAAGCGTCATTTGGCTGCAATTGTGGGGTCGTCAACATTTTAATGGATTAGTTCAATTCACTTCAGGGAATCTAAGGGGCGGCGGATACGATACGACATAATTAAATGAGCTGACGACCTGTGGCGAGGAGTGATCTCTGCTGATGACCTGAGATTTTCAACCAATCCACCTACTCGTAGAATGACCGACACATGCACCTACTACTAATCACTTCTTACTTATCTACCTAATATCCTATTTACTATGCGAGCAAGGTATTTTTATTCATGAAGTCTGAAAAGTATAAGGATGTAATTTCAAGCGATGTAACTGAATTTGAATTCCTACTTGGTTAAGGGCCTAAATAACCTTTCCGTGACACAGTTCTTTAACTAACACGAAAGGTAAAGGTAAAGCTCCAAACCACAGTATGTGCCTATTGTCTAGGGTTGCCTATTATTTCCATTTTCAACAGATGCTGATTCTGGAAATAAAAGGCACAAAAATGTCATTAGTATTAGTATAGTACAAATAACTTTATGTCTTTTTGAGTTTGGAAATAAAAGATATTCTTCTTCTTCTTAATAATGAAAGGTATAATAATAATAATAATTATGCAAACAATAGAAAATTTTATTTCTGAATAATTGGAACAACTATAACATTATAAAGTTACTAAAAATATTGTCAGTCCATGTATTTTCTTCATCCGTGTTTGATCTGCAAATAAAGAAAAGCCGTGTTATTTTTTTATAGGTTGCCGAAAATTTCTAAGAAATATCTAATCATATTAGTTGGGTATTACTTAGTATCTGTTTGGTTTAGTTTATCATCGTGAAACAGTAAGCAAGCAAGAACAGACACATAAATTGAAATCATCATCATCATCACCTAAAGAAGTCCACTGCTGGAAATACGTTTCCAGGAAGAACAATTCTGAGCAATCTAACTTTATAAAGGTAATTTTCTGACTTTGAATTATTGAAACCGATTGTTTTTTTTTTAATTATCTTACAAGCATTTGAAAAAAATTTAATTCTCCAATGTCCGTTCCCCCTTACAATTAATCCAGGCCAGTGCGGTGGCATAATTGCTTGCGCCTGAGCATGAGTTAGTGCCATCAACTCGGCGCCGGCGCAATTGCGACCTTCCTACCAGCTCTGATGAATATGACAATGTAGAATTCAGTTATCTATATCTATATTTATACTTCTATACTAATATTATAAAGAGGAAAGATTTGTATTTTTGTGTGTATGTTTGTAATGAATAAACTTAAAAACTTCGGTGCCGATTTCAAAAATTACATTTACATTCACCTTGCGTAACATAGGCTATAATTATTTACATACATACATACATACATAAAATCACGCCTTATTCCCATGGGGGTAGGCAGAGACCACGGATTTCCACTTGCTACGATCCTGACACACCTCTTTCGCTTCATTCACTCTCATAACATTCTTCATACATGCTCGTCGGTTTAGAGTACTCCTAACCAAGAATAGGGTAAGAGTAGTATTATTTATGTTTTAAAAAAAAATATTTCCACTCGTGCGAAGCCGGGACAGGCCGCTAGTAGTAAGTATAGTACACATAATTATTGCACATCGGCTAATTTCGGCTTCATAGAGCGTAGTGTGCGTAAGAAAGAGATAGCGCCATAGAATAGCCGATGTGCAATATTTATTGCCTACAACCGTACACTGACTGTAGCAAAAACTTTTGTAGTATTAGATCTCCTTGTGAAGGGCTCGTCCGGGCAAGTACCTAATACCTCCTTGTCTATTTCTGCAGTGTAGCAGCATTGCTGTGTTTCGGTTTGAAGAGTGCGGGTGCTGGTGAAATTACAGGGACGTGAGGCTGAAGATCTGCAGGGTAGTGGGGGCATCGTAGGGCACGTTTTTGATACATGTACAAGACGTGACCTACAAGGCAATGCTTTCTAGGTTGGGCCATCTGGTTATTCCATCAGCTTAGTAGTTTAAAAAATGTGTATTTTAAATCTTTGTTATCTTACAACTTCGTCATTTATGAGCCGATTTGATTTTTTTTTATCTGGAAGGTTAGGTATTTCCAAATTGCTCCTAAACAAATTTCATCAAAATTGGTTCAGCAATTTGGACATGTCGGTTTCTAAATTTTTTTAAACTTCATAATTTGTTATATGTAGCACGCGAGTAAAGTCGTGAGCGACAATTATTGCATAAAAAATAATCTAAAACACGTTCTCATTCTAAAATACCAAACCTGAAGATATCATGCTTAGTTTTTGTGCCCTCATTAATTATTCATATCATTAATTAGTGTCTCCAAGCCATAGTTAATTGTTTTAATTACTCTTGGTTTGTGCCACAGTCTTGGTCAAATGGCTGGGTAAGTCGTCACATCGCAGTATTTTTTCGATTTTATCGTTCGTTTTTTTTGTCTAAGTCAAAAATACGTTTATTCAGCTGTATCGCAAAGATCATTAAGACATTTTAAATGTCTTAAAGCTAGGTGAATTTAGGTGCCAGTTCCACGAAACCAAGCCTAGTAGAACAGGCAACAAACTACAGCTTGGCTCTGATCTTTTTTTTTAAAAGGCTTTAAAGTTTATCGACATACAAATTTGTGACAAAATAAAATTACTGTACTACTTCAATTTTAACTAACAGCCATAACAATTCAAATAATTGCTTCAATCTAGCCCTGTCACTTTTTATCATTACTCAGTGGTAAGAGATGGCAATAGTTTAAGCACTGTTTATCTTTTGACATATTTTATATGAAAATAAGTGCCTCTATGTCCTTACTTATAAAGATACAATTTGGTAAAATAAACAGGGATTTACAGGAAATTTAATGAAATACGATGGGTTGACGACATTGTCAGCGTCGTGGGCTGCAGATGGATGAGGGTAGCCCAAGATCGTAGTGAATGGCAAGTGCAAAGAAAGGCCTATGCCC
This sequence comes from Thera obeliscata, assembly GCA_947578465.1. Taxonomy (NCBI): domain Eukaryota; kingdom Metazoa; phylum Arthropoda; class Insecta; order Lepidoptera; family Geometridae; genus Thera; species Thera obeliscata. Next base: position 3,086,289 of record OX387915.1, read on the forward strand.
AGCAGTGGGTTAAGTCGGGCTGCGGGTGATGATGATGATAATGATGAAAAACAATTAGGTTTTTCACCAGCACCAGTATCCAATAGTGCTCGGGTTATCAGTTCGACGAGCAGTTAACGCTAAACATTTATTACTTAAACATTTATGACTTAAAATTCTATATTAAACTCATATACAAGTTGGTAATACCTAACACTGTAAAATGAAGCTATTAATAACAAAAATACAAAATCACACTAGGCTAATAAACACAGTAATAAAATAGGTTTCTATTAATTTCTTAATTTGAAACGGGTATTGCCATTTCAAATTGCTTAATTTTGAAAGCTAGAGTTTATGGTGACTATTTTTAAGCTTTTCATTTTTTATTTTATCACGTAGTGCTAAAAGCAAACCAACTTCTCACTATACCTACCTATTACTAAAATATTGATCCAAAAAAGATTAAAAGGCAGTGTCTTTACATTTTCTACCTCTTTTTTTCCAAATTTGCTAAATACTAGCGGGGTGGTTACTAAATACTAATATTAATATTAGTATAACATCTTTTGTCATGACTGACTGACTACTAATAATCTTCTGCTTTCATTCTTTTAGGTGGGGCAGCATCGAAATGTTTTTTTATTATAACTTGCCGACTGACGTAATAATAATAATGGACAACGCACAACTCATTTTAAGCTTATGCCGCCTTCCTACGGTGCGTGGTTCTGCAGATCATCACGCACCGCGCACGACGACGCACGGCAACGCACACAGAAAAGGCTCCTGTGCTACCGCGCACCTCGGCGCACGAGACCGTACCCATGGTGTGTCGTGCGAGCTGGTGCGGGCTGGTGCGCGATATCACGCACCGGTGGGAAGGGGCTATTAGAAAGAAGAGAAACAAAATTCACAAATTCAAGGCCTGCGAAAGCTGATCGCCATCGCCATCGCCTAGATGTGCGCAGACCTCCAATCCCTAGATTGTGCGACGAAATAACTATCAATTTATTTGGTAAAAAAAAGTGTGCCAGCTGTTTAGCTATCGTTATGACTGATTGGCATTTGGAATAACTGAAATAGATCGCTAATTAACAAGAATGTATTAATTGGATTGAAATAGAATACAATAGCTATTGAAACGGATATTGATAACTAAGTGGAATAACTGTAGACGTACTTACCTATATTTCCCATGCATAGGTATTATAAAAAACTTGATTTTTTTATTTTGTTTTTATCAAAATACAGTAAACAGGCCTATAAATAGCGTCAGGGGCAACTGGTGATTTCACAAGCCTTAATCACGGGACGCTATAGTGTCTGGGACAGTTTTTTTTGGGATAGGCTTGCCCAGCACGTATTCCATCCTGACAGATTAGTCGGCCTAATGTTTTCCTTTACCATTTGAGAGCACTGGCATTGTGTACATATTTTTTTCAAAATACAGACAGTTTTAATGTAACTCACAAAAATGTAATGTGTTCAAAAATCGCTCTCGCCCATTATACATTATTTTGGACCTTTTTGTATGACATAATCTACTATTCCATGCACATGCTTCAGAACCAACTCACAATAGCATAGGTAGGTTGCACTTATGCCCTAATGAACGTACCCCCAACTCGGTTGTTATATCGTCATTTGTAAGTGCTAATCGATTTTTGATGATTCCAATTGGCTAGTAATTTAGAGCCTAGTTTCTCAGACTTTGATTTGAGTCTTTCATTTTTCGAAAAAGCTATTTAAAAAGCTTTAAAAATCGATTAGTAATTTCGTTGCCAGAGGGCCACGGGTATACTAGGAACTTTGAATGGCTCTAGTAGTTTTTTAAAGTGGTAAATATCTTAGCAGAAGCAAACGGTGCTGATGAAACAAGCACATGATGTCTCAGTCTTCAAGCATGACATGTCATGATTGCCCAGGTATCCCTTCAAATCTTTTAGGCCTAACACTTCAGCCAATACTTATCTAGTGTCTTCTTTCTAGTGTTATCTTCATCCAGAATAAAGTCACTGCTTCGACATCATGCCTTATAGGCAAGAATGATTTTAACTTCTCTGACTTCAAAATTGCACACACATAACCTACTATCTTATTTTTATGCAATTAGTGGATTCACGAATAATATTTTAATTTCTTGAACGTCGTTGTTCCTTTTGGTTTGCATTGTTTCAATTTGTCAAGTGCAATAAAAGTTAAAAGCAACAGCGCTAAATAAGCCACAAATTATGTAAACCGTTTCAAGAAACCAGTTTAAAATGGCAACACTTATAATTGTGTCTCTCTCTCACACGCTGTAGTTAAAAATAGCTATGTCTTTCACACTCATGGCAGACATTTTAAGTTTTAACAACAAAACCCGAAAAATCTCAAATGTCTTTTCTCACTTGCATTCAAGCTAATTAGTGAAAAAGCATTTATTTAAGTGCAGCAATCTGAAGAGTGGCAAAATGAGTGTTGTTCAGACGAAGAAGAAGCGTGGTTTTCGCGAAATATTTGACCGCGAACAAGCGTTGGATTTTAAGGTCGTTCCTAACCAGACCTTAATTCTCTCAACTTGCTTTTATCGGAGAGAAAGCAAATTACCTTTGTTAATAAATAAATAACAGCTAATAAATACCTGCAAATATTCCATATCTAGAACCAAACTGACCAAAGTTTATAATATGTGAACCAGATAGCTGACGACTTTCTAAATAGCCTTCGATCAGTTTTTTTTTAATTTTACGTACTACGTTATTGAGCAAACCCATAAAATTAAAGATACTCGTATATAATTGGCCATCCTTATTGTAATAGATAAAAACGATGTAATCATGTTGTTTTGCTGTCCATTAAAAAAAATATCCATAAAATGCATGGCATAGTCAACGCGAGTCCCCGCTAGGCAAGTGGAATGTGATTCTTGCTATAATCACCATTTCGCCAGCTCATCATTCATCTATCCCACGGGAAACAAACATTTTAGCGGGATAAAAAGTAACCTATGTGCTATTTCAGACTACAATTCAAGATTCAAGATTCAAGATTCAATAAGCGTTTATTCAATACGATACAAGAATCACTTTGAAACGTCTTATAGCTAAGTGAGTCTAGGTGCCAGTTCCACGCGACCAAGCCTAGAAGAACAGGCAACAAACTACGGCTCGGTCAATCTATCTCTGTGCCAAATTTCATCATGATTCGTTCTGCCGTTCTGGCGTTATTGTGTAACAAACATTCATCCATCCAAACTTTCACATTTATTATATTAGTAGGTTATTAGTAGTAAGTATTACTATTACTTAGCCAGGTTGAGAGCAACCCTGTCTTTACGCTGTCTTTTTGCTAAAGTGGAATTGGCATCTGAACCGTCCAAACGCTTTAATTTGACAAATTCCCAAGCTTTTCTCAAGACTGAGTTTCTTAGAAAGTGGTTATCGGTGGCAGACGGTCAAGGCACTTACTTTTATCATCTTGAGCCTAGATGAGGTTTTGTATGATGATAATATATTAAGAATATAAAAATCGCCTCATAAATTACGAAATTATGCGATATCAAACATGAAAAAAAATCTATGAACGACTATGATTTTGATACAATTTCTATGGGACCAATCTGGAATCTGGAGTATAAGACCTTTCAAATAAAAAAGATTTTTTCAAATCGGCCCATAAATTAATTGAGAACCTCTTTTGTTAATTTGAAGTCTGTTAAAAATAATAGGATTTGTTAGAAGAGCCTGCACAGTTTTAGAGATTTTGTATTAATTAACTGGCCCAATAGTTAATCGTCACTTAGCACCGAACTAAGCAATACTTAAGTACCTTATTGCTTAGTTCGGTGCTAAGTGACGATGTGTATAGCAGTCGCAACTCTTGAAAAAATCAAACAAACCTAACTGTTGCAAACCCTACAGGATCAATAAAATGATTGTGTATTAGGTATTTACTATGATTTGTATACCTACTTATGAGATAGTTTTAATGGTCCATCAACTTTTTAATGGGCGGTTTAGATTCTGCCAATAAAACGCGATATTGTTTTGACAAAAACGATTGAAGTAAACACTATACCAACTATTTATGGACGAGCCTCTGATTAACATAATCATGTTTCTTGAATAGGTACTAAAATATATGATAATAAGATAATAATAATGACATTCCTGAAATAAATAAAATGAAGACTATAAGACCTCCGTCAAACAAATTCTTGTAGACCAATTGGCATGATGAGTAAACTCCTTGCTGCGCAGTAGTTTTAAACCTCCTTGTTAATAATGCGTGTCAACTTTTTTATCTGTGGTGTCGGTAATGCACAGAGTACAATATTTTTTTCACTCTTCTCGCCCAAAAATACCGCCTCTGTGACATACCAGAGTGAAGAAAAAATTACATTTCTTCCTCTAGGGGAAAACGATCGGGAAAACAGGGGGAAACGATTATTTTATTTTTGTCTGTCTAATGACAATGAGCTTACATAAACAAAAAAGGTTTTAGTCATACGTAGAATAATCATGAATAAAGACTCGACTTATTGCTGTTTCATGTAAAAAGACAACATTTTATTTTTGAAAATGGAACTAAAACGGCGACCTCTTTGGTAGAATGCATGCAATACGTTGCTACAAGCACCAACCGTCAGCTTATACAAAAAAAAATTGGCGCATAATCTTTTTTCAACTGTTTCATAATATTGCATTCGATTATTTTATTTTCTCGCAATCGTAGAGAAAAGTAGATTGTTCTATTTACTTCCTCTCTAAAGCTCAGGAGTAAAACTACTTCCTATTTAATGGGTAATTTTAGCTCCTTGTATGCCTACTATTTTGTGTGGTACAAAAGCTAGTGATAACCTCAAAGCCACTCACAAAGATAACACTGCTTTCGCTCAGTCGGTTAAGGTAAGTACTGGTGGCTAATTGAAATGGACGGAAATCGATTACATGCAGCGTGCAGCCCGACCGGGGGATAATCTCGGATTATGCAGGATACTGGAGAAATGCAGACAAAACTGATGGCATTTGCTGGAAGCCGGTCGACAGGGCTTGTCATTTTTATGCACGCAGCTAAAATATTCTTAGTAAAAATCGGGTTCAAGCTGAAAATCATCCAGGAATTTAGCAGGCTCAACAGTGTTTTTTACCAGCATTAAAAAAAAAGAAAGAAAGAAAGAAAACTTAGGTATTTACATAGAACGGCACATGCACACAGGCACAAGAGAAGCACTAACATTCTAGATACATAACGAACAAAAAACACAATTAATTGCCTCGTCCTTGCGTGACACTATAAACAAGTAGGAAAACTGACTACATTATTCTACTAAGCTATGGAGAATTTCTGTAACCACAAGCAATTTTTAAACACCAAACTGAAAAAAAGTAACACTACTTAGTTATTTAAAAAACATAAACCGAAATTGAGTGATTAAAAGTTATATTTATCAGAGTACATTACTAATTTGCCACATTAATTAAAACGTTAACAAATTGTACATTCTTCAAAACGTTGACCAATTTTGGTTAACAAGAAAGTATTTTTCTGCCCATCTTCCCTACACTACACCGTAACCAAATCCCCCTGTGCGTTGCTTCTCACCTTTCGCTTTTCAATCAAGCCGGGCCCTAGCCGGGCGCGCTCGCTGCCTAAACTGTCGGTGATTCGAGTTGTCTGACCTTTACTTATACTGGAGTTTTTTTATTTTTTATTTTCAAGCTAAATGGGATTTATAGATAAACTTCGATTATGAAACATTAGATATCATCATCGTTATCGGCGGGCGTTCACTGATGACTTGATGATCTATTTGGTATTTAATATAAGACATATAATAATATAGTCAGCTAGTATAAGATAACAGTCCTGTGGTAGGCTCATGGATGACAGATCCCTTGAGTCCTAACTCACGGACCTAAGTCCTAAATATGTAAAAAGTAAACAGGCCTTTACGTATATTGTAAATGATTTATATCATATCATATCATTTATTCATGAACGATCATACAATCATGTTTGAAATAAGTGGGTACATACAACTGAAAGAGACAAACACGAAATAATCAATAAACACATAAATTAATAATAGTTGTACAAAATTCAATCAATATTAGAAATGTCATCTAAATATATAAAACTCTTTCGTTACTGACTGACTGACTGACTGACTGACTGACTGACTGACTGACTGACTGACAATCAACGCACAGCCTAAACCGTTAGTCCTAGAAGCATGAAACTTGGAGGGTATGTTCCTCTTATAACGTAGAGGTGTACTAAGAAAGGAAATTGGAAAACTATTTCCCAAAGAGGAGAAAAAGGGGAAAAATGGTTTAAAGAAAAATCAACGCACAGCCTAAACCATTAGTCCTAGAAGCATAAAACTTGGAAGATGTGTTGCTCTTATAGAGCAAAAGTGCATTAAGAAAGAAAATCGGAAAATTATTTTCCTAACAGAAGAAAAAAAAGGAAAAAAGTTTCATGAAAATTCACAAAAAATTGCTTTACAAAATACGCAAAAAAACAGTCAAAAAAAATCTGCTACCGCAGCATCTGTCACCATATTTGAATACACATAAAAGTTTACATTAACCCCACCGTAACCACTAAGACAAAATCGCGGAAAACACCTATCGTACCGAAACTAAACACCGCACCGCTTCAAAAAACGGCTAAAGTACATGCTCAAAACTATGGTAACCAGCTGGTCATGTCAAATTAAAAAAATCTGATTCGATTATACACCAACACGCAGACGAAACCCTAAATTAGCCACTAATATAACATAAAATCACAAGAAATTGCTTTACAAAATACGCAAAAAAAACCATTAAAAAAATTTCAGCTACCGCAGCATCTGTCACCAGGTTTGAATACACACAAAGGTTTACAAAAAAACCAATGATAACCACCAAGACAAAATTGCGGGAATCATCTATCATACTTAAACTAAACACCGCTGAAAAAAAACAGCTACAACAGAACTCGCCTTCAAATTCAAATACACTTTAAAGTACATGCTCAAAACTATGGTAACCAGCAGTTGGTCATGTCAAATTAAAAATTCAGATTCGATTATACACCAACATGCATACGAAACCCCAAATAAGCCACTAATATAACAAAAAATCACAAAAAATAGCTTTACAAAATACGCAAAAAAAACATTAAAAAATTTTCAGCTACCGCAGCATCTGTCACCAGGTTTGAATACACACAAATGTTTACAAAAAAACCGATGATAACCACCAAGACAAAATTGCGGGAATCATCTATCATACTTAAACTAAACACCGATGAAAAAAAACAGCTACAACAGAACTCGCCTTCAAATTCAAATACACTCTAAAGTACATGCTCAAAACTATGGTAACCAGCAGTTGGTCATGTCAAATTAAAAATTCAGATTCGATTATACACCAACATGCATACGAAACCCCAAATAAGCCACTAATATAACATAAAATCACAAAAAATAGCTTTATAAAATACGCAAAAAAAAACATTAAAAAAATTTCAGCTACCGCATTATTTGTCACCAGGTTTTAATACACACAAATGTTTACAAAAAAACCGATGATAACCACCAAGACAAAATCGCGGGAATCATCTATCATACTTAAACTAAACACCGCTGAAAAAAAACGGCTACAACAGCACTCACCTTCAAATTCAAATACACTCTAAAGTACAAGCTTAAAACGATGGTAACTTGCATTTGATCATATCAAACTAAAAAAACAAGATTCAATTGTACACCAACGAATACGAAAGCCCAAATTAGCCACTAAAACAAAATCACGAAAAAGAGCTTTACAAAATACGCAAAAAAACATTTAAAAAAATTCAGCTACCGCAGCATTTGCCACCAGGTTTTAATACACACAAATGTTTACAAAAAAACCGATGATAACCACCAAGACAAAATCGCGGGAAGCACCTATCATACCAAAACTAAACACAGCTGAAAAAAATCGGCTACAACAGCAGTTACCATCTTTCGAACACACTTTGTATAGTTTTGAATGCAAACTCAAAACTAAGGTAACCAGAACTTGGTCATGTAAAACCAACGCATACATAACCCAACTTAGCCACTAAGGCAAATTCACGAAAAATAACTCTCAAAATGTAAGCAAAAAACAGTGAAAACATATCAATAGTTGTCCGCTTTCCACCATAAAATAGTTTCTTTTAAACGAACTCAAACTATGACTTTAAACTAACCACGCGGACGAAGTCGCGGGTGTCAGCTAGTTATTTATAAAATCATCAATGGAATAAAAACACCCTTTCAACAAAAGCTTTTTTAATATAGTTTTGAATTTATTACTACTATAGCGTCTTATATAGCGTCAGGGGCAACTGGTGATTACACAAGCCCTATTTGCGGTACGCTTTAGTGCCTGGGACAGGATTTTAGATTGAATAGGCTTGCCCAGCACCTATACCATCCTGACAGCTTAGTCAGCCTAATCCACAGGAAAGACATGGTTAATACGTGCGGATCTGACTAAGCCGCGGGTTTCCTCACGATGTTTTTTTACAACGTAAATACCTATGTATATTATGTAGTAATGTCTATCCAAAAAAAAAATTAATAAGTATTATTATCAGCTATCAGGTTTCCATAGTACAAGCTCTGCTTAATTTGGGGCTAGATAGTGTGTCCAGAATATTTATTTTTCTTTTTATTTAATAAGTATTCTGAAGTGCGATTGTCTGTGTTGTGTATCTGTGGTGTCAATTGGCTATCTGTTATGCCACTGCAGTAAGTTAAAAAAATAAAATAAGTGTGTATTCTAATTCCTTTCACACATGAAACTCTAGCCTTAGTCCGTTATATTAAGTTATTGATCGAACACCCACTGGCCCAAATAAACAGAAATAAATCAAAAACAACCAAAACCTTGTAACTGAAGCCTGCAGAGGTGCGCCCCGGGCCACAGATCAAATAACCATCCTTTCGAAGTCCGATGAAAGATAATAGCGGTGTGCTTTATACCTAGCTCGTATAATTTTTCTCCTTAAATTTAAGAGCTTAGCTCTTGTGAGATTTTTGATGCAGTTTTTTCCAATTAGAAGCCTGCGCACACCTAGTTCGCTGGCAGTAGCGATCAGTGAAACGCTGTCAAATTTTCACTGATCGCCAACGCCAGCGGCCTAGGTGTGCGCAGGCCTTAAGTCTTTCGAATGCGGCCTTCTTGACTTTCATAAACGACATGACAGCGACCTTTTTTTTATCTGGCTTACGTAACTTTTTCTTGGCCATCGTCTTCCCCGTTTTCCTTCAAATTTTCCTTCGATTCAGCTCACACAGCACTATCTAGCCCCAATTAAAGCAAAGATTATACTATAAGGAACCAGATAGCTTACTATCTTCTTCCTGTCATAAGCCCTTATGTGGAGTCGGCACAACATTTAATCTTTTCGGGATAAGAAATGACTAAATCATTATTCAGTTGTGAATAAGTAAGCCAAATTCTATTATATTAATAATGCTTATGCCCAATTGCATGTATATTAGTCCTGTCTTTAAGTCTGTATGATTTCGTAAAGATTCCGCCAGAGGACTTATCCTTTCTATGTATAGATTTTGAGTTCATACGGGACCCTAAAAAGCCCAATTCATAGTTTTATTCAGTCAATGCCAGTAACGGGAGAGACCGGCGTAGTGTCGAGTTTCAACAACCATTGTTGCCACGTTTGTTTTATTGTATTACTATAAAATACTTACTTGTGATCAGGTCTTAAAGATCAATAATTTACTGGTTTTATTGGGCCATTGACAATTTTTGAATTAAGTAAGTATTTATTATTTTAGGTACTTACCATCGCCATCGCCATTGCAGATCACAAATTATAAAATATGTAAGCAAGAAGACGAGTGATCTGAATATTGTCAGCTTAGAATCTCCTTTATTATGTTAGTCCCCACAGAAGGAAAAACGCTGACGCAAGTTAGTCCCACAAAGGTTCCACAAATGCCATACCAATTATAAAAAAAAAACATGAATTTTGATCTCTTTCTAGATTTTGATTCTCAACCAAGGAGGTTGGAAT